>OY756372.1:0-2975282 GCA_963576895.1 Ceraclea dissimilis
CCTAACCTAACCTAACCTAACCTAACCTAACCTAACCTAACCTAACCTAACCTAACCTAACCTAACCTAACCTAACCTAACCTAACCTAACCTAACCTAACCTAACCTAACCTAACCTAACCTAACCTAACCTAACCTAACCTAACCTAACCTAACCTAACCTAACCTAACCTAACCTAACCTAACCTAACCTAACCTAACCTAACCTAACCTAACCTAACCTAACCTAACCTAACCTAACCTAACCTAACCTAACCTAACCTAACCTAACCTAACCTAACCTAACCTAACCTAACCTAACCTAACCTAACCTAACCTAACCTAACCTAACCTAACCTAACCTAACCTAACCTAACCTAACCTAACCTAACCTAACCTAACCTAACCTAACCTAACCTAACCTAACCTAACCTAACCTAACCTAACCTAACCTAACCTAACCTAACCTAACCTAACCTAACCTAACCTAACCTAACCTAACCTAACCTAACCTAACCTAACCTAACCTAACCTAACCTAACCTAACCTAACCTAACCTAACCTAACCTAACCTAACCTAACCTAACCTAACCTAACCTAACCTAACCTAACCTAACCTAACCTAACCTAACCTAACCTAACCTAACCTAACCTAACCTAACCTAACCTAACCTAACCTAACCTAACCTAACCTAACCTAACCTAACCTAACCTAACCTAACCTAACCTAACCTAACCTAACCTAACCTAACCTAACCTAACCTAACCTAACCTAACCTAACCTAACCTAACCTAACCTAACCTAACCTAACCTAACCTAACCTAACCTAACCTAACCTAACCTAACCTAACCTAACCTAACCTAACCTAACCTAACCTAACCTAACCTAACCTAACCTAACCTAACCTAACCTAACCTAACCTAACCTAACCTAACCTAACCTAACCTAACCTAACCTAACCTAACCTAACCTAACCTAACCTAACCTAACCTAACCTAACCTAACCTAACCTAACCTAACCTAACCTAACCTAACCTAACCTAACCTAACCTAACCTAACCTAACCTAACCTAACCTAACCTAACCTAACCTAACCTAACCTAACCTAACCTAACCTAACCTAACCTAACCTAACCTAACCTAACCTAACCTAACCTAACCTAACCTAACCTAACCTAACCTAACCTAACCTAACCTAACCTAACCTAACCTAACCTAACCTAACCTAACCTAACCTAACCTAACCTAACCTAACCTAACCTAACCTAACCTAACCTAACCTAACCTAACCTAACCTAACCTAACCTAACCTAACCTAACCTAACCTAACCTAACCTAACCTAACCTAACCTAACCTAACCTAACCTAACCTAACCTAACCTAACCTAACCTAACCTAACCTAACCTAACCTAACCTAACCTAACCTAACCTAACCTAACCTAACCTAACCTAACCTAACCTAACCTAACCTAACCTAACCTAACCTAACCTAACCTAACCTAACCTAACCTAACCTAACCTAACCTAACCTAACCTAACCTAACCTAACCTAACCTAACCTAACCTAACCTAACCTAACCTAACCTAACCTAACCTAACCTAACCTAACCTAACCTAACCTAACCTAACCTAACCTAACCTAACCTAACCTAACCTAACCTAACCTAACCTAACCTAACCTAACCTAACCTAACCTAACCTAACCTAACCTAACCTAACCTAACCTAACCTAACCTAACCTAACCTAACCTAACCTAACCTAACCTAACCTAACCTAACCTAACCTAACCTAACCTAACCTAACCTAACCTAACCTAACCTAACCTAACCTAACCTAACCTAACCTAACCTAACCTAACCTAACCTAACCTAACCTAACCTAACCTAACCTAACCTAACCTAACCTAACCTAACCTAACCTAACCTAACCTAACCTAACCTAACCTAACCTAACCTAACCTAACCTAACCTAACCTAACCTAACCTAACCTAACCTAACCTAACCTAACCTAACCTAACCTAACCTAACCTAACCTAACCTAACCTAACCTAACCTAACCTAACCTAACCTAACCTAACCTAACCTAACCTAACCTAACCTAACCTAACCTAACCTAACCTAACCTAACCTAACCTAACCTAACCTAACCTAACCTAACCTAACCTAACCTAACCTAACCTAACCTAACCTAACCTAACCTAACCTAACCTTTTTTTTTTTTTTTTTTTTTTTGTGGAGGGGAAATCCCTTATGGACACCCGGCCATTATGGTCGGGTAGTGCCGGACTCGCACCGGCTAAAACCCCCCCCTCTTCTCCTGCTTGCAGCCAAGTCCCCGCCTATTGGCCTACCTTGGTGCAGCATCTGTCTTGTTTAATTAGGTAGTTTCGTCTTTTTCTTTTGCACTTATTACTTCTTCACAGAATTCTGCTACAGCGTCCCAGTTTGATTTTTTTTGTAACATCGCTTGAACTATGTTCTCTGGTGTCAGAGACGTCGTTCCTATTTTTCTTTCTAGGTTTTTTCTTTCCGTGTTCCATCTATGGCACTGAAAGACTGTGTGTTTGGCGTCATCTATCTCCGCGTCACAGTACGTGCAAGCCCTACTAGGGGCCTTCTGTATTTTATAGAGAAATTCTCCAAACACGCCGTGTCCTGTCATGCACTGCGTCATGCGGTATGTAGTCTCACCATGCTTCCTCTCCGTCCATGTTGTTAAGTCATTTACTAGTGTGTGCGTCCATCTGCCTTTTGGGGCGGTGTTCCATATCTCTTGCCACTTGGCGATAGTGAGTCTCCTCTCTTCCTTTACCTCATCTGGTGTTATTTCATTTTTCTTACGGTATATACGGGCTCTTTCCTCCGCCACTAGTGTAGCCGGCACCAGTCCAGATAACACCAAAGCTGCTTGGGTAGATACTGTCCTGTACGCCCTACATATTCTTAGTGCCATTGTCCTCTGTGTGTTTAGGAGAGCTTCTGCATGTTTTTCTTTTCTCGTTACTTCTGCCCACACCGGTGAGGCATACAGAATCACCGATTGGACTGCCAATGCCAATACTGCGCGTTTTTTGTGTGCCGGTCCCTTTGTATTTGGCAGTATTGAACAAAGCGCTTTTGCCGTCTTTTGTGCTTTTTCACCGACGTTCTTTATATGTTTGCCGAAATTCATTCCGGAATCCAGCGTTACTCCGAGATACTTGGCCTCCTTTGAGGGGGTCACCTTCTCTTCTTCCATCTCAAACAGTATGTTTCGTACGCGCCTCTCTCCGCTGAGAATTATGGCTACGGTCTTTTGGGCTGCTATTTCTAGGTGGTTGGTTTTCATCCACGAAGCAACGGAATGTAGAGCCGTTTCTGTCCTGATTACCAGATCCGTCTGTGTCGCGGCAGTTACTGATATCGCGAGGTCGTCTGCGTAGCACACCAGCTCGACTCCCTCAAGTACGTCTAGCGACATGATGTCATCATACATGACGTTCCAAAGTGTGGGTCCGAGGACCGAGCCCTGTGGGACTCCACCGCCTATCTCCTTGCTATTATTTTTCTCCAGTATTACCTGCCTTTCTGTGAAATATTCTGTAATAATATTCACCATGTAGGGGCTTACTTGTTTAGCTCTTAATTTATTGATTGTAGTGGGCCAAGACGCTGTATTAAAGGCATTTTTTACATCGATCAGAATTAAGGCGTTTAATTTATTTTGCTTTTTTGCCTCTTTTGCTAGGTGTATTATCTTATTTATAGCATCAATTGTGGATCTTCCTTTCCTGAAACCGTACTGATTTTCATTCAAGCCGGATTCACCGAGTTCCGCTATCAGTCTATTATTGATCACACTTTCAAAAAGTTTTCCAAGAACATTCAGCAGGCATATCGGCCTGTATTTTGTTTCCTCTGCGTTTGACTTTTTAGGTTTTTCGATGAGAACCAGTCTGGCGGTTTTCCATGACTTGGGAAATTTTTGATTTCTTATAAGGTCTTCAAACAGTACCTTGAAATATTCCATGTTCTTTAACACTAATAATTTCACGACGTCCGGTGTGATTGTGTCCGGACCTGGGGCTTTGCCTGGCTTGATTTTTCTTATGGCTTCTCTCATTTCTCTTTCGGAGACCGTCCTCCAGACGTCTGACGTTTCTGGGCCATAGACTTTGGGTAGGAGCTTAGCCGGTTTTGTCATGAATAATTGCTTAAAAACCTCTTCTTTTTCTTCTTTTTGGAGTTGAGTCCTAGGACTTGGTCTGCGTAGCTGATTTTTTATTATTTGATACGCGTCCCCGAAGATATCCTCATTCAGTTTTGTGCATAGCTGGTCCCAGTTTCTCCTCTTTGATGTTACTATAGCCTTTTTAAGGGCGTCCTTTGAGTCTTTGTATTCCTTTTTTAGGATCATTCTTTCGGAGTTATTTTGGCACTTCTGGAATTTCTTCCTCTTCTTTCGCGTTTCTTTTATTTGGTCCTGTATTTCTGCTGTCCACCAGTAGGGCATCTTCCCTTCATCGTTAGCTCTTATTTTTGCTGTACTTCGTTTGAAAGCTTCTACCATTGCCCTTTCGCACTCTTCTGCGTTTATTTCTTTATTTATCGTAATTCTTTTGAATTCATC
This sequence comes from Ceraclea dissimilis, assembly GCA_963576895.1. NCBI lineage: Eukaryota > Metazoa > Arthropoda > Insecta > Trichoptera > Leptoceridae > Ceraclea > Ceraclea dissimilis. The sequence continues at coordinate 4,593 of OY756372.1, forward strand.
GCACAGAGTTGTCGGATTTGTGGCTCCGTATATGTATTTGCGTTTTAGTTTGGTTTTTCCATGTCCCAATTTTGTCAATACAAACCGATGTTCACTCAAAGGCTCGTCCTCCAGGACCTCCCATGTGGTATCTTTCATGGCTTGCGTGTTTACTAATGTGATATCTATGTATGATATGCCGTTATGTCCAACAAAGGTGGGTTTTTTGCCATCATTTAGTATATTAAGGTTAAGACTGTTTGCCCATTCTAACAGGCACACACCCTTTTTATTCGTCTTGTCTCCCCCCCATGCTGGATGCTTTGCGTTAAAATCTCCAAGTATTATCAGCCTTTTGTGTGTTTTGTCGGCCATATCCGTTTGTATTTCGTGGAGCTGTTTTTCAAAGTCCTGTATCGTGCAGGTATTTGGGCTCAAGTATACCTTGTATATGACAATATCTTCGATTTCTACTCTAACTGCCCCGTCAATAGATTTATATTTTGTTATGTTATATTTTTTGCTAATGTTTTGTACAAGAACGTCCTTTTTTTCGTTTGCGTAGCAGTGCGTCCCTCTGCATTTACTCAGGTTTGGTTCGCTTATAACCAGTATGTCCGCCTGTGTGTTTCTGGCCACTATCTGAGCCATGTCATGCGATGCCAGACTTCTGCCCGTGTTTATTTGCAAGATGTTAAATGTGTCCTTCATGTATATTGTTATCTCGAGCTGTCTGTTTTGTTTCTCTTTTATTTCTATTTGAACTATGGTCCGTCTTTTTCCCTGCTCTTTGATTCTCCTCAATCGCCTTTTTTAGAACGGCGCATCGGTTTGACCCCGCCGCGTGTCCTGCTACCTCGCACAGCGAGCAGAATGGTTGGTTTGTGCATTCTTTTGCGCTGTGGCCTTCTTGTGCGCACTTTCTGCATAGATTGGACCGGTCCTTTTCCGCACACGATGACGCCTTATGTCCAAAATTCCAGCATCGATAGCACTGTTGGATGTGTGTTCTCTCTCGCACTGTGCAAGTTGAGAAACCGATTCTAAGTCTTCTGTGTTGCAAAATTTTATCTCCATCACCCTTTTCCATAATTATTGTGCAAGCTTGATTTTCCTCTCCAATTGGTCTTAAAGATCTGACTTCGCATAGATCTGGATGTGCGATACCAATCTTCTGCAGGGACCTCTTGATATCTTCGGTATCGGCCGAAGGGTCTATATTTTTTATGTGCAGGACCTTCTTTTTGACCTTTGGAAGAATTCTAACTTTGCTTTCATTAAGAATACTTTTGATGTTTTCTGACAGGTTCTTTGCTTCCTTAGATGTTTTGAGGATTATCCCTCCTTTTCTAGTTTTTCTTATATTGTTGATATTTTCTGCATCTTCTTTGTTACATAGACCATCCTTCAACTTCCGGGCCACATCCGCGTATGATGCCTCGTTTGTCTCTATTAATATTGTGTCACCTTCCAAACCTAACCTAACCTAACCTAACCTAACCTAACCTAACCTAACCTAACCTAACCTAACCTAACCTAACCTAACCTAACCTAACCTAACCTAACCTAACCTAACCTAACCTAACCTAACCTAACCTAACCTAACCTAACCTAACCTAACCTAACCTAACCTAACCTAACCTAACCTAACCTAACCTAACCTAACCTAACCTAACCTAACCTAACCTAACCTAACCTAACCTAACCTAACCTAACCTAACCTAACCTAACCTAACCTAACCTAACCTAACCTAACCTAACCTAACCTAACCTAACCTAACCTAACCTAACCTAACCTAACCTAACCTAACCTAACCTAACCTAACCTAACCTAACCTAACCTAACCTAACCTAACCTAACCTAACCTAACCTAACCTAACCTAACCTAACCTAACCTAACCTAACCTAACCTAACCTAACCTAACCTAACCTAACCTAACCTAACCTAACCTAACCTAACCTAACCTAACCTAACCTAACCTAACCTAACCTAACCTAACCTAACCTAACCTAACCTAACCTAACCTAACCTAACCTAACCTAACCTAACCTAACCTAACCTAACCTAACCTAACCTAACCTAACCTAACCTAACCTAACCTTTTTTTTTTTTTTTTTTTTTTTGTGGAGGGGAAATCCCTTATGGACACCCGGCCATTATGGTCGGGTAGTGCCGGACTCGCACCGGCTAAAACCCCCCCTCTTCTCCTGCTTGCAGCCAAGTCCCCGCCTATTGGCCTACCTTGGTGCAGCATCTGTCTTGTTTAATTAGGTAGTTTCGTTCGTCTTTTTCTTTTGCACTTATTACTTCTTCACAGAATTCTGCTACAGCGTCCCAGTTTGATTTTTTCTGTAACATCGCTGGAACTATGTTCTCTGGTGTCAGAGACGTCGTTCCTATTTTTCTTTCTAGGTTTTTTCTCTCCGTGTTCCATCTATGGCACTGAAAGACTGTGTGTTTGGCGTCATCTATCTCCGCGTCACAGTACGTGCAAGCCCTACTAGGGGCCTTCTGTATTTTATAGAGAAATTCTCCAAACACGCCGTGTCCTGTCATGCACTGCGTCATGCGGTATGTAGTCTCACCATGCTTCCTCTCCGTCCATGTTGTTAAGTCATTTACTAGTGTGTGCGTCCATCTGCCTTTTGGGGCGGTGTTCCATATCTCTTGCCACTTGGCGATAGTGAGTCTCCTCTCTTCCTTTACCTCATCTGGTGTTATTTCATTTTTCTTACGGTATATACGGGCTCTTTCCTCCGCCACTAGTGTAGCCGGCACCAGTCCAGATAACACCAAAGCTGCTTGGGTAGATACTGTCCTGTACGCCCTACATATTCTTAGTGCCATTGTCCTCTGTGTGTTTAGGAGAGCTTCTGCATGTTTTTCTTTTCTCGTTACTTCTGCCCACACCGGTGAGGCATACAGAATCACCGATTGGACTGCCAATGCCAATACTGCGCGTTTTTTGTGTGCCGGTCCCTTTGTATTTGGCAGTATTGAACAAAGCGCTTTTGCCGTCTTTTGTGCTTTTTCACCGACGTTCTTTATATGTTTGCCGAAATTCATTCCGGAATCCAGCGTTACTCCGAGATACTTGGCCTCCTTTGAGGGGGTCACCTTCTCTTCTTCCATCTCAAACAGTATGTTTCGTACGCGCCTCTCTCCGCTGAGAATTATGGCTACGGTCTTTTGGGCTGCTATTTCTAGGTGGTTGGTTTTCATCCACGAAGCAACGGAATGTAGAGCCGTTTCTGTCCTGATTACCAGATCCGTCTGTGTCGCGGCAGTTACTGATATCGCGAGGTCGTCTGCGTAGCACACCAGCTCGACTTCGACTCCCTCAAGTACGTCTAGCGACATGATGTCATCATACATGACGTTCCAAAGTGTGGGTCCGAGGACCGAGCCCTGTGGGACTCCACCGCCTATCTCCTTGCTATTATTTTTCTCCAGTATTACCTGCCTTTCTGTGAAATATTCTGTAATAATATTCACCATGTAGGGGCTTACTTGTTTAGCTCTTAATTTATTGATTGTAGTGGGCCAAGACGCTGTATTAAAGGCATTTTTAACATCGATCAGAATTAAGGCGTTTAATTTATTTTGCTTTTTTGCCTCTTTTGCTAGGTGTATTATCTTATTAATAGCATCAATTGTGGATCTTCCTTTCCTGAAACCGTACTGATTTTCATTCAAGCCAGATTCACCGAGTTCCGCTATCAGTCTATTATTGATCACACTTTCAAAAAGTTTTCCAAGAACATTCAGCAGGCATATCGGCCTGTATTTTGTTTCCTCTGCGTTTGACTTTTTAGGTTTTTCGATGAGAACCAGTCTGGCGGTTTTCCATGACTTGGGAAATTTTTGATTTCTTATAAGGTCTTCAAACAGTACCTTGAAATATTCCATGTTCTTTAACACTAATAATTTCACGACGTCCGGTGTGATTGTGTCCGGACCTGGGGCTTTGCCTGGCTTGATTTTTCTTATGGCTTCTCTCATTTCTCTTTCGGAGACCGTCCTCCAGACGTCTGACGTTTCTGGGCCATAGACTTTGGGTAGGAGCTTAGCCGGTTTTGTCATGAATAATTGCTTAAAAACCTCTTCTTTTTCTTCTTTTTGGAGTTGAGTCCTAGGACTTGGTCTGCGTAGCTGATTTTTTATTATTTGATACGCGTCCCCGAAGATATCCTCATTCAGTTTTGTGCATAGCTGGTCCCAGTTTCTCCTCTTTGATGTTACTATAGCCTTTTTAAGGGCGTCCTTTGAGTCTTTGTATTCCTTTTTTAGGATCATTCTTTCGGAGTTATTTTGGCACTTCTGGAATTTCTTCCTCTTCTTTCGCGTTTCTTTTATTTGGTCCTGTATTTCTGCTGTCCACCAGTAGGGCATCTTCCCTTCATCGTTAGCTCTTATTTTTGCTGTACTTCGTTTGAAAGCTTCTACCATTGCCCTTTCGCACTCTTCTGCGTTTATTTCTTTGTTTATCGTAATTCTTTTGAATTCATCGCACAGAGTTGTCGGATTTGTGGCTCCGTATATGTATTTGCGTTTTAGTTTGGTTTTTCCATGTCCCAATTTTGTCAATACAAACCGATGTTCACTCAGAGGCTCGTCCTCCAGGACCTCCCATGTGGTATCTTTCATGGCTTGCGTGTTTACTAATGTGATATCTATGTATGATATGCCGTTATGTCCAACAAAGGTGGGTTTTTTGCCATCATTTAGTATATTAAGGTTAAGACTGTTTGCCCATTCTAACAGGCACACACCCTTTTTATTCGTCTTGTCTCCCCCCCATGCTGGATGCTTTGCGTTAAAATCTCCAAGTATTATCAGCCTTTTGTGTGTTTTGTCGGCCATATCCGTTTGTATTTCGTGGAGCTGTTTTTCAAAGTCCTGTATCGTGCAGGTATTTGGGCTCAAGTATACCTTGTATATGACAATATCTTCGATTTCTACTCTAACTGCCCCGTCAATAGATTTATATTTTGTTATGTTATATTTTTTGCTAATGTTTTGTACAAGAACGTCCTTTTTTTCGTTTGCGTAGCAGTGCGTCCCTCTGCATTTACTCAGGTTTGGTTCGCTTATAACCAGTATGTCCGCCTGTGTGTTTCTGGCCACTATCTGAGCCATGTCATGCGATGCCAGACTTCTGCCCGTGTTTATTTGCAAGATGTTAAATGTGTCCTTCATGTATATTGTTATCTCGAGCTGTCTGTTTTGTTTCTCTTTTATTTCTATTTGAACTATGGTCCGTCTTTTTCCCTGCTCTTTGATTCTCCTCAATCGCCTTTTTTAGAACGGCGCATCGGTTTGACCCCGCCGCGTGTCCTGCTACCTCGCACAGCGAGCAGAATGGTTGGTTTGTGCATTCTTTTGCGCTGTGGCCTTCTTGTGCGCACTTTCTGCATAGATTGGACCGGTCCTTTTCCGCACACGATGACGCCTTATGTCCAAAATTCCAGCATCGATAGCACTGTTGGATGTGTGTTCTCTCTCGCACTGTGCAAGTTGAGAAACCGATTCTAAGTCTTCTGTGTTGCAAAATTTTATCTCCATCACCCTTTTCCATAATTATTGTGCAAGCTTGATTTTCCTCTCCAATTGGTCTTAAAGATCTGACTTCGCATAGATCTGGATGTGCGATACCAATCTTCTGCAGGGACCTCTTGATATCTTCGGTATCGGCCGAAGGGTCTATATTTTTTATGTGCAGGACCTTCTTTTTGACCTTTGGAAGAATTCTAACTTTGCTTTCATTAAGAATACTTTTGATGCTTTCTGACAGGTTCTTTGCTTCCTTAGATGTTTTGAGGATTATCCCTCCTTTTCTAGTTTTTCTTATATTGTTGATATTTTCTGCATCTTCTTTGTTACATAGACCATCCTTCAACTTCCGGGCCACATCCGCGTATGATGCCTCGTTTGTCTCTATTAATATTGTGTCACCTTCCAGCGATTCGAGTCGCTTTTCACGTGTCTCTGCTTTTGGATTGCGATGAGTTATCCTTAAGTCAATTGCGCACTCCATTTTTAGAAAGATAGCCGCTACCAATTTCCTAAGAATATTTATTTTGACTGATTTTGGGGCCACTATTGTGATATTTGTCTCCTTTTCTTTAAAGGTTAATTCTCTTATTTGACATAAAAAGTCATAGAAGTCAGAGAGTCCTTTTTCATCTTCCAGGGGAGTAGCCGCGAAAAACACTGAGACACTCCTTTTAATAGTCACTGGTGAGCTGTCAGAGTCGTAAGTGATTGCCTGCGTGATATGCGCGCAGTTGCCATTTTGGCACGCTGTTTTTCGACTTTCCAAGATTTCTGGATATCTGTCGAATATTTTCGTGCTGTCACTGTTATTGTCTTCCTCGCCATGCACGTATACGAGTCTTCCATTGTATGCTTTGAGCAAATCCTCTCTCTTTATTTGTACACTCTTCAGGCTTTCCTCGGTCCATTTTTCTCTCACTTTAATCATCAGTGCCGGGAAGTCCAGCTCGTCGCACGAGCTCGGATCGAATGGCTCCAATTTTTCTTTGTCCCTGCATTTGAGGCAGCTCGTCTGATCTGTCTTTTTGTAATCGAGAAGTGCCTCTTCGAGGAATGTGTTGTTGCCTTTATTTCTATGAGCTAAGAGCTCCACCTCTAGAGTCCCTATTTTTTGCTCTTGTTCGTCCAATCTTCGGTTTAGGTTAGACATCCTCTCCTCGAGCAATTCATCGTCCGCTTTTTGTCTAGTGACATATTGGGTCATCAATCCCGTTAGCTGTGCAGTCATCTGTTTGATATCCTTATGGACATTTTTGTTCGCTTTCACATACTGGGAGAGTTCTTCTATTTTGCTTTTAAGTCTGGTTAGCTCTTTAGGTGGGAGCTTTTTACTTTCCGTGCGCCCTTCAATTCCCGGTGGCTGGTCAGGGCTGGGGGCAACCTTTCTCTTTTTTGGCACCCTGTCGCCTGGTGTCGTCTCTAGGCTGATGTCGAGAGGTACGACTGGTGAGCCTGGGGGTGGGGTTCTACGTAGGGAATCCCTGCGTGCAAATATCCTCCTCTCTTCTGCTGCGTTCCTATCCGCCGTTTTGTAATCCTTAGTCAAGTCCATAGTCGTTCCGATGTCGTCACCATTTCCATTTCCGCTTCCATTTTCGGTATTAATTTCCATTTTTGTTCCCACGAGTCATGAGGAAAAATAAAGTCGCCACACACAGAGCCTCTTATGCATGGAGGGCTATGTTACAAGGGGGTGTCGCCTGGTGCCCCCAGGGATCCGTTCGCGACACTGGGATTGATGGTCTGTCCCCAGTGCCATTCAGCCTTCGGCACGGAATCTCACACCTTAGCTTGGGACAGTTTCGGTTTTGGTTCGCGCCAGGTATTTTATTTCCCTGGTAGCACCACAGGAATGTTCCCGTGAAGCCGTTCCTCTATCCACCACCTGAGGACGCGCCCGATGGGGGACCGAAAACCCCACACGGGAACCTAACCTAACCTAACCTAACCTAACCTAACCTAACCTAACCTAACCTAACCTAACCTAACCTAACCTAACCAGTTGCAAAAGAATATCGAAGACAGACGGACGTGTTTTTGTCGCTCTTCTGTAATAAATTTGTGCAAGAATATTGTGAACTGAATTTAAAAAAAAAAATAAATTATAATAATATTAATTAATTCATTAATTAATAAATATATAAACACAAGTGTTGTGCGTGTGTGTGGACTGGGGTAACCAGCCGGCGGGCCATTAAAGAGGCAACCAGTGATAACAGTGCCGGAAAAATTTCGGAAAATCCGGAAAATCTTTTGGAAACCTAGAAAGTCGGAAAAGCTCGGAAAAATCCCGGAAAAACTCGGAAAATCCGGAAATTTTTTTGGAAACCTCAAAAGTCGGAAAAGCTCAGAAAAATCCCGGAAAAACTCGAAAATCCGGAAAATTTTTTGGGAAGCTAGAAAGTCGGAAAACCTCGGAAAAATCCCGGAAAAACTCGGAAAATCTGGAAAATCTTTGGAAAGCTAAAAAATCGTAAAAACTCGGAAAAATCTTGGAAAAACCCGGAAAGTCTTTTGGGGACATTGAAAGTCGAAAAAAATATTGGAAAAGCCAGGAAAATTCGGATTTGATTTGGTGGCTGCTCTTGGTGTCTGGGTTTCGTGTCTGACCAAAAATGTCGGCTTCATCTTCTAGAAGTGCATCACCTACAAAAGTTCGAAGGGCTCTAACCAGCATAGCATCATCTGCCCATCTAGCAGCACCGGAGATGTCGGGCTCGAGAAGCCCTTCACCGATCGGAACACCGAGGAACTTTGATGAACTGATTTTAACACATAACAAACAGGCTACCTCTCTTGCCAAGTTGGCAAACGATTTGATTAAATCATCGGGTAACCTCAGAAAGGATATTAAGGATGGCCTGGTAGATGTGATGAAGAAGTTCAAAAAACTTGTTATAGAGCAAACTAAAATAATAGAAGAACAAAGAAAACAATGCGAGACTGACAGACATGAAGTCCACGACGATCGTAAACTCGAGAAAGAGGATCAGGTCTATATTATTCAGCAAATAAAACAGAATACGGATGAAGCGATTGAGAGCATGGAGGCCAGATTGGAGGAGAGTCTACTGAAGAAAATGGCAAAAGGCACTCAGGGAAATGTGGGAAGGACTTATGCAGCCGTGGTGGGCCGTCAAGAAACAAAGCATTCGGTGGTAGTGGCATCGGAAGATGACACCAAAAAATCTGAAGACATAGAAGCGGCTATCAAAAGAAGTGTCAATGTGAAGAGGCTAGGGGTTGGTATTACATCCCTAAGAAAGATTAACAACAAGAAAGTAGTCCTAAGCTGCCTTACGGCAAAGGAAAGGGATCTCATTGCCGACGAGCTAAACAATTCGGCCTCCCAACAGGGACTGAGGGCTGAGAAGCTCGAGTTGAAAAAGCCGTACATAGTGTTCAGAGGAGCAATTAAAGGAATAAAGGAAGAAGATTTAAATGAAGCAATAAAAACACAAAACAAAAATATTAAGATCCAAGAAATTCTGAAAATAAAATATAGAAGGCGTCACAGGAATTCCTTGCTCGATAACATAGTGTGCCAAGTCGAGACAGAAACATGGAAAGTGCTAACGGAGGCCGGCAAAATAAATATCGGCTATCAGAGGCTGACTGTGGAAGACGAGAGTCCCCTTATACAGTGCTTTAAGTGCCTGAAATTCGGGCACACACAGATGCGCTGCAACAGAGGAACCGTGTGCAATTTCTGCTGTGGAGGACATATATACAAGGACTGCCCGGAAAAAGATAAGGAAGATAAGCTTCCAAGGTGCGCAAACTGTGACGGTCAGCACTGCACTACAAGTAGAGATTGTCCATACAGGAAGAGCATGGATACCAGAATCCGAGGTATCACACAGTATTGCTAAAGATGTCGAAAAGAGCCGCATAAAGAACAAACAGACAGGACCGACGGTGCCAGACCATGACAAAATCAAAATAAGGCAGTGGAACCTTGGGAGAGGCCGACTTGCAACACTACTGGCATTAAACGACAAAGATGACCCAGCAGACGTTCTCTTGCTCCAAGAACCATATACAGGATCATCAGGAAAAGTGACGGCGCCAGGCTACAAGACATTTCAGATGGTAAAATCTCAAGATGAAAGGTGCAAAGCAGCTATCGTAATAATGAACCCCAATATAGAGGGCATGTTGCTCAGTGAATACAGTGACTCAAACATGGTCTTTGTGAATATAATAACTAAAACAGGAGAAATTGTGATCGGATCAGTGTACGTGGAACCCGAGGCTGATATAAAGAAGTCCTTAAACGAATTGTCCAAAATTACTCAAGTGAAACAGATGATAATTGGAGGCGATTTCAATGCAAAAAGCATCTGGTGGGGGAGCTCTAGAACTGATACCAGAGGGGAAATAATGGCCTCATTCGTGGCGCAGAACGACTTTGTTATACTCAATACAGGGGATACGCCCACATTCGAAACATACCGACGAGGCAAGCATATAAAGAGCAGAGTAGACGTCACCTTCTGCACCCAAGATGTTCTCGGGCTGGTGCAGGGCTGGTGCGTCAACCTCAACATAACTAACCTGAGTGACCACAACCCTGTAGACTTCCAGATAGTGGCTGAGCATGGCGATGCAGAGGACGTTGGAACGCGCATATACAATACAAAGAAAGCGAATTGGGACAAATTTTCCACATTACTTAAAAAAGAACTAACAGAAAATCAACTAGTAAAGAAACCGATCGAAGATATAAACAATAATGAAGAACTAGAAGAGATAATAGAACAACTTGAGAAAACTATTAAAAAGGCATGCGAGGGAAGTATCCCTAAGCTCCGCAAACGGAAGAGAAAACCGTGTCCCTGGTGGACAGACGACCTAAACAGCCTTAAAGCAGAGCTAAGGAGCGCAAAACACAGGCTGCAGAATGCCGGAAACTCTACAAGGCAAGCCAGACTGGAGGATTTTTTGGCGGTCAAGGAGAGGTACAAAGCAGAAATAGACACTGCAAAGGTCACGTCGTGGAAAAGCTACTGCGAGAAGCAGAACAGAGAAACGGCATGGTCAGCACTACATAGAGTCTTGTGCAGGAGGAAGGCTATGCAAGTGCCAGCGACACTCAAAGAAGGCGGAGTATACTTCAAGAACGCCGAAGATACCGCAAAGGGCCTAATGAGACAATTCTTTAAGGACGACGACCTGAGTGAAGAAACAGAGGAGCAGAGGAGAATCAGGCGCAGTTCGTATGTGGAATATAGAGCTGAAAATGATCCACCTTTCACGGTTGACGAATTAAAAGACTCAATTATGAAAATGAACCCCCTGAAGGCTCCGGGACCAGACGGCCTCACGGCGGACATCTGTCAAAAGTTCTTTGAATTGGCACCGGAAACTATGCTCAGCATATATAATTTGTGCCTCAAATTGGGCACGTTCCCAAAGAGATGGAAGCTGGCAAAAATACTGACAATCCCTAAGCCGGGAAAGGATGACTGGACTGATGTTGGATCCTACAGGCCGATAGGACTGCTGCCAATATTGGGAAAAGTTTTAGAAAGGCTGCTGATATCAAGAGTGGAGTGGCAATTCAGAAGCAAAAAGGAATTAAGTGAAAAGCAGTATGGCTTCACTCCGCAGAGGTCAACAGAAGATGCGCTAATGGCATCAGTGTCTAGAATACTGCCGTCCTAAGAGAGAACACAGTAAGTCGTGATTTTTGCAAAATTGAGTTATGTATGCAGAAATGATCCTTAGTACAAGACGCATCGTTCTGTCTAAGTCTCATTTCGATATTCGAACGCTATCCACTCTTTTTTGTCATTTAAAAAAAGTCAATTGCAGTAAGTCCGTCAAGGGGGTGCACATACTACTGTAAAACACAGTAAGACAGAGAGATACTGTGGTGTGCCATAGGATTAGAGCGCTCCTATTATACAACGCCGTATGTGGGCACAGTATGTCGTCTTACTGTACTTTTTAGTAGGAATGTATGGCGAATAGAATACATATTACTACACGAGACGACAGTATAGGATGTTGTATTGTATTTTGGTCTAGTAAATTATAACTTATATTACTTACTGAATGTAGCTGAACGATTTGTGCAATCGTGTTGGTATTGTTATTAGAGATTTTAAATATATTAAATAAATGACAATAAATTTTGGAAATATGCAACCAGTTAAATATTTATAGCAAGTAGCTATCTCAACAGATATACAGCAAAGGATGGACCTTCCATCAGGCTTATGACTGATCGTCGGCTGACTTAATGTGATCACTTTACACTTATGTAACATCCACCAATTCTTATAATGATATTCCTAAATAATTCCAATAACTACCTGTTATATTCAACTACGACTTGTAGAAAATTTCGATGTTTTCTCGAAGCATGAATTGTGATTTTCTAAAATTATATTTAAAGCTCTTTTTGAATTAAGGATGACATAAATAATATAAATAAATACTTTCGTTTCGATCATACATTTAGTAATGAAAGATGAACGGATTACTCAGCTAGTCAATGTGGTCAATTTATATTGCTCAAATCGTCTCGTTTTGTTTACATCCTGTCTTTAACGACCTTATCTTCCTTACAATCTGTCAAAACCATTTTGGTAATAATACATCTATATGTTTTAAATTGTATAAGTGTTGTGCAATCCGTGAATGTTTAGAATCTCGAGGATTATTGACTATTTTATTATCTATCGAACACCTACTAGGGTTTTGAACCCGGCGAAGTACAATTAATAATAATAATAATTCAAGAATATTTACAAATAATCGTAATTCCATATTATAAATACAACCCGGAATCGGTTTTAGAAGATCAAAATTATAGGCTCTATTATGATAAAACAATTATAACAGATAGAACAATACATCATAATAGACCCGATGTAGTTTTACATAACAAACAAACTAAAATTACTTATTTAATTGACATCGCTGTACCAAATACATTTAATATTCAAACAACCGTCGCAGAAAAAATTCGTAAATATACAGAATTAGCAGGTGAAATAAAAAATATTTGGCATTCTAGGTCGGTATATATAATCTTCTTCTTCTTGCCTCTTCCCAGTTTATCTGGGGTCGGCCCTTCTGGTACGTAGTCGCCAGACCTTACGATCCTGTGCCATCCCACTAGTAAGCTGTTGGTCCCTAAGCTCCTTTTCGATATTTGTCCACCAGGTGGCTTGTGGACGTCCTCTGGATCTGGACTGTGATGGTATGTCCAGTGCGAGCTTTACCACGTGATCGTTGTTACGTCTGCTCACGTGACCGTACCATCGGAGTCTTGTTTCTTTTAATTTCTCCGGAATTGGCGCGACCCCAAAACTAACCCGGATGTATTCGTTTTTAATTCTGTCTTCCCTTGTAACACCTCCGGACCACCTAAGCATCTTCATTTCTGTTGTATGTAATTTCTGCTCATGTTTTTTCTTAGTGGCCCAGCATTCCGATCCGTAGAGCATAGCCGGGCGGACGGCTGTTTTGTATATTTTGCCCTTGGTTTTTATGGGCATCTTTGGATCGCACATAACACCCGTTAGGGCTCTCCACTTCATCCAGCCCGTATTTACGCGGTGTGTTACATCTGCTTCTACGGAGGCATCTGGTGTCACAACGGATCCGAGGTATTTGAACTGGTTAACTGTTGGAAGAGGTGTGTCATCTATATATATGATGGAGCTGCCCGTACTCCCATCGAAAATGCATGGCATGTACTCGGTCTTTGTTCTGCTTATTCTCAGGCCGTTGTCCTCCAGAGCAGCCACCCATCTATTCAGAGACTCCTGCAGAGCCATGGGGTCTCCATCTATCAACACGACGTCATCTGCGTATAGCATGCACCACGGTAGTCGTTTTTGGATATCTTTGGTTAGGTAGTCCATCACCATGTTGAATAGTAGGGGGCTCAGTGCTGAACCCTGATGGACTCCGACTCCTACTTTGAAATCCTTGCTATAGCCCGCAGGACCCCTGACCCTGGCGTTACATTCACTATACATGTCCTTCAGGAGGTCGATATACTGTTCGGGAACACCATGCGCTCTCGATGCATGCCATATTAGTCTGCGTGGGACCCTGTCGAACGCTTTCTCTAAATCAATGAACACCATATGCAGATTATCCCTATTTATTCGACTCTTCTCTAGTAGTATTCGGTCGGTATATATAATCCCATTAGTATTATCAGCTACAGGTATAATACCAAAATCGCTAATAAACAATTTAAAAAAATTAGATTTACCGGAAAATTTATACATAAAAATGCAAAAATCGGTCATTATTAATACTTGCAATATTGTAAGACGATTCCTAAATACTGATATTTCAGGCACAATGCTTGTATTTTAGGCCCCGCGCATCTGAGCCTAATCCTGTGATATCCGTGATATCTGGATAGGTGAATTTTTCCCAGTATTAGGCTGATGAGTTTATATGTGAATCATGAATGATAATATGTAGACTCTTCTGGCTGATAATACTGAGAAGTGTGTTGGCAAAGTCATGCCTCCGCGTTAAAAAAACCAGTACAACAGAGAAAAGAAAAGGATGAATTTTCTTGATCATTTAGTTTTACAAGAGACTCGTAAAAAATGGAACTTATTCTACTACCCAGGTACTTCACTCTTACATTAATTTCTTTTTTCATATTGTACTTTTACAATATTTAAAACCTTATATATCTCTCTAAATTTTTATAGTATCTATTATTATTATTATTTTTAATTTTTTTTATAAATGAATCTGGGTTTATCGAAATAAACCCAAATACACCTTTTTACACTTCACAGTAAGCTTGAAAAGCTTGTGTCGTGAAGTGGAGTAGGTTGGCATCGGGGATTGAACCCGCGCCCACTGGATTAACAGTCGAGCGCGTTACCAACCAGGCTACCAACCACCTCATAAACATGATTAATTAGATTACATGACTTTCTATTTTGGAATCGATCCTCCAATGTATTTAATATACGAACGTAAATACAAACAAACGGATTACCTTGCTTAAAAGTTTTATAATATTACTTATTAGTTATTACATAGCAAAAAAGTGAAACATCTGTATTTCTTACTATGCATTTTTTTTATTATAGTCCATTTTGGAACAAACCAAATTCAGTAGGTAGTCTGCATGATGAGATGAGGTAATGTCATAAATTCTATAGGTTCTATTGTTTAAAAGAATGGTTTTTAATTTTGTCAGGCCGTTGACTGTAAATAATGAAATCAATAAACAAAAAATGTTATTTTAAAAGATTCTAAATTTAAACACTTTTACAATGAGTTAAGTACCATAAATAATAGTAAAGAACCTAGAATAAAAATAGGCCATAAAATTGTTAAGATTATTTTTATGACGCTATTGGTTTACTTGTTTCATATTTTTTGTTGTTAAATATACACTATCTTTTATGTACTCGAATCGAATTAGGCAATTTTCATTGTTCCTTTTTATGGTCCTGAGAAAGTTGTTAATGTCAATGTCTCTACAAACAATACGAAATTTTTCCATTGTTGCTAAAAAGATCTTAACAGAAATAGTTATATTCTTGTGGTTATTTTATGAAAAGTTAAACTTACAATGGATAATTTAAGTCGAACCATGTAAGCTTATCCAGTAGTACCTTTTTCAGAATTCATTGACGTAACAAATAATTGTGATTTATATGACTGTTTTTAAAGTTAAAAATAAAATAAATTCCATAAAATGTTTTTTTTTTATCGTCGCTCTTTTTTAATAAAACCATAAACCAATATTGTACATCACCACAGTGTATCCCAGTGAAGGTGTAACCAGCAAATGCCGAGACTATGAAAATGTACAATATTCACAATATTTAACACGACAACACACGCATCAGCGGCAAATTGCCGCCTTGAAGATTTTTTTCGCTATAAAATTAAAACAAGCAGATCCTGCATTTTGTCGTTCCAGGATATCCTCTACTGTACTATACTACATGTGTTTATCGTGAAATGCGCTCGTGATAATTATAATTTATACGTATTTTTAGAGTTTAAATTATTTCGGCGGGGAATCACCGCCTACGCGTGCCACGACGGCACTGTTCAAGTTTATGGTCATAAAAACTATCCATTAGGGTCCGAATCTAGGATCGCTTTTGTTATTTTTTCTCGGGCGAACGTTATCCTGATAATGCATCTAAAGCGAACAAATGTTTTGTTTCCCCATTGCGAGGCGAAATTTTTCGATCTGCAGATGTGTTTAGAATTGAATATTAGGATATTTTACATAATTACAAACGGTATGTAAAATATAATTGTTATGTAAAATACCAATAAATGCACATCTGTAAATTTGGCAAATCGTTCACTCTTATAATTTCTTTTTACTTGCTCAATTTTAGTTGTACGATCGACAATTGTGTTTTAAAAATATTATCATTATAAAAAAAACTAAAACACTGTAATTCAGATTTCACTAACAGTGCTTCTGGTGTTCTGAATAGTGCTTCTGCACTGTTCAGTCACCATACTGTTGATCCATTTTTACGAAAGCAGGTAGTGAGTGAGGAAAACATTATGTCAGATGGAGTTTCTTCCTCCGAATCACCATTTGGCTCTTGCTGTTAGGTTTCTTCCTTTCTGATATAACTTTACTCAAAATCACCGTCAAGTACCGTGAAAAATCTTCAGTCAAATCGACGTTGTCGAAGAAAATAAAAATACATAAATAGGTAAATAATAATCAACACCTTAGATTTAAAACGGATACCCATACCTACTCATTGTGGCTTATAGAAAATACAGTAATTCAGAATGCAGGTATTATGGGAATTATACAAAAGGTGTCCTAAATTAAGCCACCCGATACTAAAATTCCAAGTATCAATTGGAATTGAGTAGGATAGTAATAAATTTGAACGTAAATGTAATTGCAGTGAAAACAGATATTACGATAAACCACTGTCCATGGGATGCATAATAAAAATCGAATAAGTTTATTTCTTTACATTAGTTGCAAGTATTAGTTGTAAGTAGATTGTTATGTTACCTATTATGTTTTTCAATCTTGTTATTTTTTGTCACCATAAGAATTATTAGACCCATCCCGACCCATGGATAAAAAAAAATATGACACCTACGTGTCTTTCTATTATAATAGCCCCTAACTGCAAAATTTACAACCTACTTCTTTCTAAGCTCTCTACAAAGCTATTCTTTCTTGTTACTTGAGTACCTAATAGTTTTATGGCAGCGATTTTACTATTAGAGTCCCTAAATTTTATTATCTTTGTACCTATTATAATATTGCCAATAACAAATAACTAAAATGTGCATTTTATTCTGTTATAGACCCAAAATAATAATTATTTTTATGTTTTTACTAACATCGTATTTTGTCGGCTTTATTGATTTTTTTGCACAATATTTAATAGAATTTAGATAAATGTAAAATATGTATTCTTTATAAACTGTCCCATAAAATTATTATATAACAGCACTAATTTGTCATTTTTTTTTATAACATGATGGAGAGATTTATTTAAGACCTTCGTGTGTTCCAGTGTGAAATATTTGATTGAGCAAACTTTTTAGAAAATATGTATATAAATTTAAATACTAAGTACCTAATGTCCAAACGGAATTTTAATATTCATATTGTCTTATTATTTATATGTAAGATTTTTCGAAATGAACGTTTTGTTTACGATTATTTTAAGTTATTTTAATTGCAATCACCTCTACTCGTAATCTTATTATTATTTAGATATATAAATATTTAGGTATTACACTTATTCCATTAAGTAGTGTGATTAAGCAGTAAGATACCTATACCAGTCGGATTGTCATTATCGAGCATGAAGAAAACAAATTATTCGATATTGAACCAGAACATTAACCCGTTTCTTGCGAATAAGGCACGTGTATTATCACTGTGCGGATGAAATAGGCTATATATTTTATTTTCTGTTCCCATGAATTTTGCTTTTTTTTATACTATATGTATTTGAAGTTTGATCCCAAGAAACAAAAAAAGGTCTGGCACCCAAGATAACACATTACGCAATCTTTCCTAGCGGTGGCCCTTTACGTAAAGGCAATAAAACGCGGGGAATCTCTCACCACGCGTGTGTTCGAGATAGGTACATGTGTTTTGATATTTGTGAAATTGGAGTAGTCTAACATTTTATTTATTATTTATTTATCGTTGAGATTTACAGATTTTTAGTTTATGTAGTTTAGTAGTAGATACTCTAAGGTATCCATTGGTTGATTTTGGTAATAATATGTTAATTAATAACAGAATTATAAGCAGTTATAAAAGGGTTAGCATTTCTCTCACCACGCGTGTTTTCACGTTTTGTAGGACGCGCATATTTTTGCGTGTTAACTACTTACTGCACTTCTTTGTTGTTTCAAACCATTTAAATCCACATCTGTCCTAGTGAAGAGTACAGTATCGCACGCATACAACAATAGAGTACAGTAAGGCATAGCGATACTGCGTTGTAGTGTAGTATCTCTTCATTTCGCCCCGCTGCTATACTAAGAAAGAACACAGTTCTCGTTATTTTTTATAGTGCATGTATAAAATATTATTTTTTTTAAATAAGAATGTTTACGGATCATCATTTCCTATCATTTATAGAAATAAGCATTCGAATCGGGCCAGTACTTTTTGCACAGGAGACGAAAATATACGCAAAACTTTAATCGCGTTTATCTCAAAACATGGGTTACCCGACTTACTGTGTTTTTCGTTAGGACGGCAGAATACGAGAAGCGCTTAAAAAGAAAAAGATGGCAATTGCAGTATCATTGGATATAAAGGGGGCTTTTGATAACGCATGGTGGCCCTTCATCCTTAGGCAGCTGCAGGTAAAGAATTGCCCAGGAAATCTCTATAGAATGGTAAAAAACTACTTCTGGGAGAGAGAGGTACTACTGCGACACCATGATGTCGAAATAAGAAAGGAAACAAGCAAGGGATGCGTGCAAGGGTCCGTTTGTGGCCCCTTTTTCTGGAATTACATACTGGACGATTTACTGCAAGAAGAATTCCCAGAACGAGCGGAGGTAGTGGCTTTTGCGGACGATGTCTTACTGACGGTGATTGCAGACACAAGAGAGCAGGCTCAAGAAATAACAAATGACGCACTGGAAAGAATTGTGAAATGGGAGAAAAAGACAAAACTACATTTTTCCGAAGAAAAAACAAATGCACTGTTTATCACGAGGAGACAAATAGAAAGACCGGAAATTACCATGAGGGGGAATAAACTCACATACGTCAATCACTTTAAGATCTTGGGACTCATAATAGACGACAAACTTAATTGGGGTAGACAAGTAGACTACGTGTGTAAGAAAATCGCAAAAGTCTCAAATAAATTAATGACAATAGCAAAACCGACATGGGGAGCATCTCCGGAAATCGTGAGACAAATTTACCATGGTGCAGTGGAGCCCATCGCCACCTATGCGTCAAGTGTCTGGCAGGAGGCAGTCGGAAAGAAGGTTAACGTAAGAAAGCTGGAGGCAGTACAGAGGATGGTAGCAATAAGGGCCTGTAAGGGATATCGCACTATATCAGCCACATCCGCGCTGGCCCTTGCAGGATTCACACCTCTAGACTTAAAGATTAAAGAGGTAGCTGAAATATACAATACAAGAAAAAATGGTCATATCTTAGGTCTACCAGAGGACAGAATATATCAAGGAGTGGTGAGTATATCATCCCTGCCTCATCCAGCGGAACGAGTCAATGTCAGAACAGAATACTGCGACAAGGAATCCCCACAGATGGAGCCAAGAGAGGTACATATATACACAGACGGGAGCCTCATAAACGGAAAAGTAGGGGCGGCATACGTGCCTTTTGAGGGCGAAAACCGGAATCAAGTAACCAAAATAAAATTAGAGGATTATTGTTCGGTGTTCCAGGCAGAGCTGGTGGCAATAGAGAGGGCGCTAAAATATGTAATGGGCCACCCAAAGGAAAAGTGGGATAAAATCAAAATATTAACGGATAGCAAATCTGGAATGGAGGCAATAACTTACAGGAACTCGGTGAACCCAATAGTAAACGCCATTAGGCATGACATTACCATCCTAGAAAAAAGAGGGCAAAAAACCACAATAGCCTGGATTAGAGGACACTGTGGCACAGAGGGCAACGAAATAGCTGACCAGGGGGCAAGGGAGGCAACCCTCAAGAAAACTAAACCAGAGTACGATAAGTTCCCTCTGAGTTATGCTAAGAAAATAGCCCGAGAGAGGTGTATTGCAGAATGGAACAAGAGATATAAGGACTCAACAACAGGACAAGGAACAAAAATGTTTTTCCACGAAATTAAAGACTGTCTGAGATACAATAAAATGAACGCACCAACGTATGAAATGACGCAAATATTGACAGGACATGGTGCTTTTCGACAATATCTGAAAAGATTTCATATCACTCAGACGTCAGGCTGCCCATGTGATACAGAAGTGGAACAAACTGTAGAACACCTGATATCCAGATGTCCAATATTCGAAAAGGAACGATGGGAGATTCAGCACATATGCAGACGCATAGGACTCGAAGTAGAAAATAGAGGGGAAATCCTTTTGAACAAAGAATCCAGCAGAGAGTATTGCCGATTTCTAACTAACATAGCAAGAAAAATAAGAGAAATAAACCAACAAGATGCAACTCAAGCAGAAACGGTAGACGAATAAAGTGAAGAAAGATAGTAAGAAACTAAAAACAGAAGAAGTAAATAGAAAAGAAAGAACTCATATATGAAAAATAAAGAAGAAATAAAGAATACAAGAAAATGATTAACCGCCGAAAAATTAATCTGGATAAGATAGAATATAGATAATTATGTAAAAAAAATATTATGTAGAATAGAACTAATAAGTGTAGTAGATAAAATATAAAAATTAAAGATAAAAATTAAATGGAATAGAATATGTACAATCAGATATAATATTATGTAAAAATTGTAAGTAGGCACACAAATGACATGTAATAAGCCTTGTACTTTGCAAGCAAGGCAAAATATAAAAGACAATAAACAAATTTAAAAAAAAAAAAAAAACCTAACCTAACCTAACCTAACCTAACCTAACCTAACCTAACCTAACCTAACCTAACCTAACCTAACCTAACCTAACCTAACCTAACCTGAGTTGTCCAACATATCTCAATGCAAAATGCATCTGGTAGGGGAGCTCTAGAACTGTTACCAGAGGGAAATAATGGCCTCATTCGTCCAGGGGAGACATCCATTTTCGAGACGTACATATACACACATATTAAAAAAAAAAAAAGCAGAGTAGATATCACCTTCTGCTTCCAAGACGTACTCAAACTAGTGCAAGGCTGGTACGTACCTGAATATAACTAACCTGGGTGACCATAAGCCAATAGACTTTCAGATAGTAGCTGAGCATGGCGATGCTGAGGACATTGGAACGCGCATATACAATACAAAGAAAGCGAAATGGGATGAATATTCCACATTACTTATAAAAGAACTAACATAAAATCAACTAATAAAGAAACCTATCGAAGATATAAATAATAATGGAGAATTAGAAGAGATAATAGACCACGTAATCATTTTAATTATTATTCTAGAATTTCTTAATAAAATAATAATTGATAATAATCTATGTAAGTATGTAGGTAGATACCTAATATTAATCTCTGAAACTGAAAGATGTTGACATCCGCAGATTATCAGATTGAATGCTCGATCATATGTTTGACATACATTATCATATTATACCATATCATTCATGTATCTCATATCTCTTGCATGTCAATCTTAATATTGGTACCTACTCGTATATAGGTTTAGTATTAGATACAGTATAAATAGCAGCACTTTGATTATTTCATCGTCTAATCTAATGATGATTGCCAGGTAAGTCTACTAATCATTTTACTTTTATTTTTTAAACCTTTATTGTATGTTAGGTATGTATAATTAATTATCTGTGTCCAGCTCAAGGTTTTCTGTACTGACGGTGACATGTCTGGTGACGCTGTGTGCCAGTGTCTGGACAGTGTATGGACAGGAGCCGAGCCACTACAGGCTCCCACATACAACCACTCCTCTCCATTACACCCTTGCACTAGAAGTGGATCCCGCTCCATCCAGTTCCTACTTCCGTGGTAGAGTCTCCATCTTCAGTCTGGTGAGGTCCACTACATCCTCAGTTGTGCTGCATCAGGATGGTCTGAACATCACGTCCATCAGCGTGACATGTCAGGGAGAAGAAGAGGAAGACACAAGAGAATGTTACTCCTCTCACCATGTGGCGGAGGACGACACAAACTTCCTTACGATCCACCTCACGGAGGCCTCACAAGCATTTGAATACCTCTACATAGACATCTCCTACACGGGGCCCTACTACACTCCACAGGCTGGACTCTTTAGAGATTTCTATAGAGACGAACAAACAAATATAAGGTGAGTAGTGAACAGAACATTGTTCTATATTACTATTCTACATATTATGTATGTACATATGTATTGTATTGTGAACTATTTGTACTTATATGTATGTATAATGATTCCAGATATTTGTTGGCCACTCAAATGGAACCTATCAATGCTCGTTTAATGTTCCCGTGTTATGATGAACCAACATACAGGGCGACCTTCGAGATTCACGTCACGTGTCCTTCAGAATATCACGCGCTCTCTAACTCCCCACTAGACTCTGTACTCTCCCTGTAAGTGTATCTCATACATTACATACCAGTAGTACACTGCAGCACACCATTATATTACGTAATAATGTGTATGTATCTTCTAGTCCCGGTGCTAAGGAGACCCTGTATAAGTTTAAAGTAACGCCTCCAATGGCTACATACTTAGTGGCTGTTGTTGTGTCAGACTTTGCCTATTCATCCAATACGGAGGGCACTGTACCACCAAGCTACCCGAAAGAGTTCAGAAGTTACGCCAGGCCGGAAGCGAAGGAGTTACTGGGATACTCTATAGACGTTGGCCAGAAGCTCCTGACAATATTAGAAGATTATGTGGACTTCAAGTATGACATGGAGAAGATGGACAACATCGCTTTACCTTCATTCGGTGGAGCCATGGAGAACTGGGGGATCGTCACATATGCGTATGACTTACTATAATATTATATTAATGTAGGTAGAGTTATTAAAAGATAAGATAGTCAAGTGACTTGTCATGTGAGTATAGTGTGTTGCATGTAAAGTATTGTAGGTAGGAGTAGGTACTAATCATGTACAGGAGTGAGTACTTTGTTATAATTCCAGAGAGGACGCTCTGATAGAGTGGCGTGATGTAGAAGGTGAGATATTAAACAAAGTAGGCATTGTGGAGATAATAGCGCATGAGTTTGCCCACATGTGGTTCGGTGATGAGGTTACTCCCGTATGGTGGGAATACTTATGGCTCAGTGAAGGATTCGCCACATATTTCCACTACTTCGCTCCATCTCTGGTTAGTACTAGGCTATGTGTGCCTACTTCATTACGTAATATATCCACTCGATAATTAAGCGGTTCCCTTCACCCCACACACTACACTACACTATACTACACCTTACAGCTGGAGCCATCCTGGATGACGATGCATCAGTTTGTTGCCTCTAGCGTCCACAGTGCTCTGTACGAGGACTCCCTCTCCAACACTCGCCCCATGAATATTCCGGGACTCGGCTCTCCACAAAGTATCCAGGGGATCTTTAATTTCATACCTTACGCCAAATGTACGTACCTACCTACCTGCATAATATATTACCTTACCATCTTACCTTGCCTACATGCAATATGCTGTAGTAACATATTATGTATTGCAGCTGCATCAGTCATCAGGATGATGTCACACGTATTGGGTGAAGATGTCTTCCAAAGGAGCCTCCAGAGATATATTTCCAACATGTGAGTTACATACAATAAATTATACCTTGATATTCTCTATTTAGTTATTACTGTACCTGTGTACCTGCAGTTACCTACCTCTATATGTACTCGTGTGTATTGTATGATTATTATCTCAGGTCGAGGCGCACCACGATGCCTGAGTATTTGTATGAAGCTATGCAGGAGGCGGTTGATGATAAGGAGGGCTCCAACTCCAACTTACCTGAAGGAGTATCCGTGGCTGATGTGATGGGATCCTGGGCGGGCCAGGCTGGCTATCCTCTCATTACAGTCGCAAGGGAAGGAGATTCTCACTACTTTAATATCACTCAGGTGAGATCTACACTACCTACACCTGATTACCTACTATACGTATGTCTCATTAAGTCACATACTCATTACTCAGTCACGTGATGACATTTCAGCATCGCTTCTTTAGAACTCCTCCTACGGCAGCTGAGGTCTCTGGGACAGATGAGTTATGGTGGGTGCCCCTCAGCTGGGCGACCCCCGCCTCCCCGGACTACAGCGACACCTCCCCCCGTACCATGATGCCCCCCACCCCCCAGCTCACTCTGCAGATACCAGACTCCCTGCCATACATTGTGTTTAACATACAGCAGTCAGGTGAGTACTGAGTAGTGCCGCCTATCAGGGGCGAAGCTACCTAAGAACACGATTCCCATCGAGTTATCCTTTGATTTAGATAGATAAATAATAGTTAGAATGATGTATAATCAGAAATGCACTAAAAAATATTACATTCATACTTTGTAGATACGTCTCCGATAGATGGCGGTGCACGGTATAATAATATTAGTAGTTTAAATAAGCGCGGGAAACGTTTCCAATGGGCACCCCGTACTCTTTGCTATTATTATTATTATAAACCGTGTCGTCTTTAGTTACTGGTGCAGATTTTATTATCAGGCGGGTGTGTTCATATTCCTTTAAAATGACAAAAATATATCTTTCTCTCTCAGTCTTATGAGAAAACGGGAATACTACTGTCTCTTTCAACGTCATAGAGGAAAAAATTTACCATGTCTTAGCGGCAGTAATTTAGGAATGTTTTTCAAAAGAGACTAGTTCACTGCACATTTCTATTCTCTAATACAAAGATATTTTTACGAATGGGTCAAATTTGTAATGTTTTTTTAAAAAAATGAAGAGCATGAGAAGTATTGCTGTTTACAAATATTATCGCTAGATGTGACTAATAATTTGTTGGTTTTAGACCCTTTTTGTTTGATTACTTGAGGACAAGTATATTAATCTATTGCTAACTACAGGTATTAATTTAAGGTTATTAACAAGTAGTAGATTTTCGCATA
Source organism: Ceraclea dissimilis (assembly GCA_963576895.1). Taxonomy (NCBI): domain Eukaryota; kingdom Metazoa; phylum Arthropoda; class Insecta; order Trichoptera; family Leptoceridae; genus Ceraclea; species Ceraclea dissimilis. Next base: position 29,330 of record OY756372.1, read on the forward strand.
TTCAATTTTAGAATATTTTAGATACATGTTTTTTTCTTCATAATATGACATTCAAATTATTAGCGATATAAAACTTTTCATATGGCAAGATTTTATCTGACACAAGCTGTCAAAACAAATGGAATATGTTTTGTATATTTTTATCTCCGGGTTTTGTATTTAGTATAATATTATATTGTATTTTTTATGTTTTAATACTCATATGGAGGTATTTTAGTGATAGTTGTGGAAAGCGGTTCAACTTAATATATTTTTACTAACTAAATATAATTAAGTAAAAACTTTTTCGATCGATGTTGATATACCTGATTAACCTTAAAGATGGGAACGTGCTTAATTATATTAGGTATGTATATTAATTTAATATTTTAGGTAATTATTATGTTCGACAATACGCTGGAAAATTGATAATATAGTAGAAGCGTGTTATTTTTTTATTTTGCATAACGATAGAGACATCTGCATAATAAATTTGAAAGCTGCGTGTTTTGGTTCGATTTTGATAGATGGTGTTGAGTGGCCGTGTGTGCCCACGAATTACAATACATATATTGCAATAAAAAATATTGGTACCGGCTTCCCTTCTACAGAAATCCACCCTTCGCCACTGCCGCCTATATAGTACTACATACGAGTATAGTATTGCACTGACACTCCAACATATAATATTAGATTATTTCACTTGTCAGGTTACTACCGCATTATGTATGACACACAGAACTGGGAAGCTCTCAGTCAAGTCCTCTCTGATAATCCTAATGAAATCCACGTCCTAAATAGAGGACAAATCATTGATGATATAATGGAATTCTGTGAGATTGGATTGATGGTAGGTACCTTCCTATTTATATTATATAATACAACTACATATGTATTACATATTTAATAAATAAACCTTGTGATATTTCCAGCCTTGTGATTTCGCTATGAATTTATTACAATATTTGTCCGATGAAACAGAACTCCATCCATGGAGAGTGGCTGAGAGGAGATTCAATCGCCTGTTTGTTCTCATGAGGGACAGTCCTCAGTATTATCTGCTTCAGGTAACACTTCATACTGCATACTATATATACTCATCCTACACTACCCCGTCAGTACTCAGTTCTCTTATCTTAAATGGTTTGTGTTTACTAAATTACAGAAAATGGTTTTGCGTTTAAACAATAAGAGATTAGGAGCCTTGGGCTCAGATAATATCATGCAGAAAGATTCAATGGTGCGAGTCAACAGGGAGAATAGTATAGCCCTGGCATGCTCCGCTGCCTCGGAAGAATGCCTTCAAAGAGGCAACCATTATGTGAGGAATATTAGAGAAGCATCGTCTGCTCACATCCGCGGGGTGGAACTGTGCGCGGCCCTCAGAGGACTCGCTGACGAGGAGGTCTCACAAGTGTGGAGTGAGTTGTGGCAGGAGTTCCTCACTTCCCCTCGTACGAGTGTCTCTCGCAGAATGGAAATAAGGAAGGCCCTGCCTTGTATCTCAGATGAGGTTACATTGAATATGTGAGTACTGTACTATGCACTATGTACTGTGTAGTGTGTGTGTAATGTGATATGATGTGATGTGATGTGATGTAATGTGATGGCAGGTTTATGGAGAGAGTACTCAGCGCAGAAGATAATATAGAGCACCATGAAGTGATGTCCCTCTTGCAGGATCTCATCTCCTCCTCCAGTAAGGGAGGCCGCACCATTCTCTACTTCCTGGAGGCACACTTCACTCTTCTCAAGCAACGGTCAGTTGTCCAGCAATCTATTATCTAATTTCTACAGTACCTCCACATGTAGTAATGCTAATGTATTGTATTGTATCGTGTTCTGTATATAGGTGTAGGAGGGAGCGCAATGGATTGGCTAATATAATCCGTACACTGGGAGAATATATCACAACACAAGAAGATTCTACTAAGGTAACTATATACGAGTATGGTATAGTATAGTGTAGTAATACAGTATAGAGTCTAATACACTTGATGTGATTGCAGTTGTATGAGTTGAGTATAAAGTGGAGGGAGGCTGAGGCTGAGGAGGACCCAGGGACAGGCTCAGGCAGTGGAGTGTCTGCAGCAGAGAGGGAGGCTCTCCTCGCGGCCCTGGAGGCTGCCCAGAGCAACATCAGATGGCAGGGAGATCAGAGACTGCAGATAGAGCACTGGCTCACTACTAGACACAATATGTAGTACAGTACCTACACAGCACCCAGCACCTAGTAGGGAGATATAATATACCTAATGTCATTACAATATACCTATGTAATAATATACCTATGTAGGTAACTAATATTGTTTATTTATTTATTCACTATTACAATACTCACTTGGATGAAGCCTTCGTACAGTATAATATGTATAGATAGTACAATCATTATTATTATGTAGACAATAGTGTTTCAGTGGGTATATGTATAATGTATATATAAGTAGGTACACCAACACCTGTAGGTACAATAATATTATAATCCTATCCTATATGTAGTACTTTGATACATTATATACAGTAGACTGCAACAATGAATATATTATAATACTCGTATAACCTAATGTAAGGCATCCACCAGCTAATCATGACTTATGCTGTATAGTGTATATGAATTATGTGTATATACAGACATTGTAAGAGAGATAACATATACCTACCAACATAGTGATATGAATGATCATACATATAGCCAGCTTATCATCACTAGGTAGGTATATATAGGTATATTATCAATTATCTAAACTTGTTATCAGAGGAGAGTATATATAATCGATAACTTGTTGAATGACATGCTTATTATTTGATGAGGTAATATAGTACGAGTAGGTACTAGGTACTAGGTACTAGGGCAGGTAGGTCCCTTACACAGAGTGAAGTGAGAGCATGCGCCCCATGAGGTGGTGACGTCACTATTGGCCCGGGACAGCGCTGTGTGTGGTGTGTGGTGTGTGGTGTCCTCTATACTGTAATGTAATGGTCTACTACATTACATACTACACTGCAGTCTGCACTTAACCCTGATTACAATAATATTAGATACCTCAAGTCATACAGACGCAATGCTACTAGTCCAAGAGCCCGCTGCTTAATTTATGACGTATCTGTTTTTTGATCGAAATGTGGTATAAACGATAGCTTACCAATAGGGTATTACATCGCACTAGGGTTGCCTATCAAAATCTTGCCGCAACCCCCTCTGCCCCCCCGAAAAGGTCCCTCTTCGCGGTTTTTCGCATTTTATAGGAATATGGTAAGAGATAAGAGAAAGTAGTCAATGACAAAAATAATCATTGTTAAATTCTCTACAAAAAATGCTAAGTAATTTTTTTCGTAGAACTAGCAGTTTATCCGCAATGGCCGGTCCAAAACCGAAATTCATTTAAAATACTAAAAAAATGTATTTAAACTAAATTGGTTGAAAATTGATAAGAGCTACAGGAAAATAGTCTCAGAACTAATTAATTACCATAGTCTGAGCTACAAAACGAGCTATAACTTATGTTCATACATCTAATAATTTCGGAGTTATTACAATAAAACTCAGTGACGAAAGTTCTTAAAATTTTGTTTTTCATAAAATAACCAGTGATATAGCGCCGCAGGCCAAAAATTTTTTTTCCATAAAATGTTAGTAATAATGGGTGGAAGAATGTGAAAGAAAATAAATCAAACTTTATTTTTTATTTTTTCAAAAAATATCCTGTTTTTTGACCGGCCATTACGGGTAAACTACTAGTCCTATGAAAAAATTAACTTAACGTGTTTTGTAGAGAATTTAGCAAGGATTATTTTTGTCATTGACTACTTTCTCCTATCTCTTACCATATTCCTATAAAATGCGAAAAACCGCGAAGAGGGACCTTTTCGGGGGGGGCAGGGGGGGGTTGCGGCAAGATTTTGATAGGCAACCCTAGTGCGATGTAATACCCTATTGGTAAGCTATCGTTTATACCACATTTCGATCAAAAAACAGATACGTCATAAATTAAGCAGCGGGCTCTCGGACTATACCTACATACTACCTACTACCATACTATCTGTACGAGGATACTAAGGTAAATAATTACTAACACCAGAGGAAATTATAACAAGTAACATGTGAGTGCAGCTGCAGGTACTACGAGTACATATGTGTGCGGGCTATAGAGTGTATGAGTGTAGAATGGAAACTCAATCACTTTATTACTTGTTATATTAGTAGAGAACACGCTCCCTTATATTATATAGAGGGCTCGCTACTCTCTACTCGCTAGCACCTTGGCCCAGTGAACCCTGAGGCCTGAATGTAACAAGGACACGCAGTGTGTGGTGGCCCTCTCCGTACCGTGTCATCCTTCCTATATATATACATATACACTATACATACACAGCAGGCCTCCTGCACTAGTATACAAGGAGACAGGTAATGTGAGATTACACTATATACACTACTGCATTCAATAATCATACATCCTACAGTACACTGAGGAGTGGACACTGGACACTGGACACATCTTATAACAAGTCAACTCCTATAACAGTTTATTTACTAACTGGATGGGATGGGGTAGAGGGGGGAGGGATGGAAAGGTGTTGGCGGTATCGGATGTTTCATTTCCCTTTTATGGAAATGGAAATTAGTTCCTCTACAGTTAATACAGTTAGGCAGTGGGTACTTACCTATTTAGTACCTACCTGTTGGTGTGACGCTGTATGCTTAAATTATATCCCTGGTACATATCTATACATTAGGTATATACATATATCACAATACCAGGTATGGTAGGTATACCTACGAGTATATCTAACAAATACCTTGCGGAGTGTCTCTCTCTACCTAGTTCCTTCCCTTCCCTTCCCTTCCCTTTCCCAAATACAGATATTCAGAAATACTATTTCCTTAAACCAAAAGATTACTTCATTTCAGTTCTTGCTTTATTTCGCCCTTCTCTAATGAGTAATAAGTAAAGTTTTGATTATCAAAGTACCTAATCAAATTTATTTTCATTCCACTTGACTAGATTCGCTATATTTCATTTGTTTCAATACAACACTGTGGAAGTAATTATGACTCCTTTTTTTCTTGACAAAATCGATATTCATTTTTGACGTTTACAATTTTCAAAGTGTCAAAATATGATAATAATTAGATATTTCAGCTTTAAAATTTTTTGCTACATTTTTATAAAAAAAAAAAAAATTTTACATTCCCCTAACGTGGTATCTCGTTTTGTGATTACAAACTAACACTGATATTATAATTTATCTTTCCATCGGTAAGCTATACGTATTTTGGTTTATATCATTATTAATTTATGCACCTTCCGACTAAAAGTGCGACAACTGATGCTTATATAGTGAACTCACTTATTTTTACGCTTAAAATAACATATTTTTATTAAATTACATCTACCATAGGCATGTCATCATCGAATCACACATCGAGCCATCGATATTTTATATACGCTACCGGGAAATTAGGAGTTATTAGCTATTTCCCATTTGTATTTTCTTTCATTTAAATTATCCATATTTTTACGCATTACCAAACTGAAATTTATGCGTAAGGTAAATAAATTAATAATGATATTAACGAATGTGAGAAGATATATTTACAATTTCTAGGATAATCTGCATTTCCACATGACATTTGGGCATGTAAAATAATTATATTTTTATTACCTACAATGTTGTCTTGGGTGGGCGAAATTATTGTTTTTAAGCAGAATAATATATAATTATGATCGACATTTGGCAGCTTGAATTTCTGGAATATCATAAATTATAAAATGACAATCGTTTTGTTATGTAAATAATTTAATTTAAATAATGAAATTACCCAAAATTAAGTTAATTAGTTACGTTATACAAATTTATTTATACATAATATATAATTAAGTATTTCCTAAAGCTAAACTAATATGTAATATTTAATATACTTAGTGCATTCTCTGAAGTCATGAACATCTCCACTCCACCGACTGTCCACTGCCCACTGCTCAGTTATATGAAAGTTTATGACGCGTGCGTCACCTCTTTGTGTAGTGAAAAGTTTAAACTCTATTTTTTTATTTTATTTCATTAATTTATTCATACTTTCTTATGTTTATTCAGAGTAGGTAGATATCCATAATAAATATTTAAAATAATTGGTAAATAGGTATGTTTCATTTTGTGAAACATGTATAGGACTATGGATAGGTATATTAAATATGTCTACTAAGTACTTAGTACCTAGTACGAGTACCTACCATCTGACACATTATAATCTAAATAATATTTCACAATGCGCGTATGAAAGCATCTGTGAAATTCATCAAGTTCGTTGTTTTCCGTTATGAGCCGAAGTAGTCCGTAATCCTAGGTGAGATGATAGATACTGTGGTAGTCTAGATTCTACGGCACTCGTAGCGTAGCCCGTAGCAGGGGAAGGGAGTCACTAGTCAGTCGCTGTACGGCAGTACGGGAAGTCGGTAGAGTGTCGCGGCGCCACGTAACTCTGCGCTACAGTGGCTACGGCTGTCGGCTACGGCTACGGCTAGCGTCCGGGGGACCGGGACCAACTCACTCGCGCTAAACAACCCTGCTAACTTTTATATTCACTTCACTTCACTTCACTTAGTATTTATTTATTTCACTATGCATTCCTCTCTTAAAGAAGATAAAGTCGAGTTAACAAGTAACGCGAGTTGGAAGTTTTATTTGTAACTGTAACTGGAATAACACGTGAGTAACTAAACAATATTAATATTAATTACTTTTAAACTTATTAGTACTTCATTAATTATATAGGCACAGGCAGGTACTAATTAGTCACATAAGTTGTAAGTAGGGTGTTGTATAATGTATAGCAGAGCAGTAGGGAGTGTATGTATACTGTATAGTGACACACCACACATACTAACTGCATCCACTTGTTGAACTACATTGTCATGTTACATTATACGATCAGATCATGACATGCTCTTCTCATCACAAGAACTAAATCCACCGAGACAATCTAACACATATACTTACCTCATGTATATATGAATCTACATTGCAAGCTATACTATGGTGTGTATGTGAGATGAATGTGACGGAAGCGAGAGGATAGGGGTGCCTAGCGCTCTATTCTCTCTGATGTCTACTGATAAGATAGAACAGATGTGAAGCGATATTGTAGTGAGTCTGGTGTCTGGTCACGCTAGGTGTGAGTGTGAGTACTTGCTCCCCAAGTGAGGCAAGAGAGGTCAGTGTGCCCCTGTGTGAGTGTGCCCACTTGACTGCCCACTGGCCAAACCGAGACTCTACAGCACATAGTGGAGAGGTGTCCTGACAAGAAGGTTGCTGGGGCTCTTGAGGAAATCCATAAGGTGACGCCAAGGGGAATAGATTACTTGCAGAACATTGACACCGAGCTATGACTCCTGGAATGGTTGTGTGCATACGAAAGAAAATGAAGACTTTTATTATAGTTTATAAGTAGGTACCTAGCCTACATACATAATGATATGTCCCTAGACTTGAGATGCATGAGGTATTAGGTATATTATAGGCAAGGCAGGTATGTAGTGTGTAGTATGTAGGGTAGAGTAGGGTACAGGTAGGGTAGGGTAAGTTTATTATGGAAACGCAGCTTCAAAGCCTTTGTTTGATTCATTGGATTCAAGATAATTCGATTTGTCACAAGTCCCGCACACCGCACACTTCACTTTATCATACCTCTTCATATTAATATCCTCACCATATATAATATTTCTACACTACGTATATAATTAGGTTCCTCACTGCTTATTATAGTATAAGTATTTATTAGGATGTACACCATACAGGCCCAGGCTGGGGAGTGAGGAATACATGCCTGAAGTCCCTATACAGTATACATTCTCTGAGAGACTCTAGTTAAGGACAAACACAATACATATATTCTTACTTACATCAAGTCAGCAGTCGCGATAAGGTGCAGAATATCACAAATAATAAAGCTTCTGTCTTCAGGAAAAACTGCTCCACCGTTGACGCATAATTTGCGGATACGCAAGATATGTTGGAGATAACAAATAGGATTATGTATGTAGGTGTATGGTGTATGTGTATGTGTATGTGTATGTGTATGTACATCAATCAAAACAGTGACCTGGAATGGTATTTTCTAATATTTAATTCACGTGACTTTTTTCACTTCACAGTAAGCTCGTGTCGTGAAGCGGAGTATGTCTGCACCGGAGATCACTCCCAGTGACCGGCACTCCAGTTAGATGCCTGTAATGTTAGGTAAGCGGGTAGGCAGGCACTAGATAGGTATGCTCTGTGATGAGGCATAAGTAGGTATTATATTTTTATGGGCGCCATGCCTGTGGGATTAACACCATCATTAAAACTTCTTTGTAATAAACGATTTTACTACCAGGCAGGTGGGTACTGGGCACTGGGTAGGTACTGGGCACTGGGTAGGTACCTATTTACACATACCCGCCTGCTATACAATCTGTCTGTATCGTCAGGTACTTAGGTAGTTGTTTATTGTTCTCTAATCATCCGTAGGCCCCATTTAAGGTACTTAGAATCGTCAGGTTTACATATTAAACAAACATTACAAAATCAAAGCGATAAATCAATAATAAATAAATAAATAAAAAAATTATTGCACATAAATTTACAAACGAAGGGCGGATTTATCGCCTGTTGGCGATTTCTGCCAATCAACCCAATAATCAGTCACAGCAAAAAAATATGAAATCCCAAATCACACGGTGACTGGTGACAATACAAAGTTATAACATATGTGGTTTAGTTCAATGTAGGTCTGGATGTAAATTGTCTAGAACTACATTATGTCAATGACAGTGGAATTTGAGCAAGAAATCAGTAAAAAGCAGAGATATATTATTATATTCAATGCAGGTCTGGATGTAAATGGTCCAAAACTGCATTTCGTCAACAATAAATAATACTAATACAATTGTAATGAATTTCACTGACATTCAGACAACATCACTTCAATAGAATAATTATCTAGGTGTCGCACCGTGTAGTAGGTACACTGAGCACTGAGCAGTGAACAGTGAACACTCTAGAGTCTAGAGTCTAGGCTAAGATTCGACTCATGCTTTTGCATATAATATGCAGTATGCATCATACAGACACATTTAGCCAGATATATCGCTTTAGAGGACACGTACCCCGAAAACTTTTCCCGCGACTTTAATATTAGAAATTTAGTATCCACAATACCATGATCCGGGCGGATCATGGGCGGCTGGAGGGAGAAGTGGAATGAGGAAAGTGATATTAGTCCATAGTTTTCATAGTTTTTCGTGTCAATAAGATGAATAGTAACACTTCTGACACCAGCAAGAGTGTGAGGGCCGCGAGCCTATTAAATAATTAAGTATATTTCATTCTTCTTCACAGATTTAGATTTCTGTAGCGTAGCAGTGCGCACAGGGTACAGCTAGTAAAATAGACAAGACATTGTGTGCTCCTGATTGTATGCAACCACTAAACCTTTATTATATTCACTCCTCGCCCCCATCCCATGAAGTGAATGCAGAGGAGTATCTGTTCCATTCTACCCCGGAGTATTCTCACAGTGGTGTGGTAGTGGTAGTGGTCCCCATCCCCGCAGAACTGCCAGGTCTGGAAACTATTCCACACAGGATGACTTGACCATATTCCCACTCAGGTTATATAATAATACCAACTGAAACTACTTAGGCACTAAATAATATAACCAGTGTGCTGTGTGCTGGGCTGGTATATCACTCACTAGTCACTAGTACTGGCCACACATACACTATGCACTATACAGCACTATGCACTATACAGGTGCAGGTGCAGGTGCAGGTGCAGGTGCAGGTGTAGATTATAATAATTAGTATATTTATACAATTAGGAGGTAGGAATAATGTAATGTTGTATAGTGGGTGGTATGGTAGGTACAGCAGTAGGTGTGAGTGTGTGGACATGCAGTGGAGGGGGCAGGGCGCAGGGCACTCACTAGGCAGTGATTGTTCAACAGGTAGTCCCATTCCCCAGATGTCTGTGTGGTGTGTGGTGTGTGGTGTGTGGGGAGGGAGGACTGCTAGTGGGTGGAAGACAATATTTTAGTAGGTACATCCTCTATACCTATCTACATATATAATGTACCTACTACCTATACAAATAACACATCTACATATTATATTCATTTCGTTATACTTAATCAATAAATACTGATTAAGATTGCTCCATTGTTGTACACTAGTAATGTAAGGTATTGATTTATAATAGTGCGTTTAGGAATAAAACATCTTAACTGTAAAGTAATGTTGTAGGATTAGGTAGTGTTAACATATTTATATATATAGTAACATCGGACCAGGGCTGTTTATTCTTGTAACACAACATAAATCAAGAAAGACTTCTTTAAAATACCTATTCAATGTACTTATGTAACTAGTGTCGCAGTCTACAGAACTGCAGTGATCCTACACAATACAACGTACACTGTATAGTAGGGGATATTAGGCTCGGATGTCTAATCACTTTATATTACGAGTGATAAAGGTAAGAGTAGAGTATTATATGATAGATAGGTAGTACTCGATACAAGACAAGGATGTTGGATATTATTATTGATTGTTTCTCCTTTTTGTTTCAGATAATTGAGAGTAGAGTGTGTGAGCACAGAGTCATCTTAGTTGACAATGTAAGTACCTACCCTGCCCTCTGGGACTGGGAGTGGGAGAGTCTCTCTATATCCTAATGTCTAATGTTAGACCACAGCTGGTCTGGTCTGCTCCTATTACATGTCCTAGTGTGTGTCTCATGTATGTTGTGTTATTGATACATATGTATGTATGTATAATTGTATACACTACTCGCCATATCATCTCATCACATCGCCATATAGCAGTGAGAGATAGGAGCCTTACACCACTATCCACTACTGACACTGACAGTTTATCTAACTTTACATTCTAATCACAGTAATCACTAAACACTAAGCAGTGAACACTAAGGTGTGAGGTGTGAGGTGGGGAGGGAGGGAGAGCGGTAATAGTTGGGGTAGGGCAGGTAGTGCAGGGATAAAGAGGTAATAATTTACAGCTCGTGAAAAGAACAAAAGTTGTACGATTTATGTGTCGATACTTTATGTCCCCTGCCCCCCACTGTACACTACACACTCTCACAAGGAGTGTCCATCAGGAGTATGATACATGCGTTAGGTAGGTGGTGGTTAGAGAGTACATGTAGTATAGTCTCCTTACCCCCGTTTTCACCGACTTTTACCTAAGAAGGAGACCCCTAAGAAATTTCAATACAAAAACAGAGATAATATTCTATTTATTGACACGCAGGCCTACCAACCACACCCTAATTCCATACAAAATGCAACACGCAACTCACCTACGTTAGGTGCCCAAATATCTCTGCCCAGGCTAGGTGAGTTGCGTGTTGCATTTTGTATGGAATTAGGGTGTGGTTGGTAGGCCTGCGTGTCAATAAATAGAATATTTGCCCGATCCCACCAACTACCACCTAGGAAGCAGACCCCTAAGGAATTTCCATACAAAACCACAGATAATTTGAGTGATTATTATAACTGTCATAACCTTTAAGATATAAATCCATACAAAATACAGCATGCAGCTACTTAAGTGAGGGAGATTCTGGGCCGAGATATTTGGCCACCTAACTAAGTAGAGCTGCATGCTGTATTTTGTATGGATTTATATCTTAAAGGTTATGACAGTTATAATAATCACTCAAATTATCTGTGGTTTTGTATGGAAATTCCTTAGGGGTCTGTTTCCTAGGTGGTAGTTGGTGGGATCGGGCAATTATCTCTGTTTTTGTATGGAAATTTCTTAGGGGTCTCCTTCTTAGGTAAAAGTTGGTGAAAACGGGGGTTACTCTACTAGTCCACTCCAGCTGCATTGCATTCATCTTCATTCACTATACTCTTATCTCTTTACTTGTTTATGTGTTAATATATATATATATATATATATGTTCCTAATTGTGTATAATGTTGTACTGTACCTACCTACCTAGTACCTACCTACCACGTGTTGTTTATCTTATCACATACAACACTATATATTATACATATGTATACTATATATAGTGTGGTAGGTAGAGGCTATAATATGATAAGGTAAGTAGATATATATATGTGGCTATACTAACTGTTATATGTAATAATACCTAATATGATATGTCTCCTACTATATGTATATGTATATGTAATATGTATATGTGCATGTGGCAATGTGGTGTGGTGTGTTGTCGCTGAGAACCTTGTTGTCCCCTGATGTTTCAGATCAGCCCCCCAGCCCCAGCCCCCCCTAGCGCTAGTGTGTCGGGTAGCTGCGCCAGCCCCCCCAGCCCCCCAGCCCCCCCCATGAGCCATGTGCCATGGCGCAGATCCCGTCGCCTCGGCTGCGTCACTACAGGTCACTACTATACTACTAGGATATATAACACCTACTGCTACTCACCATGTATAGCATATGGTATATAGTATATAGTGTATAGTGTACACCTACTGATATGCCTGATGATGTAGTGTACACTATATGCAGAACACTGTAGGATACACTGTATATATCACTCATGTATAGTAGGTATTATATACGACACGTTGGTTCTTATACAGTTATACACTGTACTATACAGTCATATTATGTTGCGCACCTGCACCTGCACCTGCATCACTGAGAAAGTGTAGTAATATTACTTAAGTAGATACTAATTGTAGATAATATTGTAGTTTGGCACACATTATACAGTACACACTATGCAGCTAGTAATCTCTACTTGCACTAGACATTGTTTGGAAGTACATAGGTACGTATTATAATATATCTATCTATACTACTAATAGGATCTAGTCACTAGTCACTCGTACACTCGTATGCAAGTATTATACACTGTACAATGTAGATTTGTAAGTATTACCTCCTTACACTTGCACTTGCATTGGTTGCTGCTGTATGTACCTATGTTATACTGGAGGAAGTGTAATATATGGAAGTTGTTATATTAATATAGCAGGTATGTATTTGTAGTTATGATGTATGTGTAATCATATGTAGGTACCTACCTATGTAATATATAAATAGTTAGATATTACATTAGCACACAATGATATGAGTACTAAGTATGTGTGTGTGTGTGTGTGTGTGTGTGTTGGTAGCATCAAGATGGAGCATGAGGAAGTATGTTATGTTATGACTGAAGATGTCTGGCCATCAGGAGAGGGGAGGGGAGTGTACTGAGGTGCCTACGCGGGGTAATTTCATTTATAAATAAGTCAACCAAACAATCGCTACACATATTAATAGATATACATATCTTATATATTCTCCCAGTTATGCAAGTAGGTACGTACCCAATATCTACTCATACTAGGTAGGAATAAATAATCAAATTATACATACCTAAGTACCTAATGCTTGTATAACAAATCATATAGGATTCATTTGATTGTGTAGTGTGTGCACATCAATATGTATACTGCATAGTGCTCAGTACATATGCCTGCCTGCTCTCTGAAATGCATGACATTGATAAATAACTTGTAATATTATCTAACTCTATATACTCGCACTGCACTGCATTGCATGTAATGATATGCACTTGTATTATGTTATCAGATAATTTGTATATTAGGGTAACATTGTATTGTATTACTTAATATAGGTAAGTAGGTACTTATGTAATTTGTTTAATTTAAAATGATTATTTAGTGTGTCGGTTTAGTAAGTACAACTCGTGGCAATGAGGAAATTATACTTGCAGTTTCCTCCCCAGTGTAAACCTACTTTACCTTACCTATATCTATATACATAAGTAACCTAATAAACATAGCTATCGACATTCAACATTATTTCCACATCACTAGACAAGCCCCCCTCTCCCCATGCCGCTATCTTCTTACCTAAACTAGTAGCACGAGACTTTTAGTACATTTGGTACGATATTTGCATTCTATCAATAGTTATATACGAGTATAGGTAATTCTGAGAATAGATAATTAAACCAGGTATACATATACAAGTGAGATATCATTCACATAGTACAGTCAGGTTTCGCGTCTGCCCAACTCACATAGGCCCCATTACATCGCTCCATACACACAACACACAACATACACCTACCTACTAAATTATCGTACAATTTGATTGATGAGGCATTTTTTTCGAAATCAATATTAGAAAAATTTCATTTTTTTCGCAAAAAAATATGATCTTTATCGAAAGCCTTAAGTTTAATGCGACTTTTGGTTTGATTTATCAAATCGAGTCAGTAGTTTGGGAGATATTGTTAAAAAACCTAAAATGAAAAATTGAGGAGTATCAAAATTGAGACATTGCATCCAAAATATTTTGTTTTTGGACATACTAACTCTTTTTTCTTCTCTTCATCTTTTTTCATCCTCTACCACCTCTCCAAATATTTTCCATAGGGAACCACACTTGTATAGAGTAGTAGGTAACTTGAGTCTACGGCGGTACCTACTTACAATACTTAGCAGGTACAAACACAAACAATGTATAGTATGATATTATTTTGACCAGTAGGTACCTAGTACAGAACCTACCTACATACCTTCACAGTACAAATAAAATCACATTGATGTAATAATAAATGTCCGCAGGTACATGGGTGTAAGTCCCTAATAATTATTATAATTGCATTCCTACACTCTCCCGTGCACCCCCCCCCCCCCTAGTCACTTAGGGGAGGGAGGGGGGGGTACCTACCCACTAATAGAGGGGGAGGGGAGGGAGTATCATACGAGAGCCATCATTGGGATTTATGTTTCCATAAAGGCGGCCCTCCAGGTGATATTTTATGTTTATTTTTCCATTATTTATAAATCAAGGCAAGTTATAGATAGGTACCAGGTGCGAAGCTACCTAATAACACGATTTCCATCGAGTTACCTTTTGGATGAAATGATAGATTTAATAGTGTCTAATCTGACCCAATCCAATAAGAAATGTAAAACCCCGGCTTCCCTTCTGCAGAAATGCACTCTTCGCCACTGGCAGGTACCTTCTACCTGGTAGGTCTCGTGTACGAGTTAGTGAAGTGTGGTGAAGGTTAATCTAAATACTAAATACTTCCCTTACATAAGTACGCACTGCACTGCACTGCACTGCACTGCACTGTACTGTATGAGAATGAAACATTATTGAGTTGCAGAGTGAAGGATTGCTGTGTGTCAGTGTTCAGTAGTTGTTATCATTCCGCATATATTATATTCCCATGTAGTGTGTATGTGTATGTGTACCCAGAGATGCCTGTGCTACATATTTATTATATCTAATACTAGCTGAGTTACCCGTACTTCGTAACGGCAAATTTGATCGGTGAAGTAAATCGACAGTATGACACACATATAGGTACATCCAGCAATGTTCGATTATTCTGCACAACTTACTTCTAGGTTTTACTAAGTTCGTTTCACCTTCCAGAAGGTTCGAATATTATTCATTCTCAGAATTTTCTAGAAGGTTCTACAATGTTCGATAAATTTCCGGAAATTTCCAGATGGTTCTAGAAAGCTCGTTTCATTTCCACAACCTTCCAGAAGGTTCGCATTCTATTTATTGTCACAACTTTCTAGAAGGTTCCGCAATGTTCGATTAATTTCCTCAAATTTCTAGAAGGTTCTACAATGTTCGATTAACCTCTACAATTTTCCAGAAGGTTCTACAAAGTTCGCCTTGTTTCCACAGCCTTTTAGAAGATTCTACGTGATTCTCTGAGCGCTTGGATTCCTTCGTTCTGATAGAGCCTCCCACTATCACTTGTCCGATTCAAAATTTGACAAAAGATCTGTGTTCTGCTTGTGAAGATCTTTCACAAGACACCAAACACGGTGGTATGCGGTGACCGGATCCTCTCGATCACTGGGTGTCTCCCGATGGCTTGAGCTGGATAAAATATAACTTGCGATCTTAATTTATTTTCCAATGCCCTTTCATACGATACCACACACGGCCCTATACAACCCTTGGATCCCCTCATCAGCAAAATTTTTCAGAAGGTTCTGGAATTCCAGAAGTTTCTACCACACAGTATTCGTTTCCAGATAGCAAGGTATGTGTATACCAAGTTTGGTCGAAATTGCTCCAGGCGTTCCAGAGTTATGGTGGAACAAACATACCCACATACATACATCCATTTTTATTATATGTAAGATTTATGTGACTTGCCTAGCGCCATTTAGTGATGAGATCTTCTAACTTTTCTATTAGTATTAGGCGGCAATATATATATTTAGTAGGTAGGTTAGGTATGCTACCTTCTAACTTCACAGGGAAATATTATCTCACGATATGTCATATGATTCTCATTCTATTAACCCTCCTCTCACTCTCACCCTCAGTGTCACGTACAGGAATCTCTTCATTCAACTGATCCCGAGGTCCAGGTCACGTAATCCCAGGTAGTTGTATGTTCTATGGAATAACTTCGGAGTAAGGTGGCCAGGCGTTATTTGAAGCTTGGGAATTTAGATTTGAATAAAATCAGAATAAACCTACCTACCTATTACTTATATTGTATGTAAGCTGTATATTGCATTATTGATAAGTGCATTAGCAATACAATAATATGTTATATGTACATCGCTGTACTGGGAAGTACCTGCCTATAATTAACAATAACTAATTCCGACAGAAGATTTCAAGAATACAACAGCCACGCACAATGTGCTGGACTATTTCCTTAAGATTGCCACAACATATTATGTAGTATAGGTACTATTACTACTGTGCTGTACATAGAGTACATAATGAGCTGTGATGTACCAATACAATGGGTACTATACGTATATAGGTATTATTATGGGATAGAAATCTCAGGTTCAATCACCAAACCAGTATTCTCTATGGGAGTTGTATAGGTTAAATTAATAATATCAAAATACTCTCTTGACTCCTTTGAGATTTCAATGGTTATATCGGCTAATACACTGTAGGTATACCTAGTCCTAGTATGTAGTATAGATTGCTAGTAGATATACTGTGTGGATATCATTCACCATTTCCTTATTACTTATAGTTGAGTACGTATACCTGTCTAGTGTATAGTGCCTAGTGCCTACTCGTATTGTACCTTACTAGGCCTACTCGCAGGACGAGTATGACACACTCACCAATGTTATCAGAATTATGTAGGTAGGTATATAATAAGGTAGGAATATAGGTGTCGGTAAGAATATTGTAATGAGTGTTTAGTAAGTAGGTACCTACAGCTAGTGTGTATGTATGTATGTATGTATGTAGGAGTATATAGTAGAGTGTGTATCAGATAAGTTACAGGAGTGTAGTATAGAGTAATTACCCAAAGTGCAGCTTAGTGAGGCACCTGCATGTTGCACACTGTATGCTGTATAGTGTATTGTGTATACCTTCCTAGTCCCTACACTAAGGCTACTAGATATAGTAATATCATAGTACCTACTTATCTAGTACTAACTGCCTACTATACATGTCGTGTGCTCTATAGCCGCTTACTATAACAGGATCAGGTACTAATTCATTATGTTCATCAGGATAATAATATCCAAGTGTAAAGTATTAAGAGAGATGCTATAGTGATTGTATAAATTCAGGAGCAATACTGGGAGTATTACAGTACTGAAGTACCTAGTATATAATAATTATAAATTAAAGTAATTAAATACTACATACTACACATTATACTACACTACCTATATAGCCTAACCTAACTATCAAGTGTTTTCTTTCCTTATGTTGTCTTCTTGTTATCTAGTTCCCCCCATCCCCCCGGCACTCCCATGATAATTAATTAACGCAAGAATGTGAAGCTAATTAAGATACTATGTACATGGGTGGTTGTATATATAATACATATGTAGGTATATTATCTAACACAAAATACCTTACGCTACATACATACAGAGGACCTTTACTAGATATTTCACTGCTGTGTCCACATGAAGTCATGAGATGAGAATATATCTAATTATTACTATACAGGGTGTTTGATAGATGGATGTATATATTTTATTTTATTTTATTTTTATTTTATAACACAATAGCTTGTGACATTTATAATAAACAAAGATAATAAAATACTTAAAGCCTATTATAGTGTTACCTTATTAATATATATGTATATAATTAGTTACAGTGATTCTTATAATTGTAAATATCGATTAATAATCAATAGTGAGCATTGGGAAGGGGATGAGGATAGGAGAGAGGAAGGGTTTCATTCTTATAACAAATTAAAATAATATGTATTCTTATAATATACTAAACATATTTATAAAAAATAAAAAATAAATATAAAAAATATGAAAAAAAATAAAAATAATTTACGATTTTCTTTCAATATAATGCTGGCGCTACATGCTTGCCAAGTTTCCACGACTGTTCACAACCTCCGAGCGTGTGGATGGGCGTTTGCCTTGTCTCGTGAAGGAACGTGAACACTTCGACTGAGTGTTCACGGTACTTCAAAGATCAAAGGAAGCTTGCGGCAAAAAACTTGCGAAGCGTCCACACGTTCGTGCGAACTTAGTAGCGTTTGTGCATTAGCAGGGGAAAGGCGGGCGTCTCGTATTATTGTTGTAATAGAAATAACTGCATTTTACCTCGCTGTTATCAGTAAACATGAAGAGAGTTTTCAGGGTGAATTTTATTTAAAAATATAGGTAGTGAAATGTTTAAACAAAAAAGGTGTAACCATTTTCAGCCTAAACAATTCACTACATTTTAAATAAAGTTATTTAAACATTTCTAGCTTAAATACTTCGCGGTGTTTTTAAATGTTTTTTTTGTTGAAAACATTCGTTATGTTTACTGATTCCAACAAGGTAGAGTGTGACTCATAAATTTAAAGAATAATTGTTTAAATTTGGTTGTGAATGAAACAAGGTGAACTTTCTCAATGCATTTTCGATTCTCGTAATGTACGAGTAAAACAACACAAAAATATGTTTTTTGGACTTTGACAGCTCCGTTCCCATTTATTTTAGAGAAAAAATTAATATGCCTTTGTAGGAAATTTTATGTACTTTCATTCTGCTAAAAAGATAACCTACAAAAAGTTGATAGTTGTCAAGTTCATATGCAGAATTCGCCAGAATATGGAAATTTTCGCCATTTTTCCTATTATTTGCCACGTTCCGTCAAGAAATTTTGTTGGCATTCAGCACCCCAAAAAACGTATACCATGAAAGAAATCCAGACTACCCCACAACTCTCCATCGAGAAACTGCATTGAGTTTAATTTGACTGGATTAAAAGTATACAATTAGCGTCATAGTAAAAGAATAAGAAAACTAAAAGAAGTATATATGTAAGTATAAGTACCCACATAAAGCATTTACACAATGCATATCACACACGCAGAGAGAAAATAACAGAACAAAAGTAAAAATATATAGGTATATAAAGGTAAGAAGGTATTTTATGATTATTATCGAATTTTAATTATAAAACGAAAAAATAATAAAAATATGAGATACACACATGAAACTACATAAAAATCATATTACATGAATGAAGTTATAATAATATAATAATTAAATATTAAACTGGAACGGTTTCTATGAATTTTTAACATCCACCATCTCTTTCGCCGTATTTTTCATTTTCTTTTCATTTTATTTTAATTTTTACAATAAAGATACGCTATGCTGAAAGTTATAGCCGACACAATCCAGACGTCCGTCATGCTCGCTTATCCATAATATACAAGCGCGGTCGGGAGCGTGTGGATGGTTTTCCAAATTTACCGAGCATCCGTGAATGATTGGTGCTCGTGAACAGACGCTGAGACTCGTCGAACATGTGGCGCCAGCATTACATATTAGGTATCCTATATATCTTCAGGGGAGATAGTAGAGGTTATCTTTTGTGCCAAACTTAGCTTAGTACAAAGTCGCACGGTTCTCGAGTTATTCGAGATTTTAACTTTTTATCGAAAAACCCCGAATTACTCATAATTCACCCCGATAGTTTCATAAGTACGAGTATAGGTACCTACTCACTTCTGTAATTATTTTTTGTTTCTTGAATAAGTGTTTAGTCTACTAATCATATTACGCGGAGGCATGACTTTGCCAACACACTTCTCAGTATTATCAGCCAGAAGAGTCTACATATTATCATTCATGATTCACATATAAACTCATCAGCCTAATACTGGGAAAAATTCACCTATCCAGATATCACGGATATCACAGGATTAGGCTCAGATGCGCGGGGCCTAAAATACAAGCATTGTGCCTGAAATATCAGTATTTAGGAATCGTCTTACAATATTGCAAGTATTAATAATGACCGATTTTTGCATTTTTATGTATAAATTTTCCGGTAAATCTAATTTTTTTAAATTGTTTATTAGCGATTTTGGTATTATACCTGTAGCTGATAATACTAATGGGATTATATATACCGACCTAGAATGCGAAATATTTTTTATTTCACCTGCTAATTCTGTATATTTACGATTTTTTTCTGCGACGGTTGTTTGAATATTAAATGTATTTGGTACAGCGATGTCAATTAAATAAGTAATTTTAGTTTGTTTGTTATGTAAAACTACATCGGGTCTATTATGATGTATTGTTCTATCTGTTATAATTGTTTTATCATAATAGAGCCTCTAATTTTGATCTTCTAAAACCGATTCCGGGTTGTATTTATAATATGGAATTATATTTCTCGAATTTATTAATTTATATTTTATAGCTAAATTTTGGTGGATTATTTTTGCCACATGATTATGTCTATATGTATATTCAGTTTGCGCTATTGTTGAACAACCCGAAATTATATGTTGTATCGTTTCCGGTTTAGCGAGACATTTACTAGTTAGCTGTAATTTCGCTCTACAAATATTGAAATAATAAAATGCAATTATCACTTTACTCTTTCGTTTATGTGATCGCGTGTCTATTGTATAAATATATAGGCAGTTTAGATCATGTTATCTTATCTCCTACGAGTATATAGTGTATAGTATAATATATTATGTATAACTCATGGTGTGTGTTGTTCCACAGGACGATGACAGCGATATGTTTCGTGTGCAATCTACCGATACTGTCCCATCAGGTGGGGCTGGTGTGGTCGGGAGGCAACGGCTGGGACGACATGGTGCGAGAGCAGCTGGAGGAGAGCACCCTGAAGCAGCGGCTGGGGGGCCGCAGGGACTCCTCGGCCCAGGTGTGCTGTGTCTCCCCCCCCACAGACACATCACCTCCGAGATCAGGTACAGTACTATAGTATCTGTCTAGTGTCTAAGTATAAGTATAAGTATGACAATAAACCAGGAAACACATTATCACATATTAATTATGTAAGAGTAAGTTCCTAAGATAAAAAATTGCCCAACTTGGAAAACTTATGGTTTCCAAGAAAAATGTCTGATACGCCGGATGCATTGAATCTCTCTACATACTAATGTGCATAGTGTGTATGTATGTGGTATGACATATGTAGGCAGGTATATAGCATTACTATGTGGTGTGGTGTATATATATATAGTATACTGTATTGTTAGAGATTACTACTGCAGCTGTCTCTATATACGAGTATGTTTGATTGGCTCTAGGTACTACATAGGTAAGTAAGTACTGAGCACATATGGCAAGTGTTGCAGAGCTATTAACTTGATTGGACGATAATCTCCCGCAGAGCAGCTGGTATACCCCCCTCCCCCCACCCCCTCACGTCACATTATAATTATTATTATTCAATTAATTCACTCACATCAATCACTAGTAAATCATATCATATGATCAGCAGATATATGTAATACTATTACCCTTCCTTAATACTATTAATACTTAATACTTCCTTATATCATATCTTATATGATCTTTGAGTCACATAATATAGATATAAAGCTCCGCAAACAACTGGTAAAAACCTATGTGTGGAGTATCCTATTGTACGGCTGTGAGACATGGTGCCTAACCGAAAGAGATCGAAAGAGACTAGAGGCCTTCGAGATGTGGTCATACAGAAGAATCCTAGGAATATCCTGGAGGGACCACATCACGAATGACGAAGTTCTCAACAGAATCGAAGAAGGAAGGCACCTTCTCAAAACAATCTCAGAGAGACGGGCCAAGTGGATAGGCCACACAATACGACACGAAAACCTCCTCCACACCGTAATGGAGGGAATGACCGAGGGGACAACTCACAGAGGGCGACCCCGACAGGAATATATGGAGCAGGTTCTCCAGGATATGAGCTGCTCCTCATACTTGGAGCTGAAGCGTTGTGCGGAGGACCGGGGGGAGTGGAAAGCGAGGTGTTCTTTGCTGCAAACAAATCCATTGGATTGAAACCTGAGAAGAAGATATAACCATCCTGATGATTTTGTAAATGGTTACCTACAGGCGCTGAAATGTTACGTGCAAGTAGGTATAACATATAGTAATATGAGAATCATACTTCAATTTTCTCCCCGCGTCCCTTGCGAGGTAGGCACAGAGAAGAGATTGCCACACTGCGCTTTCCTTATACATATCAGGCGTGAAGCTACCTAAGAACACGATTCCCATCGAGTTACCTTTTGGATAAAATGATAGGTATAATAAATGTTAGCCCCGACTTCCCTTCTGCAGAAATCTACTCTTCGTCACTGGTACATATACACACTACTTGATGGACCGAGGCATGACGTCACATCTGCAGATCAGGTCAAATAAGTTACACATTATGTATAAGTATTTTTTATTCACTTAAAATTAATATGGTTTTGTGTTGATTTGTTCATTGATATTAGATGATACCTAATCCTAATAATATTACTAAATATTACACACAATCAATACAAAATCAATTATTTAATTAAAAACATCACTCCACCCTTAGATATGTTACACGAGTATATATGTAGTTGTGTACTTCATATACGTTATTATACCAACTAGTATTATACTCGTATGATACGCATGAGTGGTCTTATATTAATGCTCCCATATCTAATACTCGCATAACAACCAGTTTCAGTTGAGAAGTGTCACTAGGAGTATACTCGTATGTATGTATGGAATAGTAATATAGTGTACTAGATATATACTATAACGTACATACTGTATCTTCCTAGGCAAATACACCTACTGTTCTCACTAGTGTGTCATCAATACTTAACTGAGTGATACTAAGAATACCTAAGGAAGATTTCATGATGCATTCGAACGATTATAAGAAAGGTTCATACTAATTATACCTGATATTATTACATAGTCTCTCATATAGCTAATACAATATACTCGTAATACCTGAGAGTATACATACAGCACACTCCACAATAAACTAAGATTATATTAATGTAAGATTTCTCCTTTAATTCACAGGAACTCAAAGACGACGTCGATCATCCCTGGCTCAGTTAACAGACATTCTGAGGGAGTGGGGAGGAGGACCAAAAGCAAAGACCAACAAAGCCCCGTTGTGCCGTCGAGAGACTCTTGCAGATCTAGCCAGATCCTTACCTTGGGGCAGACAATCGACGACAGATCAAACCACAACTCCTTCAGTCCCCACCACAAATATATCCATGTTAAGAAAACGAAGAGAATCAAGCGCAGATTCTGGTATAAAATCTATGACTTCAAAGTCAAGACGAGATTCGCAACAATCCGAATTCCGCTCTGACCTTGCCAAACTGTGGTCGAGGCGAGATAGCACAACAATAATTTATGGTAAAGACCCCAAGGAAAGAGAAAAGGACAGAGAGAAAGCTAGAAGAGGATCGGGTGATTCTGCCAAGAGCGGTAGAAGAGATTCCAGACGTGGCAGTGGTGAAAGTTACAAAAGTGGACGACGTGAGTCAACTGTCACTCCTCCACCTCCAAAAGTAGTAGCGGCTCAAAAGAAACGCAGAGACTCTAGAACTGTAGGTGATATGCAATATTTTAGGGAAAGATCTAATCTTGACTCAATCACCCCGGCAAACTCTCAAGGAACGAGTGCCGTAAATAGCGTCGGTACACTGCCAACACCATCCTTCACTATACAGCCAGCACCTGGACCTTCAAATAGCGTAAGAACACAAGGCGGACCATCTACATCATTACAAGCTGGCTTTAGTCCTACAGTAACGCTACATAGCATATCGGGACCATCGCTTACCATACAACCACCGTCTTCTCCTACCCCTGTTCCTACTCCTAATATTACAGTTGTAACAGTGCACCCCGCTCCACCGCCAGTGAAAGCTCTCACCAGTGATAGTAGTTGTCAAGCTTTACCTCCCCCAACCATCATAACCTCCAGTGTAACTCCACCCCCAGCATCCCCTACTGCCCCTGTTCCCACAACGCAAGCAACTACCCCAACTAGAAGTCATCCTTTGCTCAGTAGTAGAAGAGACTCAACTACTCAGTGTGGTCACAGACTGACAAGGAGAGATTCCAGATCTCACGCAAGCCCTGACCGCTCGAGTAAAATGAGTCGACTGCAAAGGCAAGCGACGGCTTACGATGAAAGTTGCCTTCCACCAGGGACATGGGGTAGAAGAGGAAGTCAACCAACGCTCAGTCCCGATGTTGATGAATCAGGCAGGAAAGCGAGAAGAGATAGCTTAAGTCCCGACTCTGCTTCCAGAAGCCGGAGAGATTCCAGGAGTCATTTGAGCCCCGATAGAAGTACCGAAAGAGACTTAAGTCCCGTAGCAAGAAATCGGAGGGGTCGTTTAAGAAGACAGTCGACATCGATAGCCGGTGGGAATAGAACACCGATACCTGGCCAACCGAGATCTCCCGATTCCAGTAGCTGTAACTCTAGCCGAGACCCTAGTCCATGTAACAGAGCGGTCGCTCCTCCCCCCCAAGAACACCGGCCAGCAATTAGAAGACAATCAACAACTGAAGAGATTCTCATAGCGAGAGGGTTTAGGAGACAGAGTACGACTGAAGAAATGATTCGATGTAGAAATTTTAGAAGACAAAGTTCCCAGAGTGATGATTGCTGCAGATATCGTGGAAGGAGGGATTCCTGCGCTCAGATTACAGACGGCACCATAGGGACAATGACTGTGGAGACAACAAGCACCTTCTTTGACTCCAGCACGCAGACTGGTGAGTACCTACCTACCTACTTGTATTCATTACATTACATTACACACTATACACATTACACCTACTAGACCTACACAAAATATTGAAGGGGATTCTTACCGAGTTCAGCGAAGTAACCCTTATAATATGTTAGTACTAGTATACGCACTAGTTATTTAAGAAGTAATGGTCTATACATAGAACCGAACATCAATACCATTTATTATGAGGACAAATCACAACGACAGAAAATTAATAATTTTACCCACAGGTAATCGTCCCCTTGTCGCATTCACCCCCTCCTCCCCCCTCCTACCCCCTTATTCCTTGCGACAAGAAACTAGTGGCACATTCTATATTGTTATGTGACCATATGTGGCCATTCTTACAAATAATAATAATTAGGTGCATACCCTACCTATACATACTCTATAGTAAATTATTGTTGAAAATGTACAAAAAGAAACTTAGAAAATCAATAGACACTAGAATCAATCGAATATCGTTACATACTCATTGCTTTCGTCGAATTCATGCAATTTGTACACGCTCTCCGATTTCTTTCAATCAAAACGCGTCCGTCCTTGAGGCTCTTGACGAGTCACTCATAGGAAACCGTTTTCTCGAACTTTTCACCGACCAGAGTGACGTAATGGGATGAAAACAATTATTATGTAGGTAGGTATATTATTGTGTTTTGACTAACTACTGTACTAATACCTACCTACACGTATTAGTCCAGCACGCTAACCGCAGACCTTATCTCCTCTGTAGTCTCACACACGACGCTTCCTATGCTTTAGTACTATTGAATGAATTCAATATACGAGTACATACAGCAATAGTACTATACAAGTCTACACCTAAACCAGACATTCATATAATATGTAATACTCGCACTTATTATTTACTTACCTATACATATACATAATGATCTACTTTACTATTACCACCAGGACTAGGACTAGGACTAGGTGTGATTTACAAATATTTCAGTTTGTCCAAAGTTCTTTGCTCAAATTCTTTATTTTCCGTTAGGTAGCAAGTTAATACGTACTCGTATATGAAAAGGCATCTGGGTGAAATAAATATTTTTCTTTGCATCTGCACTTTATAACGAACCCAAAGTCTGTCCTGCACATTCCCCACTAGGCCTAGGCGGTGAGCTGTGAGTGTAATGTGCAGAATACATTGGCTCTCCAACCACTTACCTACTCAGTATACAATATACTTATAGGGATGTAGGTTGTAAGGAGGGTCAATGAATGTTGTGTGTTAGTAACTCGTGGTCTTGTAAATAAAGAAACTCCGTTACTTAGTACTTAAGTACCTCTACATATATAGTTAGTATATAATATACACGGATACGGATTGATGCATATTATTATGTTCTGGTAAATAGAAATACGAGTATAATACTCATTAGGTAGATAATAAGTATTATATAGGCAGTAGGCAGTAGGGACTCTCTGTTATCTGAATAATATGAAGGCAAGGTGTATAAGCACTGAGCACTAAGCAGGTAACAAGGAATACCTATAGCCTATAGCTATACCAACACTAGGATAATATAATATTGTATGGTGAGAGTACAATATGCGTACCGTACCTAGGTAGTATCTATAGGAGTAGTAGACACAGACACAGTATAGTACAAGTACAACGATAACAAATACATTCATATCGACCGCCACAAGGGTGGGGCGCCATTTTCCCTTTCGTCGGTAAAACAGGGAAATATTCACTACCTTACCGACGGCGCCTGTGGAAAATGACAGCAACATGTTTGGTTCCCTCTCTCCCCGCCCCGCGCTGCACTTCGCTGAAAATCTACATGTGTTTGTATGAAAGAAAGGAAAATGGACTTTTACTCGAGTGGTTATTTCCTTTACACATTATTCCTTTACTGGACTAATTGTTAAATAAATCATACGGAGACATTCCTAACATTGTGTTGTGTTTGTGGCGATCGTTTCTGTGGTATATTTGTGAAGGAAACGTTGTGAAATTACATTTATTTGTAGGCGTTTTGTTGCCATTTTTGTGTCGTGAGGCGAGGCGGTTCCTGTCATCTGTTGCGAGGGAGAATGTGCCATGTTTGTTTACTTTCTTTAGGATATAATTATTAAAAAACAACGGAGATATATTAATGCGCGGATAATTATATCTCCCGGGGACATAACAGCGGGAGACATTGCGGGGAGTGAATCAGCTTCAGTTGTCACAATGTGAAGCAATTACTAATATTATTATACTCGTACTTAGATTTATAATAAACACCAAATAAACCATAGTATTTCATACAAATAATATTATTTTCTAACTAGATAAACTAGAAATATTGTATAAACTTGTGTCTTGTGTTGTGTATTCTTCATATAACTTCATAACAATGTAATGGAATGCCAAATATATTTTGTATGACAAATGGTCCAAATTTTCCTAAGAATTTAATATCTAATATTCCTTAGCGTTATTTAACTTTTGATAAATATTTAAATAATTTATTTGATTGGATGAATTATCTTAATCTATAGAATAAAGTGGATATTACAAAATGTTGCTAGTGTTTCCTCTCTGTATGAAACGTCAAAACAATGTTACGTGATGTGCAGTGCATAGTGTAGTGTAGGGTAGTGTAGCATAGTGGAATAGTTGTGTATTGATTGTGTCTGAGTTTATCAAGTGAGATGTATTGAATACCTAAATACATACATTAGGTGTGAATAATATAATGTTCCCATAGTAAATAATATATCATTACATTACATTCCATTACATTACATTGGGTACATACTCGTAGTATTGTATGAGCAGATACAACGTGAAGTTAGTTACATGTTAGTTGCTGCTCCAGTATACAGTACAATGGGAGAGCTTCCACTTACATTGCTCACCTGTTATCAAATGGTTTGTAATGATTTTCTCTCGTCTTGTTGTGTCACTCGCTTCATACTGAATGCATTCCTCTTCCTCTTCCTCTTCCTCTTCCTATACTAACCCCCCCCCCTCCCCCCCCTTGCATGTTGTTTACATGGCGCCTATATTTACTTATACTCGTATTATATTTTCTATTAATTCAACTGAGTATTGTTTGCATTTAAAATTCCTGTTTTAGTATAATAATTTCTTATTACACTACCAAACCTAGGGAACTTGTTACCTCTTTCACACGTAATAGATTGAATAGCCAGGTGGATGATAAGGAAACACATAGAGTGTTATGTATGAAGTATTCAGTATAGTGAGACCTAATGAGTATTTGGGGTATATTGATTTAGACTTTACAGTAGCAAGTAATATTGCAAGTAGTATTGTATAGTGCCACCTGGATAATATAATGACAATGTATGTACACTGTACAGCCACCTGCCAGTACAGTAGACACTAAACACACTAGTGACTACACAGTATACACAGTACTAGGTAGCGGTGCACTGCGTAGCATTCATTCAAAGAAAATAAGTTACAACCCCAACCTACGGCTTGTTGTGTGCAATCACCAACGCATATTATACACACACACACACACACACCCTCACACACACATATATTATGGTTGTATTGTTATTTGAAAAGTCAATTATATTTTTCTGCACAAGTGAATATTACAGGAATAATGAAAACAGAGGAGAGTTGTATTCAAGTACAAAACTAGTAATGATGTTTGTACTCGACACTCTCATATAGACCTATGTATACAATATATTCCCTAATAGTTGCACAGTTATCACATTCAGACAGTCAGTTAGTTAGTCAGTTAGTACTAGTGTACTGTGGGAACTATTATCATGAATACTATATGCCTACCTATATATGTATAGTATATAGTTATATTATGTGATATGGTACCTACCTAGTGCCTACTCAGTACTCATACATAATCTCTTGCATACATATATGCTCTCATATTGTTTATACCAGTGTATTTTATTTAGTTTCTTCATTTGTATTATTTATTATATAAATGCATGAAATGTAATACACCTATACTACACTAATGTTGTACTTACTTATTTCATACAATAAATATTTATTTTGCATATATCTATCCTTTATTTAATTATTTCTAAATGACCTATGACAATATACAATATGTCTACAAGAAAGAAATGATGTAAGGAACGTAACATATTTCATATAGATACATGTATACGCATATACAGGGTGTTTCCTTCCGTATGCAAAATCTCTTGAGAGGTGATAGAGGATGAAAAAATAAGCAAAAAAAGTTTAATAAATGCATGACCGAAAATCAACCGTTTTGGAGTTATGGCCTTTTGAAAATTTAAGAGTATGAAAATTTCTTATTTTGGTTTTTTGACAATATCTTAAAAACTACTGATTGAATTTTAATAAAATAAAACAAAAATCATATAAAACATTATAGTCTTTCGACGTAGGTCTCAAAATATGGATTTTGCCCCATAAAATAATGTAATTTTTGTACCTAAACTTTTTTTTACGGAAAAAATGACTGAATGTTATTGAGAACTCATTAAGGCTTTATTGTAAAATGTAAAAAAGGATACTTAATGGGGCTATTTTTTTAGAAATTTGATGTTTATTGGAATAAATAGTCATTTTTTCTGTAAAAAAAAAGTTTGGGTACAAAAATTTCACTATTGTATGGGGCAAAATTCATAAATTGAGACCTACGTCAAAAGACTATACTTAATGTTTTTTATGATTTTTGTTTTATTTTATTAAAATTCAGTCAGTGGTTTTTGAGATATTGTTAAAAAACAAAAAAAAGAAATTTTCATACTCTTAAATTTTCAAAAGGCCATAACTCCAAAATGGTTGATTTTAGGTCATGCATTCATTAAACTTTTTTTGCTTATTTTTTCATCCTCTATCACCCCTCAAGAGATTTTGCATACGGAAGGAAATACCCTGTATAAACAGTAATGATGTTCAGTGTCCCACACACTACGTATACTACATTCCACAACCTACGGGATGTCAGTTCGGAGTTTGCTTTATACGTTGTTAATATTAGTATTAGGATAGGTTATATTATGCTAAGATATGTGAGGCTTGTAGAGGATTGATGAATTCCCCATATAGGTAGAGGGTACAGGGTACACTAGTACAGGTAGGGGAGGTACTGCAGCACTACCTGCCATAGTATGCCATCAATCAGTACAGGATGTATTCATGTGTATACACTATACACTATACAAGGGAAGGTTATTTGTAATGAATCTAATTGTAAATATGTACTAATATATTATATTTGATTGGTTTTCATATACTCGTATATTATGTAGTATATACGTATGTCTACAATATGTAGGCGAGGTGATGTATATTGTATAGTGTATACATATACATACGTAGGGTAGGCTACAGTGTGCAGCACATCACTCTATCTTCAGGTATAATGTGTTTTGGTTTATATTTCAGAGTTTGTTGCTAAAAACACTAAGTAAAGTAAATAATTAACAAAATATTTTCTCATTCATAATGAAGATTTCAAACACACGATGTGTTCTCACATCAGTACCTATCTGGTATATACTCGTAGGAACTTATACTAAATTAATGAATAACATCACTATTATATCTTAGTATATACTATATTACTTAACTTGCATATTCCATTAGACAGTACATACTAGCTGGATGTACCTTGATGGTATACATGATACATAGTTAGATGGGGTAAGTTAGTACATAATCAGTTACCTAGACTCGAGTGCAAAGCAAGGGTAACTACTAACTACTTGAGTAGGTATAAGGATAAAGTTGGATGGTTCTTGTTGATGGAATATTATGACAACCTGAATGCGAAATTATTCCATGGACATTGGAGGGCATATTGAAGACAAAAGAAGAATAGTTATGTATGTCAGATTATATACTCGTAACCCTGTATGATATACCCTATGTGGAGTGAGCTACCAGCTACTCTTTATAATACACACACACACTCACACACACTAACTGCATAATAATAATGACTTGTATGAAGAGGAGAGGAGAATATAACGAGTGGAGTTTTTGTTCCAGAACCTTCTCCATTGTATGACAACAATCACTACCACGAGGAATGCCTTCGCTGCAACTCCTGTGGTCTGAACCTCACGGGACCCAATCAGGTAAACCGATATATATATATATATCCTATCTTCACCTACACCTTACTATATATTATGCTAGGTATAGATCACTCCAGACTCCAGCACACTATACTCAGCTGTCCAGTGTCCAGTGCTGGAATTTTTAAACTAGGTGTAAATTCTACATTTTAAATAAGTACCTACCTTTTACTAAGTGATTTGAATTTAAAATAAAATTTCAGGAGAACGTATGATGTATGATATGAGTTGCAGAATTAATTAATAACAATAATAGATTGAGGTTCAGTTAGTCAGCTTGAGATTGTATTGTAATAAAGTAACTACCTACGAGTAGGTGAAGGTAATCCTTATAGTTTAACTTGCAATGCACTGTGCACTGTGCAGTATGTATGGTGCAGCTTATAGAGAGCTGAGGAGTGAGGAAGCTGTTCCATACTGATAGTAGAATTAATAATCTCTACTTAAGGAAGCAATATGCTCTATTCATATCACAAGTAACAAGACATTACATACTCTTTACTTACTTGTAATAAATACTTGCCTAGTTCTAGTTCCACTTGTTATCTACTTGTATATTGCATCCAGTCCAGACTCCAGACTCCAGGATAATAGCTGAACAGACTTACCTCCAGTAGGTATATCTAGTAACACCAACGCATGCGCATAGTACTAATCATTTCATTTATGTAAATAAATAACATGACAATATTTAGACATATTGAGCCATGTCAGCTGCAATAGATCTACGAGTCATTAGATCTAAGTACTAAGTAGGCACCTGCGCTCTCCAGTACACAATGTTCTAGAGTTGTACATTACGCACTGTCCCGAAGACAATTATTATAGAGAATCGTTACGTAATCATGTGTGAATAAATGTGAAGTTAATAAATTAATGTCTAAAACACTATAATGGAGTTAATAAGGAAATATATCTATAGTTTTTAACGCGGAGGCATGACTTTGCCAACAAACTTCTCAATATTATCAGCCAGAAGAGTCTACATATTATCATTCATGATTCACATATAAACTCATCAGCCTAATACTGGGAAAAATTCACCTATCCAGATATCACGGATATCACAGGATTAGGCTCAGATGCGCGGGGCCTAAAATACAAGCATTGTGCCTGAAATATCAGTATTTAGGAATCGTCTTACAATATTGCAAGTATTAATAATGACCGATTTTTGCATTTTTATGTATAAATTTTCCGGTAAATCTAATTTTTTAAAATTGTTTATTAGCGATTTTGGTATTATACCTGTAGCTGATAATACTAATGGGATAATATATAACGACCTAGAATGCGAAATATTTTTTATTTCACCTGCTAATTCTGTATATTTACGAATTTTTTCTGCGACGGTTGTTTGAATATTAAATGTATTTGGTACAGCGATGTCAATTAAATAAGTGATTTTAGTTTGTTTGTTATGTAAAACTACATCGGGTCTATTATGATGTATTGTTCTATCTGTTATAATTGTTTTATCATAATAGAGCCTATAATTTTGATCTTCTAAAACCGATTCCGGGTTGTATTTATAATATGGAATTATATTTCTCGAATTTATTAATTTATATTTTATAGCTAAATTTTGGTGGATTATTTTTGCCACATGATTATGTCTATATGTATATTCAGTTTGCGCGATTGTTGAACAACCCGAAATTATATGTTGTATCGTTTCCGGTTTAGCGAGACATTTCCTACATGAATCATCTATTATATTTGTATCTTTTATTATATATTTTTGATAATTTTTTGTTTTAATTACCTGATCCTGAATCGCTAGCATAAACCCCTCAGTCTCCCCAAAGAAATCCCCAATAATCAACCATCTGTTTGACGCAAATTTGTCAACATGAGACTGGTTAAGATCATTGAGGTGTCTGGAGTGAATCTCTTTCCTACCCCAAGCTACTAAAAGCTCATTTAAATAATTATTACGCGGACCTACTATTTCGTTATTTAAATTTAAAGGCGTATGATTTTTGTCGGCCTGTACTATAATTTTGTGCATAATTGAATGATATAGTACCTAATATCAAATTATTTCTAACATGTTCTTTTATTACTTACATTTTTCAAAGTAATATAGTTATTGAATGACATTGCCACACCAGTCGCTGGGTACCTCACCCTAGTATTATATGTAGTATAGATTATACAGTAGGTGCATCTCACCGCTCAGTACATTTGTTATCTTTCTATCTACACTACATGATATTATCAGGATGTGACTAGTGAAGCACTACTGGATACATAAGAGTAGAACTGATAACAATTACCTGGTGATGTATCAGTACTGTACCAGTACCTAGTGTACTCACCTTACACGCATTAAGGAAGCTAAATTATATAACTAAATATATACACGAGAGCTTCTACCGAGAAATATGCTATGCCATCTTATATTGGGTTGTATGGGGTCCTCTATAAATCTAATATCCAGATAGGAAGTCCATTAGGAGATTAAAATCTCCACGTAACTCCAGGTCCAGGTCCAGGTACTGTACTAACCACATCTCTACTAAATCATATTTTATCTAGTTATTTATTTAATCAGAGGAGTAACCAATGTGGAGGAGGATTGCTTCTTATAATAAGTAATATAATGTTATCTAATACTGGGTAGTGGGTAGGCCGGGAAACCAAACCAAACATAATTATGCCACCAATAGATTCTAATTCATAAAACACCTACTAGTTAAATGAAGTTCTTCATATTTATGCAATCAGTCTTACAATCTCTATACGCTCTCCATCTTTTTCTTTTGGTTCCTTTCCTTGTGCCTAGTGTAGTGTAATACTCCTAGTCCTATATAATCCATGATGAGAACCATTCTATGCCGTGTTATAAGAGTAATACGAGTACACTCACCTAGTATAGTACTATATGACCTTGCACTAATATTTACTAGGGCCCCTGTTTGTGAACAATGAACATGCTGTAGCCAATGTTTCGGAGGAGAATATTATCATTCATGTTTGATATATAAATTTATTAGCCTAATTAATACTATGAAACATATACATATTCAGATATCAAGGAGTATCTACTGATACCCACTTATATTTGGTAGTAATATTGTTTGAACAGGTACTAATAATATGTATGATTGTATTGTTGTATAGAAGCGCGCTCGCCGCTTCAAGAACGCCATCCTGTGCGACTTGCACTTCGCCGACGTGGCCCTAATGGAGTGCAGCGACTTTATGCAGCAGCTGCGCAGCTTCAAGCCACAGTCCCTGGGCTGCGCTGTGGCGCGCAGGAAGAGCAGCACTACCCTCATATTCCCGCTACCTCCTCAAGCTTGCTCAGGTAACATTATCATACACACTAGTAAACTATATGTCGTATGTATTTTCCTTCTATATGACGTTATTCTTCGAACTATGTTTGAACGAATAGACGATAGGTATTTTGCTTTTTTATCCTATTTATATTACTCGTAAAGAAATGAATTTGGCACAATGCAATAAGCAAGATACGACATAATAAAATGTCAGTGGCTGACAGTCGACAGTAGAAAGTGAGAAAGATTGATTGTAGGTGTAGGATGTCACCACTACCTACAATAATTAGATATGTATGTATAGATTGTTTGTATGGTGTCAGTGATAATATATCTAGTGGTAGTGGTAGTAAAGGTGATATACAAGGAATATATTATTATACTAGCTTTACTTCCCGTGCTTCGCAACGGCAAACTCTTGTGTTTGGAATAGTTCAAGATGAGAAACGGCGAAGCGTAATGGAATATACAGCAGAACCTCGATAATCCGAACCCCAGCTAATCCAAACGCCTCTATAATCCGAAAGACCCCGCAACTGCCATTTCTCACAGTCTCTGTCTCAAATTAAGGGATAAAACATTTTCTAGGTCGCTAAACACTACTCGTCACAGCCCTATATTGGGATTCCTTAAAAAAGTGTGATTAATAGCCTTGTATCTAACATACATACTTAAATAAATACATTATAATGTAAAATATTTTTATTGTATATCGAAAAATGCCTTTCAAAATGTCTACGTACTATAATCCGAACACTTCATACATCCGAACAGGGTATAAATTTTCGATGTTCGGATTATAGAGGCTCTGCTGTATCAATCAATTGTAATTAGCGGCCTTGTACTGCATGCTCTTAAAAAGATTTCATGGGGGTAAATTACTGTAAAATTATGACATACAGACGCACTTTTCCCATCCTGTGGTATTGACGTTCGTGGATAAAAGTTTGTTGTATGACTCAGCCAAATATTTCCAAAAAGCAGTTGTGTATTTCAATTAACAAAACATTATGTATGGAAAAATGAGATTCATAAAACAACATAAGTTATTGATGTGTTTATTTTCCTATGAATACTTAATAAGTACATACAAAAATAATCAAATAGTTTTAATAGGTAGGTACTACTAATTCGTCTACACGAAATTATTAAAAAAAACCAACATCACATTATTAAAAGTTTTAATGTAGGTATTTATGTTTTTACAGATTAATGTAATGCAACACTGCCATCTGTTGAATGAATATAATAATAGGATGTATAGGTATACCAAACATGCTTATTTTGTAAGCTTTTGCACCTGGCGTTGCCCAGGAAAGTGATTAGACTAAATTCTTGTTCGGAAGAGATTGTTATGAAGTTACATAAACTGGGTGCTATCATAACTACATTGAAGTGTACATGCTTCGACAGCATAGGTCAGTTAGGAGAATAAATAATCAGAAGACAGGTATATGTGGATGAAAGAAGTGGCTTGAGAAAGCGCTACTGTCCGAGAGTGACCCAAATTGATTGTGTCGACCGGATCCTCAAGGATGGATGCGATTTTAGTAAAAGGAATGGCAGAGCGTGTACAACAAATTATTTGAATGTAACGGAGGCTGGGAGTGTGTCCAAGGATGTGGTTTTCTGTCCTCTCTGCCTACTCCGCAGAGAACTAAATCAACTAAAATACATACGTTTTGAGTGATTAGCAAACAAAAATTATGTTACAGATTATTAAATGAACAAATCTTCATTTTATTTCAAATACATACCTATTACCTACTTATAAGTCAGAACAATATAAATTTAATACATGTAGTCTACTGAAATACTTTTGAGAACTGGACCTAATATGATTTTATGTTTATCTCATTCAAACTTAATGTAATAGTTTTGTTAGACTCAGTCAGAGTTAAATTTTACGCTTAAAAAGTGAATGAAAATAATCTTCTTGTAATATATGTAATGTAAAACAAAGATGTATAACAAATATTATTTAAATCTGTGAATCAAGTCAACACGTCTTAAAAATTTGCAAACACATTGAATGTGATAACACAATAACGTCATACCAAAATCATTATAATAACCTGGTACCTTTTGATTTAAAAGTTTTAATTGATCGGGGAAAAGATTATTTTGGTTTTGTAATTAAAGTATTGAATTTATTCTATGAATTATCTATACACAATATGTTTCTAATCTAATGTCTCACATTTAACCTACGCTTATTATCTGTAACATATTTTATACACAGTATGCTTCAGTCGTATTAGATACACTTCCTCTATTCAAGTTTTCGTGTGTGTGGTTTTTAAGTGGCTTGATTGTTCTTGATACAATTATTCTCTTCTAAACACTCAAAAAGAGCAAAACAAAGGGCGAAACATCAAAACATTTCTTGAGATCAGTATCCTATTCACAAACCTGAAATGAAACACAAAATTAATAAAACATGTATAAAATATTGGTTTGATCGAGTTCAACATCACAATGATTTGAGGTTATGTTCTTAATATATTAACATTTTATACAACGGTGATATGTAATATACAAATCTAATCACATTACATGGGAAAAACAACTAAACTTATCACTTCTTACCCTGATATGCTGTCTTTTCAATTCAATTCAATTCAATTTATTTTCAAAGAATATGGCTTACAAAGTATGTGTATCATTAGAACATTATTTATATTATATTACTTCAAGTTAAATTTAAAGCCCCCAGACAGTATAAGTTTACTGGTATAAGGGGGTCAATCATAAAACACATTGAATATCAATATTGTAAAATAAGTCCATCAATAACATAAACACATATACAACAACTTGATCACTATTTATTTATTGTCTTTTATTCAGGATTAGCTTCCTCAGACTCTTGGCGAAAGGCTTTGGTTGTGTTATCCTCTTCAGCTCCTCCGGCAAGGAATTATACACCAAAGAGGCAGTGTAAAGAAATCCATACCTGATCCTATTTGTCCTAGGACTTCCTTTCCTGATGTGATTTCTTTGTCTCGTGTATCTGGAGTGCACGCCACTATTGTGCAGCAAGGATATTTGTGTCTTGATTTGGCTGTTTTTAATCTTATGCAACATCTTAATTTTCTCTATACCTATTATGTCATCCAAATTTAATGAGTTTGTCATTTTATAGAGTTCTGTGGTCCTGGTGAATCTATTTAGACTATAAACTATCTTTAGTGCCTTGTTCATTACTCTCCTTATTAAATCCTTCAATTCAACACTACATTGGGACCACACCGTTAATCCATATGTTATGTGAGGTAGAATGAAGGCATTGTAAATCATAATCTTTGTTTTCATATCAAACATATCAATTCTCCTCAGTACTCCTATCATAGGTCCCAATTTGTCCAATATTGAGTTTACATGTTCACACCATGTCAATCTTTCGTCCATCATCAATCCCAAATATTTGACACACTCTGTCCGTTTGATCTTATAATTGTTAACTTCAATTTCAATATTAATATCCGGTTTATTTTTTTGTTTCATCATCATATATTTTGTTTTTTCTGCGTTAATAGTCAACGAGTTTTTGTAAAGCCAAGAAACAAAAATCTTCATATCATCGTTGATCATTCTCTGCAGAGAGTCACCAGATTTATCACTAAATATTATTACGGTATCGTCTGCATACACAAAATACTTGCCGTTTAGGTCACAATACCTCATGTTATCGATGTATAATAAGTACAAAAGAGGGCCCAGGATTGATCCCTGCGGCACACCAATATCAATAAGATTTTTCCCGCTGACATAACCTCCATTCCTCGTTTTACCTTCTCTACCATTCAGATAGCTCTTAATCAGATCCAGTACATTGCCCCTGAATCCCAGATTGCTTAGCGCTAGTAACATTGTGGAATGGTTCACCGTATCGAAGGCCTTTGACAAGTCGATAAACACTGAAACAACATATTTTCCCTCGTCTAGTTCTCTGTTTATATGCTCCATGACATCTATCAGTGCAATGGATGTATTACTTCCACTCTGGAATCCATATTGTTATGGATCGAAGGCTCCATTTTTATTTATGAAATCCACAAATCTCTTATGCAAAATCTTTTCAAAAATCTTGCTCAATGTGCTTAATAAACTTATTGGTCTATAGTTGCCTGGCTCTTCTTTACCTCCTCCTTTATGAATTGGAACGATTTTTGAGGTTTTAAACTCGGATGGAAATTCACCAATTTCTATATGATGGTTAATGATTGTGGAGATGGGTTCAGCTACAATTTCACATAATGTTTTTAATTCCTTGGATGATATTTCATCACAACCACATGATGTAGTATTTTTTAGATTTTTTATAATGGTGGCAACTTCATTTTCATCAGTTGGTGTCAAGAACACACTGTTCATTGGTGAGGGTGGCATGAAATTTCTTTTCTCGGGTTGATCACTACTCTGTTTTAATTTATTTGCAAGATTTTTTCCAATACTACAGAAATACCGGTTCATCTCATCGGCAATTATCTGACCATCGCACGTAGTACCATGATCTGTTTTCAACTCTTTTATTTCGCAATTTTTACTATTGTTTGTATTTTTTCCAAGACATTCGTTAATAATTTTCCAAAATATTTTTTTGTCTCCGTTTGCATTCTCTATCCTCGTTTGTATGTGTTGTCTTTTTGCTTTCTTTATTTCGTTTGTCACATTATTTTTATATTGCTGATAAAGATTTTTAATCCTCTCATTTGTATTATCAGTTTTTAGTAACGAGTACAGACTGTTGCGGCGCTTGATCATTTGCATAATGTTTCCCGTCAGCCATTCATTATTTCTTCTGGTACGATAAGGTTTGACTGTTGTAGCGGAAACTCTAGATTCGGAAATAATTGTAATCAGATGTTCAAAGGTAATGTTTTTGCCCCGTAGTCTTGAAATCCTGTCTCTTACATATTGTGAAAACAGTGCATTATTCAACACCTTCCTTTCCGTTTTCTGCATTTTCATTTTTTCTTTAACTACATTATTAACACGTACATACAGTATCTTGTGATCAAGTTTCGGCCAATCATTCAGCTCTATTGTAAACTTGTTATTTCTGTCATTCAGAACGTGATCAAGTAATGTGGCAGAATCATTCGTCACTCGCGTTGCACATGATATATGTATTTTATTCATTATTTTGTAATTATTAGATTCAACAATAAATTTATAGTTATATGCAGTAGCATTCTTTGTGAGCAAGTCAATATTAATGTCTCCTACCACGATCATGTTCTTATATCTAGAAAGCAATTCATCAAAGAACCCAAGAAAATCCGTCATACTGGCATTGTCATGATCAGGTGGTCTATACAATACACACATTTTTTTCTTTTTGCAACCATTTTTCGTATATATGTCTATTACAAGTGTGTTGTATTTTTCTGATTCGTAGCATAGTTTATATTGCATTCCTTCTCTTATGTATATAGCAGTACCTCCACCCCTTGACTTTCTGCAATTAAAGACTGCAGTAAAGCCGTTCAAATTAAAATAATTCACCTCATTTGAGTGGAGCTATGTTTCACACAACATCATGACATCTACACCTGAGAACATCTTTATCATTGCTTCTACTTCGTGCACTTTATTTCTTATACTTACAAGATTTGCATACAAAATGTTAAGTACCGAGTCATTGCTTTTATCGTGACTACTTGGTCTGGTCACATCATCCCGCAAATGTTCCCCCACACCAGATTCAACCCCATCAGTGGCTATAACAAGGACCAGTTTTAACAACATGCCTTATAGTCGGTGAAATCTCTGACTCTTCTGTCCATAGCCTGCCACATCGGGCATGCGTGACTAGTTGCTGGGTGGTTTAGATCATCTTTCTTCCCGAAGCAATTGGGGCAAGTTGGTTGTTTGCCAGCTTTTTTGACATCGCATTCTGCGAACATGTGGTCTCCGGCGCAGTACAGACATCTTCTAGGATTGGTGCAGTACTTCTGCATGTGTCCGTAGCCCGAACACTTGAAACACTGAACAAGAGGTGAACTATCCTCTACCACTACTCTCTGGTAACCAACATTTGCTTTTCCAATACCAGTCAATATATTTCACGACTTCGCCGACACCTTGTTGGTTTGTTGGTTTAATGATATCATCTCAACAAAAAATAATCCTACTCTCTTTCGTAATTTACATTGCAGTTTGAAATAGAGGTATTTCGCAGTTCCCCAAAAATCTAAAAGTAGACAAAGTTATTGGACATCTTGGTGAATATCGCAATGAAATATTGTTTGAGGTTATGTTCTAAATATATTAACACTTTCGATACTGCTTACTTGGTATGTAATATATAAATCTAATTATCACATTACAAAGAATCAAAACAATGACACTTCTTACCATGTATTGTATTGTGGAATAATAACAATCATATACATTTTCTATGATGACAACCGTACTCTTATCTTATTGCTGTTTGTATTAATTAACTATTAGAGGTTATAAACTTTATAAAAAGTCACAATTAACACACAACGCACACAAATTTAGTGCTCTAAACTCAATAACAAATATCATGATATACACAACAATCTGTTTTGTTGATTAAACGTCAGATGACGCCATGGATTTAGTAATACTATAGTAAACTGGATTCTCCTCTTGTCCGACTATTGCGGTTCTAGGGAAAATGGTCAGTTAGGCAAAAGAAGCAAAATGGAGGATTTTCCATACTAAACGGGCTATAGGAAACTGCGATTTTCACATGGATTTTGGTTTTCCCTGTTTATATTTTAACTGAAAATGAATAATAGACATCATATTAATATAATTATAGGACCAAGGAATGTAAATAGTCCATTAATCAGGATTTATAAGCATTTTTTTAACAAAGGAAACGGCACACGATTGAAGTGAATTAAATTACTTTTATTTTATTGTCTTTAATTACAACATAAACTAAACATTGCACAAAAATTCATAAATACATACAATTAGCTTTAAATGACAAAAAATATGAAAAAATAAATTCCTACATAATAAATTATATACTTAAAACGTCTTCACATCAGTGATATTCAATATCATAATTAGTGATATGAAACTACTGAAAACACATTTTTTCACAATTTTTTTTCTTAAATTATTGCAAAAGGTTTAATTCTTAAAGGGAAATCTGAAAAAAATAAAATACCCCATTTTGCTTCTTTTGCCTAACTGATCATTTCCCCCAGAATCGTACAGAATGTATAGACAAACAGCTATGTTCTCCATCCAGTTTACTTGTATTATAAATCTATGGATGACGCATGACGGCTTGAGGCGACAGTGTTGCCATACGCCAAAATCGAAATGAAAGGTTTTCTAATAGAATGCAGTTTCAGATAAGTAATTATTTTCAACGTGTTTTTTTTACTGTAATTTAACATACCTATTGTAGTATTTTATTATCATATGTGAATTATTTTAGTATGTAAAAGTTATTGCGTTATTTAAAATAATTAGTGGAAAAACTATT
This sequence comes from Ceraclea dissimilis, assembly GCA_963576895.1. Classification (NCBI taxonomy): domain Eukaryota; kingdom Metazoa; phylum Arthropoda; class Insecta; order Trichoptera; family Leptoceridae; genus Ceraclea; species Ceraclea dissimilis. Next base: position 71,201 of record OY756372.1, read on the forward strand.
TTGTTACCTTGTAACTTTTACCAGTGACAGTTGTCTTGTCATTTGTCAATGTATATAGATGCAACATCGTTCTTAAAAACATTGATGTTTGAAAACATCGATGCTCCCGTGGCTAACATCGATGTTCCCGTGGCTAACATCGATGTTTTTCCGATGTTTCAATTATCTCATACATCACACAAATTGTTATACCAATAAAAACAAATAAATCAAACTCGAAATCTTAAAAATAAAACACATTTTCTCAGTTGAACTGATTTAGGCATTTATTTGAACGTAACAATTTTGAAATGGAGTAAGTAGGTATCTAGTTATAATTGGATGTACGAAAACCTTATAAAATGTACGATGTATCAGCGATGTATCGTTGTCATACCATGTCGATGTATCGGCGATGTATCGTTCTTCAAAACATTGATGTATCGTTTGCATCCCTATCAATGTAATGTTATCGATGGTCAATAATTTCAATATTTAGGTGGATGAGTTATTGTTTTACAATATTATTCAGTCAATCATTCAGTATGTAATTACGTAAGTGATTTAAATAATTAAATAGAGATTTAGCTACCATAAATAGTATTTTCTGTGGTGTAATGTTAGTGTAAACTTAGTAAACGATCATGTTTAAAGTCCACGATTTTAACCTCAATATTAATAGAATTTACATAATAAATAATAATAATGGATCTGGATAATAATACTAATTCTGATTGGTGATAAAATAATTAGGTAGGTACCTACTGTATTTGTATTGTGTATTATAGCAACACTATAATCAAGTTTTGTTGAAGGGTTAAACAAATGAACATAGGACACAGATAAACTTCTAGGTTAGAAATGGCAAATCTTATGATTTTTTTATGAGAATAAATTAGTAAATTAACAAATCAATGTATGCATTATTTTTCTGCATTGGTCTTAAAGATATATTTATCTGATCTTGGGAAACATTTGATATTCCATTTACCTATTACTGTTGACTATTTTTGTCTATAAATAAACCTACGTCAGTTGTATTGACAATTCTTCATTTTTATATGCACACATTAAGCCATCTCTATAGCCACAATCTGACATCTGAGAGGGTGAATAAAGAATGTTTTCTGAAGACTAAACATTAGGGTGGTTCGTTTTCCATTTTTGGGGATATTCATTTCGGGCTAGTGCGGAAAAGATGCCTCTGAGGAACGGAAAGAAAAGAGTATTTTTAATTTTTCAAAAAAAAAAATTTTTGTACTGCCCCGACGGCCTTGAAATTTTTGATAATGTCAATTATTGGCTTCTTTTGTAGGGGGCTTAAGTATGATAAAAAAACAATAAAATTGTTTTATATAATTTTATTATTGTTTATAAGTATTGGAAGTATTGGTAATGATAAAAAAATATAACACACAAACTGTAAAAGTATGTAAAAAATAATATACAAGTATACTAAAATTATAGAAAATGCAGATTACATGAGGCGAAATTTTTTTTTGCTGTTGAAAGTTGGCATGCATTTCCGGGACTCTATCCTTGTTTTTATAAATCCGTCTCGTCTTGTAGGACCACAAATAGCAACCGAAGCCTCTGTGACCATTTTTACACCCCATTCTGTTGCTTGCGTATGACACGGAAAACTTTTAATTTTTGATAAAATGAGATCGTCTATCATCTTCGGATTTTCGATTCAATCTAAAATTACATCTTCGCTCAAGTATTATGTTGATGGTGGCTCGGACAATATCACCTCACTCCAGGTTATAATATCTAAATAGCCAACTGCATCAAAAATATATTTTGGAAGCACATGATTTCGTATACGGCTAGAAGTATTGGTCTGCTGTGCTTTCAATGTTCTTTGCAGAGGCAATCCTCTTAATGTCTCTCTTTCATCGGCTAACATGGTTATCAAAATGTTTTCTGGATGTCCGAAGAACCCATTTCTTTGAATTATGGGGTTCAATATTTATTTTTAAGTTATCTGGCATATAGCTCATGCTTTTATGTAAGTGCTTCGCACCGTAAATGCACGATATTTGGTTTTTATCGCAAAGCACATAGGAGCATACACTTTAATTATGAAGTTGACCAATATTAATAATTTTTCAGGCGGCTCACAAGATGAAACGTATGTATAATCTGAGAATTCGCACAATCGCTGCCCCAGCTCTGTCAGACACACAAAATCTGTCCAAAGTTTTGGCAACGGCACTTAAATGGGTAACTTTGTTATTTATTGTCACATTCGCCTCTCGAGTGACATCAGAAATCATTGATGAATTACATTTAGAAGGTTTCGAGAAGAGTTTTCGACCTTTTTTGTCATAAGAAATTTAGTATTATGTTTTCCTTGTAACACCTCCGATTTGAATTATTTGAGTGTGTTATAATTGAGTTTCTTAGTTACATTCAAGTCAACATTACCAATTACCATATTTCGTTTAGTTTGTTGATCAATTAGAAACTGCCTTCCTCTGTTAGGAACCCTTGCTGTTTTTTTACACTTACAAAAAACTAAATCTGCACACTTACATGCTGCTATGTCGAAAAGAGACTTCGCTTTTTTCTTGAATAAATTAATCCTGTCTTTGTATGTTTCAATATTTTTTCTTGTCATGTAGGATTTTAATAGGTTTTGGGTTATCATGATAAGCTTTAAGTTTTTTTAGCACGATTAGTAATAGTTGGTATTGACGCCAGCTCCCATAGTTTAGTCACTTTTGTAGCAACTTCATTATTGTTTTTTTTTTTGTTTCGACTGATACACAAATAACACAACAATACATCCTCGTAAGTTGGTAAAAGGGTATGTGATACATCCCGTCCATGACCGAATATAGGGCATATTAAAGAACTTCGCAATATTCAACGAGAGTTACCTCGGCACTAAGGAATAAGAACTAAGAACGCTGCACTCTGCACTACTTTCCAGTCCTCAAAAAATCGCCGAAAAAGCGCGGTTCATTATAAATTTATTGAAAAAAAACGTTCAAGATTAAGATATTATAATAGAATTGATTTGTTTTGAATATTATCTTATGATGTCTTCATATGTATTGTAATAAATTGCAGATAGCTATTTTTCGTTCTAGGTGAAACTTCAAGTGACTCGGGGCAGTACAGAATAGTATTTTTATTTAGATTTTTTTATATATTTAGAACACGTACTTAATGTAGCATCTTTCCCGCACTAGCCCATTTCGATTTGAAGAAGTTTTTTTTTTTCATACATTGACCGAACCAGCCTACTAAACATTTTAGTTTTTTTGCACAATTTATTTATAAAGAAGGATTATTTTTAATACTGAAACTTAATAATCATTATGTTCTGTAGTTTGACAACATTTTTTTACAAATAGGACCAGTAAATAGTTTTAAATACACTTTGGTATTATGATTTGACACGGTGGCAGCCATTTTTGCCGAGGAAATTAACTTACGATGTGTTGTAAAATGAAATGTATTATCGGTGACTATACGTTATGAAATACTAGTGGGTACCTACCCGTGAATTCACGGAGGTTGGTTTAATATGTTTTTGTGTAACCACTATTACTACTCCACCCTTCAAAATTCTTCGAGAGAACACAGGAAAATCACAAGGCTCCGTCTTTTCCCCGTCTTTCCAATATCGTCAAGAAAGTCGTAGAACCAGATTCACATCGTCGACTTTCTTAGTTGGTACCCACCCGTGAAAGCCACAAGACTCCTCTTTACCTGTGTCATTCCCATACTCATACTGCCACTCTACCACGGTCTTTAAAGTTAATCGAAGGAACACATCAGGGAAATCACAAGGTTCAGTCTTTTCCCATGCCCCTGCTATTGCTGTTGATAATGCTGCCCTGACAATGTTCTGATGTCATTGTAATAGGAACAATGTATCGTAAAGAGCAAGGGGGTTCCTGAGCATGGGTAACCCTGTGTGTCTTGTATTATTGGAACATGCCGAATATAGGACCATGCGAAACTTTTCGTAGCCAACATCTTCTTACAGTTGGCGAACTGGAATATAGTAGGTATATGGATTACTTTGAATCCCCTAATTCGTTGTCGTGAATCGTTATGTCCCTTCACATTCACTATATAGGATGTATTTGATACATATCCACTCCATGTGCTGTGCACTTCGCACAGTATTGAAGATCGGTCTGATAGTCTTCTGGTTTGGGCACGTTAAAAAAATAAACACTAAAAATAATCTAAGGTAACATTACCGTCTTTTCGGTAAGAGGTGTGGAGAATTGGTCGCTATTTGGTGTGAAAAAATATAGGGTCTTACCTACTTTCCATACTAATTTTACATACGTACCTATACTATATTATACCTACAGTAATTATGATTTGAATGACTCTATCAATAATTAATATAATAGGTAGGTAGGTATGTATGTAGTACTTGATTGTTTCAAAATCATACGAACCAACTGATAGTACCTATTCAAAACTGTTTTCATTCCATTTGGCTATACGTACCTACTATATATATAGTATGTAGGTATGATTCGAAAAACTCGATGCATTCTGTATCAAGTAGGTACGTACCTACCTATAAGTTACTGTATTCACCAAGTACCAATAATTCGAAATTTCAAAAAGTTTGAATTCACATTACGTCAAACGTATTGTTGAACCAACACTTTTCGTCCGATGTAAAGCGCTAGTGTAGAGAACATTTTCAAAATTTCATAGATTCGATCCGTTAGTTTGCATAATAATCACGGTACTATTTATTTTCGTCGCGCGCTGCGCACAGATGGACCGACAGACAGACATAGTACAATTATTTAAATTGATTTTATACGTAGGAACGCTCCCGGGTACGGGCTCTCCGACTACTCAGTTTTTTGATGTGCAACTCTCCACGGATTAGGAGTCTATTAAGGATATAGTGAAAAATGTTATAAACATAGGTACGAACTAAAATATTTATGTGGGATTACAAGGGAATCAGCATCTTCTCTCATTTATACCTTAACGTATCAACTACTGATGAAACATATTACAATACATACTGTACCTGATACATATACAATATAATAAACCTCACGATGCAGTAATTAATTATTAGATTGCTATTTAGTATTGAGCAACTAGGCTCTAGGCTCTAGGCCTCCTCGCACATTGGCTGATATGATTCATACATCATTATATGACCTGCAAGTTCCTCCATACACTCATATCAAATGATATGTTAACTAAAATCTAAACTTATTATCGTATCAGTAAGGACTAAAGACTACGTCATGTCTTGTACTTTGTTATGAATTACTAGTGGGTCTCGTGAAACTATATTCATGAAATTTGACATTTTTTCTTAACTAACTACTCATACTGCCACTCTACTACGCTCTTCCAAAGTTCTTCGAAGGAACATATCAGAGAGGGTCTTGGTCTTACCTACTTTCCATACTTATTCTACATACGTACCTACTATAGGTACCTACAGTAAGTATGATTACTAAAAGAATTCGAATTGCATTATTTATCAATACTACTACTACTACTACTACGCCCTTTATGTCTCCATTCGGGAGCACAGGGAGGCTACCAGGCGTCTCCATTCAGAGCGATTTTGTGCGAGTGATATTACCTCTCTCCACGTCATTCCTAACGCTCTGATCTCGTTGTCATAGGAACGGTGCACTGTGAAAGAGGGTCTTCCGGGGCGTCGGGACCCCTGTGGGTGGAAAAACAGCGCTCTCTTTGGCCAGCTGTCGTTGGGCATTCGCAAAACATGGCCCAGCCACGACCAACGTCTTTCCTGTATTACTGACAGGATTGATCGTTGCTGGGAACGCCGTCGAACGTATTCGTTGGTTTTACGTTCTTGCCATGTGATACCCAGTATCCTCCTAAGACACTTATTCTCAAAGCTGAGTATCTTACGCTCTTGAGCCTTGGTTAAGTGCCATGACTCGCAGCCGTAGAGGAGGACAGGGATCACACAGGCGTTGAATAGGCGGCGTTTTGTCTGGATACTAAACCCGGATGCCTTCCAGATCTTATCCATGTTGTTGAATGCCCCACTGGCAGCTCCGATGCGAATGGGCAGTTCTGTCCGGAGGTCACCTGCCGGGGTGATGGTGGCGCCCAGGTATTTGAATTTGTTTACCTGGGAGATTTGATTGCCGTTGACAATCATAGCTGTGACCCTATCCGGACATGCATCGTTACAGATGTACTCAGTTTTGCCAGTGTTGACCTTGAGGCCAAGGCGTGTCGCGTTGTTGTAGAGCATTGTAGTGCTGTGCTGTAGTCCACCCACAGACGTGTCGAATAGGGCGAGATCATCCGCATATTCTAGATCGTGTAGAGTTCCCACGTTTGTTTCGTTGGCAGGTCTTTGCAATAACGGCACTCCCCCTGAGTTCCCCGTGGATTTTCTGAGAAGGTAGTCCATGACGGCAACAAAGATGAAAGGCGCCAGTACACATCCTTGTCGAACCCCAGTTGTGATCCTGAAGGTGTCAGTTGGACCACAGGAGGTTCTCACACTGCACTCCGAGTCCGTGTGCAGGGCTTCGATCATGGCTACCAGCCTCGTGGGAATACCGTAAAGGGCCAATATCTTCCAAATTGATTCTCTATGGGGGCTGTCAAAGGCTTTTTCGAAATCAATGAAGCAGCAAGCGACTGGCGAGTTATACTCTTGTGATTGTTGGAGGACACACCTGGCACAGAAAATTGGGTCCGAACAGGACCTGCCAGGTACAAAGCCACATTGCTGCTTCCTCAGTATGGCTAAGATTGGTTTCTGGATGCGGTTCAAGATGATCTGAGATAGAACCTTACCGGGTACGCTCAGTAGAGTAATTCCACGGTAATTTCCACATTCCTGAGGGTTCTCCTTTTTGAATAGTGTTATGATGGTTCCGTTCCTCCAGTCCTTTGGGCAGAGCCCCTCATTCCAGATCTTATTGAAGAGGTGGTAAAGCGGGTCAATGAGTGCGTTCATGCCGCATTTTATGAGCTCTGCATGGATACCATCATCTCCTGGAGCCTTGTTATTCTTGAGTTTCCTTACAGCAGACACAATCTCCCCGTGACTCGGAGGTCCTTCAACTATACCACTCGCTCGTGGTATGTTTAGGTCTCCCTCCTCCTCGCCAATGTTGAAGGGCGAGGAGGGGTCCGGTCGGTTTAGAATTGACTCAAAATGCTCTCTCCATCTCCCCCTAAGCAGGTCAGGCGAAGAGATCAGATTTCCGTTGCGGTCTCGCACCGCGTCCATTCTTCTTTTCTGACCCCTGCCGCCCAGCTCTCGGGAGATTTCGAAGAGAGTCCTCGAGTCATTCACGGCCGCTGCAGATTCTGCCCGCTGTATGGTGGCTTCGATGTTAAGCCGTTTGTCGTGACGTACAGATTGCTTCACCTTGCGGTCAAGCTCTCTGTATTGAGTTCTCAAGGTCTCCAGCCTATTCGGGGATCTTTCGCCATCTCTGAGGACCTTTAACATTTGACGATCCTGAATGAGTCTCCATGATTCCGCTGACATCCAGCCTGGATTCTTCCTGTCCCTATATCCAATGATCGAAGCAGCTGACTCTTTAATTACCTCTCGGAGTCTCTCCCACGCAGCCTCCACTGAGGGTATGTCGGAGAGAAACCTCTCGGGTTCAAGTTTCCTGTGCAGCTCAGCCTCGTAACGAATACGCGACTGAGGGCACTCCAACCTACGTACATCAAGTATCCGCGGTGCAGGTGGTCTTGCAAATCTTTCGAACCTGAGTTTTAGAGAGCCAGCAAGCAGCTCATGATCTGAGCTCAGGTCAACTCCGCGGTATGTCCTGACATCGAGCAAGTCAGAACGGTTTGAAGCCCTGATTAAGAGGTGGTCAATTTGATTTCTGGTTCGGCCATCAGGGGAGGTCTAGGTATATTTGTGGATGTCTTTATGGGGGAACAAAGTCCCCCCTATCAGGAAACCATGGAGTGTCGCGTATTCGATCAGCCGGGTGCCATTGTCATTTAGCACTCCCATGCCATGCCTACCCATTACGCCAGGTCCGTTTGACGGGTCACTGCCTACCTTGGCATTGAAGTCGCCCATCACAATGACCCTGTGCCGTCTGGGGATACGAGACGTCACAGCCTCCAGAAGGTTATAAAAACCGTCCTTTGCAGCGACGCCCGCATCCTCCGTGGGAGCATAACATACAAGTACCGTCAACGTTTCACCCGCTGCCCTAAAGGATGCGCGTAAGATCCTGTCTGAAATTGGATCCCAGTCAAGGAACGAGCTAGAAGCTCGTCTGCTCATGAGCAAGGCAACGCCTCTCCTGTGTAATGTTCTATGACCGGAGTAAAGCATGGAGTAATCCCCGGCATCACACCGATCAGAGCCCAGCAGGCGCGCCTCACACACACCCAACAGATCGAGTCCATAATCGCTCGCTACCTTGGCGGCAACCAACTCCTTGTTCGGTCTCAGCGTCCTCACGTTGTAGGTCCCGACTTTCAAAAACCTTAATCAATAATATGATATATAATCAATAATATGAAACCTTAATCAATAATATGATATAATACTTAAACCTTTATCAATAATATGTATAATATTTATGTATGTAGTACTTTTACGCGGAAAAATATTTACATTCATAATTTATTAATTTCATTAGTAGGTAAACTTCTAAATTTCAAATTTTCATTCATAAAACTTTACGTCTAGACGTATTGGTCAACCAATATTTTTTGACCGATTTAAAGCGCTGATGGTATAGTGAATTCAAAAAATTCCATACAATCAAACAAAAAACTGATATTAAGAGTGTGCATACCGACATTTCAAAAATGTCTAAAAACGGGAGACCTTCTATCTCGACAACCGTTACTAAATTTGCTTTGGAACAAAATAGGGTAGATGCATTGAATCTTTATCTAGGGAATAACCGTAAAAGATTTTTTATATCTTGTATAGATTTCTCAAAATAATTTTTTAAAAACACCTCTGACCATTTTTCCGAAAGACGGAAACTCGTTTCCCGAAAGTCGCGGAGTAATTTTTTTTCTTGTACTGATAATATGCATTAAAATTTAGGGAATAACCGTAAAAGTTTTTTGATAGACGCAAAATTAACCCCAAAAAATGGAAAAAAAACGCTATTTCTACCATTTTATCATGCGATTGTCACGCTATTTTGAACCTTAATGCCGTGGGAAAGGACTGTGACGTCATTCCTGGTGCCATGCCCTTAATTCCATTATTTACAACGTGCCTATTTGATTTCACCAAGCTCTGCAAACATGGGACACAAAAATTGAGACTTCGAGGAAAAAATTTAGCCACCCATGAACGCGTCGCTGCTTTACATTTACATACATATTCATAGAACTTGCAAAATAGCCAGTGTTTACATATATACGGGACTTGGATTCTACCAGTATTATGTACTCGTAATGTAATTATCGTTCTTCCTATAAATTTCAATTTAATGAACAAACATCGGAGAGTCAACTTGGAGTAAGTAATAATTGTATGTCTATACTAACTGTACTAACTACTAAGTAGCAGGAGGCGTAACAACTTTTTATTTGTGTAAAGAATTTCGGTGCGACGTTCCAACTTTGTTTTCATTAAAATCATAAACTAAATAGTATACGCGGTGGTGATAGTGTATCTGTACAGAGTACAGATACACTACATGATGATATTGAAACACAACAACGAGACAAAGTTCACTATATATTAGGGTGCTTCTTAAAATTGAAATTTCGAAATGTTAACGGGACACCCTGTTATTCTTTCCTCCTATGTAAAAAATGGAACTACAATTTTTTTCAGAATTTTTAAACATGGTTTAGGGGTCGCTACTCGGTGTTGAAAATTTCATACTTATATTAGTATTAAAATCAGTGTGATACACCGGCCTGGCTGGGGTACGCCTAGGGAAATAGAAACTCAACTGAAATAACGTATTATGTTTGTTGCTGTATTCGATGGATATAAATATAGAGAAAAAAAAAAAAAAAAAATGTTTGAAATTTTTTTTTTCATATACTTATTAAATTTTCTTCAAGTGGTAGCGACCCCTAATAGTTGTTGAAAAATTCTAAAAAAAAATCTGTAGCATTTTTTTATAGCACAGAATAAAAAACAGGGGTGTCCCATCGAAATTTCAAAAAAAATTTTTTTTTGACCATATAAGAAGCACCCTACTATATATGTATATATGGCTGCTCTAGAAGGGTCCATGTCAATATTTCACACATCTGAGATACGAGTATTGATGAGAATGAAATGTTTTCACTATGGGATATTTAGAGTAGGGAGGCATATCTGTGTCTGTGTCCATACATTCTCCGTGATATTGGCTTTAATGCACATTGCATAATGTCCACGTTATTGTGATTGCGCATGGATCCCAGATGTATCAGTGTTAGTATTAGGTATATGACGTATTACACTAGCAGAGGCGATGTGATGTAAGGCGAATACATTCAGACAGGTGCAGTGGTGTGATGATAAAATCAAATACTAGTCAGTAGATAAACTAAAGACATCAACTGGAGTATAGTAGGAATAGTAGGAGGGATTGAATTGCATTTATTATTGGTTTATTGTTCTCTCATCATCCACCGTAGGTCTTATTTAAGGCACTTGGAATCGTCAGGTTTACATATTAAACAAACATTGCAAAGTTACCATTCCCATAAGCAAAACCATTCATACTTCTAATCGATAAGGTGCTATAGGCATACCTGCTCACAGTTCACTGCTCACATATATTAATCAAATTGTTTTCCAATATATTCCTTTAGTAAGTAGAAATACTGTACAGAATATTTGTACATCAAGTTAATGTGTATTCCCTAAAAGCATTCGCAGATTCCATGGAGTAATCAATACCCGCGCTATCTCATACACTCACATAGTAATACACTCCTTGTGGTAATCTCTTCTCACATTACATCTGTTTTATTCATATTTAGCCCTAACTGTCACCATAAAATACATTATATTACATACCAACCAGCGTATGTAGGCCGCCTTATATACCTACACTACATATATTAGCTATATGCTACTTGTATATTATGTAAAGTAGGCTCTCCTACGCCGCTCTCCCCCCTGCCCCCTCATCTACAGGCTTATTGCAACAAACTTTCTCAAGGCAAAATATTAGGAATATTTATAATACGTGAAGCACTCTTCACTCCTAAAGTTTAGACTTTCATATAAGTGGTTGTATTTTTCTTTAACTTCGGATATAAATATTATTCTTCTTGACAGATGATACTGGCGGGGCCGGGGCCTCTTCATAATGTTCCGCCATTCCAAGTAATGTAAAGTCATACGAGTATATCATAATACCGAATGTTTCTACCGTAAAATGTTCAGAAGAAATTATATTTTCAGGGAAAAAATATTTACTTTCTTGAAATATTTGAAAGACGAGTAGAGCAGGGACTATAAGAAGATAGTTCTAGGAGTATTACCCACATGAAATGTTCTTATATTGCTAGAGAATATTCAAGTAACACTCATTAGATATCATACAGGAAGAGTAAACATTGTTACATGAGAACAAAGCTCAGCTTATTGTTAATTACATCATGTAGTACCAGGCAGGTAGGTACCTACTCAGTACACTCAGACATTACTCTTGGTTTATTATTTGACATCAGCTGTCAGTTTCCTTCTCACCCACTATCACTAGACATTCTATTCGATAAACTAATTACTGAACATAAATACTGTAAACACCCAAAGTGTATACCTGTACACATATACCTAACACAATATTATACAGATTACATACATAACTATGTGTCTCTACATACATATGAAAATAAGGCAGGGAATATAAGGAAAATATTTTATTATTAATCTTTAGTTTAAAAAATAATATTCATGAATTAATTAAATTTCATTTGATGGAAGTAAAGAAAATAACAAAAGCAAACAATTCCGTATTAATGTATCCTGCAGCTGAGTGGGATGCTATCTGCAAAGCGGTGTGAAGTGTGAGTCAATCTATATAACCTAACAACTATACTACTGGTATAAACACAAGGGCAGTGTTACTTCAGTGAGGTCTATGGGGGAGTGGATGGTGGACCTATGAGTCACGGAGGAAGTAACCCATTCTACACACTCTAAGTTAGAACGCCAAGCTTATTTATAATGTTTGGTGTTCAACCTACAGTGAGTGGAGTAGTGTTCAGGCATCATCATCATCATCATCATCATCATCAGCAGGCAGCAGGCAGCCTCAGCATCAACAGGACATCAATATCAATATAATATGTAACTAGGACACCATGACAAAATATCTTCTATACGGTCGAGTAGTAGGCAGTATACCTATACTCCTATGTACGCCTAATAATATAAACACTGTATGAGAGCATCACACAAATATTCAAATAACTTACCTGAAACAATAAAATACCTTATCACCCTAACACCTCTCACATTAAGTAGGTAGTTAGTACAATACATTACACTAGCAAGGTTAGTAGTGTTAGTACCCTACCTAGTAACTATTATGAATCTTCCACTCTCTACTCTCCAGTATGCTGACTGCTGAGAGTTGCTGAGTCTTTATTTAGATAATATTTCCCTGAGTGGGAGGGAAGTGAAGACCTTACTAATTATTATAACAGACTACAGAGTAAAGTGAAACACCACTATTATAATATTCTATGTACCTAGTGTTTGTGTGTATTAGGCAAACATCAAGTGGAATAAGTTATAATATGCCATCAAAAGCATTTTTAATTGACCATACGTATTATTAAAAAATAAATGCCATCAATCTATATTGTATACCCTTCACTTTATATCGTATCCAACAGCTAATGGGTGACTTGATGTTCATCTCTCTAAACTCTCGGCGAATTTTCACGGGTAAACGTACCTACAAACTAGTACGTTTAATAATAATTAATAATGTACAACACCAGCACTTTACATTATACCCCCTCCCCCCCTCTACCCCCCCCTAATCAGCTGATGTCTGTGCATATTATAAGCAGAGGTTACACCAAGATCATCTGTTGAATATACCAAAGTACTTATATCTCAGTCTCCCACACACTCTCATTGTTACTACTACATACATACTCTTCAAGTAGTCTACATATCTTCCAAATGACAATCAAATCATAATTGCACGGTACAGCACCTATGTAACTAATTAGGTCATTTCTATTTTATTTATTCTTTCCTTGACACTGCGTCCATTAGACAAACTAATCACAGTTTCAGTGAACATGAAAACAAAACAATTATTAAATAATCTTGTCTTATCTATTATAGAGATTGCACAACAAATCATTTTTCCTGGAATGTACCCCCTATAATTTTTTTACGTGTCGTGATCAAACATTTTATAACACTGCATTTAGTATTTGTTTCCTAAATATAAAATACTATGATTCGTCACTCTCAGTGTAAATAAATAAGTAAATAACCAAAACACTTGACAATGGCAAAATCACCCGCAGACGGGTGCGTGCCATATTTAAATAAGAAGAAGAAGATCCTAGATGGTGCGTGTTTATAATATAGTTAGTTATACTTAGAGCTGGATAGGACGAATACTATCTAGTTCTGGTATATTATATTATTAGTAGGCATTATTCGATATTGTTGAATATAATAGTATTGTAAGAGAATGCAAATAGAATGACAGCACAGCACAGCACAATATCTATTGTAAAGTTATTGCAAACAATAATCTAAACTCCTCAGAGATACAGCAGTGTGGTGAGTCTATACTACATATAGGTATAATTGTATAGAGAATGTATCTAGCACTAAGCACTAAGCACTAAGCACACAGGAATCGGGATACGATGACAGAATTGTATTATTTGTACACTGAATCAGTTTCTCCTTTCTACTCTACATAATATAATACAACATTACTATTTGTAGAGTAGGTAGCGGGTAGACTATGAAGGGAGAATGCATCCAATAAGAAGATTGTTGAGGTGTATCAGTCATTTATTGAATTGCATGTAACTCTTATACGAGACAGAGATACCTCTCTTGCTGCTACTCCTAATCTAGTCATTCTATTGGGACTGCAATGCTACTTGCAGTATGTTAGGTATATGCACTATGCAGGCACTATGCAGGCAGGTAGTATGGATAAGGCTGATGTTTACATAATATTGTTCCGCCTGATAGAGTAACATGAAATACCTCCTCCTGATATAAGAGTAGAGCAGGTACCCCCTTTACTATCAGAGCTGCCTGGCAACAAGTACGTGGATACATTATACATACATAGTAAATAACAATAACTACATACCTTACACATATACTCAGTACCTTCAGGTTATATCGTGATTCCAAATGCTTTAATTAAGACCTACAAACGATACCCACATAGGTAATCTAACGCAGGTACTGATCCTGCCTGAAAAACTTTGCCTACTTCTTATAAGTATACTATATTATGATGTTTGGATGGTTTCTCGTTTCCCAATGCCGTGGTCCCTGGTGCCTGGTCCCACGAGGAATCTGTGTGATTGATTGAGTGGAGTGGGGATACTGAGCTGAGGGACACACCAATTCTAGTTCGCAGACGCCCACAAAATAGTCATCAGTCATCGCACAATAAATCATTTTTTTTATCATTCCTTTGATAGTCAGTGTCACTGCGGAGTGCGGAGTGCGGAGTGCGGGCCTCCCTCCCCATACACAACTAAATGCCAATACAGTATGACGGCGATATATTACGAGTATTATAACATTTTTTCGCTGTGGCAACATTGATTTGTACTAAGTTTGAAAATTTGCTCTATATGTTTTAAATTAATTGCAATAAGTTAAACAGTATTTCAATCTTTGTAAAGTAGTTTATATTGTGTGCTGTGAAATTTCACATCGAATTGTCTATAAATTGCGGCTGGATGAGGAGTGAGTGATTCAGGAATTACAATTGAACATTACATTTGACATATCATACAATAATTGTCTCAGTATTTTTGAACCAATCACAGAGTAGCTCAGCTGTTTGATCGCTCGACCAATCGGATTGTTAGTATTGAACTACTGTAACCAGGAGTGGACTGACACACTTGATTGGTTTATATATAAATTATTTTTTTTGTCTGATTTTCTCCATCACTTCAGTATGGAATCTCTCGCCCAAAAATTTATGGAGAGGGCTACGGCTCTGGCTGGGACAATGCATGAGACGATGAATAATGAGGCTAACAAACTAACAAAGGATAACGTCAGGAGGCTTACTCCTCATGTCAATGCTATGATGGGGCTGATTAGCGAGATGGCGGTAGCGATGGGAAGCATGGGTGGTGAAATCAATGCCCTCAATTCTGTTGTTAAAAACCTTACGGAAAACTTGGCACTCAAGACTCCATCCCAGCCAAGCACAATGGAAATGTACGATGCAATTTCAGAAATGGAGGAGAGAAAGAAGCGGTCAAGGAACATCATTTTGTCCAACGTGCCTGAGTGCGGATCCAGCGTGCAAGAATCAATGAAGAAGGATAACGATAACATCACGAGCACGCTGCAGAGCCTGGTTCCGGATGTACAAATTTCAAAAGTATATAGAATTGGTAAAAAACAAGCAGACAAACCGAGACTGGTGAAGGTTGAATTGCGTGATAAGCAACATGCTCACAATATACTTACGAAAAGGTTTAAGATCACAAATGGAATTAAAGTAAAAAGTGACTTGACTTGGAAACAACGTCAGCAACTGACGGAAATTAGAAATGAACTTAAGAACAGAGAGGATAACGGAGAAGCAGATCTGACCATCAGGTTTATAAATTCTGATCCCA
The DNA here is from genome assembly GCA_963576895.1 of Ceraclea dissimilis. NCBI lineage: Eukaryota > Metazoa > Arthropoda > Insecta > Trichoptera > Leptoceridae > Ceraclea > Ceraclea dissimilis. Next base: position 86,957 of record OY756372.1, read on the forward strand.
AAATTGTTAAAAAGTTTCCAAAAAACGTACCAAATCATCATCAAGACCAATAAATTGCTATTACCAGAATGTTGGGGGGATGCGGACCAAGTTGAACAAGTTTGTTGTGAATGTAGCTGCACTTTCATATGATATTATTCTGTTGACCGAGACCTGGATGACTTCGAGCGTCAGGACCTCGGAACTAGGACTCACGGCCTACAATGTTTACAGACTGGACAGATCAAGTAATACAAGTGTCAAATCTGATGGCGGAGGTGTGTTGGTCGCGGTGAACAAGCAGATGAAATCAAAATTGCTCCGAACTACTTGTGAGGACGTTGAACATATTTTTGTCAATATAAAGTGTGCTGATCGTAAACTTGTACTGGGATGTGTCTATATCCCTCCCGATGCATCAATTAATATTTATAAACACCACTGCGATGAAATTGAACAACTAATTAATGCAAACCCAGGGGCTTCATTCGTTTGCGTGGGTGATTTCAATCTTCCAAACTTGAGATGGGCCTCTGAAGGTCCAGAATATGTAACAACCCGTAATGGACAATCATTTTCGGAGAAGGAGAGGGAAATTATCGAAGTCATTAATTTTCTAAACCTTTTTCAGAAAAATTATGTTACAAATGAGTATGGTAAAACCCTCGATCTAGTAATGTCATGCGACCCGGGTGTCAACGTTTGTGAGTGCCTTGAATTGGTGCTTTCCAAGGGCCGTCATCACCCCCCTTTAGATATTAGTATTAATAGACCAGTTTCTGCAAATACAGAATCGTTTAAGTATCGAAACTTTAGTAAAGCCAACTTTATGGCTATAAATGAAAAATTATTTAGTACAGATTGGACATTCTTAGAGGTTGAACCTTTACCCAAGGGTCTAGATATGTTTTATGATGTTTTGCTGAACATTATTGATACCTTTATCCCTGAATGTACTGTTAGAATATCACGGTTCCCCAAATGGTTTAGTCACGATCTTAAACAGAAGGTAATTAATAAGAAAATTGCTCATAAGACTTATAAGGAGTCAAGGTGTACTGAGGATTATACTGTTTTTGCTGAATTGCGGAGGGAGTGCAGGCAACTATCAAAACAATGTTATAATGATTATATAAACGGTATTGAGAGCTCTGTCAGGATGAATACAAAGGAGGTCTTTAAGTACTCAAACTCATTAAAATCTGATGACAAGTCTATTCCAGATTCTATGTATTATAATGGTAGGTCGGCTAACACCAGAACTCAGGCCCTTGAATTGTTCGCTAGTTTCTTCAGCAGTGTTTATGACGCAAACGGGCAGACGGCTGGCAGCTCATCTTTTGTTACACCACATAACCTCAACTTGTCTAGTTTGTACATTGAAATAAAAGATATTGTGCGGTGCTTGAGAGAACTGGTTCCCAAAACAAGTTCGGGACCAGATGGAGTGCTACCTATTTTTCTTAAAAACTGTCTCTATAGTTTATCATATCCTCTTTATGTTATTTTTAATACTTCATTATCCACTGGTTACTTTCCTGATAGATGGAAGTACAGTTTTTTAACGCCCATATTTAAGTCTGGCGAGAAACAAGATATAGCTAACTATAGACCAATCTGTATACTGTCAGCTATTCCTAAATCATTCGAGAAGATAGTATTGAGTAAAATATCAGACTGTCTATATTCAATAATATCACTTAATCAACACGGTTTTGTACCATCGAGATCAACACAAACAAATCTGATGATATATTATACAGATTACATAATGAATGCCATGGGGGACAGAGTACAGACGGACTCAGTGTATACGGATTTTTCAAAGGCATTTGATAAGGTCTGTCATAGTCTGCTTTTGAATAAACTGTCGGGGTTGGGTTTTGCTGGTCCATTACTTGCGTGGATCGCGAGCTACTTCAGGGATCGCAAACTGTCAGTTCGGATTGACGGAGAAGTGTCATGCGTTTTTGATGCTACGAGTGGTGTCCCTCAGGGATCCCATTTGGGCCCAATACTGTTTATTTTGTTCATAAACGATGTAGTAGACATATTCACTGATGTGAATGTTCTTGTGTTTGCGGATGACATAAAAATTTTCAAGGCAATAAAATGTGTTCAGGACTGCTATGTTCTCCAAGAGAACCTAAATAGACTTGTCACATGGTGCGAGGAAAATAAATTGGTACTGAATTCTGGAAAATGTCAAATAATGCGCTTTTTTCGAATACATAGACCTGTATTATATAATTATGTTATAAATGATATAACGTTGGAGTCAGTTGGTGTGATTCGCGATCTGGGGGTAACGTTCGACAGGAAGATGAGTTTCATAGATCATGTCGAGGCTATTTCTGGTAGGGCCATGCGTCTTCTGGGCTTTATACTTAGAATATGTAAACCATTCCAAAATGTCTATACACTGAAATTATTATTTGTAGCCCAAATAAGAAGTATTCTTGAGTATGGGTCATCAATATGGAACCCCTGTTTCAGTGTACACATTGACAGTCTTGATAGAGTCCAACGTAAGTTTTTGCGCCACATAAATTTCCGATTGGGGATTCCTATAGATCAGTTGAATTACGATTATCTCATGTCCATATTACATTTGTTAAAACTATCCGATAGACGTATGTTGCTGGATCTCATATTTTTGTACAAAATAGTTCACGGGGCGGTGGACTGTCCCGAATTACTGCAAAAAATTAACTTCCACGTGCCACGTAGGAGCGCTCGGCAGGCATTACCGTTTTATCACCCTGACTCTGCCACCACTTACGGCCTCAATTCGCCACTAGTAAGATTACAGCGAGCGGGAAATAATCATACTGAAATAGTAGATATTTTCGGCGTAAGCCTCAATGTATACAGGATGAGAATGTCTCAACATTTTGGTTCGCTACAGCCCCTCATGTAGATGTGTTAAATCTGAATGAGATCTTGATTAAAATAAAAAAAATAGACAATAGTGCGAATTGATGGCAGTCCGTTACTGCTCTGTGTGAGCCTGTATTTTGTTAGTTTGTTATTGTTAAGTAAATAAAATGTTACAATTTGTTGTGGGTATGTTGCTTAGTACATAATTTTTGTTTTTGTAGGTTATTGTATTTAAATATAATATTGTAATGTGTAAATGATCTACATGATCGTATATTAATGAATAAATAAATAAATAAATAAATAAATAAATCACGACACATATAAATATTAAAGCAACATTACATCCAAGTGATATATGCTGGATGTCACCAACTTCTTAGGTGAGGAATATCGGAGATAGGAGCCACTTATTTTTCATACAACATTTGTGCTAGATGGCTCCTATCTCCGCTATTTCACGCCTAAAAAGTTGATGAAATCCAGCATTAGTTTTTCAACTCGCTTACTAAACAGGTGAAAACTCATAGAGTCTCTGTTTAATTGCTCTCAGTCGTGGCTTACTTCTGGGTTGTTTTCCAAACATTGTGTTTCATCTAGTAAATAATTATATTCTTCTCAACAATGACCTAAAAGGAAAATAAAGAGGCCCCTACTCACTAACGGATCCAGGGGAGGGGCTAGGGGGTTGAAGCCCCCCCCCCCAAAGCATGAGTAACAGTACTTTATATACAACAAATCTAGGGGTTTCAGCCCCTTAGCCCTCCCCAAAACGTTGAGTGACAATACTTTTTACCATGTGACGACATTCAGCCCCCCCTCAAAATTGAATCCTGGATCCTCCACTGGCCCTACCTACCCAATCAATTTATTGAAAGGCAAATAAAACAAAATAAAAAATTATATTCATCTGAAAATCCTGGATAAATTTTTCAATTCAACGTGGAAGACTAACGACATCTATTGATTTTTTTAACAGGGTATATATGGACAGCGAGGCTTATGACGAATGAAAAAATATGAAATCATTAATTTGTATGAAAACCTATTATTTTTTAATCAAAAATTGACAGAATGAACGAAGGATTGTCAGTGTTATATTATGGATAAAGATTTGAGAAATTTTAACAAAAGATGTCGTCTGTTTTTATAAAATAACTTTGAATAATATAAAATATTCTGATGTCTTTTTGAAATTTGACGCAAGTAATTCCCTTATTGACATAATGTCTAAAGAAGAGAGATGGATGTTACTTTACTAAATGAGAGGTCAGCCTGTATGTGTTTAGTGTACCTAGTAGTGTACTGTACTGTAAGATGAATAGAACCATTGGTGTGTGATAGTATTACTAGTACTAGACTGAGATACAGAACAATCGGCCTTAGAATAGAAATATTGTGTATCTCCACTCACTATACTGTATTGTATTCCTTCTTATTGATGACATTGTTGTGTTGTATTGTGCGGGGGGTGGGGGTCGGGGGGGGGGGGGGGGACCTGCCCTCGGAGACCAGAGACATTCATTGTGTTGGGGAATAAAGTTTTTTTAATTATAATAATGTATTTGATTTCACAGAAGACAATATAAACAGCTTACAAGTATAAGTAAGTACCTTATACTGACTCCTACAATAAATTTAGGGTAGTTCTTACTTACATGGTTTAAATTATTTTACTGCGATAAGCGGACAACCCCACATGCCCCTGTGGTGGGGTGAAGTCTGTTAATCATTCATCACATTGGAGTGCCAATTCACTATAAGTTCAACTTCACGATTGAACACAGTCACAACTTGTCTCCTGAGAGACTTCAATACCTGAGCTCTCACGATCAATGTCTGACTCTATATAGTCTCTGTAGTGTCATACGAAGGCTTCTTCAAATTTAATGACTTGGATTTTATAAAAAATATCTTCATATTGTGTAGATGTTAAGTAATCACTTGATTATTATATCCAATACTGATTACATTTTAATAGCAGACAAGTAGGTGTGTATAATAATAGGCAATAAGTATCCCGTGTCATTTGATCCAAGCATTTTGATAAAAGATGTGGTAATGCTGAATAATAAGTTCCTACTTGAGTGAGTAGGTTAGTAGGTACCACTGTACCAGGGCAGGGTGCCTACTGCCAGGCAGACCACCCCTCCTTATAAACGTTTAATAATTAATATGTAAGCTGAAGTTTAAGACATTGAAATTAAATTAGATGAAATTAATCAAATGATATCGGCTCCTTCAAACACAAAGTCAATCTTAATAATCTTTCATTTTATTAAACTTCTGGTACTTACTATATGCGCGAGGCCAGGCGGGGTGAGGTGAGGAGGGGTGAAAGTGAAATTAATAATCAGTAAGGATTATATTAATTATTAATTTCATATAATAGATATTCATAAAGCTCTCTGCTCTGCCTGCTCTACCTACTTACCAGCCTACATACTTGCTATATTCATCACTTACTAGCTTGTTTACCTTGCATTGCTCAGGATTGGATAAACTAAATTATTATAGAACTACAACTATTCGCTTTTCATCGTAAGAAAAAAATATTGTAAATTAGTGACATTACATGAACGTTTCATATTGGACAAGCTGCCGCCATCTGTGGTAAGGCTTTAGATTACTTTTGTAAGTGTTGGGTACCATGCAACTATTCAAATGTTCTTATACTAAGTATTATACTCGTTAGTGAAACATAGTAATTCTATAAAGAACAGGTACCAGACATTCGCCTCTCATTATACATATTATTATGGACTGTAGAGCTGTAGGCCTCGTCTACATAGTGTAACGGGCTAACACTATCAACTGGCTATACCTAAACTAAATCGCAAACTAAACTATATTTTCTGCCAGCCCAAAACCTCCTAACTAACTATCTACCTAAATTCAAAAACTAAACCCTATTTCCTAGTTCTAAAAGCTACTTTCCCTAAGTTCATTTCTACTTTCACTCTTTCACACTTTCAAACACACTCTCATATTCTAATCCATCATTCAAATCGAATTTGCGTAAAGCGAAACTCTGTTCGTCTATACCTCATTGCTTTCGTATTGTTCAATACTATTTTCCTACTTTCTTTAATGGCTGTGATTTTACGTGACCCTCTCTTTACGTTCTTCTAAATTAAATACAATAAAGGACCCAAAAACGTTGTGAAATTTACCTGTAAATACTTGTCGCAACATAATACTCTCTGGATGAATGTACTAGGGTGTCCCATACAGAGTATATTATAAAGAAACCTATGCGTTATGTTATGTATATTGGAAGCGTATGACATCGACATGTACTCCCACTGTACACAACACACCAGAGGTGTATTCAGATAAAATGTTACATTATAATTTTACAAACAGATAAGATATTCTTTCATTCGTAGTTGTTAGTAAGAATATTGAAAATGTCACCCACCTTTTTCCTCTCTGAAATGTTACATAGAAAACACACACAATAACACAAAGAGAATTCAATAAATATACAATTCAAAGTACCACGAATGAAAGTTTATGAGTTGTGGAAAAATTATGTTTAATATGTTATTTGTCTCTTTGTACATGCAAGGTTATTGAGACATTTTGAAAGGCGAATTGAGTATATGATTGTAATCTTCTTGAATAAACGAATTTTTGAAAACGGATTATGTCATAAGTTAATTTGGACATGCAATTAGTTGAAAATTTGATGTGTCATGCAAAGACAGGCCCCTACAGCGCCTGCCTATGTCCCAGCCAGCCAATAACGTTACTGGGTCCACATGCGTGTTACGCGGAAAGTTTGACATTCCAAGCAGGCCTTGCATTTACAATATAATAAGATATATTTTGGGAGACTTATCATTTTCCTTATATTGGAAACGCGGCTTAGCGTTTTGTAACCCAGAATCAAAGTCACTTCGATGAAAGGTAGTTTAGCAGCTCTCTAAACATTTTAAAGGTAAGGACAGGATGTTAATAATATATTTTTATTAGTTACAACATGGAATCCCAGTTATACTGCGCAATTCCAGTTCAGGATATGGTTTTTGGTATATAATTACTAATGGGAGGAAAATAAAATACATAATAGCATGCTTTATAAGGTCAAGGATAACATTAGATATGTTAGTATAAATATTACAAGATACAAAATTGATTTAACTAATAAATTAGTTGTAAGAGTTTGACACAATCCTTTTTGTAATTAAACATAAAAATCTCCACACTAGGTGAAGTCTTTATAACAATATGAAAATACCTAGAATCAAGTAGAACGATTCTCAATCCACCTTATTCTAAAATTGAAGGTTACTACAAATTATTAAAGTTAAAATAATAAAATAAAATAAAGTTTGCTCATCCTTAATACGGCCCTGTCCTCGTTGCACTGAAATTAAATCTAATATTAATATATTTAGGTCGATTGCAGCTTTCTCAATATTCTAAATAAGAATATTTCACTCCAAAGCTAAATTAGACTATTTGAAAGGTAAAATAGATAATTAATTAAGATAAATAAAACACACGATAGTTTTAAAACAAAATCCTTTCAAAATAATTAATGTCATATCTTATCAACGAATGAACCGCACGAACCGCTGATAGGATATTGACTGTCCAGAGAAAAACATTCCAAATCCTCACATCTCTATTCTGGATACCTGCATCATAGTAAAAAATTAAATCTACCATGCATCCCACTCACACACTCACCCAAATGCATACATCAATATATCCTCTCCTTTCCTTCCAAATGGTACTGAAAAAAACATCTTTCAAGTGTCTACCAACAAGTCACTATAATAAAATACACCATATATACATAACTAACTCTCTGTCCAATTATACACATCTACTTACTACTTATAATAATTCTCCAAAATTGAGGCTTTCGCAATAGGTAATAGTATATAGGTAGGCACCTGCAATATATAGTATAATTAATTATTAATCCTCTCTCATTAGAGCCTGATTAGCTGAGGGAGGGGGGGAGGGGGGGTCATCTGCTCCATCACAAGATGATGTTATTTATATAATGACTACCTACTTCCTTGGAGGAGTGGTGCGGGGTGCCTACCTAGATGTTAATATTAACAGCATTTCATTATTGTGTACATAAGTTGAATATTCCTCTTTGTTATATGCACAATGCACATGGCGTGTAATTTATATCAGAGGTTATGAATTGACACAATCACCTTATTATATTACACACAATATGCACTCTGCACAATGTATGCAGGCTGGTGCACACTGCATACAATACACACTGCACACAATACACAATGTGCTGTGCTTCTACTACACTGTGTTACATAATACTACCTACCATATGTAAGTATTACACTAGCGATTAGAACTTTGCTGAACACTAAACAGGAGAAAGTATCGGCCAAATAACGTTACTGGGATAACACTAACATGAATACTTCTCCCTGACCCACCTACATACATTATGTACATAATATGTAATATGTATCAACCTCTATACTACCAAGGAACTTAACATTAGGAACATTGTCCTTCATAAAGCGAGTTAGACTTGTATGGTCTGGCAGACAAAATATTACAAGTCAAAAGTTAATATGTCTTACCTACTTGTAATGTGATATCTTTTTTAATTAGACAAATGTTACATTTCTACTAGTCCGAGAGCCCGCTGCTAAATTTATGACGTATCTGTTTTTTGATCGAAATGTGGTATAAACGATAGCTTACCAATAGAGTATTACATCGCACTAGGGTTGCCTATCAAAATCTTGCCGCAACCCCCCCTGCCCCCCCTCGAAAAGGTCCCTCTTCGCGGTTTTTCGCATTTTATAGGAATATGGTAAGATATAGGAGAAAGTAGTCAATGACAAAAATAATCCTTGCTAAATTCTCTACAAAAAATATTAAGTCAATTTTTTCGTAGAACTAGCAGTTTACCCACAATGGCCGGCCTAAAACCGAAATTCATTAAAAATACAAAAAAAATGTATTTAAACTAAATTGGTTGAAAATTGACAAGAGCTACAGGAAATAGTCAAAGAACGAATTAATTACCATAGTCTTAGCTACAAAACGAGCTATAACTTATGTTCATACATCGAATAATTTCGGAGTTATTACAATAAAACTCAGTGACGAAAATTCTTAAAATTTAGTTTTTCATAAAATAACCAGTGATATAGCGTCGCAGGCCAAATTTTTTTTTGCATAAAATGTTAGTAGTAATGGGTGGAAGAATGTGAAAGAAAAAAAATGAAACTTTTTTTTTTATTTTTTCAAAAAATATCCTGTTTTTTGACCGGCCATTACGGGTAAACTATTAGTCCTATGATAAAAATGACCTAACATTTTTTGTAGAGAATTTAGCAAGGATTATTTTTGTCATTGACTACTTTCTCCTATCTCTTACTATATTCCTATAAAATGCGAAAAACCGCGAAGAGGGACCTTTTCGGGGGGGGCAGGGGGGGTTGCGGCAAGATTTTGATAGGCAACCCTAGTGCGATGTAATACCCTATTGGTAAGCTATCGTTTATACCACATTTCGATCAAAAAACAGATACGTCATAAATTAAGCAGCGGGCTCTCGGACTATGAATAAGAATACGAACAATAAGCAATGTTATGTACGAGTATAAGTAGTATATAGGTAAATATAAGTATTTGCAATTTGCTAACTTATAAAACGTATTACAGGAGATGACTTCATAAGTTATAAGAATACTATCTGTCATTATAATTGGGACATTGGGACAACTGGGTTTTATTAGGTGGTGTGTGGTGATACCTCGTGTGTAGTCCAGTACAGGATACAGTATGATTCATATATTTAAATATGTTATATAGAGAGGAGTACTTACCTAGTACCTACCTACACACACTTGATACAGAAACCACAACTAGATTCATAAACAAACTAACAAAGCTTTCATCTTGTGTGGCACTCGTCTGCTATGTGTTACCCAGCTTGTACAACAAACACACTACTCATAACAAATATCATTATTGTTATATATGAATATCATTATTGGTATATGAGTTTAATCTTCTAGTATTATTTACCATAGAATAACAATTTCTCAAAACATAAGTACATATGTTGTAGACATTCGCGATGCTCTATTCTGATTGTATAATGGACTTCCAGATGTCACATGGAGCGCGCGAATTCCGGAGGAATTTCAGTGACTGACATTTCGGAAAATCTCTCTGCAAACAGAAGCATAAATTATAAAGACGTTTGTTTAACTTACTCGTACAACTCTCGATGGGCACATCGTAAGAAAAAGAACCCTTTACTTTTAAAAAAAACTTATTTATACGACAGTGCCCGAAAAACAATTATTTCTCCATTGAACCAAATTAATTGTTGGTGTAAGTTATGATGCGTTAATTATATCAAAAGTTATTATTTATATTTATTTATCTTCTTCCCCTTCTATCCTTGGTTAGGTCGGGGGTTCAAAGCATCTGTGTATCTTCGCCGGAGCCCCCTGTCACTCGCATCAGTTTCCAGGATCTCTGGCCACTCCAACCACAAAGTAATGCACATAATAATTAGGCCATGTCACTTTGAAAATATTATTTTTGCAAATATTAGACTATCATAAGACGTATTGTTTGAACCTTTGAGTTGCGAAACACTTAGTGAAACGATAATATAATTAGTTGTTATGACAATATATGAGGAAGTACAATCCATCCCTCACCACTAACTCTACTCTGTGTAGGAAGCTCCCTAATAATACCTCATTATTATCTTTACATTACATGGAGTATGGAAGGCATGTAGTCTAGGATGCACTGCACCACGGCAAACAATATAATACAATATTGCGGTTACTCTCAATAAAACTAATTGTATGTTAGCAGATGATAACTTATTCTTCCTTTCTATATGAAGCTATATTCATACCTACCTTATGTATGTAGACACATCGGCACAGGAAAATCCATCTTATTTTTGTATCTTCAAACGTCTATTAAAACATTCAATCGGTATTTAGAACTCATGCATCCATACGTGTAGACCCACATACAAGTATGTATACTATACAAACTTCACTGTAAGCAAAAGCTCGTGTTGTGGTAGAGGAGTAGTAGATATTCGAAAGATACTTTAACATACTCGTATGAATAGCTGATAGCTGTAACTATATTCTTGTAAAAACAACTTATAAATTCCTAGCAGGTATGTATGTAGGTATGTACTCGTATAGACTTGTAGTAAGATAATGTAACATGTGATTGTTTGTCCTTTACCAGATGAATTCTGCGAAGAGTTCCCCCACAACCTGATCCCCACCCCCGGCTACTGGATAGAGTGCTCCAGGCAGAAGATCGCCACAGACACCATATGGGACGAGAGCGAGTCGGAGCACGACTCCGGCAGGGAGGACAACCCTCCGAGGAGAGACAGAGGTAATCCTAACCATATTATACGTAGTATAACATTACGATACGTAGAGATTACCTCAAATAACAACAAACTAATGATCCCCTCCCACCCACATCTCCCTAACATCCGGGAAGGAATTTGTCAAAAATATATGTAACCATAACTCATAGCTCGCTTATAAATATTCTCCTTATTTCTCATTTCCTTATGCTGCTGGCATCATAACTTTCCTCATTCTCCCTCTTCTAGTTTTTCTTATCGGCCCATCTTTCTTAAAGCTGGCATATATTCTTCATATAGTAGAATCCTGGACACTCATGCGTATGGCATTCCTTGTATGGCAAGATAACTATTGTAGCTTGGCAATACAAAGTTGGCAGATGTCTCAGACTTATGAATAAAAATGATAGTTAGTATAATAATTGATTGTTGTTGGCAGGTCGGCGTCGTGACAGCGCCCTCTGCGAGGAGGACACAGAGGATGAGAGTCCTCCGCGGCAGAAGACTACAATAGAACAGCAGTGGGAGAGTAACGCAGGCTTCGAACTGACATCCGTGGAACAGGAAACCTACGAGAGATATTTCTATGGTACAGAACATTGGAATTACTTCACGAATGATGAAGACCTTGGTCCTGTCATTCTAAGCATCAAACAAGAAACACTCAACTCTAGAGATCAGTTTAGGTAAGTGACATTTAATATTCACACATTCTCTCAAACTGTAACACTTTCTGTGTGAATTCGTTTTTTAGGGACTTTCCAATACACACTTGCCTTATGAGGCACTCTCTTCGTACATCGCACTGTCAAACTTATTTAAGGAAGGTTTTTTTGGCGATTTCTTATTTATTAAATTATTTTGTATTGTTATTTATAGTGTGATGGAGTACATTTAATCCAATTATTATATTAATAACTACTAGTTAGAACCGCTCAGAGAAAATTCACGAAGAGTTACACGCATTTTATATTTTTAGATAAATTTGTTGAAAATACAGGACGCTTAACTAACACTTCCCCATGTCACCTCCTGAATAGTGGAGAGGCAGATTGTTAGTAGGACGACAGTGTCAGCTCAGTGGGCTGGCCCCTCCTGTAATGGAGATGGATCACTTCATATGAGTTCTAAGTTCCTACTATAATGACACAATGGCCTTCCTACTAATGTAACTTGTATTATTTCACTTAGGCACCTACCTATACTACTTTCTCAATTACATTTTACAAGCCTTCAATTACATTATAGATACCTCCAAGTACATTATAGGTACATACCTATATAATATAAAGATAAAACTTATTGGTACCTTGCCCAACATTACATTAAGACATCATCGTGAAAATCTTCAACAATTATCCAATTGTTATATGAAATGTAATTTCGATAACGAAAATAATTATATTGTTGGGTTAATTTACTGAATATTCCCAGGCCCATCAGGTCACCAGGGCATGGCTTCACTTCACGGCTCCCCCGGCTCCCCCCCCCCCCCCGGCTCCCCCCGGCTCCCCCCCGGCTCCCGCCCCTCATCCACCATCATCCCCCGCCCCAACAATTCCTGTGGGATTTGTCAAGTTGATAAACCTCTTTCTAGAACTTTTGTTTTCTCTCTCCTGTACCTGAGTTTTATTTAATGGTTTTGCGGTCATTAACTTCATGAGAGAGAATTAATCAGTTGTCAGGTAATTGATGTTCCTCCATCACACGGGGCCAGCGGGTTTAATAATAGATTCCATGACATACTCGTATAATACACCTAGCAATACACCTACCATACTGAGTGCTGAGTAGATAATAATATGTATTAATTGTGGTAAATTATCCACTCTACGTACAGTGGCGTAACTAGCATAAGTGCCGCCCGGGGCGGACTCTGAAAATGCCGCCCCACCCGACCCCAAAAGTACCTATACAAGTACATACCTGCCCATTGGTGTCTGCAGTTTTGAAGCTAGGCGAGAGCAACTAAAATTTTAATATAGATGTGGCATAATAAAGCACTTCAATAGCGCCGCAGGCGAATTTTTTTTCATTAAACTAAGTGAAAATGAAGGTCATGTTGTAGTTTTGCTTACTTTCTTAAAATAAAAATATCAAAAAATATCAAAAAAGAGCGCCGCAGGCGAAATTTTTTAGAAAAATGGGTGAAATGGTGAACTTGGTTATCTTTCTATAGTATCTAAATAACACATATGGTTACAGGCATTGTATAGGGGAAGCGACCATGCAAGAAGTGACGAAATTTTAGGCATTAGATATCGTAAATCTAACTTATTTGAGCACCTATAAATAATATGTACCTAAGACGCGAACAGGATTAATTAGCGCCGCAGGCAAATTTTTTTATTAAAATTATTGTAATTTAATAGATTTTTATAATAATTTTAGAAAATTCAGAGATTTTTTTTTAATCTGTGTGTTTTATCAAGATGTTTTTTTATATGTTGTGCCATTTTGCCGCCCCCTAATATGCGCCGCCCGGGGCGGACCGCCCCCCCCCGCCCCCCCCTTGTTACGCCACTGTCTACGTAACAAATTATTCTGCAAACAATAACTCTTAAGAAACGTTTAGATATACAAGGACTTCATATTGTAGAGTGTAGGTGTAGGTGCCTGGAGCCTGAAACAATTATTGTTAACAGATTAGTTTACTAAAATTAAAATCCTTAAGGACAAGTTAGCCTCCCAGGACCATTTCAAACAAATTGAAATAATTTTGATATGAAACATGCAAATAATCCCAGTAAACCCTTCTGGCGATATAAAATAATGTTTAGTATAGATACTCTGGCAGGGTCTATTTTGATTGAAATGACCGGACATTGTATAAACGGTCAGCGTTTAATGCTTTAGCGGTAACATTTGTTACTAACTGCCCACTGCCCACACAATGTGTACAGTAATGAATATTCCCCACTTGTATTAAAATATCAAATGCAATGTTTACTGAATGGATTGGTTGGTTTTTCATTAGATCTTACTCTACACATATGTACTATACACATACTGGGTACATACTACATATCGACATCATAATTTGATTCATGATATTTTTTATTTCATTTCCATGTTTTATTTACAAACGAATATCTGTACTAAGTATAGGTAGGTATACATACAGTTACAAATTAATTTAAAAAAAAAGTTGTTCCCGATTTTCTGTTTTATTTATTTCACATATAAATATATTAAAAGAATATTATATAATGGTGTGCTGTATTCTATGTTTTTTCTATTTACCTACATTCAAATTCTGTTAAAAGCTTTTCTCCACAGGCAGAGGTGCCTGGTGCCTAGTATACCTTATACAATACATACACAATATACTCACCACCACATGTACCTAATATTTGTTTTTCATTTCGACTTTTATTTTATTTTATTGTATTGTTTCACAAACGCCACGCTTCTTCATCTCATTTTTTTTGTTTCGTTTTTTGACATTTTGTTTCTTTGTCTTCCACCCCCTCCCCTCCGTCCCCTCCAACCCGTTCTGTCCCCTATTCCATTTGCCAAATATTACTTTTCTATATATACCTACCTGTATGTAGATTGTAGGTACTACCTCCACACAATGTTACAGGCAAAGTGTATAATACGGTATTATAATATTATAATCATAAAATAATCAGACACGATTCAGACAAAAGTTGATTTCATTTACGCTTGAATAAATGTATTGAAATAATCTCACTACTCGTATCATCCCGAAGCCTAATAATTCATTATATTATGTAACATTAAATTAAGGAAGTACCTACCTGCCTTCCTTTAATACAAAATAGGGAAACTTTTACTGATATGTTTGTCAATGTAAATTTATAGTTAAAAATATACTTAGTGTAAAAATTTACGTAGGTGTATTTTAAACTATACAATTAATAGTTCTTCATTATTTCTTTTATTTATAACCAGACTTCCCTCATGTACGTCGCGTCGGTACTTAGAAACTAGAGCGCGCATTATCGTTTGATCGTAAACAAATTATTTTCATGTAAACCTTTCATAGAAACATTAATCATAATATTATGTAGGTATGCAACCTATACAATATCACTACATCAACAAACTATATTATAGTAAGCAATATTGTATTTGTAACCATGCAGTGTGTGGGTTAATTGAAATGATCTTATCTTTACCTGGAAACATCGAGCATTCTGTCAAAGGACTGTTATTTCCACTTTCCCCGTGACACAATATAGAGTAATGTATGTAGCAGCCTACCTGTACCTGGATACACACTGTATACTATACTATACACTATACAGGGAGACCTGATGCTTTCATCTCATTGATAACTTTATTGGGGGGGAAGGAATTTGATAAAAGGAAATGAATAAAATATTGAAATTCATCGTCACCAGAAGCATTCTACATAATATCAAACGGGCAGATGTATGTGTGCGTATGTGTGTACATATATTATATACTGTAGTAGTAGTAGGTACCTACCTATATATGTAGTATTTTCTCTCTCTCTCTCTCTCGCTTTATGTTATGAAACACGCAACACACTCTGAATTATTTTTATATCAGTTTTCAATATTTCCTTGTGAATGAACTGCATGTAGGTGGCAGGTGCCTACTAGTACCTATAGTACCTGGTCACTGTGACACTTTACTTCACTAAATGGCGCAATAAAAGATGAACAACATTAACCTTGTTGAGATATGAATGGCAATATCATATAGTCATTAATCTGTGTTCTTCCTTTTATTTCCTAGACTTAGAAGCCATAGGTGCCGGTGTAAGAACGTATTACATAGATTAGAATTCAGGAATGTTGCCCACAATTAAAATATTTACAGTGAATTATTTCTAAAAGTATTAGGAACAAATTATATATCAAATGTGTCAATCAATACATTTAAAAGAATAATTTAATCGCAAATCTCCAACCACGTGATATTTTCCCTTGATTTACGTGAGTGGGAATGAGACAAATATAATATGATACATCTGCACTAAATTTTCTCGCAAAAAGTGAAAATCTAAAAATTTACTGTCTAGTTTTAGTGTTATGTAATTCTCAGATGTCGAATGTCACAAGGGATGCCGCGTGAGGGGATAGAATAGAATAGAAAACAAATGTATGAAAAATAAGGCATTTTTTCAGTCTCTGATATTAAACCAATATTCGACACTCGGAGATAGGTAGTCGTGTAATATGTAGGGCGAGATACACACAGCCACAGCCACACGGATGTGCAATAAATAATATTATTGATAATATATTATTACACGGGGACGTGAGAGGGAATGTACGAGTATGTATTGTTGTATAGTTTGTGTGACCCCGGGAGTATTTCATACATCTTAGATATTATTAGATATACGCGAGTATCATTGGAAGATATTATATCCCGTCACATGTTCCCTGCTTCCTGCCACATCACTACAGCCCAGCAGGCAGCAGGCCTAACTGATAATGTGGCAAATCACATATCCCACAAAATGTAGAGCAAGGACAATATCTTCATAATATGTCGGTATTTCGTACAATAATAATGATTATAAAAACTTTATTGGTCTAACACTATGGTACCTACATATTATAGTGGTAACGGCCAACTGTACCTACTACAAGACACAGACTACATACAATACTGATTTAAAGAAAATGCATAACGTACAAAACTGATGAAAGGTCCCGAGTCCCGACCCTGACGTTTTGGTAGGGAGACAGCGGCACTAAGTTAGGATTTTACTATTTAGTATGTATATGTATGGAATATATGGGGACCTAACTAGGTTTTATACTAATTGTGTGTCGTATGTATGAGTAGAAGTGAAAATAAATGTTAGTCAGGCTTGTTAGATAACTATCATATAATTTTCTATCGTACGTGGGTATTAATTGTTAGTATAAACACATTCTCTGCAATATAGTTTCAGTTTAATATGAATGAAATAGAAATACCTCCACAGTCTACAGTATACCTACCTGCGTACAACACTACATAGGATATGTGTTTGTTTCCTTTGTGCAATAATTGAAAACAATATTTTCATTGAAATTTTCATTTCGCTAATTAAAAGCAAATAAAATGAACAAGCCATATCATGATTTCATAAAACAAATTGATGTCGAAACAATACCAAGTCAATATCATATATCGTACCTACTATACCTACTATCTACTATATACATGTACACATTCTGATAATCAATTAAACCTACACGATGTAATAATATAATCTTGCATTATTGTATTCATATTGGATCTAGAAATAGAGAGACATTCACAAGAGCTAGTAGTTCAGCATCTCGAGTAAAATGTTTTATATCCTCCATATAAATATAGAACCACTCCTATCTGGAGCAATACCTCTCCGTACTCCTTAGGTTATTAAGACATCAAGCATCTAGTACTTGTGCTAACATTGTGCTGTACGTAGGTACGGTTAGACTTATTAAACTTTTGATAGTTTCCATACAACGACTATTCCATACCACGTATGGTAGTTTTATTACAGGTACTGCATTATTTGTATTGCCAGCCGAGGAGTCACCCTGATCCTGAATACCCGCTGGCTTCCTTTTCATTCGAACAATAAATAAAGAGAACAAGTAATACTTTTCGGGTTATGATTTAAAAAAAAAATGATCATTTTAATCTTCAGCCCAGGCCTAAATTATTTATTAAAACAGTATGTATTGTTACTGATTACTGAATCGATGTTACCTTACGTTCATATTATGATGTATACAATATCGATAGTTTAAAGGGGTTTACGTATGTGAAATATATACTCGTGTTTCAAGTACCAATTACATAGGTACCTACTTTACACAGGATATTTATTCACCAGATTAACTATGAGGAGATGTCACTCCCCGCCACTGATGTTAGTAGATCAATCATGTTTACTTTATGACCGTACCCTGATCGACGTGCAATTGCATTAATAAAACCTATAAAGTAGTAATACCTAGAATGAGAGAGTACGCTCGTCCAGCAGGATATTGCATTACCGTATTTTTTATCCGACAGTGTTTGATTACATTTTTGTTATTAGTTGGTTCGTAATAACAACGTCAGTATTTTTTTAGTTTTATTTTAGCATCAAAGGAATTCCCATCAAATTATTCTCCGTGTTTTTCGATGTAATTCATAATACTAAAACGCCTACTGTGTGTGTGTGTGTGTGTGTGTGTGTGTGTGTGTGTGTGTGTGTGTGTGTGTGTGTGTGTGTGTGTGTGTGTGTGTGTGTGTGTTCTGTTATGAATGAATGAATGAATGAATATTTATTTTCTTGATAAGTACATAGGTATAATACAAACATAGAGTAAAATAAAGGTAAAAATAGATAAATAAAATAAATTTATATGCATATATACACATACACATTGAGAATTTCAATTTGTTGTAGATTTGTAGATAGCATCATTCCGAACACTTTTTATTTTTTAAATCGATTATTGACTCATTCAAAGTTTGCTTGTACAAAAAGTTTAAGAAGACTGTAGATACTATCATTGATCTTTTCTTTTGCTCTAGTGAACATTGATGGTGAAAGGTGAATTTGCGAATGAAGCTCACATTTTCAAAAGCAATAATATTTCCACCTGTTTGGCAGGCCTCTGTAAGCCCTAGTTATACCATAACTTTATATGAACCCTAACTGACTATATCGACAGACACTATATCTACCCTAACTACCTTCTGTCCTATACACTAACATACGTACTCGTATGCGAGCGTCAAGGGAGAGCAATTATATTATTTATTTTGATGATAAAATCCAACTATTTAGTTTCGCTAATTTAATATTAGATTTTCATTCATACAACTCACTTATATGCACTGCTCACAATGTTTTCAGGAAGTTAAGACTACTCATAATATGTA
Organism: Ceraclea dissimilis; assembly: GCA_963576895.1. Taxonomy (NCBI): domain Eukaryota; kingdom Metazoa; phylum Arthropoda; class Insecta; order Trichoptera; family Leptoceridae; genus Ceraclea; species Ceraclea dissimilis. The sequence continues at coordinate 106,050 of OY756372.1, forward strand.
TACTCGTACGTGTAATGGACCCTCTGATATTATTCACTACGATTAACTTATGTGAACTTATACAATTGTGTTTAGTCGTCAAACACTTACTGATTGTATTATACAGGGTGATTGGTTCCGCTATTCAGATATTTTGAGAGGTAATAGAGGGTGTTCTAAAACGTAGATCTGCCAAAGGGATGTCATCCCAATTCTTAAGGGTTGCGGAGTTACACCCTTTTAAAAAAATTCCACCCCCGACATCGACTACCATCACATTTCACTGAATAACTCTGATGCTATGAGTCCAAAATTAATAAAAAAAAGAAATTTTGTCTTGTAATAAAACAAGCTTTTAACTGATGACAAAAATATTTAATATAATAATAACTTTGCTAAAATTAAACACAAAAACAAAATTTCATTTTTTTATGTTGAAAATTTTGTCATCTTTTAATTTTTTTTCAATAAAAACTATAATTAACTAGTACTTTTTTTTCTTTTAATAAATACACTAGACCCTTGTGAATAAAAATGCCGAACATTATCTATCCATATTTTGTACCAGTTTTTCAAAATCTTCGATTTTGTAAGTACATATTCAATAAAAGTTTCATCAAAAATTTATAGTTCGCTACTGACTACCTCTACGAAACTACTTAAAGAGGTAATCAGTAGCGAACTATAAATTTCTGATGACACTTTTATTGAATATGTACTTACAAAATCGAAGATTTTGAAAAACTGGTACAAAATATGGATAGATAATGTTCGGCATTTTTATTCACAAGGGTCTAATGTATTTAATAAAATAAAAAAAAGTACTAGTTAATTATAGTTTTTATTGAAAAAAAATTAAAAGATGTCAATACTTTCAACAAAAAAAAATGAAATTTTGCTTTTGTGTTTAATTTTAGCAAACTTATTATTATTATTATTAAATATTTTTGACATCAGTTAAAAGCTTGTTTTATTACAAGACAAAATTTCTTTTTTTTATTAATTTTGGACTCATAGCATCAGAGTTAGTCAGTGAAATGTGATGGTAGTCGATGTCGGGGGTGGAATTTTTTTAAAAGGGTGTAACTCCGCAACCCTTAAGAATTGGGATGACATCCCTTTGGCAGATCTACGTTTTAGAACACCCTCTATCACCTCTCAAAATATCTGAATAGCGGAACCAATCACCCTGTATACTGTTATACTGTCCTTGGTTGGTTTCATGAGTACTAATTGTTTGAACTGTAGATCCTAACAGTACCTGGGTAAATATAGTACGTACTGAATCTATGTAAATAGTAAATTATTAAATCTAATGACACAAACCTATTAATTGATATAGTCGTATACCTAATGATAATACATGATGAATAATGAAAATCATTTCTTATCAACTTGTAAATATCACCGATGTGTTATACCTCATACGTCTACGTATAGAGTGATGTATACTCATTACTAGTAGAGTAGTTAACATTAGATTAGTGAAGTGATGATTGATAGTGTTAATGTTAATGGTGAATATTTAATATTCCTAACGAGTGTTTAACTCTCTTCTCTCTTATAATCTCCTCCTACTCCACTCTCCATACATCTTACTGTACTCAGTACAGCTACCTTACCTTACATACTCACTAAGTCATTATTATGATGTAAGTATATTGCTATTTTAAGGCTGAGAAATTATTTCATAAGCTGTGTGAGTGTGATGGATGACATAAGATGTCTCCCTCGCGCCCCGCACCCTCCCCCCACATGATGAGACTAAACAACACTTTGTCATTTCACTGCACAAAGATCCACACAACCCACTACCTACAAACATGCGTATACTTTCACTCACTGACTATTGCAATGTACTCTCAAAAACCGCTATGTTTAGACTTGCAGTAAGTAGGTAGTATAATATCTCTTTGGTATGTCAATGTTTTCCGTAATCTAAATTTTTCCCTTGAGAAAATATCGTTCTTCATATTATTACATTCTGCTGTGACATTATGTGGGAAGTAGGTACCATCCGCTCACTCAGCGTCCCTGTCGGGGTAGTCAGAGAGAACAGAACATCATACTTTGTATAATCTCGTATCTCTCTACATTATGTTTCTTATTGTTTTTAAAGTGTCTTTCATAAAGTTCCATATTTTGTTTAAATTTAGAGGTAAGATAGGTATTTCTCTAATTATAACCCCAACAGATATACATCGAAGGAGGAACTTTTCATCAGGTATATGACACACCTGTTTGATCTCGTCTTAGTCTTTAACCTGCCTTCGAATCCCGACCGCAGCATATGGATGAACTGGAATTAGTGAATGTTACTTGTGTAAAGTGATCACATTAAACCAGCCGATGATATCAGTCAATACCTAATTATTATGGAGCGAAAAAATAAAATTGAAAAACAGTACTTTTTATGAAGCCTCTGACGATGTTCCTTATAAGATCCAGCCTGTCATAATGTGTGAATTGAATGATAGATGGTGTCCTGAATATTTAGTGTAACCCTTCCCTCTTCCCTTCTATTCCCAACCTCTCTACACCTCTTCATCTTACAATATCAGCCCGCATAATATTTTATCAATTTTCTTAAATATTCCGTTTTATGTTTCTCTTGGGAGGAATATAACAAAATATAAAACACATGTAATAAATTTATAATTCACGTGCTTTCCTTCAATAAGAGACTTTGATAAACACTGACAGTGGGTACTGAAGTACTGAATAGATATTATATAGTGATAGTAATAGACATAATACGTAATAATATAGAAACATTTGGTAACTATTAATTGTTATTCCTCCATTGATAACTCGGGAGCAAGGAACGATGATTGATTAACAAAATTATTATAATTACACAGCGCCTAAATAATATTGAATTTGTATAAGTGGGGAGTCCTGGAACTTCGGTACAATATTCACAAGGGCCCTACATCCCGAGACAACTGGCAGACTTTGCCCAACTACTGTCTAGACTCTGGTAATAGGTATCTGTTTATTATTCCTTGTCCACAAACAGTCTGTAGGCGTTTGGAAGCGAGGTTTCGTGAAATATTAACCTATATTTTTTTTTAAATACGAGAAACTCTTTCAATCTATCATTCTGTGTAATAAAATCAAATATCCAAATGAGTATTACATAAGGTGAGATATGTAAATGAGTTCAAACATGTTTCTGGAATGTTTTTTGGTTTCTTTTATTTTGAAGATTCTGTAGTATGTAGGTACTTGGGCAATATTCACACATATCATGCATTAGGCAAAGTTTAGTACAGTCCTCCCTTGATTTTTTTTACTAAAGCATTACTATGTATACCGCACAGATGAAATATTTTTTGAAATAATGGTTAATGTAGGATATGGGAGACTTGACACTAATTGATTTCTATCTGCTTGGGGACTTTTGAAAAACCGGTTCATGTTGAATCAGCCCGATGTCAGTTGATGGGCCAATTACTAATTAATTAATAATTAGGTATATATATAAATAAAAATAAGTAGGCAAGCAATATACATACTCGTGTATGTAAATATTTTGTAATAAAGTTGGAGGTACTTCTAGGTAGATGATATATGACTAAGTGGATGAATTCAATGAAATGATTAATTCTTGATTAGCTGCCTGGCCCATCAGGGATGTACCTCCATACCTGTGGATCAATAAATAATATTTATAATGGATCTGATTAACGATCAATCAAATTTTCTATCAACAGGCGATGTCACTGGCTGCGCCGTGTTTGGTACGAGTGTGTATACTTTCTAACTGTACACAGAGGTGGCGCTCTGCCAGAATGCGGTATAATTGTATTCGATTCATTCACACAGAATTCCTGTTTGGAACTCGGGGAGGCCACTAGGTTTTGCTTGTATACAACCTGTCCACACATCGACTCCGTTGTTTTACGTAATATCTTGCAGACCATCGGCCGCCTAGGCCTGTGGGTTATTAGTTTCAATTACATACTGAGTTAGTAATTTATACCGCGCACTCTAGAGAATTATAGAAAGTAAATCAGGAGGACAAAATAATAATAATGAATGTAGTTAGTAGATACTAGGTATAGAGGTACGGAGGTACCAACCAACTCGACTCAATATATTTAATGATATTATGTTCATGGGGAACACAACGACACAACGACATAATAATGAACAAACTTTTAGGGAACTTTTAGGAAAACGGGAAATTAAACCGAAGCGAGAGGCAGAGGCCTGGTCACCCTACACCTACACCTACACCTAGATATTAAATATTATATTCTACCTACCTACCTAGTCCAACCATAACCATCCTATTAAATATTATACTCAACTCAGTGTGTTTGTGTGTGTGTGCATATCGGAGAATAACACAATAATCTATACAATCTAACAAATATCTTTTATATCGGAGAATAAAACAAATAACTAGACCACGGCCTCCAAGCCCGGAAACTCATAACACAATATATGAAGACTCCGGCCGTGAAAGCCTCCGCATATATCTTTATAATCTGTCTACCAGGCGTGAAGCACCTAATAACACGATTCCCATCGAGTTACCTTTTGGAAAAAATTATAGGTATAAAAGTGTTTAATCTGAGGTTATCCCATAAGAAATGTTAACCCCGGCTTCCCTTCCGCAGAAATCCACCCTTCGCCAGTGCTGTCTAACCCTACATTTCAGTGTAGCCAGTGAAAGGTGTGCGAGTCTTCATACTTCATTGAAGAAAGCACGATAAATCTGATTTACACTTAACCCTTAAACTTTCAATTATCTCTAATCTATCTTCTCACACTTATCCCCTTTCTCACCAAGAGAAATCATTAAATTTGGACAATGTTATAGAAATAAATTACCTATTAAATGACATTTTCACTTAAATTTTCTTTCGTTAACATTTTGATTAGGTCAACTTTCGAAGTGTAACAAAACATTCGCAAAATGATATGAATACTTGATTTCAACAATTTTATAGGCTCCTATCTCCGCTATTCCTCACCTTAGAAGTTGGTGAAATCCAGCATAAGAAAACTTTCCACCAAACTCAGTTCAGCAATGAACAGAACGTTTCTATTGTGACTTACAAAGTTTCCAACTATGATTTGAAGATCACCGGATAAATATTCTAGTAACGATACACAGTGGACCTACCTAGAGGAAATCTAACTGGGACACAGTCGGCCCGGGAGGGGGAGGTTAGGAGGGGGGGGGCTAGTTGAAACGTTTGGTAATGGGTGGGTAATTATTATTATTATTGTAAGTATGTAAAAGTGGTCCTCGTTCCAGCTGAACTGATAATAATAATATATAATAATATTTTATTATTACAATATTTAGTAATAATTTTACATAATCATGTGGCAAAAATAATCCACCAAAATTTTGCTATAAAATATAAATTAATAAATTCGAGAAATATAATTCCATATTATAAATACAACCCGGAATCGGTTTTAGAAGATCAAAATTATAGGCTCTATTATGATAAAACAATTATAACAGATAGAACAATACATCATAATAGACCCGATGTAGTTTTACATAACAAACAAACTAAAATTACTTATTTAATTGACATCGCTGTACCAAATACATTTAATATTCAAACAACCGTCGCAGAAAAAATTCGTAAATATGCAGAATTAGCAGGTGAAATAAAAAATATTTCGCATTCTAGGTCGTTATATATTATCCCATTAGTATTATCAGCTACAGGTATAATACCAAAATCGCTAATAAACAATTTAAAAAAATTAGATTTACCGGAAAATTTATACATAAAAATGCAAAAATCGGTCATTATTAATACTTGCAATATTGTAAGACGATTCCTAAATACTGATATTTCAGGCACAATGCTTGTATTTTAGGCCCCGCGCATCTGAGCCTAATCCTGTGATATCCGTGATATCTGGATAGGTGAATTTTTCCCAGTATTAGGCTGATGAGTTTATATGTGAATCATGAATGATAATATGTAGACTCTTCTGGCTGATAATACTGAGAAGTGTGTTGGCAAAGTCATGCCTCCGCGTATAAAAAAATAGTTATCTACCTATTTACAGAGTGACCCTCACATAACCCTTTCCCTCTGTACAGTACACAGTGGGTATACTATATTACTGTATGGACTCGTATGAGGAGAGGTTGGTATTACTACTCGACTCCTCGTATTATACGAGGAACATATTTTTTCCTTTACTTCCTCCACATAATTTAACTTCCCAACGACCCCCGGGGGTAAATAACAAAATGTTTTTTTGTTTGTTTCCTATATTTAGTGGGCGTACTAATATTATAAAACTTCAGTTCTGAGTGAGGTGAGGTACTACCTGCTTATGGCATCATCCAGTCACTACTTATAATAATAATATTTATGTAGATACATTTATTCATCCGCGAAACAAGGGAAAAAATAATATTGTAAAGATTAACAATTTTATTTTTACTAGAAACTGTTTTATTCTGTTCAAGTTGTACGTCATGTCTGAGTCAGTTGATTAGAGTACACTTCACGACACAAGCTTTAAGCTTACTTTCAAAGTTTACTTGCTATTGTATTCACCCTGATGGGTTTGTTTTAAAGGGCAGAAAAAAGTAATGATGCTTAACAGAATAAAGTTACGATGCAAACTGATACAGAAATATATTATTTTATAGCGCAGAACTGCACAAACTTTATTTTAGGGGCCTTATGAAGTCAGAAGTTTCAGGAGTGGAACTAATTACGTTCTGTTCTTTATTTGTCCCATTGGAGTCACTATATTATGTAGCGCAGACTTGTGACGTGGCAAACAAACAGTAGCAACGATTGGTATAGAAAATGCGACAAGTTGGAGCATGGCATGAGGGGCAGTGGTACCTGCCTAGGTGATTAGTATGAATGGTGGAGTAGACTGGAGGTATATTCCTTCCTACAGAATAGAAAGCAACAAGTTTCATTCATTATAATATCCTCCTTATGAATAGAGACAGTATCGTGGTAGTCAGTAGTCTGTATAGTCTGTAGCGTATGTAGAGGTAGAGGTAGAGGATGTATGCAATATTAATACCCCTAGTTCGTACAGTCACTCGAGTATTCAGTATTCAGTGAGGCTATTTGTTGTGTGAATAGAAAGTGGAGACATTAAATCAATACATTGTGTAACAAGTCTAGGCTGTGCGGGTGTAGGATCTGTTGCACTTGCACAGAGGGAAATTACAATGGGGGCGTTGCAGCTAGTCCCTATTTATATTGCAAGGTAAGCAAGGCAAGCGGGCGATCATTTTTCTCTGCACGATCACCATCAATTTGCACCGCAGGCGAATTTTCTTTATTAAGACGTAAAAAGGTCTGTTTCCTCGTAATTTATTTCTGTTATTAAAAAAAGAAAAGAAAACAGCACAATTACAGCAATGTCTTGTAGCGCCGCAGGTGCTTTGTTTCTTTGAATAAACGTTGAACATTCGTGATATTGTTAGTTAATAATACAGAAAAAATGAAGTTTTTGTATAAGGTGAACTGGTACTCCAGATTTATTAAACTAATAATTTCATAATTCTCAATGTTTTATATAATTTCTGTTTAGTAACATTGAGAGGCAGGTGGGGAGGGGGGGGGGTTAGATTCAATACGCCCCTGGGTCTAGGATATTAATTGCTGAACTAAATCATATTACTGAATAGGTAATTAAATACATATTTCAATAAAATACAAAGCGACACTTCTGACGGGTGACTTATTGCTGGTATTAATTCATTCCAGTATTTAGTATGAAATTAATAAAGTTATTACAAAGTGCCATTATTAATTACAATAAGTAGGAGGTACCTCCTTAACTCACAAAGCAGATTGCTAGTTGATAAAGGACCTCAGTATAGTAAGGTGTCCTGACTCTAATAGCAGGTGATTAACGATTGTTTAATTATCCGTAGTTTTTAACAACCTTTAATTAGATTCTAATGAACTGTACCTTGTGCATCATCGGGTGTGCATCCCATGGCACTCCAGTTGGGGACATGGAGGAGCTGAGTGTGATCCTGTAGACTGTGGAGTGTATAGCACCACACACACAGGTGTCTTCCTCTCTGTGACACCACTTTATTAAGTTACGAAAACAACGAAGTCTTTTGTCTATTAATGTGTGACCTCCAAACTAAAATGTTGCCTGACCTACATGTACATAGAGAATTATTCTCGATTGAGTACAAACTCTTCGTTTAGTTTAGCATATGCTATGTATAGTATAATATAGCAATTTCTATTTCCTACCCCATGGTTTACCTATGTAGATATAGCTATTATTACATAACGTTCCATTTTATTATTACATACTGTAGAGTGTAGAGTCACATATTGCGAAAGCGATACATTATATTACAATGTGTTAGGCAATAATAAAAATTGTTACGTAATTCTCACTCCTCTCTCCTCTTCTATAGTATTATTACAATGTATAGTGCCTGTCTATATAATATGTAGGGTACAGTACACACACACACCCAATACATATTAGTAACGTTTATTACACCACAATCTGATTTCATTTTATATTCCGGGATTTCATACAATTACCCCTTGCGCACCATACGAGTTTCTTAATCCTTAGCAGATAATGTCATCGTACAATTCTATGTATGTTGTATAGTATAATACTATTGTTGACCTACAGTAGAAAGAGTTGGTAGGTACTCGTATCAGACATTTTTGATTAAAACAATTTTTGCGTCGTTCAAAACATCTGTCATAATTTTGAAAGTGATTTTACTATTAGGAACTGTCTGTGTGTGATCTAGAACATGTATCGAGGGTGGAAAATCCTCAAAGTCAGAGATTATGTAATCTTACATGGCAAATATCTTTTGGTGTTGGCTCTGTTGGATAAAGTCTGTCTTGGACACTTACGACACAAGCAAATTGATCGTATGTAAGAAAGAATTTGGGTTTTATGAATTAATCATTATAATCATAAATTCAACCAAGTAATGGCGTATCGTGTATTAAGGAATAAAATAACCAAAAATTGCTATCATTATGCCTCATGAGAGTTGGGCCTATCATACATTATAATATCATCCATCTTAACAATACTTTATACAAAGTGATTGATCGTGAAAAAATTATAATGGAAAAGTTAAAACACGGAAAATAAAACAAGTATAAAATATTACAATGTTTGATAAATTGTAGTGGGGAGAAGAATTGTGTGTGTTACCCCATTGCTGGGATATATCGTGGTGGTATAATAATTTCAGCTCACTTGGTGTGATACTTTCTGATCTGATCTGATATGATCTATAAATAGCCTATTTCTAATTCCGTCATCTATGTATTTTTACGAGTAACGTGTTGCAATTGTATAGTTTGCAAATCGAAAGCGAATTCTTCACTCCACTCAATATAAGCGGTTCATTTTAGATAATATTTTAGTCCACATTCCATTCCATATCTTCTAGCTTAATAATAATATATTCCATATTTAGTGATTTACTGAATACCTATTTTTGTACCTACTGCAGGTACTATTTATCATACGTCATATATTTTATGTAGGTACATGATATATTATAACATAAAATAAATTGCAGGTAATTGTGAATAATAACTTGTTATTAAATAACCCATTCATCGCATTTTTTTATCTTATTCATTTTGATTTTTTTTATTAAAAAATGAAATGCTTCAATTGTTAAAATGAAACATAAATATTTATTTACAGGAAGGGCTTTTAATTAATTAATTATAAAGAGTATAAATTAATTAATTCACCTACATGAATCAATTTACAAATGAATGTGGTTACAGTACAAAATAATAATACATAGTTTTACAATATTTCGATACAATGAACTCGTTTTATTCGGTGTTCGAATCAAAATGCACTTGGCCAATTACTGTTTAAATTGTATCATAGAAAGTAAGCACATGATTAAATTAAGGATTAATCTGTTGTAAGATAAATCCAACGTTAATAGTAGAAAACCAAATTAATTGCTTTTATATACCTAATAAAAAAATACACGTTTTCTCCAACACACTAACGAGGGGTGAGGCGTGGCGTGAGGCGTGACTGACAATCGCTGAGGCTTGGAGAAATAAATCACGATGAGGTACCTACTTTAGTTTAAAGAATTTCATTTTATCTAAGTCGTACATTTCTCTCTGTGGATGTTGAGATTTCGATATCCACTTGTACTTGAAGTATCTTGTAGCCACACAATATTAAGTAGTAAATGAAAAGAGCGCAAACTAAAAGTATAAAAGTATATCTGTACAGGGTGGATACATTGTTATACATTATACACTCCTTGCTACATAATAGTCAGAATTAAAATACGTAATATGTATAATGCGAAGAATCCAATACTCTAATTAATTAAGTACCTTCACTAGTTTACCACGAATCAGAAAATGCGGTTATTTGGGAACAAAACAAAAGGAAGTTTACTGTACATAATATTATATGAACATGAACAATGTTGTTTCAATTTTGTATCAAAGTCCACTACATTCTGTAATAGATATTATTATACCTGTGGGTAGCGAGTATACCTGTGGTGTGTGTAGTCTGTACCTGCGCCTGCACCTGCATTGTGCAGTGCACATAGTTTGTTACCGCAACATTGAAAGTTGCGTTAATTAATACAGAGTTGATATTGAAATGCATAATTTGGGTTAAAATGTTTTAAAATGAGTTTACTACATATTAGTGGTCCATTGCATATTGCTCAGGGGGAGGTGGGCGACATGCATCACCTGTAGGGTGTCCTGTACAATGTACATACACAATATACTGTACAAGTATACCCACCTTCCCCTCGCCTGATGTTAACATTGTAGTATTTATAACAGTTCGCTAAAAATAAAAACACACACTTTATGACTTGTAGACAAATAGCAATTTACTTAAATCACCACACGAACGCTTTACAAAATTGTAAATGTTAAGTTCATAAAGGAGGTGAAATATACTACGAGGAGTCTTCTCTATTTTCTCTAAAAGGACGCTCGTTTATATACCCGTATAGGTTTATATACCCGTATAGGTTTATATACCCGTATAGGTTTATATACCCGTATAGGTTTATATACCCGTATAGGTTTAAAATGTTATAAGAATTAACGTTTTGTTTTTTAAGGCTCGGGACCCAACTATAACGTCACGGTCGTTTTCCGCTGCACTAGGGGTCAAAATCGCACGAACAATCACAGCATAAAATGTTAAAAATAGCATTTCTTTCACTTTTTGGCTTCGCTTCAATAAAAAAATACGGTTATTACCTAGATTTTAAAACGCATATTATCCATACAAAAAAAACGAATTGTTATCATTCGGAAAAATCAGAGGTATTTTTCACATTCTTTTTTTTTGAGAAATCTATACAAGATATAAAAAATAGGGTTTTTACCTAGATAACGGTCCAATGTATCTATCTTTCTAAATTATTATATATTATATTCTAAAGCATATTTAGTAAGATTTTCGAGATCTAAACGTCTCCCGTTTGTTTAAATTTTTGAAATGTCAATATGCCTATTCTTAAAATATAATCAAGAAATACTTTGGATGAAGATATTCGAATATAGCTCAATATTTGTAAAGTGTACCTAGTATATATTATAGTAAAATAGAATATTCCTTAAGAGTGAATAGCAGGTGACACTCGAAACAAATTGAAGTTGTACCATACTAGTCCGAGAGCCCGCTGCTTAATTTATGACGTATCTGTTTTTTGATCGAAATGTGGTATAGATGATAGCTTACCAATAGGGTATTACATCGCACTAGGGTTGCCTATCAAAATCTTGCCGCAACCCCCCCTGCCTCCCCCGAAAAGGTCCCTCTTCGCGGTTTTTCGCATTTTATAGGAATATGGTAAGAGATAGGAGAAAGTAGTCAATGACAAAAATAATCCATGCTAAATTCTTTACAAAAAGCGTTCAGTCAATTTTTTCATAGGACTAGTAGTTTACCCGTAATGGCCGGGCAAAAAACAGGATATTTTTTGAAAAAATAAAAAAAAAAGTTTGATTTTATTTCATTCACATTCTTCCACCCATTATTACTAACATTTTATGGAATAATAAATTGACCTGCGGCGCTATATCCCTGGTTATTTTATGAAAAACTAAATTTTAAGAATTTTAGTCACTGAGTTTTATTGCAATAACTCCGAAATTATTAGATGTATGAACATAAGTTATAGCTCGTTTTGTAGCTAAGACTATGGTAATTAATTCGTTCTCTGACTATTTTCCTGTAGCTCTTATCAATTTTCAACCAATTTAGTTTAAATATTTTTTTTAGTATTTTTAATGAATTTCGGTTTTGGACCGGCCATTGCGGGTAAACTGCTAGTTCTACGAAAAAATTGACTTAACATTTTTTGTAGAGAATTTAGCAAGAATTATTTTTGTCATTGACTACTTTCTCCTATCTCTTACCATATTCCTATAAAATGCGAAAAACCGCGAAGAGGGACCTTTTCGGGGGGGCAGGGGGGGGGGTTGCGGCAAGATTTTGATAGGCAACCCTAGTGCGATGTAATACCCTATTGGTAAGCTATCATTTATACCACATTTCGATCAAAAAACAGATACGTCATAAATTAAGCAGCGGGCTCTTGGACTATACCATACGCTCATTAGAAAACAATTACTTTAGATATTTTCAACTCTGTTAAAGGAACAGACATTGCTTTCCTTAATCATTAAACATATTCCTCGCCTCATTAATTTCCACGAGAGATATACATTACACACATACTGGGAGGTACCTACATACCTCCTGGATGCTCATATCATATTTAGATGTTGCAGAGATTATTCTGAAATTCCAGGAATAATTACAAAATACTGAGAAACAAAAATAATTACAATATATCCTCAGTTCTCATTTCCCCACATCACCCGAGGATGGAGGGAGTCTGGTGTAAAGAAATACTCGTAGATGATAAGGAAATAACCAAACTAGCTATATACCTACTCGTATTACTAGTTAAAGATGTTAGGTGTTTAAATCTATTTTAACGGCTGAAAGCAGTAGCAATAAGTAATAAGTGGTAGGGTAGGTAAGGTAATAGGTAAGATTTCACATACTTTTGTTTCTTTAAACAGGTGACTATAGTTTGACACTTCTATGTCCTTCGTCAGACCAATACAAAGAATGTTGTTTAAACAAATCATAACATAAGATAAAATATATTGATTGAATATATGCAGGAGATACAACATGGGGGAATATTACTGTAGAGAAGGGTGACTGATAAGTTATCTCGTGCATAAACATTATTTCACACATAACTTGACACGATGACATGTACTTACATTCACACCTAGTAGGCAATATTATATATTCCTATATCGTCTCACCGTGTTAGCATTAGGCGTAGTGTTATCAGGTCATCTGCAACACTGAAGATGTTGGGGGTGGAGAGAGCACAATGCTGACATGAACTACTACTTGTAGAGAATTATTTAAATTCAAGTGAGCAGATAGGTGCCTACGTAAGAATATTTCAAGTATCTAGATAATAAGAATTGTACATCTGATCAGCTCAGATCATATGAATTGTAAAGTAACTGTAGGAATATAGGTTTTTTAATAATTAGTCATTTCGCACAGATTCGCTATATTTACAAAAACTGAAATTATTGCACATCTATATTGACAATCAGGTATGACCGCTGTTCATCTTGTATTAATCTGCACTTCCCAACACAAGCTTTTAGCTCAGTGTGCATTTGCATTTGTTTATATTTAAGTTCTGATTTTTATTAATTATATTGAAAATACAACTGTATGCGTCCGTTGAAAGAAATGGATGTTGGTGTGGACCTGAATGGAGTGAGGGTATGTGCGTTGATGTTTGCGGACGATTTGGTACTAATGGCTGAAAGCGAAAGTGAGTTACAGGAAATTATATCCTGTGTGCATGGTAGCTGCGAAAGAAATGGGATGAGGATGAATGTCAACAAGACGAAAGTAATGGTATTTGAAAGAGATGAGATAAGGACGAACTGTACGATTAAAGTTGGTAATGAATGCTTGGAGCAAGTCGATGAGTATGTGTATCTGGGAAGCTTGTTTACAAAAGATGGTCGGTGTGAAAGTGACATTGAAAGAAGAAAGTTAGCAGGTACCAGGGTGAATGGGGCAATTGGGCCAATAATGAAAAGTCGCAACGTATCGACAAAGGCAAAGTTGTTGGTGCACAACGCCATCCTGGTACCAACACTGATGTATGCAAGTGAGACATGGACATGGCTGAAGAAGGATGAATCAAGTATAAATGCGGTCGAGATGAGATCGTTGAGAAGAATGTGTGGAAAAACATTGAGAGATAGAGTAAGGAACGAAATGATTAGAGAGTTGAGTGAATGTAAAAAGGATGTTGTGAATAAAATGAAAGTGAACAAGTTGAGATGGTTGGGTCATGTGGAGAGAATGAACGATGAAAGAATGACGAAGAAAATTTACCTGGGTGAAAGAGGAGGTGTAAGGAAACGCGGCCGTCCAAGAACCACATGGCTGGACCATGTTGACCAGATACTCAAGGACGGACGTGTTTTGAGTAAAAGTAACCGGAGAGTATGTATGAGGAATTGCATGAATGTGACGGAAGCCCGAAGTGTGTGTCAGGATAGGAAAGTCTGGCGATCCGTTCTCTCTGCCTACCCCGCAAGGGCGGTGGCGTGAGGGTATAGAATAGAAAAAAAAATAGAAAATAAAATAACGAGAAGAATCGAGTATAAACACAAAGAGCTTCTTTATAAAATCATCTGCAAAAAACATCTCGTCTTATTTTATTATAAACCTGTCTAACTGTTAGAATGAAGTATGATTATCTTCTGTGGGAAGAATGAAATTACTTTCAGATCAGTGGCTAGGCTAGGTGGAGGGAGGTACCTACTTAGTACTTATCTAACTATTCATGAAACACTAACTACTCTCCTTGATACAAATATTCTCTAGCAATACAATGCGCTCTAGTAGTAGTAGTGAATAATGTTATAAAGTAATCTGTGGAATGTGCACATTGCACCGTGCACACTGTACACAACAACCTGATGCAGGATTCATATCTACAACTTCTCCCCTACCCCTACCCCCACCCCCACACCACCCTCCCACCCCACCAGACCTTCTCCTCTGTATTGTTTCAATACTTCCACTTATCCAGCCACTTCTCAAGCGTAACGCATTATAATGGGACGTATACTTCTCATCTGTATGCAAAGATCCTACAAACTTAATGTTTCTTTTGTGCAACTTACGAATAGTTTGAGCTTAGGACTCATTCACACAATAACAATTCATCAGTATCAGAATTGCTCAATAACTTTTAGGACCAACACGCGTCTAATATATTATTATTTATGTGTTTATTGAATCGAATCTTGGTTAATTACGATTGAGCGCCGGCGCCGTGTGAAGGAAGCCTGTAATATCAAATTACCTTATGAGATTAGGAAACCAAAATATAGTTGTAACAATATTTGAGTTGATTTGGTATCCATTACTTCGGTCTGTCAATTTATATAATTGAATCTACCTGAGAAATATTCTACTGTTTATTCTTGTTCCTCTCGTTCTACTCTCCCCCCCCCTCCTTCCTCCCCCTCCCTCTCGTCCAACATAACAAGTCCAATGAAGGGGAAACACACCACACTGAAACATTCATCATCTCCAAAATGGGTTATTGATTTACTTCCCATTTATTTTCTCTCTTGTATTACTTTATACAACGCAACACAACATACAATACCAGAACATCCCCCCACACTCCATCCTACACGCCTCCCCCTGCCCCCCTGCTCCAGGATACTTTTAGACCGAAATAATATTTATAAAGTTGTTGGAGATAGTATTCCAGGTAGCCATCACCTCACATTGCTTCAGACAGAATCAAACGACTCTGTCACAACAATATGAAGACACCTCGATGATTGTGTCAGAATGAAAATATCTTTATAAACAATCCCTATACAATATAGAGGGCGTCGATAATATTTTTATATATAAGGTTGTATCGCCTACTATCTCCAAAGGCCTAAGGTAACATATTACAGAGGCTACCGAGGATGTTGCCTTCATCTCCTGTTTCAATTCGCCCGCAAGACTTTGTATTAGGTATTGTATTCCCATACAATATATGTACATGTAGTGTTAGAAGATACAAATTATAAAGACAATGGATCTGTATTCAGCATGACATGACGTCAAATTATCAGGTAAGGTAACTCAATATACTCGCCACAAGGCTCCCACTAGTAATAGCTTATAGGATGGAAGTATGTTAGATATTCACACCTACCATATGTTCCAACATATTATTTCTTATTTCAATGACAGATTCTCTTATCAGACAGCAATACAGAACTAATAAATTCGTAATGCGATGTATACTTTTCATATATTGTTATGTAGATATATCACGAAGGTAAAATAAACACGATTTAACTAATTTTTTAATTGAGGTTGCCGCCCAACTGTGGAGAAACCATGCCAAATAATAATAATTGATTGTAAATACATTTATACAACTCTTTCTGAATTTTAGCGACGTTGGCACATGTCCAAAAATATACCAATATGTTTACTTATAATAGGTACTAATTATGATAGGATGATGATGTCAGAACATAATTAGTACCTATTATAAGTAAACATATTGGTACATTTTTGGACATGTGCCAACGTCGCAAAAATTCAGAAAGAGTTGTATGATTAATAAATGTATTTACAATCAATTATTATTATTTGGCATGGTTTCTCCACAGTTGGGCGGCAACCTCAATTAAAGAATTTGTTAAATCGTGTTTATTTTACCTTCGTGATATATCTACATAACAATATATGAAAAGTATACAATAGTAATAATCTCAATATATAAACAATAAACATAATATACTAAGGGAAACATATATGAGTTACAATAATAAAAATCGATACACAATTCAAGAAAAGAGGAGGATCGAAGAAAAGGGAAATAGAAATGATGTTGAACATTTACCTTGAATTAGTTTGTAATTATTTTATTGTTTTTCTCTTCCAATATTCTTAATCCTCTCCCTTCACTTACAGAACAATACCAATACAATACTTGTGTCCTATAGTTAATATAAAACATCTCCACTGGAGGCTATCTCGGTTTGATTATTTTGGCTTCACTGAACTACTACGGGTATTACCCTAATCTCCTTGTTTTCAACTCAACCATAGATTTTCTTAATTAATTAAAATTGCCAAATGTTGTGATTGCTCTGGTTTACAATAATATAAAAACTTACATAATTTTAGATCTAGAATAAATGATGTTTTTCAGTGGGCCTGAATTCCTTTTTACCCTAGTTAAAATACCTAATAATAAGTTCATTGGAGATCCGGTCTCCGGCTGTCGGCTTCGAATACCAGCGTGATACAGGCTTCTAGCCTCTAAAGTATATTTGGGTTTGTGTATAGAAGGATTTTAAAAAATAGTTCCAATCCTCTTAATACCATTTTCATATTGTTTGTTTCAGAATATTAGTTCGCGCCATCAGCTACACGGTCCACGGCCTCATCCCCGCCTCATGCGTGTTCGCAGACAGATACAACAGAGAAGAAGTTGTGAGATCGTTAGGGAAAGAAGTCAACATCAGTCCGCCACTCACCTTGGGGCAGCTGCCTGACACGCCGGAGGAGCTTCTGAAACTTGATCAGGTAGGAAGGTTTACATTTACATTGTATTCAATTGAAATGTTATTCCAAGGAAACCTGAGACGTAATACAAGAATCGGTATACTAATTTGGCTTATCATGAGAAATATAATTTGGCGTTCGTTTCGTCAAACGTTTCTGAAATTCGTTATATTTATTCGTATTTTCATGTCAACTTACTCCTACCTATGTTACCTTACTATGTTGGTAATGTCAAGCTTCAACTCCCGTGATAAAATCATAGACAAACACAAATATGAAGAGAACGTTTGGGAGAAGTAACTATACCTAATATTGTAGGTACAGTCCCAGATGTTCCGCACGGCACATCTTGCTCTGTTGCTATATAAAGTATGTAGGTAGGAGATATCTCTATAGAGGTAGAGAGACAATGTATGTAGGTAGGAAGATGTAAAGAAGAGAGGCTCGCATTAATACTCACTTCACGTGGCTGCTGGAAGGAAGGAATAAAAAATAGGGGAAATGTTTTGAATTGCGCTGCACCACTTGGGATAATCGCTTCTCCATGCTAATGCTAATACTAATGCTAATACTAATGCTAATGCTAATACTAATGCTAATGCTAATTATGGTGAGGGATGTTGTATAGTATGAGGTACGAGTATTCACTATCAAATGAAGGCTGACATTATTTTTTACTAGCTTCTGTATCTGATGGAGATATATACAAAATAAGGCGCTACGGCCGTCGCTCCTCGTGGTGTAGTGGAGATGATCTCTGCTATGCGAGGCGAATGTCTGGGTTCGATTCCGAGCTGGGATGAAGTGAAATGGCAAATGTTTCTCGATTGTAAAGTGATCATTTAAGCCAGACCATTCGGTCGAAAGCCCGACAATGTTCTCCTTCAATTCTACAATCCCATAAAAGTACTGTATTATAATAAATAAAATATTCTTACAAACATTTGTTCAAATAAAAATGTGCTAATATTTTGGTCTAATGTTTATTTTGAGGAGAAGGACCAGAAAAAAGTGTTATTCATGACTCTATTTGGTAATAATATAGAAACGCAGGCACATATTTTTTAAGCAACATGTTGTTTGGCGTGCGATATTTACCTGTATGATTAATGATTATAGGCATTACCCACCCTACTCATACTGTGTGGATAAGGACACTGAGGTTACATAAAATCAGGAGTAAATTAAAGGGAATGTGTGTTGAGAATCAATTAATCCTTTCATACCCTTAACTTGCTACGGGCGCCACCTGTGGAGTGTAGATCTCGCCTACTTATAGACATGTATGAAGAATAGACACACCCAAAGTCTATAAATAATTCAACGATTCTGACTACAATTATTGTACTCAGAATTGTTGAATTCTTAGACAGTTTATTTATTTCAAGAGACACTGGCAGATGGTTAGCAAAACATTCACAAAACCCAAATTAAACATAATAATCCGGTCAACTCTCCAATTAGGAGTATCTAAGGAGTAAGACTACACTCTACACGTACATATATAGATGGGTTAACAATTAAATAAAGTATTAAAAGTTCTCTGATATTAATTAACAGCCACTCGGATTATAAACGCTTGGAAATATTATGTTGATACAACTTTACCATATTTGTCTTCACATAAACAATTATGTTACTGGATTATTATTTTGTTTGAAAGTGAAACTTTCTAAAGAACAGGTGTAAGTAAAGATGTATAGGGAATATTATTATATTTACGAGTATATAATTTGCATGCAAATTTTTGTTCAACACAATAAATCCTTAACACATTCGTAGTGAGTGGAAACATATGGTCATATGGCCATACAACACAAGTCCAATGGTTGATCTCCGAGTTACAGTGCTAATGAACATGGAGAGGCTACACAACTTACCACATTGAGGAATGTACGGCGTACTGCCTTTAAGTGCTTAAAGTGTGGATGTAGTAGATACTTTGATTTATTGATTTTATCTTAGTGACAACAAACTGAACATTAGAATAATCTGATGGGAAATGGAGGGATATTATTTAAAACGATACGCAAGTTAGGAATAAAAGGGTTGAGGGTTTTTTTAAATCTCTTTGGAAAATGGATAATCCGGGATTCAGTGCTGAGTCGAGAATCTACTTGATGTATAGCTTAGTATTGTAGGTAGGTGCCACGCTACGTCACTGGAATATAAGTGAAAGTTTAGTGTTTGTATAAAGATGAAGTGAAAGTACACGAGATGTTTCAACTCTCACTCTCGCTCACTCACTCACTCACACCTCCCCCCTCCACTCACATCTGCCTGATGATTGTTTGAATAATGAATCGAGTTTTTGTTTTACATTACATACAATGTTAGGTTAGGAATAATAATTTCCCTAGGATTTGAGAAGGTTCCTACGTCGTATATAACTTCAATACAAACAACAGTATATACTAGCTTATGTAACCAGTGGAAACTCAGGTAAATAAATGAAAGTAAACACATCGCTTTAACTATTTGTTTAGTGAAAAAAAATAAACCAGAGTGTATCATATTTATTTACTTAATTTACAAAGGTAGACAGAGTTGCTGATATACTGTGATGTACTGACATCTGGATAAATCAATCTTGGGGGGTTTGGAACTTCGCTATTTGGTGATTGATTAATGAGGGCATATTTAGGTTGGTATGTTGGTGAAATGTTTATAACATTGGAACACAGATGGCAGTCTTGTACATATGTAGGAATTTAGGTTTTAATAAATTGTTGTAAAGATAGAAGGTTATTCTAGAGAACAGGGCCCTCATTCTGGTTTTAGACTCAGCTGAAGGCAGACATAGCATAGGCCTACATACATTATAATTATTGTCGTTCAATATAAGTTATTGTGTGAAACCGTGTTAGTTATTTCTTCCACTGCCCACAATTGGAACGAACCGTAGAAGCTCCCCGAAGACTGGATTCCAAGGGAATGCCAGTATATTTCATATACTAATACAAAAAAAAAACATAAATCTTCCTTACCTACGTGGAGCAAGTCCTTTTATAAGCCATATGAATATACTCGTATTCTGAAGCATTTTACTAATTCTTTGTAATCATTGATGAATAATTATTTGATTTTTTTATCCTCTCCGTTAAATTCATGTTTCTGTTTGTAGCTCGAAAGCGGCCGCTTCACGCTTAGCAACCCTCCACGAGTTTTGTGTGAATGAGTAAAAGGACGTACAGACGAGGTGATTGTCTTGAACTGTATACGTAACCAACGGTTAACGCCTTTTTACTCATTCGCGCGGGACTCGTGGAAGATCGGACAGCATGTGGATGAGGCATTACAGTTGTTTGGTATTATACTGATATGTCATTGAGAAAGATTTTGTGGAGTCTTGCGCTTACCCAATTATACAAATAAGCCGACTATACATAAACATATTATGTACCTTATAAGAAAGTAGGTATTAATCATATAATATATTTTACAGAGGAGTAGATTATGTATCTACATATATACACTGGTATCATACAATGACATACATCTGTTTATTTACTTATATATTGTAGGGACTAGGGGAGGAACCATGCTAAATCCTTTTACGTCTCATAATAATGTCAGGTAGGTACCTACTGCCTGTATTGGTGCGCCCTTGGGAAGGATTTCCTCTAAGGAAAGGTAACACAATAATGTAAATTAATCTTATAAAAGCTGAAGTACCTACCTTATACGAGTATTTACGTGGCCTAGTTAGTTTCAGCGCCATGCTATCATACTTTAACTTTATAGCCCAGGAAATTTAGCTTTGTAGCGTAGATAATTGTCGGAAAGCTGGAAACTGTTTTAATCTCTTCATTAAGAAGCAAAGAAGGTTTCCTGAAGTTTGCACCAATTTTACGCTTGTGCTAAGTACAGGGTGTCCCAAAAACAAAAAAAAAATTGACCTTTTTTCAGTTTTTCATTTATAACTCCTAAAGGAAGCATTCTAGACAAATTGTGTTCTCCTGTGAATTAAAGTAGATAAAATTCTTCGTCTACTGAGCATAAATACTACTCTCTACTTTGAAAAATAACTGAGAAACAGCGATTTAAAATTGTGATGTTTTTGTCAACAAATGACAAATATCTTAATTTTCTTGAATCGTTGTTGAATATCTTTTAATCTATGCTACTTACAGCAAATTTTAGTACATATGATTCAATTTCCGGTTATTTTTTTATAAACTGGCATTAAAATTTTACCTCTATATTAAATGGTTTAGGATATAGAGGTATTTAAAGACAGACGAGTGAAATAGAGAATTTTTTTAAACGATAGATTTCGGTATGTGAAAGGTAAGATAGACTAAATTTTGCGGCTCTTTCTTAATAACGTACATTTTTTTTAGTTAAAAACCGAAATTTCGCTATTGATACGCCACTGTGTAACAACTTATATCGAAAAGACTATTTTTTTTACCTTCATCAGTTTTACTAATATAGCTCCTGAACGGTTGATGTTAGGGAAAAGATATTTTACTCAAAATTTAACTAAAACTTATTTACTATAACTTAATTTCAAAATTAACCCTGTAACTTAAATAATACCTGAGTTACAGTGTTTGAAAAAAAGCATTACTAAAAAAATTAAATTGCCTCGGCTATTTTTGTTGAATAACTCCTGAACCGTGATATAGAGAAAAAGTTCAAGAGATTTAAACATAAGGTTAATAAATATTCTATAACACAAGCGTAATAAAATAACTTTAAAAGTTATAGTAAGAAAGTTATGGATGATCAAAGTCAATATTTTGTGTAACCATTCGACGTTTGCTTATGAATTATATTCAATTATATTTGCCTAGTAAGCACCTCCGAGCCGGTGTAGTATGAAAATAAAGTACCTGCTCGCCATATACTAGTATGAAATATATCTAAACAAGCGTCGAATGGCTACACAAAATATCGACTTTGATCATCCATAACTTTCTAACTATAACTTTTAAAGTTATTTTATTACGCTTGTGTTATAGAAAATTTATTTACCTTATATTTAAATCTCTTGAACTTTTTCTCTATATCACGGTTCAGGAGTTATTCAACAAAAATAGCTGAGGCAATTTAATTTTTTTAGTAATGCTTTTTTTCAAACACTGTAACTCAGTTATTATTTAAGTTACAGAGTTAATTTTGAAATCAAGTTATAGTAAATTAATTTTAGTTATATTTTGAGTAAAATATCTTTTCCCTAACATCAACCGTTCAGGAGTTATATTAGTAAAACTGATGAAGGTAAAAAAAATAGTCTTTTCGATATAAGTTGTTACACAGTGGCGTATCAATAGCGAAATTTGGGTTTTTAACTAAAAAAATATACGTTAATAAGACAGAGCCGCAAAATTAAGTCTTCCTTACCTTTCACATATTGTAATCCATCATTTAATAAATTTCTCTATTTCACTCGTCTCTCTTTAAATACCTCTACATCCTAAACAATTTAATAAAGAGGTAAAATTTTAATGCCAGTTTTATAGATAATTAACCGGCCATTGAATCATGTGTTCTAAAATTTGCTGTAAGTAGCTTGGATTAGAAGATATTCAACAACGATTCAAGAAAAATAAGAAAATTGTCATATGTTTTGAAAAACATTACAATTTTAAATCGCTGTTTCTCAGTTATTTTTCAAAGTAGAGAGTAGTATTTATGCTCAGTAGACGAAGAATTTTATCTACTTTAATTCACAGGAGAACACAATTTGTCTAGAATGCTTCCTTTAGGAGTTATAAATGAAAAACTGAAAAAAGGTCAATTTTTTTTTTGTTTTTGGGACACCCTGTACTTAGCACAAGCGTAAAATTGGTGCAAACTTCAGGAAACCTTCTTTGCTTGTTAATGAAGAGATTAAAACAGTTTCCAGCTTTCCGACAATTATCTACGCTATACCCCCTTTTTTAACGTTAAAACACCGGTCTATTATACAAGTATTAATTTACTCGTATTTCGTTCTTTATACTAATTATGTATTAATTTGTTATTTCATTTTATTGAGAGTTTGCAGAGCCTGCTAAATATGACACAATTCTGAGCAATATCAGAGTGTACGTTCTAATCCGACTGCGGTTCACGTAGTAAAATGTATTGTAACCACCGTATCTTTCTCGTATGAAAATAAAACAGAAGTTGAAACGAAAGTAGTTACCTGCATGTATTTCTACGTATATTATCTGCAAGGCGGTAATCTTCACTAATTAAGGTTGAGTGTTCTTTACGATTGGCTTCCACCAAGAACTCGAACCTTCCGCTCGTCTCTATCTCCCGCCAGCCTCTCCATCTCCTTGTAACTGGCACAGTGCATGTCTCCGATCACCTGGTCCATGTAGTTGTCTCTAGGGGAACCACTACTATGTTTGTCCTCTATCATTCCTCCGACGATAGTAACGAGCAGGCCCAGACTCCTGATGAAAGGTTAAGAATTGCATTGTAATTGAATTAGAAGGTATAGACATTAAACTGTGTCAAAATTGTAGTGAATCGGAAAGATGGTTAAAACTTGATTACAAAATGTGTGACAGATATATTTACCTTAGTAGGCGAAATTAAAATCAGGTAAACGCGTTCAGTGATTAAAAGCGACTATTACTCTCCTCGAATCTTCACTCACATTCTTTGTATTATTCATGAGGGTTTTAAATATTATATCTCCACCTGTCTGTCTGCAGCGACATCAGCCCTTAAATAATAAAGTTTTCTATTATTTGTTTTCCCAATCACCGCTAGGCTGTGTGCTGTATGTACGTTGAGTATAAGAAGAAGAACCTTACGTAACCTCTATAGGAGTATAGTCTCCCCCCACAGAAGGCTGTCATGATTTCTTTGGTTTCCATTTTACTTTTTCTGATTACAGGCAGATGTTCTAACGATTCCCTTTAAATTTGGAATAATAAAAAGAACACAAGTACCGTAGATAGGTGTATTAAGGACTAGCACATCTTACCCAAACTTTTTAAATATTATTTCTGCCATTTGAGTATTTAATTGTCTAATGACTGAATTCCTTTAAATATATTTTACATAATATGTACAATCCAAGGACGCCTAACTGTATAAATGAGTAATGCTAATGAAATTACTATGGAGAGTGTTGATATATTTAAGGCTGGACCCATAGCTGAAGAAAACGTAACCATCCTAAAATGACAGGTACATTCTATAAAGATATATAGAGCTTGGGAGAAAAACTGCATGCATGTGATATAAGCGAGGAATATTGTCCGAATCGTAGAGAAATAATTAGTCGTGTGCCGCGAGAGACGGGGGAAATATGCGATGTTCGCCGTTCATTTACCTGATTTGCTAAATATTTCGATTGCCCACTCCTTTAAGCTTATTAGGACTTTTGATATCTATTAGAATATCGTATGATGTTTAGGTAGTGTGTTATACCCGACACCTCATACTCTGTCACACACATGAATACACATCATACGTGACACACACATTTTATTATGAGAATATATAAAACTTTGAGCGCAATATTGCGGTGGTTATTTTAAAAGGCTGACAATCTCTTGTGAAAGAGAGAGGAGGAGGAGGACAATGAAATGATTGTAAAGAGGAGAGGAGGGGGGCGGCAGAGGGAGGAAGGTGGCGGGGGATGGATGAGGCTTAGCCGCGCTGAAAGCTGAAGATTTTCAGTATTAAGTACATTGAAATGTATGTAGATACGAAGGTTGTGTAATACTCCAGTATTATATTAGTATGTAGATGTAAGCAGTGTAGATATACTGTAAGGACTTGTTGCGCCCCAAGCTCCAAGTAAGAGAACAAGTTATTATAGTACATACTAGCGACATCTGCAGACCATTTTATTTGACTCAATATAGGATTTTGTGTTTTACGACAAACGTTTTAGTGTTTGGAATATTATTTCTACTTGGATATAAAACCTTCTCCTCTCCTCTCCTCTCCTCTCCTTCACCACTCCTCGTACAATACATTTTACAGTGGAATTTATCTAATATGAATACGTAATATAACTTTTACGTGTTATTTATTCTCGTGTTATTTTGTCTTTACTTCTTTGAATTGAGCACAGCATTACATAGAATTTTGTTAAATGACACAGATTGACTAGAAGATTTGATTAACTTTGATAAGGCTACCATGATTGCTAACTTATGAACAATTTTTAATGACAGCAATGACTCAGAAAATGTGTTTAATGAAAAATAACGATAAAACTATATTAAATTAATTTTCTGGACTCGAAAACTTCCAGAGTCTTAACACCCCTGTGTTCATTTGGGGAACCGTTTAACTAACAAGGATTGTAATATGAACATATCTATTGATTATTGATATTAACGTTTATTATAGAGACTTTATACTTTAGTATTATCGTTTGGTATTCCTTCCTTGTCTTCTTCCCTTCCTCTTCCAACTCTTATCATTTCCTCCAAGCTTTCCGTTTGTAATGTATCCCATCGCTAACATCGGAACCTTCTGAATTATCTCAGAATCATTCATCCCAATATCCCCTTCTTACTTATCTTGTCCTGCTTTAACTTACACACTTCACCTACGCAATCCTTCCAACATTCCAATAACCTGGAATTCACAACCAAACAACATTTATAGGTTAGTATTTTTACTATCGGATTTAGCAGACAGTCTGAGTAACAAAATTTATAAAAAATAATGGTGTTTTATGTTATTTTTTACGGTGTGTCTTCGGATTACCAAATATCATCCATCTTCGAAAAAAAATTCTTAAGGAACAATTCCAAAACTGCTTAAAATTAAAAAAAAAAAAGCTCTTCGTCAACATCATATCAGACAAGATAGGTATATACTTGAAATATAATGTTAGTAAAGTAGATATTAAAACTTTGTTTTTTTAAGAGATTTGTTTCGACTATCGATAATAATTAGTCGTCCAACTTCTCTGTAGGCAAAGTTCCAAGTGATAGTTTGAAATGTTCAATTAGAAAGATTGTCGGCTGAAATGTAGAGCTTTTTCCGTCTCGCCATAAATTATTTACTTAGGTAGGTAGGTTACTACTATTATTATTTAGTGTTATTAGTCATTAGGATATTAGTCATAAACCTGATAGAAAGTCCATCCTTTGCTGTATACCTGTTTAGATAATTACTTGCCTATTATTTAATTAGAGACCAAATTTATCATTACATTAGATTAGCTCGCCGTAAAAATGTTCATTACTGCGAAATAATTGATGCTCCCAGCCAACCCAAATCCCAGCAGTGGATTCTGACATCATATCCAACATGTATATTGTGGCAGGCTGTCTATAATTTGTCTAATGTCTACTCTATATCAATAGTTTATTCATAATTCATTAGACAAGTAGACAAGACATATCCGTACGTCATTTTAATGTTCCCAATAATATTTGCAAACAAATTCTCAGGGCTTTTAGATACTAATGTCGATACGATACTATGTCTGGAGCGAGTTGTGGTGGAGCAGCTTACGTCGGCTTGTTCCTCCTTCATAGCCCCCAACCAGCACGGCTTTGTTGCTGGAAAGTCCGTAGAGTCCAATCTAGTCGAATTCACTGACTATGTTGTCCGCTCGATGGGACGGGGGTCGCAGGTGGACGTCGTGTACACTGATTACGCAAAGGCGTTTGATAAGATCAGTCATAGGATTTTATTACACAAATTGAAGTGCTACGGCGTATATGGGAGTCTCCTTGGGTGGATTGCATCGTACGTCGAGGGTCGGTCGCAGGCTGTGGTGGTGGATGGAGAGGTCTCACAATTTGTGGGGTGCGCTTCTGGAATTCCTCAGGGCTCACACCTGGGACCACTGCTATTCATACTGTATGTGAATGATATTGGGTCCTGCTTTGAAAATTCCGAGTTCTTGCTGTTTGCAGATGACACAAAAATATTTAGAAAAATCGGATGCCCCCGGGACTGTCTTCAGCTTCAGCAGGACTTGGAGCGACTTGCTGATTATTGCAAAAAGAACCAATTATTTCTGAATACTTCCAAGTGCTGCTCAATTACGTTCTCGAGAAGTGACCATCCGATATCCCACGAGTATAGAATTGAGGGGGAGGTTTTGAACAGGTGCGACAAGATTCGGGATTTGGGTGTGATAATGGACAAAAAACTACTCTTCAGGGAACATATTGACCATATTGTAGATAAAGCCTATAAGATGATGGGATTCATCTTGAGAGTTGGCAAGCCTTTCAAGTCCCCATTTACCTACAAAATTCTTTATTATGCCTTTGTGAGGAGCCACCTGGAGTTCTGTTGTGTTGTTTGGAACCCTCAATATATCACATATATAGACAGAATTGAGGGCGTGCAGAGAAAATTTGTGAAACGACTCAATTATTTAGCTGGCATGCATTTTCCTCACTATAAACCTGCGGCTAAATATCATAAATTGACGACCTTGGAGAATAGAAGGACTGAGCTTGACATGGCTTATTTGTACAAGATCATAAACAGTCAGGTGAGCTCGTCGAAGCTCTTGGAGCGCATCACGTATAGTTGTCCCGCTCGCAGCACCCGCTCCAAATTCCTGTTCAGACTGCCGACATGCTCCACTAACTACGCCCAGAATTCCTTCATCTACCGTGGCTGCTCTATATATAACTCCTTTTTCAGGGATTTAGACCCATTTGCAATGAGTAAACAACAGTTCAAGAGGGGCGTATCTGGTTTGATGAGTTCCTCTGCACCGACGTGACCCACATCATTTTATATTTTGTATGTTTCACATTTGACTGTTTTTTCTTTCTCTTTCTTTTCTTTTTTACTTTTTCTACTAGTTATCTTTGGGTGTATTTCTTAATTATAACGTCTATATTATATTATATTTCAATTTTTTGTTTATTTTTTATATCTCGCCATTGTTCCATATCTATGGACAATCGTTTTTGTAATCTAAGCTGACATAACTCTTTGACTACGAATTTTAAAATCCATTATTGATTGACTAATTGTACTACTTAACAATTTTAACTTAACATTATTTATTTGACTATTATATTGTATTTCCGCCGTATCAATCTACTTATCTCCTAATTTTCTATGTTTCATATTTTGTTCCTGTGTGTGTGTTTGTGCTGTTTGTTTGTGCAGTGTATTGTTCTATTTTTTTAATTTTCTATTATGTTATTTTTCGAACTTTTGTAAGCTTACTATACATGGTAAATCTTGAGCCTTTGCTGGTTTGTTTGCTGTTATTGTTAATATACACATATACTCTGTAATAACTGTTTGTGCTCGTTAAGACCAATAAAATAAAAAATAAAATAAAAAAAATACTAAGATACCTAGGACAGTCATAATAATAAAACGCTAGCTGTCCGTATGTCATGTTGTAAAACTTTCAAATACCTAGTTAAGATATCTAAAAAATATATTTAAAAGTTATCTTGTCTCGTCCAACCTTAATGTCTTGAAGAATTTCTGAATAAAAAACGTTAGAAAGCAGTTGGCAACTGAACATCGTTTGCCACAGTTGTTCTAAATAAATACTGATTGATTTCAATTTATTGGTTTATTAATAAATTAGTTCTCGGCCATTTAGCAGGCTGTTAAACACTAGTATGAATTATGTATGAATTTGGGCCTCGGCCTGACGTAACTAGAGTTGAGCTAGGGTTGAGTAGAGGGATCCACACCGCACCACACCATTGGGATAGAGGCCTAATGCTGTGTATTAGGCCCTAACTAAGTAGCCTACACAGCACACGTGTCTGTGTAGTGTGGGCCCTCTCACCGCAATTATACCCATTTCGTGTATAAATATTTAAATATACCTGAAAATACATCTTAACCTACCTACATCCTACAGATGTATCTACATTCCACAAATGACCAAGTGCCTCACAGGTATAAACATTAATTTGTTTAAAGACAGGCGAAAATATTATATTTGGTGCCTTCGAAATTTATATTTGTACGCACATAAGAAAAGGAAAAAGGGAGGTGGAAAAATAATAATTGAAAGAAGTGGACTGTAGTTAGGATAAGGATGTGTTATCACCTAGATACCTACCTTTTTGTCGCTGGTTCAAGTTCTCTTGGCTTTTCAGTGCACTGAATATTCACAAATTAAAACTCTCACGATCACAATACGATGATTATTCCCCTATGGGAATTAACACAAAATCTTCAACGTTCTTCAACCAAGTCAAAAGCCTCAATGTATAATATGTATGTATGCCATCATTTAGTATGTTTCCTTTGACTACCCCATAAATACTTTATATTAGATAGGACAGGTTTTGCAAATGCAAAACAGTGTACACAGTATTAATTAGGTACCAACGTTCTAAGTACTTGTACCAAAGTACAAATAATAACCAATACTTATATTTTACTTCAGTGAATTTCCCATACACCTTGAAGGTGAAAGTTCACTGTATCTAACACTACACTTTAGTCTATAAGTCAGAGGTAGTATGTATGTAGGTAGGGTAGGTATATTATACATTATATAATGTAGGTGTAGCTGACATTATAATTAGGTATAGCTGATATAATATTACGCAGTCCCCTGCTTACTGCGAGGTGTTATGGAAGATGGAGAGCCAATTAGTTGCACAGTGCACTCTTCATACTAGGAGGAGGTGATGCCATTGCACTTTATACTTCACTAGTGACTACACGTGGGTAGTACTTAGTTTATATTGTGCATGTGCAATATACTTTGTGCATATTCTATCAAGTGATGCATAAACTAGTAGAGACTATAAATATAATATCACTCTAGAGTCTAGGAGGAAACACCTCGTTATTATATGAAGTAAGGTATTTTAGTGGAATAGTTTATGCTTCAGTTAAAATGACATAAAAATATTTTATGATTTTTTAAAATATGGTGAGTATTATAAAAGTTTCACAATATATTTTAGCTAATCGCATAATTCGTTTTGTCCTAAAAATTTAAGATGTCAATGGTCTCATTCATACGAGTATCTAAGTATTCTTTTTAAATCCGTAGGTGTAAGACTATATGCAAAATCTTACTCTTATCCAAAACATATGTATTTTAAGAAAATTGTTAAGGCTACTTTATTTTATTTAATCATGTTAAACTTTTGTTAATCCAGTAGGTATCGATTTTATTGATTTATTTTGCCTTCAGGACTCACTTATATGAAGCTCAAATTTAAGGAAGAAATCGTAAACGATAGGAAAGCCCACAAATAATTGAAATCCATGCTGTTACGCCAATGTTATCGCTTGTTTTATCACCCAACTGAACACTTATTCTTACATCATTTTATTAATTTTAGTTTTTTCAACTCTTGGGAGTAAATTCTGTTTAAGTAATTTATTTAAGTGGTAACAAATGTAGGTATACGAGTGTATAATTTATGATTGATTGAAGTAGATTACACTTATAATATACGAGTACCTAACCTCTAAATATGACAAACTACTTACATTAGTTTCCTTCATCTCAACTTAACGTTCGCCCACTCAGGGCTGGTATGTCGTTTATTCATATTTCTTTATACTTACTGTGGGATGCTGGCTGGCCTCTCCAAATATTATTAAACCTTTTCATTTAGAATACAATACATTCGCAATACAGAGAGATTCTCTCAATTAATTTCCGAAATACAAAATGAAATGCAGAGTAGTGTATAGTGTATAATGTATAGGCAGGTATAGGTAGGTAGGTAGTACACAGATTGTTTAATTATTTGAAACATCTATAGAGAGAGACCGAGGCAAAGGAGATATTATGATATAAGTAAGTACCTAAGTATAATAGTAGAATGGAAGTATAATGCAATATAAAGGCGCGCTTCTTTGATTTTATAAACAGATTTGAGAATTCCCTCTATTAGGGCATTTAATTTAAAGTGGCTACCCGGTACCTTCAACGTATTATACCTTCTATGTACCTTCTAACATTGTAACGATTAAATGGAGCTGAAGGTTTCTTCTAATTAACATTCTACTCGTATATAAGATTGTAATAATAGGAGTATACCTACAATTTGAATAGCGGATTTGGAATAAGTTATTAGGGTGTAGCCTAGACAATGAAGGTTATATACAATTAATGTAGGAGCGAAGATAGTCTTGTACAGTGTACACGCGTACAACGTTTGCAGGTTACCCCATTTTTGGGATACAGTTCAGATAGTAAAATATTTATGTTTATTTTCATTAGATGTCACTAACTTTCAATGGGTTTGTTTAAGAAAAAAACGCAAACTGTCTGACAACTCTTAATGAAATTTCACAGATCAGTAGATATCAACGCTTTTTTATTTTGTAGTGACTTATTACTAACAGAACCCTCTTCAGTCTTTTAATAATGAATTTATTATTTGTAATATTGTTTGTGATATTCTTGTGTATGACACTATTCATTATGCTTGATGGAATCCATATTATGTAAAATTGACGAGTCCAAGTGCCTTCATAGGGCTAACGTACGATACAATACAATAAACTAGCATTATAATTTTTTATTCTAGAATCACTAGAATAAAAAATTGTGAGAAAAAGTTAAAATTTGAGTGTAGAGCAAGTTAGAATCTTAAGTACTTTTCATGGCCCATTCTTCTACTTAACCTAGATATGAAATTTACCTGTAATATATAATCAGTAGGTACTATATATAGGTAGTCAAGGTGGAGGTAGGTACCGCCATCAAGTCATTATTATTATTCTTATATAATGTTTATTCACTTAGAAGAAGTTAAGCTCCCTTGATCCTAGCAGCTTTATCCGGATTATTCCCAATTATGCCTTCACCTCACCTCACCTCACTTCACCTCTCCTTACATCGCCTCACCTTACATCGCCTCACCTCACTTCACCTCTCCTTACATCGCCTCACCTCATATTTCTCACAAATAATACACTGTAATATATAATAATACTAAAGGTATACCTATTCAAAAGAAAAAACTCCCCCCCCCCCTAATCCCTACCTCCTGAATATCAATAATTAACTTTATACTTAAACCTATAAGGTATCATTCGAATATTATCCAATATGTATCGCCTTACCAGTTACCAATGATTTGTAAAGTATACAAAAAACGAAAATCATTTCCATAAAAACACACGTAAGCGAAGTTGACAATATGTCTAGCTCATCTCAAGAAAAGAAGTCGCAGGTTCGAATCCCAGTTAACCCACAAACTTTCATAGAACTCTTTCGCTAGTGACAACTATTGTATTCAGCTACACATAATACAATCATCGATACGTACGAATCCATTTAGGCTGGTCTAATTAATCACTTTGCAGTTTGCACTCAGAGGTCAGATTTCACTAATTCTACCATATCATACACATTCATACTCGTAGTTACAGGAGTGATATGTTTATTTTCTTACCATAAAACCTTTTTGGCAACCATGATTTGTTAGATATTATTGCAATGAATAATTTATTACTGTATACAATTACTTTTCGTATCTTCCATTTTCTTATCTATTAAGTAAAGTAAATAATCCTCTGACCTTTCCTTCCACAAATGATTGCGTGGGATTCTACTTTTGTTTTTATAGGAACTCATCTTATAATCATTTTCATTTGTGTCCTCGGGAACATGTCTTCGGAACGACAGTCGAAAGCTCTACGTCACCTACAATGATTTTTCATGTGGGTGGCATCTACCTGAATACGAGTGATATTGACATTATCAAATATTTTTAATTGGATTGCAAAGGCAATAGTAGATTTAGTCTTAATATTATTTCCATACGAGTATTTGAGTGAGTAATTCAATTTGCAACTTTCTAAAAATCTTCTGTTATTTTGAACCAAAATTTTGATGAACTTAGTAAATTCACCAAACATGTAAATTATTATTATTATCTTTTGGCATCAGCCACTGAAAGGTGGCGTCGTCAGAAGATAAGAGAGTCAAAGATTTTTTTGCTGTTAGGTACATCCAGGAGACACTAGAGAGCAACATCCAAATCATCAAGCCATTGCCATTTTAAACAACCACTTAAGTCAGTCAATTCTAATTCATAAGCATCGCAACGCCTATCCTGCTACACTCTATTGTACACGTGGTGCTGTATGATAAAATCTTTCTTAAATTACGTTTTATTTCAAATTGAATGTATCCCAGAGGCACAATACAACACATGTATAGTGTAGCTCCATACAATCTCAAGGCCTTAATGAACGCGAGCGTGTCTGAGTAAATAATGTTGACTAGTATGTGGGAGATATATCTGTCTTCATCTTATTTCATCCCTTCCGTGAAGCCTTCCACCCCATGCCCCACTCCCCTCACCACAATGTACTAGTGAGTCCAGGTACCTACCTCAGTCAGCATTTCTCCTAATTGGATATTGATTAAAGTATTTTTAGGATTTTTTAAACAAGGTTTGTGTTTACCGCGCTCGTTTTACTTATTTTGAACGGAAGTATCGCTAAATTAATAGCTTGCTAATCTGCGGGTTACTCCCTAATTCTCTGTTCGCATTAGGCCAGTAATTTAGTCGAGTAGGTAGTGAATAAGTAACAACGCTGGATTTATACTTTGTTAATATCCTAGCATATTTTTACTAATTCACGATCTACTCGACGAAACTACTGGCGTAACGCGAAGAAGGCATAATAAGTAAGGTTCTTGAGAATTATAGTTAATGCCTATATTACACGATTCACTATTGCCAAAGGACTCCCCAATCAAAAGTGAAATCATCATCCAATGGTGAACCGTCTATACACAGGAGTGATGGGATCACCGTACGGCTTGTCATACATCTATTTGGGGATGAAGTAATTCCCTGATATATAGTGCCGGTGATCCATGCAAAAGCGAACCGTGTATTATTGGCATTCCCAGTAACCCAGATCCGATCCGAACTGGCCACGGGAGGTGTGGGCACCTCCTCCATAAATGGAGCAAGAGGGAACATCCCCAATGCCAGTGCGGGAAGATGACGGTGGATCACATTGTGGGGTACTGTCTCATCAAGAAGTTCAAGGGGGATATTTGGGAAGTCCATGAGGTGACGCCAAGGGCAATTGAATATCTGAGAAATATTGCCGCGGAGCTCTGACTCAGACTCCTAGATCATTTGTACAATGGTTGTATTCGCATAGGAAAAAAGAAGAAGAAGTAACTCAAGATATATATTGAAAAAAAAATATTTTAGAATGTCCCTATCTTAACTCTAGAAATATTAATTAAGTAGTGTATTGCCTGCGATATTACGAGTAAATGCTTCGGCGACGAAAAACATGCAAAGATAATTTAACATTAATATTACCTTCATTTACATTTCCATCAGAAAGCTGACTAAACAATTTTCTCGGTAAAATTATATTATTCTATATTAGTATTATGACGTAGGCTTGTGTTGCGTGAAATCATGTTTTATAAATGAATCAGGAGGCGGACTGGGGGGTTTAAACCAAAACAGCCAAGTTTAAGATAATCTGTTTTAAATATCCATCATTGTGATTTCACTGATGTGAGTATTTAAACGAACCTATGGCTTTTAAATTGAAAGAAGAATGTGTTTTTGTAATGGTATAACCGTATATAAATAAATAAATAAATAAGAATAATATCTGTCTTTAATATATTTATTTATTTATTCATATTAACGGCGTGAGCCTCTTACACAAATTATGATACAATAAACGAGTTAACAATATTTATATTTATTAAAATTAACAATATAACAAAGTTATGAAAGAAAAAATAAATAAAATCAACATTACACATTTGTACCTTACATATGCACACACACATGTAGAAAAAAGTTAAATAAGATAATAAGAAACAAAATGCTAGACATTATGTTCAGAATATAGAAATAATAAACATATGTGTATATTATTCACGGAGTTTGGACAAATATAATTGCTTGTTAATTCAAATAGGCATATTAAATTAAATATAATCACATGAAAATAGACTAGGTAAGTATCTTGTTTAACGTGGAGGCAAATATCCCAGTATTTTTATCATGCTACATAAATACATACATGATTGATATATTAAAAAAAATATTAATTTGTTTAATACCATTATTTCACCAGATGAAGCCCAACATTTTAAAAACCCTTAAGGGAAAGGCAGTCGACAAACAATATTTATTGAAACGGGGGCTCCATATGTGCACTGGGCAGTATCATCCTTAGTTTAGCAGACCTTTTCAACCCTAGTTTGTATGATAAAACACAAAGCGTAGGCGAACTGCCCTTTAGCAGGTAACATACAATAATACAAAGAAACTGAGTGTAGGTCGGCGGCGGGTAGGCAGCGAGGACCTACCCACACTAATTCGCCTAATGGGAAAGTTAATTAATTCAATACGTTATTATATTATACAATCATTGACTAGCTGGAAAATATTATAAGAAAAGGTGGGTCAGGTGGGCGTTGTAAACAAAATCCTAGTGTATTTATGTACGAGTATATTACCTTGAATCGTATGTGAAAAGAAAGGTAGGAAATTATAAACTAATATTGTAACGCTTTGTTCTCTCTGCCTACTCCATTATTTCAGCACCAGGACATTGTTATATTAACTAAATTATAAATGTCAATTGTAAAGTCACTTACTCCGTTATTTTAACCTCATTGTAATGTTATTTAATTTTAGACTCGCATACTTACGATATATACGTATGTGGAGAAGCTATCTCATATGATATACAGTGAAATATGGATCTTCATTTAGCTTATAGGTGACCGTTGCGACGCGTCGGCAGGATTAATGTGATCAGTTTTTAAACCTTTCTACCTTCACCTACATCCCCTGAATAGTACGAACCAACCATACTAATAATTTCCTCACATCAACTTCTTATGTCAACCTGTAGATGGCGGTAGAAATAAACCAAATTGAGGTTCAGTTTTCACACCTCGTACCTTAATAACATCGTTTCCTAAAAAACAATGTGGTATTCAACAATTTGTTATATTTCCTTTACTTCTCCTCATACGGGACACTCGAATTCAAGTTAATTTGATAAGCCACACAAAGACTTGAATGTTTAACTTGTATCTAGCTTTTTGTTTTGTCATAAATTATTATAAAAATCACAGGAACAATAAATAATGTGAATATTTCTCAAAAGTCTGTGGCGTGTTAATGTTTTCAAATTATAATAGGCGTGAAAAATTCACGACATGTTTATAGGATAATAAAGGTTAATTTGGTGGAAACTTGTGACGTGGTGTGGTGCCTGCCTAATACTTAGTACTACGTATACTGTATAATATGTATCCACCTCACCTAAGCACTGAGCAGTGTATGCTGGGGAGCCCCTAGCCCTGGTCTAGCCCTGGTGTAGTCAGGGCCGTGGGAGGCAAAGCAGATGTTGTTAACCTCACATTAAAATTAATATACTTTACACAGTTAATCATATAATTTAATATGTCTATGACCTTCTCATTAAAATAATTGAGTAAGGTACTAAGAATTCATCTTAACTTCAATCGGTTTTTACATTTTTTTGCAATATAGAGTTCACTTGTTTTTGTATTTATTAGCATTATAGTTTGTTTTTATAGGTTCTCCGTAATTTTAATTCTTACTTAATTAAAATACCGAGCGCTTTATATAAAGTTATAACTATTATAAACACCTTGAGTCGCAACTTCATCTTCGTCCTCTTCAAAGCACTTGCGAATCTTCGCCTCTCTTGTTATTTTAGTCACACACTTTTTTTGGTCTGGCCAAAGATTACCGGATTAATGACACTTAGAGTCACATTTTGAAAGGCTTCCTAGCACAGAATCTTGTGAAATAAGACTAATTACATCTAAGAATGGGAACACCACATTACCTTACCTTTGTAAAGCAAATACCTGAGTCATGTGTGATGATTACTTGACTGTGGTGAGTTACACTCGTATTGATATTCTCATACCTACTCATACAAATGTATGCCGAGTGACTATTAATAATAATGTAACGTTTGATACAACCCAATCATTCTGTTACACGGAAAACCTTTTCCCGCTTATTGGTCCTCCATCTGCCCGCCTAATGCCTTCCCCTCTCCTCCTACCCATTAAAGGATCCCTTACTCCAGAGATTTCACCAAGTTACTTGATGCTCACCGCATCGCTTATTTCGACGTACAATTTATATTACAACCTGTACAACAGGGAAAGTTGAATTTAATCTTCTTATCTGAAGAAGTGAATCGAACTACGATTTTAGAATTTCAATTCAAACATCAACAACGAAATTGCTTTCCACGTATTACTCACCTAACTATCTTGAGTTAACTTTAAATTGAAAAGCTCCTTAGATATTTCTTCCAGAACTACGACTACAACAACACAATTTTAATTGAAATTTAATAAGTGAATTGGGAACTGGAATGATGGATTTCCACCAACTTAAAGGATACAAAACTATAAAACTGATTATGAGTTATCAAATTCCTAAGGGATTATATTGATCAAATAATCGAATCGTGGCGATATGATCATTGCATCTCTCACATTGTGGGGTAAATAATGATGTATTTATACCTATTGTAATATCTCCAACAACATATGTACCAACCTCTAGTAAGTCAGAGAGTTAAACTCATTGGTGAACTAGAACGAATAAATCGAGTATAATAACTGGTTGGCTGATAAATAACCAACTTAAGAATCGGTAAAGCATACAGTTAAATCAGTTAAACTAGTCGTGTAAACTCTTAGAATAACAATGTTCTCAGTAAACTAAACTGATTTTTTAATCGGATCGTAGAGGTTACCAATTAGCTGAGTTTTTTTTGTCCGATGTCCGAGCACATTAGCATAAAAGAACAAAGACATTAGCATTAGCGCCACACTACAGAAGCAGACAAACATTACATTTGTTATTTTATTATTAGGAAGTCAAGTCCTGCTCAAACGTTTCCAGAATTATCCAATTATTGACTTGCGTACAAATTCTATTCCTACAACGTGACGCCTCATAATATTTACTTTATACGAGGGACTACCCGCTGCCAC
The DNA here is from genome assembly GCA_963576895.1 of Ceraclea dissimilis. Lineage (NCBI taxonomy): Eukaryota > Metazoa > Arthropoda > Insecta > Trichoptera > Leptoceridae > Ceraclea > Ceraclea dissimilis. The sequence continues at coordinate 144,577 of OY756372.1, forward strand.
ACTTTAATCTTCTAACCTTTCTGGATGTTTATTCAGGCTAATTTATTATTTGTGTTTGGGAAGACTCAACTCACCTACCGACTTGGGGAACATTTAACAAGAATTAATAACAACCAAATACCTACTTTAATCTGTTCACTTAACTTTATATTTTCTACACGACTTTATTTTACAAACCGTTAATTTTTTTATTTTATGGGCTTTATGCTTAATAATACCTACAAACCCAAATCAAATTCTTCCCAAACCACCGCACGGCGAGTGAAATGTGGTTGTAAAAAAGGTGCAAATTTTAATTAGATACGTATCGTCTGCCGAAAATTTAAATTTTATACACCTACGTGTTTTGTTAAGAGGTGTTACCTTTTTAAATTTAAACACAAACACTTTCCAATGAGGTATAAGTTTCTGTCATGAAGTGAAGAATGCGTAATACAGTTACCATACCATCATTAGAATCTGATACGTGTCCTACTTCGAAGATCCGCGCTTCAAACAACTAAGACAAACATGACAGAATGTACTATCAATTACATACTTAATAACGCAAAAATTTACGAATTTAATTCCTTGCATTAAAATTGAGACAACCTGACTTTAAAAAAAAATGAAATTTCGTTTACAGATGTTACATAGAACATTTAGTAGCATTATTTGCCACTTATACTTTATGGAACAATACAAAAAAATCCAGATTTCTGTCTAAGGATTATCTAAATATTGCGAGTAGGTACCTAGAGGCCTGACGTATATTAGGAAGATGCGTCCAGCTAAATGATAGATCTGTCTACTTGTTGTAGTTCCCTACCCTTCCCCTAATCCCCCGGTGCCCTACCCCGCCCTGCCCTGTACCATTAGGGTCCAGGTGGGGAGGTTGAAGGATAATGTGGATGTGTGGTATACCTCACCTACGTGGAATATAGCACAACCAACAGACCGTGGGATGTCAGCCCATCTGAATATTATGCAAGTAAATGAGGACAGTGGTGTCAGTGTTAAAAATATTATTCACTAAATTTATTAATAACTACCAAAAAGCTCCTCCTTGCGGCCGATTCCTTTTAAAGCACAGCGTAAATTCGAAGTCGCTGTACCCAAATGTGTTGATTCTTATATCTCTTCCTCCTCACATCCACCGACGCCACAGTCTAGGCTAGGCTGTCTTAATTGCTGAGAGACTGCATACTCGTAGGAATTAAAAACTACATCATTTCCCAAGCAATCATATGGGAACATACATGATTGGCGCAATTAGTTAACACGTATTTCTAATCTGAACCTCAGTGTAGAAAAGTATTTAAGTTTGTGTGCACAAGACCTGATTCTTTTAAAGTTTTACAAACAGATGACCCCGTCTTGTGACAGGATACACCACTGTATCGTACCTACGGAACGTAGATAGGATAGGTATAAGGGACGGGGAATGGTTCGGCTATCAAAAAGTTTACGAAAAGAAAATATAATAATAGGTCTAGTAAGTATAATGTCAGGGGGTAGCTAGGTACATTGTGTAGACATAGACAACGGTATAATGTGGATGTATGACGTGCTGCGGTACCTACCCTGTAGTGGGGGAGGGGGAGGGAGGGTGTTACTCTCTCAACAAAGCAACAAGTCAACCTGTACAAATACATGTCTCCCCACATACAATACGTAGAGGTAGAGGCTAGGAATATTACACGCCGCGCCGTGTAGGAGATGTAGGTGGACGAGATGTTCCCTAAATAGGACGCAATACGATGGGATGAATTCTTGGAAAAGAATCGTTCAATCTCCTTTACTAGGAATTTTGCGCAAAATAAAATTATGAAAAAATATTATCTTTAAAACTTGCATTTGAAAAAAAAAATCTTATCTTGCGATGTAGCATCTGTCCCCTAACCAATCCTATCGTCCCCTCCTCTCCATCCTACCCCCTTCTTAGTGCGTTGTATTGTTTCGTATATGAATATGGCAGAAGTCATGGAGGTTATTTGCAGACGGGATTGTGGTGCTGAATCCTTTTCTTATCTCTCTTACTTCGTACTACCGTCGTTTGGGGTTATTTCGCCTATCCATGGGTATCTTTGGCCTAACGCTTTTTTTTTGTTTAACCGCTTACCAGAAGACATAGGTAATTAATTTGTTATTTTTTTGTTTCTGGTAATGTAAACACATCTTTTCTGGGTGCACTAAGCATGATGATTTGTTGGTAACTTCACAAACCTTTCAAAAGAAGCATTTTTCCAGGAAGCTGTCAAAACGTCTAGAAAACTAAGTGCTGAAAACTTTTGATATATATCCGAAAATACTTGGAACATGTTCTCTAATACTCTCCTATATTATACTTTGATGTTTTGAGAACAATATTAGCGAAAAAAAATGTATTTTGCTTAATTTTACTAGTATATATACCACTAATAAGTAGGCACCCCCAACATTATTAGAATCTCGGGGTTATTTTGCCTACAATAGGGTTGCCTACTTCGGTGATATTTAATATTATTTAATATTTTTAGCCACTTAGGTATCCGCACATAGGTACATATTACACATTTTGTCAGAACTTTTTTTTTCAAAGTACCAAAAAGGGTATTTTTTCACTCGGCTCGGCTGCGGATAGACCGAACGCACGCACAATACGTCAGAATGTGTTTCTCAAAAAGATTTCAGTTAATGATTTTTTTTAAATAACAAAGATGTTTTAGTCTTGAAACTGTTATTCTTGTCAAAAGTTTGTGTTTTTAATAGGCGCAATAAGCATACAGGAATTGTACGTAATTCTTCTACGTTTTTTTTAGTCTAAACCATTTCGGTTCTTATGTACTTTTTATTTTACGGTATATATTTAGTCTTTTGTCGCCACCACACGCTTGCGGGCGTCCCCGGCTTTTTTGTGTAGGTATATAAGTAAAAAGGCGTGTGGATGGAACGTTTGTCTTGGCTCGTGTACGTAACCCACCGTTGACGTCTTTTTACTCGTAGACACAAAAAACTTGTGGACGCTCGCAAGCGTGTGGCGGCGACATTAGGTTTTGTTATTTTTTTTTTTACTCTTTGTTTTTCACAACGTTATACAATAAAAACAATTTTTTAATAAAATTAATATTTTCATTTTAGTAGTCTTGTTCAACCCTAAATATAAAAGTAAATTTGTATGGAAATGACCGCGAACCCAGGGGTAAATTGGCCTAATCGTCAATAACTAATTTTAGATTATCTTTTTCTGAAATTTTATTTTGGATTCAATTTGGATCGATGTATTTCCATATTTTTCCCTTTTTGACTTTTCATTTTAAATAAACTTTTAGTGGTTTTATACGCGTAGGCAGAATAACCCCAAACACGGTGTTATTTTGCCTAACTACTTTGTTTCATGAAAAAGGTATATAATATACATATTTCTTAAAAAATATACTTCAAAGTATCTAACTATTGCACTAGCTCATCGATTAAAATCATATTTTACATATTTTTTCATAGAAATATTAATGGCAAATCAAATTTAAACTTTATTTTTAAGAAAATTTAGGCGAAATAACCCCCGGTGATGGTACTGGTGGATTGTTTTGTGTCGTAAAAGATTTTTGAAGAATCTAAGTTACTCCATATTTTAAAAAGTTTTAAGTTCTTTCACGTTTCAAAAATAATAAAAAAATACACATCAATTATCTACCAGCGACGGCTTCGATGGAGGAGGAAAATTTCAAGGGGATGTGAGTGCCTTTATTTTTTAATGCCCCGTATAAGAGCCGGTTGTTCAAAAAACCTGCATAAGACATCACACATGTCTTTCGGTAGTGACGTTCACCACCCATTCTGTTAGTCATTAAAATGTTTTCTCCGAGAATACCTTAGGTGTATTTTTATTCACACACAGCATTTACTGGTTACTGGGATATACCACGGTGGTAAAGTAGTAGCAGTACCTAAAAATAGCACGATTATTTTTTTTATAAATCAAAATATTCTTCTAATATCCTTAATATTCTATTTCTTCGATAGATAGGTACTATTTGACATTGCTGACAATTTGAGAGCGTGAGTTTGAGGAAAACAATTTTAGCACCGTCACAAAATGAAGGAAAAACTGAAGGTTCTTGTATAAAATTTTGGGCACACCTCCTGCTTCCACTTTTTTATTTGTTTAATAAACCTTTTTATTATTTAATTTTAAATATACATACACATTGGTTAGGTTTCCATCCCCCACTAGGAATATTCTGCGTCGGGAGAAGCAAACCCATATTACTTTTTTTTTCTTTTAATTTACTTTATCATTTTCAATACAGTTGGACCTAACAACAAGATAACCGCCTCTGGTATACAATATACCTCCATACTCTGAACAGATATAATACTTGAGAATACTTCTGAAAAGCTTTTCTTACCAAAGTATTTTATAGGAAAATTTACCGGCAAAAGTTTTTAATTCAAAATAATGTTGTCTTTCTCCAACAAGTGGGTGAAAAAGTTTAGAGTGAAATATGATGTTCGAGAAATTAAACAAATAAATAAATATATAAAGTATTCCTTCTCGTGAAGTATAGATAGTATCTAAATTATTGAAATGATAACAATGTTGTATGAAATGTTGGGAATATCGTGATACTGAAAATATCTCAATTATATACAAGTTTCTCAGTGAGTTATATCAGACCTATACACTATACAGTATACAGTACACACCACGACCCACACGCTATAATCACTTCAATGGAAAATCGAGACTTTTGTTGAGCTTTCAAACTGAGGGATATCTGTTATAACTTGTAACGTAAAGTTTGTACATACAATACTCTTGATATAATATACAATTTACAATTGATGTAATATACACATATGTATACGCAATATACATGTAGCTGTAAAGTTCAACATGTTATATTCAAAGGAAAAATGAAAAAACTAAATATTTAGATTAAAATCCACAAAATTTGACTTTTTAGTTCGCGACTAGTATTCGAGGGTTTGCACCCTCATCTTCAGGCGATTGTGAATAAAGTAAGCATGAATACAGAGACAGTGCATACAGTACTCACTGGTTACTCACTGTGATATTATACCAAGTTGTAGTAATAGTAGTATGCAGTAAAATATTTTTTCATTTCCTGATAGCCTTGTAGTAAAGAGTAACATCTACATACTCGTACTTAAGTATAATAGGTAATAACATTTACTTCCCAAAGACGCGTAATTTTTTTTATTTCTTATACAATATGTCTTCCTCCCCCGCCCTCCCCCCCTACCCCCTGCCCCTCCCCCCTCCGATCCTTTACGCAGTTCTTACGCTTCGCCTACACGAGTCCTTATTAAATTTTACAAATGATAATAATTCCCTTATTAAATTTCCTTGTCTTCTTTCATTTTCATATATTAATATTGGCTGCCTACATTGTATTGTATTGTATTCTCTAAGCTGGAAGTGTATTAGATACACCCTGTATATTATCATACTTAAGCAGATATACAGGAGGAATCAACGTTTATTTTTTAAATGAAATTGGACCTAAAAATCAGACTATAATAAAACACTCGCTGTCCATATATGTCCTGTAAAGAAAAAAAAAAAAAAAATCGGTTCTTAATGTAATTTTTAAAAATAATTTTCAAATTTTAATCGATTAGTGGCTTATTTAAGATTGGTAACTATAGTTTGTCAAGAAAGAAATAGTTTTTGATAAGGGCGCCTTGTCAACCATAGTGGAAACACAGGATTTCAATAGAAATGTAACCAGCAAACAAAAATCTATCTCCGATTTAATCCGAGAGCATCTCCTTCACGCCAGATTGTACCTACCTGTCTTGTATTATATTGAAAGAACTTAGAAGAATATCAATAGACGGGGGTTTTGTTACTTTTCTTTTTCAAAATACAAGTTTGTGACGCTTTTCCCTCTTTGTCTACCCTCTAGGGAATTCGACGTGATAAGATAGATGGATGCGATACTCCCAGAGTAGATATGTATAAGGAGTCCAATTTTCCTAAAGGTACCAATGCTTTCGTCTGTTAGCTGCAGGCCTCCGAGAACGCTAGTATTTTATATTTCCTGAAATAAAATTAGAGTTTGTGTTTCACAAAGGGAAATTAAGTCGACTAAAAATACGTTTATTTAAACTAAGTATTTAAATTTCCAAGTTTCAGATAAAGCTCAAGTGATTTTATTAAAGTAACTTCACCTCGAATAACATGAAAATTGGTTAGTAAAATTAGCACCCAAACCTTAAATAAACCCTGCTATATAAACCTAATTCTATTTTAAAATAACAGTATTTAGCTTTCCAGTTATTAATTTCAAATCACTCGCCATCGTGTCTGAATTATTTGTATCTTAGTGCACGTAGTTTGATTACAGTAACTTTTCACAAAAATGGTCACCTGAATGTTTTATTGTTTGCCCTGTAAGGGTTGTTTATCTTTGAGATAGTATTATATAGTAATATGTTATAGTGAAATAAAATGAAATAAAAGAATTGTTTCAAATAATATTGAAAAGAAACTGAACAGTGAACATCATCCCCTAGTCCTAGTGTAATCCCCACGTTATGATTCTCTGTCTGGGTGGCTACAATATATTGTAATATTGTTATAATATCCTCTGTAAACATCCACCGTCTCTGTGTACACAACATTACATCCCTACAACCTTCCAGCCAACCAGGTACACACACTGGAGGGGCAAAGTAAACAGAAACATGCTTCAAAGTGGAATATCTCGCAATCCTTAACAGAAAACCAGTAGCGTTACAATTATGTTTCAATTGGGTAGTCGTAATAAATGTGAGATTGTTTTTTTACGCGGAGGCATGACTTTGCCAACACTTTTCTCAGTATTATAAGCTAGAAGAGTCTACATATTATCATTCATGATTCACATATAAACTCATCAGCCTAATACTGGGAAAAATTCACCCATCCAGATATCACGGATATCACAGGATTAGGCTCAGATGCGCGGGGCCTAAAATACAAGCATTGTGCCTGAAATATCAGTATTTAGAAATCGTCTCACAATATTGATAGAATCATCACCTCACGCATAGAAGTCCTCTTCCCCCCCTTTCCATCCCTGATGGATATAGGCCTCTTCCTGTCTCTTCCACAATTCTCTGTTTTGGGCGCTTTGCCTTCCCCCATGTCCCACCGACTCGATGATATCATCGGCCCATCTCCCTTGTGGTCTCCCTACACTAGGTTTATTTTCGTATAGTCTCCAGCTCAGTTATCTGGAGATCGCTTAGAAGTGCGGAGCTTTAAATCTAAACAACTGTGCCAGCTTACGGCACTTCAAGACCCAATCTTTTAGCTTACTGTAAAAAGTGTTGGAAAGTATTTGGGTTTGTGTACACTAGCCCAGATGTAATTTTCATTAAAAAAACAAATGTAATTAGATTCTCATTATGTATTAAAAAGGTAAGGTGAGTCACCTAGTGAATAATTGAATATATTCTTTGTGTTATAATTAGGTATACTCTTTCCAGGTAGTTGTTCTGAAGGTTTTTGTTCAGCAATAGATACAAAGTGGCTTAATATAACATAATAATACCATTTCCTTTCATCTGAAGATTATTTTTCTCGCATATAATCTAAAGCTGTTTGACTTACGCTTGTGTTTCATTTAACTCTAGAAATATTATCTCATTCGTTAAATGAAAAAGTTACAGACAGAACATGTGAGCGGGCATACAATAAAATTACTAGATAAACTGTTTATTCCGTGATAATTCAGGTATTGCGTGTCTTAGGAGTTATAAGTGCCTACCTCTCTATCGTGCCACTAAGCTTTACGAATTGGCATCCTCGACAGTGAATGATGTAGAATTTGGATTTGTATACACCATCGAATTTCATAAATACGAGTAAAAATATTCAACAAAACACAAGGCGCCTGATTAAATGCAGCAAACTCATATTATGTAGTTATACTAATATGAGAAACCTAGATCTTCTTTCTTTGGGAACTGTTTGTATTATAAGGCATTGTACCAATTAATTTTTTATTTTATTTTATTTAATTAAAATATTACGCTCTTCGGCATTATAGCGTTCAGCCTTTGCGCTAAAGAGTGTACACAGAACGAGTTACAATTTAAAACAAAAACAAACACTGTTTTTATCTTTTCTATTGTATCTGTGCTGAATTTGACTATTCGTATTACTGCTTGTTTTGCCTTGCTATTCTATATCATTTGTGCTATTATCATTTATATTATGCCTTATTTTATATTATATATTGTCAAAGGCCGTAGGCCGTGAATTGTCTTAAATAAAAATAATTAAAAGTAACATAGAAATAAACACGAAGAATAAAACAAACCAATAATAGTTTGTAATGTACCATGGCTATGTATACAGTGACTGAATGAATGATTAGTATGTAACTAATATGTATAACCTTAATATTGTAATATAATCTGTAGCAGGATGAAGGCTAATAAGTCGTAATGATGGTGATTTATAAAGGAAGGTCTCCAATGTCCTCCATTATTCATATAATGTGCGTGTGTTGTGTGCTACCCACACTATATAGACACTCCATACAATACTCCACTGTGCAAGTGTGTAAGGCCAAGGGACAAATTACTCATCACCCCCTTGCTTTATTATCACTTGAGGCTCTCTTCTCTCTGTAGACACAGTGGCGGGTCTTACATACACACATACAAGTACACAGATAATAATAAAACCCTTAGGACCTGAATGTCCTGTTCTGTGTTTATTTTTTTATTTTATTAATCTTACGAGTACAAACAGTTTTTCAATAAGCATAAACAATTAACATCAGCAACAAATACACCAGCGAAGACTCAAGGATTACCAAATTATCCGTGTCACAAAAGCAATTCATTTTTAAAGGAAAACTAAGATAAAAATCACATTATAGACAAACACACAATAAACCTAACTATTCAGTTAACAATAATAATTTGGAATAGTCAATATTAAAAATTCAATAGACAATCACATACAAATTCGACGATATAATAATAATAAGAGATAATTTGTTATAATTTAACTGTGTATTCAACAGATATCGTTATTGTATTTAAAGCTCGCGACCCAACTATGACGAAAGGGCAAACGAGATAGCAATGTTACTTTAGCCGACGATACTATTCATCGGGCAACCGAGCCTAACACTACATAAATGAAGTCCTTTTTTTGTAAAGAAATCCTGAATTGATAGTTTAGCAGGCCTTCCACACTAGTGTAAATAATAATTTAATATAAATAATATGGACCTCTACTGTGTGGTGTGCAGGATACCCCTTGCCCTCCCCCTTCCTAATCCTCCGTAAGTGGAGATACATAGGTGCTTACCCATGATTCCCTTGAAGGGGACCTCTACTCAGCTATTAGTTGAACAAACACTGGACCTTGTGCCGCCGTGCGATGTTAGCAATTTCTCAATGTAAATACAGTAGAGACCGTGGATGTGAATGTAATGTGGTGAGTGGTGAGTCGTGTGAAGTGAGTCGTGAGGTGATAATGGAATGGAATGGAATATAATCACAGGATAGGTGGACCGAGTGAAACAATGTCATACAACTTCAATAACATTCAAGTGATGAGAGCAAGAGTGCCGTAATAAGCCTCAGGCAGAAGAAACTGAGATAAACGCGTATAAAACTTAGGCATTTAGAATAACAAGTACCCAGTTCACCTATCTATATTTAAGTGGGATTTTAACTTAGATAGGTCGAATAAAGGTCGGAAAGGTCATTTCTATTGCGTGAAGAAAAATTGGAGCATTGTTTCGAGTGTTTGATCCGAAGGTTCTTGGAACCTCTTATTAATTGGATCAATCTACTCTAGAGACAAAAAAATGTAGGTAAAGCATTTCAGAGGGATCCAAGGGTCAAGACACTGAGCGATTGAGAGGATCCAGTCACCTCATCATATCACACGAATGTGCTTCACGAGTAGAACTCATATCTTTTTAACAAAATGTTGATTCTATCTATTCTTGGTGGGACACACCATCGGATTGAAGGAACCAAAGCGCCTCGGAAGGGCGTGCTTGTTATCGTTTGGAAGATCGCGAAAAAAAGTTCTAGAACGTGAAGTCGTGAAATCATATCAGATTACTTCAATTCCTTTCTAATTTTGCTTTGACAGAGAATTCAGTAAATATGTTAAACGACTCTCTTATTAAACAAAGACAAGACGAGGTAAAATCAAGGCATCAGATGTAATAATCTGGATAATATTTGAGGAGTCACTTTAACTATTATTTATCAGTATATATGAAATGAAATGAAAACTTTATGAATTAAACTAATTGGATCCTAAATGTTTTATTACTAACATAAATTTCATTTTAAACAACACAATGACTGATGTTAGTTTACAGTTGGGACTTTGTAGCGAGGAGTGTGGGCAGTGGGCTGTGGGCAATAATATAATAATTATATTAGTTTAGATTAAACAACCAACATGTTTTATAAATACTTAACTAACTTATTAAACTCATCATTATAATTGTCTAAATTTAAATCTCATTAAGATACATTTAATTACGATTCACCCACACAAGTTTTTAATTAATGGATCGTGTAATTCGATCGTTTTTGTATGAAGATAGTGGAAATCCATATTCAATAAAATATTAAGTCGAGTTTCAATAAGATTTGAGAAATCACAGGAGTGAATTTAATAAAATCTTGTAAAAACACTCAGCAATTTTGCACAAAATTTAATTAATTATGCCAAATGTTTTTACTAGGTTGTACTAAAATTATCAAGACCGGTTCTTATGGAATAAATTGAAAGATACAAAAATGTTATTACCTACAGTCCCTACAGATTAACTCATTACAATTTTGCCTAACAAGTCCATTGTTCGCTGTATATCTGCTGAGTTTACCTACTACTTCATACTTTTATTTTATTTTATTTTATTAATCTTTAGTGTGCATACAGTTTCTATATAAAATATAAACAATCTTAAATATCCTCAACAAACAAACCAGCTAGGACTCAAAGATTACTTAATTACAATTTGGGTAGTCAAAAGCAACACATTATAAAATTTAAAAAAAAGAAACAAATTTCGTTATACCTGAAAGTCTGAAAAAACTCAAGCCAAATTTTTTTTAGAAAATTAGTTTTTTATACCGACATAATGATTATTTATTTGCTGTATACAGTCCAATTTATGAATTCGAGAAATTAAAATCAAAAAAGTGAAGTTAATTCTATGTATGTTAGCGACAAACACTGTCCCGTAAAACCACGTGTTTGGAGACATAGTAGTCTATGTGTGAGGTACAGATTTAATTTACACTCTACGAGTATGTACAATAAATCTCAGTAGTTGATATTATCCCGTGTTTTGCGGAGACCAGAGCAGGTCAGGGTGGGGATCGGGTATGAAGGTGGAGTAGGGAGGGGAGCAGGTCCCTCGTGTAGGGGGGGTGACTATTAACAAAATATTATCATGGAAAATATTTAATAGAACGGTAGTGAAACGCAATATAAGCTGGGAATTTATGGCGGGTAAAGTAAAATATTTGAATTGAATATTTCATACATCATCATATTATATTGACATTCTATCTGATTTTATATTCGTTGTGTTCGCTTCCGTACGATATTGTATGTAGATTTATCCATAACGAACAAAACACTCGTACCTATGACACAAAATCTTATAGAAGTTTTTATACTTTTTAAATTGAATCACACCTACACTGCACACCACCCAGCTTTGCACAAGAACTCTAACCAAAAACTACGAAGGAAAAGGCGCTGAATCAGACAAAAGACGATCAGAAACGTCGGGTTCAAAAATGAAACCCCTTCGACCACGGCCATACAGCCCGGAAAACAACCAAAACTGTGACTCCGGCCGTGAAAGCCTTCGGACTTACATGAGTTGGTATTTTTGGTACATCACCAAGAAACCTATTAGCCTCTAAAAGACGTCATTCGTCATTGACCACTTTCTCCTATCTCTTAACCAAAAAACCACGAAGGAAAAGACAAAAGACAATCATTTATTAACCACTCCTTAAAAAATGATAAATCATATCTGAATACTACTTTGTACGCTCTTTTGCTCGCTAAATATGAGTGCGGTTGAGGTGTTTTTAAACAAATATATCTCATTATTAAACTTACTGCTATTAAGTGGTTTCTTTCAACCAACTAAATAAATATAAGGAACGTATTATTTAATATACATATTATAGAATAAGCTAATAAGCTCATGAATTTAAAATATGGCGATCCTTTCTCTCTATTTTATTTCATACCTAATTGGCTGCCTAACGCCAGCCCTGTCATTTTTCATATTGCGAGTAGGTTGCTAAATTATTATTGTTGTTATGAAAATAATCTCTCCTAATACCTACCCTGGAGTGAATCCAACAAGTACCTCCCCACTCCCCTCTCCAGCCCGCCCCTCCCCGCCCCACCCACACACCACAGATGGCTTATAACTGAAAATTTCCAATAATATTTCATATTTCCACAAAACAATAAAATAAAATATTATCGAACTACAGAGTGAAGTAATGTTAGGGGAATTGAAAAACAATATTCATGAAAGATGTTGACAAATTGTAAACTAGCTTATTTACACGGCTTAACCCGGATAAACAAACATATTTAGAGGAAAAAACATCTGTATCGATCTCCAACCAAATTATGGTCTAATCTTATAACTAATTAAGTGCCTACTAACTAAAGAAGACTTTTTTTTTATTATTTCATAGGCCGTATTTCATAGTAGGCCGAAAATGTTATCCTAGTCGCGGGTAGAAGATGGATTGATAAAGCTCAGGATAGAAAAAAATGGATGGAAATGGAAGAGGCCTACATACATCCAGCAGTGGAAGAAAAAGAAAAAAATAAGTTTAAAACACACTTATTTTACTTCAAAAAGTTACAACATTGGATCTATTATAATATTTGAAATTTTCGTTTTATTGTCTCTTACACAATTTCTTTCTACTTTATCAAGGTTTTAGAATGAATAAAGGCAATAGAAGTGTTTTGCACTTATCCAAAATGAATCAAGATTTAGAATGTCTTTCAGCCATGCCTAGGTTCTAATTAAAGTAACTTATATTCTTTCAGCCAATTGTTTTCAAATTAATCTCGCATATAAAAACATTTTAACATATTGATTCAAATTATGGAAAAACTTGAGTGCTTCGCTTAGTAAAAATATAGCATAAAATCCCTGATGGCATCGAATATGTTGTAGTAACATAAATAAATATGGTAATACATATTACTATAATGTCATGATGCGATGTGAACACACCTGTGTACCTGAAAAGTACTCGGAATTTCAGCTGAAACAAAATAATAATGTTGCCAACAGCAATAATAGTGAAGTAAAGATAAAATCACTGAAGCATATCCAATATCTACTTTGCCTCTACTCTCTACCATTGCTTTCCTATAGTCTTTATGTCGCATTAAATGGAGCGGAAAAAAACACACATTACTTTTCATATAATATTATTTGAAAGCTATTTTCAGAACATGCTGAAAATCACAATTGCAACATTTCAAATACACATTCTGACATCTCAATTAGCGAGAATTAATCCCAGGCGCGGGCGAGAGCTCCATGTCCCACGTACCATACAATGACAGACCATCACAGAGGATATAATATAACACACCTACCACTCGCATTCGAATTATTTTTTACTTCCCCGTCGACGCAGTAATAATAACAATTATATGAAACGCTGAAACATTGTTGAAATATTTTGTTGCTTCAGGCAGAGTTGGGACGAGGCATTTTGACGCCCGCCTACGGCAAAAAACACACTCATTTCATTTTACATCTCTCGACCATTAAATAATATTTATTTCGTACAAAAAAACATATGAAACCTTTTAAAGATATTTACAAAGTAATCACAAAATTTAACTTCATAAATTATTAAAACGTTTTACAATATGGTTAGCCACTCATTCTGAATGTTACTATTTGGATTTATGGGTACAAATTTTATAGATGTAGGAACTTACTAATATTTTTATTATCTAAAATCATCAAACGAACGTCAGTAAACAATGCGAATATAGGTAAACTCCACAAAACTGTATTACAAGGCCGTGTAATCTATTTGTGCTCGCTTGAGTAGTTGTCCTCAATAATTTGTCTCCAATTTCATATTTTTCCGGACGTTTTTTACTCGTATTAGTTATTGTATGCGCGCGGTATAGTAAGCTCTGAGTGGTAAAACTTAGCAACATCCCTGTATTCCCACGAGGAAAGTTAAAGAGCGATATTGTTGTGTTGTGCTTTGAATACAATATTAGGTGAGTACCTACCCAGTGTAATACTCACTCCCTGATGTAAAAATCTTTCCCGTTTATTTTATTTTTCAGTATTTTCAGTATTCAGCAACACCTCACTGCGTAGCGAACATTTCATTTAAAAGCCATTCCATCAAAAAAATTCATGCGAAAAACAATAAAGTGACAAACTCGTTTCCCTCTTCACTCACTTTGTACAGCAGCGGCTATACAAACACAGGTATTATTATGTACTAGTATTCAAGCAGCTCTGCTAAACAGGCGGATATACTTGTCAGTTCGTGGATAGTTCATAATAGGGGCTTTGTCTTCTCCGAAGCCGTCCTCCAAATATGTAACAATGCCCTATCTTGGATTCTCTGCAACCAAATGACTTCATCTAGAGGCAAATATTCGACAGCTAGTTTTTAAAGCCAAAATAAATTGTTAAGAAAATGAAAGATTTAATCTCGATATTATTCTGAAATTGTTAAAATACATACCTACCGCGTCTAAATTATCGATAGTCTCACAACCCAACTATGACGTCACGGTAATTTCCCATGGCATTAAGGTTCAAAATCGCATGATAAAACGGTAAAAATAGCATTTTTCCTATTTTTGGGGTTAATTTCGCTTTAACAAATAAGCTTTTTCGGTTATTCCTTAGATTTTAATGCATATTATCAATATAAAAAAAAATCTCTGGGACTTTCGGGAAACGAGTTTCTATCTTTCGGAAAAAAGATAAGAGGTGTTTTTCACAAATATTTTTGAGAAATCTATACAAGATATCAAAAATCTTTTACGGTTATTTCCTAGATTAAGGTTCAATGCATCTACCCTATTTTGTTCCAACGCATATTTAGTAACGGTTGTCGAGATATAAGGTCTCCCGTTTTTAGAAATTTTTGAAATGTCGGTATGCATACGCTTAATGCCGTGGAAAATGACCGTGACTTCATAGTTGGGTCGCGAGCCTTAGTGAGAGACTGACGACTTTTTTTTAAACAAGTACAACATACAGATAGGGATAGTAAGCGATTTATTGAACAACATGATATACCTACCTTCCTATATAGAATGCACGATGGTGGTGGAGTACCTACTTGCTTTGAGAAGAATTTTCATAAAATGAAAACACAAAGTCACAATAAAAAACTTAGGGTACCAATACCAACATTACACAATGAATACTAAACTAGATGCTATAACATACACCATCCCTTGCTGGGAAGGTAAAGAGAAAACTGATTCCAATACTTTTAGTAAAGTCCTTGCTTTTATCATAAAACACACTGAAAATAATATCATATGTGTATTAGTTGCCGAGCTCTGCAAATAATTTTAGGTACCCATAATTTGAGATTAACTTCAAACGAAATCTGCAAGCTTAACGTTTAAGGAGAGCCGTTCTTCAGAAGTTCCGAGTTCTCTTGAAAGTGTTTCGACATCTTGACGAATGGACTCGCCTTAAATTGATTTTTTTATTAAAAAGATAAATGCCCGATCCCACCAACTACCACCTAGGAAGCAGACCCCTAAGGAATTTCCATACAAAACCACAGATAATTTGAGTGATTATTATAACTGTCATAACCTTTAAGATATAAATCCATACAAAATACAACATGCAGCTACTTAAGTGAGGGAGATTCTGGGCGGAGATATTTGGGCACCTAACTAAGTAGAGCTGCATGTTGTATTTTGTATGGATTTATATCTTAAAGGTTATGACAGTTATAATAATCACTCAAATTATCTGTGGTTTTGTATGGAAAATCCTTAGGGGTCTGCTTCCTAGGTGGTAGTTGGTGGGATCGGGCAAAAGTGTTTTTAATTGTCGCTCGTCTCTTTCCTTAAATCGTATGAATGGGTCCCCCACTCTTTTTTGATATTTTTTTCATAAGATATTTTTCATCATCTTCTGAATGTCATAGAATGTTTCCGCAGAGAAAATTTGCATGTGTTTTTGTAGATACATACAAAGCATTCACTGGTTACCCTTATATTGGGATACATGGTAGCTGTAGAATACAAGAAATGTATACTTCCTTTATTACGCATTTGAAATGTTCTTTACCTCGTGCCATGCTAGTTAATAACAGTATATAAACATACCTGTAGGGAACTTAATAATTTATTTTACCTCCAAGCATTTACTTTCGTTAGGTTTATTTTTATTAAAGAATATTATAATTTTCGTAGGTAATTAATAATTAACTAGTGTGTAAACCTGCTGATAAACGGGCGACAATTTTGACGTAAAAACCTACGTTTCAATTGATTGTCAAGAGACCCTGGTTTCTGGGTTAACGACTCCATTCGAAAATCTGAACTTCAACATGTGATATAATAATTATTCAACAGACTCTTGAGAGCAGACATACTGACATTCCAAAAATTTAAAAAAACGGCAACCGTTACTAAATATGCGTTTGAAAAAATAGACTAGATACATTGAACCTTTATTTAAGGAATGACCGTTAAAGATTTTTTTTATATCTTGTATTGATTTCTCAAAAAATGTGATAAACGCCTCTGATATTTTTTCCGAAAGATAAAAAAGTCGCGAAAAATAAATATTTTTTGTGTTTATAATACGCATTAAAATCTAGGGAATGACCGTGAAAGTTTTTTGATTGAAGCGAAATATCCCCAAAAAAATGGAAAAAACGCTGTTCACCATTTTGTCATGCGATTTTGAACCTTTTAATGCCGCGAGAAATTATCGTGACGTCATAGTTGGGTCGCGAGAGCCTTAAAGTCAACGTAAAAAGGCACCTAATTCATTGAAATGATTTATTATTATTACTGCAAATTAAAAACTTTGGTATGATAATTCAATAAATGTTAGGTTACAAGACTAACTACCCACTGAAAGAACACAAAAGGACATACGGACAACAGGCGTTTTATTATAATGATGTTTACGTAGGATAATAGAATTTGTAGATTTTCTTTATGTTGGGATATTTACTTTTCCCAAAACTGTTCCCATGCCTTTGCCACGCCTCGTGGAAATCCTCAAAACCTTCGCGGTGCCTAAAGTTTATATGTTCTTATATTTATTTCACATCTATATCTACTTATACCTACATATTATTATGTAGAATCATCTCCTTTGTTTTCTACACTACACATATTAAAGTTGTGTATTGTGAATGTTGTTCCAGGTGTTCATCAAATCCGAGCTGAAAGTTGGAGTAATCTATGTGAAGGAAGGGCAGTTCACTGAAGAGGAGATCTTAGACAACAATGACAACTCACCGCTGTTCGAAGAGTTCCTGCAGGTGCTGGGAGACAAAGTCAGACTGAGGGGTAAGGACAGAATAATATATTAACATCTGGGATATCATTTCTTTGGGATATCCCATCTGCCTGCACTTTAGGACTTTAAGATTACTGATCGGTGACCGCAGTACGGTAGTCTAAAGTTCAATGGAAATACAGGATATCCGAAAGGAATAACAAAGATTGAGATGGTGATACGATTGTATGTACACATAATAATGGTAGTCGAGATACTCGTAGCTTGTAATGTACTGAGACGATATTAAGCTGAGGTTGCAGTTCTCCACTAGTTGGTGAAAGATCATTTTTAGGATGAATTAATGACAAACTAAATATACTCGTACAAATTTTGACTTTGCTAACGTGCCCAGTGTTCAAGGATCACGTCCGTATAACTTCAAAAAATTAAAATTAGTGGACTTTTTTAAATATAGCAATGGCAGTTTTTTTTATTTTATCTTCAATATTATGTTATTACCTTATTCTTAAATAAATAAATAAAAACTTTATTGAAGTAATGACATGCATTAAACAAATGGCGGGTTTATTGCCATGGGCAATATCTGCCAACCAACCACTTCCATTCTTCTTCTTCTTCTCACCCTTCTCACGCCTAGTGTTGGGCATAGGCCTCCCCCTTATACTTCCACTGCTCCCTAACTTGTGCCGACCACATCCATCCGCCCCCGGCAACCTTCCTTATGTCGTCCGACCACCTTGCCTGGGGCTTACCAACGCTTCTTCGGCCTGTTCTTGGTCGCCATTCGAGAACTTTTTTAGTCCATCCAGCATCTGCTGTTCGTGCTATGTGGCCAGGCCAACTCCACTTTTGTTTGGCGACCATAAGGACTACATCGGTGACTCCCGTTTTCTGTCGTATCCATATGTATTGGTTCTTCTGTCTCTTAGTGATATCCCTAGCATTCTTCATGCATCGATATAAATGAATCAGGTATCGTGTATTCTTACGTGCATCGATATAAATGATTTTAGTTGTTTGTTGTGCAAAACTATATCGTATGCATTGTGTTATGAGTTATTTGTGTTATTATAATAATTATTACCTATAAAATTAGTTAGCGTACAAAGTTATATTAAGTAATAGAATACTCGTAGTTAGAGAGTTGTTAAGATTCCAGTTGATTGAGGGATTTCATGGAATGCACTTGGTGCAGTATACTTAGAATAATATTAATATTACTTGTTGTTGAAACTTGATGAGTTTGCATTATATTATATTAGTCTATAGTACCAGGCTGGCAGAACAGTGCAATGGAAACCTTAGCAAATAATTTCACAACTAGAGTTACTCTACATGCAGTTTCTAGTATTAACTACCTTTGAAGTTCTCCCATTGTCTATCTTTATTATAAGAGTATAATTAAACTTGTTCTATCCGAATATTGGATTACCATCAGAATTGTAAGAGTTCATACAACGATGATCATATGTAGTTAAATATAAACTATAAAATATCATTGTTTGACTGAAGTATTTTGAACGAAGCTTCTCGGTAGAAATGTTTAGTAATATTAATTAACAAGAAATTGGGTTGTCTCTCTTCAACTAAGCACCTGACCTTCAGGGCTCACTCGTACTGAAGAGACCCCGTAACATTTACGACCCCTCGAAAAAACATCGACAAAATCATAAAGGCATTACTTTTACTGTGCGCCATTCTTTGCAACTAACCATTAGGAGTCTCCCTAATCTACATTGTATCCGTCACGAAAGCCTCGTGAGTACCCTCTGTTCCTTTAAGGAACAAGAGAGAGGGACTGGTATAATGTAAAGAGAGACGATTGGATATAATAATTAATATTATAGTAGGTACCTTGCTTAGATGTTTCATATTTCCTACATACTACAATATCAGTTGTTGGGTATCAATGTTCCATCTGTTAAACTAAGAAGCTTTGAACATCAAAGGGCATTGCATGATATTATCTGGTTAGGATATTATTTACATTAAGTAACTATATTTTAATACAAACAGTATGGAATCAATATGCCAACCCAACCGACCCATATCATTATCAACTATTAGATAGGTACCTACTGTAGGATTTACAAAAACCTACTAGACGAGAGACAAGAGGCCTAATAGAGTCTGTGTTTAAATTTCCTGTCGAGTGCACTTTCGTTCATGATTCCATTAAAACTTAGGTAACATCAAGTGAAGGAATAATAAACAATAACTGATTTATGGAATGGTTAAACAAGAGTTTACTGCAATGCTCTCGTTTAGTATGGCATGGTTCAATATTAACGTAGGTCCTGTCTTATGTGTTAACCAAAGTGTTGCAATATTTTGTTCTGTAGGTAGATACATTTACACTTCAATAATAATTGAAAAAGAATTATTCGGAGGGCGCTGGTGTTGAATGATTGTAATTATTGAAGGTCCCTCCTCACACCCGAATAACACAGGCGCCAGTTTTTATTCGCATTTTCGCATATTCACACCGTCCGGAATGACACCTTCAATATCCCTGCTACAAGGATGATTACAAATAATGAGCTACATTACATAATAACTTAGACTAATTTGCAGACGAGTGGAGATCCTTAAGAGGTCGAATGATTGTTGTTCGGTTTGTCTGAATTTTGTAATTCATCATATACTCATAAACCACCGCCTCACTGAATTAAACATCTAGGAATCTGTTTCATACAGAGATATAGAGGTACACATACGTTGTCAAGTATAAAGTAATATAAAGTGAGGTGACATAAAGACGGTGTTGTGTTTTAGAAATAATCCTTCCCCGTCTAATGTGTTTTTAATGACATTGTTTTTATAACGAAGCGACTTTATAAAGAGGAACAATACCTTTCATAATACCCAACGTGAAGAAAAACATTCAGACGGAATATTTGTGTACAAAGAAATTATTATTTCTATACGTGAATCATTAAAAAGTCATTCTCGTAAATGAGAGAAGGATATTGCACTCATTCCGAATCTCTTTATTTATAGAGCACTTTGAGGCAGTTGTATGGTTTTTTATAGTATGATTTTGTACGGTAAAACACCCTAAATAGATAGAAACACCACTCCATTGTCTTCTCAATATTACAAGGAGGAAATTGGAGAGTAAAAGAATACACTCTGTATGATATAGATCTCATAAAAAAATCTCAAATATTCAGAGGCTTGGTATGAAAGGGCAAATAAAATAAATTGTTCGTAAAAAATGCTTTTCGTTTCCATAATATTTTACAGAGAAAGGTAAATACTGGGCAGGGCAGGTCTAAGGGTACAAAATATTTACTGGAATATTTGGTCGTAGGTATTTGCAAAGTAAATATTTCCATACTTCTTCGTCTCCAGCCTCTCCCTTCCTCTTTATTTTTTATTATAAAATAATTTTACTAAATCTATACAGGAATGTAGTATTGCATATTCGTTTGAAGTATAGAATGGTTTCTCTGAATATTAAATACATTTTCCTTTGCTGGGTGCTGCGTGGGTACTACGATACCTTCTACCCACCGTCCTTCCAGGAAGTAAGCATTCCAATACAAAGCAAATATTTTTTCACTGACGTCAAGATGTTTCTTATAAAAATGTTATTAATTGCCTTTCAATCAACTTACTTAGTACAGAACTCCTCACTATAATATCACCAAATATTTCAATCATAAAAACTGATGCGCTAAAATGATTCAATATTTTAACATTGTAACACTTACGGAGTTACAATGTTCAAGTATTGGGACTTACAGATTTGGGAGGCCAAATAAATAAACCCTTATCTCCCTGTGTTGGGTCTGGGATTCTCAGGCCCCAGATTATATTCTAATGCATGTAAATCTGGAGTGAATATCGCAAATTAAGGCTTGCGACTCAAATATGTATGACGTTCCGGTCATTCC
This sequence comes from Ceraclea dissimilis, assembly GCA_963576895.1. Taxonomy (NCBI): domain Eukaryota; kingdom Metazoa; phylum Arthropoda; class Insecta; order Trichoptera; family Leptoceridae; genus Ceraclea; species Ceraclea dissimilis. Next base: position 165,995 of record OY756372.1, read on the forward strand.
CCTCGGCACTAAGGTTCAAAAATGGCATTGAACAACCGCATGATAAAAATAGTATTTTTTTTTTCATTTTTTGGGTTAATTTCGCTTCATTCAAGAAACTTTTATGGTCATTCATGGTGGGTGAAATGAATTGATTTGTGAATTCTATAATATGTAGGTAGGTTCCTAATTCTATGAGAACGGAACCTAGATAGATATATTAAATTATTGCTGATGTATTAACTGCTTGAATGCACGCCTCCTAGGAAGCAACTGTACTCACATGAAGCCATAACATTGTTGAGGTTTTCTTGAGATTTCGGAGAACAGAACATTAATATAATCAAAGACAAGAATTTCATGACTCTAAAGACCTGAAAATATGATCCAAAAACATTTTAACCACCCTTAACTAAATATGACCCTAAAAATACCTTAATTTTCGCTCCATAAATTGCATGATATTTTGCACCCTAAATTGTCATTGCTAAAGGAGTTACTGCCTGATGACACATTGCGTAATCTTTAAAATTTCATGACGCATGATGGACACTAAAATTAATGGTAAATTGTGTAAAGTACACCATTAGTTAAAGTGACTTTTGAACTTTGCAATATTGGTGATAATTGTAAAATTCAGTCGCGCTATTCCGTCAAAATAAAAAAAACACAGAATGTCTGCCGAGGCGTACCTACTTGTAGGAATATATTAGAGAACACAATTTTATCACTGCGAAAAAAAGCATACCTATTTTTGAAAAAAAAAACGTCTAGGAAAATAATATGACGTTTATCCTAAATGTCATGACATTTATGTTCTCATCATGTCTTTAACATCCTTACTAGAGGTAAGTAAAGGAATTTCCTTGTTACGTAACCAAACCACCTCCCTAATATACTATACATATACTTGTATAATGTATACATATGTATGTATACTCACTTATTAGATACTTTCACCGCCAATATTCAGCGTATTGGGAAATCTTGCGGTTTAGAAATAATTCCTACAGATATTTTATTAAATTCTTAAGAGTACGCATATTGACATTTCAACAATTTCTATAAACGGGAGACTTTGGATCTCGACACCCGTTACTAAATATACTTTGGAAAAAATAGAGTAGATACATGAACCTTTATCTAGGGACTAACCGTGAAAGATTTTTTACATAAAACATGTGAAAAACACCTCAGATCTTTTTTTCCGAAAGACAGAAACTCATTTACCAAAAGTCGCGGAGTTTTTTTTTGTACTGATAATATGCATTAAAATCTAGGGAATAAACGTGAAAGATTTTTGATTGAATCGAAATTAACCCCAATAAATGAAAAAACGCTATTTTTACCATTTTATCATGGGATTGTTTACGCGATTTTGAACCTTAATGGCGTGAGAAATGACCTTGACGTCATAGTTGTGCCGCGAGGCTTGACATAAAATTATTTAGCATATACCTAATGTAAGAGGTAGGCACTTACATACATCCGTATGTACATCCATCTCCCCTACACAAGAGACTACTAGATTACATGCGATGGGACTTCTGATCCAATCAAAGGTTCTTTTATTAGAAAAATCTTACAAAATTTATTACAAGAAGTATAGGGCTAATTTCTGTTGAGCTGTTTCTTCCGGCTTACTCAAAAAACAAGATTTAGAAATTGCACATACCTCTTCCAAGTTGGAGGATAAAAAAGTATTTTTTACTAAAAGTGTCAGAACTTTTCTATAGAGTAACAGTAAGCAAAGCTTGCCTCGTGAAAGGACAAATGCATCCACTAATTCGAATCAACAACAAACTCAATTATTCAACATCTCTAATATGAAATGTACATAGTTCGCGACGTTGGTTGAGGCGGCAGTCTCCCAAGCGGGATGTACCAGGTTCAAACCCCCGCGCTGACGATGAATTTATTTATTTATTTATTTTACAATCGTACACGGCTTTTAGGCCATTTGAACAAAGTATATTGCAAAAATCACACAAAAAAAACAATCAATAAATACAGTCGAACAATTGTGCATTACACATAATTTATCAATTACAAATTTACATCATAACACAAAACCACACACAAAACATAGTCAGATCTAAAAAAGAGACATAGCAAACAGAATAAACTGTCATAAAATGTAAATAATAAGTCCTTCTCAACAAATAAAATTAATCAGGCAAGTAGCCACACTTTGCGATACAGGCTTTTAAAGCCTAGTGCAAAGTGTGCAGGAAAGTATTTGGGTTTGTGTATGCAAGTCCAGATTCTTATAAAAATGTAAGTTTCATATAATAATTATGGTCTTTATTTTTGTCTCCAGGTTTTGACAAGTACAAGGGCGGCTTGGACACCGTGCACGACCTGACGGGACTCTACTCCGTGTACACGAGTTGGCGATCCATCGAGATAATGTTCCACGTGAGCACGCAGCTGCCGTACGAGAGACACGACCCCCAGAAGCTGCAGAGGAAGAGACACATTGGGAATGACATCGTGTGTGTCGTCTTCCTGGAGGCGGACAATACTGGATTCTCTCCAGCTTGCATCAAGAGTCACTTCCTACACACATTTATATTAGGTGAGTCCAACAATTAAATCAATTAATATTTGCTATCTGTGATACCTATATGGATAGATGAATGCTTCCCAGTATTAGGCTGAGAAGTTTATACGAGTAGGTATATCAATATGTCGTATGTCGAGACATGCCAGTGAGGTGCGATGCGAGGGACCTGATGATGGTCACTGACAATGCCGTTATGGCTGCTAATTTCTGGAGTGGGGTGGCCTAGTGGGGGGTAGCTCGGACCCGAAAATGAATGAATGAATCAATCATGAATGATAATATGTAGACTCTTCCGGCTTATAATACTGAAAAGTATGTTGGCGAGTCTGCCTCCGCGTAAAATCCAGATACTAATACTTTGCACAAAAATATGTATGTTTTTTTTTAGGAAAAAGTAGTAAGTAAAAAAAAAAGCGCCGCAGGCATTTTTCTTCAAAAACTGATAGATTTTTATGCTAATTTTAGAAAATGTATGATATTATGAGAAAGTTTATGCAAAAAATGTGATTTTTTGTGAGGTTTTATCATTTAGTATAAAAAAGTATGTACCTATATTCCAATCTCTAGGGGGGGGGGGCAGATGTCCCCCCCTGCCACCCCTGACAATGCCCATGTCTGTTTGTTTAATACATAACTGCAGATTAAACTAATCTATCTCTTAATAAATTATTAATCGTAGTAATTTGATAGGAATTACTGCGTACATTTCTAAAGGAGCGTGGGAGTCAGCGTGGAATTTAACATTTACTGAGTCAACTGATAGAGTCTACAAGTACACAAATGTTTAGAATATGACGGATGGTGGAAATTTTAAGGGAATTTAAATATTTCACGCATCTCCTTAAACATTTAGACAGCAATTATTATATCTACCTATAGGTACCTATGTATATGTAACAATTATCAGTATAATCATACACAACTTACATAATTCTGGTGGAAATCGGGTATGTTTGTAACGCAAGGCCGTGGCAACTTTTGCGAGTTGTTCGAATAGATACGGAATTTAAAACAGGCCTCAATCGCAACACCTTTAGCTACTTACGGTCCAAAAGTGCTTGACTAGTAATACTATTCATCATTGACAAAATATTTCCTAATACCTATATCGTTTGTCCATTCTTGTCTTTGGTATTCACTCACATTACGCACTTGCAAAATATTTCGACAGATGTCGAGCTCATTTATGTTAAATTTACACATTTTGATTAATAAATTAAATTGGTAAATATTGTAGTACAAAATATTATTAAGTAGAATAGAAAATAGAAACGCTAAATAGAAACAGTATTCATCATAATAATGTATGTACGTGCAATAGCGTGTAAGGGCTATCACACACCTCCGAAAGTTCAGTTAACTGAATCGACCGTTTGCAAAAAAGCTCTGACGAAAATCTATTCCTGAATTTAAAATCAGGGTAACACTGAATTCAGAGAGAGGTTTTAGTCGGAGTTTTTTTGCAAACGGTCGATTCAGTTGACTGAACTTCCAGACATGTGTGATAGCCCTAAGGAAGGGAAAAGAACGTGCAATCTGTTCTCTCTGCCTGCCCCACAAACCACACCGTTTTTGACAGATTACAGCTAGTATAATATTATAACATCATGTAGGTCTAAGTACAGACTACAGACGCGTAGGTAAAGTTTTACTTTGAGATGATCTTCATGGAAATAAATTCATTTTCCCCTTCAACTCAATTACTTAATTTTCTCAACCACAAACTCATTTCCATCTTGCTCCACACCCACACCACAATCATAATACCAACATCTTCTTCTTCATCTCACCACTTTTAATTTCACTCCGAGACCATACAATCATATTTCTCTTACTTTACCCCAATGTAGACTAAGTATCTCCTTCCACTATGAGGCAAGTACAACATCAGTACCGAGCCGAGACATTTCATGATTGTTTATAAAAATGTATACTTCTCATAATACTTTGAGACAAATCTAAGAATTAAACAAAGTAACAAAGAAAACTAATCACATTTACCGAGTTATGAATTAACAAGATGATTTAAATTGCAGGAGAATACTTTTAGACGCAGACTTTTATAAATCCCAACTAAGGAAGAATTTCATTATTATGTTGCCAGTATGTGTTCCCACAGTTTGCCAACTTTACGATTAGAAAGTATCGTAACAGCTACTGCACATTCGCAGCTAATCTGTAACTTATTTCATTGGTGAATCTCGTCCAAAATCATCATGGCGACAATACGGGTAACCAGTTATTCTCAAATATTCTCTTGTATAGTTTATACCCGAAAAACAGACTCGTATACAGGTACATTCAGATAGATGACGAGAGTCATTGCTTCGTCAAAATTCACTAAAAACCCTTTTACTTTAATTTTTATTGATCATATTAATAAATAGAAAACAAAATCTACTATCTACTGCTATAAACTCAGGACACATACACACACACACACACTTTTTTTTCGCTCAAATAACGAAATTATGTACCAGAGATGTTTACAGTTATTGATTGATTGTTTACTCAATTCTCTAAAAATTAAATAAAATGAAACCTGAGTATATCGTAAATATCTAATTGAAATATAAATTCAGTGCCTCACCATGAATATGGAGTAGGTAGTAGGTCTATTTTTGTAATTATTGTTTTATTTAATTTGACTCACAAATTTCGTTTGATTTGTTTTGTCTGTTGTTTTTATATAAACTCTTTCGCTGTGGGTTTAGAAAAAGAATTGTTTTGTATTGTGAAGTAAATGAATAATGAATTAATTAATTGAGGAGATTGCAATGAATGCCAAGTGCTATTTCAATTAATGGAGTCGTGGAGTTGAGACGGTTTGATGTTCCCCTCCATTACCATGAGAATGATAATTAATTATATTATTTCAAGAAACCTCACTTGACATTTGAATTTGAATTCCATTCAATAAGAACCAACCTACTTAGTAAAATTCATTAAGGTTTGTCTTCTTTTAAATACTCAGACAAAAATATCCCCTCATATTATTTATTATTAAGGCTCCTTAGACGGATAGTTATTAGTCAGGTTACTAAATATAATCATTTATTATTGTCATTTACGATTTCATAATAATAAGCAATAAATGTCGCTTAAAATATTTACGAGAGGCCATTTATTAATGGAAAAAATAATAAGACGTTGTGTAAGGAGGAGTAATATTGTCCTGTCCTCCTACGGGCCGTCACATCCATCAGGGCCGCCTCTCCCCTCCCCACACGAAGTATCTTATCTAATAATAATATTATGTTGCCTATATCGCTCCACTCTCCTCCCAGCAACTTTACCTGTCACATATAACTAATAACTATTCATATTTTTAACACTGACGTAACAGAGGCATTTAGGTATACAAAATGGGCTTCAAAATGACACGGACCGTGGGAGGAACCTCGGTGTAGTATGATCCGTAGAATCATGAATGGTGGTACGAATTGATCATTAGACAAATTGATTTTAGACGACTTGATCATTTGGCGAATTGATCATTAGAAGAATTGATCGTTAGACGAATTGATCTTAGACGAATATTGATCATTAGCCGAATTGATCATTAAACGAATTGATCATTAGATTAATTGATCATTAGACGAATAGATTTTAGACAAATTGATCATTAGACGAATTGATGATTAGATGAATTGATCATTAGAAGAATTGATTTTAGACAAATTGACTTTAGACGAATTAACCGTAAACCATAATAGGTAGCTCACGGAAATACGAAAATAACAAGTAAGTTGGTTCACGTTTAAATATAATGAAAAAAAAACATAATGAATGTAATTCTCCGGAAATTGTTTGATTGATACACGCGTAGGTAAGGACATAATTTATATTATACCTACACATGTACCGTGTAATACCCACTTTACCTTTACCTATAATTATTATGAGAAATAACTTCTGACTTCTTAATATATAATAATATAATTTTGATATGAAAGCTACTAATGTCGAGTATGACGTAAAGGAGCTAATAAGGCAGTGGGAGGTTGTTAAGAACATTGGGAAGCTTTTCCAAGTAAAATTGTTTTGAGTGTGGAATATGGAGTAGGAAATGCTGAGCTTCTTAACCAAAATAATAATTTTCCATGAAACTTCTTAACGAAGTGCTCTCTAATGAAATATCTGAGCTTCTTCAGATGTAACGTTCAATCAACAAACCGAAATATTTCATTTACAGGAAACTAAATACCTTCAACCTAAATCTACATTACGTTATTGACTCTTCTCCAAAATATTTCTTGGTTAATAGCTCATGTTTCTAAGTCTTTAGATGTCCGAATAATCTCCAGCGGTTAGATCCTGGTGTCCCTTGTCACCCCTAAACACTTTTCGAAGGACTCCCACCTTCTTAAAACACCTCTTGTCCAAGATCCCTCTAGGTACTATAGCCCGTTGCCTGTGATCTTAGGACGGGGCTTTTTATCTTTTCTCTACGTACTGGATTTATTATAAAGACTTTGAACTAAGTAGACGCATAAATTTATAATAAGAATCTTAATAAATGCTTCGTTGCCTATTAACTATTCGATTCAGCCTCTTTTTGTGTATGTGGGTTACGTACATTTTTATCTCCTTAGTTTTTTAGTGTGAAGATAGGTACATATTTTTTTGTAGGTTAGCATGGAAATTAAGGTAAAAAATATACAAAAGTGGCAACTTTTTACAATACAGAACAGAAACATAAATAAATAAGATTTGTAATTTCTCCCCAGCCTGAGATGAACTCTTGTGCGCTGTGCGAAATATTGCAACACTGCAAAAAGCTCGCCCTAGTAAATAAGCGTCATGGTATCTTATTATGTGAAATAAAAGCAAATATAGTATATGTATTTTTTAATAAGAAGCAGGTACAAATATATATGTGAAAGATAATTCATGACAAAACTTATTCATAAAGCAAACCTTCCCTTGACAAATCTGGTTGAAATAATTCAACCAGTTTTTCAAAATGTCCTATTTACCACATCCTCAAACCATCACAACTTTGTACTCCTTTCAAGTCTATTTTTATAAGATACCCAAATAATTTTTACATTAGGTATTATAGCTGTCGTGAAAATTGATAAAAATGCCGGAGCCTTACAAACTGTGTGAATAGAAGTTACTTATTCACTGTAGGGTATTAATATGAATAGGGGTATTAGAATCATATCAATACTGTGCTGGGGGGCAGGGGGGGGCAGCATACAGGGTGATACACCTGCCTTATACAGGACTACTAATGATCATCCTACCTTCTCCTACATTTCTCCTCCAATATTCTCTACCTAACTGTTGCTTTATTATTATGATTATTATGTGATGTATATCATGGCAGCCCCCCCCCGTCTCCCTAACCCCCCCCCCCCCATGCTTCACTCAGATCTCTTCCTACACGATGATTCATTACGTGCAATTCTTCTAATCATTATTATTAAAATTTTCTTCTTTATTTTAAACAACACGTCCCAGTTCATTCCTTTTCCCTTCCCTTCCCCTTACCTTCCCACCCCATCAACGCTTTATTTGTTCTTCTTCCTTTTCCCCACCTGTCTCACCTAATAGCACGTTTTATAATAATTCAAAATAATGTAAAACTCCACTCATTTTAAATATACAGAGGGCGGAAGAAAAATTATATCACACACCATTTTCAAAAGAATAACCTGCATTGAACCTTGAAATGAATGAATGAAATAATTTATTTTTTCCAGAATATATATACTTACATAACAAAGAAACAATCAACACAAAAATACATATGCACATAAACAAATCATCAATGTGGCATAAAGTTACCTCAACTATTCGAGAAAATTTTTTACTGCCTTTACTGAAAGATAAGCAGAGCTAATTGAGATCTAGATTGATGATTATTGAAGGAAAATCCCGCGGGCTTAAGGCCCTCCACATCCCCGGGTAGCTCAGGCGCATTAATAGAGACCTCTTTACCCGCGCTTCTAGGCAAATCTTATTAAGAGGTAGGCCCAGGGTTAGCCTATATCTATATACTCGTAGTTTCCCTATACCTGATTTCTTAATGTATGTTTGCGCCTGATTTATATGCAACCTCACTTGCCTACTTCATTGAGTAATATTAGATTTTCCACACAGTTAAGTAGACGAGAGGCAGTATGTATCTGTTTACTGAAGATGATTTGTTTTTATGACAAGAACATTAAAGTATGAAAAATAAGTTTTTCCACGACTATTTTAAACATATGTACCAACTTATGTTTTACAACAAAATTTTCAGGACATTTACGACCATTACCATAGGTTCGTCAATTCTCCCATTTTTCTTGGGTTGTTCTCAAATAGGGAGGTTATAAGTGCATTATACATTATTTTATAATAAATTTCATATTATTATTGTTTATTGTTCTCTAATCATCCGTAGGCCCCATTTAAAGCACTTGGAATCGTCCGGTTTATATATTAAACAAACATCAGAAGAGAAAATGCGATACATAAAGTACAGCAAACAAGAATGAAATCAATAAACACATGATGACATAACAAAACTTAAGCAAGTGTGGTTTCGTTCAATGCAGGTCTGGATGTAAATTGTCCAGAACTACATTACGTCAATGACAACAGAATTTGAGAGAGAAATCAGTATAAAAATGAGATACATTATTATTCAATGCAGTTCTAGATGTAAATGGTCCAAAACTGCACTTCGTTAACAATCAATAATACTAAGACAATAATTATGATGAGTCCAATTAATTAATCAATCAGGTAGGAAGGATAATCATTATTCCTCTATCTACACATGTATATTCTTATTAGAATTATTGTATTACGTATATACGCTTATTCCAATACTCGTATAGTCGTTCTTTCATAGGAACTGTTAACTATATTGTCTTTACTTTGCAATAGGTCGTAGGAAGAGAGTCTATTTTTATTCCTATACACAAGTATATCGATGAGGCATTTCAAGAGAGAGGGCGGTGCATGGGTGACGGGATTAGGAGCTGATGGGGGAGGGGATGAGGGGATATGGGGAGAGGCGATGAAAGAGGATGAAAATAGAAAGCACTGGGTTTAATTTTAATCCGAGGAGAAAGTGGTGTAGCTGTGGGACACCTGTAGAGAGAACTGCTGACATACAACAATATAACAATCAATATATTTTTGGAACGACACTTTGTTTATTCAAGTTTTTGTGAAACATCAGATTTTCTGCGTGTGTAGTTGGATAACAAGTACTAATCTCAACAAATATACAATGAAGCATGTACCTACCTGATTGATTGTCGGCTGGTTTAATGTGATCACTTTACCCTTAAGTAATATTAACAAAATCCCATTTAACCCATTTAACCAAACAGGTCCTGAGTTCGAACCCGGCCGCCAGGGTTTCTTTTGGTGACGTTTTTTTTTAAGACATAATAGGTATTAAACAGTAGGTACAAAATTTCACTAAGGATTGGTGGTATCAATCCCACAAATAACTGTTTTACTCCATGCACTATAGATGGCGGTACTTGATACAAAATAAGGCGTATAAAACATTTTTACATATTTTCGTTAAATGTCACTTATCCTCGACCAAATAGAAAAATATATTTAACCTTCAGTGAATATTCACGGGTAGATACACTGACTAGTTAATAATAAAATAATATACCTGTATGGATCAGTAGGTCTATTTTTAATAGAAGTATGTTTATAAATAGGAAATACTTGTAGAATATTACACAACAGAGTGTAGTGAAGTTATTCAATGGCGGATTATTTCATTCATTACTCAATATAAATAATTGATTAAGTAATCACCTGACATGTCCATTCCATTCAAATCAAATCACAGTCATACTAATTCAAGATAAATAATAAACAGTTACATGAATAAGGAAATTAAATTACTTAATGGACGGGACATTGTCTTCCCGCCTCCCTTTTAAACATCAGGCATTTTATATATTTGATCAATCAACAGTCGTTCCCATAATAATTGATTTTTTTTGTCGTTTGAACACATCTCAATTAATATTAGCCAATCTGCATTTCAAAATTTCTGAAATTGTTCTGCAGAATTCTTGAAAGTGTGTTGCAGAATTGCTGAAAGTGTCGTTTTGTGACAATTGTCATTCTTTAGAGATGGTTTCTTAAACAGAAAATCTACTATCTACTATGTAGACAACGGTTTTTTATATCGCCGCTCGTTTTTTACTTTGACTTAAGCGCCACTTAGGTATAAAATGAGTTATATATATCGTTGGAATCGTCTCGGCGAGCTTTATCGAATGGTCCAAGTTCAAGGTCAATCAGACAACTTTTTTGGTCGTTTAGTCAAATAAAAAACCAACTTTTATCTTTCAAAAAATAGGTAAAGCGACGAAAATAACAACTTATAAATCGCGAATGGCGCTTTGTTTTGCCAAATTTTCACAATTCATGAATGTTTGGTTTATAAGAAAAACAAACTTAACACATAAAACAATGCGAGTGGCGCTTTAGCTTTTTTGACTTATCACAATTATTTAGACAGATGCACTTTGGTCAAATCGTATAATATTAAATCTAAACATGTCCTTCGTTTAGTTACATTTACATGATACTAAATAATGTTAAGTTGTCGTTTAGACTTTTTGAATTTTGGATATTACTCTTTACATGTCTTTTAAGTCATTTCTACTTAATACTGAATTTAATTGAAATGGCCATTAGTCACATTGGATTGTTACTTTTTAATTTTATGTTATCCGTTAATCGTTCTAACTAATTGTTTATAATTGAATTTGCACTTTAGTATTTTCGCGGTTATAACGATAGCTGATATTTGGTACATTTGTCATCGTTTAAGACAAAATGTTTGAAACAGAATTATAAGGTTTGAAAATATTATTATCGGTCGTTCAACTAACAACTTCATTGTCAATACACGTGTTGCTTTTGTGTGCGAGGGGCGCGAACGTATATACCTATTTAGAATATCTTCTTCTTCTTCTTCCTCAGCCTTCCTCCCTCCACTGCTGGACGTAGGCCTCTTCCATTTTCTTCCACTCATCTCTGTTTCTCCCCCTCCGCATCCAGGTTCCTCCGGCTTGTTGGACTAGGTCATAGAATATATTTAAGAAATATTTATAAATAATATATTTAGAAAACTATTTCTTTCCTTCTTTTTTGAAACAGATATGAAGATGAATACTTAGAGTTCCAACACATTGATCTTCAGCTTTTATTACTCACAAAATTCTATATAAAATACAAGAGTTTGTGTGTTAGCCATTTTAACTTGGAAGTGTTTGGAAAACATGGTTGCATTAATCACTTTGAATTATAACGATTTTATTTTCAGTGCTAATTTAGACGTTCTGCTTGATACAGTTTGTCACAAAAAGTTCTATTAGCCATTTTGAATTATTAGAAAAAAATATATGAATGACGTGTTAGTCATTTTGATATTTTTGAGGAAGAGTACAAATGGCGTGTTAGTCATTTTGAATTATTAGAAAATATATATAAATGACGTGTAAGTCATTTTGTTTTTTTGGAGGAAGAGTACAAATGGCATGTTAGTCATTTTGAATTTTCATGATTTTAAGGAAAGTGGTCATTTACTTGTTTTGAATTAATAAATTTCGAATTATACTAAATATCAGGTTAGGCATTATGGGATTAAGCGCCATCTAACTCACACAAAAGAGACTATATTTATTAACATTATATACTAAAAAATAGAAAAAAAAATCCATGAACAAAACCCCCATACAATTTATTTAAATCGGTTCATAAATAAAAAAGTTATCAGGGTTTTTCTGTTTTTTTAAACTTTAAATCGCTCTCCTGAAAAGTTGACCCTGTGTCGCTTAAGTCAAAGTAAAAAGCGAGCGGCGATATGCTTGCACTCGCAGCTGAACCGAGCGACAAAGCCGAATTTGAAAAGAAAACAAACTAACAAACCAACGAGATCACTGACATGAAGCTCACAACGAGTGATCCCCATCATGAACATTAAACGAATCTTATTCTCAAAACCAGCAAACATTTAAATTTATTAATGGTGAAACATCAATGGTCACGTTATTGGACTATTATGTATGTAGGTTAGAGGTATTGTAGAATCCTTACAGAGTCCTGTATTTCTTAATCTAGTCTCGTAATACAGTAATCAGCTATAGACGTGAGATTAAAGGAAAGCATGTTTTTTATAGAATTCCCAGAATTATTGAAAAAATATTTACCTACTGATATTGCTTTGTACATCTGAGCTCAGGTTCTTCAGTACATCCCACGGGAGTGTAAAAGCGTGGGATCTATTTTATATACAATTCATTCATTCATTCATTCACTTTGATCAAACCACAGAACCTCAGCTACTCCATCCACTCCACTCGTGGGAAGACATGGATGACAAAGTTTCTCAATTCTGCTGTCACAGACAATTTTTGACAAATTTTATATCATTCATATGAATTTATTGTCATTATTTTCTGTAAGTATATCTGTTTCGGATTTTTTAATATTATATGTATGATTTTTAAATGTTGTATGTTGTATGTTGACTACCCAGAAATTGTAATTAGGTAATATTCAATCTTCGCTGGTTTATTTGCTGATGATGTTGTGATTGTTTATATTATACTCGTATGTAATAACTGTATGCACTCTTTAGATTAATAAAATAAATAAAATATTGGTTTTTAAAGGCAGACATTTTAAGGTTTTTTAGTTTTCAAATTGACAACTTGAAAAAGAAAAAAGAAATGTTTAATTCCATGTTATCTTGTTATTATTATTATTCTTGCTCAGAAGTAGAACCTTTTGTTAGAAAATGTGAACAAAAGCAGGTTTTTGTATTCGGTTAATGGAAAACCACTCCGACAAAGTACTTGTATATGAAAACAGCAAATGATGAGTGATTGTAGTAGCCCAAACATACTTGTATCAACATATACTATAATTAGTTAATGTGAATGATGGTCTGTGGAAGGACAAAGAAAGAGAGGACGGCCGAAGAAGTCCCTTGAGAAAACCATCAGAGGGGACATGAAACACCTGGAGCTTACTCCGGAGGGCTGCCTCGATCGGGGAAAATGGAGAGGGAGAATCCGAGCCGCCGACCCCAGATAAATGGGATATGGTGAAGAGAAGAGAGAAGAGAGAGAGTTAATATGAATGAAAATAATATATTACGTTTACTACCAAAGGTACTCGTACTAATCGCTCGGCAGCTCGTATTGATCAAAGTGGGACAATTGGTATCAGCAATATTTAAAGCGAGAGAAATTTGACTAAGATTTCCAAACCGATTGAATATTCAGTATTCGTGTCACGAACATGAAGAAATATTGCAAAATAGTTGCTCCACTTGCCGTAAGTTGACGAGTGTTGCCGGGAATTGCTTGATGTTTTCGTGGCGTATTGTCGAGTTGCTCATGTGAGCGAACCTTACATGTTTTCTATTCAATGTGCAGCGAGGTGGGTCAGGACATTTCCTTACTTTTGAATGTCATATTATTAATCTATCTATCTATCTATACCCTCACGCAGCGTCCCTTGCGGGGTAGGCAGAGAGGAAAGAGCGCCAGACATCCCTATCTTTACACACACTATTTGTCATACTCTCCGATTCCTTTTACTCAAAACGCGTCCATCCTTGAGGATCCGGTCGACATGATCGGACCAGTTAATTAATTATTCTGATATTAATAATGTTTCCCGTACTAATTACTTTGTGTATCACGTGACATTTAAAGATTTTACTTAACCCACGCCCACGAGTTGACTTTATTCCTTCTTAAGGAAATTCCGTGTAATATAATTGCCTAATATTCATTTCATACCACGGCATTGTATTTGCTTTCCAGTAGGAATTTTAATAAACATGATTGTATCTCTAGCGATGTATAAAATTACAAGACAACAAACACAGGCAGCTACATATACGAGTACATAGGGTTGCCAGACGTACCGGTTTACCGGGACTGGTTCGTATAAGCACTTCTTCTTCTTCAGCCCTCTGTCCTCCACTGCTGGATATAGGCCTCTTCCATATTCCTCCATTCCTTTCTGCTGTTTGCTGCTTGGAGCCTTTTTTTTTTCCCACTGCAGCGGCTATGTCGTCTATAAGTCGTGTATAAGCACATATGTTAGCAATGTTATCATCTTCATGACGAAATGCAAACTGAGCCCTTTACACTCTGTTTGCATTGATTCTACTTCTCTGGCACATTGTCACTGTTGATTGTTAAATATTCCTCTAGATTGTTAAAAAACTATAATTGTTTTAACTATGTAAATTTGAGGAGTGGTAAGTAATTTGAGGAAGTAAGGAACTATGTAGAAAACTTAAGTTATATTAGCGGTTCGTAAAATTTTCGATTTGAAATTTCTCCCTGGTTACGTAACTAGGGGTTTCACGGAAACCTCTCTGAAATTTCTTTCCACCCCCCTCCGCACTTCGTTTTTTTCTTGGCCCCAGTTGGATGTAAAAATTAGAGCGCTAAAATAAAAAATGCAAGGGGGAGGGGGTTGTGCCGGTAAGACTTGCGAGATATCTGGCAACCCTATACATATACCTCTGTTGAGATTTAATATTGTAAGGTATGTACGTACCCTCGTATTGTATTTGTAATGTAACCCAATATTGTTCGCCTTGCGTAAATTAATTAATGTAATACGCAAGTAGGTACGTACCTTAATATAAATTAACTGTGTGTAAGTAGGTACAGTAGGTACAGTACACAGCATGGGCGTCGTCAGAAATTGGAATAGGTATATATATTTATTCACATTAAATGATAAAACCTCACAAAAATTCACATTATTCCCACACATTTTTTCAGTAATATACCTATCATAAATTTTCTAATATTTGTATGAAAATCCAACAGTTTCTTTAAAAAAAATTGACTGCGGCGCTATTTTTTAAACTTTTTTATTCATTTTCGGGTCCGAGCTTCTCCTTCTCGAGCGTCTCTTTATATTCTTTACAGAAAAAATTTTTCTTAATTCATTTATTTTATTTCTATTTATTTTTATTTTTTTTTTATTTCATTTTTTTTTTATTTTGTTGCCCCCCCCCCCCCCCTCCCCCCTCGTAGTTCCAAGGCTGGCGGCACCCATGGTATAAAGTACACACAGCCAGACTTGGTAATATTTTGTGTATCATTTACATTTCAGAATCTCCCCTCTAGTATGACTAATCATAATATTATTTGTATCTCCTCATCTCCTGACATACCCACCTATGTTAAATATAATGCAACTAAATTCAAAACCCTACTATACGGTCCAACAAGGTCCTAATGTAAAATAATTGCTTAAGCACCATTATCTGAGTTTGAAACTTATATAATTTAAAAATAGACGACATCTTTTCAAAAATTTTACAATACAACGACTGAGAAATTTTCGGTATATACTGTTTATTATAACTTGGCAGTTGGGTGCTTAATTATATCCCTACTAACTCTATTGAAACATCTCTTATCCATAAATACTCATGGGACACATTTATTTTAGTCCGAGAGCCCGCTGCTCTCTTACCATATTCCTACAAAATGCGAAAAACCGCGAAGAGGGACCTTTTCGGGGGGGGGCAGGGGGGGGTTGCGGCAAGATTTTGATAGGCAACCCTAGTGCGATGTAATACCCTATTGGTAAGCTATCATTTATACCACATTTCGATCAAAAAACAGATACGTCATAAATTAAGCAGCGGGCTCTTGGACTATTTATTTTGTTAACTTAAAATGACACCGAGCTACATTACAGCTTTAGTCTTTGCGTTGCTCGGTGTAAACAATTATAACACATCATGACATTACATATCACAAACAAATTCAAGTACAACAATACTACACTTACAAATAACAATGACACTATGTACTATCTCAGATGCTGTCTGGTAAACTCTTTGTAAGTTACCCCAAACTTGTCCACCCACTGTGCCAGTTCATTCAAGGTTACCATTTCTTTCAGGCTGAACGGAGAATGAACTTTTGCACGACTGGCTAATAATCTAATGGCTAGCTGATGGACTATTAATACTTTAGCTGTCTGTTTCTACACATCTTCAATACCTCTATTTTCCCTGCTATCTTTCTAAAACTATCATAATTTGTATTTTTCCAATGACAGTATAATATTCTAAACCACTTTCCGGAAAAGTAGTTTCCACTTTTCCATATACACAATATTGAACAAAGGCCTCCCGTTTGGCCTTCCACAATCCCTTGTCGCACCCGCAACCCTCTTTACGCCGTCCGCCTTATCTTATCCACATGTCATCTCCTCATGTTAAGCTTTCGATCTATGTTCTCATACCATCCTCAGGGTTGATCTTTAGTAGGTTGTCATTTATACATTGAACGTGGGAGTATCTTGGGTACCAGATAAAAACGCATATTCCCAAAAGGAATGTAGAAAAAATTTCTTGAGACGTGCTTTTCAGTGGTATGTCTGAATTTTTTTAACTATCCCCTTACGGCGCGTCCCTTGCGGCCTAGACAGGCAGGAATAAAATGCCAGACTTTTCTATTATAATATGTCTGTCTTTAATTCCTTAAAGTTTGTAGTGATTAGTATCACTCATTCACTCAACGTGTCCAAACTATCTCAACGTATTCAATCCATTCTTATCACAACATGCACCAGTTTAATTTATTTATTCTTTCAGTGAACAATCTCATATAATAATAGACTGCATAACAGATTATAAATATAATTTTAAAAAAATGCTCACTAAGGCGAGCTTACCGTGACATCGCGATCTCTTCCAGCTAACCCTAATGAATAAGTTTGAGAAAAAGTTCTTGTGCACTGTCTCACACCCTTCCTTATTGTCTGAAAAAAAGACGGAAATCTTTTTTTTCGCAGATTTCGTTTCCAAAGTAAGCCGAGCTTTTAGTGCTCTGGTAAGCTCGCCACTGAAGGCGCTTACATATTTTTATGTAGTGTGTGAGTGAAGTTTATAAAAGTTAGCTGTTTTAAATTTATCGCTGTGGAAGCTCCATAAAATAAGTTTGATAAAAAATATTCGTTGCAAAATAAGTCCCGGAGGAATGTTACAGAATATACCGAGTGAGTATTATACCTGCAGAGTTACACGGAGCAGCCTGCCCTCTCGGGGACATAAAGAAACGATTAAACTTTGTTATTTATAACTTGTTGTTATACGCAATACACCTTATAAGTAAATGTCCTATAAGTTCTATTCTTTCAGCCTATCATACATAACTCACCGTGTACCTATACAGTCACATAGACAATTCCCTCTCCCGGGATACAATCCTTAGATTGGTCTGTAGTTGATTGTAAACTCATTGAAACTGCAAGAATTAGCTTGTGGAGGGGCACAGCAGAAGATCCACAAGGGACCCTATTTAACACGATAATGGAAGCCCTACCCCCAGGACACGATCTATCCTAGCCATCGTGTCAACAGTCTCAGATCAATCGGATCAACAGTCCGATCGCATTAGGAAGAACCTCCAAAGATGGGGATAGCTGAGGACGCGACGTGCGACAGCGAGAAACTGCAGGACACTGAGCACCTCCTGACATGCCCGATGGCTCCTGGATGGTGCACATGGGAGAGTCTTGCAGGTCGCTCCCCCTTGGAAGATGACGCAGGAGAGGTTGTGGTTTTCTGGGAGCGGATGGGGATATAGTGAGTGCCGACCGACACGATAAGAAGAAGAAGAACACATACTATATCTACGAGTATATATCTGCCTCATCACTATTGTAGTTCCAAGATATTACCCGTATCGGGATCATATTCAGGCACTTAAGTGAAACATTGGTTATTTAAGTACGGCACCTACATTCATATAAGACAGCTGATGTAGTCTGAATGTAGTATGGTCCCTCCATCTCTTGCTCCATGGAGGAGAGCAGAACGTCTTATCAATCTACCCTTTGTGATTTCAGTAATTTGATTTGTTCATCACTTTTTATACACGGAATTATGATCCCCTTACTCCTCCCCCATCCACGTCACTGTACATGACTCTTAACATTTCTTCTCTGTTCCTGACATCTTTCTTCTCAATTTCTCCTCATTTTTACAATATTTTGTGTTGATTCTTGTTTCTTTATATTATTAAGCTCCGTATATTTTTTGTTTATCTACATCATTAGAGCTTATAATCTTCAAAAGTTCATTTTTCCCGTAAATTTAGTAAACGGACAAAATAATTGTGAGCCTTGAAGCTTCTAACTATGTACTTACGAGTATATAATGTAGAGAGAGACTACATAATGTAGCGACACTTAATGTGTAAAGTAGGATATACTTTGTATGTAATTTGTCTCTTCCTACTATGGGATCAAAAGGCAGCTTTATTGGATTTAAGTCAGCCTAAACAAGTACTTATCTAGGTACTTAAATCTTCTCATAATAAACATGCGAACATCTAGGTACACAATTTGTTATAAGAGAATATTACTTCTATCGCTTGCGTTTATTATACTATCAGTTATTATGTAAGAGTTTTATGAACTTTTGATGTTAACAAAATATAATAAGTGCGGCGTTTCTGCCTAAAAAAATATGTATTTAGTTAGTTTAAGGATACATACATAGATTTTAGGCAAACTAACGCAAACACGGAAGTAATCCATTCCACACTTACATGTACACACATATAGATCACTAAAAAACTTACCTATTTCACTTTAAATTAAAAATACATATAAGATCTTGTACTGAATCTATAATTAGGTATATCTCATTTTTGTTTCTATCATGGGTTGGCTGGCAGAAATTGCCATTTGGCAATAAGCCCGCCCGTTGTATGTTTTCTGTACAATAAAGTTTATTTTATTTTATTTTATTTTAAGATTAAAATGAGGAGGGAAGGAAAGATTTTTTGGAGTGAGTGGAAAGTCAAGAAGGGTTTACCTGGACTGTAAGCATTGTAGCACCTAGCACATTAAGTTCTTTATATGTTTAGACCACCATGACTATTTCTCTATTCAGTCTCTCTTAACTTAGTACATACTCATTGAACGATCTGTATTTTATTAAGTCAAGAAGAACCTACACACATCACATTAGCGATAATATACTGCAGTCATCTCAACAGATATACAGCGAAGGATGGACTTTCCATCAGGCTTATGATCGATCGTCGATTGTTTTATCACGACATGTAAAAAATCCTGTTTCCCACATTTTTTTTTTAAGTAAATGAATCTGAGTTTATCCAAATAAACCCAAATACATCTTCGCACACTTCACAGAAAGCTTAAAAGCTTGTGTTGTGAAGTAGAGTAGGTCGGAGATTGAACCCGCGCCCACTGGATTAACAGTCGAGCGCGTTACCAACCAGGCTACCGACCACCAAATTGCAATTATGCATTGGCAAACAAGTCATACAAACCTACATTTATTCATAACGATTGCCCTATTGACTGTTGTCTAGGCGTGTTTTAAGTTATTAATCTCCCTTTGTATGTTATTGTCCATAGTTCGAGTGTCTGCACGCATCAAGAGGAAACCAACGCGGTATGAGGTGTCTGTGGTGACGAGAGACGAAGTGGGAGCATACAAACCTTACTTGTGGGAGCAGAGTGTCTTCGACAAGGGAGCAATGTTCAGGTGACTACTTATCTCTACTTCTCTACTTACAAACATGATATACAATACCTTTTCAATATCTTGGCCGCCGGCGGACGTTAGCTGCAAGTGGGGTTACAATATTATATTGTTGGCAGTCCTGATTGTCGAATCTTGTCATCAGAGGCTGTGTGCATTTTTTAAAACTAATCTATGTTGCCAAAAACATTACAGAGCACCGCTAGAGAGATAATCTTAAAAGTGCTGAGAGAGTTTTGCGTTTTGAAAAAGAAAAAATACTCCAATAATCCCACCACCATTACAAGTTTGAAAAACGATGTTACCAGTTTATTCAAACAATTCAAATATTTACATTTGTTTTTAAACACCAGTTCTGAAATATAAATTGAATGTGGCAAAAAATATAACTTAGTAATACCAATTTAGTTCCCGTGAGAAACGTATTTTTCATTTGTTCCAAATCAGACCAAGATCAGGCTGTTTTTTGATAGTGTGCGACTTGCGACTCTTATGTTAAAGGATAATTTGTGATTGAGCATAAGATGGGAAATTAATAGAGGAAAATCTATGGAAATTCTATAGAACCGCTAGGTATTGGGTGTTAACTTATTAATTTTATTACTTGTTAATAAAGTTATTTGCTCAGTGAGCATTCAATGTTACAAAGTGTAATTTAGTACGTTTAATTAACTTTATTAAAATAAGTATATATTACTTAAAGAATAAAAACAATAAGTGCTTATTTTCCATTGCCTATACAAGGTGAGGTTATTCATTACTGGATTCCTAGAAGGTTTTCAAACACCAACCAATTCCTCTTGAAGTGTTTTTTTAAATTATTATTGCCTTACCTTTATAATACGTACTTTATAATTTTTTTTTTTTTTTAACTTTAATTAATAAACTTATTTTCTTGTTTCAAATTATTATAATCATAATAGTAGTTTCACTAAACCTTTAAATTTTTATGAAGCTTTTTCTGAGTTAGTCACAAAGAATAAAGTATTGTTTTAAACTACCTTTGAGGGAGTGTAAAAAAATTGGACCAGAAAATAGACCGGCAAGATCTGGATCCTTAATCTTTGATCTATCCCCAACAATAATCAATTAATGGAATTCGGTCCTCATATTGTTCATACTAAACTGCACGTAGCGCCTGGTCTATATTATATTCTTTGCACCTATTTTGCACCACGAGAAATTGTCATATCCAATGTCCTCGATCATTATATCAGGAATATTATAACTAATTATATTATACCACCATTAGTGGACAAGATTTATCTCATATATCATCCTCTACAGTAAACTACAAACTTATCCCTGCAGTTTATTAAGTTAGTACAGAATGGTAGTTATGGATTATTATCCTAACGGGTAGCGGGTCCCAGTGACCTGGTTACCGTCACATTCATGGGGTCTACACTCTACAGTCTACGGTCTATGTGGCAATTATTCTCTACGACCAAGTTTTGTATCGCAACAGCTTTAGTTGTATACTTGTATAAGGGACTACTGTAAGCAGTTAGTACGGATCTATAGAGGTTCCTTTTATTGTTATTATACCCTAAATGTACTCTCTGAAGTCAAAACGCTATAACTGAAAATAGAGAAAACATAATTTTGTAGCGAAAAACACAGTTTTTCGCAGAGTCAAAAAGTCGTTCGCGGTGATACATTTTAATTGATTTTCTCTTTTTTTTTTCAGTGGTAACAACTCTTTTTCTTATGTTTCGGCAAAAATTTCTATTGCCATAATTAATGGGTTGTTTGGGAGAATTTTCCATCCGGCAATAACCCGAATATTTAGCCTTTTTAGTTTAAAAGTTATCACTTCCTTTATTTATTAGTCAAAATCGTGATCATACTAGCGACAAAGGATTTTGCGAAAACATCGAATTCAAAATTGCACAGCTTTAACATTCTTTCAGGAGAATACCTACGCGATTATACCTGAAAAGCGATATCCACTAAATGCATCAATTCGCCTACAGCGTTCTTCATACGGAAAAAAATCGGACTACAAAACATGGAATGAGGGATGGATTTAGCGAAACAAAATGGCACAAGTATCTCAAGTTACAGTGTTTGGCAATTATACACTTAGGTATATTATTATACGTGGTGTATGTACTATGTAGATACCCCACTCTGGTGGTGCTACTGCTAATGTACTGCGCTAATGGAACAGCAGAATGGACTCCTCATCATGGGCGTCCTCAGCCTCGGAGCTAGGGGGGGGGGATTAAAAAATTATATTGCATGAAAAACGCGTAAATAGCGCCCCAGGCGAATTTTTTTGTGACACGCGGTGAAGAAGATCGTGATATGGTTTGGTTTATCTAAAAATGTACATACATTATAACTTGCATAATATGAAAAATAATGTTTATAAAAAGTAATAAAAAAAACGCCGCAGGCCATTTTTTATAAAACAATTTTATTTTGATGGATTTTTATAGGTACCTACTAATTTTATAAAATATATAACATCATGAGCAAATATGTGGTAATAATGTGATTACTTGTGAGGATTTATGGTTTAGTATGAAAAAGTATATACCTTTTCCCATCTCAAGGGGGGCAGCTGACCCCTACCCCTCTCTGACGACGTCCATACTCCTCACGATTTCAGAAAAATAATAATATCTCAAATTATTTTTATTCACGTCGAGGTTTTCCACGGCCGGAGTTCTCCCTCTAATTGCTTTGGTTATTTTAATAAATTAAAACATTCCAACAGATTGATGAGAGGGCCGTCCCATTCGGATTATAAAACACGGGCAGACTATAATTAATCTGCAATCTGCGTACTTAGTATAGGATATTATTAAATCTATTTGAGAGTATGCGTATTGACATTTCAAGAATTTCTAAAACGGGAGACGTTGATAAACAAGAAACTAGAGGTTTGAAAGTAATGGACTGTAGTGAGATATCGCGATATGGATAATAGAGTATAGATACATACATTGGACCTTTATCTAGGGAATGACTGTAAAATATTTTTTATATCTTGTATAGATTTCTCAAAAAATAAAAATGTGAAAAACATCTCTGATCTTTTTTCCGAAAGACAGAAACTCGTTTCCCGAAAGTCGCGGACATTTTTTTTTGTATTGATAATGTGCATTAAAATCTAAGCGTAAAAGTTTTTTGATTGAAGCGAAATTAACTCCATAAAATGGAAAAAACGCTATTTTTACCATTTTATAACGCGATTTTGAACCTGAATGCCGTGGAAAATTACCGTGACGTCATAATTGGGTCGGGAGCCTTAAGTTGTATAACATTAGGCTTATTAAAGTGTCACGCGGGTCTATTAAACTTGTGTGTTGCTTGATTAAGAGGTGGAAACCTTTCCCATTTGTAAATCAAAAGCTGACCCGGATACGGCTACATCCGATTCGATTAGAAAACATGAGAATATCACCAAAATGTCCTTTATATTATGGGTTTTAGGTTACATTTTTTTAAAGTAAAGGAAAATACCTATTACGTGTGTTTAAAATAACCTGTATAATTTAAACTGTAATGGTTTTAGTAAACCGATCCTCCTATCATTTTACAATATCTGATAGCGATGTTTATCCTTTCCTCGCAAAATGCCACATGCAATATTTCGTTACATAATACTGGTATTATCCAAGTCATGTATGTTTAAAACCATGACCCTTTGGCAAATTTTGCAAGTTCTATGAATATGTTTGTAAAAGTAAAGCAGCGACGCGTTCATGGGTGGCTAAAAATTTTCGTCGAAATCTCACTTTTTGTGTCGCATGTTTGCAGAGCTTGGTGAAATCGAATAGGCACGTTGTAATTAATCGAATTAATAGCAGTTATTTGTTTGAATGTATGGAATTATTTTGAATGCTCTGTACCATCAGCGCTTTAACTCGGTCAAAACATATTGGTTGACCAATAGGTCTCGACGTAAAGTTTTATGAATGAAAATTTGAAATTTCGAATTGTACCTACTAATGAAATTGTGGCAGTATGAGTAGTTAGTTAATAAAAAATTGAATAATCTTCACGGGTACCCACAAGTATTCTTGATATTTCTACTACATGTGTTTATGTTTTACATTTCCAGGGAGTGGTTATTAACGAAGATTGTGAATGGAGAGCGAGCGAGTTACTCTGCCCCGAAGTTCGCCAGGATGCAGGAGAGAACCAGAAGCCAGATGCTGGAAGACATTGTAGCCAACCTTGCCAACCATGCGGAGACTGGACAAATACCCAAGCCTTATAGAAGAGGTGAGTCTAACCAATATATTTTCACATCACGCACTTGTCCTCAACAGAGTCGAGAGGCGTAATACGGTATTATGTGAATCGTCATGGAGGGGTACAGGAGAGGCGTTCCGAAGCTTGTGAATCGGAATTGACTGGTAAATAATGTAGTTGTATACACGCGAAAATTATTTAGGTATATTTAAAAAGTATGTTGTGTTAGATGATTTGGACATGTTGAGAGAGTGAATGATGAGAGGATGACTGAACCTACGAGTATGTGTGTAAAACAAGGGACTTGAGCGAAAACACGGCCGTTCGAGACTGACCTGGCTCGATATGTCGACCAGATCCTGAAGGTTCGCTTACAAGAGCCAATAAATAGCTGCACACACGGCAATTTCACGTCGCAATGACACAGTAGGCAATATACCTACTTTATGTTGTCGTGACGTCAGTGTGACGCGTCATTGCCGGTACTGGAGCAATATATTGCCTCGTGTAAGCGAACCTTTAAGAAAATACACGTTTTGCGTCAAATGTATATAGAAGAACTTGACCGTCCGGATTATTATCTGTCCACTATGATTATATCTACGGACTATTTTAATATTTGTTTGTTCTTTCGACCTTTCAAAAGTATTTTTTATTCAATAGGTACAATATGCGTAGATGTGTATTAATTCTAGATAATGATTTTGTGTACTATAGGTAGTAATAGAGAGACACAATGGATATATAGTGGTAATACTGTATAGGTGGTGGTAATATTACATTATCCAATAGTACATAAGTAGCGTGACCGGACAAAAAGCCATAGGAATATTGCCCAACATGAATAAATCCCAAAAAGACGAAGAAAGCCCTTAAGAAATTTGCTCAAGGAACAACACCTCAAATCTAGTTGGATTTTGAAAATAAAATTAATTGTTTCTATTAATATACGATTTCTTTCAGTGTGTTGGGAACTAGCATAGATTAGAAAATAAACAAATAAATTTGCGGATCTGAAATGGGATAGACAATAAAATTTTATAAATCATTCTACTACTTGAATCCAACTAGAAAGGTTGGGATTTTATCCGTTGAGGATATTTCTGAAGGGTTTTCGTCGTTTTTGGGATTTATTCATGTTGAGCAATATTTGTATGGGTTCTTCTCCGGCAATCCATAAGTACGTAGGTATGTAATATACGTACATAAGAATCCCTAGTCCTTCCTATAATACTTCCTATGCATACATAAATACATAGTAATATTATTTACTTTGGTTTTTATATTCTCCCATTTTCTTTCCAATATTAATAAAACATACGATAGATATGAACAAAAAACACACAAATTTCCCTACCAAACTATTCATATAAAATAACGGACAGGGATTGTCAACTAATTCCTACGGCACTCTGTATGTTACTATTCCTAAAAGACATTTTGAAATGGGTTTGTGTCAGTAATTGAGTTTCAGTCAATAAATAAATACAATCTTTATTGGATACATAATTCCAAATGGCGGGTTTACTGCCGTAGACATTGTCTGCCAAACAGCCCTTGCGTAGAGATATACCTAAATTATTTCAGGTATGGAACTGGAATTTATCTGCATTCCACAGACGGAAATACATTACAGTTTTTTCCTCAACAGAAACGAGAGGCATCTTCATTCACATAATGTAGCGTTATGTGAACTCCATTGGGGAGGAAGCAGGATAGGTATCGAGGATAAGCGTCGGAACACATGTCCTGCTTCCTCCCCAAGGAAGTTCACATAACGCTACATTATGTGAATGAAGATGCTTCTCGTCTCTGTTGAGGAAAAAAAATGTAACCCTTTGCGCACTTCGAGAAAGTATGAAAAAAAAACATTATTATGTTAAGGGCACTCTGTTCTCTCTCCCTATCCCACAAGGCACGCAACGTATGGGGGGGGGGGGGTAAAACAGAACGGACTAGAATAGAATAATACGTAAAGATAAAAACATCACATCTCTCGATATTCGACCCATTTCAAAAACACGTAATTTGAGTAAACGTAATCATCATATGGAACGTGTAGAACGAATTGCCTGTATGTGACAAAAGCAAGTTGTGGTGTATCGATGGAATATCTGGCATTCTTCTATCTTTGCTTACTTAACAAGGAATGCGATGTTGTACTAATTAGATAGTAAGATAGATAGAGTGATAGACATGGACGGTGTAGTAATTATGTATATTCATCGCATCATCTGATGTAGTGAACTGAAACCTCAATCATTACAAAAGGTTCATTCGGAGAAGGGTGAACTCCTGAGGAGGGGATTATTATTAACTCTATACCTCATTATCCCTCTACACTCTGCAATATAATGGCTGAGCTGCTGAGCTGCTGGGCTGCTGAGCTGCTCCCACTAATAACAATTATCGATTTCTTCTAAAAATATCTGGTCCTTTCGCTTTACCTTCGCAATATTTCGTATTATATTGACATTTGCATTATATAGAATTCAGGATAATAAGCTCAAATATCGTATAATAAATATGTGTATTGTGTATGAAAGGTTTCCATCCAATGATTTCTTTATTTAGCTCTCTCTCCCTCCCTCGCGTCCTCTCTCTCTCTCGCACTGCTATCCCACTGCCACAGTTAGTTGACAGGAAGGACAGCAGGTCTCCTGTGACGCGAGGAGGAGACAGTGGGACAGTGGGAGTCCTATGATGTGATGGACACACGACAGAACATAAAAGTAATAAGGTCCCTTCACTCTGGAGTTTGTCCTCTATCTGAAATATTACAGTACCTACCTACTTGTCTAACTAGTGTTATTGACACACTGCAGGTCGCACATTAGAAAATCGTTAGATTTTTATACGTTACCTTTCATTTTCGTAAGAAATGGCTTAGTAATGAAATCAAAGAAAAAATCAAAAATTATAGGGAGAAATTTTTACTAAGTATGACTGGGTTTATCTACAAAGTAGTTGTCATTTTTAACAATTATGTAGTCTCTCAACTAACGAACAGTGTAAGATGGGCATGCTGGACGTATGACCAGCCATCGGTTGGTTTAGGTGATCACTTTACTCTCGAGAAACATTTACCCATCAGCATGCCCATCTTACACTGTTCGTTAGTTGAGAGACTACATTATTGTTTAAGAAAAAATCTTACGTATGTTTCCATGTTCAAGGTCTGATTCTCTAAGTATTTTAACTCAGATAAGGTCGTTCCAAAATTTTAAATTTAAGTCATTTTTAGTTTGATACCCTATTCTCTATCGTTGGCCCAACTTAATTCTTAACAATTTTTAAAATAAGTTAACCAGAAACAATTTTAGTTGAATATTATTGTCTACTGTACATCGGGCATGCGCTTTGTTATGTATCTACTAGTTACAATATTATTGTTATTTTGACTTGACAGATGGTATTGTCAATATTACAAAATAAAACATTTAATCGGAAGCAACTCTTCAAAAAATTCCCAGCAATTTCGAGGAATTCAAATAGGATCATTGTAAAATTTCCGCGGAGGGATAGATATTAGATAATCACGGGTAAAAAAACGCTTTACTCGACTGTACGTGAACCTGAGATTTTACGAGAAGATGCGGAGTCGTGGAGTGATGTGGAAAACGGCTATACCCGTAGCTAGGCAGTTGGTAGAAAGAGGGTGATGAGAAGAATATTGCGACTTGGACTAAATAAAATTATATAAACAGCTGATGGTCAATCAGTTTCATCTTCTTCACGTGTTAAAAAGTTTTATTAATGCTTTGGGTCAGACCACTTGCACAAAAGTCGTATTCGCAGACGAAAGAAGAAGAAGTCTTATCAGAATCATTTACATGTTGAATTTTCTATTTAGAACATAACACGTTTGTTGTATTAATTGTATTGTGGGTAATATTTACATAATAATACTTATTATATTTTACTTTGTTTTTGCTTTATATTCTTATGAATAAATGAATACCTTTGTAGGTTTTTCTTTAAATCACTTTATTTTACTTACAATTGAAACCTATCTATGTATCTATCCATCTACCAATACACTCACGCCGCATCTTTTGCGGGGTAGGCAGAAAGAACAGAATGCCAGACCGCCTTGTTCTCACACACACACTTCTTACTCCCGAAACATTCATACAATTTGTCATGCACACCCTTCAACTTCTGCTTTTACTCAAAATGCATCCTTCCTTGAGAACATGATCGGTCTTGAGTGGCCTCACTTCCTCGGGTCTCTTCTTTTATTGACTTTTTGGCCATCTTGTCTTCATTCATTCTATCCACATTCCCTAATTTCTTAACTTTCACTACCCCAGTTTTACGAGTACATTCACTCATTTCTCTAAGCACACATTCATCTCAACGACCTCAATTCCACTGCGTTCAACCCTGTTTCGTCCTTCTTCAGCCATGTCCACGTCTCACTAGCATAATTAGGGTTGGAACTTTTGCTTTTGTAGACACTAACAATTAGTCTGAGCGCATTTTCAATGCCATGAGGCTATTAAAAAATGTGATTGGAAGACGGGTGTAGTGACTACAATTATTGGACTATGATGGACCAATGATTGCGTATGTTGAAAGAATGAATGATAACAGGAGAACTTAAAATATATATTAGGTACCTATAGGTATGGATGATAGAAGAGGGGTGAGGAAAAGGTGCCGTCCGAGACTGACCTGGACCGATCATGTCGACCACATCCTCAAAGACGGACACGTTTAAAATAAAAGAGATCGTAGAGCGTGTATGACTAATTGCGTGGATGTGACGGAAGCAAGAAGTGTGTGTAAGGAAAGGGCAGTTTGGCGCTCTGTCCTTTCTAACAACCCCGCAGGGGACGCGGCTTAGATATACAGTTGGAATAGCTACTTTTTACGTTACGAGGATGAAATGAACTTCTTCCACGAAGGTCTTGGCGTAGGCAGCTGTAGAATATTTATTTTGCTACAATTTTTTGGTTTTCAACTTCAACATAACGTAACACATAAGTACTTAGCATAATTTTATGTGAAACGTATAAAATTCGGTATTAAAACACACGTATCAGAAGGTAGAATTAATAAGCCGCATGCAACATAGGTGCGGCTAAAATAAGTTAAAAATTAACTTAAATAAGCACATTTTGACAGAAAACTATTCCAAAATTAAGTTACAGAATACGATATGAGCTTAGGTTGAACTAGTGGCCGTACTATTTCAAATAAGAGAACACTTTAAGACGTAAAAAACTTAAATCAAAGTTACAGAATAGCAAATGAACTTATCTAAGTTAGTGCGTATCTAAGTTAGTGCGTTCTAATTTTAGTTTAGCTCGTGTTTAAAAGATAGAGAATCAGACCTAGCTGTAAAAATTAAAAAACCTTTATTGAAAGCAATTTGCCAATTTCCAAAAAAAATATTGGATCTCTCGTGGGCTTATTTCACTGTACCAACACTATTTATTCCAATATCACGACATAATTGTCTTAATTTAGAATTGACTCGCATATTGTAAAAAGTTATTTATCAAAACAAATTAGGATATGCAAACGTTTATAGTTTCAAAGGTTTGGAATTTTAACAAGATATCAATAATAAAAACTAAAAAATCTTTAAAACTATCGCTTAATTCCTAAATAACTATAAAACTTACACAGTTTTTAACTGTAAGAACAAAATTTCGAAATCGTTGCCCACGAAATATCAAAATTCTCCATACGATTTGACAGTTTGTGGGCGCCAGTTTACTTCACTACTAGCATTGAGTACGACATCGAGGTACTTAATATAAAAGTCTATGGTTTTAGTACACAAACGCCCGCATATACAAACATTCTGAAAATATTATTGTAGTGATGTTGAGATCGTTTAATACTCATAATATTCTTACAAGTTTCCTTTTTATCCAACTCTCCCCTAATGTCCGCATCAGTCATACAAATACATTCACATGAGTGTACACACATACACATATGTATATGTGTAGGAGGTCCATTAATACCTGAGGGGAAAGTCGTCCAAGTAGATTTGACTTTTAGATTACTTATGTGGAGAAGTGCCTTGTAGTAGTTTGACAACTTCATACAAAAAACACTCCGTGATATTACACAGATACAACATACATGTATCTATCTTGTGTTTTATATCATAAGTTCTCTAATGTATGGATACAGGGTCAGGAATGAATAACACGGGAAAAAATAACACATTGAAAAAAAATCACATGGAAAGTACTTACCTATTTCACGGAGATATCACGTGGTAAAATATCACAAGAAGAAAATATAATCAACACATTTTTATATTTGATATTTGATTTGGAAGACACTATAATAGATAGCTTCCTACGTAATTTAGTACATTTATATGAAAATGTTGAAGGTTTTCACGGTGTGCGATTGACATTGTTTCTTGGTTTTTCAGGTGAACCGTGTGTAGGAGTGTCGAAACGTCGATCAAGTTTATTTACACAGGGTTCACCCGAAAAACCAAGAAATAATTTCTATGAAAGCTTTGGTGGAATTTAAAAGCATATTATTAAATTTTTAATAAAAATTATAATGTGATATTTCTTCTTGTTATATTTTTATTTCACCGTGAAATTATTTTCATGCGATATTTTCCGTGTTATTTTTTTCTCGTGTTATTTTTTCCCTGTGTAATTTCTATCATGATTCCCTATTTTACAAGTTTACCGACCTTGATAATGCTAGCGAAAACATTCGGCATAATAAATAACATCGTGGGAAATTTCTGTGTGTTTTTGTAATACAACTTAATTAATATGGATTTTCAGTTTGTTAACAAAACTTTACAATTATTATTATTAAATTTACATAACAAAGTTGAATAGGAGGGGGAGGTACCTAATTAGTGTAAGTTCTCTATGAGGAATTTGTAAAATCATAAGTCACTTCAGAATAATGAAATAATTAGTTAATGTAATAGTTTAATATAATAAATTTACATTTACCAAATTATAGGTGGGTTTTCCTTAAGATGGTGGGTGTCACCAGAAGCAAATATCTGGACAAGCTTAGGAGATTTTGAGGTAGTCCGTAGCCTGCTTGGTAACGCGCTCGACTGTTAATCCAGTAGGCGCGGGTTCAATCCCGACTTACTCCACAACACAAGCTTTTAAGCTTTCTGTAAAGTGTACAAAGATGTATTTGGGTCTATTTCGATAAACCCAGATTCATTTTTTTTTTAATAAAAAAAAATGCTTTGTATAAAAATAGTGCAGCTACGTTGATTCTTTATCTAGTGCATTTGTCTAATCTAACAAATTTTTCATTATCTTGTATATAGATTTCCGAATTACTTTATTTTTATAAAGGAAAATTGTCTCCAAAAAAACGTAAAAATTCCATATCCAAAATTTGATCCGTGTGATTCCAATACAGTCCATACCTAATACTGTGCATACAATTCTGAACGTTAAAGACGTGGAAAATGTTTTTGGGAAATTCCTTCCTTTAATCTTCCCTAAGTGCGCAAGTTATATTAAGTTATGTAGGGGGTAGCGTAGGTATAATATAATTATGTAGGTATAAGAGTATTATATGGCATTATGGACTTGTATAGTTATTACAAGTCATAATGAATATTGACAGCAACTTTTGACTTCATCCTGTCACTCCTTCTTCCATTTCATCCCTTTCCCTTCCCTTCCCTTCCTTAATACAACTTACTTTACTTTCCTCCTCCAGTTGAGGAGTTTGGATTGTTGAATGAGCAGAAGGATCTATAGCAAATCTTCAAAAGTAATTTAGAAATCTGTCAAAGAATATATGAAGTAACTTAATATCCTTTTAATTCTCCCCCCTTCTTCTTACAAAACATCAAACTGGTATTACCTATTTTGTTCATTTATTAAGTAAATTGTTTTATATTTATACCTGGTGTCCCAAATGATTGTGTCCAACAGAATCTGAGTACAGAACCTCAATTATTATCGAAATAACCTCTTTATTTTTTTAATTATTATTATTTCGTACGGCTTCTGCCACCTTTGGGCGGCAACGTCAGAAGATAAGAGAATTATGATATCTGCTACATACAGGAGACATGTACCCTACAGAGCAACATCCAGGCTTCCAAGCCATTCAAGGGCATGCAGTTATGACGGATTCTGTAAAAGAAAATTCTATGAAAAACTATAAATCGACTTTTGAACATCTAGAAATATAAATTGCCGTACTTTTCTATGCCATATTTACTATCAAAACTGTCATACTTTCTAATTGCACTTATATGAAATATGTTGCATAAAGTTAATAATAATTGAGAAATAAACAAAAACCTAGTAAAATCGTATTTTTAAGAAATTGATGGTCTTTGGAACTTTTTGCATTCAAGGACCGATTTTCTTTCAAAAGAGTTGTTCAAAAATAGATTTAATGCTTCTTCTTCTGGTAGATCTAAGATATGTGTTGACTGGTCTTGTGACGAGGACGTCCAGCTCTCTCGCCATCTCTTTGGGGGTCTCCCCTTTTCATGTAATGTAATATACAAAAATTTTAATATCTTCGAACGTTTAAGATATGTATTGCTGAACAATTCAGGAGTTCCTTGGATAGTTCTTGAGGTTCTCTATCAGCAATCTCTGTTTAGACTAAACTACTTGGGACACCATAATGTTAAGTATTTCATACAATGTCACACAAGGAAAGTTGACTAACGGATTAGTTTCCATTTCAAAGAATCAAACTTTCTCATAGAGGAATATTAAGCAACAGTTTGTAACATAGAAACTCTACTAAACTAAACTGATAATGACATGTGCCTGCCGCCTGGTGCCATTACCAGAACACTTTTACTTAAATATTATTAACTAGCTGTATTTCCCGTGCTTCGTAACGGCAAAATTTGGCAAGCCGCGGAGAAAGACGCGGAAAACTATGGATTCGACACTAATATCACTTTTTTCATTCCGATCCCCTCCCAGCCCGCCTCGAACCCCTGCTTCTCTTATTCCTGCCGATGTCGGGAGGGTTACTATTCATCTTATAGACGCGGAAAACTATAGATTCGACACAAATATTATTTTTTAATGATGCGTATGAATCATAATAAAGTCGTTCACTAGGGCGAACGTACCGCATTGTTGTCATTTTTTCATAAACTAATCGCCTATCTAATAAATTCATTGTCTGTGGATGACACTCAATACTGTTTTCATTTTAATAATATTGCAATAACCTTTCATCGAAAACTTTCAACATTATTATCTTAACACAACATCTTAACCTTGAACACACTATACCTCCTGCCCTGCCCAATGTCTCCTGGGCGGTGCACATGGGAGAGTCTCCGTCTCGCAGATCGCGGATCGCTCCCCCTTAGAATATGACGTAGGAGAGATTTTGGCTTTCTGGGAGCAGATGGGGATATAGTGCAACATTATTGTGATGTAATTAAATAGATTTCAACTACCTTATGACATTTTAAATTAGATGTACTGCATCCGAGTTTAGTCTAAAAAAAAGTCTAAAAAATAATCATCATTTCACAGATAAGACGGCCGTAAATAATAATACAGTTTATTAATAAATTCAGCTATAAAATTTATAGGTCATTATGTGAGGCTTTAGGCCAGCGGAGGGACGAGATTTAATGAATAAATTATGGGATGTATTTCCTCAATGAACCCTCTCCTCCTCCCTGTACTTACTGCTCACCTGACTGTTACGGGGCACATAATAATAATAATAATACACCTCCATACCTGCGATGTCTCTACTAAATATCCATATTCTCTACGCAACCCATATTTCATGACCGTTATTAATTGCGGGTCGTTTTACATTTCTATACAATAAATTATTATTTTAAGATATATCCTAGAAGGTAAACAATTATTCTGAATCTATATTATTTTTTCTATTAGATCCAATTCCCAAATTTTTGAAAGCGTATTTTGCAAATCACAATTTATGTATTTTGTGAAAACATCGAAATATTCTACATATCGTAGTTGAATATAACAAGTAGTTATCTCAAAAGATATACAGCATAGGATGGACTTTTCATCAGGCTTGTGACTGATCGTCGGCTGGTCTAATGCGATCACTTTACACTTAAGTCAGCTGGTTGGATGGACTGGGATTGGCGAATGTTACTTAAGCGTAATGTGATCACATTAAACCTGCCGACGATCAGTCATATACCTGATGGAAAGTCCATCCCTTGCTGTATATCTGTTGAGATAACAACTTGTAAAATAAGTGTGTTTTAAATTTATTTTACTATAAAATAATTTCAAAAGAATAACGTCTTATTTTAGTTAGTTTAGTACGCTCTTTATGATTACTTACAGAACTGACCCCATTACCTTCTATTTAATATAAATTTGTATTCAAAATTTGATGTAGTAATTCCTGAAATTTGGTGTTTTCTAAATAGCAAGACACAAGATTTTAGAGTAGGTACTTGAGAAGTGTCCAGGAAGTATTTGGAAGTATACAATCCAAGATCCTTTAAAAAAACAGTGAAAAAATGTCAGTCCTCCAGGGGATTCAGATTCACGTCATTCTTTTCTCATATTTCTCAGTAAAGGTTTCCAATTTTATATTTCGATTATCCGAAATATTATTTTCAGTACATTAGGTAAGTATTGAATGATGATTGATGAAGAAAAAACTGTTCATCCAAATACACTGGCCTATGTATGTGTATACTGTATACATACTGTATAATATACCTAGCAGTTATACTTAAAAACCGTAATATAGTATTACCTACTAAATACTGTATTATATTACGTCACGCCGAGTCCCTTACGTGATAGACAGAGAGAACAGAATACCAGACTCCCCTAAACTTACAGACACTTTTCGCCATCGTGACACTCATGCAATTCTTCATAGATACTCTACGAATCCTTCATTAGGGGGAAAGGGTCAAGTGATTCTTGGACGGCCGCGCGTTTTTACACTTCTCCTGGTAGTTCTTAGATCTGTGTTGACAACTGTCAGTCCTGCTCTTGTGCCGAGGACGTCAGCTCTCTCGCCGTTTAGGGGCCTCCCCCGTTGTGGGCACCCCTCTGGGATCTCGTGCATTACGGCTCTGGGAGGTCTTGTCGGAGAGACGCCCTCTCTGCCCGCTTTACACCTAAGTGTATGTTTCATAATATACGTATAATGTAGAACACGGTATTTTTACATAGATAAAAATAAATACGAGTACCTTCATGATGCCTACATGTTCCTAAATATAACCATAGAGAACTACCTACATCTTTACCGAAATATTCAGCCTATTTGAAACATGTGTTGTATCATAAAATGTTAGATAATATTACTTATACCTACACATGGATGTTGGTTGTATAAAGACATAGGCACTTATATAAAGACAGAACATAAGTGTAGTATGTTCATCCCAGCAAAGAAATACGTATCTTACATCAGGGGTGAATCTCAAAAGTTATCATCTAAAAACAAACGTAGAATTTTAATTCAGTAAGAGCTTTTGCAAGTCCTTGAGTTGTATTTTCGGTCAATTTTAAGAAATTGATTTTCGGATTGTAGCGTCGACTGATTTGAGTGATACTGGCCATGAGAGATGTGGGCATTTCCTCAATGCAAGTGTGGTGGGATTTATCACATCGTGGGGCACGGTCCCAACAAGAATTTCTAGGGGATTTTTGGGAAATCCATGAGGTGACGTCAAGGGCCATAGAATATTCTAGAAATATTGAAGGGGAGCTTTGACTCATTATACAATGGTCGCTCGCATAAGAAAGAAGAAAAATCACTAAAAACCAAAGAACGTGCATAAGATTATCATGTACCTACTTCTTTTCCAAATCGTTATAGTATGAAAAATTCTTTATCAGTGGAGACAGAAAATCCATATCCTACTCTACATAGATTAAGAATAATGTTTTTTTTTAACAATTGTGTAGTCTCTCAACTAATGCACAGTGTAAATTGGGCATGCTGGACTTACGACAAGCCATCGTTTGGTTTGGGTGATCACTTTACTCTCAAGAAACGTTCACCACAAGTCCTTAACACCTGTGTGTATTCTTACACCTTTTTCGGAGTATATTATACTCTGAAAAACACTTCCTTAAATTTTCACTAAGAGTAGATGTAGGAATTCTTTAGATACTGGTTGAATTGAAAGATTTTTCAATTTGATTCCTTTGAGAGACGCTTTTTAAAATATTCTAGTAGAATGAGATTCTGTACATCATGTACTGGTGTCTGGAATAATTCCAGTTTCGTTTTCATCCCTGCATTTGTATAAAACTTTAGTATAAGTATAATAATATATTCTCCTGACATGAAACATTTCACTTTCGCCACGAATCACAAGTTTGTTTTTGCCCCAAGTCTGTGAGAGAAAAGGTTGACAATAATACAGCCTCCCCGTAATATAGCGGATGTGGGGGAGGCTGTAGGCTGTGGAGGGGATGGGGGATGATGGTAACTTTGTAAATACATTAATTATTTATCAGTTTAGCGCCAGATAAGCTTGTGAATTAGTTATATCGTGATTCACGAGACGCAACACCTTGAGATGTTCAGACTAAAGTGATATTGTTAAGACATTATTTATATTATATTGCTCGGTGTAAATAACCAACGTTCAAAGAAAATGGCTAAAGATACTTTTCTTTATTTGTTTTTCAACATTTGTTTTGTAAAGTTCTTATTATATATTTTATGCCTACATCTCGATAGTGCGAGTATTACGAGCGCTAGGGGTTCATGGTGGATCGCGTCGTGACTCCATTATACTATGCCATCTCGGATGGCTAAATAGGTCGATCCGAGACAGACATATCTTTTCACATTTAGGGCATGGATGTTCTCCTCCGGGTGGGTCAGGATGTCCTCTGTCCTTCGGTTGATATTCGTGGATAGCGTGTCTCCACTGAAGTTTGACATATACCTAGCGGTAGTAGATGCCAAAAAAATATTTTAGTTGAATTTTAAAATATTATTACTTTCAAAAATAACGTTTGTAACAGATCTAGTTGTGTATCATGTCCATATCTATTGTTAAGCAGGTAAAGAGTTAGGCGCCTTGGGTCTGGGGGTCCCATTGTCTGACAACTTTCTAAGAATTTTTCATTAGGCTGGCTACACGATCAGGTACATATAACGGTATAGGGGTCTATTGTAATATTTGGGGTTCATTGTTTAAATAATTGGTTTCAGGGTAGATATGTAAGTGCATACGGGTAAGAATAGTCTTCAAGTAAGATCCTTGCATAGTTGTTTTCGGTCAGTCGACCTCCAGTCCTTGTCACGTGCAGTCAAGCTAATAATCGCGAAGCCAAAATATGGCCTTCATAATATAGACGTCAGGACATTTAAGCCTCGGGCAACTTAGGTGTATATTGTGTTCGCAAATACCTATTTGTTTATTGTGTAATACGCCATATAATTGTATCATAGAGACTGTGTTATTGTATCAAGTGAACGAACTCAATTGCTATTCTAATTCATCGTGTGCGCAACTATTATTATTCATTTTCTGATTCACTGTGTGACGAACTGTTTATTGAGTGTCTGAACTGTTATCATTATCATCTGCTATATGTGTGATTATCTCGAGTTACGTAATTTTACATTACACGCCTTGTACCATCGCATAACGCGAGGACAGAGTTCTTGCATCATCACAAGGAGGGCTACTCACTCAGCCTCCCTCACATCATCGTTGCCGTCACAGGGAGGGCTAGACAGCCTCCCTACATCATCACCGCCGAGATCTTCGCAGGCCTGTGCCCTGCTTTCATCGTTGGAGCTTTCCACCATCGAGGAACGTTACGTCAGTGTTCGTAATTCGTGTAGTGTATGTACGTACATAGACAATTTCGGACAATTAGTGTGTAGTGTTTATTGTATAGCATCATAGAGTAAGTACCTAGTCTAAGTTTTTTTTGATTTGTAAATAAATGTATAAAATTGCATATCATTGTTTTCACTCCTCCAAAGCAATTAGACCTCTAGCCTAACAGAAATAGTTGTTTATTGACACTGGGAGCTAAACCGAAGACCAGCTTCCACTCCCAAGCCTATAAGCTCCGTGTCAATTTGGCGTGCCCAAAGTGGGGCAGTTTCCAGTAAGTGTGCTGGAGGGATTCATGACCCTGAGATCAATTGTTTGTTTTTTTTTCGAGATGTTTTCTGTTATGCTTGAGTTTTGTTTTGGAGGAGTGTTGGGGTTGATTTTGTTGCGCTTCTTTGCGAACCGCAAGGTTGAGGATGGCAGGGGTAGAGACACCGAGGTGACTACGAAGTCACAGTCTTACAGTGAGGGTAGTGTAGAAGTAGAGAAAACTGGGGCAATAGAAACAGTACACTACTCTCATGCGTGCTGTCATGCGCGAGCTGAGTGGTTGGGGCAATACTCGGGAAGACCAGAGGAGTCTGCAGAGAATTTTATTCGTGGAGGC
Organism: Ceraclea dissimilis; assembly: GCA_963576895.1. NCBI lineage: Eukaryota > Metazoa > Arthropoda > Insecta > Trichoptera > Leptoceridae > Ceraclea > Ceraclea dissimilis. The sequence continues at coordinate 204,705 of OY756372.1, forward strand.
GAAGAATTCTTTGCAAAGGAAAGGTATAGTGAGCAAGGAAAGGTACGGGAAGCTTATAAGAGACTAATTGGAAAGGCAAGGGAATTTTGGGAGGTTGAAATTGGTAGGGATATTGGAATAATGGATTGGGATTGGTTTAAAGGGGTATTCTTATTAGCACACGGGGTAGAAAACCAATATGGGTCACTGGTTGCTCATCTATACAGGAATAGACAGGAGGTCAACGAACTCGGCTGTATATTCCTTCAGAGGAAAAAAGCCCTCTTTCAACGTTTATTTGGGGATAAGGATATAAATAAAGAGTGTATGACGTTTGTACGATTGATGTCTCTTAGGTATAGGAACGTATTTGCATTGGGAGATTACACATTTGAGGAACTTTACAAAATTGCAACGAGGATGGACATTCAGTTTGAGACAGTATATGATAGGCAAGAGGAGAGGGGGTATCACTATCATCACAGACGATCTAGTGATTTAAACTCATACGACCTGAGATCGCGATAAATCGGAATAGGACCGACTCAGGAGTACGCAAAGTAAGATCATGGGAGGAGAGTAGTAATCGTTTTTCGAGAGGTAGCTCTGTTGGCAGGGAGGTAGAGAGAGTAGGGGGTGACTCACCAGCGCCTGGAATGGGTTTCCAGCATCCTGAGGAGCAGGATAACGCGTTGAGTGTGGTGAGTGAAGTTGAGGTAGTTAGCGTGGGTGTATCGAGCGATACAACGACAGACGAGGGTTGCATTCGAAATGGTGTGACAGAAAACTCCTGCTCAGTGGTGGTGTGTCAGGGAGAGGACGCGTTGCCAATCCCGGAGGTTCGAGTGGAGGACTTCCCTCACCAACCAGATGAGCCAGGTGTGTGTATGTCTGTAGAGAAGATGAATGTAGAATCCAAGGAGACGAATAATAGCGATGTTGAAACTGAGTGTCTGACAGAGGAAACGATTGCTAGCGAAGAGAAAGACAGAGAGTGTGCGTATGAGGGTACGATCGTAGATGTGATAGATGATAGTGAAAGGTGTTGGATGAGAAAGGATGCTGTGACTGAGAGGATGAGTGTGGCCGAGTGCAACCTTCTCTGTTGCTTACTCGCCACTTACCAACCGAGTAAGGGTGATGCATCTGTCGATGTACACCGCATGCATGATGCAAAAGTCGAATATGAGGAGATAGGTAGGAATAACTCATATCACCACACTTGCAACGTAGACGTAGCTAGGGGATACATAGCTAGTGAGGTTATCCAGAGGGACTGGAAACGTCGTAGGGTGAAATGTCATCCTCACCTTCGGCGCATGGGAGCGTGAATCATTTCATTCATTATATTAGTCGTAAGATGTTCTAGATGTAAGTTCAGTAGTGTAGGCATTGTCATTCTTATGTATTATCTAGCTGGGGTAATTGAACGGTTTGGATATTAATCCTAAAAATATCCTGGCGCCCTATCCATATATATTAGATTAGGTGTACTTAGGTTGTAATTAGTCCATAAGTTTTGTCCCATTGTTTACAAAAACAAATATTTTTTTGTCAAGTCGGAGGGAGCGTTTGACATATACCTAGCGGTAGTAGATGCCAAAAAAATATTTTAGTTGAATTTTAAAATATTATTACTTTCAAAAATAACGTTTGTAACAGATCTAGTTGTGTATCATGTCCATATCTATTGTTAAGCAGGTAAAGAGTTAGGCGCCTTGGGTCTGGGGGTCCCATTGTCTGACAACTTTCTAAGAATTTTTCATTAGGCTGGCTACACGATCAGGTACATATAACGGTATAGGGGTCTATTGTAATATTTGGGGTTCATTGTTTAAATAATTGGTTTCAGGGTAGATATGTAAGTGCATACGGGTAAGAATAGTCTTCAAGTAAGATCCTTGCATAGTTGTTTTCGGTCAGTCGACCTCCAGTCCTTGTCACGTGCAGTCAAGCGAAGCCAAAATATGGCCTTCATAATATAGACGTCAGGACATTTAAGCCTCGGGCAACTTAGGTGTATATTGTGTTCGCAAATACCTATTTGTTTATTGTGTAATACGCCATATAATTGTATCATAGAGACTGTGTTATTGTATCAAGTGAACGAACTCAATTGCTATTCTAATTCATCGTGTGCGCAACTATTATTATTCATTTTCTGATTCACTGTGTGACGAACTGTTTATTGAGTGTCTGAACTGTTATCATTATCATCTGCTATATGTGTGATTATCTCGAGTTACGTAATTTTACATTACACGCCTTGTACCATCGCATAACGCGAGGACAGAGTTCTTGCATCATCACAAGGAGGGCTACTCACTCAGCCTCCCTCACATCATCGTTGCCGTCACAGGGAGGGCTAGACAGCCTCCCTACATCATCACCGCCGAGATCTTCGCAGGCCTGTGCCCTGCTTTCATCGTTGGAGCTTTCCACCATCGAGGAACGTTACGTCAGTGTTCGTAATTCGTGTAGTGTATGTACGTACATAGACAATTTCGGACAATTAGTGTGTAGTGTTTATTGTATAGCATCATAGAGTAAGTACCTAGTCTAAGTTTTTTTTGATTTGTAAATAAATGTATAAAATTGCAAATCATTGTTTTCACTCCTCCAAAGCAATTAGACCTCTAGCCTAACAGAAATAGTTGTTTATTGACACTGGGAGCTAAACCGAAGACCAGCTTCCACTCCCAAGCCTATAAGCTCCGTGTCAAGTTATTACCACGCAGACTACACCATAATAATATAGACATAGACAAACGTCAATGAAGGATAAAAGAATAGCAAAGAAATCATACACCTGGCAGAAACAGGTGTAAGGAAACGCGGTCCTCCAAGAACCACATGGCTTACCAAATAGACTAGATTCTCAAGGACGTGTTCTGAGTAAAAGGTATCGTGGAGTGTGTCTGACGAATTGCACGAATGTGCCGGAAGCACGAAGTGTGTGTAAGGATTGGAAGGTCTGGCGATCTGATAGAATAGAATAGAATACACAAACGTCAATGTTCTTTAAAAAAAAAAATCCGCCAGACTTCCAGGTATTTTTCTCGGAGACCTAACGTATTTTCTCGGAACGTTTTTTTTGTCCGACAACGAATCAAATATTGGTTGTGGCTACTTCCGATTGATGATGTGTGGTATGAATGGGTCCAGTAAGTCTTTTCAAAAATGATGTTGTAGGTTTTCGCAGCATGGTATATATATTCTTCCTTTCAGGTTATTCGGGTATTGGCCGCGTGTCTGTTGATCTTCTCTAGCTTTCGGCAGCGATACTTCTGCCATCTTCAGGATGAAGTGATGCCATCTTCAGGATGAACTTCATCCTGAAGATGGCAGAAGTATCGCTGCCGAAAGCTAGAGAAGATCAACAGACACGCGGCCAACACCCGAATAACCTTTTCAAAAATGTGTTTTAAAAAAGCCCTATTGAAATACGAGTATGTTGCCATTTAAAGATACTTGAAAATAAATACTTTATTAGGGGTCACTCTTTGAAGACGGAATGTTGTAAAGGGAAATAAAATCGATCCCTATCGAATATCTAACCAAAGAATAAAAAAATTCTAACTGGCAAGACCAATATTTTGAGAAAAATGAGATCAAAAGATTAAAAAGTCTATATTTTACGTACGATAAAACCGAATTAGACTCGTTATTTACCCCTTGTGGCAGTTTTTTGAAGGCCGGTCCAGACGCTATGTTTTGTGCGACCTTTTGAATTGCTGTGGTCAATTTTGGCCTGACGAATTGAAACTGAGGAACAAAACGAATTGGAAAACGGTGGTACCGTCCACATGCACCGACTTGTCTGAACAGGTCACAGATATCTGTCCTCTTTTACTCAGTTATCGCTGCAACTGTACAGTCTTGGCGCGGGATTCAAAATTGCGCAGTTTTCCAGTCTACACGCAACGTTTTATCTGCAATGTTTTGAACTGTGCAGACAAAAGTTTGTACAAAACATAGCGTCTGGACCGGCCTTTAATTGTATTCATAAATGACTCATTTTGGTTTAAAAAAACCTAAAAAAAAGTCATAAAATCAAATTTGCTAGTGAAAACCTTTTTATTCTCGTTGACCATTTTATAAATCAAGCAGAAATTTATTATAATTGTAGTTGGTTTATATAATATGATTGTTAAAAACTTCTTACGATATTTTTGTAACTCCATCAAAGATTTTTTTTTATAATAAACAAGTTAACATTATTGGAAAGCAAAGGTCCAATCATTGATAATAAATTCAGATAAAAATAATATTCTTCTTATATAACTTTGCCTTTGAATTAACCCCCCGCCCTCCTAACCCGCCCCCTCCCCCCAATATCTCACTTTCCAATACAAAGTGCTTCTGGATTATTTAATAAATTATGCGTATTGAATACAAATAGGCAAATAAATAAACTCCAAATAATAATATTGATCGATCAGTATTTTCATTAAAAATACGGTCAGTATTTATAAAAATTTGCTAATTTTGTCGACGACCATGCCAAAATTTTCAAGAGGGTTCTCGTAATAACATATTCCAACACCTCATATTTAGGGCGAGTTTTGTGATCGCTGAGATCATGGTAGATCCTCTTTTGGAGTGTCTTTTCTGCTGTGCCATTTCAGATGGCTGAATGCTGAAGGGGTAATCCAGGATAGACCATTATTTAAGTTCAGCTTATGATGTCACCATATTTTAAACGATGTCTTTACTGTATATATGAAGCAATCGCATCATTTCCTATTTCTGCCTAACTCGTGAGGAAGGACCAAACCTTATTCGCACGTTAATATTGACTTGAAAAAACTGGCTCAATTGGTCCGAGTTCAGGCCTTGCCACTCAAATATGTAGCGACAGGTGTCGCTTTGTCGTTTGCGATTTCTAGGTCCTCAATGGCCCAAGCCATTTATTTATTTATGCACGTGAAACAGATATATTCACAAAAACAAATATTGACAGGTACATTAGTATAAAAAATATACAATACACAAGACCAATAACATCCGTTCACAATTAACACACACGCAAAATAAAAAGATAACATTACATAGTTAATATAATATATCTTATATCTATAATCTATTTATGGTAGGGAAGGAGGAAGAATGGGAAAAGGAAGAGGAAGAATGTAAGGGAAGGGAAAATGAAGGAAGCAACGAAAGAAGAGTTAAGAATTATTACATTAGATGATCATTTGCATCAATAAAAAAACATCTGAGTGTAAATAATCCTACAGCGGTCCACAGCCCATAGTTCACATCGTCCCACTCAAGAAAGTCCCACCATAAAAAAACTTCTCATCAATAAATTAGTAAAAATACTGACCGGATGATTGTATGTAGGTCTCGCAATGAATGATTATGATATTGGATGATATCTATTCATAAGTTCCCTTCCTCTCGTCCTTCATCATAACAAACACTCTTCTTCCTGTCTTGTTTGCTTCATACTCCTTACTACTTCTCTTAAGGCGCGTTTCAGAAAGCTACGGAGAGGAAATGGGGCTTCGTAGGAACAGGATGATTTGATGAATAATAATAATTATTACTAAGTATTGTACACAGACCGGGATTACCCACTCTCCTCGAGTGAAATGGAGATTGATAATTGTACAGAAAATATTACTACATGCCAGCCATATTCAATTCATACTTACATAATACACGTATAGATACATTCATTTTCCCCACATATAATTATCTCAAATAAAATGCGTGCTATTCGAAGATATGTCCCGTTGTAAGAAAATTCAACAGAATTCATTAGCCATTTTGAATAACATATGTAAAAAAAAATAGAACATACTAGCTGTACCCTGCGCGCCTTGCTACGCCTTACACTTGAACCTCACCCTTACACTCATGCAAAAGTTGCATTAATGGATTCGACACTAATATCGATTTTTGTATGACACCCCCTTATTTATTACCTACTATCGATATAATCTAAGATATAAGAATGTTGTGTCATCGAGAATTGAGCCCATTATACTAAATGGGAGGGAATATTTTTTACTCAGTCAATTTTTCGAAGAGATTTGTATCACTTTGACAAGTTATTTCTAGTACCTACAGACCATAGACTTTTATATTAAGTAGGTATAAAAGTCTCGGCTACAGACTTAATAAAGTAATGGCTGTACTGAAGGTTCTGTAGTCTGTACCTATTGTAGTATATAGTTAGTATTAGATATAGTAAAGTAATGCCCTGCTAATAACAAATTATATACCTATTATATGAAGTTAGGCTGTATTGGATGGTTGGTTGGTATAACATGACAAGCTCTGCGAATATCCGTTAAATGATTTATGACTTGCGAGCCGATATTTAATTAACGGAATACAAAAGAAAATTCGTTATTCTAACGGGAGTTCATTATTATTATTATTTAGGTTTTGTTTCATAGTCCTACCTATATATACAAGTAAGTATATAATATAACAAGTATACCTAATCTAAACCGTCGGTATTATTTTGTTCATGATCTTAGTAAATAGCATCACGATTAAGTACATATATAAGGTTAGGTATATAATAATGAAATTATGGATACATTTGTATACACGGTATAACACAACCGTGGATTAACCGATGTAAGATGATAGAGGACCTCAATACCTACCGATTTAATCGCCATGTATGTTCAGCGATTTTTTCTAGTTTTCGAGTTATGATTGTTTTACGTATTTTCTTAAAGTTATAAATACAAAATTAAATTGAAAACAAGAGGTGGTCAGTAGCCTGGTTGGTAACACGCTCGACCGTTAATCCAGTGGCTCGATCCCCGATGCCGACTTACTTCACTTCACGACACAAGCTTTTCAAGCTTACTGTAAAGTGTACAAACGTGTGTTTGGGTTTATTTCGGTAAACCCAGATTCATTATGTACCTATATAAAATGTTTTACAAATTGTGGTCAGACGTCATATATTTTAAACGGATTTATCTAATAAAAAAAATGTCTAACCCTCCGTGATCTTTCGCGAGTAGGTAGCAACTAGTATTCAGTAATTTTAAGTAAATATTGACAATATTCATTTCACCATCAGTCTTCTGTCTCCATACAAGAGGAATAAAATGAGCTGCGCTTTGACAAAATACTCGCATAAAGCTGTGTGTGGTATGGAGGGGGATATTTCCCTAATGCCCTCCCCCCCCTCCCCCCCCCCCTCCCCCCCCCTCCCCCCCCCCCCCTCGTCGTTACACAGTGATGTTTATTCATTAATTTTATTTATTCCCACATTATATTTCCCTACACAACGTATGGAATGATTGCCTCTCATATTATTTACAAATTTGTATCATTTTACGTAAAGCCTCTTTAACGGAGACCGATTCCTATATGAGCGCTCCTCCTCCTTTGTAGTCATCGGAGATGTGAATTTTCCCAATTCATATCGGTATTTGATATTTATGTAGTATCACCGTAAAATTAAAAAATCCCACGATTAGCAAATACGTATGTAGTGTAGTACCTATCCAACATCGCCAAAACGTGATTATTTATTTTCGTCATAAAAAAATCACTTGGGATTTATTTGCTGGCAACAATGATTTTTCTATTAAAAATCTATGGTTGCCACATGCGGCGCTCTAATCTAATCTAAAACGATATCTCTCTTCACAGACTGTCTTATAAGAAAACAAATATTTTTCCACCCACTATGTCGAACATCATTGATCAAGTTTCGCATGGCCCTCCTGATTTTTTCGACTGACTCAGCCCTCTTCAATTAGTCGTTATAGGAGTCTTAAGGTTTTAATAGCTCGTTATTTTTCCTTCCTTCTCTCAGCATTATGTATTATTTTTTTCTCTAAATATTTATTTTTCTCTATATTATCTCAATTATTTCGGTTTTATTTTCTTTATTAACGTTTGTATTCTACATGTACGTATGTTGCAGAAAAAGCTTAAAAAGCCGTGAAGGTATACATTATATTACACTGTATAGAGTGTATACGCTAGTGAATGAATACATTTCGGTGCATGCATACAAAAAATACAAAAAATTAACCTTTTAACAACTGTCAATTTTAGTCAGTAGGTCCAATTCTGTAAGTGTATAAGTGCGTACTAACTAAAATAAGGCGTTATTTTTTTGAAATATATTTCATTGTAAAATAAATTTTAAATACGCTTATTTTTGTTCAAAAAGCTACAGAATTGAAACTTTTGTAATGTATTCTACTGTGTAGTGTACTGACTGCTTTAATTTGTTAAATTATGGTTAAAGGAAATACTATGTAACGATAGTTACGTATTCTTAACTAAAGATTAGTGTTGCCAATAGAGAATTTTAAAAATCTTATTTCATTGTTCAAAAGTATCACACAAAATTTAGAAAAACGATTTTAGTACTTAAAATATATAGCTCAACACACTTTTTAGTTACATAAAATAAGTCCCATTAAATTAGAAAGTTTAAGGATTTTTTTGGACCGATAACATAACGAGCGAAGAAGTTCTCAACAAAACCAAAGGAAGAAGTCACCTGCTCAGTGCAATAGCAGAAAGACGTGCCAGATGGATCGGCCACATAGTGCGTCAAGAGGGTCTCCTATTATGAATTAATTGGAGGAATTAACGAGGGGACAAACTACAGAGGACGACCAAGGAAAGAATACCTGGACATACCTGTGCCAGGATATGGCCTCATATAAAGAGTTAAAAAGAATCGCACAGGATAGGGATGAGTGGAAAAGGAGAGATGGGGCTTTGCTGATGCAAACCAATCGCAACGATTCAAACTGGAGAAAAGAAGAAGTTGTACTTGATCAATAAAATACATAAAAATAGTATCTTCACAAACAAGCGAAATAAGAAATTAACTTGAACAAGTAGAAGTCCCTATCTACCCACTTTGATATTCACAAGTTTAATTACAAAGTCCTCTGAAATATTTTGTTTCGGTTGTAAGTACTCGTAGGTACTCTCAACTTATATTATTTAGATACCTGCGTTGTAACTTTTATGAAGAAAGGCAGAAACAGATGTTTATATTTATATTTACGTTTCTATTTTCTACTCCACCCCCACAAACAAGCTACGCAACTTTAAACAGAACTGCTATAAACCAGTATAATGGTTTATAAGTATGATTGTATATCATGAAACACAGTGACGTAAGTAACTAAATTTCTCGTGGCTTGTGAAACTGAAACTGAAACATACGACGTAAAAAAATTGGTCTATTTTTATAAAATTTTTGTTATACTCCAGTAAAATAGTCGAAACTTTGTACGCGTAATGCAAAAGGTCCGGTTGATATGATTTTTTATCATGTTATTAGTATTGGTCGTGTCAATAAACAGTTTTTTTTAGATGTTTCTCTTTTCAAAATTCTGCCTAAGCAGTTGGTTTATGTAAGTATTCCGAAAACTTCAGTTTTTCATAATGTAAAAAAAGCTGTCTAGTCCGTTAACCAATAAAACCGTCATAGTCGGTGACATTGACTTTTGTTGCTTTGGCAATTTTGCAGGATTATAGGTACACACAAATGCCACTAGATGGCATTATTACTTTAATTTTGGATTTTTACTGACATTCCTTGTTTTTCCCCTGTAGTCTTCAATTTCAATCATGGCTATTGGTATGCAGCTGTGTCCTGAATTTCCTCTATTATCTACAGCCGTCTTTAGTCCAATATGTTGATATCTATGAACATTTATTCCAAATATTTCCGTCGGGAGCGCCCTCTGTAATTTGTCCTCTCAACTGTTCCCTCTATTATGCCATGTATGAGAGTTACAGCACTGGTTACATTATTAAAGAGTATTCTAGGAGATATACTACAGATACATTCAGGCACTATCCGAACCATTCTCGTGTTTCCAGCCCCGGGGGTTCCACAGTCCACATTCTCTCAGGCTCCGCTAGCAGAGAATAACTAAATGTAAATGGTTATTATTGTTTTTCAAAAGGTTCAAATTTCCCCAAAAAACTGCGACGACGAAACGAAATACAGAGACGAAGGAAAAGTTTTATTTTCATTTAAATATTTTGAAACTGGAATTGTTTTTATTAAAGTTGACATCAGTAAAGTTGTTGGAGAGATGTCATCATTGAATTCTATGTATACTGAAACAACTTAGAACAACAAAAATATATGACTTTTTTTTCTATTTCCACTCAAGTAAACCATAGAGAAGAACTCATGTCTTTTTTTAGTTTTAGCCGTTGTCTAAGGCGCCAAGATTGCACGGGTCGGCGCTGGGTATACGTCATTGTATACTGTCATTGCGTTTTATATATAGTCCAAGAGCCCGCTGCTTAATTTATGACGTATCTGTGTTTTGATCGAAATGTGGTATAAACGATAGCTTACCAATAGGGTATTACATCGCACTAGGGTTGCCTATCAAAATCTTGCCGCAACCCCCCCTGCCCCCCCCCCCGAAAAGGTCACTTTTCGCGGTTTTTCGCATTTTATAGGAATATGGTAAGAGATAGGAGAAAGTAGTCAATGACAAAAATAATCCTTGCTAAATTCTCTACAAAAAATGTTAAGTCATTTTTTTCGTAGAACTAGCAGTTTACCCGCAATGGCCGGCCCAAAACCGAAATTCATTAAAAATACAAAAAAAATGTATTTAAACTAAATTTGTTGAAAATTGACAAGAGCTACAGGAAAATAGTCAACGAACGAATTAATTACCATAGTCTTAGCTACAAAACAAGCTATAACTTATGTTCATACACCTAATAATTTCGGAGTTATTACAATAAAACTCAGTGACGAAAATTCTTAAAATTTAGTTTTTCATAAAATAACCTGTGATATAGCGCCGCAGGCCAAAATTTTTTTTCCATAAAATGTTAGTAATAATGGGTGGAAGAATGTGAAAGAAAAAAAATCAATCTTTTTTTTTTATTTTTTCAAAAAATATCCTGTTTTTTGACCGGCCATTACGGGTAAACTACTAGTCCTATGAAAAAATTGACTGAACATTTTTTGTAGACAATTTAGCAAGGATTATTTTTGTCATTGACTACTTTCTCCTATCTCTTACCATATTCCTATAAAATGCGAAAAACCGCGAAGAGGGACCTTTTCGGGGGGGGGGAGGGGGAGTTGCGGCAAGATTTTGATAGGCAACCCTAGTGCGATGTAAAACCCTATTGGTAAGCTATCATTTGTACCACATTTCGATCAAAAAACAGATACGTCATAAATTAAGCAGCGGGCTCTCGGACTAATATACCGTAGGGCCAAATACAGCATTCTACAGGTTGAAGTGAAATAGGATAGAGGAAAGGGGGGGAGAGGGGAACAAACTTCTATTAAAAAACAAATATGAACGAAAAACACATTCTTCGTATAAAGAAACTCCACAGAAGTTAAGTAGGTGGCTGGTACTTGCCTCTGGGTATATATATGCATGCGATGTAGCATGGCTGTATCCTCCCTACAGCTATGTACGTGTGTTTACTGAAGCGGATGAGTGACGTCATTACATCCTCCTTATTATGTCGTGCGGTAATATTTTTATATTTTGGTTATTAGGGCATTTTTATTTCCTCATATTCCACTCAATTACCCCACGTTTGTTACGACAATTATAATTGGAACCTAATTCCACTGTGATTTCTTTACAGAAACAAAAATAAAATTATTACATGTACCTAGTCTGACATTACAAAAACATTATCGTATGCCGTACCGTTTCTTGCACACATTTCTAGCAACAAAATATTCTAGGTAAAGTTAGCTTAGATTTCGCGCAAAAAATCCAGGATTTTTAATATTGAGAATTTACATCTACAAACCACACGTACCTACAGGTGAGATTTCATTTATAAATGTTAAAAAAAAATATTGGAACACTTTTAATGTTACGATGTGGCAAAGTTGAAATTCTAATTAAAATGCTTTTTTTCTTGGAAGTCCCTCTAAATTGTGGGTTAACCCTAATGCCTTGTTCACATTAGGCTAGTAGTTTAGTCGAGTAGGTAGCGAACACTAGTACATATAATCCTGAAGATGGCAGTAGTATCACTGCCGAAAGCTCGGTCATTCAACCATTCTACACCCAGTAAGGAAACCTGAAGAACCAACAATATAAAATCTTACGCGATTAAACTACTAGCCTAGTGTGTAGGGGCCTTTAATTAATTGGTATTGTAACCTATTTTATTGAAAGGCTAAATACAGATTGAATTTGTTCACTTGAAAAATAAATAAATTTTGACTTCATAAATTTACTGTACTCTCTCTCTTTCTCCCTGGACAATTATTATTCCCACATGATGGTGGGGTCTGCCATTCTTGTCTTCCGCCGCCACTCGGCTCTATCCTGTGCATCTTCCGGGGATGCTCCACAGTCTCTCATATCCTGACTCACAACCTCACGCCACCTCCGCTTGGGTCTTCTTCTGGATCTCCTACCAGGGACAACCAATGACTGTACCCTGTTGCCAATGTATTCGGAGGGTCTTCTACTCACATGCCCATACCAGCGTAATCTGCTTTCCTGGATTTAGTCGGATACGTCACGTACACCTAGACTTCCACGTACCTTATGTGCAAATAAAATATTGTATTAAATAAACTACAATGTTTTCTTAATGGCCGAATAATCTAACGAATTCAATGTCTGGCCGATGTGAGTCGTATGATGTAATGGATACAGTTGCCTAATATTAAATTCGCATGCGGCAGTCCATCATCTCATACCATTACAGAATTATAAGCAGGGGAGACGGTAGTTTCTTTACAAATATAATCAATAATTTTGGTGTTTCAATAAAGCGGCGACGACATACCTAAGGGCACTCGATTTCGGACTCTGACAAACAATTTTCATTGTGCAATATACATGTAGTGTCTGTCTGATTATTATGTATTGTTATCATGGGCGTCACCAGCTTCGGAGGCATTAGGGGGCCAATAAAAATTTAAAAATTTGATATAACTAGAAAAAAGCGCAAATAGCACCGCAGGCGAAATTTTTTGTGAGACATATATAGTGAAGAAAGTCGTGATGTGGTTTGGTTTATTTGAAAATGTGTATAATACTTTCCACAGTAATATGTATGAAAAATGTCTTTCATAAAAATGTAATATAAATAGCGCCGCATGCAATATTTTTGAATGAAACAATTGTATTTTGATGGCTTTTCATAAAAATTCATGATATGATGGGAAAACGTGTAGTAATAATGATTTTTTGTGAGGTTTTATAATTTAGTATGAAAAAATATTATACCTATTCCAATCTCTAGGGGGGGTAAGGGATTGGGGCAGCTGCCCGTGATTTTTATATTGATGTGATGTACTTTGTATGACTATACGATAAATAAATAAGTACACTATACAGGCTCAAGTAGACAAACATTGCGGTACGTTATTAATTTGATATTGATTAACTTATAAAATATCAATAGTCCTTACAGGTATTAGGTTCCTACATACAGCCTGAAGGAAACTACTTATACTTTAATACATTAGTAGTCGAGAGCTCAGAAGGCTTAAAGGAAATGACATTAAATAAATGATTATTCTGTAGACTGTGGTGTATAGTGTTTACCTTCTGCTATTTGCTATAAAGTCTGTAGCGCATCTTTGTGCTTTTCAATAGAGATAAGATGAAAATAGTTCAACATTGATATCAGGAATCGGTAACCTAAATACAAATCAAGGTATTTCAAAGTTCATCCCACAAATACCAGATTTTCAAGCACGTCACAGTTAAATTACTATGCACGTTAAAACAGAAAACTATTTCATGAATTCACAGAATGTGTGTACCTTATGTAAATAGTGGTTATCTGTTGAGTAAACTCTAGATTAAGGATTTATCAAAAAGGTTTTAATTTAGCAATTGTAATAGAAACGCATCAAATAAGATTATTGAGTTTTACTACTAGTCCGAGAGCCCGCTGCTTAATTTATGACGTATCTGTTTTTTGATCGAAATGTGGTACAAATGATAGCTTACCAATAGGGTTTTACATCGCACTAGGGTTGCCTATCAAAATCTTGCCGCAACCCCCCTTGCCCCCCCCGAAAAGGTCCCTCTTCGCGGTTTTTCACATTTTGTAGGAATATGGTAAGAGATAGAAGAAAATAGTCAATGACAAAAATTATCTTTGCTGAATTCTCTACAAAAAATGTTAAGTCAATTTTTTCATAGGACTAGTAGTTTACCCGTAATGGCCGGTCGAAAAACAGGATATTTTTTGAAAAAAAAAAAAAAATTTTTTTGATTTTTTTTCTTTAACTTTCTTCCACCCATTATCACTAACATTTTATGGAAAAAAATATTTGGCCTGCGGCGCTATATCGCTGGTTATTTTATGAAAAACTAAATTTTAAGAATTTTCGTCACTGAGTTTTATTGCAATAACTCCTAAATTAATTGATGTATGAAAATAAGTTATAGCTCGTTTTGTAGCTAAGACTATGATAATTAATTCGTTCTTTGACTATTTTCCTGTAGCTCTTATCAATTTTCAACCAATTAAGTTTAAATTCATTTTTTTAGTTTTTTAAATTAATTTCTGTTTTGGACCGGCCATTGCGGGTAAACTGCTAGTTCTACGAAAAAAATTACTTAACATTTTTTGTAGAGAATTTAGCAAGGATAATTTTTGTCATTGACTACTTTCTCCTATCTCTTACCATATTCCTACAAAATGTGAAAAACTGCGAAGAGGGACCTTTTCGGGGGGGGCAAGGGGGGTTGCGGCAAGATTTTGATAGGCAACCCTAGTGCGATGTAAAACCCTATTGGTAAGCTATCATTTGTACCACATTTCGATCAAAAAACAGATACGTCATAAATTAAGCAGCGGGCTCTTGGACTATACTGAAATAAAAATATATTATAAGGAAATTTTAATTCCCAATTTTAATTTACACAATACTCGTATGTTATTTAATTACTAAGACTGATCATTCACAATGTTAAGTGGATTGCTTAAGGGTAACAATAAATTAAAATAGATTAGCTTTAGGTACTATACTTATTTTGCCCCATTTTATGAAGTACTCCGAAGCTAAGGTTATATTTTTCTTTCCTCAGGATCGTGGCGACCTATTGGTCACATGCGCCCCTCCTCCCCCCTCCTGGACTCCGTGAGAGATCAGTTTGAAGACTACGACCAGTTGGCTAAAGACTTCACGCGAGTGTTCCTCAACAGTGAATCCAACACCTTGCAGAACGCCGCTCTGTTTGATGTCGTCTTCCTGGTGGGACAGTCCAAGCAGAAAGTCAAGTTCATCGGAGTTAGAGCCATCCTTGGAGTGAGGAGTCGGTGAGTCGATTTTTTATATTAATTTTATCTTTTTCTGAATTTTAAAGAAATTGTTTACTATTGAAAATTGTGTGCACCTGTTCTACTCGTATATTCTTGTTGGTATAGTTCTGCATCTTCTGTACTAAAGCGCTCAATAATCGTCACTATGGCTCGGTTGCTCGAAACACGATAGGAATAGTAGAATACCGTGTTAAATGGGTTGCTTCAAAACACTGATGACGCCAGGTAAAAAATAGCTAACTATATTAACACGCACTGACGTTTTGTTTGCCGTTTTGCTTTTTCTTACGCGCGCAAGCGAGATGGCAATATTAGGTAAGAGAGAACGCATCTATCAGTATAGCGTGCCAGTGCACGTCGGTACGTTACGTTTACTGGACATGGGGGCAGCAGTAAACGGATAGGAAGAAATCTTACGATAGGATATTACTTTTGTTTTGGGGCAACGATTTCTGTCTCCTTACCGTTGCCAGCCGACAATACTGTTCGTCGAGCAACTGGGCCTAAATCGTGCTAATTATTATAACGACATTCTCCTGTGGTATGTAACAAAAGTATACGAAACTGACATTTTTTTTGGGATAAACGTAAACTTTTTAGGTTACAAGTGTATTTGATCTCCATTGTGAAGTTGAAATCACGACGTGTGTATACAACTTGCAAAAATTACGCATTTAACAGCAGGATGTGGCTGAATGTGTGAACATTTCCCCGGGCATAAAGTGATCACTTATTAAGCCAGCTAATGCCGACTCGTAAAAGTCGGAACTCTCATCCTGCGTCCTCCCCAAGGGAGCTCACATAAAGCTACATTACAACTTTATTTAGCAATGCAATTTTATCTAATATAAAATTCTACCCAAGAATATTTTAAAATATTATTATTTGGTTTAAGGAAGTTATCAATAGAAGAGAAGAGTATATTATTATTCTATTGAAAGTTACCTTCTGTACAGATGTCTACTTTACCTTCCTTGCGATGGTAAGGTAACTTTGTTCAGTTCAGGTTGAGATAGAATTGAGTTGAGTAATAATTACATCAAAGGAAATGTCTGTAAAGCTTTAATCAGCCTTCCACTGCCTCTTTGTGTGTCATCCAATAATCACTTTGAAGTGATATTATTAGAAGGGGGCAGGGGGGGTTACCTGCCTGCTCAATATATAGAACCAACCTTACGATACATTTCATCCAAATTATATTATTAGTATAAATTATATTAGTTATGTTTATAGCTACAGACCTAACAGTTCCTGTATCACCTGTATAAGCGATGTAGCACTTTACAGGTAGGTATATACACAGGTAGATATTTGAATTAATCATTTAGATCTACACAAGTCTTCTTCCTGTTTTTTTTTAAATAAGTAATTGAAAAAAGAAACTAAACAAGATTTTTTTTGACTTCACATCCAAACGATACCAAGCACTACCTTCCGAGGTGCTTGGATTCATTCAATCCAATGGGACCTCTCACCAGGAATCGACATAATCATATGAAGATAAAATCTTACTTACGATCAGAATTTCTTTTCTAACGTCTTTCATTCGATACCACAGATGATCCCACAAGACCCTTGGATCCTCCTGAAACCCTTTACATATTTTTTATCTCTGGAGAAAGCCGATGTATTTTTACACAGAATCGTATTGTCACCGAGCTCACGTACGTTTGCGAAGTTTCAGGACTCGTAGTCAGGAAGTGGTTGAAAAATTTGTTGCAAAATTCTCTCACAGACAAAAAAAACACCACAGTGAAGTTAAACAAAATCTTGTAAAAAGGAAGCCTCTTTAGCATCCCTTCTATAACTACGACAAGGATTGATGTATCACATCTTTCTATGTTACATTTCGCCCTCAAGGCCCACGTGTGTCATGTAACTCACGATGTATTTTGGCGATTCAGTAGCGACCCTGCAAGGGTGTTATTTCTTTTGTGTACGAGTGCGTCACTATTATAGATGATGTGGATAGGAGTTTCGCTATCCTTTGAGAAAAATATCAACCATAGTGTCACTTTTATTAATTGTTGAAACGAAGCTGACGAAAATGACATCGTTTTGACGACATCTTCTTCTCTAGTTTCAATCCTGTGGATTGGTTTGCAGCAAATTCCTACATCTTGTTCTCCACTCCTCTCTGTCTCCCGCAGCTCTTTCCAGCTCGACATATGTGGTGCAGTTTATGTCCTCGTACACCTGGTTCAGGTACTGCCGTCGGGGGCGCCCCCTGTGGTTTGTTCCCTCAACCATTCCCTCTATTAACTCATGTAGGAGACCCTCGTGGCGCATGATGTGGCCAATTCAGCGTGCACGTCTCTCGGAGATGGTTTTAAGTAGGTGCCTCCCTTCTTCAACTCTGCTTAGCACCTCGTCATTCGTGATGTGATCCCTCCAGGAAATACCCAGAATTGACGAGATCATGATACAGGATTCTACTATCTAGGAAATATTTATTGAAACAATACAAACAATGGTTACTTTTACGTCTCATTATGATAATATGATACACGGATACACCAGTAGCTACCACAGAATAAATGAATTACACTATACGATGAAATAAAAGACATTATATTTTCCAGGTTGGCATACTAATTACTATGTATCTCTGTATACTATAGGCTGCCTACTCTAGAGAGTATTACATTTCACTCAATGTATGCAGACTCCACACTCCATAGGGAATATGTATTTTTATATCGTCGTGTAAATAATAATTTATACTGAAGCGTTTAATATTAACATCAAATACTAAATGCAGAGATTGTTTCACTAGAAACATCCTACAATATTTGAGTACATGGGCGTCGCCAACCCCGGAGTTAACAGAGGCAGCTTAAATTTAAAAAATTGGTATAGCATACAAAACGCACAAATAGCGCCGCGGGCGAAATTTTTTTGTGCGGCATAGTGAAGAAGGTGGTGATATATTTTGATTTATTTGAAAATGTGTATGATATTTTTCACAATAATATGCATGAAAAATGTTTTTATTGAAGTATAAAAAAATGCACTAAAATGTCAAATTTAAATCCTGGCGCTAACAATGTATTCTGAATTTCACGACATAAGCTTATAGCTTACTGTGAAGTATGCAGTGTTGGTATAATATACAAACCAAATCCATTATTTTTTTTTCAATAAAAGCTTACTTTTTAAGGCCTGTAGAAACGGGCGAAAAAAAATGATTAGTGTTAAAAAAAACATAGAATTGTAGGTATGCATATATTATGTACAAACCTTAGACAAACATAAGGTAGACTGGACAACAGGTATGCAGAGTGCCCTACACTTTTTTCGCGGAAGAGCGGTAGAGACTAACAAAACACATAGAAAGTGGTAGAGACTGAAGTATGACATTCGCCTTCCACTCCCCCGCTATCCCTCACATTTGCTGGGGCAAGGGATGATCTGAAACTAACTAGTGAAACCTGTGTTTATCTCTTTCTTATAGAGTATTTTTACTAGTAGTTAAAGGAAGTTTTTTTAAACGAATCTGGGTTTATCGAAATAGACCCAAATACATCTTCGTACACTTCACAGAAAGCTTAAAAACTTGTGGTGTGAAGTGGATAAGTCGGGGATTGATCCCGTGCCCACTGGATTAACAGTCGAGCACGTCACCAACCTGGCTATCGACCACCTCTGAAAGGTAGCACGAGTCTACTCATGCAAGGATTAACCGTGTGTCGACTCTATACTATGTTACTCTGAGGTACAAACAATAGTCATCCGTCAGTTAGGTGTCATGTATTGAAAGAAAAATTAACATGCTCTCATACGTGCATAACATATTATGCTCAGTGATTTATAACAATACACAACCTGACATGTTACCACACTGTGTTAAACATGATAATATTATGAGTGTTACATCACGTGAACATATTGTGTTTATTATGTTGTACTTGCAAAGCTGAGCTGAACATCGCATCCCCCGGGATGTGGAGTTATATTTTTATACCCTCGCATTACATAATTAGTATTTCCTCCTAAAGTTGGCGTGGACCCCGGGGACCAATCCATGTTGGCGGATAAAAATACAGCGGTAAGGGATGATATCTGCTACCTTGTATGTACACGTAGGTATACTTCATGTTAGCCTAAATTGTACGAGATTTATAGTAGCAAGTATGTGTTGAAGGATTGATGTTGCGCCTAAATTAACTGTGCTGTCCCTTTGGAGCAAATGTAACTGAAATAGGCTGGCCAGGGAATCACTCACACAAAATAATCAGTTATCATCATTAAATTAACGCCTCGGATGGTATATATTGTTTACTGTTTTATTTTTAGTAAAAGGATATACACAAACGATGTTATTTTTTTATTAATTTATTTTATTACAAGTATAAAATAGACAATTACAGATATAAGTTAAATACACGAAGATAAAACGATTAGTCCATTCATAGTTCAGCTGTCACCCACAAGCATGCGCCACATTAAAATCAAACACATTTATACGACATACGTCCATCCTGGTCACCTCGCATACTTCACAGTAAGATAAAAGCTTGTGTGGTAAGTGCAGAATACATCATCAACTCCGAGATTCGATCCAGGTACTCCCCGTTTGGGAAATTGACACTCCCAATAATAGGTTTACCTATGCTTTAAATACTACGTGCAAACAACATTTTCTCTGCACAAACATTTCATTGTTGAAAAAGATGCGAATTCTCGTATGTATCTCAGGTTTACAAACACATGACTTTTTATTTATTTATTGCAAGAGACACTGACAGATGGTTGACAAAACATCCACAGAACATAAATTAAACACAATAATCAACCCTCCAATTAGGAGTGTCTGCAGCATACATACAAGGGCTTACCTATTGAAAAAACGTGTTTATAATAAAACATTGAAAACACACTTAAAATAAAAAGAATGATATTTGCATTATACTATTTGCAGGCAAAGGTTTAGGTAGCTTAATATCACAACAAATCCCTAATACTAATACAGTCAGAATATATGGCTAGCAATCATTAATAGACCCTATAGAACAACAATGTTAAAACATTTCTGCTTGCACTGCATCAATACAAAAATAAAGGAAACATAGGACACTCGGACCCAATCGAAGATAGGAATACCTAATTGACTATTTCTGCTGACAGACTAAACTAAATCAATAAATACTTGTGTAAGCCAACAATCTGAAAACCAATACAAAAATGGATTTTTTTACCTTCGTCTACAATACGTACTATCATAAGGTTTCTTCATTAATAAGAACTTGTATGGTACAATAATAATCTGTACTTATTTTACATTCATGTTGCATCATCTCAATTCTGCTCATTATTTCACTGTTCAATAGACGGAATATTCCTGCATTGCATTCATTTCTGTAACAATTCAAAAGAAAACTTGAAATTATTCAGCTGTATTATTATCTAGGAACAAACAAGGTATCTGTAGGAAACAATATTAATAGTATTTTTATGAAAGAAAGAGTGGATAAAAGAAAAGAAATGAACGTCATTATAACTGCAGTGTTTTTATTATTATTGGCTGATTTATAATGCGCCGTTTAGTGATAATATCGCCTCAAGGCTCGCTGAGACAGCAACTAATTCAATGCAGAATCTGTGAAATGAACACTCGAGTATTCCGTTCAGTTTTCTCGTATTGTTTTATTTCCACTTCACAATTGTCATTGTTTCTTATACAATAAAAAAATCTTATACTTGTGATTTATAATCACCCTTGCATTTCTCATGAAAATTGAAATTTAGCAATTGAAATGTGTTTATGATAAAACACTAAGTACTAAAATTTTAAACTGTCACCTAAAGCAAATATGGTGCGAAATTTCAAGGTGCTGGGATACATTTTTTTTAATGAATCTGAGATTATCGTAATAAACCTAAATACACCTTTGTACACTTCACAGTAAGCTTGAAAGCTTGTGTTATGAAGTGGAGTGGGTCGGGGATTGAACCCGCGCCAACTGGATCAACAGTCGAGCGCGTTAGCAACCAGGCTACCAACCACCTCTGAGTCACATTGAATAGGTTATTAAAATTTGAGGAGGAAAATATAGACATAAACAAAATAACAACGACAGATGAAGTTAATGATATCGTGGGGGGGGGAGCATTGTCAAAACAGAACATGCATGAACTATCAGATTGCCATAATATCGAGAAGCCTTCTAGTGCAAAAATTAAATAAATAAATAATTCTATATTAGCCAAAGACCAAATATAAATATAAAAAATAAATCTTATTAGACCAAAGGGCGGATTTGTTGCAAAATCGATGTCTTACAGTCAACCCGAGAAATGAAAGGAAAACTTATACATACCTACTTAAACCAACTCAATCAAATCAATCAAAAATTCTTTCTAATTTAGTATTTTCCTATAGAATCAATATTTTTTCCCTTTCACTACACGTGAATTGGAAAGCTTTTTTGACGTGAGATCTGATGGATAGGTATAGCTATAGCCTCCTATAGAATATAGCCTATAGAATATGGCCTATAGAATATAGACTGTATAGAGGTGGGCAGTTATAATAATGTTTAATGAAAAGAGTTGAAGGTAATACCTAATTTAAATTAGAGACTAATTAAAACTTTGCTTATTAGATAATACAGTTAGACACTTTGACAAACTAAATAATTACACTTTTATTACTTTTAAATTATTTTGTTACTTCAGATAAAACGCCCTCCTTTCATTGGGCGCTGAATCATCTCACTTCCAAGTTCCCTGTCGTCCTGGGAATAGGAAGAAGGAATTCTTACAAGAAGAACTCATCCAGCTAAACTTTCATGGAACATTGTGGAATTTCCATAATGCATTTTATCTTCAACGATGTCATTGACATTTCAAAAAAATCTAAAAACGAGAGACCTTAGCTCTCGACAACCGTTACTAAATATGTTTTGGAAAAAAATGAGTATATAGTACATTGAAAATATTGAACCTTTATCTAGGGACTAACCGTAAAAGATTTTTTACATTTTGTACAGATTTCTCAAAAAAAAAAATTAAAAACACTTCAGATCTTTTTTTCGATAGACAGAAACTCGTTTCTCGAGTCCAGGAGATTTTCTTTTTGTGTGATAATAAATATGCATTAAAATCTAGGGAATAACTGTAAAAGTTTTTTGATTGACGCGAAATTAACTCAAAAAAAATGGGAAAAACACTATTTTTACCATTTTTCGTGAAGTTATAATTGGGAAGCTTTAACACTTACTTCAGATTGTCATCGACCAAAGTGACAGTAACAAAACGTACAAGTAAAATCACATCTACGAGTATGTAAAATATCGTTTCTCAAGGCGTATGCGTACAATCTCAGTAGAGTATTCAGAGTTAAATGCGGATTTATTTATTTAAGACTTCGATTAACCTATCGACCTCCATTAAAGTTTCGATTCTCTGGGATGAGATAGTATCAACTGTCTGATAACATTTATATCATTGTATGAAGTTGTGGAGTACCTACCTACCTATAGAAACTATTATACTATGCTAGAGACCTATTAGGAACACAAATACAAACAATCTTCAATGTGGTAACTTTCCTTTCCTATCGCTTCTCCTATTCCCGCTCCCACTCCCAGTAACTCCCACTCACAACTAAACTAGTGACTAATAGAACTAACAGAGGTTTGCCATTATCATGAGCGGGTTTACACAAATACTTAATATTATTATTGGATTGGATATTATTTGGAGTGTAAAGTAGGTACGGTACACCCTATATTTCTCATCGGAAATTTGTGAAATCCGTCATTGTATACAATTCCTAAGAAATGTTTAAAATGCCTGAAATCAGCAGACAATGTGTGAAATAAATTTCATTTATAAAAATATATTTATTTTATACACTAATGCAATAAATGTGTAAATTTTTTAAACAGGAATCTGAAATATTTCACATTTTGAGAGTAATTTTAAGTGCGACTCCAATTTACCTGAAAAAAATAATTACAATATTATTCTCGATTTTATTTTTGTGCTAGCTTTACCGAATACAACAATAAGTTTTTAAGTTATTAAAACATATTTCCTCAGAAAAGTATGAATTAGAGAACCTATGACAAATTATTTCATACATTTCCTAAATTTCATACATATCCGGTAACATATAGGTACATTAATATACCTAATACTAGTGTTTAAAATGAAATGCTAAACAGGCGGAATATTGGCTTTACTAAAATCTTTATTACAGTACATTTCCTACTAGTGCATTAAATATAAAAATTTACCAAAATATTGAAATCGAGTCCCTAAAATAGAAAAAAACTACATATGTGGATTTTCTTGTCTATCTGTATATATATTTCCACAACAGAACGTTAATACACTACTGGGTTTAATATATTAGATAATTAATCAATATATTTGTGTGGGTTTACCTAACTAACCAAATTGGTTCTGTAATAATAATAGGAAGTATATTGAAATTAGTATAATTTCATGCTGTAAGGCTATACTAACAATCAACACACTTTATTAAACTGATTAAATTAACTTACTTTGGTTTATACAGCAACATTAGCTACAAAACCTACTATGACGTCACGGTCATTTTCCGCGGCATTAAGGTTCAAAATCGCATGAACAATCGCACGATAAAATGCTAAAAATAGAGTTTTTTCCATCTTTTGAGTTTGATTTTGTTTCAATCTAAAAACTTTTAGGTACGGTTACTCCCCAGATTTTTTAATGCATATTATTCATACAAAAAAAATCTCCGAGACTTTCGGGAAACGAGTTGCTATCTTTCGGATAAAAGATCAGAGGTGTTTTTCATATTTCTTTTTGAGAAATCTATACAAGATTTAAAAAATCTTTTACAGTTATTCCCTAGATAACGGTTCAATGTATCTACTCTATTTTTTTAAAGCATATTTATTCGTAGTTAGGTTGTCGAGATCTAAGGTCTCTCGTTTTTACATATTTTTGAAATGCCAGTATGCCTACACTTGATGTAAAATCATATTATTATTTATTCCTGGAACCTGGGATAAAACTGACTATAGATAGACTCTCCCGGGACAGGATTTGATAAAATTTTGCTAGAATGATAAAAAAGTATGTACTTTAATTTCCCCTTAGTCTCGTCAGTGAAAGCTCTTAGTCCAAGCTCCATACTGCCCAGTGCCCAGGCATTGTCATTTGAAATCGATTTATATTTTGTACTATGTAAATGTTTTTCCAGATCCATTTAAAAATAAATTTGTTTAAATTTTGTCTGGAGGACAAATAAATAAACGAATTATATTTTTACAGAATTTTCTTCCATCATTAAGCTCCGTATTAAAACTTGGGTATTGTTTCCACTTGGGAAGTTGGTAGACCTGGAGAGGTGAAGTAATATTATTATTTTCAAGGCTCGCCCCTCCGCCCCTGCCCCCCCCCCCCCCCCTCCGCAGATATTTCCAATCAATATTAATAATATTATACACAGGTACCTGTATAAGAATATATAAGACATTTAATTATACAAACATCTCCAGTGTAATGCCATTATTTTGTATTGAAATGCTTCAGTCTTAGTTTACATTTTACCTCCCCGCCTAGGTCGAGGACAAAAGTGAACAAGTCACTTCCTTCTTCTTCTTCTTCAGGTGTCGTGTTAGGACCCCCTAACGCTGACTATCACTCGAGAGAAAGTGCTCTTGTCCTGGGCAGCTCGAAACAGCTATTCAGCACTCCTTATTCCAGTCCAGTCTCGTATATTGCGCAGCCAAGAAATCTGCCTTCTTCCAACCCCTCTACTACCCTCTATTTTGCCCATAATGATCAGGTCACTCCTTGAAATAGTAAAAAAAACTGCATCTGTGTAGGTTTCTCCTCAGTCCTTACCAGCAGCGAAGGGTCCTAAGAATGTGATTCCCATCGAGTAACCTTTTTAATTAAGGATGATAACATAATCGGACGTAGTGCAGTAAAAAATGTCAATCCTGGCTTCCCTTTTACAGAAATTCACTCCTCGTCACTGACCCTTGTTCATCTGAAAAAATACCAGAAACTCTCAATTTTCGAACACAACAAGATGAGTACCTATTTCTCCAACCAATTTAAACGTATTGTATTTTTAGACCATCAAAAAATTATCTTGCTATGAAAATTCGTACAGGGTCGTCGAAAAAGAATGCCTGGATTTTAAACAATTACTATAAAAAAAAACCGTTGAAGGTAATGTATTGGTTCAGGCTTAAAAAGCGTAGTTTTTTTCTTACCTTAGTATGTTTCAATTTGAGCTCCGTTAGTTGCTCCTGCGAACGTTTAATCTGTACCTTGTCAACTTCGCTCAACTTGCATTGAATCGTAACTGGAGTAACAGTCAAGATGCTGAAAGATTTCACTCAGTGTTGTATGGCGTAAATGTAGGTAGATACCTCTAGGTTCTGTTGGGGAAAACTGTAGGTGACGCAATGTTTGTTTTAATTTTCTGACTTATTCCGCTTTGTTTGCCTCTCTCAGTAAACCCAATATCAACATTGTTATTAAATTCCTGGGGATATAATAACTAAATTCAATTTATTTTTTTATTACAAAATTTCCAATAAGCCTCTAAATTATATTATTCAAAAACACAAACTGAGAGTAACCTGTAGGTACTGGTAAGGTGTATCGACTCTATTTCTATTAAGAGAAATTACCCTATCATTGCGGCTATCCGTGTTTTGGAAGTCTGGTTTCGTTTTTCGGGATCGAATCCCGTTACACGCGTTAGGTTGAAGTGATTTCTTGAAAACTAGTATTCAGTGCTATGATAAACTAGTCCTACAAACCAAAAATAAAGTTTGGAACACTGTTATTTGTATCATACTTGTCGGAACTTTTTACACTCCGATCAGCATTGATCTTGGATCATATTTTCTGTTGCAACTTTTCTGTACACTCCCTCATTGTTAATATCTATTAGTCAATTGTGCTATTTTTTATAGATATTGATTTAATGAGTCCAAAATCTAGGGATGACACCCCATACAATAAACAGTAAACAGAAAAACATGGTGAAAGTTAATAAGATTGTTCTGAAAATCACAATTTGTATTTTGCGGGACCATTAGAATTTTCTACATGTCGTAGTTGAATATAACAAGTAGTTATATCTCAAAAGATACACAACAAAAGATGGACCTTCCACAAACTTATGACTGATCGTCAGTCAGCTGGTTGGATGGACTGGAATTGGTGAATGTTACTTAAGTGTAATGTGATAACATTAAGCTAGCCGACGATCAGTCATAAGCCTGATGGAAGGTCCATCCTTTTCTGGGTATCTGTTGAGATATAACTACTTGTAATATACACCATTCTGAGTCGCAGGACCTTGTGACTTCCATGTTCCCTCTAGGAACGTTCCATTAGTGATTGTTTCCTGGGTCTAGTACCTAATAATGTAAGCATCAAAATGGAGATTAATTATAGAGAGTGAAGTACTTACCTGTGTATTGACTTGTTAACCATTGACTGAAGGGAGCTAATATTAGCATATACTCTTATTGTGAACATTAAAATACTAGTCTTCAAAGGTCTGCTGAAACAGATAAAAATAATGGAGTAATAGAACTTGTGTTTCTTTCGAATAATTGGACATCATCCAGAGATTTAATTATTCTGGGCCCCGACCCTGAAAAGAGAATAAATTGATAACATGTTTTTTTTTTATTTCAAAACAACCCAACTTCACTTTACCATTATAATAAACTAAAAATTAAAACTGAAATAATCATTAAAATGACTTTATAGAATGTACCTCATCGACCACCTTTGAGGGGGTGTAAAAAAAAGTTGGACTAGATAATGGACCGGCAACATCCGATTCCTTAATCTTTGATCTATCCCCAACAATAATCAATTGATGGAATTCGGTCCTCATATTGTTCATACAAAACTGCATCCAGCGCCTGCACTATAATGATAGGAAAAATATTTCAATCTACAGAAATTTTCCGAAATACTCGTAGTTCTTTGGGAATAAGTAAAAATGTATATGTATTAATCGTTTTGTGAGAATCTTTCTCTGGTGTTACTAATTGGCAAAGATTAGGGGAAGTAGTATTAGAATAGAATTTTACAAAACATAACCTACATTTTTAAAAATATTATTAGTAGGTACTACCCCATCACGGTTTATAAGAACACACACAACATTCTCTTTGTTTTGGACAAATTCAGAATAGTTGGTGAACCTTTTTGCGAAAATATCTTAGATGGCTCATCAAACCGTTCGATTTTTTTTTTCAAGACAACACGACGTTTTGACACCTGTTTTTTTAACAGAAGGACACACCCGCGCATTAAGCGTTTTATTATAGAGATAGATTATAAGTATTATTGAAGTGAAGAGTGTTGTGTAGAAGACTCTATAATTCATTGTATGATGTTTTGTGATGAGAACTAAAGACTATTAAGCCAACATCAATGTATTACAAAGTTCTATAACATTACCTATCATACAATACAATATGTAGTTTGCTGTTCCTGAATAGACATAAGCTGATTACAACTGCGTACCTACGGTAAAATACGTAGGTATATTGTAATTCTATAATGTAAACTCTAAGTCTGTAAATAGTACATATTCGGCCTAATATGTTACACAAACAAATCAGGGATGTTGAGAATAAACCATAGGTACTGGTTTGCGGAACAACAACATCCCTTCAGACATCCGCATCCGCATTTTCAATGCATATGCATATTGACAATTCAAAATTTTCTAAAAACGGGAGACCTTAGATCGCGACAACCGTTACTAAATGTGCTCAGGAAAAAAAATAGAGTAGATACACTTAACCTTTATCTAGGGAATAACTGTAAAAGTTTTTTTTAGGCAAATGTCTGTTTCTATCGGAGTTTGGAGTGCAGATAAATATATTGGACCTTTTTGTCTCATTCCCACTCGTGTAAATCATGGAGAAAGTAATAAACCTATCCTCGCAAATTTTTAATTGTTTTATTATTTCCAACTGTCGATTCACGAAAATAACACTGGATGCCGTGTGTATTATCTGTTGAACATTTGTTATATACGAGTAATTTAACTTTTACAAATAATTCGCTGTAAACATTAGATATCCCGTATCGTCAATATTTCGTACTAATCTATGGCATAGAAATCTACAAGTTTTCAGGAGACATTATAATTGAGTAGTTTTCGAGTAATTTTCTTATGTATGTACGTGATTTTGTAGTAAATGATTAACCAATCACCCTGTATAGAAGATTTAACCCTCGAGTCTAATAAATAAAGCAGGTATGATGTTTCTGGCAGGCGCAGGTAGCTAGCTGTTGATGCCGGGAGCCAATCCGCTTATACCTGGAGGCAGAAATATAATACACGAGTAATACAGAAGGCTTTCAACTGATTGAGAACAAACAATCAATTAAGTCCTCTTTAATGTTGTTTACCATACAAATACATAATACAGCTTACTTGCCTGTTATATGGTAAGTATATGTAAACAGCCTCCTATGTAACGATATTATACAAATACATACACTAGTACCTACGCGGAAAAAATCGAGGAGGCTGGGGCCCCTGTATTCAAAATAATGGGAAAATCCTGTCGATATCCTTAGGTATTGAGGAAAAAATTAAAAACTAAATATTTAGATTAAAATCCACAAAAAATGACTTTAGCTTTCGCGACTAGTATTCGAGGATTTGCACCCTTCATCATCAGGCGATTGTAGATAAATTTATCAGGTGGTTGTGAATAAATCTTTATTCAGATGATGAGGGTGCAAATCCTCGAACAGTAGTCGCGAAAGCTAAAGTCATTTTTTGTGGATTTTAATCTAAATATTTAGTTTTTCATTTTTTCCTTGGAATGGTCTTCTACCAAGACGGTCAAAAACATCGACATTATCCTTAGGTATTGTTTATTGTTTTTTAATCATCCGTAGGCCTTATTTAAGGCACTTGAAATCGTCAGGTTTACATATTAAACAAACGTTACAAAATCAAATAAACAGCAATACCTAAATACATGGTGAATATACAAAACCATAACACATATGTGGTTTAGTTCAGTGCAGGTCTGGGTGTAAATTGTCCAGAACTACATTACGTCAATAATAACAGAATTTGTTAAAAAGACAACGGTAAAGAGAGAGAGGGTGTCTCTATTCAGAACGAAAATCATAGGAACTTAACTACAGTCCACATAAATTCGGCATTCCTACCCTTGAATGAATCTAAGGTATACTCGTAGTTCTACTCAGCTGTCGATATCTATAAACGATTTTGTAAAATAAAAAATTAAAACAGTTTACATTTTTTATCGTGTCGCTAAGATGACCACGCCATTAGACGATTATTTTTCGGTGATAACTGAAGGCGCTGCGTTAGCGAAATGTCTTAAATTCAATACAACTTGCAACAATTGTTACATTCATACCCGGTTACGACGAAAATTATGTAAGTTGACTCTATACATACATCTCTCTTATAGGTACCTACATCTCCCATACAGGTACCTACATCTCCCAAATAGGTACCTACAGCTCTCAAATAGGTACCTACATCTCCCATACAGGTACCTACATCTCCCATATAGGTACCTACATCTCCCATAAACCTATATATCACACAGTTGCCTAGTAAAGCCCTCAGGCAGTTTGCTAGCAATTAGAATATCCGCAGTAAGCGTATTTGGAATTTCCCAAATCCATCCAATAGCAATTAATCACCAGCCACACTAATGCTTCTATTGGATAGATTTGAATATTCGAATATGGAACGCTGAATATTCTTATCGTGTACAAGATGGCTACCACATAAATAATGAATTCTAGATTATGTTGCGAAGTTCCAATAATAATTTGAATTCACGAAAGAAAAATCACTGTGTTAATAATAATTCATCCCGTGGGGATTTCCGGGATGTAGAATTGACTCCCCGCTCTTTTTTTATATTTTTTCGAGTATGCTGTAAAATTAGGTAAGTATCAGATGTTCTTAAACCTTCCATCAAACATTTCATATGTTTTCCAGCAATGAATTTTGTCACCCTTTCCTAATATTTATTTAAGTATGTATTTACTTATTTACACTTCAATTGAACAAAACAAGTAATATGTTAACATAGGAAACGAGTTAGTAAGAGATGTCTAAAAATTGTTCACTAGAGCGAGGTTTCTGCGATCTCTGCCAGCTAACCCCAATTATATAATAAATAAACAAAAAAATAATCTTTACTATATATAGAAACATACAAAGGGCGGACTTATTGCCAAATAACAATTTCTGCCAGCCAATCCAATTATTACATAATAATAAAAAAAAACATGATGCATGATACAAAAATAAAATGCCCGTTAGACAGAAAGGAGGGAAGGAATAAAAATGATGAAAAGGGACAACACCATAAAGAATATTTTGTGTATGTTTTTATACGCACACATCATTTATTGGTTACCCTATTTCTGATATAAACATGAAATTATATTAGTATTTATAAATGGTTATTTTGGGATATAGTAGGACCTTCCAAAAGAATTTGCAAAAGAATGATCCCATACTGTAATATCTCTAGTGAGCAGAATTTCCAGAGTAGAGGTACATTACATATAACTGATGTTGTTTGAGGAATCTCTGACTTTATTTCCAGGATTCCTGGAATTCTCCCACATCCGCTCCGCCCACAGCAGAGCAGAACATTGTTTACAAAACTCAAGAATTCCTGTCCCTCTGTGGGTATTATTAGTACCTGCCTAAAGTTCCTCGGACGGACAGTGTGAATTGTGGTGATAAATGTCCTTTTTTCACAAAACATTCCACAGGCAGGTATTTTGACGCATATTTTCCAGCGTCGATGATATTATTTTATTCAAGTAGGTGGGGAATACAACCCACGTACTCGTCCTACTGATCCAGTAGGTATAATCATTACTTGTTATAAAACGCTTGCAATCCATAGGTATAGGTCCCGTCGTAAAAACTTTCGAGCAACTCTCAACGGTTGTAGAGCAAGGATGGACTTTCCATCAAGTTTATGACTGATCGTCGGCTGATTTAATATGATCACTTTACACTTAAGTAACATTTAACAATTCCAGTCCATCCATCAATTGTGATATTCAAAATATTGTAAAAACTTTCAATGAATTCCAAAATTGAGCAAATATTTGTTCTACAATCCCCTCTTCTTTTAAATTTTGTATGGCAGTGTAAGCGCAAAATAAGAATAACTTAAGCGGCGAAATCGATTTCAGCTTATTATATAAAAAAAGGACCGAATATAAAAAAAAAATCCGCTAGATTCACTGCATTTTACCTTAAACATTTTACACTATACAGCTCTATATCTAACAAACTACGGGAATAATCTTTAGTTTCAGTAATTTTCAGACGTAGCATCGGATTTATTTGCTATTAAGAAAATTTACAAAAATTATATATAAATAAATAAATAAAACTTTATTGGCCAGAAAATATATGTATAACAACAAAAACAAAACAAGACAATACCAAAAGGCGGACTTATTGCAAAAACAATATCTTACAATATATACTACCCATTAGATCGAAAAATCTGTAAGTTTAAAAACGCCCGTCATGCGTCCTCCCCAATGGAGTTCACACGATGCCACATTGCGTGAATGAAGACGCCGCTGAGGAATAAAACGTATTTATCTAATAATAAAAAAAAACTTTATTAACACTGCATGGATATCGCCTAGTATTTCATAATCTGATGGATTGGAATTAAAACATCCACACATTGTTTGGATAATTCGCATTGTTTCAAGTTTCATTTTATTTTTATAAAATCCACTATTATTTGATACGTAAATACTTTTCTACAGTTTTTAATTCACGCCCATCACCCAATTATAATATTATTCCGGTAAATACTCAAGTTTCAATAAACTGTTGATGATGAATGATTTTTTATTCAGGCAACGGCGTAGCGTGTGTTTCTGCCGCCCCTCTCATTCAGGCATATTAATCCAAAATTTTCGTAAATTTACAAGAATTATAAAGAACTTTTAGGTTTGAGTAGGACAACTAAATTTCTGATATTGTTGTCATAAAAAGACAAAAAATAACGCCGCAGGAAAATTTTTTGTGTGTTTTTAGTGGGACAACTAAAATTTAGATATTGATAATGAGAAAGAGAAGAAACAGTGCCGCAGGCGAGTTTCTAATGAAACAAATATGTTTTAATGGATTTTTTAAATTTCCCCCATAAAAGCCGTCCTCTGAAAAGTGCCGCCCGGGGCGGGGCGCCCGCTCTACGCTACGCTACTGAATTAAGGCCTCTCCAACCTATTAATGTATTTGAGGGTCGCATTGATTAAAAATATCAATGCGAGGGCCTTTATTTTTAGGTTGTAAGTGTATCACGAAAAATACATAAATAATGATAAATCGATGTTGCAAAAACACGTATTTATCGTTTTTTTAATAATCAGGCTATTAGTATAATTCACAAAAAGAGATTATAACATACGTATACAATATGAGGTATGTATATCTTAATCGCATTTATTTATTTATCGTATAGTCATACAAAGAACATCACATCAATATAACAATACATATAATCAGACAGACACTACATGTATATTGCACAATGAAAACTGTTTGTCAGAGTCCGAAATCGAGTGTCCTTATATGTAGTAACCGCTTCATTTAGGCACATAAAGTCAGATGGTTCACCCCCATATGCCCTGAGAGCACACTATGGATAACGGTCTGCCTCTCCGTTCCACAGTCATCCGCATTTCAAAAAGAAATCGGTACATCTCCCATGGCCAGTGCGGCGTAGACAAACATAGATATTTCCAGAGGTCGCCTTACTGGTTGGTCAATGCGTAGGTCCATACGATCATACAGGTTCATTACATGGGCGACGCCAGCCTCGGAATTAGGGGAGAAGGCAACAAAAATTGAAAAAATTGACGTGGCACAAAAAAAGAGGAAACAGCGCCGCAGGATTTTTTTTTATGAAGCTGATGGATTTTCATACTAATTTTAGAAAATTTATGATGAGAAAATGTGTGGTATTAATGTGATTTTTGTGAGGTTATATTATTTAGTATGTAAAAATATATACCTAATCCAATCTCTAGGGGGGGCTGCCCCTCCTGCCCCACCTTGTCGTCGCTCATGGGTTCAAACAAAATGCTTGTTTTGATTTATTCGTTTACCCTTACCTGATTTTCTCTTATCATTTTAAATACAGTCTCTTATGTAATAAAAAGGCACTACTTATATGAAAACTTATCTAACGAAGGAGACACTTATCATTGTATCTTTCTAACAAGAACCCACTCCAACTCTTAACTACACAACACTCATTCTGCCTCATCCCCTCCATGTCCCTCTCTCTCTACCTCTCACCTGACAACATTTAACCAAGATGAATCACAACAAAGTACTTACATAGATAGAACAATCATTGGAACTTTTACAGGGTTACCAACCATATCTATAAAGCTATTGAAAAATATGTTTCAACAACAAGATGTCAAATAGGGGAAGAATTAGCGATTAATAATGATCAAGCAGTGTTTAAATTAAGGCTCTGGAACCAACTATGACGTCACGGTCATTTCCCCATGGCATTAAGCTTCAAAATCGCATGAACAATCGCATGATAAAATGGTAAAAATAGCGTTTTTTTTTCATCTTTTGGGGTTGATTTCGCTTCAATTAAAAAGCTTTTAGGGTCATTCCCTAGATTTTAATGCGTATTATCAGTACAAAAAGAAATATTTTTTCGGGGAACGAGTTTCTGTCTTTCGGAAAAAAGATCAAAGGTGTTTTTCAACTTCGCCAACAATGTGCTGGATAAAATGGGTAGCGAGCCTCGTTTATAAAAAGAAATTCCTTACGAATATCTGACTCTCATAGGACTTAAA
This sequence comes from Ceraclea dissimilis, assembly GCA_963576895.1. Classification (NCBI taxonomy): domain Eukaryota; kingdom Metazoa; phylum Arthropoda; class Insecta; order Trichoptera; family Leptoceridae; genus Ceraclea; species Ceraclea dissimilis. The sequence continues at coordinate 238,818 of OY756372.1, forward strand.
AAAACATTAATAAAAAGAAAGGAGGCTAATTGTTGTACAAGCTATAATCCCTTTGGGAATTTAATATTTGGTAACCCTGTATTAGCATTGTGAAGTTTTTTGTTGGAAAATATTTTATTCTCCTTTCCATAAATGAGTTTTTCAATTCACCCCTCCCCTCCCCTTTCCTTTCCATTAGTTATTTCCCTTCATCACAATAATTTCTTATTGACAATACTATTATCTGTTACGATTTATTCGGATTTTTTCTGGAGGTAATAATTCTGATAAAAGATTTCGAAAATATTTTCCTAGAATACCCTCCATGCCCTTATTATACTTAACCACTGATTTCATTAAAATCGGTTTATTTTGGGGAGAGATTTTGATAAGAAGAAATCTAAGTTGTGGATACTTATTATATATAAATTGGATGTTTGAAGGAGTGAAAATTGATTGGGATGGTGTAGTTGGAGTATGTGTGCTTGATAATGGCCTAATAAGCCGAAACATGTCAACTAAAATGTAGGAAATACTCGTATGTGAGTAGAACTTTCACACATTTTTTGAAGTGATGCATATTGACATTTTAATTTTTTTATAAAAACGGGAGACCTTAGATCTAGACAAACGTTATAAAATATGCTTTGGAAAAAAATAGAGTAGATACATTGAACCTATATCTAGAGAATTAAAGATTTTTTATATCTTGTGCAGATTTCTGAAAAAAAAATTGAGAAACACGTCTGATAACCTAAATGATAAAATAGTATAGTCTGTACACAGGTACTTGGCAGGTTTCTCTCCTCCTTTGGAAATCAAAATCTTGATATAATTAAGGAGTTATATACCTTTGAATATATTATACTTACGAGCATATTATAGTGATGGGCATAGTATCATTACTAATATGAATTTACATAATATGAATTTACAATTGTGAGAAATTTTTATTGTTTTTGATTATATTTTGTATTTTTCAAAGGCCGTATGGCCGTTTATGTCATAATAAATAAAAAAAAATAAACAATGTCAATTTTAGGATTTTGGTCGCATTAATAACATCAAGGAGGAGGTAAAACTGTAGTAAAACTGTGGATCATCCCCGGAAGATGCACAAGATAGAGCCGAGTGGCGGCGAAAAACAAGAATGGCAGACCCCACCATCATGTGGGAATAATAATTGTCCAGGGAGAGAGAGAGTTATTTTGTGCTACTAATATTTTTATCCACCCGCTCTACGTTAGGCATAAAAAATCTCAACTACCTAGTAACAGATAATTTAAACTGTAGTTTGTCTGTTACACACGTTACGTGCGTTACGTGTACGTTACGTTTACGCTATATTACGTTATAATCTATATAGCGGGTAGTGTAACATATAACACAGGACACAGTATCTAACTTGCAAAACTTTTAGGGAGTGGAAAATTTCGCGATCACGGATAAACTATTTTTTTCGTGACTATAGTTTTTTTTTCAAATAAGCGATTTTTGTGTTATTTAGAGGAATAATGTGAATTTTGTCGTTTTGTTTTAACAAGATTAACGCGAATTTTCGAATTATTGTCGCAAATATCGACATTAATTGTAAAAAATCGTAATTACAACATTATTGAAGGTTTTGGTAATAAGAGTAATTTTACTGAACACGACTTAAAATAAGATCATGCAGATATTTTGGTTTTACTCTAGTGTTTTCGTATAAAATATTGTTAATATGAAAAAAATGATTAGGTATAAAAAGTTGTAAATTTATCCACTCCAATGACATTCGTATGAAAAAAAAACGCCGATTTTGGCCAAAAATTAAAATATACCCTGTTTTTTTTAATAGCTAAAATAAGACCGATATTTTTAGTCACTTTCCATTATGTACCATCTCTAACTCTACGTGGCGGGGCGGTGTGCAGTGAATATATGGGACGCCATGTTAAAATAATAATATAAAAATAACAACACGGCCTATAATAAATTACGCACCCAATTGCGTTACTAACATTTTAACGTAAATTCAGCCAACACTTTGCGTGAAATATTTTATGGCCGTTTAGTTTAAATGAATGGATTTAAATCCCCGTAGGTTTTCAGCTGAAATACTGAAAAAAAAACTTTAAGCCTATAATTTTCTATTATAAATAACTCAAATGTTCGCACGTAGATATTATTTGAAGCTTTATTATGTGAATATTTTCTATGGGGATTGTGTTTTTCACGCTTATCGTTAAAAGCAAAAAACACAATAAAGGCCTCGACAAAAGATAAGAAGTGGGTATTAGTATTACCTATGTAAGTACATAAGAGCATGGGCGTCGCAAGCCTCGGAGCTAGGGTGGGGGGAACTGAAAATTTTAAAAATTGATATAGCATAAAAAATGCGTAAGTAGCGCCGCAAGCCAAATTTTATTTTGTGAGACATAGTAGTGAAGGGGGTCGTGATGTGATTTGTTAAAATTATGTGATATTATTATGAAAACTGTTTTATACAAAAAAAGTAATAAAAAATAGCGCCTCAGGCAATTTCTTTTACGAAACTGAAGGATTTTTTATACTTATTTTAGAAAATTTATGATATGATGAAAAAATGTGTCGTAGTAATGTGGTTTTTTGTGAGATTTCATCATTTAGGTAGTACGAAAAAATATGTACCTATTCCAATGTCTAGGGAGCAGCTGCCCCTCCCCCCCCTGACGACGCCCATGCCTAAGAGGTAAAAAAATATTATCAAACCATTTGATAATCCAAGATTGAAAAGGTCTTCCCACGGGGATGATATGAATAATACGTACATGAAATTACGACAATCAAAATATGTGGCTACCATGTGCTGTAGATTTACACAATATTTTGAAATATCCGTATACATAGGATGAGGTAGAGTACTTGACAACATGCGCGATGCCAAATTTTGTCAGCCAACATCTTAGTATGAAGGGCATCTTAGCATCTTAGTAAAAAATTAGTCATTTACAGCAGTTTTTGTTTCAAATTTGAAAAATCTTAATCGACATTTTAGGATATAATTAATAAAAAGCAATGTATTGTCAATCCCTTTAATCAATTTAATTAAGAAAATTACTCTTTTGAATTTCATTTTCCTAACACGAAAATGTATTGTTTTCCTTAAAACATTAGATGAGATTGTAATAACATCGAGAATGAACCGTTGTCTCATAGAATATGAAAAAAAATCAAAGATTCAAAACTGGCTCTTTAAATTCACATAAAAAAAGTTTTATGCCCAACTCCAGATGCGATTTGCGCAGAACGCCAAAAATGAGACCCTTGACGCTCTGATAATACATTCCCTATGGAAATATCCTAATGGTACTATTACTTATTGTATTGGCCTTATCTGCTGTAGGTACATTCCCTCCCTGGGGAGGATCATTTCCCCCCCTCCTCCCCCTCCCCCGGACATTGTAAAAGCCCATCATTAATCACGGAGATCATTATAATTGGAAGAAAAGATATTTTTCATAATTTGTTTTCTGTTCTTATTATTATTACACACAAAGTAATCCCATAATCCCTCGCCCGATATATTCTATGCATAGGCCTCACATTTTATCTGAAATAAGCTTTATCTGAAATAACCCGGGTTTGCATGGATATTAAAAAATTATACAAATACATTACAATTTTTCGTGATTATTTTTACTCAAAATGCGCCGTTACTGAGGGTTTCATCAATGTCATTGGTCCAAGTCAGTCTCGGAAGGTCACGCCTTACTTGCATTCTAATCACTCCACCAATCTTAAATTTAGTGATCTCTCTATCAATATCATTTCTTCATCGATCTCTCAGTGTTTTCCCACTCATTCTTGTTTCTCTCTCACACAATCTGAACGATCTCATTTCTACTGCATTCAACTCTGACCATTGATCAACAAGTAGGTAGTTATCTCGACAGATATACAGCAAATAATGGACTTTCCATCAGGCTTGTGCTGACTGATCGTCGGCTGGCTTAATGTGATCACTTTACACTTAAGTAACATTCACCAATTCCAGTACATTCATCCAGCCGATTCCCGGCCGCGGCAGGGGGATGGACCGGAATTGGTGAATGTTATACTTATGTGTAAAGTGATCACGTTAAGCCAGACGACGATCAGTCACTCTCCTAAGCGGAACGTACTTCTACATTGTGGTTACAACCAATTCACCCTCACTCCTACTAAATATGGTAATCTTTATCTCTAAAAGTATTCCAATATTTGTTTCCATAATATAATTTACTTCATGTAATTCCACTTAATTCACATGCGGCAATAACAATAATTAGAGTATTTTTGTATATTGGTTAAGTAAAGCAATTTGAATGTAATGTATCCGCTACAATATTATTTAATGGACTTGTAATTGCATGAAACTCCCCCACATGTGGAGTGGATATTACTTTATACCTACATCAACCATATTACCAACAAGCAACCTACATACGAGTCATGTATACTGTATAGCAACAACAGACCTATTTGTAACATCTCGCTATATTACAAGAAACACACTATAAACAATGTTTCAATTTACAAACTTTTAAAAACAGTATTTTTTATTACCTACATTTCTTCGAGTGTCTGTTAAAGTCGGGAGTTCTCGACATTTTTCGTATTAATTTTTTCTTCTGCAGAATAATATGCTAGTTACCCCACGACTGGGATCTATCGTGATGGACTAGGAAAATTAAATGAAAGAGGAAATGGATAGATACATCTAATGTAGATTTTCTGGGACCATCAGATGTTGTATTTGATGATATAATATAACGTGGTCTTTTACTGCTCACACAAAGGGAATTAAAGATAATTACAAACCATTTCACATAAGTATACATCGGCAGATCGGATTCTTTTCTACCTGGGACTAAAATATGTGCAGGACGTAGAGGGAACAAAAATATTATATAGTTTATTTACTTGGCAAATTTTGTTAATACTACCTGCATAATGCACGCAGATATTAGTTACGTGGAGTTGTTTACAAATCACTATCGTTGTATTCCTCTATAGATATTGATGGTTGTATCGAATCCAGGTAAAGATGGAAACCCCGTTATTTAAATTCGAAGAGAAATAATACATTTGGTCACGAGCCGTCTATGGAGGATTAAAAATTAATTATTTCACATCAAGAGATTAGTGGCATCGAATCTGCCAATGTATACACATAAGTTAAATTCATGTACAGCTAATTGTACTACACATGAATGCTATTTAGTCCCAGGTATAAAACTACTTGAGAAGGGTTATTAGACACATTCATGACATGCACATTGCACATGACATATGAGTGTCACATAACTAGGTATAAGTCATATTTTTAAGGCCGTTTTTAATGATCTAATGATCAAAAAGGCAGTATTTTAACATTCCAAGTATACAGATCGATGCATTTTTACCTGCTTTACTCAATTGTGTAAAATTATGAAAATCGCCGAAGTCGACACATTTATGTAAATTTCCTAAAAACGACGATATGTTTTTGAACTGTTTTGGTCGGTGAGTAGTGGTTGGATTGTGGTCCCATAATATTAATTATTTTATGATATGGCACTCAGTAAACCTGGCATTACAGTTCGCTACTCTCTCCACTGTGTACTGTACATACATTATATACAAATACACTACATACACACCACTCATCAGACACAATAAAAATATATAACGCCCTAACAATAACTTGGCGTATAATTATACAACAATAGGGGCTTTTATCTCTACAAGTCTACACAGTAATCTGTTGTGTATTAGAACTCATATCCGGGCATCACTTCAACACCAAATAACGCCACAAGATCGCACAAATAAACGTCTTAAGTAAGAATTGCGTACAATCGAAAAAGTTGATTACAATAGCGAAAGACGGGTTTATATTCTTTTTTTTTACGTCACTTCTCTCTAACACACTTCTCAGTATTATCAGCCAAAAAAGTCATGCTTCACATACAAACTTCTCAGCCTAATACTGGGAAACATTCACCTATCCAGATATCACGGATATCACAGGATTAGGCTCAACGCAGGGCCAAAAATACAAGCATTGTGCCTCAAGTATCAATATTTAGAAATCGCCATACAATATTGCAAGTATTAAAGCTCCCGACTCAACTATGACTTTATGGTCATTTCCCGTGGAATTAAGGTTCTAAATCGCATGAACATTGAACAATCGCATGATAAACTGGTAAAAATAGCGTTTTTTTCCATTTTTTGGAGTTAATTTTGCTTCAATCCAAAAAAATTTACGGTTATTCCCTAGATGTAAATGCTTATTATCAATACAAAAAAAAAATCTCTGCGACTTTCGGGAAACGAGTTTCTGTCTTTCGGAAAAAAGATCAGAGGTGTTTTACACATTATTCTTTTGAGAAATCTATACCTACAAGATATAAAAAATCTTTTGCAGTAATTCCCTAGATAAAGGTTCAATTTATCTTCTCTATTTGTTTCCAAAGCATATTTAGTAACGGTTGTCGAGATCTAAGGTCTCCCGTTTTTATCAATTTTAAATGTCATTATGCATACTCTTATATAAAACATCGTAATATTTACGATTTATCGATATACCATTTCATCTGTAGTATCGTTGTCGAAACCTCGTCATTCACCCAATCTACACGCAGTAAGGAAACCCGAAGAACCAACAACGAAGATATGGATTCATATCCCTGCGAAAGCCTACAAGATTATTTATCATAATATCAAAGTTAGTTTAATAATTATGATATTATATTCTTACACAAATGTTTCAGACACCTGGCTGATTGTTGAAACATATTAGTTATTACCTGTTGTCCCCCCCTGTGCCCTCTAGCAGGCAGCATCCCCCCCCCCCCCCCCAGCTGCCAGCAGCCGCCCCCATCACGCCTCACTGTCATCCACTAATCTGCTTACTCATGTTGAATGTTTTTAAGCAGAGTTGGAGCATATTCACTCACCCGCTCACCCACTCGCCCGCCACCTCCTCTGCCTGCGAATGGCAAATTAATTAAATTTTACACGAATGCATGGGTACCTGCCCACATATTTATATAATATACACTACACAGGTAACCGCTAATATTAAAATACTAGCTGTACTAACTTACTTATCCAGCCATCTCTGTCCACACTGCTGAACGTAGGCCTCCCCGGTACTCCTCTATATATCTCTATCTTGCGCCCTCTGCATCCAATCACAAGCAACTCGTTTAATGTCGTCTGACCATCGCGTGGGGGATCTCCCTCTACTTCTTTTATCTTCGCGAGGTCTCCACTCCACTACCCTTTTTGTCCGTCTTTGGTCCTGGAGTCTCGCAAAATGTCCCGCAAAACTAGCTGTAACTCGTCAAAAATGTCCCGGTTTGTGGGGTAAGCAGAGAGAACAGATCGCCAGACTCTATCCTTACACGTATAATTATTATTAGACGTATATTTTCATGATAGATTAAATTTACTTTTAGCGTAGTATTTTCTATTCTACTTAATAACATTTTGTACCGATTCACTTTATAAATCAAAATGTACAAATTAAACACTCCCGCGCTTCAAAACCCGTGACTTATATAAATTTCCACATCTATCGATAACCATTCAAAACATTTTGCAAGCTCGTTATTATGACACGCAACATTTTGTCAATGAAAATTAATATCAACCGAAAAAAATTTGACTCTAGGTGATAGAGCTGCTATCACGAAGTGTTTTAAATTCCGTATACGAGTATATTCGTTCAGGAGGTTGGTGAAGACTCACCTCTTTGTGCGTAGCTACGGGTCGGGTATTGGTCAGCCAATGACGGGAGTTAGCCGAAACTGATTAGATTTATTTTTATTATTTTCTTTGTGACGATCCTATGTGGTGATTTAATCTATCATTTTTACTATTTGTGACTATCCTATAATGTGATAAAGATAAATATATGGTGACCTTGGGGCGATTTTATCGCTAAACGGCGCCCAAAATAGTCCAATTATTATTATTATTAACTGAATAAAAAAAGTTTCCACGGCCCTGCGTTACAAACATACCCGATTTCCACCAGAATTATGTAAGTTGATAATTTCGGTTTGTATTCTGCAGTTTGCAAAACATTTTTTTGGTATTTTAATTTCAGAAATTTAGGTCAGTAATATGATTATACTTATGACGTCATCTCGTGGATTATAAACTACTCGTATATTATTCTGCTTCAGTTTTTGCCCTCAACTTTACCTAATAAAAAAACTTTTCTATGAATTGCCGTCGATCAAATTTCAATTTCCGTGAGTAAGTGTTATTTATTGGTAATTTGCTGTACAATTGCTTGAATAATTGGGAAGTTGTTGAAAAAATCATGCACTGAGCAAAAGTCGTTCTATTTTCGCTTCACTTTTTCAAATTTTGTATGAGAATGTTAGCGCTCCAATAAGAATAACGTAAGCGACAATGTAAATTTTACCTTTTTAGGAAGAGCCTGTAAACAAATTAAAAAAATCTAAAACAGCCACTTTGTTAAGATTATAATTACCAGTATTTTGGCTAAATTATACTTTTAGATCTGAAAGACTAAACGGAAAATCCTCAGATCCCGTAAATTTCGGGAGTACTTTCAGAATGAGAATTTTCTCAACGAAGGCGGCAGATATCAACATTCACATAATAACTTATGCGAACTCCCTTGGGGAGGGGAGCAGGGGAGGGGTGAACGTTGCCCTGGGCATAAAGTGATCACTTAAGCCAGCCAAAGCCAACTCGTAAGCGTCGGAACATCCATCCTGCTCCCCTCCCCAAGGGAGTTCGCATAAGTTATTATGTGAATGTTGATATCTGCCGCCTTCGTTGAGAAAATTCTCAATGTATGCCATCTGCGAGATGCAGACAAGAAAAACCAGTAATACCTAAATGATTTAGGTATCTCCCTCTCATACTTTCGGAATATTTTTTTACTCAAGGAAATTCTAAATTTTGTAATTCTAAAACAGCCAATCTGTAGTCCAAACTTTCATCTGTCAATGTCTTCAGTTTCAAGAAGATTCTTTCAGTATTGACTGCACTCCTACTGAGACACCCTATTATAGTGTTTGTATAAGTTAATATAACCTACTGAGACACCCTATTATAAGTGTTTAAACTTTGATTACATTTTGGTCGTGTCAGTTTGAACCTTGTTATTTTCGGGTGACGTAATACTGACGTATTGAAACAATTAATAATGAAAAATAATTTTCCTGATCGATCAACATGAAGTCCTCCAATGATGAATTCAATGTTTATTTTGCACAAAAAAATTCAACGGAACGATTGAAACATTTTAATGAAAGTAAAACATCCTCCCGCGTGTGTATGTCTGTATGTACTCACCACTCACCACTCACCACTCACTGCTCGTATGACATATCGACATTATGGACAACGTCACTCAATAATGAAAAGTTAATATAACCTATCAGCAGTTTGTTCAGGTCAGTTAGCATCGCAATCGTAATAATTGACCTCACTAGTTGTTAGTGATGGGCTATTAATCGATAGCACATTCGATTATATCGATAGTCGAACTTGTTTTTCCCACATGGTGGTGGGGTCTCCTTTTCTTGTGTTTCGCCGCCACTTTGCTCTATCTTGCGCATCCTCCGGTACAACGTCACTCTCTGTCATGTCCTGCCTCACCACTTCCCTCCGCCTGCACTTGGATCTTCCTCTGAATCTCCTACCGGGAACATTAAGTGTTTGTGCCCTGTAGCACATTCGATTATATCGATAGTAAAATAGTATTCGATTGAACTTGAGAAAGTCATTAAGAACCGCGTATGGTTCAACTTTGACTTCTTTTTATCGCAATGGGTATTTATTATGTTTATACATACCTATATTTATCAATCCCCTATTCCACGTAGGTATATGCACTAAATTGTATGGATGACACTCGAGGTGTTTTGCGATTATTATAACTAAACATTGCAGATTTATTTATTTATTTATTTATTTATTTCAACATATACGGCTTGCGCCCTTAAAATGCATCATAACAAAAATTTGGATTCAATATACATATATAGAACAAAAAAATACAATAAAATTATACATATGCAGTAGCATGCACCCATGCCCCACGGCCATACGAACGTCGTGTGAGGAGTTACATAAGTTACATAAGTTACATAAGGAGATACATAAGTGTAATTGGGTAAGCCCAACTATCATTCGAGATATCGCGGGCACCTAGTATTCGTCTTACAAAATAACCGACTTCGAAGTATTAGTGGACTTCAAGAATCAACTTAAAATAATTGATCAACTTACAACGTTGTGTTGTTTGTTCTAGCGCGCTACAATCAATCTATTATAATTCGATTTTATTGAATAGTTCTTTACATGGTAAATCGGTTATATAGCAATCGATTATTTCTACTGTAAAATATGGCGCTCTCTCATCACTAATCCTCGTTACTACATATGAATGATAGCTAACTAACTATAAACTACTATACATAGGGAGGTACAATTCAATCAACTGGCGTATCATAAACACACACCATGTCAACTTGTATGTAACAGTATTTCTGTATAGTATCTACCTAGTACCTAGTACCTAGTGCCTATACTGTCATGTTATTTCAATATCACATTTCTCTACCAGTAACAGTATATCTGACTATATCACACAGTGATTCAACAAACATATTAATTAAAGTAGGCCATAAAAGTACTACAATTTATAATAACTGGACTAAAGTTGGAATATGCAGGTTATGTGGAGAGAGCAACGGATATTCAATAGTTTGACAAGCTCCCTAGGAATTGGCTGGATGCGTTGGACAGACAGGGTGGATAATTTTGGCAAAAACGATAGGAAGTTTAAAAGGCACGAGGGAGACCTATATCCTGAAATTGACGCTGCAGGGCTCAAAAAAGAGAGTTTTACAAACCCGACAACACATGGTTGATAAATTTCGCAGATTTAGATATCGTTAAATAACATGAATACGAATGCTGCTAAGCTTACGAGTGAAGAGGCCTGTGTCTAAGAGGGGTTGGAAACGGGTTGATTATTTATAAAGATATAGGTATTATAATATAATATTTTGTGCCATGATAATAAGGAATAACGTATATTCCACATGTGATCTCCCAGGGTTTAAGCAATGAACGCTAAAGAGCAAATATAGTAATTGAAAATGAATGTAAAAACATTGTTTCAGTCTGTTTAGTATCGTTACATTACTTGCAGTATCATAATCTTATTATTATTATAGACAATGTTGCTATCATTATCAATTCCTATTCATTATCTGATGTATGAAACTAACTCTGATTCAAGTTTCAATGAAATCAAAATACAAAGGATTATTATATTGTACTTACTATCATAGTGTATCTGTATCAGATACCAAGACTGAAGGGAGAACAATAGGGTCCTATTGGAAACATAGACGGAATGGATACAGAATAGAATAGAACAGCCTGCAGCTAGACACTATTAGTTCATATCGTCTCGTATGACATTTATTATCAGTTTCTCATTGAATCCGTTTGTTTTATTTATTATCATCGTGAACGGAAATAACGGAACGGAAAGTAACGGATCCGTTCACCTTCTATTATAGAATCAATGCAATGCAACCTCACGTATCGATAAAACTTTACGATAATTCAATGCAATTATTTCATTCGAACCATGAATACAGCACTGCATGAGCGTCACAAAGGGGGGGGGTCATGGGGGAGGGGCAGCGGCCCCCTTAGAGATAAGGTATGCATTTTTTCATACTAAATGATAAAACCTCACACAAAATCACATTATTACCACACGTTTTCTCATAATATCATAATTTTTCTAAAATTAGTATGAAAATCCATCAGCTGCTAAAAAAAATTGGCTGCAGCTCTATTTTTCATTACTTTTTTTAATAAAACATTTTTCAAACACATTGTTGTTCAAAGTATCATATACGAGTACATTTTCAAATAAACAAACCACATCACGACCTTCTTCACTAGGTATGTCTCACAAAAAAAAATCTCCTGCGGCACTGTTTACGCTTGTTTCATGCTATATCCAATTTTGAAATTTCTGTTGCCACCTAGCTCCGAGGCTGGCGGCGCCCATGCTGCAGTGCTCTATATGCGGTTAGTTCCTACAATAATTTATCTTGTAACTTTTGCACAGATAGGGATCTATGTACGTTTTGCGTCAAACGTTTTATTTTATTTACAGCATCCTCGTCGCTTTGGTTAGAAAGTTGGATTATATAAATTTACATTTTAATTCACCTCAGCATCCCACAGTTTACGAGTATACAGCCAACTCTCAACTAACATCAATCTTGTAAGCGGAACTCTCTGACTATTATTTGTATAGGGTAGAAAATGATGTTCTTTTAAATACACATATTACAATCATCTACCAGTAAATACCTATTTCATTCATAGCCCCTATAAAATAATATCGAAGTAACGATTATTTCAGTCACAATGTATGTCTTCTAAACTCTAAACAAACGAAAAAAAAATGCAGTTAAAGTAAGGTTTTATTAAAAAAATTGAGCTTAATTTGATGGCTTTTTAATTCAATGCAGTTCTGAAAGCATTTGAAGAACTATTTTTTTTTGTCACAAAAGAAAAAACAATCAAAGCTTTTACAGTTGCACCTCTTCAAAAACTCTGTAATTATGTTGTGGCTAGTATTGCCCCGGAACAGGCTGTCGCCTAGTGGGGCAATAAAATCCAGTACTTTTTTGTTTGTATTTTTTACTTTGTAAAGCTTTGGATAATAAATAAATGAAAATGGAAATGAAAATGTATTCCTTGGAGGTTTCATTGATAGATGTGAAACAAAGTTCAAGGATTCGAACCCGGCACCTCCTGGTTAGAATTCCGTGCTCCAACCAACTACGTCAGCCAGGTTCCTCTATAGCTGTACAGTCTACCTAGTGATAGAAGTAGTTATATGTAATGTAATGTAATTAATTCACTCTAATGTCCAGAGGGTTTGTTTAGTTACGCCTATTTCTAATTTGTTTTGTTTGAATATATCAAGTGATTAAATTAATAATATAAAACTTTAATAGACCACCTCACCACTACCGATTAATTCAAATTATATAATTACCTACTATTATTAACCAAATTAACTACAGTCTATTTTTTAAAGAAGTCTCACGGAGCCAACTTGGTTTAGTGTTGCTTGATGCGATATTAAGATATGGTTACATTTTTTCGCTACTTTCAAATTATATTTCAGAACTGTTCAAAAAAACTAGCCAATTTTGGATAGTTAGAATAAACTGGAAACTTTTTTTTCAAACACACGATGGCGGTTTAAATGGAATATCGGAGTATTTTTTTCTTTATCCAACACCCAAAACTACCTTGCCTTCAAAATGATTTCTCTAGCGCCGCTTTGTAATATTTCGGGAGTGTGGGTTGCTTGTAAAATATACAGTATGAGAATATTGCGGACCTTTGACAGCTCTTATGATAAGATTCGACAATCAGGGTTACCAACAACACAAGTTTTTAATTTTTCCTTTAAAAATGGACTTCCACCAAGTACCAACGGTCGAAAACGTCGAGATTACAAACTGCATGGCTGTGATGGAAGCGAGGAGTGTGTATGTAAGGATTAGGCGGTTCTCTATGCCTACCCCCGCAATGAACGCGACGTGAGGGGAGATAAACACGTAAACATTTTTGGAGCGTGTTTTACATGAGAAAGCTCTCCTAGATGTCAGCTAACCCCAGTTTAGGAATAATGGAATCCATTATGGATTGGTAATGACAGTTAGTATGTAAAGTGCAGAGTTGCTGATATGTAGATTGATTATTCTTCAAACAACATGGCAGGCGCTTGTAATGGGACTGATCCCTTTACGTGGATTTGTGCTGTGACAGTAATGTATTGGAAGGTTACAATACAACACTAGAGTGTAGTCACTGTGTACACTCACTAGGTAATCTATACATTCACATGTAAGAAGATAGTTTAAAAATTAGTGTACACCTAGTCATGGACGTCGCTAGCCTCGGAGCTAGGGGGAGGGGCAACATTTTTTTTGAGAAATGATATAGCATAGAAAATGCGTGAATAGCGCCACATGCGATTTTTTTTATGAGACATAGTGAAATAGGTCGTGATGTGGTTTGTTTATATGAAAATGTATATAATATTTTGCACAAGGTGGTCGGTAGCCGTAACGCGCTCGACTGTTAATCCAGTGGGCGCGGGTTCAATCCCCGACTTACTCCACTTCACAACACAAGCTTTTAAGCTTTCTGTGGAGTGTGCAAAGATGTATTTGGGTTTATTTCGATAAACCTAGATTCATTATTATAGTTTAAAAAAATATATGTATGAAAGGTATCCTTTAAAAAAAAGTAATAAAAAATAGCACCGCAGGCAATTCTTTTTAGAAGCTGATGGATTTTCGTACACATTTTAGAAAAATTATGAGTATGATGAAAAAATATGTGGTAGTATTGTGATTTTTTGGAGGTTTTATCATTTAGTATGAAAAATGTATGCCTATTCCAATCCCCTAACCCCCCCCTCCCCCTGGTGACGCCCATGCACCTAGTTAATGTATAGGGACATCTTCCAGACAATGCATATGTACATTTTCTGTATTATGTCAGTAAAACTATCAAAGTTGAATAAAATAGTCATTAAAATAATATTATTATCCCATAAACGGTAATAACGCATTTTACAATAGTCGTCAACGGCTATGATAATAGTTTTATCAATAAATAAAACCCATAATTCCGGGATTTATAAGGAGTAAACATCGCCGTAAATTGTCATTTTTACTAGTAAAAGCGTTCCTCAATTCTCCGTATGCATTCTCAATTATTTTTCTTCGTCTGAAAAAGTGTATAAATTTACTAGAGATATTAGTGAATGTACACTTTGTGTACACTTAACGCGACTCCTTGATCCATTTCTCCGCATGAACGCATGCAAATAACTTAAAATGTTTTTTTCTCGATGGACGCAGGACTTTCTATTCTATTAATATAGTAAAAAGTATACATTGACTACGTGGACATTTACTACAACATGTAATGTACACAGTAGGTATACATTATATATTTACACGCCCATGTGGTGTCAGATAAATCGGTGCTTTGCGTAAACCTTCATTTACATAAATTCAGTCGCTCGGGGGTAAAATGGAAAAGCTCAGTAAAACAAAACACACACAATAATGTATACACTCACATATATACATTACTACACAATGTACATTAGGTCTATTGTGCTATGCACATACATTATACAGACTCATACAAAGCTACAAAGCAAAAGCGAATCTATCTACACACGGAACATTCATAGCTTAGAAACATTACTATACATATTGTTATTTTGTAAGTGAGGGTATAGGTAGTGAAACATAAGCTGTCCAAAACATTTGCTAAGAATTTAAATTCATGGTATGTTATTTTAAATATCGATTTGCTTGTTCATTGACAGTTCAAAGTTTTCCGCATTTTATCAAAAGATAGAAGGTGCATGTAGTAGATTAAATGAGAAAAACATCCTAATACTTGGTGATTTCAATCCGTTTTCGTGTAAATTACCAATCTCTGAACATTCTTACTTTTTAAATTTCTATAACATGAAACAATATAACCATGTAACTAATTGTAATAACCGTACACTGGACCTTGTGCTCTCTAACCTGAAGCCTTCTAGCATCACCGTTGTCAGGCACGACTTTCCTTTAGTGAATGAAGATCTTAAACATCCAACAGTAGATATTAAGATTTCTGTGACGCAAAATAGTAAATACGCGGATCATATTTTGGATGAGACTGACGGTGCTGCTGAGGGCTGGAAATTCGGGCGCAATAATATGTCTCTGTATAGGGGTTCTTTGGCTGGCTGTTCCTGGTCGGGAGTTTATGGGGCGGCAGATGTGAACGAGGCTGTTGATAGGTTTTACGAGGTCATTTACGATTCTTTTGATAATTTTTTTCCTCGAGCGAACAACAGCTTCCGTATTGGCTACCCCAAATGGTTTCCTTCTCAGCTCATATACAACATAAGGAAGAAACATACATACCATAAAATATGGAAACAAACTCGTTCTCAGATAGCATATAACAGATTTAGTGAGTTGAGGAGATTGGTCAAGGAGGATTTACGTGAACATTATCGACGCTATATGGAGACTACTGAATCAACAATTGCCAGCGATCCCTCTTGTTTCTGGAATTTTGTCAGAAGTAAGCAGGGTAATAATAAGTTACCAACCAGTATGAGGCTTGATTCGGAGACTTATTCTGCTCCGAGTGATATTGCAAATGGGTTTGCGTCTTGTTTCGAGTCAGTTTTCGGGCGGTCAGGTCCCCTCGTGGCCTCAGCCTCTGCTGGATATCTTAATAATGTTGACAAAATATGCGAATCAGATTTGCGGTATAGCCTGCGTAAACTGAAACCAAAATCATCTTCGGGTCCTGATATGATTCCAGCTTATGTCATAAAAGAAGTTGGCTATGAACTAGTAGAAGTCTTAACGTATCTATTCAATTTTTCAATAGAGGCGGGAGTGTTTCCGGATAGCTGGAAATTAACAAAAGTGACACCTATACATAAAAAGGGAGACAAATTTGACATTAGGAATTACAGACCCGTGGCTGTGTTGTCCTCAGTAGCAAAATTACTAGATGTTATTCTCCACAGAAAAATATGGGAGGTTTGTAGTCATCTAATTATAGACCAACAACACGGCTTCCGCCCAGCTAGATCTACGGTTACAAATTTAATTAATTTTGAAACTT
Source organism: Ceraclea dissimilis (assembly GCA_963576895.1). Lineage (NCBI taxonomy): Eukaryota > Metazoa > Arthropoda > Insecta > Trichoptera > Leptoceridae > Ceraclea > Ceraclea dissimilis. The sequence continues at coordinate 255,546 of OY756372.1, forward strand.
ATGTTGCGAATTGTCTCGATAAGAAGACTCAAGTAGATTATAATGACTTTGAAAAAGCATTCGATAAAGTAGATCATAACTTGTTATTAAATAAACTCGATAAAATTGGCCTGCCTGATATCTTAGTTAGATACCTCGCAGGTTATCTCATTAACCGTCATCAATATGTTACTTATCGGGGTCATAAGTCGAACACCTACCACACACCCTCCGGAGTACCACAAGGCTCCAATCTGGGCCCTTTGCTCTTTATAATTTTTATAAATGACATTGGGAGTGCAATACAGCACTCGGAATATCTATTATACGCTGACGATCTTAAAATCTATCGTAAAATACAATCACAGAATGATGCATGTTTACTACAGCGAGATCTTGACTCGGTGGTGACATGGTCGACTGACAATAAACTACCGTTTAGTGTACCTAAATGCTTCGTGATGACATATACAAGAGCTCGCAACCCCATAAATTTCATATATTCCATGAATGGTGACCAACTGAAGCGTGCAGATCGATCGAAGGATTTGGGTATACTATTCGAGGCGGACTTGACGTTTAACTTACACATTACTGAAACTGCAGACAAGGCATTTAAAACTTTGGGCTTTGTCTTAAGGAATTCATCTTATTTCCAGAGAGCAAGCACGTTGCGTATTTTATACGAGACTCTCGTACGTACTATTTTGGAATATGGATCTATCATATGGAGTCCAAGTGAAATAACTTACATTCAGAGGATGGAAAGAGTACAGAAACGCTTTTTGAGGCACCTATATCGAATCGAGTATGGGTACTACCCATACTTGTATCCTTCACTATTTGTAATGGGATGTCTGAGCTTCGCCACACTTGAGAAGAGACGGAAGGACTACATATGTAGGCACTTTTTTAAACTATTGAATGGCATAATAGAAAATCCATCAATTCTTGCTCAAATAGATTTTTTCGTTCCAAACTCATACGGCCGGTCTCGTTCGCATATGCTGTTCTATCCTCCACGGAGTAGAACAAACGTCGTGATCAACTCGCCGGTTAGCCGAGCGGTACGCTACCTTAACGAACTGGCGTCATCCATTGACATCTTTGGGGTGACTTATGCCACTTTTGTCAGCCATCTCGAGAATCACTTGTACTATTGACAATGTTTGCGGGGAATATTCCTACCGGGTTATGCCAATACAGATTTCAGTTGCCCATCACTAAACGATGACAGTCTACTCAGCTGTCATCGTGAGTGTTGTGGCTATAATTCTGTTAATTTTTGTATTATGTTGTTTTGATTGTTTTTGTTAAGTTTAAAATAGTGTATTATTGTGTTGTGGTGTTTATTTATGTGTTTATGTACGTCTGTTATCACATCGTGTATTAGCATGTAAGTACCTCTTTGTAAGAATAACCTGTACCTGGACTGGCGCTAAGGCAACAATAGTCGCTGTTAAGCTGGTCCAGGTCTTTTATACTTCAATAAATAAATAAAAAATAAATAAATTAACAGTAGGCATTTGGAATCGAAATTTCGAAAAAGACCTAGTATGTTTTTTTTTATATTCTTGATGAAAAATTTACTCTGATTAAAAATTGACAAAGATCTTGCATCAGATCCTTTCATATTCTACTACTGACTGTGGGTAAAAAGTAAATATCAAAGTCTTTCACAAGGTGAGATAATTGCGTTAAAAAATTCTAGAATGTGTTTTTTTAATCTGTGAAATCATTTATACACAAATAATTTTGTATTAACTATCTACCTACCGGTGGCGGTGTCCTGAAATTAATGTTGAAAACTTGTTGCTTCGGGATGCTTAATCTGCGATAATTTGTAAACCGTTTGACAGAATTTCATGAAAATTGTAGGTCTTGCTTTTAGAACAACAGAGACACGATTCTCTTAGATCTAAAATGTAAGACAAAGAGGGAGAAAGAGTAAAAGAGAGAGATGTTTGTCGTCCTACTCCGCTCTACTTGCACTCTCCCGTATTGTTTGAGACAGTGAAGCAGTGTAGATATTTTTGTATTGTGTAGCAGAACTGAAAGAGGCCGCCTCCATACCACCAGGCCACCACACTCACTACAATGTATACCTAGAGTGTATAGGCCTGAGTCACAATGCTTGCCGCTTTTATGAAAATGTTTTATTAATACAATACAATATCTCCACTACTTGATACTATAATGCCTAATCCTATTTATATTCAAAACACTTTCTATAGCTCCTTCACTTCATACAATATTAATACTCACTCGTAGCCTTTTTCTATCTTTACATTTGAATGTCTTTTATGAATACAGTTAAGGTAATGGTACTCAAACATTACTATTACTAGCTGAATTACCTGCCCGTGCTTCGCGACGGTAAATTTGGTTCTTGAAGTAGAACAATTGCAATGTTCGGTTAACTTTAACATCTACGGAGGTGCATTTAATAACTTTTAGCCAAGACTCTAAATTTCAGATTCTTGCATAATTTGTAGACTTGTTTTTTTTTCGATTTTTCGATTTTGAAGATCTGATGATCCGACGTTTCACAATCCGTGACTAAGGCGGCAGTACGTTCGCCGAAACGTCGGATCATCAGATCTTCACACCCGAAAAAACAAGTCTACATATGGATCATCGTGAAAACCTGCAACTACTCTTGCATAATTTATTCATAATGAAGGATTGAGTTTAATATTGAAACATAATAAACTAATATATCTGTTTGTTTGACCACAATTTAGCAGCAGTAAACACTCCTAAATACGTTTGGTAGGTATTATGATTGACACTTTGGCAGATATTTTTGCTTCAATAAATGTCAAGTTTGAAAATAGAACATTTCTCTGTTTCAAATAATTTTAACTCTCTGTTTCAAATAACTTGTCCACTGGATACTTGATTCTTAGTAGTAATTCTATGGAAAAATTTCTTATCCACGGAAACCCATGAGACAAATAATGTGAAACGGAGAGTACGTAGGAGAATAAATAAATTCACGCACTAAAATATTTATGTGGGATTATTATAGATACAGTGTTGCCATGTATTTTTTTGTAAACATTCATACATAAGTTATGAAGTCAACATAACATATACTACCGTAATATTTCGCCCTTAATATTTCTCATAAAAACACAATATAACGGTAAAAGTATTACAATGATTTCGTACCTATGGCATTAGCGACCAATGGGTGCCAAAGTCAAAGTTAAGAAAATTTACAATACCTAATAGACATTGGAAATTAGCAAAAATGAATGATATATGGAACAAGCATTTATGAAACATACTTTTTAGCAAATTCAATTACAAGAAAAGAACTTCATTAATTCTAATCAATGAAACTAGACACCTTGTAAAACAATATTACTAACTAATATGCGAATAAACGGGCTGGCTATCAACAAAACGGGCGCGGAATTGGGGATTACAGTGGTTTCCTAAATTTAGGAGTAACTTCATGTGATTATACAAATTTGAAACATAATTAAATTCAATAATATGAAACATGTTCGTTATAAATCAGCTGTGCAATTTAAAACTGTCAACTAAAGCAGATATGTATGCAAACATTTTAAGTTAAGGAAAATTGGGAAGATATTAAAATTTAAAGATGAAAATGTAGATATTTCAGAACGACTCAAACAACGACAGATGACGTCAAAAACCCCGAGATTATATTGTACTTACCTACTATTAAACATGGCTCAGGGGTGTTATGACAGTATGGTTGGTTAGGTATGTTTATTTTAAGATCGGGACAAGACGTATTGTGCCGGAGGGGGAGTAGGGCGAGGGGGGGAGGGGAGCTATATATTTCGTTATCAAAATTAATTAAAGCTCTGTAAAACCTCGGGCTATATATTGTAATATTCATGCAGTGATGGGAAAATATCATCATTAACTGTTTTGGTCTTGGAACGTAAAGAGTGCAAGACCAATTCTACGCCACATTAAGACCAAATTGTAGGGCATACCTATCCTTTCTTCAAGGTCTGATTTAGTATTGAAGAATTTGGTTTTTAAATTTGGGCGGACATATTCGAAAAGCTAATCCTCTCTTATATCGACCAATCTCTCATAATATCTACTAGAATGTAAAAACTAAAAGATTTTGAAATAGGTACATAAACTATCAAGTAAGTATATGTACCTATTTCTCGGAGAAAATGTAAAGAACTATTTTTTTTCTCATTTTTAAACCATTTTTACTAAACAATACTATTTAATTTTTGTATATCACATTAACCTCGGTGTTATTAATGCGATAAAAATCCTGTAGGTACAGAACTAAAAACTCAGTGAACTACAAAAACTGAAGACTTAATATAAGACCTTGTCTATGATATTACAAATTCATAATAGTAATGATACTATGCCCATCACTATAATATTCTCGTAAGTATAATATATTCAAAGATATGTAACTCCTTAATTATATCAACATTTTGATTTCCAAAGGAGGAGAGAGACCTATCAAGTACCTGTGTAAGACTATACTAGCTATCATTTAGGTTAGTAGGTATTAAGTAAATTGAAAATAAGTCATTGTATAAAAAATTTAAAAACAAGATTGCATGACTTCACATCCTAGAACTGTTTTTCGCGGTTTTATAGACGATACCAAACACACCTTTCCTAGGCGCTTGGATTCCTTCATTCCAATGGTGCCTCCCACCAAGAATTGACAGAATCAAAATGTAAAAAGTTATGAGTTCTACTCGTGAAGCACTTTCGTGAGACACTAAGCACTGAGCTATGCGGTGAATGCATCATTTCAATCACTCGGTGTCTTCCGAAGCTTGAGCTGGACAAAATTTGACTTTCGATGTGAATATTTTCAATGATCTTTCATGCGATATTACACATAACCCCACAGAATCTTTAAATCCCTTCAAACGCTTTACATCTTATGTCTCTGGAGACGGCAGGTCAATATGAGAATCGTAATGGCATCTAGGTTACATAATGCAAAATCCACAAATTTTAATTTGCCATATCCTCGGGTGAACACGGGTGAATGGACTAGTATTTGATAAAGTTGGTAATTTAAAATTAAAATATTTATGCGGTTTCACATTTCTTAAGAAAAGACGACATCTTGATATTAAAAAATGAATAATCAAAATAATAATGGGTACGTTGATTAAATACCAAAGGGCTCGTGTACTGGATGTAGCTAGAAAAAAATTGTGGCTTCGGAAAAAAAATCAAGAAAAAAAGCTCAATTACAAATTAATGTAAAACTGGCATTGTGACGAGATTAAAAGTGACTCGACTTTGATAGTTTGGACAAGTGGAGAGAATGAATAATGACAAGATGAAAAAAGAGTATACACATGTTATGATTGTCTGAGGGTAATAAGATTGGATCATGGCGACCAGATACAAGAACGAGCGGTCGGGTTCTGAGTAAAGAAAGAGATTGGCACGTCAAGAAGCAAAGAAGCAAGGGGGGCAAATTGACATTTACTCATCTCTCTCTCTCTCTACCCTGCAAGGTTCACGGCATGAAGGGATAAATAGATGGATTTTTTTTAGAATAGATAGACAAGGCTTCCACTCTTTTTTTATATTTTTTAGAATATAAATTGAATAAACTATCCTATACAAGTGAGGTATTCGTAAAACTTCCATATTATTACACACCACTCTTCTTCAGCAATGAGGTTCGCAAGCCATTCTAAAGGTCATAACGCTTACGCGAGAGAATGTAGTATATTTTTATGCACTTACAAAATTCGCTGGTTACCCCAATATTGAGATATACCATGATAATGTACAATTAGTAGTAGGAACAGATTGTAATGAACAAACCTTTTTTTTTTCACATTGATATTTCTTTACGCCTGTTTATATGCAACCACTGTAACTTACTTATTCGGTAATCGTGAGCATCAAATTTTAATAATACCTACAAGTACATATAAAATTCCACCTTTTAACTCATACTAGTAAATATAGTAATTTTGATAATACAATTTTGCTAGAGACAATCCATAGTAAGTACTAGAATATGACACAATAATATTGTGGCGGTCTAAGAGGCTTAATTCGTATGTCAAAAGCGATTAACAACGCCACCTTTTCAGAGGGAGATAGGTATTATTCTTGTTTCACTCCCTCCCCTCCCTTCCCCCCCCCCCCCCACCGTACGTTGAAACGAATTTAATCCAAATTACAAACCACCCTTGTGTAAATAACAAATTGTTTTTATTGTATAATTGTTATTTATTCAACTGTGCGGTAGAGAAAAAACTAACTCCTTGAAAACCGCTTATAGACATTAAATATATAGACAAATTTAATTAATACTAATTAACTAGGTCCCCAGGAATTCTGTGTTACAGAACTGGCGCTCATTTTTTATATTTTCTCGAGTGACCTGTAAGAATCAGGTACCTATATTGTATTTTGAAATACCGTAATCCATATATCTGTATTTCATAACGAGACAGGACACATTATTGGGTACCTATAATATTACACTCGTCGGCAGATGGCGTTAGCATCGGAAAATTGGTTCAATGTGAAATAGTTTCCAGCTGTAGCATATATACAACTTCCATTCTCTGACGTACATCTAAAAACCATCTTCACGTTGCCCTGGGCATAAAGTGATCATTTAAGCCAGCCAAAGCCGACTCGTAAGTTTCGGAACACCCATCCTGCTTCCTCCCCAAGGGAGTTTACATAACGCTACATTATGTGAATTAAGATGCTCTCGTCTCTGTTGAGGAAAAAACTATACCTAATGTATTTCCGTCTGTGCAATGCAGAAAAATTCCGGTTCTACAGCTAAAATGATTTAGGTATATATTCCAAATCGTACCTATAATAGTTTGAGCTTACATTCACAGCGAGCTTTAGATATTACCTTCAGTTTTTATAACAACTTTATTCATGGTACAACTTTAATGAAAAACTTTTTCAGCGGACATTTATTATTTTTTTCAATGCACAATACAATACTATTGTTTTATCTGAAAGTTTCCTGTAAAAAAAACCTACAAACTCCCTAGAATGGCGTCACCCCTTTGAAATTAAAAACCCGTTGTTTTATTTTTTTTATTACTGTAAAACCCACTTTTTAATTTTTTCTCTCTGCCTACCTGTAGCCAACGACTTTCTTTTGTTTAAAATCGTGTGACTAAGACGATCTGCGCTTAATAATATAAAACTTTTAAGGGTAAAATTTTTGAAGGACAAAAAAAAAGTTCAACGTGTTTTGAATTGTTTCACCCATCTGAACATAGATTTACCTCGATCATAAAATTGAAATTGGTAAATCTAGATTTAATACCGAGATTCGATTCATTTACTTTCGTTCAACCAAATGAATTTATTGTTCAGCGAATCGGTTCATTTGATTAATTGATTTATCTAGTTTTAAACTCGGTCGCATGAATGAATCGTTGATTCCATCTCCTTCTTTGTACTCTGGCGTACATCTAAAAATCATCTTAACATTCCATTCTAACTCATAGGATTTTTAAAATATGAAAACGAACAATAATTATAAATAGTAGCAGATTTTCACGATGATCCATATGTAGATTTGTTTTTTTTTTTAGGTTTAATTGTGTGAAAATCTGATGATCCGACGTTTCGGCGAACCTACTGCCGACGTCGGATCATCAGATCTTCACACGATTAAACCTGAAAAAAAAAACAAATCTAAATGATTATAAATATTTTATTGTTGTATACTTAGCTATAAGTGACGCCTGTGTGTAACTTGTGGCAAAAATTCATTAATAAGGACCTGAGTAAAAAAAAGTGTATAGAGCAAATCAAGCTTTGAACAGTAGGATTTGTTTTTCTACTACGTGGTATGATAGTGTTTGGTGATACACGGTTTTTTATCTGACATAATTTTGTGAAATTTGAATCGAATCGATTCAAATGATTCGTTTCATTAGTGAGCGAATCCTTCGTGAACCACTCATCCCTACTTCATCACTCACTCCTGCAGCCTTAAATTTCCTATAAATTTCCTCACATACGCACGCCCTGCTAAATTCTTTTATTTTTATTTATATTATATTGTATGTAGGACCATTGTAGGTACGAGTGTATGTACGCATAAAGGGGTTTACTTAGGGAGGACTGACAACAAACACTGAAAGGGTTGAGAGAGGGACTGAAAATAATTTCGATTCTCATTTTGGACTGTTTATTTTACAAAACAGATTATCAATTTATAATGTCCATAGAAAACAATGTTTGTTTCTAACGGCAAACGATTAAAAAAAATGTTTGACAGCGGTTAATAGAAAAAGTTATAAGTTTGAAACTACGTGTCATTGAATGACGGGGACTTGTAACCTCTCCATGTTCTATTGAAGGGTGAAACAGTAGTAACTTTTAGTTATTTCGTTATTTCAGAAATTAAATAATTTGAAGGCAAATTCAAACAACGGCTTATTCTTTCAATTCGTTTTGAGATTCAAACCTAGAACACGTTGAGGGCAGTTATTGTACGAATACTTCCGATATCATATTTTTTCGGGTATCTTGAAAGAGTTAGGCATTCAACACGTTTTTCAACGATGATGTTCGTCCTCTTTCTGAATGTCCTGTAAATGTTTGCGCAAAGAAAATGTTATCTATGTTTTTATACACACACCACAATGCCACCTAAGACAACCTAGATCTTTGGAGAAAAATTAAGGATCCGTAATTTTGACGGGTTCTTGCTAATATTGAGTAATATACATTATAAAATAATACATTTTAATGTTCTTTTGTGAAATATTCAAATTCTCTGTAAACATAAATATTATACCTACTTAATAAATAAATATGGAACGGGATAGGATGGGAATAGGAGCTTACGTAATTTCACTGTAGATGGCGTTCAAATAAAATGATTGCCCTTTTATCTCTGTATGATAATGTGAAATGTCATGAGGTTTTGACAGTAAATAAAATGGCATTCAATAAAACAGAAATGTAATAATATAAATGTGAATGACAGGTGTGTGACAGGCAGATAAATATATAAATTATGCTCGCATCCTTCGCTTTACAAAAGACTTTAATGTAACTGTTGTCATATGTTATGCTATAGGTACGTAGTCTTATTTATTAATATTTATTTATTTTTGTGAACTTAAAATGACACCGAGCACCATTACAGCTTTAGCCTTTGCGTTGCTCGATGTAAACAATTACAATACATCACGACATAATATATCACAAACAAATTCAACTACAACAATACTACACTTACAAATAACAATGACACTATACTATCTCAGATGCTGTCTGGTGAACTCATTATAAGTTACCCCAAACGTGTCGACCCACTGTGCCAGTTCATTAATTTTTTTTTATTTAAGGAATTTCAAAATCCTGTAATTCTAAAACAGACAATCTGTAGTCCATACTTTCATCTATCAATGTCTTCAGTTTCAAGACGATTCCCTCAGTACTGGCTGAGTAAAATCCAGGGCGCCGACAATGACAGCATATAGGACCTTAATATAAAAAACATTGACATACTTACTTATACTATTAAAATATCATAGAATTCCATTATTGGGCCGTCCTACAAAAACAGAATGTCCTAACGGAGAGGGAGACATTAAGTAACATTATACGACAGTATATTCAGAGACAATATTATATTTCAATGAATTATTCATTACGACATAAAGAATATTTGGTACTGGAAGTTGGAAGGACAAAGCTTCATTGTCTCCATGTTGACTCCAATGTTTTTCCCATCATGAAATTCCAATTCCTTTTCACTCATTCCGTCCATTTCCGTCCATTCATCCTTTTTATATTACAGTGGTCCCTCGATATTCGAAGGGATTACGTTCTTACAAAACACCGTGAATATCGGAACTCTACATTCATACAAATATGCGAGATTAGATGTGCCTAGTAGAATAGTAAAAAAATACGAAATACTACCTTTGGTATGTGCGGAGGCTTTTACGGCTGGAGTCATAATATCGTGTAGCTTGGAGGCCGTGATCGAATGGGCCCCCAAGCGGCCATTGGACGACGGCCTCCAAGCCCGAAAAGTCCACATAATATACGATTACTCACTTCGTTTTACGAGTAAATACATGCTGCTTCTAAACATATAGGAATCTGCTTATGCACATATTTTGTAGATGAAATTTACCTATTATACTTAAATGAATTTATGAGCAAAAAACATTTTATATCTATGTCGAACCTCACGACATATTTTCAATCATTTTTATTTTTTCTGTGTCGTTCACAATGGGGTCGAAACTTAATGTTTCTCTCAAGGATTTGGTAATGAATTATAGAGTTTGAAAATCCACATTTCTATTTTCCGCTTTGTCGATCTCCATTCATTTTCCATTTCAAGCATTTCACAAAAAAATACTTCATTATTATAAAAAATCTGGGAAATATTTCATTCGTGAAACCGCGAATGCCGAATCCGCGAATAGCGAGGGACTCCATATTTTTTTTATTTTATTCTTCACAAGAACGAAGGGCTTTCCATCAATAATGACTATTGTCATTTAAAAAAAATAGATTCTACTATGGCTTATTCGCCCGGGGCAACTCATGTATAGAAATGAACGAATAAACGAACATTGATAATATTGACAATTAATGATTAAAAAATATAATGACTTCATCCTCATAATTGGAGTTACATCCCTGGCCTTCTCGAACAATTAAACCAAAATCTTTTTCTTCTGCCTGTGTTGTGTTAGGTCCACCCAACGTTGACTATCACTCGAGATCAAGTGCTCCTGTCCTGGGCGGCTCGAAACAGATCTTCAGCACTCCTTATTCCAGTCCAGTCTCGTACATTGCGGAGTCAAGAAATCTGCCTTCTTCCAACCCCTCTACGACCCTCTATTTTGCCCATAATGATCAGGTGGAGTAATTTATATTTTTCTCCCCTGAGCAGATGACCCAAATATGATACCTTCCGGACTTTGATATTTGACAGCAACTCTCTATTGGCTCTAGCTCTTTGGTGAACTCTTGTGTTGCTGACCAAAATCAATCCACTGAATTTCAATCGTACTTACTTACTCACTTCCGTTGGCCGTACAACTCCGGTAGAGTTTTGGCCTCCAGAACAATGGATCTCCAAGCCTTCCTGTCTGCAGCAACGGACTCCCAGTCATCGCCAACATTTAGTACGTTCACATCTCGGGTTACATTGTCCATCAATCTCTGTCTTGGTCTGCCCAGAGGTCTCCTGCCCGCAGGTTTATTTTGCAGGAGATATTTTAAGGCTCTTTATTCTCCCGATCTGACGACATGTCCGATCCAGGCCAGTCTTCTGTATCTGAATTTCAATCGCTGGGCTTTTAATATTTACAAAATGTATTTTTAAGACACTTGTGTAAGTACACACAGGTTAAAGTAAACAATAAAATAAAATTCAGCTAGATGTAATTTTTATTTACGTACTAAATCGTTATACGATTTCTTTTTTTAGCTTTGTATCAAAGTAATTAATATCTGAAAGAATGAAACTAACGTCGGAAATTCAAATTACGCAAGAACAGAGCGATCCATGCATAAATAATACATTATAATTGAGACAATAAATTTTTAATGCTTTTTCATTTAAATATTGTAAAATAATTATTTCTCAGGAGCCGAGCGTGCCAAATTATAGAGAATTTATTGTACTTAATACAAAAAGCAAACCATATTTAGAGCAATAAAAAATTGTGATCTTTTGAATAATAAAAATAAGCAGATTTTCTATATATTTGGAAAGAACCTTGTAGATAATTTAAATAAAAAATTAATATATAAACAAAAAAACACAGATTTTTATCTTGTACGTAATATTTTTTATAATTCAGGAACCTTGTTTGATCACATAAAACAGGTTTTTTTTAGATTTAAAAGATTTATTTAGATTACAAAAAAGACTTTTTTGTTGCGAATTCTTTCAAGTATTTTTTTAATAATTTAAAATATTCCAGACTTTCTGTAAAATCAGTGATAATTTTAAAACAAAAAAGTGCGTAGGCACCAGTACCAGTGAGGTGAAAGACAAAATTAAAAATTGGTCTCGATGTTTAAGCTAGACCAATCTTCTAAACTTTTGCTTTTGTTTTGTTTTACTAGAAATTAATAATGAAAAAAAAATACCAATCGTAATTTTGGTCTTGGACGTGTCTATGACTATTTATGTACTTACATAAGTTAAATTATAGTATGTAAAAAGATATTGTAAAAAAATTATAATTTTAATATTTCTTTTCTCATCAGAATGCCAAAGGCTAATTAATTAAATGGAAATATTTATTTATCTTAATAATTCTATTTTATTATTAATACCTCTTTTATTTAGATGAAGCTCGCTCTCTTTTAATTACATGAGCCGCCTTTGTTATTTGTTCACCTCCAGTGACGGCTCGTGAGGGGGAACGATCGCAAAATATATTTTGCAGAATACTTTCAAATATTGGTAGTCCAATTGGGATTTTTCGATAGAAAGTTGTGGGGAAGTCCGGATTTCTTTCACTCTATAACTTTTTTAGGATTCTGAATCCGATTCCGAGGTTCGCCAATAAAAATCGCGACGAAACATGGTGAAAAAAAATTTTTTTCATAAGAAATATAACTTACAAAAAGATAATCCTTTGTACACTTCACAGCAAGCTTGAAAAACTTGAGTCGTAAAGTGGAGTAGGTCGGCATCGGGAATCGAAATTTGATATTATTATTTCACGATATATAAAAAAAAAATATCGCCATATAACATTACGCCACTTTGCATTTTTCGCTATGTTCTGTCACAAAAATTTGTTCGCAAATCTTAGAATCGGATTCAGCATCCAAAAAGCGTACAGAATGAAAGAAACTGGACTACCCCACAACTTTCCCTCGAGGGGCTGTTTGTTGGGGCTATAGTTATTATTTCTTTTACTTTTTACCTATCAGATTCATTGTTGCCAATAGTTTTGTTTACTTACCTAAAGGCAAAAGTCTTTATTTCTTGTTGTTTTGATTTAGTTATATGTATAGATTGTATATTGTATAGAGTATTGTATCGTTTCCTTTGTTGAAGTAAATTTATTCTGGAAAGTGGAGAAGAGATAGGAGAAGAGAAGTAAAAGTCTTGTGAAGAACAATAACAACTACAAAGTAACTACATACTTGTAACAACAGCAACTAGAATAAGATATAAGTAATAGTAATAAGGTTACATCAAACAAATTCAATAGACTGTTTACTAATAAAGTAACATAATAATACTATTGTTATTTAAAGCTCGCGACTCAACTGTGACGTCACGTTTATTTTCCACGGCATTAAGGTTCAAAATCGCATGAACAATCACATGATAAAATAGTAAAAATAGCGTTTTTTTTCATTTTTTAGGGTTAATTTCGTTTCAATCAAAAAACTTTTACGGTTATTCCCTAGATTTTAACGCATGTTATCAGTACAAAAAAAACTCTCCCCGACTTTGAGAGAAACGGGTTTCTGTCTTTCTGAGAAAAGATCAAAAGTGTTTTTCACATTTATTTTTTAAGAAATCTATACAAGATACAAAAAATCTTTTACCGTTATTCCCTAGATAAAGGTTCAATAAATCTACTCTATTTTTTCCAAAACATAGGTATTCAGTAACTGTTGTCGAGATCTAAGGTCTTCCGTTTTTAAAATTATTTGAAATGTCAGTATTCGTAGTCTTAATTATTAACATCTTTATTATTAGCAGAGTGCATTTCTTTTTGTGATGCAATTTTTCGCAAATTCAGTTAGTATGCCCATATGTTAAACACAGTAGTGGATTCAGAGGAAGGGCATTGGTGGTGAAGCCCCTCATATTTTTTTCAAATATATTTAAACAAAATTTGGAAGTATTCTTAATCACTGAAAGAGCTTGCCAAACCAACCCTCAGCCCCTCCCAAAAATGAAACCAGGATCCGTCACTGGACCAAAACATATTGTTGGTAGTGAACATGTAGCGCCGCAGTCGAAGAAAAAAGAAAGCTTTGCTTCACGGTGTGAACGGACTTTGTCTCGCCGTTTTAATTAATTAATAAATACTCTTTTTAAAAAATGTAATTGGTATTTGATTAGAACGTTTGATGTTGAGATTAACAAAGTGAATAGAGAGAATTAAATAAATCAAGTACCGCTTTTGATCTTCTAAATTCATTCATTCATTCATTCACAAAGCGAATACAACGGGGCGTATTGTTTCCCATTTTGTTTGCTTTTTATAAAATCAGTGTCATTTTTTCATAAGTTGGTAGGTACTTTAAATTCGAATACAATCACATTACAAATATTACAATACATTTCGATCACAGAGTATTTTAAAGGTAAATCTTACAATAGTCTAAGATTCGATCGCTAAAAATATGACCTATAGCTGCTTTTTAATCGAAGTGTGGGTAATAGCTCCGTTTAAGGCTACGTCACAGTCATTTCCCCGACGTTAATGTTCAAAATCGTATGAACAATTGCATGGTAAAATGTTAAAACAAGCGTTTTTTTTTACTTTTTGGGGTTACTTACTTACTTACTTTTCGTGTCCGGTCTAAAGTCTACCACTCCAGTAAGCCGCGACTTTCATCTGCTTGCCATTTTTGGGGTTCATTTTGATTCATAATTTTTTTCAACTCTTTTTTTTTATGTCTATATAGTATAATGTCTATACTCAGATGACTACGAAATACAAGTATACACAGAATTTTATTACACATTTTCTTCTTGAAACAACTACATATTTCGTCAATACTCGTATCTTCTCCAGTTTAGCAACCCTTTAACACATAATGCTGGATTTCACTAACTTCTTAGGTGAGGAATAGCGGAGATAGGAGCCACCTACCACAAATTTTGTACGAAAAATAACGATTAGTGGCTCCTATCTCCGCTATTCCTCACCTCAGAAGTTGTTAAAATACAGCACTAGTGTTGTATATTAGGTAAACGTACGTACCACATCAATTACTTTAGATACCTACCGAATAATTACACTATATTTAATCCCACATAAATATTTCAGTTCGTAATATGTATGTATGTTCGTATTTTTCTCACTCCCCGTTACACATCATCCCTCTCATGGGTTTCCATGGATACAAAAGTTTTTCCATAGAATTACTACTGATCCAGCGTACAACATACTTGAAACAGAGAATACTTTCTGTCCAATTTCCACAATTTCCAGTTAATTCATTCCGGGGTAATCTTTTATATGAAATAGTTTTGTGCGTTCATTAATTGAGTGGATTTAGTAAACATTTCCAAGATACACATAGGATATAAAAAATTTAATAATTTGTAGTCTTGATTAAGATATTTCATTACACAAATCATCAAAATACAAGGTTTTTCAAAAAAATGGCCATCAGTCGTGTCCAGTCCAAGATGTCAGTTTTTAAAAAGATACATTGTTTTTAAATTAATGAAAGGTGGTACAGTTATAAAGTACATTGTGAAATGTAAAAGTATTATTTACTTACATTTTGCAACTAAAATTTTAGCTCTCTCTACATAAATAAAAAAAGATACAACAAAATATAGAATTATCATAGCAATATTTCATACCAACCTTTCATATTTTTTGCATCAGAGATATCATTATTCTATAGAGTGGCTTAGAGTTTTTTCTCTTATTATCAACAATTGTGTCATATCTATACATACAACACTCAGGATTATGTTCTACTTATTTTTTTCAAATATTTCATACTTGCCATATCACACCACGGGAAATATTATTTATATGGACTATGGTACCTACCTAATGTATATTGAACAAAGTAGATACCTACTAAAGGCGCTAATTTTTATAGGAGAAAATAATTAGTATTCAATGAATAGAATTTGATAGAATACCTTTAAGACTGCATGTCTGATGTGTATTTTCATATTCTTCCGTTATTATCTGCAGCACGTGGCATTCATTTACTCAATACTCACAATAGTATCACGAAATTATTATAAAACAACGCTGAGTTATTGTTTCATTAGGATAAAGTTATAATTTGCAACTAAAACAAGGTTAGAACACATCTCCTCCAAATCCAGTGACATTTCTAACGTAAACAAACAAACAAGTACATATTGTGTCATGTGAAGTGTCATGTCATGTCACAGACAGGATAGGATGCCAACGTATGAGAAATTATCGTTTTGCCAAATGAATTTGCGAAACATACAAGTTTGAACAACAAGTATACACCTCTTAACCAAATTTGTATTTATGAAAAAATATATTAGTACAAAAATACTGCGATAATTTCATTAAAAAGTCGCCCAATTTAATTAACATCCGATATATCGGCGTTGCCTTGCTTTTAAATATATGGCAATACTAAGGCATTGGTTATGTATCGTAGGTTGGTAGCATTGATGTCGCGGGTGACAAGTAACAGTGCCGTATTAAGTTTGCGCGAAGCCCGTGCCAAAGATATTACGTCACTTTCTCCTATGTAGAAACGTATGAAGCAAAAAATATACATTGTTGATATACGGATTTTTGAGACATAGTCAAGAAGGTGGTGATACAGATCTGGTTTATTTCATTTTAATAAAAATGTTACGCAATAGGTATGAAAATTGTTTACTTATACATAATGTAGTAAAAATATAGCGCTAAAGGCCAAATTTAAAACATAAAAAGTCCGCATAAAAGAGGTAGTGATGTAAAATTAGTTTATTTTTCATAGGTAAAATAAAAAAACACATCAGAATACGAAATACGCATACGCAATAATAGGTATAAAATAATAAACAATTGTAAATTTACCTACTTCGCTACTAGATTTAGATTGATAAGTAATTGAAATATTTTTTCTGTCAGGGCGCGTGGCTCCCAAAAGCGCGAACCCATTGGTATTAACACCAGTGGTACTATAGTTGATGCGGTTCTGCTTTTGTTTGTTTTGTCAAGTGTCAGTTCGAAACAGCGGAGATATTATATTTACTTACGATATAATGCGAATGTTTGCTAATATAAATGTAAAATGACAATATAATAATTGTATATCTTTAAGAATAATACTTTTAATAACACCATGTGAATTAAAGTGAGTATAAGGTTTAAAGTATTTACTTATTAACGTCTGTTTTGATTTGGTGGTTCATAACCTCAATATTCATTATTTTCTTGAAACATAATAATATATTTGTTTGTTAATTTATTTCAGATCTAAAGATGATTTTGTATTTCAAGATGTAACCTAACCTAACCAGCTCAGTGTTGATGGTATGATCATCTGTGTGTCATATTATGCAGAGGAAAGACAACAAATAAATTTTCAGTTATTTTTTATTGGATAATCCTGCTAGACGCTTATCGGCTGATGTTCTTTTGTTGTGATTTCGTCTCGCTGTAAATCTGCTGATGGAAATATTTAGTAGTATTTATGTGGGATTAGTTCAAGTCTATTTATTTTTATTTATTTACACTTTTGGTGAACAAGATACAGACATACATATGTAAACAGTTTACTTAATATGCATTGTACATTTGTCGTACATGGTGAACATTCAATAATGTCTATCATGGCATTTTTAAAACATAAATACAAGGGAACTTAAGACATTATACTGAAATTCTACGTCGTCGGTAATGTGAGTTTATGAGTAATTGTTAGACATAAGTAAGTAGTATTACAATATTAGGTATATTGTGTGATATGAAGTGGTAAAGCAAGATTCCTTTGACTCTGGGAATATATTTTCAATTCGGACTACAGGTGCAAATTATTATTTGGGTTTGTGTGTACAAGCCAGATTGTTTTTCTTTAAATGCAATGCAAGCATAATATACTGCATGTCACTAAAATTTTGCTTTCTGCGCTTATAATATTAATTCTCCATGGAAATTAAATTCTTTTACACATAAAAACTTCTGCCCAAATATGATTTATGAAGCAAATATTGTGAACACACTTAAAATATTTCTGCACAGTATAAGTATATATGTATTTACATCAAGGAGTGTTTTCTTTAAATGCTACTTATAATTGTTCTGCAACCAGCCGACAAAGGGTACTACATAGTTACAGTAAAAAGGATTATTAAGGATAAGCAAAAACTGTGAGTTATAAATAAAACAGAGGTTTGTACGTACGAGAAATCTAAACTGATAATTTTAAAGTAGATAATTCACCATAATTTATTGACACTAACCGAATATTCATTTTATCTAAGAACATACAG
Source organism: Ceraclea dissimilis (assembly GCA_963576895.1). Classification (NCBI taxonomy): domain Eukaryota; kingdom Metazoa; phylum Arthropoda; class Insecta; order Trichoptera; family Leptoceridae; genus Ceraclea; species Ceraclea dissimilis. The sequence goes on from OY756372.1 coordinate 273,694, forward strand.
CATCTGGTCATTGATAGTTACATGAAGAGAATAAGTTTTAACAAATTAGATCCTTTAGACAGGGTAAAGAAATGTTTAAATGATTAAAGAAAATAACGTTCCCCTTGTATGATTTCTCGACGTAGATTGATACATTAACCATTATTCTTAAGTGTTTGTGTACGCCTAATGCTTATATTACCTATACTTCCATAAGGATGAACTCAAAGGTTGCATACAAGGGAAATGGAACATATCATATAAAGGTTCTCTATCCAAGCCCATGATGTTAGAAGTTAAGTAGTTGGGCAGTCTGAATGCTCGCAGGCTCATGATTGGTATGTGTGAAAGTCACCAAGGGAGGCAAGTATTATGATGAGAGCAGGTATAACTCATTACTTTATGATGTGATAGATGGATTAATGTGTTTCGGGTCCCATTGCTGAACTACTCCTTCATCCAAACCCAACATTTGACAGTAGCGAAGCACGGGTTCTTACGCTAGTATAAAATAATTTCACATAATAACACAGTACAAGTTAGTTACACGTGGTACGAATAATTATTATACTTGGAAAGAATTATGATTAATGATAATTAGGAAAATTATTTTTTGTATTTAGAACGGAGCCAGTCTTTTGTTTCTGACTTTGACATATGGATTGTATTCTCACGGCCTAATTATGTACCTCTATTGTAGGTACCTACCTAGGTACATTTATGTGTGTTAGGTGAAAAAATATTCAATCATCTTTTATATAAGGCAGGTAAGAATTACATAATTTTCTAGAAGCCAGCGCCTTATACAGTAAATTGTCCCTGGCGATACTTGATTTTCTCAGCCAATACTAAGAACGTCGTCTTGATACTGAAGACAAGCTAGTAAACATGATAGTATTGACTACAACTTACCAGATCCAGAATTACAATATTTGAAAACGCCCTGAATAAAAAAATAAGTTTAAAAGAGCCCCGATATTTGTGCGATACATGGATTATCCGCTCAATCTGCAAGATCTAAAAGTGTAATTTAGCAAAAATGTTATTTAGTAAATGTGAGATCAACAATTTAACAGTCTGGAATTTTCAAATTTGGACCCTGTTTTTTTTTATATATTATCGCTTATGTTATTCATATTTCACGCTAACACTCTCGTACAAAATTTGAAAAAGTTGGGGCAATTATCAATCGGCCCTTGTACCTGGGTGGATATATTGATAGTTAACTTTGGGGCCCATGGGCGTCGCTAGCCTTGGAGATAGGGGGGCAACAAAATTTTTGAAAAATTGATATAGCATAAAAGACGCGTAAATAGCGCCGCAGGAAATTTTTTTATGAAACTGATGGATTTTCATACTAATTTTAGAAAATTTATGCTACGAGTATGATGAGAAGTTGTGGAAATGTGATTTTTTGTGAATACTTACCATTTAGTATGAAAAAATCAATACCTATTCCAATCTCTAGGGGGGCAGCTTCCCTCCCTACCCCCTCCTGACGACGCCCATGTGGGGCCTATTGCTGAGTTTGATGTTGCTAGGCAATAATAAATTTGCTTACAATAGTTTGTTATCCAGATATCCGGAAAAAAATATCTAATGTTTTGTTTTCACAAAAAATGTTGATGTTATTCGTATGAATTCTTTTGATGAGGGTAAAACAATATTTTAATGATAAAAAAGATATTGCTTGTTTTATGCAAGCAAGTGAAATCTGCCAATATCAAATACTATTTTTCCAAGTACAATACATGGAACTTTTTTTGAACGCAGCAATTTTCTCTTTTTGGATCACATATCTTTAATATTATTTTGTATTAATTTTTGCGTCAGAAAATTACGGAATTTAGGCAGCTCGGCATTTGACAACAAGGGCTACCAACAATAGAATCTTTCGAACTGTCAAATTATCTAGGACAGTCTGTGGTAAAATATTTGTAATATTTAAAAGTATTTATTAAGTAATAAATCAAATAAAATGTTTAAATAAGCGTGTTTTTTTTGGGGGTTAATTTTGCTTCATTCAAAAAAACTTTTACGGTCATTTGCTAGCTTTTAATGCATAGTACAAATACGAAAAATATATTTTTCGAAACGAGTTGCTGTTCACAAGATTCAATGTATCTACCCTATTCTTTTCCAAGGCATATTTGAAATGGTTTTCGAGGTCTATGGTCTAAGGGATCCCGTTTTTTGAAATGTCAATGTGCCTACTCTCAACTTAAAACATGCCGATTAAAAAAATTATTACCTATTAACAGTTTAACTGATTTAATCGTGATCTTTACTGATATCATGCGAATTACTTTCAGCCCCCTGCCTCAGAACAGATTCAGTCCAGTGAGGTAGTGTAATTTTACAAATCATCTTAAAAAAGATAGAATTTCCGTAAAGTATTTAATTATTAATTATCGAGAGGGGAATATTTTCTGTACAAAAAAACATCAGGATTCACTTGCCTTTTGATGTTTGTAAATTACGTTAATAAATAGATACTCGATAATAATAACCTGACCATGGGCGTCTCCAGTCTTGGAGATAGGGAGGCCCATAAAAAAATTGAAAAATTGGTGTAGCATAAAAAAAAGCGTAAATAGCAAAATTTTGTTGAGTTGACATAGTGGAGAAGGTCGTGACGTGGTTTGTTTATTTGAAAATGTAATAATACTTCGCACAATAATATCTATGAAAGTGTTTTTCATTAAAAAAAAGTAGTAAAGAAGCGTCGTAAGCATTTTTTTATGAAACTTCCGGATTTTCATATTAATTTTAGAAAATTTATGAAATAATGAGAAAATGCATGGTAGTTATGTGATTTTTTATGAGGTTTTGTCATTTAGTATGAAAAAATGTATACCTGTTCCAATCTCTATGGGATGGGGGCAACTGCCCCCCCCCCCCTGACGACGCCCATGAACCTGATAATGTAGGACTAAATTAATTATACAATAAGTATTATCTGAACACGTAATTGAATTAGCCTAATATACATTCAAACAAATTCAGGTATTGAAGAAAGAATTTAATATGAAAATAAACAGATTTTCTTTAAGAGATTTTACACTAGGTATAATTAGATTTGAACCCTAGCTTTGGCATAGGCTATAAAACATATAAATAATATTAGATACGTTATATTTGAGTTCGAATATTTTGTGTAGGTGTTTAGTGGTTGTATAAAGTCAGGAGTTATTGTGTGGTAATAATAGTATACCTACTACTCGTATTTTCATCAGATATATTTATAAAAAAAATCCATTTGTGAGTTTATTTATTTATGCGGGCTGCACCAGCTGAGTCGAGCATTTCTGAGTAAAAGGAATCGTAAAGTGTGTATGACAAATTGCATGAGTGCGTCGGAAGCAAGAAGTGTGTGTGTGAAGATAGGAAAGTCTGGCGATATGTACTACCCCGCAAGGGATGCGGCATGAAGGGATAGAATAGAATACCAGCTCAAACAAAGTACATCTCATTTAAGGTGGGAAAATGTGAGACTGATCAGTAGTTGACTGAAAGATGTTTAAAAAATCCATGACTATTGTAATAATTGTCATCTGAAAATAACAAGGTTTTTAGAATTCGCCTTTTGTGTGAAAATGCTTCTAGCCGATTTATTCTATGAGTACAATTAATTAACAAAAATATTCAAAATTGAGGTTTGTTTTGTAAATAACTAGGCTAATAAGGTTTCAGTCTGCGTGTAAGATACAGGTGTTTGAAATATTGATCCCATGTTGGTCTTCTTTTGATATTGAAAAAAGTAAGTGAAATATAATACAATTATTACTATTCTGCTGTGTCATGTCGTCTTCCATGCTTACCCCATAAAGGTCATTGAAGAAAATGATATTTAGAAAGATTAAAAATGTTGAGATGAGAAGTGAGAGAGGATTTCACGGCCCGTCAAGTGTGACAGTATAATAAGAATATATAATGATAAGTGTTACAGCTGGACAGATATTATTTATAATGAGATCTTCCTCACCTCCGGACTAATAATATTTAATTCGACTCGCGATCTTAGAAAACGTTTGCCATTAAGCGTACAGTAGACCTCACTCTTTACGGTTATCCACAATACGATTAGAGATACATATTAGTCATACGATTGTGGGGAATTGTCTATCCCAGTTTGTCAAGTCCCAGGAAAATCCTTAGTAACAATTTAGCTCCTAGATTGGTTCTAGAACGGTTCTAGAACTGCTCTAGAACCAATCTAGGATGTAAATTATCGTTACTAGGGATGTTTGAGTGATGAGTAAAGTGCAAGTATCCTGAACTTTACCATTTTGTTAAGTGTTGGACTACATTTTATTTTATGTGCCTAAAAAATAGTAGATATGAGAGGTTACTTGTCATAAAATTCGTATGAAAAGATCTTTGCTCTTTTTCATCTAAAAATTTGATATCCACCGTTTGTACAGTAAATAATATTTTTTAAAGGTCGGATATTTTAATTTCTTTATAATGTTGTGTAGGTCGGTTGGTTTTTGATGTTATGAGTCCTAACGTACTCCCACTCCCGAAAGAATCAACCAGGTTTTTTTTTTGTCCGCTTTTTCGCAATAGCTATTAACAAAATATTTGGTTGGACTTTGTTGATCGCGTTTTGTGTGGGAATGCGTATTCACTAAGCTATTGACCAGTCGGCGTTACCTCATCAATGGGGTCTTATAGGAGTCTTAATGGACGCCTCCTTTATTTTTAATGGTACTTTGGAATGACTGAATTTATTATTTTGTTGTTTTGTTTAAGTAACATTATTGAATTGTGGTTTGCTTTCCTGTGATTGTTGTATTATTGCTCAGATCTTTTACCCTGTGGTGAGATACAGGGCAACCAACTCTAGTTCACCCACGGTTATGCTCTTAAGCTTAGATGAACTATTTACACTTGAATTGAACTACCCATCTTTGTTTTTTATGTACACTGAAGTGAATGATTAAAGTATCTATCTTACTTATTACCTTACTTATTACTTTGTATCATGTATAGATACTCGATGTTTGCCTGTAGTTGCTCATTTCCCCAGGGCCGGGGCCGCCGGCACCTCTCGTTACATCTAAATGAAACATTCTTACAATGTAACACGTATAATGGATATCTCTCCCTTAATATATTGTTCTTTCATGCTGCGTCATATTTTCTCCTTACACTTCGCTTTTTATTTAAGAAAAAAAGATTACGTTTTTAAGAATATTAAAAAGGGGAGATTTGCGTCATCCAGCAAATCGCAATTATATGTTTTTTCATAAATCTTTCAAAGATGTTATCCAAGAATTGAAACATGTTGTCTATACTACTATCCTTAGCACTTAGCAGCTTGATCAAAGAAAATGAAATCAGTTAAATTATCAAAAAAAAAAGTTACTAATAACAAGTTACCGTAGGTACATCTCAGTAGTTATAATATCGACATTTCTCTACATTCGTGTTAACACTATAAATAATTTGATGTCTGCAAAATGTCAAAATAGTTTTAAGTCATCAGATTTTCTCTACATGGAATTCAAGATGTAAATGAGTGACTGTAAGACTGCTGTTGTGACAGGAATGAAAGTGAATAGACTAAGATGGTTTGGGCATGTTGGGAGAATGAATGATGACAGGATGATAAAAAAAATATATTTGAGTGAGCGAAGAGGGGTAAGGAAATGCGGCTGTCAGAGACTGACCTGGTCCAATCATATCGACCAGATCATCAAGGGTGGACGCGTTTTGAGTAAAAGAAATCGGAGAGCGTGTATGACTGCATGCATGAATGTGACGGAGGCTAGAATTGTATTGGTCTGTCTGGCGCTCTGTTCTCTCTGCCCACCCTGCAAGGGACGTGGCGTGAGGGTATAGATAGATAGATTGAATTCAAGACGTAATTAAGAGATATTCGCCGAAGGATGGATTTTCCATCACAATTTGCCTACCTGGAAAACGCTTCAATTTTAGCCTGTGTCCGGATAGTACTAACATATTTCTTATGAATTTATTGTTTGATACAAAGTATCATAAAAATATTATGTTTAGTACAGTGGATGGCTACCTACTTCTTATACACTATATAATATCCTCCCAATACAAAAGACAAGACAGTATTGATTAGAAGATGTTACAGAGTTAGTTCTGACAAGTAAGTAGGCACGTCGCAATGAAGTATAATGTTGCCATATCGTAATAGTAGCCTGTCCGCCCACACAATAAATGTATTCATTATTAAATAGCTGGCAACTCAGGTAATAAAAATGTTCCAATTGAATATTGAAAGTGCGTAGGGATACATTGAAATGAGTGCCGTAGTAATTACTTAAGAATTCGTGAAGAACATGCCAACTTATTTGTAAGTAATGACGTAAATAATCAAGATTGTATTATTTGAAGGACGTTATGAAAAATAGGTAGGTACTTTATAGACCTATACCTTTGATTTTGTGATTGAAAAAACAGGACAATCCTTTGTCCGGTTTTCCAAGATTTTTTAGACCGGACAGGTGTAGTAAAAACCGGACTGTCCGGTCCAAAACCGGACATCTACGTAGTCTTTAATATGTAGTGATGGTCAATAATATATGAATATAATAAGATTATTATTTGCCTCATATCTCAACATGAAGCCGCATGAAGCCGAATCAAATTACATATTTTTTATTGGAAGTATGAGAATGATTAGTATTCTGTGTTAGTAGGAAACAAACTGATTTAGTATCACGCACGAAGAGAATATTCTACAGAAAGAATCCATACAGACATGTGTGTTCACACAACTACATTGTACGTGTATGTACATGTACAACTAATGTACCTGTCAATGTTTGTTTTTGTGACTGTATCTGTTCCATGTGTAATAAATAAATAAATAAATATAGAAATATATTGATTCCTTGTCACTAAACTACTTACTTAATGCTAGCCGATTTTACTCCACCTTTTTGTGGTCTTCCGATGCCTCTTTTGTTGTCCGAAGGCATGCACTTCAGGATTCTAGATGGCGCGACCATCTACCAGTGTCCTGTCTTGCCATATACCCTGCCCACTTAAGCTAAACTGTTCTCTCTGTGATGTCGGTAAACTTAACCTAATCTCATTTCTCGTAAGTCTATCACCAAAACTGATGCTTAACATTAATATTCTATTGATTGCTCGCTGAAAGCACTTGTAAACTTCTAAGCCGACCGTGGTCACTAGAAAAATAAATTTAGTTTTTCAAATTATAGAGTACTCAATTGCCAAAGTAAAATTAAAATAGAAATAGTTTCAGAGAATCAATTATGTTACTTTAATCTTAGATTTTAATTACAGTTGTCAAAGATAAAAGGTTAATCTGAAAATAGCTTCGAGTGATTCCCGATATATTTTGAGTATTAATTAATTAGAAAGATGTACAAAAACACAGGTAAATAAGGTTTACATTTCAAATCAAATATACCTACGCTTTGAAAATCCTACACAAGTAATTTGCTGTAGTAGAAAGTTGGAAGATTTCAATGAATTAGTTAATATTAATTTACCTATACATTAATCCGAATAAGTTTTGAGAGAAGTATTAAGCAGAGTAGCTCGCCTACTTAAAAGTCATTAAATTAATATAGAACCTTTCTGCAAGAATAACTTTGAAGAGACTTTACTCTGAAATGTAGAATCCGCCGTATTTTAATTAACATAACATTTTAATATGTATTTATAAGCATTAACAAATTAATACAATGTAGGAAGATATTTGCTAATTTATAAGATACTTTTTTATTTTTAATGTACTCGTATGCTGTGGCTGTAGACCTTATGCGGCCGTAATCCCCCTAATCTTTTTATTGCATAGATCATATAAAAAGGTTTTCTTAATCCTATAGACCACATGCGGCCGGTTTGCTTAGGTAAAACTAATAATAATAGTTAAAATATTTGTAGTACAGTAGAACACCACTAACTTGGACAGAAAATGTACGGATTACCTATGCCAATTTTATATATTATAATCTAGATATTTTTGACCATCGGTACTTGGGGGAAGTTATTTATGAGTATTATTTTATTATCACATAATTTAGTTATGAACTAGTCATAATTTAGTTGTTTTGATTAATTAACAGTTCATCAATAAAGATGTACTTACCTATACATGAGAATTTGAATCATTCCTTTGCTTGATGACATGATAGAAATACAACATACAATGTGGGAGACATAGGTTCAACAATATTATAAGTATGTAAGTATGCTCTGCCGAACAGATCGGGCCAAGTTGGTAGGTTTTTACTGTATCTGAGGTAAGAAACTACAGTTTGTATAGACTGTCTGCCTGCTCTGACCGGCAGGTAAAATCTATAGGATTAGAGACCCTTGAACCAGCCGGCCGCATAAGGTACATGCAATAAAACGATTAGGGGGATTACGGCCGCATAAGGTCTACAGCCGTATGCTGTATAATACGTACTTATTGTTTTTAATAATACGTAAAATTGTTTCTCATTAAAATTTATGATGGTGCCGCAGGAGAACTTAAAAAAAATGTTTATTTGGTGAATCTGGTATAGAAAAGCTTTTCGATTTGGCCGATTTTGCCGCCCCTCTGGAAGTGCCGCCTGGGGCGAGTGTCTCTTACCTCGAGGCACGGCACGCCCCTGCAAAATAATACTGTTGATGTATCGGCTCATCCTCTCAAACTCTTAATGGGTATTAACTATCACCCGTCAGATCACCACCATGGGGCTTCACTTAGTTCAGAAGGAAGGGTAGAGGAGGAGGGAACAAATCCCCTTGCAGATTCAATTACCTTCGTTATGTTGGTATTGTTAGGTTAGGTTGGTATTACTAGTATACTTATAGGTACTCTCTGCCTACACACAAAGCTACAACAATATTATATTACTGGGCTTGTGAATGCCTGCCAAACAGGCGACTTTACTAGCCTAATTCAACCTGTGGGTTCATTGCTTGTCGACTTCCATTTGGCTCATGGTTCCATTCGAAAATTTAGGCATTATCGACTGACAAAATTATTCAGAGGCAAAAAAAATGTCTAATGATTTGAAAAGTTAAATAAAATAAAATAGAAAAACCTCATCTTAAACAGCGCATTCTTGGATACTTCAAAGTTGTGTGTGAAGTGAATTGGCAACTAAACACCATAACGCTATTATGAAAATATTGCTTCACAAGTTTAAAGTTTCTGAACAATAATATACTGTACCTAGTTGTGTAATATATACGAGTACTGTTACCCTGATACAATTACCAGGTAACAGGTTCGTTCCAAGGACAATATTTATTTAATTGTCTCGCACTCGTGTTTGTTATTAACTAGAGCGGATTATATCGGGTCGGGAGATAACATTATAGGCAAAGGGGAACCCACTCTATTATACGGTATCAGATATTCTATAGAGTCTATAGCTATACCCAGGCAGGTACCACGTGGATATTTAATTCTTACCATAAAATAATATTAGTGTTTCATTTTATTGGTGAAATTATTTTAATACAACTTTGTTCAAGGAGATGAAAACTAAACTATTTTATACTTCAGATCTGATCATTTTTATTCTGTTTTATCTCCATTCAGCGCCACCTTGACACTTCTCTCTTTCTCCAGCCATGATTTAGGATTAATACATAAAAAGTTATAGGCGAGGTTGCCATCATCGTCGCTAAGGAAATGTATAGAATAACAGTCCCTTAACAACGAGTATGATGGACCACGTATTATATTTTGTTAGGAGATTTGCCAGGAGTGGTGGTCCTGTTTGATCAATATGCTATGTTGCCAACTGTTACAGCATGGCTAGAGTACCTACTTTAGGAGGCGGTGCTCCATTATAATACTACATGCATATGCATGTAATCTGCATGCATGTAAAGAGAAAATAACTATACAGAAACGAAGTATATTCAGCGTGTATATCAGCTTACTACACGCTAAGGAGCAAGTGTTCATTTATTTATTTATCTATGGTACAAATACAGTCACAACAGTACAATAAAACAGGAAAGTGTATTGACAAACCTGACCAATTACATTTGTACACAAATAACAACACACAAACACAATTACACACACTCAGATCTATACATACATAGAGAAAACAACTTAACTAATACAGTGTGGGGATATGCCAGCGTGGCATTCCGTCCCCTTTGCTTGTCCCGCAAGGGATGCAGCGTCAAGACATAGATAGATAGAAAGGTGGATGAACGGTTGGGCGGACAGACGGACGGACCGATAGATGGATGGATAGACACGATGACTAAACACATGTACTTGTACTCGTAGGTACATACGATGAGATAAAAGTAGGTACTTAGTTAGAGCGCGAAATCCCATGCAGGAGGTGCTGAGTTCGAATCTTGATTCTGACGATGTATTCTGTACATTGCAGCACAAGCTTTCCGCTTAAAGTGAAGCGTGTAGGAAAATATTTGTGTGTGTATACTGTATACATACATTGTACACAAGCCAAAAAAAAATAATATGCCTTTATTGATGAAATAATTAAAACAGTGCGTAATGTTTTATTCTCTCTGCTGCACCATGAGATACAAATTGAAATATCGTGAATAGAAAACTGCATTGAGATTTCACATTATATAATCCTACATAGTTTAGTTTGAAATGTTTTCATTGTATGAATGTTTCAAGTGGAATTGCAAAACGACGGTTCATTTCGAGAGAATAAATTAAATAAAAACAAATTGTACTGCGCGAGTAATTGAAACAATTTAGTTGAGTAAAACAATTAATGTGTTTGTTATATTCTATTTAGATAACTACAGCATTCACTTGATTGAATGTGTCTATGCGAGTACTAGTGTTTAAAGTCCTGATGCGTAACAGACAAAGGTATTAGCAGTTCCCGGTTCGTTTAGAAAAGTTGGCCTTCATCACGTCGCGTCCCTTACAGGGTAGGAAGAGAGGACAGAGCGCAAACAACCCTATCCTTACACACACTCCTAGCCCCGTCACATTCATAAAATTTGTCATACACGTTCTCTGATTCCTTTTACTCAAAACGCGTCAAACAGTCTCAGGCAGCCGCGTTTCCTCACACCTCTTCGCTCGCTCAAATGTACATTTTTTGTCATCCTGTCATCCTTCATTCTCTCAACATCCCCAAACCATCTTAGCTTATTCCCATTCATTTATCGTTAATACTAAATCTTGGATAAATTACTAATCGATTTTGTCGAAATGACACGGTCGACAAAACAAGTAGACATGAAGGTAAAGGCACTAAAGGTTGACAGGGCCCTAATAGTTGACACCTTAGACTTTTTTCTAGTACGAGGTACATGTTTGATTCAATCGGCTAGAGCGCGGATCTTCCAAACGAGAGATGTCGGGTTCAAATCCTTCAGTTAACAATGTATTCAGAATTTTTCGACACAAGTTCGTAGCCTAGTGTATGAAAGTATTGGGTTTATCGTAGCCTAGATCTTTTTAAAGATTTTCACAGCATACGGACGGTAAGCATTTTGTTATAGTGATGGTAAAATAATATAAAGCCGCGTTTCACTGAAGTAATAACCATCCAGAGCATTAAATTCCAATTCTCTTGCACATTATGTAATTTCCTATGAAACCAGAGGCGGAATTTACGAACATAGCTTATTGTAGAGGGTTGTTCAATGTTAAATAGTATTATAATCAGCTACTCCTGATATTTATGCAACCTCTACAACTTTTTCAACTGAATCTCAACATCTCCGCTACAAATAATCTAATCTGGTACTCTTCCATTGTTGATGCCCCACCCGAAGCCGAGAACAGGAGTCACCGAATATTTTCTACGTCATATATTTTTGTTTAATTTCTTTTTTCTGTTTTTCCTGTGGTTAACTGGAAGAAATCGCAGTTCTGCGATAATTTCGCTCTAGTGAACAACGATTATCTGTACTATGTTAATTTTTTATATTTACATGTATTTGTTGTTCACTTAAAGATTAAATAAATAAATATAAAATAATATGTCTCTTTAAAAATAATTGAGTGAAAATTGAGTAAAGAAACGAGAGATAAATAAAGAAACTTAGGTCTACATATATCGAACATAAAAGAGATGTTACTGAAAATGATTTTGAACTAAACAAAGACATGAAACGAATTACCACAGCATGGCAGGCAGATGACTCTAGTAGGCCTCTTGGAAAATGACAAATGTTTTATGTTTGGCTTTTTATTACTACTGCAAGGATATTTTTTTCAAAGGAAAACGTGTGTTTGAAATCAACTAAGAAAGCTTGTATTTGGTTAACAAGATTATTCATATCATGTGACACTGAAGAAAACAAAACTTATTATATCATCTATTTAACACTGGGTAACATTAGAATTTTCTGTGATATTTAATTATTATCTAGCCCCATCTCCACACACTCTTTGCTTCCGTCACACTCTTTATTGACACTCTGAAACCTCACTACTCCGTGCATAATGCAGTAATGAATTATTCTTCGATAAAATAAAACTATCATTATATTTTTATTATATTGAACCACCCATTGTTCGATATTGGAAAACGGTTTTAAAAATAACTTGAAGCGGTGATTATACAAATAGCATCTGTCAAATATTTTCCATTCGATTAAGCCCCCGACCTGCTGTGCAGTGTGCAGTGTATAGTGTGCACGGTACTTTACTAACTTGCCTCCATAATTCCGTGGAAATAGTGTAGACTGCACTTAACCAACTAACTCTAACTTGTGGAGAGATAAAGTTTTAAATTAGGTATTCCAATAAAAAATAATTTCCTCTTCCAGTCTGTCCTCCGTGGAGCTTTTCTTACCTCCCCTCCCTGTCCCTCTCTCCCTCTACACCACTCCTCTTGATAGCCTGAACCTGAACGCTTTCTACATTTTATTGTCACCGACAATGTATTAAATTAGATACTTTTTTATTTAACCGCATCACTAGGAACAAATATAATTATACTATCTTATAAAGTTGGGAACCTATATACTAACAGATGGAGATTGACGCGCATTGAATTATTTTACCTTTCACGGATACGTTAGAGTTTTGGTCATTCAGAATTAACATGCATAGCATTCAAAACTATAGAAAAGTCATTAAGCTGTCTTTTAATAATAAGATATTTTTATTTATTTATTTTATTTTTAAATAACACACGGCGCAAGGCCATCAATACATAAAGTATACAGATATTACAGCACGGAAAAAGAAACGAATGCATGAAAAAAAAGTATAGTAAAAAACATAGATTCAACAGCACTCGTTCATACATATCTCACACATACAGAGATAATAGCAAAATAACGATAATATAGAGGAACGTAGATAGGGGGCCACTATTAAGTATGAAAAAATATCTGAACTCATCTACGTTACAATTAGGTACTGTACTATTTTCTGCCATGCATACTATCCACATGAGTTAATGTACTAACGTATGGACGTTGTATCCTCTCTCATTATATGAACTTAGGATTTTTATAATTTTGATACTTACATATAACATAGATTGGTCTCCAAATTTTAAAATGCATACTAAATAGTAACAGCTCCCTCTCTCCACACCGCCGTCTTGTTACTTTTCTTTAGTTTTTTTTTAATGTAATTCATATTCTTTAGCCTTCATAGTTCTATGTATAATAGTTACAAATCGAAACACCTAAAAAATTGAAAAGTTGATTGTCTAGGCATTGTACAGATTGTCTTAAATTGATATTCTATTTGCAACGCTTGTATATCTATATGTTAGGTTGATAAAGAAAGTGACACCAGTTGACTGTGAAGCACATTGTTTAGCTTTTAACTGTATTATACTACGAACTAGTGGTGGGCGTTTATGCTAGCAAAAGTTAACTTTAGCATGTGCTAATGTTAACCTCGATTTATAGTGATCGTTAACTGCTAACGTTAAAATGGTCGTCTCGTTGCTGTAAAATTTTGGAAGATTCCCCGTCAATGTCCCGCGCGTAATGCTAATGAATCTCGCGATGTCATTGGTTACCGGTCATCAGGCGCTACTGTTAACCAGTGACCAATGACATAGGTAGCGAGATTAATAACAGTAGCCATTGTTAACCGCTGACCAATGACATCGCGAGATTAATAGCAGTACCTAATCGTTAATGTTTCTGTTGATATTAATATTATAGTTAACGCGCGGAAATTTTTCTTAGTTTTCTTGTCGCACGTTTGGTTGGAATATTTACATACTCACTCCAGGCATTGGCGTGGATTAACGTTAGCAGACAATATACTTTTATGTCAACAGTTTTTAACGTGTTAAATAAGAACAACTGTTGTAGATTAACTGTTGAACGTTATTGCACAGCTCTACTACGGAGTATAGAAAGGAGTATTACCAAGGCTAAGTTCTTTGTAAAACATAAATACTTAGAAGATCGATTAAGGAGAGAATATCTCCGCCCCGTAATGAAAGGAATGTTTATCCGGAGTTTATAGAAAGAATTTCTGGGCGTTTTGTAAATTCTTTAGTGTAAAGTGATTTATAAAAACATCGCAACAGCATTAAGATTTCCTCTTTACAAAATAATGTCATTATTTTTAAATCGCTTTTTTCTTTATTGAAATTTAATTTCTTTCAATATCTCCTAAGCTTATTCCTTTCAGAATATCTGAAAAATATTTCACTGAACTGGAAACTCAGGATCGGTTGTAGGATAGGCTTGTTATAATATTTTTTCAGTTGTCTTATAAGATTCTAGTGTATGCAAAACTTCCAAAAGACATTTTACGTCGTTTTAATATATGATGTTGGAAACTCTTTCTGCGTATTATAAAAATGCTTACGCAAGAAGAATTTTATGTTTCTATACACGCACAGCATTTAGGAAAATGAACGTACATTTCTGTTAATCTCCATTTTCTTTTCGTTGTAGAATGCTTAATTGTTGTACATGTACTTGTAGAGTACATGGTTGGCGCGGTTGGTTGAGGCGGCAGTCTCTCAAGCGGGAGGTGCCAGGTTCAAACCCCGACACTGGCGATGTATTCCACACTTTGCGATACAGGTTTTAAGCCTAGTGCAAGGTGTGCAGGAAAGTATTTGGGTTTGTGTAAGCAAGCCCAGACCCTAATATCTTACATTTAATACATACATATAAAACTAATTACAATATTTACAATCTTCCATACTACCCTCCAATGTGAGGAGACCTCGTGTATTGGAGGGGAGTTCTCATTGATTTCATCACACAACATCAACAACAAGACAATGACACATTTTTTACACATATATTAAATCAGAATGTTGGGAATGACATAGAAGTAGCGTGGCTTCGTGACATCCGTATGTTCCTACGAGGAATGTATTAAATTATTTATCTTACAAAATGTTATGTGATTCTCTTATTGACAAAACAAGTTCTTATTTGACTTCAAGATACGTAACTATTGTACGAATAATCTCTGCTATATGAAATGGCAATTAGTCTGACAATATTAGGCACTATGAATATTATTATTATGGGTACATATTGCAAGCAGCCGTACGGCCGCGCTTCCTCTACATCCGGTCATATTAATTCCACATCCGGTGTACGGGCGGAAGTGACGTGGTTAAATTACCATTAACAATTATTCAACGTAGCCTCGCCTCAGTGATGCCTACAGCCTACAGACTACCTTACAATATATTGACATTACAATGATAACATATTGGTTGAGCCATTTATTTGTGATAGAAGTGAATTTAGCTTCGTATCCACATTTTGAGCAATGAACTGGAGCAGATCTGGATACACTGGAGTTATTCGCAGATTGCAAGGTGCTTTCGTCTCCTTTGCTCCTATCCAACTATCCATGGTGCCTACTCTTTCCATCTCTTTCTCGCCTCCCCTGATTGTAAATGTCAAAACTCAGCAAAGACAAAAAAAAGATATACCCCAGTTCAATTTTTGACACCTTATACGTCGCATCTGTGTTTTTTCTGCTCTCCGCTTTCTTTTGAATTTTACTTTGATTCGAAAACCTAATCTCACCGCATCTAAACAATCATCTGGTTTATAATTATAATAACAACGTTGTGATATTTAAAATACTCGATTTCGTGTTGTGTTTGTGCTTATTTGGAAACATCGAAAGGACTTTGGGCATTTTCCTTCAAGCCTCTTCCTCGCCATCAAGAAGGTAAGATTTTTGCATATTTGCGTTAAACTCTTGTTTGTTGGAATTTGTTCTAGTAATATTGCTCAAAATAAATCGCCATACCATATTTTGGTCACTTCGAACCGTGATAGAATCAGTAAATTTACCTAATTAAAATACAGTCATACTTGTTTCTGAATTAGTGCAACAATACTACACGACAAGTACTTACTAAAATAAATTATTCTGAAAAAAAATAAATAAATATATGTATATACGCTTAATACATGTATAAACGTTAAATTGGAATCATTTTTTTTAAAATACATTCTTAATAAATGGAAATACATCGTTATAATAACTTGTAATAGTTTTGATACAACGCATAATATAATAATAATTGCCGCCGCTTAATAGGTACTTACTTAATATTACTTGGTAATTCCTACATAACACCGCATTGAAAATTAACAAACTTTCTTTGATCATTTCATTGAGAAATATTGTATAACTTTGTTTATAATACATACATAATACTTGTAATTGAATACCTACGTTTAAAATAAACGAAATATTGTATCGTAATAACTCCTGAATTTATACTATCAGTGTTTCGCTGTTTATATAATAATACATACTTGCTTATTACATCGTTACTATAATATAAAACTACGTCATGGCGGAAGAATTAACGTTATTAGAAGCCAGAAAAGAAGGAATTTACGAACGTGTGAACGAGTTGTATAATAAAGCTAGTAACTTAGTTCCTGGTTCCAGAGCCGCAAGCAATTTTATATCAGATACACACACAATTGATGATGTAAAAAAGCAGTTCGTTGACGTGATTGAAGCGATTGTTTTGTTGAATATTAAGCATGTATCGGGTTATAAGCCGAACTTCAAAGTACTGAACTCCTTCGAAGACTTAATTTCCGCAGTGAAATATAAACGAGAGGAATTATTGAATCAGGATAAACCTGATTTACAATTAACGCCTAAGGCGGATAACGCTAGTGCCAAAAGTCGCATTAAACTTCCGGCTTTAGACATTCCAAATTTTGATGGAAATTTACAGAATTGGTCGATATTTTATGAATCCTTCAAAGCAAATATTCATCTGAATCCATCTCTGGATAATTCACAACGAATGCAATATCTGATTGGAAAACTGTCTCATTCTGCTATGAATATAGTAGCTGGAGTAATACCAACAGGAGAAAATTACACAAACATTTGGAATAGTTTGGTAGCGAAATACCAAGATAAACGTACCCTAGGATCTTTCTATATAAATAATATTATCAACATACCTTCTGCGAGTCATAACGCAATCAGTCTAAACGATTATGTGGAGATATTGTCTGCATCAGTCGCAGCTTTTAAGCAATTAGGTATACAAGACATTCCCGACTTCATATTTTTAAGCTGCGAATTGAAGAAGTTAGATTCACAGACTGTGAGCGAGTTTGAGATGATAGTGAGAGATAAGGAGATTCCTTCACTGAGCGAATTGATAGAATTTGTGAAGGAGAAGGTCAAGATAATGGAACGAACCTCTAATAACAATAATAATAATAATTTTTATAAAACAACTTATAAAAATAAACCGCGCAATATTTCTTTCTACAAGTCTTTTTTAACAAACACAAAAACCGATCAGGATAACTGTTCATTATGTAAATCTACACACGCGCACCTGTATCAGTGTACTGAATTTAAAAAACTTTCTCCTATAGAAAAATTCAACTTTATAAAGTCAAATACAGGTTGTATAAATTGTTTGAGTTCTTCACATAAGACTTCATTTTGTAAATCAAAACATTCTTGCAAACATTGTAATAAAAGACACCACACACTCTTACATTTTGACACTGAAACTGTAACTAATAATAATAATAACAATAATTCAATAAATAATACTTCGTCTACGACACTGTGTACTCGTGGTAATAAACCATCGCAAACAAGGATCGTTCTTTCTACCGCGCAAGTATATGCATACATTAACGAACACGATCAGAGAATGATTCGATGTTTAATAGACAATGCGTCTCAAAATAATTTAATAACACTTGTTTGTTGCAAAAAATTAAAATAAAATTAAAATTAAACTCCATTGAATAATTCTCGAGTAAAGGGTGTTGGTGTTGCTTCACGTCCAATACTGGGTTACACCACATTCAAAATTAAATCCCGCTTTAATAACCACGAATACGATATTCAATGTTTAGTACTGGAACAAATTACAGAAGCATTACCGGCTGAATTTATAGAAGCAATGGATTTCCCGGACTTAATGTCGGTACCGTTGGCAGACAAAACGTGGAACCTTCCCGGCGATGTTGACGTAATTTTGGGAGCTCAACTGTTCCCGTATATACTGATGGGAGGTCGTATAAGTGTGAAGAATTTATCTCCGTTAATTGAGACTACACTTGGTTATTTAATAATGGGAAATGTACCTAGCACATCGCATAGTATCCGTGCTGACAAAGACCATTCGCACGCAGTCACTACGGTTTCTCAGATAAATCATGTAGATTTAGAGACATTGTCTTACTGTGCATATTCTGACAGTGAGTTAGAAAAATCTTTACACAAATTTTGGCAATTAGAAGAGTTGCCTAACATTCAGCATTTGAGCCCAGAAGATACGGAGTGTGAAAAATACTATTGTTCTACGGTGAAAAGGGACATGCAGGGTCGATTTATAGTGGCTCTTCCATTCTCTAAGGATCCAAGTGAATTGGGTAATTCGTATGCTACGGCTCAGCGACGTCTATCTGTACTTGAACAAAAATTCAAAAGCGATCCAACATTACGCAGTCAATACAATGACGTCATTAATGAATATATAAAAAATAGTTATTTAATTGAAAGTCCATCTCCTAATGAGGAAGGGTACTTCACACCGCATCGCACTATATACTACACCGCACCGCACCGCACTGCACTGCGCTATGTTACACCGCACCGCACTATACTACACCGCACCGCACTGCACTACACTTTACACCGCACCGCACTACACTTCACTTTACTAGTTTACACCGCATCGCACTGCACTACACTACTTTACACCCCAGATAAGGTTGTATCACTCGCACGCTTGGAGCTATGTTCTGCGTTATTACTTTCAAAATTGGTTCGAATCGTCTATGATTCTTTTAATCCTCGCTATCCTATTCAAGAAATATACGCTTTTTCGGATTCTACAATCGCTTTATCATGGATCCATTCGTCACCACACCGCTGGTCAATATTCGTATCTAACAGAGTGTCAAAAATACAAGAAAATTTGGATTGTAAATATTTTTACCACATAGCTGGAATTGAAAATCCAAGTGACTGTCTATCCCGCGGCTTGACGCCTTCTCAATTATTGAAACATGATCTCTGGTGGAATGGACCTAGTTGGCTGTCTAATCAGTCGGACACTTGGCCAATCAAAACATTTGTACCTACTGTTACGTCAGACTTACCTGAATTTAATTCAAAGACTTTAAATGTCATTGTACCGCAACCGCCATTTTTATACCCGCTGGTCCTTCGAGTATCTTCTTGGAATAAATTACTACGAATCGTTGTATATATATTGCGATTTGTCCGAAAATTACCGCGTTCAAAATACATTCAAGTTGATGATTTGCGTTTAGCTGAACGATACATATTGTCAACAATACAACAACTGCATTTTGGCAAGGAATATGCAGCAATTTCACAAGGAAAAGAGCTTCCTTTGCCTTTCAAGAAACTTGATCTATTCATAGATAAAGAGGACATTATTCGCATTGGGGGAAGACTGTCAAATGCAGATCTACCTTTCGAAGCCAAACATCCCGTACTCTTACCGAAGTCAGATCATGCTGTCTATCTCCTTGTAGACTATTATCATAAACGTAATTGTCACACGGGCCCGAATTTGCTTAATTCTATCTTGAAACAAAAATATTGGATAATGTCATCGCGAAGTGTTGTGAGAAAGAGAATAAGGCAATGTAACACTTGTTTTCGTGTGAATCCAAAGGGTCCTAATCCAAAAATGGCAGATTTACCTGAGTATAGGGTACAAGAAGCTGCCAAAGCTTTTGTTCATACAGGAGTTGATTATGCTGGGCCTATAAAAATAACTTTAACTAGACGCCGGGGACAGCATTCACAAAAGGCATATATAAGTCTTTTTACTTGCCTAACCACTAGAGCTGTTCATGTAGAATTGGTGTCTGATCTTTCATCTGACGGATTTATCGCCGCTTTAAAACGATTTTTATCAAGAAGGGGACCAATCTCGTGTCTCTATTCTGATAATGGTACGAACTACATTGGAGCGAAGGCTCAGTTGAATGAAATATATAATCTCATCACTTCTTCTGAATTTCACGCTGTTTTTTCTGAGGAACTCCTAAGTAATAGGATTGAATGGAAAATGATTCCGCCCCATGCACCGCACTTTGGGGGATGCTGGGAATCGCAAATAAAATGCTTTAAAACGCATTTATATAGAGTAATCGGATGTCAATTGCTTACGTATGAAGAATTGTCAACTGTGCTTATACAAATAGAAGCTATTCTGAATTGCAGACCGTTGTGTTTACTGTCAGAAGAACCTAATCCAGAAATCTTAACACCTGCACATTTCTTGATGACCACTCCTTTACAATTCCTTCCCGCTGCAGATGTATTGTCTGAGCGTCCGAATCTACTTTCACGTAAAAATTTGTTGGACCATTTAGTCCAGTCATTCTGGAAAAGGTGGAGGTTAGAGTACTTGCATACGCTTCAAACAAGACAGAAATGGTGTACCAAGGACAATCCAGTTTTGGTCGGTACTATTGTCTTAATACATATGGATGATGTGCCCCCCCTTCGATGGCCTTTGGGAAAAATAGAAAAGGTTTTTCCTGGCCCAGATGGTGTCACTAGGGTTGCTTTGGTCAAGACAAAAAATGGATCGCTTAAACGTCCAGTAATTAAATTATGTCCTCTTCCTCTACAATAAATAATAATTTGTACTAAGATTATATGCTTTAAATTGTATAAATGTTAAAAATAATTTGGATACTTTAATAATAGTCAAAGCTTTATAATAAGTTCTTAATATTAAGTTTATACCTAGTAATAAGTTTAATTATAATAATAATTATACGCTAGTATAAGTACCGCGAGTGAACGGTATTATTTGTTCTTATTCAGAAATACCTTCATTAAGTTTCGATTTACATTTTCTTATTTCCTGTTGAAAGCTCTAGAGCTTCCAAGGGCGGGGAGAATGGTTGAGCCATTTATTTGTGATAGAAGTGAATTTAGCTTCGTATCCACATTTTGAGCAATGAACTGGAGCAGATCTGGATACACTGGAGTTATTCGCAGATTGCAAGGTGCTTTCGTCTCCTTTGCTCCTATTTAACTATCCATGGTGCCTACTCTTTCCATCTCTTTCTCGCCTCCCCTGATTGTAAATGTCAAAACTTAGCAAAGACAAAAAAAAGATATACCCCAGTTCAATTTTTGACACCTTATACGTCGCATCTGTGTTTTTTCTGCTCTCCGCTTTCTTTTGAATTTTACTTTGATTCGAAAACCTAATCTCACCGCATCTAAACAATCATCTGGTTTATAATTATAATAACAACGTTGTGATATTTAAAATACTCGATTTCGTGTTGTGTTTGTGCTTATTTGGAAACATCGAAAGGACTTTGGGCATTTTCCTTCAAGCCTCTTCCTCGCCATCAAGAAGGTAAGATTTTTGCATATTTGCGTTAAACTCTTGTTTGTTGGAATTTGTTCTAGTAATATTGCTCAAAATAAATCGCCATACCACATATTGTGTGTCATATCATGTTAGGTGTATTCTCCATCATAGATGTTCAGTTCATATCTCTATACCATAATAATACTCCGTACACAACACAGTACACAATGGCCTAACAGTGGTCGTCAAACTCGGGTAAATTATTTATTTATTTTTTGTTTATTGTATTTAATCATATCTAAGCCCGAGTCGTGTACTTGTATTCGTCAATATTTACATATCATTAGCATCATAGACATATCATAACAAACTTTTATCTATTTATTCATCAACGGCTATATGGTCTTTAACAGTTTACAATTAACAAATGTTATTAGCATATTACACAACTTAACAATTTAGCTACATATTTTTTTTTATTTTCCTTTTTCAATACATGGACTGTCAACAGGTTATCAATGATAAAATATGACAAACATACATGCAATGAAGAGTTTATATAACTCTATTTCTTTATTTCACTTCATTCATTTTTTCATTCTTTCGTTATTACGAGTAGGTGTTTTACTTCTTTTTTTTCCGTATTAATATTATTTTATATACGCACAACATTTACTGGTAAGAGTGGGTTATGGAGCTGATTTCATAACACAATCTATTTAGATTTCTAAAGACAGTAAATCCGTTATTTACATTATATAATTTTATTTACTTACCACATAATATTTGTGAAAAAACTGCCTGCGGCGGAAAAAGGTGATACCTAGACGATGACCAGACGTAAATAAATCTATTTTGAGATAATACGTAAGACTGTTCGCTAACCTCTGCCCTACATGATATACACCAATAATAAGGTGACCATATTTTTAAGAATTAAAAGGATGACAACAAATGTGTAAATAGCGCCGCAGGCGAATTTTTTTTGGGACAAGGTCGCATTGTTTGATTTATTTTCTTGAAAATGTTTTCCATAAAGGATGTATCAAAAAAGTAGCACCACAGGTGAAATATTTGTCATAAGACATACCAAACTACATATACACAAAAGGTAAAGGCAATTAGCGCCGCAGGTAAATTTTTTTAGGAAACAATTGGATTTCAACGTATTTTTATACTGTAGTACTAGCTAATTCATGGTATGATGAAAAAACGTGTGGTTTTGAGATTAACAGATTAGTTTTAAAATGTTAAAAAGTTTAAAATGTTAGAGGACAAAAAGGAGGACTGTCCTTTCAAAAGGAGGACGGTTGGTCACCTTACGAATAATATTCTCTCTCAGAGTATTTTTTACCTTTGATATTTTTTGCGCAACAGCCACGACGTAATCATTATTGATTGTATTTTTCAATTATTTATAAAAGGCTGTGTTTTATAATTCATGTAGCGCAAACAAAGTTATTTTATTATCCCATTATTATCGGAACAGTTAAAAACCATTAAAATCGTAAAATCAACGAAATTTTCTGTTGAAATCTGGCCATAAAAAAATAAAATTAAAAGTTTAGGTCGTAATAAAGAAAGGCGGTAAAATTTTGATATTAGGAAAAGTAAAAGTAGGAGTTATCTTTTGATTTACCACTATTTTGATTCCAACGTTATACCTCTGAAATTTACCGAAATTTGACATTACTTCCGTAGTTTGTTCTGATATTATAGTGCTCTCATTTGAAAAACAAATGTCATATTTTATTATTATAAAAATACTTTTTGTTTATTCACTAAACGGTTAGTAATAAAAATCGGAGTCGTAACACGGACTTCTAATCCAGAGGTCCCGGGTTCCAATCTCTTGCAAACGTTGCTTTATGAGTGAAGGTTTTCACGGTGTGCAATTGACTTTGTTTCTTGATTTTTCGGGTGAACCGTGTGTAGATAAACTTGATCCACGTTTCGACACTCCTACTGCTGTCTTCCTCTGTGGATTTATAAAATTCGCACGTTTTTAAGTTATCGTGAAGTACGTAGGAAAGAATTTGAGTTTGCGTACACAAGCCAAAGTCCTTTTTTATATAAAAAAAAAAGGGAATACGTTCGTTTGTATGTTTATTTACTTAGGTTTCGCCAGGCATTCTGTCTATAAATAAAATAATTCAATTTGTAGAAAAGCGAAAAAGAGAAACATTTTGGTTGTTTTATTGTAAATAAATTATTAGAATCCCTTCCCTCTCCTTTCCCTTCCTCCCCCCTTCCCTTACAGCCACACGCACCACACGTCACCTGTCAGATTTGCAGAAGGTATTTTTCACAATTTGGTTGGGTTGAAATTCGCATCTCATTTTGTCTTCACGTTATTTATTCAACAAATTCCTAGTGACAGTTTCTCTCCTCCTGCCCTCTTTTGAAAAGCGACACAACCTTAAAAAACAGGTAATAATAATAATAATATCAATCCAGGTACATAAGAGTACAAAAAAGTATTACAAGCAATCTATGTGATTCAATCAATCTTAAAACTTAGTATTACACTATTACAGCACCTGTATCCAGAAAAAGATTTAAAACGCATGTTCTATGGTACTTATTACGGCTTTGCACCCGATTTACGGATGATGCTATGGTAAAATAATATTAAAAAAGAAATATTAGTGAACAGGAATATGGGAATAGTGTCGAATAACATATAAACGCAATATTGCCAATCACATATTCACGAATTTATAAAACACAATACAAAATTCATGTGTGTAGTTGAAAAAGGAACCACAGGTAAATATTTTTCATATCACATTTTTTTTGTGAAAACGTCGAATTTTCTGCATGTCGTACAGTTGAGTTAAAAGTAGTAATCTCAAATATATATACCTAGAATACTTTTTTCTTTCATCATGCGCCTATCAATTTAACGTGATCTTGATATTAATTGCAGTGAGAATGTATATTGTATGTCCTTTTAGTATTTCTATCCTCCATCCTCTACGACCTCTATAACCTCCATTGTAATCCTAGAGAGGTACAAGGTAACGCATCCACTATTAAATTTAATGTCCTCAGTATTGTGAGACACAAACCACACAGACCTTCAATTATTTACATACCTTCATCCTATATTCCACTTTATCTACTCCACACTACATAATAAGCTTACTCCGGGAAACAGATATACATTATTCGATTAATAATTAAACGCTTATTGACAAAAGAAGGACTTTTTAATCGCATCCATGGGTCCATGCAGTTGAAATGAAATCATTGAGAAAATGTGTGGGAAAACATTCAGATAGGACAGTGGTCGTTAGCCAAAGAGCCAAATATGCAAATTAAAACAATTAAAAAAAATTGAGAGCCAAATCTGTTTGTAAATGTAGTAAACATTATGGGAAAATAAATTATGGGAGTTCAAAGAGAGTCGCATGCGGCTCCGTAGCCGCACTTTGCCGACCTCTGAGATAGGATAAGGAATCTGGTTATTATAGTGCAGGCGCTGAAAGGAGTGACTTCAAAAGTTAAAATGACTTCGTAGCATATACCCCATAGACTAAATTTTAGGGGGTGTAAAAAACATTTCACCGGAAAATTTAAGGTCAAGAACCGGATTCTTAATCTTTGATCTATCCCCAACAATAATCAATTGATGGAATTCGGTCCTCATTTTATGCAAACGAAACTCCTTTCGGCTGAAAGACTGTAAGACGGGTGTAGTGCCTAGAATAAAAGTGAATAAGCTTAGATGGTTTGGGCTTGTTGAGAGAATTAATGTTGACAAAAATGGAAATGGGTGTAATCAGATCAGAGTCGTGAGGAAACGCAGCCGTCAATGACTAACCTTAGTCGATGATGTCGACCAGATGCTTGAGGACGGACGCGAATTAAAGCAAAATAAATCGAAGTGTGTGTATATCAAATTGCACAACTGTGACAGACGTGAGGAGTGTGTCCCAGGATATAGCTACCTGGGGTTCTGCCCTCTCTGTCTACCGCAAAAGGGACGTGACGTGAGGGGATAGTATATTTATAGTATATATTGATATTACAGAATTATTCATACGTGCTGACGAAATAGGATGAAGGAAATGGAAAAGACAAGGAGTATGTAGGTGTAGTGGGATGGGACGAGAAGAGGATGGAATGGGGAAGGGAAACGTGGAAGGATAATATTGTAAAAATAATAATATGAAATATGGATAGACGCATATATTTTTTCTCCATAAATCGAAGAGAAATTTCTTTTACAATAATATTATATTAGATAGACAAGAAAACCGTGAATTTCCAGATAAAATAAACACACTGAAATAAAAGTTGTTTCAGAAGCATTTAATGTTTATTCTCTTGTACGTGTTGTTGGATGTTTTGGGAGAACTGGTGTTACCTTACTCTGGGATTTGTGTATGAAGAAACTTCAAATACTTTGGATTAACGGGAAAATCTTCAACGTCAACAGAATTTTCAAATCTTCATTAATCTTTCTGAAATTTTCTTTGCTAAGAGGTCTGGAAACTAAAATAAACCTTATTTTGCAGCTAAGTATAGTATAATTCCGTTGACTTTAATTTTAGTTTTTTAGTTCTCTTGACAATGCTGAACTTAGCAGTCTGCGAAAGCGCTCAGGGCTTTTAAAATAATTGTGTGAAAATTGAAACTGTGTGTAATTTTCACATAACTTTTATCATTGTGTAAATAAACAAACTCTACAATCAGTTAAATAAATTTAAAACACACTTATTTTAGTCCTAAGCTACCGAATAGGACCTATATTGTTTCCTAACAATTACCAATCAACTTGTTGCTAGGCCACATTTTTGCCTCTTCATCAATTCACCATATACCACTATCATTTTAGTCATCCTGTCATCATTCATTCTCCCAACATCCCATTTTATACAAAAAAATATCACCACTCAATTGTTCTAATAATCTTGTAGGCTTTCGCAGCGTGATGAATCCATATCTTCGTTGTTGGTTATTCGGGTTTCCTTACTGCGTGTAGAGTGGTTGAATGACCGAGCTTTTCGGCAGCGACACTACTGCCATCTTCTAGATGAAGTCAGATGAAGTAGTTTTTGTATGTAAGAGTCCGTCGAGGTATCAGCAATTTACTGCCGCAGCGTGAGCAGTGGCGTTTTGAAGCATGACGTTATTGACCCGAAGAACCAACAATGAAGATATGAATTGAACTGTTTGGATTATTTTTATCCACGTTTGCTATATTTTTTAAGCGAAGCCAGCATTTAGATTAGTTTATTTATTCACCACGTAAATATTTCACAGCATTTCACATGAACGGCACGTGGTGCTTATAAAGCATTTTTAAAAACAATACAAAAGGGCAAAAATACTGTCATCTCTTCGACAGTGAAAATTTTATTACGAAAGGAAATCTCCTTTTAAGGCATTACGGGGAGGAAAGCCATTTGTTGGTAAAACAGGTACCTGCTTCAGATTTTCTTATCAATATATTATAGTATTATAAGGTAGAGGATATATGTAGTTAGGGGTACAATGGAACCCTTGAATCTGGCTTCCCGTCGACCCAAATCTTGTTCATGGGTTGATTTACATGTACATTGTACGTGAATATAATACTGCCATATTATACTATATAGGGTTTAGAGTAGTTTCCGATACCTCCATCAATAGACCGCTACACACAATACAACACAATACATGGAAAATATCTTATTGCTATTTATTATAAAGGATATTACACGTATCTTACATACAATATACATATTACCAGACCTCCATCTATTCACAGTAATACATGGGACTAAAGATATACTTTAAAGTTAAGCAAAATCCCTGATATAAACACATAGGTATGGGCAATATTGCGGGCAACACAATAAGTGTTAAATCTCGGTTCATCCGTTAGTAGGTAAGCTTGTGTGTGAAATTGTGGTGAAATTATAAAAAATGTATTACCTGATAGAGATCGTTGTCAACCTATTTTCTATAATTTTTTTTTAAAAGGGAACTGACTTATCTAAAACTTTCTTATGTATTTTGTGTTTATACTAATCGCACACTGATTGGCTTAAAAACTGTATACTAAAGTGCTAACCAGTGCAATATTTTTACTTTAATAGCTAAATACATTAAAATCGGTAATTATAAATACTTGCAATATTGTAAGACGATTAGTAAAATACTGATATTTCAGGCACAATGCTTGTATTTTAGGTCCCACTTTGAACCTAATCGTGTGATATCCATGATATCTGGATAGGTGAATTTTTCCCAGTATTAGGCTGATGAGCTTATATGTGAATCATGAATGATAGTATTAGACTCTTCTGGGTGTTAATGTTAAATTAATTTTTAAAAAAGTTAAATAAACACAATACAATTTTTTGTTAAATGTCACTTATTTTCAAGAGGTAGATTTACCTATAATGTGGGTAAAAATGTATTTAATCATACGTCAATGTTCATGGGTTTTCTACTTGTAAACAGGCGTGTAAGTCGTGGACACTCGTGAACAATCGGTTTCCATACCAATCAATGGATCTTTGCGGCAGGCGCTTGGGAAGCATCCACAAGTCTTCCACTTGCATATGAACGGAGTTTGTGAACACCCGTCGAAGCTCGGCCAGCGTGTGGCGCCGGCATAATAATATAACAACGGACAGGAGGCTTAATACACAGAGGTACCTCTAGAAATAGATATTTAGCGATTATTGGGTTTAGGTTTATTAGCGGAAGATTGAAATTGCGAATTAGGATTATAGTAATTAATAATTAGTGGGCGAATAATAAACACTTGAAACTGAAACCAAATAAGGATCACTCACAGCTGTAGGTACCAGCCAGGCACCATCAGGTACCCTCAGGTACCCACACACAATCCTATAAATAAATGATTACAAACATCCGTAACATTTAGAACGGCTGGGACCTCGTGGGTGAACTTGATATGTCATAATGCGCGGAGGCAGGACTTGCCAACACACTTCTCAGTTTTAAAAGCTAGAAGAGTTTAATATTGTCATTTATCATTGATATATAAACTGGGAAACATTCGCCTATTCAGATATCACAGATATCAAAGGATTAGGCTCAGAGGCGCCGGACCTAACATACAAGCATCGTGCCTGAAATATCAGTGTTTAGAAATCATCTTACAATATTGCATGTACTAATAATTTTATTGATATCCACATTGTTGCTGCCAGTATATAAAAATATATAAATAATTATATGTCTTATAACGTTCAAATATCTACATATACAAGTGTCTGTCTCGGGCTTGGGCTTATGTACGTGCAAAAAATTACAATCAACATGCAAAATCATCGCAAAAACTGTTCAATTAGACATAACGATTTCGCCAGCTAACGTAGGCAATCAAAACTTTACATAGTCAAGTAGTTATATCTTAACAGATACACAGCAAAGGATGGACCTTCCATCAGGCTTATGATTGATCGTCGGCTGGCTTAATGTAATCACCTTACGCTTAAGTAACATTCACCAATTCATCATTCATCAGTCATAAACCTGATGGAAGGTCCATCTTCTGCTGTGTATCTGTTGAGATATAACCACTTGTTAATTATATTCAACTACGACATGTAGAAAATTCCGATGGTCTCACAAAACATAAATTGTGATTTTCAAAATAATCTTTACTAAGTCCTTATTCCACTTAGCTTTTTTTATTCATTATATGCAGTAAAGTAAGGATTCTCTGTATCTGATTTGCATAATAGATCTTCACTTATAGGAGTAGAAGTTATAAATATCTTTAATATGGATCGAGTATAAAGTTTTCCAATCGCTTCCTAACTAGCCATGCAATTATAATATTTCTCAAGCGTTTAAAAGTCGCAAAGTTTAAACGGTGTTCCCCACTAACTCGCAAGAGGTGATTGGATTATAATATTATTCATCTTGTGAAGGGAATTTATGAATAAATTTACACATTTCAATAGTTCCCTTTGTATAACTTCGTACTAAAAATTGGAGTTGGAAATGTTCAAAGTCTTAATGCTCTAATAAAATATTTTGCGACACTCTTTACTGTAGGAACTCATCTTTTCAGCCTATTCCCGTCTACTTCTGGATGTAAGCCTCCTTCATTTCTTTCCAAAATGTCCTATCCTGGATTGTCTGCATCTAATTGACACCCACATATTTTATGAGCTCATCTCTTCTCAGTGGTGGTCTTCCCACACTCCCGCAGTCCTCAGGTTATGACTCTCTTTGACAATATGTTTTCGGATTCTCTTTGATCATATATGACCTGCCCACCTCCATTTTAGAGCTGTGATAAGTTGGAGATATCTTTTAAGTACTTTTGTTCATTGCCTTAGGATTTCACTCCATAAAAAAATATCATGGTATTCAAAGTTATGTTCTTAACATGATTATTTTATTGGCATTACAAAATGTATCTACACAAGTGTTTTTAAGAACCACAATACCAGATTTACCTATTCGTTTGTATAGGTATGTGAATTTTCACAGGTGCTTTGCCAAAAAAAAATACAATAGAAAATTTGTATTGAAAAACCAACTGAAACAATATTTTTTTACAGACAAATACTCTCTTTTTTCTACTCATAAATACTCATAAATAATTTAGTTTATGTATTTTATTTATTGCCTTAATGTTAATAATAATCTTCTTCTTCTTCTTATCTGCCCCTTTTCCACCACTGCTGTATATAGGCCTCTTCCTGTGTCTTCCACAATTCTCTATTTTGGGCGCTTTGTCTCCACCCATAATAATAATAATATCAGGAATATTTGTTGAAAATAATAATTAATTGAAGATGAAATGAGGAAAGTTGGGAACAGAGTTTAATTAGAAGAAGTTTGTTGTCTTCTAATAATATTTCATTAAATTAATGATTGACTCCAGAGGGACTTTAATAAGATGATGAAACATAAAAACTTCTGTACTTATGTATATATTATGTCTATATATAAGAGAGATTGCTCTGATGGGTGACTGACTGATGTATCGACGTACAGCCTAAACCGCTCAACCCAGGAACATTTTTTTTTTATTTATTTATTCTTTAAGTTAATATTGCATTCTCCGATAAGTAAACGATCCGTTGTTTGCCGTTGACTACAGCAGATTTACGAAATCAATAAATTAGCACTTTAGTACAGTAGCCAGAGCAAATTTGATGGCATTTTCTAGGAAAAAAATATAGAAGTGTTTTTTTCCAACGTCCCGCATGCTTTTGGGGGCGCTGAATCCGAATTTCAACTTTGCCACCTCGTTAATGTGATGTGTTCTGAGATATCTCAGAAAGAAACAGAAAAAAAGTTTTTTTTTTCAGACTTTTACTGATAATTAAAAAAATAATCATTTTAGAGAAAAGAAGCTCAGGACAAGATAAACTTCACTAAATTTCCTACAAACTGACATATATTTTTTGTGGCAACAACAGTAATCCTGTGTATGTTGAAGATATTTTACAAGAATATGACGTCACTGAAAGATTCAGAATGAAGGCTTTTAAGGAGTGGAGGTGGAATAATAAATGATTTGGAACAAAGTAATTAAAACTCTCAGTAGAAATCCTTAAAGGCGGCTCCCTTAATAATAATACTCGTAATACCAAGTCATTAAATGAAGTAATGTGTCTACATAATTCATCCTAAGTTGTCTGTTGGATAATCTTAGCTGGACGAGAGTGTATGTAGGTATATTATTAATTATGATCGAAAGGTGATTCTACTGACCAATTAATCCTGTCGACGATCAGTCATAAACCTGATGGAAATTTCATAATTCACTTTGATCTCTCACGCTTTGTGTTGAGATAAGCGGTGTGGAAGCAGATGAAGGAGGCCTTCGTCCAGGAGTGGCCGGGAGTAGGATGAAAAAGAAGAAGAAATAACTATTATTGTTATGACACTTCGACATGCAGTCGTACCTTGTACAAAACTCATCAAGGATTTGGGGACATTCAAGAATCTATAACAAATTACGTATAAACGCGTGCGGCGAAATATATAGGAATCGAACCGTCTCGTATCACTCGACTCCGTGTGCTTTGCCTGAAGAGCGTGAGAGACAAATGCTAGACGAAATGCTATCCAGGACAAGTCCAGTTTAGCGTGGATCACTATGTAAGGATGTTATTATCTGCATGACGAAATGCAAACTGAGCCCTTAGGTACACTCTGTTTGCATTGATTCTACTTTTCTGGCACATTGCCACTTAATTGTTCAAAACTCTTTTGATTGTTATAACTAGGTATGTAAATTTGACGAGTCCAAGTGCCCGAAATTGGGGCCTAGGGACGATGATGAACAATAAACAACAAAAGACGGATTCTGTTCTTTTTGCGTGTCTCCTCGAGAGGGACGCAGTTGGGCAATCGATAGGTTTACAATTTAAGTGCAAGAATATAATGATGATTACGAGATTCATCCACCAGTCTTATCCACTCATCCGATTTTGTAATCTGTAATTAGCTAAGTACATCACAAAGTGTGGGAGCATCACTTAACTAATAACTATATAACTACTCTCACTCAATTCTATTAAGATTATATTATTAAGGAACCTTTATATTTTATGTGGGTGTGGGTTCTACGTTGTACTAACATCTTAACAGCCCTCGTGAAACTAACAAATTAACTCCAAATGAAAATTAGTCCAAGGCAGTTACCTTTATATCTTGTTGTGGAGGTATTGAGATGTTTAGGCCATTAGGTTCATTCATTACTTCTAATCAACCCTCCCCATCCCCTCCACCTCCTCCCCCTCCCTCTACAGCCATGTGTCGGCAACCAGCTGCACGCGTGCCTCATGCGACACGTCGCTCGTGTCCTGATTAGTAATTTCACAAACGTGCAACATTTGAATCTGTAGTAGAGAAACGTGATTCAGAATTCACACGAACAGACAATAGTGTCTTTATGAGAAGAATGTGTGAGAATTATCTGATGCTTCTGTTGTTAATATTATTTTGCATGTGCAATGTGCATCAGTAATATTGTTACCCTTATACTTTGTGCATTATTTATTTACCTAATAAAAATGATTAACGTGTTCATATTTTTGAAAAATGTTTTTTTTTGTTATCATTTCGATCACCGCCACCTTGACATTTCTCTTCTTATCTAGCCATGATGTAGGAAAACGTTATAGGCGAGGTTTCCGTCACCGTCGCTAAGCAAATGTATGGAATAACAGTCCCTTAACAACGAGTATGACGGACCACGTATTATATTCTACTAGGAGATTTTACAGGAGTGGTGGTCCTATTTGATCATTATGCTTTGTTGCCAACTGTTACAGCATGGCTAGAGTACCTACTCTGGGAGGCGGTGTTTCGATTCATCAGCGCAGCCCGAAGCCGCATATGTCGCACCCATATATCTCCAGTGTGGTCTCTTATAAGAAAAGTCATGCCTTATTTAAAAAAAAACTGATTCTGAGTGATTTACTATCCTTATTTCTGAAAAAGATGTAAAATGTTCTATGAGACTTTTAAGAACACCCGTCTGTTACAGGACAAATATAAAAAAATAACAAAAAAATGGGGACCAATTTTTACAACCCGGAGATCCACCCAATCAAAAGTATTCCAAGAATCCAGTATTCAAATTAATATTATACTACTTACTTCTTTTTAGAGACCAATTAAAAAAATTTAAAGGGTTTTTTTTTTAAATTCATGGTTGGTAATCTCACAGCTTCCATATTAGTAATCAACGTAGAAAGTAGGAAGAAAAGGAATAAGTCCCATATGGGGATTGTAAGACGAAATGTTAGACACTTATTTAGTGATTCAAGGAAACAAGTACAAATGTTCCCTTTTGGCCTTACACATAATTAACTTTCCCTTTATTTTCTCTTCTCTTCTCTTCTCTTGTATATTTTCTTACGAGAAACCTTTTTTTATTCCCTTAATAATCGTATTATAAATAATAATATGAAGAACAGAGCTTTTAAAAGCCGGGCTACAAACATGATGAGCCTAGGGTTTCTATGGGGGGTGGCGGGGCTCAATGTACTTTGTAAGTACTTTCATGAAATATTCAAACAAGATGAATATTTTGAGAAAGAATATTTATAAGTGGTACCTAGATATTATTTCTTGTCCATATTTTCTATTACATATCGCCACAGTGCCCTATTTTTAAAAACACGCCTTGCTACCGTTACATTCATGTTATTCATCATATTGTATACACACACTTCTATTTCTTGTACTCAGTATATACCTTTCACTGAATTCCCGTAATTCAAGTTCTTTCTTCCTTAACTTTTCAGGCGACTATTTAAGGATACAATCGCTTAGTTAGTATTTTGCGATTCTTGATGACAAACGAATTCCTTAGCGAATGCGAATGTCCTTAATACTGTCCTTATGTTAAAGCCGGGTATTTACCCTGGCGATACCTTAAGGATGTTGTTTTTACGAGTTAAATTTGTAATAAAATAAACTAATATTGCACATAAACGTAAGTAAAAATGATTATTACTTACTTCTGCAATCGTATTCTATCCCATTCGCAGACGAGGTGGTCTAAAAATACAATTTTTCCATCGTGAACTTGTAGTAACCAACAACGTGTCGAATGCCAAAATGGTGGATTTTGACAAATCCTTCTGTGAAACAATAGAGAAGAAAGATAGTAAAAAAGGTATAAATAAAGACTTATACCTTACCATGGCTAGTAAGGATCGTCTTTACATCGACCATACAATAAACAATGTCCTTACGTATAGACACCTTCACTCAGGTAAGAAAAAGAACCAGAATTCCGCTTCTGGTCTATGTGACCTATCCACTATCCAGGTTTAGCAAAGATAGCCAAGTTTTCTAACACTCGGCCCCTCCTTCAGCCACATGCACTCAACTTGTCATCCTATCGTCACTCATTCTTTCAAAATGTCCAAATCATCTTAATCGTGCCCTCGTCTTACAATCGCTCATTTATTTATAAGCCTTTTATAATAATAAGAACAACCTTTAAAAGCTTACGCAGACCTACCCGTATCATGAAAGGTATTAAAAAAATCTTATGTAAATCAGTAGTAGGTATTGAATATCTTCAGTAATTCCCTAAACAAGATCATTATTTTTAAAAAGTATTTCTCGTGAGTCGCTGTAAGGCAATTACAAAACCAAATTATAATTAATAGTACGCAATCCCAAATAACTTGAGTCCGTCCCGGGGGAGAAAAGCAAATAATATTGCGGGGGAATTTGTATAGGATCCCAGCCATGAAAAGCCTTTCAGAAAGCCTTGAGTTTGTATAGGGCTGTAAGTATTTAGTGTAGACTGGGGGTACGTACTTTGAGAAACATCTTGATGTCGTGTTTAGTTCACCACTTCCCCGCCTCCCCTTGACACCCTTTTCAAACTTCCCTCTTTTCCCGCCGTCTTCCGCCCCCCCCTTCCGGGAAGAGCCCCCCAGCCTGCTCCCGCTGGGCCACCCCCCGCCGCCTCGCGGAGAACAACAGGTTGCGTGCTGACTGTATTCAGCGAACACCGGACACATTTGCGCAAACCCATTCATTGTTCTATTAGGGACGACTCGTAGGCCTACTTGCTGGGAGCTGTTACTTTTAAAATGAACATGTTCCTAATCACTGGTTAAAAGTAGCTAGTTTCAAAATACCTAGTATTTTCACTATTTTTGTAAATTACTTTTTTTAAACAGCCTAATGTCGCCACCACACTCTTGCGAGCGTCCACAAGTTTTTTGTGTACATGAATAAAATGGCGTGTGGATGGAACTTTATCTTGGCTGCAGGTGTACGTAACCAACCGTTGATGCCTTTTTACTCATGAACACAAAAAAACTTGTGGACGCTCGCAAGGGTGTAGCGGCGACATTAGAATTGCGGGAAAATACCTGGGTTATCATTATCATATCCATCGAGTGTCCTAAAATTCACTCAAGAAGTAATTTAAATGAAAAACACGGGTTTTCCTAATTAAAAATTACTCCTTAAAATTTAAAATAAAAATATTTGCTAACACTCGGAGTTACCAAAGGGAAAATTACAGTTAAATTCAGAGTAAATTGACAATAAGGGGCATTTTTTTATGGTTAAATAAATTTCCAAATCATTCACAGTAATACTTTTTTCTTCATAGAGTTATTATAATAGACGACTATTATTTTTGTTTCTTGGTTTTTCGGGTGAACCGTGTGTAGATGAAACAAAAAAACAAAAACCAAGAAGCAATGTCAATCGCGCACTGTGAAAACCTTCAACCAACCAACATTTACTGACTATTATTTTTAACAATCCTTAGATTTTGTTGATTGTTGCGACACACGACTAGTATGATAATTCGTTATACACATGTGATATTAGGGTATAGGTGGTATACTACCATATAACGTAGTGTAATTTAGCTGCTACTTGTTACACAGTACCTGTTACTTGAGAAGGTTACAATATCTTATACTGTTATTTATAGTCTAATTGAATATAGTCACGCTATGGTAGGATAGACTCAGAGGTGGGCACCGTTAATTAAAAAGTTTACTTCGTTAAACGATAATCCGTTAACTAAAAAAATAACTTCGTTAATCGTTAAAGCGTTATATTTTGAATAATGTTACGGAAGTTAACGTTTATCTGTTAAAGCGTTAATATAAAAAATCGCGGTTAAATGACATGAAATAGAACTACATAAGTACAACTACTATCACATTTACACTATCGCGATGTATCCCAACAAAGAGAAAACTCCCGACCGACATACGATACCACACATAACCCCATATCCCCTTGCCAGCGCCGCCAGTAGATGATGTCTATGCAAACAATCGAATATTAACGGACTTAATTAACGGAAGTAAAATGTAACGGAAGTTAAACAATCCGTTAACAATTTTTAGAGGTGAGAAAAGTGTTCAATCGTTAACCAAAATGTTAACTTCGTTAATTAACGATCAACGGATTAACGCTTTTCTGTCCAGCTCTAGATAGACTACTAAAATGTTATTATTATATTATGAATACCTGTTACTTTATTACCCTGTGAAACAATGAAGCCTGCGTCACACACCGATAATAAAATTAAGTACCATAAAGTTTTATTGATGATGTTTCAGTATAAAGGCAAGATGATTTATATGGGAATTAATATTTCTATTATCAGACAATAAATAGGCACTATAAAGTTTTGGATACTTGTAAAGAAACTATGATAGAAATATGACAAAGGCGACATCTCTGGAAATCATAATGTTTGCCACTTATAATTCTATGGTTTGCCACGATTTCCTATCCTTGGTCCTGAAAAATCTTTCAGCCTGAAGCGTTAATTCGGACGCATTTTTAGTATTAATTTCTTATCCATTCTCTTAAAAGTAGGCACATTGACATTTCACTTAAGTTGACATTTCAATTAAGATTGCATCATATTGACATTTCAATAAAGATTTCCAACTGACAGTCCATTGAATGAAGAATTTTACCTTGCAAGTGGAGAAGTATTTTTGATTTTTGGATATGTTATAGAGGTCGATCTTGTGGTTCAGAATCCAAGTTTGCGACCTGCCCACCCTTGTGGGTTTACTAGGGCGAGCCAAAAACCGAAGAAATTCCGGCCGTTTTTTCAGTTTAACGATTACAACTTTTTACAGGTACACCCTGGAGAAAAAAAAAGTAAGAATTAATTGTGTTCTGAATCATAAGACCAACCTATATATGTATATAATATTTACAAAAATCAGAAATACTTCTCGATCTGCAAGGAAATGTACCATGTTCATTATCTATACCGATTTACTCCACTCCACGGCACAAGCTTTTCAAGCTTACTGTGAAGTGTACAAAGATGTATTTGGGTTTATTTCAATAAACCCAAATTCATTTTTTTTTATCAACGAGCTATGACGGTAAATGGTGGGAATTCATTTTTCAAAGGTAAAAAATTAAAATCCACATAACAAACAAAACAAAAGTCTCTCATTTTTCGCCTTAAAGCAATTTTATATAGCAGGAACACAAAGTGCATAGAAAACTATTTAAAGAACCTCCCGCTAACTAACATTTAATATATTTTGTAATTAACTCATTTCCGGCGGTTGATTCCGCCTTTATATCACAAAGCGCTTTGGTTTGTCAAGATGACGTCACAACCTGGAGGCTCTATGTGGGTAGGTTTTTTCTTCTATAATATTATTTGTATGGAAACATATCAAAGAGGAAAGTAGGTACCTCGTATTCCCTGTGGGTTCTGATAGTAAATATAAATACATACACACGTACTATAGGTTGTTTCACCTCACGGGCGTCGCTAGGCTCAGAGCTAAGGGAGGTAAAGCAAAAATTTAAAAAGTTGATACAGCATGAAAAACGCGTTAATAGTGCCGCAAGCGAATTTTTTTGTGAAACATAATAAAGAAAATCGTGATATGGTTTGGTTTATCAGATATTGTAAATAATATTTTGCACAATACTATGATGATAATGAAAAATGATTTTTATAAAAAGTGAAAAAACATAGCGCCGCATGCAATTTTTTTCGAATCAATTGTATTTTGATTGATTTTTTATACAAATTTTAGAAAATTTATGACATGATGAGAAAATGTGTCGTAATAATGTGAGGTTTTATCTTCTTCTGCGTCGATGTCCTCACTGCTGAGGGTCGTGACCATCCTCTCTCCTTGTCCGTACTACGTTCTGGATTGTAGTCCTCCACCTCTCCCGACACACCGCCGTACGCATTGCTCCAACCACTGATGTACCTGTGGCAGCCTTGATTTGGTCAGTCCATCTAGTGGGGGATCTTCCTCTACCTCTTCTGCCTTCTACTCCTCCCACGACCATCAGTTTCTCAAGGCTATTGTCGTCTCTTCTGGCAATGTGTCCGAAAAACTGAAGGACTCGCTTTAGACAGATGGAGGACAGCCTGTCGTCTACTTTTAGCTCCTTTAGAATGGAGATATTGGTCCTTCTCGCTGTCCAGGGGATTCTCAGCATTCGTCTCCAGCACCACATCTCGAAGGCATTGATCCTTTGCCTTTCTCGGGCTTTTATTGTCCATGATTCTCCTCCATACAGAAATATGGGGAAAATTAGTGCCCTAACTAATCGAGTTTTTGTGGCATTGGAGATGTTTCTGTCCTTCCAGATTTTATCCAACCTAGCCATAGCATTCTTAGCCATTGCCATTCGTCGCTTGATTTCGTCAACACATTCTCCGTTGTCTGAGAGCATTGAACCAAGATAAACAAATTTGTGCACAATCTCCATGCCGGACAAGGCGTTTGTCCGTTGCAGCTGGTTGTGCCGGTCAACAATCATTACCTTAGTTTTCTTTTTGTTTATCTCTAGTCCAAGCCTTCTGCTTTCCTGCTCTACTCTCTGAAATATAAGAGCCATCTCACTCTCAGACTTGGCAGCTAGTGTTGTGTCGTCTGCGTATCTAAGGTTGGATATGCTTCTGCCCCCAATCTTCACTCCACCGTCCCATCCGTCAAGTGCTCTCCTCATGATATATTCTCCATAGATATTGAAGAGAACTGGAGACAAAATGCAGCCTTGTCGTACACCTTTCTGGACTTGGAGTTCTGAAGTGGATATGCTGTTGACTCTAACTGTTGCAGAGCTGCTCTGGTATAGTTGTTTTATGAGGCTCACAATATGCGCTGGTACTCCCATTTCTATCAACACCTTCCACATGCAGTCCCACCGCACACAGTCAAAAGCCTTAGTGTAGTCGATGAAACAGAAAACCACTGGAGTTTGGAACTCTCTACTTTTCTCGATGAGAAGTCTTATGTTGAGGATTTGCTCTCTGGTTCCCTTTCCTTTCACGAAACCAGCTTGCTCCTGTGGAATCTGTGACTCTAGGTATTGTTTGAGTCTTTGATTGACTATGTGAAGTAGGATTTTGCTTGCATGCGAAATTAGTGAGATTGTCCGATAGTTCTCGCATTTACTCGTTGAACCTTTTTTATGTAGTGGTATGAAGATAGAGTGGACCCAGTCCTTCGGCCATTCACCGGTTTCCCATATTCTATTACATATCTTATGAATGATTTTGATTCCGTTATCCCCCAACAGTTAAATCATTTCTGCGGGTATGTTGTCAATCCCTGGCGATTTGTTTGTCTTTAGTTTGTTTATCGCTTCTCTGACTTCACTTAAGAGGATGTTGGGTTCATTTTCATTCCGGTCTAAGTCCACCTCCTCCTCGACATTCTCATTCCTATACAGCTCTGCACAGTATTCCTTCCACCTATTGAGCACATCATCTATATCAGTCAGTACCGTGCCCCCACCGTCCTCGATGACCCATGTTTGTGGTTTAAATTCCTTGGACAGTAATTTCACCTTCTGGAATAGATCTTTAGATTCGTTGCGAAACGCGTGGCTTTCAACCTCTTTGCAGATTCCTTCAATGTAGATGTTTTTGTCTCGTCTGCATGATTTTTTGGCCATTTATCATTTAGTATGAAAAAATATAGGTATACCAATTCCAATCTCTAGAGGACAGGGGCGGCAGCTGCCCCCCCTGACGACGCCCATGTTTCACCTACTCTCTCTTCGCCTTTGATTCTTAAGTACCTATATTCCTATTGATACTAGCTTCTACATATATAGAGAAGGATAATCTTCATATTAAATAGGTAAAGTAGTATTATTATGGCTAGTTATATAGCTTATATGTACATACATCTTTATTAATATCATCCCTTTGACAAACATCGTTAATGTAAATCTCCTAATATACATACATATTTTCTTATTTAATACATCTATTCATATATTATTTAAGAGTATGCAAACCGACATTTCAAAAATTTCTAAAAACGGGAGACCTTATATCTCGACAACCGTTCCTAAATATGCTTTGGAACAAAATAAGGTAATTGCATTGAACCTTTATCTAGGGAATAACCGAAAAGTTTATTTATAGACGCAAAATTAACCCCAAAAAATGGGAAAAGAGCTATTTCAACCATTTTATCATGATTATTCACACGATTTTGAACTTAATGCCGTGGGAAATGACTATGACGCCATTCTTGGTACCAAGCTCTTAAGTAAACATATACAAAAAGAAGGACATATTATAAAGCATTGTTTACTAGGGCGAACTTATAGCATAGTAGCTGCGATTTCTTTCAGTTAATATACCACTACCGATCTACACATTGGTATCCGAAATAATGAGCACCTAGTAATGACATGTAAGAGGTCAAACGCATTGGTAACTTCTTAATGTGCCCATGGCTTAGGCAAATCCAGTTCGTCAGTAAATTGTGTTTTTACTTCTTCTTCTTTATATGTCCTGTCGGGTCCCCCCGACGTTGACGACCACTTCGGAGAACGCTTCTCTGTCGTGGGTAGTGCGAAACAGCTCCTCCACAGTCCGAATGTTTCGAAGCCAGGATAGCTGCTTCCTTCCGACCCCTCTACCGCCTTCTATCTCCCCCTTCATAACGAGCTGGAGAATGGAGTATTTTTCTCCTCTAGGGACATGGCCAAAATATGAGGTTTTACGGAGCTTTATTGTGTTGCACAATTGTCTATTAGTATTTGCTCTAAATTGTGTTTACCTTTAATTTTATTACAATGAGTTTCCACAGAGAGCCTTCAGTCTAAACTATACGCTATCCACAGCATCGTTTAAAATCGATTCGTGTCGGAGCTCTGTAATAAAATGTACTTACCGACGTTGTGATAACGTAGATATAGGTAGGTATACTCAGTATAGTAATAGCTATTAGCAGATAGTTAGGTCAGGTTGGCATCAGGATATAAATGGACCATGGTCAGCAAGAGGCGAAGGCTGTATCTAGATAATATAAAGTACCTGTA
Source organism: Ceraclea dissimilis (assembly GCA_963576895.1). Taxonomy (NCBI): domain Eukaryota; kingdom Metazoa; phylum Arthropoda; class Insecta; order Trichoptera; family Leptoceridae; genus Ceraclea; species Ceraclea dissimilis. The sequence goes on from OY756372.1 coordinate 315,207, forward strand.
TATACACAATCCATATAGCTCCTATATTCTAAAAGGTTACGTTAGATACCTATTAAACAAACCACAGACTCTTAAACTTGCAAAAATAGGGTCTAAACTTGTGTACCTTATTCCAAATACTTTTCCGTAGCTATCAGGCGCGAAGCTACCTAAGAACACGATTTCCATCGAGTTAGCTTTTGGATAAAATGATAGGTATAATAGTGTCTAATATGACGTAAATCAGTAAGAAATGTTAGCCCCGGCTTCTCTTCTGCAAAAAACCACCCTTTGCCACTGGTAGGTACACTTCATTCGAAACTAATAGGTCGTGGGCACAGGTATCGCGAAATGCAGAACACCTCAGATTAGGCATCTCCCGCTTGGGAGACAGCAAGAAAAACAGCATTCTAGTTACAGTTTTAATTGTTTCATTGTTCATTATCGTCCTAAGGCCCAAATTTCGGGCACTTGGACACGTCAAATTTACCTAATTATATAGTCTATTTTAACAATCAAGAGGAGCAATAAGAAAAGATAAGCACTATTGACTATAATGCTAACAGGGTGTAGACTGTCTGCTAGCATTTCATCGGAAACACACATAATCCAATTTGAACAATAAGCAATTTTAAACAACAAATTCGATGCTGAGATGTACCAATAGTCTCATGTCAGCATCTCGTCCTTAATATTTAACAAAAAGAACATTGACAAGAAACTACACAACATTTAATGGGGAAAGAGTGGCAGGTACAACATAGCCGAGATGAGCCTTGTGTGGACTCCTTTAGAGAGCAACGCACGATGGGCGTCCCGACGCTTGCGTATTGACATTGGCTGGCTTATGTAATCAAATTTTGACCAAGAGCATCGTTCATCTATTTTGCCACATCCTGGTGTCAATTGTGTAATTTTTGCAATATGTTAATAGAAAAAAAAAACATGTATCCTAGGTAAATGCAAATAAATCTTCCGAATTACCAACAAAAGTTGGTTGCGATAACTTTTAGATGCATGCTACCCTAGTTCAAGGTTTTACAATAACATAGCATAAGTACGTATACCGAATGCTTTAAAGTTCGAGAAATTTTCACAGTGCACCAATGTATCGATACTACCGCCATCTGTGGAGAAAAAACTACAAATACTTGCAACAAGTTAGTTGGCTCAGAATTAGCTCTACACAACGGACGCTTACAGTTTCAGGAGCTGCGCAATATAAAGAGTAAGGTATAATGTTGATGTTGCGTGGAACAGAGTATAAAGTACTGAACCCTAATACAATTAACTCGATGGAGATAATCTGTTAACTCTATTAGTAATACATTATTATTAGGCAACTATGTATCTTCTCCTACCCTTACCATGTAACTATACCCTGATCTATATACATAAACGATATACAAAAACGGAAACACGCTACGTGACAGATCTGCAATATGCAGATGACTGCGCCCTCGTAGCACACTCTGCAGAGAGCCTGCAGATTATAATCGATGCGTATGCGTGGGCCTACGATGCACTTGGATTGAGATTGAACATCCAGAAAACTAAAGTGATGCCACTACAACATAGTAATAACCCCCCTCCTATAATTGTCAATAGTAGTTCCGTGGAATGGGTGGAGGAGTTCAGTTATCTTGGTAGCGTAATTTCAAATAAAGGAAACATGGATTCCGAAATTTCTAACCGCATGAACTCTGCGTCTAAAGCTTTCTGGGCATTGAAGAGGAGAGTTTTTTACAACCACAGCTTGTCGCTTAAAACAAAATTGGCTGTATACCGTGCAATTGTTATCAGCGCACTTCTATACGGATCTGAAACTTGGGTGGTTTACAGACGGCACATCAACCAACTGGAAAGGATGCAGCAGCGACACCTTAGATTAATGATGGGCATAAGGTGGTTTCACAAAGTTTCCAATGCATGTGTACTGAACAGGGCCAACTGTACTACCATTGAGACTCTCATAAGCAGAGCCAGACTCAGATGGACCGGACATATCGTGCGCATGCAAGACAACAGGCTCCCTAAGTGCCTCCTGTATGGTGAACTCCTTGAGGGTAGTAGGAAACACGGGGGACAGTACAAGCGCTATAAAGACATTCTCCATGAAACTTTAAAAGGAAAAAGTCTTGCTGGTAACTGGGAAGCAACAGCCAGAGACAGACCAGCATGGAGAAATGTTATAAAGACCTTTGAAAGCGCCCCCCGATCCTACAGACAGTATAATAGACCCCAAGAGAGTTTCATCTGCGAAACGTGCAATAGGTTAATTAAGTCCCGCATTGGCCTGTACAGCCACCAACGTGTCCACGACAGAGACGCTGCTCGTGTTGCTCAGGGTATGCCACAATGATACTCGTATTCGAGTTAAAGGCTATATATATATATATATATATATATACCCTGATGCTGTGTAACTCCACTATACAAACTATACACATTAACCGAACTATGTACAACATTAGACTGATGAAACTCAGTGATATCTTGTTACTTTACCATTACCTAATTCGATTCGATTCACTTTATAATATTGATGAAATGCTATCCAGCTCCAGTTAGCACGGAATCATTGTTAAGCATGACGAAGGACAAGCAGAGCTCTTTACACTCTCTTGCCACGGATTCTACTTTATATAAAGGGTGTTTGATAGATGGATGTATAATATCTTCAGGGGTGATAGTAGAGGTCATTTGGGACCCTTTGAGCCAAACTTAGCTTAGTCCAAAGTCGCACGGTTCTCGAGTTATTCGAGATATTAACTTTTTATCTGAAAAGCCCGAATTACTCAAGATTTACCCCAATAGGTAACTACTCAGTTCTGTAATTATTTTTTGTTTCTTGAATGTGTGTTTGGTCTATTAAACTCATTAGTTTAAATCTAAAGAAACAATAATGGTAAAAAATATCGGATTATAGTTTCGATAAATAGTTATTTCAAAAACGAGTTACGACTTTAGATGAGATTTTCCTTAAAAAGAAAATTGCTTTAAGATTCAGAAATTTGGAAAAACTTTTCTAATTTATGCTCTTTCAAATGATGTACAAAACATAATAATAAAACATTAAATGTAGATTTTTATGAACAAATATTAGCAAAACTTCCCTATATATAGTACTTAACATATAATACCTACTACTACCTATACAAAGTTAACTTATACATTTTACTATAATATTACACAAAAGTACCCCAAAGAGCTTATTCTAAATCCAAAACTAAACATTTAGAAACCCTTTTAAAAGAATTAGATAAAGACTTACGAATGCTTCATTGGCTCGTATGGTTTTTGGATTCCCCGGTGGGAATAAACTATTAGGTACAAATAATATATCGATCACTCAGTTCCCAAAAGGCGTAACTTCGAAACAATAAAAACTAAATTATTAAGCTATTTCAATCAAATGTCGATATGTTTTCAATTCCACAAACAACTCACAATGTGTCGAACTTTTGTAGTACCTACTACCTAGCATGTTGTTTAAAAATAGTAAGAATTTCTTAAAACTGTCAAATCCAGAAACAAAATTATTACTACCAAATCAATTTCATTAACAAAAAAGTACTATTACAGAAAAAATCTTAGCTCTATACAATAAATTCATTTAAAAAACAAACACATTTTATAGAACTACAAATATTTTTATTACACTAATGGATGTCCCCCTCTCCCATGATGTGCACAAAAATGCACAATTATTATTATTATTATTACAAATGGGCTCACAGCTTACAGATGATATGCCCATATGAACGAATATATCTAGCTTGCACATGCACATTAAGGGTAAACCCACCTCCACCCCTGGATGTTTCAGGAGCTTTAGCTCCTATATCGTCCAGTCTTTTAAGCAAAAACATTTTTTCAAAGGAGGGCTCAAGGTTCGCCAGAAGGGCTCCCCTCAACAAACCCCTCCCGAAACTACTCTGAACACCCTTAATGTTCCTTGGAGGACATGCACAATCAACAATGTCTCTCAAATACTTGTCTAACTTATTTTAAAACTCATTAATACTTGGAGCACTGATAATGTCACTTCATTCCAACGCTACCAATATCTTGAAAATGCACCAAAATACGAATAATAATATTTTTTCGTGTTGTCGTGTTCACATACCTACTGCCGTTCATTGAGAGAAAACTTCGATAAGCCCCATTATCTGAACTAATAGTATTCTTTGAGTTGTATGTTTATGGAAGTAAGGGATCGATATAATCTCTACAAGCTGTATTAGTTCTGGGAGGTTTTATCCTTTAAGTTGCTTTTATTGAATCGTTTAAACTTTCATTAGCGTGCGTTATCTAATGGCTTTATGTAAATGTTATTCAGATTCAGGCTTCCTTAATACGAGTAGTAGAAGTCTGCTTAATATATGTAGTACCTAGGATCTCAAGGTACAAGTTGTAAAACCTACGGCTACGTAATCAATTCAGTCTCTCTCTCCCTGGGCATTTATTATTCCCACATGATGGTGGGGTCTGCCATTCTTGTCTTCCGCCACCACTCAGCTCTATAATGCAGTGCATCTTCCGAGAATACTCCACAGTCTCTCATATCTTGACTCACAACCTCACGCCGCCTCCGCTTGGATCTTCCTAATCAATCAATCCTTATTCAAAATATATTTCAAGTTTTGGTTTAAGATAGCAAATAATGTGAATGGACGATGTGCTCAAATACTCCACAGATGGTATATGCGGGATTCTCCTGCCAGTGACTGCGGATAGCCCGTGCAATCCATCAAGCACATTGTCGAAGACTGTCCTCTGAGAGCATTCCCTGGGCCGTATGCAGATATCCACAATGCCACACCCAATGCCCTTGAATGGCTTGGAAGTCTGGATGTTGCTCTGTAGGGTACATGTCTCCTGTATGTAACAGATAGCATAATTCTCTTATCTTCTGACGTTGCCGCCCAACTGTGGCAGAAGCCATACGAAATAATAATAATGTGAATACATAATAATGCATACTGAGAAGTGTGTTGGCAAAGTCATCATCATATGAATATTCTTGCTATGAATTATGATATGTGAATTGAATAACTATATGCTAGAAATATTTTACATTCAATCTAGTCAGCGGAACTCAAATAATTTGTTAGTGGCAATTGGCAAAGTGAGTGCTTATTATTACATTTTATATAAATTGAGGGAAAACATCATAGAGAGAAGTGAGGCTAATAATATATGGTAGAGTATGTGTCTATATGGTGTGGTGTCTCGGCTGCCGGGTGAGCGCGGGGCTGGGACCGGATATTACGTGGGCTTCCGGTACAGCCGTATCCGCCAGGCGCCAGGAGATGTTGGCGGGAATTGGATGTAGAAGTAGAAGGATTTACCTACAAGAGACACTGAACAAATCTGAATTAAATTACACATAAGTACTTTTATTATACGAGTCATATTACCTGCCAGTAATATAAATACCTACATATTCTGGAAGAACTGGTGTAGAAGTGTTCAGGAACGTAATTGAGTTATTACGAATATGCATATAAACTGTAACCATAGTTCTATAAGAAGGTTCTCGAAGAAGTTCTGTAAGTTTTCATTCAACATTTTTAATATAGTTTTTAACTTACAGAACAGAACTGTGATTTCATTATAATAATATTACAGTAAACTTCTACCAAGAACCTTCGGTCAAAACACACAAAACTCAGATCTTAATACCTATATTAAGAGTATGCTTATTGACATTTCGAAAATTTCTAAAAACGGAATCTCGACAACCGTTACCAAAAATATGCTTTGAAAAAATAGAGTAGATACATTGAACCTTTTCTAATAAATAACCGTAAAAGATTTTTTGTATCTTGTATAGATTTCTCAAAAAATAATGTGAAAAACACCTCTGATGTTTTTTTCCGAAAGAAAGCAACTCGTTTCCCAAAAGTCGCAGATATTTTTTTTTGTGTTGATAAGATCCATTAAAATGTAGGGAATAACCGTAAAAGTTTTTTGATTGAAGTGAAATTATTAACCCTTAAAAATTGGAAAAACGTTATTTTTTACCATTTTATCATGAGATTGATCACGCGATTTTGAACCTTTTTGTTTTTAACAACCAACCGGCAGTCCACCCATGAAGAACGAGTGATCTAATGCCGTGGGAAATGACCGTGTCGTCATATTTGGGTCGCGAGCCTTAATACCTATATTAATTGAGAAAATACATAGGTATCTCCTGGTGAGTAAAAAAGGGTGCGGAGCATACAGACACCATGACAGACGCCTTAATAAAGTTGCTATCATTCCTAACTTCTGAACTAAACTAAACTGAAGACAGGAAGCCAACAACCAAGGACGAATATTTCTTGGAAATGGAAGGAAACTCCTCCCCAATGATAACATTATAGTTAATATGAACCAAATAGTTTGTTGGCAAACTTTCATTCAATAATAAACTGTTTTGTCTGTAATAACAGACTAATAAGAAACTAAACTGTCTACTTACAATGGCTCTAGGAGAAAAACCCATGAGAATATTTCTCATAGTGAAAAAACCCAAAAAGAAAGAAATTTGCGCAATTATTGATAAAACCCCGTACATTCTAGCTGATGGATTTCCTTTATTATTCCTATATATGGACTTTTTTTTCTATCGCATTATACATTCGATTATTTAATTTCTAATCTTTCTAAATGGTATACCTAAATATATTTATTTAGTATTGTAAACATTACATCACCACAGAATTGAACCTGATAATTAATATTTATAATTACTACACTAGGGTGAGCTTATCGCTATGCATAATAGAATATAATACAATCTTATACAAATTATTTGTAATTCCCCAAAAGCCAATTAAATTTTATCTTTCGTCTACTGAGCATCATAACCCCGTGTCTTTTGTCTTTCTTGGAGTTTATTCATTTTCAGCCAATATATTTATGGGTTTTTGTCCGGTCGCGGCTCCCAACAACCCATTCCACAGGTTTTCCTACGTCTGGAGAAAGCATGATTCACTGTAGACCAGTGGTGGTAAGAGGGGGAGGGGTAATTTAGGGGGCGTCAATTTAATAGTAGTTTTTATTACCCGTCAAATAAATCACAATTTTTTGCTTTAATTTTCGAGAGAATCTACTTATAAAGAAAAAGATTTTGCAGATAAAGAAGTATTTTCCCCCCAACTCGTATTATTTTCTTTACATTTTACCTGATATAAAATTTACCAATAAAACAAAGGTCAGGAGTATTATACAATATTTGGTGTGAAGGTGGTGGATGCGAAGGTAGTGTAAGATAAATAAAATTAAATGTACCTTAAAGCAACAGCGCTAAGTCATTCCATAATAATATATCTTATCAATTGGTAATGTGATGAGGGCTGACTGAAAAGTAATGACACTTATTTTATCTATTTTTCTTGTAAAGCGACTGCATCAATTTGGTGTTCAGTTAGAATTCTACTTAGTAGTTGACATTTAGAGTGGCTGATGCCCTCTATGTTCAGTTGGCAGATACGGATGCTAGGTCCGAGATCTCTTGTCATACGGTCCTGTAAAGAGCCCTTTGATAGATTGTTTGTAGACTTTATTCGTTTCATATTCATTTAAAAAAGCGTACAGTGGCAGTGCGTCAGACTTCCTCACCCTTAGCGACGAAGCAATACAATACATAAGAAATCTAGATTTAAGTCTCTGACAAGCAATTCACCCTTCGCTTTAAACTTTTTTTATGCTTTGACATAACGAATGTTAAATGATATAGGCGTGATGTTGTCCATACGGTAAATAAATATTATTTTTTCAATAAATTCTTACCTGTGAATTCACAATGAACTGGTCCGTCAGGTACTCCGTCAGGTGTCAACGGCTTTTTCCATGCCATTCCAATTCTCACCTTCCAACGACGCAATTAGAAATTGAATTAAAATTTTACCGATGGTACATGGTAGAAAAATCAATTGTAAAGGACAAAATTAAATAAATAGTAAGAGAACTTAATATTTTGTTGTTCTAAAATCTTTGTATTGACATCCGATGGGAAATTCATATTTGCACTAACGCGATGATATTTATTATACCGAACGATTTTTCCTATTACTACATTCTTCTTCTTCTTCAGCCCTGGTCTGTCCCCTGTCGCATATAGGCCTCCGTCAAACATTTACATTCTTCTCCATTACCTATTACATTATTTAGTACATAAATTTGATAATACTAGCGAAAACTTTCCGCGTAATATATTTCATTTTGTTGAAAATTACTGTATGTTTTTGCAACTTGAGCTAGTAATTACTAATATTGATACGAGATGATTAAATTCAACAAGTTTATAATTTCTATCGTAACTTTTCAGTCAGCCCTCCTCCCACATAGGTGTGCCATTTTATTGCTACACCTCGTGTATTATTGAATTATTGAGTGTGCCTCTATGAAGGAAAGATGTGGGTTCAGGGGGGGAGGGGGGAGGGAAGGGAAAGTAAAGAAAGGAAAGCGCCGCCAGCATTTCACAGCCTCCAGCAAAGAAAAAAGTAAATATGCGTTAGTAAGTAGCATTGGTTATATGAAAAAACCACACAGGAAAAAATAACACCGGAAAAAATCACACGTAAAAAATCTCACATGGAAAAAATTACACTTTGAAAAATATCAGAGGAAGAAATAACACTTTATTTATTCAAAACTTATTAAACAATTTGGTTGTCATATTAATATTGATAAAATTTATAATTTTCATAGCAGTAGATTAGATAGATCATTAAATTTAACTATTTATTATCAATAGTAGGGTCTTTTAAATGTGTTATTGCTTTTTGAGATATTTTTTCCCCGTCATATTCTTTCCATGTGAGTTTTTTTCCCGTGATATTTTTTCCTGTGCCATTCCTTCCTGTCACCGGCAGTACTATAGATAACTATAGGAAGGTAATTCGTTTTCCGATAAAACAAACACCGAATTGACGTATAATTTCCGAAAACATATTGAATATGGCAACACAGGTACACCTGGTACTTATATAAGCCTTTATGTGTTACATCAAACATGCACGTACCTAATACGTTTGTTGTACAGGTACACACTCTACGTACTTAATATCATATTACAGAATATAATATAGGTAATGTATCGAGGTGTAGACGAAATGTTTTTTTGGGTGTTTATTTTTATTTTATATTTTACTGTGGGTATTTATGAAACAAACAGTTTTGTAATTTATTTATTTAGTTATTCATGGCACAAAAACAGACATCACCCACATATAAACACAAACCAAACAAAAAACAACACAGATCAAGTTCAAGCGATGCCCTATTACATGTGTACACAACTAGTCAATACAGATAAAACAATATTATAATGAGAGCTCAGGTAATTCGAAAAATGGTATGTCAACAGTCAGTGCAAAAAAAAGAAAAACAAAATGAAGTCAAGGTAATCACTAATCAGTAACAATATGCAGTCAAAACAACGTTTAGTCAAATTATGGAAGTCAGGCAGAAAATTGAAGCAAATCATTGAATACAATAAATAAGGTCAAAAATTGATGTAAGTCATCAAATGAATCTAATAGCCTAAGATCCGTCCGCTCATAATATGACCTATCTGTTTTTTTATGGTGTTCTTAATTCAAATTAAAGTTTACACTTATGGTCATACATCGCTCTAGGGTCTCCTATCAAAATCTTGCCGTCCCCTGTCGCCCCTTAAAGGTCCCCCTACGCGGTTCTTCGCATTTTTTAAGAATATGCTAAGAATGGGAGAAAGTGGTCAATGACAAAAGAAATCCTCACTTAATTCTTTACAAAAAATATTCATACATTTTATTTAAATTTAGTTTGTTAATTAAAATAATTCGTTCAAATATGAATTTCCACAAGGTTGAGAGAAATAACTTTGAATAATCAATAAACATTTCATACATTTTTTTCGTAGGACTAGCAGTTTACCCGCAATGGCCGGTCAAAAAAAAATCAAGTTTTTTTTTATGCTGTCCTTAGTTTCCACATTGTTCGTAACATTATATTATTATTATTATACCTACACGTACCAGTAAATATGGATGTAAAAAACAGCTATTTCCTCCACCTGGACCTGTTGAAATATAAAACACGGTGTAAAATATAAAAACGAATTTAAAAACGACACATTATTATTATTTATTGTCTCTACCCCCGCCATATTGTATTACATGAAACTGAAACTGAAAAAAGTGACTATAAAAAGACATGCGTTACAATGTTAGACACTTATGCCCGATCCCACCAACTACCACCTAGGAAGCAGACCCCTAAGGAATTTCCATACAAAACCACAGATAATTTGAGTGATTATTATAACTGTCAAAACCTTTAAGATATAAATCCATACAAAATACAACATGCAGCTACTTAAGTAAGGGAGATTCTGGGCCGAGATATTTGGGCACCTAACTAAGTAGAGCTGCATGCTGTATTTTGTATGGATTTATATCTTAAAGGTTATGACAGTTATAATAATCACTCAAATTATCTGTGGTTTTGTATGGAAATTCCTTAGGGGTCTGCTTCCTAGGTGGTAGTTGGTGGGATCGGGCATTAATGTTTTTTATTCAAGCATTGAGGAAAATATGTGTGTGTTTAAAAGATAAAATCCATCTAGGTACCTGTTTGCGTTGTAAAAAAAGTGTACAAAAACCTGTCAAGACTTTTTTACATATTCTTTTATATACGGCACATAGATTATTACTAATTATCAACCATCCCAATAATGGGGTAACCAGTAAGTACGATATAAATTGACTATAATACTCTAACTAATTGTGTGCACCTTAAATAGGGCAGTTATGATGATTTTTTTTGTACTGTGTTTACTAACTTGTTTATATGTGTTGCTGTCTGTGTGTGCCATCATGTCTGAATAAATAAATAAATAAATAAAAGTGCTATGTCTGTACTGTATAATAATAAAGACGTCTTTTTTTGTGACACACTAAAGACGTGCGAGGTAATCAGTAACAGGTGTGTGGATGTGTATTGCTATCAAAGTATGCGCGATACACCTGCCCACAGAACTGCCTCGTCGCATTTTAAATTTCATGCAATGGACTTCCACAAAGAATCTTTTTATTCAGTAGGTGGGTGCCTATTTTGTTTGTTTTGTATTTTGCATAAAATGTTCCAAAATATCTCTCACAGTTCATCGCGTCACAACATAAAGGTTCTTTATTTCTCCACTAAGTGATAGAGTCCCTGATGCAAGGGATTACTTCCCGTCAGTCAGGATCAGGAAACAAGGGTGGACAGGGAGGGGGAGGGGTAGGCAGGGAGATAGGGGGGGGGCACGTCTTACCAAAACGCAGAAAAGAAAACAAGAGTGACGTGTGAGATTCCTAAAACACCTAATATAAAATGTCCAATTAAAACTGTATGAATGTAACGTATAAAGAAAACAAATCATGCGTACGGGTTTTCGCAATTTTTTAAGCGTTTTCGTAGTACAAAGTACAAAAAAAACATAATTTTTAAAATAGTAACAGTGAGCATAGATTGTATGATTTTTTTGTGATAATACATATGAAGTAATTTTTATAAAACAACATATTAAGGGCTTTTTTTTATTTATTTATCAAAACTATGCTGAGATAGAAAAGTTAGTTACAAATAGTGTATTTAAGGCATCAATGAGTAACCCTAAATCGAAATCGCACGTTGCACAGTCGCATGCGCTCAAATTCTTCACGCGCATGCAGGATTCTCCTGCCTGTGACAACAGGAGCCAATGCAATTCATCCAACACATTTTCGAGAATTGTCCCCTGAAAGCGTTTAGATCTTATACACGGAGATCGACAACGCCACCCCTAATGACCTCGAATGGCTTGGCTACCTGGTTGGATGTTAGGTGGGATACGTGGATATTTTAGAGTCCTGGATTGGTGCCTGATGCCATGCGAAATTATAATATTACTAGCTGAGTTACCAGTGCTTCGCAATGGCAAATTTGACAAAACAACCCGGCATACTTTATAGGCTTGAGCTGGACAAAATGTGACTTAAGATCTGAACTTCTTTTCCAACGCCCTTTCATATGATACCACACTTGACCCCACGCAACGCTTGGATCCCCTCATCATCGCGGCATCTCTTAGGAGAAACTTTTTCTCCAAAAACCGGCGACGTTATAACACAGAGGGTATTATCCAAAATATTATTCTAAATTTTCTCACCAATCCATCGGTAAATGCGCGAGTTTTACGAACACTTACAAAAAACGGACTTTGTTTTATTATATAGATACTCGTATTGAATAAATCCATCATATTTGACGTTGCAGCCCGTACTACATACTAATATATTTAAAAAAAGCTCGCCATGCTCAGATAAACAAGAAAAGGATTGATGTAGTAAAGTAGGTAGTATGTACTGTACAATCTATAAAGCATTTTCACTTTCAAAACATCTTCTTTCTTTGTAACTTGACTGGGTCAGGAGGTCAAACATTGGGGGAGCTACCCAAAGGGAGAAGTTACTAAAATAGAGACTTTTTTAGATCGAAATCGCTTCAAAAAGACGAGAATTTGATATTCAAAAATGTCCCTGATAAAAATAATTTACAGTATTTGTAGATATATGTATTTGTAATGTACCTATAGGTACTTGTAACCGGGAAAACTGGTGGATAAACCTCTGAAACTGGAGTATTTTTGGAATTGATCTTTTGCATACAAATGGAGTAGAATCTTGGATGTGATTTAGGCCTCAAAACTAATAAATATAGTTAAGAGGAAACATGACCGTCCGATACGAACCCCGGATCGCTCATGACGACTAGATCCTCAAGTGTGGACGCATTTTTAATAAAAGGAATCGTAGATCGTGAATAATGGAAGCAGTAAGTGTGTGCAGGTAGGTAGTCTGATGATCTGTCCTCTCTGCCTATCCCGCAAGGGACCCGACGTTATGAGATAGATGGTTTTCCCACTCCTAATTTTTCAACTATTATAACGCTTGGACGATTTCACATATTTCGGTTATATTTTGAATTTATGCGATAATGCTATCAATCAATTTGAAAATGTTTCAAATTCAATTACCTGTCTACTGTCGCATGATTGCAAAAGCTAATAAATAAAATATTAATGAAGTAAAATGGCAGTGCCAGAGAATATAGACCTCCATGTTTATAAGCGAGATGGCATTTCTAATGAATAAACACACCTACACATATAACCTACGTAAATTACAATGGTTACATGATGAAATCACACTGGAAAAAAACGCACGGAAATAATCTCACATAGAAGAAATAACACATTTTTATTTACATTCAAAATGTATTACACAATTTGGTTAGGTATATTAATCTGGACCGGAATGAGACGTGTGGAGGAACTGTTCCAGGTCCCACAAGACAGAGAAGCCTTCGCCAGAGTGATTGCCAACGTCGGGGGGACCTGACAAAGCACATCAAGAAGAAGAAGATATTATAATGTTGATCTTCTTTTCTGGGTGTCATGTCAGGTCCCACCGACGTCGGCTATCACTCTAATATTGATAAAATTTGTATTTTTCATAACAGCGGTAGATCACTAAATTTAACTATATCAATTATAGTGTCTTTTAAATCATTAATAAATTCTGAATGAAATTGCATGATTTCTTATTGTGTTATTTTTTCGTGTGAGATTTTTTCACGTGCTATTCTTTCCTGTGTGATTCTCCTCTGCCACCAAGTACAATAACGCTGGGGCTTTTGTTTTCTCATTCCATTTGTTTTTACAACACAAATGAGTTTTACCTGCGGAGAGGAGAGAGAAATGATAATAATATTATTTTAAACGCCTTGGTGTCGCGGCGACCGTAAGGTTGCTGGCACGAGGCCCCTGCCACCTGCCACTTGCCACCTGCCACCACATCCACCCACCAGCTTTTTAATAAAAACACTACTTTATTAGCAGCTTACGTTTCATTATTTAACTTCATTATTACATTTCACTTTACGCAGACAAACAGATAGGCCCATTGTTTTAGTGATGGGCGACTACTCGACTGCACATTCGATTTTTTTAATGAATCTGGGTTCATTGAAATAAACCCGAATACGTCACAGTACGCTTAAAAAGCTTGTGTCGTGAAGTGGAGTATGTCGGCATCGGGGATCGCCCACTGTATCGCCCAGTTAAGTGCGTTACCAACCAGGCTACCGACCACCTCATGTTAATTGAATGTTTTTTTTTTTTTTTTTTTGAAAAAAAAGGATCTAAAGGAGTAGTTATTATCCCAAAGTTACCCAAATTCACAGCCATGATATATTTGATCATTTGTATTGTAAATTTTCCAAAGGCTTGAGGCCGTTTAAACAATAAATAAATAAGCCAAATAATAAATAACTTAAAATTCATTTAAAAGAAAGTTCTGGGGAACCTGGCAACTATTCAAATTACAAGATCTCTCATCTGAATTCCACGGGAAAGATCGGGCGCCGCGTGCACTAACAACTGAAACATTGTTAAATATGTATTTATCCCGCAATCGTGAATGAAATCGCGGACATATAGTTATGTAGATTCAACTACTGATGATGTTATCCAGCTTACCAAAATAAACTATTTCAAAATAATATTTATAATAATATTTTATAATAATAATATTTATATTCAATAATAATATTTATTATCGATTACATATTATGTAATCGACTTATAATATTATTCGTGCGATGTTTTCATTAGCGCACTACTATAAATCAATTTTACTTGGATAATTCGATAGTTTTAAACATCGTTTCATTTAATGGAACCGATTTTATCAGCGATTTCGATTATCTCGAGTGTAAAATAAGATTCTATCGCCCATCACTAAACTCTGTTTATTCTTAGCTTTTTTATTGTACTTAGTTTTTATTTTATTAATTTAAGTTCTTATCTTAATAAATTCTTATAATTAGTAGACACACAATTAGTTTATGAGGGACGTGTCTAGTTATTTTTAATTACGGTTGCCTAGTGCCTAGTGCCAGCACTGAGCAGAATCAATAGAAAAATATCTTAGTTTTTGTTGGTTTCGTGCGAGTGTGAAGCATTTTTCACTTTATTCACTAAAATATCTGGAAACAATGGAATTTGGGGCTTCGTATATTTAGAATAACATTTAGAATACATTTTCGAATGCCCTGTGGGATCCCCAGCTTGTTAAATAGGGAACCACTCTTTTTTACTTTGTTTTTGAAGAGTGAGTGAAGAGAAGAAGAGTACTCGTGAAATTTCCAATAGTGGCTTGTCATCTTATTCAGCAATGATTTTCCTCCCCCATTCTGAAGTTCACATTTACCTTGCGTAGAGGGAATGTCAAAAATACATATATACACAGTATTTACTGGTTGCTCATTTTTTTTTTCAAATATGTCATGAAGGTATAATGAGTACATGGTTGTCGCATTTGGTTGGGGCGGCAATCTCTCAAGCTGGAGGTGCCAGATTCTTTTTATAAAAAAAAAGTAGCAGTACTTTCTCCCCGTTTAATAAACTCCTGATTCTTTATAATTATCGGATCTTTATAAACTCGTCTACGAGTGATCTTAGTTGTTCCATAAACTAAGTCGAGCGTGGTTGTCTAAAAATGACTTGATACGTTTTTTTGTCGATGTTTTTGTGAAATAATTATTCAAAGAATAAATAAATACTATGTAAAGTAGGAAAGCGATTCTTTTACAGAAATTTAACATTGTTTTCTCTCGAAACTCAACAATTAGATAAATTTAGAGCCGTTTGTTTGTGCGCTATACTAGATCTATAACAATATAGATAATGTAACAATGTACCGTTAAAGAGGGTCGAACAACGTATCTCCATAAAAATGTAAATAACATAATCACGTAATATGAAAATAACATAGCATACTAGGCGTGGGTACCCGCCTACCTTCGCTTCGCTCACACCCTCGCATCAATATAATTTTCAATTTTCTTTTACTCGCGCGTATCAATTTACAGATTAGGTATTAGTACCTACCTAACATCATTCCGATACCAATATTACATGGCCCCGAGGTAATATTACACTGTGTTACATGGGCGTCGACAGCCTCGGAGCCAGAGGGGGCAACAAAGAATTTAAAAAAAAATGATGTAGCACAAAAAAAACGCGCAAATAGCGCCGCAGACGAAATTTTTTTTGCGAGACGTAGTGAATAAGGTCGTGATGTGATTTGTTTATTTGAAAATGTATATAAAACTTTGCACAATAATGTCTACGAAAGTGTTTTTTATTAAAAAAAGTAATAGAAAAAAGCGCCGCAGGTAATTTTTTATGAAACTGATGGTATTTGATATTAATTTTAGAAAATTTATGATATGATGAGAATATGTGTGGTAGTAATGTGAAACTTAATGAGGTTTTATCATTAAGTATGAAAAAATATATACCTATTCCAATCTCTGGAGGGGCAGCTGCCCCCTCCTGACGACGCCCATGCTGCGTTATCATTGCCAATATAAAATTCCAGTACAAATATAATTAAATAAATTTAATCAGAATAATATAGCACGGTTTGTGCTTATTTTTTAATACCTAATTAGAATATTATTATAATAATACGCGATATTCTCTCTGGTTCTCCTGAGATTCGTTCAGAATATAGTAGTGAGAAGAATAATATATTTTCATATTTTCATCTTACCAAAGATAATAAGAATGTCTCCGCAATATTTTATGACGGGTGTTTCCAAAGCTTCAGGAATATTATGAACCAGTTGCGAAATGCAGTTATGCCCAATCCCACCAACTTCCCTACCGACCCCTAAGTTATTTCCATAAAAAACAGAGATAATATTACATTAATAATAGAGCACAACACCTAGAAGAGCATAATGTCATATGAAATTCTACATAAAACTCTCCTAGTAGGGGAGATTCTGGGCGGAGATATTTCGGCTCCTTCCTTGCTTGTCCCTCGACTGCCTCTACCATTTGTTTCCAGTTTTTTCTTTCCTTCGCAATTCTGACCCACTGCCTACCCGCTACCGAGGTCACGTCGTCCGCCCATCTTTTCTGGGGCCTTCCGACACCTCTTCTGTTTTCCCATGGCCTCCACTTTACGAGTCTGGGTGTCCATCTATTTTCGTCTTGTCTTGCTATGTACCTACTTATATTTTAATAATCTTCCAAAGCAATTCCCATAACTGTGGAATCGCTCTTAGTTTTTTATGCAAATATTATACACTATAGTATGGTAAGTATATTGTATATGGTTGCTGTATTTTATAAAAGTTTATAGTACCTAAGTAATATTGTAGTTAGATATTACCGGCGTTGTTTCATATTTTATGTTTTCAGGCGACGCTGTATCTTAATGAAAAGTTTCATGTGTTGCATATCACCTACTAGCTGAGTTACCCGTGCCTCGCAACGGTACGGTGTCTCCCAATGGCTTGAGCTGGACAAAATGTGACTTAAGCTCTGAACTCTTTTTCCAACGCCCTTTTATACGACACCGCACAAGACCCCACACAACCTTTGGATCCCCTCATTATCATGACATCTCCTAGGAAAAACGTTTTCTCCAAAAACAGGCGACGTAAGGACATAGCTTATATTATCGCATATGTTATTCTAAGTTTTCGTAGCTATCCATCGTAAAATGCGGGAGTTATGCGAACACTTACAAAAAAATCGACTTTGTTTTATATATAGATACATACATACATACATACAGACACACAACAGATGTAGGTATTATTATTACTAGTACAGATAATATCTTCCATACTGTGCTGTGCTGTGCTTTATACGCTCATCATCATCGGTGTGGTCGCAATTAAGTGATTACTAAACTGTCGTTCGTGCAAACAATTTTTTTTATTGCAGTTTTTTTACTCAACAGAAGCGAGGTGTACATTCACATAATGTAGCATTATTTGAGCTCTCTTGGGGAGGAAGCAGGACGGTCGTACCGACGCTTGCGATGGGCATAAAGTGATTACTTAAGCCAACCAATACCGACTCATAAGCATCGGAACGCCATCCTACGTCCTCCCCAAGGGAGTTTACATAATGCTACATTGTGTGAATGTGTATTTCTCTCAGGAAAAAACTGTACCACATTCTTATAACAAGGCACATCCTTGATATTCTGAAACATGTATTAAAGTTATAATACACGTTCTTCACGCTACAAAAACATGTTAATTTAGCAAAACATTATTCTTGCATTAGAGCAGTAAGATCTTATTGTAAATACGTCATGATAATTAATTAGGTACTTAGTTAATTCTCTAACTTGTATCATTATTAAACATTCAAAACCTCCTATACGGAGGTCTGTCTCTATATCTATGCTCCTCCCTCTTTTGAGACATATTAGGAGATGGGTATTTTCTCAACTATTAATGTTGGTTATGTCATCTTTGAATTCTTGCTCTTCTCTCGTATGTGAGCGACTAGTATATCTGAGAGTCAAAGCTCCGCGTCAATATTTCTCGAATATTCTATTGTCCTTGACGTCACCTCATGGATTTCCCCAAAATCCCATTGGAACTTCTTGTTAAGACAGTGCCCCACGATGAAATTGAAAACTGTGGTAATTCGTAATAATATGTTTTAGTATCCGACAAATATTCTTGATAAAAAAAAAATATTCCAAAGATACCCCTGAAAAATGTCAGAAACTGTGTTTATTTCGATAGTTTGTCTATAAAAATAATGTTTCACAACTTCATCAACTGTCAAAAGTATAATACGTGGTTCTTGTCTGCGCTCCATGAAATATTTAATTTCCGTGTTGTACTAACTTTGAGTGACACATTTGTAGTGCGATTCTGTTAATGGATGTACGCTTATCACGCACGACATCATAATATTGCGCGTGAGTTGTTCATATTTCTTAATTTAAACTTTTAAAATCCAAATAAATAGTATTGTTGCAGTCACACAATACACATGCAACCATAGATACATGCATACGGTACTACAGTGCCAACCTGACAACTGTACTTCTAATCATCAGTCAGAATTCGGTAGTACCAACACTAATATTTGTTGGATTACATTGATGCCAACACCAAAGAAACAAAATACACCAGAATAAACCCTCTCATACCTTCTGAGTGTTACTTTTGCGAGAAGACGTCCATAGATAAATTGCCACAAAACACTCTGAGTGTTATATTTGCTGGAAGACGTCCATCGATAAATCGCCACAAAGCACTCTGAGTGTAACATTTGCAGGAAGACGTCCATCGATAAATCGCCACAAAGCACTGTGAGTGTAACATTTGCAGGAAGACGTCCATCGATAAATCGCCACAAAGCACTGTGAGTGTAACATTTGCAGGAAGACGTCCATAAATAAATCGCCACAAAGCACTGTGAGTGTTACATTTGCAGGAAGACGTCCATAAATAAATCGCCACAAAGCACTGTGAGTGTAACATTTGCAGGAAGACGTCCATAAATAAATCGCCACAAAGCACTCTGAGTGTTACATTTGCAGGAAGACGTCCATCGATAAATCGCCACAAAGCACTGTGAGTGTAACATTTGCAGGAAGACGTCCATAAATAAATCGCCACAAAGCACTCTGAGTGTTACATTTGCAGGAAGACGCCCATCGAAGAATCGCCGCAAAGCACTCTAAGTGTTACATTTACGGGAAGACGTCCAACAATCACTCTATATCTGACCTGATATTCTAGACATGAGTAAGTGTAGCCAGTGTGTGGGGGCGTTGAGTCCATCGAAGGTGGTAAAATGCAGTAGATGTTATAGTGTTTTCCACTTCTCCTGCCAGGGAATAACAACTGAGTCGTACAAGAAGATGTCAAAGATCAGACGAGACCAGTGGCGCTGCGCGACCTGTAAAAAGCAGGACCCGCGATCCAGTTCTGTGCCGCCTGTGGATGTGGCACATGACTCGGCGGCGTCTCCCATCGGTGTCCCCCTGTTAAACATCACGCCCCCAACGTCGACTAACCCGTCACCGCTTGACATATACAACGAAATCATATTGCTCAGAACAGATTTGAAGGTCATGCACAAGGGGATGGACGACCTCAGATCGGCTATTCTCACTCTAAACACTCGTTGTGACGATATAGAACACAAGATGCATGAATACAGAACTGCAGCTATTGATGTGAGAAAACGTTGTGATGCTTTGGATGACAAGATTAAACATATAGACACCAAGATCGAGCGGGTGGATGTCCTGGAGGAGAAAATCTCTGGCATCGATCAGAAAATTACGTCATTGGGATCGGCCGATTTTCTGCCTCGAGATAATAATGCGAAGGACCAACGCGAGAGAGCTAACAACATCGAAATTAAGGGAGTAACACAAACTGGTAATGAGAGGCTACCTGATATTATAACATCATTATCCAAAGCGCTGGGATATGATTTGGATCTAAAAGAGGTGGATTATATAGTGCGGGCCAGATCTAGGAATAAAACATCTCCAAAACCAATAGTTGTGAGATTCTTACGAAAAATGGCAAGAGATGACTTTTTGGCCCTTGTTAGAAGTAAGAAAAAAACTTTAACTACAAACGATATTGGTATCCCTGGAAGCCCCAGCAACATCTTAATTAACGAACACTTGACTCTGTACTACAAGGATCTCCTATATAAAACTAGGCTGTTAGCGAAGGAAAAAAATTACAAATATGTATGGGTGCGGAACGGAAACATATTCATCAGACGTAGCGATTCTTCTCCAAAAAACTATATAAGGTGCGAGGAGGACTTAAAGAAGCTCAACACTTAGATGTATTCGACCTGTATCGTGTAATTATGGATGTGTTATGTTATTGTATTATTCCTTATATTGTATTCATCCTCATTTCCCCACCACCACTTTCCATATTACCATTTCACATCCCATCCAAACCCTTCCTAACCTATTCAATAACCTTACACAGTACAGCTGAACTCAACCCGCGGTGTGGCTCGTTGGCGTGCGGCGCGTTGGCCTGGCCGGCTCCGGTTTCGTCGTTCGATTCTGGACTTCTGTTGTACCGAATCACATTTAAAATTAATAAAATTATCATCTATCTGTTACCGGCGTGTACGTACAAAATATAAACGTTTTTTATCAGAATACCAGAGGCCTTCGTACTAAAACGGAGGAGGCTCTCTTGAACTGTTTGTCTAATGATTTCGATGTAATTTGTTTAGCAGAATCATGGCTACACGACGGCATCTATACCTCAGAGATAATAGACCCCAGATACACAGTTTTCAGAAGAGATAGAGACGTATCTATTTCCGGTGTGGGTGGCGGAGTACTTATAGCGACCAAGCCTGGTCTCAATCCTGTGCATCAACCAACGTGGCAATCCTCGGCTGAGGATATTTGGATCTCTATACCCCTTAACTCAAACAAAAAATTACACGTTTGCTGCGCGTACATCACCTCATGTAGCAATCATTTAAATTTACTACGGGCTCATCTGGACAAAGTTGACGAGATTTTATTGAATAATTGTGAGGATAAATTCATATTAATTGGAGACTATAATTTGCCGCAAATAGATTGGGGGTCGGTACATGGCGAATCATACTTAGAAATTCTTAATCATAATGATGGTCCGGCTTACAGGTTGATCATAGATTTCCTTTCTTTTTCTGGATTGAATCAATATAACTCCATACCAAATGATTACAATAAAATTCTCGATCTTGTTATATCGAACGTACAGAGTCTCGTTACTCCATCTGATGCAATGCTTGTTAAGCCTGACTCTTACCACCCCACTTTGGAAATACATTTAAAGAATTGCTTGACACGTAACACTTCTATGAAAAATAATTCCAGAGAGATCGCCCTCTATCATAAAGCTGATTATGTCCAAATTCGAAATAGGCTCTCGCAATACGACTGGAATCAAGAACTATCTAATCTCAATACAGAAGAGGGTGTTTCGAGGTTTTACGACATAGTGTTTGGTATTGTTAAGGATTGCGTTCCTATAAAAAAAAATAAAGTCAAATAACTCTTTCCCCTCTTGGTATTCTCCCGCTCTAATTAATGTGGTAAAGGAAAAAACAATGTATCACAAAAAATGGAAAAAATATAAAAATCGATTGGACTATCTGACATTCTCTTCGCTTAGAAGTAGACAAAAGCGCTTGACTGCTGAATGTTATTTGAAATATGTGTCCAACATAGAAAATAATTTAGTAAGTAATCCCAAATCCCTGTTTTCATTCGTTAAGTCAAAACGCAGAGAGGAAGGTTTGCCTAATACAATGTCCTATAGGGATGTCACATACTCTGATGAATTAGCAATATGCAATGCATTCAATACTTTTTTCACATCTGTACACATTACTGATACAAACCCAGTCTCTACACCCCAACAGAATAATATATCAGTGGCAGAAACGGTAGACTCGATAAGCAATCTGCGAACCAATCCCTCTATCGTGCAAAAATATATCGAAAAAATAGACGTTAACAAGGGTCCAGGTTCGGACAAATTGCCTGGTATATTTGTGAAGAACTGTACAAAAGAATTGTCCGTACCTCTCTCTATTATATTCAACATGTCGCTAGCTGAGGGTCGCTTCCCATCGCGTTGGAAAAAAGCCTTTATAACACCCATTTTTAAAAGTGGAGATCGACACAACGTCGAAAACTATCGACCCATATCCAAACTACCTATCTTAAGCAAACTGTTAGAAAAAATTGTCATC
Organism: Ceraclea dissimilis; assembly: GCA_963576895.1. Classification (NCBI taxonomy): domain Eukaryota; kingdom Metazoa; phylum Arthropoda; class Insecta; order Trichoptera; family Leptoceridae; genus Ceraclea; species Ceraclea dissimilis. The sequence continues at coordinate 337,822 of OY756372.1, forward strand.
GATCATATTAATCCCTTGCTTAATCCAATTATAATACCAAATCAACACGGTTTCAGGAGTGGAAAATCGGTGGAATCTAATATGCTTGAATTTACTAACATCTTAACGAATGAAATACACAAAAATGGCCAGGTTGACGCTATATATACCGATATGTCCAAAGCGTTCGACAAACTCAATCACAATTTATTACTTAAAAAACTTTACGGTGCGGGGATACGAGGAGATCTGCTGAGATGGTTCAAGTCATACGTGACCAACAGACTCCAGGCTGTCGTGGTCCATGGATACGAATCCAACTACAAGGCTATTGCTTCAGGTGTTCCGCAAGGTTCCCATCTGGGACCTCTTTTATTCCTATTATACATAAATGACATCAAAAATTGCCTGAAGCACTCGGAAATTTTACTTTTCGCAGACGACGCAAAAATATTCAAAGTTATTAATGACTTATCCGATTGTATTAATCTTCAAAGGGATTTACTGGATTTTGAAAATTACTGCCGGGAAAACCAATTGTTTTTAAACAGCGACAAATGTAATGTTATTACTTACACACGCAATAAAAAGAAAATTACATTTAATTACTCGATCAACGATGAAACTCTATCATACAAAAGAGAGGTAAGGGATCTCGGAATAATAATGGACGAACAACTCACTTTCACTAAGCACTACGACAACATAAGTTCTAGAGCCTTTAAAGCTCTGGGCTTTGTTATTAGAAACACAAAGGTTTTCAAAAAATCCAAATCATTGGTCATACTTTTTAACTCCCTAATTAGAAGTCTTCTGGAATTTGGTTCTACTGTTTGGAATCCAAACTACATCGTCCACATAAATACTATAGAGAAGTTACAAAGAAAATGCGTAAAACATCTCAATTATCGCAATAGATTACACTTTGATTCGTACATCCAAGCATTAAAACACTACAAAATCAAATCTCTCGAAACTAGAAGACAAATAATCGACCTTTGTTTCCTACATAAAATTATAAATAATAAAGTAGATAGTATTCCTCTTGTGGAATCATTGCCTTTCCATTGCCCTTCCAGAAATGTCAGACATCAAACACTTTTCTACGTCAGCCACTCAAGAACAAATTATATGCGGAACTCATACATAAAAAGAGCGTGTATATCTTTTAACAAGAATTGTATGAAGGATCCAGCTCTGGATCCTTTTGGCTCTGGTCTGTACACTTTTAAAAATAAACTGTTGAAAATAGTGGACGTTTAGCGGGGTGGTCGTGCCGGCGCGTCGAGTGTGCCGTTGGGTCTGAGGGTTTCAGCTTAAAACTAAAATGAAAAGAACTGTTGTCACTTCCTTTCTCCATTTTCCTTCCTATTCCTGGATCCATTCCTATCCTATTTGTTGATTATATATAGTGTAACTACTTATACTTTTGCTAATAAAACGTAGAATACTATAATTGGCGCTATAAAATGTAAATATGTATAAAATATTATATTATGTACTTAGCTGTTGTATTCTCCAAATAAATAAATAAATAAATAAATAAATAAATGTTAAACACAGAGTGAAGTGCGTCAATAGGTCAGATTTTTCACATTCGATCCCCTGTTTCTAAAAAAAAATGCAATAAGTATTTCAAAAAGACATATTTCTGAGTACACTATTTCGCAATATTGTAAAGTATTTGGTGAGACACCATTGGTCAAGTTTTGCGTGAGGTGACGTCACGATTCAGCGCTCTTTCACCTAATTAGCTAAATGTTTCAAATGATCACCCCTCATCACTTAAGCGTTATGAAAATCTTAATCATTTTCCCTTGCAAAGCTAATAGCAAGTAAATTTAACTTACGATGTGCTTTAAGAAGTTTCTCGAAAAATTGAATCAGCAGAAATAAAACCGTTTAGTACCTACTTAACTTACTTAACTTATCAGCTAACATCAGTAAGTAAGTTATTAAGTAAGTAAATAGTATAATGCCTAATTAGCCTAGAAATCCTGTGGGACCAAAGGAATATGAATGATTACAATTGAGAGAACATGAATAATTGGGTACATGGTTGGCGCAGTTGGTTGAGGCGGCAGTCTTTCAAGCGGGAGGTGCCAGGTTCAAACCTCGGCACTGGCACGTTGCGGTACAGGCTTTTAGCATAGTGCAAGGTGTGCAGGAAAGTATTTGGGTTTGTGTATGCAAGCCCAAGTTCTTTTAAAAAATATATACATGAAACTAGGTATTTAGACAGCGGTATCGAGAGAAGTAGACACTACATATTTAGTATTGGCTGACATACTCACAAAATCGATTTTGACTTATTGTACATATAAAAAAGGGACCGAATATCGAAAAAATCGCTAGAGTCACTGCGTCTTACCTCAAACATTTTATCAACCAAATTCCAATATTGTATCTAAACAAACTACGGGAATAATCTCAAGTTTCAGTAAATTTCGGAGTTTTTCCGTTTTAGATTTTTCCTCCATAAAATTCACAAAAATCTAATTTCTAGTCGGTAAATTCACTAAAACATAATATTCTCGTTTATCCATGTTTCAAGTCTTAGGATTGTCTCTAGTATTAGCTGAGTAATCTTACTTTTCCTGAAACAATTTTCAGGTTCCGTACCCCCTTAAATAACAAAAATAATAATAAATTAAATGCTTGGGGCGAAATTGGAAAATTTTATCCATCAAATTCGTAATCCGTTAATTCAAAGTTCGTAAAATTGAAAGTTTATAAATTTCCAAAGTTGAAACATCTGCGTATTATGTTTCAATATGGCGGAGCACAGTGGCTGATCGACGATCACAGCGTGTAGGTACCTACCTACAACAAAATGCAAATATTATTATGCGCCGTTACTGCGTTATTGAAATTTGTGCGACACCACTGCGATCGTAAAACGTGATGGGTCCCCTAGCAGCATCCACCGTCACCGTATCAGCTGATATTCAGATTGTGTACGGCTGAGATAAATAAAGACAGACGCCATTTTGTTTTACATGCACGTCTAAAATGGTGGACAGATTTTATTGCACAACGACTGTGTATTTTTCTTATCAAAAAATGAAACAAATTTGATATAAAAATGTATTTTTATTTTGTACATACTTGTAGTGTACCTCAATTCGTCGAATCCTTCAGTCGGTAAATTGCTTAAATTCCCTGAAGATTTCTAAAAGAATATGGTCACCGGGGAATAACAAGATTCTAACCGTTAAGATCAAAAAATGAGATCAAAATTTCAAACAGCCATATTTTTTGCATATAGAGGGAACATTATTAATCTCATTATTTACAAAACTAGCCAACTTTTGGATGCTTATTCTATGTTTGGATGTTTTTTGTTATCATGTCGGTTAGGAACATTTTCAAACAGAAAATTTATATTTCAAAATTCGCTAGTTATAACCTTGTTTTTCTAGGATGAGGATATTTTGTTAACCTAATCTAAATTCCGTTAATTAAAATCCTGAAAATCCTAATTTAATTTTTTGTTTTGTTTCAGAGTGTTCCAAGAGATGTTGTATGGAATTCAGACAGGGTTCGGATCCCCCCAGGTTCCCGTGGCTGAGCTGCTCGCTAGGCCGGTCCCAGCACTGCTCTCGCCACAGGCTGCCAGACCCAAGACCAGTAACTTCCTTCAAGTGCCGGACATTGAATCAGCTAGGTAAGTTTAATTATGGAACAGAATAAATTTCAAAAAAATACGATTCAATTTTTCAACTTACGCTGGACTAGAAAATGAACATCCGATTTGAATTCTTGAAATCGAGCAAGTTCTTTCGGCTCAAAAAAATTAAGTATTTCAAAACGCTCATTTTCCAATCCTTCTCGAGTCTCTTTCGGTTTTACTTCAAGATTAATTGAAGGAAAAGCCCGCGGGCTTGAGGCCCTCCACATCCCCGGGTAGCTCAGGCGCATTAATAGCGACCTCTTTACCCGCACTTCTAAGCAAATCTTATTAAGAGGTGGGCCCAGGGTTAACCTTAAGGGAGCCCCCCGGCAAACCCCACCCCTAAATTACGTTCTTATCCAAGGAGGTTACAATACATTTCTTTCTACTTCAAGTTTCAGTTAATTCACCAGCTCTTTAAAATAAATATGCATTTCTCTATTTTTCCAGTCGTCCCAAGAGTGTCCCTAGTTCCCCAATGGTGAAGCGAGCATTTTCCCGCTTGGGCACCTTGACGGCTGGTTGGGGGCGTTCCATTCGCAAGCAACAGGCTCATCTTAGTGCTGACGACAAGAAGAAGTGGGCCTCATCACAAGACTGCTCAAGTAAGCAAACTGTTGTTTTTAAAGTAGACCAAAAAGCAATGGCAAGATTGTACCCTTTTTGGGTGTTGATGCCATATGTTTAATTAATGGATAATTGTATGACTGTTTTACAGATAAAGAGGGTAAAGACCGAGGAGGGGGTGAAAGAGGTGCGGGAAGTGCTGTACCAAGACTATCAGTGTGCGCTGATGCCCAGAAAGTTGACAGAGCCAAGTTGGCACAGACTGAAGTAAGATACAAAAGACATTCATCGTTCGAAAATCAAATAATAGTAATAGAAATAAGTGACTTCTCTGAATTTAAAAAGCACCCATATTTTGATAGTTCCAGTCTTGGAATTTGAAAACATAATCTTCCTTTTCTTCGGGATATCATCCATTCTAGGAGAAATCTAATGTCCAATATTCTGTTATGATTCCAGTTCTCCATAATTGAATTTGATCCGGAGACGTTCCGAGTGCTTCTGGATTATCTCCACACGGGCAGCTGTCCCCTCACCTGCGCTTCTATTCCAGGCCTCATCTGTGCTGCAGAACACTATGATCTACCTGAGTTGCTCCAGGCCTGCTTCCATCATGCTAAACAATTCCTCAGGATTGATGTGGTTAGTTAACTACTCAGGTTAACATCTCACCTAATTCAATATCTCAATCTCTTCTCAACTCACTTGTATCGTAATTTTCCAGGTTTGTACAATGCTGGTCTCTTTGGAAAACTACTACTGGCGTTACACATCTGCTTCTGAACTTGTCAATATGATCCTCGCCTTTGTGGAGCAGAGAGCCTACGCCCTTTTCCAAACACCAGAATTTCTCAACTTGTCCGAGTCAATGGTCCAGATGATCATGTGTCGCAACCTAGACTGCCCCGAGATCCGCAAGTTTGAAGCGATGCTCAGTTGGGCCAAGCACAAAGTACGCACCAAAACATCGTCGAGGATGGATGCCAAGTTAGAATTTAAATGTATAATGGAGAGACTCGCCAGGGACCTGAAGCTGTACAGAATCTCACCACAAGAACTGATTAAAGTAGTTTTGCCTTCTAAAGCGATCAAGAACGAGAGGATATTGGAAACCTTAATGTTCCAAGCTAACTCCGGTATGTACCGCATACAGGACAGTTACTTGGAAGCCTGCCAACAGAAGCTTCAGAAACAAGACTCCAGGTTCTCTGAATTTGAGAGCTTCGACTATGGACTTTAAATTTTTCATTAGATTTTTATAAAATCGAGGTATAATCATTAGAAATAATGAATTATTAAAGGACAATGTCTCTATATTAGACGCGACTTGTCCCGAGACAACATGACACTTGGTGTCCCGGCCACGTCACAAGGCGGGACACTTGGCGGGACACAGACCCTCTGTAAGACTCACTTTATAAGAAATGAATATTGTTTTTATATATTACGTAGTCTTGATACTCTAAACCTACTTAATACTATAACTTTTTTACTTTGTATTGATACTGTACCTATTCTCGCACAATGTTTGTATAATAATAATTATTATACTTATTTCATTAATTAAAAAAAATACTAAGTATTTATTTTACCTATTATTTATTTCATCTAGGTATATTTTTTCAATACTTAGGAAGTTCTTTCGTATCAAAGTGTTTTTATGCGAACCTTTTTATACAAAACAATATAATTAATATTTATTTATTTTATTTTATTTTTAATGTTTGGAATACTTAGAGCCTTTTTTTAAATCTAGAAATTTAGATAAGTGGGTACTTAAATATTTTAACACAGTTATATCCAAAATTAACCATACAAAAAATGATGCAATTTTTATCTTAAATTTAACCCATAAATCAGTTTATTTCAATTTCAATGCAAATATTAAAATTAAATTAATAAATTAATTAGATAAACCGCCATTTGAAAATATTTTTCGATAAAGTATTATTTATTTATTTAAAATTTGTCCCATTTCCCATTTAAATTCTATTTTTCCCACTTATCTCCATTTCTTTTTTAAAAAAATACTTATACATACATATTATATATACACTGTATAAAAACTTATTCTATTGAAGAAATTATTTTTCATAAGAGTGACTGATATGTTTAATCATAAAGTAAAAAAATATATAAAAACATTAAAAATATTTATTAATAAATAAATAGAAATATTACAATATAATATTATGCATTATGTATAAATAATATATGTACAACAATTGTTTTATAAAAAAATATATATCGTGAATGTAATCTATTGATATTCCTTAAAATAAATAATTACGGAGATAAGTAAGTAATAATTAATAATGATAAAAAAAAAACAAAAACATATTTTATGTAAATGTATTTTAAATGTTTTAAAAAAGAATATAAAAATTACTAGTACATGTTCATTAATGTTAAAATAAATAAATAAAATAATACTACACAACTAAATTTATTATTATGTATTGTTGCCATAATGATAAAACTCTCCAACACAATGAATGGTGAAAATTATCATTGAAAAAATAATTTTTATTGTTCTCTAATCATCCGTAGGCCCCTTTTAAGGCACTTGGAATCGTCAGGTTTATATTATAAATGGGATACATCTGTTACAGCTAACAAGAATGAAATCAATAAGCATAGTTACAAAACAAAACTTAAAGCAGGTGTGGTTGTAAATTGTCCAGGACTACATTTAAGTAATGATAATTTTAATAAAATAATGATAAAATCCACTAAAACAACAAGTGGTGAAAGTTATCATTATTTTACAATGATAACTTTCACCATAATGACCCCACTCACACTCACTAACAATTTATGATGTAATTTATTTATTATTTTTATTAAGTCACATCTTAAAACTTGGTACCTACCTTGACTAATGATAAGAAAAAAAAAATTGATGTTGTTAAAACTGCAAATCAGGACAGACTGACATCTCATTCCCCGCAATCATTCAATGATTTTTAATATTATGATTGATACAAAATATCATTATTATCATTGATAAACAATTTATGATAATTTTCACTATTGACTTTGATGATGAAGGTTATCATTGTAAAATAATGATAAGTTTTACAATTGAGTTTTAACATTATGGTTACAATAATTCCAATTGTTATTACGGAGATGTTACAAAATATACTTTTATTGTAATATTTATTATAATCTGATGAATTTATTGTGATCAGGACAATCTACTTAACATTACTGTTTTTATCTGAATTTTATTTATATTATTTTATTCCTGAGTATACTATTTGATTTATTTGTTGAAATACATAAAGTTAGGAACCCATATTATAAAATTATGGAGTTTGCAAATATAATTATTTCATCCACCATCCATTTAACACATATTTTAATATGTACATATACCTACGTAGAATCAGTGTGTACCGTGCTAAAACATGCATAAGTCCTGACCCAGTCGTTTCAGTATGAAAATATCAAAATATGGAGAGAGGGCTGTCACTATTTAGTATAAAAAAGGGGACTTGTTCAATTATAACTACATTATATGTTAAGTATGATACAGATACGTTAAAATACTGATGTATGGATGATCATGAATAGAGTTCCATTTGCATTCTCTACCAAATTATGATATCCTAACTTTATGGTAGATGATTATAATTTAAAAAAAAAAACTTCTCAAACATATTTATATATATGAATCATATAGGTAATATCAAAAACAGCAATCTGTAGATTTTTCATATAATAAATATAATTAAGAAAGTAGAAAAGGTCGGAAAGGTCCTATCATAAAACTACACATTTTAAGATATTAACATTGGAGCAAAGGCAGACAAAACCCATATAAATACAGTAGAATATGGATATAGCGATCACGGGTATAGTGGATCCTCAGCAATAGTGAACAAATGCTCGACATTCGTTTGATTCACGGGTATATTGAACAAATTTTGAATACTCTGAACAATATTCTCATTCAAAAAACCGAAAAATTCCTATAATGTTCGGTTATTTTTGTCTCAGTATGATACTATGTACATTCCATACCAATTATTGGGATTCAGTACCTAAATGTTGTACCTACATAGTATACATACTTCACGGGTAAGTATAGCGTTTCACGGGTATAGTGAACACATATACGCGGTCCCTTCATGTTCGCTTTATCCAAGTTCGACTGTATTTGATATAAAAAATAACAAAATAGAGCAACCTGCAATGTATGAGAGTCAAGAACGGCAATTTAGATAAAATATTCGTTTCAATTTACTCCAAGTCAGTCTGAGATCAGATTGCTATTTTTAATACATTACGAAACGACTCACTTATAAGAATATTTATTTAACCTGTTTAGTTATCATCAGAATTATCATAAAATATATTAAAAATTTATATTAATTTATTTTATGAAAAATGTTACGCTTATTTTGGTTGCATTATTACTATTAGTAAAATGTATAATTATTTCATAAATTATACATAAATAAATACCCTTTTTCCTTACAATATTGTAAAATAATATTTATATAACTTATACTAAATCCTGCTATTAAAGTTGATAATTTTGCAATAACATTAACACCAATTAGAGCGTACATTTGGTCCTATGTACATAATATTACTTATGTATTACATATTAGGATTAAATTACATAATGAAAGTATTATATTTATACATATTTACTTGTTTATTTACTTATTCTGTCCCAGTGTAACTCCATTATCGAGGTTCCAACTGACAAGACCAAAATGTGGGAAAAAAAATATCAGTGGGGCAATTGTGTAACTTGTGTGCAAGGGTAATTCTGTAACTTGTGTGCAAGGGCAATTCTGTAACTTAAGTTCAAGTGAAATAAGACATTTTTTCAGTTATTTCATGACAAAATAAATTTAAAGCACACTGTAATAATACATGAATAAAAGCAAACACTGTTTTACACTTTTTTTAGTTCAAAAAGTTACATAATAACTCTAATGTTTACGTCTTTACCTCGCCTCGTTATTTACAAAGTTGCCCCACTTTGGGGTAGTTTTGTAATTTGCGCGGAAGCTGGGTTGGTAACGCACTTGACTCTTAATCGAGTGGTCGCGGGTTCGATCCCCGATTCCGATTTCCACCACTTCATGATACATGCTTTTCCAAGATACTATGAAATAAAAAAGATGTATTTGTCGAAATAAACCCAGATTCATTTGTGAAATTAAAAAAAAATCGTGTTCTCAAAAATCTAAAATTCGCCAGTTAGAACCTCATTTTTCTCAGACGACATATTGTCAAAACTAAATTTGAACAATTTATCTCAATCCTATAAGTTTTGCTTGCAAAATATATTTAATTATCATCTTTGATTTTCATTCACTTTAAACTGAGAAAAAAACAAAAACATAGAAGAAATTATTCCACAATAAACAAATGTTCAGAAACAAAGTTAATATAATATTATTGTATGTTTAGTATAGAAAATAATATATTCTTGTTACATTATTTATTCTTGTTTATTTATTTATTCTTATGTGTGGATAAATGTTAAATTATTTATAGTACCTATCTATACTAACATTTTAACATGTTGTGTATAAAATTAGATTCATATAATTTTGTATCAAAATGTATTGAGCAAATTAAAATTTCAGTAATTTGACTATAGTCTGCTAAATCGGACAAAATTATTTACTACAGTGCATTTTCTATATCTTGGCAGCTGGCGGAGGTTAGCTGCAAGTGGAGTTCAAGATTGTATTGTTGGTAGCCCTGATTGTCGAACCTTGTCATAAGTGCTGTCAAAGGTCCGCAATATTCACACATTGTATATTTACAAGTGACATACAATGCTGAAAATATTACAGAGCGGCGCTAGAGAAATCATTTGAAAAGCAAGATAGGTTTGCAAGTTGGAAAAAGAAAAAAATACTCCGATAATCCCTTTAAACCGCCACCGCAAGTTTAAAAAACAATGTTGCCAGTTTATTCTAACAACCCAAAAATTGGCTAGTTTTTTAATTAAACAACAGTTCTGAAATACAAATTTAACGGACCCCAGAATCAATAATGTACAGTCTGTCAAAAAAGAGTTGGTGTCCGATGAGGGCGCCACATGTAGCTTTTTGGCAACCATAATGGCAACACTTGTATAATTTCCATACAAGCAGCCTCATTGCCAGCAAACAAAATTGTAGTTCCGATTTAATCCGCCACCAACTCTTTTTTGACAGATTGTATAACAAAGCAATCTCGATATATATTGGATATCCAATTTATGAATCTAATTTTATAATAATGTGAAATCTATAATTAGTTTTATAAATCTAATGTAACATTATATTCTTACTGTGGTGTTTCTATCCCTGAGGCTGTTGTTATATCAATGTATAAATAAATATCATATTATTATAACTGAATGTATAATAAATGTATCTACCTTATTACCGTGTATTTGTATATGTATAATATATGTCTGTATATCATGTAACTGTAACTGTAACTGATGTATAACTAATATAATATAATATATTTCAATGTGATGTGATATTAATCAATTAATTATAAAGATTATAATCTGAATACTATTTATATTATTTGTTTTAAGTATTTTGATTTATTTATATAGCGTTGACCGCCCAATACACAACATGTTAACAAAATCTATCTACTGAGTTTGGATTACATTTACTGTAGTGAAATTATTTTAAACTGTTGAACGCAGCCATAAAATGTGTCACCGAGAAGGGACGACTACCTGCTTTATTAGCACGTATGGCTAATAAAGCAAGTAGTCTTCCCTTCTCGGTCACACATTTTATGGCTGCGTTCAACAGTTTAAAATAATTTCACTCTAACTGTTTTTTTTGCCACACTTGTGTGAAGAAACAAAAAATACCTACACCTATTTTATGGTTAACGAGAAAAATGACTTTATGTAGTTACAAAACAACATGTTTGCAATAGTGGCCGCATTAAACCAGGCGCAGGTACGCCGGGTACAAAAGCTATACTGCATTTATTAGGTATAACTTGTCTCATTTTTCCACACAATCACTATGCAGACAGATGCCAAGCTATAATGAACCAATACTAATAGAAAATAGACGCTATAATGAGCTCAGTTGATACATTTTCTTTACATGCCGATCAATGGTTAAATATTTGAAGTAGTAAATACATTTTTTTCTATGCATTTGACGTATTAATTTATTTTAGCTGGTAACAACTCTTGACAGAAAAAATGTGACTCAACCTAAACCCTCGAACACAATTATTTGCCTGGCCACACACGCACCCGAAGTTCAGTTCCGGAATCGACCGTTTTGCAAAAAGGTTCCGACCAAAACCTCTTTCTGAATTTAAAATCGGGGTGACGCTGAATTCAGGGAGAGGTTTTGATCGGAACTTTTTTGCAAAACGGTCGATTCCGGAACTGAACTTCGGGACGTGTGTGGCCAGCCTTTGCATTCAAGCCACTAAGTACACTCTATTTCACCTTACTTGTCACACTTTTTCTATAGAATTGCTACGTAGCCAGCGGCCAAGTTATTTGAAACAGAAAGTACGTTTAGATTTGGTCTGCAAATGAAAAAATATATAACTTGTCACATATTTACATAAACAATTTCAAAAATTCATGTCCATGTATGCATGCATTATTGTTTTTTTATTAATGTCACCCGATTGCCTCGATATGCGCATCCAGCCAGTGCATTTTTTTTGTTTATAGTTTTCTAATGTTGCCATATAACAATTGTCATTTAATTTTTACTATTCATTATTACTGTAATATTTAAATATTAGTTAAATATACAAAACAAAGTGTCCTACGATTATAATCATAATATATTTCATTTTAATTTTTACAATTCGATGTAAATTTTTCCATTCAAATACCAATATATAAAAAACTGTTAACATAATAAATAATGTAATTGTTGTTTTTATCTAAATCTATGGTAGGATTGTAGTCTGGTGGCGCCACTCGCAGCCGAGTGAACAATAAAACTATCCTTGGGGTTAAATTTCACTCAGTCATTCGCTCAGTTGTTTATGGTTCCATTGTTCTCCGTTCTATTATCGGTGTGGGTCATCCGGTTGTGCGATTCAACCTGTGTTATGTGCATAGTTGACAAGCTCGGTTGTTGCGAATAACACCCAACTATTTGTTTGGGTGACATTCGCTCGCCATACATAATAGAGTGGTCTGAAGTGGTGTTCACTCACTCTTATTAACGTCTATCCCTTTCTACCAATGAAGAGTGCTGTGATATCGCTATCTTGATGTATATCTATCAACTCACTCTTCCACTTCACAATTCACAATTCCAATTGGGACAACCACCCAAATGCGTCTGATGTCTTCGTGCGATAATCGCTCGTTGACTCACTGAGTGAAAATTAACGGCAAAGAATGCAGCCCAGGCCAAATATAAGACATCTGTCATTTAAATTCTTTTTCTAAGACATTTTTGCTCGGCTGCGGGTGGGACTGCCAGAGTACAATAGTACTGAATCTAATGTTACATGTTGTATAATGTATTTTGTACATGAGAATTTAGTTAGCTACAAAAAACCTTAAAACAAACTAGAGTAATATTTCATATTTCCCAATAAAATATCAGTAGCCATCAATTGTAGAGTTTTTATATGAATGTTGATCAAATAGAATTTGTCCCCCTTGGCAAAAATAATTTATCCCCCTTGGCAAATTAATTTATCCACCTTGGCAAAAATAATTTGTCCACCTTGGCAAAAATAATTGTCCCCCTTGGCAAAATAATTTATCTGGCAAAATAATTTTTACCCCTTGGCATACTTATTACTATAATTTTCCACACATATCTATAGAAATAATATAAGCATTGTTATGAAGTACCTCCATCGATAATATAATTTAAACCCAATTTTTTTTTCACGCTATATTCGTATTGGTCTCGATTATAATGGTGCTGCCACACGCACGCGAACCAACACAAGCTTTTTGTGTTCATGAGTAAAAAGGCATCAACAGTCGGTTACGTATAAATAAATAAATCTTTATTGGCTAGAGAAAATATGCATAGTTACAAAAACAAGACAATTATAGTGTGCCAAAAGGCGGACTTATTGCAAAACCAGTATCTTATAGTCAACCCGAACGTTCCATCCGTACGCCTTTTTACTCATGAACACAAAAAGCTTGTGTTGGATCGCGCGCGTGTGGCGTCGCCATAAGAATATAACAACCCATTTGTATGAATTCCAATCTGTTTATCCCGAACTATAAATGATTAATTAGTGTTATTGAAACAATGTAGCTAAATGAAAATACCTGTTGTTATTTATTGAAAAAAGATTTTATAAAAACAAATATACCTTTATCTACATAGAAATATGACTATTAATTATTACAATAATTTGATAGAACATGTAAACATTCAGAACTAAGGAAAAGTCCTGACCCTATTGTTTCGGTAAGAAGACATTGTGCGAAGAGTTATTTCAATGTTATTGCTTTGATCAGATATTTTATTGCGATAACAATTTAAGAAAATAATATTACGCATCTTCTTCTTCTCCCTCAATGCTGAGGATTGTGACCTTCATGCGGTACTTCTAGCAGAAGTCTGGCCCACCCTGGTCTGTCTTCAACCCGCCACAATGGTTCTGCAAACGTCGTTCCAATGGCATCCGTCACCTGGTCGGACCATCTCATTGGTATATGTCCAACAATACTAAGATACCTACAACCACTATTATTTTCTGAAACCAACCCTTTAACAAGTAGTTATCTCAACAGACTTCTTGTTATATTCAACTACAACATGTAGAAAACTCCGATGTCCTCACAAAACATAAATTGTGATTTTCAAAAATAATCTACTCTTTAACATTCCTGAAAGCAACACAGAGAGCTCCCAAGCCATCGAAGGACCTGTTCAGTCCTCGTATTAGCATATTTTTTTGTATTCTGCTTAATTTTATCAGTATATATCTTATCAGCTTATTGTATTCTCCACGGTTTTCTGATCAAAACTACATCTCATATTCTCACAAAATGTGTTTTGGTTCTTTTCACATCCACGGCAATTATGTTGTGTTAAACCAAATACTTTATAACAATAGTAATACGTGCAGCTTCGCTCGAATTTTATAATTGAGATACTAGCGCCAAACGTGGCAAAAATGCGGCGAGAAAGAAAAGCTTTCGAAAGAGATCAGCCGTTCAATACAAACTTCATACAAATCATTACTTTAAAAATATTATAAATCCTCTATTCATCTTTAGAAGAATATAGCACCATAAATGCAGATTAAATGCTGTGGGAGGATTTAAAAACTGTTTAATTTTCCGGAGCTGTCCATACAATATCTATGGGGGGGATATTTACTTCTCTTACGGTCCGCTAGATGGCTCTAGTAACAGTATGATCGCTACTTTGTATGGAAAATGTCAGATGCTGCACGTATTACTATTGTTATAAAGTATTTGGTTAAACCCTCTAGACACCAAATGATGCGACATATTATACATTATTATTATAAAGATGTATTTAGCAAACCACAGCAATTGATATCAATGTGTTACTATTATTATAAAATGTATGTTATTATTGTGATTACCGTCTATATCTATTATTATTATTATTATCTACTACTATTATATGCAGTGTTGTTGTTGTTGTTACTGTTTATTGTTTTACAGTTTATTGTGCATACAAATATTTATTAATAAACCAAATCACATGTGCTATTCAACTTATGAGACAATACAAGAGAAAGACACGTGTATCCATTTTACCTTTTTACCATAGGATGTTTTTTTACTTTGTTTTTTAGATTATTGTGGAATCCTCAAACACCTCAAAGTTAGACAGCCCTGTGCTGAAGCATCATTCAGCAGAAAATTGACATTGGAACCTATGCATTAGCTAAAAAGATACCTAATTTCATTTTTTGTAGTAGGGAACTTTTTTATGTGTACAAATTAAAATCTGTATTGTCTCTTGAGTTACTCATAAGTTGACTGAAGCAAATGTCTGTTGCCAAAATGAAATGTTATTTTAATATACAATTACCGTCAAGTTAGGAATGCTTAGAATTGATAGAAAAATACAAGAAGAACATACAATTTATGAAACCTATCCGCTACATATAACTTTTTTCCATACTAATCATTATTATCTGGTACCCAAATCCCAGTTAGTATGTGTTTATATGCGCATATCCAGTGTATTCTTGTATGTAAGGAGTTGGTGGTGGGAGCTCTGACAAGTGATTCCTCACACTGCCAGCTCTATTGGTTGTGTGGTGTGTTGGATGTGTAGGTATAATGTTGTCTATAGCTTCAGTTGATGTCCTCTCAGGTGCACATTAGAGCTCATGGTGAACATAGCTGGTAGTATCTCACAGGACTACCTAGTGCTCATACATACACACACAGTATATCTCAATAAGATCCCCTGATCTCACCACGTTTTAATAATACATGGCTTCCTAACTTTATGGTAATCACTATACATGGCATCTTTGATGCCTTTTATTGGGGGAAGTGCCATAAATCATTTTTAATCTTCAAAATCCATAGACGGCTGGCTCGTGACCAAAACTATTATTTTTTTTCGAATTTTGATTACGGGGGTTTCCATCTTTACCTGAATTCTACACAACCATCAATATCTATAGGGGAATACAACAATAGTGAAGTGTAGACAACAAATTCCACATAACTTGTATCTGCGTGCATTATGCAGGTAGTATTAACAAAATTTGCCAAGTAAATAAACTGCATAATATTTTTGTTCACTCTACGTCCCTGCATATCTCCTAGTAGCAGATAGTAAAGAATCGAAGATGCCAATGTATAGTAATCACACAGTGACATATACTACATATTATATATTGATGATATTTTGTGACGTTTACTGTTTCACTATTGCGCCACACTATTATGTTATTGTGTAATAATTAAGTATAACTACATATATAAAGGTGTTGTCTATTTTGATTTTGTTGCACAACCTACTAAATACATAATGTACAAGCGTGTAATATTACCTATTATATAATTTATAAGATTATTGTCTGTACATTTCTATGGTGATTATTGAATGTATGCAAAGCATTGAAGTAAAATTTATTTAGATATTGACGCAATGTTTCACTGGAATTCCCAGAATCCCGATCACAGAAACCTCGTCCAGGACCCCACAGTGAAACAGCCTGGTTTAGACCTCCCTCACAAACTATGGGCATCCCTAAATAGGATCCGAACTGGCCACGGGAGATGTGGGCACCTTCTCCATAAATGGGGCAAGAGGGACTATCCCCAATGCCAGTGCGGGCAGATAGAGACAGTGGAACACATTGTGGGGCACTGTCCCATCAAGAGGTTCGAGGGGGATATTCGGGAAATCCATGAGGTGACGCCAGGGGCAGTTGAATATCTGAGAAATATTGACGCGGAGCTCTGACTCAGACTCCCAGATCATTTGTACAATGGTTGAATTCGCATACGAAAGAAAGAATAATGTTTCACTGCCTACCCTCGAGTGATGCAGTTTGCTGAAGCACAGATTAGTGTTGGGAAATAGCGCCATATTTTACAGTCGAAATAATCAAAATCATTCGTAATTCACAATCAATTTCAATAACACTCAGACCTACAAGTTTTCCTTCCCACTTCACAATAAGCTAAAAGCTTGTTTTCTCAGTTTAACATCAGCAATTAATAAGACTACATATAAAAATTGTCTGAATAAAATAGTTTTATTCTTAGAATATATCTTCTTACATTATATCTACGAATTAGACTAAACCATAGAAAAATTGGATTCAAATGCATTTCTGGTTGTGGCAATACATGTACATAATAAATTAACTTGGTGAATATTATTTGATAAATTCATTTCAGTTCAATGTTCTCAAGTGGCCTGCACAAAAAACACATTGAAGTAGACAATATCTTATGCTTGTGTAGCTCGGATCGACGTCCTCAGCATAAATTAAAACATAAAGTGATCACATTATAACCCAGTCTTTTCACTCTTCATTGTACGTCTGTTGAGAAAACTTCTTTCTTCTTTTAGGTGAAGAACCGTCAAACTTTCCGAAAGACTGCAGCGCAGATATTAACGTACAATCATCTTCCATTGTTTTATATTGTTTAATAAACTCCTCCAAGGCACCTTTAAAAGCCGACGGATTGTTCTCTATACGATTACAAATTTCAGAGAAGATATCTTTCGCAACAATCAACAGTTTGTAATTCTCATATTCTTCTCGACATTCCTCACTTAACACGGTTTCTTCCAATATAACTTCCCCATCTTCAAGCGACATCATTGTGTCCTCTTCCTGACTTTCAACAACAGTGGTGGTAAGAGGTACGTCATATTCAATACTTTCTTGTAATTTCTGTTCACCTTTGAGTCTCGATTTAGACTTCTTGCAGGACGAAGGAATGTCCGGATCGTGGTTGTGATTCTCATATATTCTCACTTTGCACACTAGCCTGCAAATACAACAATTTCAGAATGTTAGTATTGAATAACAATCAGGAATATTAGAAAACCACTACCGTGATGGAATAATGGAACCTCGTAAAGCCTGTTGGTATCATCTGGATCCAGAGAGCCCAAGATAGTTCACTATGGAAATAAGTGAAGAAGCCTTCGTCCAGGAGTGGACAGGAATGGGCTGAGAAGAAGTTTGATTTTTTGAAAGACAGGAAATAATGACAGATCGAGTATACAGAGTATGAGTATGAATATGTGGGGAGTTTGTTTACTAGAGATGGACGCTGTGATGGAGACATTGAAAGAAGAAAGCTGTTGGGTACTAGGACATACGGTGCACTCAGACCAATCGTTAGTAGTAGCAATGTGGCTACCAAAGCAATGCTGTCTAATTATAGTGCCAACCTGCATGTATGCTAGTGAGACAAGGACATGGCTGGAGAAAAATGAATCAGGACTGAATGCAGTGGAAATGAGATCGTTGAGAAGAATGTGTTGGAAAACCAATACAGTATGAAATATATTACTTACTTATTGTCTGAAGTTCCTTTTTTTATTACTATTACAAATTCTGCCGGACAATTTGTGTTTTTTTTACTCGGCTTATTTTTTTGCGAGTTACGATGACAACGAAGTCTTTTCTGAAAAAGTCAATAAACATGTCAGATTTATAAACAAAATATATCCATAACTTCTCCATTCTTCTTGGGTGTACCGTTGTCGAGCTTTCGGCCTACTACATTAGTCCTGAAGTAGGTCGAAAGCTTGACAACATCGACAATCTACACACGAAACACCCGAGAAGAATGGAGAAGACAAGGACCATGAAAATCTACAAAGCTAAAATATATCCAGTTCAATAAAAAGATTGTTCATATTGCAAATATACTTCATTGAACGAGTGCTGTTGAATGTTTGTTTTTTACCATACTTTTTTTTCATGTATTCGTTTCGTTTTTTCAATTTTCAAGCTGTAATATCTATTAACTTTATGTACTAATGGCCTTGCGCCGTGTGTTATTTAAAATAAAAATAAAATAAAATTATATAATAGACCCAGGGGCCCAGGAAAGTAATTAAGAGTATTCGATGCCCGTAATTTAAAATATAAACACTTGTTTCCTACCTCTAATAACAGACTGGGTCTCCTTTTGATTGTGACTACTCGATATCTTGTATTATTAATTGACTTAAACTCCTCTAAGAATTCATTAGACTCTTCTATTGTCTCAATGTTGAAACTGATCTTACACATGAAGCCTGTCTCCCACTTCTGACACTCTAAGATTGTATAATCATACTGCTTTGGTAAGTGATCCTGAAAGAAATATAGTAAAATTATATAAATATCGCAACTTACATAATAATAACAATACAAAACACAGAATAAAAAGTCAAAGCAGTCAAAACCACATCAAAGCATTATTGTATAATGAAATGATGCATGGTTAATTAGTTGGAGTTGGTCCAGCGAGTGCTTCCTTTTTGACTCAGCCCAGATGGGTGAAGATGCAAGTGTATTCACCAGAAGCCAAACGAAAAGTAAAGTAAGTAAGTAATTAGTTGGAAACTAAGAAATAAAATCTTTACTATAGATATAGATAATCATAAACTATGGGAATAAAAAACAGTCAGCTGAAAGTTAATTCACAAGGAGAAACTAGCGCCAATCATGGTGGCAACACTACAAACTACACACTTGGAAGAGTTGCAAGGTAAAATCTCTCGCAGCTACCACGAACAAGCACTAATTCATAATGACCGGCTTGGGTCTATTAGAATGAAATACACACATTAGTTGAAGAATGCTTGAGATGAGAATGCTTCATATTCTGAGGACAGACGCAGTTACTAATAGTCCTGTTGTTTTCGGCAGAACTAAATCTGATAGACGAGGGTTGCCCATGGAAAAACAGCATAAAATTTAAAATTTGGGGCACAGAAATCAGTTACATATCAGATTCTTAATAGTAGATGTAATCTAGTCATAAACATACCAATAAAAAAGTGCACTTTTCTATGTCCAAGGTTTCCTCTTCCACCCTAGGAATTGTTATGGTTTTTTCCATTTTACCGCCCTTCAGAGGCTGCGATATATGATCCAATAATTCTGGGTGACACTGTCTACGATGCCTGTGCAAGGCGCTCTTGTAAGAATATGCTTTGTCACAAAACAAACAAGGAATATGTTTAGGGATTTTTTCAATTTTTATTCCGTGACACAAGAACATGTGCGACTTTAAATGATGTTTTGCTTTGAAAGTTGCACCGCATTTACAAATAAAAGGTCTATCTGACATATTTGTGCTACTTTTTTATATATTATTCGAACGAACAACATTATTACACGATTTGCAAACAATCATAATTTTGACAACTACGAGTTACGACAGAAGACAGAACTGACATGGAACTGACAACTGACTAGTGTTGAGTGTTGCCGTTTCAAAAATAGCAAAAATACCAAATGTTTCTCGAAAAACTACTAGAATACACTACCTACCTAGATCGATATCGAAAAAAATACTAAAAAATACCAAATTATTTTATGTTGACGGGAGTCCTTGGGAAACGATGAAAAACTAAAACTGCCTAATTATTTTATAAATTCATGACGAAATGCCAATAAAACACTTTACATTCTAATGGCATGGATTTTGTTTCATTATCTCATACTGCATAGCTGTAATTAATGGATTGCAACCAACTTTACTGACGTGTCCAAGTGCCCTAGGGCCTAGGGATGAAAAAGAACAATAAAACAATAAAACTGTTGACCTTGACCAAGAAAACATCGTTGGGCGAGGGAGGAGTTGGTGGAAAAAAAATCCTGACAAAATTCATTTCATTTTCTTCATTATTTATCGTTTATGCTTAGACATGGTTTAGAGAATCCAATATTCATATCGCCGCTCGCTTTTTACTTTGACTAAAGCGACACAGGGTCAACTTTTCAGGAGAGCGATTTAAAGTTTAAAAAAACAGAAAAACCCTGATAACTTTTTAATTTATGAACCGATTTAAATAAATTGTATGGGGGTTTTGTTTATGGATTTTTTTTCTATTTTTTAGTATATAATGTTAATAAATATAGTCTCTTTTGTGTGAGTTAGATGGCGCTTAATCCCTTAATGCCTAACTTGATATTTAGTATAATTTGAAATTTATTAATTCAAAACAAGTAAATGACCACTTTCCTTAAAATCATGAAAATTCAAAATGACTAACATGCCATTTGTACTCTTCCACCAAAAAAAAAAAAAACAAAATGACTTACACGTCATTTATTTTTTTTTTTCTAATAATTCAAAATGACTAACACGCCATTTGTACTCTTCCTCAAAAATATCAAAATGACTAACACGTCATTAATATATTTTTTCTAATAATTCAAAATGGCTAATAGAACTTTTTGTGACAAATTGTATCAAGCAGAACGTCTAAATTAGCACTGAAAATAAAATCGTTATAATTCAAAGTGATTAATGCAACCATGTTTTCCAAACACTTCCAAGTTAAAATGGCTAACACACAAACTCTTGTATTTTATATAGAATTTTGTGAGTAATAAAAGCTGAAGATCAATGTATTGGAACTCTAAGTATTCATCTTCATATCTGTTTCAAAAAAGAAGGAAAGAAAAAGTTTTCTAAATATATTATTTATAAATATTTCTTAAATATATTCTAAATAGGTATATACATTATCATACCCATACCCATACATACCCATCGCACACAAAAGCAACACGTGTATTGACAATGAAGTTGTTAGTTGAACGACCGATAATACTATTTTCAAACCTTATAATTCTGTTTCAAACATTTTGTCTTAAACGACGACAGATGTACCAAATATCAGCTATCGTTATAACCGCAAAAATACTAAAGTGCAAATTCAATTATAAACAATTAGTTAGAACGATTAACGGATAACATAAAATTAAAATGTAACAATCCAATGTGACTAATGGCCATTTCAATTAAATTCAGTATTAAGTAGAAATGACTTAAAAGACATGTAAAGAGTAATATCCAAAATTCAAAAAGTCTAAACGACAACTTAACATTATTTAGTATCATGTAAATGTGACTAAACGAAGGACATGTTTAGATTTAATATTATACGATTTGACTAAAGTGCATCTGTCTAAATAATTTTGATAAGTCAAAAAAGCTAAAGCGCCACTCGCATTGTTTAATGTGTTAAGTTTGTTTTTCTTATAAACCAAACATTCATGAATTGTGAAAATTTGGCAAAACAAAGCGCCATTCGCGATTTATAAGTTGTTATTTTCGTCGCTTTACCTATTTTTTGAAAGATAAAAGTTGGTTTTTTATTTGACTAAACGACCAAAAAAGTTGTCTGATTGACCTTGAACTTGGACCATTCGATAAAGCTCGCCGAGACGATTCCAACGATATATATAACTCATTTTATACCTAAGTGGCGCTTAAGTCAAAGTAAAAAACGAGCGGCGATATTCTATTCATAAATCAATCGGTTTGACTGATATATTTCTGAAAAACCTCAGAATGGAAAGCATTTTCGTATTGTAATAATGAGTTAAAAAGAGACAGCTGCGTTCCCTGCCATGCAGTCTAGACTCCTCACAGTGTGGGCTTCACATAATGCTTTGAAGAAGCATTCCATAGGTAGTTATAGCTGGAAACCAGCGTATTTATTGGACGCCATATTGAATTTCTAACAATGTGCAATTTCAGTTTAGTTTTGACAAATTGGTATCACTGATTGTATATAAAGCGGTGGTGGGGACGCGAGATTTGAAATGGCAAAATACCCTTAGTTCAAAAATTTACCACGCGCGGCGCTAGTAATTCTTTCATGTCTCTTACAGACCTACTCCTATATCATGACATTGTCAGTAAATTGTTCTATCTATCTATTCTATATCCTCACGCCACCTCCCTTGCGGGGTAGGCAGAGAGAACGGATCGCCAGACTTTCCTATCCTGACACACACTTCGGACTTCCATCACATTCATGCAATTCCTCATACATATTCTCCGATTACTTTTACTCAAAACAGGTCCGTCCTTGAGTATCTGGTCAACATGGTCCAGCCATGTGGTTCTTGGACGGTCGCGTTTCCTTACACCTCTTCTTTCACCCTGATAAATTTTCTTCGTTATTCTTTCATCATTCATTCTCTCCACATGACCCAACCATCTCGACTTGTTCACTTTCATTTTAGTCACAACATCCTTTTTACATTCACTCAACTCTCTAATCATTTCTTTCATCGTTCATTCTCTCCACATGACCCAACCATCTCAACTTGTTCACTTTCATTTTAGTCACAACATCCTTTTTACATTCACTCAACTCTCTAATCATTTCTTTCATCGTTCATTCTCTCCACATGACCCAACCATCTCAACTTGTTCACTTTCATTTTAGTCACAACATCCTTTTTACATTCACTCAACTCTCTAATCATTTCCTTCCTTATTCTATCTCTCAATGTTTTTCCACACATTCTTCTCAATGATCTCATCTCGACAGCATTTATACTTGATTCATCCTTCTTCAGCCATGTCTCACTTGCATACATCAGTGTTGGTACCAGGATGGCGTTGTGCACCAACAACTTTGCCTTTGTCGATACGTTGCGACTTTTGAAGTGTGTGTCAGGATAGGAAAGTCTGGCGATCCGTTCCCTCTGCCTACCCCGCAAGGGAGGTGGCGTGAGGATATAGAATAGAACAATTTACTCTCTGCCTACCCTGCAAGGGACGTGGCGTGAGGGTATAGAATATAGATAGATAGAACAATTTACTGACAATGTCATGATATAGGAGTAGGTAAGAGACATGAAAGAATTACTAGCGCCGCGCGTGGTAAATTTTTGAACTAAGGGTATTTTGCCATTTCAAATCTCGCGGTGGGGACACGAAGCTAGCGAACGAATTGAGAACCGTCAATTTGAAAGTCCGAGTAGCGCCGAACAGCGAACGCTGAACAACTCGCGCGCGCTTGTCGCCGTCAGCCGTGTCGGTCCGTGTGCGGTTATAAAAATAATAAATCGAAGTGAATATTTTGTTGTTTTAATTTAATAACGAATCATAAATAAAAAACGAACATCTCTGTAGTTTGTGTGTTGCGGCTTTGTATCTTTATAATATTGTAATAGTATTGTGTTCATTATGATGGATAACGGAGTTATGGGGATGGAGCAAGGGGTCTACGGAGATGGATATATGGAGCCCGAGGAAGAGTGGGAGCGAGAGGGACTACTGGACCCCGCGTGGGAAAAACAACAAAAGAAGGTCAGTTACATCCCTGGACCCTGATCTCGGGACCCTTCGTCCATCGCCTTAGAAATTCCATCTGACACCTGTCACGAATGCATTCCGGCGACTTGCATCAAAATGACCTACGATATTTATTTTGATTGCACATCCCATACATACAAACAGTAGGCATTACTTTTTGCGCATACCCCAGGTAATTTGAGGTTATGTACAATGTCAAGTGTAAACAAACTTTTGATTTTGAGAATGATGACTTAAAACCTTCATATTCTAGTGAACTTTCGCTGCTACGAGTTCAGATAGTTCATCTACAGTCGGCCTGTGAATGAAATATGATACAGAATGCGTCATTTTAGTTAATTTTGCGGCCGCGATGCACTGCGAACCATCTTCCGACAAAACGTACCTAGATTTTACTGATTTTAGTTTCGTTGAGATGTAATTCTATCGCCTATTCATTAAATTCTGACTATATCTCTATTTATAATAAGATTTTAGTACAGTTTTGTGATAAAGAAGTAACTGTCACGACATTTTCATTTAGATTTTCTAGTTTTTTTATTTTAATAAAACATCAAAGATATTTGTGTAGGTGTGTTTTAAAATTACATATTATATCGTATGTGATATTATAATTGGTATATGTATAGAAATTATTGGGTAACAGACTAGTATCCCAGCTTCTGACATCCTTGGAGTTGTTCCAAAATACATTTTACTATTATTATTCTCATTTAACAACTTGTAAAATTTCTCATTTTCTCCACACACACACATACACACACACACACAAGAATATAATAAAGATTATCTAATCATGATATCGTTTACCCCGTTTTATAAATTGTATTTTTCATTGTCAAAAAAAAAGTTTCAATTTAGACACTCAATGAGTCATATTATGCTGGATTTGACCAACTTTTTCGTGAGGTGAGGAATAGCGGGGATAGGAGCCACTTATCATTATTTTTCCATACAAAATTTGTGCTAGGTGGCTCCTATCTCCGTTATTTCTCACCTAAAAAGTTGGTGATATCCAGCTATAAAATATCAAAAATAAGGAAAACTAAATATTTGGATTAAAATCCACAAAAAATGAGTATTCGAAGATTTGCACCCTCATCATCAGGCCATTGTGAATAAAGTTTATTGGTGATGAGGGTGCAAATCCTCGAATACTAGTCGCGAAAGCAAAAGTCGTTTTTGTGGGTTTTAATCTAAATACCTTTTTAGTTTTTCATTGTTTTCCTTAAAAGTGGACTTCCACCGAGTACCAACGGTCGAAAACATCGGGAGTATCAAAAATAGTTAGGTATCTGTCGATTAAATCAAGTTAAGAATGTAAAAATGTTCCTATTGTAAAACTACACATTTTAAGATATTAACATGGTAGTAAAAGCAGCCATAACCCATATAAATTTTTAACATAAAAAGTGACTTGCTTTCAAACGAAGCAATCTGCAATGTATGAGAGTCAAGAACAGCAATTTACCTAGATAATAATAATAATAATAATTGGAACATTTATATAGCGCCGTCTTTGTGCCGGAGCACCTCGAGGACGCTTCACAAAAAAGCAACATTGTATAATAAAAAGTCATCACCAACAAAATGTTTGTGTCCAAGAAATAAAATCATAATACATACATAATATACATACAATACCTTAGATACATAATATTATGTATCCGCGTCAGATTAACTATAAAAATACATATATACATATGTGGAATTTCAATAATGTAAGTGATATGAATAATAAAATAAAAATATAAATAATATAAACAATAAATATGGGTCAATAAAACTGATTGAAAAGGTGCGTCTTTAGGTCCCTTCTAAAGGTTTGGAAGTTGGCAGCGACCCTGAGCCCCAGAGGCAATTTGTTCCATAAGTTAGGGGCTGAAACAGAGAAAGCACGATCACCATAATTGGTTAAGCGCTCCCTGTGTGGAAATTGTAGCTCATAAAGTGCACTCTGGGCTGACCTCAGAGCACGCTGCCTCGTCCCAAGATCCCTCAAAGTACACAGATCCTCAATGTATGTAGGTGCCAAGCCATTTAGTGCTCTATAAAACCATTGTGCACACTTTGAATTGTTGAAATTTCCCCTGAATCTGTCCGAGGTTAGATTAATGTTGTTTGATCATGCTATACGATTCTCATAATTATAGATATTTAATTACCTAGTACCTAATTAAAGTTACACCTGTCGCCTTCCTGTGTTTTAATTATATTCTTTCTTTAAGTGCCTACACTTTGAATTTTAAAATTTAGCCCAGTTTTTTCAGGGCTACATATTCACTACCTGTTTTTGAAGACAATGTTTTTTTTCAATCATCCCTGGCATTCGATCCACTAGTTTACATTCCTAGTTTTCACTAGGTTTTTAACTCGGGACCCCATCCATTAGAGTTCACGAATTTACTATCATCTATTTAAGTATTTTTCGTAAAGTGTGTAGTTTGAATAAATTAATGTTACAGATCTAATTCTTTCTTCCTTGCCTCTTCCCAGTTCACCTGGGGTCGGCTCTTCTGGTACGCAGTCTCCAAGTCTTTCTGTCTTTTGTCATCTCATTTAAGATCTAATATATCTAGTAATTGGATTTGGTTGTTGAGTTTAAGTAATACTATGATGCACGAATGTGACGGAAGCAAGAAGGACAGGGTAGTCTGGCGTTGTGTCCTTGCTTAATTCTTGAGGTGAATCAGACAAACTTCGCTACCTACCTACTTGATTTCATAAGTGTGCACAATATGTTCCTTGTGTAAATGACTGTCGTATGTTTATAACATACGAGTATGTAGATGTATAAAGGTTAGGTGGATATAATATAATTTAGTATTTTATTGTGTAGTATGTACTACGTGCAAGTGTATGTGAGTTGGACCTAGTTTATATTGAGTTGAGAGTCATCGTCCCATTCTTAAATCTTGGATGAAAGTCAAACTGTAAAGAGGTCGCTGTTAACTCTTCTAGCTACTGCTCTAGCTACTTACAATATTATTATAATTATTATGTATCATACTCGTATATTATGTGCTAAGTTAATTTATTGTAAATTATAGAGTAAAATCAT
The DNA here is from genome assembly GCA_963576895.1 of Ceraclea dissimilis. Taxonomy (NCBI): domain Eukaryota; kingdom Metazoa; phylum Arthropoda; class Insecta; order Trichoptera; family Leptoceridae; genus Ceraclea; species Ceraclea dissimilis. The sequence continues at coordinate 364,861 of OY756372.1, forward strand.
TGTTTAAATTAATGAATGAACGAATGAAGATTTATTTAACACACTCATATAACAGTTAAACACAAAAAAATACAAAATAAACATACATAAGACAACAAGGTACATGGGAAATTGTACTGCCCCACCAGGCCAGAGTCTGTTCTGGGGCAGTAGACACATAGGTGAATATTACATCTAACAAATAAGATTACCACTAAGATACTAATATTCACTAAGAAAAAGAAAGCAAGCAGATATCAATGCACTTTGAACAACCGCCGGTTAGAAAACTTTTTTCCCCATTCTTCCCGTTTTCCCATTTAAACAGCAGAACTTTTTTCCCGTTTTCGCATTAGAACAGCAGAAATGTGTTTACAGGTTATAGATACTACCATATTTTTTTTTCACTGGGGTGAGCTTATTTTAGTTTAACATTGGTGGTATCGTCCTAAAGTCATAAACTTTGAAAATTTTAATATATTTTAGAATCCGACACGACACATCCTAAAAAACAATTCAAGATAATTTTCTTGGTAAAAAATATTCCAAAAATACCTGAATCGATCATTTCGACCAGATCCTTAGGAGTAAAAGGAACCGGAGACCGTGTGTGACACATTTTTAAAATTTATTCAAATAAAATAAATAGGTAGTTAAATAAGAAAAAAAATCTTGTATTTTGTGATTAGGCTAGTCAAACTGGAAAATTAAAACATTTTAATTAAATTTTGTAATAACCTTCGCTACCATCACATGCCACGCGAAAATAAGTTAAGTTGAATGACAGTTCTGTATTCATGAAACATGTCACTTATTTTATGTGTAGGTATCTATTTTAATAAAAAGCTAAATGTCTGTTCGCTTTAATTCTCGTTTCCTGTAGAATTACAAAGCTTTCTATAAATTTCACTTTTTAAATAGGTAGAACAAACCCATTTAGTAAAAGATGGTAAAAACTTCAAAAGTGTGTCTAGACGATTCACAACAAATCGCCGTAAATTATCTCAAAATATTAATGCTACCCCACCAACACGGTATATACCAGGAATGAAGTAACCAGTAAATACCGTGGGTGTATAAAAACACTGCATTCCCTTGTTTGATCTAAAGCAGCAAGCGTTATTAAGGCTCCCGACCCAACTATGACGTCACGGTGATTTCCCACGGCATTAAGACTCGCGACCCAACTATGACGTCACGGTCATTTCCCACGGCAAAAAACCGAAAAAAATCTTTTACGGTTATTTCTTAGATAAAGGTTCATTGTATCTACTCCTTTTTTCCAAAGCATATTTAGTGAGGGTTGTCGAGATCTAAGGTCTCCCGTTTTTAGAAAATTTTGAAATGTCAGTACTGTTCAAACCCTCCGTGTATTTTCACGGGTAGACACACCGACTAGTATTATTAAATAATTATGTAGGTAGGTGGCTGGAGACAGTATGTACATTCTTGCATACATAGTTTTGTATATATTGTATATTTATTTATTCGCATCGGCTGTACAAACAAGAGTGTCTTTATATTTTTAGTTAGATAAGAATCTCTTATATACGATAATAACTCACACTGTATTGTAGGCATATGTATGTATAGTTAAATGTAGATATCTTACCTTACAATATGCAGAATATATTAGGTATAAGTGGGGACTGGAAAAAATCGCTGGTATTTTTCGGGAAATGTGGTGTTATTTTTTGCAAAAAGGGGTGTTATTTTTCACAATTTTGGCAAAATGTGTTATTTTTCATACATTTATATCATTAACGTGGACAATTTTGCGGCGTTTAATACAAGAACATAAAAAAGTTTTCGATCGTAAACAACATTAAAAATCCCTAAAACGATAATAATAAATAACAATAAAATAAAACAAAAATATTTGAGAGAAATTAAAACGCCTTTTTGCAAGATTTTTTTCAGTGTGGTTCTTCTTACTTTCAAAGCCACATTCTTTTTGATAATGTTTCAATTACGATGTTTTCCAAAATAAAGATCTAAATTCGCGTCATATATTCGGAAATTCGCGTTATTCATGTAAAAGAGTACTATAATTCGCATTATATGTGTAAAAAACACGAAATTCGCGTTATTTGCGTAAAAAGCGCGAAATTCGCATATAAATTTGTTTCATCACAACCGCGACATTTCCAGTCTCTAGGTATAGGATTTGATTATAACGTACAAGCATTCGACATGCCATTCTTTAAGGATTTATGATGTGTAAATGTTGGCTATTATGTACATATGTAACTTCATCCGGCGTAGTGTCCAAATCTTGCAGTTGAATTTTAACTCATTTCCAAACCACCTTAGAGCTCTGAAATTTTCAGCGATTGTGTATAGAAAGATTATAAATACGTGTATAATTTTTTTACGATTTTGAATCCTGACCCTGAACTAACAATTCCTTCCAGTACTTGTCTAGTGCACTGTAAACTGTAAAGATTATTCGAAATAACAGTAATTTACTTATGAGAAAAAAATTATAGCGGCCAATTTTTCAAGGCCTCCGTTTGAAAGCTGCGTTTTTTACTTAGTTAGATTAGGTATCAACTATAGATTAAATAGATATGTACAAGAATACAATTCATTTGGAATAATTAACATCAGGTAGAGGTATGCCATTATTGCGCGTACCTCTACCTGTTACGTTGTTGCGCGTGCGCATACCTGAAACAGTGTATCTTTTGACAGTCAATTTTTAATAACTTATTTTTAAATATATTCTGATTCCAAACCAGTAATAAGCTTCAAAATTCTTCTAATTACATCTTACTAAAAAATATTTGATAAAGTGCTTCAATAATCAAAGATCTTACTACATCGTTGAATTGATAAACATTGTATTACTTGTTGTGCATATATCAATCAGGGATACTAAACAATATAATGTTACAGTGCAACGTTTGTGACGGCCCATTGAGCCCTTCTAAAGCTCTTAAATGCTCAAGGTGCTTGCTGTCGGCGCACTCTAAATGCTTGGGCAAATCCCAAGAGAATTTTAAAAAAATGTCCTCCATCTCCAGGGCCTCCTGGAAGTGTGGCGATTGCAAGGCTAGCGACCCCAGGAGCAACGCCGCCGCTACAATTGATTCTCCTGCCCCGTCCATCCCGCCTCCTGCCCTGCTAGCATCTCAGGCCGACTCAATTTTGGCCAAATTAACCAAAATTGAGGGGGAGATATCTCCCCTAAGCACTATGAGTAAGGAGGTTGGAGAAATACGTAGGTCCTTGGAATTTCTCGGGGAGTTATGCTCGGCGTTGGGGAAGAGGGTGGAGACACTTGAGGGAGAGATGCGCGTTATGCAGGCGGCAGTCGCCGCAGACTCAAAATCGCTCAGGACGGTCTTGGTGCGGGAAGACGAGAGGGAGCAGCTGGCAAGGGCCAACAATGTTGAGATCCGGAATGTCCCAATCACCACCGGTGAGAATCTCCTGACGTTGGTCCAGGAATTATCACGGAAGGTGGGATTTCAGCTGGTTCCTGAAGACATCGATTATGTGACGAGAGTCGCCACGAAATCTACTCAAGTGAAACCTATAATCCTGAGATTCACGAGAAGATACAGGCGGGAGGAGTTTGTTGCTGTCTCCAGGAGGGCCAAGATCACTACTAGCCAGCTGGGATATTCAGGACCTGATACACAGATTTATGTTAACAATCATTTAACGGTGAAAAACAAACAGCTGTTGTCGCAGGCCAAGGAGAGGGCGAGGGAAGCGGGATACAAGTATGTGTGGGTCAAAGAGTTTCGTATACTGGTACGAAAAAACGAGACATGTAAACCTTTTTTAATAAAAACAGAAGAGGACTTGCTGAAAATCAGCAAGGCCTCAACACCCGAATAACCTACTGCCGCGCTCGCCTGACACCGCTTTCTGACCCCTGCCTTCCTTTAAATAAATGTCTTACCTATGCGCCTATCTGCGTGCATATAACACCTGTTCTTGGTCTAATTGTTATAGCTCTGTGTTTGCCTTTCTTTATCCTTTCACACCTTCTTCTTATACTTACCTCTAATTACCTTATACCTTCCTCCACCCATGCAACCACCTATCCTCTCTTTTGTGTGCTCCATTCTGTTGTATACAAATTGTATCTGTTGATGATTGATGTGGATGTTGTCAGCGATTTGCTACCCACATCTTATTTACAGTGTATTATTTCACACTTGTATGAACTGCGTTTGTATTATGCTATTACTTTCTTCCTGTTTGAACTGTGTTCCAGACTAAATATTGTTATATTAATATCTTCAGTTTGCAATGAGAAATTATTTGACATATTGTCGTCATTGTACTATAGATACTTTACTCACCTTATCAACATAATATTTTTACACCTTCCATTCTACTGTAATACTTTCTACATTCTCAGAATAATATACGAGTGTGTTACCTACAAATCTATTAACTCTCAGTTGATATTGTTATATCACCAAATAAAATCACCATCTTTTATTGTAATTTTTATTGTAATTAGGGCTAATGTAACAATGCATATTGAAGCAATGGCTTGGTTACCACTACATCACATATATATTTATTGTATTAGGTTGTCAATGATTATAGAATTAGTTTCCATTTTTTCACTTGTTCCGGAGGCATTTCACTGTCGTCGCACTACATCAACGCACATTAACACTTTTATTATATGTTCTCCTGTTAGAATGACGAACATTGGCCATATTGTTGTATTCGTATTGTGTGACGCACCTGAAATGTATCCAATTCACTACCTTGTCATTGTTTCCAGATTCTGTATGTATATTAATGCTATTTATCAACTTGCCACACCACTGGAGATTGTAAGGCTGAAAAATGATCGTAAGTTGATCTATCTATCACTTGATAACACATTATCGTTCTTGCTTTTACACTATAAATTGCAACTTCGTCTAAATAAAATTCATACTTTAATGTCTGCCTTGCTAACTTATAATGGTTATTATGTTCATATATTATTTGTTATTGGATACTTGTATGTTGTTTCGGTATATTGCTATCTCTCTCCCCCTTACGCGCTATTCGTATACGTTTCGAACGCCTACTCTTATTTATACCTCATAGCGACATATTATCGCTGTCTCCTTCTCTCTAATCCAAACGCTCTGTACTGCTCCAAATATATAATGGTCTTGTCTCTCTCTGTCGCTCAGCCGGTGCTAATACTAAGTTTTACGGGTTGTCCCACTAACCATTTTTTGGATGCACTTTTTGAGACATTTTTTTCACTTTTTTCCGTTTCTATAGTGGAGTGTACTCCGGTATTCTACACATTTTTTGCTCTTTTTCTTAGTGTTGGATTTTTACTGGTCCGTTTTATTTTCATAAATCATAGTTTTCGTACATTATATTTGATAATTACTCTGCATTCACAATAGAAGAACATTCATTAAAAATTTATTACCAAAATGCCCGTGGGCTAAGAACAAAGACGGATGCTTTCTTTATAAATGTAAATTGTAATGACTATGACGTAATAGCAATCACTGAGACTTGGTTGGTCGATTCCATTCTAGACGGCGAGATCTTTGACCATAGATATAACGTGTACCGGCGTGACAGAGACATGACGGGAGTCTCCATGGGGGGCGGTGTTCTTTTGGCAATCAAAAAAGAGTTTGACTTCCCCCGGGATCCGTCCATACAAGCATACACATATGCTGTGTATATCTCTCGACGACTTTTGACTTCAATTCCAACATTACAAGATTTTCAAATGAGTTGAGTCCTAAGATTTTTGGAAATCCCGGTGATGGTTTTCTGATTCTGGGCGATTTTAACCTGCCGGATGTCACCTGGAGTTCGGAGGGCATTGGATGCTCTGGTCTCTCCCCGTCTAATTATACATCTTCAATTAGTTCACTATTTATTAATAACGTCGAGTTCTGTAATCTTGTCCAGTATAATCACGTCCCTAATTCTTCGAACAATATTCTGGATCTTGTCTTGTCAAATATTGATGTTGTGGTCGATCCAGTGGTGGACCCACTCGCTCTGCCTGTGGATAAGTTTCATATGCCTATTACTGTGAATTTAAACCTGTCACTTCCTCGGGGCCTTAACGAGAATACAAATGTGCGTCTACTTTTTCATAAGGCCGACTATGCAGATATTAACGATAGATTGGCGCGCACTGACTGGTCTTGTCTCGACACCGCGCTGTCGGTTGATGGAGCCGTTTCGTGTTTATACAATATTTTAAATGACATAATTAGCGACGCGGTCCCAAGGCGAGCTGTGACCAAGGTGCATTATCCACCCTGGTATTCGCCAGCTCTCATTAGGGTCATCAAAGAAAAGCACAAATATCACAGACGTTATGTTATCTACAAACGACCGAGCGACCGGGAATCCTTTATTATCCTCAGAAAGAGACAGAAGCATCTGGCGAAGGGGTGTCACGACGACTATGTTCGTAATTCTGAAATCAACATCTCCAAAGATCCAAAAAACTTCTGGTCATATGTAAAATCTAAAAAGGCGTCGAGCACTATTCCTAGTGTTGTACATTTGGATACTAAGAGAGCGGAGTCGGGCCAGGAGATTTGCGACCTGTTTGCTGATTTCTTTCATTCGGTTTACGAGTCTGGCGATGGAAACTCTGAACGCGATACCCCACCTGCTAAATCACTCGAAGGAATTGGTTCAGTATCCTTTACCAACGAATTGACTCTCAAATGCTTACGCTCACTCGATTCCAAAAAGGGGGCAGGTCCGGACGGAATACCCTCGGTCTTTGTCTGTAATTGTGCTGTTAATCTGGCTATTCCACTAACAAAAATATTTCATAGATCCCTCAAGGCTGGCATATTTCCTGCTGAATGGAAAAAAGCCTACATCACCCCCATATTCAAGTCGGGTTCTAGGGGTGAGGTAAATAACTACAGGCCCATATCGAAGCTCCCAGTGTTTTCTAAGGTCTTTGAAACCCTTGTACTTGATCAATTGTTCCCCGTTCTAAAAAAATCAATTACTGAGGTTCAACATGGGTTTTTCCCGGGAAGATCTACAGTCACTAATCTCGGCGTATTTACCAACATACTGTCAAATTATATGGACAATCAAATACAGGTTGACGTTATCTACACTGACTACAGTAAAGCATTTGATAAGATTGACCATAGCATCCTGCGCGATAAATTGGAGGACTGTGGAATACATGGGAACCTATTTCGTTGGCTCTCGTCCTACATAGAAAATAGATCTTTGGCAGTTGCGCTCTCGGGCTATACATCTGTCTGGAAGTCTGTTACCTCTGGTGTTCCTCAGGGATCTATCTTGGGGCCCCTGCTGTTTTCACTTTACATAAATGACATTCCTGCATGCTTCAAAAACTCCCAAATATTATTATTCGCTGACGATATGAAAATCTTTAGACCCATCATCGGCCGGGAGTGTTGCCAGGGGTTGCAGAGCGATTTGAATGCACTCGCTACCTATTGTACGCAGAATAAACTGTTTATGAATACGTCCAAATGTCATACTGTCACATTCACTCGCAACCGAAATAAAGTTATTTACAATTACAAATTTGATGACACATTAATTACAAGGAAGGATCATATACGCGACCTGGGAGTATTACTGGACAGTAAACTGACATACGAAAAACACGTAGATAATATTGTATCCAAGGCAACTAAGAGCCTCGGCTTTATTCTGAGAACATGTAAATTCTTTAACAATTTCAATACTTTTGTTCTCCTCTACAACTCTTTCGTCCGTCCTCACCTTGAGTATTGTTCTCAGGTGTGGAATCCGCGGTATATCGTATATGTTAACAGGATTGGGAGGGTACAGGAGAAGTTTATGAACTTTATTAACTTTAGGTCATACTATACATTCAAATCTTACGATGAGATCGAACGACATTTTCACCTGCCGAAGCTTATGAATCGTAGATTAATTGCTGATCAGATGTTCCTGTATAGAATTGTAAATTCCTTAGTCGACTCATCCTACTTGCTACGTAAATTAAATTTCCATGTTCCCGGTAGAATTGGCAGACACTACACCCTGTTCTATGTCCATGATTCTAACACTAACTCCGATCAAAATGAATTTGTTAACAGGTCTTGTACATACTACAATCGTAAACTCTCGGGAAATATTAATCACGCAGATTTATTTAATTCGTCTCCTTCAACATACAAGAGTTCATTGAGAAGATGTTGCACCTAGTGTGTATGTGTGTGTGCGTATTTATATATGTGTATATAAATATATATAAATATATTTTTGCATTGTATTCCATTTCATAACGATAATTTGATCTAATATAAACTTGAGTAGAATTGTACCTCACTGGATATTTCCTCCCCAATCCAATCCCTCTCCTCCTCCTCGTTCCATTCCCGTCCTATCCTTTCATATGTTGTATAATCAAAATGTCTATTAGTTAAGTTGTTTTTGCTATGTATGTATAGGTCTAAGTTTGTGTTACTGTGTTTGTGTGTTGTTATTTGTGTACAAATGTAATTGGTCAGGTTTGTCAATACATATTCCTGTTTAATCGTACTGTTGTGACTGTATTTGTACCATAAATAAATAAATAAAATAAAAATAAATTATTATATATCGATTAATATTATGAATCGATACATTCGATATTATTATTCGATTCCAAATGATGTTTTTGCGAATCATTAACAACTTGAGTAGCAGTCTACTGCCAAAATATAATTATTAATTGCAACTATAAATAATAATTAGATATCCATATACTATTAATAATTTAATAGTTATGTGACCTTGAAATATATATTTTAAGTTTATTTAATTACAGGTGTTATATATCATAATGATTTAGGTTTATTATTGATTTATAAATAAGGTAGCAAGCGAACGTACTGCAAGAATTTATTTTTTGCACTTTTTGTGTTTGATATATTGTGTACCCACTCGCAAAACTGACATGAATCATGCATGATCTGAAACTTTTACACTCACATAGATACTCGAATCGTGTGTAGATTCTTGCAGTGAGAGTCTCCTCCACGGAACATAAGGGTGTAGTTTCGGGAGAGGTTTGTCGAGGGGAGCCCTTCGGGCGAACCTTGAGCTCTGCTTTGGAAAAAATGTTTTTGCGTAAAAGACTGGATGACATAGCAGCTGAAGCTCCTGAAACATCCAGGGGTGGAGGTGGGTTTACCCCTAATGTGTTTGATGAATGGAAATAACTAGCGTGTGTAGGTTAATCTAGTTTTCTCTCTTCCTCCTGCATATGTAGAACTTAAAGTATAGTGAAATTAAAATACTGCTTCCCGTAAGAAACTGAATTCTTGAGCGGAGGGCAGAATTCTACAACCCAATAATTATTAAAACAACACATAATCGCACCAAGACTATACCTATCAGACAAAAGAATACCTAGTAGGTACATTTTTATTTAAATAAGTAATTTTCTCTCAGACAGGCATACACATTACATATCGTCCAAATACATTGATTGATATTACAATAATAATATTTGGATTGAAACAGTTATGTTATTAGCCCAACTCCATACAGATCTTAATCATTCTCATTATTCGCTATCTCTAGTAATTCTGCATACTTATCTGGTTTAATTTTTTATCAATATTTTTCTCCCAACTATGCTTAAATTTAAATTACAGTTCTCGTCTTTGTGTATCCACTTTTGTTAGTAAACATTGTTCAGTTTTATTTTAGTTATTTTTTTATTTTATTTGCACAAGTTAAAAGATGTTTGAACATTTTTATTCCGTTACCTACATACTTAACATGACTCTACCAGTATTTCAGTCATTATTTAATTTACAAATAATAGCAACAAAGTTGTGGTACATAAGTACAGCTTTGTATTTTTATTATTTTTCAAATTCAGCAACTGGGATCACCACCGATTCTGAATGTGGCTATTTAGGGTGCAGTTAGGCACACCCATGCATGTGCCGTTAATCGTTTAATAAGGTTTTGCACTCCTACACACTGGAAATCTGTAATTATATAGATCGATAGATAGAACCTTAATGAACTAAACTCCATACATAGCGACTATTTTGATTTCTTCGATTTTTATTTACCTACCCTCTCAACCATCTACCATTTTGTCTACTGAGGCACTTCAGTACCTGAACTCTCACAATCTTTATCTTCGACTCTGGTCTCTCCAATGTCTTACGATGCATTTATCTTTCATAAGACAAATTCACATATTTTTTATATCAGGAATGAGGTTTGCCACCCGTTTTGAATATCATATTTAAGCAAAGAGAACGATGTAACGAAACTGCGGTCTTGAGCGAAATTATAATACAACATATATATTTCTAAGAAATGCAGCAGAAATTCCAGTTTAAAAATGTTTATTTTAGAGTCAACAACCAATTCATTCAGCCAAGGTGGAGAAAGGACATATTTAATTTGTATGGGACGTGTAGGATGATTAAACTTCAAATCATAACTTTATGTATTATTTAATCAATATTATACAATAATAACTGCCAGAGTTGTAGTAGTAGGTTTAAAGTTACGGAAAAACCAAATAAACCTTTAAAAAATGAGAAACTTTTCTATAAAAAGAATTTCTTTTTGTTGGACAAGAATTTCATAGCTTTTACAATATAGTACAGTTTTTTTATAATAGCTCACGTGTGTGTTTTTAGACATCAAAATATACACGAAATTCATGTACGTTACAAATTTGTAATTTGCTGCATGCTTGGCTCAATATATTCAGTCGAACTAGCTGTTATTACGTGCCTGTAATTTGCTATGTGACTTGCAAGCAGAATTAATAACTTCCTGCGGAGAACATCACGAATTTGGACGTGTCATATCGGTGATTGATGGATGATACTGGCTGGTCACTGGTGACCTCAATTATACACTAACTCATACGTGTGAACTGAACTTAATGTAAGTAATTTAAGTACACCAGACACCAGTGTTTGGTTTAACTACTTATCATAACATTAATTATTATCAATTTTTTATAGACTGTCAATAAAATCAGGAGCCCATATATTCTATCTATCCCCTTACGCCGTGTCCCTCGCAGGGTAGGCAGAGAGAACAGATCTCCAGACTGTCCTATCCTTACACACACTTGGTAGCCTGGTTGGAAACGCGTTCGACTGTTGATCCGGCGGGTGAGGGTTCAATCCTCGATGACGACTTACACCACTTCACGACACAAGCGTACTGTGAAGTGTTCAAGGGTACCTATATTTGGGTTTATTTCGATAAACCCAGAGCCATTAAAAAAAACTTCATGCTTCCGTCACAGTCATGCAATTTGTCATACACAATGTACGATTCATTTTACACAGAACACGTCCGTCCTGGTTTACGGACGTTTGTAAAGTTTCAGATCACTAAGTACCTAGTCAGGAAGAATCGATTGAAAGATTTGCGCACAGACAAAAAAAAAACACCACAGCGAAGTTCAGTAAAATCTCGTAAAAAGTGGGGGGTAAATATACCTTCCGGGAATCCCACGGGAAACACCGATACATTTCGACATAGGTAAAATTGTGTAGGAAAGTAATGTTAACTTAGGTAGGTAATAAGTTTCTGGGTCATTTACTGCGCGTAGAATTGTATATAGAATATTCCTATACGATTTATCTTATATCACCTGCTATTCATTAGTCGCATGATTTATTGTTTCGTAGATCGACCCACAGCTTTCACAACCATCACAAGTATTCATTTATCAATTACCTTCAATGCTTTTTGTTATATTCTCTTTAGGTTATTTTAACTTGCCGACAAACTTAGATATTGCAGATATTTGATTTTGTCAAGTTTCTGATGCACTAATCCTTGCTTTCTGTCCTTGTCTTCACTGTCTGTATTGGTTGAGCTTACTCAAATTTTTTCATCATATTATACCTAGCATTATATTTATTTATTATATAGTTATACTTGAGATTACGCAATACACATATATATTAAGAGTACGCATATTGACATTTCAAAAAATTCTAAAAACGGGAGACCTTAGATCTCGACAACAGCTACTAAATATGCTTTGGAAAAAAATAGACTAGATACTCATACATTGAACCTTTATCTAGGGAATAACCGTAAAATAGTTTTAATTGAAGCGAAATTAACCCCTAAAAATGAAAAAAAAAAACGCTGTTTTTACCATTTTATCATGCGATTGTTCATGCGATTTTGAACCTTAAAGCCGCGGGAAATCAGCGTGACGTTATAGTTGGGTCGGGAGCTTTAAGATGTATCTACAAGTGTTTTCCATAACCACCGTACCAGATTTTAATATACCTACAAGCAGTTTTGTATAGGTATTTTGTACTCGTATATATGTACTGTCTTTTTACTTTCATTATTTCATGATCAAATAACATTTAGTGCCAATCTCTCTGGGATGTACTAGTTGTTACAAAATACACAATTATTGCAGTAGTACGTAAAACAGTATTTTACTGAAAAAAAAAGTTTGAATCTAAATCTGACTTGTCTGATTCATATTGACGAGTTAGTATTTCACAAATCTGTCCCGTTTGTGTGGGCTGGTATTAATATCTCTAAATGAAAATCACAATTCCATTATTCTAAAGACATTATTACTCTGATGCTATTACATAAAATACTACAATACCTACTCCAATAGATCTATATTGACTTCACTAGTAAAGTATTTATAGTTCATTGTTCTCTAGCCAGAGTATTGTTGTGAAGTTTTATTATTAAAATAAAATCGTTTTTCAATCACTTCAATCCTTGACAATGTACTTGAGTGTTGAATAATATGTTTGCCAGATGTGTTTGACAAAAAAACTGTTAAAGATAAATTCTTCCTATACCTGAAAAAGCGATTTTTATACCTCTAATGAGAAGCCTAATTAAACGATATTTTCCCTTAAATAAAAACAAGAAGTTTGTGTATGTGCTATGAAAAAGGCCGTTGATTACCTGACATTTCAGCAGAATTCGACCGGCAGTTTGCTGGGGCGATGAGCTTCGGAGACGTTGACTACAAGGGCGAATGGAACTTCTTCAGAAATAGCATTCGTAGAGAAAATGGGTACCAAGTGTAGAGGGATGATTACAAAAACATTAAATAACGCCTGTCTTCGCTTAGGCAATATGTTAATGCAAGGATGTGTACCTACATATTATACTCGTATTTCAAATTTCAAGGTTCTGACCCTAGTACTCTAGTCTAGTATGTGTGAACAACCAGCAGGTGTATTTATTTTCATGTAGTATTGTCGCGAAGAACCTGGTTGAGCGCTAAGCCAGTGGGAGAACACACTACATAGAGATAGCATACAGGTGGTGTTAGGTTAGTATTGTTTGTATACAGGTGAACTTGCAGAACATTACGTCTGTACTTCATTACGTCATCCGAGCGGTAATTCAATTACTATAATCAATTTCCTATCGTGCAACATCACTGTTGTGTTATGCACGCCTCACCTCACGCACTGCACTGCACTGTGCTAGCCATCCCTCTCTCACAGCCGCATGTGTGTCATGTCTGTCTCGCTCCTACTATACTATCCATTCCAGATAGATAGGTGTTGCAATGTGTAGGTAGGTACTACTGGGTCCATCTCTTCCCGCGCTCTATTTTTACATAACGTTTGAGTATTTTCCCGCCCACGCGTGGCGATTATGTTCTAAATTTGAAAAGCCGGCTGAATATTTCCCGACGTTTCAAGATTCTCCCAACAGAGAGCGCCCTCCTCACCGCGGATAGGAAAATCTGTTCGAGATACTATTAAAAGATTTTCGCCCAGAGGAAATACCGCTTCTGTACGACGTCGAGTCATCACGAGAGCGAGACGGAGTTATCGTCGTTTTATCGCGCGTAAAGGAGATAGCGCCATGCGGCGTCGGATTTCCATGGGGCTATGCCCTAAAATGGCCCCGGCGTACGCATCGCGACGCTTCCCACAAGCAATTTGAATGCATAACATATTTTTACAGTAAATTGTACATTGTTTTATGATTATATTCGCTTTTATCATCTCTCTCACACTAAACTCTTTTACTTTACGATGTCTGCATGTGTTGTTCATCTCTTTATACAGATTATATGAATCTCTTTCATGATTATACTATCTCTATACGCAACACACATGCATTGGTATGTATTGAAATACTTGAAACTTGCATCACAAGAGTCATGTGCTAATAATATACCTGTGTTCAGTATGTGAATCAATGTATCTACTCCCTATATACATTTTGTTATACTATGCCAATGTGAATATTCTTAAAATGAGGGCACAAAATACCTGGTGACGGACCTTTAACTGCACCTGAAAACTGCACTTAGAAATGATTGATCTGTCTAATCTCTGAATGGACGTAAGAATTAAATTCTATAACATACCTGTAAAGAGTTCTGTAAGAGCACCATGCTCCAAAACAGGAAACTATCTATTGAGAACGTTGAGTTTTTTAACCGAAGGTTCTCGGTGGAAATTCATTGTACGATTGTACCTAATAATGTTAAATTAATATTAAACACAGTAAGCATATAATTCAGTATCTCCTACAGATTTTTTTTATATATCTGTATTATCTGTCGTGTATTGTTATGCCCCCGCCACACGCTCGTGAGCCACCACGAGCCAATGGTGTTCATGAGTAAAAAGTCATTAACGGTAGGTTACGTACACGTCAAGAAAATGTTCTATCCACACGCCTTTTTACTCATGAACACCAAAAGCTCGTGGTGGCTCATGAGCGTGTGGCGAGGGCATTACATTTTACTTTGTATTTCACGTCAAGAAAAATTCCATCCACACGCCTTTTTACTCATGAATACCAAAAGCTCGTGGTGGCTCATGAGCGTCTGGCGGGGGCATTACATTTCACTTTGGCGAAAGTTGATGATTTTGGGAAAGAGAAACAGCAGAGTATGCCAGACGAAAAGTATGAGAATAATAGAGGCAAGCAAGAGGCTTTATGTGAGGATCAATGTGTGTCTCTGTCCTCTCTGCCTAGCGTTTCCTTTTTGCTTCAATCAGTGTGTTAGGCTAGAGGTCTAGGTTTGATTGTCGGCCGCGGCAGACGGGTGGACTGGAATTGGTGAATGTTACTTACCTGTAAAGTGATCACATCAAACCAGCCGACGATCAGTCATAAGCCTGATGGAAAGTCCATCCTTTGTTACCTACTACCAACAAAATGCTAGGTAACAAATACGCGTATTTATACACTCATACATAATGTATTAAGTGTTATGTTGGCGGTAAGGTGTTATGCCAACCAGTGCAATATTTTTACTCCAGTAAAATAAATGAATAAGTATTATTGTATATGAGATAATCATATGTTTGTGTTGATTTAACAGCAGGCTGATTCTATACAACTAGTATTTAAGGCCTGGCCAAACAGGCGACAATATACTGGCGTAACAACATAGTCTGCGTTTCCATTGCTTGTCGACTGCTGTTTTGTACGCGGTTCCTTTGGAAAATTTGGGCTTCACCTAGTTAATTATATTCGACTACTTTTTGTCGTCGTCTGCGAGTGATCTGGATAAACTAAATAAGTACGTACTTACCTAATAATTATTGAAAGAAGAAAATTATGTATCGTATCTCTCGTGGTCGGGTGGTTTGCCTATAAAAAATAGAGAGAAAAAAGAAAATAGAAGGAAAACTGCTACATCCATCGATTTTCTTCTAAAGTCGTTTCAAAACGTAGATATGGGTGTAAATTTTGAATCTTCGACAACTCTGACACAATATTTCTATTTTATGTTCATTCAGTAGGCACCTATTATAATTTAAAATTTGAAAGAAGGATCCTAACGACTAGTGACAAAAATTATTGCTTTTTTGAAATAATGTGAATAGAACGTGCTATTTCACTGCGTAGCATGCTATTTTCTATAGCAGGTCTATGTCAATTATGAGTTGCTATTTGTGGTTGCTATGGTTGACGATTGCTATTTTCGATATGCTACGGAAAATCGGCATCATAAAAAATAGCAACTCATAATGCTATTTTCAAATCATATGATTTTCATCATGCTACTGCTAATTATTCCTTCACTACTAACGACATCTATAATTAGGTATTGATACTTTTTACAACAGAGCATACATACATTAATCGTTTTATTATAATGATGATTAGTTGGTTTGATATAATAATTGTAATGTTTTTATTGCATGTATGTTCATTATGCTGCTAATCTCATGCATATAATTAAATAATTACGTATGTATTACGTGCTGTTACATATTAGGTACATATTAATACTTGTACATAATACAATGTATCTTGTGTGCAAAACACCATCACAAGGTGTTATTAATAATATCTGTTATCAGACAAGCGACTGAGTTAATGCGTCTGATTTTAAACAATTTTTATGCAGTCTGTCAAGTGCATTTTTATGCGACATTTTATGTACATTTTATTTACACTTTTGGTGAATAAAATACAGACATATGTAAACATTAAAATAAAATTATAAGATTTTTTCGATAGGGCGAGCTTATCGCAGTACTGCGATCTCTGCCAGCTTCCATTCGCATTGTTTTATTGTTTTATATCGTCCGTAGGCCCATTCGGGCACCTGGACTCATAAATTTTTACAGATAATATGATATTTTACAATTAACAATAACAAAAATCATTATCAGATCAAGGGCTCTAATTGACATTTCGTCATACATAAAACCAATTATTTAACATATCGTCAATGGAATAAAAAAATTACGTTTAGGATTTAATCTAACACTAATATGATAAAAAACATTATCTCTAGTAATAAGCGAAAGTGTCCTGACTGAATGACTGACTGACATACTCACTCGTCAACGCAGAGCCCAATTGGCTAATCCTAGAGAAGTGAAATTTTGAAAACAGATAGGTTTTAATACAAAGGCTTCCACTAAGAAGGGATTTTTGGAAATTTCGCCCCTAAATTACCCCTTTACCGTCACTCTACCCTTCAGTTTCAGAAATACAGATATAAAAAATAATGGGTCTTGTTGATACCACCATGACAAACTTTCTGATTCAGCACTTTTATTTACTACATAATCAAATTGTATTGTATAGAGCAGTGATTCCCAAACTATGGTACGCGTACAACCAGTGGTACGCGACAATTATTAAGATGGTACGCAAGCAGCCATGGCCATCGGACATACACAGTAACTAATTAGATAAAACGTTTTTAAGCCAGATATTTCCTATCTTGTCTCGAAGATGCAGCACCATTTTTCGCACTAAGAATATTGTATTTTTTCCTATAATCAATAAATGATAATGTTGTCATAAACAGTTGTTGCAGTTTTTATTATTTACCATTTTGAAGGTTTTTTTTAACGGTTACAGTTCAGTGGTACGCTACTGATTTATCATTTCGTGTGTGGTACGCGAAATTAAAAGTTTGGGAACCACTGGTATATAGTATTACTCGTACAAAAGATATTTTGTTCTGGTTAATGTACCTACATAGCACATACATACATACGAATAATTCGTGATACAATACACGGAGGAGACACGTCCATTATAATATTAAACACATTTACAACTTTGTTGTTATAAAAACACTGCGTTCATAATGCATTCAGTACAGTGTACACCCATACAATAATACTCTTAAAACGCCATTTCACGAAACGTGGGAGATGTACGTACTAAATATTCGCAACAACTACTGCCTGTAATAATTATGATTTGTGACGACTGGTGGCGCCCGATACCATTGACTTTTTACACTATAGACGACGCATGTTGTAAATTTTTGTCCATATGAAGTAAGGCCGGACTTTTGATAGTTATGAAGGCAATAATTTTAAACGATGTATGGGTGTTTCAGAGAAAAATTATTTTTTTATTGAAACCAGCAAAAAAATGTATCAAATTAAGGTTAAAAAACCTATTCTTTAGTTCTGTGCAAGGCTAAGACCCCAACCGCTTTTTATATACATATAAGTAACGAAAGTCGTGCTATTGTACATTATTCAGAATATCTGAACCATAAATGTCCAGTCTTGTTTGTGCTTTTTACTATAAAAATCGCAGGAATATTGATGATATTGGTCATAAAAAACACGTGTTTTAGACATTGATGTGGACATTATCATAGTACCTACCTACCTAGAAGTGCAAAGCAATGTAAGTACGAGTATATGTTATCTACAAAACCTTCTTCTTCTCTGTGTATCCTTTCGGGTCCCCCCGACGTTGACGACCGCTTGGAAGAACGCCTCTCTGTCATTGGCAGTGCGAAACGACTCCTCCACAGTCCTGGTTCCGGTCCACTGCCGAATGTGTCGATGCCAGGAAAACTGCTTCCTTCCGACTCCTCTACGGCCTTCTATCTTCCCCTTCATAACGAGCTGGAGAATGGAGTATTTTTATCCTCTAAGGACATGGCCAAAATATGAGGTTTTACGGAGCTACCTAGAAAACCTACCTCAATAAATTGCATTGGTAAATGCCTCTATTCCAAACTTAAGACCAATTTTGCTAAACAGTACTTCATCTAGGTAAATCAGTATAATCTATGGTTAATATATATTGAATGTTTTTGTGATTACAATTGTTTGTACCTTGAATATTCGCCCCCAATCACCGCAGACGACATATTAATATCGTATTATTTATTTATTTATTCACAACACTCTAATAAATAACTGATTATGACATGACTACATTTAAATGAGGTTAATATTCATTGTGTAACTTCATTATTATTTGTATAATTAATTGTAATTTTATGGGTAGGTACCTTAGTATAGATAAACAAAGATAAACAATAATTGCACTGGGATAGATACATTGAAAAGAGATGGCGATGTGGTAGAATGAGATGGCGATGTGGTAGAATGAGATGGCGACACTTCTTACCAAGAAATTTTAAAGTAAACAATAATTTATAATAGATAAATAAGTAAATAAATAACAACTTTATTAGGTACATATACAAGTTTACATGTAAAGTGCAGATTTCGGGCGGAAGGTATGATTTCTGCCATCAACCCAGGTGCGAATCTTCGAACACTAGTGGTTTGGAGAGATAGTTGAGTTATAGAGATAGTCTTTTATTTTTACCTTAAAAATAGTATTCCACCATTTCCATGAATTGTCATGAATAAAATTGCCGAATTGAGGCTCTGCTCTCTCTGCCTACCCATCATTGACTGAAATTAACATTGAATTTTCAATGTGGTTATTTTCTTCACAATTTGTCATTTCATTGATGTTTGTTTTTTCGTCTTCTTGAAATAGAACATTGTGTAGGCGACGTGACACTCGAGATGCATTTAGCGCGGATTCAACCCACATACCAGCTTAACCTACAGATAACACTCTTACAATACACAACACTACACTACGCCACCTCTTATCCGGTAGTCTCAGTTCCGGCACCCAAAATTAAATCGTGACTAAACAAAATGTAAATTTGTATTCTAGGTACGAAACATATGTGCACTTTGAAATCATAAAACGAGTATTCAAGAGAAATATAGAGCAAATTCTACATACCTGATATTCAATGACATTCTCCATATTTCTTACATTTTAAAATCATTTGGGAAAACAAAAGAACATTCCCACAAGCTTCCATGATCAGCCACGCGGCGCGGCGGCGGGGGGACCGTTGACAGAATTCAACAATTTCTTCCAGTTACCTTTAACAAACATACTTTTTACTAGAATGTTCATAGATCAGATTTTTATGAGTTATCTTAAACTTGATACAGCTAGCTAATAGCTAGTTTTGTAGATTTTCACGGTCCTTGTTAATCTCTTCTCCATTCTTCTCGGGTGTACCGTGTGTAGATTGTCGATGTTGTCGAGCTTTCGGCATACTTGCTGAGGCCATCTTCTGCACTGATTAGTCCCTGAAGATGGCCGAAAGCTCGACAACATCGACAATCTATACACGGTACACCCGAGAAGAATGGAGAAGAAATTAGCTAATAGCTGTCTAATTTCACAATGTTACGGGTTTAACCCAACTCTACCCCTAGATGTTTCATGAGCCTTAACTCCTATGTTATCCAGTTTTCCTAGCACATCAAATATTGAGCATATTGACACATTACAAATATTGCGATATGGATGTTCCGTTTTTCTGTTATCTTGACATTTTCCTGCATTCTATAATGTTCCAGATAAAAGCGGACTTTGTGTATTACGAATTAGTAATTAGTGTAATAAAATTATCACATTAAAATCATTATATTTAATACACGAGTACACTTTATTTATTACATTTCATTACACTTAACACTTGAAGTATTTTATATTCCAAATGTCGCTTGACGCACCACTACCTATACTTATACTAACCTAACATTACACTAGCTGCTTTTCTAGAGAAGTTGCCACTCTATTGCAATTGTCATTATAATATTTTACACACGAAATAAATTCAGTTGATACGTTAACAACCGCAACGGATCATTGTCATTCAGACATTAGTTTGTTTAGGA
Source organism: Ceraclea dissimilis (assembly GCA_963576895.1). NCBI lineage: Eukaryota > Metazoa > Arthropoda > Insecta > Trichoptera > Leptoceridae > Ceraclea > Ceraclea dissimilis. The sequence goes on from OY756372.1 coordinate 385,266, forward strand.
AAGTACTGCTGAAACAACTGATTTTAATAATTAACACGTGTAATAACTTTTTTTATATTATTCATTTCTATTCTAAACAATTGCCAGATATTTCGTATGGCTTCTGCCACCGTTGGGCGGCAACGTCAGAAGTTAAGAGAATTATGCTATCTGCTACATACAGGAGACCATGTACCCTACAGAGCAACATCCAGGCTTCCAAGCCATTCAAGGGCTTTGGGTGTGGCATTGTGGATATCTGTATATGGTCCAGGAAATGATCAGAGGACAAAATTGGATATAAATCAATTTTGGATATATATATAAACATTCGACAAACATCCGATCTTTATTATAAAGATCGGATTTTAACGAACCCTGTTTTTTAATCAACTTCCCTCAATTTGATCTCATTATGCTCAGCTTTTTGAATATCAGATGAACTGTGATGGTGTGCTAGCAGTAGCAATATAAGCACTAATAGTAACAATGTTTTTTAATTTGACATGATGAATGCAGGTATTAATTTCCTCCGAAAAAACTGCTCGGAATGCCAGCAATTTTACACTCCTTCGTGAATAAACTTAATGGGAACCTTGATAAGACATTGAAATAGTCTGAATTATTTCGTGAAAATATATTCAGAAATGTTTCAGCAGCTGTAGTGTTTTATGTCGCCTGACGAAGGTCGGGCATTCGGAACATTTGATGAATTTACGACAAGTCACCTTCTCTTATGTAACATCATCACGTAAATCAATAAAACACTGTTTATTGGATCATTAAGTGATTTCATTGTGAGTCCAAGAACATCGCTGTGTACCGACAACAAAATTAGTAATGATCAGTACAGTTGGTTGCCAACCTATTCTTATTACTTATTTCAAAATCAAAAATATTATTATTGCGCTCTTGGTCCTGCCAGTCCATCCGCGTGGAATGATCTTCTGGAACAAGTGGACAGCTCAATCTCTGGTTGAGTTCAAGAGTCTTATGCCACGTTCGCATCAGCCTAGTAGTTAAGTCAAATAGTTAGTGAATTACTAACAATTAACAATACCAGATACCTATAGGTACTAAGATTATAACATGACCCAGCATTGTTACTAATTCACTACCTACCAGTGGCGAAGGGTGGATGCCTGCACAAGGGAAGCCGGGGCTAACATTTCTTATAGGATTACGTCAGAGTAGACACTATTATACCCATATTTTTTTACAAAAGGCATCTCGATGGGAATCGTGTTCTTAGATAGCTTCGCGCCTGCTACCTACTCGACTAAACTACCAGCCTAGTGCGAACGAGGCATTCATGGCAGTCGACATTGATTCTCAAGTGCATTTTAGTTTTCGCTTATTAATTTACGGTTCAACTTTTATGAAACGAAAGGAAATCATGAAATTATTTTATTGTACTAATTTAATTGACTTTTTTTTTCTACTCGTACTCCGCTTGTTTGTCACGACTAGAATGTGACATTTCTTTTTATTTTATTATCTACCTACTTTACAAGACACTGAAATGCCAAATGGTGGAAACACGAAGTAATTTTATTGTGCAGTATTTCAGTTTTTATTACCCACTATGTACTTATTCTATATACATAGGTCTACTATATATTAAACTCTTACAGTAGATATATCACGTACACAGTTATATTATGATCTATCTCGCTCGAAAAGCGAAATCTGCAATGCCGATCGCCGTTCCTTTAAAACTAAGAAATATTTTTCTGAATGTCACTATTTATTTTTTGTGAGACATCGGATTTTGTACATCTCGTAGTTGTATAACAAGTAGTTATCTCAACCGATATACGGCGAAGGATGGACATTCCATCAGGCCTCTGACCAGCCGACGATCATCCATAAGACTGATGGAAGGTCCATGCTTTGCAATATATCTGTTGAGAGAACCACTAAAGAAATAATTAATGATCTATACGTTCAGGATTGAGTTCAATCTGAATTCAGAACTATGATCAGAGAGGCTTAAGTTCCGTTCCACAAAACCAGAAACAACAATATTAGGTACTCAACTACGAGTACCTAGTGATTACATTAACTAACAATGGACATAATATTGATTATACTATGTAAACATCATTGTCTGAATCACTATAATTTTGACTACATAATAATAAAGGTGAATGATATTTATTTTCCTATGAAGGTAGACCAATATGTATTATAATTATTAGTATTACAATCAATCAATCGCTTGTAGATTTTCTCCGATTAGAGAAGTTATATCCATTATTCCACATCGAATACTAAGTAGCCATCAATACATTAACGTTGTAATGGACCATGTAGAAACATTACGTACTTCTATCAGCTGTTTAATATTCCTGCTATGTAAGTATGTAAATAGTAATGTTACATTTAGCTGGAAGCATCATCTATTAATTCCATTAATTCTTGTTAGTATAATTTGCTTATTACAAAGTAATTCCAAGTACAGCAATAATCATAACAAAACAAATTATTTAAGCATTATTTATTTACGTACTGCCGACTACTTTCCAGCGGCCAGTCGGACCACCTAGATCACATCCGTCCAATGATTTGCCTCATTCATTTCATCTATATTGGCCAGCTTCAGTTTCTCAGTATCGACCTGAACTTTTCCACCCTCCAAACACAAAATAATAATTTATTGATTGTTTGAAGATTAACCTTATGGAAGCACATTGTAAAATTATTTGTAAAATAAAAACACTGTTTTTTACTTCCACTATTTATTTTTGAGTACATACACCAGAGATCTTTCAAAGCTAATGCTTTATCTTCAGTGGTTATCTATGAACTCATAGATAACCACTGAAGATAAAGCATTAGCTTTGAAAGATCTGTGGTGTATGTACTCAAAAATAAATAGTGGAAGTAAAAACAGTGTTTTTATTTTACAAAATAATACTGTAAATTGGACACTCTGCAAATAAGTAAAAACACTCTGTAAACTGGAGATATATTTACTTAATTTGCGTAGTTTTTGTTTCCTTTCACTTGCTATTGCGGACTGTTCTTTTTCATAATTCATCCTCTCAACATTTCTTTTATTCTCGACTTTTTCTGGCCACAAAATCTGTTTTACAGTAATTTTCATATTTTTGATCACGCCATTCGTTAACACAGTTCTAAGTTTTTCTACACATTCATAATATTATCTTCTTCAATTTTATATGCAGAAAAACACTTAATCGAGTTCTTCGTTTTGTAAAGAGACATTGTAGGTTTTTCATATCGCTAATCGAAACAACTAAAAGAATAATGACGTTTTCAAGATACGAGGTATTGTATAGTTAGAGATTAAATGGTTAATCTAGCTTATAATTTAATTAGATAGGTTCGTATTTAAATACCGCTTGCGCCAGTACGATCCATCAATTATCTACTCGAATTATGTCCTTATGTATATTAACCTAACCTCATACTCATTACAGTCCATTACATTACACTACGTGACGTCATCATCTCATATGCACTTTCATGCGACGATTCTCTCTCAATTACTATTGAACTCGCGTGCATATGCATACATAGTAATTATTCTTATAGATTTGTATGTAATTATAGTACTCTGGTACTGAAATTTCTTTTAAATGGAAAGTGAATTTTGTTTGTCAAAGACGTGAGTGAGTTTTTATGGTAATTTTATTGTTTTTTATTGTCAATTTATCACTCAGAGAAAAACAATGCGTGACAATTTCACAACAACAGCACATAGGTATAGGTAATACCTATTAGGTATATATTTTTTATGTCTTGCATATGCTTAAGTATATAATTTGAGTCTTCCAAATATGGTATGTTAATAACAAATGAAATTTGAAGAAAACATTTGCATTTTACAAAGGTATGAATTTGTCATTTTGCACACAATTAGACATAATATGTATATCCCGATAATTTGGTAACCAGTAATAACCGTGTGTGTATAAAAACACGCAACATTCTCTCTGTGCAAATATTTGTATGACGTTCGAAATGAGTGGCAAACTTTGTTCGTGAAAAGCGTCTTGAAACACCTGAGTTTTACAGGACACTCGGGGAATCAGGGATTCTATGGATCCTTCAATATTTTCCTTAGAAAATAAACTCACATATACGCTTGATATTCTACCTGTTCTTTCACCATTCACTCTACACAAAAGTTTTTTTTGACAGCCTTTGTTGTTGGTGTTTGCTGCGGTCGCCCTTAATTAGAGAGTCGACATAGCCCTATCGTTGTCTCCAATACAAAGGTTGTTGTAATATTATCTCACTGCGTACTTGATTATTAACATTCAAAATACCTAAAGGGGAGAAAACTAGAAACTTGAGAATAATTTTTACATTTCCAATCAATATTACTAAGTGTATACTTTAGAAAGCCAATTACGTCTAGACCAATACGTTTATATTCAAAACAGCAATATAGTAAATACAGAGATAGATACATCTAGTTATAGTGTATGTGTTGTAGTTAAAGCTTAAACAGCAGCTAATGTATGTATTCACTAGTCAATGTATGCTTTAACTGATGATGTTAGTCAAAGTATTAACTCTGTATAAAAATTAACGCTACAACTAGTGGGTGTACACATTCACTAGTCAACCATGCATTAACTACTGTGGATTCGTTAAAGCATAAACAACAACCAACAAGCTATTTTTTTATATGTTTAAGATGCATTGTCGAAAAGTATTCTAGATTAATCTGAGAGTTTTGTTAAACAAATGTATATTTATTGTGGTAATCCTGATAAGAAACATGAAATCAATCAAATATAATTCTCGGTATTTATATGATAACAGCTGTTCGCGAATGGCGACCATTTTACTTGTTAAAAACATTTTGCAAGCTTTGACTGAATCCCCTTCGTAAATGTAGGCACTAACTGGTCAAAGCGTAAATTAGAATGATTGTGAACACATTAACTGAGAGTGTCAGTCAATGTATACATGCTAGTTAGTGTATGCATTCTCTAAAATAATGCTTCGACTGTAACATATGCATAACATGTCAAAGTATATTATTGATAGCTGTCAATAGCACCTAGACTTGTATCATTTAGTCAGTTTATTCCTAGCTTAGCTAGTAGCTGAATGCATGTTGCGTGGTGCAACTTGCTACACTCATAACATTGCATAGTAAATGATAAAATTATTGTTGGATACTTGAATAAAAGTAAAAGTTGCCTGTCCTGTTTAGTAACTATTCTTGTTCCTTGTATAAACACCTAACTAACTGATTATGTTTGAAGCGAATTTAGTTTCGAATTAGCATTCAATGTTTGTTTATATTATATCGTATCTAATAAAAACAGGTCCATCTCCATTCATCATACTATTTTTTATTCATTTTTTTTTACACCTGCACAAAAAAATATATAGTAAAGTTGCTTCGCTGGAATGACATCTTAACGGACGTGACATCGAGATCTCAACATCAATTGGCAGTCTAAAAATCTTCTAAAGTCGCCCCCGCTTACCTGTATTTTATAATTCCTTCTAAAATTATTCCCCGTCTCTACCCGCAGTTTGTTTTATAAATGCGTCGTGTTTATATTTATATTTTGTATTAGAAATTGCACTAATTGCTTAGCATTTTTCCCAGCACACTTTTGCTTTATTTAATCTGTTGTTGTCTATTCTATACCCTCACGCCACGTCCCTTCCAGGGTCGGCAGAGAGGACAGCTCTATCCTAACCTCCGTCACATTCATGCAATTTATCATACACGCTCTCCGATTCCTTTTACCCAAAACGCCTCCATCTTTGAGAATCCGGTCGACGTGATGGTACCAAGGTGATGTCGGACCCTGTATATTCCTCTTCAGATTTTAATAACTTCCCAATGTTCCAGCACTTTGAAATTTTTCACACATGATTGCTTTAAACGACCGTTTAAAATAGTAGCAAGTACTGTTTTATCATAAACACGTTTCAGTTTGTAAATTTTAATTAATCTTTAATTATTATATGGAAAAATATACACGTGGTTCTTAAAAAGTTTTTTCCGATTCTTCTTTTCAGCCCCTTTCCCTCCACTCCTGGATATAGGGCTCTTCATGTCTCTTCCACAATTCTCTGTTTTTGGCCCCTCTGCCTCCACCCATGTCCGCTGTGATCTCCCTAAACTTCGTTTATTTTATTACGATTACTCATTATTTATTCTCTCTTCTCTGCACCATATCCCATTTATCAGGGGTCGGCGGCTCGGGTCCTCTCTCTCCATCTGCTCCGATGGAAGCAGTCTGGAGTAATTTATTGTGTGGACAAAATAACATCTTGTAAAATGATCTACTAGATCTGTGCTAATAATAGTTGATGACATTATTACAATATTTTAGCAGTAATAATTATAATCGACATATTTTACTCAGATAATTATGAAATGTAATCAATACTCAATAGTCACATTAATTATATTGTAGTTAAATTCATCGATTTACTATTCATAGTTTAGAAATTTGCCTCGAGGACTTTCTACATGCACCGCACAACTTGAGTGATTTCGTCTCACTATTGAGTGCTACTGATGTATGCTAAACTAACTGTCTATTGGAATAAATCAATAGCTGATGGACACCGATATCTATTTATACTCGTACTTTCGAGATAAAAGTTATGGTACGAAATTTGTTTAAGTACCTAATTATGTTTTTAACATCAAAATTAAATTTGCCGCTGTTTTTGCAAAATGAGTAATTAAGAATCAGTCAGATTTATTGAATAGCGGAATATAAAATTTATTTGTGTTTTCACCGAATTTTAAAGATGACTTCATGTTGATGTAGACTCTGCTAGTTGTAGTGTAGTCTTTTATTAAAAAATGATATTGGTAGAGGAAATAAGTAGACATGCACAGCATAAAGTGGTGTGTATCCTGCTGAGTATCTATGTATTATTTTTACTGCGATCCACTCGTCTGCGAGTGATATTCAGAAGTTACGTTTATTTATGATATTTCACCTTGAGTTACATTGTAAAATTGTTTCGATAACCCATTTTCGTTTCTGAGCGCACTGAACTTCAGTTGTATTCAAACTGTACATTCTTGGAAGTAGTATTACCTAATTACAAGTAGAAAGACTGTCAGTTCATATTTTTAAGTCCAGTGATCCCAGTCCTACCAGTAACTACCTGTTTAATGTGACCAGTCTTAGCTGTTATCTGGTTAATGATATGTATGGATCGATACTAAGTGACAAGTAATTATCCAGTTGGACTTCCTCCTCCTAATTAGGCGCCCCACACTATCTCATCTCATTAATGTGTTGTAAACCAGACATGTCTCCCTGTTCTTATATCAAATATACCTACAAAGTTTAGTATAATTAGGTACTAATTAGATGCCTCATATACCTACTTACTTCATGCACACGGTACAAGTGTTTAACCCTACAGAACCTTCACTGGTATTTTGAGAGTCTTGCAGGAGGTATTGGAAAGAACGGTTTACCTCTAATATTGCTATTCTTATGCCCGATCCCACCATCTTTTACCTAGGAAGGAGAGCCCTAAGAAATTTCGATTCAAAAACAGAGATAATATTCTGTTTATTGAGAAAGAACATCAGCCACCAGCATCATCAGAGCCTAAATCCACATTTTTAACATTAATGTCCCTTAGATTGTAAGGTTGATAATTTTCTTATGTAAATCACGTACAGTTTTTGTTTGATAAATGCATTTTCTATGAATTATAATTGTGTATTAATTATTTATTTTTGTTTTGTTTCAGGTAATAAACAACTCTATGTCTTTCAACGATTATATCTACAGCTAAAGAGGGTCTTACATACTGCATAGTTATCATACTACGTAAGTACAATAAAAAAAATATCATACTTAACCAACGTTTATGTAGATTTTCCTTGGATTACATCCCTTGCAGATAAACAGAACGACAAAATTGTAATTTTTTGTCAATGTTCTTTTTGTTAAATATTAAAGACGAGATGCTGACATGAGACTATTGGTACATCTCATCATCGAAATTGTTGTTTAATATTGCTTGTGGTTCAAATTGGATTATGTGTTCCCGACGAAATGCTAGCAGACGTTCTACATTATGTTTGCAATGATGTGCTTATCTTTTCTTGTTGCTCCTCTTGATTGTTAATAGACTATAACTATGTAAATTTAACGAGTTCAAGTGCCCAAAATTAGGGCCTAAGGACGATAATGAACAATAGACAATTAAATTGAAAAATTATCACTGTTTAGGCCACGTTTTGTTCCACCAACACAAGCGATCCGACTCACTGGATGGTCAAAAAGGAGCATTCAATGTGTAACATTATGATTGCTTTGTTTCTTGAACTTTGCTGTTATGATATTTCCAATGGATCTCCGCCATTCCCCTCTATCTAATATCTATCTATCTATCTATACCCACACACCACGTCCTTTACAGCGTAGGCAGAGAGGACAGAGCGCCAGACTTCCATATCCTTACACATCGTCACATTCGTGCAATCAGTCATACACGCTCTTCGATTCCTTTTGTTCAAAACGTTTCCTTGAGGGTCTGCTGGCCGACGTGATCGGTCCAGGTCAGTGGTTCGCCTGTAGCACCACCATAATGGCTTAATTCATAAATATTGTATTTTTTAATTACACTACAAATATGGTGGACACTAATAATAATTAATGTTAATGATTTCATAACATATTTACATTCATGATTAACATATTATTGTATGGCGGTTCCTTATTTGTTGTAATATGTTGATTCTTCTTGCCAGCATATTATAAGCTATGCATCATTATTAGCTTTAATATTGTCACGAATATTTCTCCTATTGTCTTCACGTACTTTAAGCACGCACCATAGGTATATCATCTGTCAAATATATGTATTGTAATGAGTGAATGACAATTCAGTATTCATCCTACCTACAGTACCTACTTATTCCGTTATGATTAGTTGGTAGATGTTACCTATACGTGGCCTGCACTGCACGCAACAAATATCATCATGTGCAGGGTGATTCCTTGTGCATGTGAAACTTATTGAAGTATGATAGAGGATGAAAAAAAGTTTAATGAATGCCCCACCAAAAATCAACCGTTTTGAAGATGTGGCCTTTAGAAAATTGAAGAGTAAAAATTTAACATTTAGGTTTTTTGGCATAATAACTCACAAACTGCTCACTCGATTTTGACAAAACAAAACATAGTAAACATTTCGTGCTTTGGGTGAAGACGTTAATTTGTGACTCTCGCCTTTGACCATAGCGAAATTTTTATTACAATGACACTTATTTTTTTTTTTCATTTTTTTTAATGAATCTGGGTTTGTTTCAAATACATCTTTGTACACTTAACAGAAAGCTTGAAAAGCTTGTGTTGTGAAGTGGAGTAAGTCGGGGATTGAACCCGCGCCCACTGGATTATACCTACATTAAATTTCTATAAAATTCGCCTCATAATTTTTATAAAATAACATTTTGATATTTCGGAATGAAATCTTATTGAGTTCTTAATAATTTGGGTTAGAAGAAACGCGAAATTTCCTGCGGTCATTTTTCACAATTTTGCGAGGTCACAGCAGCAGATAATTCAGGGCAATTCCAGCGTTCCTGACGTAACTTTAGAAGCCGGATTTCAACATAAAAGTTTAATTATTTTACTGTTCTTCAAAGATAGCATGCTATTTTTTGTTTTCTAAACTGTTGTTAATACATGAATCGACCTATTGGTGAAAAAAAATTATGAATTTTCTCAATTTTTTTGGGTAAAAAACATAAAAAAACACTTGTTCCTGACGTAACATCAAAAAGACATGAGGTTTTCGGGAGTGTCAGTAAAACCAAAAATTCTCTGAAACTACTCAACATATATTATATTTATATACCAAATGTTTAACACAAATAAATTCTTTACCAAAACAAAAAAACAGTTTTCAAAAAATGTGAAAAACAAAAAAGAAAATCAAGAAAAACCGCGTTCCTGACGTAACATGAATTTGTTCCTGACGTAACCGCTGCGAATTGTATGGGGAAAACATACATTGAATTAAAACAGGAAAGCTAAATATGCATCTATCCTTCACAAGGTCAGGCTGATCAATTTTTTTGGTGACATTTCCGTAGGAAAGCGTGTTTGGTCACGTGGTATTGGCCACTTTCAACCCCCAATACACAGTGAGTCGTGTGGGAAATATGTATTTCAATTGTGGCTGTAAATACTTTTTTCATACACAGGATCTGGATATTCCGTTCCATATACACCATGATGATATGTACCACAATCTGGGGTAGCTAGCGACAAGTGTGCGGGTGTGCTTATTATGCATATATTCGAACACAACTGTTTCTTTGTACCCTAAACAGGGACATTCGGAATGGGGTGGCAAACCTCATTGCTGATTTTCTCGCATGGAGCAATCGCCTTCCAGCATTTTTAATGACATCTGATATCCTTTTGAAAATTTCGAATTCAGTCATACATAGTATAGGCCGTTTCTAAGTCTCAATGGATGCATGCATTAAATCCACTAAGATGCATTCATTATAGTTATATCGACACTCCCGAGTCTTCCAGGATGAATTTTCAGATTCTACACCACACCACAAAACATTAATTGCCGAATATTATTATGTTTTGAACTGCCCCAGATGATCTAGGTTCAATTTCATATATAACAGTTGGCCATAAAGTCCCATTTTTAGCTTCTACGAGCCTCTGATTTGTGAACACCAAACGTGTCCATTAGCGTGCATTTTCGAAATCTGTTATGGAAAATATATTTCTTATATTTACTTTGTATAGAATTTACCCTGATGAGTCCTTGATCACTATAGCCGCAAATAAAAGAAATCATCATGTGGATCTGACAACCCTAGAGTATAAATAAATTGTATAGAGGTAGGACAGCATTTCATTCGCAGATTGTACAAATCATGTCATGTAATGATACTCGTATACCTTCCATAGAGACGTGCTCTGAATGTCAACTAATACATCACTTACTTAAAACAGCCATTCCTACATAATAATACTAACTCATGTGTCAATTGTTAAGTCTTATTGTACAATCTATTGTACCTACTGATGTATTCATACTCTTCTCACGCACAGCACTCAATCATACGTTGACTTATGTGGGTTGGTACTTGGTATATGTATATATTATGGAAGTCGTTGATTCCTACTCAAAAGTTTTGCCAAATAAACCGTTAAATTTGAATAATATGTCTTCATTATTTGACGATAATGATGCGTTCTTTTGTAGATATGATTTCTCTCGTTTGTCATTAATTATATAATAGATCTGTAGCTGTCTTAAAGCCAGTCTTGTCCAGATCTACTTATTCCCTATATCGTGTCAGGTCCCCCTGGCCCCAACGTTGACTATCTATCACCAATCTTGAACAGTTTGAAACAGTTTCTAAACGCCTTTTATACCTAATATATATTTCTGTAGTTATATTACGGAGCCAATAGATTTGCTTTCTTCCAAGAGACTTCTTCAGACTAAGGATCCTATATTTGCATTTTATGATAGAGTGCAGTAGAGATTTGTACAAAAGTTTAGTGGGTATTTCTGTCGCTCGTCTTTGCTAATCTGGTCTACAAGATTGATCCGAGCTGTTTGCAGCATCCCTGCATATATTTCTATTTTCTTTTTTCGGCTACATTGATTCCTTTGGTCTTTCATTCACAATACTGTTATTAGTTAGCTAACTCATATTGCGCAGTTTGGTGATAAATTCACCTCTAAAGCGCGGTAATTATGTCTGTCATCTATCAGGCTTGCAGTATGTTCTTTACATCTTATTTTACACAGAATTTTAATAATATTTCTTGTAATAGGTATTCACTATTGTTTACTTTCATCTTACAGTCAATCGTCTCTTGTATTATCTCATTCTTCATTCTATCTTCCAATGTTATTCCACACATTCTCCTCAATCAGAACGATCAACGATAGCAGCAAACCGCACCTGAGTAAAAGACATCAACGCACTACACAAATCTTATTACGACTTGGTGGAAACCTGGTTACGTTTTTCATATTAGTTTTTTCTAGTCACTTGACGTTATGAGAAGAAAGACCTACAAGAACTTTGATAGAAACTGTTTATAAGTATTATAATTTAGAAGTATTTTGTTACGCCAAGTATGATGACGGTATTAAATAATATACTTGTTGGAAATAGAATCAGAGAAGTCTTTAACACCGGGTTATTTATAGTTCGCATCAAATAAATGTCGTTTATTTTCAATTCATAAAAATTAAAACCGCTAAAATTATGTCACATTTATACGGCGAATTCTACGATCCATTTGACAAATGACGTCATAGTAAAGGAAGTTGTTAGATATATATACAGGGTGTTATAGCGAGAATACAATATGTTCAAAAGTGGGATAGAGCGTAAAGAAAGGTCAAATTAATGTATCTATTTTCAAAAACAACTGTTTTGATAATGGAAAATTTTAAATTGTGGGTTATTTCAGTTTATTGCTATCGGATTTTTTAAATCAAATTTTTGTGTATTGGCTGGGCTTGTGTACACATTACACGTATACTTGTTCATTCCTGGACAACTCACAGTAATTTAAGAGCTTGGAAGTGCAGAATACATCGTCAGTTCCAAGATTCGGATTCGGCACACCCAGATAAGAAATCCCGCTCTCTGAGTATACATGTACCTACCCTAATTATTGACTCAATTTTGATCAATCACAACGAAAGTCATGATAATTTTTTGTAAGATGTAGTCGAAATTACCAGGAAAACTTAAAATATTTATATCTGGTTCTCAATTTTTCTTTATAAAATGTCAATTTTCATGCACCATAACGTGGTCGGTAGCCTGGTTGGTAACGCGCTCGACTGTTAATCCAGTGGGCGCGGGTTCGATCCCCGATGCCGACTTACTCCACTTCACGACACAAGCTTTTCAAGCTTACTGGTGAAGTGTACAAAGGTGTATTTGGGTTTATTTCGATAAACCCAGATTCATTTATTATAAAAAAAAGTGATAATAAAAAAAGTAATTTTTAATGAGTTCTCTATAGTGTGACAATTTTTTGACAGTGTGCCTAAGATGGATATTGGATATAGCACACATTTATGACATTACGTTTTCTTGTCATCTACTGTCACCCCTTAAATAAAACACCTTGCATCCGAGAGACCTGTGTATTTGCAGCTTAATATTGCGATATTATATGATTTATATTGAATTGCTAGTTTGTATGAGTGTACGCAGTGATGATGTCTATTTGTGAAGGAATTCAGCATTTCATAGAGACATGTGCCAAATTCACTTGGGGTAACCTTGAGCGAAAATAATTACTAGGTGAAGTGAAGTGGTCTGTTACTGCGTGTCACCAGTCCAGTACAGTGCAGACATACAATGTCTCTCATTGAGTAACATCAGGGAAAGTGTATTTAATTTCATAGTCATTAGTATGATGTAATAGACACAATCAATTAAATTACCTATTATGAAGTTCATAAGGCACCCGACATTCATAATTAGAGACCGGATTATATGCTTTTTAAAAATGGTTGAAATATGCATGCAAATATGCATCATAAATGCTCGAAATATGCAACAAAACCACCAAAAAGTACCAAAATTTGCAACATGAATTTAAATAAATACAACAAATTAACGTTACTTCAAGATTTTATTTAACTTAATTTTTATTTATTTTATATTTGGTATCGTTTGGAAGACCGCGAAAAACAGTTCTGCGATGTCATAAAATTTGTTTTTTTTTTTAATTATGATTAGGCAATATTTTTTTATAAAATTACTTTATTCACGTACTACATTTTCGACTAGACACCAACATTTTTGTTTTTGAAACGTTTAATTTTTACAAATACGGTTAAAATTTAAGAAACTATACCCAGATATGCATGTTCAGTACATTTTGGTCGAAATATGCAAAATCCTGAATAAATTGCCAAAATATGCGAATGCATATATTCCGGTCTCTATTCATAAGTAACTGACATCAATTGACGTTATTACATGACGTCGTTTGATACGTGTCGATTTCAATGAGTAGATACATTTTAAATAGATTCGATGTTATCTGAAAGATTTGCTTATCCTTTCAAGGTAAGCCGAGAGGACCGGACTTAAAAGACTAAGTACCCTGTTTCTAATTCTATACACACACTTCTCACTTCCGTCACATCCGTACATAATTCGTTATACACTCTCTAAGTGATCATATTCTACGGGCCAATCTTTGAATCTGGTCGACAATATCAATGCAGTTAACTATCGGACGAATGGGTTTCGTTACGCCTCTCTTTACAGTCTTGTATATCTTTTCATTCATCTTCTCGGTTTGTAAAAACCGTCTCAGTTTTCTCAGATTCATTTATTCGTTTTAGAGTGTGTCATCTCTTCAATTAACTATCTGTCAACATTTTTCCATACGTCCACCTCAGCGACCACATTTATGATTGGTGCTTTTTCGGCCACGTCCAAGTCCGTTCTAGCATATACACATATCGGCTCTATAGGACGGAGTTTACTACTATCACCTTTGTTTTCGTAGATATTGTTGCTAGACTAATCAAGATGTTTACAATTTTCACAGGCAGCTTACCTTAAAGTACTCAGCTTAACTAACATACTTTTCTAAGTCGTTCATTCCACTGCTGTGTTATTAGTTACTGTACAATTCAATTTAAAAAATGGATATGCTGGTAATATTATAACTATACGCATTAATACGTGGTTATAACCAAATTTAATTACAGACTATCTTATGTTATCTTCCTTCTATAGATTCGTGGGTATTATATCTGCTTAGAAATTAGAATTATTTCTATTATTTTCTACGCTAAAAGTTCCCATGTTCTATATTTCTAAAACAACAACAACAGTAAAATTGAACAAAAAACCATTGAGAAAGTAAAGATACATGATATGTATCACATTGATTATATGTTTATACGTTCCGGTAGTATATAATGTAATTATACACTGAGATATCTAATGATAAGATGTATGTAATGTAATGTAAGCATGCCTACCAGCGAGGCGTATGTATTTATTAATCTGTTCGCCTTTCGCTCGCCCTCATAAAGCCTGCGTTACAAGTTCTTAAGGCACGCGACATAGCGGCTCTAATCGGGTCATACAAAAGGTTTTCAAACATTAAGAGTGTGCATACAGACATTTCAAAAAATTCTAAAAATTGAAGACCTTATATCTCGACAACATGCTTTGAAACAAAATAGGGAAGATGCATTGAACCTTTATCTAGGGAATAACCGTAAAAGATTTTTTAAATCTTGTATAGATTTCTCAAAAAAAAATGTGAAAAAGACCTCTGAACTTTTTTCCGAAAGACGGAAACTCGTTTCCCGAAAGTCGCGGAGTAAAAATATTTTTTTGTACTGATAATATGCATTAAGATCTAGATCTAGGGAATAACTGTAAAAGTTTTTTGATAGACGCAAAATTAAGCCCAAAAAATGGATAAAACGCTATTTTTACCATTTTATCGTGCGATTGTTCACGCGATTTTGAACCTTAATGCCGTGGTGAATGACTGTGACGTCATTCTTGGTGCAAAGCCCTTAATCTAAATAAATCTCGACCATAATAACCTTACCATATTATCATTATCTACCATTACCAATTAGTGGTAAGTATTAATTATATTGAATGGTAATCTCTTGTGACTCTTCCTGTCCACTCGAATTTCATTTCCTCTTGATCGATTTAACCACATGTCTTACCACTAATCATATGTCATTTTACTAATTACATTATATCTCTACTCTCTGTAGATATCTCTCTCATATACATCTAGGTATATATTTGCTCACGATTCTTCTCTCCATGTGCAGCAAACTAAACTCGGTCGGTAAACTAAGCTCGCGGTTGCTCGGTTTTTGTTGCACTATCTGCCGCCCGATGAAGTAAAATAATTCAGTTAACTATATCAATGTATCGTTTCACTCAATTAAAACGTCTTTCTTTTTATATATTTTTTTAAGAAAAATGAATCTGGGTTTATCGAAATAAACCCAAACACATATTTGTACACTTCACAGAAAGCTGAAAAGCTTCTGTTGTGAAGTGGAGTACGTCGGAGATTGAACCCGCACCCACCGGATTAACAGTCGAGCGCGTTACCAAACAGGCTACCGACCACCTCAAAATAAATCTGAAATACTGTACTAAACGTAAACAAAAAGGATCCTGTCTAGAAGATTGTAGGGTTAATCGAACATTGCAGAACCTTCTAGAAAGTTGTCAGAATGAATGAACAGATGAAGGCGATTCAGGTCGTACTGTCGACCTACTTCACCATCCAAATTTGCCGTTGCAAAACAAGGGTAACTCAGCTAGTTGAATATATGGGTAATGGTAATGTTTTCATTCTATGGGAGGTGCAATGGCTTCTACATACACATACGTATAACATATGTAATATGATCTCAGTATACTTTACAACACTACTATGTATTAAGGTCCTATATGCTGTCATTCGGCGTCGGCGCCCTGGATCGTACTCAGCCAATACCGAGAGAATCGTCCAGAAACTTAAGACAGTGATAGATGAAAGTATGGACTACAGATCGACTGTTTTAGAATTAGAATATTTGGAAATTTCTTGAATAAAAAAATGTTTCGAAAGTACCCTTGAAATTTACGGGATCTGAGGATTTTCCGTTCAGTTTTTCAATTTAGCCAAAACACTGGTAATTATAATCTTTAAAAATGTCTGTTTTAGATTTTTTAATTTGTTCCCAGGTTCTTTTTAAAAAGGTTTAATTCACATTGTCGCTTACGTTATTCTTGTTGAGCGCTAACATTCTCATACAAAATTTGAAAAAGTTGAAGCAAAAATAGAACGATTTTTGCTCAGTCCGTATGTCCAGTCTCAGTCACCTATAGAGGTAAACTTTACCTGTGCTATGAATGTTTGTATGGTTGTGTTTGTGTGGTGGTCCCAGTACTGTGTTAATGACCTTAACGTGTGTACACAATACACTCACACACACATACTATCATCGAATCAGCTGATTATATTGTATGTATGTGTAATAAATATTTATAGTATGTGAGATGTATTGGTATCGCATATTAATACAGGGTGTTTTATTAATAAGTATTATTTTATTAAGTGGATTGATGAACTAATGTTCAAAGTATAATTTATTATTATTGATGTAGATTTGTGCCAATAGTTTTATGGTTACTTTGTGTTGATTGAATTATGTCTAGAAATATTGATTTGTTGATTTTTGTCGTGTTTCAATTTGTCAGAACTTTATGTTTTTGTGTTCAATAAATCTAACAACGATAAGACATTAGAGTTTGCACTGCCTTCGCTTAGCCGTGATGTACATAAGAAATGTTACTTTCATTAAATTCGCTGAAGGATCCCATAGACAGTCGAGTTGGCGATCATTTTTTCGTGTTATTCCAAAATGGGTTTATTTCCTTTCTCCGAATACAATGATAGATAATAATTACGGTGAGATATGATATCGTTTTGTACTAAAAAAGGGTAAAAACATGCGTCGCAGGCGATTCTTTTAGTATGGAAAGTGTCGTGAATTACAGCTTATTACATAATAATGTAAATGACACACTTCTTTTCCCCGTTGGCAATCTTAGAGAGCTGATTAATGTTTGAATTTAAAATAAGAAGAAGATAGCATTTGTTTTTATTAAGCTCATAATATTAGTCGCACGTCCTCGTAGAAAGTTTAGTTGACAGTAGTTGACAGTAAGGACACAAGCAATTTATTTTATTTGCCGGATAGTACTCATATTTTGGATCATGTTTACGAAAGTGTATGTTGTATGACCCACACTTTCTTTGGTTGTTCCTCATTTTTAGCAATACCAGATTTAATCTTGTAGGCTTTCGCAGCGTGACGAATCCATATCTTCGTTGTTGGTTTTCGGGCTTTCTTTGTGCGTGTAGAGTGGTTGAATGACCTTTCTCTAATTCATTATGTCCTCCATTAGGCCATTCAACCACTCTACGCGCAGTAAGAAAACCCGAAAAACCAACAACGAAGATATGAAATCAGAGTTATTGTGCAATTTTTGCAACACCTCTGTCTCTATGTTTTGAATCATGCTGTAGCGTATTTAGGCAGGTACCCGCACGTGATGACAGGTAAACTTCTTGATGTATCTAGATAGCTAGGTACCTACCTACTTGAATCATCTCATCTCTCTACATACTTGTAGTATCGTCCCATACATATACTGTAGGTAGAGGTATTGATATCATATGGATGTGTATAGTGTGGTAGGTACTAACAGGTTAATGCATCTGCCCATACAGACTAGAGATGGATGGTTGGACGGCAGTGGGTGGGCGAGTCTCCTCTGGAACCTACCTGTACGTCTACCCTTTTCATCATAATCATTTTGTAGAGGACATACATGCATCCATGGATATGTAAGATGATTTCTAAGCACTGGTATTATTGGAAAAGGCCCAGCTCATCTGAGCGTAATCCTTCGATATGCATGCATGATATCTGGATAGGTGAATGTTTCTTACTCAGTATTAGGCTGATGACTTCACATATCAAACACTATATGTAGACTTTTCTGAATGATAATACTGAGAAGTGTGTTGCCGAGTCCTGCCTTCGCAAAAATAGGTTTACTGAAAGAAATCACAGCATTGCGATAAGTTCGCCCTAGTGAACAATTTTATATGATGTAATTTATTGTATGCCTCTTTTGAGTTCCTTTTGACCAAAAACCAAATAAATTAAAGTGTCTTTTCGCTTTGTTACTTGTTTACTTTAGACTTTACAAAGTTTTATACGAGTTTCGCTTTCTAAATAGAGCCATAATATTTTTGTAGTAAAATATTCAAGAAAAGTGAATACTTATAAGACGTTAAAAAAAAACAATTTCCAAGAGTACGGAATTTTTCCCTGTTAGCGGACCACTGTTATATACATTGTTATATATGATACTAGCTAAGTTACCCGTGCTCCGCAACAGCAAATTTGACAAAACAACTCGGCGCACTTTAGAGGCTTGAGCTGGACAAAATTTGACTTAAGATCTGAACTTCTTTCCAACACCCTTTCATATGACCCCACGCAACGCTTGGACCCCCTCATCATCACGGCATCTCTTAGGGAAAGATTTTTCTCCAAAAACCGGCAACATTAGGACACAGCCTATATTATCTATCGCAAAGGTTATTCTAAATTTTCGCAGCAATCCATCGTAAAATTCGGGGGTTATGCTTACAAAAATCAGACTTTATAGATTTTATAGAGTACAGGTGATATAGATTATATTATGTGTGTGGGTATCACATCATCACACCATGCCACATAGTACAATACTATAGTTGCTCCCCTTTCTCCTCCTACACACAGTGATCTACTTCCATCCCATACTTGCATGACAACATTGTACCCAATGTACATGTACACTACACAATACATACATAGGTGGACACAGTATCGTGAATCATGTTCAATATTTTATAGTAGGTATATGGTTGGCACAGTTGATTGAAGAGTGGACTTCAAATTAGTAAGTTCCGGGTTCGAAACTCAGCGCCGACGATGTATTCTGCACTTTACATGCAGGGAAGTATGTGGGTTTGTATTCACACGCGCAGATCCTTTAAATGTACCTACCTCTTTGCACCGTAAATATGGACATTTAGAATGGTGTTGATGAAATATCATTGCACACTTTATTTCCATCAAAGTACCGATGAATAACAAACCAAACGTTACATAACATACTAAACACGTCAAATAACGTACCAAAGTTTTAGGTCTACCAATACTCTGAGGACTATTGTGCTTTACTTTCGATAGATGTCGGTATTAAGAAATAAAATAAACACATACATGTACTATTCATACTCGTATGTAGGTTTTCCATCTCTGGCTAAATATACATCTTTATATGGAGAGTATTCGTATATAATCAGCTAATAGGCAAGTGTGAATAATTTCCTTGACGCACAATCCTTGTTACAAGTTACACAAGCCCCGCCTGTCGGCTTAGCTGAGCACATCAAACAACGCGGCGGCTATTTGTTCACAAGAGCCGAGCAACAAAAACTATGAAATTTATTTCTGCAGTAATAAAACAAAGTTAACATGTCCTGGCTGACTTTAATCGCCTAGAAAAACTTGCATCCTTACCGCTTAATAACAGTGGTCGCGCTATTTACGATATTTCGTATTTTTTGCCGTTTTTTCAACATCTTCTTGGGCAATTTAATCATACTTGCGCAGAGTTAAATGATCCAGGGAAAGGTTAACAAGCTGTAGTAACGAACGTGCGAAAAATTACGTCGGGAAAAGTAAGTTTACTCAACTAATACTAAAGATATCATCCTAAGACTTAAAACTATGATAAATGAGAATATCTTTTAGTGACACGGGCGGTTAGAAATTTGGTTTTTGTAAATTTAATAGATAAAAAATAATTTTAAAGTTGCCTCCGAAAATCACTGAAACTTGAGATTATTCCCGTAGTTTGTTAGATATAATGCTGTAATTTGGTTGATAAAATGTTAAAGATGAGACGCAGTGACTCTAGCGAATATCTTTTTGATATTCTGTCACCTTTTTTATACAGTAATCCAAAATCGATTTGGTCGCTAACGTTATTTTTATTTTGCGCTTACACTCTCATACAAGTTTTGAAAAAGTTATAGCGATTGTAGGACCAATTTTACTCAGAGCACAGTCGTCCCTTACCAAGTTTAGTTTGTATAAGGTTCATTTCTTCAACCAAAATAAGACGTTCTTTTTTCCATTATTTCATAGTAAAATCAATTTTACAATTTAAAACACACTTATTTTATTTCAAAAATTTCCAGTATTGGTCTATGCGGTACTGAGGTAATGAAGAAAATACTCCTAACCATAGCAAACCTACCTACGTAAAAGTACCCACTTCGTTTATTATCTGTAGCCATTGCTGTTTGAATGGAACCCATCCATCCATTATGAGGTATTGAGTATACACAGATAGGTAGATAGATGGATGGATAGATAATATGAGTGTTGTTGTTTTAAATGTCACGTCTCTATGATTGAGTCACGAAGCGATATGACGTCCGCCATTACTTTCCTCGTGTCGTGTCTCTGTGTCTCCCTTTGTACATTAAATGTCATTACCAATGTAATACTAATTATTACCTACTGTCTCTTATAAATAATTAATTATAGGGGCACTCTATGCGCTGTCTATATAGTGGTGGTGGTCTGTTGTACTAATTCTTGTGGCCTACTTTGTGTCGTTAATCTATGAATCTATTTGCACAGAACTTTATGATACATTTCATCACAAAATGCATATTGTATTGTAGTTGTAGTACCCCAGCTGACCTGATATGGAGAAGGTCTTTGTCTGGTCATTTTTTTTTATTATCGTTTGGCATCACCCACTGAAAGGTGGCGTCGTCAGAAGATAAGAGAGTCCAAAGATTTTTTCTCCTCTTAGATCCAGGACACACTAGAGAGCAACATCCAAATCATCGAGCCATCGCAAGGCGTTTGGAGTGGCGTTATGTATGTCGGTATATGTGCCAGAGAACGCTCTCAGAGGGCACGTCTCCACGATGTGCTGGATAGAATGTAGTGATCCTCCACAGTCGCAGGCAGGGGATTCCCGCATCTATGGAGTATCTGGCCACACCGGCCGTGTCCCGTGCGGATCCTATTTAATGCCACCCATTGACGTCTAGGGAGATCAAAAACTCGTCTAGTGGTCTGTAACCAAAACTCTGGTTTGACTGGAAACTCCTATACTAGCCAAACCTATTTGACATCAGCTCCAGTATTATAACGCTAGACTGTTCCCATCCATACACACACTTTCTTACTTCCTTCACAATCATATAATTCGTCATACTTACTCTACTATTTATCCTTTCATCATTCATCCTCTGTACGTGCCTAAACCATCTCAACTTGTGGATTATTCCTCTGTTGAACGACGTAATATCAAACAGTCAGTTGATATTCGGTGCATCCGACCTAAAACGATTGTGACTATCTTGCGCCACGAAGTGACCCTTATTTATTATACTAGACCGATATGGGCGATCTATTTGTATGGAATCGTTTTATAAATGTCGATAAAGATCAATGATTGTTTGTACTTTCATACCGCGACGAATTTATTTTATTGCCGATAAATTAATGTTACAGTTTATCTCAATAATATAACCATAACTTCCTGGCGGGGGGGCCTATGTCCGGAATATCACACCACCCACGACTATCTCGAGTGCACTATTCAATGTTAGGTAGATCTAACTGACTGGACTTTCGTAACTATTGTAGATCTAATCGTATGCGATGTTATCTGAAGTAAAAGACTTTCAACTGATGTCGAATAAACTTCAATTTCGTTCATTTGCATATTCGTGTAGGCAGATAGACCTCTCATATTATATTTCACTGCCGAGTTTACAAGTCCTGCTGCGTAGTAAAAAGTTCTTGAACTATTTGACCTCTTATATTTAAATCTATTCTATCCCCTCACGCCACGTCCCATGCGGGGTAGGCAGAGAGAACAGATCGCCAGATTTTCCTATATCCTTACACACTGCTTCCGTCGCATTTATACAATTTGTCAAACACACTCACGATTCCTTTTATTCAGAACACGCCCGTCCTTAAGAATCTGATCTACATGGTCAAGCCATGTTGTTCTGATTAGCGACGGATACAGGAATCTTTTGGGTCTCCTGTTTTTGGTTAACATTGAACGAAACTTCCACTGTTCATAAATAAGTACATAATTTGACTTCTTCTTCAGATGTCTTTCCAGAAAGAATAGTCGAATCTTTATAGATGAAGACATTCTGACCGAAATACTTTCTTGCTTTTCGGGCGAAGATAATAATGATAATGTGTTTACGCCGGCTTCAAGTTTGTCCCTTAGATAATTTTATACTACAGTTTGACTTTCTGCATATGTGCACCTTTTGCTTCCTATTTGTTTTGTTGAACATAATACCACTCCAACAAGATGGTTGAGATCACTCGCAGACGAGTGGATAGCCGTAAAGTAGAATAGAATATTTTCTTGCTTGCACATTTCACTAGAATATACATCGTATTCTAACGTGTTTTATAGCCACGTTGAAGTAGTGTCGAATAGACAAACACAAAGCAAGACATAATTAGCTTTTAAAGTGCAATCAACCTGGATATCCTACACTTTGTTCTACCCTCTTACGTGTCCTAACTATTGTCGTTATGAAGCCTTACGTGGTACGACAAACTTGCTAGCAAGCTACATGTTCTGTATATATCGTTATTTATATCAACGTCATAACAATGTTTATTGTTTATATGGCGTCACAAAGGAGGTTTAAAGTCTTCGTTAACTTCCATTTCTTTACAAAAAAAGATCGTTGTAATTACAACAGCTAAAAAGTTTAAGCGACTAATGCTGGATTTCACCAACTTAGGTGTTATAAAAGTTGGTGAAATCCAGTATTTTTCGTTTGATGTCTAGAATTCGTTTTATTTTTCAAAAAACCTGGATACTTTCTTCATCTTCTTATTCTTTCTCTTGTATTAGATCCGGGGATCTGTTTCTTGCACAGGGACAGCGAACTCCAACTATATCGCCACCTCTTTGCTGGTCTTCCTGGTTGGCGGTTGCCTTCTGGGATGTTATAGGCCACCGCGTGTGGAAGTGTGTTCCTTCATCTTTAATTCCCTAATCCATTTTTGATCATGACTTGCAAATTAAAATCAAGGCTGCTTCTTTGCGAGGCCAATACCGTCAAAATTCGGTCATGGTGTCATCATTGTTTTCCTGGGTCATTCTTTTGTAATAATTCCTGTTTTTTTCGTCCTGTTTCAATAAAATCCGGCACACTTTGTTCCCATTGTTAATTTTATTGTTTGTTGAACGTGATTCGTACAAAACAGGAATAAATTCATTATTGTTGTTATTATATAGGTAGACATGTATGTAGGAATAAGAAATAGATGATAAACATTGGACGTCCTTGGGCGTGTCAGTGTGTTAGTGGATTGTGGATGCGGTGGAACCTGTTTGGACTTCAGTATAGTTAGATATCAGTATAATTAGTTAGATAGTCCCACATACATAGATACATATTAATATATGGTGATAGTGATAGCATCGGGTTACTCGCTAGAATACAAATTGTAGGTATATAAATTTATTATAGATATGTTATCCAAGGGGTGCAGGTATATTGATTACGAGTATTTTGATATCCCATTTTTTTTTGTAACAACAACCCTTACTATTTTTATTGATTGGAATTTTTCGATTATCTTATAGGGTGTATGAGGAATTGCAAGAACGTGACGGAAGTACAATATGTATATTTTGGGATGGGGCGGTGTGGTGTTGTGTTCTTTCTGCCTACCCTTGACCGGTCGTAAATGGGTGCATTGCTAAAAAGACTAAAACAGCCCAATCGTAATACAGATAATTGTCCCATCTTACGCTGTGCTCTTATCTACCTCGAGCCTTGGAAGACACGAGCGATCGAGAAGATCCAGTCACCGCATACCGCCGTGTTTGGTAACTAACGAAAGTTCATCACGAGTAGAACTCGTATTTTTTTTACAAATTTTGATTCTAACGATTTTTGGTCGGAGGCGCCATTGCAATAAAGGAACCCAAGAGCCTTGGAAGGGCGTGTTTGGTATCGTTTGGAAGACCGCGAAAAACAGTTCTAGAATGTGATGTTAAAAATCATGTTTTTATAAAAATAAAATTACGATTACGTATTTCGTTTAAAGTATACGCGACGACTTTAGTTGTACTCGGCTAGTACCTTTTGGTTAGCATCGATTAAAAATCTCAATTTTGGTTCATTAATTGCTTCTTAGTTTTCTCTTCTTGCACCTATGTATGTGACTTATGAAGGTTAATTATTATATAGATATTGATAAATAGTTTAATTAAAACTATACATCACTCTCATTGTTCCAATTCGATATTAATTTAATAAAATACAGTCATAGATCACTTTCTAAATTCACAGAATCATTACCTAGCGGTATATACTGGTTCCGTTTACGACTCTGTATAACTAGCGCCGTTTTGTGGGTGCGAGCATACTGCAAACCCACCATAAAGGTGTTCTGTTATGTACCTATTATTGAAATTGCAAATTGAATTATTTTGGCCACCACGTAAACATTAAAGTTTTCACGTATTTGTGTGGTGCTTACATAGAATTGGTGTGGAACGTAGGCAAGTCCACTAAATAATACTAACAACCTGGTGGTCGGTAGCCTGGTTGGTAACGCGCTCGACTGTTAATCCAGTGGGCGCGGGCTCGATACCCGATGCCGACTTACTTCACGACACAAGCTTTTAATGTGAAGTGTACAAAGGTGTATTTGGGTTTATTTCGATAAACCCAGATTAAATAAATAAGATTACCTGCAGAATATATTAACGCGGAGCTATGACTCCTAGATAACTTTACAATGGTCGTGTGCATACGAAAGAAGAAGATCAGATGTCCCAACAAACAACTCATTTCTATTTCATTGCTTTGATGCCAATGCCGTACTTCAATAATACACCAGCTATATTGTGACCCCTATATTGTACGCTTATGAGATAAATAATATATTGATCTAATTAACCACCACAGATCAATACAGTAAATCATTATTAATTGAATTACCATCAACCCCCTATTTCCTACTTTCAATCAATTTAATATCCTATTGGGTCAGATCATAATCGTTTTGTTTTGTCAGTGTCTGATTGATGTACCTAATATTGTTTTCAATACCACATTATTTACTCTAGAATTTACATATACAAACATTGAATACATATAAAAAAACGATATATTAAAAAAAATAAAGACTCGAAGCAGTGCTCTAATTAATGTATTAATGGTTGGCGCTGTTGGTTAGCGCGTGGACTTCTTTTCAAAAGGTACTGGGTTCGAATCTCAGTACTGACAATGTATTCTGGACTTCACAACACAAGTTTGTGAAGTGTGCGGCAAAGTATTTTTGTTTATGTAAAAAAAAAAATGGATCACTAGCAAAGTCAAACAAACTAGGTAAGTACGTCTTCTTCTTCAACCCTCTTCACTTTACTGCTGGATGTAGGCCTCTTCCATCTCCTTCAGTTCGTCTTTGTTTTCTCCTGCGGCTTTGTGTCCAGGTTCTCCCGGCCTATTGGACTATGTCTTTAGACCGCCTTTCGGAAGGTCTTCAAACTAGGTACATGTCACTAAATAATCAAATCACAGTAAGGAAGGAAAAAGGATAGGATGATATAATGAGAAAAATAGGTTAGAATGGATTTTTTTTACAAGTAAAGAATGTTAAGTATTTGATAAAGAGTGGTATTTATAAGTAGTTTGTGAATTGAAAAAATTAACGTGATATTTATATAGACAATCTACTAATGCCTGATACTTATTATGTTGTTAGATAGTTTATATTGATTATATCGATTACAACAGCGATTTACCAAAATATGCAACACTTTATTTATATGACCAATGACCATGAAGTGAAATAACAATATTAAGATATATTTTATCATACAACTGACCATTCTATGTTGTTAAAATTAATATTATTTGTTGTTGTTATAATCGCATAGTCGTGACCCAAAGATATTGATTTTATAAGTATTATTACTATCCAGTATCTACTAGTAATATTAAATTACATAAATTCCACAACTTTTATTATTTTATGATTGTTGCGTGCTTTTTAGTAAAAATACGTGCCTATAGTAGTAGCAAAAATATTAAACATCATAACATGTATTCATGTATTAAAATGGCAGTGGGCTGGGCATATGGCTCGACAAGAGGATACTAGGTGGGCACCCAAGAATCCTATAGTGGAGGCCCTGGAACAAAAGGAGAAGCGTCAGAAGACCTCCCAAAAGGTGGTCTGATGACCTAGTACAACAAGCCGGAAGAACCTGGATGCGGAGGGGGAGAAACAGAGATGAGTGGAAGGAAATGGAAGAGGCCTACGTCCAGCAGTGGAGGGAGGAAGGCTGAGGAAGATGAAGAAGAAGATAACATGTATTCTAGATTCTAGATATAACATAGATATTCGTGTAGGCTTGGTATGGGGGTATTTCTACATTTAATAACTTTTCAACAAGTATGATTGATTACCCACAACCTTTTTTATCAAATTTTTATGTTATTCTATTGCAATCAAGGCTTCTACAAAATTATAAATTTTCTCTTAACTCAAACTAATGAAGACTTTTTAGAACCTAAAAGCAGGCAAACTTCAGGTTATTTTTACATAAATTTTACGATTACAAAAAAAATCCAAGGAATGCATCGTGTAAAAAAATTTTTTTTATTAGCCCAAAGCCTAAACCTCATTGTCTTGATTGAAAACTGGGCTATATTTGTCATGACTTTTTTCGATTTGACACAAAAATATAATGAATAAACTGAACGAACCACTGAACTAGATGGAACCCTCAAAATTAAAAAAAATAGGGATTTACTTACATACTAAAAGTTAGTAAAAATGTATTAGATTGCACTTAGATTCATATCTGTTCAGTTATTTTTTGTTACCTACTTCTCGTACATAACTTATGTACCTAATCATTGAATCAATGTATTGTTTTAAAGATTACGCAAAATGGTTATTAATCTACCTTCAAATACCTAAATAGATTATGTAATTTCCCTTATTTACTATTGGCAATGTATAGATCTGTATCGTACTCATTATTTATTTATTTTATTTATAGATTTATTCCATTGAGAGATTGGCAAGGCGTGACTAATCGACTCTTTAAAAATAGATAAATAACTATTCTGCCAAATTATTATTTACAATGCATCGTTTAGTTAAGTGATAGGTCGATGGCTATCAATGATACTTTTTTCATGGTTATCATTATGCAAGCTTTATATATTTTGTTACGTATTTTAATAGTGTATTGATTATTTCTTTTTGGTTTGTTTCA
Organism: Ceraclea dissimilis; assembly: GCA_963576895.1. NCBI lineage: Eukaryota > Metazoa > Arthropoda > Insecta > Trichoptera > Leptoceridae > Ceraclea > Ceraclea dissimilis. Next base: position 413,185 of record OY756372.1, read on the forward strand.
GGTAATACACAACTTGTCTTTCTTCAAGTGCATCAACAACCAAAGTCATCTACTACTACATTTACGAGTAGTTGACACGTCATATCACCCAGCTAGATACTGTACCTAATATGTAAGTAAAATAGAATGTTTAGCATATTTAATGGGCGTTTAACCGGGGAGTTTTTCCATATATATATTCTCCACCCCTTTTTTTAGACATCAGGAGATGTGGTTGAGATGAGATTGCTATAAGAAGAAAGTGTGGGAAAACGTTGAGAGATAGGATAAGAATTAAAGTGATCTGAAAATTAATTGAGTGCAAAATGGATGTTGTAACGAGAACGAATGTGAACAAGTTGTAATGATTGGGACATGTAGAGAGGATGAAGTATGAAAGGATAACAAAAAAAATATACCTGGGTGAAAGAAGAGGTGTACCGCACTTAGCTCTACCATGTCAACCAGATGCCACGACGGACGGACGTGTTTTGACTAAAAGAAATCGTAGAGTCTGTATGCTGATTAGCATGAATGTGACGAAAGCAAGAAGTGTGTGTGTGAGGATTGGGAAGTCCGGTGGTCTTTTCTCTCTGCCTGCCCCGCAAGAGATGCACAGTGTGGCTACTTACTCGTAGAATACTCGTATTACGAGCGAATCATCTCTTAATCTCGTCGGAAAACCCGCTCAAGTATTATGGGCTTACCTATGTTGTGTGTATTACCTAATTACTATAGTAGAAGTACTCTGTGCTGTGTGTCGTATGGAATGTAGTGTTTGTACACAACACTGAAATAAGTCCTTTCACCTGTTGGTTGCCAATAACAATAATACGAGTAATTAGCGCACCCATATTCTACATCTAAACTACACTACAGACTACAGGTAGATGTAGATTACTATTAGGCACTCGGCTGTCGACGCTGTATGATCAGAACGTTGTGCCCTTTACCTAGGAAATGTTTACAAAGCTAGGTTTATTTTAATCAAAGTAAAGGGGCGAAAAATGCATTTCAAAATAGGGGTATATATTATGAAAAAATTGCTTCATGTTTAACATTGTTCTCGCCAGGTTGGAGCTGTGTATCTTACGAATTGCCGGAATTATAAGTGCAATTTTTGGCACATCCAGGATATCTGTACATACATAAGCTTTCGTGTGTTTTATGTCTTGAAATCTGACGCACTCAACTTAGATTTTTAATTTTATGTTAAAATCTCTTGTTTTCATTTAAAAATAATGCAGTAAAACGAATGAAGAATGGCCTAAATGTGACAGAGGCAAAAATATGTAAGTACCTAAATAAAAAAAAAAACATGCAGAGAAAACAAGACAATAGTAGTATGCCAAAAGGCGGACTAAAGCAATATCTTACAGTCAACCCGAGAAAAGAAAGAATAAACTTAGAAATGTGTGTGTAAGATCTGGCACTCTGTTTTGTCAAAGGGATGTCTAACGGAATTAATACAAAAATATGTTATACATACATCACATGGGCGTTTTATCGGTTGACGATAATTTACACTTCTCCAGTAACCAATATTATATTGTACCTTTAGATAGGAGATGAGAAATGAATGAACCGAGCACTCGTTATCTAGGACGATTGCAATATTGCAGTCTTTACTGAGTAATATAACGCATAGCATACCATACTACTTACTCCACTATACTGAGACCAACTAGACTACTACAAGTGTTAGAAGATAAACTGGGTCATGATCGTCAGACAGACATTCCTCTCCATTCCATTCCACTTTCAGTCAGTTCTATTTATACCCTATTCACCACGTCCACACGCAATAGGTAACGTATTTTTATACATTTCAAATAACAAGTATACGTACTTTGAGTACGTCATTCTGAAGTGGATCAGTTACGACAAAAATACGTACCTATCTATAGTAAGTAACCCTCCCGACACTCGCAGGATTGTGGGCAGGGGCGGCATGGAAAAAGCGATATTAGTGTCGAATTCATAGTTTTCGGTGTCGATAAGTAAGTAATAGTTTATTTTCCGAAATAACGCCGCATCTCTTACGGGAAAACAAAGAGGACTGCTGCCCTATCCCTATACAATTAGATCTACACGTTCTCTGATTCCTTTTTAAGATGGATTGTCTGAACTTGTGTATCTTCCTAGACAAACCTAAATATACATTCCAGTACACTTCACAGTAAGCTAAAAGTTTGTGTCGGAATGTGCGGAATAAATCGTCAGTACAGAGATTCATCACCTTCTGATTAGAATTCTGCGCTCTAACCAACTTCACTACCTATGTACTCTTGTTAGTACCTCTCTCTCTCTCTCCGTGGGCATTTATTATTCCCACATGATGGTAGGGTCTGCCATTTTTGTCTTCCGCCGCCACTCGGCTCTATCCTGTGCATCTCCCGGGGATGCACCACAGTCTCTCATATCTTGACTCACAACCTCACGGCACCTCCGCTTGGGTCTTCCTCGGGATCTCCTACCAAGGATAACTAAGGACTGTGCCCTGCTACCAATGTATTCGGGGTTTTCTACTCACATGCCCGTACCACCGTAATCTGCTTTCCTGAATTTTGTCAGATACGTAAATAAAATAACCAAATTATTTAGGTTCACATTGCCAGTACTCAAATTAAAAGAACGCAAAATCAATGCGTAATTTTATTGTTTATTTATCATGGTCTTTATTGCATAGATAGATACTCCTACAGTAATACTATAGTGAGATATGTCTCGATATGTCATGCCGTTAGTATACAACGTACAATTATAACTGAATTGTCATAGGACGTGTACGCTGATTGTACTCAATTGACATATTATATTACAATCAAACTGCAGCATTCGTGATTCCGAGATACGAATATTAATTGTGAAAGGTGATTGGTGAATGGGTCGTAGGGATTAGTTTGTTAAACTGCCGCTATGTATAATATGCGTTACTGTGCAATTAAAAATCGATATAGCTAGCTTATAAACAGTAGACGTTTGGAAGCCAAATGCGATGAATATTATGTTTTTTTAATATTCTGGATGAAAAAATTGCTCTGATTAAAAAACAACATCTTTTCATTTGCATTGTAGGTAAAAAGCAAATACTCACTTACTTTACGTGTCCGGGTGGGTCATACCCTGCCACTCCAATATGCGGCGACATACATCGCCTTGTCATTCCCTAGATCAGGTCCCCTGGGGTGCAGCTCTCTCCCATCAGGGGACATATTAGTAGGTGGCTGTCGACCTGGGTCGCTCCGCAGTCACAGAGGATGTTGTCATCAGGCAGGTACCCCAATGTTGGAGATTCCTTTTACAGCGCTTATTACTGTTGAGGGTTATCCATATCTAAGTCATAAAGGATTTTTTCCTATGAAACTGTACTACTTCCATACAGATCATGGACTAGATGAAGGTTCGAAGATGTACAGTATTCCCTATTTTTTTCCATAGCGTAGGTAGTGTCTGTCGGTGAGGTGAAATTTATCTGGAAAAAAATTGTTAAGTCGGAATGTACGAGTACGTAGGCGCTTCATACATACATACAAAAAAAATTCAACGACCTTGCGTACATCGAGAATAGATTGTTCTTGATAATCGTATCAGTGCATGACATGCTTCTTGTACATAGGTATGTTTATATTAAATTTTGATATCACGGTACTGGTATTTGTTATTTCTATGACGTATGTATGTATTATATGATTATAGTACATAGTATGTATAATTAATATGTATATAATGCATTCCACTGAATCTCATTAGTGATAACGTATTTGTTGTGATTTTATTGTAAATACATAGCGTGGGAATTTTATATAATACAATACATAATATTATCTATGTACATGATCGTATATGCATAATTCATTATAATTGCATTTACTGCCTTATATACGAGTGTTTATCATTGAATTAATTGCAGTTGGTAGAACATGCATAACATTCAAAAGCAAGGAATAATTCAGACCCCATCATTTCGTTATGAAGCCAGCGCTGTGGAGAGATTTGGTCGCTACGAAAAAATATGAGGACTCAACTGCTTTCCATAATAATTATGTTCTATTCTGTTCTAAATACGATAAAATTTTAAGGTATGCGTGCTGTGGGTAAAATAATCCAATGTGCATTCTCTAATTTTCATATTTACGTAAATTTTTAGTAGCTAAAATAAAGTTCACAAGTAAGAGTTGGATAAAATGATAAAGGATAAAAGTGTGGCGCTTGGTCCTCTTTGCCTACCCGGAAAGAGGTACGGCGTGACAGGATAGATAGATAGTCATAAAGTTATTAGAATAGACAGGTATACATATATTGGGGTTAGCTGGCAGAGATTGCATTGCGTGATAAGCTCGCCCTAGTGAACAAATGCTATAATTTAAACTTGTAATGTTAACATACCTCTGTATTTAGTTTCTTGGTTTTTCGAGTGAACCGTGTGTAGATAAACTTGATCGACGTTTCGACACTCCTACTGGTGTCTTCCTCTTCGAAAGAAGGAGACACCAGTAGGAGTGTTGAAACGTCGATCAAGTTTATCTAGACACGGTTCACCCGAAAAACCAAGAAACAATGTCAATCGCACACCGTGAAAACCTTCAACATTTACCTCTGTATTTTGTTCACCAAAAGTGTAAATAAATATCTGCATATATAAGACATGTGAATGTATGTACGAGTATAAACCACTTGAACCTTTGTTTACATTCCACCATACATTTTCCTCAGTATGCAAATACTTTACTCACCTAATCTCAATGTACACACATACTTTATATTATTTTTATCTTTTATTCAGTTTAAATAAATATTAACACAACAATGGCTATTTCCAGAAGTGATGTGATCTGATTCTTCAGGTTAAAATACTCCATTCTGAATCATCGATGTGCAAATAGTGTGAATGATGTGCGTGTTTAACCACACGTTTACTTACACACACTTTAGGATACTGGTGTAGTTGCTTGAACGTAACATAATCCAGTAATATCCAATATTAGGTGTACAATAATGTGTCACTTTTCTAAGCACAATTATTAGGGTCGTTCTCAATTCGCTTTCTGCCTTCAAATCCATATTATGATCAACAGTGTAAGTATAGACTGTATTGTGCATATTTTTGAGTAGAAAGTGATCACTTAATCCAGCTAATGCTGGTCCATCTTTCACTGCCCTGTTGAGAATAACTATACGTAATGAAGTATCAGTCGTTGTGTATTGTTAATACATCTATCTTCAAATCAGTAGTACTAGGTAAATTAGGTTAAAATCAATTCATGTAAGAAAATTGAAACCTTTTTTTTAAGATCTGTTCAAGTCTTTGTATTTGTATAGAAAAATAAGGCAATTCCTTAATCTCCTACTGACTCATCCACTCATCCAACCTTCCCAAGGTCTTACTTCTGATTCCATATATTGCTTCTTTAAAGTATTCTCGTATCGATCTACCGTAATAACATCTCGTACTTTTAAAAGTATTCAAATCTACCCTCATTGTGTTTTGGACAATATCCCTCTTTTCTAGTTTTATCGCACATTGATTTAAGTCTGGATCCTATCCCATTGCTATGGACTGACTCAATTCATCGAATTATGAAATACATCAAGATATTTTCGATTGCGAAACTGAAACTGTATAGGCAACTAGATAGTATACCATACTACAGACTAGACATGTGCGCCGGCTGCAAAATAGCCGGCGGCGGCGCCCATGTCTAAAATTGCCGGCGGCGGCGCCACGCCGGCGGCGTGGGTACAAAGTGGAGGGGAGCATTGGATTTTCTTGCACTATAGTTTTAAATGATTAAATACGTACATGTGAAAAGGATAATGATAAAATCGATTTATTTATTTTGAAAAACTATGATTATTTCAATAACAAAGTAAAATAAAAGCTCAAATTTAAAAATAATGGAAAATTTCATTATTGTTTTTTCATGGTGCTGGAGGGCAGGTCAAAATGAACTAATCCATAAAGTCAAACGCGTCAGAATGAGCCTCACTATGGGCAGTGGTGCAGTCGAACAGGTTTCTCATTTGGCAATATTTCGGCTGTTAGCTAAATTGGTGTGGAAGGGTAATTTAATAAAATTATGTAATTTAATAAAACTATCTTATTTGCGATGTTATTTTAGGCGTAAAAATTTATTTATTTACTTACGGCACAAGCCTTTAACATTAACAATAGTTTTGTACAAGTACAATACAAGCAACAACAAAAATAAGTTACTTAATGTAGGTACATCTGAAACATTGACGAAACAAAAAAAAACATAAAATATCAGATCAAAAGTACATGAGAAATTCTTTGTAAAATAAGGATAATAATTATTAAATAAACATAAATCGTGGTGGGTGGAATTCAAACTCTGAAATAAATTGCGATGACGAGGTCGACCTTCCACAAAATGCAAAACTCCTATGTAACTAAGAACTACGGTTGAGCATAAGCTGTAAAAACATACGTGTTATATGGAGTGGAAGGGTAATTTAATAAAATTATGTAATTTAATATAATTATGTTATTTTAGGCGGAAAAATAAGGATAATAATTATTAAATAAACATAAATCGTGGTGTTTTTAGTCGAAAGGTGCATAAATTAATAATGATATGAACCAAAATACGTAATGTTTACCGGTGGAAAGATAAATTACAATTTGAGAGTAGTCTGTAATCACAGTCTGAGAAACCACGTTAGGGGATAGTAATTTCTTTTTTTTTATTATAATGCAGCCTTAGGTGAGCGAAATAATTGGATTTTAACCTTAAAATATCTAATTATATCACATTTTGACACTTTGAAGATCATAAACGTCAAAAGGTACCAAATGAATATCGTTTTTTGTCAAGAGAAAAGGAGTCATTATTATTTCCACAGTGCTGTATTGAAACAAATGAAATATAGAGAATCTAGTCAAGTGGAATTAAAATAATTTTGATTAGGTACTTCGATAATCAAAGGCTAAACTAATGAAAAGAGAGAACGGTTGACCGAAAAGGCAAAAGGCCGCATATTTTGGTCAGATATTCTGCCAAAATTCACGTGGTTTAAAAATTTTAGCGTGGTATGAAAAAATCGGCCAAAGAACCATAAATTCTGATTTTTCCTTATGATTCCCGGTTACATAAAACAACGTTTGTTTTTCATTTAATTTTCACCATGAAGAACCAAATTATTAACGCCTTCTGTCTGTCTAAACTATAAATAAATAAATAAATCACATCCTATTTCTTGTTTTAGAATCGAATAAATAAGACACAGAAAATTCCCCAATTTTTGTTAATGCAAAACCAAATGAACGAAATATGTGAGACGCCGGAATGGGTTAACAATGCATTAGTTATTATTCGACATTTTATATAATTACTGAACCCTAGCGTCCCCACAGCTAAATGATTCGATTTTTTTACCTGGAAAAGTACTTATTTCGATTTCTGTCTCAAAAAACACAAGATAAATACTTTTGGTCACACGGATCCCACGCCGCCGGCGTGAGCGTTTTGCCGGCGGCGGCGCGCCGACCATGATCAGCGGCGGCGCGCCGGCGCGGCGCTCATGTCTACTACAGACACACATATTCCTGTGAAATATGTCTTCACACATACCTAATAGTAATCCATACAGTTGTTTGTATTCCGATTAAATATTTACATAAGAACATCTGCTTTGCTAGCAATTCTGCCAGACTGGATTGGGTTATACTATGATGATTGTAGAATAAACCACTCTTCTTGATAATTCAAATCTATCGTGGTTAGATTATGCTGTTTAAAGTAGGATCTTACAGAAAGCAAATTGCTTACTTCGTCATCACCAATGGTCAAACGCTCCCGCAAATTTACATAAAGGTAGAACTCCAAATAAGTCAGAAAACCATTGTACTTTTTTACTAATTTACACATCCTTACAATTTTTTTATAAGGATTTGGGCTTGCATACATAAACCCAAATACTTTCCCGCACACATTGCACTAGGCTAAAAGCCTGTATCGCAAAGTGTGGAATACATCGCCACCGCCGGGGTTTGAACCTTTAAGCCCTTTTGAACCAACCTTTTAAGGTCATGGCACCATTACGGTTATTCCCTAGACTTTAATGCATATTATCAGTACAAGAAAAAAAAATGCTCCGCGACTTTCGGAAAACGAGTTTCCGTCTTTCGGAAAAAAGATCAGAGGTGTTTTTCAATTTTTTTTGAGAAATCTATACATGATATAAAAAATCTTTTACAGTTATTCCCTAGATAAAGGTTCAATGCATCTACCCTATTTTGTTCCAAAACATATTTGGTAACGGTTCTCGAGATATAAGGTCTCCCGTTTTAAGAAATTTTTGAAATGTCGGTATGCACACTCTTAATTACATTCCCCATAAAGTATGGTGTCTAAGCGACATGTGTACATATTTCTGTCACGTTGTCGCCTAAGCAAAGACATTTAAAAATGGGTAATTCAACCTGCTTAAAAAATGTTGGCTTCGTGAAATTAAATTAGAAAATACTCATCCGGCGAATTTCCACTGAACTTGTACGTTCAGTTTTCATTGAAACACAACCGTCACTCGAGCGAAGCGTCATTCTCCTATTTAGTTGTTCTACATGTATATTGTATCCTGTGTCCCGTCCCGTCCCATAACACAAACATAGTCTTAGTATTATTTGCGAGAACTTGGATCGTTTACAAATTTGTGGTTTTCCGTTCCACGTACCACACACAATATTTACAAGTACAGTCCACGAAGCATTTCCTTTCGTACTGTTTATTTATTGTATAGTCATATAAAGTACATCACATCAACATAATAATCAGACAGACACTACATGTATATTGCACGATGAAAATTGTTTGTCAGAATCCGAAATTGAGTGTCCTTAGGTATGTCGTCGCCGCTTCATTTAGACGCATAAAGTCAGATGTTTCACCCCCTTATGCCCTGAGAGCAACATTCAGACACGATATGGCTCACAGTCTGCCTCTCTGCTCCACAGTCATCCGCATTTATAAAAGAAATCGGCACATCTGCCATGGCCAGTGCGGATCCTGTTTAGTGCTGTCAATAATCTTCTTAAGAGGCCGGGCGGTTGGTTCTGTTAGTCATATTATCGAGTGTTGTATTTTTGTTATAGAATTTCTCGGTATTTTCACAGACACTCACTCAGATTTGTCACAGTATCGCGTCGTGTGGATTGTTAATGATACGATTTAATATAAAGTTACACACGTCTCATATTATTAAATTGAGTTCAAGTCCACGACACTTCGTGTTTGGTACACTTTTCTTTATTATTTATGCTTATTGTTATAAAAGCTTGCGAAATGCACAAGTTCGTTACGGCTTAATTTGTAAGGTCAAAACTATATTTAGTCTTCATGGTATCACCAACCCTACACACTTTTTGCTTTCGTCAGATTTTCATGCATTCCGTCACATTCATGCACTACCCTACGCCGTTTTGTGCAGTGCTAATATAATTTCTTGAAAACTGTTTACAATGACAGTCTTCCCATATGCCGAAAACACTGTAGGTTGGAAAAAACAGTGCTGATTTTGTCCAGGCACTTATATCCATGTTTTGATCTGCAAAAATGTCTTTCCGAAACAATAGTGGATAGGAGATGCACGAATCGCTCACGCGAATTTCTCCACTATGAAAGTTCTGTCTGTAAACAATTTCGCCTATAGTCGAAGTTCTTTCAGTCTGTAAATAATTTCACCTATAGTCGAAGTTCTATCAGTCTGTAAATAATTTCGCCTATAGTCAAAGTTCTTTCAGTGGATGTATTTCAATCTACGATACGGGTTTGACAAATTATTTTTACAGCAATTCGATCATAAAATCAGTTAATTATGACGTCATTCGTGTATTATATTATTTCATGTCTAGGTATCTATGTGTATCTATTCTACTGAATGTATATCTAATGTCAACCAACACCTGTCGCCTGTTACTTTATTGTGAAGTCACAACATACTCCATAGTACTGAGATACATTGTACTGTGAGATAATTTATAATCTTCAGATGTCTTGTTGCCAAATATTTGAACGAATTGTAGTGAAAAACTGTGATAAATACGCGTAATAAAATAATACGTCTTATGAAGTAAATACTATTTTACATACCGTAGGTTACATTACATCTGCAAGATTTTGTTATCTTGTTAGTTGATATGAAAGACCAAAGCATATTATCATTAGGTATAATAAAACGTTTGCCCTACGCAAGTCTATAATAGACGTCAATTATTTTCATACTTAAATTTTATGAAAAATCCTGTGTAGTTTGCGCCTGTTTCGTGAAGTGCGAAATACATTGCCAGCGCCCGGATTCGAAGCTGGTACCTACCACTATGGTAGAATGGCTCTCGAACCAACTATATTGTACTTTCTAAGGTCACCGATGTGGTAAAACGAGCAGCTGCCTTAAAATGGAGTTGGGCAGGACACGTTGCCAGACGCTCAGATTCTAGATGGACCAAAAAGATTCTCGAGTGGCAACCTAGAACAAGCAAAAGAAGCGTAGGGAGACCTTAGGTAAGATGGTGTGACGATGTGAGGCGAATCGCAGGAAGCAAGTGGATGTAGCATGGCCAGGATAGGGATCTGTGGAAAGTCAAAGTGGAGACCTATGTCCAACATTCGAATTAAAACGGCTGAGAAAGAAGAAGTTGTTTAAGCATCCCGCATTATACGTATTGTCTACTATAACAATGAAGAACGATTGTTAGACCTACGATGCTACATATGTTATAGATGTACCAAGTAAGGTCATTTATCTATTATAGAAACCAGAGCATTCGTGTCAAGTCTCCATTAATAATATCCACTATTACTCGTGTTTTATGTGAGAAGCTTGTGCTGGAATGAAGAGTCGCTATGCCATTGTTCATTCATTCATTCATTTCAATTTACATGCCGCTGATTTGTTACGTACAAAATGCAAAATGTCGACCGTTTGTGAAGTGTCGTGAAAAAAAAATTGTAGCTTTTTTTCCGAACGAAACTGTTAAAAAAGTGATTAGTCAGTAAGCTAAAGTTGAAACGCATTTCCGAATGATAATTTTCATTTTAATCAGAATGTGAACCCAGTAATCCCAGGCTTAGTAGAATCAGCCCAACTGCTACAACTAAAACTTATTTAGTAGTAGTTTTTTAGGCATTCCTTGAATTGTGAAACTTGTTTTTGAGTTTGCTAAAACTCAATCGTTTCCCAAAATGACACAATGCTACACGAAATCAGAAATGTGCTTGCTCCCAGAAAACACAGACGAATTGCCTGATTTGAGGAGTGCATGAATAAATCAGGCAACCGAACTGTTATATTAGAAATTATTTCTAATATACACTAATTTATTGTTTATTGTTTTGAATCATCCCTAGGCCATTTGCAGGCACTTGGACTCGTCAAAGTTACATGTTGACAATAAATATACATGGAAATTCAATGCCAAATAGAGTGTAAAAGGCTCTATTGGCACTTCGTCATGGTCGTAAAACTAGGTACATAATCTACAAAAGCACATACAAATAAAATTAACAAAGAGATAATAATTATGGTAAGGTACAGATGTGACATTGTATTCCAATATTGCCTGTAGCGTTCTAATCACCGTTTCCTTCTATAAAAATGAACGTCGTTAACGACTCGGCAGGTATTGTATGGAATGCCTAGGTTCTGTTCATTGTTTTATTGAATTTTAATAATACATAAAAACCTTCCACTAGATTTTCTAATAGTTTTTCCATCATATGATTGATCGTCACGACATTGAGGTGTCATCAATTTGTTTAATTAAACAGCCCCTTTATTCTCTATCAAGTCGTTTTCTCACACAATATTTTTTTCACTACTATTTCAAGCAGCAGTCTATTCATAGTTTTTTCCCACGAGTCAAGTGTTCAGCTAATTATTATCAATTGTTTATACTTTGTTGACTCGCCTCTTTCGAGTGCTTTCCCGCATGCGTGCGTGAAGTCTCAGTAATATAATCAGCCCGCTTCCATCTGCTTCTAGACATAGGTTCCATCCTCATGCCTCTCAGTGATAACGATCTATATGTCTTATATTTCTCCTCAAAATCACTTTGGGTTAGATCAATAAAAAAATCCGTATCTTTTAACCTGTAAGTACCTATTTCAATTGAAGCGTTGACCCGATCATATGGTTTATGTTTTTGATTAATGAATATCCTCGTGGTATCCCTGGGTTATAGAATTGCCCCCCACTATTTTTTTAATGCCTTAAAAAAATCGGATATTTGTAAAACCCCCATAATACATAGTTTCACATTCACATAGTTTCACATTTTTTCATCGTATAAAAGTTTGCGTAAAAAGAATGTTATGTTTAGTTATAACCCAACAGATACAAACCAAAGGATGGACCTTCCATCAGGCTTGTGACTGATCGTCGGCTGGCTTAATGTCATCACTTTACACTTAAGTAACATTCACCAATTCCAGTCCATCCATCTGGCGCGGCCGGGAATCGAGCCCAGACCTTCAACTTAACAAGACGGTATTCTACCGCTATGCTATGACGATAGGTAGAAAATTCCGATGGTCTCACAAAGGTGTAAAGTTGCGATTCCAAAATAATCTTGTAAAATGATATGTGTTTTCATATAGGTACACATTGCATTTACTAGTTACCCATTGGTATCAGATTTATTCTGGTGTCAAAACGAAAATATGTAGGTTATATGAAATAGAGATTCAGTCACAACTCGCAATTTATCCACGCGTCATGTCAGTAAATAGATTCCAGGAAGTAATATGACTATTAGGTATCGATATTCGTATCTGGAACATTCGATAATTAAATTTATATTGTAATATAATGATTGCTGGGCAGCAGCTGTTGCCAATAAATGCCAATGCCCCCAAACCGCTGTAAATATAGACGGAGACACCACACCTCCTCCATAATAATTCCACACACATCTGTAGTCTGATCATATAGAGTCAGTAGACCCAAGCCATCAACCGGAGCAGAATGGATTCAATAGTTCCAGTAATAATATCCTTATGATCTTTGAACTAAATCAAGATTTCCGCATCACATTGTTTTAATGATTTGTCATAAAACGCCATCTGTTTAAGCTTGCAACAATCTGAGAGGAGTCGCAATATGAACACAACAATGTAATATTGACAAAGTATATCGAGCATGATTCATACCTCTGAAGACAAATACCTAATCAGTAGATGCATACATCTTCTTACCCTTTGCCGGATCAGGGGCTAAAAGCAGTTGTGTGACTTAGCCAGGGGCCCCTTTTGATTAATTGACCTAACCAAATGCTGGATAGTTGATAAGAACTTGTTCTGAAATGCAAATGTGGTTCTGCCAAAATCAAACTTTCATCACTGCTCCGATAACAGTGCGAAACATTATTCACGTCTGGTGTACTGAGACTTCTAGTTCTATAATCTTAATCGCCGTGGGATTTGAATAGGTAGTGGCAAAATGCGGGTTTTTAACTTTACCGCTGTCTTGTTCGAGTGTGGTTTGTATGCACTTTACCGAGAAATTAGCAGTAAACCTTATTCACTCATTGATTGTGACTAGGGAATCCAATCCCGCAAACGCGGGATCCCGCAAATGCTGGATCCGCGCCTTTTTTTGCGGGATTCAAAACGAGGGATTAGTCATGCGGGATCCCGCATGTTTGCGGGATCCAAAAAGTTTAATTTTTTCCATCGCTCGTATGCCCATCCGGGCAGCTGTCGTTAGTTTTTACAATTATCAGCATATACATTACTACAATTCATATCGTAAACAAAAAATTAACATAATCGCATCATCACTATCAGACATAAAGTTAGAAAGCTCGGAGGTACCATTCCTAATTCTATGCTATCAGATCAATGCCAATCAGAATGTAAAAATCAATCGTTTTAACATTTCGTCAATTGAGTTTAAGGTAGGTACTTCTTCACCCCTCCGCGGAAAGCCGTATCATCCAGCGATTTGAACTCTCCAGGAAGCACGTTTAGCATACGCACACTGAGACACACGAAGCTTTTAGATATCTTCGCTAGTCTGTGCCTTAAAGGTCTTATGTCTTCTTTTGACCTGGTACCTTTTGACCCTTGAGTTGTGATACTCTGAGTTCAGGGGAGTATTATGTTTAAACACTTTAATATGAAGATGCTAGGCATGGTGAGCACTGGTGAGGATTTCCTTAAAGGAATCTCGACAGGAATCTCTGCTATTAATGCCCAGCATGGTTCTCACTGCTCGTTTCTGCAATATAAAAACACGCGTCTGCCCCCCTCCCTCAGACATAGGACATAATGCTGTGGAAGTATAAGTAAAATGTACAGACTTTTCAAGTCCACAGGTGAGCCTTTTTTTAATAGCAAATATAGCCGGATTTACCTTCCTTCAAAGTACCTCAATGTGCGGAGGCCACTGAAGCGTTCGGTCTATTGTTTATCCAAGAAACTTATTTTAGTCAACTGGTTCAAAAGATGGACTAGAAAGTGAGTCCATCACTGGATCCACCCCCAACGGTCGCTTAACAGAGAAGTGAATATCACCGGTCTTCGTCATCTTTAATTCGAGACCGTTGTCATTAAACCACCCTCTCGTCCCGTTCATTTTTTCACCCCGTTCAATTTCAAGGTCTTCATCGAGGCATCCTTTTTTTTAATATTGTCTTTTAGTAACAGGGATGTATCATCCGCAAACATTACAATAAAATCATCCTCATCAACACTGTTAGGCAGACCATTGATATTAATGGGCCCAGTATTGACCCCTGTGGGGAGTGCTGGAGGATGCTGTTCAACGTCCTGCAAACATTGACCTAGCTTGTAAATGACTTTGTTTATTTAGGCTCCCTTATCAATGTCGGAGGCACGAGCGACCAAGAGGTGAACCGCCGCATCCTACTGGCAAAGAGCGCAATGAGTCGTCTCGACAAGATCTGGAAAAGCCACGACATTTCTAGGGTTAAAAAAATGAGGCTGGTCCGTTCGCTGGTGTTCAGCGTCTTCCTCTACGCCTCAGAGACATGGACTCTGAGAGCTCGAGAACGTGACAGGATTGACGCATTCGAGATGTGGTGCTGGAGACGTTTGCTCCGTGTGCATTGGCCTGAGCACAGAACCAACGAATCAATCCTGAGAGAGCTCGGTGTCTCCACTCGCCTGTCCACAGTGTGTGAGCAGCGTACGCTTCGTTTCTTTGGCCATATTGTGAGAGCGGGTCCAGACAGCCTGGAGTGCCAAATCATGCTTGGGACGGTTGACGGTAGGAGGGGAAGGGGACGACTACAGATAGGTGGACAGATGTGGTCAAAAGGATCACGGGGGGCAATTTGTACAAATCCACAAGGATGGCGCAGGACCGGGAAGGATGGGCGAGACTCATCCGTGAGCATGGTGGTCACGATCCTCGTAACCGAGGGACCGACTGAGAAGAAGATTGACCCCTGTAGTACTGCAAATCCAAATGCACTAGGAGCTGTTATAGATCTGACATTGTTAATTTCTGTTAGATGGCATCTATTATCAAGGCATGACTAAAATAAGGGTTTTTTCCTTATCTCGTACCCCGTAAATATCTATTTTTCTATTAGAATCGAGTGATCCCGCAATCCCGCGGATCCGCGGGATTGATCGCCTCAGTCCCGCAGGCTTGCGGGATCGCGATTTTGATGCGGGATTGGATTCCCTAATTGTGACGACGCAGATTAATTCCACTAAGATGTATCTTTCCTTTCAATGCTAATGTCTTTTTTACTACAGGAAATTGAGGTTCTAAATGTATAACAGTGAATTATATGAGTATACTAAACTAAATAGAATTAACGACATTTTACTTTCAATTTAACAATAGTGAAACTGATAACAAAAAGTAACGACTCGATCCAAGAAATTCTCATCGACGAACAAATAAAACAATACTCATTTATAAAGCAGTTTCACAGTTAGCAGAATGGAGAATTAACACTAAATTTATATAGACGTCAAAAAAAAGAAATTTTTGACACATAATTTTAACGACCAAATAACAATGATAATCAGTAGTAAAATGGTGATATAGAACTACGTGTGAACCCAAAATTACGACAATTTAGACAAATCATAATTAGTAGACAATGGTGTAAAGGCGTTTGAAATGTGGCTGTCTCAGAACAAATTGGAGTGATCACTAGAGTTTTGTTGAAGAGCTGGAGCAAAACTTAAAGGTGTGGTCCAATGTTTGGGTCATATGTTGTCGCTTCTTCCAAATAATGGTCTCGGAACTGATCGAACTGAGAGCAAAGGTATGTGAGGACTGAGGAGATTATGTTACTGGAATCGACGAAGATCCCGGAGACCGAAAGAGGTAGGGGACTTTGCTGAAGACTTTTAGCCCCCGAACACCCACGAATTAAGGGAAGAAAATTAGTTTTAGTAATCAAATTATTGTAAAACAAATTGGTCTTATCGTTGATGGAATATTTGGGTCATAAAAAACAGAATACCAAGCAGTTTTTTATTAGCAAGAATTCATCATGCAGATAAAGACAGAATCGAAAGATTACTATGATTTATACTAGAGAATGTTTGCTGTAAAAGAAACGCAGGAATTCAGGTCGTCGGTTGAGGAAAATACCTTCTATAAAGCAGATAACGAAAGACTAATTACAGTAGGTGCGATGTTTATGTGCAGACTTCCCCAGACTAATGGAGATACTTTGATCTCATTACATTGATGTGATGTTAGCATTAGCCATCATTAGTGACCTGCGAATTAATCAAGCGATGTGTGCGAAGGAAGCGGTAATCAAATGAACAAGTTAATCGAAGTTACAAATCACTCTACCCAAGATTATTATATTGAATGGGGTCTCAATGAATCAATTGCTTGGGTGTTTGGTAATGTAAAGAAATGTTTAATACAACGAGGCATCGACCTCTAAAAGATCAGTAGCCTTATTACCGACACGTATTTTCAACTTTTGAGTCAGCAGTCAGTTTTGACGAGAATGAAAGTGAATAAGCTAAGACGGTTTGGGCATGTTGAGAGAACGAAGGATGACAAGATGACAAAAAAGATATATTGGGGCGAGCGAGGAGATGTGAGGAAACGCGGCCGCTCTAGACCGGCCTGGTTCGATCATGCGACGCTTTTTGAGTAAAAAGAATCGGAGAGCAACAAATTGCATGAATGTGAGGGAAGCTAGGAGTGTGTGTAAGGATAGGGCAGTCTGGCGCTCTGTCCTAAATATTGCCAAGAAATTTTGTCATTGTGGAGATTGGCATTCTGTTCTCTCTGTCTGGTTAGGTACGAACAGTTAGAGGAAGATAATAGAAAGAAGTCAGTTGAACCTAAAATCTTGGATATTTGAGTCTATGTTTGAAATGCGTAAGTTAGTGAGCTTAGGTACATATACTATACAATGTTGTCTTTCACTTTTCAATACTGGTAATATTGTTTTAAAATAAATTGTTTACATTTGCAACAGCATTATAGTTGCATACAATGTTTGTCTTTTGCACTTTGTTGTACCTTCCATACAAACACATTGAAGTACTGCTTATTATGTTCTGCAAGAAACGTGTCGCACAAAGTATTAAGCAAAAACATCATAACAATAATAAGGTAGTAAAATAAATTAACAACATACTACAAAGTACAGTTTTTCACAATGCAACATTTTTCTTGCCTTCACTTCGTACCACAAGTTTTTTCATTTAATTATTAGGTAATTATAAAAATACTCTGTTGTATAATTATTATGTCATCAGATGAAGCCTAAATTGTCTAAAGCAAGCGTGAACTGATGGATACCAAATATCTACAGAGAAAGTATAGATATACCTAACTACTTAGTTGATACACTATTCCATAAAACTGTGAAACCAAGCGGCGTAAAACCGTAGATTACAGGTTAGAATGTTGTCATTTTTAAGGAAATACTTTCGTCGTTTTTTACAGAATTCGATATAGCCATTTAGGTTGGCATTACGTTGTCTCGGTACATTATATAATTTAATACCTAATACGTATCTCTTTGTATAGGCATTCTAAAGCTAAGCTCTGTAATATTAAACAATACAATCTAATTATGAGCGGCTGTTTTGTTCCGGTCTATCCGTATTGAGAGTGAAACCTCCTCACCTCAGTACTAATATAATGGGAGATTCTATACGTAGGGCTGAACAAACCATATCTACACTGCGTAGCGAAGATAATATTACTATATTAATTTACTAGTAGATAATCTTAATGTAAAGTCTGGACTTAGGAGACATTCTAGTAAATGTTAACAACTTTGGTTTACTGATGTTCGTTGCGATTTTGCGAACGTCGCCATTTTACAGTTAGCGAAGCAGTATTGTGCGTCTTTAGCTGTTTTTGGTTACCCCCTCTTGAACGTGATGCAAGTAACTACAAATTATAGAGGGAACATGTTAACAACAATGATTTCTTGATATTTTGAAACGAAACCGAGATGTTTTTAATCGGAGTCAAAACATGTTTAATCTGCGGTCTATTATTGTTCGTTAATCCTGTGTACTTTCCTGCTTCCTAATGCTTCATGTTTTTGCGGATTGATTCAATCCATTTCTAGATCATTATTTTTGACAGCATTATTGTAATCCTGCGCATTCTTTGGGAATATGCGTATATAGAAGAAGCGATTCCTCTGAGATAGATGGATTATTGTATACCACGTCTAATTCGTTGGAGTCTATAGAGATTCTTGACCGATCTCTAGAGTGAACCCTACTCGTTTAGTAGGTGTACTGGGCAGTTTCCTCTCAACTGCTATATCTTATCTACTATATATTCTTGCATTATTACCTACATATATTATAACTATACTACTAGAGTACATTGTCCAGCAGAGGTTGATTGCTCCATGCCATTCTATTCTCGTCGTGTCAAGTCATTGTATTTCTACTATTTCCTACTGTTTATATCTAATAGTACTTCTTCTATTTAGTACTTATACTATCAGATCAACACATTTATTAACAGAGGAAACGTCTTAATGGACCACCTATCTATACTGAGATAAAATCTCTTCTCCGTAATTGGAATTATGCGTATGCAAGTATCTTAAAATATGTGAAATCGAATACTTCAATTGACTTTGATTGTTTCCGGGAATGGATCATCTGTTTGCACTCCAATCACCTGATAAGCTTCCTCATCAATTTCCGCTGGATGAGTACATGGTTGGCGCAGTTGGTTGAAGCGGCAGTCTTTCAAGCGGAAGGTGCCAGATTCAAAACCCGGCGCTGGCGATATAGTACGAGTATATGATTATTTTACGTTTTTTGATGTCAGAAAAATAATCTTCAGTCTCATTTGTACAGTTAACTTTTGGGTGCCTTTCCCTTATATTTTTTACTTACTTAAAAGAGTGGTAAAGACTTGGGTGCATGATTTTTAGGGCGAACCGTGTGCGTAGATTGACTTATTATCGACGTTTCGACACTCCTGCTGTTGTCTTCCCCTCAAACGTCGATCGTAACTCATCAATCTACACACCGTGAAAACCTTAATTAATACGTTGAAGGAAAATCCTTCGGGCTTAAGGCCCTCCACATCCCCGGGTAGCTCAGGCGCATTAACAGCGATCTGTTTACCCGCACTTTTGAGCAAATCTTATTAAGAGGTGGGCCCAGGGTTAGCCGTAAGGGAGCCCTCCAGCTATCAACCAATCCGAGTCTACCAATATTTGTCCTCATTTTCCAAATTCACAATCAACACTCCTCGCTATTGACACTACTACTCGTTGGCTTTACCATCAGCTCGTTATTTGTATTTCTGCCAAGAGTCACAAACCACAATCTGATGTAGTACCTGTGTATTATTATTTATACATTACAGAGATATCATCACCTATACAATCAACATATTATATACTCGTCTTATTTTTTCTTTCGACACTA
This sequence comes from Ceraclea dissimilis, assembly GCA_963576895.1. NCBI lineage: Eukaryota > Metazoa > Arthropoda > Insecta > Trichoptera > Leptoceridae > Ceraclea > Ceraclea dissimilis. Next base: position 433,056 of record OY756372.1, read on the forward strand.
ATTAGTATTTATATCTCGAGAGCCGTTGGTCGGATGATTCATTCTTATGTTTCCTTTGGAATGCATAGCTCTCTACATAATATCTATACATCTACCTATATGTAATTATTACTTGCCATATTTATTTTACAAGTTCATGTATTACCTGTATAGTTAATATGCAATGCAGTAATTTAAGTATTTTTTACCTTAAGCGAATGAACCTTGTAAGGAAATCAGCTGATCGATATGCTAGAAACAATTCGCTCTTGTAGATTTTTTAGCATAAGTATTTAGAAGATAATTGGTAAAAGAAACGATATAGGACTGCATTATGCAGGCATATAAATACAAGAACGTATGTTTTTTACAAGATGCACACTTGCATCTCTCACTTCTATACCGCCATTCTTTATACATGCTCTGCGATTTCTCCTTCTCAAAACGCGTCCGACCTTGAGTGTCCTCTCTCCGTTCATCCATATATCTTTTAAGTCGTAGTCTCATCATTCATTCTCTTCACATGCCCAAACCACCTACGTTTATTCACTTTATTCCAGTCGCAACATCTGTCTTACAGTCAGTCATCTCCCTAATAATCTCATTTCTCATCCAATCCTCATCAGTGCTTTCCACATCTTCTTCTCAACAACTTCATTTCTGGCACTGTGTCCGTTAATTATTACAATGCACGGATTGGATTATGAATCACGCTGTCCCTTATGCGGGATACAGGGAACATTGCTTCAAGTTTTATCACATAAGTAATGGAAGATAAATGCGGAAGATTTAATATAATACTTACTAATCAATATATTTGCACGTCATCATATACAGGTATATTATGCAGTCTGATGACAACTTCATGTTTCATATTAGATTCAAGTTTATGAATCAAGGTCCATACGTTGAAGTATGTGATGTTTATTGCATTACTAAGAGTTTCCTAACACTCTTCAACTCTGTGACAACTTTAGATATTTTCCTCAGTATCGTGAATTCGTATTTCCGCATGCCTTTTACTTTCATCACATATTGAAATGTCTCTCCGGTTTGGCACTTGTTTCCTACAGAATTATAAAGTTTCACTTTTTAAAATTGTACAACAGAAATTTTCTTTAGTTGTTTCGATTTACGGCAGATTGCTGTAACTTATCATTAAGTAAGTGTTCAATAAATTTTAAAAAAAGGTTAACTGTAAGAAATTGCAACCAGTTCACCCTGGTGAACAATTTTTGTATGATTTGTCTGATTGTGTGTGTTCATTTAAAGTGTAATAAAATATTTTTACAGTTTTTCGTTAGACGTTCTCTTATTTTCAGCAGGTTTAACCAATAAAAAACCGAACCCGGGTGATTTGCCTGAAGAAGAAAGAGAACCCTCCGTGAATTTTCACGGGTGGGTACCAACTACTAAACCCATTTATACCTAAAATTATCAGGTACGTATCAGGCTGGATACATAAATCCGTCAGCAAGCTTCGAACATCACCAATACCTAATCACGTTGATCAGTCAACCAAATAAATGATTACTTATCGTAGCATTCGCCATTATTATATCAACTATTATAAATATTGTACTGTACAAATTTTATGTTACTTATATCGATAGGATAGGATGAGATACCTACCTCGATATTACCAAAGGTTCCCATGTTTCATTGGCAAATAATATCTTGAATTATATCTATTATGAATATTGAAACTCCTTATTAACTTTAATGTATATAGGAAGTAATCTTATATAGATTGTACTAATAGCTACTATGTATTTGCATAGTTTATTGTATTGCGCACATTGTACCAATCAATTGTAACATTGTTTTTGTCAGATACATTCCAATCACTCATACCAACTGTAGTGGTTATGGTTATACATTATATGATTTGAGGTATCAAAAACACCATTCATTTTATACTATTGTTTTTTTATTCCTAACAATGGCAATGTTTGGTTATATAGTCGACGTGACATTCTGTATTGGGTACACGGTGCTCGAATTCCGTATTAATATTTTAGTGATGTGCAAAACGATACGATGTTTGAATCGATAATTTTTTCATTGAAGAAAATTTGGGGTTGTATGTGTGTGTAGGTTTGTGGACATGGCCCACTCCATATTCCGTGTACCTACCTATAGTGTTTAAATCGGCAAACTTTCATTTAAACGTGTCGAAATGCAAACTTAATTTTCGTATAAACGGATCATCACTTAAGAACAAAGTCTCGTGCTGAATTGCAGATATTGCTGAGTTGTGTACTTGTCACAGAATAATTTGACGTACAATATTATTTTCCCCACGATTTATCCACTTTTTCACCTCGAAAAAGTCCTCAAACACCAAATTATGTATGTTAAATATAAAACGCATTAACCATACCTATACTGGTTAAGTCTTTTTAGCATAAGGCATAAGAGGCATCGATTCGAATTGTCGTCCGTCTTGCCACATAAAGGTGGCCGAAAATCGATTACGATGGTACGGACACATTATGAGACTGCCGCAGGACAACATGATCAAAAGGACAATGGACATTGAAGTAGGGCCCAGAAGACCGGGCAGACCCCTGACAGATCAAAACTGAGTAGTGAGTAGGTATCCAACTTTTTAGACACTGTCATTATTTTGTGTGTGCCCATCACTAAATCTTAATCACACACAATCTAAAGGTAATTGTATAAATTCAATGAGATATTATGTATTTATACTTAATTCATACTAATTACATATGAAAGCTTATTACCACATGTGTGTGTCCATATGAGTGTGATGTGACCACCGATATACGTGATTCCTTAACTATATCCGGAATCTATCGTGGTAATATGTGTTAGTGGTTTATATTGTGTAAATATTTATTTATCTTACACAATAGTGGGTAGGCATATTAAGTTATGCAACTTTTACAAACATTTTACAAACACAACAGTGTGAATCACTAATTAAACATTTTATTCACATTAAGAACCGGAAGACTGCCATAATCACTTGTCATAATAGTCCCCTAATTAAATTATTTATACTTGGCTTCCATCGTTGAAAGATGTAGCATGTCTTATCTAGAAATTCCTATAGTACATCGTCTATTCGAATGTTTTTTTTTTATTTGGACCTGCAAATATTACAGATCCAAAAATTTCTTGCACACTTCATGTGAGCAAAATGTTCACGTCGTAAAGTACTGAAAACAAGACCGAATTCTTCTCGAGTATTTGGTGACCTTGATGGCATCACCTCGTGGTTCCTCAAATATCCCAGTCAAACTTCTTGTTAGAACAGTGCCTCACAATTTGATCAACCGACTCGCTCCTGCCGCTTTCACGATACTAATACTCAATATCTCCCATTCCAGTTATTTCGAATCCAATTTACCTAAAGCTGTCCATAATTTGCGAGGCAGACGAAAGACAGATTGTCCGTGGTGTCTCGTGTGAGTCGTCTGTGATCGGGGAACTTATGAAACTGAACAATAGTGAACAATTCAAGTTTCTCATGAAATGCTTCTTCACCCATCCCTAATCATTCTTTAGCTTCCTCTTATTTTAGGTCGTATGACCTGTTTGTGACGGCGGGCTGTCCTGGGTTGAGAAAGTCCAGCTGTCCATGTCTTCGGCAGCCTTCCGTGTAACTTTCTTCCAGTATTGTTTTCAGTCTTGGCGATCTTTGCAAGTCTGGAGTCATCCGTTCGGTCGACATGGTCTCTCCTTCTACAGACAGATTGTATAGTCTCATTTCTGATCCTAGCTCTAAGGTTTCTGCCCTAATCCAGTTTTATTAAAATAATCATTAAGGTCTCACAGAGAAGGGAATGCGAAACAATGTTTCTAGAATCTGAAAACATTTAGTCCATGGGAGACGGATTATTTCAGTTGAAACATTCTTCGATTCGTCAGCGTCTCTGATGCAACGGAATAATGGAAAATGTTTGTGTGTTAATTTATGGCGAACCCGTTTTAATCCCCGTATTATTATTCACTCTCTGCATGGAATGTCTACCACACCACCTAAAGTAAAATGTTTATATTATAAACCATCGCGATGTTGTGTTATAATAAGAAAAGAAATAATATTTAGTGTTTGGAAGAGTGTTTCACAAACAGAATATCTGAGGTGATTCATTATCATATTAACTCGCGGATTCGCGGTTCTCGATTCGCTAATTTACACATTCGCATAATCTTCATTTTATTGCAATTGAAGGAAAATCCCGCGGGCTTAAGGCCCTTCACATTCCCGGGCAGCTCAGGCGCATTAATAGCGACCTCTTTACCCTCACTTCTAGACAAATCTTATTAAGAGGTGGGCCCAGGGTTAGCCTTAAGGGAGCCCCCCGGCAAACCACACCCCTAAAATACGTTACTTTAGTGTCCTTATCCAAGGAGGATACAATTCAATACTTCAGTACTACGGTTTACTAATGAAATTATTTACAAACACACAATGGTTGTTATTACATTAAAGGTAGAATCGTATTTCCGTTTACAGTTTATTTCTTTTTCTGGCTGAAAAATATATTAAGCAAACTCGCAATGGGATGCTTTTAAAGATTATTCAGGGCATTTCAGGGAATCACACCCCGGAATTATGCATTTATTGATTTATACCAAACTTTCGCGATTCCTCCTCAATTACGACTGATTATGGAACGTAATTTCGCGAATATTCAAGGTATCACTGTATACACATTGGTTGAGTATAGCATCGAGACGACGGTAGCCATTAATAGGGCATTGGCAGATGAGCTGCCAAATTTTCATTTCGTAATCTACATACTTCTTACTACTCACTAACATCACCACATCGTCCACTACTAGTACTAGTCACTATACTGACGACTCGACCTATTAAACAGATCTCTAGTTCTAACTGGGTTATAGTCTTTTAGTCTACTTCCACATGGGTCTCTATGATTTCATTATTTTTCTTTTCAGGAATATTCTTTAATCATTTCATTGGTCTGTAGTCCGGATAGTTTTTTTCTCTTTTCTTGCTTCTGATCTGATATCCTCTCTAGCCATTTCTGTGTCTTCCCTCTCCATGGCAGTCATTACTTCAAATGTCTTTTTCTGGATTGCTTCTTTAGCTAGATCCTTTAAGACCTAAATTGAAGTAGCTAGCTTTGTTGGTAAAGCTTTCCACTCCATGATAATTTCTAACAGATTTCAAGACGAATGAACCTTTTCTTAAAATTGTTGTCGCAGTAGCTTTGAGCTCTTGGAGTACTTTTCTGCCGTAACGAGCAATCATAGGCTTAAATCTCTGCATTGATAATGTGTATTGTCCTCCACGTATCCCAAATTCGCTGGCTTGGTATTGTTTGGATTATCGCTATGAAATATTTTATTACAAATAACCACAAAGACCTCCCAGAACGTTGCGTTCCAACTAATTGCATTGTATTGTGGCTACCGGCTACCAATCTACTTTTTTCCTCTCATAAACTTGTCATTTTTTAAGTATTACTTTAGGCATTCTACATACCTACTAATTGATGACTCTTTATAGGTGCTAATGAGTTCCCTTCGGGGACATTTTATAGTACGATAGTCCAGCAGTCTACCAGACCACTTTATTTCTTGAAGATACTTTGATCGAATAATGGCAAACATTATCATTATCCATAATAATATCGTAAAGGGCGCTCCTTGTCTTATAAATTGTCTTTCACTTAATCGTGTTCATATCTTCGGGCGAATATTATTATCGAATGTAAAATCCATAGTGTACGCCTTGTCCCGTTGTGAAAAATTTCCAAGTGTCCAATTGTTCGACCGTTTCTTTATCTCCATGAAGTCTATCCATTGAGAATACCTTTGTCCTGGTTTCTTCATTCATCATTTCAACTTGTAGACGTTTTCGTATGCCTCATTCATTGCTAGTTCCTATAGTACTTCTAGTTGGCTGGATGCAGAACTATAAGTGCATTTTAGTTACTAAAGAAAAAAACTGTTATAGCACTTACAAATATTTAATCTCTTTTTTAAATAACATATTTCTGCACAAATTGGAATTGTAAAAAAATAATACAGTTCGATATTTCTCCATAAAAGAAGTAGATATCTTGGTGGACCTATTTACATCGAAGAGAGTTTTTTTTTGTACTTTAATTCTGGCTATGATAGTTCGGTTTCCAGCCGAAGAATATTAAATTTTCCATTCCATTATATTTTTATTTAAGGGCAATCCACTCGAAATCGAGTGATCTATTTAATATCTACATCTTCTTGTTCTTATCAGCCCCTTTCCCTCCACTGCTTTATATAGGCCTCTTCCTGTGTCTTCCACAATTCTCTGTTTTGGGCCCTTTGTCTCTACCCATGTCCCACCGATTCGATGATGTCATCGGGCCATCTTCTTCTTACTGTCCTATATTATATACATAAATGTCAGTAGAAACGATGCCTGTACGCATATCTTGTATAGGTGAGATTACTCATGAAATTACCAGCTTAAGAAATGTTCCTAAACGATTCTGTACAAGATTCAATACAGGATATTGTAAATGCTTACACCTATGAATCATAGCAATATTCTAGTATTATGTAGGTGTAATAATGTACAGTGTAAGGTTTAAACCTAGTTTAAACTTATGTCCACGTGTGTTGTACATAATATATATTGGACACGCGAATAATTTGCAGCTGTCTGCTTTGGTACCCATTGCAAGACCTATACTATCATTACATATTATGATGTACTGTTTGTTTCGCAAAGGGTAACTCCCCTTCTAGCCAACTAGCCTGCTCTGTATCTAACATCTACTTCCTTCCGTACTATACGCAGGCAGACACGCTGACTGCACCATATTCCCTCCATTTGTAGTATATAGGAACTAATTATTAGTAGTGCAATAGTAGGTCTGATTCTCTATCTTTTAAACACGAGCTAAACTAAAATTAGAACGCACTAACTTAGATAAGTTCATTTGCTATTCTGTAACTTTGATTTAAGTTTTTTACGTCTTAAAGTGTTCTCTTATTTGAAATAGTACGGCCACTAGTTTAACCTAAGCTCATATCGTATTCTGTAACTTAATTTTGGAATAGTTTTCTGTCAAAATGTGCTTATTTAAGTTAATTTTTAACTTATTTTAGCCGCACCTATGTTGCATGCGGCTTATTAATTCTACCTTCTGATACGTGTGTTTTAATACCGAATTTTATACGTTTCACATAAAATTATGCTAAGTACTTATGTGTTACGTTATGTTGAAGTTAAAAACCAAAAAATTGTAGCAAAATAAATATTCTACAGCTGCCTACGCCAAGACCTTCGTGGAAGAAGTTCATTTCATCCTCGTAACGTAAAAAGTAGCTATTCCAACTGTATATCTAAGCCGCGTCCCCTGCGGGGTTGTTAGAGAGGACAGAGCGCCAAACTGCCCTTGCCTTACACACACTTCTTGCTTCCGTCACATCCACGCAATTAGTCATACACGCTCTACGATCTCTTTTATTTAAAACGTGTCCGTCTTTGAGGATGTGGTCGACATGATCGGTCCAGGTCAGTCTCGGACGGCACCTTTTCCTCACCCCTCTTCTATCATCCATACCTATACCTAATATATATTTTAAGTCCTCCTGTTATTATTCATTCTCTCGACATACGCAATCATTAGTCCATCATAGTCCAATCATTATAGTCACTACACCCGTCTTCCAATCACATTTTTTTAATAGCCTCATGGCATTGAAAATGCGCTCAGACCAATTGTTAGTGTCTACGAAAGCAAAAGTTCCAACCCTAATTATGCTAGTGAGACGTGGACATGGCTGAAGAAGGACGAAACAGGGTTGAACGCAGTGGAATTGAGGTCGTTGAGATGAATGTGTGCTTAGAGAAATGAGTGAATGTACTCGTAAAACTGGGGTAGTGAAAGTTAAGAAATTAGGGAATGTGGATAGAATGAATGAAGACAAGATGGCCAAAAAGTCAATAAAAGAAGAGACCCGAGGAAGTGAGGCCACTCAAGACCGATAATGTTCTCAAGGAAGGATGCATTTTGAGTAAAAGCAGAAGTTGAAGGGTGTGCATGACAAATTGTATGAATGTTTCGGGAGTAAGAAGTGTGTGTGTAAGAACAAGGCGGTCTGGCATTCTGTTCTTTCTGCCTACCCCGCAAAAGATGCGGCGTGAGTGTATTGGTAGATGGATAGATACATAGATAGGTTTCAATTGTAAGTAAAATAAAGTGATTTAAAGAAAAACCTACAAAGGTATTCATTTATTCATAAGAAAATAAAGCAAAAACAAAGTAAAATATAATAAGTATTATTATGTAAATATTACCCACAATACAATTAATACAACAAACGTGTTATGTTCTAAATAGAAAATTCAACATGTAAATGATTCTGATAAGACTTCTTCTTCTTTCGTCTGCGAATACGACTATTGTGCAAGTGGTCTGACCCAAAGCATTAATAAAACTTTTTAACACATGAAGAAGATGAAACTGATTGACCATCAGCTGTTTATATAATTTTATTTAGTCCAAGTCGCAATATTCTTCTCATCACCCTCTTTCTACCAACTGCCTAGCTACGGGTATAGCCGTTTTCCACATCACTCCACGACTCCGCATCTTCTCGTAAAATCTCAGGTTCACGTACAGTCGAGTAAAGCGTTTTTTTACCCGTGATTATCTAATATCTATCCCTCCGCGGAAATTTTACAATGATCCTATTTGAATTCCTCGAAATTGCTGGGAATTTTTTGAAGAGTTGCTTCCGATAAAATGTTTTATTTTGTAATATTGACAATACCATCTGTCAAGTCAAAATAACAATAATATTGTAACTAGTAGATACATAACAAAGCGCATGCCCGATGTACAGTAGACAATAATATTCAACTAAAATTGTTTCTGGTTAACTTATTTTAAAAATTGTTAAGAATTAAGTTGGGCCAACGATAGAGAATAGGGTATCAAACTAAAAATGACTTAAATTTAAAATTTTGGAACGACCTTATCTAAGTTAAAATACTTACAGAATGCTCGCGTTGCATATTATCATATTGTAGAAATCTTATATCAGGGTTCGCATGCTACGATATGATCTTATCAAACGCTGTAGGTGTAGGTATAAATATATAGAAGAGGTGTATGGAAACATGTTTGTCTTTGAATCACTTGGAGTGAGCATGTCAACCAGATTTTCAAGAACCACACCATTAACGTGCTTTTATCTCTGAGTTGTAGAATAGGTCTCCACTCTTTTTTAATATTAATTTTTCGATTCTCCTGTGAGAATCAGATGGTTTTCGCAAAACTTCTATAAAACATTTCACTTATTTTTAAGCAACGTAATTCGCCGATCGCTACCCTTTCTGAATGCCACATACGTGTAAATGTTTGCGCACAAAGCGAATTTTGTGTGTATTTTTGTATATCGTGTATTACTTACTTACTTACTGCTAGCCACTTGCGTTCCACTGCTGTCCATAGGCCTCTTCTAAACTCTTATCGTGTATTAATGTAACAAATTTCGGAATCTCACAAAGCCAGCAATAAGGTTCACCACTCATTTTGAATGTCTATTTAGGGTGCGATGTGCATGTGACGATATCGCTGGCTATGTTATGTTGTGGGAAACACTTTGCTGGGAAAATTGATTATGTTTGTTTAATTTTATAATGCCCTTGTCAAATCACTTTCTCCAGCGTAATACATACTTTCGTTGTATGTTGTATTGAATTTGATGGATGATCAATATTGTGGACGCTGTGAGGGACACGTCGCATTACAAATAGATCACGTCCACTGCATGCAGCAGATGATTGATAGATCTCTACGATATTTATCATTTCACGTAATGCATAGCCGTGGCAGGCTGCCTGCTCGATGGAGAGATGTGTCATTAATCAGACACTCACTACACATTACCAAACTAGTTCTGCGCTTGACATAATAACCATACATTGAAGTGTACCAATGTATCATGTCATAAATCACTAAATATTTTTATTTACTTTTATGTTATCGATGAATACTTCGGTCGTATGTAATGTTTGAAAATACTCTCCCTAATGTCGGCCATACACACTACGGTCTACCTGCGCAGGTATACCTGCACGGGTAGACCTCTCCGGTAGACCGTAGTGTGTATGGCCGGCATTATTCTGCTGTAGAATTATGCGTTGTTTACCATTTGTGGTTACCATCAATTTGGAGTCAGCTGGCAGAGATAGCAGCATTGCGATAAGCTCGCCCTAGTGAACAAATGTTAAAATATCTATTACTTGTAATGGTTTATGTATTTCGTTTACCAAAAGTGTAAATAAATTAATTAATAGTTTTAATAGAACGAAATCTGTACATGATAATTTTCACTGAGGTTTTATATTTTAGCCGTGTATTAAATGGTTCAAAGTATACCGTTCTTCAACTCTCGTGGATAGAAGATCAAGGATTTTTAGAGGACTAGTTTTCATGTCATCAGTTCAATTATTGATCTTGTGTGAGACCTAGGACTAATGCAACTAGCCTAAGATCGTTTGGCATGCAAGGGGATGGAGGAGGCCTACGTTCAGGAGTGGAAGGTTACAGGCTGCACAGAGAAAAAAGGCTGCAGCTTATTATCTAAAAAAGTTGTTTATTAGTATAACAGAGATACCTATAGGATTGTAGCTGTGAATATTATGATAGTAAAACGTAGTTTACGTAGTATAGTGTATGAGAGCCGAGCCAGAATACAATGCGAGTTGTTGATTTGTGAATTACGAATGGTATGTACGAGTATTTATATCCCGAGTTAATAAGTCTCCCTGCTCTATTCTAGTCCAACTCACATCCCAACATATTTACATACATACTGTAGGACGTGGGCATACTATACTTACTGTAGGTATAACGTAGGCAGAACCAGGACGAAGTATTTTAGCGCCGGAGAACACTTATTCTTAGAAAAAATCCGTCACATTTATGCAATTTTATTTATCTACTTCTTCTTCTTCATTAGCCTTCTTTCCTCCACTGCTGGATATAGGCCTCTTCCAACTGTTTCCACTCGTCTCTGCTCTGACCCTTCCGCATCCAGGTTCCCCCAGCGATTTGAACAATGTCGTCGGTCCATCTCTTTGGTGGCCTTCCGACGCTCCTTCTATCTGTCCAAGGCCTCCACTTCAATATTCGTGGCGCCCATCTGGTATCACCCTGCCTGCCCATATGTCCTGCTCATTGCCATTTTAGTTTTGACTCATGATATCGGCAGCTTTGGTTCTCAGTCTATCTTATCTACTGCTCTTATTTAATACTCTCCCGTCCTTGTAAATCTAGCTGACCATCGACATGACTCATCCCAGTGGTTTTTAGACCTTGCATTTTCTTCCATCATGCATCCTATCATCATTCATTCTCCCAACATGTCATGTACAATATACATCTCTTCTTTTTCTTCAGCCTCAGTCTTTCCACTGCTTTAAAAAGCTTCTACCAAACCTCTCTGTTCACCGCTTCTTTCATCCGTGCTCTACCTGCTATCGAGGCAATGTTGGCCCGTCTTTTTTTAGCCTTCCAATAGGCACTTATTTTGTCTGGTCAAGTGTCCTACACACTGCCTCTCCAATTTTTCAGGATAATCCATGATTTATATCAGTCGATTGAGCGCCCCAAAATACATGAAAATCGATGACGAAAAACTTCTTTATTTCTATCTTCAAAAACTAATGTTGCCGTAGGAGTCAAACAATTTGGGACTCATCAAGTTGGCACTCCATCTTGGATTGCAACAATGTTTTAGAAATACTTTAATAATTATAATTAATGTTATATATTTTATAATTAATTCCTCGCAGGTGAATAATTTATTAATATTATTAAATTATTTATAACATCCTTTCAATAATTCGTCGTAAATAATGAACTTGGCTGAAGAAATGCAATCGTAAAGCACTCCAAGAGAAAATATTCGGAGTGTGCGGTGCATACTGCATACTAATTGCATGTCTATACCTACATCTTCCATTAGATTAGGATTAGTGTGACCGCTGTCTTTGATTGCGACATCATTGTCTTTCGATTTAATTTTGTATAGTCTGTCTATTGTGCTTATATAGCAATGAATAAAGAATTGAATAAAATGACCAAAGATGATAGGGTGATGATCAAAGTACGTATCGGAAGATGTTCCACGTTCGAACATTCAAATTTCATTGTTTCAGAGATAGAAGAACATCCATGTCCAATCAGTTTGTTTGATTTCAAATTTGTTCTTCTGCTTATTGTTTGTTCCTCCAATCAGAGTTGTTCTTTTTCCTACTCATTGCTGTGATTGGTTGAAATTAATGTTGTTTTTGTTATTTGTTTCCAGACATTCACAGCATGGTGCAACAGTCACCTACGCAAGGCCGGCACAGCCATAGAGAACATCGAGGACGACTTCCGCAACGGTCTGAAGCTGATGCTCCTCTTGGAGGTCATCTCGGGGGAGACTCTGCCCAGACCCGACCGCGGCAAGATGCGCTTCCACAAGATTGCCAATGTCAACAAGGCACTCGACTACATCGCTTCAAAAGGTAAAACAAACATATGATTCTTACAGGATATTTGACCACTAGTTTTATAGATAGGTACTTACCCCATTTCAATATTTTTTGTCGTGTAATCATTTCATGCCGGCTCCACACGCTTGGCAGGTGTTCACAAACATGTGACAAACGTGTGCATGCTTCCACTGATTGCTGAAACCGACAGTTCACAAGTGTTCGCGAACCTACACGAGCCAAGACACACGCCCCATCCACACGCTTGTGAAGGTGTGAACACTTGCCGAGGCTGGCAAACGTGCGTGGAGTCGGCATTATAGACCAAATACCATAATATTCTTCTTTCGCATGTGAACGACCATTGTACTGTACAATATATCACATGTACAATATTAGATCCCACTCAGATAAAACCTCCAAACTAAAAATCCTTAACCTAAACGCGAATCCTGCATATTTGAGCCGCGCATTTACTGCAGCAGGTCCTTCAGCCTGGAATGGACTTCCTGTAGACATCAGACAGGCACAAACATTGACCGGGTTCAAAGGGCTTATTAAAAACACACTTATTTGAGAAATCCTTCCCAACAACATAGGGAGTGGAAACACTGAGCGCCCTTGAGGTGGGAGTACCCACAAAACGGCGCTATATAAATAATCCGTTATTATTATTATTATTTATCTGAGAGTCAAAGATATTAATATTTCTGAAATATTCAAATAGCTACACTACATTTGTGATATTTGCAGGAGTGAAGCTAGTGTCCATCGGCGCTGAGGAGATTGTGGATGGCAACCTTAAGATGACACTCGGTATGATCTGGACTATCATTCTCAGGTTCGCCATCCAGGACATCTCAGTTGAGGAGATGACAGCCAAGGTAATACAACACATTTACATAGTGTCTCATGACCTCTTTTAATTAAACAATGAACCGTATATATCCAAATAAATGTCGCGAATCTATTTCAATCGCAGACAATATTTTTATTATGACATGTCATTGTTCCAATCATTTCATTGAATTCAATTACCAATAAATATACTTGATAGATAAATACGTAGATATAGTTTTGTATATTTGGATCCTGAGAATAACAAAGTTCCAGAATGACAAGACCAAAATTTAAAAAAAATTAGATTAAAGTTTCAAACAATCCTATTTTTTACACACAGATGGAACCTTATTAGTTGCGTTGTTTACAAAACTACCCGATTTTTTTTGTTTCGGGTATTTAGTTATACGAAGAGTTAGTAGAATACGAAGTTAGTTAGACGAAGCAATACAATACATAAGAAATCTAGATTTAAGTCTCTGACAAGCAGTTCACTCTGCGCTTTTGACTTTTATTTTTACACTTTGACACAACGAATTTTGTATGATATATACGTGATGTTGGCCATACGATAAATAAATAAATAGTTATACGTCGCGTTGGATAGAAACATTTTCATACTTACAGAAAAGTTGAATCCTCAACATTTGTTAGTTGGAACCCTTGTTATCTCGGGTGACGTATTTTTAGATATGAATAATTTTCATGGAGTCAATAATTTGTTTGATAACTAGTTGGTTCATACCTGTGATAATTCACGGGTTGAAACACGTCTTTTTTATTAGGTAGATAAAAACATGTTAAAAATTAGCGACATCTGACGAAAATTTGTGGAAAATGAACATTCATTTTGTGATATGTTACAACCACCGTATTCTGAAATTGGCTAAGATAAAACATAAGTGAAAAACCAAAACAAAAAATTATTAAGGTTCTCTTACACGGACCATAACTTCTCGGCAACTCGTATTCCCCAACTGGAGCAATTAATTGCAAAATTTTTTCGGCAATATTTCACACTTTCAATAGATGCTCGGCAACTCGGAGCAATTAATTGCGCAACCATTTCGGCATTAGTTTTTCGTGTAAGGGAACCTTTAGAGTCATGCACTCCTCCCACGATTTCCGCAATGTTATGGCTATATCCCACGGAAGGTGAATCCTGCTTCGTCCGTAGATTCGCTTGCCGTGGGAAGGAGTGAGTCCGTGAATCTACAGACTTTTTCATAGCGATTTGTATGGCGGTACGTAATATCGCAGACGTGCACGGATCGTGGGAAATAGGTTGCCTGTGAATCCGCGGACACGCCTTGATGAATCCAGATGAATCCGTCTAATCCATAGCGTTTGGATAACTTGCAATACAAGTGTTGAATCCAATATACATATACGTAGATATTTCTTTAGGAAACATCCCAAACAGACAGTTTTTTTCATTTTATTTCTTCTTTTCTATTTTAAAATGTATTTTAATTAAAATTAAACTTTTTTTTCAATTATTTCAATGTTAATTTATAGTTTGATAATTACAAAATGTGTAATATAATTGTGTGTGTGTGTGTGTGTGTGTGTGTGTGTGTGTGTGTGTGTGTGTGTGTGTGTGTGTGTGTGTGTGTGTGTGTGTGTGTGTGTGTGTGTGTGTGTGTGTGTGTGTGTGTGTGTGTGTGTGTGTGTGTGTGTGTGTGTGTGTGTGTGTGTGTGTGTGTGTGTGTGTGTGTGTGTGTGTGTGTGTGTGTGTGTGTGTGTGTGTGTGTGTGTGTGTGTGTGTGTGTGTGTGTGTGTGTGTGTGTGTGTGTGTGTGTGTGTGAGGGTGTGTTTGTGTGTGTGTGTGTTGATTCTCACAAAATAAAAAACGTTTTATTAAAAAATATAATTATGTATATATTTATGTACCTATTAGCTTATTACGTTACTTCATTTTCTATAGTATAACTATTAAACGTAATACATATATATTCCATTTGTCGCCGCCCACAAGTTTTTTGTGTATATGAGTAAAAAGGCGTGTGGATGGAACGTTTGTCTTGGCTCGTTTACGTAACAGACCGTTGACGCCTTTTTACTCATGAACGCAAAAAACTCGTAGACGCTCGCAAGCGTGTGGCGGCGACATTAACTTTTACTTAAAGTATTATACCGAATCGGTAGGTATTTCCTATATAATTGGCACCAGGAATGACGTCACAGTCTTTTCCCACGGCATTAAGGTTCAAAATCGCGTGACAATCGCATGATAAAATGGTAAAAATAGCGTTTTTTTTATTTTTTTGAGGTTAATTTTGCGTCTATCAAAAAACTTTTACGGTTATTCCCTAGGTTTTAATGCATATTATCAGTACAAAAAAAAATTTTACTCAACGACTTTCAGGAAACGAGTTTCCGTCTTTCGGAAAAAAGATCAGAGGTGTTTTCCATTTTTTTTTGAGAAATCTATACAAGATATAAAAAATCTTTTACGGTTATATAAAGGTGCAATGCATCTACCCTATTTTGTTCCAAAGCATAATTAATAACGGTTGTCGAGATAGAAGGTCTCCCGTTTTTAGAAATTTTTGAAATGTCGGTATGCATACTCTTAACATTACTTACTGTAAATTAATACTGATTCAAAAGTTATTCATAGGTACAAAAATACATAATACAAGAATATGATACTAAATTGATAACATGTAGCTACCTACATTAACTGAAAATAACGTGTTGTAATTTTTGCTAGTCGGGTAATTTGTATATTTTTGTAACAATTTTACAATAAAAATAATTATTATTCGATATATTTTCGGATATATATTCACTAACAACGAGGGTTGTCAACCGTACTAGAGTATAATAATAATATTGAAAGTGAGTTGCAAGAAATATATGGATCGCAAAATACTATATATATTTTTTTTTGGCAACAACTAAGAAAATATCAACCAAATCCGCTTCACTTGTAAAATTTAAACGTAGTTTAAGAATTATATCATTGCCTGCAGTTTTCGACTGACGAATGAGTGTGTAATTTACATTAATTTGAAAATTGAGAAAACCACACTTTTCTAGCAAATAAAAATATTATAAAATTCAAGCAGTTCATAAAATGACAGTTTTTATTTAAATAGATAAGTAGATATTTATTTATTTATTGCACATGGAACAGATACAGTCACAAAAACAAACATTGGCAGGTACATTAATACAAAAATATCAATACACAAGACCAATTACATCCGTTCACAATTAGCACACACGCAAAACAAATAGATTACATTACATAGTTAAAAATATATATCTTATATCTATAAAACATTTATGGTAGGGAAGGAGGAAGCATGGGAAGAGGAAGAAGAAGAGGATAAAAGGAGGGGACAATGAAGGAAGCAACAAAAAAAGAGTTAAGAACTGATATCAAGAACAATAAGATAATGTGTATGTTTTCTTTTATTTTCATAAAATTATCGAATTACACCCTGATACATATTTGTACACTTCATAACAAGCTTAAAAGCTTGTGTTGTGAAGTGGGGTATGTCGGCATCGAGGATCGAGCGCGTTAGCAACCAGGCTTCCGATAACTTTTTAAAATTACTTATTGATGCAGATGGAATAATCAGCTGAAAAAATGTTGACAACCCTACTTACATGTTTCAGCGCGTGTATACACAACGAAAAACCCATAGGAGTATTTACGATGATGTAGTATGAACCCAAAAAAACACAAAAACCCTTCAGAAATATGACGTACTTAATGTAGTTCTGGACAATTTACATCCAGACCTGCATTAAATTGTACCACAAATGTGTTATAGTTTTGTATTGTCTATGTGTTTATTGCTTTCATTCTTTTTTGTTGTGTTTATTGATTTATTGCATTTGATTTTGTGTTTGTAAACCTGACGATTCCAAGTGCCTTAAATATGGTCTACAGATGATTAAAAACCAATAAAAAATCCTCAAATAATAAAAGCTTAAACTTTTTAGTTGGATTTCAGTAGATGAATTATTTATAAAATGTTGAAATCATTGTCTATCCCATTTTAGATCCGCTTGCTTATTCGTATTTTTTAATCTATTCTAGTTCCTAATATAATTTACTCGAATACTAATCGATACAATTAATTTTATTTACAAAATTCAATTAAATTTGTGCTTTTATCCCTAAAAAAAAACCTGTGTGGCTTTTGTACGACTTTTGTGGGGTTTATTTATTTTGAGCAATATGCTTATGGGTTTCGTACTGTTACAATATACAACGAGAGTGAGGGAGACAGACATACCCGCATAATTCGAAAAATAAAATCAAAATAAATAATGTATAAATTTAGATTCCCCAGTTGCCATAGAGTGGGGAACATTATATTTTCTTATTATTTATTGAATTATTTTTTCTGGAATTTTGTTACATCGAATTATAAGTCCATGTGGTGCATTTTATCAGTATGATGCCAATCTTTCAAATGTCTCCCTTCAAAAATTATGTACCTAATCTATTAGTCTAAATAACACACGAATGATAAAGAAATTATAATTTTATTTAAAATGAAAAAAAGTTTAAGGTACCAATCATTATATTTTTCTAATACCACGGACCTGAAACAGCACAATTTTTGCACTGTTACTGGGCCGGTATTCTTTTATTCTGATAATATCGACATTAATAATATTAAAAATAAATAAATAAATTATTTAATGGGTTCTCTAATTTCCAGTTATGGCAGACATTTTTTCCCGTACAAAATAAATATAATGTACACCCCGACACATAATGCGCCCGCTACACGCTCGCGAGTCACCGCGACCTTTTGGTGTTCATGAGTAAAAAGGGGTGCGGATGGATCGTTTATCTTGACATGTACGTAACCGACCGTTGACGCCTTTTTACTCATGAACACCAATAGGTCGTGGTGACTCGCGAGCGTGTAGCGGGCCCATAACGGGACTGAAAGAGATTAGCAGCTAATTTGAGAAAAACCGGTGTTGAAAAATAACGCGTGATACAAGATACAAAAACTCCGTGTGACAAACTTTAATAAATATCACCCACAAACAAGTTTAATTAATGCCGCAGGCAATGCTTTCTTTTATTTTTTTTTACTAAATTACAATTAATATTGGTGTAAAGACAATAATTTATTCTCGTACCTGATCGATCTAATTTTTAAACACAAAAACAGAATTAGTATATATTCAACAGTTTGACAGAGATAATTATTATTATCTATTTATTATATTATATATTTATTTATTTATTGCTTCAACGGACTCAAGATATTTTCAAAATTTAAATATTAATACAATGAATTATTATATTATTATAAAAATAGGGAACTACTTCCCCATACCCCGTGCACGAAATCATCCATCCGGAAGGGATTAATCCAGATTCGCGTACGAATCCGGATTCACTTGTCGTGGGAAGGCACCCTTAGGTGACCAGTACCAGATTGCATTAGTAGTAAATATTAATAATATGATTATTAATATGGAAAATATCTCTAGTCTATATGTTGATCAACTTGGCCAAAGAATGCGTTTTTTGGCATTACTTTGGCAGACCATTGAATACACATTCATATTTTAGTCTTCTGAGGACAAATATAATTCATTCATAGTGCTCAAGGTCACACAATACAGGGTGTTTGATAAGTCATTGCAAATTCATTAATATGTGATAACAGAATCTTTTTATCCAAATTTAAGTTAGTACCGAACTCGCGTTTTTCTAGATAATGGCGGTTCTAACTACTATTAGTATTTTTTTTTTTGCCCCAATACCACATTGACAAGCGGTTTCTACATAGTTTATTTGTTTTTTTTTTTTAAAGTAAAATTAATCTGGATTTATCGAAAAAAAAATACACCTTTGCGCACTTCACGACACAAGCTTGAAAAGCCTGTGTCGTGAAGTGGAGTAAGTCGGCAGCAACCAGGTTACCGACCACCTCTGTTTTTTATGATAATATAGTCAAATATAGTGTGTGTTCAATCATTACAAAAACATTTATTAAATATGTACCTACTTAAATACAATTTTAAGATACAAATTATCGTCCCGAAATTTCGACAAGCAGTTTGTTAAGATGACTTTGAATTTTGAAGGGGTGTTTTGTTTATATTAATTATCGATTAGCATCCACTTGTCAAACACTCTGTAGGTATAGTATGAATGTATCTACAGATATTTGTAATGGTATTTCACAGATTATTATTCATAGATCCGATCTACAGATTGATTTAAAAATAAATCTACAATACTATATGTAGCTAGTTGTATGGAGAGGGATTCCTAACCTAACAGTGAGATGATTAATAATTATGTAATCTATTTTATACAGTAGTCGCCAATTAAAGCTCCCGACCCAACTATGACGTCACGATAATTTCCCACGGCATTAAGGTTCAAAATCGAAAGAAAAATCGCATGATAAAATGGTAAAAATAGTGTTTTTTATTCATTTTTGGGGTTAATTTCGCTTCAATCCAAAAACTTTTACGGTCAATCTCTAGATTTCAATGCATATTATCAATACAAAAAAAAAATCCGCGACTTTCGAGAGATGAGTTTCTATCTTGCGGAAAAAAGATCAGAAGTGTTTTTCAAAATTTATTTTGAGAAATCTATACAAGATATAAAAAAGAAAAAATCTTTTACGGTTACTCCCTAGGTAAAGGTTCAATGTATCTACCCTATTTTTTTCCAAAGGTATTTATTAAGGTTATTGCGATCTAGGGTCTCCCGTTTTTAGAAATTTTTGAAAAGCCAGTATGCATACTCAAAACTGTACATGTGGGTTTTTATAACCTTTGGTTAATTTTATCAGCCTCGTATTATAATTGACAGTTGCTACTCCCATAGTGATCACATTAAGCCGCGTCTACTGTATTAATATCTGAAACATGCAATCTGATATTGTAGCCAACAATTTATTATTAAACTGAATATTTCAACTGAAAATATCACAATGATTCATGATTTTATTTCCGTCACTCAATGTTGTGTGTGTGTTGTGTGATTACAGGAAGGTCTGCTGCTGTGGTGTCAACGCAAGACAGCCCCCTACAAGAATGTCAATGTGCAGAACTTCCATCTGTCCTTCAAGGACGGTCTGGCGTTCTGCGCCCTCATCCACCGTCACAGGCCGGACCTCATCGACTACTCCAAGCTGTCCAAGGACAACCCTCTGGAGAATCTCAACACAGCCTTTGATGTGGCTGAAAAGTATCTGGACATCCCCAGGATGTTGGACCCTGATGGTGAGATTCAACTCTTACATATTTCCCGCTTCTTATTTTGATGTTTTTCAGGTTTTTACGTTTTCAGAATAAAAGTACAAAAGTTAAAATGATTAGGATACGTGGAGAGGATGAATAATGAAAGGATATCAACGAAAATATACATGTTCTAAGAAGAAGTATAAGGGGGCGTAACGCGGCTGGTAACGGGGCTGTCCAAAAATGGTTCAGCTTGATCATGTCGACCAAATGCTCTAGGATGGGTGTGTTTTGAGTAAAATGAATCGTAGAGTGTGTATGACGAATTGCATTGATGTATGTGATAGAGAATTCTAGCTTTCTGTTCTCTCTGCCTATCCTCCAATGGACACGGCTTGAGGAGATAGGATAGGATAATTTTAAAACACGAAAATTTGCTTTAATTGCAGGACAATAATTGTGATTTGAATAAGTTCAAATATTTTTATAAAACTGTTATATTTCGCACACTATGACACCTGTCACATATGAGATGACATCCGCCATTTAACAGATGACAGTGGCGTAATGAGCAATGTGACAAACAATTAGAAAAGTATTTGTGTGTATGAAAGTATATTAATGCAATTACCAGAGGACTTATTGTATTTGTGTAATATTTATGTCCACTGTGTTGTTTGAAGTTAGGATTTTATGAATGTATGACAAATCAAATAATGTAGGTGAGAATCATAAACACTCCGTGAAACTTGAAAACAACACTACCCGTAGGTATACTTAATTGTATTTTGTTATATTGTTAGGGTTACCTACTGTTGATATTAATGTAGGTGTGTATTCTTGGCTCAGTTTATTTTGGCACCTGCACCAAGGTGTTTGTCATCTAACTTTATGTATGAGTTTAATATGAGTTACTATACAATGGAATATTTCTTTAGTAGTACAAACTATACAGTAAGATGTATCTTATTCATAAACAGGCGAAAATATAGCCATTTCACAAATCCTAAAAGCAAAATAAATTGTTGATTGAAAAGTTTATCGATAAAGATCTCGATCTATCAATATTTTTACGAAGAGGATTTCAAGGGGGTTACATGATGCATGATGAACAAGTTGAGATGTCTGTGATATGTAGAGAGAATGAACGATGAAGGGATAACATAGAAAATATATCTGGGAGAAAGAAGAGATGTGAGGAAACGCAGCCGTCCAAGAACCGCATGCCTTGATCATGTAGGCCAAATTCTGAAGGTCGGACGTATTCTGGGTAAAAGAAATTATAGATTGTGTATGAAGATTTACAAGAATGTGATGAAAGCTAGAATTGTGTGCATGGAAGTAGGGCAGTCTTGGGTAAATGTCCTATAAAAATAGGTAAACATTTCTTTATACAATACTCTGTATAATAATAATTATAAGCATCTTGATGTAAAATATTTCAGACTTGATCAACACCCCCAAGCCGGACGAGAGGGCCATCATGACCTACGTGTCATGCTACTACCACGCCTTCCAGGGCGCTCAGCAGGTGCCGTGCTCAATAAACACACCCCCACCCCTACTTCATATATCATATATTGTGTGTGTCAAGCTAGCAAACTTATCATTTGAAACAGCAATTTGGTCTCGGACTGTTTCTGAGTTAATTGCTGTTCTTGCCTCTCATATATTATTGCAGATTGGTGTATTTGAAACCAAGTACTTTTTTGTATTAAATATGTATATGGATTACGGCTATTTTTGTTGCCATGTTAATATCTTAAAATGTGTAGTTTTAGCAAGTGGTTATCTCAACAGATATACAGCAAAGGATGGACTTTTCTTCAGGCTTAAGACTGATCGTCGGCTGGTTTAATGTAAACACTTTACACTTGGACTGGAATCTGTGTATGTTACTTAATTGTAAAGTGATGACATTAAATCAGCTGACGATCAGTCATATGCCTGATGGAAAGTCCATCCTTTGTTGTATATCCGTTGAGATAATTACTGGTTATATTTAACTACGACATGTAGGAAGTCCAATATTCTAACAAAATATAAATTTTCAAAATGATCGCGTAGTTTTAGAATCGGAAAATTTCCACAGTGTCTCCCTATGTTACTGTTATGATACGGACAGAAATTCCCCATTGCCTTGACACACACAATACTCCGCATGACATTGTGTTTTCAGTGTTGTTTTCTGTTTGCAGAGACTAATTAATGCAATTCTCTTTCAGCCATCCAGCATTCTGATATTGTTTCCTAATCACTTATAATAATTCTATTTCAAATCAAATCATGTGAATCGCTTTACATTAAGTTGCATTAAATTTCATCAATTAGTCAAATATCTAAAAGACAACACTACTCCTAAATCTGATTAGATAGAAACCAGTGCATATTTGAGCATAACAATTTCAGACCAGAACTGATATTCAAGTTTATAGCTTATGTAAATGTTATTTGTACATCACTGAATGCATTTGTATAACTGCACGTTACCCGGTGAAAAGCTGTTATGCCGGGTTGTGTATATTGTAATCATATAAAATAAATATCAGTTCAATGGACAATGGCTTTGTGGTTCCTCCCATATTTTACTAAATTCTTAGGATCACGCTTCTTTAAATTCACATGATTTTATTTGATTTTAATTAATTATACATATTTATCACATTTTCTTGTGTTGCATTTGAATTAATCATTTTTTGTTGTTTTTATTTTATATTTGTTGTACTTTTTCATATAAATTTTCCTTGTTTTGAACTAAACCCACACATTGTTTATAATTAAACTTCACGCACATGGAAATCCTTTTGCAAACCCAAAAATTCTGTTATGCTTTCCCAGGATTATAGAATGTTTTTTAAACCCTCTTCTCACATAAACCGAAATGTCTTAGCCTTTTTCCTGATTCTCTAATTGTCATAATTTGGGTTTATATTATTTCATAGTTTTAAAAATTTTCAGTTTCTTTTATTTTGAGAACTCAGTCTGTTCTTTTAACTATATTACTACCCTAAAAAACGTCTTCCCATGTTGTACGGAATCGACTACTTAACGGCTGGATTTCGCAGAACTCCAATTTTAAAAATATTGTGATATTTTTAAAGTTCATGTATGAAACCGGCTGTTGGCCTCAATTACAATATCTTTATATTATTTGATATATAAGGCAATCACTTTTGTTTTCGTTGCATAATACATTGCTTAACTTAATATTTGACTGTTTAATACAAAGCTTATGTATGATGCATTATCTATTTACAGCTCGGCAATTGTTATAGACTTTCTTTTAAAATAACAAAAGTGGTTGGCTTAATATGTAACTCATTAATTACTACTTAACACATCATATGTACATAACACACACGAAAAACAATGAAGATTGACTGAAAGATATACATATTGCTTTTAATGTAATAAATTCATTTCAGAACATGTGAAAAATTGTATCGGAAAAAGTAAGATCGCTCCGCTAATACTAAAGATATCATCCTAAGACTTTAAACATGGATAAATGAGAATATGTTTAAGTGACTCTACCAGTTAGAAATTTAATGTTTGTAAATTTTGTCGATAAAAAATAATTCCAAAGCTACGTCCAAAATTTTCGTGAAACTTGAGATTATTCTTGTAGTTTATTAGATATAATGCTGTAATTTGGTTGATAAAATGTTTAAAGCAAGACACAGTGACTAGCGGATATTTTTTTGATATTCGATTAAGCTAAAATTGATTTAATCACCACAATATTTTTATTTCACCCTTACATTCTCATACAAAATTTGTAAAAATTAAAGGGATAACATTTTTTGCTCCGTGCATATCACCCCTTCGATTATAAACTAAGATGAGATCAGTTATGTTTTGATATGTGTGTTATGTATTAACTATTAATTAAGTATATAATTATTGAAGTGCATATGTATTGTGTTAATGTACATAATAATATTTCATGATATGTATTAACAAAAGCATGATGTGTAATGTGTGGCTTGTCCCCTGTTTGTCCCCCAGACCTGCAGAACACAGCCATGCCAGACGAGAGGGCCGTCATGACATATGTCTCCTCCTACTATCACTGCTTCTCAGGAGCACAGAAGGTATCCTTCAATCACTAATCCGTCTAGAAAATATATGGCGTCCTATCAAAAGGACGCAGACATGGATGTGCTAGGAAAAGATTCAGACATTGAGATGCGAAATAAAATATTATCTAGTTTATCTAGGGGTGTGCACTGGGTTTGTGTTTATTATATACGTGACTACTTGATTTCCTGTGTTTAAAACATTGATGGTGCTATTGAAAATAAATCATTTTACATGTATTTTTCTGCCTTTTATCGATAGTTGTAACTGGGAACTCTTTAACTATTTTTGTAACTAATTTCAAGAGTACTGCAGGAAATCAATTAGTTTATGTAATCTATAGTCACAAAATCGGTACAAATGTGCTTAATGGATAAATTTGATTCCACGTACTTCTGTCCCATGTCCAAATGTCATGCGTCCTTTTGTCGTATATCCCAAATATACTACGTTCAATATTGAATCAACATTCCAGTTGCGTAACTAATAATTTTTTGGTATTTGTTGTTTTGATATTTTGACTAATGCTCTGTAATAACCCACAATTTGTTGTATAAAATACCTATTAGGAGTTCAAAATCTTAATTATTTCAAAAGATATAAATTGATTTGAGTTGTTCATTGGCACAACCAAGTGAACACCCTTTCAGATAAGAATTCCATGCCAACGTCATTATTTTGTGAACTTTTATAAAAAGTATTATTTTATTTCTATCATAATTTAGCAAATGACTCTCAAATGAAATTACCCTTGTAACAAAGTGTCTGCATTGTTTGGGCACTCTCATATTGCTCAGTAAGTCGGCAACAAAACTCAATGAGTCTTTTATCCCTGCTTCCTCCCCAAGGGAGTTCACATAATTCTATATTATGTGAATGAAGATGCCTCTCGTCTCTGTTGAGGAAAAGACTGTAATGTATTTCCGTCTGTGCAATGCGGATAAATCCGGTTCCATACCTAAAATAATTTTGGTATATGTCAAATCATTTGTAGAGGTTATTGTAACTTATTTTGCAAGGGTTTGTGTCTAACATTATTGTATTATGTGTCCAGGCTGAGACAGCAGCCAACCGCATCTGCAAAGTGCTGAAGGTAAACCAGGAGAATGAGCGTCTCATGGAGGAGTACGAGAGGCTGGCCAGTGATCTGCTGGAGTGGATCCGCCGCACCATGCCCTGGTTGGCTAGCAGGCAGACAGATAACTCACTCGCCGGGTGCCAGAAGAAACTTGAAGACTACCGTACTTACAGGTAATCATATTATCCTTTATTAGTGAGAAGAGTTCACAAGATACTCTTAGAAAAAAGACTGAAATGAAATTTTGCCAAAAACAAGTAGAGTTCATCGGTGTGGAGCAGATAAGATCACAGTGTTCGTACTCCACTTCACAATAAAATAGATTACTAAATGTTTTATCCACTCCTCAGCAGATGGCGTTGAGATCACAAAATTGGTTCAGTGTGAAATAATTTCTATACATTCTTATACAACTTTCAAAAATTACACAATTGACAGCAGGATGTGGTGGAATGGGTGAATGTTGCTTGGGCGTAAAGTGATCGCTAAAGCCAGCCAAAATCGTAAACGTCGGAACATCCATCCTGCTTCTTCCCCCAGGGAGTTCACATAATGCTACATTATGTGAATGTAGCAGGCGCGAAGCTACCTAAGAACACCATTCCCATCGAGTTACCTTTTGGATAAAATGATAGGTATAATAGTATCTAATTTGACGTAATCCAATAAAAAATGTTAGCCCTGTATTCCCTTCTGCAGAAAACCACCCCTTGCCACTGGAATGTAGATACCTCTTGCATCCATGAGGAAAATCTGTAATGTATTCAGTGTATAATTTGTTGCTTATACGTTGCGACCCTGATATCGATGAACAGATGAATGTCATGACCTGCTTGATTAATTTTGTTGTTATTTTTCCAGACGTAAGCACAAGCCACCACGCGTAGAACAGAAGGCCAAACTGGAGACAAACTTCAACACCCTGCAGACCAAACTGCGTCTGAGCAACCGCCCCGCCTACATGCCCACAGAGGGCAAGATGGTGTCAGACATAGCCGGCGCGTGGAAGGGACTGGAGATTGCCGAGAAGGCCTTTGAAGAGTGGCTGCTCTCCGAGATGATGAGGCTGGAGAGACTCGAACATCTTGCACAGAAGTTCAAGCACAAGGCTGACATCCATGAGGACTGGACTAGAGGTAAGACGAACCTTTCATAATATCTTATATTTCTATAATGAAGTTCTCCTCCCATTCTGAATGCCCCTATATAGGACAGCCTAAGATCCGATTGCTAAAAATATGACCTATCTGTTTTTTAATCAAAAAGGAAATATGTATGAAGGTTTACTTACACTTAGGGTCATACATGGCTGTAGGATTGCCTAGCTAAATCTTGCAGCGTCATCCCCCTGGCCCCTCAAATTGGTCCCCATACACAGTTTTTTTGTATTTTTCAGGAATATGGTAAGAGATAGGAAAAAGTGGCTATAACCAACATAATCATAACTAAATCATCCTCCAAAAAAATCCATACACTACATTCACATTATAACTTAAAATGCCAAAAAATTAACGGAATACAAAAATAATTTTTACCAATTTTCTTGAAAGCTGGATCCATGTAAAACTTTCTGTAATATTTCAGGCAAGGAAGAGATGCTCCAATCCCAGGACTTCAGACAATGCCGTCTGAATGAAGTGAAAGCCTTGAAGAAGAAGCACGAGGCTTTCGAGTCTGATCTGGCGGCTCACCAAGACAGAGTGGAGCAGATCGCAGCCATCGCCCAGGAGTTGAACACTCTGGAGTACCACGACTCTGGCTCAGTGAACGCTCGCTGCAAGCGCATCTGCGACCAGTGGGACCGCCTGGGCGCGCTCACTCAGAGGCGCAGGGCTGCCCTGGATGAGGCCGAGCGTATCCTGGAGAACATTGATGTTCTGCATCTTGAGTTCGCCAAGAGGGCTGCTCCATTCAATAACTGGTAAGGTCTACTTTGTATAAAAATATTAAGTATTTCTATGTATCCCATTGCGCTGTATCCCTTGTGTGGTAGAGGGAGAGGACAGAATGCCTGACTGGCCTATTCTTACACACACTCTAAGCCTCCATTACATTCATGAAATTTGTCATACACACTCTCTGATTTCTTTTACCCAAACTGCGTCCATCCTTGAGGATCTGGTCGACATGATCGGTCCAGGCCGGCCTCAGTCAGCTGCTCTCCCTCACACATCTTCGCTCATACAAGTATATCTTTAGCCATCCTATCGTTCTATTCATTCTCTCAACATGCCCAAACCATCTTAGTTTATTCACTTTCATTCTAGTCACCTGTCTTACAGCCACTCGCATCTCTAATAACCTAGTTCATTATCCGATCTCTCAATGTTTTCCCACACATTCTTCTTAATGACCTCTTGCAGTCTCTCGTTTATCTATCTGTGTTTCAAAATATTTATAATTTTCCAGGTTGGATGGAACCCGCGAAGACCTCGTGGATATGTTCATTGTCCACACCATGGAGGAGATCAGTGGCCTGATGGAGGCTCACAACAGATTCAAGGCTACGCTGGGTGAGGCCGACAAAGAATACCAGTCCATCGTGGGTCTGGTGCGGGAAGTTGAGTCCAGCGTAAGACAACACCAGATCCCTGGAGGCTTGGAGAACCCATACACAACTCTTACTGCTCATGTAAGCGAAGCATTCTTCATTTATTTTAGTTTAGGAGGGGCCTATATCCAGAAGATTTTTTTCAAGAATTTCAGTGTTCTGGTACATAGTACGCTATGGAAGAAATTAGGGAAGATACTTAAAACCTTTAGCTAGTGCATAATCTGTGTGACCTAAGTAGTACAGATGCATCATAAAAAAATTCTTAAAGATATTCCTGAACTATTTTTCAACACATTTATCTCACTGTGTGTAAGACTTAGATATTTGCTTTCTTATTGCCAATGATAGAGTATGAAATGATCTAGTTCACGATCTCTATCGTTTTTTAATCAGAGCAAATTTTTCATCTAAAATGTAAAAAAAATATGTTTCCCAAATCTTAGAAGAGATTAACAAGGACCGTGAAAATCTACAAAGCTACGTTTCCCCAAATTCTTCCAAACACTCGCTGTTTATGACCAAGAGAAATTGCTCCTTAATAATATAGTATTACCTAGTAGTGCGTATTAACTATAATAAGACATTCTTTTTCCAATTATATCAGAGTATTTAAATGACTGATTTTTTGGTTTGAAAAGTTACATAATTGGGCCTGATAATTCAATGTCTTGCCTGATGAAAAAAAATGTAGGATATTCCACTGCTTTAAGTTGAAAATAAGTTGACCAGCATGTAATTAAATTTGTATGTTCTTTGTTCTAACAGGACTTGACCAAGAAGTGGGCCGATGTAAGACAGTTGGTACCACAGCGTGACGGAACTCTGGCAGCCGAACTCCGCAAGCAACAGAACAATGAGATGCTCCGCAGACAGTTTGCCGAGAAGGCCAACGCCGTAGGACCCTGGATCGAGAGGCAGAT
This sequence comes from Ceraclea dissimilis, assembly GCA_963576895.1. Taxonomy (NCBI): domain Eukaryota; kingdom Metazoa; phylum Arthropoda; class Insecta; order Trichoptera; family Leptoceridae; genus Ceraclea; species Ceraclea dissimilis. The sequence continues at coordinate 462,188 of OY756372.1, forward strand.
GGACGCAGTGACTGCCATCGGCATGGGACTGCAAGGTTCACTGGAAGACCAGCTGCACAGACTCAAGGAGTACGAGCACGGAGTGTACGCATACAAACCACATATTGAAGAGTTGGAGAAGATTCACCAGGCTGTACAGGAAGGCATGATCTTTGAAAACAGGTAAATAAATCGGTGAATGTTGCCCTGGGCATAAAGTGATCACTTAAGTCAGCCCACGCAGACTTGTATGCGTCTGAACACCCATCATGCTTCCTCCCCTAGGGAGTTCACGTAATGCTACATTATATGAATGTAGATACCTCTTCTTCTGTTGAGGCAAAACTGTAAGACTACCAAACTGATCATCGGTTCATGTATGCTAGTGAGACAGGGATGTGGCTGAAGAAGGATAAATCAGGCAAATCTTGGAGAGATAGACTGTAAGACGGACTTTGTGATTAGAATGAAAGTAATCAAGTTGGGGTGGTTAAGACATGTAGAAAGGATGAATGATGAAGGATTTTACGAACGTGATGAAAACGGAAAGTGTGTAAAGGATAGTGAAATTTGATGTTTAGTTCTCTCTGCCTACCCCAGAATGGGACACACATTAAAGTAGAATAATGTCTATTATGATGTTTTTTATCAGATTGTTATGTATTTTTAATTTGAAATGATGCCAAATTATATTATACAAATTCGGTCATACTGGCACTAGATGTTCAGTAATCAGCCAATAACAGAATATTTTATCGGTATTGCTGGATAGTACCATCATCTAATTCCCTCATTGCAGATATTCTCAGTACACAATGGAGACTCTCCGTGTCGGCTGGGAGCAGCTCCTCACGTCCATCAACAGAAACATCAATGAAGTGGAGAACCAGATCCTCACCAGAGACAGCAAGGGAATCACACAAGAGCAGCTCACAGAGTTCAGGTCCTCCTTCAACCACTTTGACAAGAATCGCACAGGTAATTACAACCAAATACATGCTTCTTTTATATTATATTGTTTTAGCTAATCGCTAATACAATCTTAATATTATGTCAACTTTCAGATTTATCATAATTTAGCAAGCAGTTGGATTTTATCTGCACATGACATAATTTAAAAAAAAAAGGATCTGGGCTTGCATACGCAAACCCAAATACTTTCCTGCACACCTTGCTCTAGGCTGTAAACCTGTCTCGCAAAGTGTGGAATACATCTCCAGCGCCGGGGCTTGAACCTGGCACCTCCCGTTCGAGAGACTGCCTCCCCAACCAACTGTGACAACCATGTACTCGCTTGGTTGATTGGTTGAATATTTGGTAGCTCTAATTTTCAAAATTCCGTAATTTTCTGGTATTGTGTTATTCACAAGCGAAGAATAATGCCTGCTTTTTTATAGAGCAGTGCTAAAGATGTAATATTAAAGATACGAGGGTTTTGTGTGAAGAAAGAAATGCTGGGATAAGTCAGTTTTGAAAGATAGTGTTGAAAGCTTTCACTCGCTCTATTGATTAAGTGGCATTCTACATTTTTTGTGAAAATGAAACGTTGATATTTCAGATAACACAGTGAACGATTATAAGCATTGTTTTATTATCGTGTAAGCAACACCAAACTTGTCAATACCAATTTTGTATACATGCAGCTAATCATAGTGAACAGATAACATTTTTATTCATGAGATTTACACGTTGTTTGCAGGCCGCCTGACCCCCGAAGAATTCAAATCCTGCTTGGTATCTCTGGGTTACAGCATCGGTAAGGACCGTCAGGGAGAACTTGACTTCCAACGCATTCTCGTTGTTGTGGATCCCAACTCAACTGGTAAGGATCTTAACACTAATACAGTTCACCCATCCTGTACCCAATGTTTGATAGGGGAAAGTGGAGAAACCGTGCGCAGAGCGATTCAGCAAGATCCCGTCCTCAAATAATGTCCCTAGTAATGCTATTTTGTAGCCACCGATGAGGCCATCGCATTTGGTAAGATTCAGCTCAGTCGGTGAAGAAGTTGCCGAGTTTGTTCCATTTTATTGAAAACTATTATTTTGTTGTAATTTTACACTGACTAAAATAAGACAGTGAACCACATGGTTTGACCATGTAGACCAGAGTAAGATGAATCGTAGAGTGTGTATACTGAATTGCATGAATGTGATGAAAGCACGAAGTGCGTGTAAAGATAGGAAAGTCTGGCGATCTGTTTTCTCTGCCTATACTGCAAGGGATGTGGCGTAAGGGAGAATAGCGATCCAATGTATTTATTGTTTTTGTTTCCAGGCTACGTACACTTTGATGCTTTCTTGGACTTTATGACTCGTGAATCAACAGACACAGACACAGCTGAGCAAGTCATTGACAGCTTCAGGATCTTAGCTGGAGACAAGGTAAGATATTTTTGTAACGTCCCTAAAGAATTTTAAATTCATACTTTTTCTGGGTATTAAAATAACGTCCATCCTACATGCAGACTTAATTTTATTGATTTTAGAAGAGATGAGTTTTTAATAAATTTCAATCTTAAAAATTCTTAATGTTTAATTTAGCTTTCTGATTTTTGAACATGTTCACTTAATCATTTAAAATTAATTAATCGTGATGTCAAAAATGTTTTTACGTTTTAACCTTGCAATGGAGTGCAACAATGACTTTGATATTCAATTCCAATCATACGTAGCTAAATACAGATACATATGTTTGACTGACTGATTTGTGCATTAGTACACAAGCAATGTGGCTGCATTTGTAACTCTTAAGATGGACCATGAAAATATTAGGAGAAACGCTTAAAATGTTAAATGCGATTCTTATATTTTCGTAATAATTTGTTTTGTTGTACAGCCCTACATCCTAGCAGAAGAGCTGCGTCGTGAGTTGCCCCCAGACCAAGCGGAGTACTGCGTGCAGAGAATGGCTCCATACAGGGGACCAGGAGCCGTGCCTGGAGCCCTGGACTACATGGCTTTCAGCACTGCGCTCTACGGAGAGAGTGATCTTTAAGGTGATACATTTATTCTTTTTAATTAATCTTCACCGTGAAATGAAATTAGTCGGCATCGAGAATTGAAGCACCTTCCGATTGAAGATGGCCTCGTACATTATGAAATTCGAAGTCTGAAAGGAGAATGCTAAAAAAAAACCTGGTCCGGCGCAAACGAAATGTAACTCAAATGATAGGTAGAAATGAATAATTAAATACTGCATAGGGGGCATCATTGAAATCAATGGCTTATTGTGTGAAATACCTATTTGAAGTTTACACGCTTTTAAACTGTAACTGTTTAATGCTCCTAATGCTACACATTAAGCCATTGATTTCGATGATGCCACCTATGCAGTATTTAATTATTCATTTTTACCTATCATTTGAGTTACATTTTGTAAGCGCCAGGCCTGAATTTTTTTCCATACTAAATGAGCATTCTCCTTTGATTGTTTGTAAAAAAGTTCAAATAATTGTACAATTTGCTACACTGAAAAGGATTGCACAATTTTTATAATAAAATGTTTTTTTTCTCTCTTTCAGATTCTCTTTTAAATTTAGGAATGAATGTGCTGCCATTACAACTAGGTACCTACTTTTATTTTCGGATTAATAAACTAGAGACATCTATCTGCGGTCGGAGGAAACAACACCAACCGACGACGCCTCCGTATTATAAAATAGTAGCGAATAAAAAAAACATCAACATATTGTCATACTAATTGTGTTCATTGCGTATAATGTTATATTATTATATCAAGTAAACACAGAGCATACATCGTATCATACCAACACCCAACACGTTTTAATCCTAACCTAACAAACGTACAGTAAAATTTTTCTATTCGAGAACGCGTTCCTTTTTCAAATTCAAATCGAAACAAAATGACTAATGTCAAAAAACGCTTTAACAACTGGCCAGAACACTTTATGCTGAATGCCATAAATTAGAAAAAAATGTAATATTCCCTAATTTTTACGCAATGTGAAATTTGAGGTTACGTTACGTTTTCACTCGTTGACTAAAACCGGAGATTTACTGTATGGATATTACACGTTCAGAATTGGGACAATTGCCGTACTTAGAATCTCTTCTATTTATGATAATTGTCTCATTTTCTAACCTAAAAACATGTCGGAGGAATGAAAAATCACTTATTTTAATTATGTATTATATTTTTAATTGTGCAATCGACGAACCAAATATTAAATAAACCTACCATCTTCGTTTAACATTCACATGATCAAGGCACACCTTTGTACATTTTATTTTATTTATTTTATATGCAACATATTGTTTATATTTTTATTTTATTTATTTATTATTATTGTAATGAGATTTGTATGTGACAGGAAGCTAACCGCATTATTCTGCGGTTGCGTAATTATTTTCTGTTTTATTTGTGAAAGTTTGTCATGTTGCCGTTATCATTTTTAATTTATTTAATTATTATTATTTATTTGAGTTTAATGTAATTCTTAATAAAATATACAATATTATATACCGAATTTCATTTTTATTCTGTTTAATTTGTGTAAATCAACATTTACGCAAAAAATTTACAAGATTTTTTACGATAATCTTTTATCATACAATTCATAGGTAATTATACTGTTCAACAATTATTTATGTATCTCAACCGATGTACAGCGTAAGATGAACATCTGCCAAACTTACGACCAGTCATGGATTGGCTTAAGTGATCACTTTTCACATCAGCTGTGCATTACTTGCGCAATAGTGAATTTATTTTTCAGTATATTACACTCTGAAAAGTCCTTCCTTAGATGAGATTTGAACCCTGCAACTCTTGTCTCGAAGCCGATATTTTACCCACTATGATTCCATCGTTTTTTGGGTCAATTCGTAAATCGAGTTTTTTAACCACTTTCAGCCTTCGATGGTATCTGCAGAAATTATCTGGTAGTATACACCAAACTACTGTTTTTTTGTCTGGATTTTTCTAATCTTTTGCTGTACATCGGTTGAGATACTTACATAATAGTTAATCATAGATACTACATATCCCCTGCATTGATTTTGTGTGAAAATTTCTTGTACTTATTAACAATATTTTAATGCATGTTGTGTGTTTTATTGTGGTTAACATTACATTAAATTCGATAAATTACTAAAACGACAATACTGCATTACATATTTTAAGAAATCGTTTACGTGGAAATGAACAGATACATGCTACATATTAATACTATTGTATTCTCTGTTAGTCCAGTCTAGAAACATTTCTCGATAGAAAGCTGTGGGGTAGTCTGGATTTCTTTCATTCTATACGTATTTTAGGGCGCTGAATCCGAATCCGAGGTTTGCCAACAAAATATTGTGACGGAACATGGCGAATTTTGGATTTGAACATAAAAACTATCAACTTTTTGTAGGTTATTTTTTTACAGAATGAAAGTATGTACATACAATTTCCTACAAATTTGGTATACAACTTTTTTCTCTAAAATAAATAGCAGCGGAGCTGTCAAGCTCCAAAAACTGGCCAAATTTTCTTGTCATTTTAAATTGTAGGAATGGAAAATGTATGGAGAATAGGTCACCTTGTTAGATTTATCACCAAATTTTAACAATTATTCTTCATAGATATTTCACCTCGTTGAATGAATTAAAGAAATCCAGACTACCCCACAACTTTCCACCGAGGAGTTCCATTGAGTTTATTTTGACTGGACTAAGTGGTTTTCTACACAAAACTGTATACTACTTATCTCATTTTCTCAAAAAATGAGACTTGTGTCTCTTCACCTCCACGGCAACGAAATACAAAACACCAAAGTAAAATAAAATAATAAAATGTATTATATTTAAAATGTTAAATTGACTTAACTGACTGTGGAATTGAATTAGGAGAATCTCATCGTTCATACTCTCGAATATTATAAAATTTTATGTGTAAATATTAAAACATATCAATAAGGTTTTGAGTAATCTCTTATTTATTTCGAGTTACGCATTGTCTAAAAATATTACTCAATAAATTCACTCAAGTCCGGGCTTCCACCTGCAAGAAAACTTCTGCAAGAAGTGTCCGACAGTCTGTCAGATAGTAACTTGCAGGTGTAAACGTCGTACACTTCTTGCAGAAATTTTCTTGCAGGTGGGAACCTGGCCTTATACCGTTTAAATTTTGATATATACCTACCTACAATTTTATGAAGAAACATGAATGCAAAACAAACAATAAATTAGTGCTACTCCCCAGATATGAGTAATATTCATGTCGGAGGATCATAACAACAATGAAACAATAAAAATATCCTACAGTAAATTTGTACCTAACTTCAACACCTTGTTCAACAATGACACAACCACAATGGTCTCTGATCAGCAATGATAGAAAAATACAGTCCATCAAGAAAGAGATGTTTTGGAGAGATGAAGGCGCTAGTTGTAGCTTTCAATAGTAATGTCATTGTTGCCAACAAACAAAATTGTAGTTCTCAAATAATCCGAGATCATTTCTTTCTTGATAGACTTTTATCTAGGATATCTATGATAGTTCTAGGGAGTTATAGGATATCTATGATAGTTCTAGGGAGGATCATAACAACAATGAAAAAATAAAAATACCCTACACAATTATTCAACTCCATCAGATGTGATAGGAAAATATGCGAGTGAATTTATTGCTTAAGATTTCGACGAGTGTGCGTAACTCGCGTAAGTTAAAAAGAAAAATTATTTGATACTAAGAATATTGTATATTAAAAAAATTATATATTAATTTAGATTATATGATTGTGTATTGATATACCTCGGGCTGTCTGAATCTTTTAGTGTTTAGGAAAATAATTTTATTGTACAGTTCGTAAATATTATTTGATCTTAATTAGGAAACTGAAATTTATTATTTCATTTGTATTGTTTGAGTTCAAATTTATTTATTTCGAAAAAATCATGTCATTAAGGGGCCTACAACAATATTTCAAAAAATAAATTCGTCACCCAAATAGGGCCCTTAAGTATACTTTTTTTATCTCAATTTTGAAGGAATATGTGCATAAACTGATAATTTTTTTGGTGTTTTTCATTGTTATTCTGTCAAACTTGCCATAATTTTTTATTATCATTTTTGCTCTTAAAAATGCACAGTATTTCGTATACAATTACAGTGCCATAGTATCATTTTTTTCTGCACATTTTGTCAATTAAAAATATTGTTTTTTATTTGTACTTATAGAAATACAAATTTTAAAGTATTTTTGGGATATACCTAAATTACATATTATATACGATTTGGTCTGCATTGTGCAGTTGGAATCACATTAGAGTTTTTCTCAACAAATCATTCACGAAATGCTTCCTTGGTATCCTACTTTACATCGGCAAGCTTGCTAATTTTTTCAACAGTTGGTGATAGTATCGAAAATGTGGTGCATTGTGAAAAATTCTTGAAATACTACAACTTACAAAAATACACATTTGACAATTGGATGTGGTGGAATGTTGCCTTGTTGCCATTTCGTAAGCGTCGGTACTTCCATCTATCGTCTTCCCCAAGGAAGTTTACATAATGCTACATTTGTTGAGTAAAACTGCAATGTGATTCCAAATTTTAACATAAAATAATGTTTTCTAGTGTGTATTGTGATTGTGTTTTATAAACTAGTTATTAATATATTGTGTAATGTTTTTTATTAACCATTAGTGTTAGTACAATACATATGAAATATATTTTTAATATAATTACTACATACATTAATTAATCTTAAGATTTCATGTGCCCAAATCTTTAACATTAACAACATTACTCATTGTAAATAATCAGATTATCCATTCATATTAATTACATATGAAATTATTTGTATTTTTTTGTTTTGATTTGTTTTTGCCTGACTAATAACCCGAGTAACAAATGCATGGAGCTTCTAGTTAGCCTCTACTCAAACCCACACACACAAATGCAGAGATATATTGAGAAAATTGAAAATCTTCAGCAATGTGAGTTTTTCCGCTATGGTTTCCATGAGTGGGAGTGAGACAAAAAAGGACCTATATATCTGCACTACTCACTCCTGTAGACACGGGTATTTAGTACATGAGTTGTTCCTGCAGCGGTAGTAGTATCAAGTTTACTATGATGATGGACGAAAATCAATAAAATTGATAGGTACAGATTGAAGAAAAAAGATCTTACAACTAGGAGATAATGATTTGTATTTTATTAATAGTTGATGAAAAAATACTATTTCATGAGAAAAGAACATTTTTATTATTGTAAGTGGCAACACTCTGGGTAGAGTTTTTTTTAACAGTGGCAATACTGATTGCAGAGGGAATGTTAAAACTTTTGAATTCAAGAGTTTCAAAATGTCTGACAACAATATTTTAAGAGATGTATTGTTTCCTATACTGGATATTTTTACTTCAGCCAATATTACACAGTGCAAAATAATTGTGAAAGATAACTTAATTACTTTAGAAAGTAAGTAAAGTACTATAACTTTATATTTCACTACACAATGTAGTTTTACAACATTAGATACAAAAGAAAAAATTTTCAAATTTTTAGCTAAACAACAACTTCTAGAAGACTTTGATCCAGAAATGTTTGTCACCACTTTACCAAACACTACGATAGAAATAACATTTCGTAAGCAAGAACTGCAAACAATGGTCGTAATATGCAAACAGAAAATAATACGAAGAAAGATCAGAATTATTTGTCCAAATGAGAATGACGATACATTAGTAATATCGTTTAAACTTGATGAGGTGTGGAATTTAACTGATGGAGTTATCTTAGAGATAAAAGGCGCCTTCCCCAACACAAATATACAAGTGGAACTTGTTAAAAACGACAAGAAGCAATTGAGTAAAGAAAAATTGCAATACATGTGTCAATGTCAACGTGTGTCTGCGTCTATTGCTTCCGTATTGTCGTACAGCCTTAATCCAGAGTTCCGGACACGCTGTCAGCAATTACTCGAACCTGACGAACATTCAAACCTCAGTGTGCAAGAAATAATTTCAGAGAAGTTGAACAAAATCAATAAATACAAGTAAGAATAGTCGCACCATAATCTCTCATGAATTTGGTTTAAAATAAATAAAAAACCAACAGTATATTTACAAAATTTATTAACAAAATAAACAATAAATCTTATCCTAAAGTACGACAATATATTTCTAAACATCCTACATCCATTTCATGGCAGCTATATGCACTCTGTAGTGTCTTTAAAATGAACATTGAATTACTTTTATTTAGAGGCAACTATCTCTGGGCTGACACAAGTGCTTTTTATGTAACAAATTGGTATATGCTTGGAACAGTTGATTATCTCTGGAGTTAGTTATTGGTAGGAGTAAATGCATTTATGAATTAGGTAATGCAAAGATTGTTATCACACACGTTCTTACATTCAGTTAACTGAATCGACCATTTGTAAAAAAGCTCAAATCAGGGTAACACAGAGAGAAATCTTGGTTGAAGCTTTTTGGCAAATTGTCAATTCAGTCAACTAAATGTTAGAACGTGTATGATAGCCCTTATTGGGTGAAAAAGAAAAAAAAGTATTTGTTATTGTCGCCAATTTGCACCCCATGTGAAATACTTTTGAGGGCTGATAAGTGTTATTTTGCCTTACGGAAATTTAAGAAAAATATGTTCAAAATTTGTGTAAATTCACAAGAAATGACGTAAAGCGCCTACTTACTACACATTAATGAAAAATGAGTACATTATGGAGATAATCTAGTTTGCATACTCTTGAAGGACATCATGAAGTTCTTCAGATCTGGCTATAAAAAACGGACAAGCTTTTGTCGGTTTACAAGATTTTCTCGACTAGACAGACATCTGGCAACCCTAATTGATGGCTGAGTGTTTCTTAAAAACTAATAGTACAGGAAAAATCATCAAACAATGTAATTATTACAAATAAAACTAAAAAGTCTCCATGTGTAGTGATGAGATTATTTAGTTTGTTCTGTGAGGAGAGCGCTCTTGATGCCAGCCTTCTCCAGTTGCTCTATTAAGTCTCCCGACTGATGCATCTGCAGCATTATGTCACAACCTCCGACAAACTCTCCATCAATGAATATCTGAGGGATTGTGGGCCAGTTGGAGTACTCCTTTATACCTGAAAAATATGTATTAAAAGAGTTAATCTCGATATTTTCGACCGTTGGTACTTGATGGAAGTCCATTTTTATGAAAAAATAAGATTAAAAAACTAAAAATTTAGATTAAAATCCACAAAAAATTACTTTTGTTTTCGTAACTTGTATTCGAGGATTTGCACCCTCATCATCATTCAAAAGTCATTTTTTGTGGATTTTAATATAAATATTTAGTTATTATTATTTTTTTTCATTAAAAGAGTTCATTAAAGATAAATAAATAAAATCTTTATTCCTAATAAGGGGTTTATTGCTGTAGACAATGTCTGCTAACCAAAGGTAAAAACATTGAATAAGAAATGAGTTTATTAGAGAAATGAGGTTGGAGTGAGACTAGAATGACAGTAAATAAGCCTAGATGGTTCGGGCATGTTGAGTGAATGAATGAGAACAAGATGACCAAAAGAAAATACACGCATGAAAAAGCGTTACTGCCCAAGACTGACCTGGTGTGATTGTGTCGAACAGATCTTCAAGCTTGTATGACAAATCCCACGAGTGTAAGAGAAGCAAGGTGTGTGTGTGTTGTGTGTAAGGAAAGAGCAGTCTGGGACAGGGTTTGAGGAGAAGAATAGAAATACTGTATAAAAATTGTCTGTTCATTACCTTGTCTGATTGACTCATCACTGAGCACATCATGGCTCTTGTATTCCACACCATGCATCCTTAATATTTGTACTACAGCATTACTGAAGCCGCACTGGGGGGCCTCTGGATTTCCTTTCATAAATATAACAACTTTACTGCCTTTGACTAACTTATCAATGGTTTCTTTAGAAGCAGCTTGTGCCGCGTACTGTCGGCATGATCCCAGTACGCTCCCGCGGAATAATGACAGAGAGGATCTAGCAAGGAAATTCATAGTTGTATTAAATTAATAAATTATGGATTAAATCACTTTTTCGTATTTATTACATACGATACAACACAACGTAACCTCAAACGACGAAATGTCACAAAAATTGGAAAATTTTCTTTTTTCTATGGAACTGTCCAAACCATAAATTATACTAAAAAAGCTAGGTACCTACCTAGGTACCTACATAACAATAATAGAATCTTTTTTATTTATTTATTGTGTACCTAGAAAAATCTCAATATAAATAAATTAGACATCTAATTATGTTTATTCCGGAAAACACTTTTTTATTTGACTTGAAAAAAAACTTTGAAACATAGGCACATTGCACAATATTATGTTGTCTATGAAAGATTTCCAATTTCCAATATTTCCATAGAAATTTGTAAAAATTCGCGTCCTTGTGTCAAGTTAGTGAGTAAGAGAGATCGTGGTGTGAATTAGATTATTGTTATAAATGATGGAAAATACGGAAGAAGTATTCCAAGCCTTGGAGGAGTTCTCCAAGAAGAAGCACAAAGTGATTTCCAGGGAACTTGAAGAGTATCTACACTTTGTAGCGAGAACCGGCGACCCTGTCTACCAGTGGGGACTCGTCAAGCAACTGTTTAAAGAGAAATTACTCAATGTTATCACTGATTTCTACGAGACTTCCCCAGGTATAGACATTCCACATTGCCGTAATGTCGAGATATTCAACTACGAGACCATGAAGAATTCCTTACTAGAAAAAATTGACGCTTTCGCCGCGGCGCCTTTCACCATTCAAAGAATATGCGAGTTGTTGACGTCGCCCAGGAAACAGTACTCCAGAATAGACAAGTTTATGAGAGCCTTCGAGAAGAATATCCTAGTAGTCAGTACCAGGGAACCCGGTCCCTTGAGACACTCAGATTCAGAGTTGGACAATGGTGATGCACAGGAATCTTTAGTGAATGGTTCAGACAGCAACTCAGATTATAATGTAGATGTTGATATGGAGGATATGTCTAACTGGAAGGAGAGTGCAGATCCTCTAACATATGCCGTACATAATTCCGAGGATGCTGAGACAAATAGAGGAGACGATTATGCAGCGCACAACGGACCGGTGCACAGGGAGATGATGAGTGTAGAGGGGCTGGGGGCGAGCAGAGAGGAGGAAGAAGAGAGAGGACCTCAGCCCTCAACATCCAGTGGGGACGACGAGAAAATGGACGAAGATGATGAGGCTGCGGGGTCACAGGGGGGGCGGGGGGGTGACAGCAGCGGGGAGGAAGACGGGGAGAGATCGGGTGGACAGGAGGAATCTGAGGACACACATAAGGTGAGCAGCGAAGGAGAACCAGAGGAAGATGTGGATGTTGACAGAGTGGTGGAGGATGTCAGTCCTCCTCCAGACGACAAACAGGAGGATGATACAGATGGAACTACGGAGGAAGAAGAGGAGACTGCTGTAGAACAACCAATCGTCACACAAGTGGAGGAAAATAAACAGGAAGTAGAGGAGAGAGCAGGGCGAGAGGATGAGGGGGACATGAAGGAAAATGAGGAGCGTGCGGTGCAGGAAGCGTCAGGAGTTGAGGCTATATCAGAAGGTGAGGAGGAAGATAGTCCAGTAGATGAAGACGAACAGAAAGAAGAACCCTTGCAGCTGAATATAGAAGAGGAGACATTAGCGGAGAAGGAAAGTAAAGCATGCGAGGTAGAAGATGTGGGAGATGTAGAGGTAGATAAGACACAGGAACAGAGTGTAGAAATGGAAGACAAGGAGGAAGCGGTGACAGTAGCAGAGACACCAGCACCTGTAGACGTTGCATTAGAGACACAGTGTGACAAAGAACCAGAGGTTGAAAAAGTAGAAGAAGATAGTAATAAGAGTGCAGTAGAAGAGGAAGCTGTAGCGAAGAAAGAAGAGATGCCGGTAGAGGAGATTAAAGAAGAAGTTGCAGTAGTGAGTGTGGCAGCTGTAGAGAGTAGTGACGCAGATGTTGCAGTAGTCCCCGAACCTGACATTAGCAGTAGTGGTAGTGATAGTAGTGTGGAACCAGAGAAAGTGGACGAGGCGGTGGGGGAGGTGGCAGCCCCTCCCGAGGCAACCAATATAACTAGTGAAGTTCCTGAGGAGAGCTCTTGATCTGATGGGGAGTAGTGTGGACGGGACGCGCTCCACTGACTGATTTATATATCATACGTGGAATTCACATAAGAATGCACCGAGAATTCAAATAATGTGGGGCACTTTGTTAAAAGGTATTTTTATTAACAGTCATTTTTTAAACTAAGGATCGAAATAAAGTAATACTTTTTATAAAAATTCACAAAATAACGTAGTTTATTCGAATTCACGGCGCATTCTCGTACAAATTCCACTCTACCTACGTCATTGTTCTAGCTACAGTGTGAATAATGTTATACTATGTCGTATCATTTGTGAGACACTCGGGGATATTGTGAGAGTGGTGTCGTTCCGTAAACGATCATCTATTTCTATTATAGAGCAAGCCGTGACACGTATTTGGAGAATGGGTGTTATATTTTGACTATCTTGTGAGTTGTGTGTTCATAAGAACCATGTATACTTTCCATTAGACTTATTACCAATCGTCAGCTGGCTTAAATGTCCTGAAGGCTGAATGATTTGTTAGTAGAAATTAAAGAAATTCAATCTATCACTCATTCCGTCAATTAATTCTCATTTAAAACTGACACCGTCAACATCTGTTGAAAAATGTTTACAACAAAATACGTAGGCAATAAGCACATTTTATTACATTGATGTTATTTCTCAGTTTCGTGAAGGTTTTTTCCACAAATATGTTTTGTGTATGACTGTAATGAAATAGAATTTCTCGGAAAATGTTTCGATTATATTTATTTGGAACGACACCACTGTCATGGAGACTAACTAAGACTCTGAGTAAAAGTATTGTAGACTTGAAATATTCGACCTGTATACAAACCAGTAATATTTGTCTGAATTATTATATTTTATATCAAGTGCATCATAAGAATATAATGAAGAAGCCTTAATTTATATAAACACAGTGCCTTGCAAAGTCTCATGATGAATTACAATTATTTCATTTTTATTTAAACACATTGGCATCAAATTAGAAATGTAATAAGAAAAATATCAAAATCTCATACATTCGATTCATTAGTTTGCATAATAATCACGGTACAATTTATTTTCGTCGTGCACTCCGCTCAGTTTAATTCACAGACATTAGACAATTATTAGTGTGATTACTGGTTTGATCGCAGCATGTATTTAAGTCTACAACCTCACTGTATTGAATATCCTAGAGCTGTCTATGTGAGCTGATGAAATAACAACATGTCTGAGAATTTGTTTATAAAATATCACATAGAGATTTATTTATATTAGCATCGCCTTTAAACAGAAAAACCTGCTCGATAAATAATGTGAATCAATGAATACATTTATAGATCAGATTCTTCGACGTTTTGACGAACCTACTGCCACCTTGGTCACGGATTGTGAGCGGCAGTAGGTTTGCCGAAATGTCGGAGCATCTGATCACTACACGATTAACCCGAAAAACAAATCTACATATCGATAATCGTGAAAACCTGCAACAACTATCAACCAATACATTGTTTGTCAATTACACCATTACAATTTCACAGACAGGGTTGTTTTCTTTTCAGTGAATATTTAATACAAAACAATTTCTAGATTGTGTTTTTTATTTTATGTAATAGTGTCCTATTTTTTTAATTTGTATTTTTTTATTTTATTTTTATTTTTGTTTTCCAAGACTCACCTACAGGCAAGATGTGTGTGTATAGGACATTATATACTTTTAACAATTATGTGTGACTCACATCTTGCCCTCTTAGTGGTGAATACAATGAAGCTTGCAATTTACTCTGAATACAATTTGTAACAAACAAGTGTTTAAATGTATGCATAGTGAATCACCCCAACTTGAGAGACAATATTTTTAGTTTGTACAAAGACTGAACAAAGTAATGTCACCACAACATATGTAATATTATTAACGTATGTAATATAGAGTCAACCATTTATTCACTGGTTACACACTACACATTTCAAATGACATGCTATTGTATATTATTTTTGAAAGGATCGTTGGGGAGAATGTGTATAAGAACTTTGTGGGATATGTGTGTCTATAGAAGAAGGAAGTAATTAGAGAAATGAGTGAATGATGGGAAATATGAATGTTTTTTTTATTACAATTGATAAAAAATGAATAACATTCAAAACTAATGAAAAGTGACAAGACATTATTTAGTATATGGGGACTTAACTACTTTCCTTACTAATTTTATGTACATTAAAATACTATTATTGTATAGATTGTGGGTAAAATAATTGGATTTGAAAACTCTAATGTTATTATAAATTGGTTCCTAACATGGTGGTGTTGTGAAAAGTGGGGATGGTTTGGATATGGAGTGAGAATGAATGAATATAGAATGTAAGATGGGCGGTGTGACTAGAATAAGTTGTGGACGTATTGGAAGAATGAATGATGAAAGAATGACAGATAAATTTATACGATTGAACGAAAGGGTGTGGAGAAAAAAAAACACCAATTTTGCAAAGATCGTTTACTTGTGAATAAATGGTAATATAAAAATAGTAATTTTCACAATTATAAATAGTACCTACCTACGTAGTTATTGTTGTATACTAGCTTGAGATTAGTAGGATCGGTTATTTAGTGAACTCATCTCAATCTTCTTATAGTCTCTCCTCGATGGTTTCTTTACATATCTTCTATATGTACATATAGTGCCCATCTTCATACCAAAACCAAAATGTCTTCAGCAATAGGGTCCTACATTCTGAAGTAGCCATTTTTTTCAATTAATTTTCGGCACATCACTACATAGTATGCTATGGAAAAAGTTAGGGAAGATATTTGCAACCTTTATCTAGTGCACGATCTATGTGGATTTTCCAGATTCTTCAGAAAATAATTGTAAAAGATATTCCAGAAATGTTTTTCAATATATTTATCTCACCATGTGTAAGACTTAGATATATATATATTTCTTTTTTATCAACAATCATAAGAGTATGAAAAGATCTTTGTAGTTTCCTTAAAGAATTTTTTTTCTCAAATATTGATGGCAGACACCTACTGTTAATGAGCAAGCAATTCTGATCTTTATCAATAACCATAATAAGTAGATACCACGTCTAATTTCGGATTGTAGGGCCCTAGAATCTGCAGATTGCATTGTAAAAAAATAGTTCCAAAGTTTTATCAAGGCCTTACTTCATTGTTATAAGTACCAGCCATTTTACAATACATAGTAACTGTTCAATATTATATTATGACATCTAAATTTTTCATTTTGTTACATGGCAATAGTTAAGTTGTATTATAAATTAATTGTATAGTATGAAAAACAGCAATCTGATCTCAGACTGATTCAGAGTAAACTGAAAAAAAAACGTTTTATCCAAATTGCTGTCGTTGACTCTCATGTATTGCAGATTGCTCTGTTTGTCGAAACCAAGTCACTGTTTATATTAAAAATTTAAATGGGTTATGGCTGCTTTTGTGGCCATGTTTATATCTGGTAACTTTGTAGATTTTCATGGTCCTTGTTAATCTCTTCTCCATTCTTCTCGGGTGTACCATGATGTGTAGATTGTCGATGTTGTCGAGCTTTCAGCCTACTTGCTGAGGCCATCTTCAGGACTAATGTAGTAGCCTGTTCGCTGTGTATGTGTTGGGTCACGTTCTGTATCCGTTAAAATTCACTAGGCGATTCGCTCGATTGTTTATGGTTCTATTGTTCGCCGTTCTATCATCAGTGCGTTTCACTCGATTGTGCGAGTCAACGTGTTCTATGTGCACAGTTGACACGCTTTGTTGTTGCGAATAACACCCAACAAAATTGTTGGGTGACATTCGCTCGCCATAGATAATAGAATGGTCGGCACGTGCAGTTCACTCACTCTTATTAACACGCGATATGTCTATCCCTTTCTACCAAAGAAGAGTATAGCGATATCGCTATCTCGATGCATATCTATCAACTCACTCTTATTAGTATTCTCATATCTCTATCTCTGTTTGACAATTCCAATTGGAACAATCACCCAAATGCGTTCTGCTTCGCGCGATAATCGTCCGTTGACACGCCGTGTGAAAATTAACGGATACAGAACGGACCCTTGTATGAACATCATAACGAAGAAGCTACTACATTAGTCCTGAAGATGGCCTCAGCAAGTAGGCCGAAAGCTCGACAATCTACACACGGTACACCCGAGAAGATTGGAGATGAGATGTTCATATCTTACAATGTGTAGTTTTACAATAGGAACATTTCCACACTCTTTATGCAGTTTACGGTAATCGACAGATTGCTGTTTTTGATACCATTTGACTTCTTGTAATATTATATAGATGATAAGTTTGTATTAAAAATTATTTAATAGTAATTATATTGAATTAAGCAAACTCATTTTTTGTTTATTATTTTGTCCTTTAACCAAATCAATGTTTTTGTTGTTAGAAGACTTCAAATAGTTGTCCAATCTCCGTTTGAAAACATTCAATGAATGAGACAAAAAAGGTCGAATAAGCCTGTGCTTCTCACTCCTATAGACACAGATGTTTGTCTATGAATCTACTGAATGATGCTCCCAGGTACACCCTGTTCAGCATTAAAAGACGAACGGATCACCGTGGAAATGAGTATTCAATAGAATTACTACTAATGTAATCAAGTACTCAACTGACAAGTTATAGTAAATGCAGAGTAGCGTGAAGTTCGATAGATGTGAGAGAAGGTTCCAATACGATCAACAGAAAATCTTCCGACTGAAACGTGGCTTAGGCTGGCCACAAACGTCCCGAAGTTCAGTTCCGGAATCGACCGTTTTGCAAAAAGGTTCCGACCAAAACCTCTTTCTGAATTTAAAATCGGGGTGACGCTGAATTCAGAGAGAGGTTTTGATCGGAACTTTTTTGCAAAACGGTCGATTCCGGAACTGAACTTCGGGACGTGTGTGGCCAGCCTTAGAGGGTTGTGAAGGGGTTGAAATGGAAAACCATTATAAAAAAATAGTGTCTCGTATATTTGTCATTAAAAATTACAATATTATAAAAACTAATAAAATCCCTACAATAGTAGCACTTATTCTATACAGAATCTAACATTAAGTAAAATATAAAAACATTCTGTGATTGTTAAATAAAATATTAACTATTATTTATTTCATTTGTGATGCACGGTAGATTATATATTACAGATAAACATTGTGCAGTAGAGTCTCACTAATCTGGCTAAGGAACCTATATAAAGGTGGGAAGAATTATTGAACATTGAGCCCCTTCTATTATCTATGACAAATCTATGGTGGACGCCATGGGAGCTACAAACATATGATTGGTTGTCCACAATTGCATGAAATCTGGTGATATTTCAGTGATTTTTGCGACTCATTATGTATAATCAGTGTGGAAATTATCTTTGAAATACAACCTATGTAATTAAATGGTAAATTAGCATACTTTACATCGGGAAACAATGGCGTATACCTAGCGGAAATGCTAGGATCGAAAAAGGCGACGGTCTAATTTTGTCTATGGCTATATCCGTCAAGACTTTCTACACTTTATACAGGTTCCCTAAATCTGGCACTTCAATACATCGACACATCCAGTAATCCGGTACCATACGCCACCACTCTCTCCACCCCCGCTACCTCTGCTGCTGCCTACTTTCAATTAAGTTCTACATATTTTAAGACAAATTATTGAATTTTCACACCCAATCCGGTAATCTGAATTTTCCAATAATCTGGAACCCTCTGGTTTTCAATAGTGCCGGATTGGTGAGACTCTAATGTATTAACTTGTTGATGGCCGATACATTTCGGATATTAGAAAATGTAAAGTGGACCTTAATTGAATATAAAAATTGTGATTTTCAAAAAAAAATTGAGACATTTAAAAGAAGATACTTATCACTAAACTTTACTATTATTAAAATGATTGAGCATCAACATGATTCCTTATAATTTACACCTTAAACCTATTCATTGTTTATTTATATATTAGACTAATGATAAAAGGAACTAATTTATTTACGGTCAGTCAAGAAAGAGATGGTCTCGGATTAGTTTACTTAAATTACTACAAAACAATGACATTTGAAATTCTACAATATTGTTGCCAAAAAGCTACAAGTGGCGTCCATCATCAAAAACCATATCTTCCTTGACAGACTGTTCACTATAATAACAAATATTCTTATCTACAATTTTCACTACGAACTACACAACATAATTTATAAGTATTTATAAAAATATTACATTTATTATTGATTTCGTCCGCTAATTAAAACACATTATTTTATCTACATACACAAACATTCAATTTGCGCTAATCAAATGAAACATACGAGGGCTGTCTGTT
This sequence comes from Ceraclea dissimilis, assembly GCA_963576895.1. Taxonomy (NCBI): domain Eukaryota; kingdom Metazoa; phylum Arthropoda; class Insecta; order Trichoptera; family Leptoceridae; genus Ceraclea; species Ceraclea dissimilis. Next base: position 481,574 of record OY756372.1, read on the forward strand.
AAATAAGTTTCCCTGTTTGCCATGGGCGTGCGGATTGCTGTTACGTGCGATCTGGCAACACTGGATCGTAGCTTGGCCTTCCCCATCCATATCTTCATTCGGCTGAACTTGCTGCGCGCTCAGTGTTGGTAAAGAATGGAACTCCCAGAGCTTGTTGTCTGTATATAAAAATCTGGTACTACAGTGCAGGCTACAGCCCTGCAGAACGCGCTGACATTTTACCTTGGTTTTGTTTCATTCAAGTAGAGGAAATTGAACATTACAAGAATTATTTATTTAATCACATTATTTTAGAATGCTAAAATGATAATATTTAAGTACCTATAAATATTATTTTCATATAAATCTCATTGAAGTTTACAGTCTTTTGTCTAGTTTTTTATTTAAATTTCCTCCGATAATTGAGACTTGTATTCAGAGACAGCTTCATGTTGTACGGAATTAATTTATCTACTAATTATTGAAAAAGGGACAATCGTATCGCTTCAATTGACAGTCAGTTTGGTTGTCATGTTAGGTTAGGTTCATTAAATCGTAACTCGAAAAACCTGGCAATCTAGATTACTTCGTCATGGGTTGAAATAAGAAATTAAGGTTGAATCAATAAAAAAAGTATCCGTGTATTTTGTTTTACATTACTAGAGAATTTTGACTTGTCATTAACAGACCTAACCTAACCATTAATTGAGGCCAATGAAACGAATGCGAAAGCACTTTAAGACTACTTTCGAATAAACTAAGGCCTAATAAACGATATTTAATATTAACTGCTCTGTTTTCCCAGAACTTTGAGTTCCATCCTCAATATTTTACCAGCGGGATTCCTAGGAATGGCTTTTATAAAAGTAACACCACCTTCCAACCTTTTATATTTTACTACTTTTTCTTTCACCCAATTGTAAATGTCTTCTTCTGAAGTTTTGGCGTTTTCTTTCAACACTACAAATGCTCTTGGTACTTCTCCAGCGAGAGGGTCTGGCACTCCGACAACGGCAGCATCCGCAACTGACGGCATTTCCATGATTACACTCTCCAATTCGGTTGGCGAAACCTGTGGAAATCAAGAAACCAAATAAATCCCGTGCGTAAAACCTCCAATATGTAGATCTCTTGAAGGAACTTAACAACATTGAAGAAGTTACGAGATTGGAGGGATCTGATTAAGATATACTGTGTGTGTGTATGTATGAGCACTAGGTAGTCCTGTGAGATTAGGGTTGCCAGACGTCCCGGTTTGCCGGGACTGTCACCAGTTTTGTGCCTGGTGTCCCGGTGTCACGAACAAACCTCTAGGGACGCCTAAATGTCCCGGTTTTCGGAATAGTTGGTATATTTTTAGGATTACAATAATTTGTGGTAATTTTGACAGTTTATATACAAATAATGTTACGCATTTGATTTGCCTACTATATAATCAAACAACCAGGTCTCCATTTATCTAAAAAAATTCGCCTGCGGCGCTAACTTTTTGATATGATTTTTATAAAGTATAAATTTCTATGGGGGGGCGCGCGAAAAGTTTGTGCCTATACTTAAGAATATGAAAATCCTGCGTTGCTACCCCCCCCCCCGCTTATAAAATTTTTCGGTTGTCCCGGTTTGACTTCCAAGAAATCTGGCAACTCTATAACCCTATGTGAGATACTACCAGTTATGTTCACCATGAGCTGTAATGTGCACCTGAGAGGACATCAACTGAAGCTATAGACAACATTATACCTACACATCCAACACACCACACAACCAATAGAGCTGGCAGTGTGAGGAATAACTTGTCAGAGCTCCCACCACCAACTCCTTACATACAAGAATACGCTGGACAATTTCATTATTTTATGTTACCTGATTTCCTTTGACTTTGATGAGTTCCTTTGTCCTGTCCACAATATAGAAGAAGTGATCGTCATCGTAATACGCCACATCTCCTGTGTGAAGCCATCCTTCCTTGTCTACCGTCTCAGCAGTTGCTTCAGGATTGTTCAAATATCCCTTCATTACCTGAAAATACAACATTATTTGGTAAACACTCGAGAAATAAGTCGACATATTCATCATTAAACATTACAAACCCACTTTAAAATTGATAATTACTACATTAACTGTCAATTTTTCGAACCTAACCTAACAGTACACTGTGCATGTACAGGAACTTAACAAAATATTGATTGTACCTGTGGTCCTCTAATGTAGAGTTCTCCACTATTATTGCTCTCCAAATTCTTTCCAGTGGTGAGAGAGACAATACGTCCCTCAGTTCCATTAATCAGCTGCCCTACTGAAGTCACCTTGGAGTGTGGAGAAACATACGGAGACAGGGTGGCGACTGGGGAACTCTCTGTCATGCCGAAACCTGAAATAAATGGCAGTAGTAAAATTCTGTCACATGAAATACGAAGCTATACTAATATTATCTAGGCCCTGACGCTCGAAACATCAAGATGGCATCCACCATCTTTTTAGCGTCTTGATTGGCCCTTAGACTATAATACTACGATAGACTGACTGATAGAAGTGCATGGTGTCCCAAGCGTTTTCTTTTAGTACAAATGTGAAGTTGCCTGCAAGTGACAACAAAACTATTACTGTCTATGAGGATAACAATGCATTCTACTCATTAGGTTGGCAAAAGTGGCAACGCATGCTGGAAACATAATAATGACATTCCTCCTCCCACAGAACACTTATACGAGAGAACACATTCAGGGTCTAATAGTCCCCTCTTTTTCTTCTTTATGTATAGGATAGGATAGGCCACTAGTTGTGACTTCCTCATCGTTAAATGACACTTGGACCTGGCCTGATGTTCACGACAGCTTTGGTAGATACAAGACCGTTGTGAATACAGCTGAAGGAGGCCAGTACTCTGAGACATTTGATACCAAATTAACAATATCACTTGTTTAACCTAGGTAATGAAAATGTTTTGAAATACCAACCTTGTTGTAATCTAATTTCAGATTTGCTCTTCCCACACTTTGTGAGGAATTTCTCCACAATGCTCTCTGTAGTCGGAGCTGCTCCCACCACAATGTGTTCTATTGACTCGAGGTCCTCTCTGTGCACCATGGGGTGTGTGGCCAGGAAGGTCAACAGGGAGGGGACTACGAATAATGACTTGGGTTTGTATTTCTTAAGGACGGTTAAATAATCTTCAGGGGTGAATCTGAAATGGCAATAAAGTTTCATAACTACTATAATGAAATTATTTTAAACTGTCGAACGCAGTCATAAAACGTGTGACCGAGAAGGGACGACTACCTGCTTTATTCGCCTTATGGCAGATCCATAAGTGCAAATAAAGCAGGTAGTCGTCTCTTCTTGGTCACACGTTTTATAACTGCGTTCTACAGTTTAAAATAATTTCTCTATAGATTCGTGAAACAGATTACATCAAAAATACTGTGAAACAATTTGGAATGCATACTTCAACAACAAATTTGTGTCTATAGGAGTGAATAATGCAGATGTATTAGACCTTTTTCATCTCTTTCCCACTCACATAAAACATAAAGAAATAAATTATCTTGTTGAAGATTTTTCATTTTCATCATAATTTTTCTTTCCCTATGATTTACGTGAATAAGTATGAGACAAAACAGACCCGGTATATCTGCACTCCTCTCCCCTATAGACACAGATATTGGCTGACGAGTTGTTCCAGCAGAAGTAGTATGTAGATATCAATACCTAGGAATGCTGATAACATGGCTCCCTATCCTCAAATTGTAGTTGAGAATTCCATTGTAGCCGTAGATGTGAAAGAATGGAGGGACTGTCAATATTGTGTCATGGTTCCCTGAAACATTGCAACAAAACATTAATTCGAGCTGCGAAAACCTGTATTCTTGTCTATGGCTTATATTTGATCGAAGCTTGCGATAGTAGAGTACAAGCCTACATCCTCGGATTCCATCTTCGCCATTATCGGTGACGTCACCTTGTATCGGTGACAAACACCTTGTCTCGGTGACAAACACTTGAACTACGGAATATTTTTTCCCATACATTTTCTCCCACTATTGGTGACGTCATCATCGTCAAATGTCAGTTGGGCCCGGCCTGTATGACCAATATGGCGCCGGCCTCGATTTGATCGAAATCCTTGCTATATAATCTAAGCACGTACTGTTCACTCACTCTTATTAACACGCAATATGTTAATCTCTTTCTACCAAAGAAGAGTGCTCACTATCTCGATGTATATCTATCAACTCACTACTTATTAGTATTCTCATATCTCTATCTCTGTTTTATAATTCCAATTGGAACAATCACCCAAATGCGTTCTGTCTTCGTGTGATAATCGCTCGTTGACTCGCTGAGTGAAAATTAATGGCAAAAAACGCAGCCCAGGATATAGCAGGATGGATTTCTCGATGCTTTTGACTTTTGTCAACAGATGGCAGAATATTTCAGTGTGGCCATTTCTCAAAAATTCTGAATTGGAGGCAAAAACGATTTTACAAAAAGTTAGTATTATAAATATTATTGAGACATTCCTACCTGGCAGACAATATTTCCCATCTCTGTCGAGCTGCGCGTCCATACCAAAGTTGTTTGGCATTACATACGAAGTAGCTGTGAACATAATTACATTCTAATGTTAGAGAAACACTGGTAGTCACTTTACAAAACACTATGCGGTTTCCAAAGTGTTGGAATTTTGGTCTACATGAAATGAACACAACACACAATCAAAACAAATACTATATTCATATCTATCTATGTCACTGATGCATTTTTAGGACATTATAAGTCAGAAAGTAAATGGTTCTGACTCTGAATGATCATAAAGAAATTGGATACGAGCAAGACTTTTTTAAAGTTATTGACACTAAGAGAGTTACTTGCTCTGTTTTGAAATAATAATTACTAAGGTGTGCTTAAACGAGCAATAATTATGGCAACTAGTACAAATCGTATTGCAATTATTTTGGCAATATTTAAAACGAGACAACGACATTCCGTGGAAACGAGAAAAAGAAAGGTCATGGTGTCGGCGACACAAATTGTTGAATATCCAACCGGTTTGGACATTTTAGTCAATTCTCTCGTTATTGTTGTCTCGCTGTTAATATTGCCGAAATAATTGGTTCAATCCCCGATGCCGACTTACTCCACTTCACGATACAAGCTTTTCAAGCTTACTGTGAAGTGTACAAAATGTATATGGACTTACATGAACAAGCCCAGATTCATTTAAAAAAAATGTAATTGCTATTTATTGCGAAATAATGTTAATCAATACGATTTGTATGAATTGCGGCAATTATTGCTCGAAAAATTGCTTGTATGAGATCACCTTAACACTACATCTAGAAACTATCACAAATATTTCCACGACAATTACTAACACGATCAAGTTTATTAAATAATACTAGAGATTATAATAAGGATCACGCGTCTTACCATTGTCATCATTAGGTTTATAGAATGTAGGGTTGACAATCTGCATGAGGTTTACAACGAGGTTCTTGTGTGTCAGCATGACTCCCTTGGGGAGGCCCGTGGTGCCACTGGAGTACGGGATGATTGCGATGTCGTCAATATCAACGGAGGGCAGGAGGGCCTTGTAGTCATTCAATATTAGAGGCTTCATACCAAATATACGACCTGAAAATAGATAGAAATTAATGCCTAGATAATATAAAATGTTCACCCACTAATGAGTTCAAAGGTACTGTTATTTATTTTTCATTATATGGGATTTTTTGCACCACACAATAAATGTTATAAAACTTGTTTTCTAAGTTAATTTAGACAATCAGTTTTGAATCTTGTACTTGGGTTTTTTTCTGTTTCCAACTTATTGCGCTCTTATAATCGCATCATTCTAATGTTATAAGTTTTATAACAATGAAAAAAATGGGTTAGATAATTAAACTCAAATGCTTTTATTTGTATGGAATAGTGTTAATTAATACTCGTAATATTGATAAACGGGTTGACAATAAATAAATAAATAGATTGACTTTCAATAATTATATTCTGGAATGTCGACGATAATTATTCAAATTCCATACAAATACTACCAACTATGATAAATAAATAAATCTTTATTAGCTAAAAATCATGAGTGTTACAAAACAAGCCAATAGTAGTGTGCTAAAGGGCCGACTTATTGCAAAAGCAATATCTTACAATCAACCGATGACATCTATTTTACAAATGATCACAGCCATGTGGCCTCTGTATACTAACAAATTTTGGCTTACAAAATTTTGTACCTATAAAATTTAATTACAGTCCACAATTTATGCTTACCTTCCTTCTCAACTTCTTCTTGTCCAACCACGACAGTCCCCTTGTAATTGTGTAACTTCTTGGCCACGGCTAAACACTTCTCCAGTAAGGGACCTACTGTAATTATGGCTTTCACGTCACAGTCTTTAAACTGCCTCAGGAGTTCCTCTGCAATTAATAACAAGAAAATATTTAAACGTCTAAAAGCTACTTCTCGACAGATTGCAAAACTACAATCCATAATTATTGAATAGCGCTTGTTAGAAACTATCATACTGGCAAAATAGAGCTTGTATTTCAACTGGGCTGTGATTATATTTTTTTATAATTTTTAAATCTCTATAAAATTTACACCAAGTGTTTTACAGATTGGTAAATTTCTTACGCCGCCGAAAGCCTTACTTCTTTTTCAATCGAATATCATATGCAATAATAATCATTTATTTTGACAGTCAAAATTTGATTTTTATTTTTATAATAAATCATGAAAAATATCAAGAAAAATTGAGAAAAACTAAATTAATTACAACAATAAATAATAGATAACATGAAATCCTTGGGAAAAGCATTGTAATGTCCAAAAGATCCCCAGTGGCGGATCAAGGGGGGGCTAAGGGGCTGAAGCTCTGGATGGACTTTCCATCACTATTGCCGCGGCAAAAGGTTGAACTGGAATTGGTGAATGTCACTTAAGCGTAAAGTGATCACATTAAACCAGCCGACGATCAGTCATAAGCCTGATGGAAAGCCCATCTTTTGCTGTATATCTGTTAAGATAACTACTTGTTGTACCTATTCAACTACGAAGGACGTGTAGAAAATCGGTTGTTCTCATAAAATATAAATTGTGATTTACAAAATAATCTAGTCGTAAATCGTAATGTAGTTTTTTGTAGACTGAATAGTTATTTTATTTTATTACCTTCTGTGTATAATGGATTGGCAAATGTAACGTGAAGTCTGGCTTCCATGGCTCCATTGATGGCCACAACAAACTCTGGAATGTTGGGTAACACGATAGCTATTCTCTCCTTGGCCTGCATGCCAACCATTGACAGGAGGGCCATGGCGAACTTGCGGACCATAAGGTGGCAAGTCCCGTAACTGTAGGTCCGGCCTGTGGTGCCACATGTCTGGAAAAGAAAAAAAACTGTAATTAATTACCATTGTAAAGTTGACAACAGATTCTGGAACTTTTTGACTAAATTAATGTGTTTTAAATTTATTTAACTATGAAGCAATTTAGAAAATCGTCTTTTAGTTTGTATACATACACCAGTGTAATTCATTTTCAGTTAAAATATAAACAGTGAAAACCAAAAATCCATGTGAAAACCGGAGTTTCCTGTAGTCCGTTTGGTATGGAAAATCGACAATTTTGCTTCTTTTGCCTAACTGGTCATTTTCCCCAGAAACGCTGTACTCGACCAAAAGGAGAATCCAGTTTACTAGTATTACTACATCTATGGATCTACCACACACTGAGGAAAAAATGCTATGGCTTCAACTTTTTCAAATTTTGTATGAGAGTGTCAGCGCGAAATATGTGAAGTGAATTATACCTTTTATAAAAAAAACTTGGGAACAAATTGATAAATCTACGACAGTCAACTTATTAACCTTATAATTATGTAAGTACAAATATTTTTGCTAAATTACTATAAGTATTTTGACATCTGAAAAACTGACCGGATAATAGATTCTTCCCATAAATTTCAGGGATACTTTCGGAATTATTATTTGTTCAAGTAATTTCAAAATATTGTAAGTAATTCTAGGACAGTTCACTTGTTGTCAATACTTTCATTTATCACTGTCTCCAGTTTCATGACGATGCTCTCAGTATTGGCTGAGTAAACGCCAAAGCCAAATGGCAGCATATGGCCTAACAAATTGCAACAAATTGCAACAAAATTGTAGTAAGTACTTATAATATGTAGTATACAATTGGGTAATTAAAAAAAACGCCTACTTATTTACCGAAAATATAACGCATTATATATACCTACATAATATTATATGCATACCGACATTCCAAAAATTTCTAAAAACGGGAGACCTTATATCTCGACAACGGTACTAAATATGCTTTGGAACAAAATAGGGTAGATACATTGAACATATTTTATCTAGGGAATAACCGTAAAAGATTTTTTATATCTTGTATAGATTTCTCAATTTTTTTTTGAAAAACACCTCTGATCTTTTTTCCGAAAGACGGAAACTCGTTTCCCGAAAGTCGCGGAGTAATTTTTTTTTGTACTGATAATATGCATTAAAATCCAGGGAATAACCGTAAAAGTTTTTTGATAAACGCAAAATTAACCCCAAAAAATGGAAAAAACGCTATTTTTACCATTTTATCATGCGATTGTTCACGCGATTTTGGACCTTAATGCCGTGGGAGATGACTGTGACGTCATTCCTGGTGCCAAGCCCTTAATAGATACCTACATTAAAATAATAATTGATGTTGTTACGTTTGTCATTTAAATTTATTAACATGACCCACACATGATAGAGTCCAAAGTCTTTCTGTAAAGTTGACGTGGGTACTTTACTCCATGCATAGTCCATATTGCTTCCCAGTATTTGGCAAACGACCATCAGAACTTTGAATCAATACAAACTTTGATCTCACGTACCCATCATATTTATTTTAATTCTGCATTCTGCTCTACGCAAATTATGAATGTACTAGCTGTAAATGATGCTGTTTGATGAGTACATTGAGTAGGCAAAGAGAACATTTGTATGTACCTACGTTAATTTTTAAGTAGTTTTTAGGTAAGTTAAATTTTTTACAGGTGTAAAAGTATAATTTATTTATTTAAACATTAAGTGAACAACAAGTATATATAAATGGGATCCGGACAAACGGCCGACAAGACATACGGCCGACAGGACAAATGGCCGACACGGACAAATAGTCGGCCAGTTGTCCGTGTCGGCCTATTGTACTTGTCGGCCATATGCCCATGTCGGCCGTTTGGATTTCGGCCTTTCGTCTTTCGGCCATTTGTACCAGTCGGCCAGTTGGTCGTGTCGGCCATTTGTCTCTGTCGGCCGTTTGTCCAATCTCCATGTCGGCCGTTTGGCATTCGGCCATTTGTAGTAGATTCTATATAAATATAAAAAAATGGGCATAGTACAGATTATAAATCGTTGTTCACTAGGGCGAACTTATCGCAGAACTGCGATTTCTTCCAGTTAACCCTAGGAAAAAACAGAAAAAAAGAAATTTAGCCGAAATATTGGTTATAATAAGGTTAACAAGTGACTGTCGTAGATTTATCAATTTATTTTCAGGGTTTTATTTATTGTCGCTTGCTTTATTCATATTTTGCGTTAACACTCTCATACCTACAAAATTTGAAAGAGTTAAAGCGATTATAGAACGTTTTTTCCTCAGTGCATATCGGCCCTTAATTGTATGTACCTATACCTACTTACTATTTTTTTTATTTACGGGCAGATTTGTCGGGGGCTGCCCTTCCGGTGAACCCTGAGGTCGCCCTAGTAGGTAAGGGTTAATTAACGAATAAAAAGGCGCCGTTAATATTCAGTTTCCAATTATTTAAATAAATAAATACTGAGTAAAGTATATTAGTTTCAACATTGAAATTTCATTTCGTAAAAACAGGAATTGTTGTAATAATTAAGCTTTGAAAAAAATAAAAACATACAAAAAAAAACATTTTTCTATGGAAAACAAAATACGTATTAATTATCTACTCTATCAGAATTTATGTTTGATTTTATCAGATCGATATTCCCCACTTTAACGAAAATTATGTGTAAGTAATTAAGATTATCATGTATTATATGCAGACCAAAATCTAACAATATGACCTTCAACTATCAATTAACCGATACGATTAATCAACTCGTAATTAATCAATAATCAGTAAATTACTTTTATTTAATCTCCATATGACGCACTCGCTGTCTGCTGTATAAATGTATAATAGATTGTTATAGGTAGTTACTATAATTATAATAGTTATTCTTATCTTTTTTTATCATCGTGCCTTTTATCCTAGATTTGAAAATTGCAGATGAATCCTATTTTTTTATTGTTTATTGTTCTGAATCGTCCCTAGGCTATTTGCAGGCACTTGGACTCGTCAAAGTTACATGTTAACAATAATATTATATTAATATATATATAAAAAGAGATAAAACAATAAATTTACAGGGAAATTCAATGCCAAATAGAGTGTATAAAAGGCTCTATTGGCACTTTCAAATGGCACCGTGAACGCAAAACCTGAATACAGTCGACAAGCAAAAATGGAAACCCAGGCTAACACTTAACAATGCTTTAATAATTAATTGATAAATGTATTATCATTTAATTAAATCTAATCAGTAAGACATGGTGCTAAGTCCAAAGATATTATAAAGGTGACTCTGTCTCGAAGATTGCGGAGAAATTCCAGTATATTCCAGATAGAAGCAACGTAGCATTATCTCTTCATATAGAATTATGTACGTCAAAAAATATTTTAATACGAGTACTAAGTATGATACGCAATATTACAGTATAATCCAGTTGAACTATTGTCCATACCTAGAGACCGGAAAATATTGCGAATATCATGCTTTTTACGCGAATAACGCGAATTTCGTGTTTTTTACACATTCTTTTACAGGAAAACTTTATTTTGGAAAACATCGTATTTGAAACATTATCAAAAGGAATGTGGCTTTGAAAGTAAGAAAAACCACCCTGAAAAAATCTTACACAAAGGTTTTTTTTGTTTTTCTCAAATATTTTTGTTTAAGCGATTTTTGTATAAAATATTGTTTGTGATCAATTTTTTTTTATATAAGTATTTTTGTATTAAAACATGCAAAATTGACCACTTTAATGATATAAATGTATGAAAAATATCACCACATTTTGCCAAAATTATGAAAAATAACCCCTTTTTGCAAAAAATAAACACCACATTTCCCGAAAAATAACACCGATTTTTTCCAGTCCCTATCTATACCCATTCAGACTACAGGGTAATTTACATTTCAGACGACCGACGGTGTCGCACGAACTTACCAGCAAGCTTTCATGAAATATTGACGTCAAAATGACGCGGACATTTGGACGTCGGCGACACCACCAGGAAAAAGGACGTGACATATAATTTATCATTGGGATATTTTTGCTGGGTTTCACCAACTTTTTAGGTGAGGAATAGCGGAGATAGGAGCCACCTAACACAAATTTTGTATGAAAAATAATAATAACAGGCTCCTATCCGTGGGCGTCGTCGGGGGGGGGGGGGGAGGGGGGCATTGGATTGGAATAGGTATATATTTTTTCATACTAATTGATAAAACCTCGCAAAAAAAGAAAATACTACCACATATTTTTTCATAATATCATAATTTATCTAAAATTTGTAGTGTCCGACCGAATGTTCGGTTTCGGTTTCGGTCGAGTTTCGGCAAAAAAACGGGTTTCGGTTTAGTTTCGGTTTCGGTGGCAAACCTGCCGAAACTACGACCGAAACCGAAACTGCATTCGGGAGTTTTCGCGCTGTGATCGGTCATGTTCGGCGCGTTGTGACGCGATGAAGTGTATTCATGTCGCGACTGGCAAGCGTTTGCAGGTCGTTTTGTTTTGTTTGTGTTTGTGACGTTTTGTTTGTGTCGTGTGATTAATTTTGAATTTGGTAAGTTTTATTACGTGATATAGGCAATACCATATACATTCATAAGAATAGGTAGCAAACATAAAAAATAATTCAATTCAATTCAATTAAGTCGTTTGGTTTTTGTTTTTTCTTACTGAAGAAGTGTCATACAAAATGACGAATTAAGTTTATTAATTATTGTTAATTTGTTCTTAAGATACAAGTGATTTATTTTGTTTTGTTAATAATTCAAATATTAAAGTACATATACGTATTGTGATGTTAGGTAACAACTTAAATACCTAAGTAATTTTATGTTTAATATTAAAAAAAAAAAGAATAATATTCAAAGGATGAATCTACCTACTCAAATAAACACCTCACCTATTTTAAGTATTTTTAAGGCGCAATCAATAATATTTTCTTAAAAAAGGGGTTGTTATGTTGATTATCAATAAGTGAAAATATCGAAGACTGCATAGTTATGTGATTTAAAAGTAAAAAAGTAAAGTCTGACTGATTATAATAACGTTTTCTTTATTTTTCCCTCAAAACATGTTCTTGTAAGAAAGTTTCGGTTTCGGTTTCGGCCGAAACTGAGACCGTTGCCGAAATTCGGTTTCGGTTTCGGTCATAAAAACCAGTTTCGGTCGGACACTAAAAATTTGTATTAAAATCCACCAGCTTCATAAAATAAATAGCCTGCGGCATTATATTGGACATTGCTTTTTAAAAAAAGATTTTTCACACATATTATTGTGCAAAGTATCATATGCATTTTCAAATAAACAAACCACATCACGACCTTCTACACTATGTCTCACAAAAAAATTTCGCCTGCGGCGCTATTCACGCGTTTTCATGCTATATCATTTTTTTTAAACTTTGTTGCCCCCCCCCCCCCCCCCCCCCCCCATGAATATGTGTGCAAAATTTCAAGGTGTTGGCGTCATTGAAAAGTTATGAAGAGGAAAATTTAGATACAGATAGCAACAACAACGACAGTAGACGACGCGTAATAAATAGCATATATTCAGGTGCAAAATACGCAAATCCATCTACAAGATATCTTACTGTATATTGTGCTGTGCGATATACGTTATTTAAATTAATAATTATCCATTGGAGTGATTTGCCATCATATGAGTTGAATCTATATGCGTATTGTCTATATGACCAGAATAATTCTCCTGTTGTTTATGAGAGGCAGCCATTGTTCTCACATCAGCTGATAGTCTTGTCTTCATAATATAAATATTATTACTCATTCATCAAGTTGTTTTTCTTTAAGATTCCAAACAAGGAGCTCAAATTAAATTGTTTACTACATATCGCACATTGAAAACAAAACTGGCATTATAAAAAAAAAGATCTAAATAAAATAATAATATTTAATTACTGAAGTTATGGCTTTAATTTAAAGTATAACCAGCCCGTTTATTAATTAAGTATGGAATAAATGCTGAAAATATATGGGTGGACTTCGTTAGAGTAGGCATATTGATATTTCCAAAAAATATATTTATTAGACCCTACTAAATATGCTTTGGAAAAAATAGGGCAGATACTCGTAAATTGAACCTATATCTAGGGCACGGGTTCCCAACCGGTGGGGCGCACCCCTCTTGGGGGGCGTGGAGTAGCTGTATGTTTAATATAATGTATATGTTCCCGAGATTTGGGGGTCCTAAGATGAAGTCAGACTTCGTAATAAAAACGTTATAATATACGTATTTGCAAAAATTACATACGTATATCTAAAAAAACAAAAATTGGCAATGTCCTTTAGGCCTGTATCCAGCAGAGGAGGAATCAAGGCTGATAAAGAAGATGAAAAAAAGACGGGCTACCTGTAACTATTTAATGTAATGTAACTATTTAATGCTCCTTTTACTAATACATTAATGTAACTCCTGTAAACTTCGAATAAGTATTTCACGCATTAAGCCATTGATTTCGATGATGCCGCATATGCAGTATTTAATTACTTATTCTTACCTATCGTTTGAGGTACATATCGTTTACTGCGGGCCTGGGTTTTTTTCCCATACTAAATGAGCATTCTCCTTTGCTCTATAATTACGATTCATGATATCAATTGAATATCATGCTTCAAAGTGCATTTTTATTTAATTATAGATAACACCTACGCTACGAGTATGTTTGTCGTAGTAAATAATTAGAGATTAAATGATTTAATTATGCATTACAGTTGATTAATAAATTAGATATGTTAGTACAGTAGTGCAGACATGTTCATAATAATTAGAGAACCTTTGAACTTCAGACAGACAGGATAAAATGATAATATGGATGCCCTATGAAAGTAATGATAGCATCATCTATTTATGAACCTTCTAATGGTTAGAACCAGTGGCTTAACTAGGAAGGGCCAGGGTGTACTGTACAATATACATCTGCCCAGGGTCGCCAAATGGGTCGATAACTTCCCGTCCACTATTTACCTACGAAAATAAAAATACCTACCATTTCCAAAGTTATTAAAATTAGATGGAATATTCTAAAAATTTTCGCTGCGCCGCTATCTTCAATGAAAATGACAGTTTTTGATGGAATTCTGAAAATCTTCGGTGCACGGGTCCCTTTGTAAATTTTTGAAGGAAAATCCCAAGAATTTTCGCTACGCGGCTTTTTAATGAGGTTATTGAATTATTTTAAGAAAACAAGGTGTGAAGAAAAACTTCATTCATGGGGGGGGGGGGGGCAGACACAGGCTTTGCCCCCGGGCAACCAAAACCCTAGTTGGTCTAGCTAGAGCCGTGCCTTACATTTATGTATACCTACACTACACCCTACAAGTTCAAAAGTCAGACGGAACTCTGACGATATTACCCAATAGTTGGCGGAATTCCATTCCATTTCGAGTACGTTGCGATGGATATATTATACACTCGTACTGTATCATAAGAATAGTACCAAATATTATGACCTTATTTATGAAATTTTCTGATCTTTGCGAAAGACGTAATATTACATAACGATAAATAGTCCGAGAGCCCGCTGCTTAATTTATGACGTATCTGTTTTTTGATCGAAATGTGGTATAAACGATAGCTTACCAATAGGGTATTACATCGCACTAGGGTTGCCTATCAAAATCTTGCCGCAACCCCCCCTGCCCCCCCCCCCCGAAAAGGTCCCTCTTCGCGGTTTTTCGCATTTTATAGGAATATGGTAAGAGATAGGAGAAAGTAGTCAATGACAAAAATAATCCTTGCTAAATTCTAATTACGTCATAAATTAAGCAGCGGGCTCTTGGACTAAAAGTAAAGTCTGATTTTTGTAAGTGTTCGCATAACTCCCGCATTTCACGATGGATTGCTGCAAAAATTAGAATAACATTTGCCATAATTATAGGCTGTGTTTTAACGTCGCCGGTTTTTGGAGAAAAAGCTTTTCCTAAGAGATACCATGACGATGAAGAGATCCAAGGGTTGTGTGGGGTCGTGTATGAAAGGGCATTGGAAAAGAAATTCAGATTTTAAGTCTAATTTTGTCGAGCCGTATGCCGGTCATAAAGTATGCCGGGTTGGTTTGCCAAATTTGCCGTTGCGAAGCACGGGTAACTTAGCTATAGTATTACATAACGATATACCTACCCACATACATACTCGTAATGATTTATTATGAAACTTCTGAATGTATGCACTATAAAATTATCATCTTTAATAATATATTGTATACAGTCCACATTGTGTCGGTCAATAACCTCAAAATAACTTACAGTACTGAGTACAATGTGACAATATTATGAGGTTAGTAGATAATTAGACGAGCCCTCTGTTCTGCCTCCAGTAGGTATTGTATGATTATTTATCATAATATGCACATTACTATTCACTATTCACGCCTTCCAGTAGTTTCTATCTGTACTCTGTGTCTCTGTACACACTACACACTTCCTAGTCATGAGTAAATTCATGAGAAAACAATAATAGGTGATAACATATCGTTAAGAAAAGAAAATATAAATAAAATTATAGATTAAAAAGGATGTAAATACCCACGTGTGTGTATGCATGTTTCACCATAACTGCCGAACCCATGCATCAGTTACGAACAAACTAGGGTTTACGCATGACTTGCTATCTGGAAACGAATACCTACTGTGGGGCAGAACCTTCTAGAAATTTCCATAAATAAATAGAATTCCGTAGAACCTTTTATGCGAGTAATCCAAACGCTATGGATTACGTGGATTGATCAAGGCTCGTCTGCGATTTCACAGATGACACCCTTCCCACGATCTGTGCTCGTCTGCGTTATTACGGATCGCCATACAAATCGCTATGAATGCGTCTGTAAAATCACCGACGCACCCCTTCCCACGGTCGGGAATCCATGCAGGTCCGTTAATCCACAGACCGTTGGAACGCACTGTTAGACGGTTGTGGAAATGAAAATGAAATAAATAACAACCCGGGCATCGACACAGGGAAATCATTGGAGGAATTGCACTAGGGCGGGAATCTAGCTTATAGTGTAAAACTGTGAACAATAAACATGCTATCCACATATTTATTTGCTATTTCCAATCATCATCAACTGTCACAATCAGGACCCCATCGCATCGGTGTTATCACCTCGGAATACTAATCTTGGAATAGAGTTTATTGGATTATTTATTTTCAACTGAAAAACCAGAATTTTGGAATGTAGCGATCGTTGTGAAATGTCGTCAAATATTTTTATTACTGTAGCCAAGGATTTTTATGTCGTGTGATATATTTGTGGCTATCAATATGGACTTCGACGATCTTGCGTAAATTGAGTTTGACTTGGTTTCAACAAATAGAGCAATTTGCAATAGAAGAGAGTCAACAAGCAGTTTAGATAAAACGTTTTTTAATTTCCCCCTAATTAGTTCGAGATCGTATTACTGTTAGTGTTTTGATACTACACAACTCATATATTATGTTAATTCACCATCTATTTACTGATGTTTTTCATTTTCTCGTGTGTTTACTAATTATTATTTAGTATGACGTGTTGTTATGTCTGGCTTTATTTTGTTTTTATGCACGAATGTCTATACAGATACCTTATCTAACACTTCGGTAAGTTACGCAATATGTGTTTTCATATTGTCTAATAGGATTTTAGTTCAGTATCTAATTATTACAATTATGTTTACTGTTTTCTGTCACCCTGTGCCCTCCATCACCCCATATCTGGACTAGCATACAACAATCTTGATCTTTCTGATCTCCTAGCTATTAATAATTGTTCTTCACCAACATAAAACCGTCGTTTCTATTCTATCCTTGCTACCGTCACATTAATGCAATTCGTCATACACACTCTACGATTTGTTTTACTCAAAACAGTCCTGTCTTTTAACGTCTGGTTAACATGTTCAACCCAAGAAATTCTTACCTCTTATTTCACTCATGTACATATATTTATTATTTGCTATCCTTTCATCATTCATCCTCTCAACAGTCCGCATGATCAAACATCTCAATTTGTAATTTGTTCACTTTCATTATACAGTCAGTCGTCTCTCTAATCACTTAATTTCTTATCATATCTCTTAGCATTTTCCCACACATTTTTTAGGCACTACCATACTTACATCAGTGTTGGCAGTCGTGAGTCGGCACCAGGACGACTGCCGTCTTTTTCGTTGAATCAAATTACGCTACAGGCTATGCGTGCAAAAATATAACAGGTACGTTGAGCATTTGCCATTCATATTGATAAATGGTATCTAGGTATGTCATAAATTGTTACCTATATGAATGTCTGTCTCAAACCAAAGCCTTCACGAGAATCGAACAATATTGGTGTAGCATATTATAAGATGTTGGTATTCCTACAACCTATGCATACTAGGAGAAATGGGTAGAAATATATAGAACTTGTAGTGGCAATGACCTGAATCTATATAAACATATTCACATAATCGATCTATGTGAGTGCTGCAAATAATGTCCTCACTGTCAAGCGTTTCTTACGACTTTATTATTATCGCGCAAAAATCTTAAAAACAGTGAATTATGTATTAAGTAATCTGCTTTATAGATTGTTGAACTCCATTAGCATTCCCGCCTTTCTGGTTTTAAATTTAGAAGGAGTTCGATACACGAAGGAGGTCTTCCTAAGCTGTCAAAAAGTTCGATGTTTACACAAGTGTCTATTGGTTTATTGGTTTTAAATCATCCGTAGGCCTTATTTAAGGTACTTGGAATCTAATAAAACGAACAAATAAACTCGAAACTTATAAACAGTTACAGCAAGAAAAGAATGGAAACAATAATTACATGGTGACAAAACAAAATTATAAAAAGATATGGATTAGTTCGAGGCAGGTCTGGATGTAAATTGTCCAGAACTACATTACGTCAATGACAACATAATTTTGAATTTTGATGACAACAAAAGATACTTACTATAGCCGGTTTGTCAGGATACTTGTGCATGTGTTGGAATATGTAATCCGTCACACTGTGGTCCGGCACCAGGACTTTTCCATAGGGAGATGACAGCACATGATCCTCGCTGACGGGACCTGCCCACTTGGACGCAGCAGAAGACATACATCTTCTATCACAATAATTCACAAACACTTTGCTTTTACTATTCAATTTCCCGCCGGATTTCAAAGTGCTGTAGAACACTTTACCGCACTGTTCGTTTTTTGAAAATAGGCGACAGAACGAATACATATTTTTTAAATTTGTCATTGTTTCCTCACAGCAAACTGTTGAATGATAAAATTCTTATTAGGCAATGCGTGCTAAACAGATGTTTTTATTTTGAATATATTTTTAGCGAGATTCCGCTAGGCGCGTTGTGATGTTGACAGACTGCGGGATTGGTCTGCGGCTGATGTTGAGAACGCTATTGAGTTGTATAGTGTTTATTTTATAGTATTGTAGGTTAGGTATACATATACTATGTAGTATTATATCAGTTATGTATCAATACTACTATACAATACAGTGAAATACACTACTCCACTGATAAACAGTATTATACATTTTAAAGTTATCTTTCGCGGAATGCAGTTTGTTTGTAAGACAAACTATTCTTATCGGCCTTATCTTACCCACTATACCACACAACTATTATTTGTATTTTATAACTATTAAACTATAATATTATTTAGCTATGTTACTGTTTCTCAATTTGATAAGATATGACAATGTTAAACAGCAATTGGAATACAATCAAACTGGAACACATCTGGAAAAAATGCTGTTAGCTGGCAGAGATTTTATGTCGTAGTGTTAACATAGCTCTTTATTTTGTTCATCGAAAGTGTAAATAATTAAAATTTCAGAGTAGTTTGTGATTAAATTGACTGGCAAAGCCCATGATGCAAACACTCGGAAATATAAATGTGCTAAATTTCAAGGAACTGGGACATTGGGAAGTTATTATTGAAGACGAAAATGTGGTCGCAGACAACAGGAACACGACTGATGAAGTTCAATAAATCAATGGTAGGTTTTTAGGTAATTACAAGTGTTTTTATATTGGTAAGAAAGTATGTCGGTGAAAAGTATGTGTTGAATTTATGTGGTATGCAAGCGTACAGTCGAAATTAAGGAATGAAAAAATTAAAACTAAATATTTAGATTAAAATCCACAAAAAACCACTTTAGATTTCTCGACTAGTATTCGGGAAATCTAGTAATTATTTGTTGATTTTAATCTAAATATTTAGTTTGTCTTTTCCTTAAAAATGGCCTTCCACCAACTACCGACGGTCAAAAACATCGAGATTATAGAATTCAGGACTATGAAGTTTCGTACTTGTGAAAGTTTGTAATTTGAATAAACATCGCATGTGGTACGATTGAAAGCTTTTAATTAGAAACAACGTATGTAGAGCACTTGTTGTAGCAGCCAAGAGCAGGAGAGTACAAAGTCCATTCAACTAGATTAAATGTAAAAATACGCGATACATAATAATTATCACGTTGGGCATCATACGTCTTGTACTTTTGTATAGCTATTTCTAGACCTTTGGGTGGATATGCGTAGGTATATTGTTTACGTAATTTTTATTTATGAATTATGTACATATTTGTATTACGCACAGACACAATACGAAAATTTAAAACATCCGCCGTGTCCCTTGCGGGGTCGTCAAAGAGGGCAGAACTCTAGACTACCCTATCCTTGCACACACCTCTTGCTTCCGTCACAACTCATGTAATTCGTCATGCACGCTCTCCATTAATTTCCATTTACTAAAAAAGCACCCGTCGCGTCGTAAATTAATGAATGAAATGATCGATCAACCATCTGAATTTATGCAATGGGTGACACACCAACCCTAACACGATACGATACCTATTTATTCCATTTTTTGTAGCCTATGTAAAAAACTGGATTCTATAATTTTATTTATTTATTTATTTAGTCATATGAGCACAAACAGTTATAATATAACAGCACATATCAAACAATTCAACAAAAACAGAAAGCAAAACCAGTGATGGCCCAGGCTCGTCGATTTCACCAGAAAAATATTACTAAAAAAACACGGAAAAACCTTTGAAAAACAAATTAATTTTTAAAAACTAGTTACAAGTCATATACATAATATACATATTACATAATATGTGTATTATTTATGTTTTCTATAGGATTACGCTGAATCTAGGACTCCTGCTGAAAAATATTATATTAGAATTTAATTGTCATTTAAATTATGAAATACCGATGGAATTAACTGGCAGATATCGCGCATCACTGCTTGCCCTAGTGATTTATATTTGTAATGTTAACATAATTTGTATATGTTGTTCACCAAAAGTGTAAATGAATAAATATGTACATAAACCTAAATGCAAGAATTCAAGAAGTATTACTGACCACGTGGAAGTCTGTTAAAACTATTTACTTTGTGATCTTATATGAAAACCTATTCAGAATTTAGGACTTTCTGTTTACCCCCGATAAAGATGAGACATTCAGAAGACAGCTGATAAAAGGCGACTCTATTATCTAACAACAAAAAGGCAGAAAGATACAATGTAGAAAGATGCAATATCTAGAAGAATTTCAGGTATAAACGAGCTATTCTGCTGTGCAAAAAAATACGACCCCTAAACAAAATTTTACAATAAATAAACCGGCGCCAGCTGATCTTGTAAATTATACTATCGTATATTAAAAATATAGTACATAGTAGTATTAGTTGTAGGTGTATGAATGTTTCATGTATTTGTATAAGTATACACGCACATATAGATATACAATACATACAACAACGTTTCATTCACCGTTTTAGCAGTATCGATTACGGATTAACTTCACGTATATAAACAAACCTATTAGTAATACCAATAATACTATTTGGTCTATTTTTCTACAATAGTCACACGTAAAAAATGACGAAATAGAGGGTACCTACTTCAACAGTATGATAAAGAAATGTTATCAAAGATAAAAACAACAAAACATCACAATTTTTTGATAATATCAACACTATTCACTGCGTATTTATAGCAACACTATTAATTGTATTATTCAAATATCGAACGCGTTGTTCTTTTATATTTTCAAATGGAATGTGGTATTCTTATTTTAAAAGGTAAACAACGAATGGTGATGTTCTTTTTCACGCACTACGCCACCACTACGCACCCTAGCGGACAACGCGCGCCCTTCGATCTCAACCGCTTACTGCTGTGTTCAGTGTTGTAGATTTACCCTGTTATATACCACAACCACCCTTCACCCTGTCTCACCTCTTCCATAGTCTCCCAACGCCTTGAAATGTGTATGGGGTTGTATGGGGGTTCACTTCACACCCCCTGCCCACATGTATCAATAAAAATAATGTTCTCTAATCTGCTTATTTATTATGGAATCAATGGATTCGGGGGAGGGGATTCCCAACAAATTATCTTGAAATGAATTATCGGATTGACTGTAAGATATTGCTTTTGCAATAGTTTGCCCTTTAGCACACTACTATTGTCTTGTTTTTTTGTAACTATTCATGATTTTTGGCCAATAAAGATTTATTTATTTTGGATAATAACCCAACAGATATAAGGCAAAGGATGGACTTTCCATCAGGCTTATGACTGCTCGTCGGCTGGCTCAAGCCATCGGGAGGGACCGAGCGATCGAGAGGATCCAGTCAACGCATCATAACTTTTTTATTTACTTGTTTAATGAATAAATCAATGGACAAAACTTTTCTATTGTGCGCCTGAATTTATACAATTTTATTTATATACTTTTTCTGCAAAAATAAAAACCTGGTCTTTGATGAATTTCAATAGGGTGAACTATGTATATTAAAATGGGATTCACCCTAATGTCCCTAATACTTGAGACTATGTGGATGGCCTGAGGGTAGCACAGAATAGAATAGGTAATGCGTTAATTGGTACCGTATTTCATCTAAGTATGTGTTTTTTTACCAATATCAGTACCTACTTACAGTACCACCTACAGTGGGATTCCCCGTTGAATTCTTGTGTTGTAGAATTGATATGTCCCCAACTGTTTTGATATTTTTCGAGTGTACTGTATCTAAGCCTCTCCACACACATCCCGAAGTTCAGTCAACGGAATCGACCGTTTGCAAAAAAGTTCCGACCAAAACCGGCCAAAAAAGTATATGGTAATCATAAAGTTCCTTTCACCTTTTTTCAGCAATGATGTTACAATATTTATCGTCCATTCTGATCGTCTTGCATATCGGCCACCATAATTCATAGGTAATATACCTATACAAGCTGTTCAGCGTTGAAAGACGTATGAACCAAAAAAAGGGAGAATGGCGCCGCAGGCAATTTTTTTTTTTTTTGATAAATGGGCGAAGAGATCCAATAACGTTTTTTATATAATCGTTTTACATTTCGGGTAGTTAACTTATAATACATAAATGCACCGTAATGTTAACGTGATCTTACGATCGTGAAGAAATCAATTTAAAGAAAATACTCATAAATAGTGTTGCTTTGAAAATCAATAATTTAATTATTGTCATTAAGAGTGTGCATACCGACATTTCAAAAATTTCTAAAAACGGGAGACCTTCTATCTCGACAACCGTTACTAAATATGCTTTGGAACAAAATAGGGTAGATGCATCGAACCTTTATCTAGGGAATAACCGTAAAAGATTTTTTATATCTTGTATAGATTTCTCTAAAAATATTTTTAAAAACACCTCTGATCTTTTTTCCGAAAGACGGAAACTCGTTTCCCGAAAGTCGCGGATTAATTTTTTTTCTTGTACTGATAATATGCATTAAGATCTAGGGAATAACCGTAAAAGTTTTTTGACAGACGCAAAATTAGCCCCAAAAAATGAAAAAAACGCTATTTTTACCATTTTATAATGCGATTGTTCACGCAATTTTGAACCTTAATGCCGTGGGAAAAGACTGTGACGTCATTCCTGGTGCCATGCCCTTAACAAGTTGTTTTTCATCGGCAGTAATTATTATAACTTATATTACAATAACTAAAATAAATAATTTTAATTGATTAGTCACGAATTTCGCAAGATTCAATTAATTTATTATTTAAAGGGCCATAGTAACTGAACATGCTAAATATTGCATCGGGAAAAGTAAGATTACTCAGCTAATACTAAAGATACTGGATTTCACCAACTTTATAGGCGATGAATAGGTGAGATTATTATTATGCCAACAACTCGATAAGGCGAGTATTGTGAAGCGCTGGGGGTTCATGGTGGATCGCGCCGTAATTCCATTCTACTATGCCAACTCAGGTGGCTAAATAGCAGTGGCGAAGGGTGGATTTCTGCAAAAGGGAAGCCGGAGCTAACATTTCTACTGGGATAACGTCAGATTAGACACTATTATACCTATAATTTTTTCCAAAAGGTAACTCGATGGGAATCGTGTTCTTAGGTAGCTTCGCGCCTGCTAAATAGGCCGATCCGAGACATACATATTTTACTACATTTAGGGCATGGATGTTCTCCTCCGGGTGGGCCAGGGTGTCCTCTGTCCTTCGGTTGATATAGGTGAGATAGGAGCTACTTAACATTATTTTTTATACAAAATTTGCACTAGGTGGCTCCTATCTCCGCTATTCCTCACCTAAAAAGATTGGTGAAATCCAGCATCAAAACATAGATAAATGAAAATACATATTTTTTAGTGATTCTAACGGTTAAAAATTTTATTTTTGCAATTTTTTTTATAGTATAAAATAGTTCCAAAATTACATCTGAAATTTACTTAAAATTGAGATTATTCTCGTGGCTAATGCTGTAATTAAGTTAATCAAATTTAATGTTCAAGGTACGACTCAGTGAATGTAGCAGATATTTTTTGAGACATGGTTAGCGCGGTTGGTTAGAGCGCAGACTTCTAATAGGGAGGTGCCGGTTCGAATCTCTGTACTGACGATGTTTTCTACACATCACGACACAAACTTTCAGCATACTGTGATGAATGCAGCGGAGTATTTGGGTTTATATACACAAGCCCATCCTTTAAAAAATAGTCTTTTTTTTGTAAAATAAGTCAAAACCGAATTGGTGGCTTACGTTTTTTGTATTTTTCGCTCACACATCGTAAGAAAATAGAAAAAGTTGGCGCTATGATAGAACGATTTTTGCTCAGAGCATATTGTCTCTTAACGTACGTGTATTAAATTTATAAATAGTTCATTCTACTCGAAAAGGATTTAATCAGCGAGTCAACATGACGAAGAAAGATTTTCTGGCAATCATTGCCGTGTTAGTTGCCGTCATTCTTCAACAAGGAGTTCTCGGAGGGTTGATTTCGCCAGTATACGAAGACAGACCTAACAACACTTACCAGGATTATTCTGATTTCCCTAACAACGCCTATGACAGTAACAGTCAGGGGCCTCCAGGATATGACAACGACTTGGATTCGTGGGTGACCGTAGTCGAAGGTGACGATGGTACCGTGGATGATTACCTAGTTCCAGGGTTAGATTATGGGCACACTATCGACTCTGATGGACTACCAAACTACGGGGGCAGTAATAACAACAATAATTATTACGATGGTGGAAACTCTGGCCCGAGTGCGCCTGGACAGAATTCGAATTATGGAGACAGTAATAATGACTATAACGCCAATAATAACATTTATATTCCTCCTCCAATAAATCAAGGTAATTTTCATGTTTTACTGCTATGTTTAAAACTTAGAAAGTCGTGAATGGTGACACGACATTTGGAAGTTGCCGACCCAACTATGACGTCACGGTCATTTCCCACAGCATTAAGGTTCAAAATCGCGTGAACAATCGCACGATAAAATGGTAAAAATACGTTTTTTCCATTTTTTGGGGTTAATTTCGCTTCAATCAAAAAACTTTTACAGTTTTTCCCTAGATTTTAATGCATATTATCTGTACAAAAAAAATCGGAAAAAAGATCAGAGGAGTTTTTCACATTTTTTTTGAGAAACCTATACAAGATATAAAAAATCTTTTGAACCTTCCTCTAGTGAATGACCCTAACAAAAGTTTCATATCTTGATAGGCCCCTCAAAAAAAAAATGGGAAAAATTCATCAAATTTATTTTTTCAGCTCTTTTCCCGAAAGCCGCAAAAAATATTTTTTGGATTGATAATATGCAGTCTAAACTGTCTAATGAATGAACGTAACATTTTTTCAATTAAGCGAAGTTAACCAAAAAAAAACGTTATTTGTAACATTTGATCAAGCGATTGTGCAAGCGATTTTGAACCTTCAAGTAGCGGGAAAAATTTTCGGGATACTCTTCACTTTAAGGACTTTGCTTATTAGATTTTTTTGAAATAACCAAAAAAAAAACTCAAGACATAAAAACGTATATATGTAAGCAAGTTGAAGAAATGGGCTGTAAATGGTATATTGATCAACTATATCGGGTGACAAATTGTCGGTGCACCGAAATAATAATACATGATTTTTTTCAGGTCAACTTCCTTACGTGAACTGCCCGAAGGCCAATCAATTTTACGGATGTCTCTCGTGGCTTTGCCCGAGGACGTGTGCCGAGTTTATAAAGAATGGCAGTCCTTCGCATTGTGACAATTACAATGAGGAAGATTGCCAACCGATGTGCCGCTGTGTGCCAGGATACTACGAGGACTCTCGCGGGAATTGTGTACCGGCTAATGAATGTATCGTCGAGACGTCCACACAGAAGCCAACCACGAAATGTTAATAAATATAATAATCTGGAAATATGATAGCAAACATTGATTTTAAATTTACAGGGATACACACTAAACAGTAAATACCATCCACAACCATCGCCAGTTTTTCTTTTATTTCCTTCAAAGTGGTAATAAATGAATCACCTCTAAAGCCTATTTACATACCTATTCCTTTTTTCGTTGATTTGTGAAAGACCTACCTGAGGTGTAGTGTGATGAAATATATTTTGCCTATCACTATAAGGCCTCCTAAACCAATGAAAATTTGAAGATTAAGCCAGCCAATGCCGACTCGTAAGCGTCGGAACATCCATCCTGATTCCTCCCCAAGCTATGTAGATACCTCTCGCTTCTGTTGAGGAAAATCTGGAGTATGCTAGGTAGGTAGCCAAAAATCAAGAGTGTTACAAAACCAGACAATTTCTTCCTTCATCGTTTCCTCATTGCTGAGGGTCGTGATTTGTGGAGTTGCCCGCGGACTAAACAAGAAACCTCCAGTCCTCTCTGTTCTCCGCAATCCGCACCGCCAAGCACAAGTCTCTCCCAGAATCAACCATCTTAATAACCAGACAATAGCAGTATGCTAAAGGGCGGACTTATTCCAAAAACAACATCTTACAGTCAACCGGATTGGATCCTACCTCTCTTCCTTACATCTTTTGCATGGTCCTACCTCCTACCCTTGTTCTACCTTGGCAATTTTGTATCCATGCGAGAAGTTGCTGTGAACAGACTGCACATAAAATGGTTACTATGGATCACTAAGGTAACAAAATAAGTTATATCAGAAATGTGACATCTGGACCAATCTGGACGAACATCTAATGATGGATACCTGATTACTGCCAAACTCTTAACTTAAGGTGTATTAACTATAAATTAGTGACAATAGGAGAAAATCTCTCTTCTAAGGAAATGAATTCTGAATTACCCAGAGTCCCAAGATGTGGTGAGTTTTTAACATTTTTTGTACACACCTGAACATGTGACCACAAGGACATAAATTAATAATTATCCATAGGTAGCATTATAGAGACTGCAAACCAAATTATTTCATCCACAAGCCATACCTTATTTTAAGCATCTTAATCAATGTAGATATCGTCATATTATGAGAATAATAGGGCTTCAACTATTAACAAATTTAGAATAATTTTCCTTTTTGTGGAAAAATGTTTTTAACCAACGCATAATCTAAAACTACCTACAATTAACAAAAACACACTAATGTGGGGTAGTTTTGTAAATAATGAGAGTAATAAGGTTCCATCTGCTGTTAAAAATGATTAAAAAGTTAATCGAACCAGATAAAACGCGATTCACTTGCTTGGGAGAACGGGCTTTCTCATTTGCCGGCCCTGCAGCTTGGAATAAGTTACCAGTAGATGTAAGAAACATAGATGATTTTCATAAGTTTAAAGTAGCATTAAAGACTCACTTGTTTAGATTATGTTATTCCACGCAGACATCTCAATAATTACTATTAGTCAACAATGCTTTAGTCTTAAGGTAGTTCAGCGCACTTGAGGCGATAATTCGCGAAAACTGCGCTTTAGCAAATTATCCAATTATTATTATTATTATTATTATCTGTGTGTAAAAGGCATGAGTAATGGAACTTTTGTAAATGTAAATGCAACTTTAGTAGAATTAGTATGGAATGTAGTAAGTTCGTCATGTTTGTTCATATTTTGTACGATTCATCTTAATATATCACAATGAACTTACATTAAGAACCTTCGGTCAAAGGCTCAAATTGTTTCTAGGTTTAAAGTCTGCTGATCCAAACGCTCAAATCCAACCTTGTCCCAATCCGTGTCCCGGAACTTGTGAAAATCCAACGTTTACAAGAAGTCCTCCCCCATGCGAGAACAAATGTCTTCCTGCAGGGTGCAATTACAGACAGACTACGGATTATTTGTTGGATTCCTTTGGAAGATGCATACCTCCTTGTGAATATTGTAAGTGTTTTTATATTACATTACTTATGTCTTCTTACAGGCCTTATTGCAAACTCTCCAATCAGCAGGGCAATTAGTTTATTAAATGAACTTTGCGATGATATTGATGTGGACCAGTGGCGAAGGGTGGATTTCTGCAGAAGGGAAGCTGGGGCTAACATTTCTCATAGGATTACGTCAGATTAGGCACTATTATACCTATCATCTTATCCAAAAGATAACTCGATGGGAATCGTGTTCTTAGGTAGCTTCGCGCCTGATGTGGACACAATCGTGACCGGACAACAACCCAAAAGAATATTGCTCAACATATATGAATAAACCCCAAAAAAGACAAAGGCCCTTGAGAAATATGCTCAAGGGACAAAAGTTCAAATCTAATACCTACGGTTTTGAAAATAAAATTAATTGATATCTATTAATATACAATTTCTTTCAGTGTGTTGGAACTAGCATAGTTTAGAAAATAAACAAATAAATAAGCGGATCTAAAATGGGATAGACAATAAAATAGTCAACATTTTATAAGTAATTTATCTACTGGAATCCAACTAGAAAGTTTGAGCTTTAATCCGTTGAGGATATTTTTGAAGGGCTTTTGACTTTTTTGGGATTTATTCATGTTGAGCAATATTCTTATGTGAATTGGCTTTGGTGCCATAATTTTTTCTCACTGTACTGAGAGCATCGTCATAAACCAAAGACAGTGATAGTATGGACTACAGGTTGACTCTCCTAGAATTACAATAGGTGTTTGGAAATTCCTCGAATAAAAAAATATTCCAAAAGTACCCCTGAAATTTATGGGACTTGTCTGAGTTCGAATCCCAGCCGGGGTGAACTGAAATGGCGAATGTTTCTCAAGTGTAAAGTGATCACTTAAGTGCCAGCCGAGGTTGGTCGTAGGCCCGACAATGTTCATCCTTAATTCTTCTACACTGTTGTAGGAATACTGCATAATGGATTATGATCATTAGAACAAACATATTTTCTTTCCCCAGCCCCCTTGAGCTGTCCACCTGAAAGGACGTTGAATATTTGCTACCACTTGTGTGACAGTATCCCTCAGACTTGCGATGGTCTGCTGAACCAAGCACAGTGCTGTGGGAAGGATCACACTATATCGTGTCAACCTCAATGTCCTGCAGCTCGATGTAATGAAGCCTACTGCAACGGCTCTCTAAACGATACTCGTGTCTGCAGTCGGGGTTACATACGTGAACCTGATAACAGAATATTATGTAGCACACAGGAAGAATGTAAAAATTGTAAGTAAAAATTATGACTTTATATGCCGATATCCACATCAAAGGACATTTTAGAACACAACTGATAGAGAACTGAATGTTACAAAATACTGCTAACTCAGAACATAGCCATATCAGGGTATTCTTAACAATATGTAAGAGCCTACTTAAATTGTTTCAAGTGCTGCATACATACATTCTTCTGTCGTATTGTTATGTGTTAGTAGTGTTCTGTAATAGTCAGGTTCTGCATTGGTAGTGTTCTGAAAAGTCTGTGTTCTGTATTCATTGTTCTGTACCTATCAGAGCTTTCTGTGTTGGTTTATTCGCTTCATTGTTATTTGTTTAGATATGAAAAGTTCAGGTCCAAACGAAGAATTCACCCCATGTCTTAACAGGTGTAACCTAGCTTGCTTGAATGCAAGGAGAAAACCCTGTGGAAATTTGTGCCCAATAACACGTGAGAATTCAGTAAACGGTCTGCAAGACTGCACTGAACCTTGCATAGTCAATGGCTGCTCCAAACCTTGCAGGGTTCCATGTCCATTGACGTGTAAGAATATGGAAGATCCCCCTGAAAATTGTACTGAGCCATGCATGGTTAATGCATGCGCCTGTACTGATGGATATGCTTTAGACGTTAATGGAAAATGTGTGAAGACTGTTGAATGCCGTAAGTGGTTTTTTTGTTTTATCTGTAACATAACAAAACACAGGTCAAAATTCTAGAAAAATCTGATCTCAGAATAACTAAATGTTTTGAATGAAGGTGGTGCTCGTGTTTTCTGCCCCAAGCAGTTAACTATACCTACTACCAATCTTCTTTGCTTCTCCAGTTTCAATCATTACAATTGGCTTGCAGCAAATCACCATGTCTCCTTCTCCACTCATCCCTGTCCTGTGCGGTTCTTTTTTACTCTTTATATGAGTGGAAGCCCATATCCTGGCACAGGTCGTCCGGGTATTCTTTCCTTGGCCGTCCTCTGTAGTTTGTCCCCTCGTTCATTCCTTCAATTAATTCAAATAGGAGACTCTCTTGACACACTATGTGACCGATCCATCTGGCATGTCTTTCTGCTATTGCATTGAGCAGGTGTCTTCCTCCTTTGGTTTCGCTGAGAACTTCTTCGTTCGTTATGTGATCCCTCCAAGAAATTCCTAAAATCCTTCTGTCTATCCACCTTTTAATGTATAGAATTCTATTTCAGCATGTAAGGGTAAAAGCGAAATGAGGACATCGTGTGGAAAGTACTGTCTGACGACTTGTGACAAACCTCGGGCTAATCCAGCTTTATGTAATACAAACGGATGTGCTTGTAAAGTTGGCTGTGTCAGGAATAGAAATATGCAATGTGTTCTGCCTAATCAATGTTGTAAGTATCATGTATTTTGTCCCAAGAACATCGGACTTTGGATTCCTACATCAGAATCAGTCTCAAAACTCAATATACCCATTCTACCCTCACATCACATTGGTATAGAATTAAGAACGCCAGACTGTCCTCTCTCTGTAAACACTCCTTGCTTCCGCCACACTCAAGCAAATTGTTATAAATGCTGTAATCTATTTCTTTTACTCAACTATTCATTCTCTCAACATCCCCGGTTCTATCTATACATCTAAGCTTATTCACTTTCATTCTAGTCACTACACACGTCTTACAGTCGCTTGTCTCTTTATTGATAACCTCATTCCTTATCCTCGTTGCCCCGGGCACAAAGTGATCCCTTAAGCCAGCCAAAGTTGAGTCGTAAGCGTCGGAACATCCATCCTGCTTCCTCCCCAAGGGAGTTCACATAAAGCTACATTATGTGAATGTAGATACCTCCCGCTTCTGTTGGGGAAAATCTGTAAATATTGCTTTATTTATAGGTACTTTTTGACGTTGCAGGGAGGAGATGTGAGACGCCAAACGCTGCCGCTGTGTGGAACTCTCACGGTTCAACTTGTCCTCTAAGTTGCGCCAACGGAATGCCGACTTGCAAGAAGATGTGTGTCCCTGGATGCTACTGCAATCGTGGTCAACTTCTCAACACCGAGAATAAAAGTGTTGACGAAGAGAAATGTAGTCGAGAGTAGTCAATGACATCATAAATAATTGGTTTAAGAGAAATTCTAAAAAATACCTGACAAAATTTCAAACGGTGTACAGCGAAGGATGGACTTAATCAGGCTTATGTCTGAAGCGTCTAACCTGTGACTCTTGCTGTCAGTGATTGCAATTCGATTGGTATTCTAAGTATTGTAATTATAATAGGAAAGATTTTATTTATTTTAAATAAATGTGTTAAATCATAGAGCTTCCATGTTTTTATTTATTTATTTATACTTTAATACTAAAAAATTTAGAAAAATATGGCAAAAAGAAATTAAGACATTTGTTCATTATGGCGAGCTTATCACAATTATACAATCTTTTCCAGCTAACCCACAACAAGACGCCCTCCTGAATCATATAATATTGTATTAAAGTTTTTATGTACTATAAAAATAAACTTTTATTAAATACATAGGTACCTAATTACATCAATTACAGGTGCTTAATGACTAAAAATGATTGTGCCCTAATAGTTGTCCAAGTCTACATCGGCAGCCAAAAGAATATTCTCAGCAGTGCAGGGCATCTCTGGAAAATAAAAATGCGATAATTAACTATTTGATCAGCCGTAGAGGTAACATGCGACCCAACTACAGAGCTGGGCAGAAAAGCATTAATCCGTTAATTAACAAAGTTAACATTTTGGTTAACGATTCAACGCTTTTCTCACCTCCAAAAATTGTTAACAGATTATTTAACTTCCGTTACATTTTAGTTCCGTTAATATTTGATTGTTTGCATAGACATCATCCACTGGCGGCACTGGCATTAGATAATCCAAGGGTTGTATGGGGTGGTATCGTATGTGGGTTGGGCATTGGAAAATAAATTCAGATTGAAAGTCAAAGTTTCTCCAGCTCAAGCTATCGGGAGACTAAGCGGTCGAGGATCCAGTCACCGCATACTGCCGTGTTTTGTGTCTCATGAAAGTGTATGGATGTATTTAAATAATTATTATATTCAGGGGTGAAACGTGAAGTATTCTTGACTCACCTATATGGTACCATTCATTCCTTGGCTTGCCTTGGTCCTCCCTCACAGAGTTGATAGCTTGTCTGATGGCAAACATTACACTGACTGACGTATTTAGTGGCGGTTCACCAGTTGCTG
This sequence comes from Ceraclea dissimilis, assembly GCA_963576895.1. Classification (NCBI taxonomy): domain Eukaryota; kingdom Metazoa; phylum Arthropoda; class Insecta; order Trichoptera; family Leptoceridae; genus Ceraclea; species Ceraclea dissimilis. The sequence goes on from OY756372.1 coordinate 514,030, forward strand.
GAATTAGAAGTGTATGATAAAAAAACTGTGACATTATATGAAAAAAAGGAGATTTCAATTCTATTCCATCCCCCAGCGTAGTCCCGTACAAAGTAGGCAGAGAGAACAAAATGACAGACTTCCCTATCTTTACACACTTCTGTCACATTCATGCAATTTCTTATACACACTCTATGAATCATTTTACTCAAAATACATCCGTTCTTGAGAATCTGGCCGATGTGGTCGAGCCGAGTGGTTCTTGGATGGCCGCATTTTTAACTCTTCTTTCATCGATGTATATTTTTATTGATATCCTCTCTTCATTCATTCTCTCTACATGTCCCAACCATATTATATACTATACCTCACCCCACATGATGCTGTGTAGACAGAGAGAACAGAATACCACACCGCCCTATGATTACACACACTCATTACTTTCATCTATCTATACCCTCACGCTGCAGCCCTTGCACGGTAGGCAGAGAGGACAGAGCGCCAGAAAGCCCTATTCTTACACACACTCCTAGCCTCCGTCACATTGTCATACACGCTCTCTGATTCCTTTTACTCAAAACGCATCCATCCTTGAGGATCTGGTCGACGTGATCGGACCAGGTCAGTCTCGGGCGGCCGCGTTTCCCCGCCCCTCTTCACTCCCTCAAATACATCTTTTTTGTCATCCTGTTATCTTTCATTCTCTTAATCCCCATCACAATCGTGTAATTCAACCATCTTTTATTCTTATTCTTCAAAAAGGCAACACAATAAAGACACTATCATACCTTTTGATCGCAACACGCCAAACGGATTCGGAGCGTTCCTCCTGAACGAGACGTTCATGATTTGGGGAATGTCTTTGGCTCCCAGTGGCTTGTAATTCCAGGACCTGTTTGTTAGCAGAGCCCCAGTTTTCTTGTCGTATACGAGGGCCTCAGAGGTCCAATATCCCAAACCCATAATAAAGGCGCCCTCAACCTAAAAAACAAACAAATAGCTTGAATACGAATGTTTCTACATTATATTTATTAGTAATTACAGAACCTACAGTCTTATCTTTGCAGTATCCAGAGAGATAGGATAAGATAGAGGGGTTGACAACATGTGCAGAACTAAATTTTGTAACTCAACATCTTAGTATGGAGCAGTCACACTGAATTGGGAAAAATATCTGTCATCATAATAGTATTTGTATGGAATTTGAATAATCGTCATTTCGGGATAAATTAATGAAAATCAATCTTTTTATTAATTCTCAACCCCTTTATCAATATAAATTTAGACAAATTTAAGCATTTGAGATAATATTTCTTACCCATGAAAATACATATTGTTCTCTTTATTATAATGTTCGATGCAACCATAAGAACAACAAGATTGAACCATTTCCACATAAAGTCGAAGAAAAACCTACGAGATTCGAAACTTACTGTTGGCTTATGTTCGGAACGTCATAAATGGTACTCTGATATATTTTAACTCTATGGTAATTATTGGTGACACCAGATGAGCACCATGTATATTGAAGTGGAGGCCTTGGACAGATAGAAGGAGCGTCAGAAGGCCACCAAAGAGATAGACCGACGACATTGTCCAAATCGCTAGGGGAACCTGAATGTGGAAGGGTCAGGGCAGAGACAAGTAGAAACAGTTGGAAGAGGTCTATATCCAGCAGTGGAGGGAAGAAGGATAAGGTAATTATTTACTAACCTGTCCGACATCAACTTGCGGACTGAGACTTTCTCCGGTATCTTCCAAAATATCCACTCTAAGCACCTGATGGTTTCCTGTCAAGAAATCCACCTCAACCTCGCAAACAGTCACAGCCCATATGACATAAGGCTTAACGTCATCCTTTGTCGTATACATGTAATGAGCACATAGATCCACCATTGAATTATGAGCTTTTTCAACGAGATCTTCCCACGACGGATCTTCCATTTCTTTCTTGATCGGATCCAACCTTTCTAAAAGCATTTCGCAGGCTTTGATCGTAGCATAAGAGACAGCTTCGCTAGTCAAGCTCCCTCCGGAGACAATGTTATTCGGAGCGTTGAAATTGTTACTCGGTTTTACGATGACTTTTTCTAATGGAATACCGAGAACATGGGCACAAACTTGAGCGACTTTAGTGTTAATCCCTTGTCCCATTTCGATTCCTCCGTGAGATATAGCTACCGTTCCATCGCTGTGATAAATGGCCACCGTAGCGTAAAAATTGCCCCAAAAATTAAAGTCATACTTCAATGGTACAATGCTTAGTCCTCGTTTACGCCATTTGTTCTGGGAATTAAATTGTTTGACGTTTCGTTTACGCTCTTCGTAATTGGATGACTTCTTAATTTCTTCAATTAGCTCCGGTTGAGCGGAGTTTTCTGTCACCATATTAATCATTCTGACATCCAAGGGGTCTTTACCGGTGACGCGAGCAATGTGCTCCATTATATTCTCAACCATTGCTACCCCTTCGGTGGACGCTGTAAGCAAACATAAAATAAGTTTAGCCGTGACACTTATATTCTTTTCAATCACCTCACGCTGCATCCTTTGTAAGGTAGGCAGAGAGAAGAGAGCAGCAGACTTCCCAATCCTTACACACACTTATGATGAGTGACTAGAATGAATATGAACGAGTTGACACATGTAGCAAAAATGAATTAGGAAAGGATGATAAAAATGTGGGTGAAAGAAGAGGTGTACTGTTTTTGGCTCAAACAAGTCGACCAGATTCTCAAAGATGAACGTCTTTTGAGTAAAATCAATGTAGAATGTGTATGACAAATTACATGAATGTGTGTGTAAGGATAACGAAGTCTGGCACTTTGTTCTCTTTGCCTGTCCTGCAGGTAAATGCAGGAAATAACATAAATTATATATTTATTTTGTGAGAAAAATTGGATTTTCTTCATGGCGTAGTTGAAATAACAAATAGTTATCTCAACGGAAACTCGGCAGGGGCCGCTTGTACAAGAATACATAGTGTTTTCCTTTCCCTTTCGTTTATCAGCTTTCATGACACGGTGGATAGAGTACCGGCATGTTAGGCTGGAGGTCTGGGTTCGATTCCTGGGCGCGACAGATGGATGGACTGGAATTGGTGAATGTTATACTTAAGTGTAAAGTGATCACATCAAGCCAGCAGACAATCAGTCATAAGCCTGATGGAAAGTCCATCCTTTGCTGTATATCTGTTGAGATATAACTACTTGGAATTGATTATATTTACCTGGTGATCTACAGGCTGTATTGGACGCCGTGTCAGTCAAGACAGCAAATCCCTGATAGTCCCACGTCTTGATGTCGTAGCAGTTGGGGAAGTGGCCCAGAATATAGTCAGCGATTGGGTCATTGTGGCTGCAGCCATCGTCTGCATAGTATCTGTTCACCAAGTATTGGATCTTACCGGAGTCGTTCACACCAACCTAGAATCAATCAAAACTGTAAACACCTAAAACTATGGCATGCAATATCGTGGGGTTTTGATTCTGGAACTAAGTTCGATACTGGAGACTTAATATCTACTACCAGCAGCTATTATTATTTTTTTAATCCCGGAGAGACTAGACAAATCTTGAATGAGATACAGAGCCATGCAGAGAGCGCGATGGATAGGCCATAACACCAGGCACCCCGGACTACTCATCACCATAGCAGATGGGACGGTAGAGGGCTGTAATGTGAGAGGTTGTCCAAGAAGCAGTTATATGGATCAGATTATTCAGAGCGTACACTGTAGGACCTACACGGAAGTAAAGATATTGGCGAGAGACGGCGTGGAAAGAAAGAAAGAAAATGCTTGGTACAAACCAATCTACCAGATTGTAATCACATCAAACACCATCAGAAGTGATGCAATCACCATACAAATTGTCATACATATATTTAGGGATGCAGGAATTCCCTGATTTATAATAATGGTGATATATGCAAAAGTGAAGCGTGTAGTATTAGCTTAACTAGAACCTTGGAAGTTATGTATTTCATTGTTTTTTAAATTATTAATATTTATTTAACTACAATATAACACAGCTTAACGCAACAGCGATTAGCCTTTGTGCTGAGCTGTGTACAGAAAAAGAGTATTCTAATAACAATATTCAAAACATAAACAAAAAAGGGAGAAAGTCTACAAATACACATCAACATGCGCGATAAACACTGAGTAAGTGACACCAAACATGTCAACATGTACTGCGAGCTCATTCAGGTAGCGGACTGCTCTTGGAATAGGAGAATTGTGTGATGCAGCCACTAGAATTTGGCTATAATATTTAATACAATACATTACCTCATAGTTAGAGGCGTAAGGCAGTCTCTTCCCAATGGCCATCATATTGGCTTCCATTGACATGACAACTCTTACAGGTCGGTTGAGTTTGACGGCAGCCAGGGCACAGGACGTTGCAATCTGAGCGGGGCGAGATATCTTACCACCGTAACCGCCTCCCAAACGGCGAACATAAACGTTTATTCTGAAAATAAATAAAATATCTTGATACAGTTTGCATGAATGTAACGGAGGCTAGGATTGTGTGTAAGGGCAGGGCAGTCTGGCGCTCTTTCCTCTCCGCCTAGCCTGCAAGGGACGAGGCGTGAGGATATAGATAGATAGAACTAAAAACCCGATATCAGCTCCATTTACACCCTGAATACGAATACCCATTTGAGAGGACATTCTATGAAGCTCAACAAGGAACGGTTTAACAGTAATCCCAGAAAGAATTTTATTTGCAATAGAGTAGTGAATATGTGGAACCATTTTCCCGAAAATGTGATGCAAGCACCATCAGTGAACGTTTTTAAAAACAGATTGGATGAATTTCTCAGAACGACGGATAGCACAGTAATTGATTTGGGCCCATCAGCCTAGGCTGCTTACCCAAAAATTAAAAATAATAATAATAAAAACTTTTGTTCTAACTTACCTATGTTCCGGAATGTTCAATACTTCGGACACAGCAAGCTGCACTTGGTCCATCCATTGTGTAGCCGGATAAACATCAATGCCGTCTTCAATGGGAACGCAAACACACGTCTGAGTCTCCATCGTGTAGTGGTATTGTCCGTAGAAGTCGAAGGAACCTTTGATTGTCTTCGTGACATCGTTCCCTCTTTCTGCCGTGGGAGCGATTCTAGTTTCAGGGACCACTCTTTCGTTGAAATCGGGAGATTTGAAAGCGTCTCTCACGGTTAATATCGGTTTTTCTTTGACGTCTTTGTACGTGACTGACACCATTTTCGCAGCTTTGTTTGCCAACTTCTCTGTTTCGGCAACGATCATTGCCAATATTTGACCGTTGTATAAGACTTTCTCCGAGCAAAATACTTCCTCGATGTATTTATGGAACTGGCCGAACGAATTTTTCCCCGGTATGTCTTTTGCAGTGAAGAAAGCAACAACGCCTTTCATTTTCTGGAGAATAAAACGTCAATTAATTTACAGCGTTCGTAGGCTTAAGTGATCTTTTTACACTCAAGAAGCATTTTCCATTCAGAAGCTAAAGCATAGAGATTAAATCCACGGTTTTGCAATCGACAGTACATGGTTCAAATCCTCCCTGGGACAAATTTTTCAGATTGTAATATTTACTCTGAAAATTGAAATCCATGAAGTGTATAGTGATCACTTGAGCCAACCAATGAGAAGTCGTAAGCCAGGCAGATGTCAATCTTATACTGTAAGTATGTATATCAATTAAAATACCCAGATGAAGATTTACTTTCATTTCTAAAACAGTTAATATACTCTGTCTACAATATGCCTACTCCGAAAAATGGAACTCAAAACTGTGTAAGACACACACAGCTGATGATGAGCTAAATGGTGAATGTTACCCGAGTGTAAAATGATCAATTAAACCATTTGAGATATCTACGGGACTGTTGATTACAAAATATTTTGACTTACTAATGCTTCTGTAGCGTCAATGTCTTGAATAATTCCACCAGGCACTGTAGACAATACATAAGCTCCATACACTTCCCCAGGCATTGTCGGAATGTCATTGACATATTTCGCTTCCCCTGAACACTGAACAAGGGCCTCTACCTTCGGAATGGGTTTGTTCAAGGGCCACACATCTTTTCTGGTGTCGTAAATCTGTTTTCCCTTTGAGACTGGTCTAACAAACTCCTGGCCTCCCGATATTTCGTTCTGATCTACGTTTGGTGTTATGTGAAGCATGCACTGAAATCAAAAACATTGGAATCAGTTACCAGAGTGAGATGTGAAGAAAACGAGAGATGAGTAAGTGTGTAGCACTCTGTCCTCTCTAGCTACCTTGCAAGGGCATTATGGGATATGTACATAGACTTTTAAAATGAGAACAAAATTTCGAAAACGTTTCCTACAAAATGTCAAAATTCTCTTTTTGAAAGAAGAAAGATTTGACAGTTTGTAGGCATCAGTTTACTTCACTACTAGCATTGAGTACACCATCTAGGGTACTTTATATAAAAGTCTACGGATATGTATTACAAATTGATGGAAAATGGAACCCATCTCATTTCATGGTCATCCATACATTAGTACTTTTAATGTAGCTGGATGGTACATACATATTTAAAATTAGTAGTATGGAACAAAGTTAAGCCCCCATATACTAAATAGTGACCCCTTGTCTCCATACTTTGATATCGATTATATCGGGATAGGAGAATTTTTCCAGTATTAGGCTGATGAGTTTATATGTCAACTATGAATCATAATACGTAGACTCTTCCGGCTGACAATACCGAGAAGTGTCTTGGCAAGTCTTGCCTCTGCGTAAATAAAACAAATAGGTAATCATACATACCTTGTAGAACAAATTAACTGCCAACTTTTTTCTATATTCAGCTGAGGCTTCCGGAGGGTCATTCGATGGTTTGACTTCATTAGCGAGTATCTTCATGGCTTGCTTAGTAACATCTTTGTCGAATATGTTCTTGCCTTTGATAAAGTCTTCAGTGTCCTTGGCGTGGATGAACTGTTCACTGATTCCTCCAAACACAAGAGAAGCCTTCAAAACCTTTGTTTTATTCGAATTAAACTTAAACAAGAATCCAGAATTTACGTACGCGTGAGAATTCTGTGCGCACGGCATTATCTGAAATCATAAACAAATATATCGATAAGATTCATTTGATATATGCTTTGATTATCGAAGTAGTACCTAATTAAATTATTTTCATTCCACTTGACTAGATTCGCTGTATTTCATTTGTTTTCATACAATGCTATGAAAACGGTTATGAAGTCAATTTCTCTGACGACGAACTTAGATATTTTCACGTTAAAATCTAAATTGCATTTTGTTATAGAAGTCCCCTGGTTCAAACTTGGTTCAATGATGCTTGATGTGATAATAAGATATGGTTATATTTATTCGCTACTTTCAAATGATATTTCAGAACTGTTTAAAAAAACTAGCTAATTTTTGGATCATTATAATAAACTGGCAACATTGTTTTTCAAACTTGTTATGGTGATTTAAAAGGATTATCGGAGTATTTTTTTCTTTTTCTATCAAAACTATTTTGCCTTTAAAATGATTTCTCTAGCGCCCCACTGTAATATTTTTGACATTTTAGGTTACTTGTAAAAGATACAATGTGAGAATATTGGGAACCTTTGACAGCTCTTATGACAAGGTTCGACAATCAGGGCTACCAACAATACAATAATGAACTCCACTTGCAGCTAACGTCTGCCGGCTGCCAAGATATAGAAAACGCACTGTAAGTAGTATTTGTGAGGGAGTTTTAGCTAATGAATTTAAGTAAACAAAGTAAATAAATATCATTAGTACCTTGTACGAGTGGAAAACATAATCGTCATTCAGAGCTGGAAGAGTGATGTTCATTATAATACGTCCTGTCATATCTGTACCCAAATATTCTGGCAATGACATTTCTTTAACTGTCTTTCCATCACCTAAAAAATAACAAGTAAATAAATATATCTTTATTGGTCAAAGAAAATATACATAGTAACAAAAACATGACAACGGCAGTGTGCCTTATTGCAAAAGCAATATCTTACAGTCAACCCAATACATAATGTAAAATCCCTGTCTGATCATTTAATGAAAATAACTTGGAGTCATCGGGTTTATAAAAAAAGTGAACAAAAATTAATTACAACCAACTAAAAAATTAACGAAAAAAGGGTTTGCTAAAAAGACAGAGTTTTATTTCTCTCTCCAACCTCGTAATATTATCATTTTCATCCTTTCTATTCCTTCCCCCCTTCCTGTCCTGACATGTGTACCAGCTTTTTATTGTGAATAATTTTTTTTCAAAGCCGACCCGTAAGCATCGGAACACCAATCCTGCTTCCTCCCCAAGGGAGTTCACATAATGCCACATAACTGAAGTTAGTTAGCAGAGATAGCATCCTAGTGAACAAATATTATAACATCCACTTCTTGTAGAGTAAACATATTCTTGTATTTTGTTCACTTAAAGTATACAATCTGTCAAAAAAGATTTGGTGTTCGATGAGGGCGCCACATGTAGCTTTTTGGCAACCATAATGGCAACACATGTATGATTTCAATAGAAGCGACCTCATTGCCAGCAAAAAAAATTGTAGTTCCTATTTAATCCGGCACCAACTCTTTTTTGACAGACTGTAAATAAATTAGTAAACTTGATAATTTTTTAAAAAGCAGCCATTTTTTCATCAGTGTTACCAACATGATGTTATAAATTTACAAATATTTTATTTACCAATTGTAATCCTTGCGCCGACAGTTTCAAACAGAAGAAATACATCTGACTGAAATTCCTTATGTTGATGTTTGATGGATAAATTACCAGCGACGGTTCCAATCTGAAAATGCAGTCAGGTTTTAATATTGAATTTATACTTGGTTAACACATGGAACGATCTATGCTTGGTATAAGCCTAAGAGATAGAATAAGAAATGAGGAAATTAGGAACAAAAGTAGCAGACGTCATGGATCGCATAGCAAGTCTGAAGTGGGAATGGGCGGGACACGTCACAAGACAAGACCCTACAAGATGGACCCCAAAAATCTTAAGATGGAGACCTTGGGAGAATAAAAGAGGCGTCGGAAGACCCCAAAAGAGATGGTCCAACGACATAGCCGCTGTGGAAAAAGGAATGGAGGAGTATGGAAGAGGCCTATATCCAGCAGTGGAGGACAGAGGGCTGAAGAAGAAGAAGAAAAAAAGAGACTTTTCAGACCTTGGATCTTGACAACTTTACTAAATATGCTTTGTAAAAAAATAAGGTAGATACATTGAACCTTTCTCTAGTGAATGACCGTAACAGATCTTTCATATCTTGTATAGGTCCCTCAAAAAAAAAATACCTCTGGAATTTTTTTCCAATGACAGCAACTCGTTCAGCACAAAATTTGCTATTGATAATATGTATCAAAATCTAGCAAATGACCATAATTTTATTTGAATAAAGCGTAATGATCCCAAGAAAACGCTATTTTCATCAATTGATCGATTAATATCGCGGGAAATGTTTAATGGATACTCGTACCCTTAACTTTGAGTTAATCATTGAATCTTTAAACTCACATTTCTCACAGGTACATTGGCAACCAAACCCAAGTGTTTAATCGTCTGCTCCAAGTACTTAAATTTCTTGTGGTCCGACAAAAGTGCCTTGTGGAACACCTCAATTGTGTCATTTAGTGTCATGTTTCCTCCCAGTGTAATCTTATCTCCAATGTTGTATGTCTTCAGCTCTCCAACATCACTCACGTCAATTGTTACTTTGTGAGTGGCACTTGTCGGATAAGTACCTGAAATAAAATAATGCGCAATTAATTTACCTTGAAGTTTGTACCACAATTTAACCTAAAAAGACTGTAGGAGAGATGTGATCGAAGGGATATACTGTGTGTGTATGTATGAGCACTAGGTAGTCCTGTGAGATACTACCAGCTATGTTCACCATGAGCTCTAATGTGCACCTGAGAGGACATCAACTGAAGCTATAGACAACATTATACCTACACATCCAACACACCACACAACCAATAGAGCTGGCAGTGTGAGGAATCACTTGTCAGAGCTCCCACCACCAACTCCTTACATACAAGAATACACAGGATATGCGCATATAAAAACATACTAACTGGGATTTGGGTCAAAACAAATAATATTTACATACCTTTTGCGGTATTGCCAGATACAAGGTTGCATTCTCTCGCTCCTTCTTTATCGAAGATATTAAAAATCTCCTTAATTTTGTAGACTTTGTACCATTTCCCTTCATCCAAGGCAAGTTCAATACTCTTCTCCACATTTTCTTTAAGAGGTCCCTCCATGTTGGCTTTACAGCTATCGGTTGTTGAACAATAGTCGTTGCAGCTTTTGGTGCAAATGAAACCATTCTTCTGGCACATATTAATTCCAGAAATTTCTTCAATATCGTGAACTTGCTGAATTAGTTCCGGGTCGCAGTCTTTGGCGAATGTTTTGAATGCGTCAAGTATAGGACGATAGCCCGTACATCGGCATACATTTCCAGCAAACGAATGTTCTACTTCTGCCATTGTAAGATCACCTTTGCGATTTTCTAAAATACTAAAGAAAAATATTGGTACCCAATTAGTTTAAATCTATTCCTCTGTGATACCTTTTATCTATCCCCTCAAGCCCTGTCACACTGTCGGCTTCTGTCACACCATGAAATTTGTCAGAACGCGTCGGTCCTTGAGAATCTGGTTGACATGTTCAATCCAGGCCAGTCTCAGATCGCCACTCTTACTCGTGTCACTTTTTTCACTATTTTTAGTCATCCTATCATCGTTCATTCTTTCAACATGCACAAACCATCGATATTTATTCCCACACCCGTCTTTCATACACTCATCTCTTTAAAAACCTCATTACTTATCTGATCTTTTAATGTCTTCCGTGGAATCTTTCTTGCATCTATTTTAATGTAGAGTAAAATACACTTTTCTTTCTATTCTATACCCTCTTGCCGCTTCCCATTCAGGGGTAGGCAGAGAGAATAGAATGCCCAGCGACATAATATATTAGAGAATGCCAGACTTCCCTATCCTTACACACACTTCCTTCTTCCATCACATTCATACAATTTGTCGTAGAAAATAACACTCACCCATGCATGTTCATGACCCACCCGGGGGAGCAGTACCCACATTGGGTCCCATTGAATGCTGCCAACCTCTTCTGTATGGGATGGTAACCTTTGTGCTGGTCTCCCAGTCCCTCCACTGTGGTGATGGACCAGCCATGACACGAGAATACTGGGACGAGACACTGAAAACAACCATCGCAATGTTCTCTATCAACATTATTAAAGGCGGCAACTGCTGTGAACTAGCTTCAGTGCCCTGAATTTTACTCAGCTAATACTGAGAGAATTGTCTTGAAAGTGAAGACAGTGATAGATGAAAGTATGGACTACAGATTGACGGTTTTGAAATTACAATATTTGGAAATTCCTTGAATAAAAAAGTATTCCGACATTACCCCTTAAATTTACGGGATCTGAGGATTTTCCGTTCAGTTTTTCAGATATAAAAATATAATTTAGTCAAAATACTGGTATGTAATTATAATCTAAACAAATTGAATGTTTTAGATTTTTAAATTTCTTCCTAGGCTCTTTTTAAAAAGGTAATATTCACATTGTCGCTTACGTTATTCTTATTTCCCGCTAACATTCTCATACAGAATTTTAAACTAACTTACAGAGTTGACGGCATAAACGTGTGGTTTCTTGGTGGTGGGATGAATGGAAGCCACAGTGACGATGCAAGATCCACAGCCTCCTTCATGGCACATGGCTTTAGTTCCTCGCAGGTTGGCATTGTTCCTGATGAAGCTGTTTAGCGACGTGTCAGAACGAACATCTCGGGAAGCTGGGGATCATATTTTAAAATCATTTTTTTCCGCATTTGGACGCTATTGTGAAAAAATCTCTTTTTTCTCTCTACAAGTTCTTTTCTGACCAAACTCATCAAGGCTTCATTCTAGAATACAAGATTCAAACCTGGCACCTCCAGATTATAAGTCCACACTCTAACCAACTTTGCCAACAAGTATTATTTATTTATATTACCCATCACCTTACAGGTAAAGATTTACTGATACCATATAAGTGCCTATGTTATCTAAATTAAAATAAATTAATAATATTTAATGGCAAACAGGAGTGACACAGCAATATACAGTAATTACTTATTTAAATTAAACAACGCAGATATAATTACGAGTAGCGTGACACTTAACTATGTGTGCCTACACAGATAATTATAAGTAGTTATCTATTCCTATATTATATAGGTAGGTACTTAATAGAGCTGACTCAATAGTGGTCAACAGTTAATCTTCAACAGTTGTTCCCATTTAACGCTTCAACACTGTTGAAATAAAAGTATATTGTCTGCTAACGTTAATCCACGCCAATACCAGAGTATGTAAATATTTCAACCAAACGCACGAAAAGAAAACTAAGCAAAATTCCCAAGTGTATTAGCCCGTCAATAGTAATATTAATATCAACAGAAAAATGAACAACTAAGTACTGTTATTAATCTCGCAACGTCATTGGTCAACAGTAGCGCCTGTTGACAAATGACATAGCCAGATTCATTAGCATTACGCGCAGGACATTAACGGGGAATCTTCCGAAATTGGTCAGTAACGAGATGACCTGATTAACGCTAGCAGTTAACGATAACTATTAATTGAGGTTAACATTAGCATCTGTTAATGTCAACTTTAGTTAGCGTAAATGCCCACCATTAGTACTTATGGTATTTATATAAGAATAATTGTAAACATCTTTATTTTATGCAACAGGTACACATGCCCCTGTGACTTGTGGGGCCTGGGGAAGACAAATTAAATAAATCACATACAGTAGAGTCTCGCTAATCTGGCACCTAGTAATCCGGCATCCTACGCCACTGCTTCCTACGCTCTATTAATGACTACAGTAATCCTAACTTTCCGATAATCCAGCTTCTCCTGGTTTTTAATAGTGCCGGATTAGTGAGATTCTACGGTAGTTATTATGATGAAACCAGTTCAGTATAAAATTGCACAGTAATTTTCCATATAATGTGGTAAATTTACTCTTGAACAAAATCAATTACCTACTTTAATAACACCTACATTGCACACATTGTGGAAAATTATTGCGTGTTACTGTTAGTTAAGTTAATTAAAGTATCAGTAAATGTTGAAGGTTTTCACGGTGTGGGATTGACATTGTTTCTTGATTTTCGGGAAAACCGTGTGAAGATAAACTTGATCGACGGTTCGACACTCCTACTGGTGTCTTCCTCTGTGGATACCTACACACTACACCTGCACAAGTTAACACTCCACAGTACACGAACACATTTCTCATACATTCATCCACAGAGGAAGACACCAGTAGGAGTGTCGAAACGTCGATCAAGTTTATCTACACACGGTTTACCCGAAAATCAAGAAACAATGTTAATTGAAGAATCATTTGTTAATTTATTTATGTATCAATCACATTAGTTATATACTTCTACCATCCATCCACTATATAACTCATCCGCAAAGAGACTGGAAAAAAAACAGTACTATTTTTGGAAAAAAATGTTGTTATTTTTCATAAATTTATTTCATCAAAATGGATTGTGACCAAAAAAAAAAAAGAACATTTTAATGTTATAAAATGAAAATATTTCCGTAAAATAAAAATCCCCTTTTAGAATTTTTTTTCGATGAGGTTTTTCATATTTCTAAAGCCACACTTGCCTTTTAATATTGTTTTAATTACGATTTTTTCAAAATTAAAGTGGAAATTTGGGCAAAATTCACGTTAACTTTGCAAGAAAAGCTAAAATTTGCGAATAAATTAACTTATTACGATTATGAGATTTTCCAGTCTGTAAAAGAAAAACAAATAAGAAATGTATTTTATATTTACCTGAGTACAGCTGTCCATTTATTGTAAATTGTATACTGTTATCCATGTTGCTGTTTAATCACTCCTACAAAACATAAATAAAAAATAATATTTTCAAAACAGTAACAGTAACAAACAGAAAAGAATTGAATTGGTTGTGTAAAATCAAAGACAATCACGCTATATGCGATTATAAACACTGCAAGACAACTGCAAGCGAACAAACAAATTGCAAGGACTGAGATGCAACTCCTGGTAATTGAGTGATTATGAGAATAATTCACTGTAACGTGAGATGTTACTGATACAGTGTGACAAACACAAGTGATGTATTTGTATTTGTTAATACACATCATGAGCGTGTACTTAGATTGTCATGTTATGATGTTATGTTATAACATAGGTACCTATTTATTGAGTAGGTATATGATTATGTACATCTGTTCTATGAAACAGTATAGTTGTTGATAATATCTCTCAACCAAACGATTTAATGTTTAATGTTTTTCAGGGTCAAAGCCGTACTATTGTGTGAATTGAATAGATTCAGTATAATAATATGTCTGAACAGTTTTATAAAAGGGCGACTGAATGAACAATGGGATTATTTTATTATTACCTAATCAAAAATCAATGTTCTTTACAATCAGGTATTTATTTATTTCATATACGGCGTAAGGCATTTACAAAAAAACAGAAACAATACGACAACACCATTTAAACAATCAATTGTAAACAAAAAATTACACCACAAACAAAAAAACACATCCCACGAAAAATATTTTAACAATAATTTCCCCATCTAAGCATGACGGTGCAAAAATATGATAAAACATTAAAAGCACTAAAATATTTAACACGTTAAACGCCGATGGAACAAATATGAAAATTTACATAAAAACTTGTTTTTCGGTATTTGATGTACTTAAATGTGAAACACGCTTAAAATAAGTTATTCATGAATCAGGCGTAGGATTCCATAATTATATAAAAAAAAACTGTTTTGAAAATATTTTTCAGAGCTTTCTAATATTTGGAACCTATTTTCCAAAATTTACTAAGCAGCTGTGTCCCACTGCACAGGATAACTCTCGAGCGCCACGCCGGTCACTTAAATAGGCGAAATAAATGAGAAGCGTGACCGTTGGCGACAAAAATCATTTGAAGTATATTTTTTGCGTGTGGTCACCGGTCACTGTGGGCGTTTAACGTGAAATACAGATAATAGGTATATAGATGGAAGGAACTTTCTTCTTCTTATTTCTCTTCCTTAGCCCTGCTCTCTCCACCGCTGGACATAGGCCTCTTCAAAGATTTTCATTTTTCTCTTTCACTCGCTCTTCTGATCCATTGTTTAGCCGGTGCTGAGGTCTCCATTTTAACACTCTGGGTGTCCATTTATCGCTGTCCTGTCTCACTTTGTGTCCCGCCCACTGCCACTCTAATCTGGTTAAGCAAGCTATGACATCTACGACTCCAGTTTGATGCCTAATTTCTTCATTTCATATTCAATTTTTCAGGCTTCCACCGAGCATCTGTTTTTCCATGAATTGCTGCGTGGTCTTTAATTTTTAGCTGCTTTGTTAGCAGAAACTTTTTTGTAAAAGAAACTACCTACAATTATTCACTACTGTTATTCAAAGTTGACGTTCTTCATATTTAAAATTTAAATAACCCTTGCGTGTATTTTCTCAAAACACAAATCGTATTATACGTTGGCGTACTTAGTGGAGACCTATCACCGAGACTATCCGAGAGAGACAAACGTCCTGGTTAGGGCGTATTTTGAGAATACCATATAACAGCAAGCCAACGATAGTGCTGTTTTTCAGTCCACGGGATTTCTGACATCCAGGAAGCCCCTCTATCACTGTACATCATCATGGTAGAAGTGTTTTGCAACACCCAAAACTTCATTAGTTGCATTATTTTGTACGTCGATTCAAGCAAGATGATTAAAAAAATCCTTTGTTAAATTATCAAAGTAGAGCAATTTCTAGTCAATGTGGATTACTCACTACATCTGTTGCTTTAATAAATTTTCTCATGGCAATACTATTCAGAAAGTTTTTTGTCACTGTGATGAATTCGTATATGTTTGTTTCGATAAGCCATTCGAGTGAATTTCTTCACGCAAAAGTCACAATTAAAAGGTTTCTTCTCGTGAGTTCGCATGTGTTTTTTTAATGGCCTTTCTGTTTTGAATTTTTTCGCGCACTTGGCGCATTCAAACGGTTCATTGTTACTGTGATGAATTCGAGCGTGGTCCTTTAAACCAGACATTTGTTTGAATGTCTTCATACAAATACTACACTGATAAGGCGTTTCGCCACTATGAACTCGCAGGTGAACCTGTAAATTTGTTTTAGCCCTGAATTTCTTCATACAAATATTACACTCATAAGGTTTCTCCCCGCTATGGATTCTTTTATGTTGTTTAATATTAGCCGAATCTTTGAATTTCTTAAAGCAAATATCACATTCAAAACGCTTTCCTTCTTTGTCTTTTTTGTCGTGAATTCGTTTATGTCTCCTTAAATAGAATATTTGGGCAAATTTTTTAGAGCAAACGTTACACTCGAAATGTTTTTCATCGGAGTGTATTTGAATATGCCTTCTTAAACCTGAAAGTTGGCAGAATTTCTTCGTGCAAATATCACATTCATACCGTTTATCTCCTGTGTGAATTTGTTGGTGAATCTTTAAACACGTTAGAGTAATAAATTTCTTCTTGCAAATTGTACATTCAAAAGGTTTTTCCCCAGTATGAATCCTTTCGTGGTAAACTAAACGGGACTTTAAATAAAATTCCTTAAAACAAAAACTACAGTTTAATGGTTTTATGATTCCGTGACTTCTTTTGTGTTTATCCAACAATGTCAATGTTCTATACTTCTCCATACAAATTTCACACTCGAGCATTTCGAGTTTGCCGCCTTGTTTGTCTCCTGAATTTCCGCTATCTTTAACATCACATCTACTTGTCTCCTGTTCAGATTTCATAGTTCGTTCAGAGGTATTAATATCATTATAAGGTTCCACATACTCGACACATGCAGTGTCTTCTTCCTCTGGTTCATTTTTCACTGATTTTAAATCGAAATGTTCATCCTCTTTTTTCAAAACACTCTGAATGTCAGAATAATCATCTTCAATCATAATTTCAGTATGAAAGAAATGTTCATCCTCTTTTTTCAAACCACCTAGAATGTCACATTGATCACTTTCAATCTTAATTTCAGTACGACCACTGCGAGCCTCTTCCATGGCGAGATAAATTATTTACTATACAATATGATAAGCGGTGCGAATGTTTTTTAAAGAAAAATAAAATGCGCAACTGCGTGTGTACGGAAGTCATTAGAGAGAGCAAACTAGTAAATGTGACACTGGGAAATAGTTTGTTATACCATGTACTCGAAACGAATATAGTAATTATAATTCACCAATTGTTTAAAATTAATAAGATAAGCAATAATATTATTAACAAAACCTCTTCAAAAAAACTCGCAAAATAAACAGACCGACTCTGCTGTCAAAAACTGACATTGACAGTAAACAAAACAACCATAAACAAAAGAACAAAATCATAGACAACTGAAACATGGAATAAATTTTGTTTGTAACCTTATTTTTTTTTACTCATTTTGCGTTTGTCTCCAAATTAAGTTAGCAATTTTCATTTAACAGCTTTAACTCTCATTATTTGTGCAGTTACTATCAATGCCAATGTAATATTTAATAGCCATTTTCTGGAAAATATAATCCAGTGTTCAGTTCTGATTCCAGTCATATTTTTTTATAGAGTGGAGAATATCAAAATCATGCATTATAATCAATTTCTGTTATAAATTCCTAGTAAACCCAGGAGATTACAGTAATTCTCAGTTAATTGAGAGTGACTGAGAACTAACACAGTAATTGGGGGCGTCTACAAATAATTAAACAATTCATTTACTTTTTCATTATTTTGGTTTATTATTAAATATAATAAATAATAGACTCTTATTACATATACATAGATAATACAGTAGTTATTTAATTTTATTAGATTTGTTATACAAAAATGCAATATTAAGTTGTATCATTTCCTGATATTGTTTATTGTTTATTGTACTGATAGAATACTTTGCAAGTAAAGCAATAGGGCATTCAAGTCGTTGTGTCAGTCTTTCTCGAAGTGAACTTGTGGGAGTTGGAACATTCCGTTAGTTGAAGGCCCCCCTGCCCCTCCCATGTGGGGTTTAAACACAGAGAGGACATCAATAGGCAGTGGGAAGATGATGGTGGAGTTATTCTCTGCGGCAATACCATGAAGGGTCTGGAAAGAGAAAACAAATAAAATTATTAAAACATCATAGTTGGAAATTTTACAAAGGTAAACACCATTTTTGCAGGTAATTTAAATGGTTTTCTTGGTTACTTTGGTTTTCTCTCCAATACGAACATTTACTACACTGTCCCTTAAAGAAATGCCCAGCATCTTCCTCTCAATAGCTCTCTGTGTCACTAACAGCTTATGTATTATTCGCTTTGTTAGGACCAATGTCTCTAAACCGTAGGTGAGTACTGGGAGAATGCATGTATCAATGAACTTCTCTTTTTAAATGATGAGAATATTTATGGGATTTC
The DNA here is from genome assembly GCA_963576895.1 of Ceraclea dissimilis. Taxonomy (NCBI): domain Eukaryota; kingdom Metazoa; phylum Arthropoda; class Insecta; order Trichoptera; family Leptoceridae; genus Ceraclea; species Ceraclea dissimilis. Next base: position 532,539 of record OY756372.1, read on the forward strand.
CGGATGTATGAGAGATTTCCGAATACTGCCCAGGCATGGCCACGTCTTCGGTCTATTTCTGCCTCCTGGTTTTCTCTTGTACCCACTATCAAGATATTAATGAGTAATTCCAATTCCAAACCTAAAACGAGACACACCAACATTGTGTCTACAGAAGAACTTACAAGGATACTAAATATGGGATGCGACAAAATAGCGACCAAACTAGTATATAATAAGAACTATAAAATCCACATCCCCTCTAGAGAGGAATGGAAGCAGAGCTTCTGCCCAAAGGAGAGAGATTGTGAAATTTGGTTCACGGATGGCTCTAAAATGCCATCAGGAACAGGAGCAGGAATTTACTCAAAGAACTCCTCAATAAGCATAAGTCTGGGGCACTTTGCAACAGTGTTCCAGGCAGAAGCATGTGCCATTCTATCTTGTGCACAAGAGTTACTGGACCGCAACACCAAAAACAAAGTGGTTTATATCTTAAGCGATAGCCAAGCTGTCCTCAACGCACTATGTGCATACAAGGTAAACTCATCACTCATACTGGACTGTATGCGTGCACTCAACAAACTGGGGCGCGGTAACAGGATCAGGCTTGTGTGGGTTCCTGGGCATATAGGGGTAGAGGGCAACGAAAAAGCTGATGAACTTGCAAGAAAGGGATCAGAATCGATATTCATAGGACCTGAACCAGTCCTAAGAATACCATACGTGTCTGTCAAAAATGCAATAAAGAAAAACGCAAACGACAGATTTTCAAGGGAGTGGAACTCCACAAGAGGACTAAAACACTCAAAAAAGTTTATCACAAACATAAACGTAAACCAGACCCAAAATATCTGGAAGTACGGAAGAGAGTATATCCGAAAAACAATTGGTATACTCACAGGACACTATGGAGTCAACAAGATACTGTTCAATATGGGACTTGTGGACGACCCTACGTGTAGATTCTGCGGCACCAGTGTGGAGTCAATGGAACATCTCCTATGTGACTGCAACGCTCTTGCAAGAAGAAGACAAACAATACTGGGCATGGGTTACCCCAAACCAGAAGAGTTAGACTTCATTTCAAGGGGTAGCACAATAAACTATCTAAAGTCCACAGTGGGATAAGGAGGGGAAGGCATAAAAGATCCCAAGGGTCGAGATGCCAAAGTAGCCCTAAAGCTACGCCCCATCAACAAGATAAAAAAAAAAAAAAAAAAAATAGGATAAAATGACGAACCTGTAAATATCTCAACTGAATGGCAACAGGAGATTCTGCGATAACATCGGAAGCTTCCTTCAAGGCCCTGGCTGCTTTCTGTTCTCCCTCAGCCGCTATCACCTTGGCACGAGCCTCCCTCGTAGCTTCTGCTTCCGCCGCCATGGCTCGCTGGAGTTGAAGTGGGAGACGGACATCCTTACTGGAAAATAATTAAGACAATTGAGAACAGTGGATCATGAATAAATTGAGTTAAGAAGCAATATGCTGTTATTTGGCCTTGGCGTTTACTCAGCCAATACTGAGAGCATCATCTTGAAACTGAAGACAGTGATAGATGGAAGTATTGACTACAAGTTGACTGTCCTACAATTACAATATTTGGAAATACCTTGATCAAAAAATAATTTTAAAAGTAGCCCTGAAATTTACAGAAGGAATCAATTATCCGTTCAGTTTTTCAGTTGTAGAAGTATAATTTAGCCATAATATTGGTAATTATGAGGTTAACAGGTTGACTATCGTAAATGTTTTAATTTGTTCCCAGATTCTTTTTAAAAAGGTAAAATTCCACAATGTCGCTAACGTTATTCTTTCTGAGCACTAACGTTCTCATACAAAATTTGAAAAAGATGAAGCGAAAATAGAACGATTTTTGCTCAGTGCATATAGACCCTTAAGACAATTAAGATTTCGAGAAGAGACGATTTTGCGTAAATTGAGTTAGAAATGTGGAAATGTTCCTATCATAAAACTCCACATTTGAAGATATGAACAATAGCGTGTACCGTGAATGTATGGAGATTTTTTTTTACGATTTTCGTAAAAGAAATTGAATAAATGTGACGGAGGCTAGGAGTGTGTGTAAGGATAGGGCTGTCTGGCACTCTGTCCTCTCTGCATACCCTGCAAGGGACGCGGTGTGAGGGTATAGATAGATAGACAATAATGGGAAGAAGACAAGGAAAGAAAGGAAGGAAATTACTGGGAGAGTAAAAGGAATCAAACTTACATTTCAACTCTATCCACTTTGATACCCCAGGCTTCCGCAGCCTCGTCCAACTCCCGCTGCATATTTCCAGAAATAATCTTCCTGTCACTGAGGATCTCATGCAAAGCTCTGGTGCCCATAGTGTTCCTGAGTGTCGTCTGTGCCAAGAGTTTAGTGGAGTGATGGGCGTCTTCCACATTAGCGATGGAGACGGTGGCCGAAGATACTCGATAATAGACGACAGCATCCACGGCAACCGTGACAGAGTCCTTGGTCAGGACTTCTTGGGGAGGGACGTCGTAGGTTCTCGATCGTAAGTCGACGCATATGTATGTGTCTATACACGGCAGCACAAAGAATATTCCTGGAAATACAAAACACATTTGTTAACTATGAATCTTTCTAAATTTGGTTTTAGTTGAGGACGTATTTCGAAGGTAGGTATTCAAAAATTTCATAGAGGTAAACTCCACCTTGACATTTCTCCCTTTCTCTAGCCATGATGTAGGATTAATACATAAAACATTATAGGCGAGGTTGCCATCACCGTTGCTAAGGAAATGTATGGAATAACAGTACTTTAACAACGAGTATGACGGACCGCATATTATATTCTGTTAGGAAATTTGACAGGAGTGGTGGTGCTATGCGATCATTATGCTATGTTGCCAACTGTAACAGAACGGCTAGAGTCCCTACTCTAGGAGGCGGTGTATAGACAAATCACATGCTAATACAATTTCATAGTACTACATCAAGGTACGTTATATCAGGAGGTTAGATCACTATGTAGTCGACGGTGCAAAAGGGCTCTCAAAGTGCCCCAGACTGATTGGTCAAACCATAGACTTTTATAATAATTAAGTACAAATGTCAATGGGTCAAACTAATAGGGTCGCCATTAATTCTTGACATATCATTGGCAACATCATTTGTGTTGGTTCTAGAGATGGGCAATTAACAAACCCATGTAAAAATAATATTATTACCATGATGATAAACTAAATTGCCCGTAACTTTGGTCTCTCAAACGATGGAAATTTTATTACTATTCACCGATCCTACCTCTCCAAATGTCCCTACATTCGTCTATAGCAGCATTGTATGATTTTTCTCATAGATATATTGTGAATGCTGCCAAAATTGAGCAATCACGCACCAATTGAATTGAATAGACTTTTTCTGCCAATTCCTATCGACCTAGCTATTATGCAATTTAGGGTGGAGCGTTTTTCTTTTTTTGGGAAATCCGATTCGGCGCGGTGTGGAAAAGATACCCTATGGGGACACAAACAAAAAGTTGTATGGGGGCATTTTGATATTTCAATGTTAAGTACTGCCCCAAAGAGGTCAAAGTTTAAAATTTTTCATATAATGTCCATTTAGAAATATAAAAAAATAAATAAAAAACCGCAAATTATGTAATCTATTAATCTAAATAATACAAAAATACCGAAGAAATAATAATTTGAAGGAGAATAAAGAAGTTGTACCAATCATTACATTTATTTGATACCTCTATGCAATCTTTAAGTACTTTGAAGTATACCTATCAGTTTATTAATTACTTAATTGACTATTATTGTAAGAATTATCACGATGTTCGCAATCAGTGATGAGATAAATAGCATATGGGGAACTCAGTCCATATTAATTAGGCGAATGACAATCAGCAATCATAAAATATTAATACTAGAAGTCTATCATAAATTAATAAAACAATACATCTACGAGATACAATGTCATCATAAAATTCAACTTCAGTTTTCATTTCAGTAATAAATTTTACCCAAAAACAAACATTTCTTGTTATCTTTATAGCATTTCAGATACCTCGTAATATACTGTCAATTCACTTCATAAATCTTGATATACAGTGGAGTCTCTCTACTCCGGCACTCCAGCACATCGACACGTCCAGTAATCCTGCACCCCACGCCACCCCTGCATCTTCCCCCTCTCCCTACATCAATTAATGGCTTCATATTCTATGACAATTTTTTTCAGGAAGATAAAAAAATAAATAAATCTTTATTGGCCATAGAAAATATCCATAGTTACAAAAACAAGACAATGTTAGTGTGCCAAAAGGCGGACTTATTGCAAAAGCAATATTTTACGGTCAACCCTAAGATGATTTTCATATTGAATTATGTGGTAAATAAACACATATCTGCTTGTTTCAACATACATGATGCGTTATTTTATTTACATCGAATTTCCCCCAGTAATCCGAACATTCCAATAATCCGGCACCCTCTGGTTTTTGATAGTGCCGGATTACTGTGACTCTACTGTAATTGAAAAAACTTAGATAACTATTTTTCTTCGATTCGGAAAGACACTGTTTAAACTATATGCCTTCCTTGGGCACTATTTTTGGCCAAATGTTATGCAAAGATCAATAATTTTTTTAAATAGAATTGAAGATATTTTATTACCTGGACCTTTGGCTCCGCCTGACAAGAGTCTTCCAAGTCTGAAGATTACTGCCCTTTCATACTCTTGTACTACCTGAAATATAAAGTCAATTTATATATCTACAATACAATACATACAAATTCATACAAGATTTGCCCCAAATCCCAGTTAGTATGTGTTTATATGCTTATATCCAGTGTATTCTTGTATGTAAGGAGTTGGTGGTGGGAGCTCTGACAAGTGATTCCTCACACTGCCAGCTCTATTGGTTGTGTGGTGTGTTGGATGTGTAGGTATAATGTTGTCTATAGCTTCAGTTGATGTCCTCTCAGGTGCACATTAGAGCTCATGATGAACATAGCTGGTAGTATCTCACAGGACTACCTAGTGCTCATACATACACAGACAGTATATCTCAATAAGATGAAATCAACTTACCTTAAAACATACAAAGAGTGAAAACGGGAACGTAAGGACTACGAGTATTCCCGAGAGAATCACTAGGAAAAACGAACAAACACCATTCTCAGCCATTTTTGCCAATTACTTTTTATTACGTCTTAAAAGTTGAGAAAACGGCTGCAAGTTTACTGGGCGAATTCTGATGAACAACTTTCACAAAAGTCACAAAGGATGCATGACTGTGTTAAGTACATAACACAATTTATAAATAATTTATCCTCAAAATATAACAATGCATAAAACCACTATCTCTTTTAGTCACTTGTAATTTTTTTATCAATACACAGGTCCGAGTCAAGACAAATTTTTTACGAAGCTAAACTTTATTTTGAACTTTATATTTTGTGATTTTTTAAATTTTATTTCACATAAATTACAAGTATGCAATTATCGCAACACATATACAGCGACGGATGGACTTTCCATCGGTTTTATGACTTATTGTCAGCTGGTTTAATGTGATCACTTTATTTTTAAGTAACATTCACCTTTTTACAGCAACGGAATTCGACGATACAGCCGTCGCTTCTCGTGGTGTAGTGGATAAGACCCCTATCATGCGAGACAAAGGTCTGGGTTCGAATCTCTGCCGGGGTGAACTGAAATTACAAATGTTTCTCGAGTCTAAAGTGATTACTTAAGCCAGCCAAGGTCGGTTGTGAGCCCGACAATGTTCATCCTTAAGGGCCCTTTATTAGCATTTTGGTGATTTCGCTGATTTTGCTGTTGTTTTTGGGAACCTTCCATTCAAAACTGAAGAACTTTAGAAACATTGTGATCCAAGAAAATAAATGCTCAATCTTCTAGAATGTGAATGCAATTAAAAAATAATAAAAAACATTACGGATAATGCAACAGGGTTGTTTTTAAAAAGAGCGTATTTTTCAATATTGAAAAAAGGGGTGAGTTTAGAGCTCTAAGGAAGATGTATCCTCACGTTTTTTTTACATTTTGTTTCGAGATATCAAAAGCTTAGATTGTTTTATCGAGAACGTACAGAAGAAAAGTGCGATTGGTAATTTTTTTTTAAAGATTTTCTGGAAAATAAGTTAATCAAAATTTCAGAAAATTTTGCTTTTTTTAAAGACGTAAAACATTCTCATGTTGTATTTTTATCCAACAAATTAATGTACTTCTGAGTAGTTCATAATGTTTTTAATCTTGCTGGATATTTTAAATTTTCAAAATATTGAAATTATCATAAGATAATATAAACACAAAATGATAATGATAAAAATCAGATTAGTTGGCGACTAATAGCCGACGCGTGCGGTCGTGGAATTTGCTGTCATTTTTTTCGGATGACATTTCATGAATATTTTGTGAATTTAAGAGATAAACACCAATTTAACTTATGTATATCTCTTCCTAATCGTAAAATCTATCAAATGTACATAAGGCAAATGATTATTAACAAAATATAACGTGTAAATTTAGTTTTCAGGATCTGTCATAATCATGTTACAATAATAATGTCTAATGTCATTATCATGCCACAGTCATACTTCGTCACATGCTAGAGAAAAAAATATCTGTTCCAGTAGTTCGATGCAGTAGGCACTATTAATTACATGAAGCAATATATTCGCAATATTCATATTTATTTATGTAAGCTCTCATCAACTGTATGTGTGTAAAAGATTTCAATGGTAAAAAAGTATAAAGTAGTAAAACATGAAAAAATCTTAGAATTAATGTTATCAATTCTTGACGATTTTCGAGTCTTCGTTATGATAACGATAAGTATGTAAATGGCAAAATAAATACGCAAATAATATGAGTAACACTGATATGATAGAAGATGATGAATGAGATTCTCAAGTTCGCATACTGAGTGGAAGGATAATGAGTTGCGGTAGAGGAGTGTACACGGACTAGCATAATTTTCCACAGGTTGGGAACCCAGAAAGTAAATCCTTATCATGTAAACGCAGTATAGCAATATTTCTTATTGTAATTTTCGGGGAATGGATCGATAATTCTAATCACAAATTCGTATGTAGTTTAAACAATGTATTCCAAATCATTGTTAATGTGGGAACAATTGTATTCTTTCTAAACTACGAAATCGTTTGAATTTTGTTTTATTCGAAAATCTATAGCAATATAAGACAACTTCACAACAAGGTGCATTGTATTTTTTAACTCTTATTCGATAACCTAAAAGTGAATCTAGAATGTTTTTGCGTGTGCTCAGTTACTCTTGTCACTTTTTTCAGTCAATGTCTATAAGTTAAATAATTATAAAGGCGCAATTCCACTGATTCAACACTAAGCTGCGTGCGTAAACCATGCGTCTAAAACGAAGCAATTCAGGAAATATTAGTTTGGCGCGTCATGTTTTTACAAACTTAAAAGTTAATAAAACTTATAAGTCAAATGCAAACCATTTTCCTTATGTCCTGGTAGATGTGCTAATCTTATTTACTGTCTTAAGTTTTGCCTACTTTCCGGGCTTGGAGGCCGTGTTCTAATGGTCGCTTGGGGACCCGACCATTAGACCACGGCCTCCATGCCCGGAAAGTACACATAACTTAGATATGATGACTCCGGCCGTGAAAGCTTCCGCACATACCTTATTTACTGTGTTTTTTCTCCCTCAATGTAATACATAACGCAGATTCCTTATTTACTTTTTTTACCTCAGCCATACCATACAATTGTATGTATTTACTTTATGTATTTAATTTTTCATTCTTCCGGTCCCTGTCGTGCTAAAACCGCACAGATCCAATAATTAACTTATATGCGGCAATGCGACTTGTTTTTTTGCGCATTGTATTTTCGTTTAATGGAAAGACTATAAATTATGTGTATCATGTGTTAACTTGCCTCAGTGGGATTGCACCTTAACTCTCTAACTTGTGAAAATACTAACATTCAAACTGATTTCAATTTTGCAAAATATTACAATACGATACTAGCGCCGCGTATCGAAATTTCATTTTCAGTTTGCTAATAGCGGGCTCTTAATTCTTCTACACTGTTGTAGGAATACTGCGTTTTTACAAGAACAATTACTTGTCGAATATTATTGTTTTATTAAATGATTCACTAAACAATGTATTTTTATTTAATTATGTAAAGGTAGTTGAATTATTTATTTTTCCCGTCTATTGAAAATTGTCACAACAAGACATATGGGCAGGAAGCGTTTTATTATAATGATGAAAGCATGTAGTATTTAAAATCAAAGTCACTACATTTGATAATTACTACAGGTAAACTTTGTTTATGACTACAGTATTCATCCAATAAACCGTCACCAAAAAATTAACATCCAAAGTATGGCTCATAAATTTGAACATCGATAAGTGTTGTGTACTTCACGTGGGAAGGAACAACCCGCATAATACATATACCTTGGGAAATGTGACCTTGAAAAGTGTTGAGAAGCAAAAGGATCTTGGTGTGATTGTGAGCAGTGATCTCAAATGGGAGGAGCACATCATCAGTATAGTTAAGAGAGCAAATACACTGCTGTACCTGATTAAGAAGGCATTTTACTCACCGAACCCAACACTATTGCGCAAGATTTACCTAACATATGTCAGACCAATCCTCGAGTATGCCTTCCAGATTTGGAACCCGTATTTTTTGAAAGACATTGATTTATTGGAAAGAGTACAGAGACGAGCCACCAAAATACCTAGACAACTGAGAAACCTGGAATATGAGGACCGTTTAAAAGAGCTTAATCTAACTACATTAAAGGAGAGACGCGACCGGGGAGATCTCATTGAATTATACAAAGTGTTGCATAACCATTATTCCTGTGAGACTCTACCGGTTATGTTTACCATGAACTCTAATGTGCACCTGAGAGGACACCAGCTGAAACTGACAACAACAAGATTCACATCCAACCCAAGGAAACACTTCTTGACCAATAGAGCTGTCAGTGCTTGGAATCAGTTGCCAGAGTCAGTGGTGCTTGCTCCTACCACCAACACCTTCAAAAATAGACTAGATAATATAAACACAACTTAACTGGGACTTGGGTCAAAACAGCGAAAGCTGCCTACCCAATAACAAATAATAATAAATAATAATAATAATCCTTCTAACTATTATTGAATGATAGGCAGGTAGCAGGAGAAAGAAGAGGTGTGATGAAGCGTGGCCGTCTAAGAAACACATGGTTCGACCACGTAGACCAGATTCTTAAGGACAGACTGAGGTAAAGGAATTGTAAAGTGTGTATGACAAATTGTATGAATGTGATGAAAGCACGAAGTATGTGCACAAAGGATAGGAAAGTCTGGTGATCTGTTCTCTCTGCCTATCCCGCAGGGGACGTGGTGTGAGGGGATAGAATAGAAATCTATAATTTATTGTGGTAGAATTCCACTGGTTTCCGGAGAAAAACCCATAAGAATATATATCAATATGAATAGATCCCAAAAAACACAAATGCCCTTTAGAAATATCTTTAATCTGCGAAAATCCCGCACGCTTAAGGCCCTCTACATCCTCTATACCTGCACTTCTAGGCAAATTGTATTAAGAGGTGGGCCCAGGGTTAGCCTTAAGGGAGCCCCCCCCAGCAAACCCCACCCCTTCTTGTTCTCTCCCGTACTCCCGTCACCCCCATAATTCTTGGACACTCAATTCTTCCATCTATCACTGTCTTCAGTTTCAGGACGATGCTCTCAGTATTGGCTGATTAAACGAGTAAGCGCCGAAGCAGAAAGACAGCATTTAGCTTCTTGAGTGTGAGCAGTTTCGGATTGCTAGAAGTTTCAGAATATCAGTTATGTTGGATAAAGGGACTTTTCTGTACCTCTACGAGTACTTATAGAGGATGCCCTACTATTTAGGGTATAATAAATAAACTTGAGAGATAGCATCTGATATTGATTTTGTAACACTATTGACTGGGAACATGTAACGTGAATAATTAATGAAGGACACGTTTGTACACACAACCGTTATACAATCGGTTCATCAGTTGACTGGTCATGTCTGCTAGTGGGTCAATAAGAAATCAGTACGACTTAACGTAGACAGTGTTGTTTTTAGCATTGTTAACCCATTGGCTGCCAATATTTTTTAGAAATTACACTCTGTGTACTGCTATCATAAGAAAAATCATGCATCGCAAGTATTGCATCACTAGGTATTTTGAATTTTTATCTTGAGCATCTACTATTTCAATCATAAAAAGTCTGAGTTTCCATACGCAACCCCTATTTTCTAACCTCCCTATTCCATGCATAGTTGTATGTGCAGTTTCAACTTTAAGGCTGGCCACACACGTCCCGAAGTTCAGTTCCGGAATCGACCGTTTTGCAAAAAAGTTACCATAAAATTTGCATAAAAGTTAGTCACCCCGATTTTAAATTCAGAAAGAGGTTTTGGTCGGAACCTTTTTGCAAAACGGTCGATTCCGGAACTGAACTTCGGGACGTTTGTGGCCAGCCTAAAATGCAACCGACGATGTTTACTAGGTAGTAATTTGATTTAAAAATACCTTGAATAATCAGAATAAAGAAAAAGTTTTTTTTTAATTAATGAAATGCGATAAGCTCACTCTAGTGAACAAAATAAATGTCATGTTTTATATTTATAATGTTAACATATCTAAAAAAAATTAATCTGGGTTTATCGAAATAAACCCAAATACATCTTTGTACACTTCACAGTAAGTTTGCAAAGCTTGTGTCGTGAAGTGGAGTAAGTCGGCATCGGGGATTGAACCCGCACACGCCGGATTAACACTCGAGGGCGTTACCAACCTTTATTATTACACCACAATTTGTAGAATTTCTCGTCACATATTCAGACACGGGGATCAAGACATTACGGTTGAAGAACCGAATAACCTCGACAGGGAATAGTGGCGGTCAACAAGTTAAGTACAATATGAAAATAAATTGTGGGCAATGTTGAGCCTAGAGTCGACACTGTGTTTTGATTCACACGTATGATATATAGTACTAATCTTATCTTATGGTTGGTGGTTTGATAACAATTAGAAATACCTGTAAATTATAATTACGTATCGTCGTATACATAAACACCCACATATTCATACACATTATAATATAATCATCCTCAGTTACCTACAGATTAGGATATTGTGGTCTAGGTGAACTAGTAGCCCACAGTGATTCGCACTGAGTGTCGCTCAAGAAATAAAGAAAGTAAAAAAAAAGAGTTTTCACTATAAAATTATTGTTTGAATTAGATTTTTCTATCTATCTATACCCTCACGCCGCGTCCCTTGCAGGGTAGGCAGAGAGGACAGAGTGCCAGACAGCCCTATCTTTACACACACTCCTAGCCTCCGTCAGATTCATTCAATTTGTCATAAATGCTCTCTGATTCCTTTTACTCAAAACGCGTCCATCCTTGAGGATCTGGTCGATGCGATCGGTTAGTCATAAGCGGCAAATATATCTTTTTTGTCATCCTGTCATCTTTAATTCTCTCAAAATTCCCAAACCATCTTAGTTTATTCACTTCAAAAACTACTGCTAATACTATACTGCCATAGAATATCCCAATAATGGGGCAGCAGTGAATGCTGTGTGTGTGTGCAAAAACAAACAATATTCTCTTTCTGCCAACACACATATTATGTGACATTCAGACAAAGCTAAGAAAGATCTTACGGGAAAATACCAAAAAGCGTGGAGGCCAATTCTCCGACCCGGGGTTCCCCACAAAAACTACCTGTATTTAAAAATCTGGTACTGTGACTCTATAAAACGCTTATGTAGGCATACATCTTGTGTATACAAAAAACAATCATAATTGTCGCATTTTACAAAGTGTTTTGACGCCTTATAAATGTGTTACACCGACTCGAGATCTATTTTCTCACTTATTATTGTTGCATTGAATTACACAGATTAGTTTGAATCTACCGGACAAACGATAATTTCATTAAATCGGGAGGGTTTGTCTATTATATGTGACGATAACCTATTTTTAATATCAAGCGAATGACGCAAATTTTGTGGCTTGCACATGATCGCAAGCATGAGTCATTAGATCACTGTTTGTCATATGCATATAAGACACAACTACTACGGATCTGAAGTTATCTCCGAGTCACATATTGCATAACTGTATTGTTGGTAGCCCTTACTGTCAAATTTTAACAAATGAGCTATCAAATCCCATTCCTATCCTCTCCACATCCTCCCTATCCAATTACATACCTCCTCTGACTCCTGTACAGACATTTGTATGCATTGTGTTGATTGTGTAGTGTGTGTGTCTTGTTGTGTGTGAATAATTGATGTATTATGTATGTATGGCCTGTGTATCTGTATGTAATATGTATGATTGTTAGGCGATGGATGAATGAAAAATGTTACTATATTAATGCATTGCATATTTATTTCTGTCATCTGTACGAATAGATAAATAAAATTCCATATTTTTCTGACATTACGTTATTCACAAGTGAATAATAATGGCAAACATTTTATACAGCAGTGCTAAAGATACAAGAGTTTTGAGAAATTATGAAATTTTGACAGTTCCCTTGATAAGATTTGACAATAAGGCATACCAACATTACAATCAAGCAACATGTCACTCACAGATAACATCCAAACTGTCAAAATATTGTAAATAGTTAATACTATGTTGTATAATATAAACAAATATTGTATAAAAATGATTGTTTATTATTATAAAAAAAACAACAAATTTAGCAAATTGTGTTTTAAATAATGGAATAAAATTAGAGAACATATTGCAATTACTTTAGGAATATAATCGTTAGGACAAAAGCTCTTCTCAATATTAAAGTATTTTTTTGAAAAATAAGCACGATAGGAAAAGCGAATTTGTACAGAAATTTAATTTTACAATATTTTCACGAAATAAAGTAATATACAACCAATAATAATATAATACATTGTCTTTATGCAAATACATACATACTTTCCTGTGCACTTTACAGTAAGTTAAAAAGCTTGTATCGTTGAGTGAAGAATACATCATCGACAACGAGATTTGAACCTAGCAACTTCCTCTTGGAAGTCACTCGTTTTAACAATCTGCGTTGCCAATCATGTATTTGCCACACCACGACACACAATCTCACCGACATTCAATCTATTCGTATTATGAACACGATGGAATGAAGACATTCCGAATACGGACGGATGTCTTTTTTCTATAAGACAATAAAGCACTAACGGAGTTTAATAAACTGACTTTAAAATTATTTTTAATGCAAAAAAGGACTGAAAGCAATATTGCAAAGTTTGGCCGTCCGAGGTTAACATATTTGGACCATGTTGACCAGAGTCGTGCACTAAATACAAGGAATCAACGATTGTGTACGACAAATTGCATGGATGTGACGGAAGAACGTTCTTTCTCTCAGTTTTTCCCGAAAGGGGCACGGCATCAGTGGACAGATAGACCTTTTAATGTCAGTTTACGAAATCAACGTTAGTGCACAATTAGCATAAAAAATTTAAATAGCTACGATTTATATATAGTTTTCTCGAGAATTGAGGATTCAATATTTTTATACGGAGATCGTAAGATTGTACTAATCACTCAAATCCAAATCATCATCATCATCATCACTATTGTCCTGTCTACTCCGAATTGTCTTCTTCTTGTGCACCAGAGACTTGTCCTTCCTCTTCGTGGCGTCTGGAGGAGTCAGGAGATCTCCCGAGTACTCAATCACTTCTGACCTGAAAAACAAACATAATTTAACATTATTATCTACTTTTCAATTATCTTTACGTAACCTACTCTTGCTCGAATATCTTGACATATGATCTTATTGAGATATACTGTGTGTGTATGTATGAGCACTAGGTAGTCCTGTGAGATACTACCAGCTATGTTCACCATGAGCTCTAATGTGCACCTGAGAGGACATCAACAGTGAAGCTATAGACCAGTGGTCCCCAACCTATGGTCCGCGGCCCAGTACTGGGCCGTGGGCCAAATGGTACTGGGCCGCGCCGCCTGCTTAAAAATCAAATTATTTTTTTGAAAAAATCGTCAATAATATAGCTTAAAATAATTATTCCGTAAAAAATGCCTTCACGTTAAGTTACCATCTACACTGTACCTGATCAGTAGCTATGTATCTTTGGTGGAGAGAAGGTGTATGTCGTTCTTCTATCTGTTTACCCGTACCTACTTTCTCGAGTTTAAAACCTTTCCTTCCCTGTGATATGTAGCCGATGCACATTGCTCCAATTAAACTGTAATATCTCTATCAGTGGCGTATATAAATGAAATGTCAAACAATGATGTGCCATCAGCTATAAAATGATCCCAGGTTCATCACTTCACCAGTTTTTCAAAAAAATTTCGCCTGCGGCGCTATTTTTTGTTGCATTTTAACCCATTAATCATAATGCCAACCTAAAACGCAACCTTTCTGAGTGCACCTTCACGATAAAATTTCGCCTGCGGCGCTTTTACTGATTTTAGACTACATCTATGTTAAAATTTTAATTGCCTCTCCGAGGAGTTTTTTGCCCCCCCCCCCCCCGAAATGAAAACCTATATACGCCACTAATATCTATAAATATAATAAATACGGGGTCGAGGTTTTAGGTATTCCTGAGGGACCTTGTTCTTTATGATGAGGAACCACAATTTATTATTTTATGTTTATTGTTAATTTTAATACATTTTTCTTTACTGTTTGTTATTAATTTTTATATTTCTCTGTGTATCCCCCCCTCCCCCCAATGTAACCCCCCTACCCTTAGTGGGCCGCGGTGAAATTATCAAACGCTGACCGGTCCGCGGCGACAAAAAGGTTGGGGACCACTGCTATAGACAACATTATACCTACACATCCAACAAACCACACAACCAATAGAGCTGGCAGTGTGAGGAATCACTTGTCAGAGCTCCCACCACCAACTCCTTACATACAAGAATACACTGGATATGCGCATATAAACACATACTAACTGGGATTTGGGGCAAATTAGTGAAAGCTGCCTACACAATACCAAATAACAATAATCTCTGACCGATGTGTAACTTACCTTGCGATTCTCCATTCCAGCATTTCCGTCGTGAAATCGTCACAGTTACCCAAATCTGTGAAGCCGACAATATAATCAGAAGTCTTGGAGTCCTTGACCAAAGCAATGGTCGGAATAATTCTGATGTGTAGTCGTTCCGTGAGGAAGGGGCACCTCTCTACATCCAACTTGACAAAGCGAGCTTCCATGTGCTGCGGGGCTAACTTCTTCATGTGCATATCGACAATCTTGCAGCGCGGTGAATCGCTCTTGTAGAAGTGACAGACAATGTCCTTGGATTTCTTGGTGACGGTGAAGAATTCCTTCTCGTCTACTAATTCCGTGTATTCTCCGTGACCCTGTAAAGATATGTAAATAATTATTTCATGGAACAATGTATTATTGTTGCATAGCGCATTATTCTATTATATCAGAAAGAAAGAAATTGTCGGTAGCCTGGATAGGAACACGCTCGACTGTTAATCCAGTGGGCGCGGGTTCGATGCCGACCTCTCTGCTTCACGACACAAGCTTTTCAAGCTTACTGTGAAGTGTACAAAGGTGCATTTGGGTTTATTTAGACAAACCCAGATTCATTAAAAAAAAAAACAAACACTAACATTGGCTTTCCATTCTTGTTTCAACTGTGCCCTTTTTTTCATCTCATTTAGTCTCATCTCGCGGAGTCTCCCCAAGTCATCTGTATCCAGGTTGTTCAATCTGAAAAATTACAAAAAATTACGAAAAGCTTTACCAACACCTACAGAACTTTTAAAGGACAGGTGGGAAAATTCTACAATGAACAGCGAAAAATGTAAGAGACCGAAGCTGTGGTTTAAGGACACAACATGAGATTGGAGCAGCTAACTGCCAGGGGTAACTGGGAATCTGTTGCTAGAAGTCTTGGACATTGTTCCGGAGGCTAAAACTCTATGGGAGATGTATGGCCACCACACAGACTTTTATATTTTGGACCAAGATGGCGTACTCAATGCAATGTCACTTCCTTTCTATTGAATATGAAGTTGTCGATTAATATATTGGAAATATTTATAGCCTATGTCACCCGCGAGTTTTTAAAGTTTCTAAAGAGGTATAACATGATATAATTGGACGTCTCAGCCAACCGTGATTGACTTGTTTTGAAAAACAAATGACTATCCTCTTTATTATAGTGTAGATACATGGAGTCAGACGTCTAGGGTACATAATATTAAAGTTTATGGGCCAATAAACTAAGTAAGTATTTGCTAAGTACACGACAGCTATATATGTCAAGGCTCATCTTGAGAATAGCTAAAGAATTTCAATTGATGGAAAAGGTAGATCACACGCGCTTTACAAGGCAGGTGAGCAACCTATTAGTTCCAGTGACAACGACTGCCTTCTGCCAGAGGTTCCACACCTTCCTGGGACCCAGACTGTTTAACACTGTAAAGAAAATTTTTGGTGAGAGGGGCAAAAAAATAAACAAAGTGAATCTGGCCAAATACCTGGTCGAAGTGGGGGTGGTTCATTCAGAGACCTTGTTGCTGGAAATATTGGTGTAGTGTATATTGGTGTAAGTGTGTATGTGTGGTATATAATGTGTGCAAATAAATTGCTAAGTATAGATAATTATAGACAAAGACAATAACAGTATCACAATTTTAACAGTGTAATAGGTAGCCTCAATACAGACGAATGTCTAGTGAGGCACCACTCATATCCAAAATGAACTTAATTATATTTTAGCTGGTGAAATACTTATATCAAATGTGCACGCTTTATGAAATAAAATTTATTATTATTTTATTTTTTTTTTATTAATATAAGTAAGTAAATGTTTACTGTTGTTTATTGTCCTTAAACCCTATATCGGGCACTTGGACTCATCGGTTTTACATAATTAGATATATAATAATTAAAGTAATAGTAATACTAATGCACAATATCAATTATGCTAAAGAGTGTAAAGGGCTCTGTTAGCATTTCGTCAGTAACATAGTATGAAGCAAGATAATTATATAATTTAAGCACAATAAACAATGTATGATATAGTCAGTTCAACGCTGGAGTGACTGTAAATGGTTCATTCCAGCATTTCTTCGACAGAGTAAAACGATTTTTCAACGAGGTACGTTTTCACTGCTTCCCTAAATTTACTATCACTCAGAGACTTCATTTCTTCAGGCAACTTATTGAACAGGGGCACACTGAGGCAAACAAAACTTTTTGACAGCTTTGCCACCGCTGTGTTTCACGGGTCGGATTCTTCCCTTGGAGCGAGTGTTGTAATTGTGATATATAAATGAATAATTGATTAAATTACCTATCCAACTCATTATCAAGCTGCTTCTCTACTGTCTGTGTTATGTTCTGTATTACTTGATCCATATTTCTGTAACAAAATCAAATCAAAACATATGACGAAAGGATAACAAAATAGGACAATTTATCCAAGGTGTTCTTTAAGAATATCGCATCATGTAATGCGAGTTGCAATGCAATATAATCCTTTTACATTGAGGGTCATATACAGTCTTTCCGAAAAGCGTGTGGGCAACAAATGATGCGTATCCCATAACCATGTGGTTTTATTTTATCAATTTGTGACATGAATCCGTTATAACATGACCTAAACACGTTACAGAAAACATCGAAAATAATAAAACGCTACATTAAAATGTGTACAAGGGATTAAAACTATAAATATTAACAAATAAGACATTAATAAATGTGTCGGCGAACCCGCCCACTATGAATAGTAATTACTCGTGAAAATATACACCCTAATGAAGGTATTAAATGTTAAATAAGCACCAATTATACCTGAGTTTTATATTCTTTCACAGAAATGAGGTAAAACCTTGAAAAATCACAGTAATTTTAATTTTCTGCAAATGATTTTTTCAGAATCACCAAACAAAAACGAAAATTAATCACAACTGTCAAAAATGTCAAATCAAACGTTTGTCTATGGAAGGATGAGGTCATCGGAAAAATATTGAATTTATAATTATGGCAACATCAATGTTACGGCAACACAGTCAGTATCTGTCAAATTATTGTTCTATTTATATCTGTCACTTTTTAAAGTTTATAACCTCATGTTACAATTTTGATTTAATTTTAATTTTTATAACTTACAATTTACAAAATGGGGCGTAAAGGTCAGGGAAGTGGAAGTAATAAACGTGCTCCCGCCACTACCGACACAAAACGCAGTGGATTAAGTAGTAAAAACAATAATAAAGTGTTAATAGGTCAGCTAGTGGATAAGCTGCTGAAAGAAGTGTCTGTTGCAATACCTCCTGAGGATCCTTGGAATGTCTACTGCACTGTGTACAACATCCTGCAGGAGATCAGCAAACTGGAAGGGAAGGAAGCCGATGAGATGAAGAAAGACGAAAGGACTCCTGAAGTTATTGCAGAATTCATAGGTTCTGTTCTGATAATTATTTTTTTAATGAATCCATATTCCGATAAACCCAAATGCACCTTTGTTCGCTTCACAGTAAGCTTGAAAAGCTTGTGTTGTGAAGTGGAGTAGGTCATGGTACTTACGTATTCATTTGTAAAGTGATGACATTAAACCAGCCGACGATCAGTCATAAGCCTGATGGAAAGTCCATCCTTTGCTGTATATCTGTTGAGATAACTACTTGTTATTTCAACTACGACATGTGGAAAATCCAATGTTCTCACAAAACATGAATTGTGATTATAAATTAACCTTAATTATTTATTGATATTTTATGTTATAGCTTGGCTGAAGGACTGTGCTGTAGACTGTCGCGGTGTGAAGATACAAGAATTTCCCGGGCTCGGTTTGGGCGTGAAGGCGTGCAAGGGCTACAAAGCGGGAGACCTTGTGATGCGCGTGCCCCGCAAGGTGATGATGAGTGAGGAGAGAGCCCGCGCCAGCCCCATGGGGGTCCTCATAGACAAGGACCCCCTCCTCAATCAGATGCCCCATGTTACATTAGCCATGTTCCTGCTGCTTCAGAAATATACACCAGGTAATATTAAATAATTAAATAGATATTATGGTGTTGAATGTAGTAGAAATAAGATTGTTGAGAAGAATGTGTTGGAAAACATTGTGAGGTAGGTTTAGGAATGAGGTTAATAGGAGTGACTGTAAGATGGGTCCAGTGACTAGACCCAGACTGACGAACACCTCCTCGTATGTCGAGACATGCCAGTGAGGTGCGATGCGAGGGACCTGATGATGGTCACTGACAATGCCGTTATGGCTGCTAATTTCTGGAGTGGGGAGGCCTAGTGGGGAGAAGCTCGGACCCGAAAATGAATGAAGTGACTAGAGTGAAAGTGAAGAAGCTTAGATGATTGGGACGTGTTGACAGAATGAATGATGACAACTTGACTTGAATGATTAGTTCGAGTAGTGCAAGGAAGTGCGGCCGCCTGAGACTGACCTGCACAGCGTTTTGAGTAAAAGTGTCTGGACAAATTGCATGAATGGGACGGTAACAAGGAGTACATGTAAGGGCAGGGTGGTCTGGCTCTGTCCTCTCTGTCTGCCTCACAAGAAACGGAGTTTTAGGGTATGGATAGAACTGTTTATTTATAAAAGAAATACCATCTAAAATGGATACCATTCTTGTCTAAACTTCCAGTATATTCTTTTCTCGGGTTGACTGTAAGATATCCACAGAGGACGTGGCTTGAGGGTATAGATAGATCTGTTTGTTTATAATAGAAATACCATCTGAAATTGACACTATTCTTGTCTATAATAATCATAACTAATTTGTTCACAGATTCATACTGGAAGCCCTATATAAACATTCTACCTCCGTCATATACAACCATCTTATACTTCACACCGGAAGATTTCCAGTATTTGAAGGTAATTTACTCACAGAATAACATATATTGCATTGTTAATTGATTCATATAAGTACACTAGTCTCAGTAATCCAGCACTTATAAAAACCAGAGGATGCCGGATTATTGGAAAGTTCGGTTTCTTTTTTTAATTATATAACGACTTCGTTGTTTTTTGGTGGTATTTTTGCGAGCACTGATTGATTTTAGTTGTTATTATTATTATTTGACAGCCTTTGTTGTTGGTGTATACTGTGGGCGCTCTTAATTGGAGAGTCGACATGAGAATTTTTGTTTGTTTGATAATGTATTCATATATTGTTGATGTCTTTGTGGGTGTCACATATAGAATAAAATGAAATTACTGGATTATTCAATCTCGGTCAGCTACACTTTTTCACGCCTCGTCTTTCAACCGTAAAGAATACCTTTTTGGTCATCCTTCATTCTCTCAATATGCCTTGCACATCTAAGCTTATTCACTCCGATTGTAGTCGCTACACCCGTCTTACAGTCCCTCATCTTTGTAATAACTTCATTTCTTATCCACACATATTTCTGTTACAGGGGTCTGCTGTGTATCAGACTGCTCTGATGTTGTATTTGGCTATCGCCAGACAATACGGATACTTCTATAAGTTCATTCACCTCTCTCCACACCAGGCTAGTCAAGTGCTGAAGGAACATTTCACATTTGATGAATACAGGTAGGATTTTAACTTCTTTTTGCTTTGATTGGATTCGAATTGTAAATTTTTTTTTTTTTTTTTTAAATGAATCTGGGTTTATCGAAATAAACCCAAATACATCTTTGTACACTTATTGTACTGTACTGTACTGTACAGGTTATTTATGAAAATCACAATTTGTGTTTTGTGAGACCATCGGAATTTTCTACATGTTGTAGTTGAATATAACAAGAAGTTATATCTCAACAGATAAATGGCAACGGATGGACTTTCCATCAGGCTTATGACTGATCGTCAGTTGGCTCAACGTGATCATTTTACACTTGAGTAACATTCACCGATTCCCGGCCGCGGCAGATGGATGGATTGAAATTTGTGAATGTTACATAAGTGTAAAGTGTTGACATTAAGCCAGCCGATGATCAGTCATAAGCCTGATGGAAAATCCATCCTTTGCCGTATATCTTTTGAGATAACTACTAATTATAAGGTTGTTAACTGATTCATTTATTTAACATGATGATGAACAATTTGTTGTGGCTAAGGGGGTATTTGATATCAATAACATCTCGTTTACAAACGTTTCCATAAATTTAAACACTCACCATCTTTTATCAGCCTAATACAACCTACTGATTTTGGAATTGTAGAAGTTTTGTAGGTCCTTTTTTTGTAAAACATAGTTTTTCAAAAACTACAAGGCTTTTGTTAAATAAAACAATTTTTTCAGTTTTTTATTTTATTTTAATATAAATAAACACAATTAAATACAAATTGTTTCTCTTTTTTGTTTAAATCTCTTAGAAATAACTCTCCCCACACGCTGCGTCCCTTGCGGCACAGGCAGAGAGAACGAAACACCAGACTGTCTTATCCCTACACACACTCATTGCTTCTGTCACACTCATTCAATTTGTCATACACAATCTCCAATTCCTTATACTCAAAACGTATCCTTCCTTGAAGATCTGGTCGACATGTGCGATCCAGGTCAATCTCAGACAGTTACGCTTCAATGCGCATCTTGTTTCACACATATTATATATGTTTTTAGTCATCCTGTCATCATTCATTCTCTCAACATGCCCAATTCATCTACGTTTATACCATATTAATATAATACTTGTTTCTCGATTTTTCGGGTGAACTGTGTGTAGATGACTTGATCGACGTTTCGACACTCCTATGGGTGTCTTCCTCTGTGGATACCAGTAGGAGTGACGAGATGTCGATCAAGTTTATCTACACACACATGAAAAATCAAGAAACAATGTCAATCGCACACTGTGAAAACCTTCAACATTTACTAATATATGTTATACTTATTCACAATTATTAATTTATAAAATACATTGTATATATTTTGTATATTAGGTACATATAATAATTACTATATCTCTTTGATTGTTTATATTGCACAACGTTTTATTATATAAGATCATTGCATCGGGGGTGGTACTTTGAAAGAGTTATCGAGCTACGAAAATCTTTGTATGAAACTAATTACACGGTATGGTCAATTTATCAGGGTTTGCTGATATACTCATATAGCATTGACATAAATATATCATAACGAACAAAAGTATTTGCTGATATATGCCAAAGAACAGAAGAGGGTCTCGTATATTATATTGTAAGGTGCGATGTATTTAATTAAATTTTAGTTTATATACAAAAGAATAAGATAATGGTTTAAAAATTGGGATTCTTATTCCAACAATAAGTTTTTTAGGGGAATTTAATCCCTCCATTGATTTGTGTACTTAAATTATAGTTTTTCAATTTCTGCATTTCATCTAATGCAGTTATCATATGAATGTCGAGTTAAATTTAAACAGAATTTTATTGGCAAGGGGATTCACATGCAACCCACGAAAACACTTTTTGACGAATAGAGCTGTCAGTGCTTGGAATCAGTTGCCACAGTCAGTTGTACTTTTTCCCACCACCAACTCCTTTAAGAATAGACTGGATAATTTGCATAAAAACATTTGGGATTGGGGCAAATCAGTGAAAGCTGCCTACCCTATATCAAATAATTATTCCCCTGGTTGCTAACCCTAGTAACCATTCTGGTCGCAATCTGGTTATCGTTTCCACACTATGTGATGTGGAAACGGCAACCAGATTGTCATTAATCCAATTTATTTCTTCAATTCTAGCTTTTCTCCATTCATGTGTCAAAAAAGGTACGTCAAATTTATGCGATTGCTCAGTCCAATAAATTAGTTTTAATTATAGCTAGTTACTGTATTATTGAAATGGTTTCTTCAGCGTATTCCACTGATAATGGTGCGAAGTTAAAGGTGAGGAGAACGGATGTGGCAAGATAGGGCTGGCACTGCGCGAAGTGTGGAGACTCAACTTCCTACCGCCGATAGTCTCAATTGCTCCTCCCTGATTTTGCAAAACTCTCCTTCGCCTCTTGGTTTGTCTCAGTCTACACCCAACCAAAATTGTGAGGAAAATCACTATCGACGATCCAACGATAGCTGCACTGACTATGATGGCCGATCTGACACCTTCAGGCGTGTTTGATTCTCCTTGACCTTGTTCTTCTTTGTTGTACTTGGATCTGCTGGCTCCAAGAGGGATTTTGTAGTCGTCCAGTGGCTGTAGATCTCCCAGAACTATAAGTCCGTCTCCATCTAGATCTCTCTCAATCTCATTTCCCCCAATTTCTTCACCTGAAACCAAATTTACTAATTAGTAAAGATAAAATGCAAAGAGTGTATGAAGGTGACGAAAGCATGAGATGTATGTATGGATAGAAGTGTGTGGTGCTTGGTTTTCTCCGTCTACACCGCAAGGGATACAGTATTACTCCACACTTCACAGTAAGCTAAAAGCTTGTGTCATATCTTAAAAGTGCTGGATACATTATCAGCACTAGGATTCGAACCTGGCACCTCCCGCTTGGGAGACTCACGCTCCAACCAACTGTGTACTCATAAAATTTGTATTGATTTACCTGGGTGGTGCTGTCCCATGCTCCAATCGGGAACCACTTTCGCATTCACAACCTCATCCGAATCGATGTAAGTCGGTAAACTTGAAAAGATCTCCGACATTTGTTTGTTACTGGACTTAAAGCCGACATTGTTTCTGGATTCTCTGTATATTTCGTTCGTCGGCTTCACACTGATGACTGAAGTGAAATAACTGGATCCATCTGAGTCTGTCTTAATGTCTGATGGTTTGATGTCCTTTGGGTGGATACCAATATCAGAGAATTTGTCAAAGAGTGTCATAATTCCAAGATCCATTTGGGTTGCCATGTTCGTATCTTTCAAACCCATGGGCCCATTTTTTTGTGGAGTTTTATTCTCTCCTTCTTGCGGTTTGTTGTTATTGGTCTGTCTTTGGCTAGCCTCAAGCAATGCTTTCAACGGATATATCTCTTTTGAGATTGGTTCAATCATGGACTTGGCTAGGAAAGGCTCTGCAATGTTAGGTTCCTTTGAAGAGTTGTGGAAGATGTCTGCAAGGTGTAGTTGGCTTGATCCTCGCTCCCTCTGTTCCACTAATTCACCAAGACTCATATTCCTGTCTGCCAAGATTCTGGCCAGTTTCTCTCCACCTGAAAAAATACAGATAATGATTTTGAATGACAAATTAGATTACTAGAAATGGATGCTGTGATGGAGACAGGAGAAATTTTACCTCTAGTGTCGTGCAGTACTTCCAAAATTTCGTCTTTGGCACTGGGCTCTTTTACTTTCTTTCTTTCTAGACGTGGAGTGTCCTCGAACGGAACTTTTGGTCTCTGCGTTGATTTTCTTCTAATAACAACATTTCTTGTGGTTGTGGATCTCGGCACTTCTGTTGTAGTCGATGTTGTAGTGGATTTCTCGGTTATTACTTCATTATTACTTGTATTGTCTGCTTTGGGTATTATGTTGTCTAGTCCAAGTAATTCTTCCAGATTAATTTGAATGGCTTTGGAAGGTATATCCATTTTCTCAACTACGTCATCAGTGTTGTTACTTGGAGCCTTTTGATGTGTTAGAGATATTCTTTGAGATTTGTGCTTGGGAGGTGGCAGCCTCAATCTCGGTTTAAGACTCAATCTGTTGCGTGGATTATGTGTAGTTATTTTGGGAGCAGCAGTTGTAGTTGTAGTGGAAGTCGTGGTACTAGTAGTAGTACTTATAATGGTAGTAATTTCATCATCTTCTTCTACCGGTTGTTCCATTTCTTCTTCTACTTCCTCCTGCTCATCTCCTTGTTCGTCTTCGTGATCTGGTTCGTTGAGTGTCTCAAATATGTTACTAGGTTCCGTCGTTTCTTCGTGCATTATTTCTTCTTCTTCGTCATCCATGTCTCTGATTATATTATCACCGTCGGCAGTTCTCGCACTAATAGGCTCTTCGTAAATCGGTATTTCGATATTCTCTTCAGTAGTCGTTTCGTGGTGTCGGTGTTGATTCCTGTATTTGTTTCTTCTCGGTGATGAAGTTTGTGGCAGTCTTCTTCTTTGAGGTCTCCAGTCATTATTTTCTTGGTTTTCAGTGTTTTCGTTTTCTCTATTATTTTTCGGAGACTTTTTAATTGGAGGCAATCTAGACGGTCTTCTAGGTTTTTCTTCTTCATTTTGCTCGACTTTCTGTTCCTCCACATCGTCGCTCAAGTCCGTTTCGCTGATTTGTATAGTTGAAATGGCAAATTGTCTATCTGGGGTCGACATAGTCTTCTTGACTATGTGTTGTTTAGTTGCTTTGTTGTGTCCTGGAATTCTAGTTCTGAAGTGTTCTCCGTTTTCGTCAATGTCTATAATTTCAGTCTCCGTGTCTTCGCTCGTCACCTTGATTTGGTCCGTCATTTTGAGAGCTGATATGGCTTGTTGTTTCCCCGTGAGTAAATCTGCTAGCGACAGGTTACTTTGTTGTAGAACTTCGCTCAGACTCAGGCCACCTGATTGTTTGAGTAAACTCTTTATGTCTGCAAGGCCATCTTCCTGTTCGTCTTCGTTAGCCTGTAATTCATTCGAGGAGTTAAATAATTGTACAAGAATACTAACATTTTGTATGGAGAAATGTACTGGTCGTACTGAGTTATGAGGAAGCTGAGATTTTCTCTCATAACTCGCAAAGTATGCATTTTAGAGAAAAGAATCCTATGACAAGAATAAACTGCACTAAATTTTGTACAAATAGTGATATGATAATTTTTTGGGAGATAAAAAGTTTACATTTCGTTTCACCTTACTTGTCACACTTTTTCTATAGAATTACTATGTAGCCAGTGGCCAAGTTATTTGAAACCAGGAGTAGGCGCTAGGGCGCACAAAAAATAAAGAATTATTTTGTAATTTTTAGCATATACTCGTACATACCTAACTCGAAACTCACAAACTCTTAGGGGGAAAATTTTAGCACAAAAATAAATCAATTTTTATGCAAATTATGCTCTCCGAGTTTTTTTGTCGGACTAACTGCTTATGGCCAGTAGATCTAAGATTCGTTAGTATGGAGACCCAACATTAAATCAGGTAGCCGTGAATTTTTGGTATGTTATGTAGGACAATAAATTAGTTAAGAATCCAAATTTGCACAATTTTCCTCCCTCCGCCCCCTTAACCATCTTGAAAAAACCTTAAAAAATCGCCACTTTTTATATATTATGCACTATAACTTAGTTATTTCGCGCTTTAGGTCAAAATGAGTTATTTTCTAATTTGTACATTATAAAATTTCCTACAACTTTTGTTTACAACATTTTCCTCTAAAGTAAATACCAACGGAGCTTTAAAGCTTTGAAAATTGGACAAAATTCAGTATTTTTTCAATTTAGAGATTTTAGCCAAGAACCATCACGATAACTCCGTCATGGTTAACTTCAGCCCAAAAATTCTTATAACATCTTATAGAGTATTTAATTTACTTCAAAACGCGTATATCAAAATTTATATTATGCTCAAAATAGCGGAGTGGGGACAGATTTAGAATAATAACGAAATAGTGATTTTTATGATTTTCCATACATTTTCGAATTTTACATACTTTTCGAAAATGTATAGGAAAAAGTTGTCTTTTTTACGTTTTAGTTTAATTTTGTCTATTATTAATAAGTTTTATGAGGAATATTTTACCTTTTTGGAATCGGCTGATATGACGGAAGTCTTTATGATAAATAAGATACAAAAATATAGTGAAATATTTTGGCTATAGGTCTTCGAAAGTTGGCAAAAATTCCAGAAAAATATTATTTTGGTAAATATTGTAATTTTTCTAATCAATATAACATTTTCTCTTAAAATGTATTAAAACTAAGTATCCACATCTTTATTGAGTTCTGCTGAAGAAAATAAATTATAAAAAATATTCAGGTTTTTTCACTGTGTTTCAAAAACTAGAAAATGGAGTAAATTTTAGGAAATTCGTTTATCACAGAGTATCATTCAGCCTAAACGCAAATTGAAATCATGTGATTATTAGACTGAAATACATTAAAATATCTATCATTAGAATATACACAGAGTGTCCTATGTCACATGCTGGAAAAGATACAGGTTGTTATAAAAGCTCATTTCATTATTGTCAATGAATTGCACTGTCTTTTAATTTTCGTTCGACTGAGTAAAAACCTAAAGCAATTTTAATTATATTTTTAATCAGGCGGGTTCCTTAAGGATATAGATACTCAATTTAAAACATCTTAAGACATGGTTTTCTATTTGAAGGAATTATGACGATTGTTTGCGAATTAAATATTTATCAGAAAAATTATTTCAATTGTTAGAACATCTCTAATCTAAATATTTCACTATATATTTTGTATAATAATTATCAGAAAAATTTCCGTAATATTTGCTGATTCCAACAAGGTAAAATATGTGTCATTAATTGTAAGAACAATCGATATAATTAAGCGTATATTTAATTAAGTCAACTTTTCTTCATACATTCTCGAACTGTATGTGAAATCAGAAAATGTATAGGAAATCATAAAAAAACACTTTTTTGTTTTTTTCTAAATCTATCTCTTCGTCGTTGTTTTAAGCCCAATATAGATAAGGTTATACGCGTTTTGTAGAAAATTAAATTCTCTATAGGATGATAATAAAATTTTCTGGCTAAAATAAGCCATAACGAAGTCATTGTGATGTTTAGTAGCTAAAATCTCAAAATTGAAAAAAATACAGAATTTTGACCAATTTTGGGAGCTTGAAAGCTCCGTTGGTATTTACTTTAAAGCAAAATGTTATAAATAAAAGTTGTAGGAAATTTTATAATGTACAAATTAGAAAATAACTCATTTTGACCTAGAACGCGAAATAACTAAGTTATAGTGCATAATATATAAAAAGTGGTGATTTTTAAAGGTTTTTTCAAGGTGGCGAAGGGGGCGGAGGGAGGAAAATTGTGCAAATTTGGATTCTTAACTATCTCATTATTCTACATAACATACCAAAAATTCACGACTACCTGATTTAATGTTGGCAAAATTGCTTCATCGACTGTAGTATTAGGTGGTAGAGCGTATTGAAGTTTTATTCATATTTCTGAGTACAAGAACTCATTTAGTTTTCGTGAATGATATTTGTTTACCTGTTGTTGTTTGGCTTGGGAGTAGGGCCTCCTGTATGCCTTATGGTCGGGGGTCGTCCCTCCTTCGCCGTCCTCCAGATCGGGAAGGTATGGCCTGCTTTGTTGCTGCTTCCTTCTTCTCCTTCTGTTCTTCCTTCTCCTGTTCCTCTTCACTTCTCCGTTACCTTCTCCTCCCCCACTCGGGCTACTAGGTTCTTCTCCCCCCATACCCATCCCCGTCCACCCGTGACTGTCGTCCATGGGTGACACATCAGACGTGGTCACTGCTCTCCAATCCTGTAACAAATGTTGTTTTTCTGCAATAGTGTTACTAAGATTGGCCCTAATATTGAATGGTAAAGTTTTTCCTATCCATGGGATTCGAATGGGGACTTGTTTACGTTTAAAAGATAGATCCATTTTCTTTCAAAAACCCTTTTTTACGGTTTGAAAACCTAGAGCAGGCGCTGGCTGCTGATTCGTTTGCATATTATGTGGACCGAATTCCGTCAATTGATAGATTCGTTTTCTTTTAAAAACCCTTTTTGCGATTTGAAGACCTAGAGCAGTCGCTGGCTGCAGATTCGTTTGCATAATATGAGGATCGAATTCCATCAATTGATTATTGTTGCGGATAGATCAAAGATTAAGGATCGTGCTGCCGCTCCGTTTTTTGGTCAATTTTTTTTACACCCCCTCAAAGGTAGTCGATAGGGTATATGATATGAATTCATTTTAATGATTATTTCAGTCTCAATTTTCAATATCGGGGAAAATGCGATGAGCTGTAATGCCGGCTGGTGTAATATTGTATTGAAATAATGATAATAAAAAAAAACATTCTGTATTGTCCACTTGAAGTGTAAATGAATAAATATGCAAGTTACAGTATTTTTAATTGTTTACTTAAGAGTAGGCATACTGACATTTCAAAATTTTCTAAAAACCGGAGACCTTAGATCTCGACAACCGTTGCTAGAGTAGATGCATTGAACCTTTATCTAGGGAATAACCGTAAAAAAAATTTGATTGAAGCGAAATTAATCCCAAAAAATGGAAAAATCGCTATTTTTACCATTTCATCATGGGATTGTTAACGCGATTTTGAACCTTAATGCCGTGGGAAATGACCGTGACGTCATAGATGGATCGCGAGGCTTAAAGAATAAATAATTAAGTATCGAATATCGATATATATAGTAATAGGAGGAAGTAGTATCAGGTAGCATAATAAATACATAGGAAGTCAATACTAGTTGTACAGTACTTAGAGAAGATATCAGCCTAGAGAAGATGCTGTATGATGAGTACCCGCTACATATAGAAAGCTGATTTGCTGGTTTCTCTTAGCACAATATGTTAGGTGTGTATCTATGTTCAGCAGTTCGCAGATAACTGGACGCACTTAGTATGTGATACATAATATCTATTATCTTACAGTCGATATGTATTTAGCTAGCTAGATATGCGTACTGTCGCTAGAGGACTTGCTTGCATACGGCATAGTAACCTACTGTAACTAGTGATATTATCATATCAAATCTGGTGTTTCCTTTTCACATTCCCCATATAGTCAACTTTTAGAGATTTGTTAGTATGGCGACCCATGCGAAAGGTCGGGTAATTGTAAATGTACCATTTTGATAACTACCTACGAAGTTACCACGATATTGTATAATGCTGAGAAACTCAAAAGTAAAAAAAAAAACGAATATGAATTGTCCGGTTTTTGGAGCTTAATACCCCCGCTGCTATTAATTTTAGAGGAAAGTTTTGTTTGAAAATTTGTAGGAAATTTTATGATTTAGGTACAAATAGGAAAATAGATTATTTTAGGCAAATAGCGTGTGCAAGCAGCATGCATCAGTAGATACCTTATCAAAGGATGCACGACACATGCATGCGAGACATTCAAAATAGGTGCTGAAAATGCACTTGATAAATCAGTAATTTTTTTTTTTGATATAATATGCATAATTCCAAAGCGCGGGCTTATTGTCGTAGACAATGTCTGCCGAACAGCCGCTTGATGAGAAGTTATTGTTTATTTTTCTCTCTCGTTATTTATATTTTCCCCATTTAAGGGACACGAAAGCAATATTGGAAAAAGAGGGGAGGATTGTAGTGTTTAGTCTGCCAATGGCCATATATTTTTTTAAGTATCTGGGCTTGCGTACACAAACCCAAATACTTTCCTGCACACCTTGCACTAGGTTAAAAGCCTGTATCGCAATGTGTGGAATACATCGCCACCGCCGGGGTTTGAACCTGGCACCTCCCGCTAGAGAGACTGCCGCCTCAACCAACTGCGCCAACCATTTACTCAACCTTGTACCAACTATAACTATACTATGATAATTCTATACAACTATTGAATGTAAAAATCTCCGTTATCTCTATATTCGTAAGAGGAACATGAAAGGCGATAAAATCTGAGACACCTTGCGTACTTGTTATAAAAGTATTGTACAGTAATATCTCTTCAAGGGGTTGTGTGAATGTCACTGTTGGGGTGATACGAATGTTCCAATTATCTGCTGATGAATGGATGGTATGAACCCAGAACTATGCAGTATGTACTACACCTGATGGGTCATTAGTTAAATGCTTATTACTGGGAGTAATTATTTTTAGTTCAGTTCAGTGAGTTTTATAGTTATAGCAGTATAGCTACATAATATATTATTCTTCTCGTGCGTTGTCTTGTTATCATATGGGAAAATCATTTTGTGATTTTAATAGTGTAAATCTAAATTTACATCTGGCTTTTTTACAGATCACCACTTGCATGAAAATATTTTATGGGGGCATTGCGAATGAACGTGCGAAAATTTGCAACGAAAAATGTAATATTCCTGAGATAATACTGAATATATTATCCTAAGACTTAAAACATGGATTAATGAGGATATGTTTAGTGACTCTAGTGGGTGGAAATCTAATTTTTGTAGATTTTCTCGATAGAAAATATTTCCAAAGTTACCTCTGATTACTTGGGATTATTCCCATAGTTTGTTTGATATACCGAATGCGATAATGTGGTTGATAAAATAGGCTCAGATGCCTTTTTATTTAATAAGCCAAAATCGGTTTTGTCGCTTACGTTA
Organism: Ceraclea dissimilis; assembly: GCA_963576895.1. Classification (NCBI taxonomy): domain Eukaryota; kingdom Metazoa; phylum Arthropoda; class Insecta; order Trichoptera; family Leptoceridae; genus Ceraclea; species Ceraclea dissimilis. The sequence continues at coordinate 563,746 of OY756372.1, forward strand.
TTCTTATTTCTAACATACTTTGAAAAAGTTGAAGCGATAATGGAATGATTTTAGACCCCTTAATACAAAGGTGCCATTGTAGAGGAACCCTGGGTTGTAGTTGGTTTGGAGAAAGAAAAATATTCTCCTCAAATTTAATCCAGAGTAGCTACTTCAAATGAACTTTCACCTCAAAAGATAATTGGGATACGGGCACTCAAAAACTAAAATTATGAAGAATACTCTTATCGTTTGTAATTCCCCCAATATTTTTTCATTAAGCCATTTATTATTAGGCGCCATAAGCTTTTGGAAATTGTTTAAAGAAAGCTTTGAAATCTAAAAAAATGTAATTTACTTATTTGTCGTATGGTCAAAAAAAGTATATCACATCCCTCAAAGGTAAAAGTTTGAAGGTTGGGCATTGGGCAATGATAAATTTCGCAAGCAAGCTTGGTCGTCTGAAATTAAATTTTAAAAAATTTAAAAGTTTCTATCATTTGAAACTTTCAGATGTAAACTTGACTTTACACGCTTTAAATGTTTGTAGATTGGAGTGTAATATTATGAAAGTGAGTGTACATTAGACGATATTATAATGATTGTATTATCATTGTAGTACTTTTATTTATTGTTTTGCAAGTAGGTAGGTACTACATTATTAGGTATATTTTATCTATCTGTTATTATACAATGGACCGATTTATAATATATGTACGTGAAATCACTCATCTTACTTTTAATGAGCTCTATTGCTCGGCTTAGCCCGGCACAAAAAATATAAATGCCTAATAAAAATTTTCCATTGCGTTAATTTGTTTCCGTTTCTGGATGATGGTATTAAAACGCAGAGGCATCACTTTGCCAACACACTTCTCAGTATTATCAGCCAGAAGAGTCTACATATTATCATTCATGATTCACATATAAACTCATTTGGGAAACTGGGAAAAATTCACCTATCCAGATATCACAGGATTAGGCAAAACGCGGGGCCTAAAATACAAGCGTTATGCCTGAAATATCAGTATTTAAAAATCGTCTTACAATATTGCAAGTATTAATAATTACCGATTTTTGCATTTTTATGTATAAATTTTAAATAAATAAAATATTATGTATATCTTGTCCTCGTTCATTCCCTCAACATTCCCAAACCATCGAAGATTGTTAATTTTCATACTAGTGTTCTTTATTTAATTATGTAGCGAACATCATTGCTGAAAAGGCCGTGAAATAGTGTCTTGTGGGAGTTTTACGAATACCAGACTTTACAGGACACTCGAAAAATAACAAAGAAAGAGGGGGGGGGGGGATTTCTATACCCCAGGTATCCCACGGGAACCGGTTATGTAATGATTTCACTCTTACTGTAGGTGAGCCCTTCCAGTTGTCTGTTATTAGACTAATACCCGGATATAATGAATGTTTTGACTTACAAATATCCATATCTACATACATTATATAATATTGTATTGTAATTGATATAATAATGATATCAACAATTTCGTTTATGATTACGATTTCGTTTCAATTACTTTGCGAAATTCACTTTTCGTTTACTGTTAACTACGAGTATTCTCGTACCTATTACCTTTACATTTGGATAGCTATTAATTCTAGCAGAATAAGAGTAAATATTAATTACCAAACAAAATGGTATGTTTTCGAAATTAAGGCAGTGGTTTTTTTTGTATATAAAAAAGATCTAGGCTTGAATTTTTTCCTATACCTACATTTTACACCAGTTTAAAAGCTTGCATCATGAAGTGCAGAATACATCTTCAGCGTCAGGATTCTAATGAACACGGCACCGCCAGGTTGGGGGACTAGAGGTCTAACCAACTGCGCCAATTATGCAGTAACTGTGCACAATTACCCTTGATGTCCCTTTGATAAGATTCTGCGCAGATCTAGAAGGATACTGCAAGAATCTACCAAGATATTATTAGAAGATCTTAATTAGACTCACCTGTACATTATAATAATCTCCATGCTCCGGCGCATAAGACTGGAGATTCTTCTCCACGGCGGCATCTTGCTGCGAGCTTCCCAAAGCTCCCAGCAGGAGCAGAACAACGATTGTCCAGTGTGATGGCCTCATGACACTCATAAAACACTGCTCAAATCACAAACAAACAATAACAATGCACTATACATCATAACCGTACCATAAGACTTAATTTATGAACACACCGATTTGACATTTCCATTCACAACACTAACTTTTTAAACCCTGAGCATTTATAATGTCGCCAAATTAACCCCGAATATTTTTCCTTATATTAACCCTCAACATTTATATTGTTACCAAATTAACCCTCAACATTTATTACGTCGCCAAATTAAGCCCGAATATTTGTATTAATTTAACCCTTGACATTTATTGTGTCACCAAATTAACACTAAACAATTTTATAATGTCACCAAATTAACCCCGAATGTTTTACTACGACACTGAATTTAATCTCGAACGTACACTGTGACACTAAACTATGAATGTTGTTGGATTGATTTATTTATTATTTAATCGCGTGCAAATAATAACATTAAAAAGGAATGCATCGGCGTGTTTTGAAGAATGTTTACGCGGAGAAAACTGTTTTTACGCTACATCGTGTTGATAATTTATTAATTTCTGTATTTATTATTATTTTTTTAATATAATTTCACCCGCGAATTCGAAAAACTCGAATGATAGAAATCAATGGATTTTCTATTGAATTCTCAACACGCGATCTTCTCTTCGTGTATTGGCGCTCGCGGTGATAGTGTTTTGTTTTGTCGATTATCACTTGTTGCGAGTGAAACGCGTCTTCTCCGCGTGCAAGTCTGTGTATAAATGTTGTTTGATTGTTGTATCTCTTGGTTCCATACTGCAAGAACTTGAGGACCAACAAAGCACATTTAACCCTCTGCAGTTTACTTTTATTCACGATGCGAAACTTGCTAGTAATATTTGTAATGGGGATGTATTGGGAATTTATATTTATTAACTAAGTTATACTTATTTCTATGGATTTCAAGAAGCTCCAAGACATCCAGTCAAAAGCATGTTGGGCCATACAGGGGGATCTCTGGTTACTCGGAGATGACAGACCATTGTATTGACTACCAAGGTACTTCTTCTTCTTCAACCCTGTATTTCCCACTGCTAGATATAGGCCTCTTCCATACTCATCCATTCCTTTCTGTTGTTTGCTGCTTGCTGCCAATTTCCCTCCCGCATAGCGGCTATGTCGTCGGACCATATCTTTTACCTTTACCCGCCCTTCCAAATAAAAATGAACCAAGGTACAAGTCTTAAAATCAAGCACAAGGCTACCAAACTGTATGCCTTGGAGATTCTTTGTCAGATCTGGGATGTCAGTTTTAGGATGCGGCGTGAATTTTCAATATTTTTATGTATTTGACTCAAAATGACAGTTACGAGGGTCAAAATATGACCATCGATATTTCGTTATATTTTTTGTTGAAATTCGAGTACGAGTTTACAATTAGAATATCTTCAGTGGTGGATGATGGGTTATGTCTTCTACTGGCTTGTTGACTTCCGACCACCAGGTATTCCGCCCCCACTATTATAGATACTGCATCGAACACCACTACTTAACTAGCTGTCTACCTGTTATGAACATGCACCAAGTAGCTAACATAATGAGTGGTACTATTTCCCATACATACTAATATGGTCAAATGAAGATATCTCAAGTTTATATGTTCATCATTTTGCTGCATTCATTTCTATGTACGATTTAAATCTGCTCTAGCTCCCATGTAATCTAGCGGTTTGGAAGTTATTTGCAAGTGACATATTGCATTGTCTATCTATCTATACCCTCACGCGGCGTCCCTTGCAGCGTAGGCAGAAAGGACAGAGCGCCAGACATCCCTATCCTTACACTCCTAGCTCCGTCACATTCATGCAATTTATCATACACGCTCTCCGATTCCTATTACTCAAAACGTGTCCATCCTTGAGGATCTGGTCAACATGATCGGACCAGGTCAGTCTCGGTGGGCCGCGTTTCCTCACACCTCTTCGCTCACTCAATTTTTTTTTTGTCATTCTCTCAACATGCCTGGTATCCTTTATCATCAAATCTCAAAATACGGAACTAAAAGTTAAAAAAACAAGTAATAGACGCGACAAAATTTGCTCACTAGGGCGAGCTTATAGCAGTGCAGCTATCTCAGCCAACTAACCTCAAAATCTTGTTTAAAGGGCTCTCAAAATTTCGTATTTTTCTGAATTTGCGTTATTTTAGCCATATATATTTTCTTTGCTATCCTTTCATCATTCATCCTTTCTACATTCACTTTCACTCTAGTTATAACATCCGTCTTCCAGTCACTCTCATTTCTACAATAATCACTTCGTTTCTTATCCTGTTTTGAGTATATCTCACTGTTTTTCCACACATTATGTTTAACGTTCTCAACAGAATTCACACCTAACTCAAAACGTACCCTTGTTTTATAGTTTGATCGACATGGTCAAGTCATCTGTATCATTGCTGCTAATGCCTCATCCACATGCTGTCCGACCTTCCACGAGTCCCGCGCGAATGAGTAAAAAGGCGTTAACCGTCGGTTACGTATACAGTTCAAGACAATCACCTCGTCCGTACGTCCTTTTACTCATTCACACAAAACTCGTGGAGGGATGCCGAGCGTGAAGCGGCCGCATAAGACAGCTTTACTTCCTTTTTTCCATCCTTCTCAAACTTCATTGAGAATATATATCGTAATTGTTTTCTTCTACATATTTTTCCACTTATGCATCAGAATATATAGACGCATCAACATATTGAATAATACTATGTAATTCAATACCCACATAAACTCTATCTAACATATTATAGTTTCCGGAAGTATGCTCCGTGCATTGCCAAGACCAGTCGCTCTATTATTATAATCTAACGATACCTTCACAACCATCACAATCCACGCTAGATTCTGCATCACCACTTGAGGATGTCCCGTCACACATGGATAAGTCTCCGGTGCCGGATTGTCTGCCCTCCATACCAGAGGCTTGTCTCCTTGATCCAAGTGATTTATAACTAAATCCACGTAGTGTATGATTGTGATTTATTATTTTATTTAAACGTTATCAATTAGGCACTGTTTAATGGTAGACGATTTATGTGTAATGACGATATTTTTACAAGTTTATTTTTATCTATGCGCAAATCTTGGAATCGGTTTTTTACCACTTTCTGATTACTTAGAGTTTGCAAACGTACAAAACATTTCTGTACAAAATTGTAGATCATCCTACTCCAGACACAAAAGAGATGTAAGACGTTTGAGGGAATCCATGAGTCGTGTGGAGTCATGTGTGGTATCGTATGAAAGGGCGTTGGAAAAGAAATCCAGATCGTAAGTCAGATTTTGTCCAAGTGAAGCCTCGGAAGACACCGAGCGATCGAGAGGGTCTAGTCACGAGGCGACAAAATCTTACTTATGATCTGGATTTCTCTTCCAACACCCTTTCATACGATACCACACATGACCCCACACGACTCTTGGATCCACCGAAACGCCTTACAACTTTTTTGTATATGTAGAAAGCTGATCCAATTTTTTGCAGAAATGTACTGTCACCGAGTTTACGTACGTTTGCATTCAGGTCTCTTAAGTAGTCAGGAAGTGGTTGAAAAATCGATTCCAAGATTTTGCACAAAAAAAAATAATCTTGCAAAATAATATGTAGGTACAGAATGTAAAAAGCTCTATTGCTTTCCAATGTTTACAAAAGGAACGCTGAAGTGTGAAATCGACCCATTATTATTAAAATTGGTGACCCAGTAATCGGCAGGAAATTTATTTACTTTTTTTTGGTGTAGAACGTTTCATTGGTTTCTACTGTTTTTTGCTGTGTTTTAGAAACGTTGCATATCCAATCGCTGCTCACCCATTATGACGTATCTGTGGTGTTACGAAAGCCACACTGGAGCAGCAGCTATAGCTTGCGTCACAATCGACATTCATAATGTTGTTTATTTTCGCGAACTCTTTTCTTTAGTTTTATTGTCATAGCTCTTTACTAGATACAGTACATTGTAGGTACATAACTAGAGCCCCTCCGTGTGATTCGCACCAACTGTAGGGTATTTGTGAAATAATAATGAAAGAAATGAGCAATCGTAAAATACTTTTAAGAACCACGCTTATAATTCTTCATGTTAATTAATTAATTTTTGCCAATTGAAACGTGTTTATGATAAATAGTACTTTCTACAGTTTTAAACTGTCACCTAAAGGAAATAATGTGCTGGGACATTGGAAAGTTATTAAAATTATAAGGAGAAAATGTTGACGCAAACAACGGCAGGTGAAGTTAATAAAAGTGTGATGGAAATATAGTATTTATCTGTAAAAAAAAGGTTTTTTTTAACCTCCACAAAAGTTGCCTGTATACAAAAATCTGGTACTGTGGCCCTTAGGTGGATCTTTTGTATGCGTAAAAAAACATAAATCTTGTATTTTAAAGTAATGCTGTACGATGTTGTAGAGGTATTCAATCGACTCAGATCGTTTTTCTCACTTGTTATTATTGTTAATGTTGTTATCTTGAATGATGTAGGTATTTGACTTCGGTTGTAACTGACCACGATTTAATTCAATCGGGAGGGCTTGCCTCTTATATATGACGATTTATATCTAGGTTCTATGTTTCAATTAATTAATTTGTAACAAGGTACGCTAATTATTGTGATTTTTTGTTTGTTTTGCTTAATCTCTTCAGTACACTCGGCCGCCGGTTTACGTTTACTCAGTTTACGGGAGCTAATTAATTTTCTATGTATGACACAATTTTTTTCACAAAACTGAACAAAGCACACTCATACACTACATTCAATGCATAATAAAATGACACTTGACACATAATTTCACGGAAAACGCCCACCGAAGCTCTCTTACAATATTGGTAAAAATGACAGTTACGCGGGGTCACTTATGATAATCGAATTATGTTCTTGTATTTTTCATTACAATATTACACGATCTAGGCAAAAAAATGACAGAATGAAAGAAAAAAATGTCGCGAATTTGTAGGGAATGCCTCAAGGATTCCACCTAGGGCCTATCGGTTGTATAGTTCAGACAACAGGTTCTCGAGAGACTCGCTGCACAAAAAAAGCGACGATATACTATTGGCGTTAATCTCATCATGCCAGGTAACCCTTGTTATGTTGCCTTGTACTGTAATGGTTGAATAAATAATTAATAGCTACTCAGCAATGTGATGATAATTGTTCAACCACTTGCTATGGACTAATTACTTTACTAAAGATTCAGACCATTGTGTCATCTCTCATCTGACATTAGTTATAGTTCTTCTTCTTCTACAGCTCTGTAGATATATGTAGCATCCAATTCTTTATTATTTTCGCCACTTTTCTTCTCATTCTCTTCTTCTTCTTCTCTATGTGTCCTGTCGGGTCCCTCCGACGTTGACGACCACCTGGGAGAACGCCTCTTTGTCCTGGGCAGTGCGAAACAGCTCCTCCACAATCCTGATTCCGATCCACTACAGAATTTTTCGAAGCTAGGATAGCTGCTTCCTTCTGTCCCCTCTACGGCCTTCTATCTTCCCCTTCATAACGAGCTGGAGAATGGAGTATTTTTCTCCTCTAAGGACATGGCCAAAATATGATGTTTTACGAAACTTTATTGTCATTCTCTCATGTCTTTACAGCTTCTACACATCAGTTATATTAAGATTTATAGACATTATTATGTATTATATTCTCATTATGCAATACACTCTGATACATTGTTCACTAGAGAAATATTATGTCCCAGTTTTTACAGAGTCTTGGTATGTTGTTGTGTTGTTCAGTAGTTTTTCATCAATAGACTTTTCTATATGTTTGATTTTCCAATTTTCAACGCCTGCCATAGAGCCAAGATCATCGGCGTCTTTTTATTTTTCTTCTTTGATCTCTCAATGGCTGGATATAGGCCTCTTTGTAAGTCTTCGTCCTTCGTTTCCTCGTCTTTTTCATCTACTTTCTTCTCGCTATAATGAACTAGGATCACACTAAAGTACTAAGTGATGAGAGACCTCAGTGACTGTAAGACAGATCTAGTAGTTATAATGAAAATAAACAGGTTGAGATATTTAGGATATGTAGTGAGGTTGAATGATGAAAGGATAACAAAGAAAATTAACGCGGTGAAAGAAGAGGTGTAAAGAAACGCGGCTGTCCAAGAACTACTTGGCTCAACTAGATGCTCAAGAACGGCGTGATTTGAGTAAAATGAATCTTAGACCATGCATGACAAATGGAAGCATCAATTGTGTTTAAGGATGGGGTATTCTGTTCTCCCTGCATACCGCTCAAGGGGATAAAATAGAAAAGAAAAGCCTGTAATTAAAGATGGTGCCAGTATACCTATTCTTTATCTCGTATTAAGTATTCTCTCTTCGATGGAACTTAGATACCTTCTATTACAAGTAGTCTTCGTGTTATTAGTGAGTGCAATGTAGCGTGCTGCACGCAGCTTTCCCTTTCCTATGAGATGCTCGGCAGCCTGAAGTGTCGTGCCGTGTTCCCCGCACTATCAGCTATACAAATGCCTTAATTATTCTACATGCTGTAAGCACATCATATTGTGATTCCTAATAATATTAAATGCAAGTAATGTTGCATACAGACCCGTCATATTTTAAAATAATATAAATCTAGCTATCTATCAACTCCTTGCTTCTTTAACATTCATCCAATTTCTCATAAGATTTTACCAATTTGTCATTGATTTCATTTACTCAAAACGCGTACTTCCTTAAGGATCTGGTTGACATGATCGTCCCAGGTCAGTCTCAAACACCTCTTCTTTCACCCACATATAACTTTTTGGTCTTCCTGTCCTCTATCATTCTCAACATGTTCAAATCATCTAAGCTTATTCATTTTCATTCTAGTACTGTACTCATCTTACAGTCACTCATCTCTCCAATAACCTCATTCTTTATTATATCTCTTCACTGTCTTCCCACACATTTTTCTCGACGACTTCTTTTCTTATTTCATCTGTAGAGATTAATAATTTTGATCCTTTCAAGCAGAACGGAATATGTTTTCAAAGATTTTCGTGGGTTTCTGCGTCTGGTTAGGCTCACAATAACTTAGCGTGAAAATAATACATGGGTCCTAGTTGGGACCCTTGAGGTACACCACTTTTTTCATTTTGTTTTTTTGCCTTGATCATTTAGACAGATCGTGATGAAAAGCGAACGACAACATCAACGTTATTTGCGGACATCATTCTCCTATTCTACAATAGTTTCATTAATGTACTTATCCACATATTTGTTCGGTTGCAGTATTTACAAGTTGTTAGTTGCTCCGCGTGTTGTATCATCATTTGTGGATGGTTTATTACATAGGTAGTAGCTTTTGCTAAATAATTTATTGTCATTTAATATGCTGCCATTGCTGACAGTCACGTTACGTTGCAAGACGAGAAATTCTCCTTGCCATCAGGAAGTCCATCACAGAATACTTTAGCTAGAATTTACACACAATATATTTTAATGGGTATAAGTATTCGCAGAATGTGGATTATGCATTGTGAAGTGAGAGTTTGACACGTCGTAAATAAGTGCTTATTAGGTTATTGAATAAATTCATTACGGGTTTTTCCTATTTTTCCAGAGGTATCTACATTTATATGAACTCCCTTGGGGAGGAAGTAGGATGGATGTTCCGACGCTTACGAGTCGGCTTTGGCTGGCTTAAGTGATCACTTTATGCCCAGAGCAGTGTTCACCTATTCCACCACATCCTGCTGTCAGTTGTGTATTTTTAGAAGTTGTGTATATATAACTAATTCTCCGATACTAACGCCATCTGCTAAGGAGTGGATGCAACATTTAGCAACCTACTTCGTTGTGAGGTTTGAGTAGATAATAAATTGTTTAATAATATCGCTAAGCTCGCCCTAGTGAGTTCCTTTTTGTATTATACTTAATCATTTTTTAAATGAATCATGATTTCGATTTTGAAATACGTTGACTCAAATGCATGTTCATGCACTTCACAGTAAGCTATTAGGAAAGCTCGTGTCCGAAAGTGGATTAATTCGGGATCGGGCATCTTTAACATTTAATTTTAATACATAATATACAAAGAAACGTGTGCAACTGTGTCGATTCCTTGTTTGTGTCCCTAACAAAGAATTGATGCAAATTTATAAACAATACACAAAAAAAAGTTCCTCGTTGAAACACATCTTTCTCAGCAATGGGGTTCGCCACCAGTTTCGATTGCCATCGTGTAATCGTTTGGCAATGGAATATTTGTGTCTTTTTGTAGATAGATAGCATTCACTGGTTACCCCAATATTGGGATAAACTCTAATACTAAAGTAGTAGTAAAGCCCAGTTTTTAATTGTGATGCATACGTTTCACGTTGTGGGCTTTTTCTAAGCACCATTGTCGAGATACGACATTTTGACGACAACTTATTGTTTTATATAATAGCACGGTACTTTATTTGATGTACACCTTTGACGTGTCGTAATTGTTGCGGTTGTAAAGAGTGCCAACTGCGACATCATTCATGCGAAGAGGAAGAACCATTGTTTCAATTACACTACACTTACATTCTAAACATTTTCCCACTGTGTACTGTGTTAGTACTATAGCAAAGAAATTGCATAGCTAATAGATACCTTATATCAATTATTTATAGTAGATAGATAGATTGTTTAGAGTATTTTGTACGAAGAACGTGTTGATAAATGTTTTGGCATTTCGCATGAGTAGACAACATACAACCAATCATTTACAAAAGGTACATCGTACATGCAATGTAGATCTGGACAATTTACATCCAGACCTGCATTGAACTAAACCACACCTACTTTAAGTTTTGTTTTGTCACCATGTGTTTATTGATTGTATTATTTTCTGCCGTAACTGTTTATTGATGTATCGCATTTTATTTTATGATGTTTGCTTAATATGTAAACCTGACGATTCCAAGTGCCTCAAATGGGGCCTACGGATGATTAGAGAACAATAAACAATAAAAACGATACTTCGTGTAAAGTTAAAGTCTCTTAGAGTGTATGAAATCAAGTGGCGAAGTAAGTAGATCTGGTCTCTGGTCCAACTTAAAAAATTTAGGGTCGCAGGTGTGTGGTTAAGGGAAGACCAAGAAAGAGAGAATGGAAGGCATTAGAAGAAACCGAAAGAAGAAGAGGAAGACAAAGACGAAGGTTCGTTGCCATTAAAGAGAAAAAGGACCATAAAAAAAGTTATTGTTCTTGAAAAATGTTCTTGAATCATCAAAAGTGCGGTTATATTAATTTCATTGGTTTACTTTAATCGTCGGTGTCGTTTACTGCAGATTTCTTCAGGGAAGGGGCCCTCTTCAAATTGATCCCCCAATCTTTCACGAGAACATCGTGTGGGAATTTTTAGTGTTGAAGCTTATGACCTATAAAATCAATTTCCCTCGGCTTTCCGAAATCCGACTTGATGTTTGGCAGGTGCCTTGTTATTTCAATCCTACTTCTTCTTCTTCTTTCGTATGCACACGACCATTGTACAAGTTGTCTTGGAGTCAATGCTCCGCGTCAATATTCTGCAAGTAATCTATTGCACTTGGCGTCACCTTATGGATTTCCTCAAGAACCCCTGCAAACTTCTTGTCAGGACACCTCTCTACTATATGGTCAACAGTCTCTATCTGGCCACACTCACAAAGGGGATTGTGTCTCTTGTCCCATTTATTGAGCAAGAGACACAATCCTACTGAGAACCTCATAATTTATTTTGCTTCCTTTACATTCCCACGATTCACATTTCTTATATCATTTAATTACTTATTATTCTTCAAATATTACTAAGTTAACTCATACCTGTATAAATATGAATAGTTACATATTAATTTATTAATGTATCTAATTGTTTCGGTGTGGCAATGGCCGCTTTGCGTCTAGTCCGTGAAGTAATATAGTAGTGAGGTATTATATAATGCGTAGTACTGCCTGCAATTACACTAATAAGTAGCTATACTACAGAAGTCTCATACACTATTATCTTATAGTCTTCGTTAAATAGTAATATTGTATTGTTGTTTATATTGCAGACAATTTCCACCACAGTTAGATAGGGCGATCTTGTATCGATGGATTATTTTCAATCATCGAAAATGTCAACCGTAAATTTTCATCGTGAGGATTTCACAGCGAGGTCGCCATATTATTGAATTTAAGAATCAAATGATACGTCTTTTTCTACAAAAATTCGTTTTTGGGCTTTTGGATTGAAAATTTCGAATCGGTTGAACAATATGGACAGTAATATTCATCGATAATTTGGAAACAGAATGTCGTGCTAAAAAGAAGTAGGCAAAAATAATTGTTGTCATTTATCTCAACAGATATACAACAAAAGATTGTCTTTCCATCAGGTTTACGACTGATCGGTGGCTGGCACTTTACCCTTGAGTAACACAAATTTCAGTCCATCCTTCGCTGCGACTGGGAATCGAACCCAGAAGCTCTAACCTAAAACACAGGTATAACTGTCCTCTCGGTATCCATCGGATATTGGTTTGGTATTTAGCGTGCGTACCAACCATCTTTTTGACTCTCTAGCATCGACTTTCTTCTTACTAATTGTTATCAAATTACGACGTCATTAAAACCCGATGTTTCGCAGTAAATTTTGACATTATAAAAATATAAATCGATGTTTGTTAGCATCCCTAAGCACAACTAAACATTATTTCTTCAAAGTAGGTACGTTATGATTCTATTACTAATTATCATCTGATAAAATACACCAAGCAGTCATTGTTCAGATAGGCTGTGGATTAGAGACATTGCCTACTATTCTAAATGTAGGTACCTATTAGGTATTATTTAATACACAAGGTTATACTACAACTACTGCCCTCAGCCGGCAAGTGTACCCACTAAACAATGATTATCTCTACCTCTCCACGGTCGAGTGCTACAATGGATGTTGTCAATGATACTATCATCATTATCATATAAGTATATATCGAGTTATCTAACTCTATAATCTGCTTATTAGTTATTTTGATTGTTTGATTATTGTATTAGAACCGATTCGATGGGAGAAATTTAATGCCGCAAGCCTGCTACTGTCAAATTCCTTTGTAACGAAACCAAAATAACGAAATTCCAAGTATAACGTCCATTCTTCATTATACAAGTACTTTTAAAGTTGTAGAGCATTAAATTTCGTTCAATTTTCGCTGGTCAAGCTTTTGTAGACCCCAGAAGTACCGAGATACAGAGCTTTGAAACAGTGTTAAATTTTGTGCATCCTTTGATTCATTTTGAACACTGCCATATATGTTGGTATTCAGTCAACATCAGTGTTTCTTTCATGTACTAAGATGACGATCGCCCCCCCTGGGAAAATGACTCGGCGTGCGTACGCAGAGTTGTGTCAGAGGACTCACTCCGGCCTAATGAATATTACTTTGCTTTACCTATATAATTGAGAATTGCGAATGCCCGTGACAATTGCAGTTCGCTGTTTTTCCACCCACAGGGATTCCAACGGCCTGAAAGACTCTCGTTCACTGTACAGAGTTCCTATGACAACGAGATCAAAGCGTCAGGAATGCCGTGGAGAGTGACAACATAGATTGCACAGAATCGCTCTGAATGGAAGAGCCTGGTTGCCTCCCTATGCTGCCAATTTGAGCGTTAAGGTCGAATGATGATGATGACTTCTTATTTACTCCGCCCCCCCCCCCCCTGAGTTTGTGAAATGCCCCCCCGGAGAATTTTGTCTGAAAGAAACACTGGTCAACATTGTTGCGGGAAGTAGCGTGATGGTATGGATGGATGGATGGGTAATATTCCGATGGACTCCTTAGATAATTCATCTTCTAGTTATATACCAAAAATAATATCTGATTGCTCATGCAAATGCACAATTTTACACATACATCTTGTGTAGGTATTCAGTATATTATGTTAATATGATTATCTATGATTGCATGTGGTTGAAAGTAAATTTTTATATAAATTCCACAGATTCCTCTATTGGATGGTTAGGTAAAGTACCTAAGCTATCTGCATGTTGTGGTACCTATAAGTAATATAATTTTATCAGCCTTAATCTAACGTTATTGTTATTAAATTTCTCCCATATTATCTTCCTATTTACTGAATACATATCCATCTGTTCATCATTAAAGTATTTCCCACATTATGAGGTAATCGGCGATAAACGCACGTTACCTTATCAAAGGAATTCTGATTATTATAAGAAGGTAAATGAACAAAACTGTATTGGCGAAAGTCAAAAACAGTACAACTATTTGAGACAATAGTGCCAAAGGGCGGGCTTATTGCGCTAATAATATCTTAAACCAACCAATAACTTACAAGAGATACACAGAAATAAGTGAACGCTTGGGCCCGCTGATTCAGTCGTACGTTCAGCATTTTTGAAATTTAAATGATCCAGGTTTGTGTACTTTCCTGTTCTTGAAGTGTAGAATACATCGCCACCACCAGCATTCGAACCCTTGTACCTCCTGATTAGAAATCACCCATTATCATAGAGATAGAAAACTGGCTTTATATATTTTCCCGTACATTGTACACTAGGCTAAAAGCTTGTATCGTGAAGTGGGTGTAGATACATGGTCACTGGCACCATCCGAATCCATAACCTCTCGTTTGGGAGACCCGCTTTAACCAACTGTGCAAACCATTTTCTCTGATTAACCAAATATAACTAGCAAGCCATATAATATTTATAACCTGTAATTTTATTGTTATGTTTTTATGAGAAAATCAACAAAATTTCATACTATTGTTTGATGAATGAAATTCTACACAAGTATTTAGTTTTGGGAAAATATTACGCACTGTGCGTCATAATAAATTATTAGCTCTGTATGAAATTTAATGGAATTTCGTTGTTGTTAAATTTCGTACACAATATGTCAAAATTTATCGTCTATTTCATCACTGAGAAGTGAAAATATGAGATTTCAATATTGTGTACATGAAAGTACATGTTTACTTTTTGAGATAACTTTTACATAAAACTTGAGAGGACATCAACTGAAGCTATAGACAACATTATACCTACACAATTTAGGCTGGTTCGGTCAATGTATGAAAAAAAAAAACTTCTTCAAATCGAAATGGGCTAGTGCGGGAAAGATGCTACATCAAATTAGTATTCTAAATATATAAAAAAATCTAAATAAAAATACTATTCTGTACTGCCCCGAGTCACTTGAAGTTTCACCTAGAACGAAAAAATAGCTATCTGCAATTTATTACAATACATATGAAGACATCATAAGATTGTATTCAAAACAAATCAATACAATCACAATATCTTAATCTTGAACGTTTTTTTTCAATAAATTTATAATGAACAGCGCTTTTTCGGCGATTTTTGGGGGCCGGAGAGTAGTGCAGAGTGCAGCGTTCTTAGTTCTTACTCCTTAGAGCCGAGGTAACTCTCGTTGAACATTGCGAAGTTCTTTAATATGCCCTATATTCGGTCATGGACGGGATGTATCACATACCCTTTTACCAACTTACGAGGATGTATTGTTGTGTTATTTGTGGATCAGTCGAAACAAAAAAAAAACAATAACAAAATTTAGTTACAGACACATGTAATGAAATTGCTACAAAAGTGATTAAACTATGGGAGCTGGCGTCTATAACTAATCGTACCGTGGTAAAAAAACTTAAAGCTTATCATGATAACCCAAAACCTATTAAAATCCTACACGACAAGAAAAAATATTGAAACATACAATAACAGGATTAATTTATTCAAGAAATAAGCGAAGTCTCTTTTCGACATAGCAGCATGTAAGTGTGCAGATTTAGTTTTTTGTAAGTGTAAAAAAACAGCAAGGGTTCCTAACAGAGAAAGGCAGTTTCTAATTGATCAACAAACTAAACGAAATATGGCAATTGGTAATGTTGACTTGAATGTAACTAAGAAACTCGATTATAGCATACTCAAATAATTCAAATCGAAGGTGCGGAATGCATTACTAGAAAAACATAATACTAAATTTCTTGTGACAAAAAGGTCGAAAACTCAGGATATTCCTTCTAAATGTAATTCATCAATGATTTCTGATGTCACTGAATGTGACAATAAATAACAAAGTTACCCATTTACATAAGTGCCGTTGCCAAAACTTTGGACAGATTTTGTGTGTCTGACAGAGCTGGGGCAGCGATTGTGCGAATTCTCAGATTATACATACGTTTCATCTTGTGAGCCGCCTGAAAAATTATTAATATTGGTCAACTTCATAATTAAAGTGTATGATCCTATGTGGTTTGCGATAAAAACCAAACCATCGTGCATTTACGGTGCGAAGCACTTACATAAAAGCATGATTATATGCCAGATGACTTAAAAATAAATATTGATCATGAAATGTGTTCTTCGGACATCCAGAAAACATATTGATAACCATGTTGGCCAATGAAAGAGAGACATTAAGAGGAATGCCTCTGCAAAGAACATTGAAAGCACGGCAGACCAATACTTCTAGCCGTATACGAAATCATGTGCTTCCAAAATATAATTTTGATGCAGTTGGCTATTTAGATATTATAACCTGGAGTGAGGTGACATTGTCCGAGCCACCATCAACATAATACTTGAGCGAAGATGTAATTTTACATTGTATCGAAAATCCGAAGATGCCATACGATCTAATTTTATCAAAAATTAAAAGTTTTTCGTGTCATACGCAAGCAACAGAATGGTGTGTAAAAATGGTCACAGAGGCTTCGGTTGCTGTTTGTGGTCCTACAAGACGAGACGGATTTATAAAAACAAGGATAGAGTCCCGGAAATGCATGCCAACTTTCAACAGCAAAAAAAATTTTCGCCTCATGTAATCTGCATTTTCTATAATTTTACTATATTTATATATTATTTTTTACATATTTTTACAGTTTGTGTGTTATATTTTTTTATCATATTCAATACTTTCAGTACTTATAAACAATAATAAAATTATATAAAACAATTTCATTGTTTTTTTTATCATACTTAAGCCCCCTACAAAAGAAGCCAATAATTGACATTATCAAAAATTTCAAGGCCGTCGGGGCAGTACAAAAATTATTTTTTTTGAAAAATTAAAAATACTCTTTTCTTTCCGTTCCTCAGAGGCATCTTTTCCGCACTAGCCCGAAATGAATATCCCCAAAAACGGAAAACGAACCACCCTACTACACATCCAACACACCACACAACCAATAGAGCTGGCAGTGTGAGGAATCACTTGTCAGGGCTCCCACCACCAACTACTTACATACAAGAATACACTGGATATGCGCATATAAACACATACTAACTGGGACTTGGTTAAGTCAACGAAAGCTTCCTACACAAAATTGAATAATGACAATAACAGCAAACTCGGTTGACTTTTAACAATTACTTTAGATTTTCAAATACGAATGCGTCCACGTATGATCCATTTAATTTCTTATCTCTACTTTATATATCTTTCTATCTATCTATACCCTCACGCCACGTCCCTTGCAGGGTAGGCAGAGAGGACAGAGCGCCAGACAGCCCTATCCTTACACACACTCCTAGCTTCCGTCACACTCATACAGTTTGTCATACACGCTCTCCGATTCATTTGACTCAAAACGCGCCCATCCTTGAGGATCTGGTCTTTACTTTATATATATACTTTATATATCAATGCTTTAATTATAGTACCTATTATAATATTATTCTTTGATTATCCTTGAAAAGCCCTCGATAAGGTTTGTGATGTTGCTGGAAGGAGAACCCGATTTACTAACTCCGTTGCGTGATTTTCATCCACTGTTAAGAGAATTTACCCGATGTATGTATTTTAATCCACTGTTGGTCTCCTCAGTGTTAATGTCCACATCTGCAAAAGGTACAACATTGTGCAGCACATAATTGTATAGTATACATAATACCAACTTAACACAATACAGAGACAATGCAACAGTAGGTAAAGACAGAGTGGTTAGTAGATATGTTCAGTTAGCACCTACTACATCATCCATACTCCATAGTTTAACCAACAGTGAAAGTAAAGTTTCCCATCCATCATCTCTACTCCAACACAGTATAATACAAACACATAATACCCCGAATTACGCGAACTCGAACTTACGCGGTTTTCGCGTTCATGTGATTCGTCATACGTGCATCTGATCTGATTGATATGATCAATACAGGCCACACTAGGACAGCCCTGATTTCTGACGCGAACTTTCAGCCACACACACAGTTTTTGTCATCCTATCACCACTCATTCTTTCAATATATCCAAACCATCTTAATTTGTTCACTGTCATTCTCGCCACGTCGCCAGTCTTACAATCACTCATTTCTCTAATTACCCCATTCCTTATCTTATACGATCCACCGAGTTTTGCCACATATTTCCACCCGGGTTGTAGAATAGGATCCCACTCTTTTTAGATTATTTTTCGAGTGTCCTGTAATGGGTCATAAAACATCTCACATTTTTTCAGCAATGAGATTCACCACTCATTATAAATATTGAATTTCGCAGGTTTTACACACAACCAGCTTGTAGTATTGGTAAGTTTTACGAAATTCAACATTCGCGATTTACCCCGAACCCACATCTTACGAACATTGAAAGGTATTTACGAGTATACTATCGTGGAGGCGATCTTTGCATTCTGTAGGGTTCTCCCAACATCCAACATCCATAATTATCTCTGGTATCTCCACCGCTCTATTGTAATTCACTAAGTGTTTAATTATCCACCTGTCGCACACATTTTTATGTGCGAATTTATCAATTTGACACTTCTACTGCAAATGTGCTTGAAGTTTGAATAGATACAAACCTTTTCTCTATGACGTTTTGTTCTCATAGTGCGTTTTCCTTTCATTCGTTATGTATGTACAATGTACATGGTTGGCGCAGTTCGTTGAGGCGGCAGTCTCTCAAGCGGGAGGTGCCAGATTCAAACCCCGGCGCTGTCGATGTATTCCACACTTTGCGATACAGACTTTTACCCTAGTGCAAAGTGTGCAGGAGAGTATTTGGTTTTGTGTATGCAATTTTTTAAAATAAGTTATTTATTATTATTAATACAACACCATCACGGTGTAGTCCATTAATGGGGTAACCAGTAAATTCTCTTTACGGAAACAATCCTGTGACATTCAGAATGGGTAGCGAACTGGATTGCAGAAAAATAAGAAAAATGTCTTATGGAAGTTGTACCAACACCTGAGTCTTACTGGACGTCCGAAAAAATAACTCGAATAATTGGCTATTTTACCAATTATTCGCATGAAATCTGAACACATGGGTAGCTCTATGCATAATTGCATATGTACTTATACTGCAAAAGTAAGAATCGAATACCTACGAATACATAATATCCTTCACTTTCCCCTCCCCCTTTTTTTTCTTTTCTTCTTCTTTCTTCTTCTTCCTCTTCCCATGCTTTCTCCTTCCCTACCATAAATGTTTTACAGATATAAGATATATATTTTTAACTATATAATGTAATCTATTTGTTCTGCGTGTGTGCTAATTCTGAACGGATGTTATTGGTCTTGTGTATTGATATTTTTGTACTAATGTACCTGTCAATGTTTTGTTTTTGTGACTGTATCTGTTCCATGTGTAATAAATAAATAAATATAGTTTTTCTTTGATATAGTATATTGTTTAAGTAAACACTCATATGATAACAATTGTGTATTGTTTACTTATGTACGCATACTTAATATATTGTGTGTATGGCCTTCCTTATATGGACAATATTACATATTAAGTATTCAATACTCTCATTAAACAGTCAGTGTGTGAACCACATAGTAGCTGTATCTCTCTATCTATCTACCTATCGGGTAGGCAGTCTTTGACTTCATTTTTCGACCTTCCATCAGGCTTATGATCGTCGGCTGGCTTAATGTGATCACTTTACACTTAAGTAGCATTCACCAAAACCAGTCCATCCATCTGCCGCCGGATGGTCTCACTAAAGTGTGAAAGTGTGATTCCAAAATAATCTTGTAAAACAAACATGTTAGGTATGGTGTTAGAACTATATAGGTTACTTTTAAATGAAATTGATTCGTGTTTGAGTATATAAATGTGAAAATATTTTAGTAACCGCAAGAGAAGCTATAGTGATGGATTGGGCATCACACGTATGAATAAAAAATACTTTATTTCAAGAATCACTTATATAAAGGTTTACAAAACTTGAAGCACTTATTCTATACTTAATAAATCACTAGTTATACTAGACACAATGAATTGGACGATCCAAGTTTAAACGAAGGAGACCACTGGACAACTGACTCAGAGGCAAGGGGTGTAGGTGAATATATAGGCAATGACTGTGGGAATGGAATGTGACAGTTGCGTTAGGTTCTCAGATATTCGTGGAATGGTCTGGTATGCAGGTATTAAGTTACCTGTGGGATTGTAGGTAGGTAGGTGGTTATGGGATCATAACTCCTCCCCTCCAAAAGGAAAAATTGGGGTGAACAGTTTTTTAAAAGAAAATAGAGGGCAACACAATTTTTCAGGATAAGGGTCATATGATTCTTGGATTCTTTTCCGTTATCGTATTTTCCATTTCATTGGTCGGAGGTGTATTACAATTATTATTCTTAAAATATTTCAAACTTAACCTATATATGAAAATACAATAATGTGGCATAAGGACATGCATATAACAATTGTTTATGAACGATGGCAGGTGACGCTGGTGAGCTGGTGTGAATGTCTTTCATCTTCTCTTGTAATTTCTACAGCACAGGCGAACTGGATGGAGTTTTCTAGGTTGATATTTTTGAGTTTTCCGGATCCTTTTCATATGAGTACTATCAGCATCTTGGTTGTCTTCTTAAACAGTTCCAATTCACAATTTGGTAGAATTTTGTGAATTGCATATGCACATTGTTTCACGATTGATGTCTTATTTACTGATTTTAATTTATGTTCTTGTTGTATAACTATTCACAATTGTACAGTTTTAAATAAAAGCTTTCGTCAATGATTTTCACTGGAAATTGTTCATCTTTAATTTAAATGTTCACTTGCACTATATTTTGGGGTGTAACATGTTCAATTTTGAGAATGTCATTGCACTTTCAATGTCCTTTATCACTTGAATAACTGTTTTATGCTGTTTTTATTTGGTGGTAAACCATTACAATTATTATTAAATGATAACTATTAGTGTCCTTGATATGGCTGCGCTGCATGAAGTCTTCGATTTGTAGGATTCTAGTTCTTAACGTTCTTTGATTCATTCTTAAGTCTTTGGTGATATTTATGAAGTTTTCTATTGCTTTTTCTGCTAGGGATATTTTTCTTTCTTGTAGTAATTTCAATTTATTCTGGGTGGTTTGTAGTGCATTAATTTCGGTGTCATGTTTTTCTGCGTCACGAACATCCAGGTTTCCAGTGATAGATCCAAGGCCATCGATTAATCCTCGTTTGCTCCTAATTCTCGGTGATATTTGGTTGAGTTTCTTTTGCGTAGTTTTGAACAAGTTGACAGTCAAATATTTGTAGTTGTGTAACTCCTTTTCTTATGTTTTTCCATTTTGATGATTTTGGTCTGTAAGTGCTATTGCTCAGATAGGATTGGATGGACGGGATTATCGTATGAGGTAGGAATAGGACTGGGGATATTTGTGGGACGTTTGGGAACTCTCAGTTAAATCTAGTCTTCCACTATGTAATCAATTTAGCGTATCGTAAAGTGTTCACTGTAATGTCTTTCTAATTAATTTTTGTATAATATAAAACAGAAAAATATATTTTATTTAGCACTGGATTATTATTGTGTTTACCATACCCTATCTCTGGTTTAACTAATTTATAATGGTGCGTTAGCTAATGCAGAATGCAGAAGCTTTGTGAGTGGGCGGGCGATAAGATTTGTGGAAGCTTATCTCCTTGTTATTGTATTGTCGATATGTGGATTCCAATTACATTTCTTGAAATGATCATCACATCAATAGTTGTTTAATATTTGCTTATTCTTAACATAGGTTTTTCTTTTACGTGTCTTATTTTATATCATCAATGTCATTAACGCAAGCCAAGTCTTCAGTTATTTGGAACTTCGTGAAGCTTATCTTTTCTTGTTAAGGTATCTTAAATAGTCTACCTTGTGCTTTCAATAATTTGGAAATGATTTTCTCTGATTTCCTCATGGAATATGAGGTGTTTCGCAATAGTTGGTTTCTTCTCGATATAGCATTCTTTGGAGTCTGGTAATTTGTGAGTTTATTTGTCATACAGCATTTGCATGTAGCTGAGTGTTCGTGAATCATTTTCTCCATTTTTCTCCAGTAATAGATTTTGTTTAGTGTCCAAAATAATTCGTTTGGCGATGGGTGATTCTTTTTGCCTTGATGGAAAGATTCAATTATTTCTTTTTGGTTTTGTATACGTGGAATGTATTTACGGTGTTTGCGCAAATTGTTAATTTTTTCATTGAACGGTATTACTGTTTCCTTTTGGTTTCCTACTTTTTCTTCTATTGTATCTACATTTGTCTGTAACTCCTGCAAATTCTTCTTCGCTTTGTCATCTTCTTTGTAACAAATTGTTAAGTTTGCCTTTTGATATGGAGATTCTTCTGAGATAATTTTGACTTTGTTACTGAGCGTCGAACTTGAAATCGCTTTTATGGTATCTGTTGAATAAGCTGTTGAGTCATATTGACATTTCTCGGAAAGTGAACTTGATATTCCATTAACAATGTTTGTTTTATTAATTTTCGTTTTCACGGGAACTGTTGCAATGCGTTCCTTATCTTCATATTTCTCTGGAAGTGAACTTGATATGGGTATTTCTTCGGCGATGTTTATTCTATTGGTCGTGTTCTTCAAGGCTACTGTTATGATACTTTTCTTATCTTCACATGCTTCATTTGTAATACTTTTATTGTATAAACAGGAATTTTGTACGATGGAGTCGATAGCTTTGTTATGCTTTTTAGATATTTTACTGTCCTTCAACTTTATAGATGATTTTTCCAAAACTGGTACAGGTTTTTCATTGTATTCCTCTTTATTTTCTAAGTCAAGAAAACTCTTGTCCATTGTTGACAGAAACTCTTCTGTTTCATTTTTATTAAAATGATTTCGGCGTGGTTTATTTGAATTTTTCTTCAATTTAACTTTCTGATTTTGTGTCGGAAATGTTAAGGGAGTTTTGAGAATTTTCTTAATTTCAGTTGTGTCGGGATGGGTACATTTTATGACTTCGACATATTCTTTTCTTAATGAAGTTTTCATAGATGGATTCTCATCTGTATCGGTAAAATTTTCTGAGTTCAGTGGTACAAAGTTCGATAGATCGAACGGAAAATTTGGATTTGATGTAAGATTTTGATACGTTTTAGTTCCGTTTTCTTCTGTAATGTCGTCTTGAAATACGTATCTGGTATCTTTAACTGGAATCTCATCCATCTGTCGTATGTTGCTCTTATCATATTTCAGATTCGTGGAATCTTTATTATTATTGCGTGAATATGGGACATGTTTGTTCATTTTAGTATTATCGAATGCATGTGAAATTTCCTGTGTGTGGAAAAGGTTTAGTTTCCTAAATTCCATTCTTTTATGTGTTGTAATTTTGTTTAATCCGATTTTTGATAGATTCTTTTCTTGGTTTGTGTTACTTCTCATGTTATTCCTTCTGTAATTTTTATCATTTAACTCTAGTATTTTGATGTCTGTTGATCTGGTTCTTAAAAGTTCGTTCTTAATATCGATTCGTGCTTCTAGAAGTTGTAGTAAGTCGAGTCCAATAAGTCCGTCATATTTTTCATGTAAACTAAAAATGTGGAATTTATGCCATGCTCCTATTTGAAAGGTCTTTGGTAAAGGGATGTTGATAACATGATCGTGCTTAGAGGTCTGGTGAGCAGACTGAATTTGAAACTGTTCGTATTCGACATAATCTGAAAAATATTCTTTTACTTTTTTCGGGTCAATTATAGATTTTTCAGTACCTGTGTCAATCATGAATTTCGCATTGATTTCTGGTAATATGATATATGGAAGATTGCTTTGCCTCTCGAAATTGACGTTTATTATCTCTGTTTGTCGGGAGGCTTCGCCTTGCAAAAATCCTGTTGTTCCATCATTGTTTGATCATCTTCGTATTCATATTCTGGATAATAATTATTGGTTTCATAATCATATGGTGAGTAACAATCGAGATTTTCTTGTGGTTCCTCCTGGTAAAAGAGTTCTTCTGCTACCCACTTCGGTTGTGAGGGTCTGGCAGGCCTTAGAGGTGGTAAGGATCGCATAGTTTGATCTGATGAGGTCTCATTTTGTTTTCTTTGGGGTGGTTGTCTCATTTGTTGTTGTTGTCGTTGTTGTCCGACTTGTGGTTCCATTGGTCTCCCGAATTGTCCACCGAACGCAATGTTTCTTGACATGCTAGGTTGGGAATTCTGTGGATTACCGAACGCAATGTTTCTTGACATGCTAGGTTGGGAATTCTGGGGATTAGTTCTTCGAAATTTGCTTTGATCCCTTGGTGTTTGAGATAAAGCGTATGGTTGAAGTTGTTGGTTCGCTTTATTTTGTGTATATAAAAAATTTTCTTCTTCCATGACGAGGGAAATAGCTTTCTCCAAGTTTTCTGGTCTGCTTAGTCGGATCATTAGGCTCATGTGGCCGTCTAAGCCTTTTAAAAATGTTTCCAGGGCCAAACTGTCGTATATGTTAGTTTTGTACCGCCTTTCATTTATATCTGCCACGGTTAATTGCAATTTTGTTAAGAGGAGGCTCCTGGCTTCTTGCACTCTCAACCCGAATTTTCTTGCTTTCTCGCCTTTGTATGGCGTTGTAAATATTAGATCTTGCATGAGGGCATTTTCATCCCTCTGATCTCCGAAGTACTGAATGAGGAGGGATCTTATCCCCATCCAATTATTCATCTCCTCTCTGTTATTTGTCAACAGGAGGGCTTTACCGTGTAATCTGCTCTGAATGAGTCTTATTAGGTAGGTGTTGATATGATTAACTGGGTTGTTCGTATCCGCGTACATGTCAATCACATATTGGCATGCGCTGATAAATATATGTAACTTTTCGGGTTCCCCCGAAAATATTGGGATTAAATCGGTGACATTTTTTGACACATCAGCGATTGTGACCATTTTGCTGTTAGATGATTTCTTATCTTATAATTATTTCTTAGAATATTAGTCTTATTGCTATTCTCATACTCTATTGGAAATATGATACTCTTGTTATCGTTTCTGGTTAATCGGTATATTATTTTATTCCGATGTTAACTTTGATTAATATAATATCTAATTCTTCAATAGATATTTAATTCACTTTTTATTTGAGAGTAAGTGTAAAATTCTGAACATTATTTCAGTTCGATTTTTTCTTTGTCACTTCTCTTTTAATTTAATCTTACTTATTTCTAATTTGTTTGGGGCTCAACATTCCTCGATTTTGAGAGGGCAATTGGGCGTTACTGAGGTTTCTCCGATTTTAGAAGTTGCCTCAGCCTGACTCGATTTTGAGAGTCACCAGCAGGTTTCCCGATTTGAGGGTTATCCTGGCGGTTATGTAAGGGTGTTTTGACTCGATTTTGAGAGTCGCCAACAGGTTTCCCGATTTGAGGGTTATCCTGGTGGTTGTGTAAGGGTGTGACTCGATTTTGAGAGTCGCCAACAGGTTTCCCGATTTGAGGGTTATCCTGGTGGTAAGGATGTTGGTCAGTTGTAAGGATAATGTTAGCTGGAAGGAGGGGACACGTAAGACAGGTGCGATTTGAGCTCGTACTTACATGCAGGCCACGATCACTGCTATTTTCATCCTTTGGTGTCCTTGTTACCGGTTCTTATCCTGTCAAGAGTTGAAACTCACGGAATTGATCACAATTCTTCAGGATTCCTACAGAGGCTGCGCCAGTGATGGATTGGGCATCACACGTATGAATAAAAAATACTTTATTTCAAGAATCACTTATATAAAGGTTTACAAAACTTGAAGCACTTATTCTATACTTAATAAATCACTAGTTATACTAGACACAATGAATTGGACGATCCAAGTTTAAACGAAGGAGACCACTGGACAACTGACTCAGAGGCAAGGGGTGTAGGTGAATATATAGGCAATGACTGTGGGAATGGAATGTGACAGTTGCGTTAGGTTCTCAGATATTCGTGGAATGGTCTGGTATGCAGGTATTAAGTTACCTGTGGGATTGTAGGTAGGTAGGTGGTTATGGGATCATAACTCTATCACAAAGAAAACAAATATAATAATTGTCATTGGATGTTTATATTGTATGTATGTACTTTATATTTATATTATAATGTTTCTATAATATTATAATAGCGGAGGAAAGTCTTAAAGAAAGTATTTATAGTAATTTACTGGACGATAATAGTGTAGAGTAGTGTAGACAAAACATCTCCTTAGCTTAGCTTAGACACAGCAGATGTTATATGTAGAGGTATAGACTACCTACTAGACATATTGTAATTCTATTTAAATATTAATAATTTAGTAGTGATGGGTGATAGCGCCATATTTTACAGTCGAAATAATCGAAGTCTTTTAATTTACAGTCGATTGCAATAATCGACTTACAATGTATACATGAACTGTCGAAAAATCCATGTAGGCACTTCAAATTAAATCGAAGAACTGTCGATTAATCGTAGCTCGGTACACTATAAACTTGGGGTTCACTGGCAGAGATTAAATGAGTGAACAAATGTTTATGGTGTATTATTGTTAATATTTCATAAAAATGTATCCGGGTTTATAGAAATACTCGTAAACCCAAGTACATTTCACAGTAAGCTTAAAAATCTTGTGACGTGAAGTGGAGTAAGTCAGCATCGGGGTGGAACAATAGCGCTCCTCATTAATTACAGTGTAATCGCTTGTAATGTTTATATATTTCTGTATTTTAAAAAGTAAATAGGTAAGTAAAGAAACAACCAACGGACAATATAATAAGTGGATTGTTATTGTAAATCCTTTATTAAAATGAATTACTTTCGATTCGATTATTTTTGTAAGTCAAATGATAGGCGCCCTTGATTTCATTCACGGGTAGGTGTATGTATTGACTTTTTCGAATACACTGGGTGCGACATTTTTTAATATCGATATAATCGAATGTGCAATCGATGAATGGTCCATCACTATACTAGAAATAGTTGATTATTGAATTTCCATATGAACACGACTGTCATGCTATTTAATTGATAGCATTATAATGATATCAAATTAATTATATTATAATGTGTAGCTCGTTTTATGTCAATGATACATTGACAAGATGGATGTGGCCGTCTGATGTTAACCAGATTCATAAACGGAACTGTAGACAGCATCACTTTTTAGTTAGACAAACTTAATTCTCGTTTAAATTAAATTAACCTGTTTCACCTCAAAAATTTTGGAGTCGCAGGTTCAAATTCCAGACAATCTTTTTCTGAAATCGAAGTAAACACGAACTGGTGCATCTCCGCACGCATTCTTCATTAAAAGCTAGTAAAGCTTGCTATAATGGTTGGCAATTGATCGCAAATCCAATAAATAAATCAAGCTTATCCAGTAATACAAAGTTATATAATGGTAATTCCGGTCGCAAAAGCCTCCGTACTTAATAGCAACTTCATTTAGAACTTCAGCGCAATACCGGAGCTTTCACCTTCGGTAGGTTTCGCTCTTGTCCTAAATATCTCGCGTTGATGTAATTATTCATTGCACTTTGTACTACTTTTAATTTTATAATTGATCTATCTATCTATACCCTCACGCCGCGTCCCTTGCTGGGTAGGTAAAGAGGGTAAAGCGCCAGACAGCCCTATCCTTACACACACTCCTAGCCTCTGTCACATTCATGCATGCAGTTATACACACTCTCCGATTCCTTTTACTCAAAACGCGTCCATCCTTGAGGATCTGGTCGACAGGTTAGTCTCGGGCGGCCGCGTTTCCTCACCCCTCTTCGCTCACTCTAATATATCTTTTTTGTCATCCTGTCATCTGTCATTCTCTCAACATGCCCAGTTGAATAGTTTATGTATGTAGAGCATATAAACGTAGGGAAATTTACTTGTCTTGTCAAAATTAAACTTTACTTACCCAGTTTCAATCGGAGAAATGATCTTATGAAAACCTGTTATCATTAACGTGTCGATAGCACTCACTCACAATGCTCCAAAGAATTTAAGCTCTTATTAACTAAGTATACTTACTAAGTATAGTATGAGTTATGCATGTAGCGCCTACAGTATTACAATTTCACTGTTTGCTATCAAAATGTAACGGTGAATTCATAGGGTGACCTAAACAATTCTTCACGATTCAAGTTTCCTGCAATTTTTTTTAAATAAATTTAATAAAAAAACTTCATGTCCAACAAATTAAATTCAAAGGTAGTAAATATTACGTACGTCAAACAAGCTGAGTTCCTTAATATGTTCGAAATCATATTATTAAATTGGTAGCTTTTGTACTTACTTACTGTTTTGTAATTAAAGTCATTTTTCTCTTTAACCGTCTTTAAAGTATTTGATTTTTTTAATAGCCTGTATCGTATCCAAGATTCTACTCTAATCGTTACTCATAATATGTAGTCTGAGTGTTCTCCCGTCATCTGCATCTAGTTTTTCCTCTTCAAATTTTAGTAACAGTTGCTTTAGTAACACATTTCCATTGTTAAATTTTTAATAATTTGGATTTTATACGGAGAAATGCAAGCGTGGTTCTTTAAAACTTTTTTCGATCACTTATATTTTTCAAATTTCAAAACACGTTCATCTACTTTTGAAGACCCTGTATATTATTAAATTGTTGGATTGAGATGCATCACGTCAGTATGTACTCATATTGTGAAGGTGTCATTCAACGATTTTTATTAGTAGGCAATGTGTTTGTATATTCTTATTATATTCGGATGAAAGATAAATGTGTGGATGTAGCTATGGTAATGATAATAATAGCACTGAGGTCGGAGAGAGAGTGCTGGCTGCTGCATCAGCCGACCCGGAGACCATTGGATCTTCTGGCGGAGAAAAGTGAAATTAAAGCGTGAAAAGACAAATCTATAATTTAATATGATATTTGATTAGTAAATGTGGTTAAGTATAAGTTGTTCGTTTAAACATTGTCACGGGTGGTCTTGGACGTGTCTCCCAGCAGTCGCACTTATACACTCAGTTCACCATTGGATCCTGTTATCACCACAACATGTACGCCTCTGACGAAACACCAATTGGAACTCTTTACACTCCAATAGGCGTCGATGGATTTGATAAACTCTTTTATCTGTTCAAATATTTTGTATTAGTAGTTTGTTTATGATATGTAAAAATTAACGAGTACTAGTGTCCAACTCGGGCCTACGTATGATTGAATACAATAAACAATATGTATCTTTTTATTCATTGGGGTGGCAACTGGTAAATATATTATATCTTTCCGAAAATTTAACCCCATTTAATTTTTCTTCGCCCTCGCCTTTGTTCCATTTTCTCTCCTAGTCTACATCCTCCAAGTCCGTCTGTCCTCCGCATCCTCCCCAGAAGCCTTGCCTCTCTAGATCCCTTGTTGTTGCAAACATCCAAGTGGTCGGTGGTCCGCCTGGTCTTCTGTTTCCTACTTCTACGTATATCTAATGTACTTTTTTATCATAATATCCTGTGGTAGTCTAATGATGTGTTTTGCTTGTACTTTTGACGACTCCAAAGGCCCCGGTTGTACTTTTTTTTATAGGCAACCCACCCGACAGCGAGTGATTTATGCCATACACGATATTCTATTATGCTACAAGTTTAAAAGATTTAAATCGTGGCAACATCCTATTACATTATCAATAATATACTCACACTCTCCTGTCATTATGTTTAAGGCAATCGACAATGCTGTGGTATATACGAGGAGAGTTTGTGGATAATAAGTATTCGATACTCAAAGGAAAAGTCGTACAATGTTCCTTAATCTCCTCCAGAAACAGAGAGTTATCAATTAACGAACAATTGAAAAATATATGATTGAGTGATTCCTCTTCCTCTCCACACTCGCATATGGGGGACGCAAACACTTTGATTCTGTGCAGATGAACTGCCACACAGCAGTCAACGATTCTAGGGATGATTAAAAATGAAATATAATACAAAAGTCTTATAGCAGCCAAAATGCCTCAGTACATCCATGATGGATAATTGTGAAAACTTCCAAAAAGTAAAATCAAGGTGTACTTATATTATTATGTGTTTATTATTATTAATCCGATTATGTACACACCTCTTACATGTAGCATATAGTATTATATGGCTAACTGTATTACATGTACATTGTACAAGTCATATCATTCGCGGTCCAACTTTCTCGACAAGTCATTAATACACTTTTTTGATAATTTAATTACGATCGATACAATATGAGTGAAATAATAATGTATAGTGAAATTCAATTACATTTCAATAATATATTATGTTATGCCGATATCTCCATACGTTTACTACAGAGTATTGTATCTGTATTTGTATTAACGAATGTTTCTGGTATTTGTATATTCTAACTTTTACATTTCTAGATATTGCTAGTCCCACATAACTTTTCGTATGGAGAAAAAAAAAATGGTATTGCGAAGTTTGGTGCCGCTTACGTAAGTAATAAAAAATCTTGATTGAAAAATAAAGATTGGGTTTAGCTGGCAGAGCTGAGTTCTCCCTAGTGAACAAATATCGTGACATCTTGTTATGTTAATATATTTCTATGTTCGGTTAACTTAAAAAAAGTATATAAATTAATGTATAAAAATACAGGGAAAATTTACAAAATAAAATTAGCATGAAATATCCAATGTTTTATTTTCACAATAATTTTGGAATGCTACTGTTATTCGTATGTATGATTACATTAGGAAAATAAATCACTATTTATTTTCAATCATAAATAAACTTTGCTTTTTTTGCTTGTGTTTTTAAGATTACGAGTGAAATCTGTCGAAACCAATTTTCCAAATACAATACGTAGTTTAATGGAATTACCTCAGCATTTCTTTCTTTTTGGATCACACGAAAGCCTTGTATCTATTAAATAATATATTAGGTTAGGCTAGGCTAGGTTAGATATTTTTAATAATATATTAGGCATTGATTTGAGATATACCTAAATTATTTTTGGTTTTGAACTGGATTTATCTGCATTACACAGCATTCACATAACGCTACATTATTTGAATGAAGATGCCTCCTCGTCTCTGTTGAGGAAAAAACTGTAGGTAATATTAGGCATTATTTTTCACTTGTGAATAACTTTTTTTTAATTAAAGGCAATCCACCCGTCAACGAGTGATTTATGTACTTGTGAATAACGCAACGTCAGAAAATTTAAGAATTTTTACAGTACATTTGACAATAAGGGCTACCAACAATTCAATCATTCAAAATGTCACTTGCAGACAACTTAAAAACTGTCAAATTATATGGGACCGAAAGTATATACTTACACGTGCGAATCAATAGAGAGAATTGTTTTAATATTCAATGTAAATATAAAATAAATGTTATGGCAGTAATACACGTACGTTGTATTATATTCAAATGGCTTTACAATCAAATAATATTAATGTCATCTGATGATGGCTTATGTATACAATCACTCTTTGTATATTTTAATGTCTTCTTTTAAAGCTGGGGACCCAACTATGACGTCACGGTCATTCCCCGCGGCGTTAAGGTTCAAAATCGCACGATCAAATGTTAAAAATACCCTTTTTTTACTTTTTGGGGTTAAGGTCCTATTTGCTGTCAGGGGGCTAAGGCGCCAATACTGAGGGATTAGTCTTGAAACTGAAAACATAGATGCAATAATAGATGAAAGTATGGACTACAGATCGGCTGTTCTAGAATTACAGGATTTGGAAATTCCTTGAATTATAAAATATTCCTAAAGTACCCCTAAAATTTACGGGATCTGAAGGATTTCCGTTCAGTTTTTCAGATATAAAAGTATAATTTAGCCAAAATTCTGGTAATTATAATCTTAACAAATCGGTTATTTTAAATTTTTAAATTTCTTCCCAGGTTTCTCTTAAAAAGGTATAATTCACTGCATACGGGTTCAATGTGTCTACCCTATTTTTTTCCAAAGCATATTTAGTAAAGTTGTTGAGATCTAAGGTTTTTAGTTTTTTTTATTTTATTTTTAAAATGTCAATATGCCTACTCTTAATGTATTTTTTAATACATTTACTACGTGCTTTAATAGATACTAGTATTATGTATCTATAGAGATATTATTAATTACTTTTGTTTTCTTTTACTTTACCAAATCTTCGGTATTAAATTTCTCTCTCTGCAACATTGTAATATCATAAAATATTTTACAGATTTCTTATTATTTTATTTTACAATATTATCAATAATTATAATTTCTCTTATTGCTTAATAATTTTCCTCAGTAGTAGATATTTTATTATTTTTAATAAGAGTAGATAAATAATGACGGAACTGAAAGTTGTATAAGAGGATAGAAGTGTGTGGCGCTTTGTCCTCTCTGCCCACCTACTCCGCAAGGGATACTACGTGATGCGATCTATACTCGTATATATGAGGTGGTCGGTAGCCTGGTTGGTAACGCGCTCGACTGTTAATCCAGTGGGCGTGGGTTCAATCCCCGACCTACTCCACTTCACGACATGAGCTTTTCAAGCTTACTGTGAAGTGTACAAAGGTGTATTATTTCGATAAACCCAGATTCATTTAAAAATATATTGTATATATTTGTGCTTGTGTACACAAATTCAAATACTTTCCTGATGTACACAAGCAAGCCAAAAACTTGTGTCGTGAAGTGAAGAATACACCGTCGATTTCAGAGAATCGAACCCGATACCTCCCTATTAATAGTCCGTGCGTCAGCAATGTACTCGATCATATTATAATTACGATAACCGGAACCCTATACTCATTCATTCACTTACACCTTTTCATGGTAAAACGAAAACTAAAGATCGTGGTTGTGTAAGTGCACTAATTACCTGTAAGATCTAGATTAAATTTTATGTAAATTATTTCTCTTTTCTGTTAAAGAAATACTCTTATCATTGGCATTTACTTGTAATTAACTTCGCCCATCATCTGCCTTACTAAGACCTGACCGCTAAAAATATGACCTATCTGTTTCTTAATCGAAATGTGATGAAACGAAATGAAAGTTTACACGTCATAGGGTAAAGTGCTATGAAAAATAAGTACGGATCAGTTTTTGTAGAGAATTTAGTAAGGATTATTTTTGCCATTGACCATTTTCTCCTATCTCTTACCATATTCCTAACAAATGCGAAAAACCGCGCAGGGGGACCTTTTCGGGGGGCATTGGCCAGATTTTGATATAGGCAACCCTGCGGCGATGTATGACCCTATATGTAAACTTTCATTAAAGCACGTGTAGACATGTTTAAGGGGTATAATCGTGTGAAGATCTGGTGATCCCAGATCCCGGATCACCAGATCTTCACACGGTTATACCCGGAAAAAAAGTCTTTATATGGATCATCGTGAAAACCTGCAACTTCATTAAAGCACATTTTGATTAAAAAACGGATAGGTAATATTTTAGCGGCCGGAACTTAGGTTATATTTGTTATACTCACAGCGGCGGGCTAATTAATCGATCGAAAATAATTTAATTAATTGCTAGCGTTATATAGATCGATTGCGGTCAATCGCAATTATGTATCTATTTCGATCGAACGATTTCTTTTTTTTTTCTTACAATCGATATAATCGATAATATACTCTTTGCGACCATGAACTTGAATATTATTTTCTCTAAACGTTTGCCGTAGCGATATAATATAATATAATTTTTTACGAAGATTTTAGTGTATAGAGCCTCAGGCGAAATGTTTAGGTTGTTTAGTAATTTCATTATCGATTATTTCACCTACCGATTTTACACCCACCTGACACGGTTTTATTTGTATTAAAAGTTTAGAATATTGTACAATATTTGATTTTGCCTCACAGTAGAGTTATACCAGCACAGAACTGCTTGGGGAAACTTTGTAACGACTTTAGATGCTCTACAAGGAAAGAAGACATGAAAAAAGCATACCCATAATATAACATGTGTTAAATATTGTAGTTTCTTCTTATTCTTCTCAGCATATTCCCGTCCGAAGAAGGTCTCCTTCATTTCTTTCCACAATGTCCTATCATGGATTATGTTCATCCTAATAATTGGCATTCATATGTTTTAAAACGTCATCTCTCCATCGTAGTGGTGGTTTTACCACACTCCTGGCTTTTGTTCTTGGTTTCCAGGTTATGACTATTTTTAACTCATTCTCTTCTGAGTCTCGGACCATATTATCTGCCCATACGTTGGGCTAAACATTGTAGATTTTCTAATTATCATGACTTCTAATGTCTAATTTCTATGCAATTTTTCTCCAAATCGCATGAAAGTTCCTAACATCTCCGTTTAACTCTTGTATATTATAATACTTTTCAATATCGATTGTACGATGTATTGTACAATAAGTTATGGTTGTTCGGTTAATACGTTCAGACCGGTTCTTTTATGATTATAATTTCACTAAAATACGAGTTCTATTAATACTTACTTGTATTATATTACGCATGTCAGCAAATAAATCATTAATTGATATATCGGAACGGAACAAGGTGAAGGTTGATTGTACCGGAAGTAAACAAAGATGTAACGGTGTCTAATCTTTACCCCATTAGGAGTGCTGTGATGTACGACTTGGGACAGATTTGTACTAATTGTGGAATTACGAATGCTGTTTTTTTAATAGATCTGGGTTCATCGAAATAAACTCAAATACATCCTTGCACACTTCACAGTAAACTTTTAAAACTTGTGTCGTGAAGTGAAGTAGGTCAGCACCGGGGATAGAACCCGCGCTCACCCGATTAACAGTGGAGCGCGTAACCAACCCAACTGCCGACCACCTCAAATATATTATTACAATTTAAAGAATATGAATAACATTCAAAATTAAAGAAAGGTAAGAAGACCGTGCGAAGTGTCGGGGTCACTATTTACTGTATGGGGACTCAAATATTTTTCACACTAAATAGTGACCCCCTCTTTCCGTAGGTACTGCCTTTATAATTTTCTTTGCTTTTGAATGTTATTCGTATTCCACTAATTGTAATAAAATATCATTCACATTTCTGTGATATATGCATACATTTTTTTTGCTTTTCATACATCAGTTAATTTCTATAATGTCAGCATTTATATGAATAGTAACTTGAATTACATTTTGAACAATAGATTCGCTATTTTAGCATTAAATTGAAAATGAATTTCTTTTCCCTATTAATAAAATTTAATTATAATGTCTCACAGACACGTACAATATTGTTAAATACAACACTCTTATGAAAATGTGGAATTAAAAGCCATTATTAGCAGATTGTGTTAACTCTTGTCCAATAATGCTCGTAAATCTTACGAGTTTTACAGTTTTTTTTTCTCCTCGACAGAGAAGAGAGGCATCTTCATTCCCATAATGTAGCGCATTTCCGTCTGTGCAATGCAGATAAATTCGCTTCAATACCTAAAATAATTTAGGTAGATATATCTCAAATCTTACGAGTTTTGTTACATCTTCGTTCGTATCTTTTACACGTACACTTTGTCTAATTTGTCTCACAATCATTATTGTTTCCAATTTCATTGTGTAGACGATTTATATTAATGTCGATTACTCTATGCAGCAATTGTTAGGTTTTTTTTAACATTGACCGCGTAGTCTATCGAATTCTGAAAAGTTACTGGTTATGGCATTCATCTATCGATAATTAGGTAAGTACCCTATATTTTGATGGCAAGTTAATAATAATGATGTAAAAGAAAGTCTTAACATGCGAGGTAGGCAAAGAAGACACAATGCCAGTTAGCTCTATCCTTACACACACTCCTTACGTCCGCCACATTCGTGCAATTTCTCATACGCGCTCTACGATTATTTTTACTCAGAACGCGCATTTGTGATTCGAATAAATAACCTCACCTATAAAGTGAGTTTTTTGTCGTATATATTCATACACGGACATTTATGACATTAGCTTTGATTTTTATTTAGAAACTGATAATAAAATATGACTTGTTATCATAAAAAAACAAATCTGAACCAAACATCTGATCCAAGCAATACATTCTTTCATATTTATTAGGAGTTTGAATCAGTTCGTAAAAAATACGATACGATAGCATTCTAAACCATTACATTCACATGTTAAAAGTACTTTTATTATAGTTTTAATTGAGTTATGTTACGTATGACGACTTGTATGGGATCTGGCAGCTGTAAGATGGAGAACAATAGGCGCGTTGAATTTGTATTGTTTTTTTGAGTTAATATTGTTTATAACAATTGTAGTGAAAATGTTGTATTAATTATTACCATTTGAATAAGTGTTAAGCTATCTACAAGAGTGATGAGTAATGTGAGTTGTGTAACCAGCGATTGTACAGTGATAGAAACATTCTCTGAGTTAATCACTGTGCATGATTGATTTAGAATATATCTTAATTTGGGCCCTAATTTTCTCTTACATTCACTTCAAGATAATACCTACCTTTTTCTTATTTTTCAACTTTATGATTTCATTGTCATACGAATGGTGTACAGTAAGAAAGGGATGTTTCCAAGCTCAGAAATACCAGATACCAGAAATACCATTATGCAGACGGACTGATTGTATTTGACCTTTTTACAATTGTATTTTACTATTGTTTTATTTTTTTCTATTATACAGACAGTTATATTGACAGATTGATCGTTTTTAGCCTTTTACAAATGTGTTTTACTATTATTTTTTTCTTTTATTTGACTTTTTATTATTAATTGCATTTTATTATTGTTTTATTCTTTTATTATGGTTATTTTACAGATTGATTGTTTTTTAGCCTTATTTGACTGAATTTTATTTTTGTTTCATTATTTTCTGTTATACAGATTGATTGTATTTAACTTCATATAACCAAATTTTATTATTGTTTTATTCTTTTATTATTATTATTTTACAGATTGATTGTTTTTTAGCCTTATATGACTGTATTTTATTATTGTTTCATTATTTTCTGTTATACAGATTGATCGTATTTAACCTCATATAACCATATTTTATTATTATTTTATTCTTTTCTATTATACAGGCAGATTTATTGTGTTTTTTATAATTGTATTTTATTATTGTTTTTTTACTTCACAAGCTGATTAATTGTTTTTAGCCTTTTACAGTTGTATTTTATTATTGTTTCAATCTTATTTTATTGTATCTGCGCTGAATATGACTATTCGTATTACTGCTTGTTTTGCCTTATTATGTATCATTTATATTATTATCATGAATTGTGATCGAATATTTTAAATCATATGTTGTCAAAGGCCGTGGGCCGTAAATTATCTTAAATAAATAAATAAATAAATAAATAAAATACACATTCAATGCATTCGGTAAACTCAGCATATGACATATTGAATATGTTTACACCAGAATTATACCAGAAAGATAATTGAATAAACGAATTATTGCCCTCCTGATAAGAGAGTTTGCAATGATGCTGTTACGTTAAATATCCTGTTGTATGATTTATTTATTTATTTAGGAACAAATAACTTAAATTCACATAGAATTTCCGGATTACATTCTTCTTCTTTCCCAGCCGTTTTAATTCCAATGCTAGACATAGGCCTCCCCTTTGAATTTCCACAGATCCCTATCCTGGACATGCTGCATCCACTTGCTTCCTGCGATTGCATATCACATCTTTAATCACCTTAAAATGCCTATATTTGTACATAGATGTGTACTATTTAACAATGATAGTGTCTATAACCTACGCTCAGAGCGAATAGATTGTAATGTTATCGCTATTACGTGAATATTTTCACATGTTTTACATAAGTTCAAACACGCAACAGTCTTATCAAAGCTTTTTTTAAAGTAGTAGTACCTTTCATAGTGTTGTAATAATTGTGTAGGTATTATGATAATTGTAATTGTAATTGAACCTATTCATGCCTGATGGTGTCATTAGTGCTACATTACATGCGCTGCTAAACAATCATTCACTACTTTACATAATCTAGGAAGTGACGGTGTTATAAGGCTCGCGACCCAACTATGACGTCACGGTCATTTCCCACGTCATTAAGGTTCAAAATCGCATGAAAAATGTTAAAAAAGCGTTTTTTCCCACTTTTTGGTGTTAATTTCGCTTCAATCAAAAAACTTTTGAGTTTATTCCCTAGATTTTAATGCATATTATCAGTACAAAAAACAATTTTCTCCGCGACTTTCGGGAAACGAGTTTCTG
Organism: Ceraclea dissimilis; assembly: GCA_963576895.1. NCBI lineage: Eukaryota > Metazoa > Arthropoda > Insecta > Trichoptera > Leptoceridae > Ceraclea > Ceraclea dissimilis. Next base: position 602,124 of record OY756372.1, read on the forward strand.
TTTTTCGGAAAAAAGATCAGATGAGTTTTTCACAATTTTTTTTTTGAGTAATCTATACAAGATATAAAAAATCTTTTACAGTCATTCCCTAGATAAAGGTTCAATGTATCTATTTTTCCAAAGCATATTAAGTAACGGCTGTCGAGATCTAAGGTCTCCCGTTTTTAGAAATTTTTTAAATGTCAGTATGCATACTCTTAATAAGTATTATACCTTTACCTGCCCAGTGCTTATTATATCTCTGTGATGTCAGCCTCTCTGTCTTTCTGGAAAGTGATGGAATAAGTGACAGCTAACGCTAACTTAATCGATGATAAATATATACAATTATTTATAAGTTGTATTGTTTTAGAATGCGGCGAATTGTTTTCTTATTTCATTCTGTTTCCGTATTCCATAACATAATTAGTTTTTAAGTTAATGGTGTTTTGTTGTTTAGTTTACTACATATACCACCACAGTATATCAAAATAATGGGGTAACCAGTGAATGCTGTGTTTCTGTGAAAACACACACAACATTACCTCTACGCAAACATTTGCGTGACATTCAGATATGTAGCGAACCCCATTGTTGAAAAATATGTTAAAATGTTGTATGGGAGTTTTATAACAAAGATAGATATTATATATTTTTATCACACTTTTATATAACTTCGTCTGTCGTTACTGGAGTTATTGTGTGCGTATAAATTTTCCTTTTTCAAAGTTTGCTGTTTCCTCTTCAAATGTCCCAGCACCTTGAAATTTTGCACACATATTTGCTTTAGGACCTTTAGGTTTAAAATTGTAGTACTGTTTTATCATAAATGTTTTTAAATGAGTAAATTTTAATTAAGTAATTAAATTATTATTTGGAGAAATATAAGTATGATTCTTTAAAGCTTTTTACGATAAGGATTGTGAATTGCAATAGCGTATAACCATAGAATTAAAAATCTTAAGTAAAATATTTTCTATAATTTTCTGTTTTTATTTTCTACAATCATTATAACACTTATAGTGACAAATAAGTGTGGGCAAGTAATTGATTTAGTTCCAGTACACAATAAGTAGAAATCATTAAATTGTAATGTATGATTTGGTTGTGCAATCCTTTGTCCAACGACACAAAATGTGAATTGCATATGCATTTAGTGTGCAATCGATTTCACAGTCTGTATTTCAGATGTGATTATTGTCTAGACTAGAGGGTACGTTGTGTAATACTAAATTTAATATAATTTCCTAGACGTTATCTAATTTCCTAGCTATTTGTATATCAAATAGATAATAAAGAAATTAAAAATTATTATATATTATTAAAATATTATTATTATATAAAATAAACTGACAAATGTAATTACATTATAATTCATGTTTGATATAAAATACTATTGTTTAAGGGGCGATATGTTCTCAGAGAGTAAAAATCGTTTTATTATCGCTTCAATTCTTACGAATTCTGTATGAGAGAACCAATTTTGGCTTATAGTGTAAAAAAGTGAACGAATATCAATAAAAAAATTACTGAAGTCAGTGCGTCTTACCTCAAACATTTTATCAACCAATTTACAGCATTATATCTAACAAACTACGTGAATAACGTTAAGTTTCAGTAAATTTCAGAGGTAACTTTGAAATGATTTTTTATGGAGCAAATTTACAAAACTTTAGTTTCTAACCGCTAAAGTCACTAATGCTGGATTTCACCAACTTTTAATGTGAGGAATAGCGGTGATGGAGGAGCCACCTAGCACAAATTTCGTATGAAAAATAATGATAAGTGGCTCCTATCTCCGCTATTCCTCACCTAAGAAGTTGGTGAAATCTAGCATATATCTATCAAAGTACAAGAATAATTTCAAGTTTCAGTAAATTTTGGAGGTAACTATGGAATTATTTTTTATTAAGACATTTTACGAAAATTAAATTTATAACCAAGAGAGTCACTAAATCATATTCTCATTTATCCATGTTTTAAGTCTTAGGATGATATCTTCGGTATTAGCTGAGTAATTTAACTTTTCCCGTCGCAATTTTTCCAATGTTCAGTTATTATGGCTCCTCAATATTATTATCTGAACCATTTGATTGGAATTTATATTTAAATTTAAATAATAATAGCATAAATATTCCAGAAATTCAAATTAAAAGAGGAATCTATCAAGGTGATTCGCTAAGTCCACTATGGTTCTGCTTGGCTCTCAATCCTCTATCAAACTTATTAAAAGATTCTAAATACGGGATTAAAATCAACGGAAATGTACGCTCTAATATAATAATATCACATTTAATGTACATGGACGATATTAAAATTTTCGCGAAATCGGATACTGATCTACAAAAATTAATTGATATAACAAAAACTTTTTCACAGGATATTAAAATGTCTTTTGGGCTAGAAAAATGTAAAACAATACACATTGAAAAAGGCAAAATTATTGAATGTCAGGATATAGTTACAAAATATAAAATTAATAATATGACTAATAACGAGATATACAAATATTTAGGCTTTCCGCAATCTAGAGATTTAGACCATACTAGTATTAAAAATAATATTATAAAAGATTTCAAAGAGAGATTAAACAAAATTTTTAAATGTGATCTATCAGCAAAAAATATAGTCAAAGCGGTAAACACTTGGGCGATCCCATTATTAACATACTCTTTTGGCATAATAAAATGGAGCAAAACCGATTTAAATAATTTAGAAAGACTAATAAGAACCCAATTAACCAAAAATAGATACCATCATCCAAATTCCGCGAAAGAAAGGTTGTCTCTGCCTAGAAGTATAGGTGGTAGGGGATTTGTAAACATAACCGATTTACATAATAATCAAATAGATTCTTTAAAAACATATTTCATTACTAAACAAAATCATTCAATTATGCACAAAATTATAGTACAGGCCGACAAAAATCATACGCCTTTAAATTTAAATAACGAAATAGTAGGTCCGCGTAATAATTATTTAAATGAGCTTTTAGTAGCTTGGGGTAGGAAAGAGATTCACTCCAGACACCTCAATGATCTTAACCAGTCTCATGTTGACAAATTTGCGTCAAACAGATGGTTGATTATTGGGGATTTGTTTGGGGAGACTGAGGGGTTTATGCTAGCGATTCAGGATCAGGTAATTAAAACAAAAAATCATCAAAAATATATAATAAAAGATACAAATATAATAGATGATTCATGTAGGAAATGTCTCGCTAAACCGGAAACGATACAACATATAATTTCGGGTTGTTCAACAATAGCGCAAACTGAATATACATATAGACATAATCATGTGGCAAAAATAATCCACCAAAATTTAGCTATAAAATATAAATTAATAAATTCGAGAAATATAATTCCATACTATAAATACAACCCGGAATCGGTTTTAGAAGATCAAAATTATAGGCTCTATTATGATAAAACAATTATAACAGATAGAACAATACATCATAATAGACCCGATGTAGTTTTACATAACAAACAAACTAAAATTACTTATTTAATTGACATCGCTGTACCAAATACATTTAATATTCAAACAACCGTCGCAGAAAAAATTCGTAAATATACAGAATTAGCAGGTGAAATAAAAAATATTTGGCATTCTAGGTCGGTATATATAATCCCATTAGTATTATCAGCTACAGGTATAATACCAAAATCGCTAATAAACAATTTAAAAAAATTAGATTTACCGGAAAATTTATACATGAAAATGCAAAAATCGGTCATTATTAATACTTGCAATATTGTAAGACGATTCCTAAATACTGATATTTCAGGCACAATGCTTGTATTTTAGGCCCCGCGCATCTGAGCCTAATCCTGTGATATCCGTGATATCTGGATAGGTGAATTTTTCCCAGTATTAGGCTGATGAGTTTATATGTGAATCATGAATGATAATATGTAGACTCTTCTGGCTGATAATACTGAGAAGTGTGTTGGCAAAGTCATGCCTCCGCGTATAAAAACTTGATACTCGGTGACTTCCGATATCATGCCCCATTACCTTATCATTTCGCAAATGATAACAATTATATGTTGAGAAATTGTCCATTTTTGCAAAGTACTTTTCGCTAGAAATGTTTGCTATTGTTTACCTAATAGTTCTTGTACCCAGCGTTGCCCAAGGAAGTGAATAAACAAACATACAAAATATATTTTCACTTGCATTAATTACTACTACTGCTACGATACAGTTTTTTGTGTAATATTGTCAAAATCATACAAGGTTTTGCCTTCCTTATGTATTCCATATTATAGCAAATATTTTCATTCTGATAGCCCGCTAGTAAGACCGCGCGCTAACAAAAAAACGTTTTTAGCACTTTTAAATAACGAGCAACCTAACAAACGTGACCAAACAATACGCGCCAACCCCAAAAAAGCACCTGGTATTTGGTAAGTTTTCCATATTTTAATGGGTGATGGCAGAACAAGGAAAAAGGTTAGTAAACATATTTGTGACAACTTGTGACCTTTCTTGTATTTTGTTCCAGATGGGCTGTGTCCACGGTGATGACCAGACAGAACAGGATACCAGGAGTGGGAGATGGTGAAGTGGACAGCACTGCGGAGCCTCCCCTTATCTTGGCCCTTATACCACTGTGGGACATGTGTAACCATGTGCAGGGAGAGGTCTGTACCATTCCCTAATTAATCACTTCTTTCAAGTTGCATAAACTTTCTTCAGCTGCTCATCTTGTGATTATCATAACCTCTGGATTGTCTATCGATCTATCTATCCCATCATAGTGTATCCCTTTCGGGGTATAGATGAGGGAAGACAAAGCGCCACACACTTTTATCCTTACATACATCTCTTTAAAAGCTGGTCAATTAACTCCAGGAAACTCTTGGACTGTCAGTGTTTCCAAGTATTTTGTGACATTCAGAATGGATGGCGAACCTCACTGCTGAAAAAGATGTGAAATGTCTTGTGTGTTTTTTTACGAGCACGTCATTCTTGCAGGACTTTCAAATGAATATCAAAATATATTGGGGGCCAATTCTACAACCCTGGGGGACTCCTTATATTTTTCCTAGTAATAATAAAAATGGATTTCCACCATGTATCATTGGTACCTGAGAATACTCTTAATGATGTTCTTTCACTGTTGTACATTCCTGTATCTTTCTCCATGCACCATTCGTATTGCAATGTCACACTGGATTTAAAATGAATCTGTTTACAATGTCCACAGATCACAACCGGCTTCAACCGAGACTCTGATGAGGCGGAATGTTTCGCCCTCAGGGATTTCAAGAAGAACGAACAGATTCTCATCTTCTACGGAGACAGAAACAATGCGTACTTCTTCTTATACAATGGGTGAGATATTATTATGTGACAGTAGCGCCATCTATGTGAGCAATTGTGAAGTAATATATTGTGTGGTTTGCGATATTTATTGTAGATGTCTCTTATGTATGAAACACGATCTTTAAATATTGTGTACGCCACTTTGCTTGCGAGGTAGGCAGAGGGAAAATAATGTCACTCAGTCCTTTCCTTATACTCCGTGCTTCCGTGACATTTGTGCAATTCATTATTTATAAAACTACCCCATTTTAGAGTGCTGTTGTTAATCATTGTCTCACGTCGTGTCCCTTGCAGGCTGGACAGAACGCCTGACCACTCTTTCCTATCACACACTCCTTGCTCCCATCACATTCATGCAGTTTGCATACTCCCCGATTTTTCTTACTCAAATCGTGTTCATCCTTGAGAATCTGGTTGACGTGTTCGGTCCAGATTAGTCTCGGACTTCCCTGCTTTCTCGCACCTTTTCGTTCACCCATATACTACATCTTTTTAGTCATCCTGTCGCCATTCATTCTCTCGACATGTTCAAACCATCTTAGTTTATTCACTTTCATCCTTGTCACGACAGCCGTCTTACAGTCACTCACCTCTCTGGATTATATCTCCTAGACACATTTTGTCTCACAAAGTCCAAATTTAGTTGTTGCAACCATACATTAATAATATATGCTGGAACCTTTTCATTCTCAGTTGACTATCTGCTACTATCTTCACTTTATACAAGACAGATAAATGAATTTAGTTCTTTAACCAAAATTCAAGTAGAATTTGTTGTATTGCTTCAGTTTTGTGTATGAAGACAACCACCACGACAGTATGATGATCACTCTGGGTGTGAGCCGAGGAGACCCACTCTGTGAGGAGAGGAAGAAGGTGCTGCAGAGGGCGGGGGTGGCGGGGAGCTTCTTCAACTTGCACGGGGGGCCACTGCCGTGTCTCAGCGGAGAGGTTATAGCCATGGCCAGAGTCATGTCCATGAAAAAAGGTTTGTCATGGTTCAGTACAAAATAACAGTATAACTCTTTTTATACCACTCACTGTTTGTATGACAGCAGAGCCATAGGAATCATAATAAGCTATCTATCTATTCCTTCAACCCCCTCGTGGGGTAGGCAGAGAAGATATAATACCAGACTGCTCTATCCCTACAAACTGTTCCGTCTCACTAATGCAATTTATGACAACCACTCTCCGATTATGATACTCACTCTCGTGGTCTAAAGGTTAGACAGATTTTTTTATTTGTAACTTTTTTCATACAATTGCTTGTTATTTTCAGAGCATCTCGCCATGTGCTTGGAAAGCGAGACACCCATGAAGCTCCTTGAAGAATGCTCTCTGCCTGGTCTGGAGGAGGTGGAGAAGGCAGCTTATTCATACATCAACACACGATGCAAGCTGTTGCTCCTTCAATACACTAAGAGTTTGGAGGCTGCGGAGCAAGCCATGAAGCAACTGTCCATGGAGGAGAAAAATTGCTCTAAACACAGGTAATAAATAATTGAGTCATAAACATACTATCAAAAATATTAATCTGATACGTTGGATTATTTCGGAGTCAATTTTATCAATTAAAGAAGATTTCTAAATAATTGCTGTTCTTGACTCTGAGTTCCGACTGCTTAAATATGACCTATCTGTTTTATCTATGAAATGTGGTTTGAATGATATCTTACACATAGGCTCAAACATCGCACTAGGGTTGTATATCAAATTGCTGCAAACCCCCTGTCTTCCGCTCCTCCGGTTTTTCACGTTTTTTAGGAACGTGGCAAGAGATAGGAGAAAGTGCTCAAAGACAAAAATAATCCTTACTAAATTCTCTACAAAAAAAATTCTGTGCATTTTTTACGTAGAACTAGTAGTTTACCCGCAATGGACAGTCAAAATACCAAATTTTTCACATTCTTATTCAATTTATTCAAAATTAACAGCTTTTTTTGATATTATATGACTTAATTATACGGTTTTCTTGTTTGTGAAAAATCCGAATACTTTTCTGTGCACTTTACAGTACCTAAATTAGTTATGTCTTTCCCATTCCCATTTCTATTTCATTCTCGAATATAATTTTTATTGGAAAAGCCTAACAATTTCTTCAATATTTTCCAGATCGCTCATAGACCAGCTGAAGCAGACTGAAATGAAGATATTACAAAGAGTCGTGGAACACACGGACCTCAAGATTGAATGTCTCACTGGTGTATAACAATAATATGGAACAATGTTTTACCTTGGGGGATTTAGACACATTTTGAATATTTGTCTATGCTTCCGAGTCGTTTGTTGATTTGCTTACGCTTACATTTGATAATAATATTTTTTACACAAGTCGCTTTGAAATGCCAGCGTTTTTTATGTTAAGAGTCCTACATCCTGAAATAAGTTTTACATAGTACATAGCAGTGGCGAAGAATGGATTTTTGTAGGAGGGGAAGCCAGGAGTTAATTTTTATTGCATTACGTCAGATTAGACCTATTATTTTTTTACCCTAAATACAAAAGGTAACTCGACGGGAATAATACCCTTAAGACCTTTGCCACTGGCACACAAGTACCTATTAACTGATCTTTTACAGTATGTCAAAAAAGAGATAGTATCTTCAGTAAAGTCTGTTAAAAAGATATGGTTTTCTTTGAGGACCCCTAGATGTTAGCTTTTTGACAACCACAGTGGCAACACTTGTAAAATTTCAATACAAATGTCGGTGTTGCCAGCAAACACAATTATAGTTTCACATTAATGTGAAACCATGTCTTCCTTGACAGACGTAAACCAAATGAATAAGAAATGTTATGTTATTCGTTGTGTTTGTGTTATTCAAGGCTTGTACGACTTTAACACGCGGTAATGGTAATATTTATTAGATGTAAGAATTTTCTAGTCTGCATTTTCATTGTGTTTCATTCACGTTCATTCATTTTAATGTAATTGTTATGGATTTAAAGGGGCTTCCATTACACTGGAATAGGTGATACCAAAATATATTTGTTCGTAATGTAATACAAAAACAGCAGTGTGATTTCACACTATTTGAGAGCAAATTGAAAAAACGTTTTATCTAAATTGCTGTTGTTGACTTTCATATATTGCAGATTGCTCTATTTGTTGAAATCAAGTCATATTTTATGTTTCAAAGTCATATGGATTGGTATATTTGGAGAGGCACGGCGGGATTTGACAAAAGGCTGAGTAGGTCAGGACTATGGTCAGCAGCCCTCAAATGGCGGCGTTGGCTCCCTCGAAACAACAAACAAGTCACTTGTAGATAAAATAGAGGGAGGGGCGAAAAAGTCAGGACCTATTCCTATGAAAAGTGTAAATCCGGCTCTGTGGAGAGGTATGATCAGTTCATAGTCGACAAAGTTAAAAATGGTCGACGCATTTGTTCCAGCTGTTAGACAAAATGTATGGAATTTGACATTTGCTACGAAAGAATCGATTCTAGAGTTCATTACGTAGTACCAACTGTAAGATTATAAAAATAAAACTCACACTGTTTATATTGTTGTAAATATATTGTCATGTATAGAAAATTTATTAGAAATAAATAGTAAAATAAAATTGTCACATACTTTACCTTACAATAATTTCTAAACTAAGTACATATTTCTATAATTATAGTAGGTATCATCTTTCATATAATTTATTCTTATACTATACTACAGTTTATTATATTAAATTCTACAGTTTATTTTATCATTACGTACTAAAGATATTTTCTTAAATAATCACAGATGTACACAATAAATTTATTTTTATTAAATTAGTACTAAGTACTACATAAATATATATGAAATTATTATAAAACAGTGGTCGTTGCTTAATGTAATCGCAGAAAATGAAAAAAATCGGTTCATGTTATCAATCGGTTCATGCTTATCAATCAGTTCATGTTATCAATCAGGGTTATAATGTTATCAATCGGTTGATGTAATCAATCGGTTCATGTTATTGATCGGTTCATGTTAGTAATCGGTTCATGTTATCAATCGGTTCAAGTTCACAATCGGTTCAAGTTAACAATCGGTTCAAGTTATCAATTTTCGTTAGTCACAAATCACATCACACTGGATTGTAGAAAAAACTGGTTATTATTATCATGTATCGCAATTTTACAATAAGTTCCCCCTAGTGAACAATCCTGTATGATTTATTATATGCACAATTTTCATTTATATTCCGCTTTCATTTAAAGAATAAATGTGAAAAAAAAGTGAATACAAATGCCAATTCTTAAGAAATTCTTCAAATTTTTTTTGAAATGCGCTCTTTGAGTAAAAGAAATTGGATAGCGTTTTTGAAAAATTGTGTATTTTGACAGCGGCACTAGATTTTGAGTAACCCATTTTTTGTAACCTTCTTTTAATGTTTCCGTCCACTTATTGTTATGAAAAGTTGCTGGTTCCAGATCGATCACATTAAGTCCACTGTAATATCTTACACAAATTATATTCAAATTACGTATTATTTATGTTTTCCGTTGAATAAGTTCAAGTAAGATTCATGAATCTGATGGAAGGCTAGATGGGTGTGTATCGCTTTGTCCTCTCTGCTTACCCCTCAAGGGCCACAAGGATTTAGTGTAGAAGTTATACCAAAGATCTCAAAGACAAACCAAGTATAAATCTTATTTGAACTATCAACAGATTCGTTAGTATTCGTAAAAAAAATTGCATTATTTTTTCAATATTCCGACATTCAAAGGAGGGGAAGTATTTATTTATTGTCAAAAAATACTAATCCTCACTTTATGTCCTTTTCCTTTCCTTTCTTTTCCTTTCCTTTTTATTACCACACTTTTATTTCCTTTCCCTTTTATTACCACGCTTTTACTGTATTCATTACTCTTTAAATTTTATTAACTTCCCTATGTCCCAGCACCTTGAAATTTTGCACTCAAATTTGCTTGAGTTGACAGTTTAAAATTGTAGTACTGTTTTATCATAAACACGTTTCAATCGATAAATTTTAAATTTAATTTAATTTTAATGAGGAATATAAGCGTGGTTTTTAAAAAGGGTATTTCGATTACTTATTTATAATTTTGTATAAACTAACTTTAACATTATTTATTGCATTAACTCTTATGATAACTAAATCTAACAAATATTATGTATTATTTTATATTTACACAATTGTTAAATAAAGGTTTCTATTGAAAGACTTTTGCTATTTCATTTTTTCTACACATTTTCAGACCTGAAACTTTTTGGCAAACAGTAGTGCCTATATTATTGGAAATTTTTAGGTGATTTTAGAGAATGGAATCATAAATGCAAACCTTACAGTAAATGATGTTTTTAGATAGTAACATTTCATTTCAGTTTTTCCTCAACAGAGACGAGAGGCATCTTCATTCACATAATGTAGCGTTATGTGAACTCCCTTGGGAAGGACTTACGAGTCGGCTTCTGAACACCCATCCTGATGCCATCCAAGATGACTCTCGTCTCTGTTGGGGAAAAACTGTAATGTATCTCTGTCTGTGCAATGCAGATAAATCTGGTTCAATACCTAAAATGATTTAGGTATATCTCAAATCATAGTAACAATTCAGTTGTCGAGAATATTCCTGAATTGGGGGTAGCCGGCAGAGATCGCAGCCCTGCGATAAGCTCGCCCTAGTGAACAAATGTTGTGATTTATATTTGTAATTTTTACATATCTGTGTATGTTCACCAAAAGTGTAAAAAAATAAAAAAAATCATATGAATGAACGTAGGATATTTTTAACAGGGCTTCCCAACAATTCCAGCACGAAAAAACCACCAAATTTTGCAGCAGTCAGTGAAAAAATCGGCAAAGGTTTGGTTATTTTGGTTATATCTAATTATTTCAATCATTTTCTGCATCACTTTACAATTGCGGTTTTACATTTATAACTCCATTTTTTGCTACGGTTTTTGAATGCACAGAAAAATTAAAAAAAAAAACTATTATAGTGTATTTTTTTAGAGTTGCCGATGGTCACCACTCTTTTTGGTGCTGAATCACTCGTTTTCAGGTGCACTGCCTTATTCCTTAATGAATCTCTTAATTTTGTCTTTAGTTATATGACTAAAAATGTTTCCACAATACTTAAATTCATAATGACATAAAAATTTTGATAAAAATATCGAGTCGAAACCATGAAGTTAGGAACCTGTATTGTTGTAGCGTGATAGAGAATGCAAGTCAAATTATTTTGTCCACCATCCATACGTTAATATTTTAACACAGGTAAGTCAAAGTAGTAGATATGGACGAATAACGTTAAAAAATAAAGAAAAGTACTGACGCCGTCCCTTTATGAAGTATGAAGACGGAGGTATGGAGAACATAACATAATTTTTATGGAACGTAATTAAGTCTTACTACAAACCATACTAAAGAGTGATCCCTCTCCGTACCGCTGTCTTTTTTTTAATGTTTATCGAAATAAACCCAAATACACCTTTGTACACTTCACGGTAAACTTGAAAAGCTTGTGTCGTGAAGTGGAGTAGGTCTTCATCGGGGATCGAGCCCGCGCCCACTGGATTAACAGTAGTGCGCCTTACTAACCAGGCTACCGACTACCGAGAGGTAAGAACCAAAACCTCTACGTATGGATGGTCACAGGACTTTTTTTTAATTTTGAATGTTGAGCATGTTTTATCAATTGTTTAAAAATACAGCATTCCTAATTCTATGGACAAAACCATTTGAAAATCTCATAATAATAAAATATTCTGTCAGTCACTAGGTACTTCAATAGAACAAGACTATGGCTGAAGACTTCTCGCATTGTTCCCGTTACTTTATTCTCCCCTTGTGCTGGACGTAAGTGTGGAACATGTCCTCGCCGTGGTGCGCCGCGCTGCGGGGGTTCCTGAGGCGGTTCCACGCCGCCACCAGGGCACCAGACATGAGACAGAGCAGCACGCAGCCTGTGGCGATGATGGTGGTGAATAGAGATGACTTCATGCAGGTCTGATTTGGATCTGGGGCACCTGAAAAAAAAACAAGGTATTTTGATGTATCTGTAGATTTTTGACCGCTCTCATACTTCTATCTATCTGTCCCCTGACGCCACATCCCTTTCGGGGCTGGCAGAGTAGACAGAATGTCAGACTACTCTAACCTTACACACACTTAGTGCTTCAACACATTCATGCAATTTACGGTTCATTTTATTCAAAATGTGACTATCCTTGAGCATCGGGTCCACATGGTCGAGCCAAGTAAGTCTTGGATGGCCGCGTTTCTTTACATCTCTTCCTTCGCCTTATCATTTTGTTATTCATCTTCCTACATCAGGACATCCTAACCATCTCAACTTGTTCACGTTCATTCTAATTACAACATCCGTCTTGGCCATCAACTCGTCTGCGAGTGATCTTAACAAAATGAAACACTTACTAGTGGTCTGATTCCCTCTAAATTCCTCATCATCTTCTCCTTCCTGTAGCACCCTGAGTGACTGGAAGAGATTGATATTTTCAGAGAGGGTTGGAGGAGCCACGCTGCTGCTGGATACTTCGCCTTCCACGGCGCGTCTGCGACGGTGTGTCTTTACGTTTCTCCAATGGCATGGTTGACTCTGGAATTACAGAATAAATTATATTAGGAACTTTCGAAAAAACAAATAAGGATCTTGACGGGACACTGAAGACTGGTGAAAAACATGTTCAAGATTGGACTGTCAGATACCCTAGTAGATTCCGCTCACAAAAGAAGTCACGCCCTTGGAGGGCCACTTCTGAACTCTGAGAAGGTAGGCTTCTCGCACCAAGACAGATCGTGAGCTACATGAGGCGCGTAGGCACTCGAGGATGAGATGTAACATCGAAGGATGTCACAATACTTATATCTTGGTCGCAGTGACACAAGGGATTACTGGTTTCTTGGCCTTAAGAAAATCGTATCTAATACTTACTGGGCATCTTCCGTGACACATCCGTACATCACACTCTATGTACAGAGCAGGGGATCCTGTGAAACGGAAGGTCTTCATGTAGGCGAATACTTGAGTCTCAAAGACACCACTCTCGGACCAGGAACCTCGGAAGCGAGAGATCAGTTTGTCATCTACGGGGCATCTGTGACAGAAAAAGAATGGATTGAAATCAGTCGAGATCATTTTATTTCGAATACTTACAGGTCCATTTCACTCTATAATTTTGCTTACCCAAACTCATCAATCAGCTGGATCTTCTTTGTCCCGCCATTGTGAGCATAACAGTCATTCACGACAATGTCAAATCCATCTGGAAAACGTAAAATAATGATCAAATTATAGGCAACATTAAAATGGCAGTTAGCACTGGGCTGGTCACATAGCCAGACATCTAACTAAAAGATAAATGCTTAAAAAGAGTCGTAACCTGGAGACCAATTGGATGCAGAGACCCCAGAACAGGACATTGTGAAAAGCAATGGAAGATACCTTCGTCCAAGAGTGGTTGGGAAAAGACTGAGAAGAAGAACTAGAAATTGCTTTGAAGTATCCCTCTTATGCCTACATGATTTCAAAACACTGGATGGAAAAAAAATAATTGAAATCTAAATAAGGAGTGAATGATGTTAAACTGACCATATTTGCTCCGCATGTAAATAATGAGGGTCAGGGGATCTCCCACTCTGACTGGTCCAGCTACACGCGCTCCTTGAGTTCCATACCCCGTCCTGATTTCCATATAACATTCTGGCGGTTGGAGAGTGAAGACAACTGGGTTTCCAGTCGCCACCCTGCAAAAAAAGACAAAGTATTTTACATTGAAATCCATGGGGAAGAGATCAATAAACGAATTCAATGGAGTCTGCTCTAGAGTCTAGATCTATGAGATTGACTTACTCTACGTCTAGGAACGGAAATGTGACGGTCTTCCAGAAGTCGTATCCATATTCGCAGGTTACTTTGAAGTGTTCATCGTATTCTTCTTCGATCAAAGGATTGTACTGAACCGTTACCGTGTTCCACATGAAATTTTTCTGTAACATCAAAGATACTATTTATAAAACTGTTAGCAAGTAGATAAGAACACTCTGGAATTGGACAACCTGGGTTCTAAGGCTCTTGAAAATAGGCATTCACTCATAAAATCTCCATGAAATATAGGCACTTCATTAGGCATGAAATATAGGAACATTTTTTTAAAGAATCCATTCCTGAAAATTGTTTCGAATAAGAGCATTGGATCATCTTACAGATGGTGCCTTCCTGGGGTCTTCTTGTCTTGTGTTTTTCCCAAGGGTTCCACATCTGTTGAGCTGGATATAGAATTCATAGTAATCTCTCCCAGATCCGTTGATGTACATACATTCTGGATCGTAGGCGTAACCTGGAACATTGTTGAAAGAATTTTAGCATAGTATTTTCCAGTGTTGTGACTTGAATGAAAGTGAACAAACTGAGATGATTGGGACATGTAAAGAGGATGAATGATGAAATGATGAAAAAGAAAATACACATGGGAGAAAGAAGAGGTGCAAGGAAGCGCGGCCGTCCAAGAACCACATGTCTTGTCCATGTATACCAATATCTCAAGGATGGACGTATTCTGAGTAAAAGGAATAGTAGAGAATGTGACGGAAGCAAGAAGTGTGTAAAAGGATAGGAAAGTCTGGTGATCTTATCTCTCTGCCTACCCAGCAAGGGATGCGGCTTGAGGGGATAGAATGGAATTTTCTATTAAAACTGGAATTACTGCGACAAACCCAAATTGATCTTTGAACACTCGAACATAAAATTAGATTAGCTCATGTTTTTGGAACCGATCAGGCTGAAAATTTACTATGTTATAATTACCTGCAGAGTAAACCAATCCAGCGAATGATCCATTGAATCCAACTCTTATCTTCATGTATTCGTCTTGGCACTCTGCTTCAATATCTGAAAAAAAGATGTGAAAACATTAGTACTTTCTGTTCTTACCGGTTTTAGGCCTTTGGACTTTCAAAAGCTTTTTTTTAGCAACCAGCGAACAAACTACTTCCCAAGATATAAACGAATTAGGATTGCTATATGTAAAATTTCAATTGATAGAACGATGAATAACATTTAAAACTAAAGAAAAGTAAAAAGACAGCGGTAAGGAGAGAGGGGCTACTTTTGGTACATGAGTACTTAACTACCTTCCATAAGGAAGCCTTACACTAATAAGGAAGGACTTTTGGAAAGTCTAACCCTAAGGGGGTGAAAAATAGGGTTGAAAGGTTTTAAGAGTACCTATACAGTATTCAACCTGACCCGTACGAATATCTCGGAAACCAGACGTGGTGCAAATTTGACATTTGGCATATACAGGGTGTCCCGTAAATCAACGTCATCCCGTGAAGGGGTGATAGACCAGCTCATAAGCTACCAGAAAATCGAAATATGACCTTACTAAAAATCGCTCATTCTCGAGATATCGGCACTTTTTTGTTTTTCGTGAAATTCGACACCTTCGATCAGTTTTTCGATGGCCACGGTCACAAAATTCAATATTATGGGATTAAAATTTTTGATTCGTAATCCTGAATAATTCAGCTATTTGATTATTGTCCAAAATAAAACATATTAGTTCACAATTTTGAAAAAAAGAACATCGTTTCCGCCTCTCGAGCTTTTTGTTTTTTATTAGCAAATTTCGACTCCTTTACACTGTAAAAATTTTGTATGACATTAAGCTGACAAATTATATTAAAAACTTCCTCATTTAGTGTATTTTTAAAAAAGGTACAAAACTGGATATAGTTCCCTTTACAAAAAAATATATTCCTGTTTTACTTCAAAAGGTCCTCATTATAAAAAAATCAAATGCAGGGTTATAGCTTCCTTATGTCCAATATTTGGACAAGTGATAGAGAATGAAAAAATATGAAAAAAAGTTCAATAAATGAATGTCAAAAAATCAACCGTTTTGGAGTTATGGTCTTTTGAAAATAGAGGAGTATGAAAATTTCTCATTTAGGTTTTTTGCCAATAACTCTTAAACTACTAACTCGATTTTGACAAAATAAATTAAAAATCATTGGAAATAATTTAGGCTTACGATAAAGTTCCCAATTTGAGGCTTATTCTTCATATTTTTGTGATTATTCTGTTAAGAAACATGTATTTTTGTGAAATAATGATATTATTTTACAGAAATTTCACAAGATTCTAAAGAAAAGGCCACAAATTAAGATCTTTATCGAAAGCCTATTTTATTTACTATAATTTGTCGTTAGTTTTGTCAAAATCGAGTTAGTAGTTTAAGAGTTATTGGCAAAAAACCCAAATGAGAAATTTTCATACTCCTCTATTTTCAAAAGACCATATCTCCAAAACGGTTGATTTTTCGACATTCATTTATTGAACTATTTTTCATATTTTTTCATTCTCTATCACTTGTCCAAATATTGGACTTGAGGAAGCTATAACCCTGCATTTGATTTTTTTTATAATAAAGTCCTTTTGAAGTAAAACAGGAATATCTTTTTTTGTAAAGGGAACTATATCCAGTTTTGTACCTTTTTAAAAACTACACTAAATGAGGAAGTTTTTAATATAATTTGTCAGCTTAATGTCATACAAAATTTTTACAGTGTAAAGGAGTCGAAATTTGCTAATAAAAAACAAAAAACTCGAGAGGCAGAAACGATGTTCTTTTTTTCAAAATTGTGAATTAATAGGTTTTATTTTGGACAATAATCAAATATCTGAATTATTCAGGATTACGAATCAAAAATTTTAATCCCATAATATTGAATTTTGTGACCGTGGCCATCGAAAAACTGATCGAAGGTGTCGAATTTCACGAAAAACAAAAAAGTGCCGATATCTCGAGAATGAGCGATTTTTAGTAAGGTCATATTTCGATTTTCTGGTAGCTTATGAGCTGGTCTATCACCCCTCCACGGGATGACGTTGATTTACGGGACACCCTGTATAGATTCTCCTATCGATATTGGCAATAGGGTGAGGTGGCTATTTTTCTAAAATTTCTTTAGGAAAGATGACAAAGGGCATAATATATACTTATAGAAATTTATTCTTAACCGGTGTTTGGTCCATTTTGTTACGCAATATGAGACACAATTTGATGAAATTAAAAGATTCACACAATGATGAAAATTCCTCTTGAGTTGTTGAGGTTATGTTCGCGGTTGAGTTGCCGTGGATTGCTCAACACTCGAACGTATTTAGTAACTAAACTACTGTACTAAGGAACTCTTCATCAGACCATATGCAACTACTTGAGCAGTCAGGGCCAAATCTTTGTCTTAAAGGAAATTGTATGGAGATGTTTATCTATACCACCGTAGTTCATATCAGCGCTGTATGTATTACGAGTAGGTATAGGCATGGGCGTAGCCAAGGGGGGCCTCCCCTAGAGATTGGAATATGTATATCTTTTTTTTCGTATTAAATGATAAAACCTCACAAAAAATCATATTACCAACACACATTTTTTCATCATATCATAAATTTTCTAAAATTCGTATACAAATCCATCAGTTTCATAAAAAAATCGTCTGCGGTGCTATTTATTGTCTTAGTTTTAGTAAAGTATTAGGTATATACATTTTCAAATAATCAAACCACATCACGACCTTCTTCAATATGTCTCACAAAAAAAATCGCATGCGTCGCCATTTACGCCTTTTTTAAGTTACATATATTTTTTTCAATTTTTGTTGCTTTCCCCCCCCCCTAGCTCCGAGGCTTGCGACGCCCATGGGTATAGGTAGAATCTACCTACTTACATTCTTCACAATGGTTTCTATTATTCGACTAATTACAAAATTGGTACGAATTATTTGGAAACCTTTACGTTGGTACTGTATGGTACCGCATCGAACTATTTCCTATATCCATATTAGGTCCAATTCCAGTAACTTTTTGAACTAAAATAATATAAGAATATGAAGGACAGCGCTAAGTAGAGGGAGTCACTATTTAGTATGACTTATTTTTTTTTATTTACGAATTTTATTCTTGTATATACAATGTAGTATTCCCACAACAGTGTAGAAGAATTAAGGAATACATGGGTACTTAATATACATGAAATTCGACAACACAGCCGTCACTCCTCGTGGCGTAGTGGATATGATCCCTACTATGCGAGACGAAGGTTTGGGTTCGAATCCCAGCCGGGGTGAACTGAAATGGCGAATGTTTCTCGAGTGTAATAAGAGGTCGGTCGTAAGCCCGACAATGTTCATCCTTAATTCTTCTACTTTGTTGTGGGAATACTACTATTTAATATGACGTTCCATGCTAATTCTTTGCAAGTGTATCTTCCACGTACGTCAATATTTCAACAATAAAACAATTAACACGAGTAACATTCAAAACTACAGAAAAGCTTAGACGCCGTGATTTGGCAGTAAGGGAACTACGATATGGAGAGAGGTAGTCATTATTTGGTGTGCGAAAATATAGGAAATTTACGTTCCACACTAATTCTACGTTAGGTTAAATACTAACATGGTATGGTGCATAAAATAAGTTAATTTGTAAACTCTATAACACATGTATAGATTCCTGACTTTATGGGTAGAACAGTAGCACTCATTGTAATTTGATATCGCCAGGCAGGGCGGCCCAAATCTCAGTCAATCATCTGCACAAGGCCTTTAGAATAATATAATGTCTTATCTGCTGCCATCACATCACAATAGCATCAGTAGTATCTACCTAGTGCCTATACAATATTATACATGCATGATGGGATGTTAGATAAGAATTACTCTAATTATACCTAGCTCTGCATTTTTTATACGTTTTTTGTAGACTTTTTTACAAGTTAACTTCGGGTTGCAGGGCCCTTAATAGGCCCTGAGTTAAAATCGTTCTGTTATCTCTCCAACTCTTTTTTTTTTGCAAATTTTCGAATAAATCAAGAATCGAAAAAAGTACCCGCTAGAGTCTCTGCGTCTCGCCTTAATCATTTGGTCAACCAAATTAATTCAACTTTCAGTAAATTTCAGGAGTACTTACTTGTAACTTTGGAGTTATTTTTTATCTACAAAATTTGCAACGATCACAATAATTTCTACTCGCTAGAGTCCAAGCACGTATCCAGACTTTTGGTTCGGGGGGGGGGACATTTATTCAATCACACAGCAATATGCGAAAGAAGTTTCCTATGTATAGGCACTAGTTATTTGCCATTTTTTCTATCCTATAGCAAATGTATCAAAAAGTTAGCGCCGCAGGCGAAATTTCTTAGAAGAATAGGTGAAATGATTAACTTGGTAATTGTTTGTATGCACTATATAGTAGGACAGGAACCGTGTAAATAGCGCCGCATGCGACATTTTTTACATAAGTTTGTATCATACGAGTATCTACATAAAAAGTCGGTACAAACATGTTATCCATGTTTTAAGTCTTAGGATGATATCTTTGTGACTGCTAAACTCAATCATGATATCTTTAGATTAGCTGAGTAATCTTTCATTTCTCGACCCAATGTTTTTCTGTATTCAGGTACCCACAACATGCATGCCTGTAAAATTATTTCAGTAATAACGAAGAATTTTAGTTTTTAATTGTGGTCATTTCGATTGTTTTTCTTTATGTCTTTATTGTATTTAAGTTAAGGTCACAAGATGGGTGGTAAACTGCCTAATAATTAGTTTTGTCTTTCATGGATGAACTGTTGTTTAGAAGTAATTACTGTGTTTTTGTCTCATTGACTAAATTCATCCGTGGGAACTGTGGAAAATACGTATTTTATAAATAAAACTGTTAGCTACTTGTTGTTAATGGCTTGCTAAATACTTGTAAGCATTAACATTGTAGTTCATATATGTATTACCATTACCTATATTGTTTATTGTACATAATAGATCGAAAACTGCTTGAGGAAATATGCTAAAAACAACAATAGATGGTACATTTTATCTGCCGATTTCTAAGTAAATACTCGTGATTTACTCGTAAAATACTGGTTTAATTTGCCTATCACAAAGTTAAAATTCAATGCAACTGGGGAATTCTGGGAAATCAACATTAACACTCAACGTACGTAAACGTTAACGGTAGCATAAAATCAGGGAGTGGTTTCTAAAGGTTCAGTCTGAGTCCTCTAATATACTGTTTGGAAAAAATATTGGATGGCGTAGGAATTGACGTTCCTTTAGCATCCAAGGGTAAGTGGGAGAGACCAACTGTTGGCTCAAGGGTAATTGGTACAAGTCGGTGAGCGATTCTGCGGTATTACTGATCCAATCTGCACTTCACGGCAAAGGTTTAAATTCTGCGAATGTCCATCGGCCACACCATTGCTACAGTTTGCAACATATGTAATATCCAGACCGACATATCGGTAAAAGTCGGATAAAAACCTCACTATTTGTGAGTCGATGTAAAATGTCTAAGGCCCCAGATGGTATAGTCTCGTAGGATTATTTTTAGGTGAGTTCGTGATCCTCTCTGATCACTATTCATAATAATAGTACAAGATATTGATGACTTACGTTGCACTCTGGTTGTGTTGTATCTAAACCTCCTATACTCTCTGTCCCACCCGTCTGGGAGTGTCTTCCACTCCAAGCCGTGACTCCCAGCTGCCACTGGTGCCTCCTGAGTGTTTCCTCTAGATCTCAGGGCCGGCACTGGGACGTATGAAGGATTGTCTGCTAGAAAGGCCACCTGGAATATAAGAAATATTTTTTAAATCAAGGGGTTTAGAATTTCTATTAGGTACCTAGTGATAAGATTGTGTTTTCATTTTGCTGACACATTAGTTTTATCTTATTTGACCCCAAAAAAATGGTAAAACGCTCTTTTTACCATTTTATCACACGATTGTTCATGCGATTTTGAACATTAATGCCGTAAATGGAAATTCTGTTGTTTAATTGTAAGCAAATGCTGCAAAACATATATGTGGATTCTATGAGTGTAAACAAATACGAGGTCTTCATATTAGTCCTACTGCTATATCAAATATTCCTAGTTTCTATCAAAAACTTTTACGGTCATTCCCTAGATTTTAATGCATATTATCAGTACAAAAAAAATCTCCGCGACTTTCGGGAAACGAGTTTCTGTCTTTCGGACATTATATTACAGTTTACCTTTTTTTTTGGGAAATCTATACAAGATATAAAAAATATTTTACGGTTATTCCCTAGGTAAAGGTTCAATGTATCTATTCTATTTTGTTCCAAAGCATATTTAGTAACGGTTGTCGAGATATAAGGTCTCCCGTTTTTAGAAATTTTTGAAATGTCGGTATGCATACTCTTAAGCTTCATAATATTTCCCCCCCAGACAGTTTTATTGCCTCCTGTAAAAGGAGAATGCTAAAAAAAAACCATGTCCGGCGCAAACGAAATGCAACTCAAATGATAGGTAAAAATGAGTAATAAATTTTGCATAAGAGGAATCATCGAAATCGATGGCTAAATGTGTTAAATACCTATTCGAAATTCAGGAGAGCATTCTCATTTAGTTGTGAGAATTTACGAGGTTTTGACTATACGTAGCGACGAAATAGGGAGCTAAAACTAATTGTTTATTGTTTATTGTTCATTATCGTCCCTAGGCCCTTGGACTCGTCAAATTTACATAGTTATAATTATAAGTAACAATAAAAAGAGTTTTGAACAATTAACAGTGGCAATGTGCCAGAAAAGTAGAATCAATGCAAACAGAGTGTAAAGGGCTCGGTTTGCATTTCGTCATACAGATAATAATATCCTTAATATAATAATGTAGGTAATACAATAATAGGTATATGCTGCATATATTACACAGCCATTCACTCTACTTAGTTTAATGTGTAGTTATCATGACTTCCACACCTCGTTATGTCGTTATAATATTAAATATATGATATCAATATGTAATATTCCACAAAACATGTGTAATTCTCACTTTACCTTCATATATTCCTAACTACACACCATATAATACATGAGTCCGTACAGCCGTTATTTGCGTTGCGTTACGAGTACATACATATGTACGTACAAAGAATTGCACCAATATTGAATTATCTATCGAATACATCTAACGTATATTGTATTATCAGCTATAACTAGTGTACAATAGGCCTGCTAAACAGGCAATTCACGTATCTAATCAAAAAATTTATGGTGGTCGGTAGCCTGGTAGGTAACGCTCTCGACTGCTAATCCAGTGGGCACGGGTTCAAAATCCGACTTACTCCACTTCACAACACAAGCTTTTAAGCTTTCTGTGAAGTGTACAAAGATGTATTTGGGCTTATTTCGACAAACCCAGATTCATTTTTTATGTAAAAAAAATTGACTTATTCTGCGTAGTGTATTTTTTCAGGCATGGTCAATGGGCATGAATGCCTTCTTATTTTTTATACATAGGTATACGCTTAGTGCCTACTTTTGTGATTTGATTTGTTATCTTTGTTATCAATATTTTTACAGGTTAATTGGAGGAAATGCAGCACTGCGATGAGGTCGCCCTAGCGGCCCTAGTGATTTGTATCAAATAAACAAATAGTGCTAGTGACATATCTAAAGGCAAGGTAATATTAATTTACGTAGAAAGAAGAAATTTAGAAATTTCCATATGGGTAATTTTCGATGTTCTTCTGTGATTCTTTCGAAACCATTAGGAATAAATCTGGGATATGACACTAATAAATTAAAAATTGAATTTATTTTATTTATAAATGTACACATCTTTAGAAACTGTACAAAATTCTTTTAAACAATAGCGACAAATTGAAGTTTTTCGCAACAGGAGGTACAGACTGCAAGCGTTTTTGCATAAACATATAATAATTTGTATATAAGTCAATCATAAAATATGCGTAGAGTGCATATAACACGGTAGTACATAATATTATCACTATTGCTAATTTACTTAATTCAGTTGCCAATTCATTTTATATTGAGTCATGTACTTTTAATGACTTAATTATGTACGCATATCTATGTATGAAATATTTGTGTATGCTAAAATAAAAAGCAGTTCGAAGCAATATTTTGAGGAATTGAACTGAAGAAGCGGTGTATTATTCACTGTATTTTTTTTTAACTTCAGGGGGATAAGTTCTAAGTAAAAATCATTCTATTATTGCTTCATTTTTTTTTAATTTTGTTCGTGAGTGTAAGCACGGAATATAACAAAATATCTCTTGTTTTAAACATTTTTATCAACCAAATTACAGCATTAGGTATATTCAACAAAGTACGGGAAAAACCTATTATATCAATTTCAGTATTTTTCAGACTTAGTTTTATTCACAAAATTAAAAAAAACACCACTGGAGCCACTAAATCATATTGTCATTTTTTGTTATGGAGCGAGTATATGGCGTCTGCTTGCGATTGTTCACATTTTATTTAATTATGGAAAAGTTGACAACTGTTTCATAAAATGTCAGTTCATTTTGTATGATTTTTTACCTGTCTACAGAATAGTTATTTATAATTATTAATTATATGAAAAATGTCGCGGAAACTAGGTGAAACTTCAACCATAATATTATAACAGTAACTGCATTATCTTATGTAGAAAATATTATTACATCAGTGTGTCAACTGTATTATTATTAAGAAGAAGCGAGACGATCATTTGTAATAGTAATACAATTGAATTGTGCGCACGTAATATGGAATATATGACAGTTGTGTAGTTGTATGATCTTGTCAAACAACAAACAATACACGTAGAGTAATTAGTTGCCGTAAAGTTAAAAGTTCACATATTATTATTTACCGAACAGTTGTTGTTTTAACGTCTGCAAATTATATCGTCGAATATTCGCCAAACAGAATACCTACAGTAGAACTTGGACTATACTGACTATACAAACTCTAATCGTAGTTACGAGTGCTCGTAAATGTAAGATTTTAATATTTCACATTATGGTATCTAGTATGTTCTACGCATTTTAAAGTTTTAGTCTTCAGGATATTTATGTGCTACTCATTTGAAATAGCCGATATATTTTTGTACTACGAAATATTTCTTTCATAATCTTGTAGGCTTTCGAAGCGTGATGGATCCATATTTTTGTTGTTGGTTCTTCGGGTTACCATGCAAAAACTACTTCATTCTGAAGATGGCAGTAGTATCGCTGCCGAAAGCCTGTCATTCAATCACTCTACACGCAGTAAGAAAACTCGAAGAACCAACAACGAAGATTTGTTTATTTTATGTTGTGAACATTGAACAACGAAGATATGCCTACATTATATAGTAATAATGGACGATGACAGTGTTCTAACTGCTTATAATAGTTATGATTTTGCACATATACATACATGTACATTATTATATTATGCGGAATTAAAAACAAAGCATATACAAGGACGTGAAAATAGAAAAGAGGAACGGAAAATAAATAAAGAAGAAATTTGAAGAATTTATGGAAACTGAAAACAAAGAAACTTCGCCACTTTGTTGAATCAAGTACCGTCCCTTAGTACTCTAAAAATATATCCTTAAATGCACCAAGTATAATATCTACTATATTCTTCCTTTCAGGTTATTCGGGTGTTGGCCGCGTGTCTGTTGATCTTGTCTAGCTTTCGGCAGCGATACTCCTGCCATCTTCAGGATGAAGTAGTGCAGTAGTGAAGTAGTGCCATCTTCAGGATGAAGTAGTCAGTACTACTTCATCCTGAAGATGGCAGGAGTATCGCTGCCGAAAGCTAGACAAGATCAACAGACACGCGGCCAACACCCGAATAACCTGAAAGGAAGAATATATATACCATGCTGCGAAAACCTACAACATCATAATATCTACTATTTTGGCATTAACTATATTGAACATATCGCGTATTTTGGCATTGACTGAATTGAACATATCGCATTATCTGAATTGTTACTTGATTTAATAATTTGTGTTTTGTAATCTCTTTGCTGTGCTGTCTATATTTCTCTATATTTCGTTTCAATAAACTTATTATTATTTCACAATTATTGTAATAAAATTAATTGAATCGACGTTCGTATGATCGTGGTTATACTGTAGTGACATAATGATTGAACTTCACGAAGTAAAGAATACTGTTTTCTTTAGCATAATGACCTTCCAAGGTAAAGAAGTGAAAGACAAGACCCCATGCCAATCATGCCATCCACCATCATCAGGCGGAGACACTTGGACCGTTAGGAAATATTCATTACTTACTTTTTTATTATTTATTTGCAGTTATTATTCTATTCTCTCTACACAGCGGAGACTAGGGCGTGCATTCCGGATTTTTTTATCTCCGGAATCTCGGAAAGATATTTCTTATATTTCAATTCACTATTTTTGACCTTTTCTATTTTTTTTAATTAATTAACTTTTGTGATTAATGTATTTTTTTATGTTTAACCAAGGCCCACAAATTCTCAATCCCTTTCATAATGGGACATTGCACGCAATTGGTTGAAGCGGCAGTCTCTCAAGCGGGAGGTGCCAGGTTCAAACCCCGGCGGTAGCGATGTATTCCACACTTTGCCATACAGGCTTTTAGCCTAGTGCAAGGTGTGCAGGAAAGTATTTGGGTTTGTGTATGCAAGCCCAGATCCTTTTTTTTTAAAAAAAAAAAAAAACTATTTATTGAGACGTAGTTGTGGTTTTCCTTCATATATATGTAATACGAAGATAGAAAAAAAGTGTGCAGAAGTTCAGTAGAATCAATGTCTACAAGAATAAACATGCTTATAAATGTCAACGAAATGCATACAAATTATTAAATTCGAAATAATGTACCTACAATCTACATACTAAAATACTGCCAAATCATTATGAGTTGAATAAGTTAAAAATTTGAACACGTCTGTAATTACTCGTAGTTACAGAAACTGTCAGTCTTTTGGCGACACTGATAAAAGTTCCGGAATTTCGTAAAAAATGCCGGACTACGCTATCGAACTAAGTTCCGGATTTGTAAACCGCGCGATATTGCATGCCCTAATGGAGAGAGAGAGGTAAAAAGAATGCGCTATGATTTGTCAAAAAAATAATAAATTTCTTTAATGTATCGTAATTATGTACATATTGCTTCTACTGTGTGCCTAATGATTCGTACATTGTATTACTGTATGTATGGACGTATGCAGGTTTAGTAGAGAAATGTAGATCATTATATTATTATGTTAGAATGTTAGATTTTTTTGTCGTTTTAGGATTTTTTAAGTAGACTGATTAGGTCAAGAATTCTTTTCTGTTACCGTGACACTGTCAAGTTTATGATGTTTCCATGCAAAATAAGTTTAGTATTTTTAAATACCTTCATTTATTATATTCACACTGTTTTATTTAACCTGAATTCGTCAACATTAATCATAGAAAATCGTTTCCGGAAAAATTGAACATAAAAATGCGAAAATCGGTCATTATTAATACAATATGTAATATTGTAAGAAGATGAAATGAAAGACTTAAAATTTAGATGAAAATCCACAAAAATGACTTTAGGTCACGCGACTAGTGTTCGAGGATTTGCACCCTCATAATCAGGCGATTGTGAATAAAGTAATGAACTCATTTTTGTGGATTTTAATCTAAATATTTAGTCTTTCATTTTGCCTTAAAAATGGACTTCCACAATGTAACGACGGTCAAAAACATCGAGATTATTGTTAGAATATTTCTAAATACTGATATTTCAGTCACAAGTAGGTTGTTGTTCACTTTAAGTCAGTGGCGTAGCGTGGGTTTCTGCCGCCCGGGGCGGAAATCAAATCCGCCGCCCCCCTTATTAAGGCATATAAATCCAAAATTCCCGAAAATTTACAGCAAATAGAGAACTTCTAGGCTGGAGTGGGATAATTAACATGTTGATATTGATATGGCCTCAAAAGAGATAAAATAACGCCGCAGGCGAAGTTTTTTCAAGTGAGACAACTAAAATTTAGATATTGATATAGTACCAGAAGAGAAAAATAGCGAAATTTTTCAATGTGCTTTAATAGATTTTTGAAATTCTCCCCAAAAATTGCCGCCCCCTAAAAAGTGCCGCCCGGGGCGGACCGCCCCCCCCCCGCCCCCCCACGCTACACTACTGCTTTAAGTTTAAATAAATAGATAAAGGCGGCAATCTCTCGAGAGGGAGGTGGCAGGTTCAAACCCCGACGCCGACGATGTATTCTACAGGATTAAAGCCTAGTGAAAGGTGTGCAGGAAAGTATTTGAGTATGTGTAGGCAAGCCCAAATCCTTTAAAAAAAACTACACATAAATCTACCCAAGATGTGATAGCTCGCACTAGTGAATATTTTCTACATTGTATACGGTTATTGAAATTGTTGATTGTTAACTTTGATAATGGAAAAAAGTAGATACGAGTACATATTGTAAGTCACGCATGAACTTCGTAACAAATCAAAGCTTTTGTTTACTATGGGAACTGACCACTTATCATTTACCAGTTATGTAATACAATTATCAAAACATTATTGACAACAACAACAAAAAAATATTGTATTGTTGATAAAATAAACATGAAACATCGCATATCTGAGATTACTCGCAGTTTTCTCACCGAATTAACTGCAACTAAGTGATTACTATAAAATAAAATTGAATTACTGTATAGTTAGTGGAGTCGTTATACCGTTACACAAACCTCAGGTTAGCTGGTAGAATGTTACTCAATACATCGCGACATATTATTAGCGGGTACCTACTTATTGTTATCTTGTTATACTATTTAACATTATTGCCTTATTAATAAAACAGTTTCTCAAACAACAAAAAAATGTCATTCTGAATTTGACTCACTATCGCTACTGATCATGTTTCGATTACCATCACGGACTCGGTCGTGCCATTTGTTTTGCATGGACAAACCCAATACAATTGTTGGGCTTAGGCGTCTATATAGGATGACCGACACATACAACAGTATCTTCTCTAACCACATAGATGTGCTCACTATTACATATCAGCGGCTTAAGAAGCAGGTACTGCAATGCTTACAGTCCAGGTAAACCCTTCCTGACTTCCCACTCACTCCTAAAAACCTTTCCTTCCCTCCTCATTCTATTATGTATGTTTAATTTAAGGTGAGATATATAAGTTTTTTCATTTATCTATATGTGTGTACATGTAAGTGTAAAGTGGATTAATTCTGTGTTTGCGCTAGTTTTTCTGAAATACATGTATGTATCTGTTATATGTATGTATTTTTAAACTAAATAAATTAATTAATTAGGCAATGTGGTCTGACGATATAAGGAAGTGTGCCGTAAGGAGATGGATGCAATGTGTTCAGGACAGGAAGTCGTGGAGGACCAAAGGGGAGGCCTATGGACCTAAGTGGCTGCAGAAAAAAAGATAAATTAGGAAAGAGAAGTGTCCCTATGTGAGAAAGAAAGGAAAAACGTAAAGTTTTTCTTTGAACAAGTTTGAGAATATCTGTCACAGTAGAGAGTGCATATATACCTAATTGATATATCAAACAGTTTATCAGTTACATCTTAGTTATGTCAGCAACACAATAGACAAGCTATTATACGAGTATGTACTACAATTGTTAGTATGTATATAGATCCAAGATCATCACGCTATAATATAGTGCAACTAGATCTAATTGATCTATCATATTGTAATAATATGATTCAATGATTCCCTCCCATCATTCTTTATCTCACTTGTTTTCTTATCTATGTGTATCATCGTCAGATCATTACATCACTTTCGTGGAAGGCAGAGATGACATTACGATATGTAATGTTCCTCTATACTGCGTACACGCTCTGCAACAAGTGTATTAGGTACTTTGTATTGTATTGTTGCATTGTGTGATTTGCGATGTGTTATTTTTTATTGCAGCATTTTTACTCAACTATTCGGCTCTCCACACACGTCCGGAAGTTCAGTTAACTGAATCAACCGTTTGCAAAAAAGTTCTGTTACCCTGATTTTGAATTCAAAAAAAGGTTTTGATCGGAGCTTTTGTGCAAACGGTCGATTCAGTTAACCAAACTTCCGGACGTGTGTGGAGAACCTTATACTTCTATCTATCCCCTAACGCTGAGTCTTTTTCGAGGTAGGTAGAGAGGACAAAACGCCAGACTGCCCTATCCTTACACACATACACCTTGCCTCCGACACATTCATGTAATATTTTTACGAATTTTACAATTTTATTTCTTGTGAGAAACATCGGATTTTCTACATGTTGTAGTTGAAATAACAAGTACAGTTACCTCAAAAAATCTATTGAGATAACTACTTTCTTCATTCATACATTTTTTTATGCATGCCCTTCGATTTCTTTTACTCAAAACTCCGTCCTTCGATTGACACGATCGGTCATTCTGTTTCTACTCATTCCTTATGTCTTCGAATCTCGTGAATTATTTTTATGGATAAAGTATAAAATGTATTTACCTGCTCATGGTTCGTAGTTTCCTCTAACAGAGGCTCTCTTGTTTCGTTCTGGAAAATAAATAGACATTTCATTCAAAAGGAAAGAAAAAAGGCAAAAACTAGTATTCCCTAAATACTGAATTATATGTATAGAAGAAAAAGTATATAATCATTTATAATTTTTAGGATAAGCCAACATCCACCACTATGTCATCCAGTATTTCACGCAAAAAAGACATTATTTTTTCAACAAGACAGTTCAAGGTTTGCCGTAAGGGCTCCTCTCAAAAAACTCCTTCCGAAACTACTATTCTGAAACATTCAATGTCGCTTGGACGAGACTCTCACTGGATCACACACACTAGGCACTACATTTTGTTAGAAGCTGTGATCTTACAGTTACGTATTACTACGTGCTAAATTTATTTCTACATGGCTAGAGACGCAGACGATAAGTGGTCGAAGAGGGTCTTAGCCTGGAAACCCAGAATGACTACCAGGGGTGTAGGAAGACCACCGCTACGATGGAGAGACGACCTGGTAAAATACGTGGGTACCAACTGGATCCACTTTGGTGAAAAAACAGAGATATATTTACATTACAAATATAAATTAGAACATTTGTTCACTAAGGCGAGCTTATCGCAATGCTGTGATCTCTGCCAGCTACACCTAGTCTCTTGTACGATATCCTATAGGTAAAATAAATCTTGGAGACTTTTACCTTTGAATCCTTAATTAGTGGTACTTCGTAGTCTCCTGATCCCGCATCTATAGCCAGGTCTGCTCCTGGAAGTGTACTGGGCTGATGATGGAGACCATGCCTGACTCCTCCCCGTCCTATGCTAGTGGAGGAAGCCACGCTTACTATACTCAACTCTGTGCTGGTCTCCGATGATGCGCTGTAGTCTGAGACTGTGGGCTGGCAATCAGACAAACATATAATAAATAAAACGCCGCTTAAACTTTTTTATTTTGACTATTTATCCATCCCATCACTCCGCTCCCTTTGTGGGGTAGGCAGAGGACAGAACGCCAGACTACTATATCCTTACCTTACACACTCCTTGCAACCTATCACATTCATGCAGTTTGCCATACACGTTCTACGATTTCCGTTACTCAAAACACTTACACAAAATATCCTTGAAGATCTGGTCGATATCGTCGGTCGAGGTTAACCTCGGACGGCCCCGATTCCTCACACCTTTTCGTTCACCCATCTTCTTAGTCGTCCTGTTGTCATCCATTTTCTCAACATGTACATTGTCCAAACCATCTTAGCTTATTCACTTTCATTCTAGTTACTACACCCATTAGGGTGTAAGACATTAGTCTTACAGTCACTCATCTCTCTAAAAACTTCATTCCTTCTCCTATCTCTCAATGTTTTCCCACACACATTTTGACAGTTAGGTAAAAAGCAAGATAAAGGCAACTCATGATGTCACTAACGATAGTTTTCATCTTATAGTGAGTTATCAAAGTAGGTATATTTAGGGAGTTAGGATCATTAGATACTAATAGAATTTCACTCGTTTTTGAGGCATCAATTATTGGCAAAACAGTAGGCAAAGTATCCAAATACGTTAAAGTTTTTAATGCATGCATGACAGTCAAATAATTAAATGTGCAATCTCTATAAATAGTAATATTATATTTTACATACCCTTAATATAAGAATTAATGTGTATATTGTTGACCAGCATATCCTCCATCTGAAAATAATAGAAAAAAAAGATTAACATTGGTATACTTAGCACTTAGTTCATTAAATCATGATAACATGTTAGGCATATTATGATTTAGTTTACGTATTAAAGGTCGATGGACATAAATCTATGGAACTTGGTCTAAGAGCCTCCACTGACTAGACATGAAATGAAAGTACATACTTTAGCATTCTGGCAAAATACCATCAAAATCAGTCTCGGGAGATTCTCGCTATGATCATTTTTATCGCATGTACAGATAATGTGGTTTCGTTTAGGTATATTTTGTCGCTATTAATATATGTTCCTGATGAGGCTCTTGGACCACTTTGGCCTATTGTCCTTTACTTGTAAAATCGAACTATAGGCTCACATTTTGATCTTATCACTAGTTAGTTCTTGTCGAAGCATCAGAAATCAATATAATATTCGATGAAGGAGAAGAAAAAATAATCAAAAGCTATAATAATATTGTAGAGTATGATGTAGTCCAAGAGCCCGCTGCTTAATTTATGACGTATCTGTTTTTTGATCGAAATGTGGTATAAATGATAGCTTACCAATAGGGTATTACATCGCACTAGGGTTGCCTACCAAAATCTTGCCGCAACCCCCCCTGCCCCCCCCCCCCGAAAAGGTCCCTCTTCGCGGTTTTTCGCATTTTATAGGAATATGGTAAGAGATAGGAGAAAGTAGTCAATGACAAAAATAATCCTTGCTAAATTCTCTACAAAAAACATTAAGTGAATTTTTTCGTAGAACTAGCAGTTTACCCGCAATGGCCGGTTCAAAACCGAAATTAATTTGAAATACAAAAAAAATTGGTATGCCATATACCACATTTCGATCAAAAAACAGATACGTCATAAATTAAGCAGCGGGCTCTCGGACTAATGTGATAGTGAACAAATAGGTACAATGCACTAGGAATGGAGGTAGGATTGAGAGGCATTCCTACATTCATAGGACACTAGGATGAATTGGGGTCTGAGGGAATACAATTTCCATAGTTTATTGCAAAAAACATTGTCTTATTATGTTCCTTACTGAGGTCCATATATTCGCACGTGAGGCAATGCGAAACTTGTAAGGTAACGTATGTAAGTAGGGATGATAATTTATTTGATAATATAATCAGGTACAGGGTAGATATATGCATTATATGCAACAATATTGCAATTGATTCAATC
Source organism: Ceraclea dissimilis (assembly GCA_963576895.1). Classification (NCBI taxonomy): domain Eukaryota; kingdom Metazoa; phylum Arthropoda; class Insecta; order Trichoptera; family Leptoceridae; genus Ceraclea; species Ceraclea dissimilis. Next base: position 634,599 of record OY756372.1, read on the forward strand.
AGAAGGCGGTATCTTTCATGTTAGTACTACATATTATGATATGTAGTATGTGTTTCCTTGCAATATTTCACTATAGTCTCATAAGTGATATGAAGAAGTACCTTAGTTAAATAAGTAAGTAAGGTATGGGATACCTTCTTACTAATGTGGTCCTTGATGCCCTACCTTTATGCCTTATCACTATGTTTAATGAATTTTGCGGAATCAAAATGGTTTTGTGATACGGAAATTTCCGGAGGCTAATTTTTCTCTGCCCAATAATTTTTAAATTAACGAACTATGTAACAACACATTCGCAATAACACATTAAAACATGAGAAATAGGCCAACCCTTCAACTATAGAAGTTTCAACAATATGGAATCTTGAATACCTAGAATTCATGTTTAGTAATTTGCACAAACTTCAATATTTGTCGATTTAAAATCAATTATTCTTCGTTTACCAGAAAATTTCCCACAGGTATCAAAATAAATGTTTGTTTCCTGGATAGATCATAAAAGTAGGTACTTGAAAATGACAAAAAAAGGTTAACAAGATCACAAAGCGAATCGACTAATTAATTTCGATCATTCTGAATCATAGATCATTGATCACTGCGTATCTAATCGATCATCCTTTGATTAGTCTTTAACCGGCTGATGATGAACAATGATTGACAAAATGAGAAATACTCATCCGTGAACTCTAAGCTTATACAAAGACAAAGAGTTGGTTGGAAACAATGGAGATAAATCAATTATACTGGTGGGTGTTCTTTTTATATAAAGTTAAAAAGATGTAAATAATCGGTTAATTTGGCAATTGATTTGCGGTAAAGAATATTACTTATGTTTATTATAATCGGATTGATTTTAATTGATTAAAATCGGACTGGGAGCCGCAAAAAATCTCCTGCAAAATAAACCAGTGGATAGGAGACCTCTGGGCAGACCAAGACAGAGATTTATGGACAATGTTAGCCGAGATCTGAACGTACTAACTGTTGACTGGGAGTCCGTTGCTGCAGAGAGGAGGGAGATCCATTGTTCTGGAGGTCAAAACTCTACCGAAGTTATACGGCCACCGGAAGTAAGTAAGTAAAATCGGACTGCGAAGACAGTAAGTGATATTTTGCGCTTTTGACGCAAGCAATTTTTGAAATAAAAAATGAACTCTGAGAATGAAAACTGAGAATGTTATTGGACACTGCTGCCAATGAAATGAATGATCCTGATAGTTCAAGTAACTAAACGCTAAGAGCTTTCTTTAGAAAACAAAATAAACGTATATCTATGTCTAATACAATATAACTAAAAATGATCTATCACGGTAATTTACTAATTACTGAAAGCTCATAGGAGGTAATTGACCGAAACGGAAGGTTTCGTTCAAGGGAATTGGGAAATAACAAAAAACACATCGATTGCGTTCATTTTGATCGATTAATTGATGCGATAAAATCGTAAATTAGTATCGCACCTTCTAACATACAAATCTTTAATAATTAGTGAGTTTTTTGTTATACATATTGTTGCAAACTGTGAGGGATTTCCGGATTAATGAACTGACGTTTTGTAGCTTAGCTTCTAATACTATCATGGGAGTCGCCAGCCTCGGAGCTAGAGGGGGGGGGGACAACAAAATAAAAAATATATATAAAAAACGCATAAATAGCGCCGCAGGAAATTTTTTATTGTGAGACATAGTGGAGAAGGTCGTGACGTGGTTTGTTTATTTGAAAATGTATATAACACTTTGTACAATAATATAAAAAGTTTTTTATAAATAAAGTAAAATTTAAAAAAAAGGCGCCGCAGGCTATTTTTCATATGATACTGACGGATTTTCATGCTAATTTTAGAAAATTTATGATATGATGAAAAATGTGCGGTAGCAATGTGATTTTTTGTGAGGTTTTATCATTTAGTATGAAAAAATATTTACCTATTCCAATCTCTATGGGGGCGCAGCTGCCCCCCCTGACGACGCCCATGAATACTATAATACCAATGACTTGTCGATTATATTTATAATGAAATAACAGATACCTGTACACTAATTAGACACTACACAGTTCCTTAGTCATAATGGTATATCACCTTCACGCAGCATTCTCTCTGTATTTTCTGTAGCTAAGTGTAATTGGTTTCAGAAATTAACGTAAAATTGCGATCAGAGTGTTCGAAGACTTAACAACAAACAAATATAAATATTTTATGTAGTTCTTTATTTATCAGTTATTTTGTTTTCTAAATGTTTCAATTAAAAGAGCCGCAAGCATATACTAGAAAATTGCTTAAACTGTACTAACTTTTAATACTGTTTCTCACTATAACACAATATTTAGGTACAATTAACGAGAAAATTTCGTCCTCAAAGTTAGTTTAAAAAATACCACTTCACAGAGCAAGCTTAATTAAAAAAACGACATTGTTCCTATGTATGGTTTTCGAAAGTAATGTTTTTGACGAGACTGAAAAGCTCGGTTTGGTAAAGCGATCACCTACTTGTGAATAACTTACACAATAGTAAGATTACTGTATCAATTGAATTCATATTATAACAACAAAAAAGATATGAATAACATTATATAATATACTATACAATGTAATATAACATATCATTTTCCCATCATGAATTGATCAGAATAATAAATTTTATTACACACAGGTATGATTGATTCGAGATTGAAAGTGAATCATCATACCATTATAATATAATATTATATTGTTTGATATATAAACGTATGTAGATTTATATTATATACAATACGATTACCTACTGACATACCTCAGGTAATAAAATACATAATATGGGCGCATGAAATTGAAAGTATCGGTTATTCAATTACTGCCTATTGATTCGATTACCATTATGCCATAAAATATACCATCTTCTTCTTTTGTATGCACGCGACCATTGTACAATGTAGAAGCTACCTATGAGTCAAAGCGCCGGGTCAATAGTCTTCAAGCGATCTGTTTCGATGTCACCTTTTGGATTTTCTCAAAAACCCCTAAAAATATAGATTTCCTCGAGAATCTCTACAAACTTCTTGTCAGGATACCTCTCAACTACATTTTGTAAGTTGAGTCTGAATCTGGTCACATACACAAAGGGGGGTGATTCCTCGAGCCCCATTTTTTTGGAGCAAGTTCCATCCACCGTCCTATTTAGGCTCGGCTAAATATAACAAAAGACCAAATACGTATACCGTAATCAACCTATTCCTAGTAAAACTACATTGCTTATCCCAGAGATGTACAAAATTTCTCACTCACGTAAACAACAAGTAAACAACTTTCATGAACGTAATTTATCTCTCCTTTTTATATCATCATGACTTTACTCCATGAGGGTTAACCAGAGATAACTAAACAGGCATATTCTCTTATCTATGGATATCATGGAGACTGAGTATGACTTTATGAGATATTTTAAATCTTATATTTTCTATTTCCCGTCTTTACGGAACACTCGATAACAACGTTAAAAAAAAGAGTGGCGGACTATGCTGATGGTACACGAACCTAAACAAAATCGAACTATCTACCAGGCGCGAAGCTACTTAAGAACACGATTCCCATCGAGTTACCTTTTGGAAAAAATGATAGATATAATAATGTCTAATCTGGCGTAATCCCATAAGAAATGTTAGCCCCGGCTTCCCTTCTGTAGAAATCCACCCTTCGCCCCTGCTATCTACTGAGTTTGAGTCGCTTGTTTTTGGCATGCATTATTTTTGACGCACTTGTGTAGGTAAGTAATGATAAAAATAAATTTTAATTTACATTTCAATTTCAAAGTTTTATCATTTCAAAACGAAATTTTACACGATTTATACAAAAAGACATCATTTCTTATCTTCATAATATTACGAGATACCACAATTCTGTTTGTCTAAAACTCATCCGTCCTTTGAAAGCGAATACATTAGACATTAGACAGTACCACAATATAAACATTATACCGCTAACCTATATTTAGATACAATAAAAATATTCGGTTATGTTTTTCCCCTCATTATGTTATCATAAAACATTATAGGTACTAAGAAATGATGTAACATCGCAGTTTGGTAATGACCCTAACTGTTTAGGTAAGTGATTGTTCCGTATCTGTACCTAGGTAAGTTTAGTAAACATTGTCTATAGACTATATACCTACTCTATATAAGTGTAATAAGTTTTATATTGTAGTAAGATTTAATTCGGATACCGCGGTTACCTATTACTTACTGTGTGTATGGGAACTGCAAAAGTAGTTACTTAGTAATATGTATAGCCTCTCAACTAAATGTAAGAAAACATGCTGGATTTACGATCAGCTATCGGTTGGTTTAGGTGATCACTTTACTCTCAGGAAACGTTTGATAGTTGAGAGACTACATAATTGATAAACTGATAACTACGTTGTTGATAAAGCCAGTCATACTTAATAAATATTTCTCCTTTCTCCGTATAGAAAAACGTATTGTTGATGACATCATTTACAGTTTCGATATTGGATGCATAGAGATAATACGTTCAGAGATCATTTGGGATCTTCTGAGTCAAACTTATCTCAGTCCAAAGTCTCACGGTCCTCGAGTTATTCGTGATTTTCACTTTTTATCGAAAAACCCCGAACGACTCAAGTTTTACCCCAATAGAATCCTAAACAAAGGTATCTACATATGTAGTTCTATCATTATTTTATGTTACTAGTCTTTTTAACACATTAGTTTCAATCTGAATAAATAATAATGATAAAAAAATGTCGGATCATGGTTAAGATAAAAGGTTATTTCAAAAACTTTTAGTCTTTGTTTCATCAGCGGAGAGCCAAAACTTATAAATAAAGAAAACACAAAAAAGTTCAGTAAATAGAGCTTCTGTATACTCACAACTAAATACACAGTACGTAAAGTTTCACATAAAAAAAGTGATTCGAACCGTTCACAATGTTAATCGGTTCATAATCTTATCTTATAGCCACAATCAAAATGCATTCTGCTTCCCACGCATTCTGTACTAAAGATAATTATAGATTTACTGTATAATACACAAAGTATCCCGAAATATCGTTAACTTTTACCTAATTCACAGTAGGTAGGTAAACTTTACTAATTGTATACCACGAGTAAATAGGTAAATACTGATAGGTAACTGATTGCTGTTGTATTTTATTGATGCAAAGTAGGTCCAACTCTGTAACTTTTCTAACTAAAGTGAGGATATTTTAAATTTATTTTACTCATCGACTTTTATATGTTAAGTGCAATATCAAGTACAATATAATTAAGTAAATATCAGGCGCGAAGCTACCTATAAGAACACGATCCCCATCAAGTTACCTTTTGGAAAAAATAATGGGTATAGCAGTGTCTAATCTGAAGTAATCCCATAAAAAATGTTTGCCCCGGCTTCCCTTCTGCAGAAATCCACCCTTCGCCACTGGTAAATATCTATTATTATATTTGGGTTTATTTCGATAAACCCAGATTCATTTTATATTAAAAAAAATATAGGAACTAATCCGTCTTACAGTCACTCATTTCTCCATCATTTCATTTCTTATTCAAATACAAGCTTTTCCCATTGCGAAGTATGAATAATTCCACTAGTACAATACAACCTTGATAATCATTAAATTTTATTGAATGTTGCAATATAATAATACTTTTACAGTTACACATTTGGGATTTATCCATTCTGATCTTCATTAAATTGTTTTCTATTCTACCTACATTACTTTATTTTATTTTATATCATTTTTATATTAAGGGCCCTACATTTCATTTCATTTCATTTCATTTCATTTTATTTATTTATTATCCAAAGATTTACAAAGTAAAAATACAAACAAAAAAGTACTGGATTTTATTGCCCCACTAGGCGATAGCCTGTTCCGGGGCAATACTAACCACAATATTATAGCTCAAGGTTACATGTATGTACAGAAAATAAATAAAACAGTGACAGAATACTGAATGATAAGCAAACGATTAAAGAGATTTGTATAGTGATGATGGTGCAATTGTTGAGGATTTGTTTATAAGGTTATTTTATTAGGACACAGGTGTACACTGTACAACCGTAAGAGATCATCAAGTTGACCATGTAGGGACCAAGGGAGACAAAAAACAATGTGCGGTAAAAAAAGAAGAAAACAATGTACATTACCAAACTACTTTTTAAAAATTATTTTAAGCATTATAGTAAAACACTTTAGTAGACAAAATAATGCCTCAACCAACAATATATCATAAACAATAAAAAAAAAACTTATTAACGGTGCTATGAGCTAAATACGTTGAAAAATATTTCAGGAATATCTTCCCGAATTTCGTTTTAATGCGGCCGCTTCACGCTCGGCGACCCTCCACTAGTTTTGTGTGAATGAGTAAAAGGACGTACGGACGAGGTGATTGTCTCGAACTGTATTTATACGTAACCGACGGTTAACGCCTTTTTACTCATTCGCGCGGGACTCGTGGAAGGTCGGACAGCATGTGGATGAGGCATTAAGAATCTCTATTTTACTAACAAAAAACTCTACAATGTACGAGTATATGTTTTTTTTGTATCTTATTTTGGTTTCCATACTTTCCTGTAAGTATGTGTACAATTATTTATCTCATTTTATTGTCACAAGTAGTTAGCTGGCAGACATTTTCTACGGCAATAAACCCGCCATTTGGGATATTGTTTTATATCCAATAAAGTTTTTATTTCTTTAAAAATAGTACTTCTGGATGTGGGCCCCTTAAGCAGGTAGGTACTGAGATAATTTTTTTTTTTATGTTCTAATAATAATAATAATAATAAACAAGTACTCGCAGTAATCATAATGACCAGGGCCAGTAGGTCACTTGTATACTCTAATAGTCTAATACTCTAATAGAGTAAGCTCTACCTAGACTACATTAGCACAGCGATTATCTTATAACTAGCTGTAACGCGGTAAAAATGACGCTGTGCGCGGGATAAGTAGTGAAAACAGATCGCCAGACCCTATCCATACACGTATAATTCATGTACGTCTATTCTTATGGTAGGTATATAAAAAAAATATTTAGCATAGTGTTTTATGTTGTACGTACATTTTGTACTACAATATTTTTTTAAATATAAAAAATGAATCTGGGTTTATCGAAATAAACCCAAATACACGTTTGTACACATCACAGTAAGCTTGAAAAGCTTGTGTCGTGAAGTGGAGTAGGTCGGCATCAAATTCAATTTATAAATCAATATGTACAATTTTAATATACCTAAGAATAAATAAATAAATAAATATGTATTAATAAATAAATAAACGGTATGTTTCATATCAATCAAAAGTAGTATTGACCAAACGCATTTCGACCGCAACTGAAGGCATAATGCTGGATTTCACCAACTTCTTAGGTGAGGAATAGCGGAGATAGGAGCCACCTACCACAAGTTTTGTATGAAAAATAATGATAAGTAGCTCCTATCTCCGCTATTTCTCACCTAAAAAGTTGGTGAAATTCAGCAAAAGTGTTTTAAATTCCATATATATTTGAACAACTTGCAAATGTTGACACAGGCGCTGCGTTACATCGTTACCCGCTTTCCACCAGAACTATGTAAGCTGATATAATATTATAGCATCATGAATGGACTAGGTTAGGTCATATACTCGCTATGGAAATGGCCTTTCTTAATGACTGTCAGTCTATTATATAACTGACTATAAATTTATATTGTGTGTATTTATGTAGACAATTTGGAACTGTATTAAATATGAACTCAACATGCGGAACTACTAATAAAGAAGAAAATTATTATCTACATAGCTGCCTCCACTGCTTATGATCCGACGTTGGTTGGCTTAAGTGATCACTTTACAATCGAGAAACGTTCACCATTCGGCCCATTGTCAACTGTGTGCGTCTTACACACTGATGTGGATTTAATGTTCACTGTTGTGAAAATACATTAAATCTCAATTGTTTTGTAAATAATAATTACCTGCGGCGCTATTTATGCCTGTTTTTGCGTGTCGATTTTTTTATATTTTTCTTTAAAAACGATGAATGAGATCTATAACCTTCAATCAGTTTGATAAGAAAAATTGCCTGCGGCACTATTCACTCCTTTGTTTTTGTGCCATATCAATATCAGAATTTAAATTAAATCGCTTTCCCTTAGGTTCGAAGTTGGCGACGCCCCAGTGCCAAGACAAGAACTTGCCTTACAATCCCTAATTAAGGGCTTGGCACCAGGAATGACGTCACAGTCATTTCCCACGGCATTAAGGTTCAAAATCGCGTGAACAATCGCATGATAAAATGGTAAAAATAGCGTTTTTTCTATTTTTTGGGGTTAATTTTGGGTGTGTCGAAAAACTTTTACGGTTATTCCCTAGATTTTAATGCATATTATCTGTACAAAATAAAAAAAATTATCGGTGACTTTCGGGATACGAGTTTCTGTCTTAAGGAAAAAGGTCAGAGGTGTTTTACACAATTTTTTTGAGAAATTTATGGAAGATACAAAAATTCTTTTACGGTTATTCCCTAGATAAATGTTCAATGTATCTACTCATTTTTTTTTCCAAAGCATATAGTAACGGTTGTCGAGATCTAAGGTTTCCCGTTTTTAGAAATTTTTGAAATGTCGGTATGCATACTCTTATTACGCAATGAAGTTTACTATTTGAGGTAGTACCGGCTCTTAATATACATCATTACTCTATAGACTCGAGATTATTTGTATTTTTTTTGTAATTTCGTAGGTAGAAATGAATCTTACTCTACTAATAATGACTACTTAATACTTTTTTAATATTGAAAATGATTCCATAAAGTCTAATTGGATTGAATATTACATAGGAAGTAAGTACCTACCTGCACTCTTTTCCGTTAACTTTTCAAATGATCTGTATTGCTGGTATCTATATCACGATGCCAATTTGTCAAATTTTTAGAAGTGTAAGTAGGTACTTAGCAACATTTTATTTATTTTTTATTTTATTTAGTTACAATATAACACAGCTCAACGTTACAGCGTTAGCCTTTGTGCTGAGCTGTGTACAGAAGAAGAGTCAAAAACAACATTCAAAACATAAACAAAAAGGTAGAAAATCTACAAATACTAATCTACAAATACACATCAACAAACATAACGTTTTTTAAAAAAAAAGTTTGTGCTTTACAGTCCCAAATACTTTCAGCACACTTCTTAGTAAGCGAAAAGCTTTCGTCTTGAAGTACGCATTTAATTACCTTACATGGATACTTAAAAATTAACCTACGTACGTAGGAATTTAGTACGGAACGTAGATATAAAATGGGATATAGGTCCCCAAGTTATACCCTCTCTATCCATACGCTTCTTCATACCGAAACGACGGGGTTTCCTTAATTCTGAATGTTATTCATGGTCCATCAATAAGATTCTGGTGAAATAATAAATAATATGTAAACCTATGGACACTTCATGTAACTACATACCTACGAGTACTATAATTAGTCAATTTGAAATAATCATAATACGAGTGTCTCTCCTCTTCTTATTATTCAGCCATCCCTCCACTGCTGGATATAGGCCTCTTCTAACATTTTCCAAGTTTTTTCTACTTTGGGCTTTGCTCACCCAGTTCCTTCCTGCGACTGGGACTATATCATCTACCGACTATTTAATACGAGTATAAGTCGAATTATTTCATTCCAATTTATTGAACACCGTTTAGGGATACTTGAATATTCACAAACGTCTCGTCTCATCAACTGGAATTTAGTACATAGGTGTGAGTGGCGAACCTTACTGCTGAACGCTAGATATGTGACGTTATTTTGTCTGATGGTTCGTTTGCATAATACACACATCATTACTTAACCTCTATGAAAGAGTTGTACATAGAATGACATATCATTACACAAAATAAAAATGCTTTTAATTTACGCGCAATATATTTTAATATTATCATATGGTTGTTAGTTGTTATAGAGTAAAGTGATGCTGCTTTACTACTTCAACAGTACGTATGTGACATCTCAGCCTCAGACCAGTGGTTTGGAACGATCTTCCGTTACATACGTTTCACACTCTTCAACTTAAACACAACTTATATCATCATACTCGTATTATACACAGTTCATATATGCTCATACGATACTCTGCGATATTTATCAGTCGTGATATCGTATTCAAAATCACTGGTATTTTGTAAGAGAACTAAATCACATTCACACGCTTAATAAATCTTCTTCCTCTTTCTCAGCCGTTTTAATTCCAATGCTGGACATAGGCCTCCCCTTTGACTTTCCACAGATCCATTGTTTCTTGATTTTCGGGTAAACCGTGTGAAGATCCTCCAGAGGAAGACTCCCACAGAGGAAGACTTCCACAGAGGAAGACACCAGTAGGAGTGTCAAAAAGTCGATCAAGTTTATCTTCACACGGTTTACCCGAAAATCAAGAAACATTGTCAATCCCACACCGCGAAAACCTTCAACATTTACTTTCCACATATCCCTATCCTGAGCATGCTGCATCCACTTGCTTCCTGCGATTCGCCTCACATCGTCGATCATCGTGCCTGAGGTCTTCCTACGCTCCTTTTGCTTGCTCTAGGTTGCCACACGAGAATGTTTTTGGTCCTTCTAGAGTCTGAGCGTCTGGCAACGTGTACTGCCCAACACCATTTCAAGGCAGCTGCTCGTTTTACCACGTGGGTGAACATGGATTTCTCTCGTATCCATTCATTTGTCCATCTATCTCTCAACGAAATACCCAACATCCTCCTGTTTTTTGTGAAATCAAATTGCCTGCGGCGCTTATTCTTCTTTTTAATTAATTTTTCGTACACGGTAGTTTAACATCAATCTAAAACACTTCCTTTTTCACTCACCTTCACGAAAAATTTTGTCTGTGGCGCTATTACTTTTTAATACGTCTGGATGATCTTTGAGGTGGTCGGTAGCCTGGTTGGTAACGCGCTTGACTGTTAATCCAGTGGGCGCGGGTTTAATCCCCGACTTTCTCCACTTCTCAACACAAGGTTTTCAAGCTTTCTGTGAAGTGTACAAAGATGTATTTGGGTTTATTACGTTAAACCCAGATTAATTTAAAAAAAAAGATATTACGTCTGGGCTATGAACGCCACTGATAACAGTCACTGTTCCCATAAATGTGACTGCTATTTTCTCATAGCACTTTGACGTAAGTCTTTAAAAGTAATCATACAAGACATAATACGTATTATGTTAGACACTTATACTTATAGAAAAGAAATGATATTAAGTATAAATTGTACTTTATTAAAGACTTCATATAATTATGAGTATAGTCAGAGTGCTTCAGTATCAAACAGAACGTATTATAATATAATACGTCTATATATTAAGTCGTAAAACATAAAGAAATAAATACTCGTAGATTTTGCTAGTTTTTGCTACAAACGATTTTTCAGTTTAGTGAATATCGACATAGGTAATAAACCATTTAATTAACTATTCATCGTACCTACAAATTATAACACAATTTACATATTTTTATTGCTTTTGAGAAATTAATCGTGTTTTTACCACACTTATATTAACTTCATCTGTTGTTGTCGACGTCTACAGTTTCCCTTCAAATTTTAAAAATTTCGCGGCCGAGCCGTGAGAATAAGTCATAGAATTTGTCTCTTTTATGTGGTCACGTTTCCAGACGCTCAGATTCTAGATGGACCAAAAAGATTCTAGAGTGGCAACCTAGAACAAGCAAAAGGAGCGTAGGAAGACCTCAGGCAAGATGGTTTGACGATATGAGGCGAATCGCAGGAAGCAAGTGGATGCAGCATGCCAAGGATAGCGATCTACAGTGGAAAGTAAAAACGGAGGCCTATGTCCAGCAATGGGATAAAAGCGACTGAAAAAGAAGAAGAAGAAGATGTCATAGCAAAATGAGTAGTTTTTTAGTATCTCAAGTTCAAGTTTGTTTTTTATAAGGATAGCTCGGCTGCGGATGGAGTCTCGCGTGCAATTCCTATTTTAAAACTTTTCACACTTCAAAAATGAAACATCTGTCATTTTTCATAATTCATTTTAATGTATGACTTTTTCTGACATCAATTGGCTCGGCCGCGGGTAGATTACGATAGTGGAAAACTACCCAAAATATAAGTTTCATTTTGGTAATATTACAAAGGACATCCACCAAAAACCTTCCGCCAAGAGATTCAACAATGTGTATTTGAAACTTACGTCACACGCAGTTTTCGTATTAACACGTAATTTATAAGTAAGTATATTTAAAGCAATGTATAATATTATGTATAAGTGAAGTATAAGTTTAATTGCCTTACGGTAAAGCGGTCAGTGGATCTTGTCCACGCACCATAAACACTCTCGTTTTCATTCATGGATCATGGAAAGTGTTAGATCCTTATCACTGTATGGATCGGCTGGTTAGACCATGCCGTATAGCCATAGAATACATTACCTGTTACGGTTAATATTTTAAATTAGGCTTCGTCAGTAATGCCTAAGAAATTATGGAATAGCTACCGAATAAATTTGTTCATTCGGTAACAATCGCTTACATCTTTATCACATTTATTGGTCACCACTCATTTTTAATATCTTGAGTGTTTTGGAAAAGTCTGGTGTACGTAAAATTTTTATAAGGGATTTCGGCAGTGAGGTTCGCTATACTATATTAATGTCATATGTAAATGTTCGTGCAAAGAGAATGTTGTGCGAGATACCTCTCCAATACACACATAGGCTCGTAGGTATACCAATTCACTTTACGAATCTTGAAATTATTGAAAATACAGAGACAGTAGATAATTATTTTCTTCGATTTGGAAGAACGCTATTTAAACTCATTTAGACTTTTATTTGCATACTGCGGTTGCATGGAATCTTCCGGTATAAGTACCATATTTGCGCCTGTCCAGCCGTTTCATAAAAATTGTAATATTTGCTACATTATCGGTAACAAAATAGGAACCTATTATTTGGAGTCCATTAGCAAAAAATTCATTAGTATGTATTGAGTTAATGAGAATGTAGGTTAATATTAAGACAATAGGTACAATACCTACAATCTAAATATATGAAATATATAACACTAAAACTATTGTACCGATGGGGTCATTATACATATTAGGCATTACGTATTGCAACTAATAGGTAGATATGCAGTTTGTGAATTTAGTGGAGGTAAATTTTGTAATGAAATCAGACGAATAATTGTCGAAAAAATATTTGAACTATATGAATATTTATATAAAATATTTGATCTAATCACACAAAGAGTTTGATATACCTACGTGTATTTATTACAAGAGACACTGACAGATGGATGACAAAACATTCACTGAACATAAATTAAACAGAAATAACCCGATCGGCGATCATGTTATAATATAAGTAGACAGACGGCAATATTTACACAAGGCACATATGCAACTCTAAATATAGAGTAGGGAAGTTTGCGCCTATATCTGCTTAAAAAGCTCAAAAGTTTCATGTTTTTTGACGAAAATATCGACGTGTTTGAAAATCCAGGATGCGTGCAAATAAATTGTACAATATCAAATATTTTTAAGGTTCTAGGAAATGTATTTATTTATTTAATCTTTAAGTGAACAAGAAATACGTATAAATATAAAAATGGGCATAGTACAGATTATAAATCGCGTTGTTCACTAGGGCGAACTTATCGCAGAACTTCGATTTCTTCTAGTTAACCCCAGTGATGTATCGAATTGTGTTAGGTCTATATAATTGAGATCAAATATTACAAGATCGATGTAGTATAATGTACCTCCTATAATATTTACGCATATGACTCTAAAATATGACGAAAACCTATACTATATCGCTGGCAGAAGTAAATATGGGTACCATATAAAAGCGCAACACACTCCGAGGCGTTGATACAGCAAATTATTCCATCACATTGTGTTATATTGTTATATAATAGACAACTTTATTATACCTGCGATACATCATACCTACAGGTACCTTACGTTATGTAGATTAGTTTAAACTACTGATAATCTAACAATCAAACATAGGCTGTAAAATGCTTTCTTCATTATGATGAAACATAAGCTAATGGAGTCTATTGGTACTTTCGTGCTACGATGATCTTTTTACCGTACCTTTGTACCTACATGTTACGCGTAAAATAATTACTGCAGAATGTACACAAAGTTTTGATAAGCAAGCAGTTGTAGGTACAAATAATGAAAAAAAATTGGGAAGTTAGCGCATACAACGCAGTACTAAAAAGCGAAGCTTTTGATCTTCCTTTGAGGAGTAAATTAAGGCTTCACTTTAAAATATTGAAATGTGCACATCAAGGGATTTTTAATAGATTTTGATGTTAAAAATGTTTGTAAACAAAATTTCAAAAGGCAAGAGCCCAAACTTTCCACAATGACGTCTTTATGGAAAGTCTAAAATTTTTACTATGATTTGTGTTTTGTTTTGTCGTAATCGATTCAGTAGTTTGTGAGATTGTGATTGTCAAAGAGACTAATATTGAGAAATTATCATACTCTTGCTATATATCAAAAATGGTTAATTTTTGATTAAGTATCTATTTATTATTTCTCTTTTTCATATTTTTTCATCCTCTATGAAATTTAAAATTTAATAAATTTTACATGAGGAGGGAAACACTCATTGTACGTATGCTCTACACTCTACAGTCTACGATATAAAATTATGTGTATTTTACGTATCGATTTATTGCGTGAAATTTACCAATTAAACTGTAATAAGTACCTATATATATTAAATAATGTTACTCAATATTTTAGATACATACTACGGACTACATACTTTAGTTTGTAGTCGCTTCCATATTCCTCATATTGTCAGATACTTTACATACAGAGCAATTTACTATGATTTATGAACTTAATATCTATTGAAAATTTTAGTATTGTTTACTTCCTTCCAAGCATACAATATTCTGTGCAATAGACGCAGGATGTAATAGTATTAAGTTCGATGTAACTTCTGTATTACTTACAGTGTATTTTTGATACATGAATTTCGGTAATGTGGCTCGTCGTCGATTCTTCATTCTTCAATAATTCTGCAATAGAAAAAAGACGTGCCAGATGTATCGGCCACATAGTGTGTCAAGAGGGTCTCCTATATGAATTAATTGAAGGAATGAACCAGGGGCAAACTACAGAGGACGACCAAGGAAATAATACCTGGACGACCTGTGCCAGCATATGGGCTTCGACTCATCTTCTTCTTCATCATTAGCTTTCTTCCCTCCACTGCTGGATATAGGCCTCTTCCATCTGTTTCCACTCTTATCTGTTTTGACCCTTCCGCATCCAGATTCCTCCAGCGATTTGGACAATGTCGTCGGTCCATATCTTTGGTGGCCTTTCGACGCTCCTTCTATCTGTCCAAGGTCTCCAACTCAATATTCGTAGCGCCCATCTGGTGTCACCCTGTCTGTCCATATGTCTTGCCCATTGCCACTTTATCTTTGACACACGGCTCATGATGTCGGCAACTATAGTTCTCCGTCTACGACTCATATAAAGAGTTAAAAAAAACGCACAGGACATGGGGCTTTGATGCATGGCAGGCATGAAGAGACATGGGGCTTTGCTGCAAACCAATCGCGACGATTGAAACTGGAGAAGAAGGTAATGTAGGTGTAATAGGTATGCCTATGTGTACCAGACCTCTACTACTTAATATAGATAAAATATTACAAGACCCAATGTACCTAACACAACATAGGCACTGCACTACATATAAAGACTGCAGTATGTAATAATTAAAACATGATTACAGCAACTCTGTTTGATTCAATTCTACGGTCTTTTAGGTTCCGACTATCTATTGCTATTCTATAGTCGCTTCCACTCCAATTGACTTGGTGGTTGCCCAACCTTCCATTGTTCCGAAGCCAGGGTCGGCCCTGTACTGCACGCAATATTACCATACCATACTATACTCTATATTCACACATATCCTACTACATGAATAACTCTCCAAATTTAATATTTATTACGATTTAAAAGTCTACCCCCCGTTTTCACCAACTTTTACCTAAGAAGGAGACCCCTAAGAAATTTCCATACAAAAACAGAGATAATATTCTTTTTTTTGACACGCAGGCCTACCAACCACACCCTGATTCCATACAAAATGCAACACGCAACTCACCTACGTTAGGTGCCCAAATATCTCTGCCCAGGCTAGGTGAGTTGTGTGTTGCGTTTTGTATGGAATTAGGGTGTGGTTGGTAGGCCCGCGTGTCAAAAAATAGAATATTATCTCTGTTTTTGTATGGAAATTTCTTAGGGGTTTCCTTCTTAGGTAAAAGTTGGTGAAAACGGGGGTACATCTTCTTCTTATGTTAAGCCTAGTGGCCTAACATAAGACATTTCTCTAATCCATACTATAGATATCCATCCATACTATATGATATTCCTTATTCTGTCTCTGAGAGTCTTCCCTGCAATGTTTCCGAGAGTCCTCATCTGAGACTCCAAGCGCTTTCTTAGTCACTGTGGTGACTAAGAAAATGAAACCTACTAAAAATTTAGGTAATCTTCTAGGCTTTCGCAGCGTGGTGAAGGGTCCAAAATTTGGTCATTGCACCTTTTTATTTATGTATTATTTAAATCAAAGTATAATTTACATGATATTTTGCCTAAACCTAAGGATTTCTGGCTAAACTTATACTAAATACTTAAAACTAACTTGCATCTACTAACTTAATTATACATTTTCACCTACAATACCATACGTCTAGTCATATTTAAGATTATTGTTATAGATTTTGTCATTGGACGTATTGTTTTCCGGACCATTTGTCGTTGTACGTTTTGACATCTGGACATTATGTCGCGCGGAACTTATGTCTTGGACGTTTTGGACATTTTGTCGTGGAAGTTAGGAATTCGTAAAACTGAAGGTTTCATTTTGGAAATGAGCCCGCCCTTTGTATGTTTTTATATAGTTACGCAAAAAAAGAATATTTTATTTTTATTTTATATCTCTCTATACTTCCTATATACGTACTTGTTATAGAAATTGGGTACTTAATCGTATTTTATCTTATAGTCACGAGAACTAAAAATAATTATTGGTAGGTACACACTGTACTTTACCGATAATAACTATTATCTTTTAAATGCACCGACTTCTTTTTAACCAAATGATAAAATAATTACTGAACTTTTTGTTTAAAATACTGCACAAGACAATTATTATCTTAATGTACTGATGACCCAGTATTATAAAACATAGAAAAATATTAGAAAAACTCGTTGCATCATAATAGGTATACCTAAATATTAAAGTGAAATTACTACATCGTCACTGTAGTTAATAATAGTTCACTGGATGCTGGTAGTAAGATACTTTACTAAATCATAGTTTAACCTTATTTTAACTGTATTTAATGTTAGGCTGACGATGTTTTGCTGCAAAGGGATTCACAGTTATTGTTTGGTACCATAATGCAATAATGAAACTACTTTTTTTCTGGTAAAAATACCGCAGAATAAAAGCATTAGGTACGTGAGCTGTAAAAAGTATTAAATTTAGGACTTAGGTACTTTTGACACCCCGAGACAGGTCATGGCCTAGTGGATGTCACATTGTATTAAACTTGTATTGTAAAATATGAAGGAAAATAAATGTATTTTTATTATACGCCGCGTCCCTTGCGGGGTTGGAAAGAACGCAATATTTCCCTCTCATTAGACACACTTGTTGCTTCAGTCACATTCATGCAATTTGCCATACACGCTTTCCGATTTTTTGTACTCAAAACGCGTCCGTCCTTGAGGATCCAATCGAAACGATCGGTCCAGGTTGGCCTTTGTCGGCAATGCTTAATTCTTGCATCTCTTCTTTTATATTTTTTTCTCTCACATCCCTTCTTACATAGAGTCACTCATCTCTCTATGTATATTGTATAGTCACTTCATTTCGTATCCTATCTCTCAATGTTTTCCCAGATATTCTTTTTAATGATCTCATCTTAACAACGTTTACACTTGATTTGTCCAATTTAGGCCATGTCCTTTTAGCATACATCATCGTCGGTACCACATGTTGTTCACCAGTATCTTTGCCCTAGTAAATACATTAATGCTGGATTTCGCCAACTTTTTAGGTGAGGAATAGCTGAGATATGAACAACCTAGCGCACAAATATTGTATGAAAAATAATGATAAGTGGGTCCTATCTCCGCTATTTTTCACCTAACAAGTTGGTGAAATCCAGCATTAGTACCTACTAGTAAAAGCAAGTAGAAAACAATGATGGTAGCATACTAGAACATGTCGACAAAATTACGAAAAAATCGAGAGAATTTACAGTTTAGGTAATTGCATAGGTTTATTACCAGGTAAGTTCCCTTAGACAATAAATTACGAAGGCGGTTCTCTACACACAGAGAGAGGTTGTTAATTAATTAATTACAATGTAGAGGTAAACCTTACAGACCCACATTATCTACCAGT
This sequence comes from Ceraclea dissimilis, assembly GCA_963576895.1. Lineage (NCBI taxonomy): Eukaryota > Metazoa > Arthropoda > Insecta > Trichoptera > Leptoceridae > Ceraclea > Ceraclea dissimilis. The sequence continues at coordinate 653,049 of OY756372.1, forward strand.
CAACCCGCCATTATTATTCATACAATGGAGTCATTAAACTATCATAATGTTATGATTATGAGGTCTGTGAGAAATTTTTAGGTTAAATCAGCTGTTAATAATCAACGGCCCGTGAAACAATATGCGTACTTAATAGAATTTATTATAATTTAAAACTAAATAGTCAGTTTGAAAAGGGTCTGTATTCCAAATTTCACTTCTCTCACCGGGGGGCTCCCTTAAAAGGCTAACCCTGGGCCCACCTTTTAATAAGATTTGCCTAGAAGTTCGGGTAAAGAGGTCGCTATTAATGCGCCTGAGCTACCCGGGGATGTGAAGGACCTTAAGCCCGCGGGATTCTCCTTCAATTCTCTACAATTAGCCGTTTGGGCTGTATGTTGAAGACTGAGTAAGTCATTCAGTGAGTCGGTAGCACTATGCATGTCTTCTCTGTCTCCGCCGTAAGAGATATGGTGTGATGGGATGGAAAGATAGATAGAAAGTTTTGTTGCTAAATATCCTATCAGAAACAATTAATAAATAATCTATAAGTACCTAATCTCAAATTCGTACCATGTCTATAGTTTCCGAGATATTCGTATACTTTGAAAAAAAAATCAACCCTCTTTTTTACTCTTTAAGGGCAAGATTTCCGAAAATCATTCCGTAACGAAAAGCTTTGTATTAAAACCTATCACTTCTCTGTTAGGCATTATCCAGTTGGGCTGTGCGTTGATGAGTGCGTATGTATGACATTCATGTTGAAAATGAGTGAAATTATTTATCAGGTAATTCAAAACACGTTCCAGCGGTGATCCAGTAACTATATCGCCCGCAAATAATTCAGGGATCACGGCAATATGTATTTTTGAAATGGTTGCTTACTACTGGACTAAACATTATTGATACATAGTTTGAGAAGTATCCAACAATAAATAAACTTTAATATAAAAAAAAAATTAAAAACACGATAAAAATATTTGAATTGTGTGAAATAACTTGTCAATGCCACATTTCTTATATTAATTTTATTATTATTTATCACAACATGACAATACCAGGTATATCACTTGGCGTTGATTAAAATCAAGGCATTTTACAATCATTGGACATATTCAAATTAATGCGAAAATAATCAATTCGCGTAACATGATGGATAAGGTGATTTTGACACTTTTAAACAGGTCAAATTTAACATTAGGTATAAGTACTTCATGGGGAAAATGTGTACGAGTATTCTTAATAGGGGGCAGATCGCTAAAGTAAATAAAAAGATTTTTCAGGCCTTAGATCACGATTGTAAATTTTGAGTAGATGGTTGGCGCAGTTGGCTAAGGTGGCAATCTCTCAAGCGGGAGGTGCCAGGTTCAAACCCTGGCGCTGGCGATGTATTCCACAATTTGCGATACAGGCTTTTAGCCCAGTGCAAAGTGCGCAGAAAAGTATTAAGGTTTGTGAATATCCTTTTTTTTTTTAATATTTGCTTTCTAATCTCCCGGCTTTAACAGTTTAAAATTATAGTACCTACAGTTTTAACACAAACACGTTTCAATTGGTAAATTTTCATTAATTTAATTTTTATATGGAAAAAATACGTTTATATCTTCGTTGTTAGTTCTTCGGGTTTCCTTACTGCGTGTCGAATTGTTGAACGACCGAGCTTTCGGCAGGGATACTACTGCCATCTTCAAGATGAAGTAGTTTTCGTATGTAAAAGTCCGTTGAGGTATCAGTAATATCAGTATCCCGAAGAACCAACAACGAAGATATGGATTCATCACGCTGGGAAAGTCTACAAGATTATTTAAAATACGATTACTCGGGCAATGACGTAAAATGAACAAAGTAAATAAAACTTCTATCAAATTATTACCTAAACAATTCAGTTAACAGTAGGTCAGTATAATATAGTAATAAAATGGGCTTCCTGTCCACGCACTTGATTCTAAAAATTCTAGATTCTAGAGCAATGTCATATAAGAGATATTATCATCCATCGTATACCTATTATATAATGATCTTACCTACTTATGTACTGTCGCTATGTAAAAAGAATTACGATTAATTGTATTAGATAACTGTACCACACATTACTAAATTATATTATACGTTTTTATTATGTCATTCTTTAGATCATTATATTTAAAGACTTGCTATATTTTTTGTCATAGCTTTTTCATAGCATTTTGCTATAGCTTGTTGTCAAAAAGAGACGGCGATAGTTTCATTCTTCCATATTTGAAAATGACAAATGAACTTCACGTCGCATCACTTGTGTGGTAGGCAGAGAGGAAAGAATTCCAGACAACCTTATCCTTACGCACAGTCCTTGCTTCCGTCACATTCATGCAATTCGTCAAAAACGTGCTATCTAATTTCTTTTACCTACTCAAAATGCGTCCGTCCAGATAATGAGTCCAAGTCAGTCTCGGACGACCTCTTCTTTGACTCGAGTATATCTTTTTGATCATTCATTCTCTCAACATGCACAAAACTATACATATAAGCTTATTCATGCTAATCACGATTCCTCCCCTGCAGTAACTCATCTCTCTTAAAACCCCCTTATCCTATCTCTCAATGAATTCCCACACACTCTTCTAAACGATCTCATTTTCACATCATTCAACCCTGATTCGTCCTTCAGCTATGCGCACATCACACTAGCACATAAACATAAAATATTTATTTACGTATTTATTTATCTTTTGGTGAATAAAATACAGCGATATTTTAACATTACAAACATAAATTATAACATTTGTTCACTAGGGCGAGCTTATCGTAATGCTGCGATCTCTGTCAGCTAACCCTAACTATACGTACCTCATAAATATTTACTCTAATCAAATCTCTCAATGGTCAGTCACACAAGAGAGAAAAAGTCTCGTAAAATTATTACGACTCTGTTGTTAATCTTTACCTCAAATGGACTTTATGTAAATTTTGAAAGATTTGTGACTATAATCTCTGTCATCAGCTCAACACTCGCTGGATGATGGCTAAAGACATTAAGGGCATCCGCTGGAAATGGAAATGGTAGTGCTGGTCCCCCGTATCATATATCACTATACATACATACATACTCTATTATAATACAATTATATGACTCGCTATAAAACTATGATTATTTCTTTAGGAAATAGTTTATGTATTTCATTTAAGTATATATACAAACATAGTATTATTTAATTGTATGTTTTTTATACGCAGATGTATGTATGTAGTGTAGGTACTACGGAAAACAGATGACTTAACTAAATTACTTGAAAACAACGCACTTTAGATATGTCTTCTGATTATATTCTGACCATAGGCAATAGATTTTATTTTTTTTAATGTTATGTACCCTAAAACGGTTAAGGGATACTTGGCCGTTTACTGTTTTATTATAATGAAAAGTTAATCTGCTTTCTTGTGTACTTGTTTCTCTAAGAGTCACAGAAAATCACAAAATGTTCAATTTTATAATAATAATGATAACGGTAAAAAATCACAAGCTATATTAAATTAGACAATAGTATTTTGCGCAAGGACGGACTTATTGCAAATAGAATATCTTCCAGTCAACCCGAGTCTTGAAATAAATTTTAACACAGGAAAAATAAATTTATTTAATAATATCTCCTTGGATAAGGACACTGAAGGAACGAAATTTAGGGGTGGGGTTTGGCGACGGGCTTCCTTAAGGGCCCACCTCTTAATAAGATTTGCCTAGAAGTGCGTGTAAAAAGGTCGGTATTAATGCGCCTGAGCTACCCGGGGAGGGCCTTAAGGCCGCGGGATTTTCCTTCAATTAATTAAAGAATAAAGTTAATTTTTAGCAGTAGATACCAACGAGTAAATTAAACCCTTTAGACTTGCCATATTACATATCTCATGGATTTCATTTTTACGTATATAAATGAACTTCCACAATGCATTGTCGGTCAAACATTGTTAAATCATTGTATTTAATATATAGGTATGAATGAATGAATAAACATCAGTTAAAATAAAACAACAGTAATTATATTGTGATAAACAACTTGATATGAGGATTGATAAGAGCCGAGGTAACTACATATACACTCAGCAACAGTAGTGGTGGTACAAGGTATCTTCCTAAGGACTGGAAGTAGACTTGAGTTGTGTTGCTGCATTGAATTGTTTCGCAACATAACTCAAGGAAAACTGTGAGAGCTCATTTTCTAAATAGCAACATATTCATATTATAGCATACTAAACTACGGACAACAATATCTGATATAATAATCAGGGCTGTCACTCAACTCAGTTATAATTTGATGATAATATTATTAATTCATTATGTAATGTGAATATTTTTGTGTTAATTATTATTAACACCTAGAAGTTCTTTATCATTTTTTTATTCTTCAGTGAGCAATGTGATAAAATGTAACATCTAAATTTAATTCATAGTTATAGTTGAGTTTTCTATAATTTAATCTAATACGTAAGAATGATAACAAATTTCAGCATTTCTCGTTGTGATATATAAAGGAAATACCTAATTCTTTATCAAAATACTGTAGGTATTTTTTGTGAAAACATTGTGTATTTTGTAAAGGTTGAGATTCGAGCCCATGGCGTGATTTGGCCCATGTTAAATTTGGAGACATTTTTGTACGTCATATTTTTATATTTTTTTAGTGGTTTTTATTGTTGTACGAACCTATATTATTTTTTGTAGGAATACATGGACGTACGTTGTTGGCTCGGTTGGGGCACAGGTCTCCAAAGCTAGAAATGTCATGTTCGAATCTCGGCGCTGACGACATACATATTCTGCACATCACGACGTAAGATTTTAGCTTGCTGTGAATTATGTAGGACAGTGTTTGAGTTTGCGTATATTAACCCAGAGATTATTAAAAAAAAATAGTTTTATCGGTAGCTTGAATTTCATACACCTACTATAGGTATAGTAAGACCGTCCTCTGAGAGCATTTCCTGGACTATATGCAGATATCCACAATGCCACACCCAATGCCCTTGAATGGCTTGGAAGCCTGGATGTTGAACTGTAAGGTACATGTCTCCTGTATGTAGCAGATAGCATAATTCTCTTATATTCTGACGTTGCCGCCCAACGGTGGCAGAAGCCGTACGAAATAATAATAATAGGTATAAGTACAGAGAATTCAATTATCTTAAATGATGCTCTATTTTTTAGGTGTGTGAGTGTTTAAATAAATAAATAAACATTACATAATACAGAGACATCCCTGTCGTTATCAGATAACTGAAAATAAAGGCTATATTGTGATTATAATAATAATTTGATAAAATCTTACCTCGATTCTCTGTAGCGCGCGTCACTCCACATGTTGAATGAATACATTGTATAGTACGTACGTATAAACAATAATAACAAACTAGTAATACAGTAGCCCTCTAATAAATAGTTAACTAGATAATTATATGAGTTCAATCAATTGATTTAAAACAACAATTAAAAACTATTCACTAATTAAAAATCGAATTAAAAATCCTGGACACACTCATAACGAAAACTATAAAAACGAACACATAGTTTTGAAAACATGATTAAAATCGTAAATTAACTCGTAAAAAAATATTCTGAAAGTACTTTGGTTGTACCGGGTTGACTGAAAGTGCTACTGTAATAAGTCCGCCTTTTAGCACATTTTGCAACTCTTGAACATATTTTGGTTAATGAAGATTTATTTATTTATTTATTTACGAAGGATTATTTGTATATAATACTTGCATAAGAAGCCTTTCTTTGGGACTATTTTCTCCAACTTTAAATTGTTTTATTAATTTCTGCCAATTATGTTATATATTTATTACTAAATCACTTTTATTTCTAATTAAATAAATATTAAATTAATAAACACATTATCACTACGAACACATATTGTTTTCAGTTTATTTATTTGCTATTTTAAAATTCATTTTTCAGGTTTCTGTCTTGCCCGCTCGGCGTTTCTCTACAAGTATATATACATCCGCGCGTTGATGTTCTTTGTATGAGTCGTAGCTCCCCTACGCCAGTGCAGTGATACGTCTTACGACTGCGTGTGCTAGTGAGAGACTGTGTGCGGTACTGTTTTCAGTTGCGGATGGTTATCTGAACAGTTTCACGGTCTCTGAATGGATGTTATGCTTTGTTTGTAGGCTGTAGGCCGCTACGGAGGTGGTGCTGTGATGAGATACGAGTATAATTATATTGTTAAAATAATGAGTTGTGACAAGATCAGACGAGGCAATGCACCTGAAAAATACTTGCATCATTAATGAGGAATGAATCTATGACCTCATCACATTAATTTTTCTTTTTTATTCTATTATGTTCTCTCCCCGCATGCCTTCTCTATCTATCCTTACGCACACATTTTTCTTCCGTCACATTCATGCAATTCGTCATACACACTCCATGTAAGATTCCTTTTACTCAAAACACGTCCATCCTTGAGTATCTGGTACAGTGGTTCATTGTTGGCCAAGCTTCCCTACACCTTTTCTTTCATCCAAATATCCTTTCATCATTCATCCTCTCTACATATCTCAACCTTCTAAACTTGTTCACTTTCATTTTATTCACAACATCCATTGTGCAATCTCTCAACTCCCTAATCACTTCATTTCTTATATCCTATATCTCAGTGTTTTTCCACACATTATTCTAAGTGATTTCACACTTTTCTTCACGCTTGTGTCGTGAAGTGGAGTACCGACAACCACAATAGGTATATTATTACCTATACAATTTATGCAAAAAGGGCTGTACGCATAATTTTACTTAAGTACCTAAGTAAGACCCCACAAGATGGACACCAAAAATCTTAAGATGTTGAGAGGAAAATAAAAGAGGGGTCCGGCGACGTAGCCGCTGTGGAGTGTAAAAATTGGTTACAAGCGGCAAACAACAGATTGGAATGGAAGAGCCCTGTATCCAGCAATGGAGCACAAAGGGCTGATGGAGAAGAAGACCTACCTATATTTAATTTAGATACAAAAGGTCGACTTACACTGTGGGAAATTGTAATTTAAGTAATGACGTACTAATGTAATGTACCGTTTACACTATCACTAAACGGTATTATTTTATCGCTGAACATAATTTAATTTTAAATTTTAACAAGATTAATAATCGTAATAAGTATTGTTATCGCTCTGCAGAACATAAAGAAGGGGACACTATTATAATATTATAGTACAGATTAACTTGGTAACTATATTTAGTACTATTACTAACGTTTATAATCTCTTATATTACAATTATATGTTACATCAAAAAGTTAAGATCTGATAACTTCGGGTCATAAACACAACATTACACAATCCATTTTAAATACAGATGATGAATAACTATTTTGCTTTGAAATTTAAATACGCATTTTTGACGAGAAAATAAAATTGTAGTTTATGTGTACCAATTATGATTATTATATAATATAATAAACTAGATTTATTTATTTAGTCATATGGGTAAAAACAGTTATAAGAACACATATCAAACAATTCAACAAAAGCAGAAAGCAAACCAGTGAGGGTCCGTCGATTTTACCGGAAAAATATTACTAAGACATCACCGAAGAACAAATTAAATTTTAAAATCTAGTTACAAGTAAAAAAAACATATAATGTGTAGATAAAAAGAATAGATTAGATAAAATGAAATTTAATAATTGGTAGAAGTTCAAATCGGACTGCGAAGTGTTGGTCCCTCGGATAGGTTGGTCCCCCAGATAATTTATACTTTTAAGTTCATTTCTATAAGTTGCATTCTTAGGTAGGTACATAGGTAATTTTTTCACATTTTTGGTATCGTCAATTAGAAGTTTTTTTAGCAAACTTTTGTCAATTAAATGTTCTCCACATTTTGGTTTTGTCAAGAAGTGATCTGTAATCGGCTTGGTAACGCGCTGGACTTTTAATACGGTAGTCGCGGGTTCCATCCCCGATGCCTATACTTATTCCACTTCACGACACAAGCTTTACAAGCGAACTGCTACGTGAAGTGTACAAATATATTTTTGTTGAATTATTTTTGATTTACAAATTTTTATTCTTGTAAAGCGTTGGATTTTTTCTACAGCCGTAGTAAATACATTGAAGTATTCCCACAACAGTATAGAAGAATTAAGGATGAACATTGTCGGGCTTACGACCGACCTCCCTCCCTTCAACATACCACCCTCTCCCACCACACCAGAATACCACCCTCTCCCTTCAACACTAAGAAATGCAACAATACATAGGTACTTAATGTACATGAAATTCGACAACACAGCCGTCGCTCTTCGTGGTGAAGTGGATATAATCCCTACTAAGCGAGACGAAGGTATGGGTTCGAATTCCAGCCGGGGTGAACTGAAATGGCGAATGTTTCTCGAGTGTAAAGTGATCACTTAAGCCAGCCGAGGTCGGTCGTAAGCCCGACAATGTTCATCCTTAATTCTTCTATACTGTTGTGGGAATACTTCAATATATTTTTGTGTTTCTTTCGACAAACCCAGATTCATTCAAAACAAACCATGTTATTTTTGAGTTACGAATTGTTGATAACAAGTTTTGTTTTATACAATCAATATACTACTTAATAATATCTTCAAAATTGTTTTTCCATGGACTCGGAATTACTAGGTACGAATGTAGGTGTGCGTAAATCATTTCGGTTGTCAAAACATTTCCGAGGTGTCGCAGGACAGGTGTGCGAAGTATCAGCCAAGGTGTAACATTGTAGTTGAATGACAAATAGGCGTGCATATTATTGGACCTAAGTATGTAATTTAGTATTGCAAGCAATATTGAAAATAAGACAATCTATCAAATGTCAGGATATTGTCAAATTGTTTTGTTTTAGTAGGAAATAAAAGAACATCGTTTCAATTGGGTACTACATTTCGTTTCATCCGTCTTGTCACACATTTTGTATAGAATTACTATGTAGCAGGTGGCCAAGTTATATGAAACAAGGAGTATATGTAGATTTGTTTACAACTGAAACAGAAATTATAAAACTGCAGAATGACTATTTCGCTTTGAAATTTTATGACGAGCAAATGTGTTTGATAATATATCGCATTCTTGCATTATGTATCGCATCGCATGTATCGCATCCTTGGTCGCTATTATAGATCAATAGATTCTTAAAAAAAATTGCATGAAAGTAACAACTAATTATCGTTTGGCAAATTTTTTAATATAAAAATTAATCAGGATATGAGGGAAAATATACAATGATTTCGGAATTCAGAGGACAGAAAAACTTGGAGGATGAATACTAGAAGAGCCAACTCCAAGTTAATGGGACAGAAAAAATAGAAATTCTTAATAATGTAAAAAATGTATTGCCACCATAAAATATATAACCTAGGCAGTTCGTGAATAGATTAAGTTGTTCACTTTATCTGTAACGTAATAAAATAGACTAAATAATTTTGATATAGATATTACACCTGAAGGACTCGACAGAGAGGCTTCTACATTTCAACAACCTTGTCATGGCTTGACTTGTGGCATCCTCGTCCATTGAATATATAATATAATTATGTTTTAATATAAAGGAAGCGTCAGTCTTTACGACATACAAATAAAATATAAATAAATAAATCATGTTTTGATTTGATTTAATTGCGCAAGAAATTGTTATTGGAATTAATGAATTATATTGGCGTTATATCTAGGACGCGGTAATGTGTTCACAATGTTACAAGAATCAATGTAATTTATAAAGCGAAAATCGCCATTTGTTCGTTTTTTATGTCGTACATCAATATCAAAATTTTAGTTGCCTCACCCCCTAGCAACGCTCCTGATACACGTAGTCGACTTTGAGAAGTCGATTATTGTATGTATCAACCGTATTGTCGAAGACTGTCCCCTGAGAGCATTCCCTGGACCATATGCAGATATCCGCAATGCCACACCCAATGCCCTTAGATGGCTTGGAAGCCTGGATGTTGCTCTGTAGGATACATGTCTCATAATTCAGCATAATAAAGTCAGCATAATTCTCTTATCTTCTGACGTTGCCGCCCAACGGTGGCAGAAGCCATACGAAATAATAATAGTAATTGTATGTAATTGATTGTTTTAATCGATTTTCTCAAATACAATCTAATATGTAGGATGTTATTCACAATCGATGTACGAGTATATCGATGCTATTTCAGAAACAATTACAGTCCATCTTTCTATCTTCACACATATCGCTACGATAAGTGTATTTCTTCGCTTGAAAGTCAAAAGGCAACATTCACCAAGCAGTTTGACGTGGTCGGGTAGCCTGGTTGGTAACGCGCTCGACTGTTAATCCAGTTCAATCCCCGACTTACTCCACTTCACAACACAAGATTTTAAGCTTTCTGTGAAATGTACAACGATGTATTTGGGTTTATTTCGATAAACCCAGATTCACTAAAAAAAAAATTAAAATGGCTTATGTTGAAACTGAAATTTGAACCTGAAACATCACTCGTGTTTTGAAATAGCTCAACGAGTTCAATAATATAAGGAATGTATGTAGATTATTGTAGATATGTGTAAGTACGTACATACGTACATACATAGAATAAATTATTTTAATTATTTTGCGATGAACTAGTTTTATCACCCTTGAATCCTCATGACATCCTTATCTCTCTCTCCATCACCTCCTCGCTAAAGCACAAGCCATCACTCCACCAGAATACCATCACCATTGCGATACAGTGTGATATCTCCATCACTCATCACACACACTGACGCGATGTAAACACATGTATCTCTTATCTTAATATCATATTTATGTAAATATTGAATTTGTTATACTTTACTTTGTGTATCTGTTACGAATGACGGGTTTATTGCCCAATGACAATAATATCTTCCAGCCAATCAGATTGAGCAATAAAATTATTACATATTTTTTGGATTTCTTGTCGAGGCATTGCGTAAATAAACGGAATTAAAAGTTTTGCATTTAATTTCTGATCTAATTGGAATAACTTAGGTCCGATTCTGTAATTTTTTGCACTATAATAAGTGTGTTTTAAATTTATTCTAATACGACGTAATTGAAAAAATTAAGTCTAAATTTAGTTAGTTCACACTTAATTAGTTGCAAAATTGGTCACTCTGTGTTTCTACTATGGTCACATTTTTGCAAAATGCATTATCAATACAGAGATTCGAACCCACGAGTGACTATTGTAGAGCAAATAATACGCTCCAACCAACCACTATTCCTAAGTATTCCTTCTTTTTGTACGAACTAACTAAATTTCTCGTTAGTTCGTACAAAAATAAGGAATTAAGATCCTAGTCGTACCTAAAAATATTTGGGATTATACATATTATAGCCCAAATCCTTTCTTGAATAAAATACCAAAAAAGCTTGTAGGAATATAATATAAGGTACATATAATAAATATGCTGATACACACTTTTTAGTTATTCAGTTTTCTGCTAAATATCAAAACAAATAAAGAATTCTTCTCCTTCTTTCTCAGCCGTTTTCATTCCAATGCTGGACATAGGCCTCCCCTTTGACTTTCCACAGATCTCTATCCTGGGCATGCTGCATCTCAGCAGCTTCCTGCGCTCCTTTTGCTTGTTCTAGGTTTCCACTCGAGAATCTTTTGGGTCCATCTAGAATCTGAGCGTCTGGAAACGTATCCTACCCAACTCCATTTTAAGGCTGCTGCTCGTTTTACCACGTCGGTGAAAATAAAGACTTATTTTCTTGATATTATTTTTTCTGCTTATGTAAAGCAGTTTATGGTAGAGAATTTATGTATGAATTTTGTTAATTTATGGATGAATAAATATACAAGCAAATTGAATATCTCACCTTGAAGTGCTTACCTTCACACACTGAACGCTAGGCTACAGCACTCTTCACCACCCATCACATTACAATACCTCCCTACCACTGCATTTCATAGCGAATTTTCATACCACAGACAAACCTCGCCGACTGTAATAAGCGATTTGTGTATTGGATACTTTTATTTAAGCATATTCACATCATTCCTAAATTCTGATATAGTAAAAGAAAGAAAACTTGCCCTTCTGAAATCCTGTTCTATTTTTTGTCAAAGTGATTGTATGTTAAGCTTACTAAGAATTTAGTATTCATACGACAGTGTAGAAGAATTAAGGTTGAACATTCTTGGGCTTATGACCGACCTCGGCTGGCTTAAGTAATCACTTTACAGTCGAGAAACATTAGCCATTTCAGCTCACCCCGTCTGGGATTCGAGCCCAGACCTTCGTCTCGCATAGTAGGGATCATATCCACTACACCACGAGGAGCGACGGCTGTATTGTCGAATTCCGTATACATTAAGTACCTATGTAGTGTTAACATTCTTACTGTTGAAGAGAGAATCAACTTCGCTAGATGGCAGGAGAGGTCACTAAGTTAATTGCGCATGGATAAATGTGATTTTATCATTTTAATATATAGTTGTTAGTTCCCGAAATCTCTGTCACAGACAGATTTGGTGATACCATTATTACTTAATCGGGAAATTTTACAAAGTCATAATATGCCGTAGTTTGAAACTTCGCAAATCGGCGATACCGAAATGTAATAACTTTAAATATAATTCATTGTATAGTAATTCAAACATTAAGTAGGTATTAAAATAAGTATTAATGTAATATAATATTATTGTTATAATTCATATAATGTGTAATTATCACAATGTCGTAATGTAATATTTAAATAAATTTATATTACTAACAAGTTAATTAGATATTTAAAGGTGTAATTCTATATAACGAGGTATTTACTACTGATATCAGGTACATGGGCGTCGCCAGCTTCGGAGTTAGGGGGGGGGGGGGGGGGGGGCAACAATTTATTTATTTATTTATTCAACAAAATATATCATAATACACAGTAAAATATATAAAGAAAATATGGACAACTTATAAACATGCTAATACATTTAATTCCTCCCTTAAATGATAAAGCTTGAAAAACACGTAAATAGCGCCGCAGACGAAATTTTTTGTGAGGCATAGTGAAGAAGGTCGTGATGTGGTTTGGTTTATTAGAAAATGTAACTTTGCACAATAATATTTAAGTAAAATGTTTTTCTACAGAAAGTAATAAAAAATAGCGCCGCAAGCAATTTTTTTATGAAACTATTGTATTTTAATAGATTTTCATACAAATTTTAGACAATCTGATGAGAAAATGTGTGGTAATAATGTGATTTTTTGTGAGGTTTTATCATTTAATATGAAACAATATATGTATATCCCTTTTCCAATCTCTAGGGGGGGCAGTTGCCCCCCTGACGACGCCCATGATTAGGTATAAGTGTAATTCTATATAACGAGGTATTTACTACTGATATTAGGTAGATAGTCAAACATACATGTTAGAATTACTCCATATATGTTCCTATTAACATAAAAACGCATTTGTTTTAGTATTACACGATTTTGAACACAGATTTCAACGATTGTAATTTCGGTTTTGTGAAGTAATTGCGTTTTCAACAAGCAATGTCTGTCTCCGCTGTGTACTATGCTTGGATCCATAAAGTTAAGAATCTATAGATATAACATTGTGGAGATTGCAAATCTAATTATTTTAACCACCATCCATACATTAATATATGAATAGGTATATACTATGCATACGAAAATCGCTAATAAATACCTAATTTAAATAAATTTGATTTACCGGAAAATTACAAAAGTGCAGCAATGCAAAAATCGGTATTTTTTAATACTTGCAATATTGTAAGACGATTTCTAAATATTGATATTTCAGGCTCAATGCTTGTATTTTAGGCCTCGCGCATCTGAGCCTAATCCTGTGATATCCGTGATATCTGGATAGGTGAATTTTTCGCAGTATTAGGCTGATGAGCTTATATGAATATATCAATCATGAATGACAATATACAATAGCTTTCTTCTGGAAGTGTGTCGGTAAATCTTGCCTCCGCATATAGAAAAAAACCTATGTAGACGCCAGATGGTACATAAATATAAAATTAGTATGGAACGTAGTTAAGTCTCCATTACTATGTCAATTATTTATGTTTATATGTATTTCTTGTTCACTTAAAGATTAAATAAATAAATAAATTATACTCAATAGTGACATTTACACAAGCATTGTAAAAACTCTCTTAGATTGTGTGGAAAATGTAGACATGCTAAAAAGTCTCTCTTCCTATCCTGATGTGAGATTGGTGTGAAAGGATAGAATCAGATAAAATCAGTTCTGACACAATTATGTTAAGATATAAAATATGTAAATGAATGCCTAACAAAGATAACAGAATTATATAAATGGCGTGCATATTTGGATTAGGCAGATTTAATTCAATTATAATTTCATTAATTAAACAAAAAACTAGAATCTAATTAAAAAGTCACATTCCCATACTTAAGAAGTTATTTAGCAGACAGTAGATGCAATGTCGTACTACATAATTATAATACACAAGACCCTCTTACAGTTGACATGTTCGTTTTGCATGGTCACAGTTCCAGATTTTGTATACAAGCATTTTTGTATAGGTAAAAAACTAAATAAAATTTATACCTACAGCTACTATGCCATGACATCAGGACATCCCACACTGAATGTATATGAAAACGCACAATATTCTCTTTGGCCAACATGGGGGTTGAGAGCCTCATTGCTGTAAAAGATGTGAAAAGTCTCATGATAGTTTTTAGGTGACCGATGTAAATCGAAGCACACTCTAAAAAAATACAAAAAAATATTAGGGGTGTATTCTACAATCCGGGATCCTACGGAGATAAATAATGCAATAAAAATCCATAGGTTATTATAAGTAAATACCTACTTTCTTTTTTCTTTCATTATTTTTGAGCAATTAATGAAATAAACATATACTCGTACGTGCCCAGTTAGGTAGATCATAAGTATAATCATACTATTGTTTATTATGAAAAAAAAAATGCAACACAAAAGCTTCAAACTTACTATGAAGTGTACAATAATGTATTTGGGTTTATTTTGATGAGCTCAGATAAGAAAAAAAACATTAAAAATAATACGCAATTAATGCAAATTGTACGGGAGGCTTCTAGTATTTGTATAATTCCAGAGATTTATACAAACAATATAAAAATTATGCACCCATACAGACAATAGAAAGTTCAACTATATCTACATAGATAATATAGGTACAATAGAAATAATTCCCAAGTTCATTCCTCCAAATTATTTCCAGTGGCCGTTGGATCATGATAGCAGTTCGGGAAAGGTCACTGGGCTGACACCACAGAGTAACTGTTGCGCCTCTGGTTTATTCTACACAATGTTGTGCAGCTTATAAACCAAATCTATCAACTGAACCTTAAAAAAGCTTCTTCTTCTTACCGAATCGAACAAAATAAATATAATATTACCTACCTACTTACTGGCTTGTGTCTAAGCTTGGGAAACCTGGATTTTGGGTTTGACTATTTCTATCTATTTCTATCACTATTTCTTACATGTTGTTTTTCTCTTTAATTGTAATACTTATTTATTTTTTTAATAGCCAATGTCCTAGCTAGGATTCTGCTATTCTGTTACTAAAGGTATGTAGTCTGAGAGTTCTCCTGTTTAAAACTGATTCCTGGACATAGGCGATTCAACTTATGCAACCTTACTAAAATATTACAGATATGTATCTGGGGTTAGCTGGCAGAGATCGCAGCATTGCGATAAGTTCCCCTTGTGAAAACAAATTATAATTTATTTATTTATTTGTCATTCATCAAAATTTAACAGTTTACAATTTGAATACTACACACACCATAATTACCATAATACACCATATAAAAATTTTGTTATATATGATACAAAAAGAAATCTTGGAAAATAACAAATAAAATTATAATAATCAAACAATTTCTAATGTTTACATATCTCTGTATTTTGATCGCCAAAAGTGTAGGCAAATAAATAAATAAAAACACATTATTTCAAGATTCGTGAATTACATATATTGGTATTTTATGTATATTTTGGGGAGGTATCTCCAAATATTATATAGATAAGAAGAAATGCCTTTTTTGTGTAAACTGTAGCTACATTATGTAAGAAATTGGAAATGTTATATAACAATAGTATATATAGGTTGGTTCTATACAAGTTGCACTAATTAATCGTTTGTTGTTTCCGAGTTTATCTTACTCGTATATAGCTGATACCTTACCTACTTACATCTTCACCTAAATATGGATCATAATAATTCATACTAATTCTCCATCTTTATACCGTTATTCGGGTTAGAGGTCACATTGAATGTGCGATTGCCGAGGTATTGTAAAATGTAAAATATCATTATTTATACGTTGAATCAGAAACTTTATAGTATTTTTTAATCCATTACCTATATTCAAAGACTTGTTCGTTTTGGTACTTGTATCCCATGGAATTCCAAGGGCTCATTGTCCCACCGTTTAAAAATAGAAGGAACAATGTTAATTGTAAATTGGCTTTACGCCGTATTTTGATAGTAAATAAATAAATAAATAAATTGTTTTAAAATTAAATTTCAAAAGTAGTAGAAGATTTACAAGAGATGAGTGCGGCGCTAGTCGTTTGTCTTATGGGAAATAACCCAGAAATATGTATTGATGAGATACAATTGAAAGACAAACAGAAAAAAAAATCGCCCACGACGGTAATTACTAGTTTTTGAATGCATTTGGCGATATCATAATCTTAGTTGCAATCCCCTACCCAGCATCGAAACTGGCGACATTAATTGTTTTTGCTTGTCGATAACTAGCAAACGGACCGCCAATGTCTTATAATTCTCAAAAACGGACACCAAATGAAACTAATTGGTGATCCCTGCGATATGTCTTATGGAAGTTTTTTGTTTTACATGCTTTACTTGACTTATTTTTTTTTTACCCAGGCCTGCACCTGTGCATATCTAAATTGTATAATAACTCATAAAACTAGCAGAATGCGTAATTCATAATAATAGAATCAGATGGCGGGCATATTACATAATTAGGGAGACCATGTATTTTTTATACCATAGATAGCATTAGTTCGAGAGTATCTGGTTGGCTGGAGGTAATTGTTTATAGTAGAAGTCCGTTAATCCGGCACGTTCGGGACCGGCTCGGTGCCGGACTATCGAAAATTCCGGTCTATCAGGCGGTGCTCCTTCTTTTTAGTGTAGGTACTTTGTTTTTTTAACTACATACATACATAAATCGAACAATTAGGTTGATAATTAAACTACAAATACAGTATGCAAATACAACAAAGTTTATTTTACATTTCATATAATGTTTCAAAAAAAAGTCACGAATGTCTTTTGTTTTCTTGTCTTGTGGCATTTAGTATAAAATTTATTTCTAATGATATGGAAATCAATAATTTCTGAAGCACTGTAGCTAGTACTAGCCTCAGCAAAAGAGATCCGGAGTGATGCCGGACTATCGGGCATTCCGGACTGTTGGATGCCAGACTAATGGACTTCTACTTTACTTACTATTTAACGGTCCCGTACAGCACTAACCATTATCACTTTGCTCTATGGCAGAGATAAGTGTGTAGCGTATGGGAATGTGGAGACATTGTCTGTGGTTCAAACCTTGTCATCTATCAGCAAATAATACAATACTGCATTGTTTATAACTATTAAATAATTTAGAGAACTCTTATTTTATTACTTTTCCATTAATTACAGTAACGGAGTAATAGAGATAATTGTATGAACGTGACGGAAGCACGGTAGGGCAGTGTGGCGTTCTGTTCTCTCAGTCAGAGACAGCGTGAGGGTGTGTTATTTAGTAATACAGAATTACAGATCACAATAACACACAGAAAGTTCTCCATAAAAGTGTGGAATAAAATAAATCTGTCAATGTTTAGAAATATTCTATTCTATCGCGAGGTATGCAGCGAGAACAGATTGACAGACTTCCTTATCCTTACACACAGTCTTCGATTCCGTCACATTCATTCAATTTGTCACAAACGCCCTTCAATTTATTTTACTCAAAACGCGTCAACTTTTCTAGTCATTATACTTGCCTTGCAGTCACTCATCTCTCTATTAATTAATAACCTCATTCCCTATCCTATCTCTCAGTGTTTTCCCACGCATTCTTCCCAACGACCTCATTTGATCGACCGGTAAGTACCTTCCCAAAATCGTGATGACCAAGACGTTAAAAATAGAGTGTTAAGTAAACAAAAAACAGTTAATAATATTTAGGCTTAAAGTAAATACACGATTACTCTACCAGTATATTTGTATAATAAGTGTTATTGGGCCAATACAGATTGAGTAATGATTTTATTGAAGGTTTGATTGTCGTGTTTGACAAACATGATCATCAATTATCTGTTAATTATTTGGAAATGAAGATGCTTAACTAAAGACAGATTAGCTACGCGCTAGATAAGTCATTCATTCCCCTGAAGATGCGGGCCTTGAGTGACCGTGAAGCGATAACAGTCTTATAAATTAAGGTAAAATAAAAAACTAAATATTTAGTTTAAAATCCACAAAAATGACTTTAATTTACGCGACTAATCTTCGAGAATTTGCACCTTCATCATCAGGCGATCGTGAATAATGTTTATTCACAATCTTACAACTTTATTCAAAATCGCCTGATGATCTTCATCATGCAAATCCTCGAACACTAGTCGCGTAAACAAAAGTCATTTTTGTGGGTTATTAACTAAATATTTATTCTTTCGCTGTACCTTAAAAATGTAATTCCACCATGTACCGACGGTCAAAAACATCGGGATTGTCTTGTAAATTCGTTTACCGATAAATTCAGTCAGATAAAATTCATTCGTATAAATTTTTCTATAGAAAACCTATGATTTCTATCTACCTAACAAGTTGTAGCTATCTCAACAGATATACAACAAAAGATGCACTTTCCATAAGGCTTGTGACTGATCGTTGGCTGGTTTAATGTGATCACTTTATCTTTCGGTAACATTCACCAATTCCAGTCCATCCATCTGCCCCGGCCGATGACGATCAGTCATAAGCCTGATGGAAAGTCTATCCTTTGTTGTATATCTGTTGAGATAACTACTTGTTATATTTAACTACGACATGTAGAAAATCCGATGTTCTCACAAAACATAAATTGTGATTTTCAAAAATATTCTTCTATCTTTCAATCCCATCACACCGTTTTCTTTGTAGGGTAGGCAGAGAGGACAGAACGTCTGAACGCCCTATTCAAATAACTCCATTTTAAGTTCTATGGCCCCATTGTCTTAAAATATTGCGTTTTTCTAACTCAAATTATTAAGAACTCATTAAGGCTTCATTGCAAAATGTTTAGACACGCCAATTACGGTGCTAAATGTTTTATAAATTTGATGCTCATTGCAAAAAAATCACATAAAAAGTTTATTCACAAAATTGTCGCTGTTTTCTAGGACAAAATCTACAAATTAAGGTCTTCGTCGAAAGTCTATAATTTTTGCTTAGTTCTATCAAAGTTGAATTAGTATACGTTTATGAGATATTGTTATAAAAACTAAGACGGAAATGTTATTCTAAAATGCCATATTTTCAAACGGTTGATTTTTGGTCATGCATTCATTGATTTTTTGTATAAGGACTTCAAAATGATTGGTTGGCGCAGTTGGTTGAGGCGGCAGTCTCTCAAGCGGGAGGCGCCAGGTTCAAACCCCGGCGCTGGCGATGTATTCCAGACATTGCGATACAGGCTTTTAGCCTAGTGCAAAGTGTGCAGGAATGTACATATTTGGGTTTATGTATGCAAGCCCAGATCCTTTCAAAAAATAAATAAATTCAGTAAAAGTTTTGATAAATCCCCTGCCTTTTCTAATTAAACAGTAGAAACTTCACATTATTTGATATCGTTAGAAGAAACTCGACTAGAACGTTAATTAGTTCTGAAGTGAAGCGACCAGAAAACAAATTAATAATCAACTTTTCAAAAATTAATCTAATCACCTGAACCAAACTTTATTACATAAGTACCTATTGAATTATTTGTTGTTTTATTTTCAATCTGACACAATTCTACAACATTTGTACATGTTAATTATTATCTCAAGATAATTAATTGTAATGCTGTAATATAATCTATTGTTGCAAATGGAGAGAATGATTTATGAACGATAAAGAAAATAAAACAGAAATTGAAATGATTTGATTTGATTTCATACAATAACCTAATGTAATGTAGAATGCGCCATGAGTCTCTCGTATTAAAATATTTTAATAAAAAATAGCGGACCATCCAAGTTAGGTATCAAAACTACAAAATGCTTAATGTAGACATTATGCAGGGCCGATACATATTTTTTTCTGTGAGCGAAATGGTAAAACACTGGATGGATAAAAAACATAAGAATTATAATGTTTGTTTTTTGTGCTTTATCAATTTTATCATTTTCTGTTGTATTGTAATATGTATTCACTATAAGAATAAATAAATATGAATCATAAATATATAGCAAAAACAAAACAAACTATTTATTTTCTATATAGGTATTTTTAATTATTTCAAGATATTTGGTAAGTACGTGAGTATGATGTTGGGACTATTGAGAGGTATCTCCAAATATTATGAATTGATAGATACCAAGAAAGGTATTTATTAATATAAGCTATGTAAAATTTATTATTACTTTTATCTATGTAATCTATTTTTCACAAGTGTCCCACGTGCCAGTGTGCCACGCGAAACCAACCAATACTAACTAGAATATCAATGCTTTGGCAAAAAAATTCGAAATGACTGACATGGGGCCGGTATGGCTGAAAATTCGTTATAAAATCATCCCCATGTTTATTTTGGAAGGTTTTTACCAAAAGGGACGTAATATTTTACGGTATTGATGAAATTTAGTAGATATATTTTGCCCCTGTGCCTGGCAAGCTTTGCACTCTCTATACACCGCCTCTGTAGATATTATTATGTAGTAGATTATTATTCACAAAAAAGAGTTATGAAAAAGATGAATCATTAGTTACCATTGCCCACTACACAATAAAGAGAAAATAATGACATATTATGATTAGAGGTAACTGCATACATAATATAGTGGTATGGTAGATGGTAGTGCTCCTAATAACTATTTAACAATCAGGTCTACAGCCTGTCATTGAGGAGAAAAGTAGCCGTTATCAAAGTGACCTATATTAGTAAGACCTTAGTTAAGTACTTCATTATTATCTACCTACTGTTTTGATTCAGAAATTACTAAACAGATGATTAACATTTTTTTATATGAAATATGTTGATGGAAGATGAAAATAGACTTTCATAGTAGAAATACAGTCATTTGCTCAAGGTACACATTTTATGTAAACTTTCTTAGAGTTTATGAATCAAGTAACGATCTAATTCACCTCAAGGCTTTGGCGTCGCAGGTCTCAGCCACCCAACAAATCTTTTTTAATGGATCTTTTTCGCCTAGATGGTAGTAGACGAACCCACGAAATTTACCCAAGGTGTAAATTATTGTAACAAGTGAGTAGTTATAAATAAAACAAATAAATCTTTATTGGCCAGAGAAAATATGCATAGTTACAAAAACAAGACAATGTAGTGTGCCAAAAGGCGGACTTATTGCAAAAGCAATATCTTACAGTCAATCTGAATTTACATCTACGACATTGTAGAAAGTCCGATATTTCACAGAAACAAAACTGGCACTGGCGATGTATTCCACACTTTGCGATACAGGCTTTTAGCCTAGTGCAAGGTGTGCAGGAAAGTATTTGGACTTGTGTATGCAAACCCAGGTCCTTTAAGGAAAAAAAGAAAAAAAATGTATTTTTATAATGGATGGCGAACGTCACGGTTGAAAAAGATTTCCACTGAATCTTACAGAACACTCGAAAAAATAATAGAAGGGGAGGGGGGGTAACTCTACAACCCCATATTACAATTTCCCTGGTACAATGTGGATACTCTCGGCTCTGTAGAGGAAAACTGTAATATGCATTGTGCATTTTAAATCCAGTTGTATAATAATACCTATAATAATTTAGATAGGTGGAATCCAAAAACACATAATAATTCAATAAGTTGATGACAATATAGCTTTATGATCAAGTGTTGCTGTGTATGGGTAATGATTGCTTGTATTCCCAGCATAATTCATAAGCGGATTCCATGATATTACAGTACAGTACAGTGTGTCATTTAGGTCACTGATTCAGTTATACCTACAATGAGTTGCTTAGTTGTGGTCATCACAATCATGAACTCGTGAAATATTTCATTTTATATCAAACAATGCCACACTATAACTCTCATCATTATTATATGTATACAGGGCTTAATGTGGTGCATAGGAACTTATTCACAAAATATTTCAGTTTGTACAAATTTCTGTGCCGGTTTTCAAACACGTAGCGCCCCAGTCAAAATTTTTTAAAGGAAAATGGGTGAAGTGATTTTTTTAATAAAATAATTGCATTTTAAATAAAATAAAATAATCTTTATTGTACAGGAACATACAAAGGGCGAGCTTATTGCCAAATGGCAATTTCTGCCAGCCAACTCAAAACAGAAACCAAGATGAGACATAACTGTTTATAAATTTAGCACCAAAAGGGTACCTTAACAATAGATTTTTAGATTTAATAGATTTTCGAAATGAAAATTTATGATATGATAGGAAAATGTATGTTAATAATGTGATTTTTTGTGAGTTTTTACCATTTAGTATGAAGAAGTGTACCTATAACTATTCCAATCTCTAGGAGGGGCAGCTCTGCCCATGCTCGTGATATAATGATGGTTCAATTCCACTGATCTACCCTGTATAGTAGGCAAGCACGGCTTTTGTACAGCTATGCAGCGTCTAATCACTCTCCGCACACTTCTCGTGTTGTAGGTTGTACTAGGTCATCCAGTAGCATCACTCAATCTATAAGCTTCCTCACTGGTCACTACTAAACAATATCCCACTGTAAATATTTTGATAAAAGTATATTTTTAAAATTAAAATGATCTGGGCATGCATTAAACGCAAACCCAAATATTTTCCTGCACACTTTGTACTAGGCTAAAATCCTGTATCGTAAAGTGTGAAATCCTTCCAGGATTTTGCCGCGAATATTAATTATCCTTGAATATTTCCTTCATAAGGTCTCCATCACTAAGATCACAAGGAGCATATTATAAAGTATTTTCGGTAGTAAATTGATATATACACTATTTGAGGTAACTATCAACCGATGTACAGTGAACGATGATGCAGAAATTATAAAATACAAAACATTTACTGCGACAACTTCGGGTGTTCCACAGGGATGCATTTTCAGACCTCTCAATTATTGTTATTATTAATGCTAAAACCTTGAATTAAATGTTTAATAAAAATTGTTTAACTTTATTGATCCATTATTTCCATGAATCAATCAATTTCCTATGGTGGGGAGAGAGCGGATATAGAACCGGAACTTCTCACGGTCATAATCAGCTCGAGCGAGTCCAATCGGATGTTGCGTCTGAGCAAAAGTTCTATTTAGCTCAAACTAAATGTTACGTATTGAACACGACGACGTTTTAATGCTACCAATCAATGCATATTGTATTAGCTGCAAAGTCTATTATGGAGGCCAAAAGGCCTGCATAGGAATAAGGGTCGTCCGAGGCTACACACAGTAATCCTAGGATACCGGCACAGGAACCGTTTCTACCATCTATCCTCGAGTTGCCACTCCAAAGCCACTTTATTGTTGCAAATCTTTCAACAATGTCCAACACTTCTATTCTGGTTCTAATTCGTATATAACTAAAGCCGATATTAAAACGGTTAAATTTTACGGAATAATTATTCTCCAATCAAAAGCGAAATCATCCATGGATGAACCGTCCAAACACAGAGGTGATGCGATCACCATAAGAATTGTTGACATGTATTTAGGGATGGGGGAATTACCTGATTTATAATACCTACCGGTGATCCATGCCAAAGTGAAGCATTTCTTCTTATTCTTTATGTGCCCTGTCGGGTCCCCCCAACGTTGGCGATCACTTGAGCGAACTTGTCTCTGTCCTCCGCCGCTCGGAATAGCTCCCCTACACTCCGGATGCCGGTTCATTCCCTTATATTCCGCAGCCAGGATAACTGTCTGAAGCGTTTAAGACTCCCCAACTTCACTCACTCCACGGTTCTTCAGTAATCCGTAAAAATTGAGCTGTCATCTACAATAAAACTATTTATAAAATTATACAGTTTAGTAAAAATATAGTTCGTCTAATTGGTATTTTCCCCACGTTGTTTGGTATGACTCCCAGTATTTATAATTATAACAACGCGTCACAATAAATAAGTAAAGCCTAGCGTCTAGTAAGCTGTCGGTAGCTTAAATTCATTTAAAATTTAACAATCAATTATAATAATTAAAGCTTTCGTTCACTAGTGATGTGCATCGTGTAAGATAAAATCAGCTTGGTTTCTATTTGGTCTTGACGAACGTGGTCTTTATAGATGGTATTCACTCATCATTCCCAGACGTAGGCTTCCTCCAACTCTTGCCATTGGATCCGGGGGTCGTCCCAACTTTCTCACAATAGTCCTCGCCATCTCAGGAAGCATTTCTTCTACTTATCGTCAATATTGGTAATTTACTACGTATAGTAAATGTCTGTTATTGGGAAACACGTTAAGTTTTAACTAAAATAATCGTAGTTACTCATTTGTAAATTGTTTTTTTTTTCTAAAACGAGCCTGGGTTGCTCGAAGTAAATCCACATACATCTTTGCACAATTCAAGTGAGTGAGAAAATCTTGTGTCGGGATGTCGAGAAAGTTGGCATTGGTGATCAAACCCGCGCTCAACCAATTGACAGTTAAGCGCGTTACGAACCCAGCTAACAACGATATATTCTGAATAAAACAATGTTTAAAAATCAAAAATTCTTTGCTATCTCACCCAGCATAATATTCCTAAATGACTGAGAAAATTTTTGTCTCGATAATAACGAATCTACTCTTTATAAAATCAAGACCACAAGACCAAAGTAGATTTATCCCATTACTATTTCCCTCATATCTAATTGCGTCTATTTTATTTATACTAAGTAATGTGGAAACAAAACGTTCTCTCACAATTAAAAATACTAAAATTTACAATTACACATGTATAATATAGTTGGTGAGAGCATAAAGTAACTAGACAGAACAATAAACACACTACTTAATGAATAAACAACAACTAGCGGTTGTTTTTGACATAATTTTAATTGGTTTAAAAATGCAAATTTTCTTAAATATCTCATTTTTATCCACAACCTAAAGCCAAAATGATAAATTGTTAAATATTTACGTAGTTTTATGAAAAAATGTGACCACCAACGAACTTATGAACTCATGTCACACCCTGGGATTCACGAAGAAAATCCAATGTTTAACATATTATATTTTTTGTCTTTAAAAGAGTAGAAGTAAACTCTTAAAAACCGCCATCCAGCCAGCGAATGATCTAATAAGCCGATATATGTCAATCATAAAGAAAGTTGGGTCGTATGTACGTACACTACCCCCTCTCGGAAAACCGAAACTCTTGAATATAGGTAACCTCCAATGCCGCGCTCCGATTGCTTGATAGGCAGTAGCTAGTTGGTTCTCCTGTTAGTTTGTGTATTTCACAGTGTGCTAACTTGATTGGTCAGGTATAATGAAGTGTTCTTCTTCTTCTTTTCAGCCCCTTTCCCTCCACTGCTGGATATACGCCTCTTCCTGTCTCTTTCACAATTCTCTGTTTTGGGTGCTCTGCCTCCACCCATGTCCCACCGACTCGATAATATCATCGGCCCATCTCCTTTTTGGTCTTAATATGAAATATATTTTTCTTACATATGTATAGCCTATAATAATTTCTTTTAGACTATTTTATTTCCGAATTTTTCAAATTTGGAAAAGAGTAGAATGTTGGAAAAGATGAAGGTACGCAAGAGAGAAAAAGAAATTGAAATATATCGTGACGTATGAACTATGAAATAAGATTTTGTCTTACTATCTACTATGTGTGGGTACCAACAAGCGTGTTATTTAAACATAGCATAACGGTTACCTTATAAATTGAAGTAAATTTTGATAGAAAGACTTAAGGCGCATTCAACGGAGGCCGATAACGTCGGAGATATAATAATGAAAAAAATAAAAAAAAGTCTGACATGTTTTTTCAATACGTACATAATAAGATATAGAAATAAATAATAACATTGATTTATTTACACTATTGTTGAACAAAATATAGAGATATGTTAGCATTAGAAATATAAATTAAAACGGACTTATCGCAAAAGCAATATCTCGTTGGTCTCAATTTGATTTGAAACTACAAATTTGTTGATTGAAATACTATACTCAATTGTTGCAACTACGGTTGCCAAAAAGATACGTCCAGCGCATAGAAAACCAATTCTTCCTGGACAGACTATACCTACAATTAGGTATAACCTCTATAATCCAAATTTTAAGCAATTGGTCCCAAAGGTATAGGGGTAGAATATTTGTCACTTATTGATAACATTTGTTAAACCCTTAACAAATTTAGCGTTATAGGAGTCTTAAGTCGTACTTAGATTTTTTTCATTTAAAAGTTCTCTAGTTCACTGCAGTAGATGAATTACTGTTTCACTTTGTATGGACGGAAGTCTTCCCGTAACATTATTATTTAATATTTATTTATTTATTTACTTACCTCATTGTTTATCTCTAATTTATTATTATTTAATATAATTACATAACAGATTTATGTAGTAATTGGATAAGAACTTCACACAAGTGTGAAATATAATATAATGCAGTTATTTTATTGTAAATGACATCACTATTGTTAGAAATTGGGATGATTAAATTTACTGTTTTTTACCAAGTCCGACTGTTTCGTGAAAATAGCTAATGCTGTACCATCACGGCGCATCCCTATAATAAGGTTATATCATAGACGTATTACCTTTATGGACTGTCAGGCTGAGCTGTCACAGGAACAAAGTACGATGGAAAAATCGTTTGTACTGGATCGGTCACGTGACCGTTGGCAAGAAAGTTTGCAAATTTGAAATTTATCACTATAACCGATAACTGTCTTCCCATATATCTTCTCTTTACCAAAAATAACCCTTACTTCACATCAACTTAAAATGATGCTGAGTTAAACTTGAGTTAAACAACGCCAAAAAGCTTATGCCAACGATCAGCTGATGCGATGTTTCCACCCTTCGTATGTTCAGGCTGACAGTCCATAGATAAAACGTCTATGGGTTACATATATCCCTGTAATGCTGTGTGTCTATTTTATAAGATTTTACTCATCTTCACTCCGTTGTTTTTTTTTGTTTGTGCACAAATCTCTCAAATGATTTTTCAACCACTTCCTGACTACTTAGAGACCTGAAACTTTGCAAACGTATGTACGTAAACTCGGTGACAATACATTTCTCTACCACTTAGGAATTAGCTTTCTCCAGAGACAAAAAATATGTAAGGCGTTTCAGGGGATCCAAAAGGGTCGTGTGTGGTCATGTGTGGTATCATACGAAAGGGCGTAATCTCGCCCTAGTCATTTTTGTTTTTACCTTAATTCGTATACAAATTTTGTTGTTAAGGGCTTGGTACCAAGAATGACGTCACAGTCATTTCCCACGGCATTAAGGTTCAAAATCGCGTGAACAATCGCATGATGAAATGGTAAAAATAGCGTTTTTTCCATTTTTTGGGGTTAATTTTGCGTCTATCAAAAAACTTTTACGGTTATTCCCTAGATTATAATGCATATTATCTGTACAAAAAAAAATCACTCCGCGACATTCGGGAAACGAGTTTCCGTCTTTCGGAAAAAAGATCAGAGGTGTTTTTCACAATTTTTTTTTGAGAATTCTATACAAGATATAAAAAATCTTTTACGGTTATTCCCTAGATAAATGTTCAATGCATCTACCCTATTTTGTTCCAAAGCATATTTAGTAATGATTGTCGAGATATAAGGTCTCCCGTTTTTAGAATTTTTGATATGTCTGTATGCATACTCTTAATGATTATTGAACATTATTATTTTTTATTATTCAGGGCAACCTTGGATTCTGAACTTATGTAGAAGCTACGCCACCGAACGAAAAAATATATTGAATTTATCAAAGTCATAATTTCATGATATAAAAAACACAATTATGATAATTTAAGGCTGTGAAAATATGTGACAATATGGGTATTGTAATTTTTTAATAAAAAAACATTTGGTGATTGATTTAAGACATTGTATGACAAGCAATTTCATTATTCAGTGATTAAGTTAGTTAATTAAATTAACTTAAATTTAATATACCTTAGATTAATAATTTATTAATTTAGTAAAGATTTCACACCTGATAATGCTAATGAGACATCTCATATTATTATCAGTTCCTAATAATAAAGTGTTCTCACTCAGGTCAAAAGTAGCAAAGTAGCCTTGTAACATTGTGATAACAGTGATTTCAGAAATCACAGGTCTATAACGAAAAGCTATTGCCAATAAACGAATATTTATTAGCAATTTTATTAAGATTTGTATATTCACAAAGTAAAATACATTCTTCTTCTTCAGCCTGGGGCCGTCCACCCCTGAAAGCAAGCCTTCTCCACCCCTTACCATGTCAAATGATCTCGGGCTGTTTGTACCCATGTTCTAAAGTAACCCCCCTCCCCTCAACGGGAGTCATCCGAAATGACTTCCCACTAACATTAAGTCATCATAAATCACCCCCCATTAACACGAAGTCGTCGGAAATCATCCCCCATTAACACGCGAAGTCGTTGGAAATCATCCCCCATTAACACGAAGTCATCGAAAATTATACCCCCTAGATTCCAACAAAATATAGTATTTTTATATTCATGTCCAATACAGCAATTAAAATAAAGCTGTTACAACGTTTACACCTCTACCAATGTAGTTAGTTCTTATATACCTAATTAAGTATTTGACTACAGTTAAGTAGCCTTTATCTAATGTATTGTTAAGTAATCACTTTATCTCACACTATCAATCATCAATTCGTCATGTAATCAGTCGCAGATAGGATCTCTCCTTTGTTCCTCCAACTCTCGTAAGATTAAAAACCTTTTTATCTATAAATAGATACCTAATATACTTACAGAACCGACTTCCTATTTGAGTATTACGTACCTACTCTCATAATTGCTTGCAAAGTTGTGGTGTAATTTTATACAAACCTTATCTTGCATATACAAAAGTACAAACATTCCTGTTTATTTCCTGCGTTTCTGAAGAGTCCGCACTTCTTCTTCTTTCTCGTTTCCCTCTTTCCATATAGATTTGGGGTCGGCTCTCCTTGTTTGTCTTCTCCAGGCTCCTCTGTCCTATCCTGTCCACCATATAACTGGGAAGAACTGTACTATACTTTTGAAAAATCCACAAAGCTCATGCTCTAGAACTTTTCATACTCTATCACTGCGGGTTAAAAGCAAATATCTAAGTTTTACACTCAATACATAAATGCGTTGAAAAATATTGAATTGGGTATGAGCCTAAATTACTTTAGGTATTGGACCTGGATTTTTCTGCACTGGGCAGATGAAAATACATTGCAGATTTTTTTGAGGAAAATCTGTAATGTATTTCAGGAACATCTTATAGAATTTTGTTCTGAAGAATCTGTACTACTTATGAAAAGTCCACACAAATCATGCAGAAGGCAAAGGTACGAAATATCTTTGCAATTTTTTTCCAAAGTGTACTTGTACCGGTGATCATAAACAACACGTTAAAATTTACATTATTTAATATGATGTACATACAACATGGGCGCCGCCGAGGGGGAGGGGGGCTACCCTAGAAAAATGAGCAAATATTTACATTTCCTTAGAAAATCATAACAATCACTTTGTTATCACATCATTTTTTGTCGTATATGTATTTTGTTTTTTTTTTTATATTAATAAATGGATTTGGTTTTATCAGGCTACCGACCACCACCAATTTATTGTAAAAATTCGTCAAAACACAAAATGGTCAATTTTTTGCTTGCGGCGCTAAATGATGTGTGGCTATGTCGTGTGTTCTTTATTATGATTTTTGTTTCATGAAAAATTTTAGATTTAGATCTAGATTTTTTCACGGCCCTTTCTCAGTCACCGTTCACCCCTTAATCCAGTGGGCGCAGGTTCGATCCCCGATGCCGACTTACTCCACTTCACGACATAAGCTTTTCAAGTTTACTGTGAAGTGTACGAAGATGTATTTGGGTTTATTTCGATAAACCCAGATTCATTTTCAAGATTCAATACATTGCCATGTTAATATAAAAAAAACACAATAAAGTAATTATTGTTATTATTATTTATAAAAAAAAAAGTAAGTACTTACTTATGACTATTGACAAAATTTTCTACTACGAGTATTATCAGGTTCATCAATTCATCCATTTGTCTAAATAAATCACGCCTGCGGCGCCAAATCATTGACGACATTTTACCCCCCCCCTCCTGAATTGAAACTAGCAACACCCCTACTGTTCAGTGCAACGTATGTACGTAAAGTTGATGATTAAATAATTTTATTATATTGAATATAAGTTTCATTGCCAAACACAACAAGTCTAGATGTTGCAATATCCTATAATTGTTATAAAAATATTTTATTGTTTCTCTTCGTACCTACATACATTACTCAGTAATTACTATACGATATGGTACGAATGAGTTATAAACTATGTTTATTATGTTTTAATAAAGAAACAATACATCCGCCATTAACACCGCTGATTGATTTGATTCCTATCATTATGCTAAACAATAATTTTATTGTAACTCCTCTATCATTTTGTAAATGAATCGAATTCACAAGAATACCCATGCATTGGAAAAAGATATTCCTTATGTTATTTTATTATTGACTCACCATTTTATCCGGATTGACCGGAAGATACCGTATCTTATAAAGTACATTCTTTCACATTTTACTCCCTTAAACACCTTATCAACTAACTTACAGCATTATATCTAACAAACTAAAGAAATAATCTCAAATTTTCAGTTAATTTCAGAGATAACTTTGGAATTATTTTTTATCGTGAAATGTATAAAAAACACATTTTTCCCGCCAGAGTCACTAACACATATTCTTGTTTATCCATGTTTTAAGTTTCAGGATGATATCTTTAGTATTAGCAAGTGCACTTTTTTATCTTTTATTTCTTTTGGCACTATTTTAATAATTTCGGTAAGATTTCGTTCACCATAATAATTATTGATGCGAGGAAATCCCAAAACCAATATTTTTCAAATTTTTAATAACCCATGTCCTAGCCAGGATTTTACTCTACTGTTACTCAAAATATGCAGTATGAGAGTTCTCTCGTGCAAGGCTGGTTCCTGGACATAAGCGATTTAGTGCCTCTACAACTTTATTAAAATATTGTGGTGATTCTTTTACAAATTGCTAACACCAACGTATGCCAAAAAAATATTTGGTATAATTCGCGGAGGCAGGACTTGCTAACACACTTCTCAGCATTATCATCCAGAAGAGTCTACATATTGTCATGAATGATTGATATATAAACTCATCAGCCTAATACTGGGAAGCATTCACCTATCATGGATATCAAATGATTAGGCTCAGATATACTACTCTATATAAAATAAAGCATTGTGCCCAATAAATTTGATTTATTAGTTATAAAATATTTTGATAATTGTGAGGATGTGATGCGTTGATCTCCCTAACCTCCAGCGCCACCTCTCTCTGTGTAGCATGCATGGAGCATGCACTACAGTATGTTAGTAGCAGTACACATACATGCTAGATATTATGCATACGATGTTAGTATTAGTAGATTTGGTGGAGAATTAGTATACAGACCTTCACCCAGATAGGCACTGGCCAGAGCACATCCACTCATCAACACACTCTACAGTCTACACAACGAAGTGGCGGGTTTCGGGCTTTTCCAAAAATTACACATGCCGTGGCAACCGACAATTAGGAGTGCTATATTATTAGAATTGATAGAACATGAATAACATTAAAAATATAGAAAGGTTAGAAGACAAACCCATTCCTTTCCCTTCCCTTCTCTTCCCTTACCTTTTTTTCTTTCTTTTGCATAATAAAATGAATCTGTTAGGTTTATAAATCGAATCTTTGGGGTAAAAAATTGAATCTTTGTTCGGGTAAAAAATATATAATTTTTGGGGTAATAAATTGAACCTCTTATCGGGGTGTCGAGCTTGAATCTGTGTTTGCGGTTTTTGATGTTTTGTTTTGTTGTGATGTGTTAATTTTTAATAATTTAAATATATTTATTACAGGCAGCATGTAATTGGGGCTGCTGCAGGTGATTACTGTTTTACGTCTATTGTAATAAACTGTATATTATGTGGCAGTCCTGTAAGTTGCTATAATAAAACAAAAAAAAAAGACAGCGATATGGAGGGAGGAGTTACTATTTAGTCCAGACTCTACAAAACATTTAAAGAAGTCACAAAAAAAATCGAGTCTATATAATTCTATTCTACTACTAGGTACCAACAATAATGGGGTAACCAGGATTAAAATACACACAACATTCTCTTTGCACAGCATTATGACATTCAGAATGGGTGGAAAACTTCATTGCTGAACAAAACGTGAGTAGTCATATGGAAGTTTTAGCAACACCTGAGCCTGACAAGATCTTCAAAAAATAACCTATTTTATTAGTAAATAATTAATTACCTACGACCTACATGTACCGGGTTCGAATCCCGGCACTGACGATGTATTCTACACTCTATGATACAGACTTTTAGCCTAGTGTAAAGTGTACAGAAAAGTATGTGTTTTTTTCATTCTGCTAACCCAGATCCTTTTTTTTTGAAAAAATACGTATGGCAAAGTATTTCCTCGTGCCAGCCCTGTATTGTGAGATATAATAAAGTTTAGTATAATCCTCACATATGGCTGGCAATTAATTGTTAAAATTCTTATCTTTATTATCTCAGTGATATATTAATTACTGTATATATGGCGGACTTATTACCAAAACATGAGTGTTATTCTGCCATGATACAACTCACTGATAAGCACCAAGTGTGGAATGTCAGCCAAGCAGTATATCTATACGTATACTGACTCCACCCAATCCTTGCCTCTCGCTACTAATATTTCAAGGTGTAAGAGTTAAAAACAGAAAAATAAATTAATATGGGATAGTTGATGGACGGCTTAAGGTACCGATATTATGGACCGCATTGCAAAATTAAAATGGCAGTGGGCTGGGCATATGGCTCGACAAGAGGATACTAGGTGGGCACCCAGAATCCTGCAGTGGAGGCCCTGGAACAAAAGGAGAAGCGTCGGAAGAACTTCCAAAAGGTGGTCTGATGACCTAGTCCAGCAAGCCGGAAGAACCTGGATACTAAGGGGGAGAAACAGAGATGAGTGAAGGAAATGGAAGAGGCCTACGTCCAGCAGTGGAGGGAGGAAGGCTGAGGAAGAAGAAGAAGGTGGATAGCTAGGGTTGGTTGGTTGATGCACTCACAAAACGGCGCTATTGAAATTATCATGTTATTATTATTATTTATCCAGTGGACGGGAGTTAGCTGACAAGAAAAAGACCCCTCCCCCCACTCATTGAAAAATCCTGGATCTGCCACTGATCGTAGTCAGCTTCAGGACTTCATACCATAGAACTCCAATCTCCATACATTTTTTATAATCTTGTTTTGTCACCATGTAATTATTGTTTCCATTCTTTTCTTGCTGTAACTGTTTAAAAGTTTCCAGTTTATAAGTTTGCAATGTATAAAATTGGTTCAATATGTAAACCTGACGATTCCAAGTGCCTTAAATATAAGGCCTATACAGATGATCAAACCAATAAACTAACTCAAGAGAGGTTGCATATAGAAAGGCGTAAATAAATTGCTAAATCAGTGTATGAAAAACTACAGTTATCTTCTATAGTAAGAGACTAACATGTAGTCAGTTTCATGATGAAAAATCCACATATTATATCAATGATAGATAAGTATATAATATAATGAGTTTGTATCTATTACGTATTTAAGTAAGTATTTAAGACAAGAAGCTGTGATAATAGGTAATTATGCATTTAGTAAACATTAAATTTTATGATGTGTCTCTCCTCTTTCATGTTGAATCTTTTAATGTTCCTTAATGAGAATAATTTTATTCATCTTTCATTATATTAATTCCCTAATAGTTACTTCCCTAAGCAGTGGTTGTCTAAACTTGAATATAAAAGGGCGACACAAATATTACAATAATTGGGCAATGATGGGCAAATAAATTTTTGATATTGATACATATGGCATATAAAAAACTAAGCTGATGATGAAAATAACTAGCAAAATTATTTTTTTTTGAGGCTGGGTTCACCCAGGTCGTGATGTAAATTTGGTTTATTGTCTTTAAATATGTTTTAAATATACGAGCGCAATTTTTTTGTGAAGTAATTAATTGTGAATAACATTTTTTTTAATTCGTGTATGCTATTATGACGAATATGATAAGAAAAATATCCGCTAGAGTCACTGCGTCTTAAACATTTTATCCACCGAATTTCTGCCTTACATATACGAGTATGTATCTAACAAACTATGGGAATAATCATAAGTTTCAGTAAATTTCAGAGCTAACTTTAATTATTTGTTTATCGATAAAATTTATAAATCTAACCGCTAGAGTCACTGAAACATTTCTCATTTATTGATGATTTAAGTCTTAGGATAATATCTTTAGTATTATCTGAGTATTTTTTCGTTTTCCGACACGTATTTTACTATTTGGACCCTTAATTTGAATATTTCTGGCTACCTCTACCTACGGTATTGTAGCAACAGTCAACTCAGTAATGTGTGATATTGATAATAACGATTGTTATCTCAAACAATGGATGATAATACAGCCTTAATCTTATTATGTTGGCGTGGTGTCATATTCCATACAACACATACAACACAAGAAGAGAACGCCTTGTGCGTGCGGTAGTCCATGATTCACAGATCAATATAACAATTAAGTTATTTTATTGTTTCACTCACTTAACACATTTACCTGCAAGACAATGTGAGGTTAGCACTTCTTCTTGCATGCCAGAGATCATCAAATCTTTACAATTATTGTGCAATCTAATTGTGTATACAGTACTAATTGTATTAACAAAAGTTTTTCTTAGACAGTCATGATTGACAAGATATTTTTTTCACACTGAAGAACCGCCAACATTTGTCTTCATATTCACAATTATACGAGTATATCTCAAAGATGATAGATTTGTAGTAGGTACTCGTATCTACAAGATGTTTGTCGTACCAACCTTTAGTCACAGCTTGTGCAAACTTGAAGCAAGCGAAATGCAAATTTGCAGTAAGCCTGTAGCGTGTAGACTATAGTAGGTACCTAAAGTTGTCGAAAACTTCTGCACACTTGGCATGCAAGTTTACAAGCTTGTAAAAGCAGCCTGCTTGAGTTTGCTGGAAGTTTATTGTCTTCTTCTTCTTCTTTTCAGCCCCTTTCCCGCCACTGCTGGATATAGGCCTCTTCCTGTCTCTTCCACAATTCTCTATTTTAAACGCTCTGCCTCCACCCATGTCCCACCGACTCGATAATATCATCGGCCCGTCTCATTTGTGGTCTCCCTACACATCGTTATTTATTTTCGTAGGGTCTCCAGCTCAGTACTCTGGGGGTCTATCTGCCATCCTTTTGACTTGTCACATGACCGTCCCACTGCCATTTCAGTGTCCCTACTCTCTCCGCAATGTCTGAGACCCTTAACAGTCGTCCTATTCGCTTAAGTTTATTGTACTTTATTTTATTCCCAACATATATGTCAGTGCTCAGTGGTTTTTGCTCCTACTAGACATGAGCGCCGCGCCGGCGCGCCGCCGCTAATCATGGTCGGCGCGCCGCCGCCGACAAAACGCTCACGCCGGCGGCGTGTGAACTGCGGGACCAAAAATATTTATCCTGTGTTTTTTGAGACAGAAATCGAAATAAGTACTTTTCCATGTAAAAAAATGAAGCATTCAGCTGTGGCGACGCTAGGATTCAGTAATTATATAAGATGTCGAATAATAACTAATGCATTGTTAACCCACTCCTACGTCTCACATATTTCGTTCATTTGGTTTGGAATAAAAAAAAATCGGGGAATTTTCTGTACCTTATTTATTTGATTCTAAAACAAGAAATAGGATGGGATGGAGGCATTAATAATTTGGTTCTTCATGGTGGAAATTAAATGAACAAACGTTATTCTATGTTAACTGGGAATCACAAGGAAAACTCAGAATTTATAGTTGATCGATTTTTAGGACACCGGTCGATTTTATCATACCACGCTGAAATTTTTAAACCACGTAAATTTTAGCAGAAGGCTATATTTTTCTTCCAGAAATATCTGACCAAAATATGCGGCCTTTCGTATTTTCGGTCAACCGTTCTATCTTTTCATTAGTTTAACCTTTGATTTTATCGAAGTACCTAATCGAAATTATTTTCATTCCACTTGACTAGATTCGCTATTCTCCAGAAAACAGGTGCACTCACTGACCTGGAGGTTGTCGAGAGTTTCACATACCTCGGATCCGTGCTAAATGACGCAGGAGGATGCGAGGCGGAGATCAGAAGACGGATTGGGATGTCAAAGAACGCTATCACACGCCTTGATAAAATATGGAAAGACCGAAGAATATCCAGAGGGCTAAAAATTAAATTGGTGCGGGCGCTTGTGTTCTCTATTTTCCTCTATGGGGTGGAATCTTGGACCTTGCGAGCGAGGGACAAAGCTGACGCAAAGAGTTGACGCTTTCGAGATGTGGTGTTAGAGGCGCATGCTGCGGATCCCATGGACTGCAAGAAGGACAAATGCCTCTATCCTTCAGGAACTTGGAATCACATCTAGATTGTCCTCAGCAGTGAGGAAATCGATAGGAGAGAGAGAGATGCTATATTTAATTTATTTTAATACAATAAGTACTGTAGAAATAGTTAAGACTCCTCTTCTCTTGACAAAAAACGATATTCATTTGGTAATTTTTACGTTTACGATCTTCAAAGTGTCAAAATGTGATTATATTTTGATATTAGATATTTTAACGTAAAAATCCAATTATTTCGCTCATCCAAGGCTGCATTTTAATAAAAAAAATAATAATTTACTATCCCCTAACGTGGTTTCTCGGACTGTGATTACAGACTACTCTCAAATTGTAATTTATCTTTCCACCGGTAATCATTACGTATTTTGGTTGATGTCATTATTAATTTATGCACCTTTCGACTAAAAATACCACAATATATCTTTATTTATTTATTTTCCTTATTTTTATACCTAAAATAACATCCAAAATAAGTTTCTTTTTTAATAAAATGAATCTGGGTTTATCGAAATAAACCCACATACATCTTTGTACACTTCAGAGAAAGCTTAAAATCCCCTGGGATTTATAAAGGGATTGAACCCGAGGCCAACTGGATTAACAGTCGAGCGCGTTACCAACCAGGCTACAGACCACCTCAAAACTTAAATTAGATAATTTTATTAAATTACCCTTCCATTCCAAGCAACAGCACATATAACACATATGTTTTTACAGCTTATGCTGAACCGTAGTTCTTGGTTACATAGGAATTTTGAATTTTGTGGAAGGTCGACCTCGTCATCGCAATTCTGGACTTTATTTCAGAGTTTGCATTCCACTCACCGTTTAGCTAACAGCCCAAATATTGCCAAAAAAGAAACCTGTTCGATTGCACTACTGCCCATAGTTAGGCTCATTCTGACGCGTTTGACTTTATGGATTTGTTTTTTTTTGACCTGCCCTCCAGCACCATAAAAAGGCAATAATGAATTTTTCCATTATTTTTCAAATATGAGCTTTTATTTCACTTTATTATTGAAATAATCATAGTTTTTCAAAATAAATAAATCGATTTTATCATTATCCTTTTCACATATACGTATTGAATCATTTGAAACAATATTGCAAAAAAATCCAATGCTTCCCCCCACTTTGGATCCACGCCGCCGGCGTGGCGCCGCCGCCGGCTATTTTAGACATGGGCGCCGCCGCCGGCTTTTTTGCAGCCGGCGCACATGTCTAGCTCCTACCATCAACACCTTCAAGAATAGACTAGATAGTATAAACACAACTTAACTGGGACTTGGGTCAAAACAGCGAAAGCTGCCTACCCAATAAGAAATAATAATATCCTGATCTTTATGAAGTTCAAAAATACTGTAAGACCTAAAATTCCTTGTGGTATCTATTGTCGACCACTGTTTAGGTGTAGTTAAGTATAAATTGAATATTGTAAAGATAAGAGATATTATGTACAGACAATTTGTCTGCGTATTTTTCCAGATAATTAGAGATGTAACAGGAAGCACTCTGTGTATGTACCGCAGTATTATATGATACTGCTTCCATATTGTAAATCTTAAAGATAACAACAGAAGTTGCAGGCACTTCTTGTGAAGTTGTAATCTTATTATCCTCTAAGGTCATCGCATCACATTTCAATAAACAATAATATTTTAATACTTGCAGCAGACGCCCAATGTCCGATATAGCAGATGCCATATAACAATGCAGATTTTAAACTTTTTAATTTTGAAAAATTTACCCAAAATATAACTTACAAATCCATTCCTAAAAAATGAATAATTACATATAATACAGTTTTGCTTGCTTTTCGCCTGATTTTATGCTAATTGTCCACCTTAATTACATTGGCGCAGCAGGCAAAGATTTTTAAAGTAGCAACTATGATTTAATGGATTTTCGCAATAATTATATTAAAAATTCATGACATAATGCAAAAACGATGCAGTACTAATGTGATTCATTTCACCTATGTATAAAATGGTGGATTGACTGAGGAATTTCAGGGGGGTTGAACCCCCAACCCCCTCCCCCTCCCTATGTCCATGTTTGGGTTTACTTCTACTTTTAAACCCAAACACATTTATTTAAGAAAAATAAAAAAAAAACATTTCAACTCGTATCACAAAAATAAGTAAGTACTTACAAAACTAAAAATAATAAATTGGTAGCTTTTTTGTAGAAAAAATTTATAGAATTCGCATCGTAATTCGTAACATGTATTTTCTGATGATGTACCTACTTAAGTGTATTTCACGACAAAAGCTTTTAGTTCACTGTGAAGTATCCAGGAAAGTAATTTATAATTCGCTAAAAATCTGTACCTATTTAGTGTCTGTACCTACATTATTAAGTTGATGAAATAGTGGTCTATTCTTATGGATCTTACAGTGCACAATACAATACAATATGACGGATACTAGTCTGCGTATAGCATTGTGTGTGTAGAATCTAGATAGATACATTGTGGTTCTGATTGGCTCCGGTTCCAATGATTGAGTAGAGAGAATAGACTACACTGAAAGAGGAGGTGTTACTTTATTAGTAATCACTTAGTGTTCATTTATCATATTATATTATTACATTGGAGGCTACAGTCTACTAAAAGATAAGGACATACAGTAGTAATACCTATTGGTTACAGAAACAATACAATGTAATTACTCACATTAGGCGCCTTCTTCGTCAATTCTTTCTTATACTTATCAATACTTAGGTATACTAAACAAAACCTAATGTCTCGTCCCTCCGACGATTAAATACAGTCTATCAAGGAAGATATGATCCTGGATTAATTGAGAACTACTACTTGAATTATTTTTGGTTTACAAATTGTCCTTGTAAAGGATTGGATTTTTCTACATTCCGTAGTACATACAATCCAGTAATCCTACAATAGTGTAGAAGAATTAAGGATGAACATTGTCGGGCTTACAACCTACCTCGGATAGCTTAAGTGATCACTTTACACTCGAGAAACATTTGCTATTTCAGTACACTCTGGCTGGGATTCAAACCCAGATCTTCATCTCGCATAGTAGGGATTTAATCCACTACGAGACGAAGGTCTGGGTTCATATCCCAGCCAGGGTGTACTGAAATGGGGAATGTTTCTCGAGTGTAAAGTAATGACTTAAGCCGGCCAAGATCGGTCGATTAACCAAAGGGCCAAATAATAATCTCAGTAATACTCAATAAATAGCTTTATTTTCATAACAAAATGACAATCTCACATTAGGAAGCTTCATATAATGTCTTATTCACTAGGAAATAAATAAAATCC
The DNA here is from genome assembly GCA_963576895.1 of Ceraclea dissimilis. Taxonomy (NCBI): domain Eukaryota; kingdom Metazoa; phylum Arthropoda; class Insecta; order Trichoptera; family Leptoceridae; genus Ceraclea; species Ceraclea dissimilis. The sequence continues at coordinate 693,155 of OY756372.1, forward strand.
ATACAAACTACAGTAAGTAAGTCAATAGTTAACAATTTACAAAGAGAGACCAAGCGATGAGACCAAAAGAATTTGGGGAAACCAAAATTGCCGCTCTTTCAAAATCTAGCAAGAATTTATCCCGAGCAAGGTTCGGGACAATGTGTTTCAATACTTGGAACATTTTATGAAAGTGGCAAATCCTGGGGACCGGCTAAGGGACTGAAGCCCCCCACCCCCCGTATTTCCTATTACATTGCATTAAAACATGTTTACTGTTAATCAGGCGGGTGTGGGTTCAATCCCTGACTTACTCCACTTCACAACACAAGCTTTCTGTGAAGTGTACAAAGATGTATTTGGGTTTATTTCGATAAACCCAGATTCATTTCTAAAAAAAAACATTTTGAATTACTTGTGAAGGGTGCGAAGTGTATCCAAGAGATGGCGTTAGTGTCGGCCCTTTGGAGACAGGATGTAGAGGTGTCATGGCGGATGGCATTTGTTGAGAGTAGATGTTATATAGATGTGAATTGATGCTATATTGAATTTACGAAGATTCAAGTTTAAAGTTGTTTAAAAGTAACAATAGTTATATCTCAACAGATATACCGCAAAGGATGGACCTTCCATCAGGTTTCTGACTGATCGTCGGCCGGCTTAATGTCATCACTTTACACTTAAGTAACATTCACCAATTCCAGTCCATCCATCTGCCGCGGCCAGGAATCGAACCCAGACCTCCAGCCTGACAAGCCGGTATTTTACCGCTATGCTATGAAGGCCGGTAGTTAAGTCGAGATGAAACGTGTATATACTGCACACGGCCCTCTATTGAGATTATTTTTTTGGTATTTAGTGTATGCTCCAACCATTTTTATGCTTCCCTGAAGTCCTTCGACAACTTCGGACTCTCTTTGTGAATTATTCTTTTAAACAGAAACACATAACATGTAGTAGAAATATCAAGTGTAGGTAATAAGTATACATCGGGATATTGGATTCTTTTCTGGAGATGTGCGGGGACGTAGAGTGAACAAAAATATTATACAGTTTATTTGATTCGCAAATTTTGTTACATAATGCACACAGATACAAGTTACGTGGAATTTGTTGTTTACACTTCATTTATTGTTGTATTCCCCTATAGATATTGATGGTTGTATCGAATTCAGGTAAAGATGGAATCTCCCGTAATTTAAATTCGAAGAGAAATAATACTTTTGCTCACGAGCCGTCTATGGAATCTCATTCATAGTAAAGCCCCTTATTCAGGTAAAAGAATCCAATATCCCGATGTATAGTAATAAGTCATTATGAAGCAAAGTAAATCATCAAGAACAATACACATTCAATACACATACAGATTACTTCATAACAAATGGCTGATCTAAAATTTCATTTGATAATTTAAATAGTATTTACTTTCAATAATAAATATACATGGGACCCAATATTATATTATATAGACAGAGAACAATGTACGCCACACCTTCCTATCTTTACACACACTACTCGCTTTCGTCACATTCATACAATTTGTCATACACATTAGTTTCGTTTACTCAATACGCATCCGTTCTTGAGGATCTTGTCGACATGATCAAACCAGGTTAGTCTCGGACGGCCACAATTCCTTACACTTTTTTGTCATCCTGTTATCATTCATTCTTTCAATGTACCTAAACCATCTGTGCTCATTCACTTTTATTCAAGTCCCAACACCCGTCTTGCAGTCACTCACCTCTCTTGTAACCTCATTCCTAATCCTATCTCTTAATGTTTTCCCACACATTCTTCTCAATGATCTCATTTCCACTGCATACACACCTAATTCATCCTTCTTCAGCCATGTCCTTGTCTCACTAGCATACATGCAGGTTGGCACTATAATAAGACAGCATTGCTTTGGTAGCCACATTGCTACTACTAACAATTGGTCTGAGTGCACCATATGTCCTAGTACCCAACAGCTTTCTTCTTTCAATGTCTCCATCACAGCGTCCATCTCTAGTAAACAAACTCCCCACATATACACACTCATACACTTACATTTCCACTGCATTGAACCCTGATTGGTCCTTCTTCAGCCATGTCCTTGTCTCACTAGCATACATGCAGGTTGGCACTATAATAAGACAGCATTGCTTTGATAGCCACATTGCTACTACTAACAATTGGTCTGAGTGCACTATTTTTCCTTGTACGGGCTAGCTTTCTTCTTTCAACGTCTCCATCACGATACGTTACTCTTGGCAATATAATAATTAGGCCCCACGTTGAATGAAATAATGATATAGTTATACACAATGCTTGTAGAGGAATGTATAAGCTGGAATATAATACAAGTTGTAGGCTGAGTTGAGAGATTGAGTTATTAATCTAACTACATACATATTGTAATACCTAATTTGACTAGAAAACATTACAAATATACATACATATTACATATAATATTATAGCAATCAATGGTATTGAAACAAATCAAAAACTGTACATTAAATTGAGGCAATTACATAACTCTGTACCAAATTTCAACAGCGAAATATTATAAGAGAAAGAGACATTTGTGGACGACGTATTGGACGAATGTCACGGAAGCAAAGAGTGTGTGTAACGATAGGGTAGTGTGGCATTCCGTTCTCTATGTCTGCCTCGTAAGGGACACGATGTGAGGGAATAATACAGTAGTGTACAGGTTGTCAAGAAAGATATGGTCTCAGATGAATTGAAAACTACAATTTTATTTTACTGGCGACAATGATATTTCTATTGAAATTCTACAAGTGTTGCCACTATGGTTACGCAACAGCCACAAGTAGCGCCCTCATCAAAAACCATTTTTTCTTGACAGACTCTAAATATTAAGTTACATAAATTTTGCGGTAAATACATTTTAACTATCTACTCGTATCTACTTATCCCTCATACTGCATCCCTAGCGGGGAATGCCCTACCTCCACAAACACTTCTAGCTTCCATCACACTCATGCAATTTGTCGTAGTTCTCTTCGATTTCTTGTACTTAAACGCATCTGTTCATCGATCATTACAATGACGTTATAATATTTCACTACAGAAATTTGTGAGAGAGATTGTAACTATAGATGCAAATGGCAAAATGCTATCAACATTTTATTCTTAGGTTACAAATTACATATAGTAGTAATGATATTAAACAATTACTATATTTTATTATAAACAATGGACATGGATTCCTTACAAACTATTAGGATTTCAATTCAATATTACCTATACTAATTAGTTAACACAGTATTACAATATCTTCCAATATCAACACGTTAAACGCCGTGGGGGTCGCCGGTGACCTCATCTTTTCTGCATTACTGCGCCGTTGGGGTCACCGGTGACCTCACGCAAAAAATATGCTTCAAACGCTTTTTGGTGCCAACGGTCACGCTTCTCATTTATTTTCGTGTATGTAAGTGACCGGAGTGGCACTCGAGAGTTATCCCGTGCAGTGGGACACAGCTGCTCAGTAAATTTTGGAAAATAGGTTCCAAATTTCAAAACAGTTTTTTGTTATAATTATGGAATCCTACGCCCGATTCATGTGGGTACAAAAAGTACATCGAATACCGAAAAAAAGTTTTTATGTAAATTTTCATATTTGTTCCATCGGCGTTTAACGTTTTAAAAAATTTAATGTACCCACAGCAAAATAATGTATCTGATTCGCTAGCGTTTTGCTGCTAAGATTTCTAATGCAATATGATTCTTAAGTGACCCCAAAACTTTGTAATCATCCATAGATGAGGGGAAGTCATATCATCCTTTCTCTGTAACTTTAGTATTTAAAGTTCATTTATGAAACACAGAGATTTCACAAGGCCCTATCTTATTCAGGGCGTTACAGCTCTCTGTTACTGAACTATACATAATATACTTCACAAACATTCAATACGCACATTCAATACATACAATCAAGTCATAATTATACAACACAATATTAAGTAGGTATATATATACAATACACATACATAATACACAAACATAACACCACAAAAATATATCAATATGCCTCAAATATATCTTAATTATACTTTTTTATTTATTTATTTATTAACCATTTTTCCGACAATAATGTGTTTAATTAATTACAAATTCTAATGTATTTGGTTAGGTCTTCGGCGCAGCCTGAAGCCGCATAGGTCTCCCCCATCTCTCTCCATTCATCTCTTTCCCTCGTGAGCCTCGTCCACAGTGATCCTGCCATTTTCTTCATATCGTCAGACCATCTCTTATTGGGCCTGCCTCTTTTCCTTTTTGAGTCTTTTCTGGGTGTCCATTCGGAGACTTTTTTAGTCCATTTTTCTTGGTTTTCACGCCACATGTGGCCGACCCACTTCCATTTTAAACCTTTGGCCCTTACTATTACATCTTCTAACTTTGTAGTTCTCCGAATGTCCACGTTTCGTTTTTTGTCGCTTTTCCTGTACCCAAGCATACTCCTTTCCATGCTTCTCTGACATGTCCTCAATTTCTGCAGGTTTCTGTTAGACATCGCCCATGTTTGACATCCGTAGGTAAGGATGGGTAGGATGCAGACGTTGAAAACCCTTCGCTTTGCAGCCATCGGATATTGTTTGTTTTTTAGTATTTCTTTCAGCGACCAAAACCTGTTCCAAGCATTTGTGACTCTTCTCTCCAGTTCTCTATCTGTCTGGTCTTTGAATGACATTATTTGGCCCAAGTAGATGTACTGTTTCACATAATCTATCGTTTCGCCGTCTACTGTGATGGTCGTTTCTGAGGCATTAGTCATTGCCTTAGTCTTTGATTTATTTATTGTTAGTCCTACTTCTTTACTTTTTGTCGCGATATCTTGGATCATTGTTTGTAATGTTTGGGGATCTCTGGACAGTAGTATCAGGTCATCTGCAAATCTTAAGTTGTGAAGGTTTTCGCCATTTATGTTGATGCCCATGTCGTCCCAACACAAGTTTTTGAAAATTTCTTCCAGAACAGCCGAGAACAATTTTGGCGAGAGTGGATCGCCTTGTCGCACTCCTTTCTGTATCTGAAACTTTTCTCCCAGTAATTCCAATTTCACTTGCGCCGTGCTGTTGGAGTATATGTTTTGAATAATCCTAATATATTTGTTTTCGATGCCTTGCTCTTTAAGGGCCTTCCAAATAGAGTTGTGGTTTAGGGAGTCGAAAGCTTTGTTGTAATCTATGAAGCATATGTATAAAGGCTGTCCATATTCCTGAGATTTTTCTATCAATTGCTTTATAGTGTGCATATGGTCTAGTGTGGAAAAACCCGATCTGAATCCCGCCTGTTCTTTAGGTTGTTTTTCGTCCAGCTTCTTTTTGATTCTGTTAAGAATTATTTTTGCGAATACTTTATAGACATTGGACATCATGCTTATGGGGCGATAGTTGTTCATATTGTCTTTATCTCCTTTTTTATGTATAAGAGTTATGGTACAGTTCGTCCATTGTAGTGGGATGAATTCTGATTTTAATATGGTGTTGAATAGTTTTGTAATCTTAATTATACTTAAACAGTACTAAATGCATAAGTTATGTATTATATAGGTAATTACATATAAAGATATATTTATTTTATGTTGCTGTGGAGGCAAACAGACCAAAGCCACATGTGGGATGTTTCGAGAAAATCGGCAATAAAAATATGTCGTCGTAAATGTATGTTAATATGATCCCATTAGTATCATCAGCTGCAGGCATAATATCAGAAACATTGTTTCTTGGTTTTTAGAGTGAACCGTGTGTAGATAAACTTGATTGACGTTTCGGCACTCCTACTGGTGTCTTCCACTTCGGTCAAGTTTATCTACACACGGTTCACCCGAAAAACCAAGAAACAATGTCAATCGCACACTGTGAAAACCTTCAACATTTACTCATATCAGAATCACTAATCAATAATTTACATAAACTCAATATACCAGAAAATCCGTACATTAAAATGCATGCAATACTGAAAGATTTCTAAATACAGATATTTCAGGCAAAATGCTTGTATTTTATATAGACCAATATATCTGGGCCTAATCCTTTGATATCCATGATATCTGGATAGGTGAATGTTTCCCAGTATTAGGCAATCACGAATGATAATACTAGTTGGTACATTTTCCTGGCTGATAATACTAAGAAGTGTGTTGGCAAGTCCTGAATTTGGGTAGTAAAGGTATAGTAATAGGAATGGATATACAGAACAGATCAACTATGAACAGTTTTAAGCGATAATTGAGCTTATTTTTTATATTCAAGCGGTTTCTATATGATTATACAATGTAACAAGATTATTCCAATAAGCTATTTCTTTTCACAGCTTTTTTTGTGTAGCGTATGGCAAAAAGAAGCAATAATGTAATACGAGAAATTTTGAATTAGAAACACTAAGAAAAATTTTACGAACATTTTTCATACAAATGCTTCATTATTAGTTTTTAAACATTCAACAGTTGTATGATTTTTTTTGTCTTTTTTTAATTTATGATATTTAAATTTGAAGAAAATAAACAAAATAAGTTTTTTCTTACAAACATACTACTATACCTACTATTTATGTAACATAGAAAAATAAATTGATGATATGCATGACAATACATACAACATTTTCTCTATAATCGAGTCAATTTTGCCAGTACAAACTAGTTAAGAAATTTTATAAACATCAAAATGAAAATACACAAACCTACGTAATTCATATACAAATCCGCTTCATATACAGTCTAGTCCATAATTCATAATATACAAAACGAGTTCATATACAATTCTAGTTCACACAGTACAAACAGGTTCATATACCAATCTACCAGTTCATTTACAAACGCAAACCTAGTTCATATACAAACAAGTTCATATACCAAACAAGTTCATATACAAACATAGTTCACATACAAACAAGTTCATATACAAATCTGCTTCATATACAAACACAAACCTAGTAGTTCACATTCAAAGATACATAGTTTATATACAAACCGAATTCATATATAATTCTACTCCTTATCCAAACCAGGTTTATATACAAACATAGTTCACAGATAAACAAGTTCATATATAAACAGAGTTCATATACAAACCAGGTTCATAAACAAACAAGTTCATATATAATTCTAGTTCATATACAAACATAGTTCATATACAATTCCAGTACTAGTATATACAAATCCAGTTAAAATAGAATAAAAAGCGGTTTTTTGAGATCATTGTGAAAGATTATAATATCAGTTATGTATACAAATAATTTTTTAAAAATGCGGTCTTTTTCCTATAACTAAAAAAAGTTGTGACGTCCATTATTTGGGAATGTTATTTATGCTTACGACATCTGAATAAATAAATAAACAATACAAAAATATTCACATATAATAACTTTACATAAAAAAGAGTAAAATATTTAGTATATTACTTATAATATAATTGTGACAAAATACACGCAAATTAACATTTTAATTGTACGCAATACACAGGTACAATCGGCAATTATATTTCCATAATACTAAACCAATTCCACAGCGAAGGACGTTACAAGTCTCACCTCTATGATTTTGAGTATTAGCGAGATGCATACTATATGGCACGCTTTTATCGCACATAGATACAAAATCAATCTTTCATTCTGAATCATTGATTTGACTCTTATTTTCCACGGTATAAAATCTACTAAATTACTATTTCCAGATAAAGGAGGACCGAGACAGTCAATCACTTGATAAAAAAAGTGATTCAATCAATCAATGCAAACATTAGTCAATCCTTAAATCTTCGTCTAACGAGTTCCTAGATGGCAGGTGCGAACATATCTATGAACACGATTCCCATCGAGTTACCGGTAGTCTGAACTGAGATGATAAAATGAAAAATGTTGTAGTATTCCCACAACAGTGTAGAAGAATTCAGGATGAACATTGTCAGGCTTACGACCGACCGACGAATTCAAGTAAAAATGAAAAATGTTACTCCCGGCTTCGCCACGGCTAGACAGTCAGTCAATCATGCTTCACCCAATTGACTGACATTACCTTTCTCTCAAATTGATTCATCTAGGACCATCTAGGACCTAATTTAAACTTGATTCGATACAAAACTTTTGCTTGCAAAAAATTCCATTTATAAACAGTATAACTAAATAAAATTTTCTACTACAATCAATCGATCACTTCAACCAGCGCCACCTCAACGTCTTTCTCTAGCCATGCTGTAGGAGTAGCAATATCGCATAGCACCACCACTCGTGTCAAATTTCGTAATGGAATATAATACGTGGTCTGTCATACTTGTTGTTAAGGAACTGTCATTCCATACATTTCCTTAGCGATGGTGACGGAAACCTCGCCTATAATGTTGGATACATTATTCCTACATCGTGGCTAGAGAAAGAGAGAAATGTCAAGGTGCTTCAATCAATTTTTAGAAATGTAATCGTGAAAATAAAACATGTATGATTCTTAAGATACGTAGACAATGAAATAACATTTACAAAGAGACTAGAGACAATAGAATAGTAATACATTTAGTTTAGCAATATTAGAGAATGGTTAATATGTAGCACAATATAATATAATAATGTTTAGAGATCAGTTTCAGTCTTACTGCTAGTCCGTCTGTCTTTGGAGCTGTCCAGGGAAGTCCATCTCGTTCCGTTCAACAAGAACTGCTTAACATTATACTCCATCCTCGCCAGCTCCTCCCTACTGTAACTCCTCGTCGTGTAACTCGTCACCGTACTCTGACTTCCGCCGATCGTGTCCGCCTCCCAATTACTCATCACCATACTCACCGCCTTCGCCTCTATATCTTCTGCCACTTGTCCCTTCTCGCACACCACCATTTCTTCTGTCTTCGGTACGACTGTGGCGTGTTTTGATGAGTGGTGCGACGTTTTGTGTCCCGCTTTGAGACTGGCTTTCCTCGTCCTGTGATCGACTTTGGCGGGACGCGGGAAATCGTTTCTAACATGATGCAATTCTTCCACGCTTTGCTGGCAACTGTCCGAAGTCTCTAAATCTATCTGATGTTCCATCTCGAGGTTTTTCTGTACCCATTCGGCCACTCGTATCAATTGCTGCTTTTGTAATACGGCTGCACTGTCGTCACTCGACAATGAACTAGAACTCTTTTCTCCTCCGACACTTTCTCTGTTAGACACTGGTTCCGGTTGTGTCTGGTTGGCGATATTCCTGACAAATTTCTTACTCACTTCTGCGATAACTTTGTTCACTTCACTAGAAGGCGACGTCACGTCCTCGATCGCATCCTTCTTATCAGGCAAAATAAGCTGAGCACCTCCGGGTACTTTCGTTCCCACATAATTGAGATGTGCCGTCATTAGTTTGTGTGAAGGAAACATCTTACTAGTTTGATGTATTCTCCTTTCGTACTGATCGAAATTAAACACCTTCATATTCTGTAGAGCTTCCCGTCGGTCTTGCTTCACGGTCTCCGCTCGACAGTTAGCGTCCATACTGTGAGACTTAAAATTCAGTGTCGGCTTCTCTTTATTTGTTTCCTGAATTCCTTTTTCTTTGACTTCAGCAGGAGGAGGCTTGACTCCCGCTGTACTATTCTCAGGGACTTCCTTCACTCCTTCCTGTATGGCAGTATCCATTCCAAACAATAATTTATCTATGATTTCAGCGCTGTCGTTACTCTTATATCCGCTCTCGGGTTTCTCGCAAACTTGTATCGGCTTACTAAGCGGTAAGTCTTCATTAGGCAAGTCTAATATAGGAATTTCTTCGCTAGCACAAGTGTTCGAATAAACGTTTCTCATATTATTACTATTCGAAGAATTGTTGATATGTCCGTGTCCATGATAGGAGAGTTTATTATCTTTTTTATCCAACAAATTTATATCTCCGTCAATTAGAGGAACATTGGAAAGAGGAGAGGTGTCGAAGGTTCTGGTTCTCGTGTACAAAACAGGAGCGATGTTGGGTTGTGCATTGTCTAGTAAAATGTTCTTAGATCCCGCTTGCATACGAAGGGAACAAAATCGCGGACCGGGCCCGATGTGTACTTTGTTATTGGATCCTGTGTACGATCCGTTATTCTTCCACGATCTGCTAGACGACGTTTTACTTTCTGCCTCGTTAGAGCTTATAGAACTGTTATGCAGAGTCTTTTGTGTCTCAACGTAGTTGAGATCAGATTTAGACTTTGGAATGTTTGTATTATTTGGCGACTTTGTCGTATCTAGAGTGTTAGAGATTGGTGTTGTGTTTTCAATTTGGGCAAACGAACCATCTATATCGTCTGCCATTTTAATGGTGCTAACTAATTTAGGGGAATGAAGGACAGGTTTACACGTTTCGATATCAACCACACTCGGTTTAATCTCATCGTGTTTGGAATACACACAGTCAGTATCTCCAGCTTGGAATGTATGATGCTTGGTTCTGTCGCACAGTCTATGGTGTCCGGTCGCAGGTTCAATAGACGGAAACTTGTAATCGTGTTTCAAATTCATTTCGTTCAAATTCTCTCCAATTTTATCCATAATTTCTTTATGTTTTAAACTAATGAGTTTGGAACTATCTTCGCTCGGTTTCGGAGCAGATTTTAACGGACTCATATTGCGTTTTATCGGAGAATGATGAACGGGGACATTGTTCATTGGTACCTCAATTGTCTTTTTCGGGATTGACGGACTGGGTATCGTCGTCGGCAGTTTTTTCTCGGGGATATTTTTGACTTCCATGACTTGGGTTTCCTCCATCGGAAGAGTTGCTATGGTGGGAGTCAAGGGGGTCATAGGTGTGATGGGAGTAATGGGTGTGAGGGGCGAAAGGGGGGTGGGGATAGACGGTCTGGGGTTGTGTAAAGGTGGAGGAGGGGGACAACAATTGGGACAGAAGATATCCAACTTGGCAATGGTCTGCGTCCCCACTGAAAATTTATTCTCCTTATGCGAGAAAGGATTCAACGACTTCTTCAGACACGTACACGTATCGCAGTGTTTGGATATTGTATTCTGAACGCTCTCTTCCAAGATTTTGGACATGAGAGATGCGGATATGTTGAATTCAAACTCTTGATGGTTAATCTTCTCCGGTGTGGTGATGCTCTTGCCGGTCGGGGACGGCGTCAGGTCGTTCTTTGCCTTGGACATAATGTACGAAGAGACGCGGGCCTGGGTTTCCACCGGCAACTGAAAAATAAATTGAGACGTGTGATAATTATTGTAGTATTTCTCTACAAATATTGGACATGAGGTGATGAATGAATAAGGAATGAACAAGCCATCTACAACTAAATACATGCGGAAAGTGCGGAAGTGGAAAATACTGCAAATGAAGCAATTGCATCATAACCTTCAAATTTAAGTTTTCACGCTGGAGACCAACTACAAAGGTAAAGATCATCATCATCTGAGAATAACAAGTGTCTAACTAACTAATTTTAAGATCTCGTGAAAATGTTTCTAAATGACAAATCTATGAATACAATTAGGAGTAAATGATGAGACTAATCCATCTGCTTGACATCTTTTTCTAAACTTTTTGGTTTTGTCGGTTAGAATGTTGTTATTCTCAGGTGACGATATGTAAAACACTGCTACAAGATGCTGCTTTCTTCATTTGATTATGGATATTTGAGATTCTGCGCGTGTATTTCTATGCACACACAGCATTCACTGGTTACCCCATTATTGGCATATATAGTATTGTCAAATACTTTCGACTGTCAAATGGACAGATGCTCATTATATCCCTTTTGAACTACTAGATAACAAAAACAAAAGCTTTTCCGGCTTTCTGTGAATGGTACATACAAATATCTACTAAAAATAAATAAATAAACTAATAATGTTATGGTAGGTACTAGATAAAAATAAAAAAAAATTAATAAAACAAATAAAATAAATATCTACTTTTGTCTATACTAGAAAGAGTAGGGGGGCTGTAAAACTAAAGAAGGAATATTAACTAAGAAATAAAAAATAAATGAAAGTAACAAAACAAAGAAAATATAATCTTACTGAATCGAATTTCTGCGACACAAAGTGGTCCGGCTTGCATTGCAAGAGTTGTATGGCTAAGTTCATGTCGTTTTTGTAACGCTCCTGAAAGCAAGGACGTCACCAAATAAAAATAAACAATATTATTAATACGGTACAGTCTCACTAATCCGGCACTATTCAAAACCAGAGGGTGCCGGATTACTGGAAAGTTCGGATTACTGGATTGTGTAGGGAGATCGCAATGTCGCAATAAGCTCGCCATTGTGAGCATTTCTCTATTATATAATTATTTTCAAAAGATTATCTGTTATGTTGAAAGAATGAAAAAAATATAAAACAAGTTGAGATAAACGATGAAAGAATAACAAAGAAAACAGAATATCTCTTTGATTTTAAATCGTCTAAAAATTGATGTTTGACCCTAAGTTAGAATTCAGAGAATGAACTACTTTCTTCGAAAACTTTTGACTTAAATTATTACTTATCAAAGTAAGTGAACAATGTTTTAAGGGCTTATACGAACTCAGCAAAAATCGTTCTATTTTTGCTTCAACTTTTTCAAATTTTATATGAGAATGTTAGTGCTCAGGAAGAATAACGTAAGCGACAAAGTGAATTATACCTTTTTAAAAGAAACCTGGGAAGAAATTTAAAAATCTAAAACAGCCGATTTGTTAAGATTATAATTACCAGTATTTTGGCTAAGTTTTACTTTTATATCTGAAAAACTGAACGGAAAATCTTCGGATCCCGTAAATTTTAGGGGTACTTTAGAAATATTTTTTTATTCAAGGAATTTCCAAATCCTGTAATTCTAAAACAGCCGATCTGTAGTCCATACTTTCATCTATCACCGTTTTCAGTTTCAAGACGATTCCTTGTGTATTGGCTGAGTAAGAGTCAGGGCGCCGAAGCCCCCTGACATCATATAGAGCCTTAACTGTTGTATAAAACTATATATCAAATTATGTATAATGATGTTAGTATTTTCCTTATTTCAATAGATCGTCACACTCTAAAGAAATTCTCAGTCAAGGTGGAAAAAAATTAAATCAATTCCTTACACGATGTGACGTCATTGAGTGTTTGATTGTCATGTAATAAAAATATGCTTAAATATAAATAAAACAAACAAATCCATTGCAAATAATAAACCAAAGTGTAACAAATAAATAAATAAATAAAATCACAGTTTACTGCATAGTGTTTGTTGAGGAAAACACACACTTAAAATCATGTGAAATTCTTAATAATAATTCACAATCATAGATCTATAGGTATCTCAAACAATGTACAGCTTAAGATGCACATCTACTAGATTTAAAAAATCCTCTAAATGTTTAAGAAAGCTTGATGTTATAACTTTTGATTTCACACTTAAGGACGGCTTAAGTGATCACTTTGAAATAGAGAAACGATCACCATTCAGACCATCATCAATTCTCTTCAACCGATGTACAACTCAATGTGAACATGTATTGGACTTATGAATGGTCATTTTTGAAGTGGAAAGTGATCACTCAAGCCAACCAATCAGCAAACGGAAGAGGTGATGATGGGGTGAACGGTGAATTCTTCTCGAGTGTAAAGCGACTCAGACTTGAGCCAACCAAGGAATGGCTGCAAGTTAGGTAGGTGTTCATCTTGCGCTGTGCATTGGTTGAGAATACCTACATATGTTATTGTTAATTATAACAAAATCCACCATTTTCACAAAAATGGAAATACATTGTGCTCGTAAAATAAAAGTACTTAAATAATTTTAACAATTGTTACGGTCAAATGAACCAGGATTGAGATAAATGATTGCATATAGGTAGTCCTGTGGGATACTGCCAGCTATGTTCACCATGAGCTCTAATGTGCACCTGAGAGGACATCAACTGAAGCTATAGACAACATTATACCTACACATCCAACACACCACACAACCAATAGAGCTGGCAGTGTGAGGAATCACTTGTCAGAGCTCCCACCACCAACTCCTTACATACAAGAATACACTGGATATGCGCATATAAACACATACTAACTGGGATTTTTGTCAAGTCGGAGAAAGCTACCTCTCCGATACCAAATTATAATAATACGCTTCATTTCGGTTTCGACTATCCTCAATTGTGATTCATTTGACAAATCCATATCTGAATAATAAAAATAGGCACTCACATTCTCCTTCTGCAGGCTTCCAATGTTGTGATTACTCTCGGCAAGCCTCAGGGAGAGGATCTCAATGTCCCGAGCCAGCTGGGACTTGTCTATGGAACACTTGTCTGCCATCTGAAGCAGTTTATCCTCCAAATTCTGATTTATCTTCTGTACGCGTTTGTGCGAATCATACAATCTGAAATGGTGAATAATACCTTTTATATTGAAACAAACTTATGATTGTTATTATAAAAATTGGATTGGAAATGGATCATGTGACCGTGATAAGTTCGCATAAGTGAAAATTGAATGTTCACTTGAATATAAAGGATATAAAGGGAGGAGGAAAGGAATAAAATAGGATCCGGGCTTGCATACAAAACCCAAATACTTTCCTGCACACCTTGCACTAGGCTAAAAGCCTGTATCGCACAGTGTGGAATACATGGTCAGCGCCGGGGTTTGAATCCGGCACCTCCCACTCGAGAGACTGTCGCCTCAACCAACTGCGCCAACCACGTACTCAAAAATATAGTTTTGTAATAATGGATTACGTAACAGGTAACAAAAGGTTAGCTGGCAGAGATTGCAGTATTGCGATAAGCTCAATAATTTCACAGGTAGATACCAATAAAATGCCATATACTATAGCAATTGACAGAACACATCAAAATCAATTAATAGTCCAAATGTTGTCATTTCGGTATGAAGGGAGCGATATGAGTTACTATTTAGTATGCAAAAACCTGGACACTTATCTAACAGCATGGTAACAGGCACTGCATGAAACCAGTATGAAGGGTGAAGCCTTGTGATATCCCAGTGTTTGCTTATGGAATGTTAAAAGACTAAATAGTACTGGTACAGTCTGTCAAAAAAGAGATAGTTTTCGGGGGCGCTACTCCCAACTTTTCGGCAGCCGTAGTGGCAAACAATAAAAGTGTCATTGTTGTCAGCGAACAAAATTGTAATGACGATACGAGACCATTTCATTCTTGCCAGACTGTAGTGTTGCTCACCTATCATACTTCTCCCTCCAGACCATGATCTGCCTGTCCATATCGGCCACCTGAGCCGTACACTTGGTGTAGTCCTCCTCTATCATGACGATGTGGGCGTCTCGCTCCATCACTTGCCCTCGCAGATGCTCTATCTCCTTCAGGGGATCCATGCCGTTGTCCTCTTCTTCTGACGACAGCGGACCCTATGTTTAGGAGACAAGATTAGATAGGTACTATATTATGGATAATTGGGCTTTCTCAATCAATCCGTTTTTTGAAAATTGAAATATATTCACACTTTTTGCAACATTAAGCTCTGGTAGCAGACAATTTTCTACATCCAAAACTCTATTGGGTAAGAAATGCTTCCAGAGATTCTAAAGTTTAGCATTTAGGATTCTTAAGTTCTAAAGTTTATTATTTTATGCTGCTTTGTGATTGTTTAGCATCAAACTGTGGCCTCCTAAATTAGTATTTTGATTAAGGGAGAATATGTTAATAGTAAGACCCCGCAAGACGGACCCTTAAAATTAAGATGGAGATCTTGGGAAAATAAGAGAAGCGCCGGAAGACCTTAAAAAAGATGGTCGAATGACATAGCCGCTGTAAAGGGTAAAAATTGACTGCAAACATCAACCGACAGAAAGAAATGGAAGAGGCCTATATACAGCAGTCTAGGAAAGAGGGCTGAAGAAGATCTTAATACTATTTTACTTTATCCCCTAATGATTCCTTTGCAGGGTATGCAAATGGAACAGAACACCAGGCTTCCCTATCCTTAGACACACTTCTTGCTTCCGTCACATTCATGTAATACGTCATACACACTCTATGATTCATTTTACTTTATCATCTGGTCTATACGCTAACCCAGTGGTTCTTGGATGGCCATCTTCCACCCAAGTATATTTTCCTTGTTATCCTCTCTGCATGTCATAACCATCTCAACTCGCCCACATTTGCTGTAGTTACAATATCTACCTTGCAGTCATTCATCTCTCCAATCACTTCATTTCTTTTCCTATCTCTCAATGTTTTATACATCTAACAGGTAATTTATTTTTATTGCAATTTTTCCCCTGCATAATCTAATAATTAGACTACTAACTGTAATTCCATAAACTTTAAATGAACATCAATCTCCTGCATTAAATACATGACCATAATAATAACAAGCACAAAAAATAACTACGTTTGCATTGAAAATATAACAACAATATCTCACCTTTTGAGGGGAATGTGTTTGTGCCATTTTATTTGTTAGGTTATACTGTAATATTCTAATTATTTCACATTACTTTTAATAAATGGTAAATCATATTATATCACAATGCTGTATAAAAGTCGTTTTCGCAAACAAATCGGAAAAACATCAATAGAAAAACTATCGGAAAATTGTGTCTAGCGAGTTTTTCAAAATGGCAGACATCGGCATAACATTTCCTAATAAAAGATTGAACAATATCACTTGTGTATCTTAACTTATAGCGTTTTTTGTAAAACTATTAGATAAACAAACGTTCTTTATGACATATTTATGTGAAGAATTTCTTAAAATATACAATTAGAACCAGAAAAAACAATATTTTCACCACTACACAACTCGCCAAAATCTGACATTTCCAATTTTGACATTTCTCAATACAATGCTACCAACATTACCGCGTTACGATAATATTATCGGGGGGGCAATATTACGAATCGATTACATGCGCCTTTTGCCGCTTTTGCCGCACTTTTTCGAAAGCGGAAAGTGTACGCTGTCCTCTCCACATCTTGCAATCGTATTTTAATTTATTTACAGACTAGCTAAAGCTCTGAAACTTTCACAAATTGTGTAAACTAGATAATTTAACTATTCTTTATGTATACCACATTGGATCAACCTCCTCCAGACACAGAAATAATATGCAAAGCGTTTGAGGGAATCCAAGGGTTGCGTGCAGTCATTAATTGTGGTATCGGTATATTAGAAAATGGATTCAGATCGAAAGTCAAATTTTGTCCAGCTCTAGCTATAGGAAACACCGAGCGATCGAGAGGATCCAGTCATCGCATACCGATGTATGAAAACGTGTCATCATTTTTTTTATTTACCTGTTTAAGAGCTTTTATATGCACTGAGCAAAATCATTCTATTATCGCTTCAACTAAACTTTTACAATGGACAATAGGCGGAATTGGGCCAAGAGCCTTCACTGATGGGACTAGGTGGAAATAAAAGTACATACTTGTTTTATCATTCTGGCAAAATATTATCAAATTCTGTCCCGGGAGAGTGAACAAATAATACGACTTTACATTAAACTTCGGTTACATTTTGTCACTATATGTATGTATCTGTGGGTACAAAAATGTAAAAACGGTTTATTCCTCCCCCGTATTTGCACTTGATTTTGTTGGTAATCATTGCATCCCAGATTTATGTCAACAATATGCAGGTATGCTAGTGATTGCATGAATCCAGGATCGGCCCGTTAGGACCAAGAGGAGAATGAAAATAATTTGATTAGGTACTTTGATAGTGAAAGGGAACAAGGAAGTAATTTTAAAAATCACAGTGCAAGTGCTAGGGAAGAGGTAGTTCTCTAGATAAAGGTTGAATGTATCAACTCTATTTTTTCCAAAGCATATTTAGTAACGGTTTCGAAATCTAAGGTCTCCCGTTACTAGAATTTTTTGAAATGTCAATATGTAATACTCTTTATATGTACTGTAACTAACACTTACACTGTGACTGACATTCTAAGATCACTCGGTACATTTTTTATATAAATATCTAAGTCTATGATTGTACTGCTTTTTTTACATTAATACAAGTGCACCGGCGATGATTCTAATCAGTGACGTATATAGGTTTTCATTTCGGGGGGGGGGGAGGGGGGCGAAAAACTCCTGGAGAATGCAATTAAAATTTTAACATATACCTATATTCGTAGTAAAAAAATCAGTAATTAATAGATCCGCAGGCGAAATTTTTTCGTGAAGGTGAGTGAGAAAGGTCTTGTTTTAGGTTGGCTGTGTCGTGCTAAAAATACAACGAAAAATAAGCGCCGCAGGTTGTGAATCGTCCCTAGGCCATTTGCAGGCACTTGGACTCGTCAAAGTTAGAAGTTGACAGAAATATAGGCATACAAGTAGAGATAGAACAATAAATATACAGGGAAATTCAATGCCAAATAGAGTGTAAAAGGCTCTATTGGCACTTCGTCATGGTCCTAAAACTAGGTACATATTCTTCAACACTCAATAAGCACATACAATTAAAACTAACAAAGATATAATAATTATGGTAATGTACAGATGTGACATTTCGGTACAGAATCTGAAAATGGGTGAAGTGATGAACCTGGGATCTTTCTACAGCAGATATATGGCACATCATTGTTTGACATTTCGGGGGGATTCCAACCAATGGCTTATATAGGGGGCCCGGGCCCCCCCCCCCGAAATGTCGAACAATTCTATATAAAACGTTATTTAAAAACATGAAGGTTACTCAAGTTCATCATTTCACCCATTATTCAAAAAAATTTCGCCTGCGGCGCTATTTTTCTTTGGATTTTCTGCGCACAATATTAATACCATCCTAAAAGTCGACCTTTTTCATTTACATTCACGAAAAAAATTTGCCTGCGGCGCTATAATAATTTTAAAGCTGTGCGTCTACCTTCAAATTTTTGTTGCCTTCGCCTCCCCCAAAGTCAAATATTAGATCGGCCCCCCCCCCCGAAATGAAATCCTATATACTCCACTGATTACAACAGACGTACAAAGGTAGCTGAATACTTAGTGGAATTATTAAAAGAAATTAATTACTTATGAGGTCAAACTTCAAATATCCAGGTAGATAAAATAATAATAACTAAATTATAAGCTGTCGCGAGCTAGAGACTACTTTGTTGGGGAGTTTTTCATTATATCTGTAATTTATTTACGTAATTAAGGGGCTACAGTACCATATACGGCTTCGGCGCGGCGACTCTTACTCAGCCAATACTGAAGGAATCGTCTTGAAACTGAAGACACTGATAGATGAAAGTATGGACTACAGGACGTACGTTAGAATTACAGGATTTGGAAATTCCTTGAATAAAAAAGTATTCCGAAAGCACCCCTAAAATTTACGGAATTCCAAGAATTTCCGTGCAATTTTTCAGATATAAAAGTATAATTTAGCCAAAATATTGGTTATTATAATCTTGACAAATCGTATGTTATAGATTTTTAAATTTCTTCCCAGGTTTTTTTTAAAAAGGTATAATTCACTTTGTCGCTTACGTTGATTAGTTTCGCGATAGTCATTTCAGCATTTTTGTATGTAGACGTTACCTCTCGTTTGAATTTTAATTATTACGAACACCATCAAAGAAATAGGTACATACTATATTCAAATAGTTACTTATACCACACTAATACCGTCAACTATGCCAGTGGTCTCCAACCTATGGTACTGGGCCGCGCCGCGTGCTTAAAAATCAAAATATTTTTTTGAAAAAATACGTCAATAGCTGAAAATAATTATTCAGTTAAAAACCCCTTCACGTAAAGTTACCATCTCCATAATACCTGTGAAGTAAAAACACCACACTGCCATAATATAAAATATATATAGCGAATTCGAAGTCGTTTTTTGTTAAACTGGTCGCACCTTGACTCCGGAGGCGGTGTTGTCGTAACTTAAATAAGGCATCGTATTTAAACACGTCATCAATGTCAAAAGTCGTCCTCTGTCGATCGAGATTCAGATAATTTTTCTGTCTTTTTTTGTTGTAATAAAATAATATTCTTATCTCGTTCGTACTGATTTGTAACGGTTTGGACTATAACAGCAACCCTATTCCATACAAAAACGGTTACGGTTATGGTGGAATCAGGTAGCAGCAATTTTTTTCCCGTTTCGGAGTTTTTATATTTCTCTGGAAAACGATATTTTCTTATTAAGTAATTTATTTTTTTTTTAAATCTATATTCAATGTGACCCCCCCCCAATATAACTCCCCTACCCTCAGTAGGCCGCGGTGAAATTATCAGACGCTGACCGGTCCGCGGCGAAAAAAAGGTTGGGGACCACTGAACTAAGGGACACATTTTGAAATTTTCTATATAGCCCGTTGAATGGAGAATGAACATGGTACATTACCTTGCTGATCGAGAAGTATTTCTGATTTTTGTATATGTTATATAGGTTGGTCTTGTGGTTCAGAATCCAAGTTGGAAACCTCCCCACCCTTGTGCGTTCACTAGGGCGAGCCAAAAACCGACGAAATTCCGCCCGTTTTTCGGTTTAATGATTAAAACTTTTTACAGGTGCACCCTAGAGAAAAAAGATTAAAGTAAGAGTTATAGAATATTAAATTTCCTATAACTTTGTTTTATTAAGTTTTTTCGTAATGTTATTATTTAAAAAAAAATCAAAATTCCATTTTAAAAAAAATACCACTTATAAAGTTTTCTTATTATAGTAAATTGAATCGTCTACAACTTTTACTCATGCCATTTCCCTTTACAACTTACCCTTACGGATATATATTAAGAAAACTTCAGATATCGTAAAAAAAAATATTTTTTTTCAATAATAAAGCATTTTGGATAATGCATAACTTTTTTAATAATAACATTACGATAAAAATTTGTATGTCAAAATTATAGGAAATTTAATATTCTATAACTCTTACTTGGATCTTTTTTCTCTAGGGTGCACCTGTAAAAAGTTAAAATCATTAAACTGAAAAACGTCTCTCAAACGTACGGAATTTCGACGGTTTTTGGCTCGGCCTAGTGAACGCACAAGGGTAAGGAGGTCGCATTCTTGGATTCCGAACCACAAGACTGACCTTTACAACATATCCAAAAATCAGAAATACTTCTCTTAATGCAAGGCAAAATCCTTTTATTACTCGGAACACTGAATTGAACTGAAATTTAAAAGTTTGTTTACAGTACCTACTACCTACTAGAAAATATATCTCTTTATAATTTACAAATCCTACTTAGTTTACATTTTTTGTAATAATTTAAGATTTTCACGAACCTACAGGCAACTTCTTCATAGGTGATAAAAATTTATTGTAAATATTAAAAGAAAATTATGTACCTCTAGCTGCTACTATTATAATTGCAATGCAAATATATATATATACAATGGTATTTGATAGAATTTAATGAAATTCAAACTAAAATATTATTATGTAGGTCCCGTAGTTGTATTATTTGAATGTACAAGTTTTGATGAATGTGTGTGTAAGTATTGCACAAAACTTGTGGGGAAATATTTGAAAATTTGGAGCGGTAAGAGAGGGGAAGCGACGTTCATTTCGAATTCCTAGCTGTCTTACCTAGTAGCCTTAAATCTGTGTGAAAAAAATCAATAGCTAGTGAAACTGATGCATGTACAGTATTGTACTCTACAGTATTGTAATCTAACATTAAGGGTGTTCAGATAAGTTTCGGGAGGGGTTTGTTGAGGGGAGCCCTTCCAGTGAACCTTGAGCCCTCCTTTGAAAAAATGTTTTTGCTTAAAAGACTGGATGATATAGGAGCTAAAGCTCCTGAAACATCCAGGGGTGGAGGTGGGTTTACCCTTAATGTGCCACAGTAGCAACATTTATTTATTTATTTATTTGTACACATGGAAAAAAAATTGACTAAGTATTTTTTTCCTTTTACGAGGGCTGTTTTTAATCAAGTTCCATTTGTGCCTGTAAGTAAGCACGAAATACGAAATAGTGAGATCTCCACATCTTCAGCACACTTCTTCCGGTATCTTAGGGCTTTGCTGATAATTGTTTACAAAGCGGGCTTTGAAATTTTTGGAATTTTTTCCTTACGGCGGAGCTTAAAATCAGAATGTTCTCTGATTGAAAATCTTTGTACACTAACATTTGGCGGGAGCATCGATCGTGGCGACCGTGTTCAATTGCCTGTAACTCGGCTGCGAGTGAGGCAGGCATACGTTCTGAAAATGGCAGAGGTTGTGGTGGGAGAGTTGCGCAATCTCGTGATGTGCAGGTTTTGCTCATTCGTATTTCGTGCTTAGGTACTTAGAAGCACAAACGGAACTTGATAAAAAAAACAGCCCTCGTATAATAAATGATTCTGGGTATATCGTAATAAACCCAAATACACCTTTGTACACTTCACAGTAAGCTTAAAAAGCCTGTGTCGTGAAGTGGAGTAGGTCTGCATCGGGGATTGAACCCGCGCCCACTGGATTAAAACAGTCGAGCGCGTTACCAACCCGGCTACCGACAACATCGATACAAATATCATTGTTGCTCCAACCAAAATCTCTCTCTGGATTCGGTGTTACCCTGATTTTGAATTCAGAAAGTGGTTTTGGTCGGAGCTTTTTTGCAAACGGTCGATTCAGTCAACTGAATTTCCGGACGTGTGTGATAGCCCTTAATTGAATTATAGAACATATTCGGCATCAACTTATCAAACACCCTGTATTTTAAATCACGAACGAGCTTGCTCTCTTTAATTACCTACGTGCATTAGTTTGAGGAAAAATGGAAAACTAAAATGAATTCTGATTTACATACTTAGTATAATATTAAATGGATTATACAATGTTCGTCATTCTGTTGTTGCTTTGACTCGAAAGAGGCAGGACCGATTAGAAAACTGACTGCTTAAACCAGTGTGAACAAAATCATCATGGATACCAACGTTACAAATAATATCACTCAAGGTACATATATTATTAAGGGGTGGGTTTCACCAAAAAGGGTATTTGTTTATTAAGGGCTTGGCACCATGAATGACGTCACAGTCATTTCACACAGCATTAAGGTTCAAAATCGCGTGAACTATCGCATGATAAAATGGTAAAAATAGCGTTTTTTTTTTTCATTTTTTGGTGTTAATTTTGCGTCTATCGAAAAAAATTTACGGTTATTCCCTAGATAAAAGTTCAATCTATCTACCGCCCTATTTTGTTCTAAAGCATATTTAGTAACGGTTATCGAGATATAAGGTCTCCCGTTTATAGAAATTTTTGAAATGTCGGTGTGCATACTCGTATTTACTACAATTTCACAAAAAATAGAAGCAGCAAAAAAAAATATTATCATCATCATCATCACTGGCGCTACAGCGTACAGCCCGCTGTGAGCCTTGGCCTGCTCCAGAATTCTTCGCCATTTCATTCGGTCCATCGCCCGCACCTTCCAGTTTGTCACCCCAATTGCCCTGAGGTCCCTCTCCACACCATCCATCCATCTCAGCTTAGGTCTCCCCACATTTTCTAATATAATATTCAAGTGCACACAATTTAGAGGCTTATAGCTTATATGAACTGAGCAAAAATCGTTCTATTTTCGCTCCAACTTTTTCAAATTTTGTATGAGAATGTTAGTGCGAAATAAGAATAACGTAAGCGACAATGTGAATTAAACATTTTAAAGAAGAGCCTGGGAACAAATTAAAAAATCTAAAACAGCCAATTTGTTAAGATTATAATTACCAGTATTTTGGCTAAATTATACTTTTATATATAACTGAAAACCTGAACGGAATATCCTCAGATCCCAAAATTTCAGGGGTACTTTTGAAATATTTTTTTATTCAAGGGATTTCGAAATATTGTAATTCTAAAACGACCAGTCTGTAGTCCAAACTTTCATCTATCACTGTATTCAGTTTCAAGACGATTTTCTCAGTATTGGCTGAAGCCGAATGCCGAAGCCGAATGACAGCATACAGGACCTTAAATATAAACAACAACGTTGCATTAACGCATATTATAAGTCAGTTACACGGATATATAACTTTCAATCGAACAAAACATCGATAAGTACATAATTAATCATGGGTTGGCTGGCAGAAATTGCCATTTGGCAATAAGTCCGCCCGTTGTATGATTATTTTCAGTACAATAAAGATTATTTTATAATTTATTAATATTAATTTGGATAAATATCGCGAAGTTTATTAAATATCCATTAGAAAAAAAAAGGTAAATACGTCGAACCTTCCTCTAATAAATGGCCCTAACAGATCTTTCATATCTTGTATACGTTCCAAAAAACAAAATTGTGAAAAATAAATCTGATTGTTTTTTTTTTAATGACAGCAAAACGTTTTTCGAAAGTCGAAAATATCAAAATCTTTCTCGTAGTGATAATACGAAAATTAAAAATCTAGTGAATTACCATATTTTTTTTAATAATGTGAAGTTGTCCACAAAAAATGTTAAATATAAACATATTTCTAAAATTTGATAAAATAAAAATGCCTAGGGAAACGTTTTCGAGACATTCGTCCCCTTAATTGCTTGTAGATATTTTTAAAGGCCTGGGTGGGATCTTCGGGGTGTAGAATAGCCCTCCGCAAATTTTTTATATTTTTTTAGCGACCCGTAGTCATAAATTGATCGAAGGAGATGAAGGAGAAAATTTTAAAACAAAAATGTAAATGGAAAAAATCTTGTTAATGGATGTGTTGTTTCTTCACAGAAAAGGCTAGCACATCGGAAGCCAGCGATGGAAAAGAGATTGTGCCAATCAAAAACGTGAAGAGAAAAGTGAAGAATTATCCGAAGAAATTGTCGAGAACTAGTTCCGCCATTCAAGTTACGCCGTCTATTCCAAAAACTAGGTGAGTGGGTGAAAAAACAAAGTACCTACATACATACATATCTAGTAATAATTATTTTATTTTATTATTTATTAAATTATTTTATTTTAAGTAATACACGGCGCAAGGCCATTAGTACATAAAGTTAAAAGACATTACAGCATGAGAAATGAAAAAAAATGAAATGAGTACATGAAAAAAAGTATGGTAAAAAACAAACATTCAAGAGCACTCGTTCATACATATCACAAACATACAGAGATAATAGAAAAAAAAGATAGATATATGAAAGCATAAGCATAGTAGTATTTCGACGATAAAGAATGAAAATTGGTCTTGGGACCCTATGAGAATGGCCCGATTCTCAGATTTAATAGACAGCATCATCAACTTATATAATCCTGGTGGAAATCGGGTATGTTTGTAACGCCGGACCGTGGCAACTTTTGCAAGTTGTTTAAATAGGTATATACGGAATTTAAACAGTTCGTGATAGCAGCTCATCTCTCACCTAGAGTCGATTTTTTTCGGTTATTAATACCACTTTTCATTGACATAATGTTGCGGAACATAATCAGGAGCCTGCAAAATGTTTTGAATGGTTATCGATAGAAGTCGAAGTTTTTAGAAACGCGGAAATGTTTAATTTTGTATATTTTGATTCAGAAAGTGAATTGGTACATTTAATATTTTAGTACAAAATGGTAATACTTAAGAGCCTGCTATTAGCAAACTGAAAATGAAATTTCGATACGCGGCGCTAGTATCGTATTATAATATTTTGCAAAATTGAAATCAGTTTGAATGAATGTATTTTCACGAGTTAGAGAGTTAAGGTGCAATCCCACTGAAGCGAATTTTAAACATTAAGACATGATACACATAATTATAGTCTTTCCATTAAACGAAAATACAATGCGAAAAAAAAACAAGTCGCATTGCCACATATAAGTTAATTATTGGATCAGTGCGGTTTTAGCACGACAGGGACCGGAAGAATGAAAAAAAAACCACTTCATTTATTGAGGATTACCATAACTTACCCGATTTATGGAACAATGGAATTTACAATTATAAAGACAAGACAGTAAGTTGAAGCATTTTAGGGAGTAAATACATACAATTGTATTGTATGGCTGAGGTAAAAAAGAAAATAATGAATCTGCGTTATGCATTTCATTGAGGGCGAAAAAACACAGTAAATAAGGTATGTGCGGAGGCTTTCACGGCCGGAGTCATCATATCTAAGTTATGTGTACTTTCCGGGCATGGAGGCATAACTTAAGACAGTAAATAAGATTAGCACATCTACAAGGAAATAAGGAAAATGGTTTTAATTTGTAAGTTTTATTAACTTTTAAGGTTGTAAAAACAAGACGCGCCAAACTAATATTTCCTGAATTGCACCGTTTTAGACGCATGGACTACTAGTTAACAAGTTTCATTATCGTTTAGTGTTGAATCAGTGGAATTGCGCCTTTATAATTATTTAACTTATAGACATTGACTGAAAAAAGTGACAAGAGTAACTGCGCACACGCAAAAAAATTCTAGATTCACTTTTAGGTTATCGAATAAGAGTTAAAAAATACAATGCACCTTGTTGTGAAGTTGTCTTATGTTGCTATAGATTTTCGAATAAAACAAAATTCGACCGATTTCGTAGTTTAGAAAGAATACAATTGTTCCCACATTAACAATGATTTGGAATACATTGTTTAAACTACATAAGAATTTGTGATGAAAATTATCGATTCATTCCCCGAAAATTACAATAAGAAATATTGCTATACTGCGTTTATATGATAAAGAATTACTTTCTGGGTTCCCGACCTGTAGAAAATTACGCTAGTCCGTGTACACTCCTCTACCGCAACTCATTATCCTTCCACTCAGTATGCGAACTTGAGAATCTCATTCATCTTCTATCATACCAGTGTTACTCATATTAGTTGCCTATTTATTTTGCCATTTACTTATCGTTATCATAACGAAGACTCCAAAATCGTCAAGAATTGACAACATTTAATCTAAGATTTTTTCATGTTTTACTACTTTATACTTTTTTACATTGAAACCATTGAAATCTTTTACACACATACAGTAGATGAGAGCTTACATAAATAAATCTGAATATTGCGAATATATTGCTTCACACAGGTACTTAGTTTAATAGTACCTACTGCATCGAACTACTGGAACAGATATTTTTTTCTCTAGCATGTGACGAAGTATGACTGTGGCATTATAATGACATTAGACATTATTATTGTTATGATTATGACAGATCCTGAAAACTAAATTTACACGTTATATTTTGTTAATAATCATTTGCCTTATGTACATTTGACAGATTTTACGATTAAGAAGAGATATACATCGGTTAAATTGGTGTTTATCTCTTAAATCCGCAATATATTCATGAAATGTCATTCGAAAAAAATTACAGCAGCTCCCACGTCCGCACGGGACGGCTATTAGTCGCCAACTAATCTGATATTTATCATTATCATTTTGTGTTTATATAATATTATGATAATTTCAATATTTTGAAAATTT
This sequence comes from Ceraclea dissimilis, assembly GCA_963576895.1. Lineage (NCBI taxonomy): Eukaryota > Metazoa > Arthropoda > Insecta > Trichoptera > Leptoceridae > Ceraclea > Ceraclea dissimilis. Next base: position 720,391 of record OY756372.1, read on the forward strand.
AAAATATCCAGCAAGGTTAAAAACATTATGAACTTCTTAGAAGTACATTAATTTGTTGGATAAAAATACAACATGAGAATGTTTTACGTCTTTAAAAAAAGCAAAATTTACTGAAATTTTGATTTGCTTATTTTCCAGATTATGTTAAAAAAATTTAACCAATCGTACTTTTCTTCAGTACGTTCTCGATAAAACAACCTAAGCCTTCGATATGTCGAAACGAAATGTAAAAAAAACGTGAGGATACATCTTCCTTAGAGCTCTAAACTCACCCCTTTTTTCAATATTGAAAAATACGCTCTTTTAAAAAACAACCCTGTTACATTATCCGTAATGTTTTTTATTTTTTTAAAATTGCATTCACATTCTAGAAGATTGAAGATTCATTTTCTTAAAACACATTGTCCTCTTAAGAGGACTATATACGCTGTTTTGGTGATTTCGCTGATTTTCCTGTTGTTTGGGAACCTGCCATTCAAAACTGAAGCACTTTATAAACAATTTGATCTAAGAAAATAAATCTTCAATCTTCTAGAATGTGAATGCAATTAAAAAAAAATAAAAAACATTACGGATAATGTAACAGGGTTGTTTTTTAAAAGAGCGTATTTTTCAATATTGAAAACAGGGTTGAGTTTTGAGCTCTAAGGAAGATGTATCCTCACGTTTTTTTTACATTTCGTTTCGACATATCAAAGGCTTAGGTTGTTTTATCGAGAACGTACTGAAGAAAAGTACGATTGGTTAATTTTTTTTAACATAATCTGGAAAATAAGCAAATCAAAATTTCAGTAAATTTTGCTTTTTTTAAAGACGTAAAACATTCTCATGTTGTATTTTTATCCAACAAATTACTGTACTTCTGAGTAGTTCATAATGTTTTTAACCTTGCTGGATATTTTAAATTTTCTAAATATTGAAATAATCATAAGATAATATAAACACAAAATGATAATGAAAAAATCAGATTAGTTGGCGACTAACAGCCGAGCCATGCGCACGTGGGATTTGCTGTCATTTTTTTGCAGATGACATTTCATGAATATATTGTGAATTTTAGAGATAAACACCAATTTAACCGATATGTATCTCTTCCTAATCGTAAAATCTATCAAATGTACATAAGACAAATGACTATTAACAAAATATAACGTGTAAATTTAGTTTTCAGGATCTGTCATAATCATTACAATAATAGTGTCTAATGTCATTATAATGCTACAGTCATACTTCGTCACATGCTAGAGAAAAACATATCTGTTCCAGTAGTTTGATGCAGTAGGTACTATTAAACTAAGTACCTGTGTGAAGCAATATATTCGCAATATTCATATTTATTTATGTAAGCTCTCATCTACTGTATGTGTGTAAAAGATTTCAATGGTAAAAAAGTATAAATTAGTAAAACATGAAAAAATCTTAGATTAAATGTTGTCAATTCTTGACGATTTTGGAGTCTTCGTTATGATAACGATAAGTAAATGGCAAAATAAATAGGCAACTAATATGAGTAACACTGATATGATAGAAGATGAATGAGATTCTCAAGTTCGCATACTGAGTGGAAGGATAATGAGTTGCGGTAGAGGAGTGTACACGGACTAGCGTAATTTTCCACAGGTTGGGATCCCAGAAAGTAAATCTTTATCATATAAACGCAGTATAGCAATATTTCTTACTGTAATTTTCGGGGAATGGATCGATAATTTTCATCACAAATTCGTATGTAGTTTAAACAATGTATTCCAAATCATTGTTAATGTGGGAACAATTGTATTCTTTCTAAACTACGAAATCGGTCAAATTTTGTTTTATTCGAAAATCTATAGCAATATAAGACAACTTCACAACAAGGTGCATTGTATTTTTTAACTCTTATTCGATAACCTAAAAGTGAATCTAGAATGTTTTTGCGTGTGCGCAGTTACTCTTGTCACTTTTTTTCAGTCAATGTCTATAAGTTAAATAATTATAAAGGCGCAATTCCACTGATTCAACACTAAACAATAATGCGACTTGTTAACTTGTAGTCCATGCGCCTAAAACGGTGCAATTCAGGAAATATTAGTTTGGCGCGTCATGTTTTTACAACCTTAAAAGTCAATAAAACTTATAAGAAAACCATTTTTCTTATTTCCTGGTAGATGTGCTAATATTATTTACTATCTTAAGTTATGCTTACTTTCCGGGCTTGGAGGCCGTGGTCTAATGGTCGCTTGGGGACCCGACCATTAGACCACGGCCTCCATGCCCGGAAAGTACACATAATTTAGATATGATGAGTCCGGCCGTGAAAGCCTCCGTAGGTACATACCTTATTTACTGTGTTTTTTCGCCCTCAATGAAATGCATACCGCAGATTCCTTATTTTCTTTTTTACCTCAGCCATACCATACAATTGTATGTATTTACTCGCTAAAATGATTCAACTCATGTCTTTATAATTGTAAATTCCATTGTTCCAAAAATCGGGTAAATTATGGTAAACGTCAATAAATGAAGTGGTTTTTTTTTCATTCTTCCGGTCCATGTCGTGCTAAAACCGCACTGATCCAATAATTAACTTATATGTGGCAATGCGACTTGTTTTTTTCGCATTGTATTTTCGTTTAATGGAAAGACTATAATTATGTGTATCATGTCTTAATGTTTAAAATTTGCTTCAGTGGGATTGCACCTTAACTCGCGAAAATACATTCATTCAAACTGATTTCAATTTTGCAAAATATTATAATACGATACTAGCGCCGCGTATCGAAATTTCATTTTCAGTTTGCTAATAGCAGGCTCTTAAGTGGAATAGAAAATACTACGCGAAATAAAAATTTAATTCACCATCAGAATAAACGAACAATAATAATTATGTGTGTAAGGTAGTAGATGTATGGAAAATATGTAAGTCTGAAGGGACTGTGAGTAAAAGTGGTCGTCCAAGAGCCACCTGAAGTGAACACATTGACCAGATAGATGGCAGATAATTAAAATAATATTGATTTATTGTTCCAGAGATAACATACGGTGGTGTGGTTGGGGCTTCAAGGATTCTGGATTCGTCAGAGTAAATGGAATCGCAAAGTTCATCGGAGATAGGTATGTTCTGTTCATATTTATCAACATTTATTATACAGAATACTTTAAATACTACAAAAGGAAACATAAGTAGGTACTAGGTAGGTCCCCAAAAGGGTAAAGGTGATTTCTCACGGTTACCTATATAATTAGTATGTCATTTGTCTCTAGGTAGTAGTATGTAAATGTAATTCTGGTATTGTAGTATGTAATGAAATTAAAAAAATATAGGTACCAATGGCAGGCCCATAACTAGGGCTTTAGGAGCCCTGGGGCAAAAATTACATTCGGGCTCCCTATATTTTTTAATCTACGAACAAACTTATATGGTTACATGGGCGTCGCCAGCTTCAATGTTAAGGCGGAGGCAATTTTTTATATTTTATATTCTCTCTACCTAACCCGCAATCTGCGTCAATTTTGGCGGGTTAAAGCTAGTTATTAAAATATTGTTGGTATTAATTTACCTTACTTACCTACGACTGATTAAAATATTTCATTAGTACGTTAGGTCATTAAATAATTTACCTACTGTAATGTCAAGTACGTCATATGAAATCAATTAGGTATACGTTATAATCTAATATGGTAATATGGGTTCATATCAAAGGTGAGACTCCGTGATTTTTTACGTTTCTCAATTTAACTTTATGTCTCTGAAGACAAAAAAAGAGAGCTATAAAAGTCTCTCAGTGAATAAATAAATTTAAGGGCTTATATGAACTCAGCAAAAATCGTTCTATTTTTGCTTCAGCTTTTTCAAATTTTGTATGAGAATGTTAGTGCTCAGGAAGAATAACGTAAGCGACAAAGTGAATTATACCTTTTTAAAAGAAACCTGGGAAGAAATTTAAAAATCTAAAACAGCCGATTTGTTAAGATTATAATTACCAGTATTTTGGTTAATTATACTTTTATATCTGAAAAACTGAACGGAAAATCTTCGGATCCCGTAAATTTAGGGGTACTTTACAAATATTTTTTTATTCAAGGAATTTCCAAATCCTGTAATTCTAAAACAGCCGATCTGTAGTCCATACTTTCATCTATCACCGTTTACAGTTTCAAGACGATTCCTTGAGTATTGGCTGAGTAAGAGTCAGGGCGCCGAAGCCCCCTGACATCATATAGGGCCTCAAGTGAATAATGTAGGTACAATCTAAAAATTCTTTCTATATGGAGAAAGTCTATAAATGTTTCTATATATATTTTTTCTTGTTTTGTCAATATTAGAGTTGGCAGCTTGTGAGATATTGTTGTCAAAAAACCTAAGAAATAGTAAATTCATGAGTAGGCATATTGACATTTCAAAAATTAAAAAAAAAGTGAGACCTTATGATCTTGACAACCTTACTAAATATGCTTTGAATGATATAGAGTAGATACATGAACCTTTATCTAGGGAATGACCGTAAAAGGTTTTATATAACTTGTATAGATTTCTCAAAAAAAAATGTAAAAAACACCTCTGATCTTTTTCCGAAAGACGGCAACTCGTTTCCCGAAAGTCGCAGAGGTTTTTTTTGTATTTATAATATGCATTAAAATCTAGGGGATGACCATAAAAGTTTTTTTGAATGAAGCGAAATTAATCCCAAAAAGTTGGCAACCCCAAAAGTAAAAATAAAACGCCATTTTTAATATTTCATCATGCGATTGTTCACGTGATTTTGAACTTTAACACCATGGGAAATGATCGTGACGTCATAGTTGGGTCCCTTTTATGGTTTATAGCTTAAAACTCTTGATTTTTGGTCATACATTCATTAAACTTTTTTCGTATTTTTTATTTTACACGCGGAAGACCACCAACTCCCTTCAAAAAAATAATTGTAATACTGTTTGTTTGTTATTGGGGTAAATTATTAAATAAAAAATAAGGAAACATTTTATTTGACCATGATGCCGTAATCTGTACAAGAATTCGCCTTTTTTCTATGTGCAAATTATACGATTTTTTATACATATTACTACAATTTAAGCGAAAAAAGATCGCAATGGCAAACAAATTAATTTAATTACACTTTTTATTAGTCTCAAGTACCTACTTTACATAATAAATTACTTAATTAAATAAGTGCCTACTTTTTTCATCTGCGTCCAAAAGTTAATACATAATACCTCTATGTACCTACATATGTTTTGTTTTACAGATACAAAATATCAGGAAAAACCATCCCAGACATATATGATTACATAAAAGATAAATTCGACGTGGACGCCCCTGTGAACTTCGAAGCGAGGAATTATCCAGAGCCCAAAGAAAAGGAATACCCAGCGTCTAAATTTCCGAAAGAATGGCTGGACGATATTATTTACTTGGGCATCGATGTTTCCACAAAAGGAATAGACAGAGTGAGGAGATCAGGCGGTCAAGCATTCGACGAAGTGTGGAGATTACTGGACGTGTCAAAAATTCGCATTCCCGATGCCGTGGCTTGGCCAACGTGCCACGAGGAAGTTGTGGAGCTTGTACAGTTAGCTAATGAATGGAATTTCGTAATAATTCCATACGGGGGAGGGACGTCTGTGGCCGGTGCTTTAGTTTGCGCAGAAGAAGAAATGCGTCCCATATTGTCAGTAGACACAAACCAAATGAACGAAATCCTGTGTGTAGATCGTGAGAACATGTTAGTTACAGCGGAGTCTGGGATTATCGGTCAAGATCTTGAGAGCAATTTGAAAAAACTCGGGTTCACCACTGGCCACGATCCCGATTCTTTGGAAGTCTCTACCTTAGGCGGATGGGTGTCCACTAGGGCGAGCGGCATGAAGAAGAATAAGTACGGAAACATAGAAGACTTGACAGTTCATATGAAGTTGGTGACGCCGCAGGGAGTGTACGAGAAAGGGAGCAAAACAGGACGCATGTCTTGCGGTCCGGATTTGAATCATTTGATATTGGGATCTGAAGGAATGTTTGGAATAATTACAGAAGTAACTCTTAAAATTCGTAACGTTCCCGAATGTGTCAAGTATGATGCAATATTATTCCCAGACTACCATACGGGGATCAAGTTTATGAGAGAGATGACCAGACGACAATGGCAACCAGCAAATATTAGACTACTGGATGAAGAACAATTTCAAATTGGCATGGCTTTGCGATCTGAAAAACCAGCGATGACTAGGTTTATCGAACAATTTAAGATGAAAATCTTAGAAAAGGTCAAAGGCTACAATTTGAAGAAGATTAGTATGTTAACCATTGTGTATGAAGGGATGAAAGATGAAGTGGATGCTCACGCGAAGAAACTCACGAAATTAGCCGTGGAGATGGGCGGACTTCCTGCTGGTAAATCTGCCGGGGAAGGTGGATATGTTATGAGCGTAGTCGTGGCTTATGTTCGGGTAAGTCAACGTTAATAAAATAGATATCAATAGTTACCAAAAACACGCTAAAATTACAAATAGGTATACATTTTTTATGGATACAAATATGTTAAGGGGTGATAGTGGATATTATTAGAGATCTTTTGAGCCAAACTTAGCTTAGTTCAAAGTCTCGCGGTTTTCGAGATATTAATTTTCTATAGAAAATACCCAAATTTTACTCCAATATCATCACAAGGAAAGGCACCATCACTCTTATTTTTTGTTAGGTACCTACTTGAGTATGTGTTTACTCTATTTAAGTCATTAGTTTCAATCTAAGTATACAGTAACCTATAAATGATAATAATTAGCGGATTAAGGTTTCGAGAAATAGATATTTCAAAAATTAGTTTAGAGGCGATTTTCGTTAAGAAGAAAATCGCCTTAAGGTTCAGAAATCTGAAAAAAAAACTTCTCTGACTTATACTCTTTCAAATGATATATTATACAAAACATTATAAAAACCATTAGTTTCATAAGACTAGGATAGAATAACTTAAAGAGATCATTTCCAATATTAAGCAAATTTCCATACAGAAAACGAACTTTTGTTCCAGGATATTGCTCTGGAGTTCAACATTATCGCTGACTCCATAGAAACAACCATACCTTGGGATAAAATCATAGAACTGGACATCAAGATCAAAGACACAATCCGCACAGAGTCTATTCGTATAGGAGTTCTGAAACCACTCTGCATGACCAGGATCTCACAGACGTATGACTCGGGGTGCTGTTACTATATTAATTTAGCTCTCAAGGTTCCCTTAGGAGTCGACATCATAGCAGTTTGTGACAGAATTAAACATGTCACCAAGGATATACTCGTCGCTCACGGTGGTAAGGATTTAGTCACATAATCACCTATCTCTATCTATACCCTCACACCACGTCCCTTGCAGGGTAGGTAGAGAGGACAGAGCGCCAGACAGCCTTATCCAGGCACACACTCTGAGCCTCCGTCACATTCATGCAATTTGTCGTACACGCTCTCCTGTTCCTTTTACTCAAAACGCGTCCATCCTTGAGGATCTGGTCGACATGATCGGACCAGGTCAGTCCCGGGCGGCCGCAATTCCTCACCCCTCTTCGCTCACTCAAGTATATCTATTTTATCATCCTGTTATCTTTCATCCTCTCATCATGCCCAAACCATCTTAGTTTATTCACTTTCATTCTTGTCACAGCACCAGTATTGCAGTCACTCATTTCCCTAATAACCTCATTCCTTGTCTTATCTCTCAGGGTTTTCCCACACATTCTTCTTAACGACCTCATTTCTACTACATTAAACCCTGATTCACCCTCATTACATATTAATCCTTCTTCTTTGCAAAAGTTAGGTAGCTCGAATTTCGAATTGTGACTAATTTTGAGATTCAACATTTTTTATGGGGGGATGGTATCTAATAGACCTACAATTGTTTTAGCGTCAATAAGGTATGGTATTCACCTAGTTTGGAAAAAAAATCAAGGATGTATCTTAATAATTGGTGTCTCTGTGACCAATAATGTCTTGCAGGTCAGGGTTTGACACATAAATACGAAAAAAAATCAAACCTCAAAAAGTACAAAAAATCGCATAACATAAATTGGGGTATTTAGGAACCCCCAGAGGTGCTCTATCTCTGGACTTCCGCTTGGCAGTACTTTCTGGGACACTCTGTATATCTTTACATGCTTTTATTATATGCGTTTCCCGTTTTTCACGTCTGTAGTTTCCGATTCAAATTAACTTCCCAATGTACCAGCACCTGAAATTATGCACACTGGTGACATATATTTTTATTTCAGCTTCCTTGTCACATCATCACGGTATTGGCAAGCAGAAGAGGCGTTGGTACGAAGGCTTCATATCTTCACCAGGAGCCAATGTCTTGAGGGCGACCAAGTTACAACTAGACCCGAAGAATATCTTTGCTTCAAGGAATTTCCTGAACGACTACACTCTCAAAGACACAAAGGAGAATAGTACTGAAACACAAAATGTCACGGTGCAATGCAAATTATAAAGCAGACAAAGTAATCCACTCCAGAGAACTTCTAAAAGACATACATATGCTGGATTTTGCCAACTTCTTAGATGAGAAATAGCGGAGATAGGAGCCACTTACCATTATTTTTCATACAAAATTTGTCGTGGGTGGCCCCTATTTACGCTATTCCTCACATAAGAAGTTGGTGGAATCCAGCATAAGTCTGTCAACTCATCAATTTTTCCTGGTGAATTCTATATACTAGTACAGTTTGTCAAGAAACAGATGGTCCTTGATGAGAGCACTACATGTAGCTTTTTGGCCATCATAGTGGCAACACTTGTAGAATTTCAATAGAAATGTCATTGTTGCCAGCACATAAACCTGTAGTTCCAAGTTAATACAAAACCACCTTCTTGATAGATCAAATGTCTGTTTCTATACAGGTGAAGAGTGTAGATATATTCAGAGGGCTTCTTTTCTCATTCTCACAGAAATAATAGAAAAAAATCATGTTGTTGGAGATTCTAAGTATCTACTAGTTTTTCCCATAGTGTACTATGTACGTTGTTCTGAAATTGAGAAGAATAGTACGGTCAGCTGATGACTGTAAGCCAAACTTAATATATTATGTCGCTGCGGTAAGCAATATTGCTATCTCATTTGCAAGTGTTACCAGCCGACAAAAAAGATTTTTTTCCAAAAAGATTTCTTGTTATGTGGGCAAATGAGATAGCAATATTGCTTACCGTTACCAGCCGATGATACTATTCGTCGAGCAACCGGGCCTTAAATATTTGCTTTCTACCCACAATTAGGCTCTCCACACACGTCAGAAAGTTCAGTTGACTGAATCGACCATTTGCAAAAAAGCTCAGACCAAAACCTCTTTCTGAATTCAAAATCAGGGTAACACTGAATTCAGAGAGAGGTTTTTGTCCGATCTTTTTTGCAAACGGTTGATTCAGCTAACTGAACTTCCTGACGTGTGTGGAGAGTCTTATTGAGTATGCTTTGTCGATTTTCAATCAGTGCAAATTTAGTCTAGTTTCGGGACACAGGCCCCTTGTGTCTGTTGAGAAATTCAACAAGGATAAGGATAAAATAAAAGCAGCATTACAATTATTATAATTATGAAGTCATTTATTAAGATTTTTACATGCAAAAATGGAAAATGTACAGTAAGAAGATAAACTTTAATAATGAAATAAAACATGATTAATAATAATAATAAACATCTCTTCTTCTTCTTCTCAATTTAATTCATTTATTATAATAATTAATAATAATATACAAAGGGGAGGGGAAATTCGACTAAACGACAAAAACAGAATAATTAAAATATATAACCGTCATGGTAAAACGTACTAAACCTTAAAAATATCAATTGTGACAGAATAAAATTAAAAATATTTTTAATTTATACCAAAATGATGCGTCCACTTCTCAATAGATGGCGGTAGTATAAAACAATTGGTGCATTGTGAAAGTTTCTTGTATTGTAGCATATTTATACAACTTCAAAAAAATTACACGATTGACAGCAGGATGTGGCTGAAATGGGTGAATGTTGCCCTGGGAATGAAGTGATCACTTATGCCAGTAAATTCTGATTCATAAGCATCGGAACACCCATCCTTCATCTTCCCTAAGGGAGTCACTCAATGCTGCATTGTGTGAATGTTGAGACCTCTCAGTTCTTATTAGGAGTAAACATTGTTTTTTTTTTTAAGTTATTAATTGTTATGTTTTTTTTTTTTTTTTCAATTGTTATAAATAAAAATATGAATACTAGTAGTTTTACTGTCTTTTATTTCATCGTTCAACCAATAAGACAAAATTACAAATTGCCGTCAATTTCTGGATCTTAAAGTTTCGTCAAAATCTCTGCAATTACCATTAAAACAGAAGATTTCAGCAAATCATAGAATTTTACAGTTTTTAAAATAGGTTCTAAGACTGACAACAACAAAGATGTACTTTTCATCGAAAAAATCCAGAATTTTAATGTTGTCAACACAAATAAATTAATTATATTTGTATCTGAAAAGTTTCCACAATGGCAACAATACATTAGAAAAAAGAAAGAATGGCTAAAGGCGATCGCCAATCATTAAAAAAAAAGAAAGAAAACAAAATGGGTCCTAGAAAATTATTGATAATTTTTATCAGATATTTGACATTAGCAATTAAATGTACGTAGAATAAATATGGAGTGTACAAAGTCCCCATAGATATTAGATAGTGACTTCCTCTTTCACGACCACTGTCTTCTTACTTTTCTTTAGTTCTGAATGTTATCCTTTCAACAATCGACATTTCTATTGCTAGTACGTTTTACCACTACGCGTTACAATGTTATTATAAGTAGGGATTATGAATTACGAATAATATTAAATCATTAGGTTTAAATATATATATATATCTAGCTAATACAATAATTCAGAGAAAATGCACTCTTTAATTAGATTTCACATATGCACAAAAGCTGTATATAAAATTCCCTATGACACTTATTAACTGACCATAGACGTTAAAAAGAAAATCAAGTTTGACAGAACGTAAGTTCAAATGACAGTTGTGGAATTTTTATAAAACGTCAAATACCGATTTGATCAAAGTTGAGTAAATTTCTGTGTTGCTACATGAAAAAAATGTTCTTCAATAATTCGTTTTGTTTGACATTTCAATTACCAAATTATTTTTGACGTACGCTCAATTTTGTACTGATTATTACAAACCCAATAACAATTACAAAAGTCATAGGTTCGAATCAAAGAATTTTAAGTTACAAATTCATGGTTCATATTGGCTATTTTGCAGGGTTTTCTGATCATTCACAATATTTTTCTCGAAATTTATCAATAATATTTATCATTGATTTATATTAATAATGTATAGGTGGTCGGTAGCCTGGTTGGTAACGCGCTCGACTGTTGATCCAGTGGGCGCGGGTTCAATCCCCGACTTACTCCACTTCACAGCACAAGCTTTTAAGCTTTCTGTAAAGTGTACAAATATGTATTTGGGTTTATTTCAATATACCCAGTTTAATTTAAAAAAAATTATTTCGAACAGGTATTTACTATAATGAATTAATTTTAACGAACCACGCCATTTTGAAATCCTTGTTATGAAAAACATCATTAAAAAATTAATCGACATGAGCATATAAGAAAATTGACAGAAGCAAATATTTTCACCGATATATATCATGATATTTAACCAATATTTATCTTGACAAACTTTACAAATAAAAAATTGATAATGTGCACACAAAAAAAACAAATGAGTGTTCAGTTAAAAGTGTCATTTCATTTGTTTTTAATTATTTAGTAAAGTTAGTAAATTGTGATAAAATAAAATTGGCCATTAATAAATTTTCTCTTAAGACACGTTGGAAAAATTACCAAGGGCCAATTGTAAGTAAGTAAGTGTAATAATAAGATGACAGTAATGCATATTTCAATTCATAAATATTCATATATACGTATGACGTTCCATTCACAAATCAGATAAATATATATATTTAAATATTATTAGGATAAACATTAATAAGAAATCACACAAATTATTAAAACGAGTGTTTAATTTTTCGATCGATCAAAATAGTAACGGAAAATTCTACAACACGTGGACACAGTATGGAGAAATCATTAAAAAGGTCTACAACATATTGAATTACAATTATATATATCATAAATATTTAAATCAAATTATTGTAATTTGTTTATTAATATAGCAACACTCTTAAAATCATGTTTCGATTGGAAAAATGTTGCCGTGATGAAAAAAGACGTTTATAAGACAATATTTTAATAATTAAAATTTATATTATGCACGTATGGCAACACTTTTCATTTATCTAAAAGTTCAGTTCGAAATTTTAATAGGCAACCTCCAATGCTGCATTCTGATTGGCTGACAACCAGCTGGTTTGCTCATCTGTTAGTTTATCGGGTTGTTTTTTAAAGAGTCTAGCTTGTTCGATAAGAATGAATAAAGTACTTTTCTTCTAACGGAATGGACCTATAAACGCGGTTTATATTTTTTTTTATATCATTTAAAACATTTGGCTGCTCTACAATTTCTTTTGAAATATATAAGTTTTACAAAACAAAATGTCTAGAAATTTGTTTTCCGAGTTTATATATATAATTTCCGTATATATATGTAATAATAATAATGTTTCTCAAACTGTGCAATTTAATATAATACTTGTAAAATTCAGTAAAATTGTATGATTATAATATGTAGTAAGTTAATAATATATTATATTACTATATAATTTTTTTTCAAATATTTATAATTTTACATAATAAGTGATAACTGCTCCAAAATTTGATGTGCCTTTCTACCTATCTATGCAATATTATTTATTTATTTTATTATATAATATTCATAACTATGTATAATATAATGGTTTTCAAATAAATGATTTTCATTATAAGTATAATAATTCTTCTATATATATATTATTTTATTATTTATATTTTTTATTATTATAAATACATATTTTAGAAATTTGATTCCATATATTATTGTTAGTATTTAGATTTTACCGTATTTTAGAAAAAAATTAAACATGTTTTCAATGACTTTTTTGAGACATTAAAAAAAATTCGTGAAATTTAAATTAGCTGTTCGTAACTGGTAAAGTATGTATGACGAATTGCATGAATGTGACGGAAGCAAATAGTGTGTAAGGATGGGATATAGTATGTATATAAATCGGAGTGGGGGAGGTATATAGTTAACTGAATTATTATTATTATTATTATTATTGGATGATAGGCAGGCAGTATAAATACTGATACACCTATTGAGTGCGGTTAGTGTGAAAGTGTCTGTCTAATCTGTTCTTAAACATATTAATTGTTGTTGAATCTTTCATATTTTTTTTATTTTCAAAATCATCGACTTTCTTGGCTTGCCAGTGAATAAAAAAATAAATACAAACATTATCTAACTACAAATTAAACTATAAAAAAAATATATTGAGATTTTACCCCAGAAAAAAATAAAATTAACAAAAAATTACACGATTTCCATTAATGCATTTAAAAATAATATTTACCTAAATAAAAAAAATCGTAGAGCTAATTAAACATAGTAATGTATAAATAAATTTATGAAATTCGTAAATAAATTTATAAGCTTAAAATAAAATTTACAAATTAATAATTAGTAGTAAATAAGTAGTAAACAAAATCACATAATATAAATAATTGGTATACAACGAATATTTCATATTTTTATTTATTTATTTATGTATTTTTAAAAGTGTATTATTCTCCAGCTTGCCATTACTACTTTGCCAGCTGATAGGAACATAATTCGTATTGCACGCGTGGCGTATTGAAAAATAAATAAAAATAAAAAAATAAAATGTCTGAATAATTAGTAATTGGTATTAAATCATAACACCTTGTGACAATAATAACAATAAAAAAATAATATAAAATTCACTGACTAGCCCAACGCTCAAATAAAATATAAACATAACCTTAATTTGGCGTAATGGCACACGAGTTTAATAATACATCATTTCGTTTCTCAATTCCTAGACGCACATTAAAATTAAGAAAATAACGAACAAATTCAAATGAAAGTGATCTTTTAAATAGCAATTGTGTGTCTACTCGAGTCAAATGATTCAGACTGAGTTTAAGATGCGAATCATCTATTCACAAAATGTTACGTAACTCGACATAACTCGAGACGTTGTACGATGTTACCATAAATATGTCATCCATCACAAACGTCACCATTTGGCTACACCGCGATTACTAACGAACATGGATGTTATTTATATGTCAATGTTTCATCACATGTGGAGTATATTTCGCAGATAATTACAGCTAGGATAATTTTAGCCATTTAACTTTTTTGACTGCAACCTATCATTGATTTCACCTTGTATACCTACATTTTTTTACTTTACTATATTCATGGCATAACCTCAATGACTCCAGACTTACCCTGAGACTTGGTAATTACATATAGGACCCGAAGACTTAAGAGACTTGACTCAAAGACAACACGGAGGAGTACTAATAATGTGAGTCTGGGAAAATAGAAAAAAACATATAATATCTAAAAAAATACTACTTAAAAACAATTATTCGAGAAAAACTTTTGTTTTAAATTACATAATATGTAGTACCAGTTAAATTCGGTACAGAATATTTCACAATTTTACCATTTGCATGATTTTAAATTAAATTTTATTTCAAATTTATATATGAAAAGAAAAACATTGGGTGTAAATTGCACAAGACTTGTATTGCCGCTTAAATAAAAACATATTTTAATTTTTTTTGACGCACAACACTTTCTCAATCTAGCTAATAAAGTGAAAATAATCATAAAGAACGATGCACACCTCAAAACTGACGATGACAAAAAGTGACGTAAAAGTTTGGACTACAAAGTTTTGTGATGTAATAAATAATTAGTAATAATAATAATTATATCTTAAAGCTTACACTTACGATTAATTACGCACCTCTTAAAACAAAGAAAACGGGTGCCACAATTATACAATTATTTACAACTTTAATTTATAAATTTATTTAATAAATATAATGTTACATATATAGTATCGGGAGAATTTAAATATTTTACTTTAAAAGACAACACTTAATTAATAAATATAATAAAAAAGGGGGGCAAAGGGGGGTGAGCGAGAATTAAATTAAATTTTGAAAAATGTCTTGAAACAAGAATGAGAGATGTCATTTGAATGGTAAATAAAATAAAATAAATAAAAACGTTGGAGATAAAAATATTTTCTTGTTCCATACTTCATTTTTTTATGTATTTTTTATGGTGATTAGTACATGGCGATCCTATCTCCGAATTCTGTAGAATGTTCGCAAGAATGATGAAAGACATTTAAGAAAACAAATTGAAATTAAATAAAAATTTCAGTTCGAGATGAGCTCCTACACAAATTTGTGCTAGCATCCAAAAAATAATATATATAAGTGTAAACACATACACCTATATACGTAATCATAAGTCTTATAATATGTGTTACGATTCTCAAATTAAAATGTTAAAGCTATATTTTTATATGAATTTTTTTCTTAAAAATGTTTAACGCATTTGTTATATAAAGCTAGTTTTTTTTTCTTTAAATACAGTAATGATTGAGAGAAATTTTTTAAGCAATTACTATTCGTATATTTTAAGGCAAAAATTAATAGAAACACTTCAAATTAAAAAAAAAAAACAAATATACAGTCTGTCAAAAAAGAGTTTGTGTCGGATTAAATTGGAACTACAATTTTGTTTGCTGGCAATGAGGCCGCTTGTATGGAAATTATAAGAGTGTTGCCATTATGGTTGCCAAAAAGCTACATGTGGCGCCCTCATCGAACACCAACTCTTTTTTGACAAATTTTATTATCGGAATATAGAAAAATGTGTAATTTGGCAAAGATCGTAAAATATATGTAGGCATTAAAAAAAAATAAACACAAATAGGTAAGTATCTATATCATAATTTCGTGTAAAAAAAAAATATTTAAAAATATATAAAATAAAATCATACTGCAGCAACAACACACATTCATACAACATAGAAGAACATTCAACATTCTGATATGTTTTTTTTATTTTTATTTATTTATTTTGATTTACAACAGTACGTACCAAGCTCCGTTAAACGATTCACATATTTACACGCAACACAATTCATTATCAAAATAACAAAAATACAATTAGGAGAAAAAAATGTCTTTCATAAAATAATATAATATGCTATTAAAAATTATGTTTATCAAAATTCTTGTAGACATGCGACAATTAAATAGAAAATAAATTTAAAAAATTATAATAAATTATAATAAATTCATGATTTCCTCCACAACTGAAGTACATTAAAATATTTTTTAAAAAAAGGATAACCGATATATATATTTTCAAAATATTATAAGAGAAAAGTTTGTTACTTTAAAAATATCAAAACATGATTCTTAAGAATAGAACACAAAAATAACATGACATCGAAGAGTGTGTACAAGAGAAAGGCAATGAAAAGTTGGTCAATTACTGGAAAGCCAATAATACCGATCCATCGTCTCCATTTCAACGTATCAATTATTTTAATTTCTATAATAAATATATATAAGTATAGTAATTATAATATTATCAATACGAGAAGAAATAATGTGATATTTAAAATATGCAACGATTAATTAATTTAAATATTAAATTTTAAGATTATTTTAGCATTTTACATGTAGGTACTTACTATTTATTTAAGATAGTAATAATAATATTCAGAAAGAACATGTATGTAAAGATAATATTTTAAGGCAAGATACACCGTAATATTTGTACATATCTCTCTTCTATCTGTGCCGACACAAATAGATTAATGATTAATAATAATAATAAACATCGAACGACGACGTGATCGTGTAAAGCTCCATCTTGAGATAAAAAATAAAAACAAATATAGAATGATTCTCCGATGGAGCGAAACACGACGTTGTTTGTTCAATTCACGACGAATTCATCGAAACAATCGGCTAACGTCGCAATTATTGTAACTACAACGTAAAACAGAAATCATGGACGCCGAGGGACAACCAAATAAACATAGCGAAAGTACAATTTTTCATACTTGACGTTTAAAAAATGACAACGATATACATTTTTCGTGAGTGTGACAAAAGTCTTTTCGATTTCCGTGAACGATTCTCAATAAAAACTGTGGCAATATTGTTAATATTGAAGAAAGGTGGTGAGCAGTAATATCACACCAGCTCTGCACATCTAATCATGGACAATAACACTGGAACTGAGAATGACGATTCTATCTCTCTTACTCGTGACGATTACCATTTTCTTTCTCGTCAATCTAGCCATCATCTTACGAGAATAATAAGACTCTACTAACTAGCAAATGTTCAGATTTTGACTTTTTGCATTTCAAACTGCCAGAATCTGAGAAAGATAGTCTGTGTGGAAAAGATACGGGTATTCCATATAATTTTTTCAAAATTTTGATCTTGTAAGAACCTTATCACTCTCAGTTAACTGGATTTTAAAAACTCAATCGAAATGGTTTATTTTATAAGTGACAATGTGTATAAAAAAAAAGAAATAATTGTGAGAAATTTAAAATTTAAAAAAAGAATTAAACGATCTTTAAAAAAAATTGAATGTGTTCTAATGTACGATGCACAAATAGTAGATATTTATATATAGTAATATAGTAGTTTAGTATAATCGCTACAGTAGTAGAAAAAGTATTGCTTCAATTGCAATTATTTGTAATTAATGTGCCGATGTTATATATAAATATTTAATATTATCCTTGATCCTTACAATATATATTTTATTTCTTCATAAATACATAATAAATAGGTACTAGTCAATAACTTTTATATATATTATTATTAGTACAGTATTATGAATCATAATAAATTTAGAAACTTTTTTTTCATAATCGTAAAACATGGCACTATGGATATTTTGAAATAGTGTTTATTATACTCGAGGTAATTAAATATGTTCCATGGATGTACGCTTAATACAAATTGTCGATATGTTCGTACCAATAAAATTTCATGCGTTGCGTTCACAGTGGGCTCTCAGAAATGAATAATTTATTGATCGCCCATCTCTAAAATGGACACAATTTGTGTTACGATGAAAACACTCTTCTCTTTTAAAAATGGAACAATCGCAATGCGGAAAATTACGGCAGACCTATCTATTAAGCATACCTCTATGGAACAAGTATAATTTTTACTGTTTATACTCAATAACATACCGTCAACGATGCCATAACACCAACATACATCTCTTGCTTTTACCGTCACTATCAAAAGTAATGCAGATATGCGATGAATTTCACAGCATCGTTGACGATATTATTTATATCATCGAGATCAGGCCATTCAGACTATGGATGAATTGCAACATATTTTAAAAAAGTTTGACGAAAAAACAACAGTAAAGTATAACGTTTCCAAGTAGGGATAAAGAATCTAGTATCAAAAAACATCTCGGAGAACAAAAAAAAGGGAGTATTTACATACAAAATACGATATATAGATAACAACATTACATATAATAAATCCTCACTTTATACATTTCATATCATGTCTTTAAAAAGCGATTACAATCTTACGTTTAAACAACATTATTTAGTCCCATTCCAACAATACGAGAAATATGACACAGACGACGGAGTAATGCAGCTGTCGTAAAAGGATTACAAACAAAATTACGATGCAGACAAATAAATAACAATGACGAAACAGGAACTACACAACTGTTACATTTTGATATTCCAAAAATGTACGTAAAGGTAGTCAGAAACTGATAATTTTAAACGTCAAAACTGTCGTTTGTTGAACGATTACGAAGAAAAACTTTGCGCATAATCCTTTCAGAACACGATGACATTCTCCGATCAATTTAAATTAAAGATTTTTTTTAAATAAAGAACACAGTATTACGATAATAATAGTAATAATAACCTACAAATGTTATACAGTGGAATCACACAAAATAATAATAATTATACATGTTTTATAAAGTACCGAGTATTGTGACAACTTACGATATTAATATTATAAAAAAAGTAACGTACATACACACGAGAAACATAGAGATGTAATAATATTAATAAACAATCGTAATTAATATTACTATATACGAGATTTCTGAATACGAAATAACGAAACGTCCAAAAATAAACGGACAACTCGACACGCCAAAAAATTTAACTTGACGATTTTTTAAACAAAGTATTTTTACACGGATGTCGCCGCGTTATTTCTCGCAGCAAATCAGAAAAAAATTCACGTACAAACATAACCGACACAAAAAAAAGTTAGAAACGATAACAAATAAAAATGGTATTTTGACGCAAAACGCACATAAAATGGTCTACTTTACGACACAATATGACGGCCTTGCCCCCTCGTACGATGGCCTTGTGGCCGCACATGGCCTATATTGTTTACCCCGCATAGCCAATGGACTACGACATAACAATTTTTATAATATATACTTAATAGTAAAGAGATATCATTTTAAAAATATACAAAAAAACAATTGACCCATAAGGTGGCTGTAGAATTAGACGTCGACTACCATCTTCTTGTGAATATCCGTGTTGCCGACGACAGAACAGAATTCATCAAAAGATATTTTTCCGTCTTCGTCCTTATCCGCAAACAATATGGTTTTGTCTACAATCTGTTGGAGTTGGGTGTCTTTTAAATTATTACCAACCATCATTTTAAGTACCTGAAAACAAAACATAAACAAATTCATTAAAATATGAAAAAAAAAATCATAATGTAAATGGGGCTTTATTTTTTCTATTTTTCACCATAGACAAATTCAATTTCCAAAATAATTTCATTCTCTATGACTGATAATAACATTTTGTGAATATAAATTTTGAAAATGGAACCCACCTTTGTATGTATTTGTCAGTTTTGTATGGAAAGTGAAAAACAAAACCAAACAATTGCTGTTTTCACAAACTGATTTGGCTGAGTCATCATAATTTATTTATTATTTTACTTAAATACTTGAAAAGGTTTGCCAATTAAGTGACTGATTGGTTCCTTGTAGTGATTGTGATATTGCTAGTTAGTGAAAAGGTTCAAATTCAGAGTGTAGAAGATAAAATGGACACAAGATGTATACTACTAGTTTCAATCTCCATAATAGTACATAATATCAGGTGAGTGAGTATACATTCTACTTTTGAGGACTTGTCTGAGTTATATTTGTATAATATTATCAAGTAAAGAAATCAAGAATGTTGTTAACAAATATGTAGATTAATTTGTAGTAGATAATATATTATGTTACCACATACTTCACAAGATAAGTTCACTCATAATATGTGGCGGTGATATTTTCTATAAATTTTTTCCAAGTGTTATTATTGGTTGTGATTTAATAAATGTTGTATCATTAGGTATAATAAAACACTTGCTGAGGTTGGCCTGTTGCAAATAATTTCAATAAACGTTTAAACAAATGGCCATAGTCACACCACCTTGACATTTCTCTCTTTCTCTAACAATGATATAGGATTAATACGAGGGGGTACCCAAAAACAACCAAACTTATGTTGTGGAGGGTGTAGTTTTTTTAGTAGCGCCTTCTAACTTTAGGAGTGTATATTGTTTTTGTTTATTTATTTAATAAATATTTACCTGGAAAAGTTCACCATTGGAGATGTATCCATCATTATCCATGTCATAGATCCTAAAAGCGAATCTCAGCTTGGAGAGTTTGTCTCCCTTGACGCTGAACTGTGACACTCCCTGTATGAATTCCTTAAAGTCCACCTCCCCATTCCCGTCCGCGTCAAATATATCAATGACGCGTTGCACCAGTGGGTTCTGCTGCAGCTCCGGTAGAGACATGAACTCGTCGATGGACAGCGCCCCCGAGTTGTCCAGATCCAGTTTCCTGAACCTCTTGCCGAGGCGTCGTATTTCGTCCGCATCGACTGTCAAACATTAAAACACGCAATTAGTCCCGCCAACTTTATTAAAACTAAGAACAAAAACAATCTAAACGAGATTACAAATCTACTTTATACAATCTGATCTTGATTCGTTACGTTTTCATGTATTTTTAAACGAATATTAAAACCAATTGTTAATTAGGTATAGCAAATTATGTAATTTATTGATCTTCTCACCCACAATTACCAACTTACACAAATGTGCCCTATATCAGGTCCCAAATGTACCCCATATCACGCCCTAAATTAACCCCATATTGTGTCTCAAATGTACTCCATTTTCTGTCCCAAATATAACCCATTCCCAATTCGCAGAAAATTTTTCTTATCCGTAATTTAACATTTATTAAATTAAGTAACCAATCAAAAGCCGACTGTATAATCTATGTTTGAGATGCATCTAAACAGCGTTTCTTAATTTTGGGTTGCACTTTATATCGGGATCGTTTCCAAAGAAATTGTTAAACGAGACTTTTCATATGTGACAAGAACAACGAGGGTAGTATAAATGATTATTTAATGTAAATATTGAGCAGTTTAATAATTTGTTTGGAAATTCCCCCACACTAAACCTAACGAAAACATTATGTATTATACAACACACAGTCAAACATTTATTTATTTATTTATTTCAATGTACAACATCTCAGTAATAACAATGAATAATTACCTGTCTCTATGTATATATGTGGTATACAATACAAACATAACACCTAGTAGTACCTATACAACATATTATGTACTTCACTACTGTGTGAGCAAACACAATATCTTCCCTCCAAACAGAGCAGCAGAATTCAAATGACTACATCGCTTCTGTTTCGAGAGAAAAATATCCATACAGTGGTCTAATCTATGTGGAAGGAGAGGTGTGTGTCGATCGCAGAGATCGTATACAAAGAAATTTAAAACCAGAATCCTTTTCCTTTAACACGACTTCCCGATCACACCACACCTCACCTTCCCTACAACTATTGTTGTATGTTGTCTTTGTGTAATTCAATGTACAGTAGGTATGTAACATTGTGATGATGAGAGGAACTATGTACAGTCTGTACGGTGCGAATGATATTGGGAAGATCATTCGACACACGAGTGCAATATTGTGTTGAGTTTTGTTTGAATATTTGTCCTTTGTTTATTAATTTCATGTTTGTCTCTCTCCGATTGTATTTGCCTCTCTCTCTCTTTCTCCTGAATTGTCTTCTTTTAAGTGACCTTTCTCTGATTTTTTTACAAGCGGCTTACCGAGTCTTACTTCTTGAGTGCAGTGACAATCAAAAGTTAGCAGTATCGAGGGTGGTAATTCAACTAGTATAATAGCAATCAGCTAACAGTCTAATACAAAAACTGTGAAACTGAACAGTTACTACCACATAATCTATACAAATACGATGGCTAATGGCTTTCTTGGATTCTATCGTGCAAGTTGAATGCAGTCTTTGATCTTACGACAAATCTGTGCTTTGCCACAATCACAAGAGTGCATTCAACGAAGTTGATAGTACCAGACAACTTAGTAGATGTATCCTGGATTTCACCAACTTCTTAGGTGAGGAATAGCAGAGCCACCTATCATTATTTTTCAAACAAAATTTGTGCTAGGTGGCTCCTATCTCCGCTATTCCTCACCTAAACAGTTGGTGAAATCCAGCAGTAGACTATCATTGTGTATATATCTCTAATGTTAATCGATAACGTACGATACAATTTCACCATGCTGGTCACACAACGAAAAACACTCTAATCTATAAAGCAACATACACTTTCACCACATTCACATCATCTACTACATACTACCCTACAACTATCAAATCATTTATATTTAGATATGCACTAATATTGTACATACTAATCTAAGTGAAAATACTTCTTTTACTTTTTGTATCAAGTGTTTGTCGCATTGCAGAAATTTTACGATACAGTATTACTATACAATCTTGTGTCAGTATTCTAATCACTAAACCAACAAACGACGCTAATCTAATTTGAATTAAATACATACACAATAAACATTGGTAGTTACACCATATGGAGAGACTGATTGATATACTATTAACAATATCTCGACTATAGCACTAGAGAGAAGAATATACTGCGGAGCTAAATAATAAAAAATATTAAAATACTTGAAATATAATAAACTGCGTAAGCTGAGAAACAGTATTAAGAAAATAGATGAAAAATAATTTATAACGTTTCGTATTATGGAATGTCAAAAATAGTGATACTAGCACGGTATCCTGGCTCACACAGGTTAGCCAGATTACCTAAAACTGAGATATCTTAAAAAGCCAAAGTAATGGAAGAGTATGTACAAGAAATATAATGTGTAATATACCAAATCAATATGTAGTAATACAGAATTTGCAACACATTGTACGGTATAATTTTACATTCAGCGATAAGCTACAAGTTGTATTGAAAGAATGATTGTATTACATTACACTAACAGTTGACCTTGATCAAATTGTTATTTTCTCACAGTTATAATATTTTAGCATAGTTGCATAATATGAAGGTAATAAATTGCCTATGTCCAGGATTGAATTTTACAAGAACTCTCAGACTATATATTTTGCGTAAAGATGGAGCAAAATCACTCTCGCTATCTTTTGTACACAAACACGTATATGTATTATGGAACCCTAACTCTTATAGGAGACTCGAAAAAATATCAAAAAAGAGTGGGGGGACGAGGGGGTACAATTCTACAACCCGTACATTTCTGCGGGGTTTATTTTGTATACACTGCCTTTAATATCTAATTAATACTCTGTCTTCTGCCTTCTATACAAAAACTTACGGAGAAACAGTGAAAGAAGAGGTACAGACGAGAGTGAGAGATAGACAGAGAGACGAGAGAGAGAGAGAGAGAAACAACAGTAACACAACATCACATTAAAGGTAATAAACAATATTCATATTATTACAACATAATAATTTACAGAAATATTGTTAAACATCATGCAGTTTAAGAAAAATAATACCATTACATATTTGTTATTGCGATGTTTACATTCAAATTTAATGTAACAATGTAAGATACATACATGGATATTGTGCTACAGTGAAAGGTGTGTGGTGGTGCCTACCTACCAGTGGCGAAGAGTGGATTTCTGCAGAAGGGAAGCCGGGGCTAACATTTCTTATTGGATTACGTCTGTTTAGACACTATTATACCTATCATTTTATCCAAAAGGTAACTCGATGGGAATTGTGTTCTTAGATACATAGCTTCGCGCCTGCTACCTACAATCATTTGGTGACTCTTTATAAATCAATAATTATTATTTGTCAGTGCTCGATATAATCCTAACAGGGTGAGGGACTCGAAACCCGGTGCTAATGCTACGTTCTGTACATCACAACATAAGCTTTTAGCTTACTGTGAAGCGGGTAGGAAAGTATTTGGGTTTGTGTACACAAAAAATAGCATTACTTAGTAGCACAATGTGTTACAGATGTCCACCATAATATGTAATATTTTATTATTGACACAAACCACACTTATTATTATTATATAAATAATAAACTACAGAAATAAATAATCAATGATACACTTCCCCCCAGTATTACAGTGTGACATTATTATGCACGACATACCTTAACTACCTAATACAATAAACTCCTTATTATTCAGAACCTCCACAAGTAGAGTTTACGGCTAAAAATCTAATTTACTACTTTCCTTCACACTAGGCTGCATTTTTTGTCATTAATTTCCACTTCACGAAGACAGAACGCATTTGGGTGATTGTTCAAGTTGGAATTGTAAAACAGAGATGATGGAGATATGAGAATACTAATAAGAGTGAGTTGATAGATATACGTCGAGATAGCAATATCACTGCATTCTTCTTTGGTAGAAAGGGATATGAAAGAGAATGTCACCCAACCAAATAGTTGGGTGTTAATCGAAACAACCGAGCGTGTCAACTGTGCACTTAGAACAGGTTGAATCGCACTGATGATAGAACCGAGAACAATGGAACCACAAACAATCGAGCGAATCACTGAGTGAAATTTAACGAACCCAGAACGCCTCTAGGGGCAATGAGAATACTTCCATATGCTTAGATTCTACTAAATAAACACAACACAGATACCTGGAATCTGGCAGCATAGTAGGTATATTGTTTTTAATACCATTCAATTAGGTGCCATATAACTGGAGTTTACTGTCATATTAGGGATGACGTATTATTTATAAAATGTTATAAAAGGGGTGAACAAAACACATAATAAATAGATATCTATTATCACATGTATGTATGTATAACTAAAAAGTGAATGTCATGTGGCAAATTATGTTATAAATAATTCATCTAGTCTAGTTATAAGGAAGTCTAGCATCATGTTATCTCTGCCTACCCTGCAATGGGATGTAATACAACAAAGTCTGATGCACACCGTTTCACTGTAAGAGCAACTCTAGTCTGTAAATTATCCTAATTAGTATGAGAGGATGAAATGAGCGAGGAGGAAGATTTACGAGGACAAGACATTTAGTAATTTGCATTAAGAGATAATAAAAGAGATGACTGGGGGGAGGTAGTGGTGTAATGAATATAGAATAATAACGAGATGTACACAAGTAGGTCGTGTTGTAATTAATCTAGAGGCTGGAGACAACAAAGTGGCTAGACATAATGGTAATACATAGTAATAACTAAAGTGACCAACCGTCCTCCTTTTGGAAGGACAGTCCTCCTTTTCTAGGTTCTGTCCTCCCTCCAAAAGTGTCCCCCTTTTCGTCCTCCTTTTTTACTTGTTCTACTTTTTAACATTTTGAAACTAATCTGTTAATCTCAAAACTACACGTTTTTTCATCACACCATGAATTCACTAGTATATAGTATGAAAATACATTAAAATGCAATTGTTTCGTAAAAAATTTGCCTGCTGCGCTAATTTCCCTTACCTTTTGTGTATATGTAATTTGGTATGTCTTATGATAAATATTTTACCTGCGGCGCTATTTTTTTGATACTTACATCCTTTATGGAAAACATTTTCAAGAAAATAAATCAAATACCTATAGTGACCTTCTTCGCTGACCCAAAAAACATTTCGCCTGCGGCGCTATTTACGCATTTTTTGTCCTCCTTTTTATTTTTAAAAATATGGTCACCTTATAATAACTGACTAACTAGACATACTGTAATTACTATCTACTACATAGATCTTCTACTAAATATTATACTAATCATTCTACATTCTTCTCCATTTCTAAGGCTGCCATTTCTGTTGTTTAGCTTAACCCCTTTCTATATAATCAACTTACATAATTCTTGCAGAAACCGGGTTACAATGTAACGTAGGGCCATATGCAACTTTTGTGAGTTGTTCCAATATACACGGAATATGACACGTCGCAATCGTAGCGCTCTCAATCACGGCCTAGAATTTTTCGGCTAACACCACATTTTTGACATAATAATGCGCAACGCATATTCTTGTCCACAACCTTTCATTGCCATTATGCAAATCTACAAAATGTTTTGAGCGGTCACCGATAGATGTCGTGCTACTTTATGTTTGCTTGCAATTTTGATTTGAATTGATAAATACATATTGTAGTACTACAAAGACTATTAAGTGGAATAGAAAATACTATGGTAAATAAAAAAATAATTTACCATAAGAATGTACGTACAATACCTATACCCACATGTAAGTCTGGCGATCTATTCTCTCCACCTTCACCGCAAACTGCGTATTTTTTTACGGGTTACAGCTAGTGTAATTAATAGTGTAATATTTTGTTCTTCCCGCTACTCGTTTTATTCAACACCATAAAACTATCAAAACTATCAGGAATCCAGAACTTCTCCCGCTTAACATAAATGTCTGTCATTTGAATATCTGATCAATACGCTCATTCCAGATGACTCTTGAATGATACAATCTGTCATATTTTATCCTCAGACAAATCTCTCCATATACCCAGACTAGCACTTCCAATAAAACAATAAGCTGAAAACATATTATTTCATCGCCACTTTCATCTCACACAAATGATGACTAATAACGAATACAATGTCACAATTAATTAGCGACAAGACAATTGCCTATAGATTGAGATTTATCTTTTGTTTTTATAAACAATCGTTTGTTACACGCATCCACATGGCGTGCCATTTGTTTCATATGGAATGTTGCCAATATAAAATACTAATAAGATACTGATACACGCTACATCCTATATAATATGTAGTACAATATTATTGTATTCTTTGTACTATTTCCTATCATTGTTAATTAATGACTGACAGTAAATTAATTGCTGCGGCAATATTTGATTTTTACACTTATTTTCAGCGAGTTGGCTAATCAACAAAACACGTTTAACCCTCTGTGAATTTTCACAGGTACTATTACCTAGTTTAAAATTATATTTATTTACCAACTATCTACCCACCGTATTCCTTGCGTAGTAGGCAAAGAGGGCAATATCTCCATGTACCTTTCTCGCTTCTGGCACATTCACAACTGGTCAATATGTTCACTCCAAGTGACTCATGGACGACAATGTTTCCTCAGACTCTCTGTCAGACTTGTAATACATTTTCTTTGTCACTGTATCTACCATCTCAACCTGTTCACTTTCATCCTAGTCACAACACTCACGGGGAGACGTGTTCTGAGTGAAAGGAATCGCAGAGTGTGTATGATGAATTGCAGGAATGTGACGGAAGCACGATGAAAGTCTGGCAATCTGTTCTCTCTGCCTACCCCGCAAGGGATGCTGTATGAGGGGATATGATAGAATAGAACAACACTCGTCCTACATCCACTCATCTCTCTTATTACCTACCTCACTTCTTACTCCATCTCTCCACACATTCTTCCCCATGACCTCTTCTCTGTGGCACTTACTCCGACTCTCTTTCTCTTTTTAGTTAATCATTTAGTTTAATATTACATAGTTATCCACGAGCTACGCTTGCAATATGACCTACTGTGAGTTTAAATTTATTTTGCACAACCATCCACCTCTTTCTCTTATCACCCAATCTACAACTACAACTACTATGTATTCATGTACTTAATAAGGTAATTATGTATGCAAACACATTGTATGTACTTGTACTAACATCCTAAGTAGGCTATAAGATGTTCAAATAAGATAGTATTACAATTAGTGCCCAATTTACAAATTATCATCTTTCTAACTAACTAACTAGGCAACAAGCACAATTCACACATTTAAATTTATTATATACTAGTTGAGTTACCCGTGCTTCGCATCGGCAAATTTGATAAAACAACCCGGCATACTTTATAGGCTTGGACTGGACAAAACGTGACCTAAGATCTGAAATTCTTTTCCAACGCCCTTTCATATGATACCATACATGACCCCACGCAACGCTTGGATCCCCTCATAATGGCATCTCTCGGGAATAACTTTTTCTCCAAAAACTGGCGACATTAGAACACAAGAGTATATTATTGCAAATGTTATTCTAAATTTTCAAAGCAATCTGTCGGTAAATACAGGAATTCGAACACTTACAAAAAACCGACTTTATTTTACATATATAGATACGCTAATCGTTTACAGTATTTACACAACGCTGTACGGTGTATCAAAACAAAATGTTAATGAGGTACTTACTACCTACATATTGTAAAGTTTCTCTCAAGACAAAAAGCACTGAATTATCGTATGTTTATATCTGAATACAAACATATCATTCTAAACGAAGAGTTATTAAGAAACAGATCCCACTATTATTGATATACAATCGAATACACGGTTCTCTCAACCTCTAAAACTGCCAGTTAGAATTTCAGCGTTAGCAATGTATTGTGCATTTCCCAAAACAGACTTTTTTTACTGTGAAGTTTCATATTTCAGATACAAGTTTTTGTAACTACCCTGTGACTGTATAATATTGTACAACTTTTATAAATTTTGTAAATATAAGACCAAGTATAAAATGATAAACCTCCATTACCCACGCATTTAGGTATTCTTTAATATTTACATTTGGTATCTCTTCTCTAATATTTTCCTCTGGTTCTAATTCAATACTGACTTGCGTATGAAATTATAACATGGAAATGTTCATATTAAATTAATGCCGTATCTTCTAGGGAAAAGAATATTGAAGAAATCAGAGAATGGTTGCATTTGCAATTACGAGACATTTTTTAAAAAGGAACTGGGCTTGCATACACAAACCCAAATTATTTCCCGCACACTTCGCTTGTGTTGTGAACTGCAGAATACATCGTCAGCACCAAGATTGAAACCTGGCACATCCAAAATGGAAATCCACGCTTCAACCAACTGTGCCAATCAAATGTACATACTAGTTATTTCTACAGCTTATTTCCCCACCCCACCATCATGTGGCAATTATTATTCCCACATGATGGTGGGGTCTGCCATTCTTTGTTTTCCGCCGCCACTCGGCTCTATCCTGGGCATCTTCCGGTAAAGCAATAAAAAATCAGTACACAATCATATTACCTAAATTAAGATATTTTCATAAGATGAGAGACGACAGTGGTAGAACCTATTTGCTTTCTAAAGGTGACAGTATGTAATGATGACGATAGAATTGAGGAGTATTAGGTGTTGTGTAGAATGTGTGACAACATACCTAATATAATATTACACATTAGGATCATCTAGGGACATGCACACTACTGTCATGCGACGCATGCACTCTCTGTGCTGTGGTGTGCTGTGTGTGCAACATCAACACAATCCAATCTACATTTACCTACGCACTACTGACACTCCATATACAATAATAATATTACACTATATGTAGGTGAGGGGACACAACCTATACATCAATAGTTAATTCATAAATAAATAATATACAAACAAAACACATATATATAATAATATACAACAAAAATATATATTAGATACATACATATATAGTAATATTATGTTACAAACATTAACTGTGCTATTTACAAACCTAAGTAGTAGTAATAGGTAAATGTGTTATTTGTGATTGAGATCAGATACTCAGATCTTTAAACTTAAGTTAGGGTATGTCTATTGTATAATGGTACCTACTATGTGTTGTGTTACAATATATTGAAATAGCACACTGGCCGACTCCAAGGCGGTAAGCTGTCATACCAACCAGTGCCATATTCTTACTCCAATAAAATAAATAAAATATGATATTTGATAAATCACATTTTGAGACTAAGCGAAAACAGGATATTGAAATCCAGAGTTCATTAAGTATCAGATATATATATATCGTTAAATATGTGTGCTATCATAATACTATTTGCCAATGATATATATATATCAGTGAACACTGCCTAAATCTAAGTGAAAATCACAGAATTTAGAGTTATTTGTGTAATTTTATAAATCTCTACACTCTACAGTACAGAGGATAGTATCATTACTTTAAAAAAAGTGGCATAATTAATGTTGTAATTAGACTATAAGAAAGATAGAGAGATAGTAGTTGAGAGTATGAGTGTAATATTATAAGATAAGAGGCGAGAAGAGATTGGGAGGGAGTGCTGGGCAGTGGGCGAGCTCAACTTGTAGTAGAGGAAAACAACAAAGACAATTATTGTTTCCTTGTGTAAAATACAACTAAATGTTGACACAATTATCTGCCTCCTTCATTTCATTCCTTTTATATTAGTCATAATTAGGGCTGCCACCTCTCCGGGTTTGACCCGGAGTCTACGGGTTTGAGTGGTGTTCTCCGGGCTCCGGGTTAGCATAGTGTATCTCCGGGTCAGAAATTTTTGTCATGACTTAAAAAAATGAAAAAAAAACTTCCCGATAGTAAGACAGGGGCTCCAGGTCAGCATACTATATCTCCGGGTTAGTAATTATGGTATTGACAAAAAAAAAAGTCATCAACTTTTTTACAAATCATAATTACAAATTCATTTTTCCGAAATCTCCGGGCCTACGCTCTTATAAAGGTGGCAACCCTAGTCATAATAGAAATTACAAAGTTATGGCCTTTGACTTTTGATATTGAACAATGAAATCCTGTGCTTCTATTCCTGATGACAAAATATGTGTGTCTTATGGGCCGAGTTAGGACACATTGAAATGTTCAGAAATGTAGGTATATTGCTGACTTGTGGCCAATGCAATTCATGTTGAAAACAATTTGTGAGAAAATGTTCACACTACATGGTAATGGATATTATAAAATATCTGTGGATAACTAATTAAAAACTGCTTTGAGAACTGACGACATTAACTAAATTAGCATACTAATGGTGTGTTTTCATACACCGAGTTTTGCATAATTGATTAGGTATTACATGTATGCGGACGAGTTAATCGGAAATTTAGTACTAAAATGACACTTTGTAAAGAGTAACTGACTAATAAACATACTGAGATCCTAAAGTAAAATGTGATTAATATCATCAGCCGATGAGCTAAACATTTGTAAATGCATAGCACGACAGAGTAGACTTCTAGCAAGTCCAAAGTAATCCCTACCGCAGTGTATCGGAGTGGGTTGGCCTACTAGCAGATACGGTAAGTAGAATTGGTATATCGTTTCATTGGTTCTGTGTGATGGAAAATGTCGGTGATTCTTTTAATAATTGATACAGGTAATATGCTAACTGTATTTGGGGTGTATATAATAGATAGATAAAGTATGTATAATAGTAGGTATGTAATAAATATAACATCAGTATGAGTGTAGTAGGTACATAGGAGTATAATACATATGAAATATAAATAATATGACAATAAGCATATTCTTCCCTCTAATGCCATAACACATCTAACATTCAGTATTAGGTATATACTATATTATATAATATACTAGGTATTAAATTGATCAATCACTATACAAGACTTTCCATTAGTCCGATGGACTGCAATCTCATCAGCAAGGTTCAAAAGATGTCTCTATGAAATAAATATACCCAAACCAACAAACACGGGAATCACAGAATATATTATAAACGTTTCTTACGTTCTGAGTCCCGCATAATTCTTGTCCCATTGCAAAAAGAGGGATTTGCAGGCCATAAAGGTTTGAAAGACGGCATTCTTCAACCATCAATCATCTGACAATGTCAAAATGTAATCCAACCTCTTCCAAGTTAAAAAGAACACAGGCTTTCATTGGATTATGAAGATGATATACTTTTGTTGTTCCGTGGCAAACTTCATACCCAACATCATCTCAAGATACCAACATCTTAATCAAATGCTGAGACCCACAAGGGTTGCCAACACAATTCATCTGCTTTAAATTATCACCTACTTAAAACTGTTAAAACCTGTGACTGACAAATGAAAAATTTATATCGAAATCAGGGATGTTTTTCATTATGACTTCAGTGTTCATTTCATTATATTACTAGTAGCAAGTTCTCGATGCTCAGAATAATATATGACATAAAAAACTAATGTGTGTACATAAATATATTTGGAACCCCATGTTTGCTTAGTAGGATTTTTCCATAAAGCCACTCCTTAAATTTGCTGACAAAATCACCCATCAAACGATGGAAGAGACACCTGTATACTAATACATATATATTATATATTATGTTGTGATATTTATTATGTATATATATATAACTATATTAAAGCCTTCAGGGGGCGACGGTAACTTACAGTTTTCGGCTTTCAAATCAATGCAATTCAGTCTCGCTGTAAAACAAACGACACACACACCAAATAACATTTGCTTTTTTTTTTATATATAAATTAAATGTTAAATCAACAAATACACAGTAAAACTAATGAGTCATTTTAAAAAGAAAATCAACAAAAAAATCATCAACTCAAAGAATCGCAATTAGGAGGAAAAAAAAATCAGAAAAAAACATATCATCCTTGTTAGTAACAATGTTTGAACATTTAACATAATTCGTGGATGTTTTCTGCTACTTTTTATTTGTCGTATACAAAATGGCTAGATATCATATAGAATAAAAAGTAGCTACATACATGACATGTTTAGCCAAAATGAAGTGGCGATGCCATATTCTTCTGCGTGTCAATTTCAAATGTTTTCATTTTAAAAAAATCCTGAAAAATTGCCTCTGAACAGTTTAAAGATTGACTTCAGATTCAAATTTAGAACTATTACGATCTGACCAATCACAGGGTTGTTTGATGTTACATGACGACGTGGCTGGTCATACTTTTGTATTGTAAGTTTTTAGGGTTTTTTTGTAATAACAAGCGAGAATAAAAAAACTGTTAGAAAAGATTCCCAAACTGTAATAATTAGTATGTATGAACATTGAACACATCCAAGAAATAAGTAATCATGTTGACAAACATATGTGGATAAATACAAAGAAAAAAAAACAAAATCAAAACCGGTTTAAAAAAAAAGAAAAAAACAAAATGGTGAAAACAGCATAATAATAATGCATAATGATATGAACTTACTGGCAGAATTGAAACAAAAATAATGATAAATACATATACAATAGATAATGGGGATTTCATTGGCGATAAATAATATGTTGTTAGTTATAAATACAATATAAGAATAAGAAAAATAATATATAGTATTGATAAGTGCAACAAGAGATTACTAAATAGTAAAGTATATAATGTAAATAGTATGCTTATGCAGCACTTTGTGCAAGAGCAAATATATTGTAGTAATATAAGGGAAATATAAAATACAATATATAATAACAATATAATAAAGAAACAAGATAAATATAAATAGAGAATAGAGAATACAGCATAGTATAGTATAGTATAGTAGAAATATAATAAGTGTTTGTCAGAAGGCAGACGCTGCCCTAATGAATATTGTTGTTGCTGTTGTACAATCAGGTGGTACGATGCTAGATGCTATGGTTCTCAATATCTGCAAGATCTTGAAATGTGACAGCTGGTCAGGCAGGTGTGTAGGTACAGAGTATTGTATTGGTGATTAATTGATGATTACTGATAGAGGATGATAACTTTATCTGAATTATGTTTTCATAGTCAAGAACAAGGCAGAGAAGAGTAGGTAGACCCCAGGCAAGGTGGTCTGATGATGTCGGGAAATGTGCCGGAGAGAGATGGATGCAGTGTGGGGGCCTATATCCGACAATGAATCTGAGAGGCTTCAGAAATAGAAGATGAGGGGTAATTTTGCTGTGGTATTCGAAATCAAAACGTCTCCATTTACATCGCTTGCAGATGAACGGCAGACCTTAAATAGATAATACCATTGAAAGATATGGTAACACTACACATAGGTAGTAGCTGAGAGATAAAGCTGACGAATCCAAGTGACTAAAGGGACCTAAAAGGATTGATAAGCTATTTATAAACGGTGGAGTGACTATTCAAGGTATTTTAAGGCAAAACAAGGTACTATTACCTAATTACTGAATACTCTTATTAATCTTGGAACATAATTGGATAAGATTACCATTAGAAAATTCTGCCTATTTTAACTATCAAAACATGTTTTTCTATTTTACCTCATTTAAATAAATATGTACTCTCATTGAAACTACGTATAGATTTTTTGCAATGTAAATTAATTAGGTCCCATAATAGTAGATACATTATGACTATTATTTGCCAAAATCGGTACAAGGTCCATTAGAATTTTGCCAGTTTGTTTAACTGAGACGACACAAGACTAATTATATTCTACAGATTGTATACAACTATTCATTCAAATACCTAATGATAATTTATTAACCTGCCCAACAATACACCTAATATTATGTGTATGAGATCATTGTATTGAATAATCATAAGCCATAACAAACAATTAGCACCATTGCCTGTTTAGAGGTGCCTACTTAAGAGGCCATATGCTGCCATCTGACTTTGGCGTTTACACAGCCAATACTGAGAGCATCGTCTTGAAACTGAAGACAGTGATAGAAGAAAGTATATTGACTACAAGTTAACTGTCCTAGAATTACAGCATTTGGAAATTCCTTGAATAACAAAATATTCCGAAAGTAGTATTGTAGGGGCACATTGCAAGAATGCAGGACAACAGATGGACGAGGAGACTGCTGAAGTGGAGACCAAGGGGCGACGAAAGACCACAAGGGCTACCACCTACCAGATGGATGGACGATATCAAGAGGTTTGCCAGACCCCAGTGGATGGGAATCGCACAGGAGCGGGAGAAGTGGAGGAGGAGAGGGGAGGCCTATGTCCTGCAGTGGGCAACCGAGGGCTGATGATGATGATGATGAGTATTGTAGGATCGCAGTACCAGACTTTTATACAGATAAAAACTCTTTTTTTTTTCATTATTTGTTGAGCAAATATCCAGCTAGTGGGAATGACACTGTGTTGGTCTGTATACAGATAAACTAAACACTTGGCTTAGTACATTACAAGACGGTAAGTATCTATGCAAATCATGTGTGTATGTGAGTAAGGAAATGTGTGATTATAAGTATTTATATGAATACATAATAGTGTAAAGAATGATGATAGAATTATGTGGTATGGTAGGTATACCTTCCTGCATTATGTTAAAGGTCAAATGTTGAGAACCATAGCAAGAATAATATTATAATCGACTAAAAGATATTGTGTGAATGCTTGAAGATAGTAAAAATGATTGCTTAAAAAACTTCAAAAATAGATAATAATAAATAGGTATTATTATAATTACAAAATAAATATTACAGATTTCAAACATTTTACAAAACAACTCATTGCATTATTTATGCAGATGATGAAAGTAATTGTCTCTGTACTGTTCCTCATTATAACACAACAAGGTCATCCTGAAGATGGCAGTAGTATCGCTGCCGAAAGCTCGGTCATTCAACCACTCTACACGCAGTAAGGAAACCCTAAGAACCAACAACGAAGATATGGGATCACAAGGGTTATCGACCTTGAAGATTTCAACAAATATCCATTTTAATCGTTACAGGGTTTCAGATACAATCTTTCTGTCATAACGTAAGACATTTTGTCGTACCGTACTAATGTCATGAATGTGCCAAATTAATTTGTTAACAACTTTTTTTTTTATCATCGGCGTTAAACATTAAAAATGGCAGTGAGATCTGACATCAAAGATTTTTAAAAAATGGGCGATAGAAGTATTGCGAAGAAGAGAAACTGTCAGAAACTGACCTGGATCGATCATGTCGACCAGATCCTCAAGAACAGACACGTTTAGAGTAAAATAAATTGGAGAGCGTGTTTGGCAAATTGCATGAGTGTGACGGAAGCAAGGACTGAGGGGTAGATTAGAGAGATACATTAAGTATCAGGAGATGGAGAAAACTTACGCACATTGCATAGAAGACAACAGATTTTTATTTTTAAACTTTATTAGTGACAGAACGTGGCTGAACAGAAATTACTAGGAAACCAAATGGCGGACTTGTAAGACCACGTAATTATTTGGTAAATGTTGAAGGTATTTACGGTGTGTGAATGACATTGTTTCTTGAGTTTTCGGGTGATCCGTGTGTAGATAAACTTGATCGATGTTTCGACACTCCTACTGGTGTCTTCCGAAACCACGAAACAACATACTAATTATTTATTTGTTTATATAGTGTGGTTATATTGTAGAATGTTTGAAATCAGTTGAGAATAATATAATGTAGGTAAATAGGCTTAGGTAATAATAAGTACAAGAAAAATGTAGAATATAAAGTAAATAATGAATGTAATAAATAAATGAATATATAATATGATATAATATAATGACGATACGTACAATTGGAGCACAACTCCATAGGGATTGATGTCTCATTGCCCTGAAATACAAATGGAAAACAATATTAGTTAAACATATTGAGAAGTAAACCATTTTTTACTACATCTTGTGACGGAAGCAAACAGCAAGTATAGCACTGATGAAAAATGTCCATAGCGGGAAAACTGGGACAACATTTTACTACTAGCATTTGCTATATCTTGACAGCCGGCGGAAGTTAGCTGCAAGTGGAATTCAAGATTGTATTGTTGGTAGCCCTAATTGTCAAAACCTTGTCATAAGAGCTGTCAAAGGTCCGCAATATTCTCAACAAGTAATGTACAATGCCGAAAATATTACAAAGCGGCGCTAGAGAAATCAGTGGCATGAAGAGAGGATGGTGACTATTAAATTTAGTATGAAAAAACATGACGACTTTACTGCACTCTGTGCTAATTCTACAAACCGTCTTCACACTTTAATGGTGGGCAAAATAATTTGATTTGTAAACTATATAATGTTACAGTAATGCAACGGTATTACTGATTATATTAATTAGATTAATATAATCCTATAGATTAATTTTAAAACAGTAACTTTTAAGCATTCTTTTCATAAATTAAGATGCTACTACGAGTCAATTCTTATATTAACCCACATTTGGTTCAGAATATTGAACAACGTATTCACATTTTCCATACAATATTTGAAATCAAATGCCCTTGAATAATCTGCATCATATTTCATTGAGAAAACAGGGGCAAATCTTACTGGAAACAAACAGGAAAAGTTGTTACCAGTCTTGTGAAAATTTTACGGAAATCTATTGGAAAATCGGAAACTTTGAACACAGCTGTATTGTTATAGTATATGATAGGTAGATGTGATGAAAATGCAGTTATTTATATCATATATCATACAAATAATACGCGATAAGTGCATTTTCACACATTTGACATTTTTATTGTCAAATATTTGCCAATAACCAATAATACACATTTTTATACATATAAACGCTGTGCATATTTGGCTGGGAAGATGTATCATGTGTTTTTATGTTTACACTGCGTTCGCTTCCACCACATGCAGTTGCAATAAGATATAACGATGATAATAAAAGGATTTACGAAAGATTTTATCGGACAATATGACATTATGTCACATTGATTGTATGGTGCGCGATGTGCGTGAGATTGAGTGATGTTTTGTAGGATAAAGAGGGACATAATGAAATATTTGACGAATGGATACTGGAATATTTACCATGTTTTATTTTTCAATCCTAGTGTCGCTAAATATCCGGGTCTTCGCCTCTCACACAAGCGACCACTGACCACCGCTGGCCACTCTTCTCACCAGACACTATTTTAGAACATGAATGTCAAAATAATATTGCACGGGGCACGGGGTCTATATATTATAATAATATCACTGTACTGTGTACACTTTACTAGTCTACTACACACGGAGTATTATATTATTAGGATTGAGTGTATTCACAATATTCACTAATAGGTATATTGCTAACAACTAGAACTAGGTAGAAGTCACTCTACTACACTCTGAACATACAAGTAATCGATACACACTACTGTATATATCTCGATTATACTTATTCCTTCACTAATATCACAATTATACTTGATTTATCTAATACAAAATACTCCGCACCACATCAATATAATTGATATTCACCACGATATTATAACAGGACAACCTTTAAATCCACAAGAAAATCATACAAATTATATTCAAGTATAAATCCACTCGCAGCAATGAATATTGAAATAGCACTGGCCATATCAAAACCTGTTATCAGAAATGATATGTTATCTCTTTCCCTCCAACGTCATGTTCAGAAAGCGAGAGGAGGACGAAGCATATTTGGTGAAGAAAGTAAAGTATATAAGAAAAACGTTTTCCCTAAATATCCACATTATGGCAACATTATTCGTGGAATGGGGTGAAAATGTATTTTTTTTTAATTTTTTAACCCAGATTCCAGAATGGCAGTATTGCGTACCTAAATTAATTTACTTATACAGCGTTTAAAAACCCATTTTTAAGCTTTGAATCTTTTAAATCAATGTGTGTGCTAAAGATTATGCAATTTTCTTACATCTTCATGCAATAATTAGATACAATTAAATAAATATTTAAAGTATTTTGTGAGATCTCTTATATAAATCTCGGCGGGCCTCTCATCATGTAGGTATACCTAGTATTATGTCAAAAATTTTATCACTTTTGCATTGTAACGTGTAAATATTATACTGTAAAATGGACTAGGAGGACAGCATGGAGAATGGAGAATGGATAATACCTATTATATTTTGCACAAAAATATTCAATCGAAAAAACACCGTAAAAATATTATAATTGTGCAATATGTCTTCTTCTTCTTCTCATTGGAGTGGTTTTTCACCAGTTTTTCACCAGTGGTGATATATTATCCAAAAACGTATTGGATGCAAATCCAAATATGTAGCTGGTTTAAATTAGTAATATATTATTAAATTTAGTATAGTAAAAAAATAAGTTTTTTCTTTATTGTACCTACAATATACAATTGTATACAAGTTTTTATCGTAAAATAGGTAGGTAGGTATGCAAAGTCGTACAGCACAACTTTATCATTGAATTACCTACAATATTAAATAAAATTTTTACTCAATCACACACCGCCAAAACATCTAGATACATAAAAAAAAAAAAGAATAATGTAAATGGGGCTTTAATTTTTTTTCATTTTACATTCTATTCACGAGAAAAAAAAGAGTGAAAGGAGAAAATATTTTCCCTCATCTGGCAACATCGGGGTTCTTCCGTCTCTCTTCCACTTTAAAAATCCGTCATGGTGTCTGGGGTAAGTGAAGTATCACTTTTTATTTTAAAATATCTTTGTAATCAGATTATTTGTCGATACATCCGCCATGTAAAATGTTGCTCCAATATTTGTAGTATATAATTGGTTTGTTATTTTCCAGACTTTGTACACGTACCCAGAGAACTTCCGCGCCTATAAGGTGCTGGTAGCGGCTCAATATGCCGGAGCCAAGATCAAGGAAGATCCCAACTTTGTCTTTGGGGAGACAAATAAGACCAAGGATTTCTTGAAGAAGTTTCCCATGGGCAAGGTAAATAAATGGACGTCCAGTTGCTACTCAGTGCTACGCCAATAAACGAAAGTGTTGTGTTATTTTTAAGGTTATATTTTTGACAAGTAGTGAATGACGTGTGTTGTATTTCAGGTTCCTGCTTTCGAATCAGATGATAAGAAAGTATTTTTGACTGAGAGTAATGCCATTGCTTATTACGGTAAGTCTATTTTCATCGTTTTCTTTTTATATACTTAGTTCTCCAGTATTTTGGTGTTGTGCAAAGTATGTTTGGTCCAAATGACAAATCGGCCAAAAGGCAATTTGTGCAAAACTTTGCCACATCCGAGAATACAATGCCTTACCCAGGTGAAGTATTGTATTCTCTAGGCTGAGAAGTTTAATATCAGCTGCGATTTATTTATATTGTGTTGCAATATATGTAGTCTTATTGGATGTTAACAATATCTTGTTAATAAACTATGTCTTGTATAATTTTAGTATGTTTTAGTATATTTAAGTTTTAATTCTGAGAATAACAAAGTTCTTATTATCAAGACAAAAATGTTAAGAAAAATTAAATCAAAGTTTCAAGTACTCATCTTTTACATGCAGATAAAACCTTATAACTATGCCACCTTTGTGTTTTTGTTAATTGTACTGATATAGTCAGTTGAATATATTTTTACGCAAAAAATCAAAATATTAAATTTGCTACTATTCTCAGATCACAACACTTCGATCCAGTATGAAAAATATATATAAACCAGATGATAAAATGCATCCTACTTGTTGTGTTTTAGTGAGCAATAATCAACTCCGTGGCGCAGACGATGTGAGCAAAGCACAAATCCTCCAATGGCTGCAGTGGGCCGACAGCGAAGTGTTGCCCTCCTCCTGTGCCTGGGTGTTCCCCCTCCTCAATATCATGCCCTTCCACAAGGACACGGTGGAGCGCGCCAAGCGGGACATCAAGGCCGCCCTCACCTACCTCAACCAACACCTGCTCACCTGCACCTTCCTGGTGGGAGAGAGGATCACCCTGGCTGACATCTCAGTATTCTGCACTCTCTTAAACGTGTACCAAGTGAGTTACACCTTACAACTCTTATCACAATAATTCATCATGCACCTATTCAATAAAATTTGTTTTGAGAGAATTGCATAAACAGCCAAAAAAGTGTGTGCGGATAGGGCAGTCTGGCGTTCTGCCCGTCTGCCTAACCCTAAAAGACACAATATGAGGGGATAGATCGATAGCCATATTTTCTCAGCCTATAATTTGTTCAAAAATAGGTGTTGTGCTAACTTTTATATTTCTCATTTTCATTTAGTTTAGAAATACATATCAATAGATCTATCCATAATTTCCTAACATTGCATTATCCACAACTGAAAATGATGCCAAGTATGTTATAGAACAGTGGCAGAGAAATAATATTTATGATATGAGAGTTTTGTGTGATCCAAAAAGCAAAAAAACACTGCGATAATTCTGATAAACCACGTGTATTTGCAGAAATAGTGTCGACAGATTTCACTAGCAATCTTAAAATAAGAAAAAAATTATTATTGAAAATAAAACACTGTTTTATTTACCTTCATCATACAAATGAATTACACTAGCATTCCATAATTTTTCTTAAAATAAAACAATGAATATTGCGTGTTGATTTTGTTGTGTAAATTATTCCCTGAATATGGCAAACCATTATGAGCATTTTTTATTAGTAGTATTATGTAAGCTGCATACACCAAAAATAACAATACCAATTTTGTATTCATGCCATAAGTAATGTGTGACAGACGTTAACTCTTTATTAGTACTGATAATACATGTGCTACTATTTATGTTTTCAGTATGTCCTAGACCCCAATGAAAGGAAACCATTTGCCAACGTCAACAGATGGTTTGTCACATTATTGAATCAGCCTCAGTTCCGCACCGTGGTGGGAGCCGATCTCCAGCTGTGCGATAAGGCCCTGGTGTTTGACCCCAAGAAGGCAAAGAAGCCGGAGAAGAAGCAGCAGCCACAACAGCAACCCAAGAAGGAGCAGCCCAAGAAGGAGGAGGAGACTAGCAAGGAGGCGGAGGAAGAAGCCCCACCAGCAGATGATGGGTGAGCCTTATATAATATTATACTTACTTACCTCCTTGTGTTCTATAAGTGATAACGTAAAGGACTTAAGACTAACTGGAGACAAACTTATATGTGCTAGACTTTGATAAGACATCATCTTTGGGATATCATGTGAATAGGACGTGGACATGTGACAAAAGGACAGAAAATACTTAATTTGACCTTGTTGTTATTGAAGATAAACCGTCTATCTCTCCCCTTATGCTATGTCCCTTGCAGTACAGGCAGAGAAGACAGATTGACCAACCACCATATCCATACACACACACTCCTTGCTTCCATCACATTCATGCAACTTATAATTTCTCTCCAATTTCCCATACTCACACATCCGTCTTTGGGAAATTGGTCGACACGATCATTCCGTGTCAGTCTCAGGCGACCACACTTCCTCACACCTCTTCATTTACCCATGAATATCTTTTTAGTCATCCTGGCATCATTCATTCTCTCAACATACCCAAACCATCCAAGTTTACTCACTTTCATTCTAGTCACGGCACCCATATTACTCATCTGTCTAAAATAACCATAATTTTGTCACCGTATCCAGTTGTGTGTTTTTATTTTATTTTGTTGACATATCCCTTTTGCAGTCTTCATTTCAAGCATATGCCTCCAGAAGGGCAGAATCAAAATTCTTTTAAGATTTAAAGTAAATTTATTTATTGTCAGTTTCCGAGCTGTCATACGGTTTCATAATGCTCCATTAAATAAAATGCTGTGTAATTTGTTTGCAGTAAATTCGACATGGATGCCTTCAAGCGTGTGTACTCCAATGAAGATGAATCTAAATCAATCCCCTATTTCTTTGAGAAGTTTGATCCGGAGGAATACTCTGTGTGGTACGGAGAATACAAATTTAGGAGTGAACTTACTAAAGTCTTTATGAGCTGTAACTTAATTTCTGGTGAGTTATTTATTTATGTCGTAATAGATATAATACATGGTTGGCACAGTTGGTTGAGGCAGCAGTCTCTCAAGCGAGAGGTGCCAGGTTCAAACCCCAGCGCTAGCGATGTATTCCACACTTTGCGATACAGGCTTTTAGCCTAGTGCAAGGTGTGCAGGAAAGTATTTGGGTTTGTGTATGCAAGCCCAGATCCCTTTTTGTAAAAAAAAAATAACAGCATATAGTATGATCTACCTAACTGACCATGAGTCCAGGTAGACAAAGAAAATTTTAAGAATAGAAGTGTTTGGCACTCTGTCTACCCTGCGAGGTGATGGAATGGGTGGATAGGGTGATAATTCGAATGCAGGGGTGTGCTTATTGTTGAAACTGAGATTAAAGTACAAATGTGTATACAGAGTTGAGGATATAGACTACTTGTGTACATTATGAGGGTAATGAACGTTACTTAGTGTCTGAAGGAAGTGAGAGACAATAATCCAAATTATAAGTTGGATTCTAGCCAAAACATAACTCAGTCTAGTGTCTAATGTTGGTCCTATGATATCAAGTGTAAATAATATCCGTCATTAATTAATTGTCTGATTATGGTTTTCAAGATACTATTGCAATTCGTAAGTTTTGTTTTTAATAATACAGAAAATTGTGGTAATCGTGTTTTTTTTTTTTTAAATGAATCTGGGTTTATCGAAATAAACCCAAATACATCTTCGCACACTTCGCAGAAAGCTTGTGTTGTGAAGTGAAGTAGGTCGGGGATTGAACCCGCACACACTGGATTAACAGTCGAGCCCGTTACCAACCAGGCTACCGACCACCTCGTGTTGTCTCAGTTAACTTGTTATAAAATGTATTAATACAGACTGTCAAGAAAGCAATGTTTTTTTATGATGGCGCTGCTTGTATCAAACATAATGGCAACACCAATAGAATTTCAATACAAATGGCATTGTTGCCAGCAAACGAAATTGTAGTTCCTAATACCATT
Source organism: Ceraclea dissimilis (assembly GCA_963576895.1). NCBI lineage: Eukaryota > Metazoa > Arthropoda > Insecta > Trichoptera > Leptoceridae > Ceraclea > Ceraclea dissimilis. The sequence goes on from OY756372.1 coordinate 764,115, forward strand.
GCAAGCATATTTTTTATTAAGCAACACCAAACTTAGCGTTACCAATTTTGTGTCCATGGTAAAAGTTATGTGAGACTGTAACTAATCGTGTTGATGTGTTGTTTGCAGGTATGTTCCAACGTTTAGATAAGTTGCGCAAAATAGGTTTTGCATCTTGCATCCTATTTGGTGAAGACAATAACAGCACAATATCAGGCGTGTGGGTGTGGAAGGGACAAGACCTCATCTTCCCAACCAATCCAGATTGGACAATCGATTACGAGTCGTACGAATGGAAGAAATTGGATTACGCTAGCGACGAAACCAAGAAACTCATCCAGCAATACTTCTCATGGACTGGCACAGACAAAGAAGGCAGAAAGTTCAATCAAGGGAAGATCTTCAAATAAAGAAACAAACCCCACATATTATATTTACTAATACTTACGTAAGGTATTTTGATCTTGTGTAGATTTATCTCTATTATGGAAACTCGTCATTGGGATTCGGATGATCCGTTCTATTTATTGTAATATATTTTGATGGAATAAATCTATAACACGTCAAAGTTCATATGTAATGTATTAAATAATAATGATTGTGACTGTTTGTTTGTCTTTTGCTATTATTTTTCCATCGCTTTTAAGTTATACTAACGTCTGCCCAGTAACTCAAACGTTTTAATATTATAAATAAAGAAATTTCTTATAAGACAGTGTTTTTATTTTTTCCCACTGCTTATATTTGTACAGTGTGCATTCCTGAGTAGGATTTGGGATGTGCTAAATGCCTAAAGCTGTGGAACAACATCTCGTCACTTTTCAGGAATTATTTGTAGTGTAAATAACCATGAGCTGTGCAAAAGCGGTGCAAATTTATTTTTATGGTAGCATTACATATTATGGGCTTTATTGAGAAATGGTCACACCTCAAAATAGTGGATTTGGTGATGCTTTTATTGACCTTTTTTGCATTTTTTTCGTCCTCCACCTTTTTCTATGCTTGGAAGACAAGACACTTATTTCGTGTTTACTTGTTTTAAACCAAGCCTCAAGAGTTACAAAGTATTTTTAATTGTACATGCAATCTACCAGACCCCCAGCTTGATTATCGTTGTACTTTTAACAATTAAATACTATAATCATTGCATGACGCCCATTATGAACTATGAGACAGGTGCTCAGAAACACAAGGCAATGGGATAAAACAACTTGTACGTTTTTTCCAACAGATGGCAGTCTGTAGAAACATCACAGAATTTTCCTGTCTACATTCGATGGTGGAAATGTTGCATAAATTCAGGAGTAAGATATTTCAGGCTTGGCGTAGCAGCGTGATTGATGGAATAAAAATACTCTTTTAGACAGTTTTGTACATTATAGTTTCATCTTAAGGGCCTATGTGTATGCAGTGGGCAAAAATCGTTCTATTTTCGCTTCAACTTTTTCAAATTTTGTATGAGAATGTTAGCGCGAAATAAGAATAACATAGTAAGTGAATTATACTTTTTTAAAAGAAACCTGGGAAGAAATTAAAAAATCTAAAACAGTCAATTTGTTAAGATTATAATTACCAGTATTTTGGCTAAATTATACTTTTATAACTGAAAAACTGAACGGAAAATCCTCAGATCCCGTATACTTTAGGAATATTTTATTCAAGGAATTTCTAAATATCGTAATTCTAAAACAGTCAATCTGTAGTCCATACTTTCATCTATCACTGTCTTCAATTTCAAGACGATTCTCTGAGTATTGGCTGAGAACAATTCAGGACGCCGAAGTCGGATTAATGAGGAACCCTAAAAAGACTGAAATAATTGTTTCGTAGATGACCGGATATTGGAAATTGAATTACCTACCGAGAGAGTTTTGAATTTAGAACAAAGTTTCAGTGTGCACAGCCTAAAAAACGGAAGCATGGAAATTTAACACAATAGTTTCATTTTTACGTTTATGGATCTAGGAATGGTGTTGTGAGTAAGGTTGTGGAATTGGGAATATGGAGTCTGGAATGTGGATCCGGATAATGTGGCGGATGTGGATGGTAGTGGGGTGTGGACCTGTAGCGCCGCGCGCGGGAATAAGGCACACCACAACGCATGCGCCGCGGGACATTGAACTTCACAGGGGCGTAGGCTGTATTTTAAATCACTGTATATATTTATTTTTCTGCCTTTTTATCCTCAACTTAAGTAATATTATTCCGATAGCTTTTTAAGAAGACTTAATAGATTCTGAGAAACGGAGATTTCAAGATTCGTAAGAATTAGGAAATTATTCAAGATATTTTATTCTTTCATATTTACATTTTCTCGAACAGACTGTTTCCTTGACAGAGGCCGAAGTTTTTTTTTCACCTGAGCAATCTGATTGTACGGTATGTTGGGCCGTACCAGCCATTTAAATGGCTATTGACAGTTGCCGCGTTAGTTTGATAGGTTGATTTTTAACCGCTGAATAGTTTTTATTCGATTCGATTCGGGAGTGAGAAAACCTTTTAATAAAAAAATAAACAATATGACAAACTACAGGCCAAATGTTGGCTGATACGGCCCAACATAGTGTGAAGAAAACTTCTGCCACTTAAATATTACTTTTCAGAATCGTATTTCCGCTTTCACAATTTTGATAACAGCGGTAGATCCGTTTTGTAAATAAATCTGTTTGCAATAATATTATGACCCAATTTCGACGATTCTTCATAAAATGATGAATAGGTATATTTAGTAATTGAGTACATCAGATTCTAACTATAATAATTTGAATTGGAAACAGATGTTGCATTTATATTTAGAAGATACATAAATTCTCACAAGTTGGCGGCTGATTTATTTTCATATTTCAGACAATTATTAGTATTCGTTATGTAACGTGTTTCGTAAAGATTTACGAATTCACTAAATTGAATTGAATTTACTTTTACTATTGTCTGAATCAGTGTTGTCAATAGCGAACTATCCAGTACCTAGAATGGTCAAATAAATATAATATTGTGTTTAACAGGATCCAGACGATATTGACGTGGACAAATGGCCGAAAAGGAACAATAGCCGACACGACGAGTTGGCCGACTAATACTTACAAATGGTCGAAAGTCAAAAGGCATAAATTCAAATGGTCATCTGAGACTAAATTGGACCGATCATATATTGTCGTGCGTCGACATTTTCTTTTTCAGATTTGAATGACTTTCCAATGTCCCAGCACCTTGAAATTTTGCACACATATTTGCTTTCGGCAAACAGTTTAAAATTGTAATACTGTTTTATCATAAACACGTTTTAATTGATAAATTTTAATTAATTTAATTTTTATGTGCGGAAATTCAAGTGTGATTCTTCTTCTTTCTCAGCCGTTCTAATTCCAATGCTGGACAGAGGTCTCCCCTTTGACATTCCACAGATCCCTATCATGGGCATGCTGCATCCACTTGCTTCCTACGATTTGCCTCCTATCGTCAGACCATCCTGCCTGAGGTCTTCCTACGCTCCTTTTGCTTGTTCTACGTCTCCACTCGAGAATCTTTTTGGTCCATTTAGCGTCTGGCGTAGTTCTAGTTAAGAAACGTGTTTTTTTTACGATTCACGTGTGGGCTGTCCCTGGAATTTTCACCGCAGTCAGAGGCAAAGGCTATACAGAGTTCTGAGTGGTATATGTATTGGTTGTATAAGGGAGTGTATGTGTACATATAATAGGGGTGAGTATATTATAATGTGTATGTGTGTCAGTCTACGGGCGCAGAACTTTCATGGCATACACACATACGTAGAGAGACATACACATACATGCGTACACAAGACCTAAACCCGCTATCGAACATTTACCGTTGCATAATATGAGAAATCTCGTACGGGCTGTAGCGTACTTCGTTGCGATCACGTTATAAGAAAAATGTTTGAATTGTAAAATGTGGACCGATAAAACTAACACAAATCATAGCACGAAGGCGAGAAACGTGAGAAGAGCGCGTACGAAATCAAATAAAACACATTCAAAATAGTTAATTTTGCGAACAGTAGTAATAAAAAGGGTGGTTTTTTTATACTTTTCAGTGGAATGAAGGCTCATTGTGATAGAATAGTGGTGGAAAATTATGTGGTGTATTATATTAGTGTAGTGTCGTGGTTTTAAATTCTTATCATGAGTTGAACGAGCGTGGTTTCCGTCACCACTTGACATTTTCTTTTGTGGAAATCGATGATATTTTAAAGTGTAAATTTCACACCTCCGTTTCGGGGTAAGAAACACGAAAATGTCGCGAGTGAAATGATTGTTTTCCACACTTTGCGATTATTTTTTGAATTTTGTTTCGTTTTATACAAAAATTAATGAATTTGTGAACTAGTGTATTGAGTTTTAAATGCCGGAGTAAAAAAACTAAACGAATTGTCAATGAAATCAAATATTTCGACAAGGTAAATTCCTATTTAATTAATTTTCCTTTTGTATGCCTTATTTTGTACAAAAAATAACGTAATTAGAAAAAATATTCAGGTGTGAAAGTGTACCGGAATTTTCCGGAACGGATTCCGGTATTTTTTTATATTCGAACTCGGTTTCGCTGTTAAAATTGGACTGGAAATGTCGTTCCAGTAGAACAGAATTATTCCAATTGAATTCAAAATTAGAATTAGATTTTTCTTTAGTAAACTCCACATATAACAGAAAAGATAAACTTTCTCGTTAGACTGATCGTCGTCGGCTGGTTTAAAGTGATCACTTTATACTTTTACATCCACCAATTCCAGTTCATTTATCTACCGAGGCCAGGAATCAAATTCAGGGCCTAAATTACGTTCCGGATAGATACTTTCACCCCTGAATATAGAAGTAAATAATTTTGTATGCATACAGGCCTGCATAATATTTTATATCTATTTAGTTACATATTTCATATATTTTCCATAGAAATTTGTCTTTTTGTAGGTATTACATATCATATTTTGTATTTATTTATCTTTGCATCGAATTAATATAATATTATATGCAAATCATTTTCAACTCCTGATTCATTTATAGAAATCCATATAAGCCTATAGAATGTCCATTCTTTTTAATATTAGATAATTTAACTTTGAATATTTCTTACCCTTTGTATTTATTTTTTAAATCTAATTTTATATTATACCTACGTATTATAATAGTTTTATCCTACATATATATTTCTTTTGAAAAATCCCATATTATCCTTTTTTTATAGATAGAAACTCGATTTTTTAATAGTAAAATATTTTCTTCCATGTACAAAATGTAATATTAAGGTAAAATTATTAAAATTGCACGATTTTTTTATTGTATTACTATAAATAACTTAAGTATGCCTGTAGTACTAATTTATGTATGTAAAAAAAATATATATATATATTAATACAATGGATCCTTAAACTACCGAACCTCATTTATATTTTCGGAAACGAATATTAATAATATACCTACATTGAATATTTCAATTTTAAGGGCATGGCACCAGGAATGACGTCACAGACTTTTCCCACGGCATTAAGGTTCAAAATCGCGTGACAATCGCATAATAAAATGGTAAAAATAGCGTTTTTTCCATTTTTTGGGGTTAATTTTGCGTCTATCAAAAAACTTTTACGGTTATTCCCTAGATTTTAATGCATATTATCAGTACAAAAAAAAAAATTACTCCGCGACTTTCGGGAAACGAGCTTCCGTCTTTCGGAAAAAAGGTCAGAGGTGTTTTTAAATATTTTTTTTGAGAAATCTATACAAGATATAAAAAATCTTTTACGGTTATTCCCTAGATAAAGGTTCATTGCATCTACACTATTTTGTTCCAAAGCATATTTAGTAACGGTTGTCGAGATAGAAGGTCTCCCGTTTTTACAAATTTTTGAAATGTCGGTATGCACACTCTTAAGCTGTAATTAAAAAAAATGTAGGAAAAGTATTCATTCAATGATTCCTATTAAAGATGTTCAGAAATGATTTTATACAGCATACATGCACATTCATTAGTGAATGTATGCATCACAGCATTCTCTATAGTTACAACAATATTTTTTTTTTACAAAGAAGGTAAAAAGGTAAATTCTTTTAAGATATTCAGGGAATGTGCGCTATGCATTCACTAGTAAACTAACTGCCTGCTGTCTAACTGATTAAGTGCTCATTTTATAGCGTACATGAATTAAATACATACAATATCTACACAAAAAGTCACATATCACTCGCGATAGGGTGCCTTGCCGAAAGGCGAAAAAAATAATGTACGAAAAATGGTATGATATAGGATTAGTCAGAGAATGTAAGTATGTCATACCGACATACTATTTACAAATAATCGATTTCTTGTGATTGATTTCTTTCTACTAATGACTGTTTTATGATAATATAGACATCAGCATTTATTATTTAGTCAGACTTGTCCAGTACAATGTACGTATCACTCATTAACTATTAGCCTATAGCTTCGTTAATATTAACGATTTGTGTATAAATTATTCCTCTATCGCAGTAAACTTCATTAAAAGACTAAAGAGAATCGAAAGCAGAGCGTGATGGAATAGTAATTGGATTAAAATGGCTACAATAGCAAAGCATGTGACGGATTCAATCATTATGTTTGTCGCAAAACAACGTATACAATTTCAAGGAGAAATGGATAAAAACGATCACTCTGTCATACCATACCTGATAGATACAAGGTTTTATCTGCAATTGGCACCCTGTTCCATGGGCTTCGTCAGAGGGGGCATCATATAAAGATTGGAATAGGTGTATATTTTTTCATACTAAAAGATAAAACCTCACAAAAAATCACATCATTAGCACACGTTTTCTCATCATATTTCTAAAACTTGATTTGAAAATCCATCAAAATACAATTATTTCATAAAAAATTGCCTGCGGCGCTACTTTTTTAATATTTTTTCATGAAAACAGTTTTCATGCATAATATTGTGCAAAATATCATACACATTTTCAAATAAACCAAACCATATCACGATCTTCTTCACTATGTCTCACTGAAATATTTCGCCTGCGTTTTATATGCTACACAAAATTTTTAAATTTTTGTTCCCCCCCCCCCCCCCCCTAGCTCCGAGACTGGCGACCCTCATGCCCTGTTCACTGAACCAAAAATATTTTATTACATTTAATATCATCTGTCGTTTTCCGTTGCCTGCGTCTAAATTTTATTAACTTCCACACATTTGCATGAGGTGACAGTTTTTAAAATATAGTACTGTTTTCATCATACCGACGGTTTAGTTGGTAAATTTTAATCAATTTAACTATATTTCGGATTTGTATAGTCAACTATAGCTACTCCTAACTATATGCAACCTCTGTAACCTCGCTCAATGCCATTATAATACCGAATCCGAATCAATGAAGTTATTTTCTTGTAATCTAATGGACCAATAACGTGAGTAGGTATATGGAGTCTGCTAACATTTGATTGGTTACTTAATATTTAAATATGGAACGAGGTAGTATTGATAAATTTTAAGCGTGGAAATTATAATTAGTGTTACTCCTCGGACAAGAGCAATTCTCGTGTTTCTGGGAGGATCTCAACAACAATTAAACGATAAAAATATCTTACAATGAATTATATACCTAACCCAAACGCTTTACATAACACCATAACATTTACAACAATGACACAACCATAAAAAATAAAAATATTTCCTTACCATTGAACTTCAAATCCAGCCAGTGTCTGACACTGTCCTCCAACTAGCAATTTCGCAATTTAAATAAAAATATTTAGCGAAAATGGCAACATATTTTTTCAAATAAAGAACGTATGGAATAAAACGTTATGAATTTGAATTATCGTTTCAACTGTATTAATATCTGCAACGGATAGCACCATTTGATTATATTATTGTACACTACCCCCCGTTTTCACCAACTTTTACCTAAGAAGGAGACCCCTAAGAAATTTCCATACAAAAACAGAGATAATATTCTATTTATTGACACGCAGGCCTACCAACCACACCCTAATTCCATACAAAATGCAACACGCAACTCACCTAGCCTGGGCAGAGATATTTGGGCACCTAACGTAGGTGAGTTGTGTGTTGCATTTTGTATGGAATTAGGGTGTGGTTGGTAGGCCTGCGTGTCAATAAATAGAATATTATCTCTGTTTTTGTATGGAAATTTCTTAGGGGTCTCCTTCTTAGGTAAAAGTTGGTGAAAACGGGGGTACGTGTATCGTATGTATCTGTCTGTATTGTTTTGTGAGAACAATACTATCTAGCCTAGCGTTGTCTGTTGTCTGGTCTGCTACGGGTTACAATACAAAATACAATGCATTTCTGTATCTTCTTATTGTCACAACATCGCTATACTAAAATACCTAATGTTTGTTGTTGGATAAAAAAGTTTCAGTTCACTGCAAGTGCTTTGTATAAAATATAATAGTAAAAAAACATAAGTTTTCATACAAAAGCATGGCATGACCGTATCTGAGATTTTTCTCAATGTATGAATTTCTAGGTATTTAACAATTACGTAAAAAATAGTTTTTTAGTTCAGCCGTGGTAAATTATTAAGTAAATTAATATTGCCGTTATTTTTATTAAGCTTATATATAACTTTATCTGTCGTTGTTTTGTTATCTGAGTCTACATTTTCCTCGATAGATTTTATGTTCCAGTACCTTGAAATTTTGCACACACGTTTACTTTGTCGTTCTATTCTATTCTATCCCATTCAACGGCGTCCTTTGCGGTGTAGACCGAGAGAATAAAATGTTAGACTCTCCTATCCTTACACAGACTTCTCACTTCCGTCACATTCGTGCAATTCGTCATACACGCTCAAAGCTTTATTTTCTCAGTTCAATTCGTCCTTCTGCTTCACAAACTTATATCGAAAGCTGTTTTTGAGCTAAGAAATCAAAGTTCCTCAATGACTGACAACATATTCTGTCGAATTCAGTGGCGAATCCAGCATTCATCTGAGGGTCGGTTTCGCCGAGTATTTCAGTAAAGTGAGGTGGTCGATAGCCTGGATGGTATCGCGCTCGACTGTTAAGCCAGTGGGCGCGGGTTTAATCCCCGACTTACTCCACTTCACAACACAAGCTTTTCAAGCTTTCTGTGAAGTGTACAAATATGTATTTGGGTTTACTTAGTTTATTTCATTTTTATTAAAAAAACAAAATAAGAAGAATGCACGCCAGCAATCTCGACTTAATTTCGTACTTACGCAATTATTTCATTCGTGATAATTTATGTTGAACTGCGCAGCCCTGTCTAATATTTTTAATACAATCCATTAGTGTGAACTACTCATTTTCGGTTAATAACCGAAATATTACGAAAATAGTCGTACATTATAACATGCCTAGTCATTGCAGTGGGGTAAAACTGTTTTCTCCTAGTCAATCAGTCATTTTGATATAGTTTCCTACATTACAACGTATCTTGTTGCTTAATTCATTATAGCTGTATCGAACGCGAATTATATGAGGGTGGGAACTATGCGGAAAAACAAACTAATCGACATTTAATTGATAAAACGTTTTAAAATAAAATGTTGTGGGGGTATCACAAAATGTTGAAATAATGAGGGGAAAATTGTGTTAAATGATTTATGAATGTACATAGTGTTTCAAAAAGCTCGATCAGTTATAAATAAGTACTCGTATTTAAGAGTATGCATACCGATATTTCAAAAATTTCTCAAAACGGGAGACCTTATATCTCGACAACCGTTACTAAATTTGCTTTAAGTGTAGATGCATTGAAGCTTTATCTAGGGAATAACCCTGAAATACTTTTTATATCTTGATAGATCTCTCAAAAAAAAAAAAAAAAATTACAAACACCTCTTATATTTTTTCCGAAAGACGGAAACTCGTTTCCCGAAAGTCGCGGAGTAATTTTTTTCTTGAATACGCATTAAAATCTATGGAATAACCGTAAAAGTTTTTTGATTGAAGCGAAATTAACCCCAAATAATGAATAAAAACCCTATTTGTACCGTTTAATCATGCGATTGGTCATGCGATTTTAATCCTTATGCCGTGGAAAATTACCGTGGCGTCAAAGTTGGGTCGGGAGCTTTAAGAAACACCAAAAATATGCCTCGTAACGTAATTACTGTGCTAATAGTTGAAATCACATTACAAATGAAATCTAAAAGGCGATTCATTTCCCTTATTCCTCCACCCTCCTCAATACAGATATTATGTAGTTATACTAAAAGCAGAAAAATGAAATAATCATGTCTGGAATTATGACCCCAAGACACGATACTAATATCGCATTCAAATCTCATAACATTTGTTACTTACTTACTTTCCGTGTCCGGAACACCATCAAATTTGAAACCCCCAATATTCAGCCACCCGGATAGCCCTGGCGTTCGCCAGTAGCGCATCCTCGGGCGTGCATGTCGCACCTATTTGGGGACATGAAAACAGGTGACTGTGGTCCTGTTTGGCACCACACTCACAGGTGTCTTCCTCTCTGTAACCCCATTTTTTGAGGTTGCTGTAACAACGGGAGACACCTGTTCTCAGTCTATTGAGTGACCTCCATGTTGGGTACGACAGGCTGTGACCAGCTGCCATTCCCTCCATTGGAGGTAACTGTGTGGGCCCAGTACTTTCTCGCCAGAGGTGCACCCGGCGGGCCTCCGGGGGGCCTTCTATCGGGAGTGTCGTCTCCATAAAGCTTCTCCTCGACTTAAGTCTGCAATGACGTGTCTGGGAACTGTACATTGGGTGTCTTGGGTCTGCTCGCTGTTTGCCTCGTTCAATTTCTGCTGCAACATGCCTTCTAGTTGCGGGAGGGGCAATACCCACTATAGGGTAGAGTTCTTTGGTGGGTGTTGGTTTCAGACAGCCAGAAATGATTCTAGCTGTCTCATTTATTGCCACGTCCACTCTTTTTGCATGTGTCGAGTTGTACCATACTGGTGCAGCATATTCGGCAGCAGAAAAGCACAGTGCCAGGGCCGATGTTCGCAAAACATGGGGTTGAGCTCCCCACTTGGTGCTGGTAAGTTTCCTTATGATGTTGTTCCTGGCGCATACTTTTCCCTCGACCCCTTCGCAGTGTTCCTTAAAAGTTAGAGAGCGGTCTAGGTGGACACCCAAGTATCTAGGTAAGTCACTGTGTTCCAGCTCCTGACCCTGCCACCACACTTTAAGTTTTCTTCTCGCGTCTCTATTTCGGAGATGGAAGGCACAGACCTGAGTCTTGGATGGGTTCGGCTTGAGGTGATTTTCGTTGTAGTAGATCGCCAAATCCTGGAGAGCGGCTGATAGCTTTCCTTCCACTTCGTCAAAGGTTTTGGCCTGTGCTGCTACAGCAGTGTCGTCTGCGTAGATGAATTGTCGTGTTAAAGGGTTAATGGGCTGATCATTGGTGTATATATTATATAGAATGGGTGCAAGCACACTGCCCTGTGGCAATCCATTTTTCTGGTTTCTCCAGCGACTTTTTTTGGAGTGCAGTGTTACAAAGAATCTTCTGTTTTGCAGGAAACATTCCACAAGTTTGGTTAGTTGGAAGTCTTTGGTGATATTATACAGTTTCCATAGAAGCCTCCTGTGATTTACGGTATCGTATGCCGCAGACAGGTCGATGAAGGCAACACCGGTGACAGCGCCCTCATTAAAACCATCCTCAATGTGCTGTGTGAGGTTGAGCACCTGTCCGCAGCACGATTTGCCGGGCATGAAGCCTGCTTGTTCGGGTATTATCTTATTCTCGATTGTGCTGAAGATCCGTGTGAGAATCATTTTCTCAAAAGCTTTAAACAGATGGCACAGCAGTGACACAGGACGAAAATTCTTCGGGTGATTTGGTTCTTTGCCCGGTTTTAAAAGGGCAACAACCTTTGACTTCCTCCATAGTTTCGGGATATACGTTGCTGTCGCACATCTGTTCATCATTTTTGCGATCCAGTCTATGGTGTTAGGTCCGAAGTGCTTGATTTGTTCGGTTCGAATATCGTCCAGGCCTGCCGCTTTATCTTTCATGCTGCCAATGACACGCTTCAATTCTTCGACGCTAAATGGGGTGCGTAGGGTGTTCTTTTCGTTTTCTATATCACGCTGAATTTCAATCTTTTGCTGTCTTGATGTTTTACCATTTAGGAGTAGTTGGTGCGCTACTTGGTCTGGTGTTACTGTGTTTGTAGTACCTGGGGGTGGTGCCTGTGGATCATTATTAAGGTTCTTGATCAGTTTCCATGCGCGTCTGCTGTTTTGTTTCATATCCAGGTCAGATACCAACTTGCACCATCTATGTGTTCTTGATTGAGAGACGGCTTGCATCACCCTTTCTCCGGTCTGAATTGTCTCCTCAGAGAATGGATCTGTGTTATAGAGATTCTGGTAGACCTCCAATAGTGTTTTGGATTCCTCGTTAAGACCTGCGATGTATTCAGTTCTGCAACCGCGGGGAATATGTTTTCTGGACATCTTCTTAACGAGTGTAACGAAATTGTCATAAGACTTTGGGTCTGGTTCCAGGTGCATAATCTCTCGATCCAGTTCTTCGGAAAAACGCTCCCAGTTCGCCTTTTTAAAGTTAAATCGTCTCTCGAATGGGACAGTCTCAGGTCTTACCGCTGCCGAGATTACACATACAATTGGTCTGTGTTGTGTTTTTGGTATTGGTGGTAGTACGGCTTTGGCTGCCTGGTGGGCAATTCTGTCGCTCACCCAGATATTATCTGGGTTGTAGCCCCTGCGCCATCTTCCACTCATGAAAGATGCTGGTTGCTTAGGATCGTACAGCAGTTTGAGGCTTTGGCCCTCTGCCCAATTCTCGAGTTTCTCGCCATTTTCGTCTGTTTGTTGATATCCCCATGTGGTGCTATGGCAGTTAAAATCGCCCATTACCATTTTTATAGGCTGTGCTTTAAAGTTGTTAGGTTCTTCGAAGTCAAAAGTCTTGAGTGGTGGTTTATAGACTGACGTGATGGTACATTTGTTGACTTCGACTGTCAGAATTTCGATGTCATCTCTGCAGGTTAGGTCTGTTATTGACTGTCTAACATTTGTTAATAATTTATAAAGTTATTTACAGACTATAATCGCTTGTATTTTAGGCCCCGCGTTGAGCCTAATCCTGTATCTGATATATGTATAGGTGAATGTTTCCCAGTATTAATCTGATGAGTTTATATATCAGTCATGAATGATAATATGTACAAAGACTTTTCTGGTGGATAATACTGAGAAGTGTGTTGGCAAAGTCATGCCTCCGCGTAATAATAAAAGAGATAAATAAACTCTTTAAATCTTGAGCTTTGAACTGGATTACAGATTCTCAAGGACGGACGTGTTCTGATTAAAAGGAATCGTAGAGTATGCATGACGAATTGCATGAATTTGATGAAATAATGAAGCGTGTGTAAGGATAGGAAAGTCTGGCTATCTGTTCTGTGTGCCTACCCCGCAAGGGATGCGGCGTGAGGGGATAGAATAGAATGGACTCTCAATTTCTCAAAGAAAACTGTATTCTTAAAAAATGTTACAATTGCACAACAAACTAACTAAAATCACTTATTTTATGGACATTGCTGTACCAAATAGATGTAACATTCAAGCAACCGTCGCAGAAAACTTCGAAAATATTGAGAAAATTAGCTTTTGTGCCCGGCGGGCCTGCGCCTGGATTATAAGTTTGATGCAACCACTATTGCATGTTTTGTAATTATGTCATTTTTACAAGATTTAACATCACTCCGTTGTTTATTAATTTTTTTATTTATTTGTCTGTGCGTTGGAATCGATTTTTCAAGCACTTTCTGACTACTAGCTGAAACTTGGCATCAGTGGCGTAACTAGGGGGGGGCGGGGGGGGCGGTCCGCCCCGGGCGGCGCATTTCTGGGGGCGGCAAAATGGCACAACACATAAAAAAACATCTTGATAAAACACACAAATAAAAAAAAACTGAATTTTCTAAAATTATTATGAAAATCTATTAAATTACAATAATTTTCATAAAAAAATTCGCCTGCGGCGCTAATTAATCCTGTTCTCGTCTTAGGTACATATTATTTATAGGTGCTCTCATAAGATTTTCGATATCTTAAGGCTAAAATTTCGTTACATCTTGCATGGTTGCTTCCCCTATACAATACCTGTAACGATATGTGTTACTTACTACAGAAAGATAACCAAGTTCATCATTTCACCATTTGTCCAAAAAATTTCGCGCTCTTTTTTTGATTTTTTGTATCTTTTATTTTTTGTTATGTATTTATTTTTTCATATTTTTATTTAAAGAAAGTAAACCAAACTACAACATGACCTTTATTTTCACTTAGTTTTATAAAAAAATTCGCCTGCGGCGCTATTTACATGCTTTATTATGCCACATCTATATTAAAATTTTAGTTGCTCTCACCTAGCTTCAAAACTTGCAGACACAAACGGGAAGGTATGTACTTGTATAGGTATTTGAGGGGTCGGGTGGGGCGGCATTTTCAGAGTCCGCCCCGGGCGGCACTAATGCTAGTTACGCCACTGCTTGGCATACTCACGTAAACTCGGTAACAATAGGTACGTTTTTGTACAACATCCTTCTCCAGAGACTAAAAAATATGTAAGGCATTTCAGGGGGATCCAAGGGTCGTATGGAGTCATGTGTGATATCGTTTTAAAGGTCGTTGGACAATAAGTCCAGATCGTAAGTCAGATGTTGCCTAGCTCAAGCCTTGGAAGACACCGAGCGATCGAGAGGATCCAGTCACCGCATACCGCAATGTTTACTATCTCGCGAAGAACGAGTAGAACCCATATCTTTTTGCAAATTTTAAATCACGCCGTTGGAATGACGGAACCCAAGCGCACCGGAAGGGCGCGCTTGGTATCGTTTGGAAGACCGCGAAAATCGGACGTGAAAATAGGATGTGACGTCATTAAATTTGATTTTTAAAATATTTTTCCGATTACTCATTGCACCCATTTCAAACCACCGTAAGTTGTAAAATATGTGTTATAGTCGCAAGGTACCTACAATGTATGTAGGTATATTTATACTTGTATATACTTTACATCATACTTTGTTTGTCGTACAACCTAAGTACGTCTTTGTTAGGAAACAAAATAATAAACTTGTATACCTTTGTTCGTTCGTTAAGAGTATGCATACCGATATTTCAAAAATTTCTCAAAACGGGAGACCTTATATCTCGACAACCGTTAGTAAATATGCTTTGGAACAAAATAGGGTAGATGCACTGAACATTTATCTAGGGAATAACCGTAAAAGATTTTTTTTAACTTGTCTAGATTTCTCAAAAAAAATATTAAAAAACACCTCTGATCTTTTTTCCGAAAGACGGAAACTCGTTTGCCGAAAGTCACGGAGTGAATTTTTTTTGTACTGGTAATATGCATTAAAATCTAGGGAATAACCGTAAAAGTTTTTTGATAGACGCAAAGTTAACCCCAAAAAATGGGAAAAACGCTATTTTTACCATTTTATCATGCGATTGTTCACGCGATTTTGAACCTTAATGCCGTGGGAAATGACTGTGACGTCATTCTTGGTACCAAGATCTTAAAAGATGTTAAAATTCCATCTCCGTGTGTCCCACGAAGCGCCTTTGGAATACTAACTTCATAAACTTTTATTTACTGAAAACTTTTAAACAACAATAATTTACTTCAGTGTTGCCCGTGGTTATAATAACAATGAAAAATATTCACAGCCTGGTAGGTACTTTTTAAAGTAAGGTGAATTTTTATTTCCTTTAGAAAACCGTAGACCGTAAAGTTGGGCACCTATAAATATTATTATTCTAATGTAGAGTTTCTAGATCGAATTATTTTATCCACTACCCGTACGTTAGTTTTTTGATGTACTCATGTAAATGGTGAAGATTGGATTTCTGTAGAAGGAAAGCCGGGGCTAACATATTTTATTGAATTATGTCAAATTAGACATACTTGTTATACTTATTATTTCATCCATTTTGGGAATCATGTTCTCAGGTATCTTCGCGCCTGAAATATAGTCTTCTTCTTCGTCAGCCCGTTTCCGTCCACTCGTGCACAAAGACCTTTTCAATTTGTCTCCGTGTCGCAGTACATGATTGGCACAGTTGGTTGAGGCGGCAGTCTCAGGAGGTGATTGGTTCGAACCCCGGCGCTGACGATGTATTCCACACTTTGCGATACAGGCTTTTAGCCTAGTGCTAGGTGAACAGGAAAATATTTGGGTTTGTGTATGCAAGCCCAGATCCTTTTTTAATTTGGGGGGGGGGGGGGGGTTGGTGCAAGAAAGTGGGGGCCCTAAGTTAGCCTGTGTGGTGTATACATACGTAAATCTTGCACTTCCAGTATTGACGCCTGCTTAGCTGACCTTTACATACTCGTAGTACCTAGTGTTGTATGTACATACATTGTATTATTGTGATTATCGGAAATACATTAGGACTTGTGAATGAATAACCAAGGCTGGACGGTGTGGACGGTGTGTAGTAATATGTATTGTTGTATTGAAGGGAAGTATTTAATATGGATGTGTCGCGGGAGGAGAGAGAACGAAGAAACATGGGACCCATTTACTTATACCCAGTTGAACATATATGTCATATTGTCATGTCATAACAAATATAAGATGCGACTCTTCCGTATGTGGTGAATTATCATTGTACCTACCAGAGACAAAGCTTTGCATCTGTGGAATTCACATTTATTTACCATGGCTCGCCGAGCCCCCCCCCACGAAATGTCAAATACTGATGTGCCATCTGCTATAGAAAGATCCCAGGTTCATCACATCACCCATTTTTCATAAAAATTTCGCTCCTTCTTTGTTGCATTTTTAACACAACACTTACAATGCCAACCTAAAACAACCTTTTTCACTCACCTGATCACGAAAAAATTTTGCCTGCGGCGCTAATACTGTTTTTTTCCTACGTCTACGCTAAAATTTTAATTGCCTACCCCAGGATTTTTTTCGGCGTCCCCCCGAAATGTTAACCTATATACGCCACTGAGATGTATATATTTAAAGTTGCAATACCCCTTAAAACTAAAAATACCTAAAGTTAGCTATTATTCGTGGTTCTTTCTTATGACGGCAGAATATTAACATGTCATGTGGGTTCAATATAATATTGTAGTTACAAAAGGCGACATGAAATAAATATTCATCATACATCGCTCTACCAGTCATGGGCGTCGTCAGCCTCTGAACTAGGGGGGGGGGGCAAAATAAATTTTAAAATTTGATATAGCATGAAAAAATCGTAACTTATATATTTATTTTATTTTATTTATTATGAGATTATTTTTGAAATCACAATTTCTTTGTGAGGTCAACGGAATTTTTCTACATGTTTTATAGTTGAAATTTTAACAAGTAAGTAATTATATCTCAACTGATCACATTAAGCCAGCCGACGATCAGTCATAATCCTGATGGAAGGTCCACCCTCTGCCGTATATCAGTTGAGATATATCAAGAGAGAGTACAAATAATCAAGAAAAAATCTGTCAAAAAAAGAATAAAAAAATAAAAAACAGTTATCTAAATATGAATAGTCAATGATGGATGCAAATTTGTTAAAAATAAAATATTAATAATTAATTTAAAAACATCAATAATCAATAAATGGGTGGTCAATAGTTAAACCAAAATGGCAGAATAAATAAATAATAAATAGCGCCGCAGACGAATTTTTTTGTGAGACATAGTAAAAAGTCGTGATGCGGTTTGGTTAATTTGAAAGTGCATGTAATACTTTGCACGATAATAGGTATGTAAGAAAAATGTTTTACAAAATAGCAATAAAAAATAGCGCCACATGCATTTTTTTATGAAACAATTGTATTTTGATGGATTTTCATAAAAATTTATGATATGATGAGAAAATTTGTGGTAATAATGTGATTTTTTGTGAAGTTTTATCATTTAGAATGAAAAATTATATCTATCTATACCCTCACGCCACGTCTCTTGCAGGGTAGGCAGAGAGGACAGAGCGCCGAACAGCCCTATCCTTACACACACTCCTAGCTTCCGACACATTCATGCAATTTGTCATACACGCTCTCCGATTCCTTTTACTCAAAACGCGTCCATCCTTGAGGATCTGGTCGACATGATCGGACCAGGTCAGTCTCGGGCGGCCGCATTTCCACACCCCTCTTCGCTCACTCAAATATATATTTTTTGTTATCCTGTCATCATTCATTCTCTCAACATGCCCAAACCATCTTAGTTTAGCATTTATTCTAGTCACAACACCAGTCTTGCAGTCACTCATTTCCCTTCAAATTATATACCTATTCCAATCTCTAGGCGAGGTGGGGGGGCAGCTGCCCCTCTAAAGACACCCATGCTATCATTTACTATTAAATCCCTTCAAAATGTATGGCTTTCCAAAATCGACCGACTATTGTGTATGAATCTAAATTTCCCAAGGCTTCCCCACCAAGACAACGGCAGTATTAATAATGTAGGCCCACACGTAGTCAAGGTCTCTTTATTTATTCACGATACGGCACACACCCCAGTTATGAAATAACACTTTCCACACTCGTGCACGCATACTTCATACTACAAGTAAGCTGTTATGTAATATGGATAGTACAATCAAGTTATAGTTTATTACGACTTTGAATATTTTTCAGATAGTTTGAAGGTCTGTATCAAATAATAAGATTTTCCTCGACTTACTGTCTTGAAAACTACTATGAAAACCACTGATTAATTTGAATAATATAATAGGTTCAATATCTTGTGGGCACCATTATTATCATAGGATGTACGTAGGAGTAGGTTGGGACTCTTACAAGACTCCTGAGGGAACTCCTACGATGGGATAATCTGATAGGTTTCAGAGGAAATGGAATACAAAAGCCTTTTGTATTTGCATTCAAAGGTCTACTTCTTATTACGTCATAAATATGACGAATAACGAATTCTCTACTAATAGTTCTTGTTATTTTTATCGCGACCAAAGTTTTTTTTACAGAGAGGCCAAAATGACGTCTATTGAATATGACAAGACATGTGAGTGGGCACACATCAACGATTACTTTTTAAAACCTAGAACTTTTTTTAGATAATGTGTAGGTAGACCTGGTGAGTGGTGATTTCAGTAATACGGTATCTGGATCTATATCTGGGGTTGAACCCCCCAAAACTCCGTTACAATTTATGTATAGTGTGATACGAACATCTACCGGACATATTTAAGAGTGATATGAGATGAGAGTTGTCAATTCAATATTCTAGTAGCATGTATTAGCAGAAGCCTCTTTCGTTTAGGGATTACACGTATTATAGGATCTCCTACCATAACATCGACATGACCCTCTGTCATTCACGTGGAAATTTACCTATTGGGTGAGAAGAAATATTACCTATTGATACTTACCTAGTTATTGCTTAAATATAACTTTTTCATGACAAAGAATAAGTACGGAACATATATCTCCATTCAAAGCGACCAGTTTCTCATGTTTTCATTAACAATTATAATATTCTGATGTATTTAAAATGGGTCCGACATCGACATCCTGAAATCAACATTGCTTGTTATTGAATGAATATTGATTCATAAACAGTCGACATTGAAATTGATATGAAATGCCATATAGAAATGATACGAACACTTAGCTTTTGCAGAACACTAAAAAAAATATGAAACAATGGGATAGTTATAATCGATGCCAGTCAGAGTATTAAGGGCTCCAATCAGCATTTCGTTCTGTTAATTAAAGATACCAATTCGTGGAAAATGGATACAAAAACATTTATAAGAAAGTGTGATAATATGCAATAAATAGGTCCGGGAGTGGTGCGGCGTAACTCAAGACCCATACATACTTTATAACGACAGTAATTTGCTCCCGTAGTATTTTGTAAACACCACCTCACTCTTAAAACTCTCTCCAAAAACGATGTCACGCGAAACTAACGTGAGTTAAAATTTTCATATAAACGCTAGGGGGGAGGGGGCTTCTCGCAAATGCTACTTCGTGAGATTCTGGATCGATTTTTGAGTGTGTTTTGACTCCAGGTTCCCATTCAGCATTTCGTCAAAAGATTTATCGGTAAGATAAATCCTAACAACATATTCACATCTCTCTTAAGTTTAATACTCCAACATTTATTGTCTCGCAGGCAGTTAAAACTTGTCCCAAAGCACACATTGTATAGATCAAGTGGGCGGTGTTCTATGTAGCATTTGGCAATGATACATCAGAGTTGTACACTGTATCCAGTACGATATGCACTATTAGATAACTCTACAATCTGAAAGGTTACAGTATGACTGGATAGTAACTACCATGAGCGTCGCCAGCCTCGGAGCTATGGGGTTTACGGTAAGTTCGTCTAAAATGAATATCGTCTAAAATAAATATCGTCTAAAATAAATTCGTCTAAAATGAATATCGTCTAAAATAAATTCGTCTAAAATCAATTCGTCTAAAATGAATATCGTCTAAAATCAATTCGTCTAATTATCAATTCGTCTAATGATCAATAAGTCTAATTATCAATTCGTCTAAAATCAATTCCGCCAAAATCAATTTGCCTAACGATCAATTCGTCGATTTTAGACGAATTGCTTTTAGACGAACTTACCGGACCAAAAATTTAGTATAGCATGAAAAACGCGTAAATAGCGCCGCAGACGAAATGTTTTTGTGAGACATTGTGAATAAGGTCGTGATGTGGTAAACAAATAAATAAAAACTTTATTACACATATAAATAAACATGTAAAGGGCGGATTTATCGCCTGGTAGCGATATCTGCCAATCAGCCCAAATTGGTTTATTTGAAAATGTGTATATTTTGCACAACAATAAAAATAAAAAAAAATAAAAAAAGGTTTTTCATAAAAAAACAATAAAAAACAGTGCAGCAGGCAATTTTTTATGAAACACTCGTATTTTGATGGATTTTCAAACTTTTATTTTCAATAATTTATGATATGTTAAAAAAAAGTGCGGTTATAATGCGATTTAGTATGAAAAAATATACCTATTCCAATCTCTAGGGGGGGGCTCCTGCCCCCCTGACGACGCCCATGGTAACTACCATAGTCTCGTCTGTCAGAAGGGAGATTGGCCTCTGTGTGTGACATTACATAACTACAATATGCATTCAGGAGGAAAATCGATTCACTAGCCATGAGCTGTGCTGTGATATACATCCTACATACATATACTCTATCATCATACTTATACATTCAGAGTTATGTAATACCTACTTCGATGTATGCACATAGATGGGGTTGTATAATTGTTCACTGTTAACCCTCTCAGACCCTACCAGAATATAATAGAGGGGTCATAGAATTTTTTTGTCTATGGATTTAATATCTATATATTTTTATATGAATTTAGAACAAAATATTTTTTTTTGCGTTTTTTCCGTTTAGGACTTCGCCCCATGCCCTCCACGGAGGACACTGGTAGTTCTTTACTGGTAAAACATATTTAGTTATAGACAATAAACATTCTATAATAAGTTTACCATGGATTAAATATAAGACTTTGCTTCAAATGAATTTTATTTGTTTTTGCGTTCTGTCCTCCAGGAAGGACACTGGTAGTGAGAGGGTTAAGTACAGAGAAGTACAGGATTATTGCAAACAACCGCACCGGGCATTTTTTTTACAAACCTTCGTTATTACTAGGGTCGATGGTTGGAACTGTTGGAAGAGATTGCCTATAGGCTATAGGCACCATAATCAATATGAATCCACCCATCTTATATACTTATTATGTGTACTAATAAAATGTTTATTTATTAATTTTTATTAATTAGTTGTGGTTTTCGAAGTTGGGCATAAAATCTCACAACGTAAAGCCTTTGAAGAGTCGTTTGTAAATACATGTAAATACACATTCACCCATACATGAAAGATAAAATATGTAGTTAGGTACACTTTACGCTACATAAAAAAATATACTACATCCATGCCAACCAACCTCAAACTGGGATCTCGGAAGTGGGTATACATTCTTAAGATAAAATAAAGCAGTAAAAGTTTTCATCCCAGAAGTAGGTATAATGCCAGGTACTTTAATTAAATGCTGATCTGAGTGTAAGGGGTTTAGGTCAGCATTTGACTCTTATTATCGACGACCACTCGGAGAAAGCTGGCCCAAAATTTGTCTAAAATTGACTAAATTTGACGAGTCCACGTGCCTGAAAATGGCCTAGGGACGATTCAGAACAATAAACAACAACAATAAACAATAAACTTAAACTAACCGGATCAAACTACTATATCTAACATCTTCTCATTCCGTATTTAGGTCAAAGAAAACAACTCCCCTAAACACAACTAACTTGTTTTTCGTTTTAGTTCTTGGGGCGTCTCTACTGATATTATGTACGAGTATGTAAGATATGTTTTTATTATGTGATTATTAGCTAAGTCTATACAGATCTGTTTAATGCGCATATATAAAACCAACATAAAACTGAAACTGTATCATATTAGCATTTACTACATATTATAATACTTATACTACGAGTATATCTACGAGTATATAATAATTTGCTGAGTATCTATTCTGAAAATATTAAATAAATAAATAAATCTTTATTGGCCAGAGAAAATATGCATAGTTACTAAAACAAGACAATTACATATAGTGTGCCAAAAGGCGGACTTATTGCAAAACCAATATCTTACAGTCAACCCGAAATATTCTTGCTTTTAAGGCTTGAGACCCAACTATGACTTCACGGTCATTTCCCACGGGGCGTTAAGGTTCGAAATCGCATGATAAAATGTAAAAAAATAGCGTTTTTTTTAAACTGTTTGGGGTTAATTTCGCTTCATTCAAAAAAGCTTTTACGGTCATTCACTAGATTTTATATACTTAGTCAATATGAAAAATAATTTTATCTTTGTGACTTTCGGAAAAAAAAACTCTATCTTTCGAAAAAAAATTCAGAGGTGTTTTTCACAATTCTTTTTGAGAAATCTATACAAGATAAAATCAATATTGTACGGTCATTCCCTAGATGTACCTACTCAATTTTTTCCAAGCATATTTAGTAAGGTTGTCGAGATATGAGGTCTCGAAAATTTCATTTTTTTTTAAATGACAATATGCCTACTAAATAGCGTGTTCCGTATATCCTATAGTAATGTTACCAATTTCAGACAGTCCGTCAATAAAGAGATAGTGTTGAATTAACTTAGAACTACAATTTTTTGTGCTTGCAAAAATGAAAATATTTGGGTTTGTGCATACAGGTCAAGAGCCTTAAAAAAAACAATACAAAAATTTACTTGTTTTATAGGGTAACCATACGATTCTATCTGCCGAAGTATCATTATTTTGTGGAATGAAATTGGTGCTATGTGTGTGTAAAGCATGGTCAGCTCATATTAATGTAACTAGTAAAATCTATTGGTATGTATTTATGTTATGTTTGTATGTATGTGTGTATTTAGAAATAGAAATTGCTCGTAGTACCTACTTGCTTAAATTTGTTGTATTCATAATTTCGGATTTTGAAACGACTGAATTCGTTCCATTTTCGAATAAGTACATATATGAATAACAGTTACAATTTAAAAAAAAACTAGCATAAATACAAAACAGGCTATAAATTAGTGTGTTACTCCTCTGATATACTTAACCAATACTCGTGTTCCGTGAAGGATCATAACAACAGTGAAACAATAAAAATATCTTTTACAATTACCTAAGTACTAACCTACATAATCTTCCTTCTAGGTTGTTAGGGTGTTGCTGCGTGTACGCGTTGATTGTCTCGAGCTTTCGACAGCGATACTGCTGCCATCTTCAGGATGAAGTAGTTTTTCTATGTAAACGTCCGTCGAGTCATCAGTAATTTACTGCCGCAGCGTGAGCAGTGGTGTGTTGAAAGGGTGAAGGTATTGTGATGTCGAAAGCTCGAGACAATCAACATACTCGCAGCCAACACCCGAACAACCAGAAGGAAGAGTATATATACCATGCTGCGAAAACCTACAACATCATTTTAACCTACATAACTTTAACACGTTATAAAACGCAATATAACAAACAACAATGACAATTGTCATAACCATTAAGAAAAAACGTAAATGAAATTCTCATCTCAGTCACAGCATGTTTTTTTAAACAATGAAAATAAAACTAATTGAGTTTTTTCCTTTTGAATAATTCACTTAATTAAAAGACACGTTAAAATGGAAATTGTGGGGAGAGCCTAATAAAAATAAACTAGCAGTTCCTAATTTTCCCACCACAGCGCAATGTGCAAGTATTTTTTTACTGTTCATCTCAAACCAATCATTGATTGGTCACCACCATGGATGTATAATACTTCTAGTAAACTGGATTCATCTCTTGGCCGACTATTGTAGTTCTAGGGGAAATGGCCAGTTAGGCAAAAGAAGCAAAATGGAGGATTTTCCATACTAAACGGGCTATAGAAACTGCGGTTTTCACATGGAGTTTTGGTTTTCACTGTTTATATTTTAACTGAAAATGAATTATAGACATCATATTGACATAATTATAGGACCAAGGGATGTAAATACTCCGTTAATCAGGATTTATAAGCAATTTCTTTAACAAAGGAAACGGCACACGATGGAAGTAAATTAAATTACATTTATTTTATTGTCATTAATTACAACATAAATTAAACATTGCACGAAAATTCATAAATACATACACATTAGCTTTAAATGACAAAAAATATGAAAAAATAAATTCCTACATAATAAATGATATATTTAAAACGTCTTCACATCCGTGATATTCAATATCATAATTAGTGATAGGAAACTACTGAAAACACATTTTTTCTCATTTTTTTTTCTTAAGCGATGCATAAGGTTTAATTCTTAAAGGAAAATCTGAAAAAAAGAATAAGAAAAATAAATAAAACTAATTTAATTTACTTCCACCGTGTGCCGTTTCCTGTGTTATAAAATTGCTGATAAATTCTGATTAACGGACTATTTACATCCCTTGGTCCTATAATTATGTCAATACGATGTCTATAATTCATTTTCAGTTAAAATATAAACAGTGAAAACCAAAAATCCATGTGAAAACCGCAGTTTCATATAGCCCGTTTAGTATGGAAAATCCTCCATTTTGCTTCTTTTGCCTAACTGGCCATTTTCCCTAGAACCGACCAGAATGTATAGACAAACACCTATGTTCTTCATCCAGTTTACTAGTATTATAAATCCATGGTCACCACACTACTCAATTTTAACCTATGGAATGAGTATAAGTATTTAAAAATATTCGAAATTTAAATTGGTTCGCGGTTTAAAGATCCACTGTTTTAAATTGTTGTATAGATTTCAAGATTTGTATGACAATATATGTTAAATTGTTATGGTCATGTTTCTGTGTAACTTTTTACAATATACTGACTGCGTATTACTTAATTATTATATTTTGGTTAAATTTTAGTTTAGTACCATCGTAAACCATTATTGTAAAATGAAAACTAAATGTTTATTGTATTTCAGCCCGTGTGGATAATGATTTAGGCCATGCGATACGAAAATTAAACAACTTAACCTTTATAGCTTAGCTGGTGTAGTGTGCAAGAGGGTGTAAACAAAATTCATTTAGTTAACATGAGGAATAAATGCAAAATGAGGAACTATTTCAAAGTTAGCTGAAAGACATCGCGATAAGCTTGGCTTAGTAAGATTTAGATTCAGTTACCTTTTGAAGTATTAAATATTGTATGGGAATGTTTACTGAAAAGATGGTCTGTGCATGTTGTGAGAATGAATGATGATTGGGTGACTAGAATCTAGAATGATATTATAATATGAATGAAAGAAGAGGCGTAAGGAAGCGGGGCCATATGAGACTGATTTGGACAGATTATGTCGACCATCATTAAGGTCGGACGCGTTTTGAGTAAAAGAAATCGGAAAACATGAATGTGACAGAAGCATGGAGTATATAATATTAGGGTACAATGAAAATGTGAGGTACATTGTACCTGGATTGGTAACACGATCGACTGTGAAACCGGTAGACTTAAATTTTGTTCCCGATCCCGACCTTCTTCATTTCACGACAGAAGTATCTCTAGCTTACTGCGAAGCATACAATTTATTTCGATTTAATAAAAATTGGCTCTGGGTTCAATGCCGCATTTCGACATTTTAATTGAACCTTGAAGTAGGTATGTGCTGGCGAGCTATGTCCATACAATGGAAACTGTCCCGACTTCCTGATAGATGCAGTACCTAACCATTTTCCCAGCTTTTGGATGGTAGAGAAATGTTTTAGTACTAGAGAATCAGGGAGGTGTAATTTTAAAATATTATTTCTTTTCTTGAATAGCGTCGAATTTCAGGTGAAACTGGATCCCATTGATTGCAATCATGGACCAGAAACAACAGACGGCTCCATCGCCAGGACCTCCTCCCAAGTCCCCGAGGCAGACCAGGATGGGACCCGCTCCCTTCGCATCATTCGAAGACGTATCGGACGAGGTGAGAGTTAAAGTATGTATCTTCTCAACAAAAGTAACCTAAAAAATATATTATGATATTTCATTTAGAGCTCAATCACTCAATCGTTTCACTGCTTCTATGAAAAAATAGTGTTTTAAAGGAATTCTTTTTGTTTGGTCAGTATTTTAAATAAATTTTCGATAACATTCCAAATATAAACTATTTAGCGCGTTGTCAATACTCCTGAAACTTCTTACTAACTTGTAGTCCAACGAATAGCAAGAATGAATTTATTTAAATATTGGGGTACACAAAAACTGTTTTCTGCTTATTCACAATACAGAGTGACCTAGCAAGACAGATTTTTTGAAAAAAACATGAAACCATTTGTGATAACTGTTTTCTAATATACTGATCAAATAAAATGTACTTTTTAATGATTTATTTACATAGTACAATTTTACAATTTTATTTGCACCTAGATGAGTAGGTATATTGCAAATTAGTCCAGTATATGTAAAATAAATAAATATTATATTTTAGAGTATAAAATAATAGAGCTTATGGTAAGCAATGTGTTTGTGTAATTTTATGATAGAAGTAGTGATGTTTTCGCAAAATACTGAACGTACTGAAATTAGAACTGATTTTCAAATAATACTGAAAATAGAATATGAATTAGACGAATTAATGTGACGTATGTAGGTACTTGCAAAATAGATAAATATATTTTAATAAAATAGAGTTATTAACAAGGTAAGCGATGTGATTTGTTCTAATTTTGTGATAGAAGTAGTGATATGTTCGCATTTCGCATAAATACTGAACGTACTAAAATTAGCACTGATTTTCAATAAATACTGAAAATTAAGTAAGCATAATTTTTATTTTTTATTTTATTTTATTTTATTTTATTTTATAACACAACAGCTTATAACATTTATAATATATACAGAGATAATAAAATACTTAAAGCCTATTATAGTGTTACCTTATTAATAATATATATAATTAGTTAAGTAAAGTGATTCATATAAATGTAATTATCGATTAATAATCAATAGTGAGCATTGGGAAGGGGATGAGGATAGGAGAGAGGAAGGGTTACATTCTTATAAAAAAATAATATAATATGTGTTCTTATAACATAATATAATATAATATAGTATACCAAACGTATTTATAAAAAAAATATTTAAAACTAATAATTTGCAATCTACTTTCAATAATATAATATACTATTAGGTATTCTATGTGCAGGTAGTTCAATGTTATTTATTTTCATTTTTATTTTTATAGGGGTGATGTGTGTAAGATTTTATTGACCGAGTTGATGAATGTGTTTCTACTAGTATTGAAGATATCTAAATTATTGAAGGAAGTGTTATATGTTTCGTAAATTCTATTAAGTACTGTGTTTCGAATGTAGTTTGTGTTATGTGTTTTTATGTGAAACAGAGCTTGTGTGCGCGTATTTCTTTGAGGGATTCTAAGTTTTATTGTAGAGTTCATGTATTGCGAGTCTATGTTGTTGTGAGTTATGTCATGAAGAAGTCGCATGTCAGCGGAGGTTCGCCTTTTTTCTAAGTTGGGTATCGCGTGAAAGTTTGCAGATTCAGAATGGCTTTGAAATCGTACGTGGGCTTTGTAGTTCAGATATTTCAGTAGTTTGTTTTGTATTTTTTCTAGTCTTGCTTTGTATGTAATCTGATGAGGAGACCATAGTGTAGAGGCGAATTCTAATATGCTTCTGACATATGCGAAATAAACAGTTTTTACTGTGGAAACTTTCTTGAATGGTTGGCAATTTCTTATTGTGAAACCGAGCATTCTATTGGCCTTATCAATTATATGGTTCATATTGTGGTCTAGCTGCATCTTGCTGTCTAAGATGACACCGAGATCGCGGACTTTGTTGGTGTGTTCAATGTTTATGTTATCTATAGTGTAGTTATATTGTACGGGTCGGTGATTTCTTGTGAATGTAATTTTTGAACATTTGGCTATGTTCAAGAGTAGTTTATTGTTGGTGCAATATGTACTTAGTCTATCAAGGTCAGACTGTAGTTTCTGGCAATCAGATGAACTTTTAATGGGTAAAAGTATTTTCATGTCATCGGCATATGCTAAGAATTGGGAGTGTTCGAAACATGTGCCGATGTCATATATATAAATGTTGAATAGTAGAGGACCTAGGTGTGATCCTTGCGGGACTCCTGAAGATGCGACAGTGGATGCTGATCTATAACCGCTTATTACGACCGACTGACAGCGATTATGTATATACGATGTAAACCAACGGTACAGGTCACCATGTATGCCGACATGTTGTAATTTTAAAAGTAAGATCCGATGGTTTACCTTATCAAAAGCTTTTGAATAATCGGTATAGATAGTATCCACTTGAGTTCTTCTTTCCATTTCCTTGTAAACGAGATCGGTGAATTCTGTGAGATTGGATATTACTGATCTTTTTCTTAGAAATCCGTGTTGGGCTGAGGGGATGGATTTGCAAACAGTCGAATAAATCTGGTCGTAAATGATTAATTCGAACATCTTGCTGAAGACTGGGAGAATGGATATTGGGCGGTAGTTTTGTGCATTGCTCTTTGGGCCATTTTTGTGGATAGGAATGATGTTGGCTATTTTCCATACCTGCGGAAAGACGCCACCGGAGACAGAACGTGTGAAGATTTTGCATAACGGGTAAGATATAGTTTTACAACAATTGACGGCAAATATGGGTGGAATTAAGTCACTTCCAGGTCCTTTGTTAATATTTAGTTGTTTTAGGTATTTTTCGACTAGGTTTTTATCTATTTCTACAGTGGATATGTGATCAGTGTATAATGGGGAATTCTCTGACAAATTGTGATGGGGCTCTGATGTAGTATCTGTAACAAAAACGGACTTAAAATATTCCGAAAACATTTCGGCAATGCTTTGACCGCTCGTCGCGATTTCCCCGTTTAGGTGAATTTCGTTTGGTACGGAGTTCCCTTTCCTTCTGTTCTTGAGGTATCCCCAGATTCTTTTGGGATCGTTACTTATGTTAATCTCGGAACTTTCTATAAATTCATTGTAGCATTCTGTGTAAGCTTTCTTTTGCCGCGCACGTAGTAGGGAGAAGGTATGGTAATCAGCATCGTTTCGGTGTTTTTTCCACAGTTTGTGGAACCTGTTTTTTTCTTTTATTATGTTGATTAATGAAGGAGAAAACCATTTCGGGTATTTATGATGATTGTTAGTGAGTAGTTTGTTCGGTACGTATTTTTCTATCGAGTCATTGATGGTTTTGTAAAAGTTATTCACTGCAGTGTCTAGATTGTCCGAATTAAGAGTCTCGTCCCAGTCGATTGTCGATAATGAGTTATTTATTGCAGTGTAGTCTGCTTTCGTAAAAAAGTACACGCGTCGCGGTGCTTCACGTAGCATTTTGACTGAAACTGTGTCTAGAGATATTTCTAATGCTGGATGGTAGCTGTCTTCACCCACCAGGGGTTGTGAGGAATGAGATATGGAGACGTCGGTATTTGAAAGAACCAAATCAAGTATGCGATTGTAATCATTAAGTATGTGGTTGTATTGGTTTAGGTTTGTGAGGGCAATGTTATCATATAGGTTTAATGTGTAAGTATCCATTATGTCGGGTGTGAGAAAGCAGTTCGGGAGTGATGGATTCCACGAGATGTGTGGGAGATTGAAGTCCCCGAGAACAATGAAAATATCGTCGGGGCGAGAGTTGATAATGTTAAAGAGTTTATCAGTAAAATTCGTAAAGAGTGAACTGTGGTTTTGGTTAGATGAAATGTAGGCGCATGCGATATGAATGTTTTTATTTGCCGTGGTGGATGAAGGTGGAATGGTGATCCAGACGCATTCTGAATCGGATTCCCAGTTAGGGTTGTGATATGCGCTTATCTTTGAGTTTATTGCAATCATGGCTCCACCGCCACGTATACTTCCCGTCAATGGTTGTACCCTGTCGTGTCGGAATACATTGTAGCGATTATCTACTAACTCGGAGTCTAGTATGCCATCAATCAACCAGGTCTCGCTTATTGCAATTATATCGAAACTATTTATTTGAACATTTTGAGAAAAATCAACCGTTTTTGTACGAAGTCCACGAGCATTTTGATAGTAGATGCTTAGCGAATTCATTTTGAAAGGTAACATAATAAAACATTGTTCATAAGGTTTGAATGCAGTATGTAAGTTGATAAGTAGAAATATGATACGGATTTAGAAAAGATCGATCTTAAGTGGAGTAAGATGTATACTCGCAATATACGAGTATATAATATATAGTTACATAAAGATATTGATACTAAGGTGGAACATGAGATATTTAATGATGAATGATTCTGGTGTAAGACGGAATACAAAAAAAAATATAGACAAATTGACACCACATGTGAATACAGTGTGGTGGTCGAATAATAATAATAATAATAGTGGAGGACTGTGATAGATTGTTTATTATACACAAAAAATAAATGTAAAGTGTTTTGGTTGCAATAAAAGTAATAATAATAATGCAGTTTAGGGACATAGTTTCTAGAATAATAGTAATAAATTAGTGGTGTTATTTGTTTTGATGTAATAGGTGGAGTGTATTTAACACGTATCGCTATTATACTAACGACGCACAAATAAATGCCTAATGTTTCAATACTGTGCGATTTGTGATAGTGTAATAATGTAGTATGTGATGCTAGAAAGTATGTCTTAATGTTATTAATAGTAATATGAATGAGGGTAAGGGGGGTGGAGGTGGTGGGGTGATAGGGAATGCTCACTTGATTAGTGGTTTGATTATTTGCGATGTCCTGGAGAAGGGCATCGCAAATAATTACTAGACAAATTAATATTTGGTGCTTTTTGTGTGTTCTAGTTTTGTAATAATAGTACCGACTATTTTTTAAATAATACTGAACAAAGTGATATAAAAAAACACAATATGCGATTACATTTCAATAATCAAACTTTAAGCTTTAGAAAAAACCCTTATCGACTTAAGTCAAAATGTGCTTCAAAATATTACTTCGTGAATGCGTTTCAAACGTTTCTTTTCTTACAATAAACCAAGTTTGCAATAAGCTAAGAAATAAGGAGTTTAAGAATTATTTAAAAATAGTGCTGAGTTATTTCTTTTTCCACGTCCTCGGTTATTATATAAAGCGCTGACTTGCAACAAAGTTTCATGAATTAATTGAAAAAAGCTGTTGCGGAAAATGAAAAAGCTCGTGATAAAATAAGTTGAGTTAGTAGATTCTACTAATGGTCCCACATAACTTTTCATACGGATATAAAAATGATATTTGTTAAGTAATAATAAAAAATGCTTAAGACCGCATAAAAAATCACTCGATAGGCCGATAAGTAAATGTTGAACATTTTCGCCACAATTCTATTCGGAACACACAAAAAAATATGGTTCTCCCAAATTCCCAAAACATCAAGTAATTATCTCAACAGCGAAGGATGGACTTTCCTCCGGCTAATGACTGATCGTCGGCTGGTTTAATGTGATCACTTTACACTTAAGTACTTAACATTAACTTATTTCAGCATTATACGGGCTGTGCTATGAAAGCCGGTGTTACATTATACCAGCCGTTACATTAACCAGTCATAAGCCTGATGGAAAGTCCATCGTTGGGACAATAATATGGGATTCTTATGCCCAATCCCACCAACTTCCACCTAGGCAGGGAACCCCTAAGTAATTTCCATACAAACTACTGTATATGATCCCGAGAAAAACCGTGGTGCCACGAAAAAATCACACAGGAAAAATATCACGAGATTCAGAGATTTTTCCCGTGATATTTTTGCCTGTGTGATTTTGTCATGTAACATATTATGTGGTGTGTAAATATTTTGTAAAGAATGTAATTAGAGTTGAAGTGAAATGTAGCAATTTATCACCACACATACACGCCATTTGCAATAATGTCAATAATACGAGTAATACATGTTATTATATGATGATTTATTTATGTTACCTGCGAAACATACAATACGGGTATTCTGTTAAATGACTGGCCAATTTTTTAGCAACTCATCTTGTATCGTAATACGATTTCAACTGTCGACGGAAAGCTCATTACGATAGGCCGTTGCTATATTGTATGTACATTTATCAACGCAAGCAGATATAGATCATTGTAAGTGATAACTTAACAACTTATGAAGTAGGCAGGTTTTTTGATATATTCTTAAAAGATTATACCTATTAGCTCACTGTTTAATTTTAAAGTTATAAATACTTCTTTTTTTTGGTCTGTTGCGTAAATGTGAAACACATTTCATAATTTCGCTAACTGAGAAATTCGCAAACAAATGTAAATCGACTTACAGAAACTCATATTTATCGTTATTTAATAATCGCTACTAATATACTTCACAAAAACATATTATATGCGTATAATAGTAATGGTGGTAGGTGAATTATAAATCCTTGACTATTTCTTTTATATTTTTCGAGTCTCCTGTAGTCCTGTATGAGAAAGGTTTTCGTAAGACTTCCACAATATGTCTCCTTGTCTCCTTTTTAGATCTGACTATTTTTTGTATGTGGTTTTGTGTGATGATGTTAATTTGTAATTGATGAATTATGTGTAATGCACAATTGTTCGACTGTTTTTATTGATTGTTTTTTTTTTTGTGTGATTTCTGCAATATACTTTGTTCAAATGGCCTAAAGGCCGTATACGATTGTAAAATAAATAAAAATATGGTTTTCATATTTTTCAGCGATAGAGTTCTCCAATAGTACCTCAAATTGTTTGAGAAAAGATAAGGATACGTGTGTTTTTTTTATACACACACGGAATTTATTGGTTACCTATTATTGGGATGTACCGTGATGGTATAGCGGTAGTTGGGCTTAGTTGGCAGACATCGCAGCGCTGCGATTAGCTCGCCCTAGTGCACAAATATTATAGCATCTATTGCTTGTTATGTCAATATATTTCCGTATTTTATTTAAGTATAAATTAATGAAAGAGTGTTAGTAGGTGAATTATAAATCCTAGGCATGGCTGAGAATGACTGATGTCGTACATTGCTTGTAGCAATATGTAAATATGAGTGCGGATAGTGTTGTGTTGACATGAGCTTCTAATAATTGAATATTACTTGCATGATTAGGTGATTAGGCGCTCTAGCTCAAAGGATATTAGAGTTTGCATGTTTATAATGAGTACCTACCGCACACGGTAATCATATGTTAATTACATACATTGTAATCATTATAATCAACACTAGAAATTGATTATAATAAAATGCAAATATCTGTTCGCATTGATACTTGTCTCCCATACAATTATAAAGTTTCATACAAGTCTCACTTTCAAAATAGAACAATAACATATATTTGTAGTAAAATTTTCACAAGTAGTTTGTTCAGACGACTTAAAACTAACGGTTGTAGCTCACCACAAAATCAATACGTAAGGTCAATCGGTTGAGGGTGGTTCGATCCCCGATGCCGAATTACTCCACTTCACGATACAAGTTTGGTATTTATCAATAAACCCAGTTTCATTAAACAAATAAATACCGATTCCTTAAATGAACATTACACTAATAATATAGACATCCACTACAATAAGTAATACTCACTAGGGCGAGCTTATCGCTATACAAGAATCTCTTCCAGCTAACTCTTAACTTTTTGGGGTAATAATTGAACCTCTTAATGGGGTATTGAATTTGAATCTATGTTTGCGGTTTATGTTGTTTTGTTGTGATGTGTTAATTTTTAATTAGTTATTGTAATTGGGGATGCAGCAGGTGATTACTGTTTTATGTCTATTGTAACAAAATGTTTATTATGTGGTAGTCCTGTATGTTGCTATATTGAATAAAATAAATAAAAAAAAACTTAATAATCTATTACAAGCTCATTTAGTTCATTATGCATACAGTTGATAATAATAAACTACAAGAGTCTCTAGTTACAGAAAGCTCTCATGCATTAGGACTGATGCATGAAGAGAGACTGCTACATATACACATAGATCTACACCTAGTCAACTTGTCACCATCCACCATCATACTCCTGCCACCTCTTCTACCTCTTCTGTCTCTCTGCCCACCCTACTCCACTCTGCTTGCATTCCAATTCACATATCCTCTTCACAATGCAGCACATGAGTACCAGTACACCCCCTCAGCATATTATTGTAATTCTACACTATGACTTTCTCCTACACATTATTTTAAAAAGATTCTCTTCAATAGGAAACGCGTAACTATCATTCGAAGACTATTCTTGAATAGAAACGTTTTTAATTAATATTATGTATTTGGGTCCCCATGTACTAAATCGTGACACCCTTTTTCCATACCGTACTTTTCTTTAGTTTAGAATGTTATTAACAACAGTGGCGTATACAGTGATGTAAATGAAATGTAAAACAATTATATTATTTAAAAAACGTTATTTTAAAACATGGAAATTATCCAGGTTCATTACTTCACCCATTTTTCAAAAAAAAAATCGACTGCGGCGCTATTCTTTTTTGTACTTGTGTACACAATTTTAGTACCAACAAAAACTACCTTTTTCAGTCACTTTCACGGAAAAATTTCGCCTACGGCGCAATCATTGGATTTTAACTATACCTACCTACGTCTATGTTAAAAATTTTGCATTCTCCCCCCCCCCGCCAAGTCAAATACCAGAACGCCCCCCCCCCCGAAATGAAAACCTATATACGCCACTGATGCACAATGGTGATAATGAACGACAACTTCATTTAATAATATTAATTCTTGCCTCGGCAGCAATAAGATTTCCAAAAGATGGATGTATTTCTAATTATAAAGTGGATGATTGGAATAAAAAGAATGAATAGAAATAATATGACAAAAAAGAAGTCAATTAGCGCTCAACCTCTGCCACTTGTCTTCCACTCTCAACACACTTATACCTTCCTCTTCCTCTTACTCTATACACCTGTCCTTCAAAGTTCTCCAGTTCCCTCCCTTATTTTATCTACCTCTGCACTACCAGCAGGTAAATACTTATGTTCCTTATATACGTATCAGAGATTCTCAAATTATTTGTCGAAATGAAGTGATTTTTACCAAACATAATTTTGTACTATTAACGATGCTACTATGTATTTCATTTATGCCCAATCCCACCAACTTTTACCTGGGAAGGAGAGCCCTAACAAATTTCCATACAATGCACAGAGATAATATTCTATTTATTGAATAAAGAACATCAGATTGCGGCACCACTGCAGCCTAATTCCATATGAAATGCAACACGCAGCTCACCTGCTCTGAGCGGAGATATTTGAGCACCTAACGTAGGTGAGTTGCATGTTGCATTTCATATGGAATTAGGCTGTGGTGGTGCTGGAAGCTGATGTTCTTTATTCAATAAATAGAATATTATCTCTGTTTTTGTATGGAAATTTGTTAGAGCTCTCCTTCCCAGGTAAAAGTTGGTAGGATTGGGCATTAGTCAAGCTGTTCGGAAGTTATGTGCAAGTGACGTAATATGGTATGATTGATTGTATTGTTGGTACCCCTTACTGT
Organism: Ceraclea dissimilis; assembly: GCA_963576895.1. NCBI lineage: Eukaryota > Metazoa > Arthropoda > Insecta > Trichoptera > Leptoceridae > Ceraclea > Ceraclea dissimilis. Next base: position 800,063 of record OY756372.1, read on the forward strand.
CAAATCATTGTTAAAAGGGCTCTCTAAATTTCGTAATTTTATGACATTGCGTTATTCGCAAGTGAAGAATAACGCCAAATAAACGTACCTAGATACATAGCGAGCGAGTGCTAAAGAAAAAATATTGAGGTTATGATGGTTTTTCGGTGAACCGTAAAGAAAGAAAGCTGTCAACGCAACTTTTCCAAATACAATACGAGGTTTATAAGAATTATCGCAGCATTTCTTGTTTTTGGCTCACAAAGAACCCTCGTATTTTTCATATCGTTTCTCTAGCGCTGCTCTATAATATATTCGCCTTTATTTTTCACTTAAACTCCCTAATTTTTACAGCTCTTTTACAAGATTTGACACTAAGGGCTACCAACAATACAATAATGTAATATGTCACTTGCACATAACTTCCGAACAGCCAAATTATATTAGACTACCATACCATTTCATACCTGATGGCTAGAAACATTTATTACATATTTTTTGTCATGTGAATAAAAAAATAAAAGTGTTTCAGCCAGCTACTAATATCATGTAATCAATCTTATTGTTTTATCTATGGAATAAATCCATAGATTAAATTTATGCAAATCGTATTATGAGCACAAAATATCATAATATTTGATCAGCACGCACGCACCGTCCATAGAGTAGGTAATTTGAATATAAGATTGCCTTACATAGACTGTATTATAATATTCTGAAAGAAACAGTATTATATTTTTGTGGAGATATCTCTAAGTGTTGCTGCCAGGTATAATATAGAACGTCTGCTAACGTTTTATACATAATGATTCCTTGCAAATACGGATGAGAATCAGCCTATTACAGAATCATCGAATTATACTAACAAGACTTACCCAACTTGTGATAATGGGTACAAGAAATCGAAAACACATCGACTCGTCATTTGAGAAATAGAGTCAAATTCATCCCTTTTGGCTCGCGGTGGCAAAACGGTGAACTACATCGAACTACGAAAAAAAAAGAAAACTATGAAAAACGGTCGATCGCTGCGCTGGGACCACGCACCAAATAGGATGAATTCTACTCTAACAAGGTTATTTTGAGATTTTGACTTTTTGTGTGAAAATGTTTCTATCCCATAAAAATTACGAGCATAGTATGTCAAGAACAGATGGTCTCAGATTAATCTGGAACTAGAATTTTGTGTGCTGGCAACAATAACATTTCTATTGAAATTTACTGATTAAAGTCGGACGTCAAGCCTGTGACGGTCAAAGTGACTTTAAAAAAATATTGAAATTTTACAAGTGTTGACACCATAGTTGCCAAAAGGCTGCATACAGCGTCATAATTGATAACCATGTCTTTCTCCGCAGATTATAGGTACTAACAGTAACAATTTTCTTTCTAGTTTTCATACTATACGCCAAAAATTTTGCATACATATTAAAATAAAAAAAACATTGTGCATAAAATTTCGTGGTGATGAGTCATTCGACCAATTTTAAATTCTATGAAACTTATTTTATCGATGTAGAGTTTGCACTCCTTGATGAGCCCCCACGTTGGTGAGGTAGGTTGGATGGTTTGAGTAAAAGACATTGAATTGTGAGCGACTCCCTGCCGTAACGAGAACGTGATATTACTACCAACAAGTACCGAATACAGAGTACCGAATACCGAGTACTGAGTACTAACAAGCGTTCCTTATACAGCATCACATCACACATCGTAATATTGAGAATCAAGGGGGCATATGCACTGAGCAAAAATCGTTCTATTTTTGCTTCAACTTTTCAAATTTTGTATGAGAATGTTAGCGCTAAATAAGAATAACGTAAGCGACAAAGTGAGTTATACCTTTTTAGAAGAAACCTGGGAAGAAATTTATAAATATAAAACAGCCGATTTGTTAAGATTATAATTACCAGTATTTTGGCTAAATTATACTTTCATATCTGAAAAACTGAACAGATCCCATAAATTTTAGGGGTACTTTAGGAATATTTTTTTATTCAAGGAATTTCCAAATCCTGTAATTCTAAAACAGCCGATCTGTAGTCCATACTTTCATCTATCACTGTCTTCATTTTCAAGACGATTCCCCTAGTATTGGCTGAGTGCGATTCAGGGCGCCGAAGCCCAATGACAGCATACAGGACCTTAAGACTCAACACATCTTTTCATCATATTCGCGTATCTACATCCTACACTCACACTGTTACCTTAATGGTATTACGTAGGTGTATGTAAAGCTCACTTTACCTTTGCGATTTGTTTACGTAAGCAGCTTACGGAGCTTACGTGAAGATAGATCCAAACACGTTAATCCATACGTCCATCCATACTATATTACAAGATTGAAAATTACAATTTATCCTTTGTGAGAACATCGGAATTTTTCTACATGCCGTAGTTGAATGCGGCTTGCGGCAGATGGATGGACTGGAATTGGTGAATGTTACTTTAGTGTAAAGTGATCACATTAAGCCAGCCGACGATCAGTCATTCGCCTGATGGAAGGTCCATCCTTTGCTGTGTATCTGTTGAGATAAAACTACTTGTCATACTATATTATCTATTTCTCAAATATTTTTCACTATTTTAAATTGATGCCATGAGAAAATAGTTGAGCAGTGAATTTAGGATAATTTGGTGCATGTGCTATGCAAAATTTACACTGGCTTGCACCTGAGAGTTCTCCCGTGTAAAACTGATTCCTGGACATAGGCGACTTAGTATATCGTATGATTTACAATTACAATTATCCAATGTATTTCCACGGTCGTTCATCACAATTAAGAAAGAATTGAAGTGGTCGGTAGCCTGGTTGGTAACGCGCTCGACTGTTTATGGGCGCGAGTTCGATCCCCGATGCCGACCTACTCCAGTTCACAGCACAAGGTTTTCAAGCTTACTGTGAAGTGTACAAGGGTGTATTTGGGTTTATTTCAAAAACCCTGGTTCACTTTTTTTATATAAAAAATGTGACAAAATTGTGCTTGGAGGAGCTGCAAAATACATTTCTTTGTTCATCTTTTGTGTGTGTACATCTGCAAAATTGGCATAAAACTAAATTTGTATGGTTCCACTGATACTTTAAGATGCATGAATACACATAAAAAATCGTTTTATAGGAAAAAAATAGCTATATTCTACAATATTTACGCAAGATTTTTTTATGTAACTTTCGGAAAAATTACGTACATGAGAAGATTGCTTACCTATATATTATGTAAGTGGCCTTACGTTTGAATAAGATAATATATTTTACGTATCAAATGAGGAGTTGATTTTACATAAAAAAGTTTCGTATTTTGTAATAAGTAGCGTATAGCGTATTCAATAAATTTGTGGATTTTGTATAAAAAGTGATCGAAAGAGATTTTATTTATTTGTGAATTCCCTCAAATCTCATTTACATAATACAATATCGGTTTCTTTATCTGCATAATTTCAATCTGAAGCAGATCTTTTATTACGTATGAGTACACATTTGTTATGGATTCAGGCAGTTCCACCTATAAAAACTCAAATACCTTTTTTTATATATAAGAATCTGGGCTTGCATCAAACAAACCCATGGCACAGTGTGGAATACATCGCCAGCGCAGGGGTTTGAACCTGGCACTTCTCGCTTGAGAGACTGCCGCCTCAATCAACTGCGCCAACTCAAATCATTTACCAATACACTCATTTATTTTTTATAGCTAGTTTAGGGGACCACGCAAGCATTCCTTGCGACCAGATCTGTTACGACATCTTTCGATATCAGCTGATTGTCTTAGAACCTGTTTAAATTTCAAAAGGAAAGTTATAATTCACATCTCGCCCTCAAGACCCATGTAACTGATGTAACTCGCGGTCTCTTCTGATGCGAGAAGTCTTGCCTTTTCGAAGTTCATCAGCACTGGCCCTCCAAGAACGAGCAAGTGGGCCACAATTACAGAGGATGTGGATAGGTGTTTCGCCATCCTCTGAGAAAAATCTACAGAATGGGGTGCCTTGTGTTTCTAAAGTCAGCAGTGACCCATCAAGGGCTTATTCAAGATTTTTCTCTTTTCCCTAGACACTTCACAATAAGCTTGTGTTGTGAAATGCAGAATACATCTGTTTTACTTTTTTTATTAAAAAAAGGTTATGCTAGGCTTGCATACACAAACCCAAATACTTTCCTGCACACCTTGAACTAGGCAAAAAGCCTGTATCGCGAAGTGTGGAATACATATCCTGGCACCTCCCGCTTGACAGACTGATTGAGACCGCTTAAGACTGAGAGACTATTAATTTATATTTCGATGAAACAGCAAACAGTGCCCCCATCTCTCCATGCAACTGTCAGTTATAATAATACAACATTCATATTTCTATGCAGCCAACTTTATTTATTATTACTTACGGATGTCTTACATAGACTAAGATTTCTTGACTTCTAATGGCGCTGGATTTTTTTCTACAGTATAATTTTATTCCTACGTCTAGCAATATAAGGAAGAAGGCAACGCTCACTATTCAATATTCAATAGGATATTGGATGATATACAGCGGCGGGCTCAGGAACATAGACATTTTATTATCGTCTTCATATTCTTCGAAATCTTTATTATATTGTATAACTTATAAAGTGCGTACCAATCAAAATAAGATTTATAAAATTATTTCATAGTGCAACAAATTCAAAACACACTTTCTATAGAATTTAGATCAAAAAGTCAGTAAATAGCATGAACTGTTCATTTTCTGTTAAATTTAATATGTCAAATGAAATTATAAAACTACTTAAATAATAAAATAATAATTGGACCATTTTGGGCGCCGTTTAGCGATTAAATCACTTCAAGGGCACCTTACATTTTTCTTTTCACCATATAGGATCGTCACAAACAATTTAAAATGATAGATCAAATTACCACATAGAATCGTCACAAGAAAATATTAAAAATGAATCTAATCAGTTTTGACTAACTCCCGTCATTGGCTGACCATCAGTGACCGACCTGTAGGTACCCACAAAGAGGTGAGTCTTCAGCTATACTTACACAAATGTACTTACAACATTAAGGGCTTATATGCACTGAGCAAAAATCGTTCTATTTTTGCTTCATCTTTTTCTAATTTTGTATGATAATGTTAGTGCTCAGTAAGAATAACGTAAGCGATAATGTGAATTATACCTTTTTGAAAGAAACCTTGGAAGAAATTTAAAAATCTGAAACAGCAGATTTGTTAAGATTATAATTACCAATATTTTGGCTAAATTATACTTTTATATCTGAAAAATTGAACGGAAATTCTTCAGATCCCCTAAATATTAGGGGTGCTTTCGGAAGACTTTTTTATTCAAGGAATTTCTAAATCCTGTAATTCTAAAACAGCAGACCTGTAGTCCACACTTTCATCTATCACTGTTTACAGTTTCGAGACGATTCTCTCTGTATTGGCTGAAAACTAGCGGATATAGTAAACTATAATTTAGAAACTAGCGTTGCCCCTGTTCAGTACACTATCTTTATATTAAATTATTAGGTATAAGGTGAGGTAAGTAGCAGTAAAGTAATGCTTTTACTTCCTCGGATAGAATACTCGTATAAGCAATGAGCATGGCATGGCTAATTCAATGCCTGACCGGCCTTGCTCTGTGGTGAAGTACTGCGCTGAATACTAATCGAATTGTTTACAATGTTTAGATACTAGAGCATAGGTCCTCAAACTTATTTTGACCACCGCCCACAATGAGATGAAAAAATATCTAATCCCCCCCCCTCCATATTTTTAATGTAAACTCTACATTACCATATCTGAAACAGTTTTTGCAAATTGAGGAAACATATTTTAATTGATAAGAACAGCAAAATAGCGCCGCAGGCGAATTTTTCTACGAAACGATTAGGATTTGGTGGATTTTCGCAACATTTAAAAAAAGTTTGTGTCATATGACCAACAACCATGTGGTAATGAAGTATGGTTTTATTTCTGAGTTGTATCTTTCAACGAGGTATCTCATAGGTAAGAAAATTGGACTGTATTCTCCGACTCGTTGGTTTACGTTGTATGATGATTAAAAAAAAATTGTAGACAGGATTTGTCTTCCATCGCCCCCCTAGATCGCCTTAACGCCCCCTAATTTTCTCTGAGCCTTCTATCGCCCCCTTGAAAACCCCCAGCGCCCACAAGGGGGCGTTATCGCCCACTTTGAGAAAGACTGTACTAGAGATATAGCTTTAGAAAGAATAGAAATAAGTCATCGTAAAAAGAGCTTTTCAGGAACCATGCATATATTTTTAAATTAAAAATTTAATTAGGTAAAATTTAACAATAAACGTGTTTATAATAAAATAGTAATACAATTTTAAACTGTCATCTATATCAAATATACTCGTATGTTCAAAATTTCAAGGTGCTGGTACATTGGGAAGTCATTGAAATTTGAAGAGAACAATGTTGATGCGGACATCACTAACAACGGCAGATAAAGTAAAAAAAAAAGCGTGGAAATGTAATATGCGATAAATGAATGTGCACATAGAGAGTATAGAATGGACGCGTTTTGAGTAAAAGGAATCGGAGGGCGTGTATGACAGATTGCATGAATGTGACGGGGGCTAGGAGTGTGTGTAAGGATAGGGCTGTCTGGCGTTCTGTCCTCTCTGCCTACCTTACAAGGGATGTGGCGTAAGGGTATAGTTAGAGATAGATAGGACCTATTTGTCATCCTAAATCAGAAAGGTAACTCGATGGGAATCGTAATCTTAGAACCCTTGATCGCCTTTGCTGCCTACCCCGCAAGGGATGCGATGTAATGGGATCGAATAGAATCTCTTCTATAAAAAGATTTCAGTAATACTATTGCTTCGTAAAAGGAAACATTAAATTAATTCAATGTTCCTGTTTGTTAATAATTTAATTATAACATTAATTTATAATTAAGTATGTGTTACAGTTAAAGCGTTGGTTTAGTTAATGCATGCACTAACTAGCCAATGTATACATTGCCTGACACGTTCAGTTAATTAATTAATTAATTTATTTATTCATGGCACACAAACAGATATCACCCACATGTAAACACAAACTAAACAAAAAACAATACAGATCAAGTTCAAGCGATGCCCTATTACATGTGTACACAACTAGTCAATACAGATAAAACAATATTATAATGAGAGCTCAGGTAATTCGAAAAATGGTATGTCAACAGTCAGTGCAAAAAAAAGAAAAACAAAATGAAGTCAAGGTAATCAGTAACAATACGTAGTCAAAACAATGTTTAGTCAAATTATGGAAGTCAGGAATAAAATTGAAGCAAATTGAAGTATGCGTTCACAATCATTCTAATTTACGCTTTGGCTAGTTAGTGCATATGTTACAGTTAAAGCGTTCAGTTAGTCAATGCATGCATTAACTAGTCAATGTATACACTAGCTAATGCGTTCAGTTAATGTGTTAACAAATGATCAACTTTACGCTTTAACTAGTCAGTGTATGCATTTACGTACGGCACTAAGTAAAAGCTTGCACAAGCTTGCACAATGTTGACGAATATAAATTCGCCTTGCCACCTTTGGTAATATTCTCGCTACATCTAGCGATTAAAGATGAAGTTTTATATTATATATTATTTTATTTTTATAATATCTGCTGGTTTGTTGATTCTCTCAGTAAAGTGCAATTTCATTCAACTTGTTTATTTATCCAAAATATTTTTATAATCTACAAACCGTCATAAACACATCTTTTCAGATGTCTTTCTAGCGATATATTTAAAATGTTTCTCTACTTTGCGTCACCCGCCATCACCACTAGCAAGTAGCAACACTGATTTTATTTATATTTTTATTATGTTGCTGTGGCAAGTGAATTATCGAGAGAATTGTTTAATTCTGCCTTTTTGGATTAGCTAAACTCTGTAAGTAATTATACTTATATTATAAATGTGTGTAATTTAATTGTGTGTGTGTTTTGTGTTAAAATAATGCAATTAATACAGAGTGAACATCGTTTGGATTTGCACAATATATTTCTTTGGACGTTTCCGCCTTTGCAAACTATCAAAGTGGATTGTATTTGAAGAATTTTACGTTTCAATCACGGAATGTCTGGGGAACCATGCATTTTTTTTACACCTGTTTCATAAATGTCCAAAATATCGAACTAAAGTAACGACAATTACTTGAAATCAGTTTAATAAATCCCGATTTGGTCGTTTATTACAAATGTGTGGTTGGTCGCTTTCTGCAGTCCCCTTACCAGAAACTTCAACTATTTTACAGCGGTTCGCAACCAGTTGTTTCGTGAACATTGTTTAAAAAAGTTGTTATTATTTTGTATGTCAACAATTTATACACAATCGTTTTAAACAATTTTAATTACGTTTTCTAGGTATCTTCTTCTTCATCTGCCTTATCAGGTTACTCCGACATCTGTGATCTTTTGTACGAAAACTTCTGTCCTGCGCTGCCCGCCGGAGATAATCTTCACCCGTATCATTCTCTGGTATATATCTGTATATCTCTGTTTTAAATTCTACTCCTATAATTATTTTTAATCGTGTGTGTATATTTGAAATTTTATTTTAGTTTTACAACAGCAAAATTTTCAAGAATGAATAAAATTGAATCCATTTTTTTAGGAAAAAAAAAACACAGAGGACCAGATGGCAATGAAGGAGAATTTTTACCAGTGTATATCAAGGAAACCCTCAAAAAACAATTTCGAAGAAGTAAAAGCAGCCAAAAGTACTCTTGTACATTACTGGCTTCACAAACACGAATGTAATAACTATTAACTGTAAGGAAAAACTAATAAAAAGTAAATCGCCAAGATTTTTTTTGTTTAATTTATAATTTTACTTCTCTTGACCCATATTTTCCCAGCTACCCTCAAGAAGCAGCAAAGAAACCTATACATTTACATGTTACCACAAAAATTTGGTCTGAACACTCCTAATTTTAAACATAAAGGAGATGAATCGTTTTTCTGTAATAAAGTATATGCCATGGTGATATCAGCTCACCAGGACTAAAAGGTTTGTGAGCACTTCCACATTTTATAATGGCCGTCTGCAACTTTTTTCTAACAAGTGTTCATACTATTATTATTAACGTCCTTGGTTGACACATGGTTCACACTTTAGCAGATCCACTGCAGTCAATGCATGCATTGACTAGTGAATGTGTACATTCTCTAGTTAAAGTGTAAATTTTTATACGGAGTTTATACTTTGACTAAAATCATCAGTTAAAGCATACATTGACTAGTGAATGCATACATTAACGGCTGTGTAAGCTTTAACTGTAACACATACATTTACAAAGGAGATTCAGTCAAAGCGTGCAAAATGTCTTGAGCGGAGTGTAAAATGGCCGCCAATAGCGAACAGCTGTTATCCTAGACACACTATTGTCAGCTGTCAGTGAGTTACGACTATGTTTGATTTATTTTATATTTCTTAGCAGGATTACCTCAACAAATACACCGTTTTCGAACACAACTCTCATATTAATCTAGAACTATTCTATTCTATTCTATACCCTCACGCCACCTCCCTTGCGGGGTAGGCAGAGAGAACGGATCGCCAGACTTTCCTATCCTGACACACACTTCGGGCTTCCGTCACATTCATGCAATTCCTCATACATACTCTCCGGTTACTTTTACTCAAAACACGTCCGTCCTTGAGTATCTGGTCAACATGGTCCAGCCATGTGGTTCTTGGACGGCCGCGTTTCCTTACACCTCCTCTTTCACCCAGGTAAATTTTCTTCGTCATTCTTTCATCGTTCATTCTCTCCACATGACCCAACCATCTCAACTTGTTCACTTTCATTTTATTCACAACATCCTTTTAACATTCACTCAACTCTCTAATCATTTCGTTCCTTATTCTATCTCTCAATGTTTTTCCACACATTCTTCTCAACGATCTCATCTCGACCGCATTTATACTTGATTCATCCTTCTTCAGCCATGTCCATGTCTCACTTGCATACATCAGTGTTGGTACCAGGATGGCGTTGTGCACCAACAACTTTGCCTTTGTCGATACGTTGCGACTTTTCATTATTGGCCCAATTGCCCCATTCACCCTGGTACCTGCTAACTTTCTTCTTTCAATGTCACTTTCACACCGACCATCTTTTGTAAACAAGCTTCCCAGATACACATACTCATCGACTTGCTCCAAGCATTCATTACCAACTTTAATCGCACAGTTCGTCCTTATCTCATCTCTTTCAAATACCATTACTTTCGTCTTGTTGACATTCATCCTCATCCCATTTCTTTCGCAGCTACCATGCACACAGGATATAATTTCCTGTAACTCACTTTCGCTTTCAGCCATTAGTACCAAATCGTCCGCAAACATCAACGCACATACCCTCACTCCATTCAGGTCCACACCAACATCCATTTCTTTCAACGGACGCATACAGTTGTCGAAGAACAGATTGAACAACCAAGGAGACATGACGCAGCCTTGTTTTACTCCTTTTGTGAGGGTAAACCACCGTGAGAACGCACCGTTCACCCTGACACACGCAGAGCTCTCCGTATACAGCGATGCAAGTGCACGAACCAATTGGCTGCCCACCCCGTAGTCCGACAATACACGCCACATTCTTTCACGATCCACGCGATCATATGCTTTCTCCAGATCTACGAACGCACAGAACAACTTCTGGTGTTTATCCAAAAATTTCTCCGAGACCATTCGCAGGGAGAAGATCTGATCGGCGCACCCTCTTCCACTTAGAAATGCACCTTGAGCATCCCATACCTTACATTCCGTAATCTTTCTCACTCTTTCAATCAATACTTTCGCGTACAGTTTGCCCACAGAACTCAACAGGCTGATGGCCCGGTAACTACCACATTCCATCTTTGGGCCTTTCCCTTTATATAGAGGACATATGACAGCCCTCCTCCAGTCTTCCGGAGTGTAGCCATCCCTCCAACACAGGTTGAAAAGCTCCCAGCACCACTTGAGAGCACTCGAATCTAGAACACTCTTCGAAAATTCGTTTTCTTATATTAAAATAACCTATTGGTTGTTGTTTGTACTTGAACGAATCCACAATAGTTATTGCATGCATTGACTAGTGAATGTGTACACTCTTTAGTTGTAGCATTCATTTCTACACAGAGTTAATACTTTGACTAAAATCATCAGTTAATGCATACATTGACTAGTGAATGCATACATTGATGGGTGTTTAAGCTTTAACTGTAGCATATATGTATACAACCTTCCGCTAATTATGTAACTCGGTTTGAGCGCCGCCGTCTTGGCGTCGCGACGTCTCTTTGGTTGAATTATATGACAGGTGAAAATATATAATCAACTGTACTATAGAGGGTGTCGCGAAAGTCAATGTCAACATCTAGCTAGAGACCTGATAGACTACTGAGAAAAAACAATGTATCGTCACTCGAGAATAACAAAGGTTAAATAAAAAAACTTTATTAACCAAAAAACCTTTAAAATTAAAGGTGGACTTCTTTAAGGTTATAAAGGTGTTCTTACACGAGCAATTTTTCGAGCAATAATTGCGGCAACTTGTCAAAATCGTATTGATTAACATTATTTCGCAATAAAGAGCGAGTATTTCGGCAATATTTAAAGCGAGACAACGATATTGCGTGCAAACGAGAAAGAAAAATATCACGATGTCAGCGACACGAATTACTGAATATCCAATCGGTTCGGTCATTTTAGTCAAGAGAATCTTTTATGTTTATACAGGTACCGTACACACAGAATTCTGATTCCGATTGGGAGTAGTAGTACCTCACTGTGTTCTCATAATGAATATTAGAGGTCATTATTATAGTTTGTTAGTGAGTAAAACGAAATCTGGTATTTTTTACCCAAACTACGCCGGGCAGAAAAGTAAGGGTAATAGCATATTATTATGTCTTCAACATTCGCCTCATATAACACAACCCCCCTCTATCCTCTATCTCTCCCCCCACCCCGCAATCTTTCTCTCCTCCTTTCCTTTGTTCCTCTCACCTAGAAACCTCTGATTCTTAACCTTTTCCAAGAGCTTTTATTAGAATTCCTTAATACGGTCAGTATAATACTCAAAATACTGAACATACAAGCATCTTAATTGTTATAAAAAAGAAACTTTTATAGTGGAAAAAATCTAAGTCGTCGAAAATTTACATTCCCTAGATTGTAATGCAAATTATCAATACAAAAAAAAACTCGGAAACTTTCAGGAAACGAGTTGCTGTCTTTCGGAAAAAAGATCAGAGGTGTTTTGCACATTTCTTTTCGGGTAATCTATACAAGATAATATATAACAATTATTTTACGGTCATTCCCTAGATAAAGGTTCAATACATCTACCCTATTTTTCTCCAAAGCATATTTAGTAAGGTTGTTGAGATGTGAAGTCACCGGTTTTTTAAATTATGAAATGTCTTTCTTGGTAAACGTTCTTGGTAAAACGTAATTATTATAAATGGTCAGTAATAATTATAATACGATTTAATATACTGATGACCATTTTTCTATAATATACTGACCGCCTGACACGCCACCTGTCCCCAATCCACATGATCCCCGAGAGATTTGGTTACCTCATACTTCATTGTCACCTCTTAAATAATCCACGTAGCCCTAACGGGGAGACAAGGAGGCCTCGTTGTGGCTTTGAGGCCGCAATAAACCTTTCTCACAAGAATATCTATATTTCCTACAACTACAGATATGTAATATCTATCTACCTTGGGTAATACATTGATATTACATGCATTACATGTTACTATGGCCTTTGAATATTTTTTTATTATCCACTCGGAACAGTTTTATGCTATGCTTATGCCCCTTCCATCACAGAATTATGAAATTTATAGAACATTGGTAACATTCAAAACTAAAGAAATGTAAGAAGCCAGCGATATGGGGAGAGGGGGTCATTATTTAGTATACTGGAACTTAAGGCTCGCGACCCAACTATGACATCACGGTCATTCCCCACGGCATTAAGGTTTATAATCGCGTGAACAATCCCATGATAAAATGGTAAAAATAGCGTTTTTTTCCATTTTTTGGTATTAATTTCGCTTCAATCAAAAATCTTTAACGGTTATTCTCTAGATAAAGGTTCAATGTATCTACTCTATTTTTTCCAAAGCATATTTAGTAACGGTTGTCGAGATCTAAGGTCTCCCGTTTTAAGAAATTTTGTAGCTGTCAATATGCGTACTCTTAATACCTAAAAATACTTTTCCACACAATTTCCGCATACAAAAGTTGAACAACAATGAAACTTTCTATCGAATATTTTAATAAGAAAGTAGGTACTCTGATAATTTGAAATTATTTCCAAATTCAAAAACAATTCTTAACAAATAGTAATTACGAGCAGGTTTAATAATTTATTTTTATTTCATTTAAATTCCTTCTTTACAACAAAACTTTTTTCCGTGGGATGGGGAGAGAAAATTTCTTATCTCATAAAGTCAATAATACACGGTTCACTTTTAGGGAACAATTCCCCAATCAAAAGTGAAATCATCCAATGGTGAACCGTCTAAGCACAGAAGTGATGCGATCACCATACGAATTGTTGTACGTGTATGAGAGAATTCCCTGATTTATACTAGTGATCAATGCAAAAGTGAATCGTGCAATATTACCTTTATACTCTTACAACATCCAGGTTCACCATGGAAACATATGAAGATGAGTAACTTGCACGAGTTTTTCAACCTAATTTTAACCAAAATCGCTACTATACCATAATAGTCCGAGTGATAAAGGATTTTGGCTTGCATTAAGAGAAGTAGTTCTGATTTTCGGATATCATATTAAGGTCAGTCTTGTGGTTCAGAATCCAAATTTGCGACCACCCACCCTTGTGCGTTCACTAGGGCGAGCCAAAGACCGTCGAGATTCCGGCCGTTTTTAACAAAAGTAAAAAAAAATAGCGCCGCAGGCAATTTTAAGAAACAAGTATATTTTGATGGATTTTTATTTTCTAATTTTAGAAAATTTATGACATGATGAGAAAATGTGATTTTTGTGAGGTTTTATAATTGAGTATGGAAAAATATATACCTATTCCAATCTCTAGAGGGGAGGCGGCTGCCCTCCCATACGACGCCCATGCTTACTTGTATATACATATGTATATTTCTATAAGTGATAAAAATATAGTTAGAAAGTAGTCATGGCCATGCCATTGAAACTCAGTAAACAGATTTTCGTTACACGTGTCGCCGAAGAATGAAAAAATATTCTTCGAATGCCTTTACATGTTTTTGTTAAGCAATTATTGTCTAGTATATTTGTCTATAAATGAAAATAATAAAATGTCAGCTATTTTTAAACTTGTACAGCTATTTATTGACAAATTTATTGTATCGAAATATTTATTTATTCTTGGAATATCAGCTACAGAAATAAACGGAATAATATTATAAATAATTTGTTTCGTCAATGTAACTCTACAAAGTTTTCCCTGTAATCAAAATGATGATTTTTCGTTATAATTTCCCTATGGAATACAAAATCCTATTTTTCTTGCACGCATAGACAAATAATAATATCATTCCTATTTGCCTCATTTGAAAATTCAAATATTGTGAGAACGAATTCTGATATTATCTCTGACACCACAATTATGTTTCATCATTTTTTTAAAATTTTGTACTCGATTTTTAATTGCACAGTAGCAATTTAAGATGAAAATGCTCAATGTTATTATTATTATCGTTTGCTATCAGTCACTGAAAGGTGGCGTCGTCAGAAGATAAGAGAGTCAAAGATTTTTTGCTGTTACATCCAGGAGACACTAGAGAACAACATCCAAATCATCAAGCCATTGCAAGGCGTTTGGAGTGGCGTTATGTATGTCGGGTATATGCGCCAGAGAACGCTCTCAGAGGGCACGTCTCCACGATGTGCTGGATAGTCTGTATTGGTTCTCCATAGTCGCAGACATGCTCATTGTAATGTACTTGTGAAATATAGTATTCTTAGTTTTTTTTATCGTAAAAAAAACCTGCTGTATGTCCGATTCCCATATTGATAACTTTTCGCATGGATACAAAATTACTTTGAATTGCCATATTTAGAGTTGCCAACGTAAAAATAAAAAAAAATGCTTATACCTAATTATTGTGTACGACCACCGCCACCTTGACATTTCTCGCTTTCTCTAGCCATGATGTAGGATTAATACATAAAACGTTATAGATGAGGTTGCCGTCGCCGTCGCTAAGGAAATGTATGGAATAACAGCCCCTTAACAACGAGTATGACGGACCACGTATTATATTCTGTTAGAAGATTTGACAGGAGTGGAGGTCTTATTCGATCATTATGGTATGTTGCCAACTGTTACAGCACGGCTAAAGTACCTACTCCAGGAGGCGGTGGTACAATTCCTACGAGTCCACTTCACAGTTCGGAAAGAACATGAATAATTTCGAAAACCGTTGCCTATTTCATCCAATTTTTCACAAAAAAAGTCTAAGATTACGTGAACAAAATATGTCAAGGTCGCATTGTTACCCTGATTCTGAGTTCAGAGAGAGGTTTCGGTCCGAACTGTTTTACAAACAACCAATTTCAGACTATGCATTTCATAAGGTATATGGTTGGCCTACTAGTGCAGAAAACTGGGACGGTTTCAGGGTTAACATTGTTATGTAGTTGCCTATACATTTACGTATTAGCTGGGTCGCAGATAAGACTCTGATAAGATAAGGAAAATAATTTAAATTTGGATGCTTGAATAAACTTTGTATAATATTTTATAAACAACCCACATACTTGCGTAATTATAATTTCCTTTTGAAGGAAGTCGAATATTATTTGAGCCTAAGATATGAATGTCTTTGATATATTTTTCAATAAAAAAACGTGCTTGTTGTATGGTTAACTAAATAAGAAAATGGGTAACGTTCTATTAAAAAAACACTCTGCGCAAATTATTGTGATATTCAGAATAGGTGGCGAACCTCATTCCCGAATGCGTAAGTTGATTTACCAACACAAATGACCATCCTAAAAATTGATGAACTTTCAGTGCGGAATATGGAAAGCGTCGAATGGAAGTTTCACGAACACCTGATTTTACAGAACACTCGAAAAATATAAAAAATGGTGAGGTCTGCTCCGCAATCGGGAGATTCTACGGGGAATCAACAACCTATATTCTCGTCTATCACGAAGAAGTCGAAGCCTTCGTTATTATCTAAGCCATGACATACAAATAACATCACCATGGCAACCCCACTCTTATCGTGACGTTACCAACGTTACCTTGTCTCGTAAGGAACCTATATTGTCTTGTGACAAACACTTGGTCTACAGAATATTTTTACTCATACATTTCTTTCCATCTTTTGTGACGTCATCATCGCCAAATGTCACTTGGACCTGGCCTCCAGATTGAAGCTTGACGAGACCCTACCATAAATTCATCAATAAAATAATAGTTGGTATATATATATATATATCATATATTTAAACAACCCCCATACTGAAGTGACGTGTTTTAACAGTGCTCCACGATTTTTATATTTAACTCAAACATTTCTAAAATCTCTTTTTCTAAACCGTTAAAAATACATTCTGTACCTCAAGCTGAATATAAGTGATTCTGTTGATAGTGATAAAAATTACTGGGAAAGCCTAGAAATCCAATTAATAATTTTAAATTCAGTTAAATTTCATAAATTTTAAATCAATAATGCCAAACCCAGCGTGTGAGTCGTGCAGCAAAATGATCGCAGGAGATGGAGATAAATTTAAATGCGCCGAGTGCAAAGGGCATTTTCATCTACAGTGCGAAGGAATAGGGAAGAAGGTGTTCCGAAGACGCAACCAAGAACAACGCGCCCTAACTAGATGCAAGAGATGCACTACACCACCACCACCAGACCACACATCTCTGCAAACGTTAGGAGCAACACCTAAACACCAAACAACGAGCGAAACATCCACTGAAATACTCAATGAACTGAGGAGCATCAAACTCAGTATTAACACTATTTATACTGAGTTCCACGACTTCAGAAACTCCCTAAACTTTCACGCTGGCAGGATGGACGAGCTGGAGAAAAAGATGCAAGAATGCTTCGCGAAGGTCAACTCCATCAGTGCATTGGAGGAAAAAGTTTCACGTCTTTGGTCTGGGCACACAGAGAGGGAAAACAAAACCCACGAAGTTGAGCAACAATTAAAGTTGAACAACTTGGAAATCTCCGGAGTTCCCGAAGTTGACAATATGTCTGCAACGGAATCCTTTATCAACGTGGCCAAAGCAGTTGGAATTACCATTGCCCCCACTGATGTAGAATATGCGTCTCGAACGGCGCACAAATCAAAAACCGAAGATCGCCCCAAAACAATAATCGTAAAACTAAAAAACGTACTACTTAAAGACAAAATCTTGACAGCCATCAGAAGGAGAAAGGGACTTAAAGCTAATGAAATAGGACATAACACAAACAACAACATTTACATAAATGAGCATTTAACATCACATAATAAGAAGATTCTTCGAAAAACGAAGGAAGCTGCGAAAACAAACAATTTTTTATACGTGTGGACGAGACACTGCAGCATTTGCGTTCGTCGAAACAACCACTCTCCTGTGATGATGATACGAACAGAGGAAGACATACGGAAGATAGTCTGACGACCTACACTACCCCCAGCACACCTTGCACGAAACCAGCCCTTCTCCAGGACATCGCAAATAATCAAACCACTAATCAAGTGAGCATTCCCCATCACCCCACCACCTCCACCCCCCTTACCCTCATTCATATTACTATTAATAACATTAAGACATACTTTCTAGCATCACATACTACATTATTACACTATCACAAATCGCACAGTATTGAAACATTAGGCATTTATTTGTGCGTCGTTAGTATAATAGCGATACGTGTTAAATACACTCCACCTATTACATCAAAACAAATAACACCACTAATTTATTACTATTATTCTAGAAACTATGTCCCTAAACTGCATTATTATTATTATTACTTTTATTGCAACCAAAACACTTTACATTTATTTTTTGTGTATAATAAACAATCTATCACAGTCCTCTACCATTATTATTATTATTATTCGACCACCACACTGTATTCACATGTGGTGTCAATTTGTCTATATTTTTTTTTGTATTCCGTCTTACACCAGAATCATTCATCATTAAATATCTCATGTTCCACCTTAGTATCAATATCTTTATGTAACTATATATTATATACTCGTATATTGCGAGTATACATCTTACTCCACTTAAGATCGATCTTTTCTAAATCCGTATCATATTTCTACTTATCAACTTACATACTGCATTCAAACCTTATGAACAATGTTTTATTATGTTACCTTTCAAAATGAATTCGCTAAGCATCTACTATCAAAATGCTCGTGGACTTCGTACAAAAACGGTTGATTTTTCTCAAAATGTTCAAATAAATAGTTTCGATATAATTGCAATAAGCGAGACCTGGTTGATTGATGGCATACTAGACTCCGAGTTAGTAGATAATCGCTACAATGTATTTCGACACGACAGGGTACAACCATTGACGGGAAGTATACGTGGCGGTGGAGCCATGATTGCAATAAACTCAAAGATAAGCGCATATCACAACCCTAACTGGGAATCCGATTCAGAATGCGTCTGGATCACCATTCCACCTTCATCCACCACGGCAAATAAAAATATTCATATCGCATGCGCCTACATTTCATCTAACCAAAACCACAGTTCACTCTTTACGAATTTTACTGATAAACTCTTTAACATTATCAACTCTCGCCCCGACGATATTTTCATTGTTCTCGGGGACTTCAATCTCCCACACATCTCGTGGAATCCATCACTCCCGAACTGCTTTCTCACACCCGACATAATGGATACTTACACATTAAACCTATATGATAACATTGCCCTCACAAACCTAAACCAATACAACCACATACTTAATGATTACAATCGCATACTTGATTTGGTTCTTTCAAATACCGACGTCTCCATATCTCATTCCTCACAACCCCTGGTGGGTGAAGACAGCTACCATCCAGCATTAGAAATATCTCTAGACACAGTTTCAGTCAAAATGCTACGTGAAGCACCGCGACGCGTGTACTTTTTTACGAAAGCAGACTACACTGCAATAAATAACTCATTATCGACAATCGACTGGGACGAGACTCTTAATTCGGACAATCTAGACACTGCAGTGAATAACTTTTACAAAACCATCAATGACTCGATAGAAAAATACGTACCGAACAAACTACTCACTAACAATCATCATAAATACCCGAAATGGTTTTCTCCTTCATTAATCAACATAATAAAAGAAAAAAACAGGTTCCACAAACTGTGGAAAAAACACCGAAACGATGCTGATTACCATACCTTCTCCCTACTACGTGCGCGGCAAAAGAAAGCTTACACAGAATGCTACAATGAATTTATAGAAAGTTCCGAGATTAACATAAGTAACGATCCCAAAAGAATCTGGGGATACCTCAAGAACAGAAGGAAAGGGAACTCCGTACCAAACGAAATTCACCTAAACGGGGAAATCGCGACGAGCGGTCAAAGCATTGCCGAAATGTTTTCGGAATATTTTAAGTCCGTTTTTGTTACAGATACTACATCAGAGCCCCATCACAATCTGTCAGAGAATTCCCCATTATACACTGATCACATATCCACTGTAGAAATAGATAAAAACCTAGTCGAAAAATACCTAAAACAACTAAATATTAACAAAGGACCTGGAAGTGACTTAATTCCACCCATATTTGCCGTCAATTGTTGTAAAACTATATCTTACCCGTTATGCAAAATCTTCACACGTTCTGTCTCCGGTGGCGTCTTTCCGCAGGTATGGAAAATAGCCAACATCATTCCTATCCACAAAAATGGCCCAAAGAGCAATGCACAAAACTACCGCCCAATATCCATTCTCCCAGTCTTCAGCAAGATGTTCGAATTAATCATTTACGACCAGATTTATTCGACTGTTTGCAAATCCATCCCCTCAGCCCAACACGGATTTCTAAGAAAAAGATCGGTAATATCCAATCTCACAGAATTCACCGATCTCGTTTACAAGGAAATGGAAAGAAGAACTCAAGTGGATACTATCTATACCGATTATTCAAAAGCTTTTGATAAGGTAAACCATCGGATCTTACTTTTAAAATTACAACATGTCGGCATACATGGTGACCTGTACCGTTGGTTTACATCGTATATACATAATCGCTGTCAGTCGGTCGTAATAAGCGGTTATAGATCAGCATCCACTGTCGCATCTTCAGGAGTCCCGCAAGGATCACACCTAGGTCCTCTACTATTCAACATTTATATATATGACATCGGCACATGTTTCGAACACTCCCAATTCTTAGCATATGCCGATGACATGAAAATACTTTTACCCATTAAAAGTTCATCTGATTGCCAGAAACTACAGTCTGACCTTGATAGACTAAGTACATATTGCGCCAACAATAAACTACTCTTGAACATAGCCAAATGTTCAAAAATTACATTCACAAGAAATCACCGACCCGTACAATATAACTACACTATAGATAACATAAACATTGAACACACCAACAAAGTCCGCGATCTCGGTGTCATCTTAGACAGCAAGATGCAGCTAGACCACAATATGAACCATATAATTGATAAGGCCAATAGAATGCTCGGTTTCACAATAAGAAATTGCCAACCATTCAAGAAAGTTTCCACAGTAAAAACTGTTTATTTCGCATATGTCAGAAGCATATTAGAATTCGCCTCTACACTATGGTCTCCTCATCAGATTACATACAAAGCAAGACTAGAAAAAATACAAAACAAACTACTGAAATATCTGAACTACAAAGCCCACGTACGATTTCAAAGCCATTCTGAATCTGCAAACTTTCACGCGATACCCAACTTAGAAAAAAGGCGAACCTCCGCTGACATGCGACTTCTTCATGACATAACTCACAACAACATAGACTCGCAATACATGAACTCTACAATAAATCTTAGAATCCCTCAAAGAAATACGCGCACACAAGCTCTGTTTCACATAAAAACACATAACACAAACTACATTCGAAACACAGTACTTAATAGAATTTACGAAACATATAACACTTCCTTCAATAATTTAGATATCTTCAATACTAGTAGAAACACATTCATCAACTCGGTCAATAAAATCTTACACACATCACCCCTATAAAAATAAAAATGAAAATAAATAACATTGAATTACCTGCACATAGAATACCTAATATATTATATTATTGAAAGTAGATTGCAAATTATTAGTTTTAAATATTTTTTTATAAATACGTTTGGTATACTATATTATATTATATTATATTATAAGAACACATATTATATTATTTTTTTATAAGAATGTAACCCTTCCTCTCTCCTATCCTCATCCCCTTCCCAATGCTCACTATTGATTATTAATCGATAATTACATTTATATGAATCACTTTACTTAACTAATTATATATATATTAATAAGGTAACACTATAATAGGCTTTAAGTATTTTATTATCTCTGTATATATTATAAATGTTATAAGCTGTTGTGTTATAAAATAAAATAAAAATAAAAATAAAATAAAATATAGACGCTGGGTCTATAAGACCTTATTATAAGCACACAGTCACACCTTGCTTATTTAGATAAACTGTAATCAAACTCACTTACGTTACTCGTCTCCACTAAGAAACATCACTATGAACAAGATTGCACAACACGTAAACGTTATTGTTAGTAAATGGTGTTAGATTTCAAGTGAATAACCATTTGATCTCTTTTTAATTGCAGCAAGAGAGTCCTGAAGACAAGCCAATAATCCGTCTGCCAGACATCTCAGAGGACCCGCCATCCACCACCGGAGAAGTCAATCCATCTCCAACTAATCGACCTGTTCTGAACCGTCAAGTAGAAGCTGTCGTCGCAATGGAGAACATTGGACCCATTCATGGCACTCTCAATCTTCAAACACCATCAACACCTCGAATAGATATCTCCAGAGCGTCGAGTTCCAGTCATCATGATTCGCGGGATAGCTCACCAGAAAATGCAATCTTTGGAGATAAGGACACGGAGAGTAAGCTAGGATTAGGTTTCAGAGAAGATGGAACGGCTGATTTAAGATCATCTACTGAAGAATTGGCGTTTCTTGAACCAAACACAGCGACAACTGAAAAGGAAACATCCAAACAGCCTTCCAGGAGATCACCTCTTATGTTCAATAAAGATAATCCAGACCCGCATAGAAAAGATAGCCAGTGTTCAGATATCGTACTCTTATCCATATCTGGTAGAACTAGTAGATTGTCTAGCATAGGAAGTCAAGGTTCTGCTCACTCTAATGTTTCAGCTCATTCTAACGTAAGTCATTTATCAGGCTACAGCAATGTCAGCCATATATCTGGGCAAAGTAGATTGTCCGTTATATCCGGTGTGTCGAGATCACCTTCACCTCATAAAATGTTATTAGAGACTTCATTTTGTGGACCAAAACCTTTAGAAAACGAGGTGGGAGTTGTTGGGACTGATAAACACCAAACAGATATACTAGAACAAGTACTCTTGTCAAGAAAACACGACCCTAGAGAAGCGATCTTAGCTGAAGGAATATCAGTGACGAATACCAAGGAACAACCAAAAACAACCGTCACTCAAACACATACTCATGATAAGCTGACTCCGGGTCATCACGGTCAAAGTAAACCAATGAATCCTAGAAAGCAATCTATAGAATCAAATTCTGTTAGGCGTCTATCAATTGAATCGGCGAGTTTAAGAAAACAATCAATGGAAACGACTCCAGTTATTACATTGTTAACACTCGGCTCTAGTTACAAACATGACAAAAAACCTGAAGCGCAAAGTCATAATAATTCCAAAACACACTTGACTCCTAAGCCCGTGAGTAAATCTTCAAAAGGTAGTAAATCACAAACAAGTTCAAAACAAACATCAAGTAGTGAAGAACCTAATTATATAAGAATTAAATTAAAACCGGATCATATGTATGAAGATGAAGGAACATCAGAACAGTCATCTCAACAGGATAATTTACAAAAACCAGTCACTTTAAATCTTAACGATCGTGCTAAGAAAAATGCTCAACATTTCTCACAAATCGTACAACGTGAAGATAGTTTAAATAGGATAAGTCATTACGATAGTCATGATGCGGACACTTCATCATCTATTGTTAAAGCAAAGTCTTCTAGTACAACACCCACAGTTAGTCCAAAACTCGGAAGACGTTCTGCAACTAATAAAGAGAAGGATGGCAGTCGCACTCCATCACCAGCAATCACAGTCTCCAGAAAATCATCATTTTGTTCATTATTCAAATCTAAAGAAACCATCGTTAGTCCAGACTCTCCAACCGGTTCAACTACTAAAAAGAAAAACCCTTCTGGTAATTCTCACAATTCACGATCAAGAAGTAAAAGTAAGGAAAGGGATAAATCAGCTACGGGTACACCAACGTCTGCAGGAAAGCCAAAAAGTTCTGTTCTAGCCATATTTAAACCACGAAAGTCTAGCGCATCGGCATCACCAGTTGCCCGAGAGAGTTTACCCAATCTAGATGGTTGTCATAACATGGAATACAAGTACAGTTCAGAAGCCAAAAGTGTTCAAAGTTTAAGGACACCAGGCAGAGACAGATTAAAATATTACGATGCTCCCGTTGACGGATTTATTAGAATACCGCTTCACACTCCTTCTGACGAAGATGAAAAACCTATTGAATCTTCTCAAACAAAACCTGTCAGCAAGGAGAACCAACTACAACCACTAAAAATTGATCGTCCTAAAAGTGCTCCAAGCTCAAGTAGGCCTTCGGTGAGTCAACCAGCTGCATGTATGTCAGAAAAACATGGATACAAAAAAACGGCAACTGATTCTAAACAGGTTGTATTACCTGATGGGAGTATTAGGATTCCATTACACTCCCCGAGTGAGGATAGACTTGTTCGCTGTGATTTGATGTCTAAGGAAGAAGCTGAAGAGCTTAATAGAAGGTGTAGTAATATTACGACAAAAAAGGGAACATCCACGAAGTCTTCAAAATCAGACCAGTCATCAGAAGCTAGTTTTATTTCTTCAACAGATCTTTCAAAAACCGAAGAAAAATCACAAGACAAATCACAAGAAAAAGTAGAAGTTGTTTATCACATAAAAACCCCGAAGGACAATACTAACGGTGATCCAAAAAACTTTGAAGGGGATTCAAAAAACTCTGAGGACTTAGATGGTGTCAAAGCCATCAAAATCACCGCTGAAATAATAAATGCCAAGGATTTGAAAATTGGTGACGACGTAAAGGTAATTGATGATTTAAAAAAAACTCCAATAATTGAGCCGGAGATAGAATTAAAATGCGATGACGAAAAATTAAGCAATCAAGCTAAGAAGCATATCATTTTTACAACGAAAGTAGGAAGTAAAGAGCAAATATTTAGTATGCAGTTTAGTTTATCAAAAACAGATAGTCAATCCAGCCAAATGTCAGATAATAAAAGTCAAATCTCGGAGGAAAGTGTTATTGAAGTTCAAATAAGTGAAAAGCGTAGTGATGATAATATTGTTCAATGTTCCCCCGCTATAGAGAATAGAACTGAACCAGTGTGTGTTAAAAGAGACGAATTTCCAATTAACATTAGTGATAAAAGTTGTGAAAAAAATGATACATTCCAATATAATGAACCTTGTAAAAGAGTCGAGTCACGAGAAAGTGTTAAACTAGATAAGTGCGTCGAAAATAAACCCACAGAAAGTGTTCCAATTTGTGAGAAAACTGAAAATAATAGTAGACAAAATTCTAGAGAAACGCCTCTTGCTTTATGTAGAAAATCCGCTTTTTCCGAAAGTCTTAGTCCTAGAACTTCATTCAACGATGATAATGTCGTTGATTCTTCAGAATCTGAACGAGACTCCGAATTAGATTTTATTAGGAAAAAACAATTACAAGCGCTCGAGAAGGCTGGCATTCCAGAACCTGAAATTGTCGATCACGAAAGAAAAGGTCTTGTCCTTCAGCAAGAATCTTTCGATGATGAACTTCCATACGTACCGACGACATTACCATTAGAAAGATCAGTAGCGATCCCCATAGTGCCTGTTAAGCAACGCCAAACATTAGATATGAAAACATTTCCCATTGAAAGACCTCGGTCCACTACACCAATAGCACCTAGTTGTTTAGAAGAATATTGTTCTGATGAAGTGTACACTCCAGATTCAACCAAAGTAGAAAGATTAAAAATTAGTTTACCAGAAGACAAAACACCAAATAAAACTAAAACTAGACAAAGAACTAAATCTCCTCGGAGGATATCCACTGGATCCGGCTCAAAGACATGGACTGAATTCGCGGAACAAGGAATAGCTCATTCCGGAACGAGAAAAAGTTCTACGAGTCACGAATCGGATTCAGATCCAGCGCCTCCTTTACCTCCGAGAGCGCCAGTGCCAAAATCACAGTGGATTAACTTCGAGGAAATTCCCGAAAAGAGAAAACTTCCGAAAAGAATTCAAACCATACCTAGTCGTACTAATATAGAAGTCTCTAATGATGCTAATGTAGTTTACACTTATGTTAATCCTGAAGATTGCAAATGTGAGTGCCATGAATCAGGGAAAGATGGGGATGGCGGAGAGGCTGTAAGTCCGGAGAAGGAAGAAGACGAAGAACCGCTGTTGGATGATAGCGGAGAGACTGATGTGGTGGCCAACAATCGAACTCGTAGGATGAGAGCGGATAGCAAGAAGGACAGGCGAAGTCTTATTAGGTGAGTGAGTTCTTTAATTCTTACTTACTTTACGGGTCCGGACTCTAGACCTTGCCACTCCAATGTGCAGCGACAGATATCGCTTTGTGATTTGCCGTTTTTAAATCCTCCATATTGCATGCCATCCGCATCAGCGGGCACGACAGCAAATGCAAATCGTCCTGCAGCGCCCCACAGTCGCAACTCGCGTCATCTCCCTCGAGGAAGCCCCACCTCCGTTGGTTCACTCTGCACCTGGTCACCCCCACCCTCAGTCTGTTCAAGGTTTTCCAGGTTGGAAAGTCGAGGTTTTGCGCGGTGTTACTGCCCTCCGACGGCGCTATCCAAAGTCTGTCACCAAGTTCGAGCTTCCATTGGTCCTCTCTGTATTGTTTTATTGAGGTATCCAGATCAGTGGTTGTTTTCAGGAAGCTCTTTCTCGATGCCAATCTCTGTGTCGCCATCTCGTGGCCGTAGAGGGGGTGTCTGGTATCGTGGATTTGCTTGTGCCTCTCCGCGTCCGCCGCCGCCTTTCTCCTGATGTTAGGTGGAGCTATACCTATTATAGGGTATAGTTTGTGTACTGCTGTGGGTTTCAGGCAGCCGGACACTAGCCGTGCCATTTCATTTACAGCAACATCTACTTGTTTGGCATGTGTTGACATCTGCCAAACTGGGCAGGCATACTCGGCTGCGGAGACACACAGACCCAAGGCAGAGGTGCGGAGAACAGTTGGGGATGCTCCCCAGGATGTGCCGGTAAGTTTTCTCAGGATATTGTTTCTGGCTGAGACCTTCTGTTTGGTGTTGGAACAGTGTTGTTTGTACGAGAGTGTTCTGTCCAGAGTGACGCCAAGGTACTTAGGTGTCTGGCAGTTTTCTATCCTCTCGCCCTTCCATGTGACATTTAACTCTCTTCCTGCTTCCTTGTTTCGTAGGTGGAAAGCGCAGAGTTGCGTTTTGCTCGGATTTGGCTTAAGGTTATTCGCATCGTAGTATTGTCCAAGCGCATTGAGAGTTTGAGTGAGTCTTTTTTCTACTAGTTCAAAAGAGACCTCCTGGGCCGCCACTGCGGTGTCATCAGCGTAGATAAATTGCCTGGTCTCTATCGGTGTGGGTTGGTCATTCGTGTAGATATTATATAGGATTGGTGCTAGAACGCTCCCTTGTGGTAAGCCATTCTTTTGTGACCGCCACCTGCTATCCTTGCCCTGAAGTGTTACGTAAGTGTTACGAAGTGTTACGTTCTTTAATAATTCTTCTTTATCATCTTTTCTTAGACCTTGTGATCTGTTTGTTCGAGAAAACCCTCGTTCTTGGGAGGCAGAAGTCCAGCTGTCCCTCCATCGTTTTGGCGGTCTTCCGGGGAGCCGGTGACCAGCTGGGATTTCGTTGGCCTCTTCATTGCGTACTCGTTCCCTGAGGGTCCTCCCTGTGATTGTCCTTTAATAATTATTAGTAGTAACCTAAACAGGTATGCAGCAAAGGATGAACTTTCCATCGATCAGCAGCTAGCTTCCCAAATCACAAATTCCCAGATCATCCTCGACCGGGATTCAATCCCAGCACCTCTATTATAACGTATCGTAACACATCAATATCACAATACTGTAATTAGTGCCGCATGCATTTTTTAAACAAAATTGATTTCGATAGCAAATATCTAATTTCGAAAATTAATGATATGAAGAGAAAACGATGTGGTACATTTGCCATTTGGCAATAATGTGATTTTTGTAAGGTTTTGTGATTTATGTAGGTAATTTCTCTGGGGGTGGTGAGGGTTGGGGGGCAACTTCTAGCCCGCCCCCTGCCGGCAACCATGCGTCATACATCATTTCATTAGGTTCTTGACGTCTTCATCGATCAATTATCAGTTTGAAACATTAATTAATTACTTATATTGAATGTGGATATGAATAATGTCCTGCGTCCTTTACGTAAATTTCCCTCATTTATCAGGAATTATTATAAGAACGAAACACTGTTACAGACATATGACTCATACGGGTATAATTTGTCATACATAAATTAAACATGGATTTTTTTTTAAAATGAATCTGGGTTTATCGAAATAAACCCAAATACATCTTTGTACACTTCACAGAAAGCTTGAAAAGCTTGTGTTGTGAAGTGGAGTAGGTCAGATAAAGGTGCAATTTGTGTAGGATACGTGTTTAAGGGCTTGGCACCAAGAATGACGTCACAGTCATTTCCCACGGCATTAAGGTTCAAAATCGCGTGAACAATCGCACGATAAAATGGTAAAAATAGCGTTTTTCCATTAATTTGGGGTGAATTTTGCGTCTATCAAAAAACTATTACGGTTATTCCCTAGATTTTAATGCATTTTATCATTTCAAAAAAAAAAAATTACTCCGCGACTTTCGGGAAACGAGTTTCCGTCTTTCGGAAAAAAGATCAGAGGTGTTTTTCACATTTTTTTTGAGAAATCTAGTCAAGATATAAAAAATCTTTTACGGTTATACCCTAGATCAGCGGTTCCTAAATTGTGTTCCGCGGAACCCTAAGGTTCCGCGGAAGGGTCACAGGGGTTCCGAGAGTTTTCGAAGAATCACAGTATTACCACATCATTTTGTCATCATGTCATGAATTTTCTAACACTACTACATTGCTTGGTAAAAAAATTTCGCCTGCAGCGCTAATTAAACCTATCGTGTGTTTCATATTACTTCACCCATTTTTCTGAAAAAATTTCGCCTGCGGCGCATTATTCTGACCCTGATATATAATCTAAGATTGTATTTTACTAGCTGCGGCCCGTCGCTCATTTATAATTTCAAATGGCCCTTCATCCAAAAAGTTTGCCCAGAAGCCTGCTATGTAAAGGCACTTAGGTTCATTATTTCACACACATTCTATTTTCGCTATTTTCTTTGATTTATTTTTTATATAAGGAAAATAAATCAAACTATAGGTATTGGTATCGTGACTCTCTTTACTAAGTCCCAAAAAAAGTCGCCTGCGGCGCTATTCACACTCTTCATACCTCTAGGTCTTATTTGCATGTGACGACCTTCAGCCCCCCCCCCCCCAAAATTGAATCCTGGATCTGCCACTGTGTTAAAATGGAATTTTTGTCAATTTGCTTTTTGTTGTCGAGATAGGGTTCCACCAAAAAAGGTAGATCAATTAGGGTTCCGTAGCCAAAAAGAATTGGGAACCGCTGCCCTAGATAAATGTTCAATGCATCTACCATATTTTGTTTCAAAGCATATTTAGTAACGGTTGTCGAGATATAAGGTCTCCCGTTTATAGAAATTTTTGAAATGTCGGTATGCATACTCTTGAGAACAGGTTTATGTCTCGGAAACTATAGAAGTGAATCCTACCTGTCATCACCTACGGCCTAGAGACTATTACATTAACTGCCAATACAATACACAAACTAAAATGTGCACAAAGGTCCATGGAAAGACAAATGTTAGGCGTCTGCCTGAAAAATATAATAAGGAATGAGGAAATAAGGTGCAGAACAAAAGTCGTAGACATCATGGACCGGGTTTCTAAACAAAAATGGCAAAAATTCATGTTGCCAGACAGGGGTCAGAGCGATGGACACCCAGAGTTCTAAGATGGAGACTGTGGTATAAAAAAGAGGAGTAGGTCGGCCACAGAAAAGATTGGCCGACGATATTATCCCAGTCGCGGGTAGAAGATGGATCGCTAAAGCTCAGGATAGAGAAAAATGGAATATGTGTACTGGACTGTACTAGCGTGCAATTTCGGTGTAATTTCTTTACAAAACCTTAACAACATGTAATTGAGCAGGTAGCCATTGTAAGTAAGTAAGCAGGTAGTCACTTTACATAATTAATAATTATACCTAGTCACATGTATGTAGGGTAATTCTACGGTCGTACCGTATCGTACATGACCCTAGTAAATCAATACATTAGTAGATATTATTCTGAGGTAGTCTAGTATAGGTAGAAGTCCCTTTACTATAAAATACTTATTCATAGTACTGACTACATAATTTATATATGAGAAATAGGCTGTCCCTTGCATTCTCAATTTACTCACCCATGTATATTTTCTTATACTTCATATATTTTTTCATACTAAATGATAAAACCTAACAAAAAATCACATTACTACCACAAATTTTCTTAACATATCATAAAATTTCTAAAATTAATATGAAAATCCATCAGTTTCTTAAAAAAATTGCCTGCGGCGCTATTTTTTGTTACTTCTTTGTAAAAAACATTTTTCATACATATTATTGTGCAAAGTATTATATATATTTTTAAATAAACAAAACCAAAAACACGACCTTCTTCACTATGTCTCACAAAAAAATATTACCTGCGGCGCTATTTACGCGTATTTTACGCTATATCATTTTTTTAACCTTTATGCCCCCCGCCTAGCTACAAGACTGGAGACGCCCATGTTAACCCAGCCGTTCCGATTTCACTGCTAGACATAGGTCTCCCCTATGACTTTTCGCAGACTTCTGTCTTGAGCATGCTGCATTCATCTGCTTTCAGCGATTCGCCTCACATCATCAGACCATCTTGCTTAAAGCCTTCCTACGCTCCAACTACGAGTAATATTTAACTTTCTCAGTATTTATTCTTACACACACTTCTTGCTTCCGTCATATTTTTGCAAATCATCATACATACTGATGAATGTGTCGGAAGCATGCAGTGTCTGTAAGGATAAAGAAGTCTGGCGCTTCGACTCCTCTCTGTCTACCTCGTAAAGGACGCGGCATTAGCGAATAAAATATTATACATTCATTCTTCATCAATAGGTTTGAGATTAGGTGATTTTTCCCCAGCTTCGAAAACCTGTTTACTTTCAATTGAAAAAAATGCAGAAAGATTCTGACATCAAAAGTAATAGCTTCTATAACATTTGTTCACTGGGGCGAACTTCACGCGGTTCTGCGATCTTTGCCAGCAAAACTCATACCCCATGGTTTCCGAGAAAATGTTGATATAAATAAATAATTGTAAATGTTTAGTATATTTCATTGAAGCATATATTTTGTTGTTTTTAATATTTTATCATGCTTAGAGAGAGAAAACTTAGTGTCACATTGTAAGATGTGTTGTCTTGTTGTGGTATATGTAGTTGTACATATATTATTTTTTTGTTTGCATATTTGAGTTGAGAATTGATTTAGTGAATAATATTGTTTGAAATCGATTGTATTGATGGTATTGTTGTATTATAATGATATTGATTGTCTGTTTTTTGTTAATGGCTTATGGCCGTATATGAATAAATAAGAAAAAAAAATGCCGAATATGGTTGCTTGGAACTACCCTGTAGAATCTTTAGAGCGAAAAGGATATCGTCTCATAAAAATATTACAACCTATACCTACCAAAAAATACTACTCTTTTCTAACATTCCGTAGTTTTACAAGCTCTTTCGCTTCTCAAATATTGATAGAGCATCGGCGCTAGCAGCTGCCGTATCCAGTATAGAGTTTATAGTATAGGAAATATGCGTTGTTTTGAATTTGTTATAAGCGGAAGGGGTAGTGAGCGCAGTTATTCAAACATCTGAAAAAATATTCCAAATAAAAAACTACCCAATATGCATGGTTATAAATATTTTAGTACATTTGTATCTACAAACGTGTATTGGGGATAATCCTTTAAGGTTCGCCTAGACGAGCAACTGTTGTCGAAATGATTGCGCAATTAATTGCTCCGAGTTGCCGTAAATGCAAAATACTTAGAAAATGTTTAAAAATTCAACTAAATATTTTTTTAAACATAATAACACGATTTTACTATTATTTGAATCGAGGTTGTCTTTAGCCTGGTTGGTAACGCGCTCGACTGTTAATCCTGTGAGCGCGGGTTCGATCCTCGTCTTACTCCACTTCGCGACACAAGCTTTTCAAGCTTACTGCCAAGTGTACAAAGTTGTATTTGGGTTTATTTCGATAAACCCAAATTCATTTTTATAAAATAAAAATCACCTGAGCATCACCAGGTTAAGCTTGTGTTTAATGTAGATATGTAGCAGATGTTTCCCCTCACTCATTTTTTTACATAAATTATACAAACATACATCCCTCATGGGATAGTAGGAGTGTGAATAATTGTTCATGCCGCGTACAATATTTCAGTTTCATCGAGCTAAAGCAAAATTATACTTTAAAAAAACATAAAACATTTTTATTAAATTTTACTTCTGTGCTCTGTGAGATATTTCGAGTTAGGCACCCATTCCAAAAGTCACATACCTAAATGTTCGAAAGTTATTAAAATTTGATGAGTTAAATGTAGACGAAGACAACAAAAGAGGAAGTTAAATGAAGGTATAAAAAGATTAAGGTAAAAGAATACCGTCATTTCAAAAATTTCTAAGAACGGGAGGCTTTAGATCTCGACAACCTTACTAAATACGAGTATGCTTTGGAAAAGTTTTAGTAGATACGTTGAACCTTTATCTAGGAAAAAACTATAGAATATTTTTTTTATATCTTGTATAGGTTTCCAAAAAAAAAAGTTGAAAACACCTCTTTTTTCCGAAAGACAGAAATTCGTTTCCAGAAAATAGCGGAGATTTTTTTGCATTGATAGTTACGCGTTAAAGTCTAAGGGAAAACCGTGAAAGTTTTTCGATTGAAGCGAAATTAACCCCAAAAATTTAAATAAATATATATTTACCAGTTTATCATGCGCGTTTTTGAACCTTAATGCCGTGGGAAATGACCGTGACGTCATATTTGGGTCGGATGCCTCAACTATGCTTGTGGCCCTTGTCGAGTGATTGGTGCCTAAGATTTATATAAATAGGTCTATAGAAGTACCTTTATTTGATAATATTAGGGAGATGTTGAAACATTCTCCCGCTGGGGGGCGTTGTATTTTGTTGGACGATTTAACATCACCTGAAATAATATTAGTACCCAAGCATTTTCTATCCGATTTTATTTCCACAGCTTTGTAATTCGATTAGCCTAAGAAAGGCCGGCGCCATTCGCTACGGTACATTATACACAAATACACAACCCATTTGCCTATAGGTATGTACTAAAAAAGTGTTATATAATAATATATTTAGTGTTTGAAAAGCCTGAAAGTAAAAACATTTTCTGTTATTTGGTCAAATGCTGAAAACTATTGAAATAAGTAACTTTAGTAGTTTAGCCACATAATCAATTTTGAAATCGACATTGATTGGACCGTATTGCTACGTCTCTTCATTAGCCTTATTCTCTCCACTGCTGGATATAGGCTTCTTCCAACTGTTTCCACTCGTCTCTGCTCTGACCCTTCCGCATCCAGGTTCCCCCAGCGTTTTGGACAATGTCGTTGGTCCATTCTTTGGTGACCTACATATGTTCAAATGAGGTGATCAGAAGCTGGGTTGGTATCGAGCTTACATGTTAATCGGATGAGTGCAGGATCGATCCCAATGCCGACTTATTCCACGTCACGACATAAGTGTCGTCAGGAAGATTAGAATAGGTATATAATTTTTCATACTAAATGTAAAACCTCTCAAAAAATCACAGTATTACAGATGTTTTCCCGTCATATCAAAAATTTTCTAAAATTAGTATAAAAATCCATTAAAATACAATTGTTTCACAAAAAAATACTGCGGCGCTAATTAGCTATACCAATTCTTGCGATACATATTTCTCTTAATAATGTAATTAATAAATGTCCTGCACACTTAAGTAGGTACCTATGTTTACAATTTCACGAAAAAAAAAACTAGATTTATACCACGATCTCTTTTAGATAAATACATGCTTGCCTTATGAATAAACAAATTCTTCTGCACTCTGTCTCAAAAAAAGGGGCGGCGCTATTGACGCGTTTTTATGCGTATTCAAAGTTTTGATTTTTTTTATTTGTGCTGGCCACGCCTATGCTTCACGATACGAGCTTAAATTGTAGTGTATAAAGATGTAGATTTTTATTTTATTTCGATAAACCCAGATTCATTTGAGTTACCTAGAAGCTCTCTTAAAGAATGAATAAATAAACAATGCAATAGAATCAGCACATACTTTGTGCCAGTTCTATTCAAGTAAACAGTTATTTCTAGTTGTATTATTTGGTCCTCCGTTTAATCGATTTAGTTCAAGGACATAACTTTAATTCATACAAGGAGTTTATACTATAATACATATTGTGTGAACAAAGAAAGAAACATTACATAAATTATAATAATTTATTATGTACTACAGTCTAATTAATGGGGTTTAATATAAAATTATCTAACATCTATAAATAAAAAATGTCCTTGGTAGTATATATACGCATGCATTGTTGTGAAAAAATTATTTAAAGCTGTGCTAACTCAACTATGACGTCACGGTCATTTCCCACGGCGTTAAGGCTCAAAATCACATGATGATGATTCATATCTGTGCGCAGAGGCTTGTGATTTTTTTGTTTTGTTATAAAAAATGCACTTAAAAATAGTGCCCCAGAAGAATTCTTTTATTCATGAGACGATCATGTACCTATCTGAAAAAAAAGTCATAGTATAAATCTAGTTCATTTTTCATGAAATTGAAAAAATAGATACTAACTTAAGTGTGTGACACACGAACAGACTCTGGTAATCAGCGCCGCAGGCAATTTTTTGTGAAAGAATTGTATTTTAATGGATTTTCGTACTAATTGTGGATTTTTTTTATGTGATGGGAAAACGTGTAGTAATAATGTGATTTTGAGGTTTTATCATTAAGTAACTCGTAGGACACCTTTGTAATGATGATTTTTTTTCTTGTATTTTCAGTGATTCTTCAATGGACTACAGCAGTGGCAGAGACACTTCAGATTCTCCTCAGACTGGCAGACCATTCAGATCTGACCTCAGTAGTAACAGATCCAGTCTCATTTCACAGGTAATATAAATAAATCTTACTATTCTATTTTTAATGCATATGGCAAAAGACCCGGCAATTACAAATTTAGAGGTATATCTCTTAGCCAATTGGCAGCGTCAGCAGTGACCCCGTGGATTTCAGTTAGACCGCGCTCGAAATCAAAAATTGGACACTCAACTATATGGCCCATCGTCTGGCGGCGACTACATTCACCCGTCGGGGCTCGGGGAAAACCCCCATCGATGCATGCAGTTTTCCTATTTGTAATATTTTTCAACTTGTAATTTTTTCAGGAAGGGGATCGCTCGTCATCCAGTGGTTCTCCAAACGATTGTCCATCATCAAGGCGACGTTGAGTGAAAGAATGTCAACCAAACAATCGTCAACTTCAAAGGAAAACTTCTTCAACTAATACCCAATAATGGGGTAACCAGTGAATACAAACAATAAGAAACAATAAGTTTTTTTACGAGTAAGCTTTAAATTTTTAAAATTTATATTAAGTCCGTCTTTTTTCAGGCTTCAGACATTTCAGATCTTTTTTTCAAACAGTTTAGGTATTATTGTGGGTTACCTCGCTAGAATAAAAAATATTATGTGAACTGAAAGTCAATGCTATCTCTTGATAGGCCAGTTATAAGTAGGTCGGATACACCTTTCATCAAACGCAATATTATAACATTTTTCAATGGTTAACCTGAGTTAACTAAGTTTAGATATTTTAATTATTGTGTGTTAATATTATTTGTTTAATAAATTGAAATAAATGTGGGTTACGTCACTTTTGCTGTCACCGCTTCAATTACGATTGTACCGCATTTTTTTAACCAAAATCGATTCTCATTCAAATTATATTTTCTTTCATCCTCTTATCATACAGATGAGTTACTTTATCTTTAATCTCAAATTCTGCGAAGTTTTTTCTCTTTGTTTTCAAGTACTCTGCGGAGATTTCTTTTTACGATTCGGAATCTTTTCCCATTGTAGTATTTTCTACAAAAAGTTCCAAACAACAATGGAGTATTGTATTCTAATAATTAGTTGGCATATTTCTATCGAATTCAAATATCTACAATAAAAGAAAATATATAATGTTTCGGAGACGAAGTTTTTCATCAGAAAATAAGTCCTACAAATCAGATAACATAGTATGATAATTGGTTCACACTGGTCGATTTTCGCCGAATAGATCGTAAGCCGTGGATTATTAAAATTGCAAACGCCAAAGTTAAATATGTGTCGACATTAGACGCGTGGCGACGGGCCGCATACGAGGAGACAGAAACTAAAATTGACCGTAATTAAAATGGTCGGTACCAGGCGATCGTACGAGCAATTCTTGAAGAACTTATTCACTGTATATAGTGTATATCGAGGCCAGCACATATAACACCTCTTCTGCTCAACATTTTCCAAGAAATTTACGTAGTTGCTTGCGATTTCAGTCAACGGTATAAAATGTGGTAGCTATGGAGCCTTTTGAGGCGATTTGCGAAAGCGAAGATCTCCTATAAGGGATGATTTATGTAGTTCGAAACCTACTTTACTTTGGCGTTTGCGATTTCAGTCACTTGCAACAAAGTACATTGGCTATTTTCCCTTCGATTTTCTCCGTGCGGCCTAGTGGTGCTGCGGCGAAAATCAACCCAAGTAAATCGTCTACAATATAATAGCCCATCATTGGGTATTTAATTATTGTCTAAATTGGTCAACACAATGGAATTGTGAAGAACGTTTTGACATTACTTGGTGACATGGGCGTCGTCAGGGGGGTTGGAATAGGCACATATTTTTTCATACCAAATGATAAAACCTCACAAAAAATCACATTACCATCACACTTTCTCATCATAATTTTTCTAAAATAAGCATGAAAATCCATCAGTTTTAAAAAAAATTGCCTGCAGCGCTATTTGTTTTTCCTTTTTTTATAAAAAAACATCTTTCA
The DNA here is from genome assembly GCA_963576895.1 of Ceraclea dissimilis. Taxonomy (NCBI): domain Eukaryota; kingdom Metazoa; phylum Arthropoda; class Insecta; order Trichoptera; family Leptoceridae; genus Ceraclea; species Ceraclea dissimilis. Next base: position 836,652 of record OY756372.1, read on the forward strand.
TACTTATTATTGTGCAAAGTATCATATGGATTTTCAAATAAACAAACCGCATCATACCTTCTTCACTGTGTCTCACAAAAAAATTTGCCTGCGGCGCTATTTACGCGTTTTTATGCTATATCATTTTTTTAATTTTTGTTGCCCCCCCCTAGCTCCGAGGCTGGCGACGTCCATGCTTGATGATCTTATTACAAAAAACATGTAATTTTAATGTTGTATTTTTTTATACCCCAACAATACATCAGACATTAAAGCCCACAATAGTTTAATGGAACATAATATTTTTTATTTGACAAATTGCGGTATGTTTCGTCGTATTTATTTTGCGACCCTAACATTTTATTGTCGGCCTTGTGTAAATGTTTGACATTTTGTCCATTCTTTATGTCTTGTTTGTTGGGACTGTGGAGATGTTACGATTTCTCAGGCATGTTTTGAATATTTCAGCGTCAGGGCCGAATGGGCAAGAAATTTTGGCCCAGACATTTAAAGTATAATGGGCCCCCCACATTTCTTATCTATATAACTAAAGGAAAGTCGGTTTTTTTGTAAGTGTTCGCATAACTCCCGCATTTTACTACGGACTGCTGCCAAACTTTAGAATAACATTCGTGATAATACACTCTGTGTTCTATCGTCGCCGGTTTTCGGAGACAAAGTTTTCCCTAAGAGATGCCATGATGATAAGGGGATCCAAGCGTTGCGTAGGGTCATGTGTGGTATCATATGAAAGGGCGTTGGAAAAGAAGTTCACATTTTGTCCAGCTCAAGCCTATAAAGTATGCCGGGTTGCTTTATCAGAAGTACCCTTGCGAAGCACGGGTAACTGAGCTAGTAATTTACTAAATAAGACAAGCAAAACGTGAGGCAAGAATCAGTATAATTTAGTCATATACATATTTACATCGGTAGTAGCAAGTGGTAAGTGATATGGTAGTTCTGGGTTGGTCGTAAGATATGTATTAGATTTGTAATAAGTCCGCGTTTTGGAACCATTGCTCTCTAACTGTTATGCTGACGCCACATGGTCGTCATGGGACGCGTCCGAGTGGTGTTCGTGAGTAAAAAGGCGTCAACGGTCGGTTACATACACGTCAAGATAAACGTTCCATCCGCACCCCTTTTTACTCATGAACACCAAAAGGTCGTGGTGACTCGCGAGCGTGTTGCGGGCCCATTATGTTTTTTGTTTTGTTTAGTCCAAAAAATTTTCACTAATTTATTAAAAACAAGATTTCACTCTTTTGTTTTTTTTTTAATTTGTTCAAATTTTGCAATCGGTTGAAATCGGTTGAAAAATCACCCACTACTACGAGACCTGAAACTTTGCAAACGTACGTAAAGTCGGTTACAATACGATCGGCGCCATCGGAATAAAGTAATCCGAGCACCTCGGAATGGCGTGTTTGGTATCGTTTGGAGGACCGCGAAAAACAACAAACAACAAAACAAAAACAAAGTCATAAAAACTTGTGTTTAAAAAATACGACCATTTAATACCAATACAAAAAACTGGTAAGTGATGTTACCACGTAAAACAGTTACGAGAATGTAGGTACATCAGTTTGTACCAATATTGGATTGGTATGGCTTAATGTTCCCATTAGATTAGAGACCGGATTATATGCAACTTAAAATGGATGAAATATGCATGCAAATGTGCATTATAAATGCACGAAATATGCAACAAAATCACCAAAAAATACGAGAATATATAACATTATTTTTAATAAAAACAACAAATTATCGTTAATACAAGACTTTATTTAACTATATTTTTATTTCATTTATGTTCGGTTACATTCGAAAGACCGCGGAAAACGGTTCTAGGATGTGAAGTCATAAAATCTTGTTTTTTTTTTAAAATCACCTACTTATTTTTTCAATAAATTACTTTATTTACCTACTACATTTCCAACCAGACACCGACATTTTTGTTGTTGAAAACGTAAAAATTTTACAAATACAGTTAAAATTTGAGAAAATAAACCCAAATATGCACGATCAGTAGATTTCGGTCGAAATATGCAGCATCCTGAATGAATTGGCAAAATATGCAAATGCATATGTAAATATGCAATTGCATATAATCCGGTCTTTAATAATGATAAACATATGCGATTAGTTGTTGTTCATTTTGTTTACTGAACTAAATTAACTGTTTTCTATGGAAACTATTAAAGTTGATATTGACATAAAGCTGTTATAATATGAAGTAAAACTTTGAAGTTGTTCGATAATTTGATGAGTTGAAAGTTAAGCTAAGAGATTGTGTGAAGATAATATTACGTTGACAAATATTTATATTCAATATTCATTATATAATTCCACTTAGTTATTTATTTACGAGTATTATCGTATGGCATTTAACATCACATCTTAAAATTAGGACATAGAACAGTAACAACAGCACAGGTAGATCTGATTGTCAAAGGTTTAGAAGGTTCAGGTCAATGTTTAAAATTTATTCAGTCACTGCGTCCGTCAATATGAAGAAGTCCCTAATACTCCCCGTATATATGCTCTAATAAGGCTTAGTTATAAATATGTAAGACACTTAAGAAGAGACGACTACGGTGCTTTTACTCATATATTTCCTTGTTTTATGCAAACTCTATAGCACAAAAACGCATTTTTCAATTTAGGAACATTTTGTAAACTATTAGGTATTGGATTTCTTTAGTGCTATCATCGGATGACAAGTCGATATCTTAACCGGTATACAATTAAAGATGAACTTTAATCTTTTTGACGAATTCCTGACCTACCTATGTAAGTTTTTTTTTGTTTTTATATAAAAGGATCTGGGCTTGTATACACAAATTCAAATACTTTCCTGTACACCTTGCACTCTAGGCTTTAGCCTGTATCGCAAAGTGTGGAATACATCGCCAGCGCATGGTACCTCCCGTTTGAGAAACGCGCCGCTACTAAAAACTCCGCAAATTGTGGTTTTAATTTACGTATTGCAGAAAATAGTAATGATTAGTAAAAATGATAGAAATCGCTACATTGTTACATATATACTTTATATATATTCTAATTGTCCGTTTCAACCTGTTTTTCTATTTTAAAGTGCAATAAAAAAAATTAAATTAAAAAAAATATTGAATATAAATTTTGTCAACGTATATATTTGGTGAAAATGTATAAAATATAATAAAATGCATATTTAGTAGTAATGTTGTTAATATCCCCGCCTCGTCCACTGTACCTTCCTTTTATAATAATATTTAATTTAATATTCAAGTTTAATATAATGTAATATTCAAATTTAATATAGTTTAATAATTATGTGTAATCAAATTGTTGTTAATAGTTAGTAGGTTGTTTGTAGATTCAAAATAAATATATTTCATTAGTATAATTATTATTATTATAGTATCGATTTAATTTGTTTTTTTTTATAAGTTAGCTGCAATTTCCAAAATTCAGTAACCTAGTGAGATAGATGTATTAATTTTGTATTTAAAATTGAAATACCAATTTTTATATTTCATAGATATTACTTTTTTTTAACAATTATTTATTTGTTTTAATCTCTATTCTTCATTTCTAATATTCAAGTGAACAAAATACCAATGAGATATCATGATATTTGTTCACTAAGGCGAGCTTATCGCAACACCGCGATCTCTTCCAGCTTATTGTTTTTCACTGTTTATAACATTTGTTATTAGTATATATTTATTATATGTATAAATATATAAATTAATTATTATAAGTATTAAATTTAATTTATCTATATAAAATATAAGTAGGTAATATAGTATAAGCTTTTGTGACAATGTGACTCGCCTGTAATCAGATTTTCTTTTAGAAATAAGTGATATTATTGTGCAATAAATTATACATAAATGTAATAAATCAATAGTATTTCTAAATAAATTACAAAATTAATTTATTCCTTGTTGTGAAGAGTTTATTTTCTTTATTTAAAAATATATAATTTATTACTGCTTTCTCCAAATATTATATAAAAATGCAGTAGTATGTAAAATATATGACTGTATGTAAAATTAATGGAAGAAACTGCATTTTCTGCAAATCGACATACATACTTAACGCAATGCAGTATGTTCATTTTGTGAAAGCATAGAAAATATATTTCAGATTTTTAAATGTATTTTGTCATTTTTTAATAATAGCATTAATTGTCGTAAAAAACCCAACTCTGCCTTTTTACTTTTGTCTTCCACTTTGCCTGATTCATTTCGTCCATGACTGACATTCTCATCATAATACATTTAAATTTATTTATCAATTATAATTTTATCTTTACAATCGTCCATTTTGACCCGTGAAGCAATAATTCTTGTGTGCTTTTAATTTTACTGTAGAAATAATTATATATTGTTCTTCAAACTTAGTCAAAAACAGTTTAATTTACAAAAATTATAACTTATGTATCCATTACTTGTATACAAAACTTATTTATTAAACTGAATATTCTCCTTTGTAAATATATATTACATGACTCATTATACATTCGTTCATGATCTTACTGTAAAATTTATTTACATTTTTATTTACTTACTGCATTTATTGTTTATAATTTAATATATAGAATAAATCGTTAATGCTATTGCATAATTAATGTGACCTGCATTTAATATAAGTTAATATAACGTTAAAGTAATGATTACCATACAATATATTAACAACCGTACAATCATAAAATTGATACGATAAGTATAATACGTATATGCATTTAAAAATAATTCTTAAGGCAATAATTAATGTGATCTGCATTTAATGTTATTTAATACCTGCATTTAAAATCTACTTGTTATCTGCATTATAATTAATGCATATTTTATTTCGTGGTCATGATTTGCATTTAATGAATATTTTCCGCATATTTATTAATAAATTTATGTTTTTTTAAATGCTATATTAGAAAACTTATTTATCTATACGTAGAACTGTACACTATACTGTAATAAATATAAATAATATTCGAGGTATGTCCTATTATTCACAAATTAATATTACCTGCTAAATGCAGGTGTTCTGTATTCAAATATGTTATTGATTACCTGCATTTATTGTTATTTATTACCTGCATTTAATGTAATTTATAACCTGCATTTAATGCAATAAATACTGTTATTATCTAAGATACTTTAAAATAAAATAACTATATTTTACATATCCATGAAGACACAATTTTGGAACGTTTTTTTAACTATCTCTACATACGATAAGCTATGAATAAAGTTTTGGAATGCATTTACTGCTTTTTTGTAGATCATTTCATTGATATTAAATGCATTTATAAATGTTCACCATTTTAGATATTGTAATCATGCATTTAAATACATTCTCATCAAAGTAAATAATTTTAATGATGCTAAAATGCAATCTTTAAGTATAAATTACGAGAAATACAATAATAAAAAGTACATCAATGTATAAAAAAAGATTTTTTTCGCCTGCTTATAATTATAAGCAGGCGAAAAAAATCTTTTTTGGATGGAAATTGGGAATGGAAATGGAAATTGAAAAAAAATCGTTGTTCTAAAAGTCATGGATAAATAAAAATATAGTATGTGTTTATGTATTCTAAATATACCCTATTGTATAAAATTTATAACTATTATTTCTATTGAATTAGAATTCTCTGAAATGTGAGGAGTGATGAGGAATTTCTACTAAAATAAAAAAATTCGCGTATGAAAATACTTATTGAAATTTATTTTCCGGAAGAGAGCTAATTATTTTCCTAAATTTGGCGCAAATACTAAGATGTATGTCATTTTTCGGGGTGTCCGGCAAGTTCGTCTAAAATCGATTCGTCTAAAATCAGTTCGTCTAAAATCAATTCTTCTAAAATCGAGGAATTGATCGTTAGGCAAATTGATTTTGGCCGAATTGATTTTAGACGAATTGATTTTAGACGAATTGGTTTTAGATGAATTGATTTTAGACCAATTGATTTTAGACAATTGATTTTAGACGAATTGATTTTAGGCGATCTTACCGTAAACCATTTTTCGGCGGGTTTGATAGATATGAATTCCTAATTACTCCTGTTTGTTTCACGTTTCTTAGAAAATGATATATTGTGTTCCTTATATTATTTTTTCTACTTTTTGGGGTCTATAAAGTTTTCATATATAAATAGTATTCACCTATATCTATTATGACTAGAATTAACTAACCTTATTTACTAGATCTGCATGTAATTTATTTTATTTATTCTTTACGTGAATATTACAGCAAAAAACCTCAGTTACAAAAATATTTTCTCACTAGGGCAAGATTGTCGCGATCAGTGATCTCATAAAAATATAGGTTTGTTTATGAAAAGTCCGTTTCTGCACAGGAAAGTATTTGGTAAACTAAAATGGTTTGGGTATGTTGAGAGAATGAAAGATGACAGGATGACAAAAAAATTTGAGTGAGCGAAGAGGGTGGGGAAACGCGGCTGCCCGAGACTGACCTAGTCCGATCATGTTGACCAGATCCTCAAGGATGGACGCGTTTTGAGTAAAAAGGATCGGAGAGCGTGTATGACAAAATGCATGACTGTGACGGAGGATAGGAGTGTGTGTAAGGATAGGGCTGTCTGGCGCTCTGTCCTCTGTGCCCACCTTGCAAAAGACGCGGCGTGAGGGTATACAATATACATAGATAGATAGATAGAAAGTGTTTGGGTTTGTGTAAGCAAGGGCGGTGTTACATTAAGTTTTTTAAGTTACGTTAAGAAAAAAACTTAATATATTGATAGACTTTGTTTACATGCATCGTCGCCCTTGATTACACCTAACTACATTATTAGAACCTATTAGGAACATAAGTAAACATAACATTTCACTATCTAACGACGAAATGGCGTGCGGCATACGCGAGGTGTTAATTTATATTCTAAATAATTTATGAGTCCAATAAGGTCACTGGGCATTATTAGGTACAGCTAGGGGTACCAAATGTCCGGTTTTGGACCGGACAGTCCGGTTTTTCTTACATCTGCCCGGTCGAAAATATCTTGGAAAAACCCTTTTTCCGGTTTTTTCAATCGGACCTCAGGAATTTCAACACGATCAAGCTTATAGACTTATCAATTACCTATTTATCATAAAGTCACTCAAGGGAATATAATCCTTGATTATTTCCATCATGTTCTCATTTTTGATACGTATCTTATTTTTGATACGCAGTAGGCACATGCATTCCTTGTGAAAACCCGAGTATAAGTACCTATTTAAATAGGTAGCATTTTTTCATAAAATAAAATTTGTCTACTTAGTAAATTTTTACGTAAGTATATTTTTTTATGAGGTGGTCGGTAGCATGGTTGGTGACACGCTCGACTGTTAGACCACCCGGCGCGGGTTCAATCCCCGATGCCGACTTACTCCACTTCACGACACAAGCTTTTCACGCTTACTGTGAATTGTGCAAAGGTGTATTTGAATGCAATTCGATAAACCCAGATTCATTTTATAAAAAAAAATGTGGGGGAAGAATTATCGAAAGAGTTTTCTGTTTATAATGTTATTTATCGATTGGGATAGCTGGAAAATGGTTCGCCCTAGTGAGCACTTCCTGTAATTATTATGTAATGTTTCACCTAAAGAATAAATAAAAAAAAAGTGTTTTATTTTCAACGCCGTTCTTAATTATTTTCGAAATGCATTGTATAACTAATTCTAATATAATTAGAATATATAAAATATATCTAGTCTAAGATTTAGCTAACTTACCATTTATTCACATTAAATTTATTATTAAATATCTAATACTTATTTAATTCTAACATTTATTCATAAAATTTCACCTCCCTCATGATAAATACTTAATATAAAATACTTACTTACCTTGATGCGTGTATTCTTAAAGACTCCAGTAAAATTAAAATTAAATTTAAATAAATAAATCCTCTTTTAGGAATAAATATACTTTATTATTTATTTATTTAATATTTAAAATTATTATTAACCTTGTTGTTGATTCTCACATGAGTAATATATTAATCTAATAATTTATTTATTAATAAAAATGTGTAATATTTCCTTGAATTTAATTGTATTATTATGAAATAAAAATATATTATGTATGTTAAATCAAAATGTTTTATTCCTTTTTTTATATTTCCCTCTGGTCCAATTCTTCCTCCTAAATTCACAGACTATTTTCGTACTTTACACAATTGAAGTAGTAAGAGACAAAGTTACGTAAGCGACATGCAAGCAGTGATGAACACTCGATATTTATCGTCTGCATGGAAATATTTATCACATCCGGATTTACGAGGGCTGTTTTTTTTTATCAAGTTCCATTTGTGCTTCTAAGTAAGCACGAAATACGAAAAAGCAAGATCTGCACATCACAAGATTGTGCAACTCTCCCATCATAAGCTCTGCCATTTTCGGAAAGGATGCATCACTCGCAGCCGAGTTACAGGCAACTGAACATAGCGGCTACGATCGATGCTCCCGCCAAACGTGAGTTTACGAAGGAGAACAAAGGAACAATTTCCAGAAATATTAAGGTGTAAACAATTATCAGCGAAGCTCTAAGATACAGGAATTTTTGTGCTCGTTGCCTCTGACCACTTAATCAACACCCGAGGTCCTCTAGATTCCTTGAGGGCTACACTGAGGACAGACTTGCACCCTTGCCCATACCTTCATCACGTACGTCAGTTTGCTTTTCATCAAATTTTGTACACCAATTCCATACTAAAATATTATCACTCATGAAGTGTTCCCCGTAATTCTTTTACCATTCTGCGATGGATTTCAGCAGCACAACACCCATTTGCCTGCAGAAAACGGATTACACTTCGTAACTCACATTTGGCGACAGCATCGGTCATAGCGGCCACGTTCAATTGCCTGTAACTCGGCTGCGAGTGACGCATTCGATCTGAAAATGGCTAGCCCACTGGGGCGAGCTTTTCCCTGGAGCATAACTTATTATTATCATGCATATTTTCTTGTTTTTTATGTTGTATGTAATGTAAGAATAAATAAATAATAAATAAATAAAAATAAATACTCCGCACTCCTCCAAAAGAAAGGAGGGAGGGTTAAAAGAAATTAATTAGGGGACAGCAAGTGTTTCTTTAAAAAATAAATAGAATTACTAAATGACTTCTTCTGAAAAGATTCTTAAGGTAGGATAGAGATTATTCCAACAACGAGTACCATGTGTGAGTGAGATGAAAGCTGTACTGCAATTGTCCAGAGAAGAAATAGGTATATGAAATAAGTAAAAAAAACCAATTTATTATTTCATAATATAATATTTATTTAATACACATTTCCATTGATAATATTTTTTATTATTAATTATTGTAATAATATGTTGTAATCACAATATAATAATATGCTACATAATATTGTACGGGTTTGTAATAATAAATAAACAAATAAATTAAATAAATTAACAATAAACTTTAATCATAATTAATATTAGCAATAAATACAACGTTTACAATATAGGAATAATTTTACATTTGGAATTTTCTATCTTTTTATTTATTCTCTATGATTATTTTATTGTTTCTATATACTTTTATATGTTTCGGTATTTTTATATATAACTTGTGTACTAAATCATCAACATTGCAATAGTATTGGTATTTTTTTTTTGTAATTTATTTTTATTTATTTTTTAAACAATTTTTACACAAGAACGTACATTTTTTAAATAATTATTTTATCAACATTTTATTCCTTAAAATAATCGATTCTATTTATTTTTCCTATTTTATGTTTATTATACATACGAACAATGTTTTTTTTTATACATATTATATATAATTATATTTATTATTCAAATACGATGGAGCTTGTGGTTTTGATACATATTTTAAATATCTAATAAATATCTATGCACATTTATTAAATAAATATTTAAAACTATAATTAGTAATAAAATTAATATTCACATAATTACGGTGTATTGGGTGTCTAGAATAAATCTTGATAAATCACTATAATAATAAATAAATAAATAATGCATTTTTGCAATCGCTATATAAAAAAAAATCATATTCATCTTTACATTATTTTTATATATATTTATTTTTCGAATAATGCGTTGATAAATATTTTTTATTTTAATTAATACAATAATATAGGATGAGCCAACTTGAAACGATTAATTTAAAATGCATATAAGTAAAGTTAATAAAAGCAATAATCTAAATTAACAAGTTGGTTCTTTCAAAATCTTTGAAAAAATTTACGAAGGATTTTAATGAAGATACACATTGAGAAACACTCTTCTAAACTGAGGCGGTGAGAGCAAAAGTGCTGTAACCCACAAAAATATCAAAACTGAATTCACTTAAATTCTTCCTGTATTGTGTTTTATGAAATGGAAATGGTGTATCCCACATATATTTGACTAATCAAGAGATGTGGGATATATGCAAAATATGCATTGCTTACGTTTAATTGGCACTATACCAGTAATTTATTTATTTTATTGGAATATAATATAGCACCGGCTGACTTGACAGCTCATTGCCCTTTCACTGACCGGTTTGCGGTTACAATGTTATTATTGTAGATTGTATTCCAATATTTTGTGAATTTGCTGAATGTGACGCGCTCGACTGTTAATCCAGGGGGCGCGGGCTCGATCCCCGATGCCGACTTACACCACCTCACGACACAAGTTTTTTTATGCTGTGAAGTGTACAAAGTTGTATTTGGGTTTATTTCGATAAACCCAGATTCATTAAAAAACATTATTTTTTAAATGGCCTATCCCACATAGTGTAATAGTATATCCGACCTATTAAGAGAGAATTCACATTATACTTGTTATTATGTCTACAATTTAAACGCGTTTGTCTTAGTTTCACTTCCATGTGGCATACCCCACTTTTGCTCTAACCGCCTCAACTACATCACGACATTTATATATACAGACTACTCGTTTTTGCCTGGTTGGTTATGAGTTCTGGTAATTCTTTTTGTTTTATATTTACAATCCTTAAATTTTATCTTAACACTTACACCGCTAAGACAATATCACATGAAGCTCTATGAAAATTAGCAAATAATTAACAAAAGCGAAAAAAATATTTAACAACAACAATCGATTTTTGTATTTCTACTCATTGGCAGTAAATTGTAACTTTATTTTTTTTAATATACATTCATTTGATTTGCAAACACAAAGCAATAATAAATATAAGGGTGGCCTCACACATCCGGAATTTCGGGTTGACTGTAGTATATGGTCGCCTCGTTTTATTTGGCTGAGGAATAGGTGTGTCAAAATGACCTTTTTATTATTTTGGTGTAAAATACGTTGTTTACTCGCTCCAAAATCATGATAAATAAATTTTATATAAAAAAAAACAAGATTTATTATATAATATGATTTATTAGCATTAGACGACCGTATACTACAGACGACCCTGAATTTTCATAATCTGAATTTGGTTGTTTGTAAAAAAAGTTCGAGTTTTTTTACGTAAACAAAGTAGGTCAAAGTCGCATTGTTATACTGATTGTGAATTCAGAAATAGATATTGGTAATTTTTCTCACAAACAATCAATTTCAGATTGTGAATTTCCGGATGTGTAAGACCACCCTAAGAGTTACGCTGATCACTGACTCTGTAACGCCGTTACATTCTAATCATCACACCTATACAGAATACGCTACAACGCGTGATGAGATTGTTACTACGCGATCACATTCTAATCGCTATTCTCAACAATATTGAAATTCTGAGAAATATTTCGTCTGTGTATAATAAATTAAAGATTTTTTGTGTATTGCTACGAATTAGAGTATTACTGCACGACCGGTTTCGTGAGTATCCTAAATCGCATCATCGGGTATTAATTGCATACCTGATTTTTTATACAAGAGTGTGTGAACAATTTAAATTTTCACATGGACTACAAAATTACGCTGCATTTGTCATTTTATTACGCAAATATGGTAATATGGTAATATGGTGGTAATATTTAATATAACACTGTCCTGTATTTTAGTATGCAATTTTGTTCACTTTAATTTACTGTCAATTTTAGGATATAATATTATACTACTCGTATAATAATACTTAATTATATAGGTATCTCAAACGATGAACAACGCAAGATGGACTTATTTTTTACCTTCTGCTGGACACATTACATCTTTTGCTGAATGCTTCCTATTTTCAGATGAACCTTTTGTTATGTTATGTCAAGTTTTTACCGTGTCAACACGACAGTTATGTCAAGTTTTCACCGTGTCAAAACGACAGTTATGTCCAGTTTTCACCGTGTCAACTAGACAGTTATATCAAGATTTCACTGTGTCAACACGACAGTTATGTCAAGTTTTCACCGTGTCAACACGACAGTTCTGTCCAGTTTTCACCGTGTCAACTAGACAGTTATATCAAGATTTCACCGTGTCAACACAACAGTTAGGTCAAGTTTTCACCGTGTCAACACGACAGTTACGTCAAGTTTTCGCCGTATCGACACAACAGTTTGGTCAAGTTTTCACCGTGTCAACACGACAGTTACGTCAAGTTTTCACCGTATCGACACAACAGTTAGGTCAAGTTTCCACTGCGTCAACACGACAGTTATGTCAAGTTTTCGCCGTATCGACACAACAGTTTGGTCAAGTTTTCACCGTGTCAACACGACAGTTACGTCAAGTTTTCACCGTATCGACACAACAGTTAGGTCAAGTTTCCACTGCGTCAACACGACAGTTAAGTCAAGTTTTCATTGAGAAAATCTTGAACAAGTACATTCAAATAGATTTCCGATATATTTAACCCAGAGATACCTAAAATATTATTACTCTACTAAACTAATAGCTTGCACATTGCTACATAACATTTTAATAACACTTAATTCTAATTCCTTAACTCTATTAATCTTATGCGAATAATTCGCTAAATTAGAACTTTTGTTTCACTGACTAGACTGCACTCATCATATCGCATTGCGAAGTATTTACATCCTTAGAATTAACTAAATATATTATAATAATTAGTAATACAGATGGTTATAAAAATATGGAATTGTCGAGTCACAAATTTGATCTCGGACTGATTCGGAGTAAATTGAAAATATTATCAGCGAATATTATCTCAATCGCTGTTGTTGCCTCTAATAGGTACTCGTATATTGCAGATCGGTGTAAGTATTTGAAACCAAGTGACTTTTTGTATTAAATATTTATATGGGTTATGGTTGTTTACAATGTATAGTTTTACAATAGGATCATTTAATTCATTTGTCTTAATTGTGATTCTTTTGTCTGTTGTTACTGTGTATTGTTTGGCTGTGTACCTTTATTGTATTGATGTTTTAACTTTTTGTATTGTTACTTTCCAATGGCCTTGTGGCCGTCAAAACTATTGATAAATAAATTTACACATTCTGAACTCAATTTACATACTCGATTACACAAGTTTTGATGCTATACGAGTTATAAACGAATTTAGATTCTTTGAGAAACAATATTTATGATTCAAAATAATCGTAAATATGTTCCAATTGGTAAATTTTGATAAAATAAATATATGGAGAAATATGAGCGTGTTTCTTAAAAATGTTTATTTTGTATGCAGAATGCGCTTTTGTAATAAATTTCTAAATATATATTTATTGAAACGAGTCACCATATTTTTACAACCATCTACATGATGCTTAATTTTGCAGTGATTTCCAAACAAATTCAACAACAGATTCTCAAATTTAATGTAGTGACGTAACACTTGAATCTGCTACACAATGATGGACTTATTGTAAATATTTATATACACTCAATTCAGTATAATTAGGAAAGACTTTATTTATTTATTTATTTATTTATTTTAACATATAATAATGGAAGAATGAAATAATATTTATGTTACGAGTTAATGGCGGATTTTTAGCATTGAAATCTAATAGTAATTCAATAATTTGTTTGGAAATCACTCCTTATCTAAATACAAAAATATTAATTTATAAGTATAGAAAAATAAAATATAATTCTTACTCGAACGTCGTCCATTCTTCAATACTTTCTTCATAATTTTTCATTCCTTTTCTTCATCATTCATTCTTTTCTTATAACCCAACTGATAACATAAAGCCAATTACATTCACCACCTAATCTGCGTACACCTTTCTAAATCATACTTTCAAAACTTTCTTTTATTCTATAATAGACTTTTTATATACATTTCATTTTATTTCGGAGTTATTATTCTTCATTCAATTCAAAGCAGTAAGGAGCATAATATACACTCAAAAGTTGTGTGTTGACTAGAAATATTAGCTATTTGAATGAAGAGTTGTTCAATGATTAACAATCTTACTGTAGAAATACGCCCGCATATATAATACCGCGAACACACTCAATCGCAAGCACACGCACATACACGGCCAGTCGCAAGCACACGTACAATGTACATACACGCCAAATAGCAAGCACACGTACATACATTCCAAGTCTCAAACGCAAGCACACTCATAATAGGCGGCAGTAGGTTCGCCGAAACGTCGGAACACCTGGGGGGGTACTTTGTAAGCTTTCTCGCCCTAAACACGTAGATAAAATGTTTTAGGAAAATGACCCTTATGACGATATACATAAGGTCGTTTTTCGTGTGCATTTTATCTGCGTGTTTCGGGTGAGAAACCATTAGAAAGTTCCAGTACTGATCACTACACGATTAACCCGAAAAACCAAATGTACATATGGATCATCATGAAAACCTGCATCAACTATTGACACTCATAAAGTGCTAAAACATAAACGCCACGCGCTCAAGGATACAACGTATGTTTCACGTCCGGTCATGAGACACTAACAACCTGCTTATTTTCTCAATCACACACGCACATAAACACACTTATGCACAACCCCTCCTTTCACACAGTTAGTATATACTTTTCTAATTATTTAACAACGTTAACACTGAACAATATAGTAACGCCTAAATATAATTAAATATAAATATGCTTCAGAATAACATATTATTACCCTTACGTTTTATTACTCAATTTACTGGTCTTTTGTCCGCTTTTATTACCTATATTTACATTTTTCTTAACCATTATATACTAGAATTTATGGCTGGAAATTGTAATAAATAAATTACAAAAAATTATAATAAATAAAAAAAGGATATTTTTTTGTATGTTTGATGTTGTTTTTTAAGCTTATGTTGTGTGTTTTACTTGTAGTTATTATTTTATACACATTTTTTTCTTTCTATATAATGTGGTTTTGGGCAGTGGGTAGATTATTATATGATTATTTCACGACCACCACACGCCGATAAATAATAAAAGTTTGGCGAAAAAACAAATTAATAAAAAAATATATAATAACTATTATTAAAAAAATAACTATAATTAAAACTGACGAACGAAAGAAGAATTAATTTGAAACGATAAAATGTTGTTTTAGAGCACATAAAGAATAATTATAATATGCAGTATGCACCATATATTTTCTCTACATTTTCTCTTAAAACGATCATGCATTTTTAACCTAACCATACATATATAATTTATATTATTTAATATATAATATGAGATCATTATTCATTAAACCTATAAATGTTCACATGTAATGTACAGTTTTGGGTTTGTGAACATTTGCTTATTTTCTAATTTTTGGTACTTTGCCGCACTGCTATTTAATCTTTTAATTAAAATAGCTAGAAATAAAATTAAATCGATAAATATTTTACAATAAAACTGAAAATTTATTTTATATACAAGAATAATCTTAACAGACGAATTTGGGGTTAAAAAATACTGACCGTTTAAAAATATATTAAGAAAAAAATACCTACATTTTTTTGCTATTTGAAGCCAGCTGGTTAACCACACAAAATTGATGAAAGTGTTGCGTGTTATTTCTACTAATCAACCGGTGTCTTGAAAATATTTAATGCATTGTAAAAAAAACGTGTAAGTATTAAATAAAAAATGTACACGAAATTATAATGTAGTAATGTATAATCCCACATAAATATTTTAGTTCGTTTGTTTATATCACCACTTCCCATTTAATATCATTTCTCTCATGGGTTTCCATGGATACAATTGTTTTCCATAGAATTACTACTAATCCAGCGTACAACATATTTGAAACAGAGAGTACTTTGTGTCCAATTTCCAGTTAATTCATTCCGGGGTAATCTTTTATATGAAATGGTTTTGTGCATTCATTTATTGAGTGCATTTAGTAAACATTCTCAAAATACACTTAGGATATAAAAAGTTTAATAATTTGTAGTCTTGAATGAGATATTTCTTTAGACAAAACATCAAAATTCAAGGTTTTTCAAGAAAATCTCCACCATTAGTTGTGTTAGTCCAAATGTCACTTTTTAAAATGATAAGTTGTTTTTAAACTAATGAGAGGTGGTATTATCATTATTTGCAATGTAAAAGGTAAAATAGGATTTTATTTACGTTTTGTAAATGAAATTTTGCCATTTGCCAAATTAAAATTTACGACAAGAGCAAAATATTCATATTGTCTTTTTGTCATACCAATATTTCATATATTTTCTCTGTTGCACAGATGTCATATTCTCTAGATGGGTGCAGTATTTTTTCTCTATCTGACATAGATTATATTGCTTCCGAATATTTGTTAATCGATGTTCTACAATTATTAAAATCTTATGCAAAGTTGCTACACCACAAAAAATTGCCATACCACAAAAAATAAATATTTTGTAAGTAGGTAGGAACCTGCTGTAAATATTTTAGTTCGTCCCAATGTTTCTAACATTTTCACCATATCCTTTATAGACTCTAAACCGTTCATCCGATTGAGATGAAACTTTGGGAAATTGTTGTGCTTGCCCCAAGGAGTGTTCTAATGGGGGTAGGGGATACAAGGAGGGGGGCACAAAGGGGGGGGCAAGAAAAAAAACTTTTTTTTTCAAATATATATAACTTTTAGTGTCGAAAAGATGATTGGTAACCCTCCCGACATCCGCAGGAATAAGGGGAGGGAGTTAGGGGGGCTAGGGGGGGGGGTCGGAATGAAAAAAGTGATATTGGTGTCGAATCCATAGTTTTCCACCTCAATAAGATGAATTGTCACCCTCCCGATATCCGCAGGAATAAGGGGAGGGAGTTAGGGGGGGCTAGGGGGGGTCGGAATGAAAAAAGTGATATTGGTGTCGAATCCATAGTTTTCCGCCTCAATAAGATGAATAGTAACCCTCCCGACATCCGCAGGAATAAGGGGGGGCTAGGGGGGGGGTCTGAATGAAAAAAGTGATATTAGTGTCGAATCCATAGTTTTCCACCTCAATAAGATGAATTGTCCCCCTCCCGATATCCGCAGGAATGAGGGGAGGGAGTTAGGGGGAATAGGGGGAGGGGGGGGGGGGGGGGCGGAATTAAAAAGTGATATTGGTGTCGAATCCATAGTTTTCCACCTCAATAAGATGAATAGTCACCCTCCCGACATCCGCAGGAATAAGGGGAGGGAGTTAGGGGGGCTAGGGGGGGGGGTCGAAATGAAAAAGTGATATTGGTGTCGAATCCATAGTTTTCCACCTCAATAAGATGAATAGTCACCCTCCCGACATCCGCAGGAATAAGGGGAGGGAATTAGGGGGGGGCTAGGAGGGGTCGGAATGAAAAAAGTGATATTAGTGTCGAATCCATAGTTTTCCGCCTCAATAAGATGAATAGTCACCCTAGAGACATCCGTAGGAATAAGGGGAGGGAGTTAGGGGGGTGGGAGGGGGTCAAATTGAAAAAAAATAAATTATGTAGACCCCCCAAAACTGTTGTGAGTTTTAGTGGCTCTGCAGTACTTTAACTAAACATGATCGTACCACTGATTTTGGGTTCCACTGCCGACCTACTTCACCATCCATACACAAATTTTGCCGTTGCGAAGCACGGGTAATACAGCTAGTGTATAATATACCTTATGTGACATAAACACGAACCATAAGGGTTAAAACGTCAAACTCTTTTTTTAATCTTTTTTTAATGAAGTAAGTATAATAAAAATTTAAAAAATTAACGGTACATTACTCAAAGAAATGAAATGATTTTTGTAACTCTACACTTTTAAACTCTATAAATGGTCTACATTAACTTCTTAAATCTACAATAAACAATTTTAAATAAAATCTAACTTAACACAACATTGCACAACCAAATATAACAACTTAACAAATACAATTTTAAAATACTGAATTTTGTAGCCGAAACAAATACTGTATATAAAAATTTACATGTAATTATCAAAATAATGCATTATTTCTACAAATACTACAATATAAATCTCATGTCGTAAACTGTGATTGAAACTGTTATATTTACAATGATTATTAATTTAAAATTAGATTTAAATTACATTACATAATAAATGAATAACGATAAAAGTTAAAATTTATGAATACGCAATTTAAGTAATTTCATTTAAATTGTGTATTCATAAATTTTACGACAAATCTAAAAGAGAAAACTAGAACTAGTGTACATAATTTTAAGAAGGTAAAAATGTATTTCTTTATTATTATGCTTTTCTGGCTACAAGCCGGTGGATTTCGTCCGTATTTTAATTATACTATTTGGTTATTTAACTGGATATTTTTTTTAACTATGGAAAAAACATATAGTTATGAAAAAAAGTGATTTATACAGATTATTCTCAGACACCCTTACAAAAAAAATATAAATACAAAATAAGAAAATTATAAATACATGATAAGAAATGCTTCAAATCATTTGAGAGAAGATGTTGATACAATGGATAGTATAATAGTAGAAGTAGGTATATAAAATTATAAATAGAATAGAAGTATTATACATTTTTATATGTACAGAACAATGTAGAATGTATAAAAATATGAACAAGTAATTAATACTAATATTAATACTTCTAATAGTTCACGTTGTTACATATTGTATACAATATGTAACAACGTGAACTATTAGAAGTATTTATGAATAAATAATTATGGAGTGTTTTATTATTTTATGGAAGTTGGGAACATCTCACGGAGTTGATAAATATTAAAGCATAAACTCTTTTGTCTTTTACTTTCCCAATTTAGTCTATGATGAGTGAAAGAGACGCACTCTGCACACGTGACTGAATTTATTCTAAACTACTTATACACACGTATTGGGATGTATAGGTTAATTCGATTACAGTTTTATATATTGATATATAAATACTTCAGAAACAAAGTAAGTGAACGAAATAAATACTTTTGAATAAACTACGTACCTACTTGGATCACCATTATGCAATAGTATTTAAATATATAACATTATCTAATTGTTTATATACACCCAAAGCTAACAATGGCTTTAATATACATAATATATTTTATTGCAATTTATTCATTTATATGTTTATACTTATATAATATTATTTCTTTATATTAAATTCATACAATTTTCTATACGTGTCAACAGGTATAATGATAGATTTCAATATGGAAATAATATTGTTAATTATTTAAATTTATTTATAACATAATTCAAAGCATGAAGCCGTCGAGTACATTTGTGCGTATTGCAAAATAAATAATACTTCTTATTTATTATTGTATTTATATATTGTTTATATGTATTTCTTATATATTTTGTATGTTCAAGTTTATAGGAAATTTCTGTGTATATTGCATTTGTATTCTTTTATATATTTGGAGTATGTTATATTTATATATTTTTATATATTCAATTATTTATATAAAGACATTCACGTTTCAATAAAGCACACAGTATTGTTATAGCGAACATTTTTTATAAATAAAATAACAATTTATATTAAAACTATTTATGCAACTATTAAACAGTTCAATACTAAATTTATAAGTTAGTATTTAAAAAAAAAACAATAAATAATGCAACCATTCATTGACCATGATTTTGCACAAAACACGTAGTTATGCAATTCCATACAATTTTAACTCATAAGTTTGACAATTTTGTTTCTGCAACCCAATTCGGATGATGGTTTTAAGAAACAGTTATGTAAATAATTCATTCACAAGATTGTTTCTGCAATCTAGTTTGGAGGGTAGATTAAAGTTAAAGGAACAATTTTGTAAACCATTCATGTACTAAATCGTTTCTGCAATCTAACATACAGATCGTTTTAAATTAAAGAAACAATTCTGTAAATAACAAAATTGTTTCTGCAATCTTTGAATGATAGAATAATAATAAAAAAAAACAATTTTAAATCATTCATTCACGAGTACAAGATTGTTTCCGAAATGTCGCTTTTTAGCGAAACAATTTTGTAAACCATTCATTTACATCATCAAAATTTACAAGTATATTTCGAAACAAGAAAAATAATTTATATTGTTCGTATGCATAACAAACATTTACTAACATGAATTAACATTCTATAATAACATGAATTACATACAGAGTTTCTTATATAATAAATGATATATTATGTATTTAGAGTGTAGCTATATTTTATACAAATATGCCATGAACAAGCTATGATAATAGTTTTACTTGTTTATTTCATTACCTATTCAGTTCGAAAACAATCACATATTTGAAAAACTCTTAACTCAATCTACTACAAGTACTAAAATAGCATTAGCCCTTCAAAAATACTTAAATAAAAATTACCCGGGAAAAATAAATTAGCGTCCGTTTAATTTCTGAATTATTTTATCATGTTGGCTACCCTTCCATTCTACTTCACGTGTCAGTCACGTTGGCAACAATAATATTCAGTGATGTCAACAAAGGGATGATAATAATCTATGGATTCAGTTGTGAATTTTTATTTCTGCAATCTAGTTTCGATGGCACAGTGTTAAAGGAACAATTTTGTAAACCATTCATGGACAAAATTGTTTCTGCAATCTCTTGGGCGCTAGTTTTAAATCAAAGAGACAATTTCGTTAACCATTTATTTACAAAATTGTTCCTGCAATGTAGTTGGGCGCCAGTTTGAAGTAGGTAAGAGAAACAATTTTGTACATCGGGATGAATTTAGTTGTAAAATAAAGATAAAATTACTTATTCGATAGCCATCATTGACTCCTGTCTATCGCAAACAACCTTCCATCCTTCCAACCTAAATTTAAGGCCCTACAAGAAAATAATTATTATATAACGAATCCGAAAAATAGTGACAACTTATTAAAATAGATGACGAATAATTTTAGGACGCTAACCCTATTCGTTTTAACCTTAAAATCAAGTGATGTTAGCTAAAAAAATATAACCTTCAAAACAGCATACGAATGATAGACCCATATCTGTGTTGTCTACCAGCTCTTTTCTAAAATTTGTTTTTAAAAAAAGAACGTAACTTTAATTCTACGGGAATGGTACTATGTATTTTCTAACTCACGTGAAACTACACTCACTTTCACCCCACTCTCACGCGAAATCAGTACCATGATGTAATGAAAATATTTCACCGTGAGCTTGTGTCCTCCCTCGGGTGAGCCTTTGGGGGCGAGTTTTAGCACGAAGGACTTAAAGAGATTAAAAATATGATTCACCCAGCCCTATACTTCAACTTTTAAATAAGAATTTTATAAGTAACAACAGTAATTACTCTAATACCCATTTTATATGGTAAAGATAATGAGATATGTAACAGCTTTATGAAGTGGTTTCTCATTTAGTCTGAGTCTGAATCAGAGCTTGGTGCAGCTGGTGTATGAGTCGCCTCCTCCTTTGGCTCCTCTCTGATGGTTGGTTTAGCCATTGTAGCAGACAGATAAGCATTTGGACCTTCTCCTTGAGTATGTTCGATTCCAACCCTAAAAATAGAAAAACGGCAATGAAAAAAAAATAAGGATTCAAGTAGATATCTCCGAGGCGAGATATGTCATTTTATAGAGAAAAGAGCATTGGCTTTATGAGGTCAGGTAAGTACCTTCCAGTATACTCTATAAGATCTAGTGCAATGTACAATATATAGTACTGGAGCTGATGTCATATAGGTCTGGCTCCTCCTACTATTGCACCATGAAGTATAGTAATGAGGCCAGGAGGCTCCAGTCATATCATAGCAGAACCACTTGGTAAGCGACCAGCAAACTAGTAGGATCTCTACAGAGACCGTCACCATAACAGGATAGTGAGGTACTATACACCAAGTTAGTGAACACTGCACATCCCCATAGAACTTGACTACTTTTAGCGTACCATATCTTAGATGAATTTTTCAGGTTTACAGATTAGGCAGCAATAAGCCCATAGAAAAGACTCGTATGGAACTCATTTGAGCATGAATGAATCCCTTTCCCTTGAAGTACTTAAAGTAAAGTAAAGTCTTTATAAAGAAAGAAAGTGGAAGTAATATCAAAATGTCCCTTACTTGTATTCATGTCTCGCCAGATATCGGACATACTTCTCCGGAGGTTCGTCAGAATCATAGTTCTGGAGACTCACTGACCTCACCACCGTGTGGGAGACTTGAGTTGCAGGCATCGTGAACTCCACGTAGCACCATTCGGCCAGTTTCTCTGGGATCTGGTCGTAGCTTGTCAAAGCCATACGACATACCAAATTATGGGTTGTGTAAGCACCTGAAATGAAAGGCAGGAAAAATGATATTTTTTTAGAAATCAGATATTGTAGAACTTAATATTGTAGAACTTATTAGTTAATTGTTGAGACTATTGCAAAGAAGAGTTAAATGTCCAAAGGGTTATTGACAGGTTCTTAAATCCAGAAGGCGTTTGGGAGTGTTTAATTGTTGGAAGAGTTACAAATGGTACTCGTAAGGGTTTTTTTCTGATTGGATCAATTCTCTGTTGTGCTCCATACAATATTCATCATTACTGGATGAGTTGGTAATGTTATAGTCACATACCTTGTCCTTCTTTGGGTAACCTTGACATTCTCCACACAATGGATCGGTGTTGGTGCTCGTATTTAGCTTGACCCGATGTCACTTCGATTAGGGACTCTTGCAGAGTATCCACGGCTCCCAAAAACCTTTCAATACCCTTGATCTTACCCGTCCGTCTGAAAAAATGGCAAAAAATAATTCAGAGACAATCTTAATGATTTTGTCTGTCAAAAAACTATAAATAAAATTATCCCAAAACTCACCTGTGCGCAGATTTAACGCTGCCATATCGGAAGTGCTTTTCAACCCTGAAGAGATAAATCCAGCATTCTGGAATTGGGAACCTAATCATAACATCCTCACACGGCACCTGACCAAGGGATCTGGATGTGAACCCTGGAACCAGTACATCTGCACGGAGTTCAACCTGAGGACAAAAATATAAATTCTTTAAGTTTTAGATTTGCGGTTTGCAAGACCGAGAGAAATATACATCGTGTGAATTCCCTCGGGGAGCATACATGATGGATGTTTCAATGCTTACGAATCGGCATTAGCTAGCTTAAGAGATGAGAGAAGGCAAATTTCACCCATTCCGCCACACTCTGCCAAATATGTAATTTTTGGAAGTTGTATAAATGCTGCAGCAAAAATGATTCACTGTACACTTTTCGACACTACCGCCATCTTTTGAGAAGTTGACGCGACTTGTTTAGATTGTAGAACTGCATGATATTTACCTTATTTCCTGTGACACACATGACGGCTTTAAGTTGAAGTGGAAGTTCTCGATTCTTTGGAGGACGCACTCTGAATCTCATCAGCTCAATGTAGCACGCATCTGGAGGCTTGAACCTGAAATTTTGTACAAAAAATTCAATCAACAATTTCCCTAACAGTTTTCTCAGTTTCCCAACGAAAAACTTATTGTACTCGTGGTGGTGTACTCGTACTAATTGTGGTCTAATGTCCCGATTCTCCAAAAGGTCGAATATCATGGGATCCAGACAAAAATCCAACACGACCAATTGGTCGAAAAGTATGAATTGGCCGAAAGTCAAAAGGCCAAAATCCAACAATAAGTCATTCAACTAACCTAATAATTCTGGTATTCTGATATTCATCTTGCTGTATGCAAGAATGAAACTCTACTCCTTCAAGCCTAATCCATTCTTCAGTAGCCACTGGGATAATATCATGTCTCCCGACCACTTCTTTACCTTGTCGCCACATGTTATTCACGCCCAATTCTACGTCAGGCATTCCTGAAAGACAACAATCAAAATTAGTTTCAGAAATATAAAAATAACCCTTAAAGGTAAGAAATTATTTCGCAATAATAAATTCACTCACCTGATAAGAAACCTAGGAAGAACAATCTTACTCTGGCTATTTGCTTCATGACATGACCTTCGAAATCTTGTTCCACGTAAATTTCGTCTACTGCTGTTATTTGAACCTGAAATTATTGACACGTTCGAATTAACCACTATTTTGAATGGCTGCTTTTCTTTACCCACGTCAATTTTCTTTGTCATCCTTTCATCATTCATTAATCCATCCATTTATCAGAACAGAACGCTTAACTGCCCTATTCTACTACACTCCTTGCTTTCGTCACATTTGTCATACTCTCTCTTCGATTGCTTTTACTGGCGCACCCGTTCTTGAGTTCTATTCTCCATCATGTACATAATATAATATCTTTTTGATCATCCTATCATCCTTCATTCTCTACAGGTCCAAACCATCTAAGATTTATTTCACTCATGCCTCTAATCAAACCCCTTTCAGCCATCTCTCTAATTACTTCGTTTCCCATTCTATTTCTCAACATTTTCCTACTATTCTTCTTAACGATCTCAGTAGAATTTCAAAAGGTTAAAAATGTATTTCAGAGAGTTTTAAGAACAGGAGAGTAAGAAATAATATAATAATGAACATACCTCTTCCATCTTGTAATGTAGCGCTCTGTCTCTGTGTGCGCTCAGTCTAAACAGAGCCTCTTCGATAACCATGGAAAACTGCTTCATGTCCTCATAATTGGTTGATCCTATTTTGAAGAGTTGCGAGACCTAAAACGAAGACAGAAAAAATGTAAAATTTGTTGTATTGTTTGTTGGATAGTGTTACAAGCAAGTAAATAATGACTATATCTTGGGTAGTTTCAAAGTAGCACTATTGGCGAAAATGTGACCGAAAATGAATAAGAAGACTACCACAGGATAATACGATATGATAGACGATAGACATTGGACATAGAAGTAGAACCCAAAAGACCTGACAGACCATTGACCACTTGGATGTTCATAATAACAAGGGATCTAAAGGAGGCAAGATTTTGCTCAGGGGATGCCGAGGACAGAAGCACTTTGAAGATGAAGACTAGGAGAGCCGCCCTCTAGTAAATGGGAAATGGCTAGGGCAAAGAAGAAGAGTATTATTTAAGCAGTGCTGTTGGACCGTCCTCACCTGGTCGACACCATGGTCACTGTGGAGCAGATCCCAGCATATACCGTATACAATATCATAAAAAGCGTTTAAAGAACTCACTTGTGGAGCGTGTTCCACGGGAAGACCAAGCTTCTTCAGATCACTACCGAATTCCTTCACTCCTTGATAATCACCCTGAATGGCGTACGCTGCAAACTGACTGAGTTTGTTCGTAATTCGCTCTGCCTTTGTAACTTGTCCAGGCCTGAAATACATTGGTACAAATCCGATTAATTAAACATTTTGACAAATTATAGAAAGGCATATCTTTCCTTGAATTGGTCACTTGAAGGAAGAATAAATTATATAGATCACAAATTACTCGATGACAAACACTTCTGGAACGCGTTCAACGTTGGCAAGTTAGGTTCGTAAGGTTGATTTGGCATTAAGAAGGGTTTTTCACTTTTCGCGAAAAAACCTTTTAACAGATTTTAATAAAATAACCAAACAAACCTAACTCGTCAACATTGGCTGCGTTCAAAAAATTTTTGTCACCGAAACAGTCGTCATAGAATATTGCCTATTTTGAATGGCTGATAAAAAGAGCTCACCTGACCCCAGGTCTTTCTTTGTAGAAGACATATTGCAACTTTATAGTAAAGATCTTCCCATATTGATCATACTGCTGGGCTGCAATGTCAGACACGGAGTAACATGCCTGAAGAGGAAGCTCCTGGAAGGGTTCTTTATCCGTAGATGAGTTGAAGAGCTGCACCACAGGATTGTCACCTTGGAAAACCATCCTGATGAAGATTTTCTTCCAAAATCTAGAAAAAATAGGTTCTATTAACAGAAAATCTACATTGGCTTACGTAACAAAAACAAACACTTTCCACAAGAGATGGACTATGTGAAAGTGACATAGAAATAAAAAAGTTAGCCTGTACTAGGAACTATTATCAAAAGTAGCTAGATGTTTACTAGGATAAAGGTAATGGTGCACAACGCCGTCCTGGTACCAACAAAAAAGATTGGTGGAGCAGAACTTAAGCGTGACTTAAGCGTCAAGTATCGGAATTTTTACTGCCGATTATTTGACTGAATGCTCATGTAACTGATGTAAACAATCGCCTACCCAAGAAAGATTCAAGTCTTGGGCAGTAATCAAACTTAACTATTAATCCAGACCCAAGTCTAGACTCTAGAGGATCTAATGAAGGTTACGGTAAAAAAACAGTACTGGACATATGGGAAATTAATAATTACGGTAAGTAATTTCGAAAGGATAAAAAAGGTCTGCCTCAAGGGAACGGAAAATTACCCTTTGTAAATTGATTTGAGCAAATTGGCCTTTTTGTTGTAATATTTTGTCGACAAGAGGAAAAAAATATTTTTCCAGGATCCACAATCTGTTTCTTTTTTTACGCGCAGGCAGGAATTTAAAGTTGCAATTGTTATAATATTCTGATTTTTACCTTTGACCAGTAATCTTCTTCTTATTCGGCTGTCTGAGTTGGACCTCCCATCCGGGTCCTTCATAATGAATTCTCGGAAAATCTTCCAGAGGTTGTGAAGTGTCTTCATCAAACAAGGGTGTCGGAGGATCTTCTTGGGAACCACTGCGTTGTCGTTCCATTTCTGGAAATTACGAAATATTATTATTAGTGACGTAATGCTTGAAATGAAATGCATTCACAAATATAGATTTCTACCTAGTTTCTACAAGTCCTGTTAGAAATATTTGAGTTTCTGCAAATTTCTTTCCATGAACCTTGGATTTTAAAGCACATACAACAAAACGATTTACACAAAGCATACACTTTGTGTAAATTATCTAAGAGCGTATGAAATCAACGTAACCGTTCAGCTCAAGAAATTGGGTTTGCAGGTTAAAATCTCAGCCAGCCCCACAATCTTTTTTATAAACATTCTTTACCTCGGTAGCATTTTGGTAGACACATTACCTTAAGGTAATTTCAGCCGGCTAACAAGGTTTATCTCAAAGCGAACATGTCCATAAAAAAGTTTGTGGGGATGGCTGTTTGAACTTTGCTACTTAATTTCGTACATCCTCAGTTTACTTACAGAATGTGCGCCTTGGTTAAATAGTCTCTTGTCTGTGACTATATGACATGTAAATCCTGTAAAATAGGTTGCATATTGAAAGAACTTACGATTATCCTGTGTTGCATGTTCAGAGAATGCCGCCTCAGCGAACGCTGCACCTTTGTCAAACGGATTGACTCTTGGTGAAGAGTCTGTAAAGGAAGCGGCTGGACTTTTGGCAGCAGGAGGTGGAGCCAGTACTGGTACGGCACCGCCGTAGCCACTGGCATCGAATGGCACATCACCCTCGCGAGGTCTGAAATAGACAATTTGTTTAACTCAGTTTTAAATTATGGGAGGAGCTCTCGAGCCCAACAGCTCACTGCTTACCATGCTGGCTTCGATCATCAGCCACCCGAATAGACTGCTTAAACAGAATCTGTATAAGCCACGGCAAATGTCCTGGTTTTTTGTTCATGAATGGGAACACGGAGCCGAAGCCACTGAGTGTGGCCTCCGGACACATGTAAGAAGCTTCGACGATCTTGCCTACCTGCTTTATACACATACTCGTACATATCCAATTTTATATTTGTAATTTTTTTCGACCTTTTAAAAATGATGTGACGAACTTGTATTACCAATGACCATACGGTAAAAAAAAAATACAAATATCACAATTTCAGTTTCTACTTACTTGATGAACACATTGAAATTCCCTTCTTCTGAATCCTGAGAATCTCCTTTTCCAAATGGAGCTGGGGTTCCTGATGGCACAGGAGGAGGTTCGTTCAAGGACAGGAAAGCGTCGAAATTATCATCGGCACCAAAACCATTTGCGTCCAGACCTCCAGTGGCGAAACCAGTCGCAGAGCTGCCCCATGCTATAATGAAAAAACAACGTTGAATAGAAAAATTCACTCCAAATCAAATTATACGAATACACCATAATCAATGTTGGCTACGCAGTACTCATCTCCCATTAAGCACTAACTTTTATCATTTCTAGCACCAGTATCCAAACATAAGATTACAAAAAATTGTGACAGTAGAAGTAAGATTATTCAGCGATATCATTATTTAACGATGTCATCCTAAGACTTAAATCATGTATAAATGAGAATGTATTTTAGTGTTTCTAGTTAGAAATTTGATTTTTGTAAAGTTTCTGATAAATATTAAGTCTAAAGACACCTCCCAAGTTCGCTGAAACTTAAGATTCACGTAGTTTGTAAATTCATAAAAATATTTTTTTGTGCTCCGCAGAACTTTAATACCAAAAGCTCTCCACTGGGAAGATTTTCTCTTTATAATAAGATTAGCTCTTTAACAACAAACCGATTTTAATTGAAAATTTTCATCTGATTGAATTCAGAAATAATTATATTTGCTTCTTTATTTAAGTACCTACGTAAATAACAAAATATAAATATTGTTTATCTTTAATCTAATTTCTCCAAGACGATTCAAGGAGGCATTAAGAGTGAGTGTCCTTAGCAGATAATTATGTAGTTCAATACTATAATTGCTTATTCCAGTAATCTCTAATACCAATGATTTTCCTTTCAGTAATCCGCTGAAAGAAAGATTAGTCCGAAAGGTTCTGAAAGAAGTAATTTATTTGAACAATGGTGGTGAAGTAGATATTCAATTCTCTGATACAATTGGAGCCTGTTGCGTTTCCAACAGGCGTGAAGAAATACCTAGTTTTTATAAAGATTAATATAAAATAAATACCTAGCGTATAAATACAGTTGACGAGATTGTATCTGGGACAACAGATCCCATGTAGCATTATGCGGAATGAGTGGTCGGCAAATTGATGTACATAAATGCTGACCTGAACCCCTTACACTTAGTCTAGCATCCATTATTGAACAGTAATGCTAGGGAGTGTACAAGGCAGGAGACCGAGAGGTAGCTCGTCGACCCGTCGGAGCGACCAAGTGAGACAGCAATACCACTTTACAAGAGGCCGCACATCTGACCATGGAAAGAGAGCTGAGTATGAGAGCTGAGCAACTGCGGGGGTGAGAATCACAACTCTCAGTAAAGAGAAAAAACGACAGCAGTAGCATAGAAGATTGTCAAGGTGTTGAGAGAACGAATGAAGACAACCTCCTACATGATCCGAAGAGGACAGCAATGGACCTGGAGACCAGTTACTGGCAAATCTAGGTCAATAAAAAAAGATCAGATTAAAGTGCCGTTTATCACACCCTTTGGGACGTGCCGATTCACCAAGGTGGCGTTTGGGCTCCGCAATGCACCAGATACATTCCAGCGGTTGATGGATCGGCTGTGTGGAGGACTAGGAGATGTCAGACTCGAATCCTAGCCTAGGGTGATCAAAAGGTATATAACTATGAGCGAAAGAAGAGGTGTGAGGAAGGGCATCCCTCCAGGACCGAAAAAGGGATCGAAGAAAATTGATAAAAAATTATAAGAATGTGACGAAAGCATAGAGGTGTGTAAGGGCAGGTCGGTATGACGTTCTGTTCTCTCTGCGTATCCCAGCAAGGGACGCGTCGTAGGATAGATACATAGATACAATAATCTGTGTATTTTCTGTATTATAACATAAGTAGGTACCACTTCTATACAATCTCGAACAAAAGCTACTAAAGGATTAACGTTTTTGAATGACTCATCAAAATAATCCCCACTAACGTTTACTCGTTCTAGAACATTCGAAATGTACGTTCAATATTTAAAAAAATAATGTTTACTTGTGTTAGGTACCTTATTAGGTTACATAGAGTGGTGACTCATAGGAAAAAAAGTTATAGGCGCGTCGGCGTCTTGTTGCGTCTACGATTGTCAAAAAAGCTATACGTAAAACGATTTCAAAACCAATCGATTTCTCAGAGACCGCAATATTTGGTATATTGAACTCTCTGTAATTCATCTTTTTCGGGTGAACTAGGAATATAATGATATATTTTGTATTTGTTTGCGTCAAATGCAGCACCTGGTCCCTGAAAATCTATTAACTTCTATCCATTCCTTCTCCCATTTCCTTTTCCTTGTCCGTTCCCATTTTCCTCCCTATTACCTTGGTACTATTATTCCTCCCTATCTTTTTGATCTTCTCTCTGACCATCACTGTTGGATATAGGCCTCTTCCATACTCTTCCATTCCTTTTTGTTGTTTGCTGCTTTTAGCCATTTTTCCTCCCACAGCGGCTATGTCGTCGGACCATCTCTTTTGGGGTCTTCCGACACCACCGCAAGGTCTCCAACTTAAGATTTTTGGGGTCCATCTTGTCTTGCAACATGTCCCGCCCATTGCCATTGCAGACTTGCTACGCGATCCATGAAGTCTGCTACTTTGGTTCTGTTCCTAATTTCCTCATTTCTTATCTCTTAGGCTTATACCAATACTATTATTGCTCCCTATATCTATTTTTTTTAATTATCTTACTACTACTGAGAGCCAATAATGTCCATATTCTTTTACGACTTTGAATAAAAAAATGCGTATTGCAATTATACGAGACCCAGCGATTAAGTTTTCATATGTCACGATTTCTCAGTGTATGTGGACCACTATTTGGATCATATTATCATTTGGCAGAAATAATTCAAACTGGTTTATTAACTTGGCACATAGTATTACGGCGATGTTCAATTTCTAAAAGCACTTACATTTTAAGACCATGAACCCGTGAACTTAGCGCTTAGAGGATTAAATCAATAATCTCTTCTGATCTCCTCACGTCATGGCCCTTGCAAAGTACTTATTTCAAATCTCTACTACATGCTCCCATCACATTTATGCGGGATTTCAGAATGCCCGTGTTTTTTAAGGTTCCCGACCTAACTATAACGTCACAGTAATTTCCCATGGAATTAAGGTTCAAAATCGCATGATAAAATGAAAAAATAGCGTTTTTTCTATTTTTTGGGGTTAATTCCCTTCAGTCAAAAAACTTTTTTTGAAAGATTTTAAATTTTAATTCATATTATCGATACAAAGAAATAAATCTCTGCGACTTTCGGGAAACGAGTTACTGTCTTTCGGGAAAAAAGATAAGAGGTGTTTTTCACAATTCTATTTGAGAAATCTATACAAGATATAAAAAAATCTTTTACGGTTATTCCCTAGAAAGGTTCAATGTAACTACTCTATTTTTTTCCTAAGCTTATAGCCATCATCAGGCGATTGTGAATCAATCATGATGAGGGTGCAAATCCTCGAATACTAGTCGCGTAATCTAAAGTCATTTTTGCGGATTCTGATCTAAATATTTAGTTTTTAATTTTACCTTAAAAATGGACTTCCACCTTGTACCGACACGGTCAAAAACACCGATATTTAGTAAATACATATCTACATTTTTTGGAGACACCACTATCTTTAGTAAATATATTTTTTGTGTCTCTCTACTAAATTTAATGTCAAGCATCGTTAACTTAAAAAGTCAAAGTATCTCACTGTCGTCGCCTCTCGACATCTTAATTTTATTACTGTTATTATTTTAAAAGCTTTCATTTCTCCAGACTAATTACTTAATTATATCTTCTAAATTAATTAAGGCATTAAATTTTAGAATTTTTCTTTTTTTTTACACAAATTAATGAATGCGACCCTGTGGTATTCTTAACTTTACATTGACATGTTCTTTTAAAAAAAAAATTCTTTGTGAACAAAAAACGCATCGTTATAGAGAGAAGGGGTCACTATTTAGTATAAAAATATGGGGATTACGTTCCATACTAATTCTACGTACGTTAAAATACTAACATAGGACAGTGGATATATAATTCGATTTGCTCACTGAGAGAGCACGGACATGTAAAATAAGGATGTATTTTCTAAATCAGATCTATTCTAATTTCGTTATCTGAGAATAACAAGGTTCTAAGCAACAAATTTTGAAACTTTTACTTTCTGCGTGAAAACTTTTGTAGACAACATATTATAAGAGTAATAAAATCTGAAAACCTGATTCAAGGAAAGGACAAGGCGATGTATGTCGCCGCATATTGGAGTGGCAGGGTATGACCCACTCGGGCACGTAAAGTAAGTAAGTAAGTAATAAAAACACCTTAATATGGGGTGGTTTTGTAAATAACGTGACAAATAAAACCTCATTGTGTGTAAAAGATATGTGAGTTTTTAAAACTCTGATCTCATTTTATCAACATTTTTGTCTTGTCAGTTAGAACATTGTTATTCTAGGCTTTAAAAATAATAATACATTTTGACTCACCATCATCCCCGCCTCCCCCTCCTCCTCCCCCGAAGGCGTCGAACCCAGCATTGGAATTCCCTGTTGACTCAAACTTGGCTGAGAATGCATCAAAGGCATCGTCGGCTTGTGGCTCGATAATCTGCGGCTCTCCTCCGAAAATGGAAGCAAAACCAGCATTGTTTTGCGCAGGTTCCGAATCTAAGCCGAAGATGTTAGACGACTGATGCGTTGCTACAGGAGCACTTCCAAATAAGTTGGAACTGGCTGAAGTATCTTGCGCAGCAAATGGATTACTCTCGGGAGCAACGGCATACGCATTAGGTATTTGATTTTCTTCGTAAGATCCAATACTGTGAGCATCTGAAATGACAGGTTCTGGAGCAAACAATGGTTCACTGACGGGAATCGCCGGTTGAATATAAGTGTCTGGAACGTCATGTACAGGTTCCGCAATGTCATTTGGTTTGAAGTCATGAACCTCTTCTTTTATCATAATTTCTTTTTCAGTTTGTTCAATAGGATTTTCTTCAGAATTTGGAGTAATGTCCATAGGCTGCGGTTTATCAAATTCGATATTTTCGTTAGGCTGTTGCTCAGGTGTCATTTTCTCGGCAACCTTTTCAGCTACTGGCTTTTCGGGTGATTGTTCAGTTTGTGCGCTTGGAAGACTAGTTTCTGTTTGATTTGTTATTGATTCTGGAATATCGTCCGTCAAGAAGTCGATTTGTTTCCGTTCCTCTTGTTTCTTCGGTGTTGAATATAAACTGAGAATGCCCTCTTTTGTTGTCGGAGCTTTGGGACCTACTGGGGCCGGTGCGTCAAAAAGACTAAAATCACTACTAGACGACGTCACAGGAGGAACGTGTGGTTGTTGACTAACAGTAGACATGGGAACGATGGGAGGCGGTCGTTGTGGAAGAACACTTGGAGGTGGAGGTTTTGATGGTGGTAAAGGCCTTGCAGGTCTGACTGGAGGAGGTGGTGTTGGTCTGACTGGAGGAGGAGGGCCAGGCCTCGGAGGTTTCACTACTTGCGGCTGTACATGATCTTCTTCTTTGGGAGATGTTTCTCGACTCACTGCATTACTCGCAGCTGAAGGTTGAGGTGAGGGTTGCGGCGAGGGCTGCGTAACCAT
This sequence comes from Ceraclea dissimilis, assembly GCA_963576895.1. Lineage (NCBI taxonomy): Eukaryota > Metazoa > Arthropoda > Insecta > Trichoptera > Leptoceridae > Ceraclea > Ceraclea dissimilis. The sequence goes on from OY756372.1 coordinate 870,228, forward strand.
GAGGTCTACCTCAGCTGCTGGACTGCAGTTCTGGTGTGGAGAACATGGAACTTGAGTTACCACATCATCAACATCAAACAAATTTACATCATTATTACTAGGCATATGCGTCTCCCTCTTAATGTCTTCTCCAAGAAGATCCCCAAATGCGGGCTCTGGAGTAGGACTAGGAGAATGCAAATCTCTCATGGATACCGGACTAGGTGTTCTAGTTGGTGGTATTCTGTCTAGTAAGTGTGAGCTTGTGAAATCCATGTGACCAGTCACAGACATAATGAGATCTTTAGTCTCTGGAGCTATTGGTCTGCTAGGCGGTGGAGGCTTCTTAGGTTTCAACTCTTCGTCACTTGAATAAATGTGTGACTGATCATCGAGACTCGCTACAGTATGTGTCATCGTTAATCCGAGTTCCGTTGGTTTTTGAGCAGTACATGTCGTCGGTATAAATGTTTGCTCATCAATTGTTGTGTCAAAGAAACTCGTAGTATTAACATTTGAAATGTTTGACGGAGCAGTTGAGAAAAAGGGTTCCGTATTAGAATGTTCGTATGAATCTTGAAGAGCTGTTGTAAAGAAATTTGCTGCACTAGTGATTGCTGGTTCGCTTATATTGAAAAAGTCTATCGAAGTTGTTACTGCGGTGGTTTCGTAACTTTCAGCGCCAAAATCGGAAAATGGGTTATTTGCTGCGAACGGATTATCTCCGAGAGTATCCATAGTTCCAAAATCACCAGTCAAGAATGGGTTTAAGGCTTCAGTTGGCTGTGCGGACGTAAAGTCCTCAGACATGGCCAAAAACGGATTGCTTGCCATTTTGATTAATTTAATTTATAACAATTAACAATTATAAAACAATTTTACTTAGTTCATTAACTCTGATTCCAATATTTTGAGTTCTGTCTTTCCAGGAGCCAAATTATCAGCAAAAGACGTGTCAAATGGATCAATGTCTTCTTCTGTATTCAATAAAAAGCCAGTAGCAGCTTCAGGTAATTCAGGAGTTAGAGCCTTTACTTGAAAAACATCATCTGAAGGCTCCAATAAATCTTGCACTTTTTTCTCTTCTTTTCTAGGATCAAAGTCGTCACTTGTGTCTTTAGCTAACAACTCATTTTCCAAAACTTTCAATTCTGTTTTACCAGGTCTTAAAACATTACTAACAATAGATGTGTCGAATGGGTCACTCTCTATGTCAAAACTATCCTTTCTATCCTGATATGGAGTTAATACTTTAGTATCGACAGATTCCTCTTCAGTAATGGATAAGAAATCAGTCCTCTTCTTTTCCAAAGATGTGATGTCAAAGTTTTTAGTGAAGTTGATGGGGAAATCTGAATGACGTCTTAGCTGAGAAAATGATTTTTCGCAGATTTCTTCTTCTTCAGTATTTAATTCTTGATCAGAGGTACTCCTTGTCAGTTGTATTGGTGTTGGCTGAATATTTTTCAAAATAGGCTTGGAAGAACCTAAAGAGTTGCTGGTTGTCTCGAATGTATCTTCTAATGTGTTCACTTCTTCGTCTGTTATTGAAGCTTCGCGAGCATAGTACGGAGTAACTGGTTTCTTTTTATTCGCCTTATCAACGTCGAGCGAATCAGTTTCTTCAGAAGGAATCTTAAATATTACGGTTTTATTAACCAATAGATTTTCAGGTCTTGAAGGTTTTCTCGGAGCAGACTTGTATGTCTCTGCCTTCTCCTCAGATCTGGGATCAAAATCTGGATCACTCAATGATTTTTTGAGCTCAGTTTCTCCAAGTAGTTCGTTTTCAATAAACTTTAGTTCTGTTTTTCCTGGTGCGGCGATATTATTAGCGATTGAGGTATCAAATGGATCGGAATAATCTATGTCAAACTGATCCTGTGTTGGCGCAATGGGTGAATCGGCAAGTTGAGTTAAATCAGTGCTACTTCCACCTAATAAATCTCTGTGAAGTGGTTTCAAGCTATCGAAATCTCCGGTGTCACTGTTATCAAAGTCCGAAATCGACTCTCTAACTCCAGTGGGATCAGTAATATGAATGTGAACTGATGATTGCCTCCTATTATTTACGTATGGTCGCTCACCTTCACGAGGGTTGAAGTCAAAATCACTATCACTGTTTGGAATATTACTTGTAGTATCGGACGTTAAAAATTCTTCTTCAAGGGTTTTGATTTCTGCCTTTCCTGGTAAGATGTTCTCTGCAAAAGTTGTATCAAATGGATCCGGTCCCTCGTCGAATTCAGTAGGTGAATTTGGATCGAGAACTGGTGAGATATTACTTTCGGCCTTATTTATATGCGGCCCAGATGCTGGCCTTACTGGTGGTGGTGGACGACCAGGCTTATTGGATTTTGGTTCTTCGAATGCTGCCCAAGATAAATCGTCAAGAACTGGTTCAATAGGTTGAATAGGAACAATAGGATTCTCTGTAGTTAGTGGTTTATTCAAAGATTCTGAAGCGATTTGTGCAAATTCGTCATCATCATCATCAGCTTTGAGAGTATCAAAAGTATTTAATATATCAGATTGTTTGCCTTCAAGATCATTGGAAGTTTCTTTGGAAGTTTTCTTTATGAACTGTGTATGCAAAGAGACGCTGAGATCTACTGGAACTTCATCTAATACTTCAGGTCCATCGTCCAAAAGACTAATAGGATTAGCAGGTTCGTCAACATCTACTTCAACGTCTTCTGAATCGGCGTTTTCAAAAAGTAAATCTCTTGGAATACGTCGTTTGGCTTTCTTTACAGCTGCAGCTGATTGCGTTACATTATCTAATCGACCAGTTAGAACTTCAACGGCAACTCCTATATTCACAAGTTTCTTTCCCTTTTTGGAAACCTCTGGTCCTTTGATTACTTTTTCAGCGTAAGATGTATCAAAAGGATCTGGACCTTCGTCGACAACCTCTTCGGGGGAGTCAGGGATATAAGCAAGTTTTACTTCCCCTTTCTCTACAGCTTCCACATACGAAGTATCGAATATATCATCGAAGTCGTCCTCTTCCTCAGATTCTGTCTCAGATAATGGAAATTCTGTAGCAACTTGTGGAACTTCTTCTTGTTTCTCACTCTGTTCAAATGAAGATTCTTCCCGATTACCATTCGATTGTCCTTCTTCGAAGCCAATCCAACGCTCACTTTCCTTTGTTGCGTCACGTTTGAGAGGTAAATCTTTTCCAGCGCGGTCTACTAGTTTTGGTCCACTGGGAATTCGTTGAAAGAAAGATGTAGATTTGATACGATCTAAATCACCCTGAGTTTTTTTTAGGACAGTGTCTATACCAGTAGTAAGAGCATTAAATTTGGACCATTCGTCGTTGTCTGTTTTGGGTTTTTCTGTTGGTTCCTGATCACTATCGTACTGTGCTTCTACTTGTTGGGTTTGTAACTGAGTTTGTGCTTGTGCTTGATGCTCTCTTCTGTATTTCTCGAGTTCTTCTTCAGTAAATAACTCTTCCTCTCCTTTCCGCTTCGATTTCTTTCCCTTTTTCTTTTTTTTGAGACCTTTTGGTATCTTGAGCATTATCTAATCTAAAACGCATCGAGGCTTCTGTAAGACAAAGCGAAAACAAAGGTTTGTATATAATTATTATTAGAAAGATATAAAATCTAATCTAGGAAATTTGCATTCATTATTCTGGACCAGTCTACTAAGACCTAATGGCGATTTCCTGACACCCACGCAAAACGTTGCGATTTCAGTTATGCACTACTGTAAATTAAATTGATTTTCAGTTACATAAATCCACATGCATGGTGATGTAAGACTATTGAAAAAAACGGATATACTTTTACAATGCTCAGCTGATGACGTCAAGGATTCCACTAGAGTAGGACGAAGGGTAGGGAACGCGTAATAGATAAAACCATGTAATGAATAGGAAACACTATAAATCTATGGGGTAATTCTCTACAAACCCAAATTCAAATATTTCGTTCTATTCGCGCCGATTCTAAAAATGGAATCTTTTATTCTTTATTTAAAATTCTACGAAATTTCAAAAATCGAACTCTACTCACTCTTGAGGCCTCATGATAGTAATATTCTACATTTGGGGGGGTCGCTTTCTTCCTTTGAACACAAAACACCTCAGTTGCAACAATTTAAAAACATCAAACACTTAACTTAATTATTTCATTACTTACAGTTAAAAATCAGTTCGATTTACTTTCACTTAAACCGACCGCGATGTGATTTTAGTTAACGACGACGTATCGGTTAAAAAAATTCGTGTGTTAAAATTCTTGTCGGAAAATGATGGATGTTGAGGAAAATTATCCGACGCATGCGTGGTGGGATATCGATTGGTTGTGTGCGCATGCTCGATATAGTTGACGCCTGCGCCGTTAGGGGCTGAAAATATTGTTAGGGGAGATATAGCCACATTACCTACTTACCCCTCAAGATAAGGTTAAGTGGAATATACAATTGCAGTGTAGATTATTATGTAATGTGGGATTTATAATATTATATATGAGACCTCTGCATGTTGGTTGTGCTGCCAACTTTACAGATTTAAGCAAACCTTAGAGACGCCACTGGTGATTCGTCTGCCAGAATTCAACCTATAAAATTACATAACGAAAAAAAATTAAGAATGGAATGCGCAGTATATTTGAAAATTTATACGAATGGTTCCTAAACCGTGGGCAAAGCCCCTCCAAAGCCAAGTAAAATGCCCAAGGCTCTAATTGAAGCTTATGCTGGATTAACATTTTTTTATCGGAAAAGAAACTAAATTTACAACAAGACCTTCTCATTAATTTACATAATACTCGTATATCTTGTGTCAAAATTTTCACCTGCGGCGCTGATTATACGGCCACTAAATGATATGCCATATAGGTAACTAAATTCACTACGATTGAATGACAACCAGGTTCAATACTTCAATTGTTTTTTTTTTCAAAAAGCCAGCGACATACAATTTTTTGAAGCGTTTTCGTTAAGAAAATCATTATAATGCTATTTATTCTTCTTCTTCTTTCTAAGCCGTCTTAATTACAATGCTGGACACAGGCCCTCTTCGACTTTCCACAGATCCACATGTTATAAATTTAATAAATACTAGTAAATTGCCACTTATCCATAAAAAAATTCAACCCCTTCAGTTACAAAACAGGCGACGCCCCTGGGACTGTCTGCGTGGTTCTGTCTTCTCTGCCTATCCTGCAAAAGACACGGTGTGAGGGGAAAGATGTCCTCGAATGAGGTAGGTAGATAGGGGGAGGACATAACTGTCCGTACAGTTATAGAACCACTGAACTCTATTCATGAATATTTATATATATAAATAAATAAAGAGTTTTGATGTTTGTGTGTTTTGATGGGGTAATATTGAAAACCAAATATAACAATCAACTATATAAATTATTTATTCTTAGATAGGGTACATATGGACAATTTCCATATGCTGTGGAGAAAGTTACCGATAATCGGAATATAAGGGGGAAAGTAGGGTATCTCAGGAATCAGATGTTAGATTGGATGACAGCACGTATGCGACCTTTTATGACACCCTTGAAGAATCATTTTATTAACTAATGTTCCACGTCAGGATAGTCCTTAAGACCAACTCATACCAGAAAAATACGGTGACCGGACCGCATACAGAACAAACTAGAACCAACCAAACCGCCAAACCAACTAACACAGAACCTGCTATAGCAGGTTTAACAGAGCCGACAATATTAAAAGTTTTGCTTCACTTTATGTACCTACCTACCTTAAAAGAGCGTATATAAGGGGGGGGGCGAGAGGGTGTAATAATCACATTAAATCTGCCATCACTCCCCCATTATTAAAAAAAAAATCTCCTGCGGCGCTATTTCTCTTATTATTTTATACCTACACAATAATTTTAATACCAACCGAAAACTCATCCTTTTTGACTCACCTTCACAAAAAATTTCGCCTGCGGCGCTATTACTATTTTGAATACGTTTGAAAAAAAAATGTTTACAAAAAAGCTCCGGCTAAAACCTATCTCTGAATTCAGTGTTACCCTGACTTTGAATTCAGAAAACGGTTTTGGTCGGAGCTTTTTTGCAAACGGTCGATTCAGTTAACTGAACTTCCGGACGTGTGCGATAGCCCCTGAATAAAACCAGGGCGCAAAAATGAATAAGATATGGAACGTCCTGTACCTATACTTATCTCACGTCCTGTATGTGCTGATTGACATAAAGCTACTGTACCTATCAGTGGCGATTTGCGAAGGGTGGATTTCTGCAGAAGAGAAGCCGGGCTAACATTTCTTATGGGATTACGTCAGATTAGACACTATTATACCTATCATTTTTTCCAAAAAGGTAACTCTATGGGAATCGTGTTCTTAGGTAGCTTTGCGCCTGGTACCTATTAAGCCTGCCGATTCGTTATCTAATCGTAATGACATGTATAGTATATGTATATTTATGTATTAAAGGCATGGCACCAGGAATGACGTCACAGTCTTTTCCCACGGCATTAAGGTTCAAAATTACGTGACAATCGCATGATAAAATGGTAAAAATAGCGTATTATTCCATTTTTTGGGGTTAATTTTGCGTCTATCAAAAAACTTTTACAGTTATTCCCTAGATTTTAATGCATATTATCAGTACAAGAAAAAAAAATTACTCCGCGACTTTCGGGAAACGAGTTTCCGTCTTTCGGAAAAAAGGTCAGAGGTGTTTTTAAATTATTTTTTTGCAAAATCTATACAAGATATAAAAAATCTATTACGGTTATTCCCTAGATAAATGTTCAATGCATCTACCCTATTTTGTTCCAAAGCATATTTAGTAACGGTTGTCGAGATAGAAGGTCTCCCGTTTTTAGAAATTTTTGAAATGTCGGTATGCACACTCTTAATAAGGGAGTGTCTACATATGTCTGCCACATGGTAAATAGTGAGGTGAGGTGTCTGCCTTCATATGTATTAATAATATTACATAACATACCATATAATACATACAACTATCACCTAGGGAAATGTTACTAATTTTATTACTCAGGTAATTAAAATACGGATACGGGGTATGGCAGGAATCACTCGGGAACCGCCACTGGATATGTATGGAAGGGTTAATTTTTAAAGGTAAAAAATAATGAAAAAAAATAATATTTTTTTTGCTTATTTTTTACGAGGACAAACAGTTACACAGCAGATATTAACAATCAAATAATCATAGCAAATAATTCAACAAAGGCTCGACAGTAGCTATAGTCTAAGCGTGGCTTCCCACATTGTGTGTGCATTTTCCTGTGCAGTCATCCAGTAACCCTTTATTTAAATTTAAATTTATTTTTACGAACCAATCCAGAAATTTTCTGAACGACCATTCTTCGTATGTGGTATATTAATTGCTTTACAGACGAGTTTACTTTACTAATTAAATCATTAGCAATATATGTAAAAGTTACTAAACCTATAGGTACAGAGTTTGCAAATCCAATTATATTACCCACATTTATATTACACTTTAAGGTCCGTCGGAACACTTGGAATCGTTAGTTTTTATTTCAGACTTTTAACTAAGATAAAAAATACAATAATAAGTATGAAATTCATGCAGTGCACACGGCGTTTAAGTTGCTAGAAGGAAAGAGAGGCAGAGGTCGACCTAGCGTAACGTGGTGGAGTAATTTGAGGAAGAAGATGAGGGATGCCCAGTTAGATGATGTGACGACTCAGGACAGAGGAGCCTGGAGAAGACAAACAAGAAGAGCCGACACCAAATAAATATGGGAAGAGGGAGATGAGAAAGAAGAAGAAGAAGAAATAATGCAGTAATAAAAGGAGACAAATACTGAGAACAATCAGCATTTCTTCAATTATGTATTTATTTATTTATTCTTCAAGCGTTCATAGTACACATAGGTACCTACTTGTACAAAAAAAGGATGTTTTCAAATATCCAAATGTGTCTTTTGCCCAAGTCACCCTAGTCAAATAAAAAAAATAAAAATAAAAAGATAAAATCAAGAACAAAAACCCAAAAGAGCAAAATTAATCGCGTTTAATAGAGTCATTAACAGCAGAATTTAATTATGTTTTCGATTTTATGCTTATATTTATTTATTTATGTCTGGGTATATTATATTCCTTGGAAAGCAGAGTTCAGGAGAAAAACGTAAGCGAAGAAAGAAAAAAACAACATTTTCATATCTGATTAGACAAAAATGAGTGCCTATCTGAGTGTAACAATTTTAGATCGGGACTCATTTCTCAAACACCCTACTGCTTATTTTTTTATAATATCAAAAAAATAAAATATTTAATTCTTTCATTCACATAAGATGTATTTTCCCAACCACAACCGGAGGAAATCCAGTTACAATAGATAAGATTAAACAATAAACTATAGCACAATACACGAGCGCCATTTATAGCCGCGGAATTTTCAATATCAACGTATTTATATCTCGTGGTATAATTGTGAAATCGGCCACATCATGATGTGACTAGTTGTCCTCATAAAAAGGCCGCCTTGTTCTGAACTATGAAGATAAATTGAGAAGAAATACTGGGTTTTCTACTAGTCTGGTGGTCTGAAGCCAAGTGGCTCTAGGTACTTAGGTGCTAGCGTACGACTGGAACCTCTAGGCTTCACTACTGCACTACCAGGTGCAATAGTAGGACATCAGCTCCAGTACTACGGATTGTAGATTATAATGCTAATACGTATCGCTAGTGACGCCGATAGCGCTTAACAAAGGGAACTGGACTTATACACAAGAACCCAAATACTTACCTGCTCACCTCCCAGTAGACATAAACTAAAAACATGTTATATTATTAGAACTGGAAAATTTATAAGAGGAAAATATAGATGCACCCCAATAACAACAGATGATTAAAGTGCGGTACCCACCGGCCCCACGCGATGGTCAGATGACATTAAACGAGTTGCTTGTGATTGGATGCAGAGGGCGCAAGACAGAGATATATGGAGGAGTACGAGGGAGGCTGAGGAACGAATTCCATCAATTGATTATTATCGGGGATAGATCAAAGATTAAGGAATCGGATGTTGCCGGTCAATTTTCCGGTCCAATTTTTTTACACTCACTCAAAGGCAGTTGATGGGGTACATTCTATGAAGGCATTTTAATGACTATTTCAGTTTTAATTTTTAGTTTTTTTATAATGGTAAAGTGAAGTTGGTCGTAGAAGAGCGGGAAGACCCAAGCTGCGGTGGATGGACGGTGTCAACGCAGATGCAGGTGCCATTGGACTGAGGAGCTGGAGGTCAGCGGCCCTCAGAAGGACGGAGTGGAGGAAGGCTCTTGACTCAGCCAGGGTCCACCCAGGACTGTCGTGCTGATGATGATGATGATGAAAGTGAAGTTGGGTTGTGTAGTGAAATAAAAATAAAAAAGGCTTTGATATTACACCCGGCGCCTGCACTATAGACACTTCACGAAATGGCTGATTTTATGATGAGACCACGACTTCTACAGTACACATTCTCCACAACCTTTATCTCGAATTATGCATTACATATTATTACTTCATACAATACATTATTTATGACGTCACTGTGACGTATGGCGGCCATTGTTTGTCCTCCACGTCACACCTGTGCCAGTGTGCTAAATCTGTTATTATATTACTAGCTGAATTACCCGTGCTTCGCGACGGCAAATTTGGTTGGTGAAGCAGAACAAAGTTCGATTAACTTTAACATCTACGGAGGTGCATTTTAGAACTTTTAGCCAAGACTGTAAATTTAAAATTCATATTTTTTTTTTTCTTAAGAATCTGAGTTAATCAAAATAAGCCCATATACACATTTGTACAGTTCACAGTAAGTTTGAAAATCTTGTGTCGTGAAGTGGAATAAGTCGTCATCGGAGATCGAACCCGCGCCCACTGGATTAACAGTCGAGCGCGTTACCAACCAGGCTACCGAACACTACCTTCATAAAGAAGGATTAAGTTTAATACTGAAACATAATAAACTAATATGTCTGTTTGTTTGACCACATTTTTTACAAATAGCAGCAGTAAACCCTCCTAAATACGTTTGGTAAGTATTCTGATTGACACTATGGCAGATATTTTTGCTTCAGTAAATGTCAAGCTTGAAATTAGAACATTAGTCTGTTTCAAATTACTTTTACTCTCTGTTACAAACAACTTGTCCATTGGATACTTGATTCTTAGTAGTAATTCCGAATCCTGCGATAGTATAGTACAAGCCTACATCCTTGAATTCCATCACCACCATGATTGGTGACGTCACCTTATCTCGGTGACAAATATTTGAACTACGGAATATTTTTTCTCATACATTTTTCATGATGTAATCATCGTCAAATGTCAGTTGGGCATGGCCTCTATGAACAATATGGCGTCGGCCTCGGTAATTCTATGGAAAAATATCGTATCCATGGAAACCCATGAGACAAACAATGTGAAACGGAGAGTATGTCATACGTGATACGAATAAATAAATTTACGTACTAAAATATTTATGTGGGATTTTATTGGTACACAAACAATCAATTAATTTATGATGTAGGTAAATACGTATTTACCTGTAAAAAATAAATACGTAGGCACCTACTCGTATTTACCTAATCTATGAAAAACAACAATAGTGATACGTAGGTACTCGTATTTATGTATTATGAAATCATTTTAATAATTTATTACATAAAATACGTAAGAAAGTATTTACTTTCATTGCATTGCGTTTGTCCATTGTGTGATTAAGGCTAAGGTCCCAACTATAACATCAAGGTCAATTCCCGCGGCATTAAGGTTCAATATCGCATAATAAATTGTTAATAATAACGTTTTTTATTCCTTTTTTGGGTTAATTTCGCTTCTTTCAAAAAACTTTTACGGTCATTCCCTAGATTTTGATGCATATTATCAATATGAAAATCACTTTTTTCTTTGCGACTTTCGGGAACGAGTTGCTGTCTTTCGGAAAAATGATCAGAGGTGTTTTTCACTTTTTTTTGAGAAATCTTTTTTATTTATTTTTTTTATTTTATTCTACGTGTATACAAGATATAAAAAATCTTCTACGGTCATTCCCCAGATAAAGGTTCGATGTATCTACATGTTTTTTACAAATCATATTAAGTAAGGTTGTCAAGATCTAAGGTCTCCCGTTTTTTTTATTTTTTTTTTTTTTTGAAATGTCATATGCCTACTTTTAACAAAAAACAATAAACCAGATGTGTATCACGAATTGGGCGCATTGCCCTAAAAAGTAGAAGACTTTTGACAACCCTAACTTCAACCCAATAGGCCGAAGTGTAAGGATGACTAGTAGAAATTACAGGGAAACGTATCTGTGATGCCAGCTGTGCATATTATGTATTATTATACAATATTTATCGATTAATATTCATTATTGACTTGACGATATGTTTCATGTTATGTTAGGTATTCAATGTGCATTTCCGTTCCAATGCTTGGTTGGAAAACTATTCAAGTCCAAAGTTTAGATACTCGTAATTACATTGATTTTCAATGTATTGTTTATGTTCTAGTATATGTATTTCTGAAAAAAAGTAACGGTAAAAAAATGTTAAACAAGATTTAATGACTTCATATCCTAGAACCGTTTTCCGCGGTCTTCCAAAAGATACTAAATACGCCCTTCCGGGATGCCTCCCACCAAGAATGGACAGAATCAAAATTTGTAAAAACATGTGAGTTCTACTCGTGAAGCACGTTCGTGAGATATACAAAACACGGCGTATCCGGTGACTGGATCTTCTCGATCGCTCGGTGTCTTCCAAGGCTTGAGGTAGACAAAGTCCGACTTACGATCTAGATTTCTTTTCTAACGCCGCACCCTTTCATAAAATACCACACATGGCCCCACACGACCCTTGGATCCCTTTGGAACCATTTATATATTTTTTGCCTCTGGAGTGATCCATTTTAACACAGAATCGTATTGTCACCGAGTTTACGTATGTTTGCAAAGATTCAGGTCTCTAAGTATAGTCAGAAAGTGGTTAAGTGGATCTGTTGCAAGATTTATCCTGCTTCCTCTCCAGGGGAGTTCACATAACGCTACATTATGTGAATGAAGATGCCTCTCGTCTCTGTTAAGGAAAAAACTGTGATGTACTTCCGTCTGTGCAATGCAGATAAATCCGGTTCAATACCTAAAGTAATTTAGGTATATCTCAAATTATTTGTCTTTACTTATATTTGCTAATCACTAAGTAAACTGCGATTTCCTAATAACACCATTATTTCATTCCATTCCTTCCTTTTTGGACACATGTTGTTTCCAAAATTAATAATTGAATTATCCTACGTACATAATATATAATTTACCATCATACCGTATGTAACATTGTAACGGTGAAACTAATATCTGCGTAAAAAAATGTATACAATCGAATGATTAGGTACTAACTTTTTTAAACATTTGAAAGTACCTTTTTAAAGTTATATGAGTTTTATACTAAAAAAAATTATAATTTATAAATTTATACTAAAAAAATACTTTTAGAATTTGCTTCCTCTATTCCAATTGATACAAAAAATTCACCGCATTGCCTTTTGTTGCTTATCGCCCTTAGACCCTATAACGGGCACTTGGACACGTCAGTTTTACATATAATTAGACAAATAATAATTAAATAAGTAATAATAAATCAAGTAGGTATTATGCACAATATCAATGCTAAAGAGTGTAAAGGGCTCTGCTAGCATTTCGTCAGAGACAGTGACATAGTATGAAGCAAGATGACTGTATAATGAAAGCACAATTTATGATATAGTCAGTTCAATGCTGGAGTGAATGTAAATGGTTCATTCCAGCATTTCGTCGACAGAGTAAAATGATTTATCAACGAGGTACGTTTTCACTGCTTCCCCGAAATCGCTATCACTCAGAGACTTCATTTCTTCTGGCATAATATATTGGAAAACACTGAATTTTTACCGTGAGTTTTCATAGCATTCAGTTACAAAAAATCCGTGATTTTGCACGGGTTTGAAGAGTTCGTCCATGATATTAACATTGACAACAGCAGCTAGGTATAACAACGATAACAACATTGATGACGAGTCTATACTTCTAGGAATAAAATGTAGTAAACATATTTTATTTTGTAACATTACGATTATCTAGTATACCTAATCATTAGGTTCGTGTTATTTACATATCTATAAACTATATTATGTATAATCTACATAATATAAGAGCGAATATAGCATCACTCGCATTTTAGATCCGGGCATCGCACTAATACAATCTGACAACTGAAAACCTCGCTCCACACTTACAGAAGTCGTCATTCGGGAACAAGATACGAGTATCTAGATATCTCTTTTCCATTCTTCTCGGGTGTACCGTGTGTAGATTGTCGAGCTTTCGACCTACTTGCTGAGGCCATCTTCAGGACTAATGTAGTAGCTTCTTCGCTGTGATGTGTATGTATTGTATGAAGTATTTACTTGTGCAGCGTGAGCAGTGTAGTGAAAGGTAGTATGTGTTGTAGGCCGAAAGCTCGGCAACATCGACAATCTACACACGGTACACCCGAGAAGAATGGAGAAGAGATTAAGAAGGACCGTGAAAATCTACAAACCTATAAAATAGGTAGACATGATTTTAATGGTATAAGCTCCCATTCATGTATTCAAGAGTAGTAGATTTAGCTCTTATAAATGTCGGGTGTTCGTATAACTTCCATAAGACATTTCAGAACTTATTCAACAATAAGGCTTGCCACTTCTTCCCTCCACTGTTGGATATAGGCCTCTTCCGACTATTTCCACTCGTCTCTGTTCTGACACTTCCGCATCCAGGTTCCTGCAGCGATTTGGACAATATCGTCGGTCCATCTCTTTGGTAGCCTTCCGACGCTCCTTGTATCTGTCCAAGGCCTCCACTTCAATATTCGTGGCGCCCATCTGGTGTCACCCTGCCCGGCCATATGTCCTGCCCATTACCACTTGAGTTTTGACACACGGCATAAATATTTAATGTAGGTAGATATTTTGTTTATTTATTTATCATCCTGATCTACACCGAGTATTAAAGCTAGTAATTTATTTATAGGTGTTTTTGTTAGCGTTTATTTTTATTTCTTATCAGATTATATTAAATACAGTAAAATATCAATTATGTAGTGTACCTATATTACTCACTTTTCTAAATAAGTAATTTCATTCAATAAAATAGTAATACCTACTTTTTTTTTATAATTGAGCCACCATAATTTTTCGATATTTTTAAGAGTGTCCTGTAAAGGCGGCCTCCCACGGTCCGTGATATGCAAAATTCTGCGTAGCTCTGTAATATCACGGACCGTAGAAATTCACCTTTAGTTAGAGTGATATTGTCATGATCAGTAAACCTTCCGTAAGACATTTCAAAGTCATTATAAGTCAAAACCGACGATCAGTCATAAGTCCAATAGAAAGTCCATCCTTCGCTGTATATCTGTTGAGATATATAACTATAACCTACCAGTGGCGAAGAATGGATTTCTGTAGAAGGGAAGCCGGGACTATATTTTTTTATTGCATAATGCATGGGCGTCGTCAGGGGGGGCAGCTGCCTCCCCCCTGTTGTAGAGATTGGAATAGGTATATATTTTTTCATACTGAATGATAAAACCACACAAAAAATAACATTTTACTTATTAGTAACACACGTATTCTCATCATATCATAAATTTTCTAGAATTTGTATAAAAATCCATTAAAATATAATTGTTTCACAAAAAAAATCATTTTTCATACAAATTGTTGTGATAAGTATTATATACATTTTCAAATAAACAAACCACATCATGACCTTCTTCACTATGTCTCACAAAAAATCACCTGCGGCGCTACTTACGCGTTTTTCATGCTATATCTGTTTTTTTAATGTTATTGCCCCCCCTAGCTCCGAGGCTGGCGACGCCCATGCTCTGAACTATGTAGCAATAGTGCAATGATTACAGAATACCCGCTATATAAAAACGCGTCACATAAGAAATAATAGTTTCAGATTTTGAGTAACTTTTATCAAAGTTTTATATCTACCAATAAAATGACGCATATTGATAAGGTTTCATACTAAAATACCAAACCTTTCATTGGTTTAGCTTTATAACTAGGTTAACCATAATTCAATACGATAAAAATGGGACCAATACTGTGGCGAGAATTAAATTCGGTTGATGGTGTTAGAAATTACCAATACTACTAAATAAAACCATAGTTAGGATCAAAACTACGTAGGAACTCTTATTCATTCATTAGAATTTTATTTATTACTACACTATCATATAAATATTCTATTCTTATAGTTACTGACACCATCAACCAATTTAACTCTAGCGACAGTATACAGGTTGTCCCGTAAATCAACGTGTACCAGGTCATAACTGACCAGAATATTGAAATATGACCTTAGTAAAAAAATCGGTCATTCTCGAGACATCGGCACTTTTTTTCATGAAATTCGTCACCTTCGATCAGTTATATTAATGTCAAAATAAATAGAATTCATAGCATTCATTCATATTTTTCAAAGGGCGTTGTAAGTCGTAATCACCATGGATAATTGGATACATGATTTTACAAGGTATTCAGCCATTATAGAGCAATCAAGTACCGAACTCCCGTCATAGCCTATGTGTGACTTTTGACAATAGACCCTTACCACCTGCCACCAGGTGTGAATTGCTGGAAGCTGGTCGGAAAACAACTTATTGTAATAAATAAATAGAATGTACCTTCCTGTAGCATGGTCACCCCAAATATATCTGTAATAAAATTATTATAGTGTATAAATACGTAGGTATGTCTGTATGTGTAAATACTTTGATATAAACAACACGTCTCTGCTACGTGGTACTTGTTTATAATATTTCCATTCATAATCGCACTTTATTCAATTCAACAGTCGACTTTGCTTTGGCGGCGTGTGACTGGCGCCGGTGAAGTGTTCTGTGCGGATTTCTCTTATCAAATGTTACATTCAATAAGGGAGACGCCTTCGTAGTAATATTAATAATGTAACATTACGACTACATACTTAAAAAAATAATAAATAATTAAAAACTCGTCGAATTACTGCTGAATACAACGGAAATCTTGTGTTAAATCGGCAAAATATTCCTATTTCAAACGTGAAATAATGGAAGTAATCAATACGTTCTGATTTCATTTTTGAAATTGTCGGCGCCAAATTAAATTTGTTCCTTTCGAGTGTTCGGTGTTGCCAGAATTAGGAACCATGGTAAGTTCACACTATTATTTCACCATAACTTAACGCATCAACAACACCTAACTGTCGTTGTAAACTTAATTTATTGTTAAAAGGTTTTCTCTTATTGAATATTGAGTTTATAGTATTCTGTTTCGGTTTTATTTAATTGATGTCAATAAAGCATGAAAGGACATATGAAATATGTTATATTTTGACAAACTAAAAACTGCATGGGGTTTGACTTTTCCAGGGGTAAGTACCTACCGTTATTCTTTGCAATAATAATACATAGTTTATAGCCGCGTATTTTCGTAATTCAAATTTGTAACTTTTTAATTTCAAAATTCGAACAAACTCTAAAAAAAAAACAGTGAATACACGGGAATCCCCTAATGTCCTCCCACCACCTACTTTCTCCCACCCTTAGTCGTTCCGCCAAAACTTTACCCACCTGCCGCCCACCCCCTACCCCTTTTATCTGCTGTGTTCCAAATCGTTGCTTATATTATTCACCTATACAAATTTGACATGATTAGGTAAGTGTAATTTTTAATTTACATAATTTGTCGTAGGTATATTATATCGCGATTAGCTGAGCACTCGAGGTATATAACAACAAATTATCTGTTATTCACACATTGATGCCAACAATATTTAAGTTAGTGTAAATTTCATTGACGCACATTCGACGAAAAAATTATTAGTCATCTTTTTATCCAACAGCGTTCACAATAAAACTATAAAACTCTTTACTATGTTAAGTGCTAATGATGTTTTTTCAAGCACGAGCAAGGCTGGATGTACGTGAGTAACTGGGAGTTTTTCTTAATTTGATGATTCCACAAAACACGGCAATGTCGGCAATATAATATGGGATTGTGGGTCATGGGGTGAGTCGGCTAGTTTATATTTCGCGCCTAGTTGTGGGTAGGTACCGAGTGTACGTCTCGTAAAAGTACAGTGTAATGCCGCAGTTCACGGCGTCGCTAGTGTCCGGGGTGAAGCTATGTATAGCGCCTCTAGCGATATAATCGGGAAACGTTTTGTCAAAATACCAAATACATAGGTTGTCTGGTTGCCTCATTCGTATTTAAACTAATATTATCGGGATTTAAAGACGTAAAACATTACAAAATATTGTAAAAATGGATTAACAACAATGCGGAATTTGTGAAAGTGTTTGTGTAGCGGTTATTTTGCGATTAATAACGGATTAAACAGGTGAGTTAGTGTAATGTGTTTGACCATGTGATACCGTGTTATTGAAGTGTATTAGCTGTCTAGACTAGAGTGTATAATATATAATAATATTGTATTGTATACGACTATTTATTTCCCCTCGCGATATTTTTGTACCAGATATTATCTTCAAGTTGACTAAACAATGTCTCGTCGTGTCTGAACTTATTTATATAACATTATATCGATGTTTTTGTGATGTATTTACAAACTGCGTTGAGATTTCGCAATGTTAAATGATCACGTGACTCTGTCTATGTTATGTGTATCCCCGAGGTCAATAATACATTTAATAAGAACATTATATTACATTTCCACTCCCTGTTGCAGTATTTACATCATTCTTCACGTTATTATTTCCTTCCTGCATAGTTTAACGGCGTATTTACTAGTGTTTGCAATGTTGAGTTGGTTATAAACAAGCGTGGACGCGGTTGACATATTCATAGCGATTGTCAAAATATTCACCCATACTCCTCAAAATAACAAACACGAAATATAATACAATAATTACATTGTTTCACATGGGGGATGAGATATAAGGTAAATTGTATGCATCATCAATGTTATAAATAAACAATGACTCATGTTTTATACCAAAAGTTGTGAAATTACTACCAAACTGAAATTACAAGATAAGTTTTGCACTCAAGTTGGCGAATGATATGGATGAATGTTTTTTTTTGTTGTATGTGGCAGAATTATCCTACTAAACTTTGAAATACCGGCAATTTCTTCAAGTACAGATTAGACGATTGCATATAAACACAATTTAATGGGGATTTGGGTCAGATCAGCCCGAGTCGGCCTACCCAATTACCAAATGTGGGTACTCGATTACCAAATAGTGTGGCATAAAAATAAGTTCACTCGCAGACGAGTGGTAAGCCTCAAATAGATTGATAAAAATACGACGTGAAAACGATCAAAATAGTTTGATTATGTCTCGAGTTAAATACGTACTTGGCCGCGAGTAGATGTCCCTGAGGTGAGCCTTTTGATGTCAATTTTATGAGCTTCAGCAAGTGTGACCTACATTTTAAAACTTTAGTTGTACTTAGTTTACTAAATACAATCGACTCTGACAAATGATTCCTCACACTGCCAGCTCTATTGGTTGTGTGGTGTGTTGGATGTGTAGGTATAATGTTGTCTATAGCTTCAGTTGATGTCCTCTCAGGTGCACATTAGAGCTCATGGTGAACATAGCTGGTAGTATCTCACAGGACCTTCTAGTGCTCATACATACACACACAGTATATCTCAATAAGATCCCCCGATCACGTCTCTCCTTCGACATTGTTATCACATTCATTGCTGCAGAAAACACCTAATGCTTACTGATCTGCAGTAATTTAAACATTCTTAAAAAACCCAAAAAGTACGACTTTCGCGTATGCTACATTTCTTTTAGTATATTTCGTGCTACGCTACAACAAAATACGCTGAGGGACATTGAATAGTATCATATCGCACATTTGCATCAAAAGCACTGTGTCGAAGTATACTATGACGCGAATTCATAGAATTAGCATGCAACGTGTTAAGTTCCTGTAAGTGATCCACATATCGTAGGTTGTCTCTGTTAATGTTAATCATTGTTTTTTGTTTTAAGGTCATGGCTGACGCTAAAACAACAGGAGTCCCGGCTGTCGGCATTGGATCAGAGATTGTAAAGGAAGGTTGGCTCTTTAAGAGAGGAGAACACATCAAGACGTGGAGATCGCGTTACTTTATACTGTTTGATAATGGAAGTCTGGTCGGGTTCAAATCCCAGCCCGAGAAGAATAACTACAACGATCCTTTGAATAATTTCACAGTGAAAGGATGTCAGATTATGCCCACAGATAGACCCAAGCCTTATTCCTTCACGATACGAGGACTGCAATGGACTACGGTTATTGAACGGAGATTTCACGTCGAAAGTGATAAAGAAAGGTACCTAATTACGTTAAATTACGCACCATCTATTTTTTTTGTTATTACAATTTTCCCCAATAGATCGTAGAGGTATTTACGTTCACACAATCCAGCGTTATGTGAACTCCCTTGGGGAGGACGTCAGATGATTGTTCCGACGCTTACGATTCTGAGGACTTTGAAAACATGCTGTACTGTTATTCTTTATGATCTATTGTCCGTCCGCACGGTACAATCTGTCATGAAAGGGACGGATCGCGGATTAAATTGGAATTACAATTTTGTGTTCTGGCAACAATGAATGTTCTATTCAAATTGTACGAGTGTTGCCGTTATGGTTGCTGAAAAGCTACATCGTCGAAAACCGTCCCTTCCTTGACATACTGTACTGATTTAGTGACAATTACACGCTCATTCTAACAAGGACAATAGGTCCGATTCCACAACTAGTTAAGTGCGATCCAATAGTGCGTAAGAGCGTTCTTATATCGTTACGAAATTTTGAGCACAGTTATAGTAGTACAAATATTTGACGAATTGTTCCTGATTCCTAATGATTTAAATCTCAGCCATCCTAATGGTTCAAATCTCAGCCACCATCGAAGCAGAGACATTCATAATCTCGTTGCTCGATTGTGTGGGATGTTTTTCCCGAGAGAAATCATAGACCTAACCTTAAATGATTCCAGCAGACACAACAATAACACTTGATGTTTGTACTTCCGTGTAAATAAATAAATAATTGTACCTACTACATACATAGGAGTAATACAGTGGTACTTTGGGTTACCAACTTAATATGTTCTTTGTCTCCATTCGCAAACCTAAATAATTTATATCATTGAAATTAAGGTGAACAAAATTAATCCTTCTATTTTTTTTTTCTATTCTATCCCTTCATGCCTCATTCCTTGTGGGGTAGGCAGAGAGAACAAATCACAAGATTCCTATCCTTACAGACGTTTCGTGCTTCTGTCACATTCGTGCAGTTGTCCTTAATTAATCCTTCAATAAATTTTATTTTTGTGTGCTTGTATGGGTTAATGGTTCCACATATTCACCCCACTATTGCAAATGAATTTCTTTTTCGGATTACTGCGATATTGTCCCTTAGTGAGCTTCATAGAATGTCCAATAGTGTCAAAGTATAAGTGGGATGTTTCTAACTTGTTTGTGAACCGAGGCATTATATGTAGATTGAGTAAAAAATTTGTTCTGAAATTTTGTGTTGTATCTAGAGTTTGTAACTTGAGGTACCACTGTATCTGATTCATCTATTTGTTTATTAATATTATTTATCACAAGTATATCATCTCGCTCTCAAGAGGTTCGCGATTTGTTTTTAGTTGTTGGTGTTTGTTTATCGAAAGCGGCGGCCCTTAGACAGACTTGTCTGATTATTGTGACTAGAATTCGTTGAGTTTTTTGTAATATTTATACATCTATGGAATATCGTGTGCTTACTATTATGAATGTGCTCTCAACTTTTAAATTTTCATTCAAATTTATGTGGTACCTAATATTTTTTTAATTTGTGCACAAATCCAAATACTTTACTACACACTTTGCAGTAAACTGAAAGCTTGCATCGTGAAGTTCACAATACATCGTCACCACTGAGATTTAAACTCGGAACCCCCTGATCAGAAGACCATGTTCTAACCAACTGTGCCAACGATCTACTAATGATCATATCATACATCATCATGAATAGTTTTTACTTTAGGCATTCGACCATACATACCTTGACATCATTACTCTGTAGCATTCAGAATAGGTGGCCAACTGGATTAATGAAAAAGATGAGAAACATCTTATGGAAGTTTTGCGAACACATGATTCTTGTAGGACCTCTGAAAAAATAATCAAAGAAGAATTCTGCAACATACATTGGCATTAGATTTTATTTTGTTACCCCACTATGCTTTTATGATGACCACCCAGTTAGAGCAGCCCCTGTAGTCCTAGACTAGTCTTTCAAAGTCCAGGACTCTGAGAAGGTCTAGGGTGGTAAACCACCTCTATCTGAGCCTGCCCAAAGTTCTCATACTCATGTATATTACGGCATCACAGTCCATCAGAAGGTCAATTCAATTCAATTTTTAAATTCTTTTTATTTCCTTCAATATTTACATATATATATACAAATTCAATACTTAAAGCTATACACATTTCGAGATACCTCCCCAATAGAGACAAGTCTCGTGTGTGGAGAGGGATCCTGCACTTATAATTATATTCATATAGCAAATATCATTGTAGCAAAATATCACATATAGTAACAAGCATCCCACACAGTAAATTCATACATAGCAACAAAGTTACATCCCGCGAAACAAATGAGCAAAATCTCAGGAGACTAGAGTGATGAGGAGTTTCCCCCTTCTCTTAGCAGAATCTACAAATGCCATTTTCTTCAAGTCCCAGTTTACGGAGATGCTCCTTGGCCCGATAGGAAGTCCGTTAAGTGTGTTGATATCAGATTTTATTTATCTAAATATTGATTTTATTTGCCTTTAGGGAAGAATGGGTGGAAGCCATCAGGTTCGTGGCAAACAAATTAAAGGAGAATGATCCTGAACAGAGTACCAGTGGCGGCGATGGAGATGTGGACATGGGCACCATAGCAGACGATGATATGATGTCCAAACTCTCAATGCAGGGCACCTCCATGGGCAAGACGGGCGGCAAGAGAAAAGTGGTAAGTTAATCATCCAATCATCATAGTACTATCGATAGAGCAACTTTACTTACATTAAACCAGGTAGTCATGAATTTTTGGTATGTTATGTAGGACAGTGGGGTGGTTAAGAATCAAAATTTGCACAATTTTTCTCCCTCTGCCCCCTTCAGCATCTTGAAAAAACCTTAAAAAATTACCGCTTTTTGTAAATTATGCACTATAACTTCGTTATTTAGCATTTTAGGTCAAAAAAAGCTATTTATGGATTTGTACACCATAAAGTTTCGTACAATTTAACCATAAAAATTTTTGCTCTAAAATAAAAATACCAACGGAGCTTTAACGTTCCAAAAAAAAAGGATAAATAAGTAAGCATTCCTTCAATATCTAAGGATCTGAGGAAAGGAGCACTCCTTAATGTAGAACTTAATCTAGCAGCGGAAGGAGTGCTTCTCTAGTAAAAACATTTACCTAGAAAACACTGTTTATTGATAAATATGTAGTACCAAGGTACATAGGAGTATATTATGACCCCAATGCAAATATTATGTTCAGTCTGTAAGTAACACACTTACTCATTGGTTGTTCATACAATTACTACTTATATGTACTGATAGCTTTCTTGGAAACACAACAACAATAACATTAGCAAACAACACACAGAATGACATGTGTAAAGTGGACTGTATGTATACGTACAATATCTAGATATACACGTGTAGTACATATTTACATTGAACTAGTATTTCTAACTATTGGGGTTGCAGGCTAATCCACATATTATTATCTCATACCATTAGCACCTGGCGCTAATTTGTAATCACCCTTTTCTCAGTAAAGCGTAGTTATCAGCACATAGCAAATTTGTTTACTACATTTTGTAAAAAGAGTAAAATATTTAGGAGATTAGGGGCCCTGCAAGTGTTGCTACCCCTCATTATCAATTAATGAGCTATTACAGTTTTTTCCTCAGCAGATGGCGTTAGCATCAGAAACATTGGGTCAGTGTGAAATAATTTCCAGCGGTAGCATATAGTATACAACATTAAAAAATTACACGATTGACAGCAGGATGTGGTGAAATGGGTGAACGTTGCCCTGGGCTTAAAGTGGTCACTTACGCTAGCCAAAGCCGACTCCTAAGCGTCGGAACACCCATCCTGCTTCCTCTCTGAATGAAGATGCCTCTCGTCTCTGTTGAGGGAAAAACTGTAATGTATTTCCGTCTGTGCAATGCAGATAAATCCAGTTCAATACCTTATTTTTGGAAAAACAGTGTTGACAGCTTTCACTTGTAATCCTAAAAATAGTTTATGATTAAAAATACAACACCGTTTTTTTTTACCTTCATCATGTATAGGAATAATAGGATTCCACAATATTTGTGAAAATAAATATTGGATATTTCATGTCAATTTTATTGTGTAAATTAGGTATTCCATGAATAACAGGATATATCAAAAAAAATATTACTTACCCAATGAATACCAATTTTCTTTTCTATGTATGTGAAAAGTTTTGTGGGACCATCAATTGGTTCAATCCTAATTAGAAATACCTACATATTTGTTTATGATTGACTTTTATTTCAGACCTTAGAGAAATTTGAATTCGTCAAAGTACTAGGCAAGGGCACATTTGGCAAGGTGGTCCTGTGTCGAGAGAAGGACTCAGGCAAACTGTACGCCATGAAGATACTGAAGAAGAACGTCATCATACAGAAGGATGAGGTGGCGCACACCATTACTGAGAATAGAGTACTCAAGTCTACTAATCATCCGTTCCTAACAGTGAGTTTCATTCTATCTACTATTTATTTCTTCATTCTTCTTTCTCAGCCCATTTCTATCCACTGCAAGACAAAGGCCTCCTTCATTAGTCTCTTTTGCAGGGTGAATCTCAGGTTGTCTGACCATCTTATTTCTGACTGCCAAAAAGAATGTTGTGTGTATTTTTGTACACATTCGGCATTCACTGATTACTACATTTTTTGTATATACTGTGAAAAGTAGTAGCAAAGCGAATAATTTGATGGAGATGGTTTCGATCTGTTGAGAGAATGAATGGTAAAGGATGACAAAGTAGTGTGTAATGATAGGGAAGTCTAGCAGTCTGTTTTCTATGCCTACCCCACAAGGTTTGCGGGGTAGGATAGAGATATTGCAAGTTTTGCAATAAGTTAGTCATTTGGCACACTACCATTGTCCCATTTTTGTAACTATGTATATTTTTCTTTGGCAAATAAAGATTTAATTATTTAGAAAAAACAGTCAGACCGATCATGTCGTCCAGATTCAGATAGGCGTGCAGCAAATTAAAAAGCAGGGCATTTATATTGAATCGTAAAAATGTGATGGAAGCAAGAAATGTGTCTGTAGAGGTAGGACAATCTTTCAATGTGTTCCCTCAGCCTACTCCACAGGGGATGCGGTCTTCTTCCTCCAGCCATCTCTCCACTGCTGGATATAGGCCTCTTCCATTTGTTTCCATTCATCTTTATTCTGAGCTTTGCCAATCCATCTTCTACCCGCGACTGGGATAATATCGTCGGCCCATCTTTTCTCTGGCTGACCTACTCCTATTCTTTTATCCCACGGTCTCCATCTAAAAACTCTGGGGATGGATGAGGGAATGCGGTGTGAGGATATAAATAAGGATAGTTTATCAAATTTCTCAATTCTAAAGGCCCTGATAGTGAAAATTAAATGTGAAATAGTTTGCAAGTATTTTCCCACAGTAAGATTCAGGAGTCCTTTTCCTAGAATGCTTGCAATACTGCAGTCACTTGATATGTAGTATGGAATATTTGTATAGATAACATGTCTAGATGTCTAGGGAACTAGTTACTAGTCTCATCATAAAGGAATGTCTACCATCATGTTATACTGGTTGGTCACCACATACTAGATATTATATTATACTAGCTGTAATGCGTCAAAAATGACACGGTTTCGGGGAAAGAACAGAGAGAACAAATCGCCAAACAAACTTTCCCATCCTTAGTAAATGTTGAAGGTTTTCACAGTGTGCGATTGACATTGTTTCTCTTGGTTTTTCGGGTGAACCGAGTGTAGATAAGGTCCGAAGAGGTAGACACCAGTGTCGAAACGTCAATCAAGTTTATCTACACACGGTTCACCCGAAAAATCAAGAAACAATTTCCTCTCCTTAACACGTTTTTGCATGTACATTCTTATGGTACTTTATAATTGTTTTTTTTTTTCATAATTATTATTTCATTTGGCATAGTATTTTCTATTTTACTTAATTATATTTGTACTACAATATTTATCAATTCATTTTATGAATAAAAATGTACAAATTAAACATAGCGGAGCACAATGTTTTCCTAGTAAACTTATGCTGGATTTCAACAACTTTTTAGGTGAGGGATAGAAGCCACCTAGCATAAATTTTGTATGAAAAACAATGAAAAGTGGCTCCTATCTCCACTATTTCTCACTTAAGAAGCTCAGCATTCACTGTTCTAAATCTATTGATAACTGCTCAAAATATTTTGTAGGCTGGTATTGTCAATGAATACCAAAGTTTGTAGGCAAACGATGTAATTATATTACTACGCAATATTATGAAAAAATGTGGTATTAGACCAATAATTTTCAAAAATGGCTGACAGTGAAATGTTTTAAATTCCGTATGTATTTGAACAAGTTGACATGGTCATGCATTACATTGCAAACCGATTTCCAGGAGAATTATGTATGTTGATATTATGGCATTGTGTCTCACTAAAGACAGTGAATTGTTTGGGTGTAACGTGATATCTTATACCCGTGCAACAACACTAGTACATGTACTAGAGTTTACTATGAGATGGCAGATAATGCAAAATAGACATACTCGCTTAATGCAATCTTTAGTCGAAAGAAATGGACTCCTTTTATGCACGCTGCAAAATTTTTATATACAAACCCATGTTCTTGTAACACAACCATTTTAAAATTACCTGGAGCCATAATATTCTACCTGCCCCCTCACACCTCGTTTCTTCCAGGGTATACAGAGAAGAAAGAACTCCAGACGGACCTATCCTTTCTTCCGTGACATTCAATTTCAATTTCAATTTATTTATTTATGAAACATAATATAGTGGTACAATGTTTCTTATAACTAATACATACAATAAGATTTCATTAATATTCCCCCACTAAAGCAAGACTTGTGTGTGGGAGAAGTGTTCAGTTTTTAATTTAACCAAAGTATTACTACAATAACTTAAAAATAATATAATACCAAACTACAACTACACACAACATATACATTGTACACAGTCTATCTATGTTTATTCGAATAGGCACGTCACATCGCCGGTACCCAGAAATTATCTAGTAGCATACCGACAATGCAACAAAACTAATTCTGCATGTACATACAATTTATCTATACATAACATAACAGTACATAATTATATAAATTTTTACAACATTGATATACATATATTTATCTATATATAAACATTCAAAGAATATTGACAATATTATTAAGTAGGTGAATCTAACCGGTAACTGAGTTGATCCGTAGCAAATATTTTTTTACTTTATTTTTATAGCTGTTTTTGTTTTGTTCGGACTTAATGTCCGGAGGCAGAGAGTTGTATATCTTCAAGCAGATATAGACATTGTGATGCTGGGCAGTTGATGTGTTGAGCCTTGGCCTAACTATGTTACCACGTGTACGGGGCCTACCACTTATTTCATATAAGTTTTTTGCTAGTTCTTTTTTTATATGTTTCAGTCCGCAGTACGTAAACAGCTTACCGACGCTCATCACCGGGAATAGCTTGAATAATTCTATTGTGGCAAAATCTGTGGGTTTTCTGAGGATTATTTTAATAATTAATCTTTGTGCAATCGCCAAGTTTTCCAGGTTCGTTTTATACGTCCCTCCCCATGCTATTATACCGTACTGCAAGAGTGATTGAATCAAAGCAAAATATATTATTTTAATTATTCTTAAGTTAACAATATCTCTTAATCTAATAATTATGTAAATGGTTTTTCTTATTCTTTTGGTAACGTTTTCAATTTGTTTTTTCCATTTCATATTCCCTTCAATTAGGATCCCCAAATATTTTACACTGTCTACTTTCTGAAGTTTTTTACAATCACAAGGGGAATGTTTACAGTTAGCGTTACAGATTTTGATATCTATATTTTGTGGAGCAGGTTTCTTTAGGGAAAATACTAAATAATTGGTTTTATCAGTATTCAATGACAGAAGATTTTTATCGAACCATCCCTTAAGCAGATTAACATCACTATTTGCTGCTGAATTTAATTCGTTCCATGTAGGTTTACTGATAATGATAACGGTATCATCGGCGTATGACACAACCTCACCCTCGGTACTCAGTCTCAGCATTTCGTTGACGTACATTATAAACAACACAGGACCGATCACCGTTCCTTGCGGGATTCCGTATTCTGAGACCCTTGGTTCGCTCAAAGAATTGTATATTTTTACACTCTGGGGTCTACACGACAAATAACTCTGAAACCACGTCAATATTCTACCTGAGACACCAAAGGACTTCAGTTTTTTAATCAATTTACCGTGAGAGACGCTGTCAAAGGCTTTGCGCAGATCTACAAATATACCCAGGCATTTGTGTCCCCGGTCAAGATTTTTCATTATGATCGATGAAACCCTGGCAATAGCATCCTCTGTTCCCATATTCGGTCTAAATCCATACTGATTTCCTGCTAGTAGTGCGTGCGTCTCCAAATACTGTACCAATTGTTTTTTCACTATTTTTTCGTATATTTTAGCGATGCTGGAGATCAAAGATATTGGCCTATAGTTATTTATATCTTCAGCGTCGCCTGACTTGTATATAGGAGTAATGATGGTTTTTTTGTATATAGAGGGAAACCTTCCTGTTTTCAAACTGACATTTATGATATGGGCAATAGGTTTACTGAGTAGTTCTCTGCAGTTCTTTAGTAACGCGTCATCGATCTCGTCATAACCCGGAGATGAGCCGCTTTTCAGATCCATGATTGTTTTAATTACTTCAGTTTCATTTGTTAATTTAAAGTCACAAAAAGAATACTCGCCATTCGCATCCTCAGTAGTATCCGAATCCCATACCGAGTTCTGATCCCCTATTCTTTCCGCTAATTGTTTTCCAACGTTCACCAAAAAATTGCAAAACAGATCCGCACACCTAAGCGGTTCATTCTTTGCATCGATTCTTTCGTTTTCGTCATGTAAAACAGCCACACCAGAATAAGTTTTATTTCTACCCATAATTTGATTAAGTGTATTCCATACTAATTTAGGATTATTACCGTCTTTCTCTATTTTAGTACTATAATATTTATTTTTTGTTGTTCTGATAAGAGAGGTCAAGTTATTTCTGTATAGTATATAATATCTTTTCAGACTTTCGTTGAAAGGGAATTTTTTTGTTTCAATAAATAATTTTTGTTTTTTGCGAGCAGATATTAACAGTCCAGTGGTAAACCAGGGTTTGATCATTTTACGGCGTGAATTAATATGTATTATTTTTGTTGTCGTACTAGAAATGATGTGCTGTTTTAAAGTATTCTCGAAGTTTTCATTCATATAGTTAATCCTTATTTCTCTCTGATATATTTTACTCATCCATCCTTGAAGATCTGGTTGACGAGATCAGTCCAGTTATGCTTCCTCATACCCCTTGGTTTACACATATAAATTGTGTTTTTAGTCATCCTGTTATCATCCATTCTCGCAGCACAACCAAACCACCTAAGTTTACTCACTTTCATTCTAGTCACTACACCCCTCTTACAGTCACTATTCATATTTAAAAAAAATGTTGAGTTTCAAAAAAAAATGACCTGGGCTTGCATGTACAAAAACCCAAATACTTTCCTGCACACTTTACACTAGGCTAAAAGCCTGTATCGTAAAGCACAGAATACGTCGTCAGTGCTGGGGTTGGAACCCGGCACCTAATGCTTGGGAGACCACCGCTCTAACCAAATAAGTGAAATAGTAAATCTGTTGGTTAAAATTGATTGTTATTGTGTATGCAGTGTGTGTGATCATGTGATGTATTATATATGAGTCATAGTGATGTGACTAGTTAGTGTAGTGTAGTATGTGAAGTGACTGCTAATAACAACGCTAGTACTACATATAATAATAGTAATAAAAACAAACAAACAATAATAACAAGTTATACTATCAAGATATCTGTCATGTGTGGCATGGCCCTCAACTTAACAACCTAACACATACTGGATATACAGTAATCTGGCGCTATTCAAAACCAGAGGGTGCCGGATTATTGGAAAGTTTAGATTACTGGATTGTGTAGGGATATTCAAGGTAAATAAAATAAAGCATCACATATCTATAGGAATAAGCAGATATGTGTTAATTTACTGCATAATTCAATGTGACAATTATCATACTTAATGAATTTATAAAAAAAATGTCATTAATTGAGCGTAGGGAGCAGGGGTGGAGAGACTGGTGCCGGATTACTGGATGTGTTGATGTGCCGGATTATCGAGACTACTGTACAGTTAAACACATTTAACCCGACATCTTAATTCTGTAAAGATCTTGTTAAAATACAGACATTAACTCATTGACCGCCTACATATTTTGTTTATTTGAACCTGTTGAATACACATTTGTTTTTTTTACCGAACCACGGTCGGCCATTGCGCGTAATCCACTAGTCGTACGAAAAAAATGCATTCAATTGCAGAACATTTTGTAAGGGTTATTTTTGTCATTGACCACATTCTCCCATCATCTTACTATACACGGCAAATCTTGAGCCTTTGCCGGTTTGTTTGCTGATAATGTTTACATGTACATATACTCTGTAAAAACTGTTTGTGCTCTTAAGACCAATAAAATCTCTCACCATAAAAAAAGTGAGATTTTGCTAGGCAACTCTTATAACTTTACAATCCTATGACCTATTTCAAAATTTAGGATTAATAAATCTGCATAATTAAATGTTAATAACATGGTGTGTGTTTATTTTCCAGTCATTACGCTATTCCTTCCAAACGGTGGACCGAGTCTGCTTTGTGATGGAGTATGTGAATGGTGGGGAGCTGTTCTTTCACTTGAGCAACGAGAGATTCTTCTCCGAGGACAGGACGAGGTTCTACGGAGCGGAGATCATATCCGCCCTGGGATATTTACATTCACAGGTCTGTAATTCATAACAAAACATTCTAATTCATTAAGGGCCTATATGCACTGAGCAAATATCGTTCTATTTTCGCTTCAACTTTTTCAGATTTTGTATGAGAATGTTAGCGCGAAATAAGAATAACGTAAGCGACAATATGAATCTTACCTTTTTAAGAAGAGTCTAGGAACAAATTAAAAAATCTAAAACACCCAATTTGTTAAGATTATAATTACCGGTATTTTGGCTAAATTATACTTTCTTGTCTGAAAAACTGAACGGAAAATCTTCAGGTCCCGTCAATTTCAGGGGTGCTTTCGGAATATTTTTTTTTTCGAGGAATTTCCAAATCCTGTAATTCTGAAACAGCCAATCCGTAGTCCATACTTTCATCTATCACTGTCTTCAGTTTCAAGGCATCAGTATTGGCTGAGAACAATTTAGGGCACCGAAGCCGAATGACAGCATGTAGGACCTTAATGACATTTTATAGTGCTAATTTAGAGCTGTGTGTTTACCGCGATCTCATGTTGAATGAAATAATCCATGCGATATAATATTTTTCATCACCCTAGGACTATGTACTACTATTGATAGTAGCGTGATAGTACATGTGTTACTAGCAATAGTTTGTTGATAATGTGGTGGGTTTACGTATAGGTAAACACACACGAACATTCACACGCACGAATCACTATTTCAATGTCTGGGTCAAGAGGTCACCATTTTATGAGAGACTTATCACCCACTATGTGATTTTACTTTCGATACGAAATGTATTTCCAAACAATATAATAAATTGCTAATTAAGGATATTTTTATTTTTTAAAACAGGATCTGGGTTGCATATGCGGACCCAAATACTTTTCTACCCAAACACTAGACTAAAAGCCCGTATCGCAAAGTGTGGAATACATCGCCACTTCCGGGGTTTGAACCTCGCACCTCTCGCTCGAGAGACTGCCGCCTCAACCAACTCCGCCAACCATGTACTCATTATTCTAGTCTAATTTGACGTTATGTATTTTTTTCAGGGCATAATTTATAGGGATTTAAAATTAGAAAACTTACTATTAGACAAAGACGGTCATATAAAAATAGCGGACTTTGGGCTTTGTAAGGAAGAAATCACTTATGGTCGCACGACCAAGACATTCTGCGGGACGCCGGAGTACTTGGCACCCGAGGTAAGTTTGTTTATTCTTTTAAAACAATTACAATATCACTTAAAACTTTGAAATGTTTCTAGCATTAATTGCAACAACTCGTAATTGCAACAAGTGAATATGTGGAACCGTTTACCCGAAAATGGATACAAGCACCATCAGTGAACATTTTTAAAAGCAGATTGGATGACTTTCTCAGAACGACGGATAGCACAGACATTGATTTGGGCCTATCGGCCTAGGCTGCTTGTCCAAATATTAATAATAATAAAAATTTTAAACCGATTGTATATTCAGCAATTTGTCTCGCCAACGTCATGACGAATCTCTTTCTTGTTTGCATGCCTATCGTTGTCTCACTTAAAATATTGCCAAAATAATTGCAAAATAATGTTGATCAACACGAGTCGTATGAGTTGCCGCAATTATTGCTCTTGTAAGAGCACCTTTACTCAAGCCATCTTGCTTCATATTGTATTGTTGTTTTTCTTGCAGGTATTAGAAGACAATGATTATGGAAGAGCGGTGGATTGGTGGGGAGTTGGAGTAGTTATGTACGAAATGGTAAGTATCAACCTCAGTCATTTTAAGCAATAGATTGCAAACCGTGAACAAGTTAAGAAGGTTTAATTGGCATGTGATAAAATGTACTCGAGGACAGCTTCCTGTTTTGAGTAGAAGAGATCGCAGAGTGTGTATGGCCTATGTTCTGAATCTGGTAGAAGTGAGAGTCCCCTGAATGCGATTGCGGAGCCGACAGGCAGAACATTTAACACATAGTTACCGGGTGTGCACTCAGAGCGTACGGTGGCAATGCATCAGACTCCTTAACCCTTATCGACGAAGCAATACAATACATAAGAAATCTAGATTTAAGTCTCTGACAAGCAGTTCGCTCTGCGCTTTTAACATGTTTTTACACTTCGGCATAACGAATGTTAAATGATATAGGTGTGAAGTTGACCATACGATAAATAAATAATGAGAGATCTATCTAAGGATAGAAGTATGTGGCACTTTCTGCCTGTTTCCCAAGGGATATGGAGTTATGATACAGATAAATGGATTATTTATGAATCAATCATCCTATTTATTTTTGAAAACTTCTGGCTAAGATTTCAATGTACATTCACTTTAATTTTCAGATGTGTGGACGCCTGCCTTTTTACAACCGCGATCACGAGGAACTCTTTACTCTTATTGTAACAGAGGAAGTTAGGTTCCCACGGAATCTCTCCGGGGCGGCACGATCTCTCCTAGCCGGCCTGCTCAACAAGAGCCCCGCCCAACGCCTGGGAGGCGGCCCCGATGATGTCAAGGAGATCATGCAACACTATTTCTTCACTACCATCAACTGGACGGATCTTGTCAATAAAAAGGTTGGTATTGGGTGGACAGCTTTCCGGTCAAATTGTGTTTATATGCAACTATCCAGTGTATTCTTGAAGGAGTTGGTGGTGGGAGCTCTGACAAGTGATTCCTCACACTGCCAGCTCTATTGGTTGTGTGGTGTGTTGGATGTGTAGGTATAATGTTGTCTATAGCTTCAGTTGATGTCCTCTCAGGTGCACATTAGAGCTCATGGTGAACATAGCTGGTAGTATCTCGCAGGACTACCTAGTGCTCATACATACACACACAGTATATCTTAATAGGATCCCTCCCGATCACGTCTCTCAACTTCATGAATCTTTTTTTTTTTTCCAGGTTCCCCCGCCCTTCAAACCCCAAGTGAGCTCGGAGACGGACACGTGTTACTTTGCTTCAGAGTTCACAGGAGAGAGCGTGGAGCTGACGCCCCCCGAGACGACGGGGGGCCCTCTAGACCACATACAGGAGGAGCCCTACTTCCCGCAGTTCTCCTACCAGGACATGGCCTCCACGTTGGGGAGTTCGGCACAGAACTCTTCGGGCTCCTCACACAACATGCATCACAATTAGCCGAGCTGGATAACATTGTATCGCGTGTGCCCCAGTGAACTCACGTGATATTAAATAAATAATAATATATATTATATAATTCCGCTCTTTGTTGCTATTTCATTGTGAGATACGAAATGTTATATAAATGACGCGTATACGATTATTAATTTTTTGATACACATTTTTTACATGAAGCGATGCTTAGGTTTTAACTGTAGTCAATACAATAATAACTATATTCCCATGTCTCTATATAATGTAATCGTATTTTTAATTAATACTTAAGAATGATTTCGCTTACTCGGCTAGTGATGTTTTAATTGTGCAAATAATGGACACATTGAACGATTATTATTACTCGGTAGAACTCTGATTGCGGTTGATGAATTCGGATCTTGCGTAATTTAACAATTGAACTCTACTATGGAACGACTGTAGGGGTGAAGAGTGCGAATGTGTTGAACCTTTTTTTGTCTCGTTCCCACTCGCATAAATAAAAAAACTTCGTCGGAGATTTTAACGTGTTCCGAAATATGAAATGTTAATGACATAGCGTATTAAAATGTGTACAGTAAATTATTCCTAAAAATAATAGCATCAAATTATATACCAAATGATTCGGCAGACAGTGCTCTACGGCATCCAATTATTTGTTTTACAAATTAACAGTTCGAAATGGTAATAACTGAGTTGAAAAAATCTCCATCTTCAAGATTTTTTTCTACGATTTCCATGAGCGTGAACGAGAAAACAAAAGGCCCATTATATCTGCACTCCTCACCCGTATAGACACAAACGTTTGACTGACTTGAGTTTAACGAATTTAACGTACAACCTAACCTCGAATCATCCGAGCACCGAGTACTATCAAGTTATAAAACGATGCATCACAGCCTCAGTGTAAAATATTGTTACAACTACATACCACCATCACCATTACTTAATTATTGTTTCATTATTTTGCACGTGTTTTACTGATTTTGATTTTCCATTGTTTTATTATCCGCACCGTAAGCGTTTGTTTTTACACACCACGATGAGTTTTTATTAAGCCTGTGTTTTTTTTAATTCAGTCTCCACTTTAGTTTTAATAAATTGTCGATCAATCACATTGTTTTTAGTGAACTGTCGTTAAGAAAAATAAAACAGTATTGTCATTATCTCGACGCGTACAGTATACACTCGATGACGTCACAGATCGTCAACTTTGAACTATGTTGCCGGGAGCTGTGACGAGATGTTGACGTTATTTAGTGATGGGCGAACTATTGGATTGTATTTAAAAGTCGATTGTCAGCAATTTGGTGGCAAGCAAGCAAAGTTTTAAATGTCGTAAGTCGATGATCGACTTTGATTATTTCAGCTGTTCCATCACTAGACATTGTGTAACTATTTTAATGTGAAATATTTAGATTCAATGTCAATATGCCTAATATGATTTTCCTCGAATCTGTAACTACTAAAACAAGTGCCATTCTGAAATGAATACAAACGTTTTTAACGTAATTATTTATTTTATTCCATGTATTTTAACTACTTAGATGCATTTATAAAATGAGAATATTAATGACGTCGACTGCACATGTTCAAGTAGAACTCGGCGGTAACCAATTTTTTCCAAGAATACCGTTCTTAGTTGGGGCACTTGGAATTGTCAGTGTTGATTGTGACGGTGTCAAGGCAGGCCTCGAACTTTCAAATTCTTCCTCGTAACATTTTATTATTTATTGTGGGCCAATTCCGCAAGCCATTTCGTTAACTTTTTCTCGACTTCATTCCCAGTAATACTTGGATGCCCTGTTTCTGCAAGAATAGAACCCACTTTCGTCAGGTATACCTGCATTATTAGTACCACTCTCGTCAGGTATACCTGCATTATTAATACTATTCTCGTTAGGTTTTCCTGCATCATTTGCACTATTCTTATCAAGTGTTTGTGCAATATTAGTATAATTTTCATTGATCTATCATTCAATTAATCTATCCTACCATAAGGCCACTAATTTTCATTGATCTATCATTCAATTAATCTATCCTACACTACTGTTCGTCAGGTGTCCCGGCATAGTTTTACTTGAACGCGTACCGTCATCGTCATATCCACAATGAATCCTCTGGTGTCAGTTCCTATATTATTGTTGTATACAAACATCTGTAGAAATAGTTTGAATTATCACTCGCGTATGGGTTAGTAATACGTGCATACTATAATAATTAATCATTATTTTTGCTTCTTTTTTTTTAAATATTGCTATTAATCCGTGTGTAAGAAGTGAGTACGTTGACAAGTCAGTTCGCGCTATGGTTGGCTCAGTTGAGTTGCCACCTTCGCTTGAACAAAAACAAGAGGATAGCATAAAAAAGCATTAGCATCTGAAACATTGGGTTAATGTGAAATAATTTCCAGCTGTAGCATATATACAACTTCCAAAAATTACACAATTGATAGCAGGATGTGTGTGGAATGGGTGAACGTTGCCCTGGGCATAAAGTGATTACTTAAACCAGCCAAAGCCGACTCGTAAGCGTTGGGACACCCGTCCTGCTTCCTCCCCAAGGGAGTTATAACGCTACATTATGTAAATGAAGATGCCTCTTGTCTCTGTTGAGGAGAAAAAGCCATATAGTTTTTACGCAGTTTGTAATTTGGTGCCTCAGTGTTTATGACATATTCTATTCAGATATCATTTCATCACAGTGTAGGACAGTCGGATGTTTAAAAACTCTCCAATTGAAACGTGTTTTTGTTAAAATAGTACTACAATTTCAAACTGTCACCTAAAGCAAACATGTGTGCAAAATTTCAAGGTGCTGGGACATTGGAAAGTTATAAAAATTTGAAGAGGAAAAGATAGACTGACGATACCAACAACAACAACAACAGATGAAGTGAAACGTCTTTGACTTGTCGACGTAATCACTGTTTACACGGATTATTTAATAAATACAATAGTATAGAATAAATAGTGTAAATCTGCAATGAAAAATGTAGTGAAATTTGTAGCTTACTATCGTTGAAACGAATACATCAGGTAATTTCAATGTGCGTCGAGAACTGACAAATACTAAACAATGTCAGAATTAAAGGTGTATCTACCAGGCGCGAAGCCACCTAAGAACACGATCCCCATCGAGTTACCTTTTGGAAAAAATTATGGGTATGTTAGGGTCTAATCTGACGTAACCTACATAATAAGAAATCCACCCTTCGGCACTGGTACCTACCGTCAATAGCCATTTTTTTTTGCATTTTCACTCAAAAATATTTTTTTCATATTATAGACGAATGAAAAAGTATGTTTTGTCAGTGTTTCAAAGTGCGTTTCGTTTTCAAAAAAGTGCTAAATTGTGAAAGGTAGCATTTTAACCTAGCGAGTACTGATACGTTTTGGACATGTAAACCCTCGTAGTCGTCATTTATTTGGGTAGTAATTATTTGAAAAAAGGCAGTGTATTATCAAAAAAAAAATTAATGTAAACCTGAATTATCACGCATAGAATATCTCGGAGTGCTACATAATCGAACAGGGTTCGTGGCACTTTGTTGAAGAAGCTGAATAACCCAGATCAAGGTTAGCGGTAGTCGGCGAGTTAACCGTTGGAATTTTTCAACGGTAAGCTAAAAGCTTGTTATTTATAGTGTCGAATACATTGTCAGTATTGAGATTTGAACCCCACACCTTGTGTTTATGATGATATATGTTACGAATTTCACTACATTCCATTGAATAAATAATAGTGAAAGGATAGAGCCTTGCCATCGACGGTTAACTACTACACTATACTAAATATTTTATAAATAATTGCATATTTTGTATCTCATTACAAAGAGAGAGCGAACTCGCAACAAGAACTGTCGTAAATAAATTAAACTACTATATGAATCTGTTATAATAATAATTAGTGTTGCTAGTGTGAAGAAATAATAACAAATATAAAGACAATTTTTTTATCTGCAATAAAATCGTTTCGTTGTGTCGTTAAATAAAGAAAAATTAAGTGCCGCTGTGTTTCAAAAACGTAAAAATATCAAAACAGTTTTGTGTTTTCATTGTAAAGTAATTATGTTTTGCCTGCCACGTTCGCGCGCAACTTGTGTTTTTTTTTTTCGTTTACGGCATTTATTGTGTTGTGTGTGTTTTGCCGCGCGCGCATTGATCGATTTATGATTATCGTTGATAAAAGACAACTTGTGTAAAGATAAGTAATATGTATTGATAATTTTAAACATAATTTTTGGTTACCCAAAGAGTGCGTCGACTGATTTATTTTGTGATGTGCTGATTTATATGATGGGAATGTAATTGTTTGTAAACGGTGCGTACTCATCCATTTCGTGCGCAACATCATTTTTATTTAATTACCGTATAAATCCAAACAAACTGACATAAACGCTTCTTATAAACAATTATTATAGTGAAACCTCGAATATAAGTTCCTCAATTTTATGTTTTTATCAAATTCATGTTGAAAATCTCAAATCCCAGTCTTCTGCATACAAAAAAGTTTGCGTGGATAAAAATTTGTTTGACAAATTCGAAAAAAACGTGAATAAAAGTTTACCAAAATTTTGAAATTGCCAAACCTAAAAATTCATTAAAACCGTTATTTTGCATTTTGGGCAAAATTAGTAATAAGCCGATTAGTAACTTATAAAATTTTCTACGAATTGCCGTATAAAATTTGGCTCTAAAATGAGTAACTGCGGAGCTGTCTTGCTCCAAAAACTGGACAAATTTACAATTTTTTTTTTTCAAGTGAACGAGTATGCACCGTAGACAGTGTTATTTGTATTGTATTTAGTGAGTAATTCTTATTATACCTAATTATTTTATTTTAATATTCTTACTATCCACATTGTGTTTCTCAATGCAAACAAAACAATGCAATTTATTGTACGAAAGAATGAATCTTCAACTAGACTTACTATACTACTGTAGACTTAGTTAAACTCAAAAAGTTGTCATTTCAATAGTGTGTTTCAGAGTCACATTTCTTTCTTATCAATGAATTTGAAATTTCAATCTCTTCTCCATTTTTCTCGGGTGTACCGTGTGTAGATTGTCGATGTTGTCTAATGTTCGGCCTACATTAGTCCTGAAGATGGCCTCAGCAAGTAGGCCGAAAGCTCGACAACATCAACAATCCACACACGGTACATTCGAGAAGAATGGAGAAGAGATTAGCAAGGACCGTGAAAATCTACAAAGCTATGAAATTTCAGTTTATATATTCATATAATCTGTTTCCATTTCACGAGCAGACATTTGTAAAACGTTATCTCAATGCGAACACACTTCAAAATATTCGAATAAGTGAATTGTCACACTTTGCGATACAGGATTTTAGCCTAGTGCAAGGTGTGCAGGAAAGTATTTGAGTTTGTGTAGATCCTTGTAAAAAAAACTGTGTTTTAATACTAAAACTTCAGAATTATTTAAAATTCCATACTGTACGGCAATCTATGGGACTTTGATTTCTCGTTGCCAATGTCTCTCGTCTACTGGGGTAATTTTTATATTATAATTTGTATCATTCAGTTTTACTCTTATAAGAATGAAGGATAGTTACTACTATGTACTAACTGAATAGTTACTTGTACGACTAAACTACTCTTTAAACAATTAGGGAGAAGCCTAAGGATTTGTAAGTACCTACGTAATAATGTTACTATTACTACTACTTTATAATTCGGTTATTCGACTACAGTATATTCCAATTAATCATAATTATATCTAGATATGTATAATTAATTCGTATACAGTAGAAGCCCTCTTAATCGAATTTTGTAAATTTGGATGTCGT
Organism: Ceraclea dissimilis; assembly: GCA_963576895.1. Taxonomy (NCBI): domain Eukaryota; kingdom Metazoa; phylum Arthropoda; class Insecta; order Trichoptera; family Leptoceridae; genus Ceraclea; species Ceraclea dissimilis. Next base: position 909,294 of record OY756372.1, read on the forward strand.
AAACGGAACTTTTTAAACATGGTTGGAGTAGGGAACTTATATAAAGGTGGGAAGAACTGTTGAACATTGAGCCCCTTCTATTATCTATGAAAAATCTATGGTGGACGCCATGGGAGCTACAGTGAAACCATAAAATGCTGACAATAATTGAGGGCGCTGCTGTAGTTCATATGGCAACATATAGTAGGTACTCCACGTTTATAAAGTAAAGTAAGGTAACCGCCAATTCAGTTTTTTTTTTATTTATATTACTTAGGTAATTTATAAAAAAATCTAATAAAAACAAGATATTTTGATGATTTCGTATACGTATCAACAATATTATTTGTCTAGCAAATTTTGTTACTGGCACATCCATGATAGTAGCTGAATAGACTTAGCATAGACTTCTCTCAATCTTTTCCAACCATTCTTATACTGCACCCTTATTGCTAGCGGTTGTCACATCTCTCCATGTTATCTGCTGGCCACCTCTGCCTCCTTTGGAGTTCCAAAGACCCCCTGTACGATTTTGTTGGCTCTTTCTCCATCTGTTACTATACCCACGAATATCAGGAATAGGTTTTATTGAAAGAAAAAACATTTTTATCCCTGCGAGTTATATAAATTTGTAAAAAAATTATACTCTTTATTTTAAGTACCTACCGCTAAATATATTTTTAAATGCAATAACTCATTTGTAATTGTAATGCATAGTTAATATGATTAGGTACAATATATATTTTATTTTTAGTCTTGCTGGCGACTTAAATATGCTTGTCTCATGGCAGAAGTATGTGATTTGTCCATCAGTTTCCAATATTTTCCTTGATTACTTAATCCTTTTTTTGCAATTGTTTTAATTTTTCCTGAAATAATAAAAAAAACTAATTTAAAGTAGGTAAATATCAATCGGGTTTCATAAAAATGTTATGCAACGATTATAATGTACAATATAATTATAATATTGTAATGTTGCTTACCACCAGTTGCCATTCTATGGTCATATTCCAAACATTGAAATGTCAAGTGTACACAACATAACCTACAACTTATCGGCAAGTTGCTCACACTTATTGTGGAATATACTTAAAAACAATGTCAGAAAAAACATCAAAATTAATAAATAAATAAATACTACTTAATTCAATGATGATTGAGTGCTGTACTTACCATTTAGATCTGCTGTCTGTATGTAAACATCTTTAATGTCAGATAATATACTGACGCTATGCACAATATCAAAACGATTTGAAAACCACCTTTGTTGCACCTCACTACGAATAGTATGTTGCTTCTTTTTTTATTTTAATACTATTAAAAAATAAATAAACTCAAATAACTTCAAAATAACACTGATTAAAACAAATACAACGCGAATAAACCACGGTATATCATCCATCCAACACATATGTGACAATCACAGTGACATTTGTGTTGCCTGGTGTTGCCAGAGCAGAGAATATTTTAGTTCATCTATATTTATTGTCAATATTTTATGGATGCATTATACAAACATATGATTGCGTGTCATATTGGTTGTCCACAATTGCATGAAATCTGGTGATATTTCAGTGGTTTTTGCGACGCATTATGTATAATCAGTGTGGAAATTACCTTTGGAATATAACCTATGTAATTAAATGGTAAAATAGCATACTTAACATCGAGAAAAATGGCGCATACCTAGCGGATATGCTAGTAGTGAAAATGATGACGGTCAAGTTTCGTCTATGGCTTTAAAGTAATGATTGTATATAATTTTATCACTATGATTATGGACTTATCGAAAAGAAAATAAAATACGATCTAAAATATATACAATTTTTTTACCATCACCATTTCCGCCTACGGAGTCGGTTAACAGGGCTTCTGTTGTATATTTCTATATTTATCCGAGATGCCTAATAATTACGATGTGTTCTGATATATAATATTGATAAATAGTAATTATATTATTATTATTTCTAATCTACATACATACATATATATTTGTAATTATTGTTGAACATTTTAAACAATTTGCAAACTGTTTGATTTCTGTTGTCACTGTGTATACTTTTCTTAAAAATTTATTCACGTAAAGATAATATCGTTACATGACAGTTATACATACACTCTCGTACATGGCATTAAGATGCGATATGCTCTAAGCAAAAATCGTTCGATAATTGATACTGTTTTTCAAAATTTTGAAAAAAGTGCAAGAATAACGTAAGCGACAAAATATATTTTGACTTTGGGCTGCGACGAAGGAAACTCAAAAATTAAGTTTTTATGCTTTTTTTTAAAAAATCTGCAACACTGAAAATGTACACTTATTTTTTACTCGTAATGCCGTAATTAGTCTAAGTTATTATGTAATGTAGCTCATTATTTGTTATCCCTGTAGCAGGGATATTGAAGGTGTCATTCCGGACGGTGTTGCTGGGGGGGTGCCCTTCCGGCTAACCCCGGGGCCGTCTGAGTAACTTTGGGCTGAAAGTGCTAATAAAAAGGTGCCTAACTGGCGCCTGTGTTATTCGGGTGTGAGGAGAGATCTTCGTAATGCCGTGTACGAAAGAAATATCAACGCTACATACAGCCTATGAAAAAAAAATGAAATAAAAAATTTGTAAATTAAAAATTGTAATGTAATGATGAATTGAGTAAATATATAAATTAAAAGGGATGAAAATATTGGATTAGAGTCGAGAATAATGAGTATATATAAGTATATATAGTATGTATTATTTTTTTTATATATAAACTGTAAATTTTGTGGAAAGAGTAAATTAATAAATAAATAAATAAATAGTTTTATGTAAGAAGTTTGTAAATGTGATTGAGTGATGATAATTTGGTGATCGGACGGTACAGAACAAATCAACGCGGAACGCTCCAACTGCCCATTTCAGAACGTAGACATTTGTGGACTGTACCAATACAGAACGATGACAAATCTATCAATCTGAAAAATGTAAAAAGTAACTGTTCATTTTAGAACATGATGTAACCAGTGCTCCAAGGGTTAATGTGTTTAAAAATAAGTTGGACTTAAGTATTTGAGAGACAATTGATTGTGCAAGCTAGGTATGGGCATATCAGCTGTAAGCTGTGAACCCATTAGCAATAATAATAATAATAATGTTATATGAGCAGACAGCAGACAACAATCATTCGCACAAGGCAAACGCAAAGTTACTTTTTTTAAAATGAAGGCATTACCGCTGCACGATCACCATTACAATAGATGGCAGTAGATAAAAAATATTGATTGGCATTGTCGACTGCGCAGTTAATTCTGCACATGCACTAACGCACTGTATCATGCATCAAACAAAATTTACATTAATTAGTTACCATACAGTGAAAAAATCTCTCATTCAACATAAACCGTTCCAACGTTATTCAATTTTAAAATAGAGGCATTATTTTTCGGTGATCCTGTACTAGTAGACGTTTTTACGTATAGAATTACGTTACGATGTGGCAATGTTCTGTATTAGATGGAGAATTCTGTTCTGGTTTGTACTGTGTGGTCCAGGATCCGATATTTTGTATGAAACGTATGTATAAATAAAACGATAAACCAAATGTTGCAGGAGGCGGTGTAGAGTTGAAGATGATATTGTGCTGTGTATATTATGTTAATAAGAAGGCGGGGAGGGGGGAGATTGTGAATATTGTAATGTTGAATTAGGAAATGTAAAGTGTTATAAACAGTTCTCTCTGCATTCTGACAATGAACGCTAAGTCCAATTTGTACTTCTTCCTCTTTGCTTTGCTCAACCAGTTTCTTCCTGCGATTGGGACTACATCACCCACCCATCTTTTTTGGGGTCATCCTACTGGTCTTTTATTTTCCCATGGTTACCGTGTTAGGATTCTGGGTGCCCATCTCTCATTTCCCTGTCTCGCAACGTGCCCTGCCCGTTGCCATTTTAACTTGGCGATGCGGTCTGCTTTGTACTGCAATAGATAAATTACAAAAAGAAATTTTGATGCACTTTTGTAATTTAAAATTTGTAAAAAATATGAGTTCTGCTCGTGAAGCACTTTCGTTAGATACCAAACATGGCCCTAAGCGGTGACTGGATCCTCTCAGTGTCATTCGAGGCTTAAGTTGGACAAAATCTGACTGACGATCTGAATTTTTTCCCAACACCCTTTCATACTATACCACACATGACCGCACGCAACCCTTGGATCCCCTCAAACGCCTCACATATTTTTTTGTCTCTGGAAAAGGCTGATCCTGTGTGTTACAGAATCGTAATGTCGTCTAGTATACGCAATTTGGGAAAGTTTCAGACTCAGGTACTCTGGAAATAAGTTCGCCAAGTGAAGTTAAATAAAATTTACATTCACTTTATTACATAAAATTACAAAATATGTAATGGACAGATTTATCACTTATTGGCGATTTCTTCCTACCAACCCTAGTTAAATAAACTGAAGTTAAATACAAGCTGGAATAAATGCCAACTTACTGCACTTTACGATCAAGCTTGTAAAGCTTACTGGGAAGTGTATAAAGATTTATTTGCTTTTATTTTAATAAACTACGTAAGATTCATTAAAAAAGTGCGTAAAAATGGTCTGTCCTCTTATGTATTCCTACCATTCATTGGATTGAGCTGGATGCGTTTATTTGAATAGGGCCCATAAAACCCTTCCTATGAATGAGATTTTATTAGGGGTAGGGCCATTAATCATTATTAATCTTCAAAATCCATAGACGGCTCGTGACCAAAAGTATTATTTCTCTTCTCATTAAAATTACGGGGATTTCCATCTTTACCCGAATTCCATACAACCATCAATATCTATAGGGGAATACAACAATAGTGATTTGTTAACATCAAATTCCACGCAACTTGTATCTGTGTGCATTATGTAGGCAGTATTAACAAAATTTGCGAAGAAAATAAACTGAATAGTATTTTTGTTCACTCTACGTCCCTGCACCCAGGTACCTAGAGAATCTGATCTCCGATGTATAGTTATTACGTTCACGCCCACAGAGGTTTCTAGGTTAGTACAATAGATATGGACACGATCATTATTTATATTTAGGATGGAATTGAATTTGGCATTCATTGTCGGAGCGTTGAAGATAGGATAGGATATAGAAATGTATGATTTGAATATACTACTACTAAACTATTGTATATTGTACAACGTAATATATTATTGTAATGATGATGATTTGCTGGATGAAATCACTGTTGGAAGTGTCAAATTGTTTTTCTTTTTTTTATACTAATCATATTATTGTAATAAAAACATATTGAAATAATATAATACCAACAGAAATGTTTTATTCACTTACACAATGTTACCAACAACGTTGAACGAGTTGGAACATATGGTCTCCACCCTTTTTTACTGATGTTGTTTTTAAGTCCTGCAAGACAAACCTCACGAAGTTCGCAGGACCAGATGAAATGCTTCGTTACGCTGAAAATTCCTTTGGAATGGAAGATATTTGTTTTTAAAAAAGGATCTGGGCTTGCATACACAAATCCAAATACTTTCCTTGCGCACTTTGCACTAGGTTAAAAGCCTGTATCGCAAAGTGTGGAATACATCCCCAGGGTCTGAATCCGGCAAGGAGACTGCCGCCTTAACCAATCATGTACTCGTAGATGGAAGATTTTTTTTAATTGCCCGAGCATCAAAATGTAATTTAGGATATCCCATAGGACTGGCACACAATATGATCAGGTGGTGATTGGTTAACAAAATGTGGAACTAAAGATGAAATATTGCGTCAAGTTGTACCTTCATTCAAATTTTAGTTGTGAGATCAGACTTTGTTGAAATAAATTGTGCTTTAGAATGTTTTGTATGGATGTCTTTCATAGACAAATTGAAGATACACCTTATACTGGGGATTTCGTTACTCCTGTGTTCATTATATGATATAAAAAGGTAAGGTTGAAATTAATAAAACAATGATGAATCTTATATAGAAAAATTTATAATTATCTTTCATACAACAACAATAACTTAACCTAGAAATTATTTTTAAATATTATAGAATGTTCGAATGAACGTAAAGATGACCGTAATAGCATGATACAGATACATAGTATCTCAAGAAGATACGATCCACACATTCGTGATAACTCTGCTAATAAATTATTAAATCAGGGATTTATTTGTAACACATGCATTACGTCAGTGTCGTCGTATTGAGACATCCAGATGCCCGGAACAGAGAATACTTTAAAGAGAGGGTTTAGCACATTGCACGCTGCATTAGGTTGTATAAATGTGGACAATACATTCAGTAACCCGTGACATAATTTGCAATTACAGAAAGTTTGGAGTGTGCTAGTCGTACAGTATCAAGAACAGGATCGATTCGGAGCAAATTGAAAAATAAATTGCAGTTCTTGCCTCTCATATATTGCAGATTGGTATATTAAATATTTATATGGGTTATGGCTGCTTTTGTTGCCATGTTAATATCTTACAATGTGTAGTTTTAGAACAGGAACATTTCCATGCTAACTCAATTTAAGCAAAATCGATAGATTGCAGTTACGATACCGTATGAACAAGTACAAGTTCTTTGACAAATAAATAATATTTAAAGTAATGCTAAATAACTTTGTCATTGAATAAATACAATATTGTACCCATTGTTGATTTGATATTCGGATAAAAATAACAAATAAGATGCATATCGATATATTTGTATCAATACGCTTTGGACAGTAATCTCACATATCACGCAGTGTAGTGAGATTGTTTTTTTTATATCGGATTATTTAAATAATGAAGACATTAATCAGAGATGGAAGATGAGGCCATGACGAGAGAGGAGAGTCAGATTATGATCCCACGATGATGTTATTGATGGGGATGTGGATCAACTTAACGAAGAAACCAATGAAGCCCATAATGCAGAATCCAATTGCTGTAGCGATGGCGATCTTTTGGAACTCTGTAACAAAAGAAAAACAAATGTTTTAATACATAAAATACAGAAATATGTTAACACAACGAGTGATAGATGCTATAACAATTTTTCACTAAGTGGAGCTTAGATTTGTATTTACAAAAAATGTCATAGGAGCAGCATTATTGGAACTATTACAGTGTGCTGTACAAAACTTTTTTTTATTTAAAAAAGTGCTAAAAACGGTATTATTTAGCTCAGCTCGACTGCAGGTGGGGACGGACGAGCGCACAGGAAGTCATAATGTGTTTTCTAAAAAGAGTTTAGAAAATTTACGATGTTTTGGACTTAAAATGTCACTCCAGTTTACCGAGTTTTGAAAAGGTGCTAAAAACTGTATTTTTTCCTTCAGTTCGGCTGCGGGTGGTTCTGGGCGTGCACTCTGAACCGAACCGATTGCAAAAATACCGTTCTTAGTGATTTTCAAAATAAAATAAGCTTGACCTTGAATGGGGCCGCAGCACTGTAATAGTACTGCAGCATTCTCCAAACATGACAAAGCCATGACCATCATCTCTCTTGTCAGATGTATTGGACAAAATAAACCGATAAGTATGGTTTTAGTTGGCATCTACTCAAATGGTAAATACACATCGGTATACCATTTATTTTACAGAAATAACTCACAGACAACAACCAAATCTGATAATAAGTATGCCTAGTACTTGGATTGACAATATGGAGTCATTGATGAAAAGTTATAAAGTGAATTTATTCATATTGGAACATTGAATATAATCTCCTAATTTCCCTTAATACTCGAGTCTTGTGATAAATATATTCTAAAGGACGCGACCAGAAAACTAATTTTAAGAGCTGAAGGGAACAAAATCCTCAACACAGTATGAGAACTAGATCAATCATTCAATTGTAATATTATTAATGATACCATCAGAACTACCTCTATTTCTGAACTTAAATTAACTAAAACATTCATTAGGGAGTTAAATATTGTAATATTAAGTCAAAATATGACTGGAAAGTAAAAGAAATGTTAAACTAACCTTTTCTGTCAGGCTTGGTACATCTTTTCACAAGACGAATAGAATTTTTGGAGAATTGACGAGCTGGCTCCAAGAACTTAACGATTTGATCCATTTTAATTTGTTTTTGTGGCGTAGAAGACACTTGGAAGAGTTCCAGATAATAATACAACTCCAATATCACAAATCGAGACGCTCTTCCGACAACGCGATACAAATAAAATATGAAATTTCGTGAGACGACAGCGCCACAGCGGCCACGTACAAAATATTTTCGTCACGTCAAAGAAAATGTTGCCAGCATCACGAGAATAAGATTACCAGAAGAATAAAATGACATGACATGACGTAGTGCGGCAATATTGGTGTGATCGAAAAATAAAAATCAATTTAAATCTCCAAAAAACACAAAAAAGTAACCAAATATTTATTGCACTTACAAGAAATTCGATCCCTGGAGAGATGCATTCTTTCTACCTACACGTAAATACCTACTCGGCTTAGATAATATAAGATTTAAAAAAAATTATGTTGACCCTTTTCAAACTGACTGATAACATCGACATAAAAAATAAACTGATGTTTGATTCACCCTCGTCAAATTAAAAATGCAATTTAAGGTTCACTCCATTTCTTTATTAGGTATGACTCCGACCGTAAGAAAAACAGGTAGAAAATTATGGGATCCGGACAAACGGCCGACAAGACATACGGCCGACAGGACGAATGGCCGACACGGACAAATAGCCGACACGACCAATGGCCGACTGGTACAAATGGCCGAAAGACGAAAGGCCGAAATCCAAACGGCCGACATGGACATATGGCCGACAAGTACAATAGGCCGACACGGACAACTGGCCGACAAGGACGAATGGCCGATAGGACGAATGGCCGACACAAAAAAAAGATTGAAATAATGATCACATCATAAGTTTGAAAAACAAAGTTGCCAGTTTATTCTAACAATCCAAAATTTGGCTAGTTTTTTAAACAACAGTTCCGAAATATAATTTGAAAGTAGCGAAAAAATGTTACCATATCTTATTATCACATCAAGCAACACTAAACCAAGTTTGCTCCGTGAGACTTCTGAAAAAAAAGAACGGTAACACTGTTTTTGCCAGCGACATAATATATTAAGTACTACCTAGACAGAGTACTGAATGCTAGGAGTGTAACAAAACTAGTGCCCACAAACTGTCAAATCGTATGGAAAATTTTGACAGTTTGTGGGCAACGGTTTCGAAATTTTGCTCTCATAGTTAAAAACTGTATTAGTTTTTACTTTTTTAGGACTAAAACGATAGTTTTAAAGATGTTTTAGTTTTTATTATTGATATCTTGTTAATAGTGTGAGGTTTGCGACTCTAAAATACCAAAAAGTGCCGAGCGTGAAATTGCTACACTTCCGTTCTATTGAAAGTACATAGAATCAGATCTCTAGTACTTAATATGTAATCTCTTTGGTTTTTGCCAATAGCACCCAAGGTTAAATAAGATCTGCTCCTGAATTTATGCAACCACTGTATACTTAATAAGTATGAGACATACTTGAAAGAATTACCTACTACTAGCGCCGCGAGTAGCCGCTTCACGAATTAGATCAAAAACACCAAGCAGACATGGGACATTACTTTTTCAACTTTCCAGCGAACATGCAGGTTCACAATTTTTAGGCGTTAAAAACGGTTTTTCATTTGTTTCGGCTGCAGGTGCCTTTTAGCGCTTAATTAAACCTTACTAGTATAAATAAAAAAACAACCTAACCGGTCAACATTATTTTTTTACAGTAATGTCCCATGTCTGCTGGGCGATGCTTGTTAACTATTATTTTGATTGAAAACGTCATTGTCGGCCATTCGTCCTGTCAGCCATTCGTCCTTGTCGGCCAGTTGTCCGTGTCGGCCTATTGGATGTCGGCCTATTGTACTTGTCGGCCATATGTCCATGTCGGCCGTTTGGATTTCGGCCTTTCGTCTTTCGGCCATTTGTACCAGTCGGCCAGTTGGTCGTGTCGGCCATTTGTTTCTGTCGGCCGTTTGTCCATGTCGGCCGTTTGGCATTCGGCCATTTGTAGTAGATTCGAAAATTATATAGATGAGGACTTACTTAGGTACTTAGGTATCATGTTAATAGAACATGAAAGTCTTCAAAACTAAATAAAAGTAAGGTGACCAACCGTCCTCATTTTGGAAGTACAGTCATCCTTTTCTAGGTTCTGTCCTCCCTCCAAAAGTGTCCTCCTTTTTTACTTTTTAACATTTTAAAACTAATCCTGTTAATCTCAAAACCACACGTTTTTTCATCATACCATGAATTAACTAGTACCTACTATAGTATAAAATTGCATTAATAAATGGCGATTTTTTCCTAAAAAAATTTGCCTGCGGCGCTAATTACCTATATATATTTTGTGTATATGTAATTTGGTATGTCTTACGACAAATATTTCACCTGCGGCGCTATTTTTTTTATACATCCTTTATGGAAAACATTTTCAGGAAAATAATTCAAACAACATAGCGACCTTCTTCACTGTCCTAAAATAAATTTCGCCTGCAGCGCTATTTACGCGTTTTTTGTCCTCCTTTTTATTTTAAAACATATGGTCACCTTAACAAAAGTCCTGTTCAGTTGTCGTTTCGATAAAAGGATAAAAGCAAGAAGACAGCCTGCAGTATTGCGAAAGGGAATCAGGATCTACTCTATGAAAAAATGGGAAAATATATTATACCTACCTATAAGTTTTAATTTTAATTTTATGAAAATAACTAGGTACTTAAATGCATGTCACTAATAAATTAAATAATTTGTAGATCTCATAATTTAGCACCATTTACAATTATAATCAACTTACATTATTTAATGGCTTTTGTATTGAAATATTATACAACAAACTAGTAGCCCCCAGTGTGATTCGCTCTTACGGGACATTTTTCTAAAGAAATGATAAAAGAAAAAATATAGTAGGTATTTATCTAGGTAAGTATACCTATAGTAGGTAAGTATATAAAATTATTGTTTTAGTGTTTTACTCCGGGAAACGAATACAAAAAATGATACCTTTTAGCTTACATTTTGCATAGTAGTTCTGGTTTTTTGATATGTTATTAACAATCCAACTTTTCGACCTCCCAACCCTTGTGCGTTCACTAGGGCGAGCCAAAAAGTATCGAAATATCGGTCATTTTTCAGTTTATTGATCATAACTTTTTTACAATGCATTTTAGAGAGAAACATTGTACCTAAAAGTTGTAGAATATTAAATTCCCTACAACTTATGTTTCTAAAGTTTTTTTGTAAAATCAATATATTACAAAGAGTTATGCGTTACCAAAATTTCATAATTTTTCAAAAAAAATCACATTTGTTACAATTATTTTCTTTATTTGAATATATTTCCTAAACAATTAATGCACGATCTCACTCAGTTAGGAGGGCTTGTTTGTTATATACGACGATTTAAAAACAGGTAGCCACTTTTTTATCATTATGAAAATGAAAACGTGTAGACAAAGGATATTTAGATAAAATAATTATAAATATTGATTAATTATTGAAATAGTTGTGAGTTGTCTAATGAAAGTATAATTTGTTATTGCAGATGTGGACGTGAACATTCCTAAGGCACTATCTGTCTATTGAATAAAATGCAATATGTATGAAATAAAACAACACGGATTCCATTCATTGTTTAGAATGGAAAAATTACCTATTATGTGTCCTTATTTTATTCATTAATAAGCAATGAGAATATTATGCAATCACACAATAATATTTTAAAGCGGAAAATTGTCATGATTTTAAAGAGCCATAGTTACTGAACGCAAAAATTGCGTTAGGAAAAGTAAGATTACTCAGCTATTACTGAAGATATCATCCTAACACATGGATGAGAATTTTAAGGTTCAAAATCGCATCGATCAAACGTTAAAAAAAATGTTGTTTTGGGGTAAATTTCGCTTTGTTAAAAAAAACTTTTCCGGTCGTTCACTATATTTAAATGCATATTTTCAATACGAAAAACAGGTATTTGCGACTTTCGGATAAATAGTTGCTGTCTTTCAAAAAAAAAAAAATTGAGATATCTATACAAGATATAAAAAATCTTTTGCGGTTATTCCCTAGATAAAGGTTCAATGCATCTACCCTATTTTGTTTCAAAGCATATTTAGTAACGGTTGTCGAGATAGAAGGTCTCCCGTTTTTAGAAATTTTTGAAATGTCGGTATGCATACTCAAGGTTCAAAATCGCATCGATGAAACGTAAATAATAACGTTTTTTGGGGTTAATTTCGCTTTATTCAAAAAAAACTTTTACGGTCATTCACTAGATTTTAATGCATATTTTCAATACGAAAAAGATTTTTTCTTTTGCGACTTTCGAGACAAGGTTGCTGTCTTTCCAAAAAAAAATGTGTGTTTTTCACATCTAAAGCAATATATGTAAAATCTTCAACGGTCATTCACTAGATAAAGGTTCAACGTATCTACCCTATTTTTTTTCAAAGCAAATTCCGTAAGGTTGTCAAGATCTTAGGTCTCAAAAATCTCCTTTTTTTAATGTCAATGTACCAACTTATGATATTTTATTTTTTTTATTTTTTATGATATTTTATTTATTTTCGTAAGTTTTCAAAATTAAATGCAATCCATCATCCAAATCAGTCCCTTTATTGTACTCGTATCACATCGGACCATCTTGCAACGTCGAGTCTTAACTCTAATCTTCTGTATCATAAAATAATTTAATACATACTTTATTAATAAAAATAAAATGATGTCTTGACTTGAGAGTCGAGTGAGTCAGTGAGTGAATATTATCCTGTCAATGGAGAATTAGTACAACAATGATACTTTACTATAGGTGGAATACAGTAGGTCCAGGTTGACTGGAAGATATTGAATAAAATAACAATTCGCTGTTTTTTTTATTATCAGATTTTTTTTTGGAAACAGGGAATTTTCTACGTGTCGTAGTTCAGTAGCAGATCTAGGATTCATTTTTGGAAGGGGCTGAGGGTTTCTCCGAGCTATTATAGTAAATGATAATAAGTAATTCCAAATTTTGCTTAAACATTATGTTGATAGGAATGGGGAGGGGGGCTCAGCACCTTAGCCCTCTCCCCTGGATCCGTCACTGTCGTAGTAGGATAACAAGCATAGTCGCATATATCTCAACAAATTTACAGCGAAAGATGTACGTACTTTCCATCAGGCATTATGATCGACTGATCGTCGGTTGGCTTATGTGATCACTTTCGGCAATCCAAATCCATCCATCCGATCACATTTTCGTCCCACCGATTTTCATTATCAACTTTTCGATGAACGAGTAGGTACTCTATAGATATATTATACTTTTTAATCGCGATACCTAGGCAAGCATAACAGAGCGCCAGACTACCCAATAATATCCCAATAATACCCTAACCTTACCCTTACAAACCCAATAATATCTTTCTTCCGTCACATTCATAATTCGTCATACACAATACACATAGCTCACATACACATTGGTACGAATCATTTACACTTTATTGGTTTCGCGATAACTTCATGTTGCATTAGGTATTATTAGATATTTATTATGGTAAGGGAGAGTATATGTGTTCTGTGTGGTTAGGCTATGAGTGAATTTGGATTAATTTCTTGTAAGAAAAACAATAAACTAAAGTGAAATGAAAACAATTTAGATCTTAAATCATAGGTATACCTCTAAATGTTCGTTTAAATAAGGTATTTACTGTATGTATTAGTAGTAGTACATAGCATACAATACATAAGAAGTTTGATTTAATAATATTATGTAGGTACATAGAATACATAGGTAGGTAGACTCATACAACACATGATAATGTGACATTACATATTATTATTTACTACAGTAGAATCTCAATTATACGACCCCTAAAATACGAGAGACATCAGACATTTTTTATTTATTTATTCTTCAAGCGAATAAAGACAGAGATCACTCGTTTTTTATGGGTGGAATGGCAATCTAAAATGAAAGTGAACGAGTTGAGATGGTTGGGACATGTAGAGAGAATGAACGATGAAATAAGGATAACAAGGAAAATTTACCTAGGTGAAAGAAGAGGTGTAAGGAAACGCGGCTGTCCAAGAACCACATGGCTGGACCATGTTGACCAGATCCTCAAGGACGGACGTGTTTTAAGTCAAAGTAATTGTAGAATGTGTATGAACAATTGCATGAATGTGACGGAAGCCCGAAGTGTATGTAAGGATAAGAAAGTCTGACGATCCGTTCTCTCTGCCTACCCCGCAAGGGAGGTGGCGTGAGGGTATAGTATAGTATAGTATTGTATGCCAATCTGTTAAAAAAGTTGATAAAGTAGAAATTGGATCACAACAACAAAGAAACAATTACAATATCTTACAATCAATTACTTAATTATGTCCAACTCCAACTCCTTATTTACACATACACAAGTCAACGATTTTCGACAAAACATTTTTCTTCGCAGTGTCTCTGATGATGGTGAGGCATTGACATACATGTTTCTGGTTAACTCATATTATCGGAAATATTATGATGGCATGAACAGATGGATAAATCATAGAGTAAGATATTTAGTGATCAGTGACGGATCCAGGGGAAGGGTTAAGGGTCTGAAGCCTCACCACATATTTCTAAAAACATGTTTAAGAAAAATTTGGAATTACGTATTCTTATGAACTGAAATAGCTGGGTAAAACCAACCCTCAGCCTCTCACCAAAAGCACTAAAAGCATCAGATGGTAAGGTGATGTTTATACTTGTATTGGTTTCTGAAAGCATGCATGGCACCTGAATTTATACGATCACAAAGTTTTGAAAAACTCTAACAAAATAGGTCTGTATTTTAAAAAGTGGGGACAAATCTACAACGTGGGATTAGATTTCGGTAGCGTGTTTCGACAATACAGTCCACTTTTTTTGCAAAAATCAAATTATCGGGACTTGATTGTACTTGAGTAATAATACATTTTATTATTATTGTGTGTGTCTCGTTGTGATATATAGCAGAGTTGATTAGCGATTTCCGTTCATTAGATCAACAAAATTCACTTCTGTGACCGTCTCCTTCAGTTCAACTCCTGTCACACAATCGCTCGGTGATATTCCGCATGCTAATCATACAAATACACACGCTAAAAACATTGTAACTTGTAACAACTTAGTAACTTTTAGTGCTTCACAGAAGAATAATATAACAAGAAATTAATATAAAAATGAAGTTCCTTTATTGCATTGCTGTTGTGTTTTTCGTCGCAGGAGTCAACGCCAATGTCTACAAGGATTGTGGTTCGTATTTTATTTGATTATATTTTTTCACGAGTTTTTATCCACGTGACATAAATTTGCAGTGAATCTAACCTTTAGCGGGGGTTGTAGTAATTTAAAATGGAAAAAGCTGGCTGGAATACCAAAGATATCAACCTAAGACTTAAAACATAGATAAATCACAATATGTTTTAGTAATTCCTAGTGGGCATTAATTTATCGCGGTTAATTTTAATAATAAAAAAAAAGGTAGTTCTAAAGTAATCTCTGAAATTTCCAGTAGTTTGTTAACTATAATGCTGTAATTTCGATGAATATACCTTGCAAACTGGATCCTGAATAAGCACCTTTAATATGAAGCATGACGTCTTCAGTTTTCAATGATCTATAGATCTATACAATGTTGCGGAGATATTAGCAATAATTGTATGTACCTACTAATTAGTAATTATAGGTACCTAATTATTATAATAAAGGTTCTGTAGAGGTAATATATCTACAGATATTCTTCTAGGTATTGACCTTCCGCTCATCTACCCATCTACGAACAATTGCTTAGAACAGGTATGGCCAACTCGTGGCTCCACTGAAAACATTTTGCGGACCAACTAAAATTTTGCTCTGAGTAAAAATCATTTATCATCGCTTCAACCTATTCAATTTTAGTACGAAAGTGTAAGCGCAAAATGAGAATAACACAAGTGACAATATCGAATTTGGCTTATTGGGTTTATAAAAAGGGGACCAAACATCAAAAAAATATCGCTACATTCCATTCGCTGCGTCTTACCTTAATCATATTTCATCAACCAAATTATAGCATTATATCTAACAAACTACGGGAAATAATCTCAAGTTTCAGTAAATTTGGAAATACTTTTTATCAAGAAAATTTACAGAAATCAATTTCAGACTGCTACAGTCACTAAAACATATTCTCATTTATCCATGTTTTAAGTCTTAGGATGATATCTTTAGTATTATAGCTAAGTAATATTAATTTTCCCCATGCTATGCTTTGAAGTACTATATTCACTCTGAAAGAATTATTCGATACCTACCTGATATTGTGTTTGACGCAAGTTTGAGGGCAGAGGTATTATTCCATATAATACATAGCATAGCAAAGCTGATATACCTTCGTACTTAGTTCGTATTGTATTGCAAATTCAATAACAACATTTATTTATTGTTTTAACGGCCACAAGGCCTTTGAAAAGTTACAATACAAAAAAAGTTAAGAAATATCAATACAATACAATACACAGTAACAAACAGACAAAGGAATCACAATTAATATTTAAGTATGTTAACACACAATATTGACAAAAAACAGTAAATAAAAATCGTACAATACAGACTTAAAACAGAAAACACATTAAATTTCGGGAGCCAACCCACTGCGAAAGTGCAATGTGAGTTTGCACTTGGTAATCACTTCACTATCATTGAACATATCTATGACATGATTAAATCTATTACCTAACATGTGCAAGCGATTAATTGTGCAGTGGCGAGCGTAGTTGGTGCGAGCATTTTCCTCCGTAAACAAAATACTTTGCCTAGTCGGTCGAACATAATTAATTTGTTTATTTTTCATCAAGTTTTGTCGGTCAATTCCAGGGAATAGATAATTTGCTGAATGAATCATTGAATTATAACAATTAGATACGGAGAAATATACATCTGCGCAATTTAGTAGGTAATTTAAATTTTCATTGTACCTAATTGCAGTAATTGCTATAACACGCAGTACGCACACATAATATAACATACAGGTGTAGGTACCTACTTTGGTAAATTTTATTTGTTTTAGTAATAATTCGTGCCCATCATCATCAGCAAATTTTTGTAATTGATGAATAGGTACTAAGATGGACACGCTTTACAAATTTAAAATATCAGTGCCGCCACTAGGCGTTAATAGTTTGGTTTAAAAAAACTAGTAAAATATCGCCGCAGGCTATTTTTTTAAACTGAGTGAAGAAGGTTGTGATGTAAATCTGGTGTATTGTAAAAAAATATACGTTACACGCTAACAGATGTAATTGTAATTAGCGCCGCAAGCGAACTTTTTTATAATTTCCACAACATTTTTTTTCGTGAGAGTAGGTACCATTGACTCAATTTTGAGTAATGAGTCGAGATTAAGAATGTTTTAATTATGTGCCAGTGGTCAGAATAATTAAATTGATATATCTGTTAATAAACTAGGTATGAACTTTCTTTGTTTATAAATATTATTGACATTTTTATCATAACGAGATAATTACTAACTACCTATACGTACGTACGTACGAGTGTTATATGTACATTCATAGATAATATTACGTACTACCTATCTAAACTTATGTACCTACTGCAGATATCTGCAGTGGCTAATTAAGGCCCGGGGCATTCGAGGCAATATAGTATTTTGTGGCCCCCTTAGAAGAGTTGCCAATTCGGACAGCGAAAGTGACAAAAAATATTGTTTTTGAAATAGATTGTAGCCATTGATTGTAGCAATGGTGGACCCAAAGTTTGAGGTCCCAGCAAAAGAGTGTAGATTTTGCAAAGTTGACCTTAAGTTGTCGAAATTTCAAGCCTTCTATGTATTATAAAATTAATTTGGTACCTTTCTTGGCTAATGAGCTCAACAGTGCAGCAGGCATTTTTTTTTCTTTTATAGAAAATAGTGAAAGGATTGTAATTCGATACTTCTAGAAGTGTCTGACCTAATTTTGGAACCCCTAATTTTAGAATACTTACGATGTTTTTACCGGTAATGACCGCCATATGGTATAATGTTTTACATAAAAAAAAAAAAAATTGTATTTTTTTTGCTCCCTTTGCCCGATGGATAAGCCGCCACTGAGCGTTACTAATACTAGGTTTTGTGCCAGGCTTTGCCGACTAACAATGGTGTAGCGAATCACTAATCGACAAACAGAACTGAAAATGATTATTCAGCGAATATTACTGAAATTATAATGTGTTTCATATATTGATTCCTGTGTGGAGGTCATTGGTCTCGCTTGACTGATTTCATTGTTAAGTCTTTTGTCATTTTCATCCCACAATTGATGTACACTATTCAAATTAAAGTACCTACTCGGACACAGATATATGTACCATTCACAAATCGAACATACCTACAAACATCATCGTAAGTAGCACTAGCAATATAACTCATAGGAGTCATAGGTTGAGACTGGAAAATTTCGCCATCGCGATATAATAAAATAAAATACAATAAAATAATCTTTATTGTACAGATAAATAATCATACAACGGGCGGGCTTATTGCCAAATGGCAATTTCTGCCAGCCTACCCATAACAGAGACTAAAATGAGATATATAATATACCTAATTACAATTTTAGTACCAAAAGGGTTTTACTTAACAATACCTAATTGTGATATTGATATTCGTGTTTTTACACATATAATGCGAATTTCAACATTCTTTTACAGGAATAACACGAATTTTCGCATATTTAACGGGAATTTCGACCTTTATTTCGGAAAACATCGTAGGTAATTGAAACATTATCAAAAGGAATTGTGGCTTTGAAAGTAAGAAGAACCACACTGAAAAAATCTTGCCAAAAGGCGTTTAGATACGTTAAAATACCAACGAGTGTCAGTAATAATCTATCTAATCTTATCCTATCTCTCGACGTTTTAACGTGTCATCTCGCTTGGTCAGCATTCGCACCTGATTGGTTCTTCGTCAGCCATGTTTCACCAGCATACATTAGTCTCATATAATTAATTATCTGCTATTTAATTTAATTCCGGCTGCTAATTACGAACAATAATTAACAATTAATTATTATTATTATTAATTTTGGGCAAGCAGCCTAGGCTGATGGGCCCAAATCAATGTCTGTGCCATCTGTCGTTCTGAGAAAGTCATCTAATCTGTTCTTGAACGCGTTCACTGATGGTGCTTGTATTACACTTTCGGGCAAACGGTTCCACATATTCACCACTCTATTGCAAATAAAGTTCTTTCTCGGATTACTGTGAAACCGCTCCTTGGTGAGCTTCATTGAATGTCCTCTCAAATGCTCTATATAAATATGTGACGTATAGACGGTAATGGCAGTGTAAATCTGGGAATCCCGGACATATTCTTTGGTATCTGCGATTGCAATGTTGCCAGTAGTTAAAAATTGTAGTTACCTTAAAATATTCTGATTTATCCCTGTTTTGGATTATATCTATAGTATTTAATTAGCTGAGTACTCTTCTTCCTTCCTGACATAATTTTTCGCATGTTGAGTTACTATCTCCATTAATAAATTTTCACTACAATGTGCCATTCTAACTGACTTAAATATGGGCTACCTGCATTGCCATTGAATGTAAGTAGTAGGTACTTACCTGCTTATTAGTGTAATAAAAAAACTAATAGCTGTTTTATAGTACATTCATTAAAACATTTTAATGGCTCATTATATATATTAATGGGTCTCATTCATTATTGTGGTAAGACAACTCTAATTATACCTAATAAAGTTGACATAACACCTACCGCCATCTACCTGCAATAACTTAACAAGTCGAGTCAGGGAATTTGAAGATGGTTTGGCATGGGGTTATATGCTAAAACAAACCATGTCTCAGCAGGTGCCGGTAGTAGGTACTTAATATACTTATAGCGTTTCGTTCTCACTTCGCTCATCATCCTTCATGACACAGCAGGTAGAGCACCGGCGTGTTAGGCTGGAGGTCTGGGTTCGACTCCCAGCTGCGGCTAATGCACAGACTGAAATTGGTTAATGTTGCTCAAGCATAAAGTGATCACATTAAACCAGCTGACGATCAGTCATTCTTATGACTGATCTTATGGAAGGTCCATCCTTCGCTGTACATCTGTTGGGATAGCAATATATACACATACATCTTTTCCCCCTCCTATCCTTGGTTGGGTCGGAGGCTCAAAGCATCTGTGTATCTTCGCCAGAGGCCTCTGTCACTTGTAGTTTCCATGACCTCTGGCCACTCCAACCACAGTCGATAGGGATAACTACTTGTTAATTTTAATTGTCGTACCTATAGAACTGTTCAGTTCGGTTCCATGACAAAATCTCAAGTGACAAAATCTCACATGTCAAAAGGGTAACCTACTATTGACAGAATCGCAACTCAACACCGGGAAATCTGATGCCGTTGTTTTTTTTTTTTATTTGTTTTTGTGTGCAAAAAAAAAAAAACAACCTAACGAACCTAACCCAACAATATTGAAATTGTCGGCAACAGGTTTTCCGGTGTTGAGTTGCGATCAATCAATAGTAGGTTACCCTTTTGACAGTTGAGATTTTGTCATTGTGAGTTTCTGTCTGGTTACCGTTCAGTTCCACCAAGAACATTAGGAAAGTACCTACCATAATATTAATATGTCCACCACAAATATTGAAATTAATGTTTTTTTACTTACATTGTTTCCAGGTTCCAAACTGGCCACAATCGAGAACGTCCAGGTATCAGACTGTGATGGTTCCAAAGCAGAATGTGTCCTCAAGAGAAACACCAACGTCACCATCAGTCTGGAACTTGTGCCAAGTAAATATTCCTATTATTATCAAATGTTATCAGCCAGGCAGCTATGGTGATACAGTACTGGAAAAATTATTATGGATTTTTTAAAACAGTGGAATTTTTACGAGATTTTCAATATATTTAAGAATTTAACAAGAATATACATTTATTGTTATTATTTTTATTGGAGATTCATTGGGTATCACATTTTTCACAAATGAAAAAAAAAATCGAAATTAAAAAAAAAAACGAAATTAACGAAATTGAAAAATGAAATTCATGAAACTCCAATCACAACAAAGACACAGCTGATCGAGAGACTAATACACGTGTGGTTTCACTCTGAAAAAATTAAAACTCTATGCCAAATTTTGATGGAGAGTATGCCACACATTTTGATAGAAAGTATGAAAAATCCATAATAATTTTTCCAGTACTTATGTCTGATCTCACAACAGTATTCACTCACTCAGTCTGTCAAGTCCATTGTTTAAATACCATTCACACTTTGTGCAACAACAAGCTCCATACCATCCTCCATACATACACAACTCTATTGGATAAGAAATGTGCACAGGGATTCTACTTGAAACTGTGTCTGTACAGTCTGTCTAGCTTAAAACCATGGCCTGAATTTGGAAAATCTCAATTCAGAATTCATTTTAACTAACGCAGTCTCTGTCAAGAATGAAATGGTAATTTTGTTTGCTGGCGACAATGACATTACTCTTGAAATTCCACAAATGTTGCCACTACTCTTGCCAAAAAGCTATTAGTAGTGTCCCCAACAAAAACCTACTCTTTTTTGACAGACTGTACTAGTGGTTCTAATACGGCTGTGTTTCCATATACTAAGGTGACCATATTTTTAAAAATAAAAAGGAGGACTAAAAATGTGTAATAGCGCCGCAGGCAAAATTTTTATTGGGACAGTGAAGAAGGTCGCTATGTTATTTGATTTATATTCTTGAAAATGTTTTCCATAAAGGATGTATCAAAAAAATAGCGCCGCAGGTGAAATATTTGTCATAAGACATACCAAATTACATATACACAAAAGATAAAGGTAATTAGCGCCGCAAGCAAATTTTTTTTAGGAAACAATTGCATTTTAATGTATTTTTATACTATAATACTAGTTAATTCATGGTGTGATGAAAAAATGTGTGGTTTTGAGATTAACAGATTAGTTTTAAAATGTTAAAATGTGAAAAAGGAGGACAAAAAGAAGGACACTTTTGGAGGGAGGACAGAACCTAGAAAAGGAGGACTGTCCTTCCAAAAGGAGGACGGTTGGTCACCTTACATATACCTCTTATTTTACCCGTGTATATTTTATTTCTTTGTTATCCTTTCTTCATTCATCCTCTCTACGTGTCCTATTAATTGTAACCTTGAAAATAAAGTTTAACATTTTTTTCCGTTTCAGGTGCTGAAATCACAAAAGTGAACACAGTCGTTCACGGGATAATGATGGGAATGCCTGTACCTTTCCCCCTGGCTCATCCCAACGCCTGCGAGAACACAGGCCTCACTTGCCCCCTGAAGGAGAATGAAAAGTACACATACAGCGCGAGTCTTCCTGTCCTGAAGACATATCCTAAAGTCAACGTTGAAGTCAAGTGGCAGCTCCAAGACGAAAGCAAACAAGACATCGTGTGTCTTCTGATTCCAGCTAAAATACAATAAATTGAAAAAGGACTAGGCAAAATATTGTATCGTAAATAAATAAGTATATTTTGTAAAATGTAAACACAATACATGGCAACATTGTCAGAAAGTCAAAACGAGACACATTATAGATTTCAACATGGCGTTTAAATTTTGGCTACACGATATCATCATCCGATAATAACAAGTTTCTAACTGACAAGATTAAAATATCGTGAGAAAAATGACATCAAATTGTCAAACATTCACATCTTTTACACACAGATGAAACCTTTTCAATCTCTTTATTTACAAAACTACCCTACTTTAGAATGTTTTTGTTATTTGTACTCGTAGATTATGTCATAATTGATTGTTAGATAGAACCTTGTTATTCTCAGATGACGATGCCAATAAATATAATTTCTAAGACAAAATAGTATCACAATAACATTTTTATACTCTTAAAACTAAAACATGACTAAAAATATAGCAGACTTTAGGAAAATAGCAAACGATTGTAGAAACTGTCATTCTTGGTGTAATATTTGCATACAGAAATTTGTAACTTGGACTGCATATCTGTCGATGTGAAATTGGAGAAAATAATTTAATACTGATATAAGAGTTTCCTACTTAAATGGGGTGGTTGGTAGCTGGGTTGATAACACACTCGACTGTCAATCGTAAGAGCGTGGGTTCAATACCTGATCCCAACTTACTCCGCTTTACGACACAATTTTTTCAAGCTTACTGGGAAGTTTACAAAGACGTATTTGGGTTTATTTTGATAAACTCAGATTCACTTCAAAAGTTACAGTCAGTCAAGAAAGGGACAGTTTTCGATGAAAGGAGATTTAGAATTTAAAAACAAATGTTGTTGTTGACAGCACGTAAAATTGTAGTTCTTGATTATTCTGATGCCATCTCATTCTTGGCAGACTGTAATATATGCAATATGAGACTCCTAAATTGTTCATAAGTCTTCTATTAGTCATGCAAAATAGACAATGTGAATAATCTATAAGCGTATTAACATTGAGATCATAATACTTTCATTGTGAACTGTGATTGAAATATTTAGAAGTGTTATTGAATAGAGAAATTGTTTTATTCATAACAAGATATTATCACAGAAGCGATACTTATATAATGACTTTGTTTTAAAATTATAATAAAACATCCTGAGACACCACACAATGTTATAATTTGTTTTATTTATGTACAACATCCATAAAGCTTTAGGAATTAAAAGAAAAATGTATAATATCCATTTAGTACAACACAATTGCAGCAATTTATTTATACTAGGTACACCATGATGCTGTATTCATTCGAGGATAGCCAGAGAGAACAGAATGGCACACACTTCAATCCTTCTATCGTCCCTTGCAGAGTAGGCAGAAAGGACAGAGCATTCGGGCGGCCGCGTTTTCTCACCCCTCTGCGCTCACTCAAATATATCTTTTTTGTCATCCTGTCATCATTCATCCTCTCCATATGACCAAACCATCTGAATGTGTACTGGTTTACTCTTTCATTCTAGTCAAAACACCTTTGACTAGAGTATGTTTTGTGACTAGAATGAAAGTACCTACATAATCTTATGATCACTCATCTCTCTATCAAAAACCTATTCCTTATCGTATCTCTCAATCTTTTCCCACACATTCTTCTCAATGATCTCATTTTCTCTGCATTAAACTATAATTCATCCTTCTTCAGCCATGTTCAAGTCTCACTACCTCACATAAAGAATGGCACCAATGGATGAGGACTCGACAAAACAAATTAATTATTACGAGGATTAGGTTAGCTATTTGTCCAACAAAAAAATTATTGGCATGGAAATGTCTCTACGGTTGGAACGTCTGGTAAATTCGGCAAATCAGATTTAGAGCTAAGCGGATGAGCTGATTTGACGTGTCTCCGCAAATCCGGAAGACGATAGAATCCCTTAGAACAATGCTCACAAGTGTGAGGAGTGGAGTCAGTATGATACTTCAGAATATGAAAATCTAATCTACACTGCTTCGGAAAGGTGGCCGAACATTTATCGTACGTACAAGAATACATAGAACTCTCTACGTTATGTTTAGCCGAATGCGTCGCGAGACCTTTCTCGGTAAAGAATCTCCTGCTACACATCAAGCAAGCAAACGTTTTCTCGGCAGAGTGAGTATTAGCGTGTCGTTGCAAATTCGAAAACTCTTTTTTACAAACATTACAGACGCCGGACTTTTCTGAATGTTTCGCTTTCATATGAGCTTTTAAATTGTATTTCAGAGCGAACGAAGCGTTGCAGACCGTACAAACGTTCGGTCTCTCGGCAGTGTGCATAACGATCATATGTTTTTTCAACGAATCACTGGATTTGACTGCAGCGTTGCATACGTTACATTTGAATTTTCTGTCGTCTGAGTGAACGGAGAGATGTCTCTTGAGTGGAGTGTGCGATACGAAGGAACGACCGCAGATGTGGCACGAGTACGGTTTATCTCCGCTGTGAATGCGGCGATGTTGTATGAAGTCTATACACCTTCTGAATGCTTTAGGGCACTGGGAACATTTGTAAGGTCTTTCGGCTGTGTGTATTCGCACGTGAACCGTCAAATAATTCTTTTTAGTGAAATTTTTCCCGCAATATTGACAAATGTACAACTGTTGCTCTCTTTTCTTTTTTCTTTTCTTTCCCCCTCCCACGTCTTCCTCTATTTCTGGATGTTGTCTCCTCATATGTTCCGCTAAACTCCCCGATTGCGTAAATTTCTTTCCACATTGTCCGCAAACGCAAGGTTTTTCGCCTGTGTGTCTCCTGTTGTGAATAACGAAGGCAGATTTGTTTTGAAGAGTCAGACCGCACGTGAGACACTGTGCCATGTTTCTTTTGACACCATTCTTTTCACACATGACCATAACAAAGTTATTACTCAGTTCAATTTTCCGTTCCTCTTGTTCGTCAGGTTTATTATCTTCTTCCGGCACTGTATCATCATAGTAGTCCTCGTCCACAGCGGCGTCTTCTGTATGGTCGTCATACTGTGGCTCCAGTTCAACTTCTATCTTCATGGAAGCACTGACAATACTCAAAGGCAAATCTTCTTCTTCTTCAAGTTTCAACAAATGTTTCTGTAAAGATTCTTTTGAATCTTGATTTATTTTGTTACTAGAACTCCTCAACCTTTTCACAAACTCCACAATTATATTAAGTTGTCCTACACATCTCCTGCAAATCATACACGGATGTTTTGCCTCATCCTCCACTACCAATCCAAGATATTCCTTCAACATTTCACTGTATTTAATGGAGTTTGATTCATCGTATAAAGACACATTATCCGGCTTTTCTTTGAAACAAACTCTACACTTGTTCACGATTATGTTGTCATTCATTTTACTGGTTATTTTAATTAATATAAACAATAAAATTACATAAATTAAAAACTAAAACCACACTAAAACTCGCATAACTAGAATTACTGTCAAGACAAAAATGTAAACAAATAAATGTTGCCAAAATGAAAAATTTGATTGCACAATAAGTTGTCATTATTGTGTTGTTGCTATCCAGTT
Source organism: Ceraclea dissimilis (assembly GCA_963576895.1). Lineage (NCBI taxonomy): Eukaryota > Metazoa > Arthropoda > Insecta > Trichoptera > Leptoceridae > Ceraclea > Ceraclea dissimilis. The sequence goes on from OY756372.1 coordinate 935,254, forward strand.
TGTTGTATCCAGTTTGTTGCTCTGAGGAGGGCAACAAACTGGTCTGTGGAAGGACAAAGAAAGAGAGGACGGCCGAAGAAGTCCCTTGAGGAGACCATCAGAGGGGACATGGAACACCTGGAGCTTACTCCAGAAGACTGCCTCGATCGGGGAAAATGGAGAGGGAGTATCCGAGCCGCCGACCCCAAATAAATGGTGTGGAGAAGAAGAATAAGTTGTCATTAAAATATTTATACCTAAAAAAATAAATCTGTACAATTACTTAATGCATATTAGGAACAATTTATTTATTCACATTTTGAGTGGCTTTTGGGTTCAATTTTAATTCATTATTGTATTTATGAATTTTATTATTTATTTTCTGGCAACAGAAACCACAGCTGATAATCAAAGACAAAACACGACAAGACAAAGTGCATTTGTCATTCTGTGAAAAAATGGCTACCAGCAGCGGAGGGGTCGATTGGTCCCCCGTTATTAAGCCAATTTTATCATCGATACAAGGAAAAAATTGCGATAAACATGATATTATCGAGCTCGTACAAGCTCTCGCTAAAAGGTAATACATTTCAATATAACAATTTCCTTCTACTTTATGCGTTATGGACGATTGTATTACCGTGGTCGCCCGTCTCCGATCGCTGGTTGATAGTTGATATTGCGCAAAATGCAACGATAATCTGTTATTGTTGATGAAACGGGCGTTCCTTAATAATAATTTTGCTGAAGGTAGTGTAGAACGACGTTGGAGTTTTCCAGAATGTTTTAATTCGCATTCTGTGCATTGTTTCACCACCCTCGTTAAATACTATTCGACAATGTAAGAAGTGCGTCACGCAAAATAGGTCTTCACATGTCTCAAGAGATACCTATTTTTATCGCTAATACCTTAAAGATTGATGAAAACTTTTTGCTCTTGCAAATCGATGTACTTTCACAGCTACGCAGCTCATTATTGAATCAAATAATGTAACATAATCTATTGATTGTTGAAATATATAGTATCTCAAATCATGAAAAGAAATTGCATTGGTCCTGGAGTTGGTGGGGAGTGGTGAGCATTGAATAGCGTGATATACTTAAATCACGGTTGATTTAATAAAAGTATGGGAGATCAAATGCCATAATAAAATGTTAGAAAACTCTGTGCTCTCATTATATTTCTCAATCTATTTACAGCGATGCTGAGTTCCAGAAATACGACTCTTCATATGAAAACTTCTACACACCATTGGCAGCCCTTGCGGCTCACTTCATTGCCACAAACACATCCTTCTGTAAGTATTTATTGCTTTCACATTTATGTAGAATCCCTTAGGACAGCCCCAGCTAGAGACAAATGGAATTTTGAAACGTTGTGAGTAGATTGGTAGCCTGATTAGATTCACATTGGACTGTGAAAAGACTTACTCCACTGTGACAACATAATCCTTTCTATCATAATTTGAATTATACAAGGATGTATTACTTCAATTTCATTAAAATATAATTATTCCTCTATTAAAAATAGTAGAACAATGAGTTGACTTCATTTGTAAAAAATGCTATTATTGCTACTATTCATGGGACCTTAATCTGTGACTGCAACTGTCTGTGTGACTCTAATCTGTGACTGCAACTCTATGTGACCTTTGTCTGTCACTTTCAGTGTAAACTTTGTTTCTAATTGTGACTCTCAGTGAGACTCTAACAATAACTGCCTATATGTTTCTCATTGTGACCCTAAACTGTAACTCTCCGCTTGACCCTAATGTGGAACTATTATTCTCAATGTGACCCTAATTTGTGAACTGTTTGTTTTGTAATGTGTTTTATAATGAGAGAGTTTAGTATGTGATATAATGAGAAAGTTTACAAATAAAATTGACTATCTTTGTAGTGGGAGCGGAGCATGTGAACGTCACGAGAGATGCGTGCAAGGTGTTGGTGCGCCACTTGCTGCTCAAGCTCTCCGAGCAGATTGCTACCACACCAGAGGGGACTCCGTCTCCCAGTGTCTCTGTCAAACAGGTACTGGATTTGCTTACCTTAAAGTTTCTTACAAAAAGTACGATGGAAACATTAAATGTGTAATGGCTAAGCATGTTTAAATAGAAATAGTATTTATTAGTAGATGCTAAAACATTTGTTTACTAGGGAGAGCTTATCACAGTGCTGCGATTTCTACTGCCTGACCTCAATTACATAATTATACATTAATTAACATTAAAAATTCATAGAATAAGTACATAATAAGGATGGCCTCTCATACATTGTGAAGTTTATAGTCTGAAATTGATTGTAAAAATGTTCCGACCAAAATCTTTTTCAACATTGCGTCGTTGACATACTTTGCTTATGAAATTTTAGTGGAACTTTTTTACAAACAATCCAAATTCAGACTATGAATTTTGTAGTGTAAAAGACCACTGTACAAGTCAGGACAGGAAGGGGGAAAGGAATAGATAAGATGGAAAGGGACGATAAATATATCTTTGTTGACCAGAAAAAATATGCATAGTTACAAAAACAAGACAAGGGTAGTGTGCCAAAAGGCGGACTTATTGCAAAAGCAATATCTTACAGTCAACCCGAGAAACAATGCTTGGAGGTTGATGAGATGAGATGCTTCCTAAGATGAAAGATTGGAAAATTAATCGCAAATTATGTTCCTTTTCCAGCTCCTCGTGCCCCTGGCTTCCCTATGCGGAGTAGAGGATGCCGTGCCTCCCAGATCCGACATCACCGTCCTGACCATGTTGCTCAAGGATGCCAAACTCCCGCCAAATACTAGTAATGGTATTCATATGCTATGTAGAATAACTTCTTCTGAGAATAGCAAGGCTCCAACCGAGTACTCAAATATTTACAACCGTATTTTGTAACCGTTATTTCAGTTTTTGTTTTTAATGTCTTTTATAGTCCCAGATACCAAAGCGGGCCAAATGTCTGCGAGTCAAAGCACAGAGCGCCGCCGCACAGACGGTCTCGCTGAAGTCCTCACGGGTCCGCTGCGTATCAACCCAGCTGGGTCCTTCATTACCAGCGCTGCCCTGAGCTCCGCTACCTCTGCTGCGACCAATAAGACGTCTGCTACCAACACTACACCCGTGACCGCGACCGCCTCGACTGGCACTGTAATTGCAGCGGCTACTCCTTCCAATAATGGTGTGAGTAAGACCGCTGATGCGACTAATGGTGAAACGCAAGAGCAGAATGCGGAAACGCAAGCTGAGACATCACAGCCTACGTTGGATGCTAAGGTACCATTGAATATTTTTCCCTTCTAAAGCTAAATATTACTCTTAAATCACTGTGTGATCCCCAGACTGTAGAATTGGCTCCCACTCTTTTTTATGAATTTTTTAAATTGTCCTGTAAGAGTCGTTTATTGTAAAACTTCTGACATTTTTCATCTTATTTAGCAATGAGATTTGCCACTGATTCTGTATGTCACATGAATTTTTCTCAGCCAGAAGAGAATGGTGTGTTTTTTTTATACATGCAGCATTCTTTGGTTACCCTATTATTGGGATGTCCGCGACAGTATAGTAATAATAGTAAAAAAGATTTCAGATTGACTGTAAAATAATGCTTTTACAATAAGTCTTTTAGTACACTACTATCTTCTTGTTTTGTAAATGATGATTATTTAGTGACTAGTGAAGATTTACTTTTTATTTGTTTCATAGTAGTGAACATCAATTTAATTCTGTTTATTTTTTCCAGAAATTTGTCGTTGACACGTGCGTGTCATTGCTGCCCCCCATGCGTGCCGGAGCGACTCTCCTCGCCCTGTGCGGGGCCCTGCCTTGTCTGCAGCGCTATCTGTTGAGGCTTAGACAGGCCAAGGAGGCTGGCACTTGTCATTATCAGCATCACTCTGCTGATGCTACACTGTAAGTATATTTCCTTCATTCGACTCCGTTATTTCTATTCTACTCTATCCCCTCACGCCACATCCCTTGCGGAACAGTCAGAGTGAGCAGAGCACCAGATTTCCCTATCCTTACACACACTTTTACCTCTGTCACATTCATGCAGTTCGTCATACACACGCTCTACAATTCCTTTTGTTCAAAACACGTTTGTCCTTGAGAATCTGGACCATGTCATCAAGCTGTGTGATTCTTGGACTACCGCGCTTCCTTACACCTACTCTTTCTCCCAGGTTTATTTTCTTTGTTATCCTTTCATGATTCATCCTCTCTACATGTCCCAACCATCTCATCTTGTTCACTTTCATTCTAGTCGCAACATCCATTTTACATTCACTCAACGCTCTGATCACTTCATTCCTTATCCTATCTCTCGACGTTTTTCCACACATTCATCTCGTGCGATTCACCCGATTCGTCCTTCTTCAGCCATGTCTCGCTCGCATACATCAGTGTTTTTTGCCCAAGAATGATTTCTCTATTAGTTTTGTCAGATAATCTTTGTAATGAGCTTTGTTTTGTATTGCAGCGTTGGCTTCTTGGTGAAAGAGGTTGGAATATGTCAGACGGTGATGTCTCTGCCGTGTCTGGAGCCTCTCACGGCTTCTCGCATCACTCTACTGACGGATATAGCAGCTGCCTGGTTGCTCTGCGCCACTACACAGGTAATTCATTCAAGCGGTAATAAAAAAAATCACAACAAACGTTGGTGAATGCCTGAACTTATTTATTATATTGAGTGATTATGTTCCAGGCGTCTGTCTATTTGAAAGACGAGGACGGTTTTGAAACACTGACAGCACAGCTAGTTGAAGGAGCTCTCTGCCTTTTTAATACTATCGGAGATGTGCTGAAACATTCTACAAGGGCCGGTGGATATGTGAGTCAACAATAAGTATTATCTCTCGAGAAAATACAATAACGTTCTTTCAACTTACTATAAACATTGTTGTTTGTTCTATTCAGGTGTACCAGAATCACCAAATGATTGGCACCTGGGTGCTGCTCAGTGGTCTTCATCAGACCCTGTCAGGGGCACAGCCGTCCACTCCTCAGCCAACCAGCAAAAGTCCGGCTAGACCGAGCAGACCGTACAACCTCACTCGATTGTAAGATCCATAATTTCTTGTTGAATAAGCAAGCGTACGGACTAGTAAAAATATTTTTATAAATCAAACCATTTTCTTTATAGATTGCAAGGCGTCCAAGTCACCTGGGTGGCGTTAGGATTCCGTTGTTTGGAAGGGATCCGTTCGTTATTAGCCGACGCGCGGTTAGAAGCTCAGGCCAGCACCCCCCTGGAATTGGATGCTCAGGCGTCTACTGGCGCTGAAGATGATGACTCAAAGAGTCCAGCGTCGTTGAATGCACTGTCAGCGCACACGGCTACACAGAGAGCTGCCAGGATTGCAGCATGCGCTCCACTGCATCAAGTGCGTATATCACTATTCCTAATGGAAATGAAATGGTCTTACTAGTTTGAACGATGCTCTTACATAGACCAATCGTTTTGAGTGGGAATATTTCCATAAAAAAAAAAGACTAGTGCACAGCACTATTCTAATGCCCACACTCATGTACGGAAGTAAGGCTTGGACATGGTTAAAAAAAGACAAGAATGTAACGAATGCGGTGGAGATTAGGTCATTGAAAAGAATGTGCGGGGAGATAAAAAAAGAAATTTTGTGATCATTAGAGAGATGAGTGAACGTGAGATGAGTATTGTGACCAGGATGAAAGTGAACAAGTTGGTTTGGGGATGAGGAGAGAATGTCTGATGATAGAATGACAAAGAAAATTAATAAGTTAACATGAACGTAATGGAAGCGAGAGGTGTGTGTAACGATGGAAGTGTGTAGTGCTCTGTTCTCTTTGCCTACCCTGGAAGGTATACATACTCCATGGTGGGATAGGTTTATAAATTGTTTCATTTTCTGTTACAGTTATTGATATTCTTCACGGTGGTGTGTTTCCGTAAAGCCACGGCACTCAAGAGGGCCGTAGTGCAGAAGCAGCACGAGCAGGACGCCGACCACTCAGACTCCACTGTTTACTATCAAGACATGATCATGTGCTCGGAGGATTCTGAGACCGAAGACGGTAAATCTATTTGACGTCTATTCCTTTATTAATCAAAAGACAGTATCTGTACGAACAAAAGATGGACTGTATTGCAAAATAGTACGAACTGATCAGAACTATAAAAAAATTGTGGAAGTACTTACCTTTTCCGTGGTGTGGTCCAATTTCTCCCAAACCTTGGAATAAAGGAATTAGGTAATGGATATGGAGAATCAGGAAAGGCTTGCACACTTATACAATCATAGTTAATTTCCGAATAATTGAATGATGTGCAGATTTTCTGTGTTATCTGTTTGCTATCCAAATCTCAACTGACTTATTGCTATCGTAACATTATCAGCAAAAAAAAAATGCAACAATACCTGTAGGTATTGTACCAAACAGTATCCATTTAGTTTAATTGAGTTACTTGATCTTGTTTGCAGATGACAGTGAACCATTATTGGGTCTGTGGTTTGAATCCACTCTGGTTGCCCCAGATGGCAACGAGACTAACACGGGTACAGGAAACGAAGGCGCTGAGGCAAGAGCTTCTAATCAACCTGGTATTGTGCCCGACAAAGCAGAGCCATATTCTGTAAGTAGCATTATTACAACCATTGATGTATGTAAATTTAAAGGTCCACTTACACTTGGCATTTTATGTATTGTACGCTGTTTTCTGTTTTCAGTATATAAGCTTAGCTACGGAGATTCTCCTCGTATTGGACAGTGAGATACTCTGTGCCGGTGAGACGGATGCCCAGAGATTGGGCAGCTCTTCTGTCCTGCCTGATGCTCAAGTTAATCTGCTCGTTGCTCTCGTCAGGGACCTTGATAGAGAAACAGCACGCACTGATACAGGTATGAGGATTGAAAACCTACCAAAATCAGTTGAGGTTTCGATGGTCTTAATTCTTTCCATGGTTCACTTGACAGAAGTTGCTTTAACAAAAGGAACAATGGAAAACATGTGTTCTGTTTTAGGATAGAGATGTGCTGAAGCGTTAAATTAAGTCTTGGAATTTATACCGTCAAGGTGAAAAAAATTCATTTAAATAATTTATTTTTACAGGTACAATATCACCGTGCTTTGGTGCTCGTCTTGGGCGTCTATACAGTGAGTTCAGCAGTGCTCTAGTGCGTTATCTGCACTCCCTTACCTCATCCCCGCACATGGCCCACATGGGACATGTGCTGCTTGACCCGTACACAAGCATCGCACCCTCAGCCACCAACACTTCTCAAGAACATAACGGCATGGTGCCATTACAGGTTAGACTTTTTGAATTTGTGATGTCTTTTTTGTATCAATACTTCTTTATGATGTCTACTAGCGAATATAACAGTCAAAGTGTTTTATTTCTTTGTGCAAATGTAACAGTTAAAATGTTTTATTTCTCCGTGCAAATGCAACAGTCAAAATGTTTTATTTCTTCAAGCAAATGTAACATTGAAAGTGTTTATGCTATGTTTCTTTTTCTCATCGATGTATTGTTTGCAGGTGGGTTCCCGCATCGTGAAAGTGATGGCTAGTTTGATATTGGCTAAGAAAGTGTGCGACAGGGAGGCCTGTATACTGTCAGTGTGGGGCAAGACAGTTGCCACACTCACTGAATTTGCTCTGCAGCCACAGCCTTCGCCAGATCACGAGTTTGAAGGTTTTTTTTTTTTTTTTTATCTTGTTGATGGGGCGTAGCTTGGGGCTACTTTGGCATCTCGACCCTTGGGATCTTTTATGCCTTCCCCTCCTTATCCCACTGTGGACTTTAGATAGTTTATTGTGCTACCCCTTGAAATGAAGTCGAACTCTTCTGGTTTGGGGTAACCCATGCCCAGTATTGTTTGTCTTCTTCTTGCAAGAGCGTTACAGTCACATAGGAGATGTTCCATTGACTCCACACTGATGCCGCAGAATCTACACGTAGGGTCGTCCACAAGTCCCATATTGAACAGTATCTTGTTGACTCCATAGTGTCCTGTGAGTATACCAATTGTTTTTCGGATATACTCTTTTCCGTACTTCCAGATGTTTTGGGTCTGGTTTACGTTTATGTTTGTGATAAACTTTTTTGAGTGTTTTAGTCCTCTTGTGGAGTTCCACTCCCTTGAAAATCTGTCGTTTGCGTTTTTCTTTATTGCATTTTTGACAGACACGTATGGTATTCTTAGGACTGGTTCAGGTCCTATGAATATTGATTCTGATCCCTTTCTTGCAAGTTCATCAGCTTTTTCGTTGCCCTCTACCCCTATATGCCCAGGAACCCACACAAGCCTGATCCTGTTACCGCGCCCCAGTTTGTTGAGTGCACGCATACAGTCCAGTATGAGTGATGAGTTTACCTTGTATGCACATAGTGCGTTGAGGACAGCTTGGCTATCGCTTAAGATATAAACCACTTTGTTTTTGGTGTTGCGGTCCAGTAACTCTTGTGCACAAGATAGAATGGCACATGCTTCTGCCTGGAACACTGTTGCAAAGTGCCCCAGACTTATGCTTATTGAGCAGTTCTTTGAGTAAATTCCTGCTCCTGTTCCCGATGGCATTTTAGAGCCATCCGTGAACCAAATTTCACAATCTCTCTCCTTTGGGCAGAAGCTCTGCTTCCATTCCTCTCTAGAGGGGATGTGGATTTTATAGTTCTTATTATATACTAGTTTGGTCGCTATTTTATCGCATCCCATATTTAGTATCCTTGTAAGTTCTTCTGTAGACACAATGTTGGTGTGTCTCGTTTTAGGTTTGGAATTGTTCCACAGTCCAGTCATTGATAGCCTGTAGAGGGCCTTCCTTGCCTCAGTTAGTTAGGTTAGTAATAAGGTTAGTAATACTTATTTAATTTGACCAAAATCCCAGTTAGTATGTGTTTATATGCGCATATCCAGTGTATTCTTGTATGTAAGGAGTTGGTGGTGGGAGCTCTGACAAGTGATTCCTCACACTGCCAGCTCTATTGGTTGTGTGGTGTGTTGGATGTGTAGGTATAATGTTGTCTATAGCTTCAGTTGATGTCCTCTCAGGTGCACATTAGAGCTCATGGTGAACATAGCTGGTAGTATCTCACAGGACTACCTAGTGGTCAATGTATCTCAATAAGTTCTTTGTCGAATTGTGAATCAGTGAAATTTATTTTGTTTCAGATATGAACGTGGAGTTTGCCCAGTTATTGGTGTACTTGTTCCACTCGTTGAATCTGATGCAGAAGAAATCCGTGCTGATTACCACAGCCAATGCCATCATCAAGGTGTGTGAATCTCTGAAGATGAGAGACAGGACGGCTGCCTCGCAGGTTGCCCCGCATCAACTGATGCTTGTCACCAGGTTGCTCCTCCTATTGGAGTACATTATGAAGCATTTGTATGATGCCCCACCGTGCTTGTTACAGCAGGTAAATACTTAAAGTTAGAAGAAATCAATTATTATAGAGTTTGCAAATCAAATTATTTTATCACCATCCATACATTATTATTCGAACATAAGTAGATGGTACGTACATAGAATTCATATAGAATATAGTTTAGTCCCCATATTTTTTCATACTAAATAGTGACCTCATCTCTACATACCGTTATCCTTTTACTGAAATGACAGCATCAGGACTTTTCCATTATTTTGAATATTGTACATGTTTTACTACTACTATACCATCACAGTAATCCAAACTAATGTGGGTCTCACAAACATTCTGTGTGTACAAAATCAATGTGACATTCAGAATGGGTGGCAAATGTCATAAAACCACAATATTGGCATACCGTGAGGTTCCAAGTTCGATTGATGTTCGAAAGTCTCATGTTTCTAATTCATTGTTTTTTGTTTAGATTGAATGGAATCTGGTTGTGGCTCCCGGTCTAGCCCCCCTGGACCCCGCCACCCCGTCTGCCAGCAATGTGGATCCTCCCGCTCGTATGTACTGCACCGTGGCGCACGTGGAAGAGGCGTACAGAAAGAAGGTGTCTCAAGATGCCGATGTATCCATGAGGCCAAAGTTCTATGCTCTCACTAACACGGAGATCAACAATCAAGTTAGTATTACAATTTGTGATCAGGTGATCTTATTGAGAAATACTGTGTGTGTATGTATGAGCGCTAGGTAGTCCTGTGAGATACTACCAGCTATGTTCACCATGAGCTCTAATGTGCACCTGAGAGGACATCAACTGAAGCTATAGACAACATTATACCTACACATCCCACACACCACACAACCAATAGAGGTGTTTAAACTTGGTCTGACATTATATTAGGTATATCTCATTTTAGTCTCTGTTATGGGTTGGCTGGCAGAAATTGCCATTTGGCAATAAGCCCCCCCGTTGTATGATTATTTATCTGTACAATAAAGATTATTTTATTTTATTTATAACATTTTTTATTTATTTTGTTTTAGGAGACTCCGAAGCTGGACGGATTAGCGTGCAACTTTGTCCTGGGCACTCCCGACAAGTTAAAGTATCCCCAGTTGCTATCTGCGCTGCTGTCTCTGTTGAACTGCGCCTCACTGTGTGACCACCATCCCTCGTTGTCGGAACAAGCCTTGTGCGCCGCACAGTACTGCTTCCAGACGGCTTGGAGGTTGGTGATTACAATGCCCCCCTCCACCCCCCATATGGAAGAGGTCTCTGGAGGTACAGATGTGCCCCTGCACTCCCTGATCTGGGCCCCTCGTGCCGCACATCAGAAGTCATTCAGTCCCTGGCTTAAGGACGCCCTCGTCAAGCAGGGCATGTATACTCAGGTAACAATATATGTATTTTAAACTCTTCGGAAATTCATATCACAAATTTTGTTGTGAGACATCGAATTTTGTATACATAGTTCAAGTAGTTATCTAAACACCGTTTTCCGGTCGCTTCGATCATCAGCCTTCATGACACAGCGGATTGAGTACCTGTGTGTTGGGCTAGAGGTTTGGGTTTGATTCCCGGCTGCGACAGATGGATGGATTGTAATTAGTGAATGTTACTTAGGTGCAAAGTGATCTCATTAAACCGGGCGACAATTAGTCATAAGCCCGATGGAAAGTCCATTCTTTTCTGTATATCTATTGAGATTGTGATACAGCTAATGATGGTATGATCAGTATATTTATTTATCGTATGGCCAACATCACGCCTATATCATTTAACATTCATTATGTCAAAGTGTAAAAAAAAGTTAAAAGCGCAGGGTAAATTTTCTTGCTTGTCAGAGACTTAAATCTAGATTTCTTACGTACCTATAGTAATATTACTAATATGTTTTCTCTGCAGTACGCTGAGAATTTACTAAGCAACGTGACTACTACGTGTGACAATATTCCACACACTATCTGGATGGCCACCAACACATTCAAACAACTCAAGGATAACATATCATGTAAGTTGATTTAGTTTCTCAATAGTAGTGGCAAGGTGTATACCAAAGCAATGTGCTGGTGCACAATGCTGTCTTGGTGCCGACCCTAATGTATTCTAGTGAGATGTAGATGTGGCTGAAGAAGGACCAATCAAGGTTGAATACAGTGGAAATGAGATCGTTGAGAAGAGTCTTTGGGAAAACATTGAGAGATCAGATAAGGAATGAGATTATTAAAGATGAGTGATTGTAAGATGGGTGTTGTGACTAGAATAAAAATGTATAAGTTAGATGGTTTGGGCATGTTGGGAGAAATGTGTACATATATGGGTGAAAGAAGTGGTGTATTGATGTGTGGCTATTAAAAAACCGCTTGACTTTGATCATGTCGACCGCATTCTCAAGGACAGTCGTGTTTTGAGTAAAAGGAATCAGAGAATCTGGCGCTCTATTCTTACTTCCCATCCTGCAAGGGATGCGGTGTGAGAGGATAGTCAGATAGACAAATTAATATGTTCTCGAAAATATGTAACAGAGTGTCAAATATTAATGAATTTTTTAAATTGAATTTCCAGCTGACACGGAACTTCCGTCATTGATTGACGTAATGACTGTAAACTGCGTCCTACTCCGTCTGAGGTTCCTTCTCGAAGCCGAGGCCACCAAGCAGCAGCAGCAAGCTTCGTCCGCCGCCTCCGCCAATAACGCCACTGCTACAATCACCACCACGAGTACTGCGTCTGGTGGCAGTGCAGGCAACACTAATACTTCGTCCGCGTCTTCTTCTCCGTCACCTCCACCCACAGGAGAGGCCGTCCCGAGTCCGGTGACGGGGGCTCAGTCGATGCAAGACTTTATCGGACAGCTTTTGGATATACTGGAAACTGTTTTACGTTGCTGTCGGTAAGAAAACATTGAATGTTGTATACATACTTTAGAGACTAAGAGATTGACATATTCTGACAAGCCCTCCATTGGTGAGGGTGGCTATTCTAGGTGACCATATGGTATCACCCTCATCTGCGCCTTGTCCTTGTTACCTACGAAATGTCAAAAATTCTCCATACAATTTGACAGATTGTAGGCACCAGTTTACTTCACTACTAGCATTGAGTACACCTTCTAGGGTGCTGAATATAAAAGTCTATGGTATTACCTTTGGTGAAGCCTCCGATATATTATCTAAGGCCTGACATTCAAATAACATCACCATGGTAACCCCACTCTTATCGTGATATCACCTTGTCTCGGTGACAAACACTTGGTCAACGGAATATTTTTTTCCCATACATTTCTTTCAATCTTTGGTGACTTTGACAGTAGGACTTACTTTTCACGTGCAAATAAAGGAGAACAAACCCATTCTAACATAATTATTTTATTCCAGCATTTGCGTAGCACGTGACTTCACGCCTAGTGGAGATGAGGGCATGACGTTTGCAGCCAACATTGGGGGGCCTGTAGTCCTGGAGGGTGTGCTGAGATGCTGCGGTTCTAGAGCAGCCCCCTGGCTGAGGGGACACCTGCCCCCTCCCGCTAAGGCTGCCCTGGACAAGGTCGCTGCAGGACCACCATTCACGGACCTCATCGTGAGTCTATCCAACTTTTAAAAAATATGTCAAATAGTATTTATTTATTCTTTCAGTTAATAATCTCATACAATAATTTAGCATCAAATAATGTTTCTAATATAATTGAACAGAGAAATGCTCACCAAGGCGAGCTTATTGCGAAATAGCGATCTCTTCCAGCTAACCTTGATATCTAAGTTTGAGCAGAATGTTCTTGTTCATGCATCGCAAACATTGATAAAAATGTGCAAAATGGCAGTTTAGTCAATTAGGTTGAATGAGATTGTCGAGAAGAATGTGGGAAAAGTCAGAGATAGATTAAGAAATGAGGTAGGTAATTAGAGAGATGTTTGGATGTAGAACGAATGTTATGACTAGGATGAAAGCGAACAAGCTGAGCTGTTGTTTGACAGTTTTTTTATTGTTGATTTCCAGAGTACCTACTCCAACGACATCATCCCCTGTGAGAGTGGCGTCCTCCACGTGGTCAGCAAGCACTGCCACCTCATGAGCTCGGGCTCCAGCTCCGCCCCTCTCCTGCTGCTAGCCCTGGAGACCATCAACACCCTCTCCAGTCAGGTGCAGACACTCTCGCAGTCTCCACTCAAGGACAGGGCTGTGTCCTTACTGCTGCCCGCCTGTGTGAGTATCATACTAACATACTAATTATTATATTTTTTCGTGAAATTCAAATTATTATTTGAGAAACGTCGGATTTTCTACATGTCTTAGTTGAATATCAAGTAGGTAGTTGTCGGTAGTACAAAATATATAGCTTTGTAGATTCTCACGTCCTTGTTAATCTCTTCTTCATTCTTAGTGTGTAGGTTATGGCTCTAAAATGCCATCGGGAACAGGAGCAGGAATTTACTCAAAGAACTCCTCAATAAGCATAAGTCTGGGGCACTTTGCAACAGTGTTCCAGGCAGAAGCATGTGCCATTCTATCTTGTGCACAAGAGTTACTGGACCGCAACACCAAAAACAAAGTGGTCTATATCTTAAGCGATAGCCAAGCTGTCCTCAACGCACTATGTGCATACAAGGTAAACTCATCACTCATACTGGACTGTATGCGTGCACTCAACAAACTGGGGCGCGGTAACAGGATCAGGCTTGTGTGGGTTCCTGGGCATATAGGGGTAGAGGGCAACGAAAAAGCTGATGAACTTGCAAGAAAGGGATCAGAATCGATATTCATAGGACCTGAACCAGTCTTAAGAATACCATACGTGTCTGTCAAAAATGCAATAAAGAAAAACGCAAACGACAGATTTTCAAGGGAGTGGAACTCCACAAGAGGACTAAAACACTCAAAAAAGTTTATCACAAACATAAACGTAAACCAGACCCAAAACATCTGGAAGTACGGAAAAGAGTATATCCGGAAAACAATTGGTATACTCACAGGACACTATGGAGTCAACAAGATACTGTTCAATATGGGACTTGTGGACGACCCTACGTGTAGATTCTGCGGCATCAGTGTGGAGTCAATGGAACATCTCCTATGTGACTGTAACGCTCTTGCAAGAAGAAGACAAACAATACTGGGCATGGGTTACCCCAAACCAGAAGAGTTCGACTTCATTTCAAGGGGTAGCACAATAAACTATCTAAAGTCCACAGTGGGATAAGGAGGGGAAGGCATAAAAGATCCCAAGGGTCGAGATGCCAAAGTAGCCCCAAGCTACGCCCCATCAACAAGATAAAAAAAAAGATAGTGTGTAGGTTGTCGATTTTGTCGAGCTTTCAGCCTATTTGCTGAGGCCGTCTTCAGGACTAATGTCATCTTCAATAATGACTACATTAGTCCTGAAGATGACCTCAGCAAGTAGGCCGAAAGCTCGACAACATCGACAATCCACACACGGTACACTCGAGAAGAATGGAGAAGAGATTAACAAGGACCGTGAAAATCTACAAAGCTATCTAATTGTAAGCATTATCTTATTAATATGTAAGCAACACCAATTTTACATCCATGCAAAAATCACTGTACTGAACAAACAGTAATTGCAAAATCTTTTCAAAACCGTCATAAAAACTGTATAAATATTTTTCATGTCCTTACAGGTCGACGGGCGTCTAGAATACCTGCAAGATCACGCATCCAGCATCCTCAACCAAGTGGTGGTGAGAGGACACAAGGTGGAGCAGGCCATTGACCAGGAGGTGCTCTCCAGCATGTACCCCTGCATGGTTGGAGACCTCTCCATGTGCAACGACAAGATCCTCAAGGGAATGGTCAAGTACTGGGAGAAGGTCCTGGAGAGACCGGCCGGCAGACAAGCTTTGGAGGAGCTCTTCGGAGAAGGGAAACTGTGTTTGGGAGAGATACTCATCTCCGCACCCAGCGCCAGGCAGCCATACAGCTCTAGAGTCGTTAGGTTAGTTAGTATCTGAAATTAAATTTCAAACTGCTGTGATTTGATCCTAAAGTATGAATGTGATTGGAGTGACCTTATTGAGATATACTGTGTGTATGTATGAGCACTAGGTAGTCCTGTGAGATACTACCAGCTATGTTCACCATGAGCTCTAATGTGCACCTGAGAGGACATCAACTGTGAAGCTATAGACAACATTATACCTACACATCCAACACACCACACAACCAATAGAGCTGGCAGTGTGAGGAATCACTTGTCAGAGCTCCCACCACCAACTCCTTACATACAAGAATACACTGGATATGCGCATATAAACACATACTAACTGGGATTTGGGACGAATCACCCGATATCAAAACAATAATTTTTATCTGTTGTAGGTTCTTCAACAAGGTGTTCCAGTGGTGCTCATCCTATAGTTCCGTGGAGGTGTGCGTGAGTGTCATGTCCAAAATGGGCTCAGCTTGCAGCACCCCCTCGCCCTCCTCTTCTCGCCCGGGCAGCAACCCCTCTCCGTGGCTGGCGGGCGCGTGCCTCGCATCGCCGCATAATCAGAAAGATAGAGATGCTTCGCCCGCAACCAGAAACGGACAAGACAACCAGCAATCTGGTTAGTTAATTCACTTCTGAATCTAATTCTATTTGCTTTTTTTAGAATATGGATCCTAATTGTGTTTATTATTTTGCATTGCAGAGAATTGCAGTTGGTCAGGTGGGGCCAGCGACAGTAAGGAAAGTGTGGCTCTGGCTCTCTTCTCTGAGACCTCAAACAGCAATGACAATGCTCTGCTCTTGGAGAACCTCACCAGACATATGATACTGCACTGGTGAGTTTACTTTGATTTACATTTATGCCACAGAGGTAGAATACATCGGAGTATCACAGATCTCATTTTTGGTATTCTACTTATTAGCCAACAATAGAGTTAGGCAAGAAATTTGTTTTCTAAGTGAATTTAAACAGTAAGTTTTGAATCTTGTAGGTGTTTTTTTCTAATATTGTTCCTATTATGGTCACATCCAACATCATGATAAGAAAACAGTCCATATTTTCATGGATAAGAAAATTGAATTCAGATGTTTAAATTAGTGTAGAATAGTTTGTTTTATATATTTTGTTATCCTTTCATCATTCATCCTTTCTACGTGTCCCAACCTTCTCAACTTGTTCACTTTCATTTTAGTCACAATATCCGTTTTACAGTGTTTACCCTTGTCCTTCTTCGTTTTATCGTGTCGGTCGGCGCTCACTACATCCCCATCTGCTCCCAGAAAGCCACAACCTCTCCCGCATCATCGTCCAAGGGGGAGCGATCTGCGAGACTCTCCCATGTGCACCACCCAGGAGCCATTGGGCAGGTCAGGAGGTACTCAAGTGTCCTAACCTAACATTTATTTACCGTTGCATTGTTTTTATTTTCCAGTGACGAATCATCGAGCATGTCTCTACTCTCCGCCCTGATAACCCTGGCTCCCGAAGCTCTGAGAGCGGAGCATGCCGGTTTGCCGTTGCCTCGTCTGCTCAGGGAAGCGGCCAGGCTGGCTGATGCTCACACGGGACATGGACACAGAGAATTACTTCCGGCTGCACTCAAATGGTTGAACACATGGTAAGAAATCAACAACAATATTATATTTATGGGGTCACAGATTCGAATCCCAGCCACCACACAAACCTTCTTTTATGGACTTTTCTCGCTTGATGAACCTTGTTAGCTGGTAGAAATTGAGGTAATAATATGTCCACCAGAAATACTGACAACTCTATATACCTACACATGCTATTATGTATTGACAAAACTAGAATCTGCTTAGAGTGGTTTAAATAATCGCTCTGTGCCCAGGCAATGGCCACCAATTCCATCGTATCATAGTTGTCATGTGTGCATTAAATTTTAAAACTTGCATATACCTAGGTGTTTTTTCATTTCACATTTACCCTAATTTTTTATCATCTGTTGATAACCGCACCATCTCCAAATAAGCCCCATTGATGTTGATGTCTTATATAAAAATTACATTGCAGTGTGGAGTCTCTCCAAGACACAGCAGTCCTTGATTCCTTGGAGCAGGGCACATGTGAGGGACAGCAGAAAGCCCATTTAGAAGCCGCCTGCCACTTGCTGGCTTACATATCCGATTGCCTGCACGCCTGCTTTGGCCCTCCTTCAGCTCCCGGGGGAGCCGAGGCTTCGGGAATGCCTCCAGGACAACTGCCTTCCTGGGACGCCCCTCTCGATGTCACACCAGAGGCTGATTGGGCTGATGATCCACAAGATGAAGATGATACTAGCGCCGATGACTCTGTAAGTCTATTATTTGGTATTGGTTAGCTTTGGCTGATTCACCCAAATCAAATTTATATGCGCATATCCAGTGTATTCTTGTATGTAAGGAGTTGGTGGTGGGAGCTCTGACAAGTGATTCCTCACACTGCCAGCTCTATTGGTTGTGTGGTGTGTTGGATGTGTAGGTATAATGTTGTCTATAGCTTCAGTTGATGTCCTCTCAGGTGCACATTAGAGCTGGTAGTGTCTCACAGGAGTAGTGGTGATGTATTTGGTTCTTGTGTTGCAGGATGAGGACTCGATGCTCCGCTTGAAGTTGTGCACGTTCACCACGACGGCCAGAGAGTACATGAACCAACACTGGTACCATTGCCACACGTGCAAGATGGTGGACAGTGTGGGGGTGTGCACTGTGTGCGCTCTCGTGTGTCACAGGAACCACGACGTTACCTATGCCAAGTACGGCAACTTCTTCTGCGATTGCGGGGCCAAGGAGGATTCCAGGTAAATACAACTTATTCCCCTGGGTACTTGAAACATTTCCAAAAAAGAGTAAGAGCGGGGGTCAATTCCCCAACCCCTGCAGAACTCCGGATTGTCTTACGAATCTGATTGGCTAATCTAAAATGATGTTTTTCATTACAGTTGTCGAGCTCTCGTGAAGCGTAGTTCATCTCACTCCACATCACTCTCCCGACGTGGTGCTGAAACCCAGGAGCCCCAGCCTCCTCCCTCTTTGCTCCGCAGAAGGCCTTCGAGTCCTCCTAACAGAGACCAAACACCACCACATCATAGGAGACCGGCATATGCGTCTAACATAAATGGTATGCATAATTTCATCATTAAGTCTCGCCTCTTCTTCAAACAAGCTCCACCCATTTTCTTCTTATGCTCCTCCCCCTTTATTTTAAACTGCATTAATTTGTATTGGGCGAAATCTACATCTGAATCCCATCCCTATCCCCTCCACATCCTCCCTATCCAATTAAACATGTTATATTAATGCATTCTATTTCTGTCACATGAGGTCTCGTTCTAATCCTGCCCACTTTGTTTATTTTCAGGCATTGAATCTTGGGTTTGGGAGAGTCCCGAGTGGATGTCTTGCTTGACAGGCCTCCAACAACTCCTGGGTCATTTGAGTGGACCCGTTGGCAGGTCCTGTGAGAAACACTCCGCCGTCGGTCGTCACGCTAGGGCCCAACAGGGCTTGGCACAGCTTCATGCCGGAGATGTCAAGTTCCAGATTACAGATCAACTCATGGTTCCCACTCTCGGTAAGTTTATCAAATTGTTTTGATAGCCAATAATGAACTATTTTTACTACTAGCTGTTATCAGCCAGGCAGCTATGGTGATATGTCTGATCTCACAACAGTATTCACTCATTCAGTCTGTCAAGTCCATTGTTTAAATAAATTCACACTTTGTGCAACAACAAGCTCCATACCATCCTTTTTATTTATTTATTTATTTATTTATCTATCTACGGCATACGCCATTTACATTTCATTACAATTAGTGTTGAATTATCAAAATATTACACAATACAATATTAAAAATTAAAATTCTATATAAATCTACATAAACAAATCTACAAAGCGTTTTCGAGTAATAATAATAATATTGAACAAACAGATGTGAAAAAATATCAATATATAGTCATCAGTACATTAACACAGCAAAACATTAAATCTACAACAATATTACACCGCACAGGTGGCGAGATACAATCAAACTCGCATTATAGGAAACTATTCAGTACAAAATCAATATTAATTTCATCGTGGTAATATCGCAACATAGCTTACATTCTAGGTACATCGAAAATTCAATGTCGCTTTCAATCACATTAAATCAAAAGTAAACAATAAAATAATAATATGTCAATTTATAAAAACAATAAAAAAAGAAAAAACAATACTTTAAAAATTATATACCAACTTAGCTCGGGACAAAACAAATAAACAACTAGAAATTTTTAGATTGTCGCTCACAAAACATGAAAAAGCCAAGAGCATGATTTATAAATCGAAAACAAAGACTTGTCAAAATATAATAATAAATAAAACAAATAATAATATAACAATAAAAACTATCTGTGATCATCATTTGTAATTTTAGGGCAAAATTTATTTTTTATGAGTCTTTTGAAATATAAAATGCCTATGTTAAAAATATCTATTTCTGTCAAATAATTATTGCCTTGTTGATGCAAGCGAGGGACGATTGTATTTATAATATAATTAGTGGAATAATTGTCGCAATAAAAAAGATCTCGACTCCTTGTACTTCTACCTGGCACTCGAAATTTAATAAGTTGTACCAATTCAGGGCTGTCAAAAAAATTATTTACAATTTTATATAACATAATCAAGTCATTAATTATTCTTCTATCAACTAGTGTTTCTAAGTGAAGATATGATTGTAATTGAGCGTAGTTTAGTTCTTCCCTTGGTATTCCCATTTTGTAATTTATAAATCGAAGAAATCTACGCTGCACTCGCTCAATGTTTTCAATGTGAATATTATAGTTGGGGGACCAGATCGACGAATTAAATTCTAATATACTTCGTACTAGTGATGTGTACAGCAGGGTTATCGCGTGAATATTATTAAACTCGCTTACTGTACGAAGGACAAACCCCAGGGTTCTCATTGCGCGCCCGGTAATCTCTACAATATGGTTCACAAACGATAACTGATCATCAAATATTATACCCAAGTCGCGAATTTCGTTAACTGACTTTAATTTTTCCCCCTCAAGAGAGTAATCAAATTTTAGCATTTTCTTAAACCTTCCAAATCGAATAAATTCACACTTCTGTACATTCAAAAAGAGGTGGTTTCTCTGACACCAAGCACACAATCTGTCCAAGTTACTCTGTATATCATTGCAATCACGTTCATTAACGACACTCTTGAAAATTTTTAAATCATCAGCAAACAGCAAGAAATTAACATTACTAAGTTCAGAAATCAAATCATTAATAAAAATTAGGAACAAGATGGGACCGAAGTGACTTCCCTGGGGCAATCCACTCGTCGCTTGAAAACTTTGTGAACAGAAATGTTTTATTTTTACACGTAATGTTCGACTCGACAAGTAACTCTGGAACCACCCCAGCAACGTGCCCCCGACCCCCAATGCAGACAGTTTACTTAACAGTATACTATGCGATACCTTGTCGAAGGCCTTCTGAAAGTCGGTATACACGCTATCGACCTGGCAACCCCGGGACAGGCTCTGGGCAATGTAATTTTCATAAACAGCAAGGTTTGTTAACGTCGATTTGCCCGGCACGAACCCATGCTGCTCTGGTTCTATGACGCGATATACAAAGGGCTCTATTTGATTCAGTACAAGAGACTCAAACATCTTTGCGATGGTCGACTGGATACAAATCGGTCTATAATTAGAAATATCGGTTTTATCGCCCTTCTTGAAGATGGGTGTTATATTGCCCATTTTCCACGTTGAAGGAAAATGACCACTAGTCAAAGATTTATTAAATATGGTAGTAAGTGGGACAATTAGAGCCTCAGCGCAATTTTTTAGGAAGACAGGGGGGACACCATCAGGACCTGCAGCCTTTTTAATGTTTAACTCGGATAATTTCATTTTGACATTTTCGTAATAAATATGACAATGGGTCAGGTCAATCGATTCACCCAAGTAGGTAGGCAGCTCCTCTTCACATCGCACATCCTCCTCAAACACACCACCGAAAAAGTCTGCAAACAGATTAACAATATTATCCATACCGCTCGCTAGTGTCCGATCGAGAAACATCTGAACAGGATAGTCGTCACCACTGTTGCTCAATGAGTTCTTGAACCTCCACAAACTTTGTGCATCCACAGTTGTATTTTCAGCTTCACTTATATAATCTGAATAGCATACCGTCTTAAGATCGTTACATTTGGTCCTTAATTTTGAAAATCTGTTATAATCATCAATAGTTTTGGTTTCCTTGTATTTCTTGTGAGCCAACTTCTTTTCAAGTATGGCATTTCTGAGTTCCGATGAAAACCATTTTGGAAACGACCCAACTTTGAATTCTTCGTATGGTATGAATTGATCAATAACGTCGTAGATTATACCGTAGAACATGGCAACGACCAATTCGACACTTTCGTATTCCAAAAAACTCCAATCAATACTATGTAGAAAGTTGACTGCACCAATATAGTCCCCCTTATTGTAATTGTACGAAGAATATCGCTCAGTGCTAGGTTTTTTATACTCAATTTTTAGATCAAAGCATAATGGGGGATGGTGGGGATCCACTTTTGACAAGGGCTCGCTTGATAGATCTCTCGCTTGATAGCTCGCTTCATACATACACAACTCTATTGGATAAGAAATTCGCGCAGGTATTCTGCTTGAAACTATGTTTGTTTAGCTTCAAACCATTTATAAATAATATTTTATTTCAGGATCTCAAGAGGGCGCCTTTGAGAATGTCCGCATGTCGTACACGGGTGAGCAAGGACAGGCGATAAGGCATCTGATTGTGGCGCACGTTGTTAGAAGGGTTGCCATGTGTTGTATGGCATTGCCCAACGGAAAGCGACAACACTTGGCCGTGTCACACGAGAAAGGTATGAATTGGAACTCATTGTCATCTGAGAATAACAAGGTTTTAACTTGAAAATTTTGATTTTTTTTTTCATGTTTCTGACCGACATAATCTATGAGTACAATTAACAAAAACACCCTTAAAGTTGGTAGTTTTGTAAATAACGAGACTGATAAGGTTCCATCTGTGTGGAAGAAACAGGTGTTCGAATGTTTGATTTCATTTTTCCCAACATTTTGCACCTGTCAGTTTGAACCTTGTTGTTTTCAGGTGATGAGCTGTGAAAACTTCTTCATGCAAACATTACCCTATAAAGGTTTTCTTTTACTGCAAATTTGTTTTTTATAAAAAAATTGAAATTTCTTCATACCAATATTACACTAAAGAGGTTTCTTTTGGACTGTCCAGAATCTAACGATTGAACTTTTAATTTTCCAGGCAAGATCACCATTCTACAGTTATCTCAGTTGCTGAAGCAAGCGGATACGTCTAAACGCAAGCTGACACTCACACGATTGACCTCTGCGTCGATTCCGTTCCCCGTGCTTTCATTGAGTGCCAGTCCTTACAACGAGGATGTCCTGGCTGTCACGGGATACAGAGACTGCCATATTCTCACTTTCACCGGAGGTATAGAAAATAAATTATCTAATCTAGTCTAATCTAATTCTTAAAGGAGTTGGTGGTGGGAGCTCTGACAGGTGATTCCTCACACTGCCAGCTCTATTGGTTGTGTTTTGGTGTGTTGGATGTGTAGGTATAATGTTGTCTATAGCTTCAGTTGATGTCCTCTCAGGTGCACATTAGAGCTCATGGTGAACATAGCTGGTAGTATCTCACAGGACTACCTAGTGCTCATACATACACACACAGTATCTACATCTCAATAAGATGCCTCAATCACGCCTCTCCTTCAGTATTGATAACTTAATTTCTTTTCTCGATTCTCATAGTCAAGTTGTGTAATGTTTTGTGTTTTTTTCCAGGTCCGATTTACCAGCGTTTGGTGATGCAGCCCGGACTGGACCCTGGTAATTTTATAATCCGCAGCATATGGCTGCCAGGTAATCAGACGCAACTGGCACTGGTCACTGCGGACTTTGTCAAGATATACGACCTGTCTAAGGATGCCACCCTCCCAGAGTATCACTTCTTGGTGCCTAGCGGGAAGGTAAGTAAATTCCTCTACAAGTGATATATGGCTTGGAACTCAAATAGGAAATGTCAGATTGAATAAAATTAATGTTTTTTTTTTTCAGGTGCGTGATGTGACATTCGTCTCGCTGGAGAGTGCCACGTTCATGCTGTGTATGGGAAGCGCTGGCCACATCTACTGGCAGGCCATGAACGAAGTCTCGCACGCTGCCAACGGACCGTTCTACATCACCAACACAGTAGACGTCATTCATAATGACATTAAGGTTTGTATTCAACATTTTTTCAACACAAAGTATGACGAATCGGGTGTGAATGCTGACAAGATGTGTTCGTTACGAAGAACGTGTGCAAAAACGTTTAGCGATAAGAAATGAAGTGATTAGATAATAATAGATATGAATGGTGGACACATGTAAAGAGGATGATGAAAAGATAACAAAGAAAATTTATGAAGAATTGCACGAATGTATATTATTGTTTACTAGCGTAAGAACCCGTGCTTCGCTACGGTCAAATGTTGGGTTTGGATGAAGGAGTAGTTCAGCAATGGGACCCGAAACACATTCATCCATCTATCACATCATAAAGTAATGAGTTATAGCTGCTCTCATCATAATACTTGCCTCCCTTGGTGGCTTTCACACATACCAATCATGAGCCTGCATGCATTCAGACTGCCCAACTACTTTAACTTCTAACATCATGGGCTTGGATAGAGAACCTTTATCTGATATGTTTCATTTCCCTTGTATGCAACCTTTGAGTTGATCCTTATGGAAGTATAGGTAATATAAGCATTAGGCGTACACAAACACTTAAGAATAATGGTTAATGTATCAATCTACGTTGAGAAATCATACAAGGGGAACGTTATTTTCTTTAATCATTTAAACATTTCTTTACCCTGTCTATAAAGGATCTCAATTTGTTAACACTTATTCTCTTCATGTAACTATCAATGACCAGATGCTGTATGTTCTTAAGATAAAATGAATATTCGGTTAGTGTCAATAAATTATGGTGAATTATCTACTTTAAAATTATCAGTTCAGATTTCTCGTACATACAAACCTCTGTTTTATTTATAACTCACAGTTTTTGCTTATCCTTAATAATCCTTTTAACTGTAACTATGTAGTACCCTTTGTCGGCTGGTTGCAGAACAATCATAAGCAGCATTTAAAGAAAACACTCCTTGATGTAAATACATATATACTTATATTGTGCAGAAATATTTTAAGTGTGTTCACAATATTTGTTTCATAAATCATATTTGGGCAGAAGTTTTTATGTGTAAAAGCATTTAATTTCCATAGAGAATTAATATTATAAGCGCAGAAAGCAAAATTTTAGTGACATGCAGTATATGCTTGCATTGCATTTAAAGAAAAAGGATCTGGCTTGTATACACAAACCCAAATAATAATTTGCACCTGTAGTCCAAATTGAAAATATATTCCCAGAGTCAAAGGAATCTAGCTTTACCACTTCATCTCACACAAAATACCTAATATTGTAATACTACTTACTTAAATGTCTAACAAATACTCATAAACTCACATTACCGACGTAGAATTTCAGTATAACGTCTTAAGTTCCCTTGTATTTATGTTTTAAAAATGCCATGATAGACATTATTGAATGTTCACCATGTACGACAAATGTAAAATGCATATTAAGTAAACTGTTTACATATGTATGTCTGTATCTTGTTCACCAAAAGTGTAAATAAATAAAAATAAATAAACTTGAACTAATCCCACATAAATACTACTAAATATTTCCATCAGCAGATTTACAGCGAGACGAAATCACAACAAAAGAACATCAGCTGATAAGCGTCTAGCAGGATTATCCAATAAAAAGTAACTGAAATTTTATTTGTAGTCTTTCCTCTACATAATATGACACACAGATGATCATACCATTAACACTGAGCTGGTTAGGTTAGGTTACATCTTGAAATACAAAATCATCTTTCGATCTGAAATAAATTAACAAACAAATATATTATGTTTCAAGAAAATAATGAATATTGAGGTTATGCACTACCAAATCAAAACAGACGTTAATAAGTAAATACTTTAAACCTTATACTTACTTTAATACACATGGTGTTATTAAAAGTATTATTCTTAAAGATATACAATTATTATATTGTCATTTTACATGTATATTAGCAAACATTCGCATTATATCGTAAGTAAATATAATATCTTTGTTGTTTCGAACTGACACTTGACAAAACAATCAAAACATAAACAAAAGCAGAACCGCATCAACTATAGTACCACTGGTGTTAATACCAATGGGTTCGCGCTTTTGGGAGCCACGCGCACTGACAGAAAAAATATTTCGATTACTTATCAACCTAAATCTAGTAATGAAGTAGGTAAATTTACAATTGTTTATTATTTTTTATACCTATTATTGCGTATTTCGTATTCTGATGTGTTTTTTTATTTTACCTATGAAAAATAAACTAATTTTACATAACTACCTCTTTTATGCGGACTTATGTTTTATATTTTTACTACATTATGTATAAGTAAACAATTTTCATACCTATTGCGTAACATTTTTATTAAAATGAAATAAACCAGATCTGTATCACCACCTTCTTGACTATGTCTCAAAAATCCGTATATCAACAATGTATATTTTTTGCTTCATACGTTTCTACATAGGAGAAAGTAACGTAATATCTTTGGCACGGGCTTCGCGCAAGCTTAACACGGCACTGTTACTTGTCACACGCCACATCAATGCTACCAACCTACGAGTTAATAACCAATGCCTTAGTATTGCCATATATTCAAAAGCGAGGCAACGCCGATATATCGGATGTTAATTAAATTGGGCGACTTTTTAATGACTTTTTAAAGAAGAATGTGCGGGAAAACGCTGAGAGATAAGATAAGGAATGAGGTTATTAGGGAAATGAGTGACTGCAAGACTGGTGTAGTGACAAGAATGAAAGTAAACAAACTAAGATGGTTTGGGCATGTTGAGAGAATGAATGATGACAGGATGACAAAAAAGATATATCTGAATGAGCGAAGAGGGGTGAGAAAGCGCGGCCGTCCGAGACTGACCTGGTCCGATCATGTCGACCAGATCCTCAAGGATGGACGCGTTTTGAGTAAAAGGAATCGGAGAGCGTGTATGACTAATTGCATGAATGTGACGGAAGCTAGGAGTGTGTGTAAGGATAGGGCTGTCTGGCGCTCTGTCCTCTCTGCCTACCCTGCAAGGGATGTGGCGTGAGGGTATAGATAGACTT
The DNA here is from genome assembly GCA_963576895.1 of Ceraclea dissimilis. Classification (NCBI taxonomy): domain Eukaryota; kingdom Metazoa; phylum Arthropoda; class Insecta; order Trichoptera; family Leptoceridae; genus Ceraclea; species Ceraclea dissimilis. The sequence goes on from OY756372.1 coordinate 961,844, forward strand.
TTTAATGAAATTATCGCAGTATTTTAATACTAATATATTTTTTCATAAATACAAATTTGGTTTAGAGGTGTATACTTGTTGTTCAAACTTGTATGTTTCGCAAATTCATTTGGCAAAACGATAATTTCTCATACGTTGGCATCCTATCCTGTCTGTGACATGATATGACACTTCAGATGACACAATATGTACTTACTTGTTTGTTTGTTTACGTTAGAAATGTCACTGGATTTGGAGAAGATTGTGTGTTCTAACCTTGTTTTAGTTGCAAATTATAACTTTATCCCAATGAAACAATAACTCAACGTTGTTTTATAATAATTTCGTGATACTATTGTGAGTATTGAGTAAATGAATGCCACGTGCTGCAGATAATAACGGAAGAATATGAAAATACACATCAGACATGCGGTCTTAAAGGTATTCTATCAAATTCTATTCATTGAATACTAATTATTTTCTCCTATATAAATTAGCGCTTTTAGTAGGTACCTACTTTGTTCAATATACATTAGGTAGGTACCATAGTCCATATAAATAATATTTCCTGTGGTGTGATATGGCAATAGTATGAAATATTTGAAAAAAATAAGTAGAACATAATCCTGAGTGTTGTATGTATAGATATGACACAATTGTTGATAATTAGAGAAAAAACTCTAAGCCACTCTATAGAATAATGATATCTCTGATGCAAAAAATATGAAAGGTTGATATGAAATATTGGTATGATAATTCTATATTTTGTTGTATCTTTTTTATTTATGTAGAGAGAGCTAGAATTTTAGTTGCAAAATGTAAGTAAATAATACTTTTACATTTCACTTTGTGCTTTATAACTGTACCACCTTTCATTAATTTAAAAACAATGTATCTTTTTAAAAACTGACATCTTGGACTGGACATGACTGATGGCCATTTTTTTGAAAAACCTTGTATTTTGATGATTTGTGTAATGAAATATCTTAATCAAGACTACAAATTATTATTTTTTTTATATCCTATGTGTATCTTGGAAATGTTTACTAAATCCACTCAATTGATGAACGCACAAAACTATTTCATATAAAAGATTACCCCGGAATGAATTAACTGGAAATTGTGGAAATTGGACACAAAGTATTCTCTGTTTCAAATATGTTGTACGCTGGATCAGTAGTAATTCTATGGAAAAACTTTTGTATCCATGGAAACCCATGAGAGGGATGATGTGTAACGGGGAGTGAGAAAAATACGAACATACATATGTACGAACTCAAATATTTATGTGGGATTGTAGTTTATCGTCCGTAGATCCATCCGGATGCTTGGACTTGTCAGTTGCAATTATTATGGAATGTGATGAAAGCATGGAGTGTGTGTAAGGATAGGGAAGTCTGGCTTTCTGTTGTCACTGCCTACCCCTCAAAGGACGCGGGAGAGATTAAAATTTTTGGCCAACCTTTTTCTGGCTAACTCCGCCCATTTCATTGTTGACTGCGCCTACTATTTAACCTTTCGTATATGTAACTCCTCCCATCTTCTCAGTTGCATAAATACCGCCTCTTTTACTCTCAACTCCTCCCACTTTCATAACGTTTTGTTCATTGTTTTTTTTATGTTTTGTTTAGGATGTAAATGGCCAAGTAGGTGGAGGCGGAGTGTCCATCTATTACTCCCACACCCTGAAGATGCTGTTCTTCTCATACGCCCAGGGCAAGAGCTTCATGGCGCCCCTTACGTCTGTCGAAGAAACTTTACAAGGTACTACAATTCATACTTCTGTCTTTTCCTAAACTTATTTATTAATTTATTTACACTTCAAAGTAATAAATACCATACATCGTTGTACGCTTCACAGTAAGCTTGAGATGCTTGTGTCGTGAAGTGGAGTAGGTCGACATCGGGGATTGAACCCGAGCTCACTGGATTAACCAAATTGAAATTGTATTTTAGGTGTGACTCTTATCCAAGTGAGCCACTCCAACTCCGGCAGTAATACCAGCTCGGGGAGCAGTGGCGGTGGTAGTGGCAAAGGGGGCAGCAGCAAGGGGGGACAGGCCCTGTGCCAGTGGCAGGAGGTGCCGGGACATCCGGGACTAGTGACGGCCGTACTGCAGGCCTCAAACAATCCCATCGTCATGATGCTGACACCCAACTCACTCTTATTGCAAGAAATTAAGGTAAAAAATGTTATACAAAATTGTACTGTGTATTTACTAGAATGCCATCATGCCATATCCCTTGCAAGGTAGGCAGAGGGGACGGAGCACCACACACTATCCTTACATACATCTCTCACTTCCATAACATTTGTCATGCTCTGTAGTTTCTTTCACTCAAACACGTATCTGTCCTTGACTATTTTTCAATATATCACTCCAAATGACTTCTAGACACATTTTCTTCGTCATCCTATCCTCAGACATTCTCTCCGCATGCTCAAACCATCTCAACTTGTCCACTTTCATCTTAGTCACAACACTCGTCCTACATCCACTCATCTCTCAATTACCTCATTTCTTACTCATCTCTCCACACATTCTTCTCAATGACCTCATCTTCACTGCATTTATTCTACTTTCGTCTTTTTTTTAACCACGTCCAAACCTTACTTTCTATCTTACTCAGGGTTTTTCACACATCTTCATAATATTATATATTATTTTTATTTATTTTTATATTTTTTCTCTACAGGTCATACCGGTGAAAGCCAAGATTACAGACATGGTAGCGGTGCGACATTCGGCAGCTGGTGACAGCAAGACAACCCTGATCCTACTCTGCGAAGATGGCAGCCTTCGTATATACGCCGCCTCCCCAGAGATGACGGGATACTGGTTGTCTCCGAGCGTATCTCCTAGTCCTTCACCTCTCTCCACTCCAGCGACACTAACTGCAGCTACGGTTTCCGGAAAGCCCAGCTCCGGTGTGGGTGTGATAAGCAAGAGATTCAGAAACGCTTCTCTATCCAAGAATAAGAATTCGCAAGTGAGTTTAAATCAAAAAAAGTGTAATCGTAACTATTCTTTAACCAGCTGATATCTATCACATAATTAGCGTACGTCTAATTCCGTTCAGAGTTGTTTGTCCCATGGATCACTAGAGACACAAGATTTGACGATAGAGTTACTAGGGTTGTAATCAAGTACCCTACTGCCAAGTTATAATAAATAGTCTAAACCGAAAAATTCTGAAAGACTATGCACACTAGGTTTTTGTTCGTTTGTTGAAAAATTTTTGAATAGATGTCATCCATTTAAAAATGCAAGCCAATATTGATTGTTTAGCAGACATTTTGACCCTGGTTAAAATAAATCTAAATATGTATTGTGTATGTGATTTCAGGCATCCGTCAAACCTGGTGGTAATCCTACCTTCCCAGTAGATTTCTTCGAGCACTGCGTAGCCCTGAACGACGTTGAGTTCGGAGGAAACGATCTTCTCCAAGTGTACAACACTGCGCAGATTAAGCACAGACTCGCGACTAACGGTAAATTTTGTGCTCTTAAGTTAACTGCAATACTAATGATATTTTTCTTATTTATACACATTATCTTTGTCTCTTGTTTTGTAGGTTTGTACGTCGTGTCCACGAAGTTGACTGGCTTCACGGTTGAGATTTCAAACACAGATTCTAATACAGTCATCACAGGATTGAGAGTGTTGTTGGGCAACCAGGACGTATCGAGAACTCCAACCTATATTGAGGTACCATTATTTATTTATTTCTAACTACATCAAATCAGAGAAACAATCACAAAGACCCCGAATCTATATAAAAAAAAACGTTTTATCCACAAGTGCATCGCACGATAAACACACCCGAAATAGACGAAGAAGATATAAGTAAAGACCGTGGGAAATTACGCAACGATCTGTGTCTCGATATTTTTGCAGGTATGTGGGCGGACAGTACAAACCAATGTGACTCGCAATCGCTGGTATGACGTCCCCCTAACTCGAGAAGAGTCTCTCCAGGCAGACAGGAAGCTCACGGTTATATTTGGACCATCGCAGGACCCTGAAGGAGTCTGCATGGTGGACTCTATTAAGGTATTTTTATTCGCAAATTTTGCAAAGTAATTGATCGTGTATGCCTGCCATTATTTACTGTTCGTTCATTCTTTCCACATTACCTAACCTATCTCGATCAATAAAGTTTGACTTGAATTGTTTATGCAGGTGTATGGGCGAAATAAGGAAGCATTTGGTTGGCCGGAAGAAAATGACGAAGGAGGTACTTCTGCCAACGGATCTAAACACCCCCAGGTATGTATTTCACAATCAAATAATGTCATTACCGTATTGGGTGGGAGTGAATAAAGTGGGAGGAGTCTACAATATATAGAGGTGGGGCCAATGTGAAAGTAGGAGGAGTCTGTAGAAATGGGAGGAGTCAGAAATACTTTGGAGATGTTGATTTTGCTAAGGTGGGGTAAATACAGAGTATGTGGTTGGCACAGTAGGTTGGAGTGTGAACTTCCAACTGGAGATACTGTGTTTGACTCTCAGTGCTGACAATGTATTCTGCACATCACAACGCAAGCTTTTAGCTTACTGTGAAGTGTACAGGAAAAAAATTGAGTTTGTGTATACAAGGAAAATAGGGAAAAAAAAAACAAAAGTGGGAGGAGTCAATATTGAATAGGCCTAGACACAATGAAAATAGGAGGAGTTAATATGAAAGTAGGCGGAGTTTGTAAAAAAGGGAATGGTATTATTGACATCCTTTTTTCATTTTTATTTTTTTTTCCATCATATTCATCTTTTGTGTTTGTTTAGGAGTCTTCAAATCAACCGTCAGTATGGACTCCTCCAGGAGTGGAACGACTGGCTTGCGGACTGCTCGAAACATTGGAGCTGTCGTTGGGCGCTCCCGTGGGTCAGAAGTGGTGGGGTGATGGCCCCAGAGACACTGCAACCAGTTTGCTGTGTGCCCCGTGCCCGCCACCCCTTCAGGCTCGCTGCAAGGCTTTGCTGCATGCCCTGCTCGGGCAACAGTACCACCAACATAAGGTAAAAAAAATATTGTTATTTGGTGTACAGTGTTGGCTGATTTGACCCAAATCCCAGTTAGTATGTGTTTATATGCGCATATCCAGTGTATTCTAGTATGTAAGGAGTTGGTGGTGGGAGCTCTGACAAGTGATTCCTCACACTGCCAGCTCTATTGGTTGTGTGGTGTGTTGGATGTGTCGGTATAATGTTGTCTATAGCTTCAGTTGATGTCCTCTCAGGTGCACATTAGAGCTCATGGTGAACATAGCTGCTAGTATCTCACAGGATAACCTAGTGCTCATCCTAGTGACTACCTAGAGATCCCCCTGATCACGTCTTTCCTTCAACGTTTATTAATTGTATTTTTATCTGTAGGATCAAGCCATTCTCTCTCACGTTATGGAACAATTGTGCGAGATGTATGTGATGAAGGACCCTCGCAATGCGGATCCGGAGAATTTCTTCCGTCTCGTGTTACTGGCTCGTGCTGTGGCTGCAGTTAGACCTCAGAATCTTGTCAAGTATGCGGGAACTCTCCCAACACCGCCGGCATCACCCAGTAAGTATACCATTACTACTTTATCTTTAGGTGTTCCTCAACAGAACATGGAAGTCAAATTTTAATATGAATTAATATAGAAAAGATACCTTTTGTGGATTTACGAAGTAGTAAATAAAATTGTTGTTTCAGATGAATGGAACAAAACTTGGACGAGTACATCCGCTCCGACTCACCTGGCACCGTTGCTCGTTGGCGTGCTGACCAGATTGAGCAGCGTACTGTCACCTCCATGTCCCCCCTGCCTCGCCCCAGTGGACCGGAGTGGTCTCAGACACCACGAGCATGCCTTGCACGCCCTAGCCGACGTCATACACACACTCATGGTGCATGCTGGAGATCAGACTATGGTAGGTTTTTCAACTAATTATTTTTTTTATACAAAACTTAAGCATTTTAAAAATCAAGTTCTCGTACATTCAACCCAGAAAGCAAATTGCAAAAACATTCTCCCGATTGCTTTCAGATTGACATGGGCAACAGAATTTACCTGTCGCTTCTATTAAGCGAAGATCAGCTGATAAGCTTCGGAGCCAAGTCTGCCATAGTGCGAGTGCTGAGACCTAGAGTCAAGAAACGAAGGGTCTATATTCCATCACCACCGGCCACACCTGGTAACTATACTTTTTTTAACTCCTTTGGGAATTATCTGGTTTTCTTTAGACCAGTTTCTTGAACATCTTGTATAAATTTCAGGCGCTTCTTCAAGCAGTCAAATAGCTCGCCCTGACTCACCTCTGGGAGCCGCATCCTCCACTGGCAGTACGGCCCAGAGTGTCAGCACTGGAGGGGCCACACTCGGAGATCAGAATCACAACCAAGCCAGACAGTATATAGATGTTGATCAAGTTGTGGACATGAGTAGACTCTTGGGAGCAGATCCAGGTAATTATTTGATTTGACCCAGATCCCAAATATGAAATTATCCAGTGTACTCTTGAAGGAGTTGGTGTTGGGAGCTCTGACAAGTGATTCCTCACACTGCCAGCTCTATTGGTTGTGTGGTGTGTTGGATGTGTAGGTATAATGTTGTCTATAGCTTCAGTTGATGTCCTCTCAGGTGCACATTAGAGCTCATGGTGAACATAGCTGGTAGTAGCTGACACGATTAGTACCTTGTGTATCTGAATAAGATCTTCACGATCTTAAATATGTATTCCTTTTACCAAAGTTGTATAATTTTGCAGAAGGTTTAGAAGCATTATTGGATATCCCGCCTGATGCAGATGATGACGTAGAATTTGCCATCGTCCTATCTCTACAAGAGGGGCGTGGCGGTGCACAAGGAAGTAGCGGAGCCCCTTCACTCCCGAGGGGAGGTAGTGGAGCTCCTTCAGACGCCACTGCGTCGGCTACAGGATCTGATGAAGAGGAAGGGGATGGAGAAGTTGAAGGGGACGGGGAGGCGGAAGGAGAGGGCACTGCCGGTAGCGGTGGTGCTGAAGTCAGTCCTGTGGGGAGATCCAGTGAAAGTGGGAGCGCTACATCTGGTAGAAGTTCCGCATACGGTAAGTACAGATTATTTCTTCTCACTTGGCAATCCGGGCGCTATCAAGTGATTTGTTACAGCGCTAGAGAAATCATATTAAAAGATAGAGAAATTTGGGAGTCCCTTTAAACCTTAATTACTGGTTTGAAAAATAATGTTTCGTTAGAATCAAGACTTTCGTAAGAATGCTTTTCTTTCTCAGCAGAAATTGAGTGAATTTTTTTTTGCATAGGTGAGACGACAGCTCGCACCAACATCGAAGGAGGCGAAACATCTCATTGGAGCGTGGAGGTGGCAGGCGGAGCAGACACTGCGGCCAAGGTGCGCTCGCTGCGCCTGGCCCTGCTCGACCTGATGGTTGAAGAGTTGCCCAATCTGAGGAATCTACCTGGTATCAGGAACATACCATTCATGCAGGTATTATTATTGCAATGTCTTATCTCGAGATCGATCATTTAATGAGGAGGAACTAGGAATTTAATGACTGGAATTTACATGTATAGTTTGCAGATGAAAAAACCTTTTAAAAGTTATATTTGCTTCAAGAAATTTAAAGGTTGGAACTAGAATTAAAGTGAACAAATTGAGATGGTAGGGATGAATGATGAGAGAATAGCAAAGAAAAAAGAGGTGTAAGGAAATGCGGTCGTCCAAGAACCGCTTGGCTCAACCACGTCGACCAGATGCTCAAGGACGGACGTGTTTTGATTAAAGTGGAGTGTGTATGACCAATTTCATGAATGTGACAGAAGCACGAAGTATGTGTAAGGATAGGGAAGTCTGGCATTTTTTCTCTCTGCTTACACTGCAAGGGATTGAATACTTTAGATTCCTGAACAGTCTTAAATAACCTTTTTATTGTAATATTGGTAGAAAGAAATCTGAAAGAATCCCAAGTTTTTGTGGACTTTTTCTATACAAATAATTAGCTGTAAAAAAATCTTTTTAGTGTAATGTTTGCATGAAGAAATTTTTTTTTTTCTACTTTTAACAACTTTTCAGCGGTAAATTAACGTCTCTGTATGTTTTATTTCCCAGGTTCTACTGATGCTCGCCAGCTCCATGGAGTGCGGAGTTGAGAGTGAGCAGGTCGCTCTGGAGAGATGCCTGTGCTTCCTGGTGAGTGAGCTGAGTGGCAGTGGAGTGGCCACCCCCACCATCACACCAGAGTCTACTGTGGCCTCCACAGAGGCTCCACCCCCCGTGCACTGTCGCACTCCACGCAGGGAACTGCAACTTCTCATCACCAGACTACTCAGTATGTATCATTCCTTCAGATAGCCAGTAGTTTATGTTTGTTCTAAAAATCTGGTTTACATAATCAAGCCAGATGATCAACTCTTTTGATTATTATTTCACATAGTTCAACCATTAAGAGCAGAAAATGAGTGTAGGTACATCTTTGTACACTTCACAGTAAGCTATAAACGCTTGTGTCGTGAAGTGTAGTAAGTCGGCATCGGGGATCGAACCCGCGCTCAATTAACAGTCGAGTTCGTTTCTAACCAGGCTATCGACCACTAGTTTTGGGCAGCTAGTATTTTTTTAAAGGGATCTGGGCCTGCACACACGAACCCAAGTACTTTCCAGCATATTTCACTGTAAGCTAAAAGCTTGTGTTGTGAATTGCAAACTGCATTGTCTGAACCTGTCATCTCCCGTTTGTAAGTCTGCCCTTCAACTTACGGCACCAACCGTGTGCCTAATGCTGATAATGTTTCCTGTAACCCACATTTTTTATTTCAGGTGTCCTCATGGCCCGTTGGAAGCCCACACCAGGTTCGACACCTGCACCCTCTACATCCCGACCCCCCAGTGAATGGCATACTGCTAGAACAGCCGCATCGGCTTTGAGATCTGCTGGAATCATATCTCGCTGTGAAGAAATCCTTCGGGAACTGTTACCCCACTGGAAGGAGCAACAGAACAACACTGCGGCCACTGTGACTCCTGTTGGCAGTGGCATAACTGTTGGGCGGGGGACCATAGCGATCACGAGCACGGGGGCTGCTTCTAGCGAAGCTTCACAGAACGACGCCGTGTCTGGACAGACTGGACAGTTGCAGCTGCTAAGACCTCAACCACCACATCCCTTGCCGGATATGCAACCATTCTTCTTGAGACAATATGTTAAGAGTGAGTAAACCATATCCGTACCATCGTGGAATTCCCAAAAAATGTAGGGTAAACAGTGTCAATTGTGGGGCAAATGTAAATTACCTTAACAAAGGATGCATGAAACATGCCTGCATAACCGACTCACTTGGACAACTATACGATTTTAAATGTCTCGATCAAGTCACTGTTGGGACTCCTCAAATGTGAGGAGTCTCAGAACTCTTATGCTAGATGTTGCCAACTTTTTAGGTGAGGAATAGCGGAGATAGGAGCTACCTAGTACAAATTTTGTATGGAAAATAATTAGTAATAATTAATAGTAGCTCTTCACCTAAAAAGTTGGTGAAATCCAGCATTAGTTTTTCCACATTCTCCAATCTTGAACAATCTTAATAGCTTTTCTAATGTTGACTTATTATCCATGTTTCTTCCAGGCCACGCGTGGGATGTCCTGGAGAACTACCCCAGCCTACTGACGGAGATGTCTCTAAGGCTCCCGTACCAGGTCCAGCAGCACTGTGACCCACCAGCACCCCCGTTCTCCACAACTTGGCACTCATTGCTCTGCCAGTACATGATGAATCAACAGACACCGTTCTTGAAGTAAGAAACCAATAGCATATTAAACTAGCAACTATATAACTTGTCACATATGACAGACTTTGTCGAGAGTTTTGATTGAGGTGGTCAATAGCCAATTTGTAAAAGCGTTCAACTCATAAACCTGTATTTTGTGTTGTAGTATTTTGTTACTATCCATTTATTCCATTCTCTCGCACTGTGTCTCCTACCTAGTAGGCAGAGAGGACAGAGTGCCACACTACCCTATCCTTACAAACGCTTCTTGCTTCTGTCACATTCATGCAATTCATCATACACACTACACTTCAGTCTACTCAAAACCCCTCCGTCCTTCGATATGGTCGAGTCAAGAGCTTACATCTCTTTTTTCACTTGTGTTTCCTTTGTTATCCTTTCATTGTACATCCTCTCTATGTGTCCCAACCATCTCAACTTTTTTACATTCATTCTAATTATAAAATCCGCCTTACATCACTCATATCTCTACTTATCCTCAACGTTCTTCCATACATTCTTCTGAACACTAAAATTATTACTACTGCCAGTATTTTATCAATTATCTGATGAACTTCTTATTTTCTACAGAAAACAAGTCCGCAAGCTGCTCCTAATGATGTGCGGCACTAAAGACAAATACAGACAACTACGCGACGTCCACACTCTCAATGTACATCTGGAGGGAGTTCATAAGATTGTGGAGGGGATGGAGTTCTCCTACGACAGCATGGTCACCCTCATGGACCATCTCAAGGTAAACTACAATATTAAGCCTCTACAATGTGGACAGAAAGTGATCGCTAAAGCCAGCAAAAAATTTATATAAGCAAATTTTTGAGTTTGTCCTAATTTCTATTTAAGTTTGATATTGAAGTTTATCAAGGTGGGCAGAAAGTGATTGCTTAAGCCAACCAAAACTAATTCATAACCAAATAATTGGGTTTGTTAGAATTTCTTTCTATCTCCCTATGATTCGAAATGTAAGTCTTAATGTTGTTAATTTCTTAAGTTTGATATTGAAGTTTATCAAGGTGGGCAGAAAGTGATTGCTTAAGCCAACCAAAAGTAATTCATAACCAAATATTTGGGTTTGTTAGAATTTCTTTCTATCTCCCTATGATTCGAAATGTAAGTCTTAATGTTGTCCAGTAGCTAGGTGAGTATTGCACTCGACTGTTAATGGGGAGGGTGCGGGTTCAATCCCTGATCCCGACTTACTCCACTTCACGACACAAGCTTTTCAAGCTTACTGTGGATTTTATAGATATTTGGACTTATTTCGATAAATCCAGATTTATTATGTAATTTTGTTTTTTCAGGCGTGCGTGGAGATTGTAGTATCGCGCACTGGCAACTGGCAGCACATGTGTTCCGTGCACTCTCCCAACAACCTCTCATACTTGGTGGGAGCTGCCTGCTTGCTGGGACGAGGGGAAGGCGAAGGCGTGGCACCCACCATCCTGCAACTACTCCAGGGAGCCCTGTGCAATAATACCAACATTGCTTCTACAGCAGCCACTGTTCCAGCCGTCACTGCAGCAGCTAATAATGTAAGTAGCACTTCACAACATGTGGAACCGTTTACCTGAAAATGTAATACAAGCACCATCAGTAAACGTTACGGATAGCACAGACATTGATTTGGGCCTATCAGCCTAGGCTGCTGGCCCAAAATTTATAATAACGATAAAAATACATAGAGACCCATCTTCTTCCGCTTTTATTAAAACTGGGTCCTGTTGTTTCTCGGAGACTGGTTCTCTTGTGACACGGACTTTCAGTGCCATCTCTTTGAGGGTCTTTCAGAAAGTCTGCTTCCCAAATGTATTTCGTTCCATTCATTAATTCCTTTCCCCATACCATAACATCCTCGGCATCGCAGGATTCCCGTATTTCGGAGTTCCTATCTCTGCCTTAAGAGTGTTTTTCCCCCAATGGGTCAAAGAGTCTTTGTTTTACTGATTATTAGGCTTTTTGTTCTAGTGGTGTTGGCCCTCGTTGATAGGTCTGACGCAAGTCTCACCGTACTCTCTTATTAGTAAACTGCAAACGTTTATTTATATTATGTTTCAGGATCGCACGGAGAGAGGTCGCAGTGCTGAGAGTGACTCCTCAATGACAGTCAGCTCCAAGTTCCAGGAGCAGATGGTACCACAGCTTGTACAGCAAATACTCAATCAGGTAAGATTTTAGTCTTCATTCATTGTTCTAGTCACTAATATTACCATCAATGTATTGTCTTGATATTATTTATTGTATTTGTTTAGGTGACAATGGAACAGCTGAGACATTTTATAAGAGTATTCCTATTGGAGACTAACTCGACATCAGTGCGTTGGCAAGCACACGCTCTACTTTTGGCAATCTACGAGTAAGTTCTTAACAGATATATTATTTTACTTATATGCTCTTAAATCTTGATTCCATAATTTAACTTTTGTTCAAATCCTGAACTTAATGAAATAAATTCAAATATGTAGTACAGCTTTGTACACTTCACGCTAAGCTATGTACATCTTTGTACTTTTCTCACTAAGCTATCTACATTTTCGTATGTTTCGCACCAAGCTATGTATATCTTTGTACTATTCACCCTGAGATATGTACATTTCACACTAAGCTATCTACGTCTTTGTACATATCTCTTAATCCACAGGAATTGTTCGAGTGGTGATCAGGCCCGCCTGGTGAAGCTGATGTGGGAACTGTGGCCAGCCCTGCCCCAGTTTGGCAGGAAGACTGCTCAGTTTGTGGATCTCCTGGGATACTTCTCTCTCAAGACTCCACATGTACCGATGGAGGTAATTATGCATGTGTTGTCTTGCAGATATAAAATATTTTGAGGGGAAATGTGTTTCATCAAATTTTCACTATATTCTATCTATACCCTCATGCCACATCCCTTGCGGGGTAGGCAGAGAGGACATAGCGCCAGACAGCCCTATCCTTACACACACTCCTAGCTTCCGTCACATTCATGCAATTAGTCATAAACACAATATATCTAAGTTCCTCTCATGCAAAACATCACGCAATTCATTCATCTTACCTTCCATATCTCCTCTTATATTTCACACACCAATCCGGCATTCTGCCCTCCTCTTTGCTATATTATTACACAAATATAAATATTTGAGTGAGCGAAGAGGGGTGAGGAAATGCGGCCGCCAGAGACTGACCTGGTCTGATCATGTCGACCAGATCCTCAAGGATGGATGGGTTTGGAGTAAAAGGAATCGGAGAGTGTGCTTGTGTCCTATCTCCACTATTCCTCACCTAAAAAGTTGTTGAAATCCAGCGAACAACTCATATCTATCGCATAACTTATGGAGCAGACACTGAGAACATTTTAAATTTATGTTATAGGAATGTTTGAAGTCGGCTGTGAACCTCCTGAAGGCCCAGAACCAGGTGCTGACCCAGCACGGCAACGCCCCCATCTACTCTGCACTCTCCAACTATGTGGAACTGGAGGGATATTACTTGGAGTCTGAACCGTGTTTGGTCTGCAACAACCCAGAAACCCCGATGTCCACTATTAAACTCTCTACTATCAGGGTAAGAACTACATTTTAACCTACACTTCCATCCTGAGGAAGAACCACGTATAAACCGAAATGTTGAAACTGAGATAATTGCGAAAAACATCTTGTATTGCCCATATAACTCCATACATTTGCATGACATAGATGGCTTGAAAAATAGGGGTTGTGTATGGAAACTCAAGACTTTTTATGATTGAAATAAGTGGGTCTATGGTGGAAATACTCATTTCAATGGAAAACTCGAAATACCTAAAGATGGCGTATGCGTGGTTCTTACTTTGGATGGCAGTACAGTGGAACCTCGAATTTACATTCCTCAATTTTATGTTTTCCTCGAATATATGTCAAAATTCTCGAGTCCCAGTCCGTTTTTATCTTTTTACATTATCAATTTTTCCTCCGTTTACATCAGTCATAAAGTTGTTTTCCCGTCTTTTAAAAGACACGAATGTGAAATCTCCAAAAGATACTCGTAAAATTTATTTGTTTGTAAAAAAAAATTACTAAAATTACATAAAGACAGTATGTCAAAGTCGGATTGCTACCATTTTTTACTTATTTCCAAATCTGTCATCCAAAAACTGCCTTTGCTACTTTACAAATTTCACAGTGTGAAATGTACAGAATGACATTTGACAGCAAGTTGATAATTTCTTTTTGTATTCACATTTTTTACTTGACTCTTGACTTGGTCTCATCAATATTGGTTTGTTGTTTGCAGATTGACTCAAAGTTCACGACACAGACGCAGATTGTGAAGTTGGCTGGCAGTCACACCATCAGCCGTATTGGTCTGAGGATTGGGGACCTCAAGAGGACTAAGATGGTTCGCACCATCAATGTCTTCTACAACAACAGGACTGTCCAGGCCGTGCAAGAACTCAAGAACAAACCTGGTAAGTTTTATGATAAAGTTTATACATAAATTTTCACTATATATTTGAGGTGGTCAGTAGCAAGGTTGGTAATGTGCTCGACTGTTAATCCGGTGGGTGTGAGTTCGATCCCCAATGTCGACTTACTCCACTTCTCAACACAAGCTTTTCAAGCGTATTATGGTGTGTGCAAAGATGCATTTAGGTTTATTTAGATAAACCCAGATTCATTTAATTTAAAAGTACAAAGTTTGCATACATAGAATTCCTACACAATGTAGTTAGTCCCTTTTTTTTATCTACTAAATAGTGACCTCCTCTCCATAGCGCTGTCTTCATACCAAAATAATGGCTTTACACCACATTCCTTGCAGGATAGGCAATATGTAATAGGTGATGTCCCGCCGGCGGTGTTAAGTTTGTCATAGGTTTTATTTAAAAAAATTGTATTTTAAATATTTTTGTTTATTTTTGAAGGTATGTGGCACAAAGCCAAGCAAGTCGTCCTGATCTCCGGGCAGACTGACGTGAAGATAGACTTCCCCCTCCCCATTGTGGCCTGCAACCTCATGATGGAGTATGCAGACTTCTACGAGAACACCCAGGCCTCCGGGGAGTCTCTGCAGTGCCCCAGGTGTTCAGCTGCGGTGCCTGCCAACCCTGGAGTGTGCTCCAACTGCGGGGAGAATGTCTTCCAGTGTCACAAGTGCAGGTATTTTGAAATCGATTGTTTTTGGAAGTCAAATCGTTCACAATCATTGGTAATAATTGCATGAATGTTCGGAGGCTAGAGGTGTATGTAGGAACAGGAAAGTGGCGATCTGTTCTGTATGCCTACCCCACAAGGGATGTGGCATGTTGATATATTTCCGCATTTTGTTCCCTTAAAGTGTATGTTACATAAATAAATAAACATAAATTATATACTTCACTAAAAAGGAGGGCCATTTGTACTAAAACAGTGTTTCATGGAAAAGAGTAATTAGAAGTGTGTTTATGTCTCTTCTTCTTTCTCAGCCGTTTTAATTCCAATGCTGGAGATAGGCCTTCCCTCTGGCTTTCCACAGATCCCTATCCTGGGCATGCTTTACCCACTTGCTTCCTAAGATTTGCCTCGCATCGTCAAATCATCTTGCCTGAGGTCTTCCTACGCTCCTTTTGTCTCACTGTTTGTTAATTTCCATTTTATATTGTTTTTTGTAGAGCCATCAACTATGATGAGAAGGATCCTTTCCTTTGTCACGCATGTGGCTTCTGCAAGTACGCCAAGTTTGACTACACACTGACAGCTCGCCCTTGTTGTGCCGTGGAGCGCATAGAGAATGATGAGGACAGGAAGAGGATGGTGGCGTCCATTGGCCTACTGTTGGACAAGGCTGACAGAGTCTACAGGCAGCTCGTGGCCAACAAGCCAGTCATTGAGGTGAGAATAGCATAACAATCTACGGGTTACAATGGTTACATGATTAAGCCACACAGGAAAAAATCTCAGAAGAAGAAATATAACTTTTTTATTTAAACGATATTATGAGCGAAACAGTTGTATTTTATAGCCAAATACTGTAGTACCAACTTGATTTTGTTTTGGTGACGCACCATAACCATAACCCTTAACCACTGACGTGTATTTTGCTTACATAAACACTGACGTACGTCAAATTGACGTAGGTCGTTTTTAAATGCCCTTAATTAGTTATTGAAATATGATACAGTTATTTTTTTGTCATAAATTATTAGTTTAATATCTAAGGTGTTTATTAAATAAAAGAAAAGTGATACAAGTACTTTAGGTATTTATTTTTATATCAAAATAAAAATGTTTCAAAAATCAACTGTAACAAAAAACAGCCTCTCTTAATCAGCTTATAAACTCAACTTTTCAGTCTAATATTAGCACATAACTGATTAAACTTAAAAATATACATGACAACCTTAATACTAAAATAAAAAAATTAGAAATTGTAGAATAAAAAAACAAATTTTTAAAGGCATGAATTGCAAGCAGATTTTGAACATTACAAACAAAAGGGTTTCTTACAGAGATAACATGCAATCGAGGTTTTTCTATGTCTTTTCTTCATAGTCTGTTACTTATATTCCATCTCCGTATTTACTCGAAGTTTCCTTAGGAGTATCGTCATTTTCCTCCGAGAAAGAGTCAATTAAAAAATCTGGGGTCAACATCACATTCTCATCAGCTGACTCCGAAAAAGTAACGTTTTTCATTACAAAAGTCTCTAAATTTTGAGTGCTCACATTGAGTCGAGGCTGTTTATTTGATCTCGAGCATTCACCAGTCGAATGACATTATTTGAATCCATTTTAATATCTAAAACAATAACGATATCGAAACCTAAAAAATTACATTAACACTGACGATACGTCATATAGACGTTACGAGATCGATATTTACCTATTGTAAGCGCGCTGCACATCCGTTCCTATCCGCTGCGCTCGCGTCTCTGAATCCTAGAAAGGTACAGGAATGGACAAGATCGTGCGCGCATAACACTAAAAATTACAACGGTTTTACGAATTTGCCTACGTCACAGAGACGTACGTCAGTGGTTAAGGGTTAAGGTCGCGTGTTACAAATCAGGGTAGGTGCTAATCATTAGCTAATGGAATTTTCGTAGTTTTTAAATGTATTTTCGTACAAAAAAAAAACAATTTAGTTTTTTATGATAATTCATTTTCTAGAAATCACTCCTGCAACATGGCAGATGGCGAAAAATAATGTTCTTTGTATGTACGGTCCTAAAATAGCATTTCCCACATTTTAAGTTTTCCGTGAATTCGGTCCCCAGAAAAGCGTAGAATCAGGGTTTCGCTGTAATCAACGTTCATAAATTTTATGCTTTATTGTTTGTGTTTTTCCAGAATCTGTTACACAAGATATCCGAGCACCGTGTGGACGTGGGTCGCGGCCCCGGAGAGGAAGGAACGGGCGCGGGAAGCGCCACCTCCAGTGGTGCTCAGGTGAACCGTGTGATACAGTACGTGGCCCACAAGTACTGCGTGGACAGCAAGAATCACTTTGACGATCTCTCCAAGATCATTCAGAGAGTTCTTACGTGCAGGTTAGTAGAATATAAATAACATTCAAAACTAAAGACAGCGGTGTGGAGAGAGGGGGACACTATTTATTATTATAAAATATTACATGATAAAATATTCTCTATTTTTAATTTTAAAATAGATTACAAGACATTTTACGCCGGAATTGCCCAACTAGGTATAACCTTTATTTGGGTCAATCTCTCAAATGTGCAACAGTAATAAAATAGCACAAAATAAGATAAAACAGATCAAAATAAACCAAAATAAGATCAAATAATATAAAACAGGTAAAATAAAGTAAAAGAGTAAATTTATAAGAAACTAATTGGATATTTGTATTTCAGACGTGAATTGGTTGCGTATGACAAATCTCAGAGTGACCAACTGAAGTCTGAAGCTAAACCAGGATATACTGCACTGCTTCAGCAGGAGACAGCCAAGGCACTCGGTAAGATGATTTCAAATTTGTTTTAAAAAAGCTTCAACTTTCTCAAATGTCGTATGAGAGTGTAAGATAACTTATGTTAAAAAAATCGATTTTGGCTTATTCTATAAAAAGGGGAGAGAATATCAAAAAAAATATCTGCTAGAGTCACTGCGTCCTGCCTTAAACATTTTAACAACCAAATTACAGCATTATATCTAACAAATTACGGGAATAATCTCAAGTTTTAGTAAATTTCAGGGGTTACTTGTGGAACAATTTTTTAATGGTGAAAATTTACAATAATCAAATTTCTACCCGGTTGAGTCACTAAAACATACTCTCATTTATCCATGTTTTAAGTCCTAGGATGATATCTTTAGTATTAGCTGAGTAACCTTACTTTTCCTGATGTCTTAATATGTTGTGTGTATTGCATTTTCCAGAAACCACAGAAGCGGGGCATTGCTACGGTTGCGCCCTGGCCGCCGCCTCTCACTGCCTGACTCTCCTGAGGGCCCTGGCATCATCTCCTGAGCACAGACAGCGACTCTGTCAACTCGGACTGGTCACAGAGTTGGTGCATCACAATCTACGGAGGGGAACACCGCAGGTATTATAATAATCTCAACAATTCATTCCGTTTCAGTAGCTAGAATTATCAGGTATTTTGAGTAACCGTCAAACTATTTGTATCTTCTTCTTCAACTCGAGGCCGACCCCATATTGTTAATAGAGGCCATGCCCAACTGACATTTGACGATGATTACACCATGAAAAATGTGTGGGAAAAAATATTCCGTAGTTCAAGTGTTTGTCACCGAGACAAGGTGTTTGTCACCGATACAAGGTGTTTGTCACCGATACAAGGTGACGTCACCAATCATGGTGGTGATGGAATTCGAGGATGTAGGCTTGTACTATACTATCGCTGGCTTCGTTCAACTGTTAACTATACTTCCATTGCATTAACTCCCAGAAAGCTAGAATCTCCCCTGTGAAATATGGTTGAAAATACTGCTTGTGACATCAATCCTGTTTGTATCCTTATTTCTCCTCGACGAATTGAAAGTGTGAAAAATAGATCAACAACCAGTATACTACACACAACTTTGTTCATGATTAAAAATTCTCCATTCTATTCCCGTACACCGTGTCCCTTGCAGAGAGCGGTAAGCAGAGAGAACAGAATGCCTGACATCCCTATCCTTACTGACACTTCTTGTTTCTGTCACATTTATTTATGCACACTCTAAGATTCCTTTACTCAAAACACACCTCTCTGTATGACCATCTGGTCGAGCGTAGTGGTTCTTGGACAGTTGCGTTTCCTCGCTTTGAAATATATTGTCATTAAAAATTGCATAATTAGCATACTGTAGAATAATATGGTGTCTTCACAAAATTCCAGAAATGAATTTTGAACGAAGGTTGATTCCGTAAAATTGTTGTCAATTTTCAGAGTCAAGAGGAAGTGAGGCAACTGATCTGTGTGGTCACCAGAGACAACCTCCCTGCCACTGTGGAACTGTGCAACCTGCTACTGCAGCGCATCACCTTAGGACTGCTGGGTCATGCCGCTGCACAGGATCATACCAATGCGGTAAGATGATGTTGCATCCATGAGATTTGAACCCAGCATTCAAACCATGTATTTCCTATACATTATCTATTAATAATCACAACTTTACGAGAATCAGAAATGATACAAGTGACTAGATGTTGTAACTAGAATGAAAATAATCAAGTTGAAATGGTTAGGACATGTAGAGGCAACAAATGATCAAAGGATAGCAAAGAAAGGATACATGGGTGAAATATGAGGTGCAAAGGAACACGGGCATTCAACAATGTCTTGGTTTGACTACGTCGAGCAGATGCCTAAGGCGTTTTGAGTAAAATGGATCGTAGAGTGTGTATGACAAATTGTATGAATGTGATGGAAGCACGAAGTGTGCGTAAGAATAGGGAAGTCTGACATTTAGCCTACTCCGCAAGCGATGCAGCATGAGGGGATATAATAGAACTCTATGATTTCGTTTACCCAAAACGTGTCCATTCTCGATTCTTAACCCTTTCCAATAATTTTTGTCATCGTCTCCACAATATGTCCAAAACCTTTTTAACTATTTTGATTGTGGTTATACATTCTTGACAGGTTCGACCACTGGTGCTGTTACTGGGAGGTCTGGTGAAGATCCAGGACTGCTCTGATTGCTGGGAAGTAAGGCTGCGGTGTGTCATCAGACTGTGGGTGTGGTGAGTTTCATGATCACTCCCATAACTACTTCAAATCCAATTGCACATCTCAGTATTAATTCATATTGATGTCTTTGTATTAAGGTGCTGTCCATACTTGTCCACGAGCCTCGGTGTGACTGGTGGTGAGGCCGGCATGACTCCACCCCCTCCGTCTCCGGGACATTCTCCGCAAGACGCACACGCCCTCCAACAAGTGGCTCTGCCGTGTCTGCAATATCTTCATCATCTCATGCAGGCGCCCACTAATAAGGTATGCTATCTCTTGTGTAACACCCAGAATGACCTGAATTTATTATTTTACATTACATTAATGATTTTTTGGTTTGGAATTTCAGGATGGCACTAAAGAAAACCTCGATCAACAGCCAGAAGCACCTCCTCTAGATCTTGGAGCCTGGCTCGCCGGAGTTGTATCTTATGCCGATTGGAAGAGACGTCGTGCAACACCAACGCCAACAAGAGAAACAGAACTAGACGCATTGTCCGCCAGGGATGAGAAGCTAGCCCTGAAGTACACCAACAGGTGGAAGGCCAAGGCGTTCCGTACTGGTGGACCATTGGTCCTCTCTCTTGGAGATGGAGGATGGTTGAAACCTGTCATGTTCAACCCGAGCAGTAAAATGGCCAGGGATGTCGCCTGCCAGATGATTAAATCTCTCTGCACTTCGTACGAGAGAACCAAAGTCGTCCTTTTGTTATTGACGCAGTTCTTGCCCGAAATCTGTTATGCTGGAGAAGCCAGCGAGCAATTCTTACAGCTCTATCAAAGCTTGGCTTCTGAGGCGCCGTGGAAACAATTCCTAGCTTTGCACGGTGTACTGTCAATGCTTGCGGACCTATTGACCAAGGAAATCGATCACCTTCACATTTTAGAAGAAACGACTCTTACATCCGACTTAGCACAAGGTTATGCACTCAAGAGGTTAACAGAACTGATGGCCATGTTCTTGGAGGAAGGCGGTGTGAGGAGGGCTTATAAAGGACGCCTCATGGGAGCCGTGCTCGGAGGTTATCTCTCACTCAGACGTCTCGTCATTCAAAGAACTAGACTCATAGACGATACTCAAGAAAAACTCTTGGAATTACTCGAAGAAATGACCACTGGAACGGAAGCGGAAACTGCAGAATTCATGGCCGTTTGCATTGAAACTGTTAAAAAATATCCTCTCCACGATTTCCGTACTCCGGTGTTTATATTCGAGCGACTGTGCTCGATCATTTATCCGGAAGAAAACGATGTGGGAGAGTTCTTCCTGTCTCTGGAGAAAGATCCTCAGCAGGAAGATTTCTTGCAGGGAAGAATGTTGGGTAATCCGTATTCGTCGCTCGAAGCGGGTCTTGGTCCACTCATGAGAGATGTCAAGAATAAGATTTGTGCAGATTGTGAATTGGTCGCCTTATTGGAAGACGATAACGGAATGGAGTTGCTTGTCAACAACAAGATCATGTCTCTGGATCTCCCAGTTAAGGAGGTGTACAAGAAGGTGTGGTGTGTCTCTGGAGAGGGTGATGCGATGCGTGTGGTGTACCGCATGAGGGGACTGCTGGGAGACGCCACCGAGGAGTTTGTGGAGACCCTCAGCTCATCCAGTACTGAAGCGGTCGACGATGAACAAGTATACAAGATGGCTAATGTCTTGGCTTATTGCGGTAAGATCATTCTTCTTTTATTTACAACTATTACTATACGATCACGCTATATCTTGACAATGGGGTAACCAGGGAACTATCAGAGGTGAAGACACCTAAGAATATGATTACCATCAAGCTACTTTTTGATTTAAGGTGATCAAATAATGGATCTAATCTCACATAATTCAGTAAAAAATGTTGGCTCCGACTACCCTCGTACAGAAATTCATATTTAGACTATGAAGTGTTCTGAAAATTGGTAGATTTCTATGACTATGTTGATGACATGGCGTATTAAAATGATCATTTATGTTGTTAAATCCAGGTGGTATGGAAGTGATGCTAGAACGCCTGGCCGTGGCTGGTGGTGGTGGAGGTGCCGCTCGTCCTCTGGCTCGTACCCTGCTGCGTCTACTGTCCCTGTGCGTGAGGGCTAGATCGTGCGTGCGTGTCCTCACACAACACACGACCCAAGCCCTCCCCGCACTGCTGCAAGCGCTCAACATGGCCTTACATGATGAGATGAATATACCTAGACCAGAATTGACTTGCAACTTGCTTGAGGTATGTTCAAATTCATAACTATTTCATATTTGGCTTTAACTGATCCAGTTAGTATGTGTTTATATGCACATATCCAGTGTATTCTTGTATGTAAGAAGTTGGTGGTGGGAGCTCTGACAAGTGATTCCTCACACTGCCAGCTCTATTGGTTGTGTGGTGTGTTGGATGTGTAGGTATAATGTTGTCTATAGCTTCAGTTGATGTCCTCTCAGGTGCACATTAGAGCTCATGGTGAACATAGCTGGTAGTATCTCACAGGACTACCTACTGGTCATACATACACACACACACACACACAGTATATCTCAATAAGATCCCCCATTAACGTCTTTGTATGTTTCAGATAATGGACAGAATTCTCTCAGTGGCCGCTGGAGAATCAATGGAATCATTCCTGCAGTTCTCCCTTACTTTTGGAGGCCCGGAGTATGTTCAGACTCTCCTCAACTGCACACAGTGTCCTGGTGAGTATTATACCAGTAGAACATTCATCTTGAAAGATTGGATAAAGAATGAGGTTCTTAGAAAAGTGAGTGACTGTAAGACGGGTATTGTGGGTAGAATGAAAGTGAACAAGTTGAGATGGTTAGGACATGTAGAGAGAATCAATGATGAAAGGGTAATAAGTAAAATATACATGAGTGATCTAAGAGTGACTAAAATAAGTATGAGTAAAATAAATTGTAGAGACGAATTGCATGATTATGACGGAAAAGTATGTGTAGGGATAACAAAGTCTAGAGTTCTGTTCTCTCTTCCTTCCCACAAGGGGTGCTGTGTGAGGGAATATAAATAAAATAATAATTGTTTGATTTCTCTACAGGAATTCGCAATAATCAGGAAGCCCTCCAACATTTGACACGCGTGCTGGCAGCCCTCGTGTACGGCAACGAACTGAAGATGGCGCACCTCTGTCAGCACTTCAAGCAGGTGCTGGACTTTAACAAGTTTGATGCGGACCACCGTGCTGAAGATGAGTTCAGGTTGGAGCTGTTCTGTGTGCTGTGCAGCGGGATAGAGAGGAACGCCATTGGAGGGACTCTCAAGGACTATTTGATATCACTGGGGATAGTGAGAGATGCATTAGATTATATCACGGTAAACATATATCCATATTTTTTTTACTTATTTCTAATTAATTATGCCCCATATTTTACGTTGTTTATAATTTTTTATATGTTGGTTTATTTCAGATGCACGCACCGTGTGTTAAACCAACTCTCCTACGCACAGACTCTGACGAACTGAAGGAGTTTATATCTAAACCTGCGCTCAAGTATATTCTGCGCTTCCTCACTGGTCTTGCTACGGATCACGAACCTACTCAGGTAATATTTCATTACATAACTTATTATTGACCATTGATTCTAAGGCTTTTAACCTAGATAAACTGTTAATGTGCTGTTTACTAAATCTCCCACCAGATGGCAGTGTGTGAGAAGGTGATCCCTATAGTGCATCGCTTGGAGCAAGTGTCGTCTGATGAACACGTGGGCAGTCTGGCTGAGAATCTACTAGAGGCTCTTATGTCCGAGCCCCAAGCAGCCAAGACAGTGCGAGACGCCAGGGATTACACTCGACAGGTAATAATATCTTTATATCCTCATTCGTGACAAATTGTAAATTGTGTATATTTCGATGTTATATTTGCAAGAAGAAACAAAACTTTTTACTGTTACATTTGCAAGAAGAAACGAAACATTCCAACTGTTACATTTACATGAAGAAACAAAACTTTCCGACTAATACATAGTGTTTTACTTGCTTCTTTCTAATTTCAGGAAAAGAAGCGTTTAGCTATGGCGATGCGAGAGAAGCAATTGGGCGCTCTGGGCATGAGGACCAACGACAAGGGTCAGGTGACGGCCCAGTGCAGCCTCACGCATCAAGTCCAGGAGCTGGGGGAGGAAACTGGGGCAATATGTTGCATCTGCAGGGAGGGATACAAGTACCAGCCCACCAAGGTGAATATCCTCTCTCAACTGTACTCGACAAAACATTGAGAGGCTACCGGACATTGATTTAAAATATTGCTCAAAAAAATAGGGTAGACAGAGAGGACAGAATTCCAGTTTCTAGAATGATATAATTTATTGATTATCTTGAACTGTCCATTCGTAAAAAAAATACTGGATTCCTTAAAGCAATGTCTGCTTAAATATCTGGGGCATAGACTTTTATATTAAGTACCTAGATGGCATACTCAATGCTAGTAGTGAAGTAAACTGGTGCCTACAAATTGTCAAACCGTTTGGAGAATTTTGACATTTCGTAGGAAACGAGATAAAAAAGTTCTGATATATCTGTACTCTTCACCCCGATAGATACATATCTGGCTGAAGAGTTATTCCAACAATAATAGTATTTCAAGTTCACAGCCTACATATTTAATTAATTATTTTGTTTATTACGTCCAGGTACTGGGTATCTACACATTCACCAAGCGGTGCGCAGTGGAAGAGCATGAAGTGAAGGCCCGTAAGACCCTGGGTTACACCACTGTGACACACTTCAATGTGGTGCACGTGGAGTGCCACATGTCTGCCGTGAGATTGGCCCGCTCCAGGTAACTATAATCACAATCTATTTCCAGTCAAACCATAGCTTTGTATAGGAGAAGTATGATGGATTTTTATTTACCTACAATTAATTAACGAGTGAACCCCCTCATGCTACTTCCCTTGTGGGGTAGGCAGACAGAACAGAGCGCAAAACTTCCCTATCCTTCCACGCACCAGTTGCTTCCATCATATTCATGCCATTTATTATGCACACTCCACTCATTTTTTCAGCAGGCATGAAAGGTTCAGGTCAGGGGGAACAGCCGGCTTCCTTACACCTCTTCTTCTCTATACATCTTTTTGGTTATCTTGCATCATTCATTCTCTCAACACGGCCAAACCATCTAAGCTTATTCACTTTTATTCACCACACCCGTCTTACAGTCATTGGTGAAATTGTAGCTCAATCATACAACAGGATTTATTGTTTTATCCTCCAACATTCCGTACTAACATCATTGCAAACTCTCCTATCATCAGGACAATTAGTTTATTTAATGAACTTTCTGGTGATTTTTTTTTAAAAAAAAAAGGATCTGGGCTTGCATATACAAACCCAAATACTTTCCTGCACACCTTGCACTAGGCTGAAAGCCTGTACTGCAAAGTGTGGAATACATCGCCAGCGCCGGGGTTCGAACCTGGCACCTCCCGCTTGAGAGACTGCCGCCTCAACCAACTGCGCCAACCATGTACCCCATGTACCATTTTGGTGTGGATATATTGCATTTATCTTCACGTGACCAGAAGTATTGATATGTAATATTGTGTTTATATTGTGTTATTTTAACCATAATTGCCATAATGTTTCAGAGACGAATGGGAGAGTGCCGCACTACAGAATGCTTCCACTAAATGCAACGGCCTTCTGCCTCTGTGGGGACCTCACGTACCAGAGTCTGCTTTCGCCAGTTGCCTGGCTAGACACAACACATATCTGCAGGTAAATTACCCATCATCCAAACTGCAGTGTGTATTCTCTTTTATTATGTTTATTGGTTTTCATATTGTTGCTGTTTTGGGCCCATCAGTTGACAGAAAGAATGGAAAACTAGGCCACCCTATCCTTACACACACTCCTTACTTACGTCACATTGATGCAACTTGTCACCTACACACTGTCCAATTTCTTGTACTCAAAACAAGTCTACGATCAATTCAAATCAGTCTCAGATGGGTATACATCTTTTCTCTCACATGTCTATTTATACTGTCATCGTTCATTCTCTCAACATGCCCAAATCATCTCTATACATTATGGCATATCCCATAATATGAGGTAGCCAGCAATAGGTGTATAGCTATTGTGTCTGTCAAAACTGCTTCATCAAACTAAATTGAGACACTCAGATAGGCTTGTGAATTATCTGTTGCCCAACTTTGTGAGACTTTCTTGTATCTCGTACATTTTTAATTACCTGGTTTATATAAAACACTTGAAAACAACATTAGTATAAAAGAATTAAGGTGTCTTTCTTAATGACTGCCTGATGACATTATTTCTATTTAATTTTTTTTCAGGAGTGTACTGGACATCACGACATTGGCTACCAGTGCACAGTTCACGACTTGAAACTCTTACTATTGAGATTTGCTCGAGAGAAGCCCTTCCACGAAGACACAGGTGGCGGAGGGCCCTTGTCCAACATGCAGTTGGTGCCCAGCCTGCTGCACATGGCGCTGTACGTGATCAACACCACACGCATCAGCCCCCGCCTGGTGGCAAGCCTGCAGGCCTACCTGGAGTGGAGCTGGGAGAGGCAGTTGGAGTCTTCACACGAGGCTGAGGGGCCACTGTATTATCTGCTGATGGCATTGCTTATGCAACCACCTAACAAGTGAGTATTGTCATATAGTCATTAGTGTAGGAAAATTAGGGGTTCAATTATTATTTGTATTGTGTGGGAAGCTTTCACTGATTTGTCTGTTTGAAATCCCAGTTAGTATGTGTTTATATGCGCATATCCAGTGTATTCTTGTATGTAAGGAGTTGGTGGGAGCTCTGACAAGTGATTCCTCACACTGCTAGCTCTATTGGTTGTGTGGTGTGTTGGATGTGTAGGTATAATGTTGTCTATAGCTTCAGTTGATGTCCTCTCAGGTGCACATTAGAGCTCATGGTGAACATAGCTGGTAGTATCTCACAGGACTACCTAGTGCTCATACATACACACACAGTATATCTCAGTAGGATCCCCCGATCACATCTTCTTGGCTCTCATATATTGCAGATTGCTGTATTTAAAACCAAGTCTCAATTTTACAAATCGTAGTTTTAGAACAGGATTCCACATTCATAACTCGCCTAATATGGAAAATTGACAGATTATTGTTTTTGGTACCATGTATGATTATTTTAACATTTTGTCATGTTGTGTATTGCAGATGGTGTGAGAACAGAGTGGAGCACTTGCGTCGTATATTAGTCTTGTCTCAAGTGCGCTCCGTGAGTCCCTCGGTGCAGGTCAGCTCCCTGCAGGGAGACCAGACAGAGCCCCGGCCCTATGAGGAATACAAGCCGTACCTCATGTACTACTCCATCATACAACTGCTCTACGATGAGATGTTCAAGGTAAATTAAGTACTTACTTACTAGATATTTGTCAGTAAAACTGCATTAGACGGACTATGGTTAATTCTAAACACTTTTTTTACAAAATTCTTCCCATTTTATCAATTCTCAATTTTTCATTTCATCCTTTTGTGTGTTTGTCACTTATACTACAGTGATCTCTCACCGTACCCACTTCAGTCACGATGCAGAAACTATGAGAAATGAATATTTCAATTCTGTAAAAGACCCACACAGCATTCACTGGTTACCCCATTATTGGTGTCATACTGCGATGACACAGTAGTAGTAGCAGTGGAGAGAAAGAAAAAGATATCTATTTGTCTTGTTGTGTTTATTGATTGAATTAATAGAAATTAATTTGTTCATTTCCAGCATGTCCCGACAACCCCGGCAGATCAATGGCCCGTGAAACTAGCTGAAGCAATCCGTCACGGAGACGAAGGAGTGCTGAGATGTTCCGAGAGGATTCTGTCTACGCTGAGTGAACAGTTGCTGCCGTGTCAGTCTCTGGAAGAGTGGCTGGATGCTGTGGGATTACTCGGAGATGTTCCCAGCCCTCATACTTTGTTGAAGGACACACTGCAACGTAGCACTACATAATCTGTTTAGATTTCTATCAAGCTTCTATTTATATTATATTGAGTCACCGCCACCTAGACACTCCTTCTCTAGCCATGCTGTAGAAATTTGAGACCACTTCGTTTTAAGCAGCGTCGCCATTACCGTCGCTAACGAAATTTATGGAATAACAGTCCCTTAACAACGAGTATGATGGACCACGTATTATATTCTGTTACGAAATTTGGCAGGAGTAGTGGTCCCGTTTCATCGTTTTGCTATGTTGCCTACTGTTACAGCACGGCTAGAGTACCTACTCTAGGAGGCGGTGGTTGAGTCCATAGCAGCAAGTTAGCCATGACTTACGGTTCTCTTACACGGGCAATTTTTCAAACAATGCAACTTGTATTACCCCAACTGCAGCAATTAATTGCGCAATTATTTAGGAAACAGTTGCTCGTGTAAGCGAACCTTTTGGAGCAAACAAGAGTAAAAAATGTTCATTACTCAACACACAAATGTAATCACTTTGCTCTACTACATCTGTTTCCCGTTTCTACAATCCAATCAAATTCCTACTGGCCTCATAGTATTAAAAGATACCTTTCGAATTTTTTCAATGTAAAAATATAAACCCTGGGATTTCTTTTGTCTTGATTTGAAATGATGATTATCTTATGGATGTTTTGATAAATCTTTTAAACACTGTAACGTATTAAATTTGTTTATCTTTAAAGTTACATGATTATTTGACAGTCTTAGAATATACAGGGTGTCCCAGGAAGTGCGACCAAGCGGAAGTCCAGAGATAGAGCACCTCTGGGGGTACCTAAATACCCCAATTTATGTTCCGCGATTTTTTGTGGTTTTCGAGTTATCAATTTTTTTCGTATTTTTTCGCCAAACCCCGACTTGCAAGACGTTATTGGTCACAGAGCCACTAATTATTGAGGTATATACTTGATTTTTTTTTCTGAAATAGGTGAATAATATACCTTGTAGGTATAAAAAGAATTATGGGTCTATCTGTTACTATCACGCCATAAAAAAATTACGAATCTCAAAATTAGTCACAATTCAAAATATTAAAAAATGTTTGAGGTCGTTTTAAAAAAAATAATCATAGATAAAATAAAATTTCTAATTACTTTCAAAAACTTGCAAATTTAATAAACTATCTACCCTGTAAATTTCATTGAGCAATCTTTACGGGATCATACCTAAAAATTGTTTCAATGCAAAAAAAGCGGTAACTCACGAAACGAAATTTTTATGGTTCTCCATACAAAATGTTAGGGGAGAAAATTTCCCAAAAAAATCATAAATTTATACCTACTATTTCCATATCCGATTTTTTTTAACTTGTAGTCGAAATCTAATGCGAATATGAAAATAGTAGGTATAAATTTATGAAATTTTTTGTGTAATTTTCTCCTCATACATTTTGTATAGAGAATTCTCAAATTTCGTTTCGTGAGTTACCGCTTTTTTTGCATTGAAACAATTTTTAGGTATGATCCCGTAAAGATTGCTCAATGAAATTTACAGGGTAGATAGTTTATTAAATTTGCAAGTTTTTGAAAGTAATTAGTAATTTTTTTTTATCTATGATTATTTTTTTTAAAACGACCTCAAACATTTTTTAATATTTTGAATTGTGACTAATTTTGTGATTCGTAATTTTTTTATGGCGTGATAGTAACAGATAGACCCATAATTCTTTTTATACCTACAAGGTATATTATTCACCTATTTCAGAAAAAAAAATCAAGTATGTACCTCAATAATTAGTGGCTCTGTGACCAATAACGTCTTGCAAGTCGGGGTTTGGCGAAAAAATACGAAAAAAATTGATAACTCGAAAACCACAAAAAATCGCGGAACATATATTGGGATATTTAGGTACCCCCAGGGGTGCTCTATCTCTGGACTTCCGCTTGGTCGCACTACCTGGGACACCCTGTATTGCTTAGCAAAGATGTGGTCCTCTCATTTCTTCTGCATTTCTTATTCATATTTATAGTTTGATCCCAAACCACACTTTCTATTACGACATAGGGAAGGCCTAGCATACATTAACTCGATGATTGTATTTTTTCGTTCATTAACAAGTTTCTAGTTTTTATTAACACATTTGTAACAATTACTGCAGTAAATTCAACATTTCGATTGCAGGGGTCAAAACCGATCAGTAAAAGTCTGTTTTTTTTTTAATGGTCAGATTTTTAGGGTTTGACACTCAAAATTTTCACATTGGAGCCCTAAAAACTATTAAAGTCTAATGTTGTTAATAATATTCTTTAGTGTGTGAATTTTGTGCCATCAGATTCTCTGCGAGGAAGGCACGACTACTACAGTATAAAGTATTTTTTTTATTACATGACACCCACATTCAGGTAGTCAGTAAAATCTGTATTTTTAGAATTCTGGGTCGGTAAAATTAGTATTTTTTAACATTGAATCTGTTTTGACCCCTGTAATTCCATTTTAATTCACAGCTGAAACATATTATACCTAACGTAACATTTAAATAACACTTTGTATTAGCTGATACTCTGTTTATGATTTCAATGTACTAATTAATATGTTAGACAATATTATAACAATTGTGCTTTTATTTTATCAAATAATAAATATATTATATAGCGTGCATTACATCTTGTGTTTTTTATTATATTTCTTCCCCTCTCCACACACACTTCACTTCACTTCATTCTTATACAACTCAACATACGAAAAGGTTTTAAGCATTATTTGGCGTATCCAATATAGTTCAGTCAGGAGCGAAAATGGTTTCTGCGGAATGTGCATTAGGATTGCTATATTACTTTACTACAATTGGTAAGAACATGAATAACATTGGAAACCAAAGAAAAGTAAGAAGACAGCTCTGTGGAGAGAAGTGGTCACTGTTTAGTATGATACAACATTGGTACCTATCCAACAAAAACTAGACTATTTAACTCCATATACATCCAAATATATTACAATTTGAAGCTGACAGCAAGATTCGCATCCAGCCTATGGAAAACTATTGCCTTACTAAGCGAGTATCTCACCACACTGTCAGCATTTTGCAGTGCTGCTAACTCAAAACAAAAAGGGACTGGTAACTCGACCCCTCTATGAATTATATAAAGCTGGGATAATATGAAGAACAAAACATAAAATCATTATAATCCGTTTATTTCTGAAGACGATACAACATTCTCACAATTATTTAAATCGACAACCATAGTACTATTGTCCACTGGAATGGAAGTCAATTGTGTGAAGTGAAGTGCTTTTGTATGTTTCCTTAAATCTGCCAAACGATAGAAACCTTTGGAACAAATGTTACACACATGAGGCGTGTGTCGAGTGTGTGTCTTCAGAACGTGGAAACTTAGCATGGACTCCTTAGTGAATACAGCTGAGCAATCTTGGAAGGCGCATGGGAACGATGTTACTTTATCCGTGTGGTATTTAAATATATGCAACTGTAAGGCTTTATCGCGAAGGAATTTCTTATTACAAAACGTGCAAGGTAAATATACTTCCGCCGCGTGAGTGCTCATGTGTTTGTTTAAATTAGAACACGTTTTATTACATATCGTACACAGACCGGACTTATCCGAATGTCGCATTTTTATGTGCATCTTTAAATTGAATTTCATGCTGAATTTCGTTCCGCAAATGTCGCAAACGTTTTTCTTTTCCGCCGTGTGCATTACAAGGATATGTTTCTTGAGAGATTCTTTAGATTTGAGACGCGACTCGCAAATGTGACAACAGAATTTTCTTTCTTCTTCGTGTACGGAACGGTGGCGGCGCAGGCCCGAATGAGAGATGAAAGCTTTAGGACATTTGGAACATGAATAAGGTCGTTGTCCAGTGTGCGTGCGAGTGTGGAGAAGATGCTCGGAGAATTGAGCGAAGGCGCGCGGACAATAAGAACACTGATACGGTTTTTCTTTAGTGTGAATGCGTGCGTGTACCGTCAGAGCACCTCTTCTCCAGAATTGTCGTCCGCAAGCTTCGCACGTATATCTGTACCCTGCAGTCTTACCGCCTGCATGCTGTCTCTTTACGTGTTCGTTAAGAGTTCCCGATTGCGTGAATCCCCTGCCACAGTGTCCACAAACACAAGGCTTTTCACCAGAATGTCTTCTGTAATGTACAACGAACGCCGACTTGTTTAGTACCATGAGACCACACGTAACACATTGTATCATATCTTTCTTGAGTCCCAATTCACCGGCCTTTACTAGTCTGCAATGTTCATTCAATTCCTCTTGTGTATTCCCTAATTCCTTAACATTTCCATCCTCCAAAACTTCATGCTGTCCATTTCTCTTCTCATCTTTGATTTTTGTAGTATTGCTTATCCTCTGACTCACAGCTTTCTTTATCTTTCTGGTAGTAGAACGAAATCTCTTCACAAACTTAACTAAGACCATCAACTGATTAGAACAGCCTTCGCACACACCACAATCCTCAGTACTTGGAGTGAATTCAGTTCCAGTGTAATTCTTCAACAAATCACTATACTTCTCGTTATTTACAGAATCTGATAATGAATACTTCACATGGCACTCCTTGAGACACACTCGACACACTGATGTACTATTTTCAGTCATCTTTTGTAAAATAAACTAAAAATTATGTTACGCAAAACGAAATCGAAGAATTTATTCAAAACATAAACAAGCAAAACAAAATGTCAAAAATCAAAGCTGTCAATAGTGTTGCCATAAAGCGGAAAACAATATTATCTGTGAAAATAGGCATGAAAATACATTGCGTTTCATATAACTTGGCCACTGGCTACATAGTAATTCTATACAAAAAGTGTGACAAGACGGATGAAACGAAATGTAGGTATATCCATAGGGTATATCCTTAAAATCCGGGACACCTTACATACACTCGTTTATTTCACGGAGGATGGCGCCATTTTCAAATATGATATTGATAGTATTTTCGAGGTACATTTTTATTTCTTACAGCATTAGGAACACACTTAAATGTTATGTTACAGTGTCTCCCGCATTATTTTTTTTTACGAATCTCAAAATAAACCTAAATACATATTTGTACACTTCGTAATAAATAAGCTTGAAAAGCTTTTGTTGTGGAGTAAGTCGCCATCAGGGATTGAACCCGCGCCTACTGGATCGAGTCGAACGCTTTACCAACCTGGCTTCCGACCACCTCATTTGCGTTATTTTGTTTTTACATTGCAATAATGAACACATTATTATTGCAATGTAAAAACAAAGTAACGCCGCTTATCTCTCTAAATACATAATACAATTGTTTACGAACTTCATAAATAGCTATTATCATTAATTTCACTTCGATCGTAAACATAGCACTGTTTCGATTGTAAAAAGAAATTTAAATGATAGGTAGGTACTAACATTTTAAAAAATATATACATATTTTACTTAGCACTAATCAAGTTACCTGTACAAATGAGGTGGTCGGAAGCCAGGTTGGTAAAGCGCTCGACTCGATCCAGTTGGCGCGGGTTCAATCCCCGATGTCGACTTACTCCACAACAAAAGCTTTTCAAGCTTATTTATTACGAAGTGTACAAATATGTATTTAGGTTTATTTCGAGATTCGTAAAAAAAATAACGCGGGAGACACTGTAAGATAACATTTAAGTGTGTTCCTAATGCTGTAAGAAATAAAAATGTACCTACCTCGAAATACTATCAATATCATATTTGAAAATGGCGCCATCCTCGGTGAAATAAACGAGTGTATGTAAGGCGTCCCTTAAAATCCTCATGTCAACGCAATATATTGTCTATGACACAATTTGACATTGACATATCAGCTGAAAAGTGAATATTGCGAAAGTTTTGTTGTTTAATGAATTATTAAATGAATTAAGTATAAAAACGTAAAAATAGGTGCCAATTAATGATAACTTTCCACGTATTAATACAAATATATTGCGCGTCCATAATAATTTCCACAGTCAGGAGATAACGACGGAAGACTTGGAATGCGATTCCTCCTTCACCGCGAATAACTCGACCTTCGAGATCGCCAACACCGGAACCTCCAGTACGATTGAAAAAGAAGTCAACTAGCAGCTTGAACGAATTGAAGATCGCAAGAAGAGAGCGATTAAAAGTTTTGAGAGACGAAATGGCGTCAGCAAATTGGTATACAGAGATGGAGGATACTCCGCAACTTTCGGAACCGGATTTAATAGAAATTTTGGATCGGGAGGCGCGAATTGTGAAGGAAAAAGAAGAACGACTACTGCAACGACTTTACAAACATGAGAACACAGATTTAGATCAAAGCTTATTAGAGATGTTCATAAGATGCCTTGGAAGCTGGCATTGTATCATTTCGTAACAAAAAGAAATGTACTGGCACTTTGTATATGTATACGTGTCTAAGGCTTAAGCAATTGGGCCACAACTCATCCCTTGGACGAAATATTAATATTCGGCAGCCCCCTATAGATGTAAATCCATTAGCTGCTTGCACTGCCTTCTTGAGTATATTTATTCCGGCAGTGGGTGATGGGCAGGTGGTATTGGACATTAACTCAGCAAGAGGCAAATCATCCGTAGGCCCCATTTGAGACACTGGGAATCGTTTTGGGAAGGTTTACATCAGATAACCTTATAATACATTAATCCATAACCTTGCTAATGGCATATTTACCTGCACACATACATATATGGGTGCCTACGTGTTGGTATATTTGTTTTATATTCACTTGATTGATTTGTAATGTACTTACCATGCGTGCATGCTGTGGACACTCTTAATTGGGAGGTTAACGAGAATTATATATTTTGTGTATGTCATTATGTTTGTGTGTTAACTTTCTGTGTGTGTCCTCAATAAATAAATAAAAACCTTATCCAGTGCAATAAATATCCTTTTATAACTTTACAAAAAGTTTATCATTTGGTCCAGTGGCGTACCTAGTCCAGGCCATCGATTGCAGTGTGAAAAGTACACATCTTTCATAAATATCATCTGGGAAAGGATTTTTTTAAATAATTAAAACACTTTTGCTTATTTAAACTAATGTATTTGAAAATAAAACTACTCTACGAAACATTGCAAACACATTTGTAGCACATGCGTAGGGTTGCCAGATGGACACCAGGACACGAGGCGTAGAACCGGTGACAGTCCCGGTAAACTGGAACGTCTGGCAACCTTATTCATGTGACAATTTTTGAGACTACTACAAAAAACATTCTTATCTTAAAATATCACTAAATTATTATGACTACATAGTACTAATATTTATAATTCATGACTAATTTTATGTATTTTTATCAAATTCTTAGAGATCACAGCAAAACTATTCAAAGTACCATTTTTAATTTTAAATAAAAATTATTCAACACGAGAGTACAATTTTTCTTACAGCGAGACACATAGAAAAAAGTTATTTGTTTTAGCAAAAGCAACTCTAAATCTTTTAAACAATGTTACAAACATTCCATAACATATCGTTGCTGCAAAAGTGAGCAGACACAAGCCACACACGAGATTTTAAAAATTATGTTTTTGTAAGTTGTAAATGTACAAAAACCCCTCTTCACAATTATTGAAAAAAAAACAATTTGGAGCTAATGAATCTCTAAAATCTCTTCACTAATATATTCTCTGTGGTTTGCCCAACAAAACTGCATACTACTTATCTCATTTTCTCTAAATATGTGGCTCGAATCTGTTCACGGTAACATTATTGAAAATTTCGGCAAACATAAGATGGCAGTGCTAAAATTTATGCAACTATGAGACGATAAGAAGAAAAACTAATTTAATAAGAATCGTCGTAAAAGATGCTTCATTTCTAATCTTTCATATTCAAAACTACATCTTAAAGATCTGGAAAACATTGCACATAACATAGAGTGAAAAATACATGAAAAGTCTGCATACAAATACAAACCCAAAGAAAATACTGTTAATTAATAATTTGAGCACAGTTGGTTGGAGCGCCAGTCTCCTAAGCGGGAGGTCCCTGATTCGAATCCAGGCACCTACAATGTATTGTACACTTCACAAAACAAAGCTTACTGTGAAGTGTACAAGAAAGTATATGGGTTCATGTATGCAAGCTCAGATCCTTTTTATAAATTAATTGTGAATAGGTTTGACAATTCCCTCCGCCTCAATACGAGTTGGATACAGAGATTACCATTACGTATGATTTGTGTGTGACTGTTTGATGACTATTACCGACAGAAGATGTTGTCTAATACTCTGGAGGCACTTCTGTGTGTATTCTTATTGCGTGCATACCGTCGACGTAGAATCTCACCGATTCGTTCACCATCCTGTGTTGTTCTACAAACGACTTTCCTTCAAATTCATAAGCCTCGATGGAAATCTGAAATATTACATAAAAATACATTACTTTGAGATAACGTGGAGTCAATACCTATCCTTGATTGTCTCCAAGTCCTGGAATTTGTAATATGTCTAAAATTAGAGGAGACTGCTCTAGTCACCATATGGGCAGAGTGGGGGGAGTACAATAGACCTCATAGGTCGCAGAATACATTTTATTGCACCGAAATCAATAAATCTGCCTTCCCCGTCTGTTACCACCCTCTCGAGGTAGACAGAGAGAACACACTGCCCTATCTTTACACACACACTCCTTGCTTACACCACATTCATAGTCTCCAATTCCTTTCAATTAAAATGCATCCATCCTCAAGGATCTGGTTGACACAGTCAATCTTGAACAGCTATGCTTCCTCACACCTCTTGCTTCACTCATACATATCTTTTTGGTTATCCTTTCATCGTTCATCTTCTCGAGGCCAAACCATCTAAGTTTATTAACTTTCATTCTAGTCACAACACCCGTCCTTTGTGAACAAATGTCAGAGTCCCACATTGCTAGATTTTTAACATGTTTCCGTACTATGTTCATTTGATGTACAACTATGTTCACTTGAAGCCAGACGCTCCGATTTTAGACGGACCAAAAAGGTTCTCGAATGGCAGCCTAAAAAGGAGCGTAGGAAGACCTCGGGCAAGTTTGACGATGTGAGGCGAATCGCAGGAAGCAAGTGGGAGGAAGGTAAGGGATCTGTGGAAAGTCTAAGGAGAGGTATATCTCCAGCATTGTAATTAAAATGGCCGAGAAAGAAGAAGAAGAAAGTTACAAATAAATAAATAAAAAATAAACTCACTTTAAACATGGCTCCACAACCTCCTGACTCATCCGTTACGTTAATATAGGTGGCCTTGGGGAAACTCTTCTTCAGGGCAATGTACACCTGCTCCTCAGTCGGGGGAGGGGGCGGGGCCTTAGGCTCCTTGGGACCTTCGTCATCTTCTGTTGATATCAATCTGACTGCATTAGCCTGAATCTACATACAAAATAAAATAAATCTTTATTGACCAAAAAATGTTAAGACTCATAAAACAAGTCAATAGAAGTGTAATGTGAAATAACAAACATCGTGAGGTACAATTGGAGCTTTTCCTCTCTGGCTACCCCGCAAGAGATGCGGTGTAAAGGGACAGATAGAAACATATTACAAATTCTTTCACAAGCATGAGAACAGACATATTAGAACTAGATAATTCTCCAATCTATAGGCACACTCCTTTCAATTTGTCTTATGAAGAAACCTACTCAATAAGCAGCAAAGGACAAATCCTGAAAATAAATTTCTTATGTAAATCGTTCCACAATTTGATTAATACATTCCCAAAACAGCAAAAAATCAGCAGAGCAAAAACATTTCTGTTTTATGTAGAAAAACATTTATAATTTCTCTTAATTATTTTTGTATGATTGTTATTACCTACTTGCATGTAAAATTAATACCTACCTCACCACATACAAAAAAAAAATATATTGTATGTCGCTTTCCAACCCTATTTTAGATTAAATTATTCATACACAATGCAATAATATAAACAATTGGAAAATAGTTGTTGGCGGCTAACAAATATTGTGCAACGCAAACCGCATAATACCTCGGTACAAAGAATAAATAATTATTGAGATACAAAGGATTGTGCGCGCGGTGTCAGTAGGTATAGTCGCGCGTCGTAATAATATATTTTTTTACTTACAAAAGGGTTTCT
Source organism: Ceraclea dissimilis (assembly GCA_963576895.1). Lineage (NCBI taxonomy): Eukaryota > Metazoa > Arthropoda > Insecta > Trichoptera > Leptoceridae > Ceraclea > Ceraclea dissimilis. Next base: position 999,714 of record OY756372.1, read on the forward strand.
AGTGGTGACGGAAGTTAAAATTCTTCTTAACATTGTGTGTGCTATTATCTAAATAATTCAGATCACTTTTTTTCGTCGTTTTTCGGACCGCCTTCGACGAATTTCAGTTTATTATAACCTCAAATTGCAAGGTAAGTGACATTTGACAATAATATTTGACATTTCATTTCCCGCTACGGTTGTGCAACATCATATTAAATTTGCTTTATCATTCATACGGTTAAGCCCTCATATACGAAAACAGGGAATATCAAACTTTCGTGACTTTATAAATCTTACCAGGGTCATTTCGTGTTCCACCACATAGATATTGCTTTACAAAATCTAGACGATTAAATTTCCTGCAAGTTGATGACCTCTTGTCAACCTAGCAATGAAAGTTTCGACATTTTCCCACTTGGAAATGACGGCATCATTACATTAAATCTTGTTTTATTAATTTATAGTCACACGATATGAATATTAATGAACTTTAGCTTAATATCTACAACATAATGTCTCTATAAGATTATAACTACACATTATCAATGAGTATTGGATAGTAAATTAATATTTTTTTAAGAATTAATTAGTGATGACCAAAAGTTGATCAAACTGATTCCTTCCAAAACCAACAACACGGATATTTTTCGCTTGATGTGTATATAAAATTGTAAAAAGGTTAAGACTGTGAATTGAATAAGTACGAAGGCTCTGGGGGGGCGGAGTTATCATATTTAATATTATTTATGTATCTGCTACTACTACTTAACTGTTCGAATGATTTTTCCCTAAGTGGCCAACAGACCACGGCCTCCAAGCCCGGAATGATTCTTGTAAATCTGAATATTTATTAGAAATATTCCGTAGGTATACGATTTAGTAGGTACAATTAATTGCGTTGTATTATTATTTGAATGTTGCAAGTTGCAATGGAAAATTTTAAAACCAAAATTCCGATAATTGTATTTAGTAGATATACGCATAATATTATGTACTTATATATTCTGTATTCTGTAATAATATAGATATGAAATCAGCCGAGTTTGATCTTTTTTAGCGATATAGGTACAAAAAGCATGCTTGTACTTTTATCTTTAACAAAATAATTGTGTATCTTTTTAGTTTAATGATAATAATATTATTAAATTTAATTCCATGCCAAGGTCACCCAAAGTGATATCTCATTATTATCTAATAAGTCATTATTATTCCTTTAATAATATGTCTTATCAATCACTCTTTTTATTATTAAACAACGACGTAAAAGAGTTTCACCTTCAGGTGACAAAATGTGTTTCATAATTCGAACTATATAATTTTTTACGTCGTTTTATAAAATTATTATTACGTGTACACAGTAAATGATATGCGCATTGCGCAATACAAAATATAACACACTGTATTACTACTATTTATTTTTATTTATTCCTTATGTGAACAATTAGTACATATATATATAAGTACATGGGCAAAAATGGACAGAGTACAGATTATAAAGCATTGTTCACTAGGGCGAACGTATTTACGTATTATAAAAAACGTTTGACTCTTAGGCTGGCCACAAACGTCCCGAAGTTCAGTTCCGGAATCGACCGTTTTGCAAAAAGGTTCCGATCAAAACCTCTCTCTGAATTCAGCGTCACCCCGATTTTAAATTCAGAAAGAGGTTTTGGTCGGAACCTTTTTGCAAAACGGTCGATTCCGGAACTGAACTTCGGGACGTTTGTGGCCAGTATGAAATATATTCCACGCCTTTTCCACGCATTACATCCTTACAATAACACATTATTTCTCTAATTATACCTACATCTACCAAACCAACCTAGGTATTAGGTATTATGTACATATCTCTATATTTTTCTCAATCCAAACTCAATATAATTTTTTGCAATGTATTTTGCACTAATCTAAGTTTGCACTCATTTTGCACTATTATTGGCTTGAAATCAACAGAACAGAATAGGTAACAGTTGTCTCTCTAGCTGCATGTTTTGTTTTTGTTATTATATTATTATTATTACTATTTTGTTTTTGAGTTGTGTGTGTTTGGGAGCTATTTTTTGTTTCTCAGTTTCTTGAACTTTCGTCGCTCTATCTGCGTTGTGTTGGCAGTGTATTGAAATTGGTATACAACACAGGTATGTAGAGAAATTCGTGATTCATGTAACAGTACTTCATGTATCAATGTCTATCTACCTGTAATCTGTATACAAAATGCGACTCTATTATATTCATTCACAGCATTCAGCTGTTATGTATACGTATGTATTATTGTTCGAAATTCGAATTGTTTTGTTTGACGGAGAAATCAGCATAAAATGAATATTGATTTGTGCAACAAAGTGACAAACTCCACTACATCCACTAAATCATATTCATTTTGCTGATGTGGTGTGTTTGTGTTGGTGCCTTTCTCGTCTAATAGATTTCTAGAACAACCTCCACGCTCCGCAATGTGTAAATATTAATTGTAATATGTATATTTAATCACGTATGTATGTATTAGTTTTGTCTCGTGTAACCGTATTATTGTTATTGTTGCATGTTTTGTGTACTTTTCCAATTCTCTCTCCCCGCTTCTCTCTTCGCATTCTGTAGCATTATCTCTGCCTCACAATAATACAATCGAGGCTAGCAGAGTACAGTACAGAGTAATAATATTTTCATAGTCTCATTCTCGTATCAGTTTGATGACGGAAACAGTACATACTACATACATAAGCACATAGTATTGTTTTCTCAGTAAGTTTGTTTACGAGTTCGTGTTGTGTTTGTATACACGGCCGTTGCGCCTGCGCACTCATACCAAAACATCATAAGCCGGTCTGCTGCCATTCAGCCAGTATACGTATATAGGTACATTATATAAATAGATAATATATATAATATACGCTACATAGCTGTCCCGTCCCCGCACAGCGCGCAGCTCTCCCCGTCAGTCCGTCTCGAGCCGAGGTTGTGGAGGCAGCGTGCGTGTTATAATACAATTTTCTCGCGCTACAATATTTAAATTAATCATTTGTGATGCCTAGCAAGCAAGATCAGTGTTTGGTGGCCAATAGTGAGTTGCAAACGGATTATTTAGCTCGTGATGTGGAAGAATTAGTGTCTGAAATTAAGGAAAATTTACGTCTCAAGGCCAAACCTCAGCGAACGCAAGCGCGGAGGCCTTCTCCTTATAATAAATCCGATCGGACGGCCCGGAAGGAACCCCCACCTCCCCCCGCTATAGAAGACCCCTATGAGATGCTCCAACATCTGCTGGAATCCAACTCCTTAGTGGCAGAAGCCGTCAGACGACTCCAGGAAGGACTCAGTCCCAAGCAGAGGTTCTTCTATGATGATGAAGACGAGTTTCCCCTTCTCAACTGTCCGCTAGGTGTTTAGATCATAGATCTAGATCTTTCCTACGTACTACCAAAACTACTACTTTATCCGCATTGTTATAATTATTAATATGATCTCCTGGACCGCTTTATTTATATTCCTTTCCGCCAGGGCGAAGTTCTAAGTTAATGTGAAAGTGTTGTGAAATTGCTTTGCGGTCAGGTGATCGTACTGTGTGTATTCTACGAGCTACTCTGTGTTTGTATACATCAACCTGTGGAAGAAGGACGGAAATATCCGTCGTGTATACGATAAATCAAGGGAGCGAGCGAGACAACAGCATGGATCGTGAGACATTGGATTTTTATGATTGTAATGTAATAATAGGAGGCGAACAAAATGGCGGCGTGATATTTCTATTTATACCTGAGTATGTAGTTAAATCAATAATAAAAAATACACACTATGTGTTACAGGAAATATAATTATTATCGTATTGTAATGTTATTATTAAAATATGACTCCGTCGGTCCATTACTTTAAATCTCACGTATGTATTATTGTATTCACCGACAGAGTTCAAAACAGTGATTTTGTAAATAATCAATTCTTTAGTCAAACTATTGCTAATTATTTTTAGTTTGTATGCTTAGAATAATAATTAAGTAATATTATTTTTCATTAACATCGGTTTATTTATCAATAATTAATGTAATTAATCCGCACAGATGGAAACATACGTTGTTACGCTTATAACTTTTAGTATTTTCGTTTTTAGAGAGTTTCTTCGATTTTAGTTTGTAGGTGAATCGAATCGGAATGCATGATGCAATATTTATTTAGTTATGATTTATTTTGTAAACACGGGAGGCGCTGAGGTCTGAAACAAGTGAACGTGACACGCGTTACCCCCCACTCCCCCCCTTTGCTTACACGTCGCATAATCATATAGCAGCAAAGTCCGTGGGCAAAACAAAACATGACTCAGACATTTTGTTAGATAATAATATACTAGAAACTAGAGTAATAATAGTAGATATTATAATATTGAATGTTCCTATACTTGCATCATAATATCTTCTGTATGAAAAGAATGAATATGTATTTGTTGTCGTGTCACCACGTTCTATAATTAATTTGAATTATATGCTAAGGTATGCGATTAAAAAAACTACTAATACCTATTCCCATATAACGCAACCCAGTTGGTTACTTTACCCGTCTTGCACACATTGAAATCAATTATTAAAATTATTATACAATGGTTAAAAACATTAAAGTATTTCTCGTATATCTACAAGGTGTAATACAAGGACCCTTCTCATTTTCTTGCGACGACATAAGGTTAATATTGGTACGCGACACGCGACAGGTGTGTTTTTCACCTTTTGTTTATAAAAAGCGTGTACCTATACTTAATACCATCTTGATTAAATTTTAAAGAGTATTAATATCCATGCCCACCTTTTAAATGTTTTATAAGGTTATCTACATTTTGAACGGGACACACACTTTGATATTCTTTTGCATTTATTAGTTTTTTAACCCATAGAATATCGATGTCGTGTTGTTCTTTTTTTGAATATTATTCTCATTGGCTTGTACGCATATTTTAAAATTCTATCGGCTAATAATTGGATTATTAAAAAAACGTTGAATCCCTACGAATTTTCACGTTTAAAGCATGTTTTATTTTGTAACGCAGTAATTTGGATAAATCAAATAAGGGAATTCGGCATTGGGCATTGTTAATGCACCATTATATATTGTTTTCATTGTTTTATAAGCCATTCATTTTTAGTGTAGGTTGCTGGCTGCACAGCATTCAAATTTGACCCAGAAACGGCGCCTTCGCATTAATAGGGTGACTAGCTTTTAAAAGCGTTTTATGTAATTAATTTTATCATTGAAAAATACTGTTTTTTCAAAACCTCCAAATTTAAACCAAATACGTATACTACTATTTTTAAATTATTATTGTTTTACTATCTAAAAATTTGAATTGAACATTTTTCTTTTTTCGAAAACTTTGTTTTTTCTTTTGTTTTGTTGTTTAGTTGAAAACTTTTGTTTTACTTTTGCTATCTTTTGTTATTTTTATTCATTGTTTTTAAAGTTAGGTTCTCATAGAGCGGATGTTTGTCATACCAACACTTGACACATTTTTATTACTTTGTTGACTACCTATGCATTTTATTGGCTAAACGCTAAATGAGATACCCGCTTGTTTACGTCATTTGTCATTTTTAATACATATTATTGATAAGACCCACATTTTTCTAGGTATTATTTGTTTCTAAGAATGTAATTTGTATAAAACTATTCCATGTTTTGGATATGGGGTGTATTTTTAATCGATAATAATGATCTTACTCAAATAATTACACGTGTTTACTGTTTATTCTAGTTATAAGTAGAATAAATTCGTCATATTATATTATTTAATATGTAGTTAAATAAATTCGTATTCAACTTTAATGCTGTATTAAAAACTTCATAAATAAATTCAAAATAATCATGTTTTAGACCGAATCACTGCAACATTTATGAACAATACATTGGTGAATTTATTTAATTTAAATATGTACCAACCTGGTAAATGATTTTTTGATATGATTTAGTAGGTGTAAAGTTTTAAGATTTAAGTGCAAGAGCACGCAATGAAATCCTACTACAAAATTTAAATTTTATTTATTTAGTCACACTGATTGTCCAATTGGTCAAAAGGTCGTGTTGCAAACCTTAAAAAAATCTGAAGGTCTATGATTATTATGTGACAAAAAAATTGTGTTCAGGTGTGGATGTGTGTGTAGATATTTGGTGTGGTGGAATTTTTATTTTCATTATTATTAGTTAATAATATAACACTTTTTTATTACAATAATTATTCTAGGTAAGTATGAGCCGTGGTGAGCATAGTAAATTACTGCTAATATTATACCACTTTGTAAAAAAAATCACAGTTTGCACCATGCATTGTTTTCGTGTGCTGAGAATGCAACACTCTTTTTATTATGATTTAATTGAAAATTATTGTTTTTTTTAAAGCAGTATACAAATAAATACTTTATATTCTTGTTCAATGAAGCTTAGTCGAGTTATAAAAGCATATTTAATACCTAATTAAAATGTATACTTTTCCAAAGATATTGAATATTTTTATGTATGAAAGTTGATAAAATTTAAATGTGTGTTTTTTCTTGAATAATAAAAATAAATAATGTAATTTTTGACGCTTGGTCACCCTAGATTAAATTGTGTTTACGAACATGTAGAACAATTTTATTGTTTCAAATTTTAGTTCTTTTTCTCTGTAGTAAAGACGTTGTTCCATATTTGAAATGAGTTTGAATCATGGCTCAGTTTCTCAATTTAAGCTCGGCTTTGATTTAAATGTCAAATCGAATTTAACCCCCGTTTAGGATGGAATTGTAAAGATTCGTTCACAGATCAGTGATTCGATTGCTTGTTTTCTTTTTAATCTGCATGAAGATGTATATTTTCGATGTTATAAACAATTTTAGATAATTTAAATTAGTTTTGTTGGCGTCCATATACGAAGTTAAGTTGTAAGAAGGCTAGAAATGATTATTTTTATGTATACTTAAACGTTAATTCATATTATTGTTTGGCGCCTGAGTTATCATATGTTCAAATAATGACTGTTCTATTTCATAGATTAACTGAAGACATAATATTTGATCTATACACTGCTGAATAAATACTTTGTTCAGACATTTGAATATTTTAACCCAGTTTTCTATACTTAGTTTAAGTGAACTTCCGGATTCGTGTCTCAATTTTGACGTTATGTTATAAATTCTGCACTTGTTTGGAAGAATACTGAAACACGTCAGAAATAATGGGTTTTGAGTTGTTGTAATTTAGTCCAAGAGCCCGCTGCTTAATTTATGACGTATCTGTTTTTTGATCGAAATGTGGTATAAATGATAGCTTACCAATAGGGTATTACATCGCACTAGGGTTGCCTATCAAAATCCTGCCGCAACCCCCCCTGCCCCCCCCGAAAAGGTCCCTCTTCGCGGTTTTTCGCATTTTATAGGAATATGGTAAGAGATAGAAGAAAGTAGTCAATGACAAAAATAATTCTTGCTAAATTCTCTACAAAAAATGTTATGTCAATTTTTTCGTAGAACTAGCAGTTTACCCGCAATGGCCGGTCCAAAACCGAAATTCATTTAAAATACAAAAAAAATGTATTTAAACTAAATTGGTTGAAAATTGATAAGAGCTAAAGGAAAATAGTCAGAGAACGAATTAATTACCATAGTCTTAGCTACAAAACGAGCTATAACTTATGTTCATACAACTAATAATTTCGGAGTTATTACAATAAAACTCAGTGACGAAAATTCTTAAAATTTAGTTTTTCATAAAATAACCAGTGATATAGCGCCGCAGGCCAAATTTTTTTTCCACAAAATGTTAGTAATAATGGGTGGAAGAATGTGAAAGAAAAAAAATCAAACTTTTTTTTTTATTTTTTCAAAAAATATCCTGTTTTTTGACCGGCCATTACGGGTAAACTACTAGTCCTATGAAAAAATTGACTAAATATTTTTTGTAGAGAATTTAGCAAGGATTATTTTTGTAATTGACTACTTTCTCCTATCTCTTACCATATTCCTACAAAATGCGAAAAACCGCGAAGAGGGACCTTTTCGGGGGGGGCAGGGGGGGTTGCGGCAGGATTTTGATAGGCAACCCTAGTGCGATGTAATACCCTATTGGTAAGCTATCGTTTATACCACATTTCGATCAAAAAACAGATACGTCATAAATTAAGCAGCGGGCTCTCGGACTAATTGTAAAATCCCGGCCTCACGCGAATATTGTTTGTAAAGATCAGTATTGATTCTTTTAACATTAAAAAACATATGTTTTGTGCACTGAGCGCATATTTTGTAACATATTTACATACATCGCGTTTAAAATCACATTTTGATCTTGAATTATTGGAATAAATAAGACACCTGAGTTTTTTTTCTCCAATATCATAACAAACTATGAAAAAACATTGTAATCGATTCGAAATACTGTTGAATTGCATGACAAATTATTACGTGCTTAACATGAATAATATGGATTAACCTTTAGACAAAAACCTAGTAACATTTATGAAATATTAAATATAAAAATGCCTGAAAATGGCGATAAAAATGGTGTATAAATAATATTACTAATGGCGTTGGGGATTGTGCATGTTTTAATGCAGTTGTGTCCACGTTTTTTCCTACGATTTAAAAAAAGTAGTTATTAATGTTTAATGTATTATGTATTATTATTATTATGTATAATAATTTTTAATAGGTGTACTTTAACAAAAATGATCTATGATGATAAATTGTAAACAAATTATAATTTAAAAAAGTGATATAAATATAATAGGAGAAAAGAAAAAAGGATTTCCGATTTTTACTTTAATATAAAAATTCCCCTCACTTAAAAAAACATTCGAAAAGATAATCTGATGATAGAATTGAACATTGTTTTCCTTATCTGCATCAAATAGTTGAGTAATCAATTAATCACGAAACAATTGAACCTCATCCGATTGTTTTGTTTCAATACTTTAAGCCGGAGATTAATTAACTTTGTTAAGCTGACGATTGAACTTAGCGCCATTCTAATTCTAATTTTGAAAGTCGCTTTATTGATGTGTTTTTGTATTATGCCAGAATTGTTGTTAATATGTGTCAAAACTTTTGCAGTTTATCTTTTCGAAAGTTTCACATCACTTTATTTTCAGATTATTTCATGTTTAAAAATACTGCACTTTAAGTGACAGCTGTCGATGATATACATAGATAAAATGTCATATCTAGATCAAGTTTCTTTTAAACTGAAGGACAGCCTTTGAAATATTTTTGGTCTACCTGTTCTCATTTAATTTAGCTACTGTGCTCCGAATTTTATGCAATGTATAAATCGTTCCTGAGGCATATTTCTCTGAATGTTTGTTTATTTCTGTACGAATTTAGGCGGCTTTGATTTTCGAGATGAGTTTAACGTGGAAACAAATACTAAGGTACAGTTAAACCCACTCGAATACTAAGGTCGCTTTTAACATGTATTGAAATACACAGACCTGGGACTATTTTTCAGAACTATTATTGGCTGATTGAAGTGCATTAACATTTTTCTTTTTGAAATTCAAATACTCCTGAGGCATTTTGGAAGATATTACTAGAGTCCAACTTTATTTGAGTCCCACTTAAGTTGAAGATTAATGTACGATTAACTCCCATGTTTCAAGTAATTGGTAAATTTGAAATAGGAAGCTCCTGTATCATTCATTTATTTTCACCTGAAGTCAGAGACAATTGTGGTTAAGGTTGTACTAGACGGCTCACTGCGGAACAGTTCACTCATCAGATCTAAAGGAGATGAACCGCTCTCTGGATTCGTCTTGGATCTGCGAATATTTCATCTTTCCTACTGAAGAAGTAATCATTCAACATTCATACTTTGATGAGATCGGCTGCCTAATTTGCAAACACTGGAAAAACAGCAGAAAAGACTGGAAGATTTCTCATGTTTACATTTAGGTACTTAATTATTTCATGTTTTTGATAATTCAGTCATCTGGTCTTTAGGTAATCTATGCTTCTATCATGTGTCGAATCCTTTGATCAAGCAACTATTATTTAAGAACACTATACCCTTATTATACAATTATCATTTCAATTGCTTCATTCATTTTCACCCCTTATCTACAGATGGTAATTAATGTAGGTACCTATTGTATCGTGAAGGGGACATATTCCATGTTTGAAAAGACTGGGTGAATGAGCCGGTAGGTAGGGGCATACTTTGGTACATTTGTGTTCTATTTTTGTATTGATCTGTGAGATGACTAACATACTTAAATACTTACTAAGTAGGTACTAGGTACTCTATGGAGCCCTTATCTGTTTTTCAATATACTTAAAATCTTGTATCTGTAGATAGGTAATAGGTAGGTATATACATCTGCAATCTCCTGGATACATATTCTATGATGTAGGTTCATTTAGGCAAGGGCGTTGCCACCATTGAACCCATGGTGAAGATTATAATTTCTTTACAGAGGGACATAAAGAAATTTGCGCCGCGGGTATTATTTTGGGTCTCATGAACCTAAAGAGATCATAATGTAAATCTAGTTTATTTCTAAGACAAAGAACCAATAGGTTGAATATCTATAGATTCAAGTAACGCCGCATGCATTCTTTTTATAAAACGATAATTGTGATGCGTAGATTTTCATATTTAGAATTATTATGTCATAGAACGGTGTTTTTTTTCTTGTGTTTTATATTGATCGACGAACAGGTGAATGATTCGGCTTCCGACAACAAACGATCAAATTTTGAAGCCACGAAGTAGGACTTGTGTATTATAATTGTGATTTCTGAATCATTTTGATCCAATCAAAACTTTACAATAACAATAAAAAAAAGTTTTTTGAGTCACGCTCAAGATAAGTCATAGAGGTATGTATGATAAGTCATAATACCTACTGTATGAGAATGAATGAGCGATTCTGGGGGCAAATGAATGAGTTGTATCTTACTAAAGACGTGGCGAGACGGATGGGCGAGACTGGTAAGACAGAGACAGTTGCATACTTTCCCATAGTTAGATAGAGAGGAGGATATAATAATTAAAATTACTATGGTAGGTGCATAGACAAAATAATAGTTTGTATCTACACGTAGGTTGTACAATGTACATTACTGTATATTTCCGTAGGTCACCCACCCGTTATTCTGGTTTGTAATGTTGTAGTTTAGGTATTAAATTATGTTAATTATTGTTGGACACGTAATTGGTTGTAATTTGTAATAAGTATGAGTGGATAGTAAAGGAAAAAGCAAGGACATGAGTGAAAGATTATAAGACGATTAGATTATAAGAGGACATAGAGTTATACCCTGTGGGATACCCGAATTTCTAGAATTTTCCCCACTTTTTTTATTTTATATATTGAGTGTCCTGTAAAAAGTGTTCCTAAAACTTAGATACATAAGACAATGAGGTTCGTCCCCCCATTCTGAATGTCATAAAAATATTCATGTGAAAATGAAGACTACTCAACTAACCTACTACTACTAAGACTTAAAAAATGGTTAAATTACAATATGTTTTAGTGACTATTGGTCAGAAATTAGGTTTTTGTAAATTATCTTCGATCCATTTTTTATACAATAAGCCAAAATCGATTTTGTCTCTTACGTTATTCTTATTTTGCCCTTACACTCTCATACAAATTTTGAGAAAAATTAAGCGATTATAAAGGGTGGACCAAAAGTCTTTGCACTTTTGAAATGGCCATAAAAATAAAAATACAGTTTGTATTTAAAAAATAATTTATTGATAAGAACAACAATAGCTGGGAAATTCATTTACTAAACACCGTATCATCAAGATGTCCTCCATCTTGCTGCTGGCCCTCCTCATATCAGAGCCCTAATTTTTATTAAACTTTTCTATACAAAGCATAGGTTTGTTTCGATAATTTCAAAACCAGATTTCCTCTTGAATATTTGATTTCAGTTGGATTATTATAGCTAGTTTATTTACGTAGACCCTATTTTTTAAATAAGCCCATAAAAAAAAATTGCTGGGGTTGGGTCCAACTGTGGGAAGGCCATGGAATATCTCCTCTCCGCGAGATTATTTTGTTCTGGAACTTCTCTCACACTACTCTATAGATATATTCCATGACTTCTCAGCAGCCCGGATCTAATCCCACCTGTTTTTTTATGATGTTATTTCAAAAGTCAGGTCTACGTGAATCAATCAGTGACAATACATCAACCAAAATTGAATATTCGAGAGGAAATTGTCAATACTTCACGCTTAGGGCCGATTTTTTTAGAAAAAAATCATACCCAGATTTGAGGAACGTCAGCGGCAAGATGGCGGACATCTTGATGATATTGTGTTTAGAAAAAGAATTTCCGGTTTATTGTTGTTCTTCTTAGCAAAAAAAAAAATTAAATACCAACTGTAATTTTATTTTTAGGGCCATTTCAAAAGTGCAAGGACTAATGGTCCACCCGTAGAACGATTTTTACCCAGATCATATCACCAGTCTATTTATTACATAAGGTCAGATTGCCTGCATTACATAACAAAATATAAAGTACCTATCTAGTAGGCACTACTATGAATGTACATGAATTATCTATGCATCTAGAGGTCTTTATGTATCTACATTATTAGCCTAGCCATCCACAATACCTATATTCTACCTATTATAGTATAGTGCAATATAATAGTAGGTTGGGCACCTATTGGTCATGTAAACAAATACGTCATTGAATTGGTAATGAATACCTACCTATTATGTAATTAACTGGTAGATTATACCTATTTATAATTTACCTGACATCAATACATATTATTCTACCTACTAATTCTGCGCTATCATATACGTATCTGACAATGTATAGTCTCCAGCGACAGGTGTTTATGTGTACATCTCTGTATCAGTAGATGATGCACCGCATGCAGATGTACCTACCCCAAATACAAACACATTCAGATTGAGTGGTGAACTTCTTAACTGAACCTTTGTGAAGTGTTATCAGGTATCTTGCAGATGTACCTATTCTTCATATACATCTTAGAAGATGCTCATTTACCGTAGACCGCTACCATCGTAGGTACCGAGTAAGATTGGTGCTTAGAAATTACTTGAGTCACCGCCACCTTGACATTTCTCTCTTTCTCTAGCCTAGTTTTTCATTTTTTTAACAACTTGTTCCAAATGATCACGCAAAGAGAAGAGAGTTGAGGGTGTTTTTTATACTCGGAGTATACATAATTCACTGGTTACCCCACTACTGATGTTATAGGTGAATCTTGGGAAATAAAAAATATAAAAAATAAATAGTAATCGCAGTACATAGTAGTAATTTTCTACAGAACATAAAAAAAGAAATTGCATTACTCATCTACCAATATGCAACATTGTTGAGATAAGAACATAAAACATGCATTTTATTTATGAAATTCATGATGCATGTTTTGTGTTTGCATATTGGTTCATGCGATCTTATAAAAAGGCCTGATCAGTAATCTATCTTATCTTATAACGGTGACCGTGGCATCAAAACATAATACATACTGTAGTAATTTAACGTAGGTATGTATGCATATAATTACACTTGTTTATTTACGTCTAATTATTGTAATTTACTTGCATGCTAGGTATAGAGGTATGCATGAATACATCAAATCTAGCACATTAAGTTTACTGTTGGATCAGGTGGTTATAGAGCGTGACATTTCAATTGATGGATCCAAGTTCGAATCTTTGTGTCCAAAAGGTATTCTAGATGGATTTATTGAAGTATTTTTGACCGATGCATCCGAATCCCCAAATAATTTGGACATAATTTTGAAATTAGTAAATAGCGCTGCAGGCGTTATTTTTGTGAGACTGAATGAAAAAGGTCGTGTTGTGATATAGATCTGGTTTATATACTTAACACGTTACACTTTTATAATGAAAAACATCTGGGCTTGCATACACAAACCCAAATACTTTCCTGCACGCCTTGCACTAGGCTAAAAGCCTGTAATGCAAAGTGTTGTTCATAAATATCTATTAATTTTTCTAGGGCCCATGCCAAAGCTCTTGTCATTATGAATTTTAGAGCTTCGAAAGAGTTTTGTTAGTAGTATAGCAAAGTTTGAGGTAAAATTAATACCTACGAGTATACCTATAACATAACGCAAGGTTTTGGAATCGTTCAGAATTTCATTTTTGAAAGCACGTGAAGTTGTAAATCGATAATAAAAATATTTCACGATTGCTTTTACTTTTCAAGGTAAATTAAATTGACTTTTCAATCCAATTTATAAACAGTGTTTTATTATACACACACGTATTATCTTATCAGACAATTGTTTAATATTTTATTACTCATGATATCAAATTTCGTGATATATGAAAGGCATGTTGTTAAATGTTAATTATTATTATCAAGGAACAAAATACTATAACTTTTCTATGTTATGCATTATGTAGGTAGGTATACCTTGATATTTAGAGACATTTTTTTTAACCTTTCATAAAACAGTTCATTTTGCCTTCTCTTAAGAAAGAGATGGTCTCAGTACGGTGTAGCTTGGGTTTTTGCCGCCCGGGGCGGAAGCCAAATCCGCCTTATTTTGGCATTGATATCAAACTTGATCTATATTTCCAGGAATTTTAAAGAACTTCAAAGCCGGAGTGCAGCGCCGCAGTCGATATTTTTATTTTGCCCAAAAAATGCCTCCCTTTAAAAAAAAGTACCGCCCGGGGTGGACCGCCTATATCCCCACGCTACGCTACTGGTCTCGGACTAATTGAGAACTGCATTTTTTTTTTGCTGGCAAGAATTACATTTCTATTGAAATTCTACAAGTTTAGTGATGTCACTATAGTTGTCAAAAAAACGGCTAGTAGTGCCCTCATCGAAAATCATTTTTTTTAACAGACGTGTGTATATTAGGCCCAAATTTAGACAGCTAAAATTTTGTTATAGATGTGGCATAAAAAACGTGGAAACAGCGCGACCAGCAATTTTTATTAATTTGCCGTTAAAAAAAGCGATAAACCCGGTTGCGCACTTGTATACCATGTAATGAATTAGGTAATTCATAAGCGCTTTAGGTCAAAATAACTTGTAGGTAGGTATGTCAAAACAGGTCATATATCAAATTCAGAAAGGGATGGAAATAAAATTATAGGAAGGTAGGGTAGGAAGGTGTTTACATAGCAACAGACTTGCCCTCCTTCAACCTAAAAACACACAGCCTTCAACCCAGACAGTTTCCTACCCTCGTCACCCCCAAACCCAAACCTTTTCCCGTCCGGGGAGGTTTGACTGGTTTGAGGGTCGAGTTGGGTTGGGTTGGGGAAAACAGACATATAACGCCAAAGCCCGCATCAGGTTATTTTTAGATCAGTCGATATAAATATGTTATACATTCCATTTTAATATGTAGCCAAAGTTACAGTAAGACATTCCTATTATCGGTGGAAAATTTCGTATTGTTTGCAAATATTTGAGTTTTTTACAATTTTTCTTGCAAAAAATTCAATTTCCTAGTACGAACCAAACAATTTAATTTTTAAATGAATCTGGGTTTATCGAAATAAACGCAAATACATCTTTGTACACTTCACATCATCATGAAAAGCTTGTGTCGTGAAGGGGAGTAGGTCGGCATCGGGGATCGAACCCGCGCCCACTGGATTAACAGACGAGCGCGTTACCAATCAGGCTACCGACCACCTCATATTTGAAATTTGATTTACATTAGTGATGGGCTGACTCAGGATTTGGCCGACTAGACGATTAGTCGGCACTCCAATGACCGATAAGTTGGCCGACTAAAGTAGTCGGCATATTTTTCCGGATAGTCGGCTTTTCCGACTTGTCGGTACATCTCTTATATTTATGAGTTATGAGTACACAACAGACAACGATCGTTTACACAAATGCTGGTCAAAATGATGTCATTCTGAAAACTATAAGAGTAACATTTGGTGCGTATAATCACTGTGGATTGTATTCAGGAAATTTTCCGCTGAAAAACTATTTTCAGATTTAAATGTTAATATGAGAACTTGTAAACTAAGTTGAAAGTAATATTCGTGGAATAATGTGGTCTGTTGAGACAATTATTCAGGTAATATCGATGTTTAAGACCGTCGGTACATTTTAAAGGTAAAATGAAGAAGTCCATTTTAAAGGTTAAATGAAAAACTAAATATTTAAATTAAAATCCACAAAAATGACTTTTTTTTTTTAAACGGCAATCCACCCGTCAACGAGTGACTTATAAACAAAAATGACTTTAGATTTTGCGACTAGTATTCGAGGATTTGCACCCTCATCATCAGGCGATTGTAAATAAGGTTTACTTATTCGCAATCGCCTGGTGATAAGGGTGCCAATCCTCGTATACTGGTCGCGAAATCTATAGCCATTTTTGTGGATTTTAATCTTTCATTTTTTTTATTTATTATTTGGTGGTCTATTATAATAAAGATACAGGCCTAAACCTATAATGTAGTTATCTCAGCAGATAAACAGCGAAAGACGGACTTTTCATCAGATGACTGATGGACAGCTGGCTTTAAATTGATATAGTATTCTCCAGTTCTAGTCCATCCATCCGCCGCGGCCGGTAATCGAAACCAGAACCTCTAACCCGAAACACCGGTATTCTACAGCTGTTCTATGTAGGCTAGCCATCGAGGCGACATGAAACGGAATGTACTACCGGCATCCATATGTGATTTTACTTATGTTTTGTCGCTTGGATGTAAAGTGATCACATTAAGCCAGCCGATGATCGAATGTTGTAAAAAGGTTTTTTTTTATTTTTGGGATAGTTTCGTTTTTAAAAATTGTACGATCATTCAGTAGATTTTAATGGATATTATTATTACGAAAAATATTTTTTCTTGCGACTTTCGGGAGAAAAGTAGCTACATATGTATCTTTCAGAAAAAAATTGTTTCAGTGAAAAAGATGTTTTTACACTTTTTTTAGGAATCTATACAAGATATAAAAAATCTTTTACCGTTATTTCCTAGATAAAAGTTCAATGTATCTACCCTATTTTTTTTCCAAAGTACATTTAGTAAGATTGTCGAGATCCAAGGTCTGAAAAGTTTTTTTATTTTTTTAATTTGGCGACCTGCCTCCGCTAAAAGAAAATGCTAAATTTATATTCCAGAAAACGTCTTTAGTTTAGTGTTACACGTGTTTGTATATTGTATATATATTGTATGTATATTGTATGTATATTGTATGTATAGTGGATACAGCCTTGAGGCTGAATGGGCAGTCATTGACTCACCTAATGTTTGTTTTCATTGTTTTATTATTACTACGTTATTTCATTTTACCTTCAGAAAAAACCTGAAAATTCGCTAATTACATATTTGCTTTTTAATGTAGGCATTAGATAGATGTATTAAACCACTACAAGACAGACATTATTTAAATGTATTCATGAAGGCATGGGCGTCGCCAGGGGGGCAGCTGCCCCACCCCCCCTAGAGATTGAATAGATATATATTTATTCATACTAAATAATAAAACCTCACAATAAAATACATTTCTACCACACATTTTTTCATCACATAATTTTTCTAAAATTATACTTAATGAAAATCCATCAGTTTCATAAAAAAATGCCTGCGGCGCTATTTTTTAATACTTTTTTTTATATAAAACATTTTTCATACACATTGTTGTGCAAAGTATTATGTACATTTTCAAATAAACAAACCACATTACGACCTTCTTCTGTTCTTCACTATGTCTCAGAAACAAATTTCACCTGTGGCGCCATTTACTTGTTTTTTATGCTGCATCAACTTTTTCATATATTTTTTAATTTTTGTTGCCCCCGCCTAGCTCCGAGGCTGGCGACGTCCATGTATGAAGGCATTAGACGTATTATGCTGGCGCTACATGTTCGACGAGTCTCAGCGTCTGTTCACGAGCACCAATCATTCACGGATGCTCAGTAAATTTGGAAAACCATCCACACGCTCCCGACCGCGCTTGTATATTATGGATAAGCGAGCATAACGGACGTCTGGATTGTGTCGGCTATAACTTTCAGCATAGCGTATCTTTATTGTAAAAATAAAATGAAAAGAAAACGAAAAAAACGGCGAAAGAGATGGTGGATGTTAAAAATTCATAGAAACCGTACCAGTTTAATATTTAATTATTATATTATTATAACTTCATTCATGTAATATGATTTTTATGTAGTTATTTATTTATTTATTTATTTAT
Organism: Ceraclea dissimilis; assembly: GCA_963576895.1. Lineage (NCBI taxonomy): Eukaryota > Metazoa > Arthropoda > Insecta > Trichoptera > Leptoceridae > Ceraclea > Ceraclea dissimilis. Next base: position 1,017,848 of record OY756372.1, read on the forward strand.
TTATTCATTCATAAACGGCCGAAGCCTTTAACAGAAATACAAAACGACAATCACTAACAACATATTCTACACAATCCACAAATAAAAATACAATACCAAAACTCTGGTTTTATCCATATAAAACTACCTAAATTTCCACAAATATAGGTTTAAAAAGAAATAATTTCGGAAATTAAATTAAATTAGTTTCATGTGTGTATTTAATATTTTTATTATTTTTTCGTTTTATAATTAAAATTCGATAATAATCATAAAATACCTTCTTACCTTTATATACCTATATTTTTTTACTTTTGTTCTGTTATTTTCTCTCTGCGTGTGTGATATGCATTGTGAAAATGCATTATGTAGGTACTTATACTTACATATATACTTCTTTTAGTTTCCTTGTTCTTTTACTATGAGGCTAATTGTATACTTTTAATCCAGTCAAATTATACTCAATGCAGTTTCTCGATGGAGAGTTGTGGGGTAGTCTGGATTTCTTTCATGCTATACGTTTTTTGGGGTGCTGAATGCCAACAAAATTTCTTGACGGAACGTGGCATTAATAATGGGAAAAATGGCGAAAATTTCCATATTCTGGCGAATTCTGCATATGAACTTGACAACTATCAACTTTTTGTAGGTTATCTTTTTAGCAGAATGAAAGTACATAAAATTTCCTACAAAGGCATATTAAATTTTTCTCTAAAATAAATGGGAACGGAGCTGTCAAAGTCCAAAAAACATATTTTTGGGTTGTTTTACTCGTACACTACGAGAATCGAAAATGCATTGAGAAAGTTCACCTTGTTTCATTCACAACCAAATTTAAACAATTATTCTTTAAATTTATGAGTCACACTCTACCTTGCTGGAATCAGTAAACATAACGAATGTTTTCAACAAAAAAAAAAAACATTTAAAAACACCGTGAAGTATTTAAGCTAGAAATGTTTAAATAACTTTATTTAAAATGTAGTGAATTGTTTAGGCTGAAAATGGTTACACCTTTTTTGTTTAAACATTTCACTACCTATATTTTTAAATAAAATTTACCCTGAAAACTCTCTTCATATTTACTGATAACAGTGAGGTAAAATGCAGCTATTTCTATTACAAAAATAATACGAGACGTCCGTCTTTCCCCTGCTAATGCACAAACGCTACTCAGTTCGCACGAACGTGTGGACGCTTCGCAAGTTTTTTGCCGCAAGCTTCATTTGATCTTTGAAATACCGTGAACACTCAGTCGAAGTGTTCACGTTCCTTCACGAGACAAGGCAAACGCCCATCCACACGCTCGGAGGTTGTGAACAGTCGTGGAAACTTGGCAAGCATGTAGCGCCAGCATCAAACCACTACATGACAGAAATCAGAATCTAGGTACTTAATATATTGATGTCTAAGTATGTTGGTGTGTCCTCCATATCACACGGCATTGAAATGAATTAGCATTCGGTATATATTTATTTTACGTATTTATTTTTTCTGCTTTGTGCCTCCTATACTGTAATTAGAAAATTATAGATATTATACATTTTTTAACCTTCTCAAAGACTGCACTTTTAGAGTAGGTAATGCTGTTCGCATCATCAATTTTTATTTATTTTATTTTATAGATCGGCGTTCCACTCATAGAAAACGAGTGATCTCTGTCATGGGCATCGCCAGCCTCAGGGCGAGGGGAGGGCAACAAAATTTTAAAAATTGATACAAGTAGCAAAAAAAATCGTAAAAAGCGCCGCACGCGAAATTTTTTTGTGAGACATAGTGAAGGAGGTAGTGATGTGGTTTGTTTATTTGAAATTATGTAGAATACTTTGCACAATATTATGTACGAAAAATGACAAAAAAGTTGTAAAAAATAGCGACGCAGGCAATTTTTTTAAGTATATGAAACTGAAGGTCTTCATATTAATTTTAGAAAATTTATTATATAATGAAAAAATGTGTGGTGGTTATGTGATTTTTTGTGTGGATTTATCATTTAGTATGAAAACATATATACCTATTCCAATCTATAGGGGGGGCAGCTGCCCCTGCTTGGCGACGCCCATGATCTCTGTATCACCTATTTCGAATATCTTTATTTAAAGTCCATATTACACGATTCACCTTTGCCAAAGAATTGCGCATCCATAAATGAAATAATCCAACGGCGAACCGTCTAAACACGGAAATGAACTTCACTGCGGAGGAATTCGTTGGGTGATCTGTTCATTTCTGTGTTTAGACGGTTTGCCATTGGATGATTTCACTTTTGCATGCGCAATTCTTTGGCAAAAGTGAATCGTGCAATATCAGTTTAAAAGTCCTATTCCTAGTGCCCAATCGAAAAAAAAAACATTTAGCAAATAAAGTGAATGAATATAGTTACCATGACTAAAAAATATTTGATTAAGTACTTCAATAATCAAAGTAGTTACCCCATCCAACTCGACAGACACTCGATTCATAATGTCTCCATAAATATTTTACTATGTCTCACTAGACATTCTTCGGTAAAATACGCGTTGCGATTGCGAGAATTTTCATCCGTACATCTTTTACGGGTTACCCCATCCTGACTGCGTGTCTGTGTGTGTGGGTGTACCTTCTAATTTTTTGTATCATATCAATAAATCTAGACTCAAAATAAACCCAAATACTTAGACACATTTTTGTAGACATTTACACCAAAATACCTTCTCATTTTTTTCCATATAAGCAGAAAAATGGATGGCTAATTAATTTGTGGGTCATGAAACGGTTAAGTACCTATCTAATTAAATAAATAAGTGTACCTACCTAGATAAAACAATTGAATTCTTATTATTTGCAATAATTATTCACGCCTAAATTACAATTCATTATTGTTATCTTTACTATGTAAATATTATTATCAATGATTGTGGTTTTGTTTTGGCTATGGTTTTTCAAGGGTTATCATGGTCTTTCTTGCATGTCCACTAGCGGATCCAGTTCCATGCTCCAGTGCCCCCTTTACAGACGATCGATGTTGCGGATACGGATGTGAAAAAAAATTGAAAATTTAAAAACTTAAGAATTAAAAAAAAAGAAATCGGATTGAGGGACTAATCAGAAAATGCTGTGTAGGTTGTAGGTGCATAAAAATCCATAGACTATTATATTAAGTACTATCTTAAGAAGTTTTAAATTGAATGAATTTTACGACTGTCTGTGATTTTTGGAATTCATTCAATGTGACCGGTTAGGTTATTAAAAAAACGTTGTTTCCCATCCGCAGCCGAGTGCAGTTATAAACTCTATTTAAAGTCCTTAAAAACAGCGTGAAAAACCCAACTAATGAACACTGAATACGTTCTAAAAGTGACAGACCTAATTTTTTGAGACATGAAGTTGACAAGTGCAAATGTGCCTTGCGTAAATGATTCCTATCTGTTGCGTTTTCTCAGTTGAGATAATACCTCCCGAACATACTCGTTCCTTATTTGGTCTCTCAGGGTTACTACTGACATAGTATGATTGAATAAATAAGTAAATACTATGGATTAAACAAGAGACAAAATGCAACAGTTTGAGAACATCAATAGTGCAAAAGGCGGGCTTATTACATACGTAATATCTTTAAACTAACCCATGATTCAGTCTTCTAGAAGTTTTATAAGATTTGACATAATTTCCTCATAGTTTTTGTATATTTCCCTCCTCATCTAATATTAGATACATACACCTATGTAACTAGATACACAAACATTACGTGTTTTAGTGTTTATGTCCTCAATTTCGCAACATTAGCACATCATTACATTAGGCATTACCTACTGATGCTAACTACATAATATGAAATATACAACATTACCTACATAATAATATTATGACCACTTCAAATAAGTTCTGTCAACAACAACTGCCACATCAGCTGACATTATTTTGAAATGCCTATTTAGGTCCACCAGTTTGTAAAGAGGAAGTGATAATATATGATGTTCTTTTTTAGGTTACCTGGAAAACTTATTCTCATTTCAGCGTTGAGAATATTTACCGCGTCAGATAGCTTTTGTAGATTTTCACGGTTCTTGTTAATTTCTTCTCCATTCTTGTCGGGTGTACCGTGTGTCAGTGGCGTATATAGGATTTCATTTCGGGGGGGGGGGCCGATCTAACATTTTACTATGGAGAGGGTGGAGGCAACAAAAATTAGAAGATAGACGTACAGTATAAAAATTATAATAGCGCCGCAGGCAAAATTTTTTCGTGAATTTGAGTGAAAAAGGTCGTGTTTTAGGTTGGTATTAATATTGTGTGCAGAAAACAAAAAGAAAAATAGCGCCGCAGGCGAATTTTTTTTTTGAATAATGGGTGAAGTGATGAACTTGAGAAACTTTCACGTTTTAAAATAACGGTTTTTAAAGAATTGTTCAACATTTCGGGGGGTGGGGGGGGGGTGGGCCGCCTCGGCCCCCCCCTTTATACGCCACTGCCGTGTGTAGATTGCCGATGTTGTCGAGATTTCGGCCTACTTGCTGAGGCCATCTTCAGGACTAATGTAGTTGTAATAATGACTACATCAGTCTTGAAGATGGCCTCAGCAAGAAAGCTCGACAACATCGACATTGCACACACGGTACACCCGAGAAGAATGAAGAAGATATTTATCACGTCGTTTCTCACAATGCAGACTAGCTCGCGAATAGAAATTGGATGTACATATATTCCCACATAAAATTAGGAATGCCACATTTATACAATCGAAAGAATACTAATATTGCCTCGTCGCTTCAGAATTTCCGCGAATTTCACAGGGCAATAACAATTGATATCTAGAACTTGAAATGGCTTGGACACGTGTAAGGAATAAATGATGACAGGTTGACAAAAAGAGTGTATGTAGGTATTATCTTCATGAGTAAAACATAAGGTATGTATTAGGTACCTAACGAGGCTGACAAAGAATAACCTAGTCTGACCACGTCGACTAGAGATGAGAGACTTTTCAGCGAGTCGATTGCTGCAAAAGTCAATTCGTATCAAAACCGTTGTAGAAAATTAGCCGATTGAGCAAACAGAATGGACGAACAAGGGCAGTGGGTAGCCGGGTTTCCACCTGCAATAAAACTCCGACACTTCTTGCAGAAGTTTTCTCGCAGGTGGAGACCCGGCCTTAGAAATGATGGTCATTATTATGTAGAGTCGGGACAATCTGGCGTCCTGCAAGTCCTCTCTGCTTAATACGGAAGGGGTACGACTTAAGATAATGGATTGAGGTAAGTAAATATAAATAGTTGATACGTATTAGGTATGATGATAACACGAATTAACGTCATACATTATTGACTTAACCAGCTAAGTCACATTTTTCCACACGTTGCTTCGACTTCCTATACCTGATACAATGTAAGCAGTATAAAGTCTATGTACATAAATATTATTGTTTATTTTAGCATTATTACACACATACGTGACTTTATAATCAAAGTTAGATATGAGACTCTAGAAGTAGAGAATGGAAAATTTCGTGATCTCGATAAAACGAATTTATTCACGAATTTCACGCTTTTTACGCGAATATTTCGTGTTTTGTGGGTTTTATGCAGATTTTTTTGACCTGCCATTGCGGAAAAAATGTACCTATTGAGCATTTTTTGTAGAGAATTTAGTAAGGATTATTTTTGTCATTTACCACTTTTTCACATCTCTTAACATATTCGGAAAAAAGGTACTTATCCGGGGCGGGCATCGAGGAGGACTGGCAAAGAATTTGATAGGCAACCCTATGACTATGTTTGACCCTATGTGCAAACTTTCAATTAAATCAACATTTCGACCAAAAAACAGGTAAGTTGGTCATATTTTTACCTGCCGGATCTCGGGCTATTAATACTTACTGCGTTATACCAACCTTTGACAACATAGCGTTATTGGAGATTTTCCTGTTGTTACAGAAATTAACATCACAAGTTATTCAGAATTCAAATGTGTCCATTATTTTTATTTGTTTTTTTCCTGTATCAAAAGTCCTGCAATAGTCAAGTGTTTGTAAAATTAGTTCGTGTCGCCGACATGTAGAAATATTGAATTAATCTTGGGAAATAGTTACTCTGCTAATTGCTCCACTCAATTGCTCTATATTGCCGGGAATTGCTTGATGTTTTCGTGACGCATTCTCTACCAGAATTGCCGGGAGTGGAGCAATTTAGTTACTCGTGTAAGCAAACCTTATGAGTTATGTTAGAACCGCGTACATGCCAGCTTCGGGTATTTTGAGATTTTTTATAGTAATGGGTATTTTAACCTTAGATTACCTAAGTTAGATACACAATACAATACATGACAATCATAAAAAGTCCGAATTTACATATGCAACCCGTTTCCAAACGCTCTATTTCTCGTATATGGGCGATACTAGATGTTTTCGCGATCTAGGTTTCAACTTAGTTTCATCTGTACTATGTCCATTGTTTTTATGTTTATATGTATTTCTTGTTCACTTAAAGATTAAATAAATAAATAAACTTATGCGCGGTTCTAGGATGACACTACAGTTAACGCCATCTGTGGAATTTTACACAACAGGGCATAGGACAGCATACATCTTAATCTTATCACGATAATTACGAGTAAATAGGTGTTTTAAATCTACGTTTGATTAAGAGAATTAGTCACAGGTAAATAACATAATAAATGTATACAATGAATTCTCAGAATCACCTGATCAAGTCACTTATATTTATTATTTGATTATAAATTCCATGTGTATGATGCAGGTGTTGGTGTGTGTTTATATTGTCGACGTAGTGGACATAATATTATTAAAGTATGGGGAAAAACTGATCAATATAAAACCAGTTATTGGTAATTTCTTGACATCTATGACGTCTTTAGCTGAAGATGTCGAAATGCCCGATGTCTCAAATCTTGAGGAATTTTATGTGAAAAAGTTTGCAAGACTTCCCTATCCTTGCAAACACTTCTTCCTGCTTCCACACTGCTTCCGTCACATTCATGCGAATTCATCATACACACCCTAAGTTTCATTTTACTCAAAATACGACCGTCCTTGAGAATATGGCCAACATGATCGAGCCAGGTCGAGCTACATTAAGGGTAAACCCACCTCCACCCCTGGATGTTTCAGGAGCTTTAGCTCCTATATCATCCAGTCTTTTAAGCAAAACATTTTTTCAGAGGAGGGCTCAAGGTTCGCCGGAAGGGCTCCCCTCAACAAACCCCTCCCGAAACTACTCTGAACACCCTTAATGTTCCTTGGAGGAGACTCTCACTGCAAGGATCCAGGTCGAGCTAGGTGAAAAATACTACTTTTTTATTAGATTCTTATAAGACAGCAAATTTCGTAGCTGCTATTGATGGAACATCGAGGTGGTCGGTAGCCTGGTTGGTAACGCGCTCGACTGTTAATCCGGCGGGCGCGGGTTCAATCCCCGACTTACTCCTCTTCACAACACAAGCTTTTAAGCTTTCTGCGAAGTGTACAAATATGTATTTGGATTTATTTCGACAAAGCCAGATTCAATTTAAAAAATATATATTTTTAGTTTTGTAAAATTACAAAATTATTGTGCGGCCCAATAAGGCAATCTCATTTTTAGAATCTGGCCCGGCTGCTGAAAAGGTTGGCTACCCTTGATCTATATTGATAATATATTAATTGGGGCAAAAAGTAATTGGGGCACTAGGTATATGATGTATTGTTTAAATATCATATAATATTATGAACTAATATGTTATGTAGTTTACCTGTTCGTTGAGAAATAAAAAAAAAAACATTTCAATTAAAAAAATACTCAGAATACCTAAAGTTGGCTTATACGCGTTTCTCACTTAGGACTGCAGTATACCTAACAATTTATTTATTTATCATTATTTTATTATCTATTTACTTTATCAAAACAATAATAATTACTTTATTTATTCACCACCACTACATCTCTTGTTTGGTTTCCGTTTAGGTATTTACCATACCATTTACCATACCATATACCATACCATATTATGTATACCACTGTGGTGTGGTTTACATCTGACTTACTGTGGCATGGCATCCTACAAAGATAACAACGTGCGTAGGTAAATAATGTTAATAAATGATAACATTGATAACACTTAAGGGCATTAGTCCAACTATGACGTCACGATCATTTCCTGCGGTGTTAAGGTTCAAAACCGCATAAAAAATCTATATCTATACCCTCGCACGCCGCGTCCGTTTTAGGGTAGGCAGAGAGGATAGAGCCCCAGACAGCCCTATCCTTACACACACTCCTAGCCTCCGTCACATGTTTTTGATGTTGTTTTTGAACACTCTTCTTCTGTACACAGCTCAGCACAAAGGCTAACTCTGTAACGTTGAGCTGTGTTATATTGTAACTAAATAAAATAAAATAAAATTTATGCAATATGTCATACACGCTCTCCGATTCCTTTTACCGAAAACGCGTCCATCCTCTTGGATCTGGTTGACATGATCGGACCAGTTCAGTCTCGGGCGGCCGCGTTTTCTCATCTCTCTTCGCTCACTCAAATATATATTTTTGTCATCCTGTCGTCCTTAATTCTCTTAACATGCCCAAACCATCTTAGTTTATTCATTTTCATTCTCGTCACAACACCAGTCTTGCAGCCCTAAATCGCATGATAAAATGGAAAAAAACGCTATTTTTACCATTTTATCATGCGATTGATTTTGAACCTTAATGCCGTGGGAAATGACCGTGACGTCATAGACGCGAACCTTAAGTATTAGCATTATTCTGTGGCGGTAACAGTCAGTTCCGTAATAATTAATACCGTAACGTAATAATACTACCTCTCTGTAGAACTACCACAGGCCAACATCATTACTCCTTCCTGGGGGTGAAATGGTACAACGCCTTGGGCGGTCATAATAGATATCATGGAGGCTGCACAGACTATCTCAAATTTAAGTCTAAAATAAAGTCTGAAATTAAATAGTCCTATTATAATATGTTATTTTGAATATTAATTTTTATGTTGTCATTCTGCTGTTGTATTGTGTTTTTGTAATTTGTAATTGTGTATTTTCCATTATATATATTTTATGTTGCTTTTGAGATCCTCCTCGGAACACGAGTAATATATTCATATCCGGGGAGTAACAAGATCATTGCTTAATCATATTCTTACTATGTATTTAATAATTGTAAATTGTAAATGTATTTTATGTTCAATAAATAAAATAAAATAAAATAAAATGTGCATTGTTCAGATTTGGTAATGTTCTGTAAAGTTTTAGATTGTTCTGCACTTATTCGTTTGTTCTGTACTGTCCAGGAACCCAATCTTGCAAATATTAATTTGTTTTAATACCTATATCCGCAGTGACAGATGAGTTATGTAAGACGATAGCTTTGGTTGGTTTAAATAAGCTGATACTACGAGTATTTTACATTCGATATTAGCAATTCATTCACTGGAGCCTAAAGATATAAATGACATGAATTATTTGGATTGTACAGTTTAGTGATGCAGCCTCAGGCTAATATACATAGCTGTAATCTGTGTTGTACCTACATTTTGCACTGGAGTGATGTAGCACATACAGTGAAACATGTTTTACAGGGTCTCCCAAGAAGTAAGACCGAGCGAAAGTCCAGAGATAGAGCACCTCTGGACTTACCTCCAGAGTCTGGAGGTACCTAAATACCAGGCGCGAAGCTACCTAAGAACACGATTCCCATCGAGTTACCTTTTGGATAAAATGATAGGTATAATAGTGTCTAATCTGACGTAATCTCATAAGAAATGTTAGCCCCGGCTTCCCTTCTGCAGAAATCCACTCTTCGCCCCTGCAGTAAATACCCCAATTTATGTAACGCGATTTTCTGTAGTTTTCGAGTTATGATTTCTTTTTCGTACTTTTTTGTCGAACCCTGACTTGCAAGTTGCAAGACATTATTGGTCACAGAGACACAAATTATTAAGATACATCATTGTTTTTTTTTGTAAAAAAATAATGGTAGGTGTATCTGATACCATCGCGCCATAAAAATTGTTGAATCTCAAAATTAGTCACAATCCAAAATTTTCAAAAATATAATGGCGACAGTGGCGTAACTAGCATAAGTGCCGCCCGGGGCGGACTCTGAAAATGCCGCCCCACCCGACCCCTTAAGTAACTATACAAGTATATACCTACATTGCCTACCTATTGGTGTCTGCAGTTTTGAAGCTAGACGAGAGCAACTAAAATTTCAATATAGATGTGTCACAATAAAGCACGTAAATAGCGCCGCAGGCGAAATTTTTTACATAAAACTAAATGCAAATGAAGGTCACGTTGTAGTTTTGTTTACTTTCTTTAAATAAAAATAAGTACACATAAAAAAAAAGATATAAAAAATATTATAAAATGAGCGCCGCAGGCGAAATTTTTTGGACAAATGGTGAAATGATGAACCTGGTTATCTTTTTGTAGTAGGTAACACATGTGGTTACAGGTATTGTATAGGGGAAGCGACCATACAAGAAGTAACAAAATTTTAGCCTTGAGATATCGAAAATCTATCTTATTTGAGCACCTCTAAATAATATGTACCTTAAACGCGAACATGATTAATTAGCGCCGCAGGCAAATTTTTTTATGAAAATTATAGTCATTTAATAGATTTTCATAATAATTTTAGAAAATTCAGAGATTTTTTTTAATTTGTGTGTTTTATCACGATGTTTTTTTACGTGTTGTGCCATTTTGCCGCCCCTTGAAATGCGCCGCCCGGGGCGGACCGCCCCCCCCGCCCCCCCCTAGTTACGCCACTGAATGGCGATTAAAAAAAATTATCACTACAAAAATTTATCCCAAATATTTTCAAAAACTTACTAATTTTATGGACTTTTTATCTTACAAAGTTCATTTTCAGTTCCCCTATACTACACAGTTGCTACATAGGTACGAGTATATCAAAACTTGGGACGTCAGTCTATTCCATTGAATATACTTGACCCGTTCATTTCAGTTTGAACACGTAAGATTTGCTAGCAGATAAAATAAACGTACCTACTACCTACTATGTTTTAAATATACCGTAATTTCAACAGGTGAACATAAAATGTCTTTCGCAAATGAAAAATCCAAACTAATTCTCGTATTTTTGTTTAACTATCAAGTACCTAATATAGATTATTCTCTTATCAGATGTACGTAAAGCAAGTGTATGTAATTATGTAGTATTTTGAAGGTGAAAAGGTTATCGTGTTTTTATCACAAGCCACCAGAGGGTGTGATGTGTATATTGTGTTTACATATGAAAAGACAAACATTCAATTCAATTCAATTTCAATATTCTTTTTATTTTTCTTCAATATTTTACATGTACAAAAATGGTTACTTAAAACTATACATGTTTCGAGATACCTCCTCAATAGAGACAAGTCTCGTGTGTGGGGAGGGATTTTTTGAAAGTTGGTTTTGTAAAGAAACAGTAGGTACATTTCTTAGTTGCAGAAAATGCATTTTGAAGATTTTTTTACACAATGGATGAACCTGGTTGTCTTTCGATCATCTGATTATATTCAAGGCAAGTGGATGTATAAGTAGCGCCGCAAGCCATTTTTTTTAATTAAACATTTGTTGTTTTTAATGAATTTTCATAATAATTTCGGAAAAATCATGATGTTACGAGAAAACGATGGGGTAGGGGTAGTAATGTGATATTTTGTGACGTTTTATTATTTCGTAGGTGAAAGTATATCCTTACCTAACTGTTTTCTAAAGGCGGAGGGAATGGGGGGGGGGCAACACCCCTCTTTTTTTAATTTTAGTCCTCCTAACACGCTGGCGAATCCAGGTAAGGGCCCCATATTCATATATTCAAATCAAGTACACTTCCTTTGCTATTTTTTACTATCAACCCCTCCCAAAAACTAATCCTGGATCCGCCACTGTCCTGACAAAAGATAAATCGAATACGAGACGAAAATGCACACTGCAATGCCACCTAGATCGCCCGACATCCATCATGGTGTCTTGTCCATATGTTTACAACTGTGTAAGTAGTTTTCTAAGATGACCTTATATACAACATGTCATACTTATATACAATATATGCAATGTATACATTGTATATATTGTATGAGTAAATGTATAAAGTATGTTATATGTTTGCAACTTGCCTACGTAACGCTCGATATTAGTAAATTATTAGACACACATATCCACAGTTTTGCGTGCGGTCGTTAACGCTTTTGAGTTTTATTCGCTTTGCGGAAAATGAGATTAAGTAATGTAAAATGTCATCACTAGCGTAGTAATTACGGCATAGCAGTGATATGACGGGATGTAGAAGGTTAAACTTGTATTGAATTTGAATATTTTGTAGCATTATGTGACCTCCCTTGGGGGGGAAGCAGAATGGGTGTTACGACACTTACGAGTCTTCTTTCGCTGGCTCAAGCGATCATGTTATGCTCAGGGCAACGTTCACCCATTCCTCCAGACTCTGATGCTGTCAAACGCGTAATTTTTGTAAGTTGTCGAGAACGTTTCACAATCAACCAATTTTTAGATCTTATCGCCGTTTTTTGAGGAGTAGATGCGACATTTTAATAACCATCATTATTTAAGTAATCTATACACCTGTATAAAGTAAAGTCTGATTTTTGTAAGTGTTCGCATAACTCCCGCATTTTAGGATGTATTGCTGCGAATATTTAGAATAACATTTGCGATAATATAGGCTGTGTTCTAACGTCGCCGGTTTTTGGATAAAAAGCTTTTCTTAAGAGATGCCATGATGATGAGTGGATCCAAGGGTTGTGGAGTCGTGTGTGATATCGTATGAAAGGGCGTTGGAAAAGAAATTCAGATTTTAAGTCGCATTTTATGCAGCTCAAGCCGATGAATTATGCCAGGTTGGTTTGTCAAATTTTCCGTCGCGGAACACGGGTAACTCAGTGTTACAGTGGGTAACGGGCAACTTGTGTTATTATATTAATTTCCGTGTATCGAACACACGTACATAAGAGGTGCTAGTATATTTCGCAATGTTATTGTAAATATCGCGATTGAATCATCACAATATTATCGGTCGTATAAAGCACACGAGTACTGAGTAGTAAGTAGGCATACCTAATTGTATGTATCTGGCTCATAACCTCTTTTACACATACTAATACTGACAAATATATAGCGTTACACTCATACATGGATATCCTACACATTGGCGTCGTCAGCCTCGGAGCTAAGGGGGAGGGACAAAATTTTTGCAAAATTTATATAGCATAAAAAATGCGTGTGGTTTGTTTATTTGAAAATGTATATGGCATATAGTACAATAATACGGTGTTTTCGCGGAGAAAAAACTATAGACATTTTTTTCTCCATCATTCTCCATCATACGTATTTGGGGGCGCTGAATCCGAATTTCAATTTTGCCACCTCGTAAATGTGATGCGTTCTGAGATATATGAGAAAAACTCAGAAAATACGTTTTTTTTAGAGACTTTCGCTCATAACTCGAAAAGTATACATAAAAGTATAATAATACTTTGCACTATAATATCTACGAAAAATGTATTGTATAAAAAAGTAATAAAACATAGCTCCACAGACATTTTTTTTATGTATCTGGCGGATTTTCATACTAATTTTAGAAAGTTTATGATATGATGAAAAATGTGTGGTAGTAATGTGATTTTTGGTGAGATTTTATCATTTGATATGAAAAAATATATACCTATTCCAATCTCTAGGGGGGTAGCTGCCCCCCTTGGCGACGCCCATGGATCTATACTTTCTGCAAAACAACGTTATCAAATTAATGTTATGTCTACAAACTTAAGACCACTTAATTTCGATAAGGGGTGACTAGGGATAGGTGTGGTGTGCGGATGTGCTATTTAATCAGTCATGACACATGCATTTGTATATATGTATAGAAATAGAAATTTACTCACAATTTATCCAATTTATCGGTTTCCATACGTCAAAATATGTCGATTTTTATGTTCCTTGACATAAATAATTTCATATAAACATTCAAATGAAAACTACGGTATGTCATAAAAGAAAAAACACAAATGATTCAATTTAAACTATTGGGAAAATAGTGTAGCATGTATGGGCGTTGGCAGGACTGTGATGCTGTAAACGAGGATGAAAACTTTGGGCAGACACCAGATAGAGTTGGAATCATTTCCCACCCTTAAGGGCTTATAAGCACTGAACAAAAAGCGTTCTATTTTCGCTTCAACTTTGTCAAATTTTTGTATGTGAATGTTAGCGCGAAATAAGATTAACGTAAGCGACAATATGAATTCTACTTTTTTAAGAAGAGCCTGGGAAGAAAATTAAAAATCTAAAACAGCCGATTTGTTAAAATTATAATTACCAGTATTTTGGGTGAATTATACTTTTATATCTGTAAAACTGAACGGAAAATTCTCAGATCCCGTAAATTTCAGGGGTACTTTCGGAATATTTTTTTTATTCAAAGAATTTCCAAATATTGTGCATAATTCTAAAACAGCCAATCTGTAGTCCATACTTTCATCTATCACTGTCTTCAGTTTCTCAGGACGATTTTCTCAGTATTGGCTGAGAACAATTCAGGGCGCCGAAGCCGGATGACAGCATACAGGACCTCAACTTTTTTAGTTTTTTGACTCTGCCGAAAATTCACTGTATAGGTAAATGTCCCGTTTTCGTCAGACACTCCTCTCTGTCATAATTTGACTTCGCGAACTTTTCCACTGGACTCTCAGCTAAATCAGATATCAATAGCTATTATTTTATTACAATAGTACATTCCTATCATACCTAGTAATATATCAAACAAATATAATGTAGTACCTAATAACTAATAATATTTATTAATTTACAGCTGATAACAAAAAGGGAATTCGTTGTTATCGTACGGCAGTTGGTGTTATCGTGTTTGGCTCACCACTACTCCTCTCTGGGCTTGTTGCTGAATATTGCGGTCCCGTACAACACGATTGCCCCAGTCCCATTTGACAGTTGACAGTTGAACCCACAGTGATTGGAGCTGCGTGTTGCTGGTCTCAATAACTGTTGCTGATCTCCGAGTTGCTAGTTTGAATAACTGTTGTTGTTTACAAGCTCCAATATCTAAACAAGATGGCAGCAAAGTGCAAGTAAGCATACATAACCTTTAACATTGTTTTTGTTCAATTTGTTATCAATTTTGTTACACGCTTTTGTTTAATTTCACTTATTATTGTTGTCTTCAAATCTTGCAATAGAATTTTAACTCATTTTTAGACTTTGTAGAGCTCTAAAACTTTCACCAATTCTGATACTATTATAGATATTACGATGTACCACATTAGGTCGGCTTTCTCGAGGGACAAAAAATGTAAAGATTTTGGAGGACCTAGACCTAGGACCTAGGACCTGGTATCACTGGTATCGATGAAAGGGTGTCGGAAAAGAAATTCAGATTTAAAATCAGATTGTGTCCAGCTCAAGCCATCGGAAGACACCGACTAAGCTAGAAGATAATGTCACTGTCCCAATGTTCATTACCCTGTTCATTTTTATTATGTTTTTGCAATAAAGTAATAATAGTATCCAAAGTAAGTAGGTGAAAAGTTTAATTCCCACATAACTGGGAGCATTACACACTGAATGGCATATTAGTATAATGTCTACAATTGTCTACCCCGAAAGTTATACATATTTAGAAATCCGCCAGGCAATTAGAATCTATTGCTATAAGATTAATTGTATTGATAAGTTGATAGGGATAATATTAATTTGTTGATAACATCGTTTAATTATGATAGCTGTGTTATTTGCTGTGTACTTTATACCGATTTACTGTGATTTAAAAAAATAAAATTGTATCTAAGCTCATCGAAAAAGATTGAAAATCAATTACAGTGATACCTCTGATTACGAAAGCTTCTAATTACGAACAAATTGGTTTATGAACACAATTCCGACTAAATTTCAAAGTCAAACTACAATGTTCACGAACTACATAATTAGGAATATCTCCCTCACAAAACTGTGACCATATCTTAAGTTATGTGTATCCGGGCTGGGAGGCCGTGGTCTAATGGTCGCTTGGGGACCAGACGTTTTGTCACTCACTGTTAGATCACAGCCTCCAAGCCCGAAAACACATAACTTAAGATAAGATGACTCCGGTCGTAATATCCTCCGCACAAAACTGTGACCAACCGAGCTGTGGACATTTTGAATGACAATGTGATATTTTGAAAACTATTCAACAAAGAAAATGACAAATGCGACAAGTTTCCGGGACGGGCGAACGAATTATTTACATTAATAATTTCAATAGGAAAGATTGGTTCTGTCTGCGAACGTTTCCGTTTACGAACGGAATCATAGAACGAATTATGTTCGTAGATCGAGGTACCACTGTAGCGTATCTAAACTCAAATACATCTTCATGTCGACTAGGACATATTTTTTTTATAAATCCAAATACATTTTTACATTTTAGCTTTTTACATCTGTACCTACTGTATTCATTGTAAAAATAAAAGATTTTTTTGTTTGCTGGTTGCTACTGTATTTCTGTATCTATAAATGTTTTTTTTTATCTATTATCTTTATAAACTCCGAGTCAATCACCTCTATCAAGTAATTGAAAATATGTATCAATAAATAAAATTAATAATGGATAGTCAACATTATCTATAGTCTATAGGTACAGTTTTAATAAATAAATAATCAATTTGATAATTTCAATCGATACATTATAATTGTCGAGTAAAAATGTATGTATGTACGTAACGCTTCGTCGTTAGACAATGAAGAAGCCCGTCATTTTTGAGGGGTCATAACTAGTAGATATTCATTAATGAATTATATGTGGGTAGGTTGATTGAAAACTATTGAACTGTGATGCGAGTTGTTACTATGCTATAGGAATTATATAATGTTGACCTACTCCACATTCAAAACATAAGCTTTTTTCCCATAATTTCTCAGCATAAAAAATGTTTTAAACATACATAAGTAATGAATAATCAATTATTACAATTGATAGAACATGAATAATATTCAAAACTGAAGAAAAATCAATCCAGGATTCATTTTTGGGAGGGGCTGAGGGTCGGTTTCGCCCAGCTATTTCAGTAAATAAGAATAGTTCCAAATTTTTCTTAAACATATTTTTACAAATTAGGGGGGGGGGGGGGGCTTCAACCCCTTAGTCCCTCCCTTGGATCCTCCACTGCCATAGACATTAAAAATGCGTTATAATAAATCTCATTGCTGAAATGCTAAATTGTCTTATTTTCCCAGAACCTGGTCAATGGGGCAAGGCACCCTGGAAGTTCCCATGGAGTTGTTTGGTCTCAACAGAAGAAGACTGGCGGAGCAGCTCGACCCTGACAGCTCCGTTCTCTTGCAAGGAGGAGCGGAACTGGACCTGTATGATACAGACGTGCAGTATGTCTTCAGACAGGTAATAAGACAAACCATGATTGATATTTTAGTAATATAGGCAAATTTTATATACGAGTACATTCTACAGCAGTGGTTCTCAAAATGGTCCCTACGCACGTCCCTGGGATCACTCAGGAGTCCCCATTAAAATGAATTTATTTTGAGGGTCTCTGAACAATGTCAAGGGTCCGCGCAAGGTTTAATGTAAAAATAAAAAGAACACAATTATTTCATAGAAAAAAAAACTGCGGCGCTAATAAATCCCATGCTTAAGTTAATTATTTCAGGAAATATATTTTTTTAAATGAATTTGGGATTATTGAAATAAACCCAAATACCCATGATATCTTTGTACACTTCATAGTAAGCTTAAAAAGCTTGTGTCGTGAAGTGGAGTATGTATGTCTGCATCGGGGATCCAATCAGCGCCCGCACCGGATTAACGGTCGAGCGTGTTACAGCCAGGTTACCAATCACCTCTAAAATTAAATGTAAGTACATGAAATAAATGGCGGAAAGGTAATCGGGCTATTATTGAAAACATTAACGTTCAAGACTGATTTTGTTCAGCCATTTCAAAACAATCCATAATGATGCCTATAAGAATTTTCTTTGCCCATCTCCATGGAGAACCAGCAGGTTCAAACCTGACGTCGCCCTCGCCAGTCTAGTGTTGGATATAGGCCTCCCTTTCCGACTTCCATAACTCTCTGTCAATTGCCACTCTGTCACTGGTGTCCTGCCACTCTTTTCATATCGTCAGACCATCTTGACTGGGTTTCTGTATTTGGTTCTTGGTCGCCACTCCGAGGTTCATTTGGTCTATAGGTCGTAATTAAATGACCCTAAGAATACGATTCCCATCGACTTACCCAGTTGATTTGGAAATCCACTCTGCGCCATTGAATTGGCCAGCCCAATTCCATTTCACTATTTTGATGAGGCTGTTTCATAGGCCACATGTGTCTGTTTAGTCCTCTCTCTAATCCTCTGATTACGTTTTCCGTTTTCCAAACCTATATCCAGCATCGGATAACATTGTAGATTTTCACGGTCCTTGTTAATCTCTACTCCATTTTTCTCGGGTATACCGTGTGTAGGTTGTGGATGTTGTCGAGCTTTCTAGCTACATTACACGTAACTACATTTTTAGTCCTGAAGATGGTCTGAAGCTCGACAACATCGACAACCTTCACACGGTACACCCGAGAAAAATGGAGAAGAGATATATCCAACATCGTTCTCTCTACCACTCGTTGCATTACACAAAGTTTTTGTGCATATTTTTGTGTACATTAAGTATTTGTGTATATATAAGGTGACCAACCGTCCTCCTTTTGGAAGGACAGTCCTCCTTTTCTAGGTTCTGTCCTCCCTCCAAAAGTGTCCTCATTTTTGTCCTCCTTTTCTACTTTTTAACATTTTAAACTAAATAGTCTGTAATTCAAACTAATAAATCTCAAAACCACACGTTTTTTCATCATACCATGAATTCACTAGTACTATAGTATAAATTACATTATAATGCGTTTGTTTCATAAAAAAAAATTGCTTGCGGCGCTAATTACGTAGGTTTACCTATGTTTTTTATTTTTAACAAAAAATAAACTAGATTTTTATATTATATTACGGCCCTTTTTGGTACATTCTTAAGTCTTATGACAAAAATTTCGCCTGCGGCGCTATTTACACATTTTTATGCTGTATCCATTTTTTAATTTTATTGCCTCCCCCCGCCTAGTTCTGGCGGCGCCCACGATAGGCTGTACTATAGGTATTTTTGAATTTTTTTGTCCTCCTTTTTATTTCTAAAAATATGGTCACCTTAGTATATAGGAAATAGCAGGTACAGTTATTTGCAGTCTATAACCTTAAATATACTCCATACGGTATAATACTATTGATTGTTTTGCTTGTATTGTATTGTTGTAAGTTTGCATTGTATTGTAATAATATCTAGAACTACTTGCTACCTACAACAATACAAATATTCTACCATTTCCTCTTTCCTGTTTTAATTAGGTATGTTTGTACACAATAAACAGTCTTGTATAACAATTAAGTATACATAATCATTGTTATTAAAACTTATTGTTTATCAATTAATCGAGATATTAATAGGAAATATACCTATATAGGGTTCATGGATTTTAAACTCATGGATTTTATAAACACAAAATTTGTCAATTTTGTTGATTAACGAAGCCGTCTAGATGAAAATGAGCTTCATCGCTGAAAATGATTTTGTTTCGTTGAGTATAATTTTCTTAGAAAAATAAGTATCCACTTGCTGCCCATCCACCAAAAAAGTGTGGAGGCAATTCACACGATGTGTTATTTTTATTTAACCGCATACTGTGTACTTTACGAACCAAAAAGAAATGTTTAATTATTCGTTAAAAACCTATGTTTTCTATCAAAATTACCTCTTGCGTCATCCGTGAGATACGAGTACCTATACTATTGCTGACTAGATTTTTAACACTATTCACATCCAGATTTTATTTAAGAGTTTTTGGAAGATAGAGTAAGAAATGAAATAGGTACACAATTAGATAGATAAGTGGTTGGATTGACGAGTGTTGTGTCTAGAATGGAAGTGAACACGTTGAGATGATTTGGGCATATGGAGAGAGTGTCTGAGGAAAGAATGATAAGGAAAATATGTATGAGTTTGAAGTGGAGGGGTTGCATGGATGGACGCGTGTTGAGTCGATTGTTGTATAGGGTGGCGAACCTGATTGCTGAAGAAGGCTTGAAATGCTTCATGGAAGTTTTATGAATAAATAAATAAATAAATAAAACTTTATTGGCAAGAAAATATATGTAACAACAAAAACAAAACAAGATAATACAGTGTGCCAAAAGGCGGACTTATTGCAAAAGCAATATCTTACAGTCAACCCTGACTTCAAGAATACCTGACACTTACAAGATTATCGGAAAAAAAACAACAGAAATCAGTGGGGGGCTATTTAATAACAGACATTATCACAAGCATTAAAAGAATTGTATATAATATAAAGGATTCCTGGAGAAAAAACCATAAGCCAAACCTTAAGGATATTTCTAAAGGGCTTTTGTCTTTTTTGAGATTTATTAATGTTGAGCAATATTCTTATGGGTTTTTGTCCGATCACCAATAATATAAAGATCTGTATGTTAGCTAAGTTCTAATCCGGGGTCTAAGTGCATCTGCATGCATATTACTGTATTTACATTATGTACGATATGAGTTTATGGACGTAAATATGTAATGTATATAAATAAAGTGAACCCATAACCATTCCTGATAAGAGATTCAATGTCAAGACAAGTACGATTATAATCTACAATCTATTTACTCTACAATTTATATACTAATACCTAATATAGAATTGGAATAGGTTGTAGTAGAATATGTATTGAACTGTATATTCATTATTTCATTGGCACGCGTACTACTGCAGTTTGCAGGCAACAATACCTTGCATATATTTTGTCAACAAGTAGTAGAAGAAAAAGGAAAGTATTTAAATATACCGTACACTCACGCTGCGTCCCTTAAGAGGTAAGCAGAGAGAACAGAAAGCCACACTGCCCTATTCTTACACACACTCCTTACTTCCGTCACGTTTACAATTCGTCATACACGCAACACAATGCAAGTCTATTCCCTTTATTATGAGTGTGCGTCCATTTCTGGGGATCTAGTAGTTATGATCAATCCAGGATCCAGGTTACCCTAGGACGCAGGGGCGTAGACTCCAACAGTGCGCAGGATACAGCGCACCCCCAAATAATTCGGCTCAAAGTAGTAAAATAGTAACTAAAATAATCCGATAATAATGTTAAGAAATGATAGTAATTCCCAAACCAAAATGCTCGACTCCTTAAATAGGCAAACTCTAGCGCATCAATTCGTACTCGGTGCGATATTTGTCTGCGCGCCCCCAGAATTCAATAATTCTCATACAAATCGACAAAACATTGGTATTCCGTGCTGAGTACCTATCTCCATACTGCTTGTATCGGGACATGTGTGCGCTGCACACGGGAAGTATAATATTGTGCGTAGTGACGGCACAAACCTTATTATATTACTACCGAATTGTACTTACACTGATTTTTCGAAAGATGGCTGGCGTACAAATAGTATGATAATAATATTGATAATATAGTGTGTGTGTGTGTGTGTGTGTGTGTGTGTGTGTGTGTGTGTGTGTGTGTGTGTGTGTGTGTGTTGTATGTGTTATCGTATTACATAAGGATTGCAACAATTGATTGGATGAAAAACAAAAAAAAAAACATAATTTACATAAAGAAAATAACTAATTTTATATACTTGGGTAAATGAGATGTATAAATGAAATACATAAATGAAATATATAAATGAAATACATAAATGAAATATATAAATGAAATACATGAATGAAATATATAAGTGTAATACATAATATGGAAATGTAATGCCACCTTAGTACGGGCTTTGCCTAGTTGGGTGGCAAAATTGTGAATGTATTTATTATGTCTATTTATGAAATAAAGTATTTATTATTATTATTATTATTATTATAGTCTGTTCCTACTGTATGATGATTGATGAGATTATGCAAAATATTTTCGTACCTATACATTTTTAGGTCCGCCCCGGTCCCGATTGTGGACACTGTAGATTTATTTACTTATTTTAGGGATTTGTTATTGTTCATTAAGTAGGTACTATTGCATACTATTTATTATTACCCTAATTACAATGGGTAAAATTATTATCTACTTAGTACCTACTGTTAATTATAATGGTCGCACTCCCTGATTCAGAACCCAGGAGACGCCACTGCTAGGACGACCGCATTTTCTAACACCCCCGCTTCCACTAGCGGATCCAGGGGGGGGCTAGGGGGCTGAAGCCCCCTCCAAAACCATGAGTGACAGTACTTTATATACAACAAATCTAGGGGTTTCAGCCCCTTAGCCCCCCCCCAAAACGTTGAGTGACAGTACTTTTTACCATGTAACGACATTCAGCCCCCCCCCCCCCCCCCAAATAAAATCCTGGATCCCCTACTGCCCGCTTCCAACAATATGTGCAAACCATCTTAGTTCATTCACTTTCATTTTATAGTCTTACCATCGTTCATTTCTCTAATTAGTTATACGATTTACCAAAAGATACTCGCAAGTCTTCTGAAAAATTCCTGAAGACGAACATCTCCTTCTCCAGTTTCAATCGTTACGATTGATTTGCAGCAAAGCCCCATGTCTTCTTCTCCGCACATCCCTGTCCTGGATGTGCGGTTCTTTTTAACTCTTTACATGAGTCCAAGCCCATATATCCTGGTACAGGTCGTCCAGGTATTTTTTGCTTGGTCGTCCTCTGTAGTTTGTCCCCTCGTTCATTCCTTAAATTAATTCAAATAAGAGACCCTCTTGACGAACTATGTGGCCGATCCATCTGGCACGTCTTTCTGCTATTGCATTGAGCAGTTGTCTTCCTCCTTTGATTTTGTTGAGAACTTTTTCGTTCGTTATGTGATCCCTTTAAGAAATTTATGAAATTCTTCTGTAGGACCACATCTCAAAAGCTTCCAGTCTCTTTTTATCTCTTTCAGATAGGCTCCACGTCCTACATACATACTACATACATAGTCTAGCAAATTACGTATTAGCATTAGATAGTTATTCAATACTTTGTTAGATGCCACGAGAGTCTGAAATAGTTTTGAAACACGTTGGTAGACTGTAATACCTAATAATAGGTATTCGAAGTACCTACGTATAACGTATATATATTATGTAAATCTGTATTGTATACTGTACTACAATATTTTTATACACAAAATCTTGGCAGAAAAATTACATTTCCTGTTACAATGTTGTATTGAATTATATTGTGTGTATATAAATATGGTTATAATGACCTCCATTATCTGTCTATTTTATGTGTTATCTATCTATTCCATCATTCAGCGTCCCTGGTGGGGTAGGAAGAGGAGGTTCGGATACGACTAAGCGGACTAACACATTTTCCAATCTCATAATTTAAAACAATACGAAAATTTTCCAGTTTATGAGCTATTTTATTTAAGATCAAAATTATGTCAAATTTGTCGGTAGTGCACTGAGCGAAAATCGTTCTATTTTCGCGTCAACTTTTTCCAATTTTGTATGAGAATGTTATCATGAAATAAGAATAACGTAAGCGACAATGTGAATTAAACCTTTTTAAAAGAAACATGGGAAGAAATTTAAAAAACTAAAGCAGACGATTTGTTAACCAGTATTTTGGCTAAATTATACTTTTATATCTGAAAAACTGAACGGAAAATCTTCAAATCCCGTTAATTTCAGGGGTACTTTTGAAATATTTTTTTATTCAAGGAATTTCCAAATATTGTAATTCTATAACAGCGAATGTAGTCCATACTTTCATCTATCACTGTCTTCAGTTTCAAGACGATTCTCTCAGTATTGGCTGAAAACAATTCAGGGCGCCGAAGCCGATTAATTTGAAATACTTACTTGCTTACGAAAAGTTGATAGTTTCCGAGTTATAGGTAAAAAAAATGCGTGAAAATAGTTTAGAAAATTCGCGACATCTCTGATGCGGAATAGGAATGACTATATTGCGTGTTGGGAGATGTAGAAGATATGACAACATGGGCGTCGCCAGCCTCGGAGCTAGTGGGGGCAAAATAAATTTTGAAAGAAGATATACTTAGCATAAAAAGCGCGTAAATAGCGCCGCAGGCGATTTTAGAATATAAGCGATAGTGGAGAAGGAAAATGTATACAATGTTTTCCACAATAATATGTTTGAAATTGTTTTTTTATAAAAAAAGTAATAAAAGATAGCCCCGCAAGCAATTTTTTTTGAATTGATTGATTTTCATACTAATTTTAGAAAATTTATGATACGATGAGAAAATGTGTGGTGGTATTTTGATTTTTTGTGAGGTTTTATAATTAAGTATGAAAAAATATATACCTATATTCCAATCTCTAGGGGTGGGAGCAGCTGCCCTGACGACGCCCATGTATGACAATGATCTAGAAGTAAGGATGTTTACAGAAAATAAGAAACACATTGTTTACGTCAATATGACAATTTCTCAGTACGTGTGAAATGAATGCCAATTAATAGTCTATTATAGTGTTGGGCTTTTCCTGTTATTGAAAAATAGTGTAAACATGGATAATGTGGATAATTAATCAGAGTGTGCATACCGACATTTCAAAAATTTCTAAAAACGGGAGACCTTCTATCTCGACAACCGTTACGAAATATGCTTTGGAACAAAATAGGGTAGATGCATTGAACCTTTATCTTGGGAATAACCGTAATAGATTTTTTATATCTTGTATAGATTTCGCAAAAAAAATATTTAAAAACACCTCTGACCTTTTTACCGAAAGTCGGAAACTCGTTTCCCGAAAGTCGAGGTGTAATTTTTTTTCTTGTACTGATAATATGCATTAAAATCTAGGGAATAACCGTAAAAGTTTTTTGATAGACGCAAAATTAACCCCAAAAAATGGAAAAAAACGCTATTTTTACCATTTTATCATGCGATTGTCACGCAACTTTGAACCTTAATGCCGTGGGAAAAGACTGTGACGTCATTCCTGGTGCCATGCCCTTAAGTTGTCGTAAACACTGAACCACGTGCTTATTTTTTCTAACGTTTTTTATAATCATAATATATGTATAAGTAAATACATAAAAAATATGCAATCATTCAGATTTAGACATATTGTCAACAAAATTGTTGTAACAGTAAACTTCACCTTATCCCAACAATTTAAATAAATTGAATTTTTTGTCGGTAAATCTGTAAGTACATAAAAATGAAGAAATGTTCAATATTAATAATAATCGGACCACTTATTGGCGCCGTTTAGCGATAGGATAGGATAGGTATACCTAAATCACATAGGATCATCATAAGCAGTAAAAATGATAGATTAAATATTTATCACCACATAGGATCGTCACAAACAAAATAATAAAAATAAATCTAATCAGTTTTGGCTAACTCCCGTCATTGGCTGACCAGTGACTGATCCGTAGGTACGCACAAAGAGGTGAGTCTTCAGCAACCTCCTGAACTCCAATATTAGGTCCAATTTAAAATAATTAAAATAACCATGTTTTAAATTTATTGTACTAAGAAGCACTTAGTATTTAAAAAATATCGATCAGTCATAAGACTCATAAGCCTGGTGGAAAGGGTTCCGCGACATAATGTCCACAGACAAAATGTCTCCCGACAGAATGTCTCCGGACAAAATGTTTACAGACAAAATGTTTACCCGACAAAATGTTTACACGACAAAATGTTTACAGACAAAATGTTTACGCGACAAAATGTTTACGGACAAAATGTCTCCCGACAAAATGTTGCCGCAAGAAAATGTCTCCACGACAAAATGTTTACTCGAATATATTTTTTAGGAAAATTATGTTTTTCGGTGCATTGTTTTATTAACGTGGCTAATATTGTAACTACCCACTCTACTACACCGTTGAGGATTTTACCAAGAAAAAGGGAATTGAAAATTGAAGGATTTAAATTATTTACAAATGTGGGTGCCTAGTTAAGAATGGATTTTAAACATTATTATGACAACTTTAATTTCAATATAATCCAGCATTGAATTCCAATGTACACACCATTTTGCATTATTTTCTTTCCGTGGGGTTCCAGGAAAGTATTTATTTGTACAAACCCAGATCATTTTTGTGAAAAAAAAATACGCTTTACGTAATTTGGTATTGTACATTATTTACACTGTGAAACACTTACATTTACACTTAGAAAAATGATTCCAGAAAATTAGTACTTAATACATAATTATAACATAAAGTCTATGGAAAATTGAGAAATAAGTATTTATTTAAAAGTTCGAATTTCGAGCACATGGTTGGCGAAGTTGGTTTGATTTCGGTTTCCCAAAAGGAAGTTGGCGGGTTCGAATCCCAGTGCTGACGATGTATTCTGCACTTCACGACGACTTTTAGCTTACTGTGAAGTGTGTAGGAAAGTACTTGGGTTTGTTTAAGTACTAGCCCAGATTATTTTATAAAAAATAAAATAAATAAATAAAAAAAGCATAAAAGGTTTACCGAGATATTTTTATCCATTAATAATTTGAATTATACCTAATATGCATGTCTTATGCGAGTTTATTGAATGTAGAATTTACGAGGACGGTTTAGTACATAAGTATTGAGTTTAACGTATGTTACTTTGATGTACTTTTCCATTGTATCAATATCATTATTTTAGTTAAACCATTGAAGGCAATAATCCCTTTTACAATAATGTGTACGACTATTCATAAGTCATAAGCTTTTAAAATATATGCATGAAAAAGCCAAATTCTCGCCTTATTGTATCCTCTAATAAAATAATAAATAACTATAATTGCCGTTCCATTCATGTCCGACTTAGATATCATCGAAAAATGACCAGAGACGTACCGTGAGCCAAAAATATAACATTTTATTTTCTTCGCCATATTTTTAAGAACATAGGAAGAACATGTTTAATGCAAAAAAACACAATTATTTTATATCCATTGATGTACGAGTGTATCATCTATATATAAAGTAAAGTCTGATTTTTGTAAGTGCTCGCAAAACTCCTGCATTTACTGACGGATTGCTGTAAAAATTTAGAATAACATTTGCGATAATATGCTCTATGTTATAATGTCTCCGGATTTTGGAGAAAAAGTTTTTCCTAAGAGATGCCATGATGAAGAGAGGATCCAAGAGCTGAGTGAGATCAAGTGGGGTGTCGTATGAAGGGGCATTTGAAAAGAAATTCAGTCTTAAGTTACATTTTGTTCTATGAAGTATGCCGGGTTGGTTTGTTAATTTTGCCTCTGCGAAGCACGGGTAATTCAGCTAGTAATATTACAACACCGAGAGCCTATGAGAGAGCGAATGAGTGGCGACAGGATAACTAAAAATATATATTGTATGAGTGAACGAGGAGGTGTAAGAAAGCATCGCCGTCCGAGACTGGCCTGGACTGACCATGTTGGCTAGATCCTCATGGATGATCACATTTTGAGCAAAAGAATTCGGAGAGCGTGTATGACGAATTGCACGAATGTAAAGGAAGCAAGAGGTGTGCGTAAGGTAGGGCAGTCTAGTCTTCTGTCTCTACCTACTCCGCAAGGAACGTTGCGTGAGATATAGATAAAAAAATACCAACGAGAATTTCCAAATGTTTCCAAGGCGTTTTCTAAAGAAATCTTGTTAGGGTAATGTAAGTTATTGAATCAGGCGGTTCACAAATATTGAGGGAAAACACATTGAAAAACAAAATAATATTTTTGGAGCCGGTCCTTGAATGGTCAACTTACTAAGGAACTTAAAGGGCTTTTATGATGCTTTTGTGCATCAACATGGGAACAAAATAGTATTCTTCTATTAGCTGTTAGATTTTATGGCTCACAGGTTAACCAGGGATGTTGCAAATATTTGCATCCGCATCCGCGTAACATCCTCATTCGCATGAATTGGTGTAGATGTCATGTGGATGTTTCAACTTGAAATGAATGGAAATTGGTTGGATTACAATTTGCTTGTAAGTACCTACTATTTTTTAACGAAACTGACTCTGTTTTGCAGGGTGTTTCCCTCCGTATGTAAAATCTCTTGAGAGGATAAAAACGTATGAAAAAAAAAATAATGTATTAAAATTTTAAATTCAGGTTTTTCAAAAATATCTCACAAGCTACTGACGCGATTTTGACAAAACAAAAATCATTGTAAACATTTTAGGCTTTCTACAAAGACCTTCACTTGTGACATTTTTTTTTATTACTTAGTATATTTTTTATCATTTTTTTTCAATTTGTTTCACTTTTGCCTTCTTCATAATTATATTCAATTTGGAGAAATATTAATTACCATTTTTTTTGTTGAAAAGTTTGTGATATACTTACATAATGCTTACATATTTTCGAAAAACCACTGCACATTTTTTTTTGTACACAGCATTTTCTGATTAACTCTTGAATATGTTATAAGTTATAACATGATGTTGCAGTACGTATCTACATATCTAGTAGTAGAGTTTGTGTATGTGTTTTGTAGGAATTTCATAATCCTTGATTTTTTCGCACATCCGCATCTGCATCTGACATCCGCGGATGTGAGAATCAAATATTTGCATCCGCGGATGTCCATAAAATGACATCTGCAACATCCCTGATTCCGATCAATTAAGTCTTTTATTTTTATTATTATTTTGTTCTCTATAGGTAGGTACCTATATTCGAATGAACAAATAATGAAATAACCAATGATTTTCATACGTTTTCTTTAAATACACTTTTTTAAAGAATGTTTAATTGAACTTATTTGTCTATTTATTTGTTTTGAGTAAGAGAAATCGGAGAGCGTGTATGACAAACTGCATGAATGTGATGGAAATGGAAGCAAGGAGTGTGTTTAACCATAAGGTGGTCTGGCGTTCTGTTCTCTCTGCCTACCCGCAAGAGACGCGGCGTGAGAGGATAGATAGATATTTATTTATTTATTGCATATATTTTATTACTCGTAGTTTGTTTATTTTCAGATATTTGTTATGTTCAATACAGACCTACATATTGACTATGAATGAACAAGTATAAATATAATAAATAAATAAATCTTCATTAGCCTTAAATATCTTCAACACAACTAAAAACACATTCATCAACTCGGTCAATAAAATCTTACACACATCACTCCTATAAAAATAAAAATGAAAATAAATAACATTGAACTACCTACACATAAAATACCTAATATATAGTATAGTATTGAAAGTAGATTGCAAATTATCAGTTTTAAATATTTTTTATAAATACGTTTGGTTTATTATAAGAACACATATTATATATTTTTTTTTTATATAAGATTGTAACCCTTCCTCTCTCCTATCCTCATCCCCTTCCCAATGCTCACTATTGACTATTGATTATTAATCGATAATTACATTTATATGAATCACTTTACTTAACTAATTATATATATTAATAAGGTAACACTATAATAGGCTTTAAGTATTTTATTATCTCTGTATATATTATAAATGTTACAAGCTGTTGTGTTATAAAAATAAAAATAAAAAAAAATAAAAAATAATCAAGAGTTATAAAACAAGACCATTGTAGCGTGCTAAAAGGCGAACTTATCTTACAGTCAACTATTATAGACTGATAAGTGTTTTTTGCAGGACACTCGAAATTTCGCATCTACTACGCAAATTTTGACCCTTATTTACTAAACAGTTGATTACAAAATATATTGTACTACTTATTAAAAAGATATGCGAATTCATGATAGGAGAAGAATCTGATCTATCGAAAATCTTGTATCATTGGAGCACATCGAACATCGCAATCATTATTACCTTTAATAAAATCTAGTATCGGAAAACTCAATTTCTCTAAAAATACATTTTAGTCAATATTATGTCTGTAAACATTTTGTCGTGGGGACATTTTGTCGTAGGGACATTTTGTCGGGAGACATTTTGTCTGTAAACATTTTGTCTTGTAAACATTTTGTCGGGTAAACATTTTGTCGGGAGACATTTTGTCTGTGGACATTTTGTCGTGTGAACATTTTGTCCGGAGACATTCTGTCGGGAGACATTTTGTCTGTAGACCATATGTCGTGTCACCGGTGGAAAGTCCATCCTTTGCTCTACATCTGTTGAAATAACTACTTATTTTAAGTAGTTTGTTTTAATTACATAGCTACAGAATTGACCCTATAATTGTAAAAATATTTCTAAATATTGATATTTCAGGCACTTTAACTTGTATTTTATATAGAGCCTAATCCTTTAATATCTGGATAGGTGAATGTTTCCCAGTATTAGGCTGATGAGTTTATATGTCAATCATGAATGATAATGTAGAATCTTCTCTGCTGGCAGATAATACTGACAAGTGTGTCGGCAAGTTTATAAATAAAATATCATCCCAGTTTCCAGAGAGTTGACTGTGTTATATAGTTTGTAGTCTGAGTGATAGCTACTGGCTTCTGTATGAGATGTTTTTATAATGAGATGTCGTATTATAATATTAATTTGTTTGTTTTCGTAGTTTGAAATAAAGTGTCGAGTCATAATAACAACAACATTCAGTTAGTAGGGGTATTATCCTTAGTCAAGGTTGCTTTTTATTTATATTTCAATAACGTCTTAAGTATGAAAGAAAGGAGAAAGTGTATAGTGAAAGAAGGGACTGGAAAATATCGGCGTTGAAGCTCGCGACCCAACTATGACGTCATGGTCATTTCCCGTGGCATAAAAGTTCAAAATTGCATGATAAAATGCTTAAAATATCGTTTTTTCCATATATTTTTTTAAAATTGATTTTGTTTTTCAAAATATGGTTCTTATAAAAAAATCTAATATTTTTGTTATTCGCGTAAAAAAAATGCGCGAAATAATTGTATCAATTCTCCTATAGCTTTATAATTTCTGAAGAATGAAAATACGTTTCACACAGTTTTCCTCAACAGACGCGAGAGGTATCTATACATTAAGATAATGTAGCGTTATGTGAACTCCCTTGGAGAGGAAGCAGGATGGGTGTTACAATGCTTACTTTTTTTTATTTGTTTGTAGGAGTCCTATTTCACCTGGGCTTGCGGCGTCAGGGAGCCAGGATGTTTCCTGTTAATCAAAGGAGGTACTGGACACGCCACACTGTTTGTCCCTCGCCTGCCAGAGTCCTACGCCGTGTGGTATGGGAGGCTCCTCACCCTGGAAGACTTCAAAGAAATATACTGCGTAGAGGAGGTCTACTATTCTGATGAGGTAAGCATTTACATAAATTGTCATTGAACCAGAGATATAAGTACGATATATATGGTATGCGTGACTGAGAAATAGCGGTGTTATTCTAGGTTTTTTGGCAAAAGGTGGTGTTTTTTTAATACATTTATTTCATCAAAATGTTAAGTTTTGTAGTTTTTTGCAAATATATTCACTAAAAATGAAAGCTTGCCTTACCATTATATAACAAGATTATAATCCGAAAGATTTTTCTTCTATTAACGCTTTGCAAACCTTTTAATGGTATTTTTTTTAATTATCTGCAATTTTTCTTTGAAAGAAGCGTCGAAATTAAGAAGAAAGAAGGGTAAAAAGCACAAAACTCGCGTTAATAACGTAATGAGCACGAAATTCGCGTTATTCAATAAAAAACACAAAATTCGCAAATACATTTGTTTCGTCTCAGTTGCGATATTTTTCAGTCTCGTACCTATATAGATCATTCATATTTCATTTGGCCCTGTTTTAAAATGATTTCCTGAAAGTAATAATAGGATTACTTTCTTTATTTAGACAGATTTAGTTATCCAATAATGTGGTTTATTTTTTAACTCATAAGACAAACTTAATAACAGTCTATTCGCCTGGAACTAAAATCCTGTTAGAAGGTTTTATATTATATCAATGTGGTGGTCGGTAGCCTGGTTGGTAACGCGCTCGACTGTTAATCCAGTGGGCGCGGGTTCAATCCCCGACTTACTCCACTTCACAACACAAGCTTTTAAGCTTTCTCTGTGAAGTGTACAAAGATGTATTTAGGTTTATTTCGATAAACCCAGATTCATTTATATATTTATTATTTTATTATTATTATTAATGTTATAAAACACTATCATATCTACAGGATTTCTCCGATACTATCCTATGAAATAATTTTAAAAGTCTGTAAAAAACATCTATTATCTATCTGTCACCTAATTCATCCTATTGTCCTTCCTCTTCTCTCAATCCTACCTCTAAATTATTACTTTTTTTTTTTTTCATATTTTTTATCGAATACCTACATATTATATTGGTTTGTCATGTGAGATGGGGTTATTAAGTGTAAATTTTCTCAGAAATAAAGTTTAAAACCGATGTGCCATTGATATTTATATGAAAAGTTATGTAAAGTATGATTTTAATCGATAAGTTAGTGCAATAATTAAATATTTTGAAGTACATAACCCGACGAGAGACGAAAAGAAAGGATAGAGATTGTGATGTGGTGAATGGAATGGCAGAGATGTGGTCTGGAGTGCCTGAAAATGAACATGGACGTCAGGGAGTGGGTGCTATATTATCAAAAAGAATGACTGGATGTATGGTGAAGCGTAATGGGTATGGACTGGTAGGACCGAGACTCATCTGGATTCGTTTCAAGGTAGGCATGACCAGGCTGTTCCTTATTATAGGTTACGGTCCAGGGAATGATGCCTTGGATGATGAGAAGGATGAGTTTTGGAACTTAGTGCGGGAGACAGCGGATAAAAGAAGAGCGAATGAAAAAGTAATATTGGCAGGTGATCTGAATGGTTGGGTCGGTGTCAGAAGGAAGAATTTTGAGAGAGTGTTGGGATTGCATGGCGATGATAGGGTGAATGATAACGGGAAAAGAGTGTTAGAAGTATGTTTGGAGTTGGATCTCTTTGTGGCGAACACATTCTTCGCACACAAGGAGATCCACCAGTACACTTGGCAAAGAGAGAGAGTTGATCGTATTGAAAGGTCGATGATTGACTTTGTATGTGTGGACTCTGAGCTCCGGAAGGCGACAAAGGACACCCGGGCATTTCGGGGCGCCGGACTGTGGACGGATCACTTCCTTGTGATAACAAGGATTGATCTTTTCTCCGGTTGGCGCTCGAGGGCTCGGAAGTTGGAGCCTGTCCGGAGAATCAGGGTCGAAAAACTGAAAGAGACGAATGTTAGGGATGAATATGAAAGACTAACTAACGAAAGGCTAGAAGTACATGATGATGAGGAACGCTCGACGAGTGAACTATGGAATGTTATGAAGGAGGTGCTAGTAAATAGTGCAAGAGAAGTATCTGGAGAAGCGTTGGTAGGAAGGAAAAAAGGTGATGCGTGGTGGGATGATGAGGTGAAGGATGCTGTAGTGAGGAAAAAGAAAGCGTGGAATGATGTGCTTGGTGCGAAACCAGATGATGGAGGTGAGAAAGAAAGAAAGCAGAATATATATAAAGCGTGTAGGAAAGAAGTGAAAGAAATGGTTTGCCAGAAAAAGAGAAAACTTGAGGAAGAGGAATGTATGAAATTATCGAGGAACGCCGAGGAGAATTTGAAAATATTCTGGAAGGAAGTAAAAAGAAAGCGATCTGGAAGTGAGAAAAACAGTATGAATTGCATCAAAGATAAGAATGGTGATTTAGTGATGAATGGAGAAGAAGTTGTTGAAAGATGGAAAGAATACTTCGAAGAATTGTATGAAAGTGGTACTAGTACAAACCAGACGAATGTTGCAGATAGTATGAATGTAAATATTGCTGAGGACGAGGAAATACGTATGAATGAAGTTGTGCTTGCATTGAAAAAAGCAAAGAATGGTAAAGCTGCGGGACATGACTGTGTGGCCATAGAGTTCATCAAGCAAGGTGGCCCGAAGATTCTCGAGTGGTGCCTGAGGCTCTTCAACTTGTGCTGGGAGAGTGGCTGCACTCCTGAGGATTGGAGGAGGGCAGTCATCTGCCCTTTGTACAAGGGGAAAGGCTCAAGGTTGGAATGCGGCAGTTATCGGGCTATCAGTTTGCTGAGCTCTGTGGGCAAACTGTATGGAAAGGTATTGATTGAAAGAGTAAGAAAAGTGACTGAAAGTAAAGTATGGGATGTGCAGGGTGCTTTCATGAGTGGCAGGGGGTGCACCGATCAGATCTTCTCCCTACGGATGGTCGTGGAGAAGCTTCTGGCTAAACACCAGAGGCTCTTCTGCGCGTTCGTGGATCTGGAGAAGGCATACGATCGTGTGGACCGAGAAAGACTGTGGCGTGTACTGTCGGAATATGGGGTGAGCGACCGACTGATTGGCGCAATTGCGTCTCTATATACGGAGAGCTCTGCTTGTGTCAGGGTGAATGCTGCGTTGTCGCAGTGGTTCACTCTCACAAAAGGGGTTAAACAGGGTTGCGTCATGTCGCCTTGGTTGTTCAACCTGTTCTTCGACTACTGCATGCGTCCTCTGAATGAGCTGAATGTTGGTGTGGACCTAAATGGAGTGAAAGTATGTGCGTTAATGTTTGCAGATGATTTAGTGTTGATGGCTGATGATGAATGTGAGTTACAACGGATAGTATCCTGTGTGTACGAAAGCTGCGATATGAATGGTATGAAAATGAATGTAATTAAAACGAAAGTATTAGTGTTCGAAAGAGAGGAAATAAGGACAAATTGTGTGATAAAGGTTGGTAATGACTGTCTGGAGCAAGTGGATGAGTATGTATATCTGGGAAGTTTGTTTACTAGAGATGGACGCTGTGATGGAGACATTGAAAGAAGGAAGCTGGCCGGTACTAGGACGAATGGTGCGCTCGGTCCGATTGTTAGTAGTAGCAATGTGTCTATGAAAGCAAAAGTGCTAGTGCACAATGCTGTCTTGGTGCCGACCCT
Organism: Ceraclea dissimilis; assembly: GCA_963576895.1. NCBI lineage: Eukaryota > Metazoa > Arthropoda > Insecta > Trichoptera > Leptoceridae > Ceraclea > Ceraclea dissimilis. The sequence continues at coordinate 1,052,648 of OY756372.1, forward strand.
GATGTATGCTAGTGAGACGTGGACGTGGATGAAGAAGGATGAATCAGGGTTGAATGCAGTAGAAATGAGGTCATTAAGAAGAATGTGCGGGAAAACGCTGAGAGATAAGATAAGGAATGAGGTTATTAGGGAAATGAGTGACTGCAAGACTGGTGTAGTGACAAGAATGAAAGTAAACAAACTAAGATGGTTTGGGCATGTTGAGAGAATGAATGATGACAGGATGACAAAAAAGATATATCTGAATGAGCGAAGAGGGGTGAGAAAGCGCGGCCGTCCGAGACTGACCTGGTCCGATCATGTCGACCAGATCCTCAAGGATGGACGCGTTTTGAGTAAAAGGAATCGGAGAGCGTGTATGACTAATTGCATGAATGTGACGGAAGCTAGGAGTGTGTGTAAGGATAGGGCTGTCTGGCGCTCTGTCCTCTCTGCCTACCCTGCAAGGGATGTGGCGTGAGGGTATAGATAGATAGATAGATAGACATAACCCCCACTGTTTTCCGACAAAAAGGCAAATTGAAAAACGAAAAAAAAATCGTATAGATTTCCGTAAACAATAGTCAATGGGTTAACTGAAACTTACTTCGTATAATTGAGAAAAAGACTGTACCGACACAGTGAACTTAATATATAGACAAATAATATACACAAACTCCTAGATGTTATACTGAAATAATGTTATGTAAACATTGTAGGTAGTATTTACCTAACTCCATAGCTATATAATACGCTCTGAATACCGAGTTTATAATCTGTTCAGCGTTGTGTAACCCTAACACCCTCCCCACACCACCTTCCAGCCAACCAGACACTCCCCTCACCCACACAAGTTCAAACAAACACCCCACCAAAACACCACAATTCCAGAATTTTCCTTTCCCCCCTCCTTGAAACAATTTTCAATGAATCGAATTTTACATTCAGGTGGATACTTTTGCCATCTATTGAAGTTTATTGAAAGTTTTATTGTTTGTAAAATGGTTTGAATCTTCACTAATTCAACTAAGGTTGTCAAACTTTTTCTACTATTAACTCCCCTTTTCGTTACATTTTGTTTATAAAACCTAATTTGATGTGTTCTTTTGTATTTCAGCTAAAGAAAGTTATGAAAGAGAAGAATCTGAAGCAAGTTTTAACACTGGTAAGAACCAATAGTGTCATTGTGTATTAACTCAAATAAGACATTCTTTTTTCAATGATTTCATATTGCAAAATAACTTTAAAACACACGAATTTTAGAATTGGACCTAATACTTGCTTCTGAGAATAAAAAGGTTATAACTGAAGATTTTGAATTTTTATAATATGTTTTCATTTCATTACAGAAAGGTACTAACTCTGACAGCAAACTCGAGTGCAAAGAAGCAAGCTTTGAAGGAATAAATGAGTAAGTTTCTTAAGTGAAGTCTGTCAAGAAAGGGATGGTTTTTGATGAGGGCGCTACTTGTAGCTTTTTGGTAAAAATAAAGGCGAAGCCGTCAATATTATCTTGTTGCCAGCAACCAACATTGTAGTTCTTAATTAATCCGAGACCATCTCTCTCCTAACAAACTGTATGTAATACTAAGTACCAATTCTATCCCATCATGCGCTATTCCTTGCAGGGTAGACAGAGAGAGTTCAGAACACCACTTGCTCTTCATCCTTTTATACCAGACAGTATAAGTGTTCTCTTTACATATTATTCATCTCTCGTTTCCACCACAAAGTGAGAAATTTCTTGAACTTCTAGGTATAAAGGAAAAATAATTTCCTACTATTGCCTAAAATGCTGACAGAAATGTTAGTGAAACACAAAATTATTAATGAGTCATTTTAATTATTTTTTTCAGATTCAATGTAGACAACAAATCCCTGTTCCCTATCATAGCTGAATTGTAAGTACCTAATAAAGCAATTAAATGAATAATTATGTCCCAAATCTGACTTCTTATAGTTAAGAAATAAAGAGAGAAAGGTTTTGGTTAGGTTAGGTTGATTATGGTTAAATATAAACAGAGACAATGGTTTAGGTCAGGTCTACTCCTGATAATATACAATAAAAATTTGTATTCATTTCCAGGCGTGTGTTCAAGACTGAGATGGAAAAGGATGTGATGCGCTACGTAGCTAAAGTGTCTTCAGACGCACACAAACAGGTAAGATTGTGGCAAAAACTGTTTGTACAAAACACTTACTTATGTAGGTCGGAACCATGACAGCATCGTGCACTAACAATGCTTTTGATTTGGTAGCCACATTGCTACTACTTACAATTGGTCCGAGTGCACCATTTATCCTAGCACTGGCCAGCTTTCTTCTTTCACTGTCTCCATCACAGCATCCATCTCTAGTAAACAAACTCCCCGAATATAAATACTCATCCACTTGCTCCAAACATTCATTAACAATTCAGATCACACAATTTGTCCTTACCTCCTCTCTTTCAAAAATCAACACTTTAGTTTTGTTAACATTCTTTTTCATATTATTCCTCACACAGCTCTCGTACACACAGACACTATTTGCTGAAATTCGCGTTCATTATCTGCCATCACAACCAAATCATCTGTAAACATTAATTCAGGAGGATGCATCCAGTAGTCGAAGAACAAGTTGATCAACCAAAGTGACATGATGTAACCCTGTGTGACTCCTTTGGAGAGTTATATTTTGGTCATCCAATTGAACCTTCCGTTTTGTATCACAGGTTATGTTGTACACAAAGCCAGGCGCTTCAGAGTATCAGTGTGAGGCAGTCTTCCTGAAGCATTGTTACGAGAAGGGAGGTTGCAGACACGTCTCCTACACCTGCATCTGCGGCTCGGGATGTAACTCGGCTATTCTTCATTATGGACACGCTGGTGCACCCAACTGCAAGCTGATTAAAGATGGGGACATGTGGTAAGACAAATCTCTTTGTACGACTATCATAGTAACAAAATCGTCAATAAAATGTATCTTCAATTTTGTCCTTAATATTCAGTATAAGGAAACATTTTTTCACCGGTTTCCATCTGTATGTATATTTAACTTCTCCTTCATTGTGTTAGGCCCCGCCCATTTTTCTCAGACTCCTCCCACTTTTATTTCATGCTCAATATTTCACTTGAATATCTCAAAGTAAGCAATAATTTGTACTCTTTTCTGTTCTATTCCTTGCAATAATTTGTACTCTTTTCTGTTCTATTCCTTGCGATAAAAAATCTACTTTTGTTACAGTTTGTACGACATGGGAGCTAATTATGCCGGATATGCAGCTGATATTACTTGCTCATTCCCTGCTAATGGAAAATTCACAGAGAATCAGAAATTGGTTTACAATGCTGTTCTGGCAGCTAGGAACGCCGTCCTCAGGTAAAATTGGAACAGTTAATACATTAAATGAACCTTTGTCTATCCTGCAAGGGTCAAAAGACATGCTATAATAGACAGATACAGTCCGTCGAGAAAGAAATGGTGTTTTGGCTCTGTGTGTAGTCTTTTGGCAACCATAGTGTCAACACTAAACGTGTAGTGTTATAAATTAATCTAAAGCCATTTCTTTCTTGATAGACTGTAAAAGTAGATACAGTTTATGTTAATGATAGAACATGAATAACATCCAAAAGTAAAGAAAAATAACAACTCTCAAGCGGGAAGTGCCAGATTCGAACTGCAGCGCTGTCGATGTATAAACTCTATAGAGAGAGGGGGGCACTATTTAATAAGAAAAAATATTTGTGCTTAATTACGTTCTATACTACTTAATTCTACATACACACTATCTACTTGGGTTAAATTACTAACCTATGCATGGTGAGTAAAATAATTTGATTTGCAAACTCTTTAAAATTTAAACTACATTTTAAAAATTAGTGCATGTTGAGTAAATGGAACCGCTGAGCTTGAGCACGAATGTGACGGAAGCGTACATGACATCCTAGAATTTGTTCACTCTTCCTACCCCAAAAACGATGCTGTGTGAAGCAATAGTTAGATAAACGTCTTTGTTTATTTATTTACACATGTAGTGAACAAAATATAGAGATATGTTAACATTACGAATATAAATCATAACATTTGTTCACTAGTACTACGAAATGTTTGCATTCTGCTTTTTGTTTGCAGAGAATTGAAGCCTGGTGTAAGATGGCCTGACATGCATCTGTTGGCTAACCGCACCATGCTGCAATCCTTGAAATATGGTGGACTACTCAAAGGTGAAGTTGAAGACATGATGAAGGCTGGGCTCAATGGAATATTGCAGCCACACGGCTTGGGACACTTTATTGGATTAGACGTCCATGATGTCGGTGGATATCTTAAAGACCATCCCGCCCGTCTTACAGGGCCGTTGTCGGCTCTGCGTACAGCCAGGACCATGCAGCCTGGCATGGCTATCACCGTGGAACCTGGTTGCTATTTCATTGATGTGGTACGTTCAATTAATTATACAATCTTATCCAGACGAGAGAATTCTGGACGTAAACTTTTACACTCTGCTCCAGTATTCGGTTAGCTAGATCCGCTAATCACTGCGTTTTACCTTAAACATTTTATTTGCCAAATTACAACATTATATTTAACAAACTACGCAAATAATCTCAAGTTTCAGTAAATTTCAGTGTGATCAGTTTTATCAAGAAAACTTAAAAAAATCGAATTTCTAACTGCTAGAGTCACTAAAAAATATTCACATTTATCCATGTTTTAAATCTTGGGATGATATCTTTAGTATCAGCTGAGTAATCTTACTTTTCCCGACTCAATTTTTCACATATCCGTCATTAACTTTATGCAGAACATAGTTTAGGAATATCCGAATTTGAATGTTGTATCGCATTATATGTAATGTCACAAGCTCAAAGTCTTGTAATAGATATTACACATATTGTATTTTTGTTACAGTTATTGGACAAAGCTGTGCAAGATCCCGATGTTTCCAAATTCTTCAACTTGGATCGTCTGAAACAGTTGCGAGGCTCTGGCGGAGTACGTATTGAAGATGATGTTTTGATCACAGAGACTGGAAACGAGAATATGACATTTGTGCCTAGAACGTAAGTAACATAAAATATTTAGTGGTACAGAACAGATCACATTAAGCCAGTCGTCGATCAGTCATAAGCCGAATGGAAAGTTCGCTGTATATCTGATGTGATAGTAAGATATGGTTACATTTTATCGCTACTTTCAAATTATATTGCAGAACTGTTGTATAAAAAAATTAGCCAATTTTTGGATTGTTAGAATAAACTGGCAACATTGTTTTTCAAACGGCGATGGCGGGATTATCCGATTATCGGCGTTTTTTATCTTTTTCCAATTCGCAAAACTATTTTGCCTTTAAAATGATATCTCTAGCGCCGCTGTGTAATATTATCGGCATTGTAGGTTACTTGTAAAATGTTACTTAAAATGTTAATTAAAAAAAATCTCTTACGACAAGGTTCGACAATCAGGGCTCCCAATAATACAATCTTGCAAATCCACTTGCAGCTAACATCCGCCGGCGGCTAATATATAAAAAACACATTGTACATATTTGTCTTATCATCCTGGCAAAATATTATCAAATTCCGTCCAGGGCGGGTCTCTCTGCGGTCATTAGGAACAAATACTCATTTGTACAAGGCAACACACATTTCATTTAAGATTTTAATGCATTATTTTTTTATTTCAGTGTTGAAGAGATTGAACACTGGATGAAAAGCGGAGCAAATTTTAAGTAAAGAAAAAGGCCAAACGTGGATATGCCATATAATAAAAAATATAAACAATTTTAATTATGTATTATTTATTATAAAAAAGTATTACGATTTATTACAATCTACAAACATATGAATATACAAATAAATACATTTATTTTATTATAATACATTTTTTTAATTACATATCACATCTTCTGTTTGAGTTATATACATGGTGTCAAAAACGGCTAATGCTGGACATAGGCCTCCCCTTTAACTTTCCACAGATCCCTATCCTGGGCACGCTGCATCCACTTGCTTCCTGCGATTCGCCTCACATCGTCAGACCATCTTGGCTGAGGTCTTCCTACGCTCCTTTTGCTTGTTCCAGGTTGCCACTCACGAATCTTTTTGGTCCATCTAGAATCTGAAAGTTTGGCAACGTGTCCTGCTCAACTCCATTTTAAGGCAACTGCTCGTTTTACTTCGTCGGCAACCTTGGATTTCTCCCATTATGAATTACATATCACATGTCATATTTGTACATTACGAGTCCTGGCACAGAACCAAGGTTAAACTTCATTCTTAATACATCAGACTTTTGTTTTTAAGTTAAAGAAATCACTAACTCTGCTTTGGGTTGTTCGAGTTATTTCGCTTAGCCAAATGGAGAAGTATTTCTGGAAGGATAAGAAAATATTCACTTATTAATTTACTTTTCAAAAAAACAATACAAGATAGAAATTTAATATAAGCGAGAAGTGACTGCTTATCTATGGTTCAACTTATCGCAGGGTCACAATTTCTACCAATCAACCGCTTACAAAGCAATATTCTTACATGTGTTCGTTTGTTTACTAAAGATGGACGCTGTGATTGGAGACATAAACGAATCTGGGTTTATCGAAATAAACCAAATACATTTTTGTACACTCCACAGTAAGCTTGAAAAACTTGTGTCGCGAAGTAGAGTAAGTCGGCATTAGGGATCAAACCAGCGCCCACCGAATTCACAATCGAGTGCATTACCAATCACCTCTATTGAATGATTGTTTGGAGCAAGTGGATGAGTATGTATATTTGGGGAGTTTGTTTACTAGAGATGAACACTGTGATGGAGACATTGAAAGAAGAAAGCTGTTGGGTACTAGGACATATGGTGCACTCAGACCAATTGTTAGTAGTAGCAATGTGGCTACAAAAGCAATGCTGTCTTATTATAGTGCCAACCTGCATGTATGCTAGTGAGACAAGGACATGGCTGAAGAAGGACCAATCAGGGTTCAATGCAGTGGAAATGTAAGTGTATTAGTATGTATATGTGGGGAGTTTGTTTACTAGAGATGGACACTGTGATGGAGACATTGAAATAAGAATTAAGCTGTTAGCTACTAGGACGAATTGTCTTTGTGTCAAACCAGATTAATTTTTCAAAGTAGTATGTGCAATGTTATAAAAATTTAGAGAAAATATATTACCTGCATGGCTCTGTCTCCCCCATGTCCGTGAACTGTGGGAATGATGTCTTTCGGCCGAAGGAACTTTACAAATCTCTGCAACTCGGGGAAACTGGAATGTTCGCTGTACGGTATACCTGTAGAAACGCAAAGTAACTTATGATATAATACAACTTATGAGATATCTTGCAGGGTAGGCTGAGAGGACAGAGCGCCAGACTCTTCTAGTCTCCGTCACATTCATGCATGCAGTCATACACACTCTCCGATCCCTTTTACTCAAAACGCTTCCATCTTTGAGGATCGGGTCGACATGATCGGGCCAGGTCAGTCTCGGAGGGCCCCGTTTTCTCACCCCTCTTAGCTCACTCAAATATGTATTTCTTGTCATCCTATCATCTTTCATTCTCTCAACGTGCCCAAACCATCTTAGTTTATTCACTTTCATTCTTGTAACACCGGTCTTGCAGTCACTCATTTCCCTAACATACCAATTACCTCCGCCAAATAGCTCTTTTACCCACAGGTTGGGCACTCAGGGAATAGATATGTAGAGAAAATAGAAACTTTATGTAATAAGTGATTGATATTTGACTTTGGCGAATGATACGGTGAATGTATATTACCGTGGATGGTGATGTTTCCTCTTTGCACGAGACTACTCTTAGTTAATTCCCAGCCACTGGGTTTGAAGGCCACAATCTCTTCAAATCTGCCTTCCATGTCGCTCAGGTAACTCTCGAGAACCTAAAAGAAGGACAAAATAATTCATAATTGGACACGAATCGACGTATGAAATGCATAGACTTTTATATTAAGTAGGTACACTAGACGTCTGACTCCGTGTATTTTCAACAGAAATGAAGTGACGCATTTTCACACTCAGCACTTTTTGGTATTTTAACGTCGCAAACAAACTCACACTATTATGTGATATCAATAATAAAAACTAAAACATCTTTAAAACTATCGCTTAATTCCTAAATAACATTGACTAATACAGTTTTTAACTATGAGAACAAAATTTCAAAAACGTTGCTCACGAAATGTCAAAATTCTCCCTACGATTTGACAGTTTGTAGGCACCAGTTTACTTCACTACCAGCATTGAGTACGCCATCTAGGTACATAATATAAAAGTCTATGATGAAATGTTTATGATGACAGTCTAACTAGATTTCATAACATACATGGTACTGTATCTTCCCCATGGCTAGAACATGGAGTTGGCACTCTTTAGGAGACTTGGTATGGAAGTCCTGGCCCAGGGCCACTTTTAATATGGCATTCTTCTCAGTCGGGGCCCACACTTCAACTTCCAGCTCCTTAGCAATTCCCATGAAGAATCTTTCCTTACCTAAAATACACACACACAAATGAGTCGTACAGAGTCAAAAAACAGCAATCTGACAACTTGGTGTAAATTGAGTTAAGAATGTGGAAATGTTCCTATTGTGAAACTGGAATCTAGAAAAACAGCCGAATGCCATTTGGTCAACGTGGATAAATGGCCGACAAGTAAGTACAATAGATTGAAATCCAATAGGCCGACAAGGATAAATGGCTGAAAGACGTATGGCCGACTTGATAAATGGCCGAAAAGACATATGGCCGACACCGTGAAGTAAGCAGGATTAGCGATTCGGCCATTTGTCAGCCTGTTGACCTTGTCGGCCATTTGGATTTCGGCTTTTTGTCTTTCGGCCATTTGTACCATTCGGCCGATTGGTCGTGTCAGCTATTTGTCTTTGTCGGTCAATGTCAATCAATACGATTTGCACGAGTTGCCGCATTTATTACTTGAAAAAAAACATGGTAACAAAAGCAGCCATAACTTATATAAATGATTAACATAAAAAAAAGACTTGGTTTCAAAGACAGCAATCTGCAATATATGAGAATCAACATCAGCAATTTAGGTAAAACATTTTTTTTTTAAATTTACACCGAATCAGTCTGAAATCAGTTTGCCGATATTGATACTTATATAATCCCAATAATGGGGTAACTAACAAATGACAACTGTGACCTACCAATGGTGTAAGTTCCACAGACGATCAACAGTTTATCGAAGCTCTTTCCGTTAAGAATCATCATCTCTTTCTTCTTCTGCAAGATGGATACAGCTCGGCCGATGCTTTCTGATTCAGTGGGGAAATCATAACGAGGGTTGCAGTATCTGAAATGTCGAGGACATCATAAAACATGAAAAATCTGTTAACCTACTCGTATCTAATAGACGAGGCAGGCAAATCACAATCTTCTTACGTCGTGTCCAAGTGTACGGTGTGTATCTCCTTATTCCAAAATATCGGATAAGATTCCATGATGCTGGACGCTCTGAAGTCTCCGCAATGCAGGACGTTCTTGCCCGATGGAAGACTGAAGACGAGCATCACAGAACCTGGACAACTGTAAAAAAGGAATGGAATTGTTTCAGTCACTGTTCGAGATTGTCTGAGGATGGAGTGAGAAAGAGTGTTATCAGCCAGGCAGCTATGGTGATATGTCTGATCTCACAACAGTATTCACTCATTCAGTCTGTCAAGTCCATTGTTTAAATACATTCACACTTTGTGCAACAACAAGCTCCATACCATCCTCCATACATACACAACTCTATTGGATAAGAAATGTTATCAGCCAGGCAGCTATGGTGATATGTCTGATCTCACAACAGTATTCACTCATTCAGTCTGTCAAGTCCATTGTTTAAATACATTCACACTTTGTGCAACAACAAGCTCCATACCATCCTCCATACATACACAACTCTATTGGATAAGAAATGTGCACAGGGATTCTGCTTGGAACTATGTTAGTTTAGCTTCAAACTGTGACCTCTTAAATTAACTCTTAAAAAAATTTAAAATAGAAAACGGTAGCTAACGTACTGATTGGCATCCACCGCTGTTACTTGAACTCCGGATATGTCCAGTGTGGTCCCGGCTTCTAAGATACTAATACAGTTGCTTGGTACATTTAATTTCTGCCGGCACAGGTCACCTGCAATGCAAACATTAGAAAAATACATCTGCAAGAACATTCGGGACAGGAAAATAATTCTGCAGTAACTTTAGGAAGAGTGTGTTGGAAAACATTGAGAAATAGGATAAGGGGTGAAGGTATTGGAGAGATGAGTGACTGTAAGACGGGTGTAGTGACTAGAATGAAAGGGAATAAGTTTACATGGTTTGGGCATGTTGAGAGAATAAATGATGACAGGATGACTAGAGGAAGGGGTGTGAGGAAGCGTAGCCATCTGACTAAGATCGATCATGTTGACCAGATTCTCAAGGATGGGTGCATTTTGAGTCATCCTAAAAATCGGAGGGGCTGTGTGACAAATCGCATGAAAATGGCAGAAAAAAGGAATGTGTGTAATAGGGTGGTATGTAATTCTGTTCTCTCTGTCAACCCCTCAAGAGATAGACAGAACATAAGCTGCCTGCCTAAAATTAATTCAGATAACAATAACTATAGTATATTTTGGGACATACCGAAATTGCTATAGATATTACAACTGGATTTATCTGCACTGTGCACTCAGCGTTCTCCCCAAGGGAGTTCACATAACACATAATGCTGCACCGTGTTAACTTAGAAGACTCTCGTATTGAGGAAAGCTGTTTATTTATTTATCGTTTGGCAACGTCGAAGTATTGTCACATCGTTAAAGTCTAACATCCAGCGCCTCCAGCCACTGGAGGAACTCTGGGGACAGGCTGGCAGCACTGTCAATGGTACCGGGGTAAGCACATATGGGGCAATCACACAAGATGTGAAAAAAGGAAATGATTAAGACAGGCTTACCCGTTATTTTGGTGCAATAGAGTGGTCTGTTGAAATTCTTGTTGAGTCCAGTGTAATGATCAGAGTGGAAGTGTGTGAGGAAATATACTTCAACGCCTGGGATCTCACCGTAATTGAAGGCGTCCACTGCAAACGGAGTGTCTGGAAGAAAATGAATAAAGCGTCAAAACATCTCAAGGTATTTTTAGATTCAGTGAGATTGGCGGTGTTCAGTGGCGGATGGACTGAAATTAGTGAATGTTACTTAAGGTCCTATATGCTGTCATTTGGCATCGGCGCCCTGAATTGTTCTCAGCCAATACTGAGAGAATCCTCTGGAAACTGAAGACAGTGATAGATGAAAGTATGGATTGACTGTATTTTGAAATTATAACATTTCGAAATTCCTTGATTAAAAAAATATTCCGAAACCACCCCCAAAATTTACGGGATCTGAGGATTTTCCTTTCAGTTTTTCAGATACAAAAGTATAATTTAGCCAAAATACTGGTAATTATAATCTTAACAAATTGACTGTTTTAGATTTTTAAATTTCTTCCCAGGTTTCTTTTAAAAATATAATTCACATTGTCACTTACGTTATTCTTATTGAGCGCTAACATTCTCATACAAAATTTGAAAAAGTTGAAGCGCAAATAGAACGACTTTTGCTCAGTGCATATAAGCCCTTACGCGTTATCTCAGTTACAACATTTTGGTTTAAACGCGGTACTTCCTAAGGATCGCAGATATGTAGATGGATAAGTAATGTTTAATTACCTTTAATCAACTTATATGAAGGACATACTTTCGAAAATTTCCTAGTTTTCTTCTCCGAATACGACATTGACGATCTTTTAAGCAAACTCGTTACTTTAGGTGAATTCTCTTGCGACAAATTTGACTTCAATTCTGTAAATATCTTAAAATCACGTAATCTAGAGGTCGTAGAAATTTTATTTTGTGACGAATTTACGACACTCGATTGTATTTGCGTGGTCTTTTCGATTAAACCTAATTGCGATTGTTTTTTATTACAAAATGTGTCTTCGAACGATGATTCTGATGAACTATCGCACAGATCTACAACTACTTCTGAACTTAATAGTACATTATCAGTCTTTTTTGAATTTGAATTTCTCGTGTTACGGATTCCAAAATGTACTTCATTTGTTCTGCTGCTCGAAACAACTGAAACATTTTGTCCGGCATCGAGAATAGAATTAGATTTTTGCGATTTGAAATAAGACAAAAGCGTCCTTTGCGAACTGTCATTATTGTTACATTTCTTCCTAACGCCTTTCGCTGTTTTATTTTTCTTACACGACATTGTTTTGTCTTTTATATTTTCTTCCACGGTCCTCAATAGTGACTTGTTGTAAGTGTTTAGTTGTGTTACGGATTTTAAGAACGTAAGTTCCCTGTTCGGAAGGACATTGTTTTGGTTGGATAATGCTTGGAGAGGTCTTCTTGTGTTGATTGTTTCATGAGTACTATCTTGTGTCTGAAAATAAGAGATTTAATACTGTATATTGTTTGTCACACACTTGATAAAACATGCAAATAATAATGGGTGACAGCAGCATATTTTACAGTACCATAGATGGTTTGGGAATGTGCAGAGAATGAATGACGACAGGATGACTACAAAGATAAAAACACACCACACAACCATTAGAGCTGGCAGTGTGAGGAATCACTTGTCAGAGCTCCCACCACCAACTCCTTACATACAAGAATACATTGGATAATTGCATATAAACACATATTAACTGGGATTTGGGGCAAATCAAATACCAAATTATTACATACTGTATTGAATTGACGACATAACTTACAAAATATTGACTGTTGTCACAATTCAACGCATGTTTATTGTTTATTCAATGAAAGTCTTTTCTTCTTCACCACTTTGGCTCCTGTGCTTTCATCTGCTGAAGATAATATTCCTATATTACTCCGTTTCCTATCCATTTGCACAGAACAACCATGTGTTAGATTAGAAGGAGAATTTTTGTATATTTAGTAAAGGTGCGAGTTAAAAGTTAGTTAGAAAAACATAACAATCTCCAAGCAAAACACCAATAATAATCTGAGTTAGTCGAATTGCTAGTTTAAAATTTAACAGACAGCACAAACCTACATTAAAAGTTCCTCTTAAAGTACAATACCGGGTTAGTATATTTTCCGACACTAAAAACAGCGTTTACAATAACACGAAAACAAATTATTGCAGTCGGCGACGGATTTAATTTCATTCTAACCTAACTTTCTTAATATTTTGGATTTTGACAATTATTGACAACTACGTTTTCTATGGAAATATATGGAAACAAATCGCTTTCATTTCTATGGTCGATTCTTACTTCACATGGGATTCCCTTGCAAGAAACCCAATATTAGACTTAAACGGTGCAGTTTTACCATTTTACGCAATGATTCTCCAGTCAAAAGTGAAATCATCCACGGTGAACTGTCTTTGAACGCAGAAGTGATGCGGTCCATGCGGTCACCATATTACGAATTGCCATACTTGCATTTAGGGATGGGGGATTTTCTGATTTATTATACCGGTGATCCATGATCTTGTTGAAACAGAAGTTGGTATCCATTTCTTTTTCATTTAAAATAATGTTCATTCTATCTGAAAATCAAAAGCTGGCTCCGCAGACGGCTACTTCCTGTTCCAAAGACTTCGCGGAAATTCTGCACTTTTTCAGGCATCTGCATCCTCATAGCTTGATGGGGATGCAGTAATATTGCAAGTTGAGACGCGAAAACTAGAGATTTGGTGGAAAAAGGGTGAGTTGTGTGTTTGTTTACATTTTGTATGTGAAAAATATTACCTTAGGAATTAATCTTTTCCTAGAAAAGAGTCACACGAGATTATTGACATAATATTTCTTAATTAAACGTCTGAAAAATATTTGAATATGTAAATAAATAAACAGATTTAATCTATAAATAGACATTTTACGCCGTTTTATTTTCAATAAGGCCATCATGGGCGTCGGAATGTGGGGCGTTTGGAGGGAAGCTGCCCCCCCTCGTTCCCCGTTTCTTGGACAGCAAAAATACTATTATATATTTCGGGGAGAATTCCGTGAAAATCCATAAGTGGAAAGTTGGCGGGCGCCGCCCTCTGAATTCTCTTCCTCCCATAGTCCCCGGCCTACTCAGCCTTTTGACAAATCCGGCTCTGCAGTATTTGCAATGGTCGCCAATCAGAGCGGGTCTCGAGTGTGATTGGCCCCTGAGTGTTAAACAAATATGCATCTTTGATACAAGAATATAGCATTTTTATGATCGTGAACAATATTTTGTACAAAAATCCCTAAAACAACAATAAAAAAAAAAACTAAAACATTTGAGAAAAACAAAAAACACCTTTTTGCAAGATTTTTTCAGTGTGGTTCTTCTTACTTTCAAAGCCACATTCCTTTTGATAGTGTTGCAATTACGATTTTATCTAAAATGAAGGTCGATATTCGCGTCAAATATGCGAAAATTCGCATTACTCTTATAAAAGAATATGCTGAAATTCGTGTTATATGTTGAAAAAGCACAAAATCCGCGAATCAATTCGTTTTATAGCGATCGCGATTTATTTGGATACGACACTGAAGAATAAAGAAGGCATCTCTAAACATTATAAATCATTTTTGTTTTTCAGCAAATATTTTTAGTTATCTGCTACACGAGTACCTGTATAATTTCAGACGACAACATTTGCTCGCGGCACGCACTGTGAAATTTCTTAGAAATTTGGATAAAATTAACTAAAAATAAATGTTTGTATTAAAATTCCTACATGAACCAGTATTTTATTACTATTAGTAGTACCTAACTAGTTGTTGCCCCGCGACTTCGCTCAGGCGTGAGTTTTGTGGTTAGAGATGGCATAACTCCGGCTTTTACCCTATTTGACATGATTCGCTTCTCACTTCCGTTGCATTGATAACAATTCTTCATACGTGCCCAATTTTTATTTAATACACGCCCGTTGTTGAGAATCTGGTCGACATAAATAAATAAATCTTTCTTGGCCAAAGAAAATATACATAGATACAAAAACAAGACAATGGTAGTGTGCCAAAAGCATACATGATCGATTCAGGTGAACGATCCTAGGTACCCCACCTCCATACACTTCTATAAAAGCCGGGAGTGTCAACATTCATTCCATCGATACCGAAAACCATGATTTCGACACTAATATCGATTTTTGCAAATCACCCCCTCCAATTCTACTCCGGTACTTCTGAGGGTGCCAGCAAATAGCGCTGCCATATTAATTAACAACAGGACATATGGACAACAAGCGTTTTATTATATTTCACTATTAGCAACATTTAATTTATTCAATGTATTATTTTATGACAGTTACACCATCTTATCATTTTTCTATAGAAGCGCCTAGTAGTACATAATGATATAATCCCAAAATAAACTGAAAATAATAGGTAAAAGACAGAGGCGTCGCCAGCTTCGGAACTGGGCGGCATCTATAGGATAGAAGTTTCCAGAACGAAACGGTTGAAACCATCAACGCACGACGTGATACAGAAAAGGTGATGAGTTTTACTATTTTATATCCACATTCCTGCGGTGATATGCTCCACAAGTGGGGAATGAGGGATGATGTGTGACTGCGGACCCCCGTAGCACATCTTGTGTGATTTCCCTTATATGTGCTTACCCGGCCGGTACCATTACCAGTGCTGCCAGCCTGTCCTCTGAATTCATCCAGTGGCTAGAGGCGCTGTATGTCAGACTAGAACCCTGTGATAATACTTCGATGTTTCCAAACGATAAATAAACAAATTTCCACATACCTAATGTAAGAGGAATGAATTAATTTTGAGGCCCCCAAATATTCGAGACTGACTTTAAATGTTTGTTTACTTTGTCTATTGGATGTTCCGCCACTGTCTTCAATGACTTATTATTGTAATTATAATTTGCTCTCCCGCATGACAGCTTTGAATCCTTTGCTCCGAATTATATTTAAGCGATGTTGAGTTCACATAACTTTAGCGAATGCTGAATTATTGAAGAGTTCATACTCTCCAGTTCATACGGTTTTAAATTCGTTTCTTACGTGATTGCAAAATGAAAATATTTTTCATCTTATGTTTTGTGAGCGTATTGATCGCTCAAATCGCTACACAAAGTTCACCACGTGAGTATTATTATATATTTTTTTCAAAGTTTGTATCGACTCGACACTAATATCGACTATAATTTTATGCCAGATGCCCTATTCTTTCATATTTCTCGCTTCCGTCACATGTAATTTGTTATACAGTCTCTCAGATTAATTTTACTCCAACCACATCATAGGTCCTTGAGGATCCGGCTGACATAATCGACCCAGGTCGGCCAACTTTCCTTACACCTCTTCGTTATATAAATTTTTAGTCTTTCAGCTGTCATCAATCGATTTATCAAGATGCACAAACCATATCAATGGAAGATTTGTCTATCTTGTAAATTTTCGATTAATCTGCTTCGAATTCCCCATTTTTCTATTATTATAATTCCCATTTTTGGAGACCTTTTTATATATTTGTTTTGAGTAAATATGTATGAAAATACCATTTTAACGAAATCTTTAATTTTGGTATGTCTTCTTCTAGGACCAACACGATCACCACGACCAACACGACCACCGCCACCACTACCAACATCACGACCAGTTCGTTGCGGCCGCAATGAAGTGCGTGTGAGGTGTAGGGATCTTTGTCCCGCGACTTGCAGACATGTACTAACAGGCGCACCGTTTGGATGCCAAAATTGCACCGAGACTGTTTGTGAGCCTGGTTGTGACTGCGCCCCGGGATATGTTAGACTTTATTATCCCGGCGGACCCTGTGTCCTCCGTGATGTATGCAGGTAAGTTCAAAAATTGCTGTTGGCTATTATTATTTGCCATTTATTCATTTGTGGGGGCGCACAAAGTAGCTAACAACCAGTTAGCGACCCAACCATGCCCCCCCTCCCCCCCGACGTCGCCCATGGACCCAACTCTCCGAATATTACTTAGCTGATACAAAAGATATCATCCTAAGACTTAAAACGTGGATAAATGACAATTTAGTAGTTTTTTCTCGTTAAAATTAAAAAATAATGCCAAAGTAACTTCTGAAATTTCCCAAAGCTCGAGGTTATTCCCGTAGTCTGTTAAACATAAAGCTATAATTTAGTAGGGACTCTAGCGGATTTTTTAAAATATTCAGTCCCTTTTTTATACAATTAGCCTAAATCGATTTCGTCTCATACGAAATATGAAAAAGTTGAAGCGATAATAGAACGATTTTTACTCAGAGCACATAGATCCTTAGGCTGGGTTTCCACCTGCAAGAAAACTTCCGCAAGAAGTGTCCGAGAGTCTGTCAGACACCTGCAAGTTGCAGAAGTTTTCTTGCAGGTGGAAATTCGGCCTTAAGATGCAATGACTTGACATTGTTATTTTTCAATACGTTAATGTATCCGTATTTGTTAAAATGTATATATCTTTATAATGATATTTATCTGTTACAGGCGATACCGTCCGTAAGTTCAATAGAGAACTTATTTAGGACGCCAGTCCCAGTAATCACCCATGATGGCTCCATTGTAGTTTTAGTCTAAATTAGTCTTTCATGGGAAATATACTAAAATACTATAAATTACTGTGTTTTATTTTCATGTTGTGACGGAAGCAATGGTAAAATTACACGCAACGTTTGTGCATGAATCACCTGTATTATAAATCAGGGAATTGCTAGATCCCTAAATACATGTATACTTATTTTCATTCAAACCTAAACTTGCTTGACATTTTGGATTTTGGCAATTAGACAACTACGTTTTCTATGGAAATCTATGGAAACCAATCATATTTCATTTCTATGGTGGATTCTTACTTCACCTGGGATTACCTCTGGGATCCGTTAATTTTCACTCAGCGAGTCAACGGACGATTATCGCGCGAAGCAGAACGCATTTGGATGATTGTTCCAATTGGAATTGTCAAACAGAGATAGAGATATGAGAATACTAATAAAAGTGAGTTGATAGATATACATCGAGATAGCGATATCACAATACTCTTCTTTGGCAGAAAGGGATAGACATATCGCGTGTTAATAAGAGTGAGTGAACTGCACGTGCGGACCATTTTATTATCTATGGCGAGCGAATGTCACCCAACAAAATTGTTGGGTGTTATTCGCAACAACCGAGCGTGTCAACTGTGCACATAACAGGTTGAATAGCACATCCTAGTTATCGCACCGATGATAGAACGGAGAACAATGGAACCATAAACAATCGAGCGAATTACTGAGTGAATTTTAACGGATACAGAACGTGGCCCTAGATAGACGATAATTCACTTTTACCATTTTACGCAATAATTCTCCCGTCCAAAGTGAAATCACCCGATAGTGAACTGTCTTCAAACGCAGAAGTGATGTGATCACCATTTTACGAATTGCCATACGTGTATTTATGGATGGGGAATTTTCTGATTTATTATACCGGTGATCCATGATCTTGTTGAAAAAGATGTTGGTATCCATTTTATTTTTCATTTAAAATCAAATAAAATAATGTATTTTTTTATCCAACGGGAAGCCCCTTCTTTCTATCTGAAAATCAGAAGCTGCCCCCGGAGACAGTTACTTCCTGTTCCAAAGACTTCGCGGAACTTCTGCACTTTTTCAGACATCTAGACATCTGCATCCGCATTTCAAATGAAATGAAAATAAAAAAAACTAGAGAGTGGGTAGAGAAAGAGTGAGTTCTGTGTTTGTTTGCATTTTGTATATAAAAATATTACCATTACTAGTGGGTACCTATATACCCGTGAATTCACGGAGGGAGGCTTAATATGTTTTTGTGTAAGCACTATTACTACTCCACCCTTCAAAATTCTTCTAGAGAACACAGGAAGATCACAAGGCTCCGTCTTTTCCCCGTCTTTCCAATATCGTTAAAAAAGTCGTAAAACCAGATTCACATCGTCGACTTTTTTAGTTGGTAGTGTTGGTACCCACCCGTGAAAGGCACAAGACTCCTCTATACCTGTGTCATTCCCATACTCATACTGCCACTCTACTACAGTCTTTAAAGTTAATCGAAGGAACACATCAGGGAAACCACAAGGCTCACTCTTTTCCCATGCCCCTGTTATTGCTGTTGTTGATAATGCTGCCCAGATAATGTTCTGATATCATTGTAATAGGAACAATGTACCGTAAAGAGCAAGGGGGTTTCTGTGCATGGGAAACCCTGTGTGTCTTGCATTATTGAAACATGCCAAATATAGGACCATGCGAAACTTTTCGTAGCCAACATCTTCTTACATGTGGCGAACTGGACTCATAGACTGGACTATAGTATAGAAAAAATACAGTGTCTTACCTACTTATCATACTAATTCCACATAAGTATCTATTATACCTACAGTAAGTATGATTCCTAAAAGAATTCGTATTGCATTTTGTATCAATAATATTGATATAATAGGTAGGTAGGTATAGTACCTATTCAAAACTGTTTTCATTCCATTTGGCTATACGTACCTACTATATATAGTATGTAGGTATGATTCGAAAAACTCGATGCATTCTGTATCAAGTAGGTATGTACCTACCTATAAGTTACTGTATTCACCAAGTACCAATAATTCGAAATTTCAAAAAGTTTGCAATCACGTTACTTCAAACGTATTGTTCAACCAACACTTTTCGTCCGATGTAGAGAACATTTTCAAAATTTAATAGATTCGATCCATTAGTTTGCATAATAATCACGGTACTATTTATTTTCGTCGTGCGCTGCGCATAGACAGACAGACATTGGACAATTATTATAATTGATTTAAGAAAACTATAAAGTTGTATAGGGGAAACTTTGAATAGGTATTTCACATATTTAGCCATTGATTTCGATGATGCCACCTATGCAGTATTTAATTACTCATTTTTATCTATCATTTGAATATTGCGTTTGCGCCGAACATGTTTATTTTTTACATAAGTCATGAGCATTTACCTTTAGGCCTACATCCGGCAGTGGAGGGATCAAGGCTGATGAAGAGGAAGAAAAATCAGACGGGTTACCTTACACTCATCATATTATATACTTTTGAATCGCAATTGTAACTGTTTAAATTCTCCTTTTCTTATGTATTTGCGTGACCAATGTAAAACTTCGAATAGGTATTTCACCCATTAAGCCATTGATTTCGATGATGCCCCTTATGCAGTATTTAATTTCTAATTATTACCTAACATTTGAGTTACATTTCGTTTGCGCCGGGCCTGGGTTTTTTTTCCATACAAAATGAGCATTCTCCTTTGTTTTATTAATTTACTATTTTATGACAGTCAACAGTCACAGCATCTTATCATTTTTCTACAGAAGCGCCTAGTAGTACATAATGATATAATCCCAAAATAAACTGAAAATAATAGGTAAAACACAGGGGCGTCGCCAGCCTCCGAGTTGAGGCGGCATCTATAGGATAGAAGTCTCCAGAACGAAACGGTTGAAACCATCAACGCACGATGTGATACAAAAAAAAGTTAGCAGTAACATTTTTGTATTTCATGAGATCAAAAAAGTGACAATTGTCCTTAAAAAAATAGAAAAAGTGATGGTTTTTACTATTTTATTTCCACATTCTTGCGGTGACATGCTCCACAAGTGGTGAATGAGGGAAGATCCCGAAGCAAAACATGCGTGATTGCCTCATACTTGCATACCCCGGTACCATTGACAGTGCTGCCAGCCTGTCCCCAGAAGTCCTTCAGTGGCTAGCGGCGCTGGATGTCAGACTTTAACGCTGTAACAATACTCGACGTTGTTAAACGATAAATAAATAAAATTACAGATAATGTAAGAGGAATGAATTAATTTTGAGGCCCCCAAATTTTCGAGACTGACTTTAAACGTTTGTTTACTTTGTCTATTGGATGTTCCGTCACTGTCTTTAATGACTTATTATTGTAATTATATTTTTTTGCTCTCCCGCGTGACAGCTTTTAATCCTTTGCTCCGAATTATATTTAAGCGATGTTGAGTTCACATAACTTTAATGTGTGCTGAATTATTGAAGAGTTCACACTCTCCAGTTCATACGGTCTTCGTTTCTTACAAAGTTGTTATTGCAAAATGAAAATATTTTTCATCTTATGTTTTGTGAGCGTATTGATCGCTCAAATCGCTACACAAAGTTCACCACGTGAGTATTATTATATATTTTTTTCAAACGTTGTGTCGACTCGACACTAATATCGACTATTATTTTATGCCAGATGGCCTATTCTTACATATTTCTCGCTTTCGTCACACTTAATTTGTTATACACTCTCTCAGATTTATTTTACTCAAACCACATCATAGCTCCTTGAGGATCCGGCTGACATAATCGACCCAGGTCGGCCAACTCTCCTTACACCTCTTCGTTATATAAATTTTTAGTCTTTCAACTGTCATCAATCGATTTATCAAGATGCACAAACCATATCAATGGAAGATTTGTCTATCTTGTAAATTTTCGATTAATCTGCTTCGAATTCCCCATTTTTCTATTATTATAATTCCCATTTTTGGAGACATTTCATATATTTGTTTTGAGTAAATATGTATGAAAATACCATTTTAACGAAATCTTTAATTTTGGTATGTCTTCTTCTAGGACCAACACGATCACCACGACCAACACGACCACCGCCACCACCGCCACCACTACCAACATCACGACCAGTTCGTTGCGGCAACAATGAAGTGCGTGTGAAGTGTAGGGATCTTTGTCCCGCGACTTGCAAACATGTACTAACAGGCGCATCGTTTGGATGCCAAGATTGCACCGAGACTGTTTGTGAGCCTGGTTGTGACTGCGCCCCGGGATATGTTAGACTTTTTTATCCCGGCGGACCCTGTGTCCTCCGTGATGTATGCAGGTTAGTTCAAAAAATTGCTGTTGGCTATTATTATTCGCCATTTATTCATTTGTGGGGGCGCACAAAGTAGCTAGCAGGTGTGAACTCCGTAGATTACACCTGCAAGTTGCAGAAGTTTTCTTGCATGTGGAGATCCGGCCTTAAGATGCAACGGCTTGACATTGTTATTGTTTAATACTTTGATTTATCCGTGTTTGTTAAAATGTATTAATCTCTATAATGATATTTATCTGTTACAGGAGATACCGTCCGTAAGTTCAATAGAGAACTTATTTAGGACGCCAGTCCCAGTAATCACCCATGATGGCTCCATTGTAGTTTTAGTCTAAATTAGTCTTTCATGGGAAATATACTAAAATACTATAAATTACTGTGTTTTATTTTCATATTGTGACGGAAGCAAAGGGTAAAAAAGCAAAGGTAAAATTACACGCAACGTTTGTGCATGGATCACCGGTATTTTAGATCAGAGAATTCCTCGATCCCTAAATACATGTACTTATTTCTTTCTAATTTCTAACCTAACTTGCTTGACATTTTGGATTTTGACAATTATTGACAACTACGTTTTCTGCGGAAATCTATGATATCAAATCATAGACAAATCGCTTTTATTTCTATGGTGGATTCCTACTTCACCTGGGATTCCCTCGCAAGTCTGGACCCATTACCAGACTTATGCGATAATGCACTTTTACCATTTTACGCAATGATTCTCCCGACAAAAGTGAAATTACCCAATGGTGAATTGTCTTTAAACGCAGAAGTGATGCGATCACCATACTACGAATTATCATACTTGGATTTAAGGATGGGTATAGGAAATAGGTCTCGTTGAAACAGAAGATGGTATACATTTCTTTTTTCATTTAAAATAATGTTTTTTTTTTTATCCTACGGGAAGCCCCTCCTTTCTATCTGAAAATCAAAAGCTGGCCCCGAAGACTGCTACTTCCTGTTCCAAAGACTTCGCGGAACTTCTGCACTTTTCAGACATCTAGACATCTACATCGTTGAGGGATGAAATTTTAAATAAAACTAGAGAGTGGGTAGAGAATGGGTGAGTTGTGTGCTTATTTACATTTTGTAAAAGAAAAATATTACCGTATGAAATAATATTTTCCTAGAAAAGAGTCACAAGATTATTGACATAATACTTCTTAATTAAACGTCTTAAAAATGTTTGACTTTGACTCACATGTTTAGTTGCGATAAGAAATGTCTACTGCGTGAGAGGTGTAATTAGAATAAGTAAATAAATAAATTAAATCTTTACAAAGACATTTTACGTATCATTCATCACGTAAGCCCACCATGGGTGTCGGCAGGAGGGGCCTCTTAAGGGGGGGGGGGGGGGTTAATTCATTTAGGGGGATGAATTCATTTTAGGGAACCTGTATATATCTAGGAAGAATTAACGGGTAAAGCCATAGACAAACTTGACCGCCGCCATTTTCGCTACTATAGCCTTTCCGCTAGGTATACGCCATTTTTTCTCGATGTAAAGTACGCTAATTTACCATTTAATTACATAGGTTATATTCCAAAGGTAATTTCCACACTAATTATACATACCTAATGAGTCGCAAAAATCACCGATATAACCAAGTTTCGTGCAATTGTCGACAACCAACATGACACGCGATCATATGTTTGCAATGAAAATGGCGTCCACCATAGATTTGTCATAGATAATAGAAGGGACTCAATGTTCAATAGTTCTTCCCACCTTTATTCATTTGGATATGTCACTGTATAATAAAGAAGGCATCTCTTCAAACATTATAAATCATTGTTGTTTTTCAACTGATATTTTTAGTTGCCTGTTTTATTATAAGTATACAACAGATGACAATTATTTGAACGCGGCACGCATTGTGCAACTTCTTAGACATTTTGATAAATTAAAATGTTTCTTATTAAATTCCTTCATGAACTATATTTTTTTACTAGTAACTAGTTTAAAAATTTGGATAAAATTAACTAAAAATAAATGTTTGTATTAAAATTCCTACATGAACCAGTATTTTATTACTATTAGTAGTACCTAACTAGTTGTTACCCGCGCCTTCGCTCAGGCGTGAGTTTAGTGGTTAGAGATGGCATAACTCCGGACTTTACCCTATTTGACATGATTCGGCTTCTCACCTCCGTTGCATTGATAACAATTCTTCATACATGCCCCATTTTTATTTAATACACGCCCGTCATTGAGAATCTGGTCGACATAAATAAATGAATAAATATTTTTTTCTAAGCCAAAGAAAAATATGCATAGTTACAAAAACAAGACAATGGTAGTGTGCCAAAAACATGAATGATTGATCCAGGTGAATTTTGAACGATCCTAGGTAGCCGATCTCCATAAACTTCTATAAAAGCCGGGAGTATCAATGTTCATTTCATCGCTACCGAAAACCACGATTTCGTCACTAATATCGATTTTTGCATACACCCCTTCAATACTCTGGTACTTTTGAGGGTGCCAGCAAATAGAGTCGCCAACAGGACATATAGACAACAGGCGTTTTATTATATTTGACAAATTTATTTTATTAATTCATTAAATGTGCTATTTTATCACAGTCACGTACACCATCTTTTAATTTTTCTATAGAAGTGCCTAGTTGTACATAATGATATAATCCCAAAATAAACTGAAAATAATAGGTACAAGACAGGGGCGACACCAGCTTCGGAGCTAAGAGGGGAGCAATGACCATTCATAGGATAGAAATTTCCAGAAAGAAACGGTTGAAACCGTCAACGCACATTGTGATGGTTTGTATGTATTTGGCCCTTATGCACCATTCATAGAAGTTGCAGTTTATTTTTTCTGTGGCGTAAGTATATGATAAAAAACGCCGCGAAGCATGGAACCAAAGCAGCATAGCACAAAATCCAAAAAATCAATAAAGATAATCTTTGTGAATTTATAAAATTCACAGACCAAAAGTATCTTTTAAGTATTTACCGAAAAAAGTAGTTAGCAGTCACATTTATGTGTTTTATGAGATCAAAAAAGTGGCTGTGCCCTTATAATGTCTTGCGTGATTTCCCCATACGTGCTTATCCCGGTACCATTGACAATGCTGCCAGCCTGTCCCCTGAATTCCTCCAGTGGCTGGAGGCGCTGGATGTCAGACTTTAACCAATCGCTCTGACAATACTTCCACGTTGCCAAACAATAAATAAATAAATTTCCGCATAATGTAAGAGGAATGAATTAATTTTGAGGCCCCCAAATTTTCGAGACTTTAAACGTTTGTTTATTTTGCCGCCTTTGGCTGTTCCGCCACTGTCTTTAATGAATTATTGTAATTATAATTTGCTCTCCCGCATGACAGCTTTTAATCCTTTGCTCCGAATTATATTTAAGCGATGTTGAGTTCACATAACTTTAATGAGTGCTGAATTATTGAAGAGTTCATACTCTCCAGTTCATACGGTCTTCGTTTCTTACAAAGTTGTTATTACAAAATGAAAATATTTTTCATCTTATGTTTTGCGAGCGTATTGATCGCTCAAATCGCTACACAAAGTTCACCACGTGAGTAAATATTATAATATTTTTTTCAAACTTTGTATCGACTCGACACTAATGTCGACTATTATTTTATGCCAGACTGCCCTGTCCTTACACATTCTTCCTTTCCGTCACACGTAATTGCAATTTGTAATCATGCAAGGTGGTATACGGGCAATGCCATATTTTTTTCCTTATGTAACATCAAAGTAACATAAGTGCTTTGTAAAGCTTTGTAAGCATTGTAAAGCTGGAAAACTGTCATCTTTCATTCTCTCAACATGCCCAAACCATCTTAGTTTAAGTATTCACTTTCGCATTCTTGTCACAACACCAATCTTGCAGTCACTCATTTCCCTAATAACCTCATTCCTAATCTTATCTCTCAGCGTTTTCCCTCACATTCTTCTTAACGCCCTAATTTCTACGGCATTCAACCCTGATTCGTCCTTCTTCATCCACGTCCAAGTCTCACTAGCATACATTAGGGTCGGCACCAAGACAGCACTGTAATTTTGGTATATCTTCTTCTAGGACCAACACGACCACCAATTACGCCAAGACCACCCCCACCCCCTCGTTGCCACCGGAATGAAGTGCTTGTGAGGTGTAAGGATCTTTGTCCCGAGACTTGCAAATATGTACTGTCCGGCACACCGTGGGAAGGATGCCAAAATTGCACCTCAATTGCCTGTCAGCCAGGATGTGACTGCGCCCCGGGATATGTTAGACTTTATTATCCCGGTGGAGCCTGTGTTCTCCGTGAAAGATGCAGGTAAGATCAAGAAATTACTTTTCATAATTACTCTGTTATTTAAATATTCGCCATTTGTGCTATTGTGGAGGCGCACAAAATAGCTAGCATTCAGCTAGTGACCAAACTCTTCCAATATTACTCAATTACTCAGCTAATACTAAAGATACCTATATCATATGATAAATGAAAATGACAATACTTTTTAGTGACTCTAGAGCGGGTTCGATTTTTGTAAATTTTGTCGATAAAAAATAAGTCCAAAGTAACCTTTGAAATTTCCTGGAGCTCGAGATTATTCCCGTACGAGTATTTTGTTAAATATTCTTTTCTTTTTTATTTTCTTGTTATACATACATACTATACTAACTATACCATGTAATGTGCATTATGTTTTTATATTTTTCCTTACACTATATGTATAACTGTTTTACAGTGTTACATGTAATGAATAAATAAATAAGTTATATTTATTTTATTTGTTACAGATAATTCTTCAGTCTATAACCTCCTATAAGTTCAATATAGGACTTATATCGAACAAAGAACCAGTAATCACCCACCGTAGTCTTAGTCTAAATTAGTCTTTTATGGGAAATAAACTAAAATACCTACTACAACTTATTGTGTTTTATTTTCATGTTGTGACGGAAGTTAATTTATTCCGTGTAATTCTGTTTTGACACTAGTGTAATTATCAATCCCTGACAATAAGTGACAATGACATCACAATAAACTATTAATTGTTAATGGTGATCTCTATCTATCTATCTATCTATCTATCTATCTATCTATCTTTCTATATCTCTGATCTCTGTCGATCTATCTCTCTATCTCTGAGATCTTTCTTTCACATGTTAATTTATTCTGTGTAATTCTGTCTTGACACTAGTGTAGTTATCAATCCCTGACAATAAGTGACAATGACATGGCAATAAACTATTAATTGTTAATGCTGATCTCTATCTATCTATCTATCTTTCTATATCTCTGATCTCTGTCGATCTATCTCTCTATCTCTGAGATCTTTCTTTCACATGTTAATTTATTCTGTGTAATTCTGTCTTGACACTAGTGTAGTTATCAATCCCTGACAATAAGTGACAATGACATCACAATAAACTATTAATTGTTAATGCTGATCTCTATCTATCTATCTTTCTATATCTCTGATCTCTGTCGATCTATCTCTCTATCTCTGAGATCTATAATCTATCTATCTTTCACATGTTAATTTATTCTGTGTAATTCTGTCTTGACACTAGTGTAATTATCAATCCCTGACAATAAGTGACAATGACATGGCAATAAACTATTAATTGTTAATGCTGATCTCTATTATGATTGATTATCTCTATTGATCTATCTTTCTATATCTCTGATCTCTGTCGATCTATCTCTCTATCTCTGAGATCTATCTATCTATCTTTCACATGTTAATTTATTCTGTGTAATTCTGTCTTGACACTAGTGTAATTATCAATCCCTGACAATAAGTGACAATGACATGGCAATAAACTATTAATATTTAATGTCGAGTAGCAGCTGATCCTCTATCTATCTATCTCCGATCTTTTTCTATCTATCTTTCTATCTCTGATCTCTATCTATATATCTTTCACGTGTTAATTTATTCTGTGTATATCTGTCTTGACAATATGGGTTGACTGTAAGATATTGCGTTTGCAATAAGTCCGTCTTTTGGCACACTACGAATGTCTTCTTTTTGTAATTAATATGCATATTTTGTTTTGGCCAATAAAGATTTGTTTATTTATTTATAAGTGACAATGGTGGTGACAAATTAGGTGGTTGGTAAGCGCGGGTTCGATCCCCGATGCCGACTTACACCACTTCACGACACAAGCTTGCTGTGAAGTGTACAAAGCTGTATTTGGGTTTATATCGATAAAACCAGATACATTTATAAAAAAAACAATTAAGTAATTGTTAATGTTGAGTACCAGCTGATCAAATAAATCAATACTTTTAATTTAATAATATGCAACTGTGATATTATTAAAGACAATAATTCATTTGCTAGACATCATTTTATTTATTCAGTAGCGCAAATTAATAAATAACATGATAAGTGGGTACCTAATCGTAATAAAAAAAAACTTTTTAAGCACCACACTCTACATATAAAATTTAAGTGTTCCATTACAAGAAAAGAACTTCATAGATTTGGATCAATCACGTTGACAGGTTATAGAGGTTGCCTTATTCAGGAGTAGCTTTAGTTGAGTAAGTAGATATTAAAATTAATTAATATACTATAAAAGGTTGTGCTTACTATGTTTCGTGAAAAAAATACGTAAAAATCTATCTATGTCAATAAATTTAATCTTTTCAATAATTCAATAATTAATTCACCGTGAAGATGGCAGTAGTATCGCTGATGCCGAAAGCTCGGTTACTCAACCACTCGACCCGCAGTGAAACCCGAAGAACGAACAACATGGAAATGGATTCATCACGCTGCGAAAGCCTAAGGAGATTATTTCACCCACCAACTTCTACCTAGGAAGGCGAATCCTAAGAAATTTCCATACAAAAACAGAGATAATATTCTATTTATTTAGTTATGGAGCGTATGTCCTGCAATAAATCCACATGAAATGCAACATGCAACTCACCTACGTTAGGTGCCCAAATATCTCCGCCCAGAATCTCCCCAACTAGGTGAGTTGCAACTGAATAAATAGAATATTATCTTTGTTTTTGTATGGAAATTTCTTAGGGCTCTCCTTCCTAGGTGGTAGTTGGTGGGATTGGGCATTACTCCTTGTTTCATATAACTTGGCCACCGGCTACATAGTAATTCTATACAAAAAAGTGTGACAAGACGGATGAAACGAAATGTAGCCAACCAAGTTTGATTTTTTGCGAACGGGCTGTTTGTTTCCCTCTTTTGCCGCTAGGGGCGCACTGACAAACAGGGTTTATTGTTATTAGTCGCATACATATTGTATCACCATGGTCGGGATAGAAAATATTATTTAGTTCGTGTGACAGCGAAAATAACAATCCCCTATTCACAAATACAGTAGGTAAATATTATCTACAATGAGTATAAGTATTGTTCCAAATGGTATGACTCTGAAGTCCATGTTGCATTGCTGGAGGAATATTGTCTAAACGGCGCTGGAATTACAAGACAAGTCTAAACATGAAGATATTCTTCTTGATCGGCTTTCTGCTAATTGCGGAAATATCTGCAAGTTACAACAGTAAGTCTGAAAATATACTATTAATACAGGTGTAAAGTAAATGCAGCGCCCCTAGCGGTGCGGTCCTGAAAGCTCTGACAGATTCATACAAATTTTTGTTCAATTAGGTTTATGGTAGGCTCAGGCTCAGGTTTATTTAATTCAAATTTTCTTACAGCTAATTTATATTCCTGCTTATAAAATAATATGATATTGTGTACTACGAAGTAAAACACTCCGATATTTAGTATGGAAAAACACTGTCAAACTTGACAGTAAGTTGGACCGTATTTCGTAAGTGACGTCACACTAAAGTGTAAAACAATTATGCTGGCGTTCACCAACTTTTTAGGTGAGGAATAGCGGGGATAGGAGCCACCTAGCACAAAGTTTGTATGACAAATAATGATAAGTGGCTCCTTTCTCCGCTATTCCTCACCAAAGAAGTTGATGAAATCCAGCATTATTACTTTACACCGTGCGGCATTCATTAGCCAGATTTCTCATTAGCCAGATTTCAGTAGTTCACTTCTCACTAGTCAAGCCTAATAAAACACTTTAGAGAGAGAGAAGACTTCTTTATTAACGAAAATATGAATACTTACATTTGCAGTTAAGACAACGCCAAAACCAAAAAAGTGTACCACAACTAAGAAGTGCACCCCGAAATGTCTAGGACCAAATCAAGAGTGGCTTGACTGTCTCGTTAAATGTCCCTTGTCATGTCCGATATACCTCGGGGAAAAATACGGATGTGACCCAGACTGGCCCTGCCCTGGGGGATGTGGCTGTAAATCAGAACATGTCTGGGACGATTGGGATTTGCCGAATAAGCAGTGTATCCTAAGAGATGATTGCCGTAAGTAAAAGACTACTTCAAACATTGATCTTTCATTTCCCCATAATCTAGGGCCGCCATGCGTCCGGGTACACCGGGACATGTCCCGGTTTTGAGGTTCGTGTCCCGGTCCCACAGTCAGGGATTTATTAATATTAATTGCTCAATAAAACGATTCCCGGAGAGTTATTACAAAAATCCATTATTTTACAATTCTTTAAAAAAATTGTCTGCGACACCAATTACACTTCTTCTTTTACATATTCTGCGTTCATATCATCAGTACTTACTTATTTTTTATTTCGATAAAACTGTTGAGTTGATAGTGTTTTAGAGGTTTTTTCTTTTAAGAGTGTGTATACCGACATTTCAAAAATTTGTAAAAACGGGAGACCTTCTATCTCGACAACCGTTACTAAATATGCTTTGGAACAAAATAAGGTAGATGCATTGAACCTTTATCTAGGGAATAACCGTAAAATATTTTTTTTATCTTGTATAGATTTCTCAAAAAAATATATTAAAAACACCTCTGATCATTTTTCCGAAAGACGGAAACTCGTTTCCCGAAAGTCGCGGAGTAAAATTTGTTTTTTGTACTGATAATATGCATTAAAATCTAGGGAATAACCGTAAAATTTTTTTGAAAGACGCAAAATTAAGCCCAAAAAATGGAAAAAACGCTATTTTTACCATTTTTTCATGCGATTGTCACGCGATTTTGAACCTTAATGCCGTGGGAAAAGTCTGTGACGTCATTCTTGGTGCCATGCCCTTAAGGGGAGGAGGTGTCCCGGTCGGCAGTCCGACAGTTGTGGCAGCCCTACTAGTCTCGTCAGTGGAGGCTTTTGCTCTTATTCTGCTCATTGTCCTAGACCTATCTCAACACAACCAATCACTCTCTTTTTATAAACTTTCTAGCTTGATTTAAGAGAAGTTTTTTTCTGGATGTTTTTATATTTATTGTGTGGAAATAATTGTTTTCATTACAGGTTGTTCAGATCCTAATGCCGAGATTCTGTCATGTCCTCAAAATTGCCCAGCAAACATTGTGAAGTCAATAATTCTGGTCTAATAGCAGATTAACTTATTTTGGTGTAAAATTTCGTTATATTTTCTGACATTTTAAACTTTTCAGAAGTTTTGACTCTAATGGTGAATACAAAGAAAAAAGAACATCGTTTTTACTTATTTCCCAACCATAAAGAACAAATAGCCACTAGGTAGAATAAAAGTTCTAAAAAGACGTGGTATTTACCTCTCTTATTAACCACTGAGCTATTCCTACTAATAGGTTGAAATAATCGTTTCTGCGTCGAAATTATAACCATATAATCAACCAATTGGAAAAAAAACTTACTAGTCTAATTTATGACCCTTATTGAAGTTTGTTTTACTTCATTTGAGACAAAATTTCGACCAACAAGTTCCACAAAATGGCGGCCATTGATCAGCTGATCACGTTCTCGGTATCTGTTGTGTTTTGTAGGTTAGGTATGACTTATTGGTCATTTTGAACACCAATAGGTTACGGACAATAATATTATTATGTCTTTATGGTAGGATTTGCTTCTAAATTTAACCTAGAGGTTATAGTTTTACATAAGTGTTCCAATTCTAGTTATATTTTGGAAGTATTTTGGTAGCACAGGATATTTTGACGAATATGGAGTTTCTTTTTATAATTGTGACGCCATGATGAAATATGATACATACCTACCGTATAATGTTGGTGTGTGCGGACAATAGAGATGGGCAAATCTTAATAGTATGTGGATTCATACCGTACGATCACGATATTTACCACGATGAGCGGTAACCAGTGACAGGTGCGCAGGTGCACATGATTCACAACACACCTACTTATTTATATTTTTATATAGTGGTGTTGCCCTTAAATATGTAATATGTATTTTACTCACCTAATTTCGATCATCGGCTCGCCCTAGTGAATAATTTACGGAAATAGTTATGTTTTCTCACTTAATTTAGATCATCAGCTCTCCCTAGTAAATGTTCACAAAAAATATTATTTTTATATTAATTTCAATTATTAGCTCGCCTTAGTGAACATTAATCTGAATATTTAAATTAACCTACTTGATTTTATGTCATCAGCTCGCCCTAGTGAACATTTACCTGAAATATTTAAATTAAAACACTTAATTTTAATCACCAGTTCGCCCTAGTGAAAATTTATTGAAATATTTAAATTTACTCATTTAATTTAGATCATCAGCTAGCCCTAGTGAATGTTTACAAAAAATGTGAAATTTTAATGAATTTCAATTATAAACTCGCCCTAGTGAAAATTTAACTAAAATATTTAAATTAAATAAAATAAAAATTAAGTGTTTTAATTTCAATATTTCAGGTAAATGTTCACTAGGGCGAGCTGATAATCGAAATTAATATAAATTTAATTATTTTTTTGTGAACATTTACTAGGGCGAGCTGATGATCTAAATTAAGTGAGAAAATATAATTATTTCAGTATTGTATTCACTAGGGCGAGCCGATGACTTCATTTTAATCATCAGCTCGCCCTTGTAAATATTAACCTAAATATTCAATCGCCCTAGCGAAAATTTAAATAATTTTCGTTAGTAATTATTTTGATTTGTATAATCGTGGTGTGTATTATTAAAAGGGGGGGGGGGAATTAAATAGTTTGCCTCAGGCGCCAGCTACCCTAGGTGCGCCACTGAATTGTTCTACTGGATTTTATGTTTTTTGAGAAATTTTTGCTATGGTTAGTATAAAACGCGGCTTAACACATCACTAGATATCACGTGACGCTCGATTATCTGACAGTGGTAACTTTGGTGACCTACATTAGACATCATGGTCGGTAATTTTGTAGATTCTATCACTAAAGTAGGAAAAAGATTCTTGATAGCCGAGAATTACTGGTTTTCATGACTTATTTGACGAATAGAAGTCGTATCTCTTTCTAAGAGTGGACGCCATTTTTTTCATTCTGACGTTTTAGCTTGGCGGAATAATTGACATGTTATGATTACTATTTATGCCCTTATTAATGCTCAATTATCAAAACTAAGGTGAGCAAACATTATAAATCAATGTTTCTAACAATTTTGCATGCATAAAATTCAATTTTAAGAATTTTTAAGACATATAAAAATAATACGAATATTATTGTATTTCCTTATTTCTCAATATTTTTAGGGCCCGTTAGTATTTTTCGATCTCCAATCATCATAATATACGATTAGATTTGCACCGCACGTCATTTTTGTTGTATATGCGCGTAAAATCAGTGATAAAAAAAGTGCTTATGCAGTTTGATGAATATTATAAACGCCATTGTAAAAGTATTGTAACGTAAATGGATGCGTGTGCTAAATAATAAAATAAAGAATTGGTTATATGTTCTATAATCCGCGCATGCGCGCATTAGGTCATAAAATTTTAAACAGGTCGAGTAATCGGTAAAGTATACGTGAAGTTTAGGTCAAACTGGTTATAGCGACCAAATTGGTTGTAAAATGTCTGGTTAGAGTTTCTTAGATTACCTCCATTTAGACGTCATAGGCACGTGCTTCCGTTCCCCATTTTGGTTAAAATGAACATCAAATCAAGGTCTTTATTTCCGATTTAGGTGAGGTTACCAGAGTATCAGTGACATAATAAAGGTAATTAACTCCAAATTACAACCTTTTATGTTTGCTGGGTGTCCACCGACTTGTGATAACTACAATGACCCCCCAGATCCAAATTGTTGGATGACTTGTATTTCTAACTATAATCTCATATGCAGATGCATGGATCCTTACGTTCTCGATACTACGACTGGAAAGTGTGTCGAAACATGGGAATGCCGTAAGTTTCATGAATACCTATATCATAGGGACTGGAAAAAATCTGTGTTTATTTTTCGGGAAATGTGGTGTTATTTTTTGTAAAAAGGGGTGTTATTTTTCACAATTTTGGCAAAATGTGGTGTTATTTTTCATACATTTATATCATTAAAGTGGTCAATTTTGCATCTTTTAAGACAAGAATATAAAAAATTTGTGATCGTGAACAATACTTTTGATAATGTCGAATTTCGCAACAAATATGCGAAAATTCGCGTTATTCCTATAAAAGAATGCTAAAATTCGCGTTTTTGTGTTAAAACACGAAATTCGCGTTATTCGTTTTATCGCGATCGCGAAATCTTCCTGTCTCTACCTATATCTAATCAGAATCTAACGTTTAAAATACCTAGGGCAAGTGCATCCATCAATATTTGAAAAACTGCGGGAAAATAAATATCTATGTAATATGTAGACTGCAGAGATTGGAAAATTTCACGATCGCGATAAAACGATTTTATTCGCGAATTTCACAGGTATGATGGGAATTTTAGCATTTTTTTACCTACTAGAATAACGCGAATTTTCGCGTATTTGACGCGAATTTTAATCACTATTTTGAAAAACATCGTTAAAATATTATCAAAAGTGGCTTTGATTGATTGAGAAAAAGCGCACTTGCAAAGAGGCGCTTTTGAGTTTAAAAAGAAATTCACATTTTGGTATTAAAATATTCAAAATTGTCTACTTAAATGTTATAAATGTATGAAAAATAACACCACTTTTCCTGAAAAATGACACCGATTTTGCAGTCACTACAGTAATATTATGCAAAAAATAAAATCTATAGATATTTTTTTGTATATTATATTATTTAACCTTTCAATGAACTAATTAGTCATATATATTTTGCCCCGTTGAATAATTTTGTTAGTGAATGAAGCTCAAATTTTGGAATTGAACCCATGAATGAGACCGCGGTCCAATTGAAATTCGCGGTTCAATAAACCAGTTTTGTCGCCCGTTTAGCATCAGGCTTTTTAAACTTCAGTATTTTACTCAGGGTAACGAAGAAAAAAAATGGTACCTTCCCTTGCAAAATGTATAGTAGTTCTGGTTTTTGGATGTGTTATATTATAGGTTGGTCCCTTGGCTCAAAATTCAAGTTTGTCCCAGCCCTCACAAATGCATTGTTAAAAATTGTGATCAATAAATTAAAAAATTGTCCATAATTTCCACAGTTTTTGGCTCGGCCTATAGTATACACACAAGGGTAAGGAGGTCACAAACTTGGATTCTAAACCACAAGACTGACCTTTATAACATATCTAAAAATCAGAACTACTCCTTTTAATGGAAACCAAAATCCTTTATTACTCGGACTAATCCTTTAATGACCCTTTTTTTTCAGCATAATTGGATCTGATGAATAATTGAAGAAAGGAAACAAGAAAAAATACAGAAGGCGACAAAACCCATAAATACTGATGAAAATTTAAAATTTGAAGTGTTTTTAAAATTGTATTACAAAACACAAAGTTAAAAAATGTAAAATACAAGTTCATATAATAAATAAACTTCAGAATGACAATAAATTTAATATACACAGTTTTTGTGTTCCGAACACCCATCCTGCTTCCTCCCCAAGGGAGTTCACATAACGCTACATTATATGAATGAAGATGCCTCTCGTCTCTGTTGAGGAAAAACCTGTAGGTAATATATTTTCGTCTGTGCAAAGCAGATAAATTTAGTTCAATACCTTAAATAATTTTGGTATATCTCAAATTAATAAAAACATTTTGCCCCTTTATGGCAAATTATTAAAAAAAATACTTGCCTAAATATTTATTAAGAATTAAATGATTTTATAGTTACCTAATGATACTGTATCATTTCTCCGTATAACCCTCATTTCCACTGCTTTGATTGAAGATATTATTATTATTATTAATGGATAATTTATGGCGCCGTTTCATGGATTGTCCATCTCAAGGGCGCGGGAAACTGGTCCTGAAGAGCGACGTCTTCAGCTTGCTCCTGAAAGTTGTGACGGTCTGGTCGCTGCGCAAATCCACGGGAAGTTGGTTCCATCTGACAGGGCCGGCTACGCTGAATGCTCTCTCGTAGAAGCAGGACTTATTAGCCCTGCTGCGTTCGATACATAGTAATTATTGGAGAGTTAAAGAGATATTATCCCAGTCGCGGGTAGAAGATGCATTAGCAAAGCTCAGGATAAAGCACAAAGATAAACGGATACAAATGAAAGAAGCCAGGGGCAGATCCAGTATTCGATTTGGGGGGGGGCTGAAGGTCGTCACATGCAAATATGACCTTGTGGTATCAAAATGTGAACAGCGCCGCAGACGACTTTTTTTTTAGCTTGAGTGAAGAGGATCGTGATACCTATCGATTGATTTATTTTTTTGAATAAAAAATAGCGCCGCGGGTATTTTTTTTTTAGAAAAGGTTTGAAACAATGAAACTCTTTCCATAGCAGGCCTGGGCAAACTTTTGGATGAAGGGTCATTTGAAATTATAAATGAGCGACGGGCCGCAAATAAAATACAATTTTAGATTAGATATCTATCAGGGCTTCAGCCCCCTAGCCCCCCCTGGATCCGCTAGTGGAAGAGGCCTATATCCAGCAGTGGGGAGATGGCTGAAGGAAGAAGAAGAAAGAAGATGTGTGATTGTGTGCACTGTGCACGAGTCGTAGAATCTTTTGCACTTGACAGGCGCGTGATGCACAGATTGATCACTGTGTGCACAGTGCACATACAAATAGTAGGTAAATTTATTGTTTTCAAGACTGTTTATTTTAGAGGTGTATTAAACAACATGTATTTTTTGTTCAATATAGATCAATATACCTACTATTAATAAATCAACCCTAATGCTTTATCTCTATAATATTAAATCTCGACAACCGTTACTAAATATGCTTTGGACAAAAGAGGGTAGATACATTGAACCTTCATCTAGGGAAAGACCGTAAAAGATTTATTATATCTCAAAAAAAAATGCGTAAAAGACCTGTTTTTTTTTTCGAGACAACTTTTTTCTTGAAAGTAGCAAAGAAAAAAATTAAGATGTTAGTTTCTAAGAAAAAAAATGTAGTAGTGTGTAGATCCTTGCAGTGAGAGTCTCCTCCAAGGAACATTAAGGGTGTTCAGAGTAGTGCAGGGAGGGGTTTGTTGAGGGGAGCCCTTCCGACGAACCTTGAGCCCTCCTTTGAAAAAATGTTTTTCTTAAAAGACTGGATGATATAGGAGCTAAAGCTCCTGAAACATCCAGGGGTGGAGGTGGGTTTACCCTTAATGTATTAAAAAAAAGAAAAAAAAAATTCGTAATGGCGATTGATTAAAATCTAGTGAATGATCGTAAATATTTTTTTCTTTGATGCTTAATTAAGTCAAAAAAGTAAAAAAAAAACGCTATTTTTAACATTCGATCGTGCGATTTTAACCTTAAAGCTGTGGGAAATGACGTAGGTAGTTGGGCTCCTTTTCCCAAGCAATTAAAATAAGGCTCTACTATAGGCCAATATGTTTTCCTGTTTTATCGGTTCCTTGAACACTAGTGAGTGAATATTGAATAATAATTTCAGACGTATTTAAAAATCAATTAAACTGATTGTTTAGTCTGAAAGCAGTTGATCAAACTAATATATTACCTTTAACTATTTATTTTTTACTAGCTGGCCCGGCGTTGCCCGGGTAGCTATACTTTTGACCGAACCGAAAACATAAAAACAACTTATTTGCAACGATTTTTCAAAAGATGTCTCTAGTCTCACTGGGTACCTACATACAATAATCTCATTAAAGCATAGAGCCGTTTTGATGAAAAACAAAATTCATCCTTTTCAGCCCTTATCCAAAATGTTTGACAAAACAATGAAGCACTTACGTTTTTTATATTTTGAAATATGGTACTTAGAAAACAAACTACCCCCATCCCGTTACCCCTAATAATTGACTATTATGGGAACGGAATAACATAATTTTACCCTTTCCAAGGAAACAGTTTTTTGAAAATTCCTACAAAACCAATTCATAGCTTACTAACTGAGTTACCTGTGTTTCGTAATGGCAAATTTGGATGATGAAGTAGGTGGACAGTACACCCGAATCACGTACGTTCATCTGTTCATTAATTCTAACAACTTTCTAGAAGGTTCTACAATGTTCGATTTACCCCACAATTTTCTAGACCGGATCACTTGGTGTCTCCCGATGGCTTGAGCCGGACAAAATATGACTTACGATCTGAATTTATTTTCCAGCGCCCTTTCATAATAACCCCACACAGTTCTTGGCTCCCATCATCAGCAAAAAATCTCAGAGGGTTCCACATTTCCAGAAGTTTCTACTACACAGTATTCGTACTCAGATATCAAGTTTGGTCGAAATTTCTCCAGGCGTTCCAGAGTTATAGTGGAACAAACATACATTCATCCATTTTTATTATACCTATAAAAAATATATGTGAGATTAATAAATATTTAAAAATCATTTGTTTACTCTCTAAGCATTTGATCAAACTAATATATTAGATACCTTTAACAATTAATGTTTGTTTTTTATAAGATTTACGACGTGTTCTACAATCTGGATATTTATATATTTCAGTATTTTCTGAGTATTTCTGCATTTCTAGTGGAGCCTTGTGTGAGTCACGTTGGAATAAGAAGATAAGTCTAAATATGAAGATATTCTTCTTGATAGGCTTTCTGCTGATTGCGGAAATATCTGCAAGTTACAACGGTAAGTCTAAAAAATATACTTCTAATAATTGTTGATCCTTAAGTACACTTTACTTTACTTAAGTACAATTTGCCAGATTTCAATCGTCCACTCCCTCATCTAACGTAAAAGGACTCTTAACACGTTGAGCCACACTTACGGATATACACGTCGTCCGTTATTTAATTTACAAAAAAATCTGTTTTAATATAATTTTATTATTTTTTGCAAAAATAGACCTTAAACACCAGTGGTTTTAAGTAGCCAGGCATAAAAATCGAATGAATCATACAAAGAGAGTTACGACGGTTTTAAATTTGTTGTTTTTGGTATTACTATTTCATTCAGAAGAACACACAAGTGATATACACGTTACAACTCCATACATGTTTAGGTCAGTTCTTATCCTGAGCGTTCCTGAGTGTATCTTGCATATATCTAATTCCCACAAACGTAGTGTGTTTTTGACAGGAGCTTTGCAATAATAAATCAATCTCATAAATCTTTTATGTTTGCTAATTGTTTGCGATTAGCTATAAATACAAATAAATAAGGTGGAATAATTACATTTTAAGAGAAAAAAGGTCTGGGTTTGTTTAAATTGAAATTACTAAAATATTTTATAGTATCTCTCCGTTCCCAATTACTTTGCTCTAAAACAACTTTACCGTCGAATTTTGATGCTATCTTTTTATACAATATATTAAAATTGAATTTTTCTATTAATTTTAACATTAATTCATACATTTTAAAATAAAACATCCCTAAAAATAGCAAATGTACCTTTCACAAAAATCCTACATATCATCGTCACATTCTCTATACATTTTTCGCTGTCTTAAATTGCGTTCCATGTTCCATCCCTTATATCCAGCGTGTGGCTCAACGTGTTAAGGCAGAGAGAAAAGACTAATGCCCAATCCCATCAACTTTAACCTAGGAAGGATAGCCCTAAGAAATTTCCATAGGCACAAAAACAGAGATAATATTCTATTTATTGAATAAGCTTGCAGCACCATCGCAGCCAAATTCCATATGAAATGCAACATGCAACTCACCTACGTTAGGTGCCCAAATATCTCCGCCCAGACTAGGTGAGCTGCATGTTGCATTTCATATGGAATTTGGCTGCGATGCCGATGGTGCGGCAAGCGGATGTGTCTTATTCAATAAATAGAATATTATCTATGTTTTTGTATGGAAATTTCTTAGGGCTCTCCTTCCTAGGTTAAAGTTGGTGGGATTGGGCATATGTTATTGTTATTAATGAAAATTTGACTATGTTTTCAGTTAAGACAACGCCAAAACCAAAATGTACCACAACTAAGAAGTGTACTACAACTAAATGCCCCCCGAAATGTCCAGGAAAGAATCAAAAGTGGGTTAACGAACTCTTTCTTCCTTGTGTCATGTCATGTAAGCGTCTCTTAGAGGACCAGTTTCAATGTGACCCAGTCTGGCCTACCTACCCAGGATGCGACTGTAAAGAAGGATTCATCTGGGACGATTATTATTCGCCGAATAAGAAATGTATCCCAGAAGCAAATTGCCGTAAGAATACATTTAAATACAGGTTCCCTATAAGAATAAAACCATACGTTCATTATTCGACCCAAAAATAGACGTATGCACTCGTATGGGATTTCCTTACATTGAGGGGGCATATCCAGGCATATGCACTGAGCAAAAATCGTTCTATTTTTGCTTCAACTTTTTCAAATTTTGTATGAGAATGTTAGTGCTCAATAAGAATAACGTAAGCGAGAAAGTGAATTATACCTTTTTAAAAGAAACCTGGGAAGTAAATTAAAAATCTAAAACAGCCGATTTATTAAGATTATAAATACCAGTCTCTTCTTCTTCTTCTTCTTCTGCAGCCCCTCAGGTCCATTGTTGGACATAGGCCTCCCCTTTGGTCCTCCACAGCTTCCTGTCTTGGGCACACTGCATCCATCCACCACCGGCACATCTCCTAATATCATCAGACCACCTTGCCTGGGGTCTCCCGACGCTTCTTCGGCTTACGGCTTAAATACCAGTATTTTGGCTAAATTATACTTTTATATCTAAAAAAACTGAACGGAAAATCTTCAGATCTCGTAAATTTTAGGGGTGTTTTAGGAATATTTTTTTATTGAAGGAATTTCCAAATCCTGTAATTCTAAAACAGCCAATCGGTAGTCCATACTTTCATCTATCACTGTCTTCAGTTTCAAGACGATTCCCTCAGTATTGGCTGAGTAAAATTAAGGGCCCCTTAAGTTTGCTAAGTAATGGTAAATATCGAAATAAATACGCTTACGAAAGAAAGGTTGATTGTAAAAATAAGAGATTATTCTTTTCTAAGATATTCGATTTTGTCCCCGCCTAAACTAAATTCTGTGTATTTTCATAACAGAAAGCTGTGTACAAAATATTTATCATTATTGATTGGTAAACGTAATGTTTGAATTTGCTATCAAAAGTATTCTCTGAAGGAAATCACATACAAGTGCGTACCTACACCTGTTTTTGGATCTTAAAACTATTTCAAGCATTGAACTCAATTGGTGGAATTCCTATAATAGTGCGTCAGTCGCTCCATAGAAGTTCCATCAGCAACTCTTCACCCAAATATCTGTTTCT
The DNA here is from genome assembly GCA_963576895.1 of Ceraclea dissimilis. Classification (NCBI taxonomy): domain Eukaryota; kingdom Metazoa; phylum Arthropoda; class Insecta; order Trichoptera; family Leptoceridae; genus Ceraclea; species Ceraclea dissimilis. The sequence continues at coordinate 1,094,030 of OY756372.1, forward strand.
GTAGGGCTGAGAAGTAAAAATACCTAGCATATAAACTTTTTTAAATTTATTCCCAAGGAAATGAAAGTGTGATAGATTGAAGACTTCACTGAACTGGTGGGACCTAGACCTAGCTGGCGACACAGTCCCCAGAACAGAGAGACGTGGAAGAATTAAGGAGAGATCCAACGGCGCCGGCGTAGAGAAACTAAAATATGCAACAATTTTGTCGGGACTGAACCCAACACCAGTCACTCTTCTTTTAGACTCTACCTTGATTCCTGGTGATCCTTTTTCTGGATGTTTCTAGTTTATGGCTGTGAAAAATAATATGGAAATACTTGTTTGAATTACAGAGTGTTCTGATCCTAATGCCGAGGTGGTGGATTGTCCTATAATTTGTCCACCGACTTGTGATAACTACAATGACCCCCCAGATCCAAATTGTTTGATGACTTGTTCTATATTTGACAAAGTGTGCAGATGCAGGGATGGTTTCGTTCTCGACACTTTATCTGGAAATTGTGTCGAAACATGGCAATGCCGTAAGTCTTACGAATAATACATAAAATGCTTAAGTATTATTTTAATATTTTTTTTAAAGGCACGTGGCGTTCGCTAAATTTGATCCCAAATTTATATTAATGTCTTCCAAGATTCACCAGCCTATTTTAAAATAACTTGGAATTAAATTGGATGGACGCAATATTTTTAATCACGACATTATTATATTTTCAGCACCATAATTCCAGCTACTATTGGAACAGATTCAAGTAAGGAAACCGAAAAAATATTGAACACGACAAACATAGGGAACCTGTATAAATGTTCCTTAGACAAACCTAAAAAATCTGATGTCAAGAATGTTTTATTATCCCATATATTAATAACCCTAAAAAAGACAACAAATTTCATACTATACGCCGTACAATCTCATGGTAAAAAGTTATACTTAAAGAAAAATGCATTTAGGTATATTTATATATTTATTGAGAATTAAATGATTTTATAGTTATTAATGAACATGTATAATTTCTCCTTGTAACCCTCATTTCCATTGACTTGATTAAAATATAGTAATGAGAGAATTACTCCTAGAATATTGACCCTTAGTTTGTCAATATTCTAGGAGTAATATAGTAACAGGAGTTGACAAACAATAAATATATTGATTTTCATTACTTATATCATGAAATGTCAACGAAAATTAATCAAATTCTATACAAATATTTTAAAATGACAGATATTTTGCCTAACTCCACGTGGCCGCTCCATACAAAGATGTTGGTTTACAAAAATTTTACATTGCTGTCGGCACCTCTAACCCTATCTATACTGTCTCTATGGATTCTACCATAGATAAACCGTAATGTCATTTACTGATTTACTTGACAGCTGTTCTATTTGACGTTTCATAACTTATCGTATTTTTTACTTTGCTAAATGAATTATGTTGATTTAACATAATAAAAAATGACTTTGTCAGCGTTGTATAAGTTAACTAAACCTTTATTTGTTGCTGGGAGGTCTAATGTATTAAACGGTCACATATTTAGTGTAAAGTTTTGTCAAAAATGTAACCACAAACAGGTTATGTGCAATAGGTTTTATACTTTTGCGCCTATCAGAGTTCAAGACAAGAAGAGAGTTATAAATTTACCTGTAATTAATAGATTTTTAAGTAGTAATGGTAGTGCTAAGATATCTGTGACGAAAGATGCAATTAAAAGTGCTGCAGTCAAACCAAATATTAGTGTAAATAAATCCCATATAAAGAGGTTATTAAGATTAGCAAAACCAGAGAAATGGAAAATTATCGGTAAGTTGAATGATGATTAAACAATTTGTGTATTGCCGTAGGATCTCTGGGTTGTAGAATTGGGGCCCACTCTTTGCGAAAAACTTTTTTTTTATTCAAAAAGCGTATTATTTCGCTCGGCTGACTGCCACTGGGGCCGGACGAAAGCACAGAAAGTCAGAATGTGTTTTTTTGGAAAATAATGTAGTAAATTTACCAACTTTTAAATATGAAATGTCACAGGAGTCAAAAGTTTATCATGTATTTAAGAGGCACTAAAAACTGATTTTTTTCGCTCATCTTGGCTGCGGGCGGATGAAAGTCTGGTGATCTGTTCTCTCTGCCTACCCTGCAAGGGATGCGGCATGAAAGGATAGAATATAGTAGTAGTAACACCAGTAATATATGCACATTAAATGTATGCTTCATTAACAAGTTCAGGGGTCAGGACTTTACCAGAGTTTTGAATGTTATCCATGTTCTATCAATTGTTATAATATTGCATTCGTACGTCTATGTTTTGTATCCATAACTAATTTTTTTATGTCTTCTTCCAGTGGCTGTAGGTCTCCTGCTAATATCTTCTTCAGTAAGTATGGCCGTTCCTTTTTCAATCGGCAAAGTTCTGGACATCATTTACAGCAGTGTGGCGGACCTGTCTTCCGCCAGAGAGAAACTCAACAAGGTCTGCATGATGCTGTGTGGAATCTTTGTCTTGGGAGGTGCCTGTAACTTTGGAAGAGTCTACCTAATGTCTATTGCAGGTACGACAAATTATATCTACCTATTTATGCCTTCATACCACGTCCCTTGCGAGTAAGCAAGGAGTTCTGAATGCCAGACTTTCCTATTCTTACACACACTCCTTGCCTTCATCACATTCTTGTAATTAGTACATGGTTGGCGCAGTTGGTTGCGGCGGCAGTCCCTCAAGCTGGAGGTGCCAGGTGCAAACCCCGGCGCTAGCGATGTATTCCACACTTTGCGATACAGACTTTTAGCCTAGTGCAAGGTGTGCAGGAAAGTATTTGGGTTTGTGTAAGCAAGCCCAGATCCTTTTTGAAAAAAATAACCAAAAATTTGTCATACACAGTCTACAATTCATATTTTCTTTGTTATTTCATTATTCATCCTCTCTGCATGTCCCAATCTCGACTTGTTCACTTTCATTCTAGTCACTACACCCATCTTACAATCACTCATCTCTCTATTCACTTCATAACTTATCCTATCTCTCAGCGTTTTATCACACATTCTTCTCAAAGATCTCATCTCTAAATTGTCAATTTAATGATATGTTTCAGGTCAGCGTATGACGCAGAATTTAAGGAAAAACGTTTTCTCATCCATTATGAGGCAAGAAGCGGGATGGTTTGATAAAGTCTCGACGGGCCAGCTAGTGAATAGATTGTCAGCTGACGCACAGCTTGTGGGCTCCACGCTCAGTTCCAACATCTCCGACGGACTCAGGTCTTTATTTATGGTCTCCGCAGGGGCGGGAATGATGGTAAGCATTAGTTCTATCTATCTATCTATCCCCTCATGCCGCGTCGCTTGCGGGTTAGGCAGAGAGTACAGAACGCCAGACCACCCTATCCTCTTTTTTCCCTTGTTAGGTCAGGGGACCGTTTATCCCCTGTGTCACTGCGACCAGAGTAGGTCCACACCCTTCAATGTTACAACTCGTCTTTAAGGCCGACGTGTCTCATTTGGCTCACTATCTGTTTTGGTGCGAGTAGTCTTGCCTTCTCGGAGGCCAGTAGGGGCCCTTCAAGAGAGTGACTTCTTTTGTGAGCAAGTGCATCACAGTTACAGAGGATGTGAATAGGTGTTTCATTGTCCTATGAACAGAATCTACCCTATCCTTACATACACTACTTGCTTCCAACACCATCATGCAGTTTGTCATACACACTCTCCGATTTCTCTTGCTCTAAACGCGTCCATCCTTGAGGACCTGGTCGACATGGTCGATCCAGATTAACCTCGGACGGTCCTGCTTCCTCATACCTTTTCGTTCACCCAAATATATATTTTTAGTCATCCTGTCATTCATTCTCTCAACATGCCCGAACTACTGAAGTTTATTCACTTTCGATTTCTGACTGCGGTGGATGGATGGACTGTAATTGGCAAATGTTCTATTGATCACATTAAGCCAGCCGATGAACAGTCATAAGCCTGATGAAAAATCCATCCTTCGCTGTATATCTGTTGAGATAACTACTTGTTACATCTCATTTGCTTAGAAGCTGAGTTTAATGTGAAACCGAAATCTAATTATTTTTGTACATGTTTCTAGTTCTACATGTCATGGGAGTTGGCCGTAGTCGGTTTATCCATCATTCCTCCGGTCGCCGGGTTGGCTATAGTGTACGGTAGATTCGTCAGAAAGATCACGTCACAAGTTCAAGACAGTTTAGCTGCTGCTACACAGGTAAAATCATTTGTGATTGCCTTATTTTCCGTCTCCTTTATAAGCCAGATAAGTGAACATAGATGACACAAGACAATATCTTACAGAAATAAACTGTATAGTTTCATCACCAATTCTTGTCTACGATGGCAGTTGTGAGGACATATAATGTAAATGTTGTATTCGACCACGACTCCTGTGAGATACTACCAGCTATGTTCACCATGAGCTCTAATGTGCACCTGAGAGGAGATCAACTGAAGCTATAGACAACATTATACCTACACATCCAACACACCACACAACCAATAGAGCTGGCAGTGTGAGGAATCACTTGTCAGAGCTCCCACCACCAACTCCTTACATACAAGAATACACTGGATAATTTGATTTGGGTCAGTTCAGTGAAAGCTACCTATATCAAATAATAACAATTTAAAATTTCTTTTCAGGTTGCTGAAGAGAAGATATCCAATGTAAGGACTGTGAAGACATTCAGTAGGGAACTTGTGGAAGTGGAGAAGTATGGAGACAAGATACAACATGTCCTTAATTTGGCGTACAAGCAATCTCTTGCTCAGGGAATCTTTTACGGAATGGTAAATTTACATTTCGCTAATGCTCCAATCTCACTGTGATAAGGACTAGTCATAGGTAACGGTTCTTAGCGTAGCGATCTGATGAACCGCTTTCTCTCTCTCTATGCAAAGAGCTGGCTCACAGCTCTCTCGGCACATCTCAGAATCTATATCAACAGCTCACATTTGTCTTAATGTATTTAGTATTTGTGGTGGTCTGTATAGTTGGGTTTTTAATGCGCTCGACTGTGAATCGTGTGGGTGCGAGTTCGATCCCTGATGCCAAATTGCTCCACTTCACAACACAAGATTTTATAGCTTACTGTGAGTGTGCAAAAATGTATTTTGGTTCATTTTATAAGAAAAAAATCCCTCATTACTGTAACTGTCACAATGAGTATCATACTGATAGAGTCTGTAATGGCAGTAGAGTAATGAACCGTTAGTGAGCTGTGAGTCGTATTATTTGCAGGTGAACTGTAGCTCAAAGATTCATTTGGATGAGATCTGAATCTTTAAATCAGTTCAGATCTAAGTTATGCATCATTAATAGGGACTTTGATTTTTTAATATTATTATCATGTTTTTCAGACGGGCCTAACAGGCAACATCATAATAATCTCGGTCCTGTATTACGGAGGTGCCATGGTCGCTCAGGAGACGATTACCGTTGGAAACCTTACGTCATTTCTTCTATACGCCGCATACATTGGTATCTCCATCGGTGGACTCAGCAGCTTCTATTCTGAACTCAATAAGGGTATCGGAGCGGCCGAGAGACTCTGGGATATCATGGACAGGAAACCTGCCGTTCCCATCACAGGTATAAAATCCCCTTCATGCCGGATCCCTTGCGGGGTAGGCAGATAGAACAGATCACCAGACTATCCTTACCTTACCAAGACTGACCTGGTCCCGATCATGTCGATAGATCCTCAAGCATGGACGTGCTCTGGGTATAAGGAATCGGAGAGTGTGTATGACAAATTGAATCGGCCTGAATGTATACTAGTTAGATAGATACTATCCTTACATATACTTTGTGCTTCCGTCACATTTGTGCAATTCGTGTAGCCGTGTGCTTCTTGGACAGCCGTGTTTCCTTACACCTCTTTTTTCTCCCAGGTATATTTTCTTTGTTATCCTTTCGTCATTCATTCTCTCTACATGTCCCAACCATCTCAACTTTGCTTTCAGTTTGGTCACAACATCCGTTTTAGATTCACTCAACTCTCTGATCACTTAATTTCTTATCCTATCTCTCAATGTTTTTACACATTCTCCATAAAGTTCCGATTTCTTCAAGTTAACCCCAAAAATCACAAATTTTCAGGTGGATTTTGGCCATCGGAACCACCAAGGGGAGAAATCGTCTTCGAAAATGTGAAATTCTCTTATCCGACACGTCCGACCAAACAAATTCTCAACGATCTAAGCCTCGTTGTGGAGCCAGGGAAAGTGATGGCCATCGTCGGAGGTTCCGGGTCGGGGAAGACGACGTTGGCTCTCCTGCTGTTGCGACTGTACGAGCCGAGCGAGGGGTGCGTCAAGCTGGACGGAAGGGATATCCGGGAATATGATCCCATGTGGTTGAGAAATAATATTGGGACTGTTAGTCAGGTGAGGTAGCTTAAAAATGTTTCGTTTGTATTTATCTGTCCACTTATAGATGGTTTCCTCTGTCTTGGCCACCGTGTGAGCGTTAGCTGCAAGTGGAGTTCAAGATTGTATTGTTGGTAGCCCTGATTGTCGAATCTTGTCATAAGAGCTGTCGAAGGTCTGCAATATTCTCACAAAGTGGCGCTAGAGAAATAATTTTAAAGGCAAGATAGTTTTGCGAGTTGGATAAAGAAAAAAAATACTCCGATAATCCCATTACACCGCCACCATAAGTTTGAAAAACAAAGTTGCCAGTTTATTTTAACAATCCAAAAATTGGCTAGATTTTGTAAACAACAGTTTTGAAATGTAATTTGAAAGTAGCGATGCAATGTAACCATATCTTTTTATTACATCAAGCAACACTAACTAAACCAAGTTTGCTCCGTGAGACTTCTGAAGAAAAATTGACTGTACCTGTCATCTATCAAACGCCCAGCATTAATTTTTGTCACCTGCATGAGCATCAAAAATAAATAAACAAATGTTTTCCAGGAGCCTATCTTATTCTCCGGCAGCATACGAGACAACATCTTGTACGGTCTAGATAACCCTCCTGAGGATGTGGAGTCAGCTGTCTTGGAGACTTGCAGACTGGCTCGGGTGGACCAATTCGTGGGCACCTTGCCTCAAGGGTACGACACTCAAGTTGGAGAGAGAGGCGTGGCACTCAGTGGTGGGCAAAGACAACGAGTAGCCATCGCCAGGGCAATCATTAAGGTTTAAATTATGTTTTTTATTTATTTTTAATATCTCAGTATAGAGGTTTTGACTGGCAAGACCAAAGTGTGAGAAAAATAAAATAGGCCCCCACAATTTTTTAATGTTTTTTCGAGTGCCCTGTAAATTTATGGTGTTCGCGAAAGTCCAGATTGATACCAAAATGGTTACATGGGATGTACTATATATTTTGTTGTGAAAATACTCTAGTACCTACTAGTAATTTTTTCTTTTCTTTCAGAATCCCAGTATAATTATTCTCGACGAAGCCACAAGTGCCTTAGATCCACAGTCGGAACATCTCGTCAGGGAAGCACTGAAGAGCGTATCCAAGAACAGGACTGTACTGACGATAGCTCACAGGCTTAGTACTATACAAGCCGCCGATACGATTGCCGTTTTACAGAACGGTGTGATCGTAGAGAAAGGATCTTATAGAGAGTTGCTTGCTATTCCGGACGGTGTGTTTAAAGAGTTAGTGAGACATCAGGCTTTCCAAGACGAAGACTCGTGATAGTGAAAAACATTGCTTCGTCTTTAATATGAACAAATTAAAATAATAAAATTGTTGTCGTAAGTAACAAAATTATTATTCGACTTATGCACAAATTCAGAGTCAAGTCAAGTGGGACTCGAGTTTGAGTCATTTGACTCAGACTCAAGACATTTTGGTTTCTTGATTAAAGAGCAGACTTCTGATCTAGAGGTGCCGGGTTCAAATTTCGGTGTTGGTGATGTATTCTGCATTTCACGACACAAATTTTAGTTTACTGTGAAGTGTGCATGAAAATATTTACATTTGTTAACACAGGCCAAAATCATTTTTAAATTTAAAAAACAAATGTTATTAACTTGACAACAGAGCATTACAGTACATTCGTATGTGTATACATGAAGAATTATGTATACCGATAAACAATAATATGCTGTAGTCTTCAAATATTCCACATTGTACCAAACATTGTACGCTATCAGCATCTGTTGAAAAATTTATGTAAGTAATATGAATAGAAATGAAAATGTTTGTACAACAATAGTGACATTGCACAATTGAATTTTCGGCAAATTTTTAATGTGAAGTTAGTCACAGATCAGTTGCAATTATAAACAGCAAAATGGCTGACTCTTGAAGCGTACTGTTTATGTATTTTTATATAGTTTTGTATACATGTTATGTAGATGATAAATACATACATTATAATTATGGTGTTATTGTTATTTTATTGTTTATTATTTTTATTATATTGTAAATAAAATATCTGTAAATAAAACGATATGTTTATAATAAAAAAATATTCTTTTAATAAAATACAAATTACAAAAGTTAAACTTAACATAATTATAGTACTTGTTAATATATATACATATTTTGTTTACAGTTTGCCAACATAACAATTAGAAAGTATTGTATTCTAGCAGCTGTTGCGATATTCACAGCTAACTTCATGTCTACCATTTTCACATTTGCAGCATGTTCATGATTATTCCAAAATGCATGTGACCTAGCGTATTTATTACAGGTAGTCTATCGTACTTAATAGTCTATAGATTTGTGAGTTGTTCATTTTAAAAATACGTATAACCGAACATTTTTTGTTACGTGTACATTTCTTTAACAATTCTCCTCAATATCTTTCCTGAAGGATTCTTTGGTATTGTCTCTACGAATTCTAATCCACCTAATTTTTTATAACTTGCAACTTTTGCAGATAAGAATTCTATGATTTCTTCAGCTGCCGGCGACGTATTCTTTTTCTTGACTACGAACGCCTGGGGGACTTCCCCGAACATTGGATGAGGCACTCCGATTACAGCGGCCTCTTCCAAGTCGGGATGGGATCTGAGGATTCCTTCCAGTTCCGCCGGAGCAACTTGATATCCTTTTACCTGGAAATTTACAATTAATATTTATTTTCAATGTTAATAAAAAAAATTATGTACGTCCCCAATGTGACGTGAGAATAGTGGTGAGACTCGGACGAATTATGGTTAAATGCGGTGATAATGAGATCGTTGAGAAAATTGTGTGGGAAAACACTGGGAGATGGGATAAGAAATGAGGTTATTAGAGATTGCATACAATATCGTTTTTTTTTTTTTTTTTTTTTTTTTTTTTTTTATTTAAATTCTGACATTAATAACAATACATTTTTTTAGGTTCTACAGTGATTATCTTAAATAAGTATAATTACATTATACCCTCCCTTAAAAAGTGACACTTGTGTAAAGGGAGGGGAGCATGAAACATATTCCTAATAATAATTCCAATAATTACAACTTATAAATACAACACTTCCAATCATATCAATATTTAACAACATACATAAGCAATAGAAACTATAGCTAACATAATACAGTGCACAAGTACATTGCAACTAGGTAGGTACTTTTTAAACAAAAGTCAAAAATCCATCCATTGAGACAGCATTTAGATACAACATATTTTTCAGTTCTACCGACAATACAATAAGTTAATAATGTTACAAAGTTATATCAGTTATTATTCAAAGTAGATACCATTGTACCGTGTAGGTACCTAGGTATATATATATCACAATACCAAATGTATTTTGTTCACTTAAATTAATATTAAATAATAATAATTAAATGCAATATAAACTATTCTAAATCTAAACAGAACCTCGCAACTGAAACTGTTGGGTTTGGTTCTCTGTTAACTTTTCTTCCCGCTTTTTTTTAAAAAAGTTTTTTATTTGTAATTTAAATCTATTTTTACACTTAATGTCTCTTATTTCATAAGGTAACTGATTATAAACTATTCGTCCTCTGTATGTGTAGTGGTGTTGCGCTGTAGTAGTTCTACATTTAAGTATTTTTAAACTATTCGCCGACCGTGGTCTGCCTGACACGTTAGCCGCATATATTTCCGGCTTTTGGACAATGTCTCTGTGCACCTGAATTAAGGCATTCCTGTCAAATAACTCCTCAATCTGAGGGACAGGGAAAATTGCAAAGAGGTCGCTTGTGGGAAATGTTCTCGGTTTTTTTAATAGTATTTTAATTACCAGTCTTTGCAATATTCTGACAGGTGCCAAACTTGTAGTATACGCCGCTCCCCATCCAATGATGCCATACTGCAAAATGGACTGGCACAGTGCATAATACACTGATTTTAAACTATTTATATGTAAAATGTTTCTCAGCCTCAGAAATATATATATCAATTTTCTGATTCTTTTAATAGTTATTTCAATCTGATATTTCCATTTTATATTTTCATCGATGTTTATTCCCAAATACTTTAATTGTTTTGAAGGGTTTAATGGCCGACATTGACACTGGGTATTTTTGGGGCAACAATTATGTACTATTATTTTCAGGCTGGTAGGTATGGGTTTGCTTGTTAGTGAAAAATTGATAAATGTGGTTTTTTCAGTGTTCATGGATAGCAGATTTTGATCAAACCACACCTTCAATTTGTTGATATCTTCATTTGCAGAGTTTATAAGGCCGTCCAAACTTGGATCCCGGATTATAATAACCGTGTCGTCCGCGTACGAAATTATTTTTCCCCTTGTGGTTATTCTGAACATGTCATTGACGTAAATAATGAACAGAATGGGGCCAATCACGGTTCCTTGTGGGATTCCAAATTTGGACGTCCGAGGACTGCTAAAGTGATTACTTATATTTACACATTGAATGCGATCACTCAAATAACTTTTGAACCAGCTTAGGGCTTTGTCCATGACACCATAGTTTTTAAGTTTTGTTATTAATTTTTCATGAGAAATGCTATCAAAAGCTTTGCGCAAGTCAATAAATATACCGCAGCATTTATCTCCCTCATCTAGAGCCTCCATTACTAAACGTGTCACCTCAGCAATTGCGTCACCCGTACTGCACCCGGGTCTAAAACCGAACTGATTTTCATTTAAGATACTATTCTGGGTTAGGTATTCAACGAGTTGTTTTTTCACAATCTTTTCAAATACTTTTGAAACATTTGAAACCAAGGATATAGGGCGATAATTGACGACATTTTCTTTTTTTCCCGATTTATATATCGGTGTAACTAGAGTTTTTTTATAAATATTTGGGAAGGAGCCCGTTGCAAAGCTTATATTAATGATGTGTGCTAGAGGTGATGATATGAGATCTTTCGTAGCTTTCAGTATTTCGACCGTAATTTTATCATATCCTGGAGCTGTTCCACCACCCATGCCCACTATTATATTTTTTACATCCGTATCCGTAATGTTCCTAAAAAGCGAAATGCCATTTGCAACTACATTATTGTTTTCACCGTTCAAAATTTCCGGTTCAGTTTGGGAACTAGACTCTATCATCCGCGCCAGCGATTGTCCAACATCGACAAAATATTCATTAAAAACATTTGCGCACTCAACCGGTTGAACTTTTGGATCGATTAGATGGTCATTGCAGTTGATGAGCGGCAAATTAGTCGACTGTTTATTTTTTTTATCTATTATTTGCTTTATAGTACGCCACGTTTCTTTTGGATTACCCTCACTAGAATCTATTTTTACTTTATAATATTGTTCCTTTGTGTATCTTATTAGTTTTGTTAAATTATTTCTGTACAATATGTAATATTTTTTCAGTTTGTCATCTGTAGGATTTACTTTAGTTTGGTGAAATATTATTTGTTTCTGTCTTATTGATGCCAATAGGCCATTTGTAACCCAGGGCTTTAGTTTACGTTTTTTACACTTTATAATCTTAGTTGATGAGCTAGTACAAGAAAGTATGTGGGCCGATAAGATATTTTCAAAAGCTTCTGAACATTCATCGCTATTCGTTGAGTTAAATACACTAGTCCATGTTTCTCGTGATAAATTATCGACAAGCATTTCAATATTTATTCGATTACATATTTTAGGAGTAGATTCGTGGCAGTTTCGAATATTTTCCATATGATAGCCAAATATGCAGGTATGGTGATCAGTAAGATTGGTTTTCCATATGACAGATGTGATATCGGCTGTGTTGTCGGTGTTACACCATATATGGTCTATGCACGTCGGGGTTTGGTTAGGTACCTCACGCGTAAAATTATTGATACAAGATTTATAATTGTACTGGATCATCATATTTATGTACTCGTCTCTCACATTTGTCATTCTACAGTTTTCTGAAGTATCCAAATTTATATCCCCAGCCACGACTGTAAACAAATTTCGACTATTTTTAATTATATTTTCCAGCGCAGTTATAAAGTTAAGTGGATTAGACTCGTGCGTTCGGTAAAGCGCGATAATTTGAGAAATATTTTTGTTATTAGAATCTGGACATATCCTCACTTTCAAACAATTTACTCGATCTATAGAAATGATTTCATTAACATCAATAATATTATAATCCTGTCTAACAAACACCGCAACTCCAGAACATTTATTAATAAAATGTTTTGTAGCAATACATTGGTGGTACGTAGGTATACTGAAATTAACATCACCATTTGTTTGCGTTTCTGTCAACACTATAACAACCGGCCTCACAATCAAATCATTTAAATGAACTATGAAATCATCAAAATTTTTATTAATACTACGTATATTAAAGTTGAGAACACTGAAACCGGACACACAATTAGACAATACACCATTACATTCTGCAAATGTAATACAATTATTTTCATTTATTTGACAACTTTGATCTATGTTATTTATTATTGTTGAAAAATCTTCCATGTTTTTTTTTTTTTTTTTTTTTATTTACAGTGTTATTATTTTTAATCCTCGTAGTTGATTGCTTGTTTTGCTCTTCTCATCATCTGACTTCTAACTGCACATTCCTCGCTGTCTGCTCTGTGGTCCGTGCTGTGTTGGAGCGCTTTGAAACGTTGGTTTCTTGAGGTGCAATTGATACATTTTGGTGGTTCCATCCTATGGGGGCACTCCGCAACTTTGTGCTCCTCTGCACAGTGTGCGCATCGAGGGCCGTTCATAATATTGGCACACCTTCTTGATGTGTGCCCGTAATTAAGACAATGGAAGCACTGCATCAGCGGGTTACAATCCTCCACTTTGATCTTATAAAATCCCAGGTTGACTCGTTGTTTGTTTAGTAGTACTTTTCTCATATCTGGTCCAGTCTCGACAATCACATTCTTCAGGTTTCTTCTAGTTTTGATTTCACTTTTTATGATTAGTGCGTTTTGTTTGTTTTGTTCTGTAAAATATTTTATCTCTTCATTCTGAAGCAGTATGTCGTTCATAAATTCTTCTTTAGTATAATTGGGTTCTAGGCCTTTAAAAATCATGCATGGGTTCTTTCTTGGTATTTCCTTAGCTTCTAATTCTTTTGCGGATTTGTTTATTTCGGTTAAGAGCTTATTTGCGTCTTCTCTCTTTGAGCATGACATTATTAGTCTGTTTTTAGATATAGTTTTCATATATTTGTTGCTTTGTTATCGCTGAAATAATTGTTATACGCTGCAAAATATTGTTAATCAATACGATTTGTACGAGTTGCCGCAATTATTGCACGAAAAATTGCTCGTATAAGCGCACCTTAAGCACTGAAATATGCACGATAGAGTTTAATGGGCACCTAAAATCCTGAAGTGGAGGCCCTGAGAGAACAAAAGAGGCGTAGGAAGACCACAGAAAAGGTGGACAGATGACATTGTCCAGCTTATGGGTCATAGATGGCAGCAGATAGCCTAAGGTAGAAGACAGTGGAAGAGTTTAGAAGAGGCCTATGTCCAGCAGTGGAACGCAAGTGGCTAGCAGTAAGTAAGAGTTTAATAGAAAATGCAACTACAATGCTTGTTTTTACCTTAATTAATTCTTTGAGTCTATCAGTGATGTAGAAGTTATGATTGTCATCATAGTAGCACATGTCTCCTGTCCTTATCCATCCACCAGGACGGAACACATCCTCATTGGCTTCAGGGTTGTTCAGATATCCCTTCATTACTTGAGGACCTCGCACCCAGAGTTCACCTTCCTAAGATAAAATAGAATAAGTATATTAGCCATAGCCATTATTAGGGCAGTGAGTGACTGCAAGACTGGTGTTGTGACACAAATGAAATGAATAAACTAATATGGTTTGCGCATGTTGAGAGAACGAAAGATGACAGGATGACACAAAATATGTGTTTGAGTGAGCGAAGACGGGTGAGGAAGCGCAGCCGCCCGAGACTGACCTGGTTCGATCATGCTGACCAGATCCTCAAGGATGGACGCGTTTTCAGTAAAAGGAATTGAATAACATGAATGAGACGGGGGGCTAGGAGTGTGTGCAAGGATAGGGCTATCTGGCGATCTGTCCTCTCTGCCTACCCTGCAAGGGACGTGGTGTGAGGATATTGATAGATAGCCATGGGCGTCGCCAGCCTCGGGGCTAGGGGGGGTAACATAAAATAAAAAATTTATACATCACAAAAACGTGTCAACAGGCGAGTTTACTGCAATGCTGCGATCTCTGCCAGCTAACCCCTGTCTTCTAAATTTCACTTCCCGTTTGGGCTGTGTTGATGAGTGAGTATGTCAGTCATTCAGTCAGGCACTTGAGTTTATAGATACAGACTTATTTATACAAATTGATGCATTTTATTTACTTCATTTGGTCCCAAGGGTGTGTTGTCTGTCAGCCTGACCACCATGACGTCAGTGTTGGCCGCAGGTCCCCCAACGGAACCATAGTTGGTGGAACCACGTTCTTGCTTCAGAACCAATGGAGATGTCTCAGTAAGGCCGTACGCTTGTTGGAAGGCTGTATCACCCTAAAATAATGTGAGTTTTTCAATATTATTACAAATTCAATATTTTTACTAATTCCAGGTTGTCTTACCAAGTAGTTATCTCAACAGATATTCAGCATAGGATGGACTTTCCTTCATGCTTATGACTGATCATCGGCTGGTTTAATGTGATCACTTTGCACTTAAGTAACATTCACCAATTCCAGCGAATTCGATTTCCAGCCGCGGCAAATGGATGGAGTGGAATTGGTGAGTGTTACTTAAGTGTAAAGTGATCACATTAAACCAGGTGACGATCAGTCATAAGTCTGATGGAAAGTCCATCCTTTGCTGTATATCTTTTGAGATATCTGCTACAGAAATTCATAATCTGAAAATTGATTGTAAAAATTTTCTAACAAAATCTCTCTCTGAGCTAATAATCAGGGTAACAATGCATAGGATGACATAAATACTTTGTTTACTTAATTTTAGTCAAGCTTTTTTCCGGATGTGTGACCCACCGTATGTCGATTTCACAATAGTATTCAGGTGATTTACACAATTTTTTTATTACCTTAGATTTTTCTAAAAATCTGTCAACATCGGTGGCTGATAATGGAGCTGCTCCTGAGAATACATTCCTCATAGACGCCAAGTGTGAAGGCTTTACATCAGGCGATAATCCCATGTACAAAACTAAAACAGAAATAGTTCAAACGGTTATAAATCATGAACTTATCAAACACACACCATTTGTAATCAAATATGCCCAATTTCTGATCAAAAAATCTAACAAAACGCAACCTCTGTTTGATCAAATATGCCCATTTTGTTATCAAAAACCCCATTTGTAATCAAATATCTCTATTTTGTAGCCAAATACACCTACTTTCTAATAAAACAAGCCCATTTTGTAGTCAAACAAATGCCATTTGTAATACAATATGTTCATTTTGTAATCAAACCCATCCACTTTCTAAAAAAATATCCCCCTTTTGTAATCAAATATGTCCGTCTTGTAATCAAACAAATCCTCTTTTTAACAAAATAGGCCTATTTTCTAATCATGCACAGTCATTTTCTAATAAAATACATCCCCTTTTTAATTAAATATACCCATTTGTAATCAAACATATCCATTTTGTAATCAAACATATCCATTTTGTAATCAAACATATCAATTTTGTAATCAGACACTTCCACATAATATAATATATCATTCTCTTACCAATTGGCGGCACAAGGAATCCTAAAGTAGGCTTGTATTTCTCTAGTACGTTGAGGAATGTGTTGGGTAAGAACTTGGGCAGTGTGACAATCTTCAATCCTGCAGACAGTGCACAAATCATGGTGCCGACCAGTCCATAAATGTGGAAGAAAGGAAGCACACATGGTGTGACCTCTTGGAATGTAGCTGTAATGAAATGTCAGAATTGTGAGACCCTCAGGTTTCAGTAATCCTGAATAATCGAGATTATCACTGGTTATAAATCTCGGGTACCAGTATCCCGTATGAACCTTTCAGTACGCCTAAAAGTCCCAGTTTTCAAATTTTTCGCATACAGTTTTTGCATGGTGTCACTGTGCAGATGTGAGATTGTGAGCATATGCAAATAAGCTTGAGTGTGCGTGAGATTGCCGGTAGCTGGAAGCAGAAGAAACCCTGTTTCCTTTTTAGTATGGGTATCTTCCTACTCGAAAGAATTTTTTTTTATTTATTGAAATTTTGACATTAATAACAATACATTTTTTTAGGTTCTACAGTGATTATCTTAAATAAGTATAATAACATTATACCCTCCCTTAAAAAGTGACACTTGTGTAAAGGGATTATAATTATAATAGTAATAATTATAATAAATTATAATAGTAATTGAAAGTTAATGAGTCATCTGGGACCGGGAACATCTGAATTAAGAGTAGAGGATACAAGGCACCTCATGTGACTGCAGGTCTAGGAAGGGGCTTCAACTCAAAACACTTTATGTATAGGATTACCTGTAGTAGGCCTGAGTACTTCAATCTTAGATCGCAGCGTTTGAATACAATTGGATGTGATGTTGTTATGTGTCAGCTGCACTCCTTTAGGAAGGCCTGTAGTCCCACTGGAATACGGAAGTAATGCCACATCGTCCCCTGTTCTTCTTACATCCTTAATACACTCTGTCGACTCGGAGAAGTTCTCCGCAAACTCTGCAAACTTTATAGTTCCTTCGGGCACAGGATCCGTAGTGTCGCAGTCGGCTATGATGATCGGCATTGTGATTTTCAGTGAATCTAAGGCTCCCTTGACTCTCGGATAACATTGAGCTGTGGTGATCATTACTTTTGGTTGTGAGTTCTCAATTTGGTACTCGGCTTCCTCTAAAAATAATTTTTACAATATTAATGGTTGGCGATGTTGGTTGAATTGGAATACTAGCCTCCCAAGCGGGAGATGCCGGGTTTGAATCCCAGCCCTGACGATGTATTCTGAACCTCACGTCACAAGCTTTTAACTTACTAGGAAAGTATTTGTATTTCTGCTTTTAAAAAGAGGTAGGCAGAGAGCACAGAATGCCAGACTGCCCTATCCTTACACGCACTCCTTGCTTCCATCACACATGTTCTCTGATTCCTTTCTCTCAAAACGCATCTGTCCTTGAGGATCCTGTCGGCATGATCGCTCCAAGTCAAACTCAGATGACCGCGCTTCCTCACACCTCTTCTTTTACCCTCATCTTTTTAGTAATCGCCTGTGATTGTTCATTCTTTCCACATGTTCAAACCATTTAAGTTTACTCACTTTACAGCCTTCATAATTCTATGATTTTTATTTTCGTTACCTTTCGTATAGATGGGGTTGACAGTGGTGACAATGCACCCCGCTTGCAATCCTCCGAGTACAGCCAGAGGGAACTCGGGACTGTTGGGTAACATGACGGCTATGGTGTCACCATCCCTGACGCCTAATTTGTTCCTCAGACACGCCGCTAGAGCATTAGACATCTTGTGGGCTTGTGCGTATGTGTAACCCTTCCCTGTTATGCCACACACCTGGAAATTGTAACATGAATTATTGATTTAGCTCAAGACAGTTTGATTCGAAATGATGGATGGATGGGAGTTGTCAAACCCAAAGTTTCATGAATCTATCTACCTCCTCATGGCAGTGTCCCTTGCGGGGTAGGCAGAGAGGACCGAGCGCCAAACTGCCCTATCCTTACACTCCTTGCTTCCGTCACATCCATGAAATTCGTCATACACTGGTCAACATGATCGGTCCAGGTCAGTGTTGGATGATAGGAACTGAATCGTCTAAGTCCAGGAATCAGTTTTACACAGGAATACTCTCAGAGTACATATTTTGAGTAATCATAGAGCAGAATCCTGGCTAGGATATAAAGCTATTAAAAAATCAAATACCTATTACCTACTGTCATGGAGAAAAAAATCTAATATCCAGGCGTAGGCTCACCGCGATAAAAGCTAGTGTTGGATGATTCGAGCGAAGGTTCTTAATAGAAATTCATTGTAATAGTATAGCATTAATGGTTTTTACTTACCACTGCTGTTTTATCCGGCCAATCGTCCATTTTCCTCCAAACATATTCACTGATGGTACATTGTTCTATGGGAAAGTCTTCAAATGCTGAGGATATGACGTTGACTTCAGACTTGTGGTGGTAGTGTCTTCTAGGGGACGCCAGGACTCGACTGCTCCTCTTCCAATAGGACAGCATTTCTGGGACATTCCTCCTGCATTGCACTGCGCACTGCCGGCCACAGGCCACCCGACTTACAGACCCTAATGTTCTCGCAATGGGTTGTAGCATTTTTTTCAATATATTTTTTTATCTGCAGCAAAAAAGAAAAATAATGATAAATTTAAAATTATTATTATTATTTCGTATGGATTCTGCCACCGTTGGAAGGCAACGCCAGAAGATAAAAGAATTATGCTATCTTACAGGAGACATGTACCCTACAGAGCAACATCCAGGCTTTCAAGCCATTCAAGGGCACTGGGTGCGATAATAAAAGCACCTTATATAAGCAAACACCTGTCTTTTGCAGGATATCCGAAAAAAATCAAAAAAGAGTGTGGGCCTATTTTAAAATGAGGGGATCCATAAATAAATACATATATTGTTTTAAAATACCAGCGTGTTGGATAATCCATAAGTCCCGTAAATTTCAGGGGTACTTTCAGAATATTTTTTTTATTTAAACGAATTTCCAAGTATTTTAATTCTAGGACATTGAAGGAAAATCCCTCGGGCTTAAGGTCCTCCACATCCCCGGGTAGCTCAGGCGTATTAACAACTACCTCTTTACCCGCACTTCTATGCAAATCTTATTAAGAGGTGGGCCCAGGGTTAGCTTTAAGGGAGCCACCTGGCAAATTCCACCCCTGAATTACGTTCCTTCAACAATCAACATCCTTATCCAAGGAGGTTACAATTTTCACTTAGCCTATAATATAGGCTTTCTAGGACAGTCAACTTGTAGTCAATACTTTCATCGATCACTGTCTTCAGTTTCAAGACAATACTTTCAATATTGGCTGAGTAAACGCCAAAGCCAAATTACAGCACAAACTATGTGATAACACGATAAAACTATTTTGCGTGACGTAAATAAGTTGTCAATTTTCTGCCAGTCATTCTGCTATCGGTTGTATAATTAAATAGTTAGTTAGATAAGTAAATATTATAGTTCTGTTGTAGTGTGATTTATATGTGTCCTTCACATTGAAAAAATATCATTAATCTTTTACATTATATAACTTATGGAGCAATATTGTATAACATATAGTCTGATGCATGCATTACGTTTTATCCAGACGCTAATTGGAAAGTTATATTGACACACGGAGGCAGGACTTACCAACTCACATCTCAGTATTATCAGCCAGAAGAGTCTACATATTATCATTCATGAAGGATAAATAAACTCATCAGCCTAACACTGGGAAACATTCACCTATCCAGATATCAAAGGATTGGACTTACATAGATATACCTATTGCTCTATATAAAATACAAGCATTGTGCCTGAAATATCAATATTTAGAAATCTTCTTACAATAGTACATGTATTAATAATTGCAGATGTTTATGTACAGATTTTCTGAAGTATTTAAATTATTGATTAGCGATTTTGGTATCCTACCTGTAGCTGATAATACTAATGGGATTATATGTATCATATTATGTATCGACCTAGAATGCCAAATATTTTTATTTCACCTGCTAATTCTGTATACTTACCTATTAACGATTTTTTAATAAATATACCTACAATAAGAGAGGCGTCGAGGTGAAAAGGGTACTATATTTGGGTCAAGAGAAATATATCGCGTATACATTTCATCCGCAATATTGAGGGAACCATTGTTCTGATTACATTGTTACGCTTTGCGACCTTCCTATATTCCCAAACGGAACATTTCTGACCTACTTTTTATTTAAATTCAGTTAATAATAAGTGACCTATGTTTGTTATTTTTATTGTCTGAAATTTTCAAAAGATTACTGCACTTGCAAGTTTTTTTTGCGCAAATCTTGCAATCAATTTTTCAACCACTTCCAGACTACTTAGAGAGCTGAAACTTTGGAAACGTACACGTATACTCGGTGAAAATACGATTTTGTGCAAAAATATAGATCAGCTTTCTCCAGAGACAAAAACGATGTAACGAGGGTTTCGGGGGGATCCAACATGTGTGGTATCGTATGAAAGGGCATTGGAAAAGAAATCCAGATCCTAAGTCAGATTTTGTCCAGCTCAAGATAACGAGTGACCAAGAGGATCCAGTCACTGCATACCGCCGTGTTTGGTATCTCACAAGTGCTTCACGAGTAGAACTCATATCTTTTTCAAATTTTACATTTGTCATTGCTTGGTAGTAGGAGACGCCATCGGAATGAAGGAATCCAAGCACCTGGAAAGGACGTGCATGGTATCGTCTGGAAGACCGCGAAAAATGAATTTAGAATGTGAGGTAAAAAAAACTTGGTTTTTATAAAAATACGGTTAAGTACTTTTTTTCATATGTGGTAAGCAAGTATTTTGTCAATTCTAGTCTATCAAAGGCCATATGACCGTAAATCGAACAAATAGGTATAAAAAATTGGAGCCACTAACCACTATGTAGGGCCTGTGTATTATAATTTATTGTGATATGAAGCGTAGAGACATCAGATATGAAATAAGTGCTTTACTTGATGTGATTATAGAGATTAAACATACTAGCTCATAGGTATATAATATACTATATTGTTTACTGTAATAATTTAGGTATTATGTAATCTCACGTCATATTTTATCTATAATATTTGATTATATTCATTAGGACCCTCCCCGAATACAAAAAGTGGCGTGCCTATGAGGTTAATTAGGTACTTAATTATGTTAACAAAATGTTATGAAAAATCCGTAAAAAATCGTTAAAAATATACAAATTAAATAAACAGTGAGGAAAATATCGAACTTAAGACTGTAGGCAAGCACTTACCGTGACGTCACAGATTCCTGACGTCATCATTACTTCTAAGGAACCTTATTTCGCAAATTAATGTAGGTAGGTAACAGGCGCGAAGCTACCTAAGAACACGATTCCCATCGAGTTACCTTTTGGATAAAATTATAGATATAATAGTGTCTAATCTGACGTAATCCAATAAGAAATATTAGCCCCGGCTTCCCTTCTGCAGAAATCCACCCTTCGCCACTGGTAGGTAAATATATCATTGAGATTTGAGACCGACGCTGCTGAGCGATTTATTTTTAGGTTGCAGCTACAGGTATAATACCAAAATCAATAATTTAAATAAATTAGATTTGCCAGCAATCCTGTTCATAAAAATGCAAACATGAGTAATTATTAATGCATGGAATATTGTAAGAAGATTTCTAAACACTGATATTTCAGGTACAATGCTTGTATTTTAGGCCCCACGTTGAGCCTAATCCTGATGTGATATCCTTTGATATCTGGATAGGTGAATGTTTCCCAGTATTAGGCTGATGAGTTTATATGTCAATCATGAATGATAATATGTAGACTTTTCTGGCTGATAACACTGACAAGTGTGTTGCAAGGTCCTGCCTCCAATTATTATTTTATTTATCACAAGATACATTATCAACAGATTACTACGGTTTTTTCGCGATATTGTGTCTACGTCCGTCTGTAGTCCGCCTTTGTGTCTATTTGAACTCTTCAGGTAATCAGTGAATGGACTTTGTCCACACAATACACTGCATGTTGCACTCGGAATATGAGGTTACCTTGTCTGCTGCGCTACATGAGTTTCTCTCAATTATCACATCGCAGAATTTAATTACATATTTATATAACACAATCTTTTAAGTAAAACAACATATTATTTAAATGCTACATATTATGTTACTAAGGTAGGTCACTCAGCTAATACTAAAGATATCATCCTAAGACTTAAAACATATGGATAAATGGGAATATGTTTTAGTGATTTCAGAGGTTAGAAATTAGATCTTTTGCAAATTTTCCGATAAAAAATAATTCCAAAGTTACCTCTTACATTTGCTGAAACTTGAGATTATTCCTGGAGTTTGTTAGATCTCTCTCTCTCTCTCTTCGGTCCTATCCATCATTGCTAAGATGTCTCATACAATTAGTTATCCCATTTCTTTTACTCAAAACCCGTCAGACCTTGAGGTGATGAATTGGCGAGTGTGAATTCAGTTGCAAATGGTCTAAGCTAATTTTGAATTCAATGTATTATAAAATAAAATTATAAATATAACCTTCCGAAGTCTCAAGTTCATTCCTATTTTCCTTATTACTCGTATTTATTACTGTTTATTTCATTTGATTTTTTAATGATTTTTTTATAGAATATTTCACAAGATCTGCATTTTAATAACATAGTTACTGCCATTTTCATTATGTATTTACGAGTATGTCTTAGCAGCAGTTAAGAAACGATATATGCCCTGAGTAAAAAACTTTCCATTATCGCTTCTCCATTTTTCAAATATTGCATGAAAATGTAAGCGTAAAACAAGAATAATCTAAGCGACAAAATCGATTCAAACTTATTGTATAAGAAAAGGGGACGGAATATAAAAACCCTAGAATCACTGTGTCTTAACTTAAACATTTTATCAACCAAATTACAGCATTATTATACCTAACAAACTAAGAGAAAAATCTCAAGTTTCATTCAATTTCAAAGGTAACTTTGGAATTATTTTTTATCGAGAAAATTGACTAAAATCAAACTTCTAACTACTGGAATCACTAAAACATATTCTCATTTATCCATGTGTTAAGTCTTAGGATGATATCTTTAGTATTAGCTGAGTAATCTTACTTTTCCAGACGCTATTTTTCGCGTGTTTCGCGTTTTAGCACGCACTATGGTATTCTACATAATATTCAGTCTCAATATACCTATATGGAAGTTATTTTTGCAGACATAAAACTGGTTTTTAGACAAATTTCTCTCGGAACGAGTTCACACATGTATTGAATAACCTATTATGGATACATATTATGGGTTATTTTTAGCAAAACGGACACGCCTCTTATAATTCATCCAATGTTTCTTTTAGCCATCATGCTGATGGTTGGAACACTGTCTCAAGTTCTTATTAAATTATCGTTTTTGGAGAAACACGTTTGTGAAAATTAATCCCCGGACTAGTTTTTAATTAAAATGTTTTACTACATACTGATGTAGACACACTTTTCACTGACAAAATGTGTGAGAGAATATTGAGTGATCGAATCAGAAATGAGATAAACAAATCGGGATAAGAAATGAAGTCATTTAAGTGAAATATTTGAGTGATTGAAAAGCGGATATTCTATGTAGTAACTAGAAAGAAAATAAAGAAATTGGGATGGTTGGGATATGTAGAGAGGGTGAATGATGAAAGGATGACCAAGAATACACGGAGGACGAAGAGATGGAACAGTGGCGGATCCAGGATTCAATTTGGGGGGGGGGGCTGAACGTCGTCACATGGTAAAAAGTACTGTCACTCAACGTTTTGGGGGGGGCTAAAAGGGGCTGAAACCCCTTGATTTGTTATATATAAAGTACTGTCACTCATGGTTTTGGGGGGGGCTTCAGCCCCCTAGCCCACCCCCTGGATCCGCTAGTGAGATGGAAGGACCCTTTCAATCGCGTTTTGAATAAAATAAATTGTTTAGAGTCTGTGTGACGAACTACTCGAATGTGTCGGAAACAAGAAGTGAATGTAAGGATAGGAAAGTCTGGCGTTTTATTCTCTCTTTCTACTCGCAAGGGACGTGACGTGAGGTTATGGAATCGAAAAGAAAAGATACTTATTGCTGAAAAATGTGATGAATCTCTAGTGGGAGTTTTACACACGAAAGAACACAATTCACTTACCGAATAAATAGTTTTAAATAAGTATTTTAAATATTAATTAATAGTATTCACTATTTATGCAAAATTATACTTTCTCGTGTGTAAATAAACTATATACTATTTAAGTTATTAAAAAATATACTATACTTAACACAAACGTGTCAGTAGCCTCTCAACACAACCAAATAACCAAGGGAAAATCCACTGAATATTTTAGTGAATTTCACACAGCGGTTTGAACTTTAACACATATAGTAGATAGTACTAAATACTACTTATTGATATTGTACATTAATAATCCGCATACCTTATCTGAGAGTAACAAGGTTACAACTAGAGAATTTACAGATTTTGTACCTCAGAAGTCAGAGGAGCGGCAGGAGTAACCCTGATGAGAGACCGAATAAGGAACGAGTATGTCCGGGAGGCTCTCGAGGTGGAACCCACACTCCTCTTCATAGAGAGGTCTCAGCTAAGATGGCTCGGACATGTCATTCGGATGCCAAAGGAGCAGCTTCCGTTAAAGTGAAGCAGAAAAAGAAAGCAGAAGCAGGTGATAAAGGTGTGTGAGGAGAGACTGTGGTTGGAGTGGCCAGAGGCTTTGGAAACTGCAAGTGACAGGGGGCTCTGGCGAAGATACACGGATGCTTTGAGCCCTCGATCCAACTAAGGATAGAAGGAGAAGAAGATGTATATGTATGTATAAATGTGTTAATTTTTAGAAATTTACTAATTGAAACGTATTTGTGATGAAACAGAACTAAAATTATAAACTGTCGCTAGGGCTGCCACCTCTCCGGGTTTGACCCGGAGTCTACGGGTTTGAGTGGTGTTCTCCGGGCTCCGGGTTAGCATAGTGTATCTCCGGGTCTGAAATTTTTGTCAGGACTAAAAAAAAAAAGGAAAATACTCGGGGTCCCGGTCCCCCCCATAGAAAAACTGGGTCTCCGGGTCAGCATAGTAAATCTCCGGGTTTGGAATTATGGCGTGGACCAAAAAAAAAAAAAAACAAAAGGTCTATGATCACAAATTCGTTTTTTCCGAATCTCCGGGTCTACGCTCTTACAAAGGTGGCAGCCCTAACTGTCGCAAACGTGTGTGCAAAATTTCAAGGTGCTGGGACATTGGCAAGTTTTTTTGTTTTGTCAGTTAGAGCCTTGTTATTCTCGGGTGACGAATATGTTACTTTGGTGATTGTTGTTTTATTATCATTTTTTAAATTAAAATAGGCCCTAACAATAATTGGCCGGTTCATAAATGAAGCAATGAGTTTAAAAAACCACTTGTCCTTTTTTGTGATTGTACTTAAAAACATTTCTTTTTTTTCTTGTATTTTTGTTTATTATCGAGTTATATGCAATATCAGATGTCCAAAATATGCAGTAAAATAAGAGCACAATATTAAATATCATTAGTGGAAAATATGCTCTATCAAAACGTGTTTATGGCGGGATAAATAAATAAATAAATCTTTATTGGCCAGAGAAAATATGCATTTTACAAAAACAAGACAATCATAGTGTGCCAAAAGGCGGAGTTATTGCAATAGCGCAATATCTTACAGTCAATACTGTTTCTATTAAGATGAGTTTCAGGGTTCGATCCCCGATGCCGACTTACTCCACTTCACGATACAAGCTTTTCAAGCTTACTGTAAAGTCTACAAAGGTTGGGGGTTGACGTTGGGTTCGGGTTGACTGTAAGATATTGCGTTAGCAATAAGTCCGCCTTTTGGCACACAAGATTGTCTTATTTTTTTGTTATCATTGTAATCATTTTGGTCAATAAAGATTTATTTATTTATTTATTTCATTTATTTATTTAAAAAAAAAAAGTTTATTAAAAAAAAGATTAAAAAAATAACCTGAAAAAACGTAATTAGATCCACTTTTGTATATCTCAATATAACAATCAAATTAATTTAAATACCAATTGAAAAAAACATATACTTCCAAAGTCATCCAAAGCGAATGTGTGTGCAAAATTTCAAGGTGCTGGGACATTGGGAAAGTTATTAAAATTGGGAGATAAAAATGATTTTTCTTTTTTGGAAAATTTTCTTGTTCAATTTTTAATAACTTCCCAATGTCCCAGCACCTTGAAATTTTGCACACATATTTGCTTTAGGTGACAGTTTAAAATTGTAATACTGTTTTATCATAAACAAGTTTCAATTGGTAAATTTTCATTCATAAAATATGAAGAAAATAAGCGTTGTTTTTACAAAGTTTTTTTACGATTCCTATTTAAATATTATTAAATAAAAAATTAAATAAATTTAAATACCTTTCTTTTGTAAATTCCTGCGTTTAAGCCGGGAGGGGCTGGGAAAAACTTATTTATATAAACAAAACAAACATTTGCACTTAAAAAAAACTGTATTATTTTATCAATATTTTAAATTTTCTCGACACAAACGCTTTTTTAAAACTCGCCAATTCAATTAATCGCGGATCAAATTTACTATCTTTTGATAAGAAATTATCAAGATGATTGTTTATTTATTTATTTATCACTGTTGTTATGCACGATTTTATATTATTTATACACTTTTAGCAATCGACGAGTCATGGTGAAACAGTTCGCGGTTTGCGTGAGTTGTGTGTACTAAACTGCTAACTGATTACGATATTACGATGACTTCAAAAGCCGTATAGTATCATAACATAAATTATCAAGTACTATACCTATAGACTACGTACCTAATGTACTTTTATTTCTTGTTATATTATAAGTACATAACGCCCGCCCAATACTTTTATTTAGTTATGCGAAGTACAGCAAAACTTTGGTTAGCTAAAATGTTGGCAAAATTTAAGAAAATGTGTTATGGATTTTCAATTAATTTGTAGTGCCAATCTGAACAACTCTCGTTGGTTACCCCACAATCAGTGGCTGATTAGCCAACAGACTGCCCGATGGCAATTGGGCCCCAGACACAAGCCCCTCCTTTAACATTACATAATTTTATTGAAATAAAATACTAACTTGAGATCAATTTTGAGAGTAACAGAAATAAAAGATTTGCAACTGTACCTATCTTTCTGAAAAAAAAAAATAACGACGCATTATAGTTGGATAAAAAAATCGTCTGCGGCGCTGTTTACAAAATCAGATTACAATTGAAAAGGTATATAATACCGCCATGGTCATTGGGGAAGAGCGAACTTGCACAATCTCAAAATCTCACAATGTTCACATTATTATCACAAAATTTAAAAAAAATATGTAAAATTCCATAAAATTTCAATAGATTTTTTTTGCCTGCGGCGCTAATTATAACTATTATTATATAAAAATCTCAAGAAATAGATGGGGACCCCAGCTCTATTACAATGGCAACCTGAATTTTTGGAGCCAGCCGCCACTGTCCACAATGTATGGGAATGGGAAATGACGCGATATAGATACATGGAAAATTTCCTATGTTTAGTTATTTCCCAATGATTAATAAGTGTCTAAGAAAATACTACAGTTTATTTCACACATTATAGTCATTGTTATATTGTAGTCCATTGTCTCACCTAACATGACAATAATGTATAATTGTGCTGTATTTCTTCAATACATGCGACTGTTTATTATTGTCTTTAAAATACTTAAAGAAAACTCAGCTGTTTTTTTCGTTAAAGAAAAACCACAGTTTTTCAGATAAAGACACTCGAGTGAAACTTTGTCGAAAGAATATGCCTTTATGGTTTTAATTAACTTCATCTTTCGTTGTTGTTGTTGGTATCTGCGTCTCTGCTACATTTTTCCCTTCTTCTGCAGCCACTTAGGTCCATTGTTGGACATTGGCCTCCCCTTTGGTCCTCCGCAGCTCCCAGTCCTGGGCACATTGCATCCATTTCCCTCCGGCACATTTCATAACATCATCAGACAACCTTGCCTGGGGTCTAATGACCTCCTTTCGGCTTGTTCTTGGCCGCTCTTTCATTATCTTTTTGGTCCATCGGGAGTCTTGGCATCTGGCGACATGCCCAGCCCAGCTCCTTAAATTTAAATAATTTGAAATTTGCACCCATATTAAATTATCCATCATATGACCAGTGTCATCTTCTTCTTCATTCTCAGCCGTTTTAATTCCAATGCTGGACATAGGCCTCCCCTTTGACTTTCCACAGATCCCTATCCTGGGCATGCTGCATCCACTCGCTTCCAGCGATTCGCCTCACATCGTCAGACCATCTTGCCTGAAGTCTTTCTACGCTCATTTTGCTTGTTCTAGGTTCCCATTCGAGAAATTAATTAATGAAAATAATTATGATATCATTTTGGAGTGTTAAGCCACGAAATAAAAAATAATGCGAGACTAAAATAACGTATCATTTTATGTTCAGCAGTGAGATTCGCCACCCATTCCGAATGTCTCTATTTAGATTGTGACGAGACAGTCGTACGAGTTATACTGTAGAAGTATTACTGTATTTACTGTATATTCGCCTTATTATTTTGTATATGCTATTTATATCCTGCGAATTATTTATTAGCTTGGAATCAGAATGCATCAACTCAATACATTTAACCCAACACTTACGACCTTTTAGTACTGAGGCGTAAACAACATTTTTAAAAGCTTATGTTTAACAACAGAGTCGATCTGAGATTTCAGGAAAAAAAGTTCTGCACCAAAGTTTTTTATATATTTATTTATTTATTTACACTTTTGGTGAGCAAAATACAGAGATATGTTAACATTACTTAATAGGTATAAATCATAACATTTTTTTCACTAGGGCGGGCTTATCGTAATGCTGCGATCTCTGATGCCAGCTAATCCCAAATTAGAGCCGGATTTACACTTTATTTCCGCCCCCCGTCGACGAAATTTTTTACCATTTTTTTCGTCGACGGAGGGGGGGGGGTCCCTATAGTAAATGTTACATAAACTAAAACTGTTGACCTTGGGGAACAAAAAATTTTCGGGGAGGGGGGTGTAAAAAAAATCCAAGAGAATTCCGTGAAAACCAAAAAGTGAAACGTGGCTGGCCGCCGCCCTCTAAATCTCTGCCGCCCGTAGTCCACGGCCTAATCGGCCTTTTGGTAAATCCGGCACTGCCGGCACCCTCTGCTTTTTAATAAGTAGTGCCAGATTAGTGTGGTAGTATAGGTACTTATTTAATAATTTCTGGGCATTTCGTCACCTAGAGTAGACTCTGTAGGACTGAGTTATTGTTTGTTGAACTCATAACATTATCCTAGATTGTGTTTATACACACATGTGTGTATGTGTTGTGTGTCTGTCTAGAGAGGTGTGTGTATGTGTAGTGTGTATATAGCAAGTGCCTACCTACGTGTATATTTAGCGGAGGAAAACGCGATAACCTTGGTAATGAGGTATTATCATTGTCTCTCAACATTTTCTGTATTACCGGACACTCTAAAAATAAATTTTAAATTTCCAAGCATTGAAATCCAATTATTGTTTTTCTTTTATAAAAATGGATCTGGGATTCCTCGTGGCTGATCCGAGTTGTAGAAATAGACCCCCTTTTTTGTGTAAGTACCTATATTTTTTGAGTGTCTTATAAAAGGCATTGACTACCGTCATTGCCGTTCTTACCTTTTCCGCTAGGTATACGCCATGTAGTAATATACCTATGCTAATTACAAAGGTTATATTCCAAAGACCATCATTGTATCGTAATGTATGACATTGTATGACATGTATGACAGACATGCAATCATATATTTGGGAACTCCCATGGCGTCCACCATAGATTTATCATAGAAGGGGCCAGTGGCGGATCCAGGATTTCATTTTGGGGGGGGCTGAAGATTAAAAAAATTTTCCCGAGAATTTTTTTGTTGACCTTTTTTTTTTTTTTTGGTCATCGCCTAAAATTTTGAATTTTCAAAAAATATGTCGTATATTGGCCTTGACGCCTAAAATTTTGTCGAGCGGGGGGGGGGGGAATACTACTACATTTTAGGCACTAGAAACGTCACTCAACATTTTGGGGGGGGTTAAGGGGCTAAAATCCCTACATTTGTTCTATATGTACTACTGTAATCCATGGTTTTGGGGGGGGCTTCAGCCCCCTAGCCCCCCCCCTAAATCCGCTAGTGGAAGGGGCTCATCAATGTTCTTCACAGGTTACCCCATTATTGGGTGCTGGGATATACGTTACTAATAGAAAATTCATAAAAATGTTTGAAGTATATATTTTTTTAACATTTATTTTGTGACTAAGGTTACGGTCGTCTGTTGTAAAATCTCTAGACACACTATACTTTTGGGTTGACTGCAAGATATTGCCTTCATAGTCTGCCTTTTGGCACACTATCATTGTCTTGTTTTTGTAACTATGCATATTTTTCTTTGACCAATAAAGATTTATTTATTTACTTTTGAAAGTTTTACAAATAGCAAGTTCTTGCTCCATTTCAATAGAGTTTTCCTTTTTAAATATACATGTTTACTTACATGTTTTCGTTATATGCCACTTATTTTCGAAATTCATTTAAAATATCTATGTACAGTTTTTATCAGAGCACTATTTAAGAGCCTGTGATTATCAAGCATACACATGACATTAAAATTATGCAAAAGTATTTGTGGTACACTAGGTACTATACCTACATTAAATTTAATAGGCAATCGTTGTGACATCACCACATGTACCAAACAGTTTGTGAATAAATATTATTATTCCATACCAATCACTGATTTGTGAACTGAACTCTCGTTCAACCAAAGTCCAAACTAGGTATGTCATCTGTTTGATAACTTTGTTTTTGCCTGCCAATAAAAATGTGACCAAATTGAATTATTATTCACAATGTCAATCTGCTTATTTTATAAAGCAGTTCCATCGCGGTTCCTCCTGAATTTATGCTATGTAATTTTTTTATGACAATCTACCCAAAAATTGTCGAGAGTTATAGAGTCCATAACATTATTTAGGTTCAACTTCGTAACTCTTTGAACTGAAATAAGTGTGTATTAAATATATTTTAGGTACTATAAAATAATTGAAAAAACAATATCTTATTTTAGTAAGTAGGCACAGTAGCCTAGCCTGAGGGGGCGGTCTGCCCTGGGAGGAATTTATTGAGAAAATTTTTAAAAATCAGAAAAAGTTTCACCTGTGGCCCTATTTTCTTTCTTTGTACATCATATCAGTATTAAAATTTTAGTGGTCCACTCCAGCTTCGAAGTGCTTTAGAGTTCCTGTAAATTTTCGATCATTTTGGATTTAAATATTTAAATAAGGGGGCGGCGGGTTTGGCTTCCGCCCCGGGTGGTAGACATCATTGCAATTAGTTACATAATTGACCCCTGCTTTTGCATAAATTATTATCTTATTACTTAGGTGCTTTTTCATTAGTTTTTAATGTTATTCACATTGTATCTATTTTGCATAAAGACAGCATTAATAATTCTACAGTAACAGGTGTTAACAATACAATAAAAACATAATTTCAAGCGATCTTTTTATTACAAAAAAATATACAAAAATATTTAGGTAAGTATACACTTTGTTCATTATACAATTACTAGCATTTATTTGTATTTATATATTTTAATCTTAACACATCATTATACATCTTAAACTGTATTAGAAAAAATAGATATTACTCATTCATTCATTTAAGTTATTGCAACTAAATATAAATTAAATAAATCATTGGTTTCCGGTGGATTACCTTTAGAGAAAAAAAAAAACTTTACCACTTGATTTCATCCACTCTTATAGAGTTTACAAAATATGTGTGCCCTGTGTAAAATTATAATTGTGATTAAAAAAGATAAATTCATTTTATACAAATAAATAAATAAATAAAATATCCACTAAGTATTTATTTAAAATATTTTATGAAAACATAATCTAAATTAATTTATTTCACATAACATTTCAGGACTAGAAATAGTGTTGCTTATATTTTTTCTGGGGTTTGGTTCGGTAAAATCTATCTATCCTTTCACGCCGTATCCCTTACAGGGTAGGCAGGGAGGACAGAGCGTCTATTCCATCATGCTCATAACGTTTATCGCTCACGCTCTGCAATATCTACCACTCAACAAACATCCGTCATTCATTTTTCATTAAAATCTTTTCATATTATATCAACTAATTATGCTAATGAAAAGATTTTTAATCCACCTGGGTGGCCATATTCAATTAATAGTTTATTTTTAC
Source organism: Ceraclea dissimilis (assembly GCA_963576895.1). Taxonomy (NCBI): domain Eukaryota; kingdom Metazoa; phylum Arthropoda; class Insecta; order Trichoptera; family Leptoceridae; genus Ceraclea; species Ceraclea dissimilis. Next base: position 1,126,370 of record OY756372.1, read on the forward strand.
ATTTACATTGTTGCCATCATAGCATCTAAAAACTACTTAAATATCAAAATAATAATTACAACAAGTAGTTATCTCATATGGTAACATTCACAAAACTCCAGTCCATTCATCTGCCGCAGCTGGGAATGAACCCAGACCTCCAACCTGTCAAGCCGGTATTCTATCGCTGTGCTATGATGGCTGGCAGCTGAGTAGTAACGAAACGTTGATATTATTTTGCTATTTAGTGTACGTTCTAACCACCTTTATGTATCCCTGACTATAGACTAATAATTATGTCTTCGCAGGGCAGAGTGATCATATTAAACCAGCCGGCGATCAGTCATTAGCCTGATGGAAAGTCCATCCTTTGCTGTATACCTGTCGCAATAGATACTTGTTATATTAAACTTAGAAAATCCGATGTTCTCACAAAATATAAATTGTGAATTTCAAAAAAATCACTACTTAAGTGAAATAATTATTAAGATACGTTAAAAACTATTTTAAATTCATGAGCACATAGTAATTATTACATAACATATATTTTTTAACTTTAATTACCTTACGTATAAAAGCCTTTACATTTTAATGACATTTCTTGTGAACTTGAAACTAATAATTAGAATTCCTTACATAATATTTAAGTGCATTTTTTGTATATTATTTTATAAGAAACTGGCCATATAATTTCAATATCTATCTATTTGTGTTGAACTGTTCAAGGTACATTGAATGTGACAATGTATCACAGTAGGACAATCAAATAGAAAATTCGATCGATGATGTACATATTATAACAAAGTAAAGTTTTTAATGGGCATGATCATATCATCCACAACTTTGTTTGACTTCGTTGTTTGGTGGTATTTTTGCAAGCACTGATTGGTTTTAGTTATTTTTTTATTGACAGCCTTTGTTGTTGGTGTATGCTGCGGGCGCCCTTAATTGGAGACTCGACATGAGATGTTTTTTTGTATGATAATGTATTTCATGTATTGTTGATGTCTCTGTGGGTGTCACATATAAAATAAAATCCCACATAAATATTTTAGTTCGTACCTATGTTTGTAACATTTTCACCTTATCCTTAATAGACTCCTAAACCGCTCATCCGATTGAGATGAAACTTTGGGAAATTGTTGTGATTGCCCCAAGGATGGTTCGTACGGGGGTGCGGGGTCTGAGGGGGGGGCACGAAGAGGGGGGCATAGAAAAAATCAATTTTTGTCCAATCCATATAGCTTTTTGTGTCGAAAAGAGGAATAGTAACCCTCTCGGCATCCGCAGGAATAAAGAGGGGGGGGGCGTTAGGGGGGTCGGAATGAAAAAAGTGATATTAGTGTCGAATCCATAGTTTTCCACCTCAATAAGATGAATAGTAACCCTCTCGACATCCGCAGGAATAAGGGGAGGGAGTTGGGGGGTTAGGGGGGGGGTCGGAATGAAAAAGTGATATTAGTGTCGAATCCATAGTTTTTCGCCTCAATAAGATGAACAGTAACCCTCCTGACATCCGCAGGAATAAGGGGAGGGAGTTAGGGGGGCTAGGGGGGGGGGGTCGGAATGAAAAAGTGATATTAGTGTCGAATCCATAGTTTTCCACCTCAATAAGATGAACAGTAACCCTCCCGACATCCGCAGGAATAAGGGGAGGGAGTTAGGGGGGCTAGGGGGGGGGGGTCGGAATGAAAAAGTGATATTGGTGTCGAATCCATAGTTTTCAGCCTCAATAAGATGAATAGTCACCCTCCCGACATCCGCAAGAATAAGGGGACGGAGTTAGGGGGGCTAGGGGGGGTCGGAATGAAAAAGTGATATTGGTGTCGAATCCATAGTTTTCCACCTCAATAAGATGAATAGTCACCCTCCCGACATCCGCAGGAATAAGGGGAGGGAGTTAGGGGGGGGTTAGGGGGGGGGGGTCGGAATGAAAAAAGTGATATTAGTGTCGAATCCATAGTTTTCCACCTTATTAAGATGAATAGTCATCCTCCCGACATCCGCAGGAATAAGGGGAGGGAGTTAGGGGGGCTAGGGGGGGGGGGTGGAATGAAAAAGTGATATTAGTGTCGAATCCATAGTTTTCAGCCTCAATAAGATGAATAGTCACCCTCCCAACATCCGCAAGAATAAGGAGAGGGAGTTAAGGGGCTGGGGGGGGGGTCAAATTCAAAGAAAAAAGTTTATTTTATGCAGACCCACCAAAACTGTTGTGAGTTTTAGTGGCTCTGCAATACTTTGACTAAACATGATGGTACCACTGATTTTGGGTTCCACTGCCGACCTACTTCACCATACATACACAAATTTTGCCGTTGCGAAGCACGGGTAATACAGCTAGTAAATAATAAAAATAAAACACGATCATGCCCGATAAAAACGGAGTATTAGGATCATCGTGACAACTTTATTACAATGTGTAAATCATTGCCATCTATTGAAATATCACGTAATTACAATACTATGTAAAATTATTAAAAAATTTCAGTAGGTAAATTGTTTCATAATAACTAAAGTGACAAACATTATGGCAAATAAATTGCGTAACAGTTTTTTAGTTTGTGCTATTTTGTGATACATTAATGTATCAAAGTCGAGAATTTAATATAAAAATGTTTAAGATCACTCGCATACGAGTGGATGGCCATAAAATATAATAGAATAATAATAATGGCACCAAGACTATAGCCACTTTTTATCAAATACACTTGATTTTATTTTAATCTTAATCAAAAATGTACAATTGCTATAATTCATACAATTACAAATCACATAAATATTGTTAAGGTCCTATACACTGTCGTCCGGCTTCGGCGCCCTGAATTGTACTCAGCCAATACTGAGAGAATCATCTTGAGACTGAAGACAGAGATAGATGAAAGTATGGACTACAGATTGCCTGTTTTGAAATTACAATATTTGGAAATTCCTTGATTAAAAAAATATTCCGTAATTACCCGGCTGAAATTTACAGGATCTGAAGATTTTCCGTTCAGTTTTTCAGATATTAAAGTATAATTTAGCCAAAATACTGGTAATTATAATCTTAACAAATTGACTGTTTTAAATTTTTAAATTTCTTCCCAGGTTTCTTTTAAAAGGGTATAATTCACTTTATTGCATACATTATTCTTATTTCGCGCTAACATTCTCATACAAAATTTGAAAAAGTTGAAGGGAAAATATAATGATTTTTGCTCAGTGCATATAGGCCCATAACGAGAGCAATCTCTTCTTCCATTCTCTATCTATAGAACTTAATCATTATAGACATTTACAAGTACACATATACACATTTAATCACAGAAATAAATTAGAGAGCAATAAGATTGTAAATATAAATTAAAAAAATAGTATTTCTTACTTAAATATCATTTTGAGATTCAAAATCTCATTGTTTTTAACACATTCATATGTGAGACACTGGGTACTACAAATACTTATGCTACGGTATAAATTTTGAGTATATTTTACATATAATATGAAGTGTGTAAAAAGAAAAACTATACATACAAAATATTTAGTAATATTTTCTACCATTCGAATATATTAAGGTTTGCTTACACGATTGCCGAAATAATTGCACAATTATTTGCTTGGAGTTTCCGAGCAACTATTGCTCGAAAAACTGCACATGAAAGAGAACCTTTACAGTTATAAGGAAATAAGAGACATTAAGTGTAAAAATAAATTTAAATTACAAATAAAAAACTTTTTTAAAAAAAAGCGGGAAGAAAAGTTAACAGAGAACCAAACCCAACAGTTTCAGTTGCGAGGTTCTGTTTAGATTTAGAATAGTTTATATTGCATTTAATTATTATTATTTAATATTAATTTAAGTGAACAAAATACATTTGGTATTGTGATATATATATGCCTAGGTACCTACACGGTACAATGGTATCTACTTTGAATAATAACTTTGATATAACTTTGTAACATTATTAATTTATTGTATTGTCGGTAGAACTGAAAAATATGTTGTATCTAAATGCTGTCTCAATGGATGGATTTTTGATTTTTGTTTGAAAAGTACCTACCTAGTTGCAATGTACTTGTGCACTGTATTATGTTAGCTATAGTTTCTATTGCTTATGTATGTTGTTAAATATTGATATGATTGGAAGTGTTGTATTTATAAGTTGTAATTATTGGAATTATTATTAGGAATATGTTTCATGCTCCCCTCCCTTTACACAAGTGTCACTTTTTAAGGGAGGGTATAATGTAATTATACTTATTTAAGATAATCACTGTAGAACCTAAAAAAATGTATTGTTATTAATGTCAAAATTTCAATAAAAAAAAAAAAAAAAATATATATGCTTCTTTTTAATTTCATAAGTTAAGTTAAGTAAAACGCTCTTATCTACTTAAAATAATAATGAGAATTTTATAATGCATTCTAATATCCTATTCTATCCTCTCACGCTGCGTCTCTTTCAAGATAGGCAGGGAGAACATAACACCAAACTTTCCTATCCTTACACATTTTTCTTGCTTCCGTTACATTCATACAATTCATCACACACACTCTACAATTAGTTTTACTAAAAATACGTCCATCCTCGAGTCTCTGATAGACATGGTTGAGCCAAGTAGTTCTTGAACTGCCATGTTCACCTCTTCTTTCATTCATGTACATTTTCTTTATTATCCTCTTCATCCACCCTACATGTCCCAACCATATCAACTTGTTGACTTTCATTCTAATTACAAAATTCTTCTTACAGTCACTCATCTCTCTTATCCTATCTCTTAACAGTTTTACAATAATCATGTAGGTACTAATTTTTGAACCATTAATGTAAGGTCCAATTCTGTAGGCAGTTAATTAAGTGCATATTCACTAAATTTAGACATTCTTTTTTTCAATTATTTTATAGTAAAACAGATTTAAAACACACTTATCTCAGTTCGAAAAGCTACAGAATTAGGCCTAATAATTTTGAAAATTGTCCTTGGAAACTTAAAATTAGTATTACAATTGTTTTTAGCACCTTTTAACACTTTAAACGACAGGATTCGAAGCAGGTATTTTAAAATAAGTATATCAAACTTGAATTCCTAAATATTTGGTCCTGTGGAATTAGGTTGTGGCAAGTTCGCGACACCAAAGGACGCGACAAACACATTTACAACCGTTATGAGAAATATACCAATCACTGTGAAATTGTTTATTTTGTCAGCTTTGCATACTTCGTAGCGATCCTTTATATCGTACGTACTATTAATTATCAGTCCAACACCGACACCAATCTGGAAAGAAGACAAATTATACGTCAGAAACAATTTTGAAAAAAGAACACATGTGTTAAGAACAATTTTATAGATTATATAGAAACAATTCTGCAGTGTCAGAAACAATTTTACAGTGTTAAAAACAATTGTAAACTTTAGAAATAATTCGACAATACTGAAAACAACAGAAATGTGATTAGCCATGTTAATTATGGTAATTAGAAGTACTATTGTTACCTACTACTTGTAAAATAATAAAGAATAAATTCAATTGTATCAAAAACTGCACGAATAGAAACAATTTTACAGTGTTTGGAAACAATTTCACAGTGTTAAAAACAATTGTAAATTATAGAAATGATTTGGCAATATTGACACAATAGTGATGGATATACCACTTGAAATATGATAACTATTAGGTACATGTACCACTGTTACTTGTGAAAAAATAAAGAATAAAAATCTGTTGTATCAAAATTTTAATTTTATAGAAACAATTTTACAGTGTTAAAAACAATTGTGAATTGCTGTATTAAAAATGTTTTGGTACATTGAAATACTATTATAATCATCCAATTACGATAAAATTTCACAGTGATTGTGTCCATTCCTTCCACACTAAATACATTTGTAATCTATTTCTTATATTTATTCTAGATTTTCTAAAATTTAAACTACGTTTCTAAGCCCTAAAAACAAATGCACACGTCCACACTTAATTCATTTGAACTCCATTTCTTATATTTATTCTAGATTTTCTAAAATTTAAACTATGTTTTTAAGTCCTAACAACAAATGCACTCAAAATAATATTGATGACGGTAATCATAAAGACTCCAATGACTGTATAATTGTTGATATTATTAGCTTTGTGGATGTGATCTTCATTTTCTAAATCGTATCTGCCATTTTGTATCAAACCAACTCCCACAGCAAGCTAAAAACAAAATTATTACATCGTTTTTTTTTAATTTTAAAAGACTAAGATAATAAAAGCTCAGGTATGGAAGTGAAATTTTGAAAAGTGCGCATATTTTTTATACTAAATAGTAACTCCCTCTCTCATACTGTTGTCTTCTACTAAAACAGTAGCAAAAACGTCAGGAATTTAATTTTGAATCTCATTCATATTTCTATTGTAATTTACAAATTCCGAGGTTTTGACTTTTGCATAATTTTTTTTTGAACAGACATAATCTGAGAGTAAAATTAACAAAAATATCCTTAAATTCCATCTGTGTGTAAATATTAGAAACTATGACATCTTTTTTTGTTTTAGTCTAAACTTTTTTGGGGGACAAAATTCCTTACTGAACACAGTTGTCATCAACACATTTTTTTTCAATATGGCAACACTTTAACTGTCAAAATGTTGCCAACATTATGGAAGCATCATTATGACTTACTTGTAAAATAAGACTGAAGGATATGAAGATGAGACTGGCGTAGTAATAAGGATGATAATCTCCCGCTTCTAAGACGTATCTCAGTTGGTTGGCATTGGCTGACAGGAGAGCGAGGTCCATCATACCCTGGGCTAAGTTTTTCTTTTGCTGGTATACGTTCACGTTCACATCTGAAGATGGTGGAGGGGGCTGAAATAATTCACAACAATATAGTGAGAAACACAATCAATACACAATTAAGTAAGTAGGTATAAATTTTTTAGCTGCTTTCAAAATGTACACATAATGGGGCTATTTTTTTTTATTTTCTTTTTAAAACTCCTCAAGAGATTTCACACACGGAAGGAAACACTCTGTATTTAGGAATGCTGTTTAAAAAATTCACTCTGTATTTAGGAATGCTGTTTAAAAAATTTGCCAATATTTGGATTGGCAACACTATTTTGTCAAACCCGTAATGACGGCAGTTTGAGATACTACTTTGTTCAAATGAATTATTTGAGCATTATGTTCTTTTTCCCTCTGGCAAAACTCTCTTAACTTTAAAATAATTTCTCTAGAATTGCCTTGCAATGTTTTCGGCATTATATAGTAACTCATTTGTAAAAAGTTATGAGAAAATTACGGACCTTTGACAGGTCTTAGGACAAAATTTGACAGTTAAGGCTACCAACAGTACAATTTTGCAACAAGTCACTTGCAGATAACATCTGGATTGCCATGTAAGATAAAGTGATCTTTAGAATGTAGAGTTACTTACGACTGCTCCTGGGGCGAATTCTGGTGCGTATGGGAATGGAGTCTCTGGGCCAAACCTTGGAGTTAATCTGGGATCTGGAAAAAAGGCATTTTCTTCAACTTCACATATCTAAATCTTTCAGAATTTCGTTTGATATATTTTTTAGTGGTTCATGGCAATTTTTGTAGCGTTAATTTCTTTAGCACATATTCTGCAATATTGTTTACTTGTAAACTTTGGGGTTAGCTGGCAGAGATCGCAGAATTGTGATAAACTTGCCCTAGTGAACAAATGTCATGATTTATATTTGTAATCTTAACATCTCTCTGTCTATTTTGTTCACCAAAAGTGTAAATAAATAAAGTAATGTGAAAAATTCATCAAAATTTTGACAAGATTTGACAATCAGGACTACCAACAATACAATCTTGGAATAACTTACTATACTTGCAGATAACTTCTGAACTGCCAAATTATACGGAACTATCAGTAAAATTAAAATTTACATTTCTATTTCAAGAGTTTCAACGACACACTCATTTAAAATAATGTTATAAATTAGATACCTATTTATAGAAAAAGTGTAATAAGAGAATAGATATTTTTATTTCACAGTAATAATAGATTTACGGCGTGCATTCTGCCAATTTATTTTCTCTCGCTGCTCTGCAAAGACTACCGCGTAACAAAAATAGCAAAATAAATAATGGACAGCCAGCTGTGTCGAAATAAAATAAATGTGTCACTATGCAATTTGTGTTTTTTATGCGAGTGAAGCATAAAATTTAGGAATCTATATAGTATTACAAATTAATAGAGAATGCAAATCGAACTCTTTTCATGACCGTCTATCAAGAAAGAGTTTTCAATGAGGGTGCTGCATGTAGCTATTTAGCCACCATAATGGGTACACCTTTGACTATCAAAGTACCTAATCAAATTATGTATTTTCATACTTTTTGACTAGATTCGCTGTATTTCATTTGTTTCAATACAACGCTGTGAAAACGATTATGAAGCCAATTCCCGTGACAATAAACAGTATGATGAATAATGAAACACCTCTCCATACTGCTGTCTTCTTACTTTTCTTTAGATTTGCATGTTCTATCAATTGTAAAAATATAGCGTTTCTAATTCTATGCGAGAGAATGCAAATGTGACTTGTCCCATGTAACCATTTTGATCGCAATCCGGTCGCCGTTATCTTAATTGCGTGCGGCGTGAGGATGGCAACCGGATTGCGACCAGATTGGTTACACGGTCGTGCTAATCATACATACCTCGTGGCATAAGTCCGTCGCCTTCGTCATCTGAAGTGGGGTGCTTGTCATCGTGGCCATTCTTAAGAACCCATGGGGTGAACAGGGGGTCTTCAGGGTGATTTTGGGGGTGACCTGAACCATGAATGATGCAACAGGTTGAAATATGCAGATGTCAAAACCACATAGAGTAATAATGCAGATACGGATTATTAGAATAACTGGCAACATTTTTTTTCAAACTTGTGATGGCAGTTTATAGGAGTATTTTTTTCTTTTTCCAGCTCGCAAAACTATCTTCCCTTTAAAATGATTTCTCTAGCGCCGCTTTGTAATATTTTCGGCATTGTAGCTTACTTGTAAGAAATACAATGTGGGAATATTATGGATCTTTGACAGCTCTTATGACAAGATTTGACAATCAGGGCTACCAACAATACAATCTTGAACTCCACTTGCAGCTAATGTCCGCCGGCTGCCAAGATATAGTAAATAGATATTACGTACATCTGCATTACCACGGTATGTGGATACGACATTAAAAAGTGCAAACACAGAAACATGCAACATGAATATAGGCACATATTGTAACATTATAAACATGAAAATATTCTCTTCAAATTAGCTTTTGAAATATACTTTGCAAAGACAATCTGGACTAGATGACAGATTTATGCTGGATTTCACCAACTTTTCAGGTGAGGAATAGCGGAGATCGGAGTCACCTAGCACAAATTTTGTATGAAAAATAATGATAAGTTGCTCCTATCTCCACTATTCCTCACCTAAGAAGTTGGTGAAATCCAGCATAATAAGTCTAATATAAAAAAAAATCATGTCATGTAAAAGTATAATTATTTTTCCCACCTTTAATAGTAGTCAAAATTTTGAATAAGAAGCAAAAACGCCCTTTTTATTTTTGACATTTCCCAGATATTTTTGTCATTTCCCACCACTAATTTTAACTTTTTGGAAGTGTTTTTTTTTTCTGTACTTAATAAATCAGTAAAATCTCCATAAATGATTTTTAAGACTTCTTTAAAATTAAATAGGCAAAAGCTATCAATATCTTGATGTATCTCAAAGACTAAATAATTTGGCTAAATAACGTGCTTTGGAAAAGGCTAAAATAATTTTAGTGCAATGCAAAATAATAGAATTTAAATATAAATATTTTGTTTACAAAGGTGCTCAAGTTGTTAGAATTGCAAAAGTTTAATTATGCTTATAATATTAATAATCTTGTGTTGAATAAGTGAGGATGAAAATGTGAAAAAATCGTTTAAAATATACCTATGATTATTTTACATTTTTAATGGAGTGTTAATTGAAGAATATTATTCGTATGAAATGATGAGTCAAGATTGATGTTAAATACAAAATTAATAACATGGTTAGTAATGAGTTATCTATGAGTATGTATATCAGTTAGACTGCATGGTTATTGACTATACTATAGGGATAGATTTAACATTAATTTACTTTTTCATAGTTAAGGGATTCTTTTGTATTGTTTTTGTAATTTGCAGAACCTTCACTGATCCATTAATTGGTGATATTTTATTGTATGTACTGCCAAAGCCGACTCGTAAGCGTCGGAACATCCATCCTGCTCCCCTCCCCAAGGGAGTTCGCATAAGTTATTATGTGAATGTTGATATCTGCCGCCTTTCGTTGAGAAAATTCTCAAGTTTAAAGCACAAGTTTGCAGTTCACTTAGAGAAGATACACAGTATGCTTGGGGTGCAAGTTCGCAATGTTAAACTCGTTTTTTGAGTGAATTCAGAATGTCAGTTTTGAATCCTACATGGATTTTCTTCTATTTTTTGAGGAAATTAAACAATATAAACTTGTGGAAGAAGTTTGCAGCAAATTAGTCGTAGCAACCATAGTAAACGCATTTCACGCAAAATTGATTTACACAGTTGGCATCCAAGTTTGCAGGTTTGGAAAGCTATATAGGTCCAAATCCAAATATCCAGTACCTATCCAAATAGTTCTTGACTCATTTGGTTATACTACCATACTCTTTTTTTCATGTATTAATTTCATTTTTTCATATCTCATGCTGTAATGTATGTTAACTCTATGTACTAATGGCCTTGCGCCGTGTGTTATTTAAAATAAATAAAATAATTGTTAGCAGGTAGATGTCAAGCAGTTAGGCACAGATTGGTGTTGAAGAAAGCAATAAGAAAATATTAATTACAAAGAATTTTATTAACAGATTACAGTGCATTAAATACATAATGTGTTAGTACTAATGATTCTCTGTTATTTCATCTTCCTTTTACCTTCATCATCAGTTTCACGATTATGGTCGTCAGGTTTATCGTGATCTCCGAAGACGTCCATAAACAATCCGTCGTCAACTCCTGGATGAGCCTCCGCCGTGTTTGGAATGTCAGAGTCTTCGTCCAAATCGTCCATTTCTGGTCCTAAATCAAAAGGGTATACAGGGGTAGGTTGATGCAGGAAGGTATTTTTTTACATAAAATTAAAGAATTTTTTTAATAAATAACTAAATAAATCTTTATTAGCCACAGACTAAATATAAAGAACATATCTTATTAGACACAGAAGTATGCCAAAAGACGGACTTATTGCAAAAGCAATGTCTTACAGTCCACTCGAATGTTTTTTTATGAGAAAATTTCAGTGCTACAGGAAAAAAAATGGTTATAGTGGTCTACGAGTGAAAATGTCATAGAAAAAGTATTTGTAAGAATGACAGATGTAATTTGACACGAATTGTTACTTTTTTCTGTTGTTTATGTTTGACTTTTTCCCTATTTTGCAACGGGGTTATTTTATTTAAGGAATTAAAATGTTTTTTTTTTGCTCGGCTCGGCTGCGAGTGCAATAAACTTTTAGCAGTACCACTGCTACAACTGACATTTTATTGTGACCATCAACAAGATGAGATACATTCTATCACTTTTTTGCTCGGCTACCGATGATGAGAGATTGTCGAAAAACTAGGTAAGGGTTTTAACGTGCACATATAATGCCAAGTTCTTCTCCAATGACATAGGAGGTATTTTGGAGTAATAGTTGTCAATTATGAACTTTAATATTCCATTTTTACCTGCAATTGGTGGCTTAGGGCTGGTAGCATCAGGCTCCCTTAACCCTTGACTTTTTTCATTGGCAACATCAATATCAATCTTCAAATCTGGTTTAGTTTTAGCCAAATCTGATGTCACATTGACAGCTGTCTCAGGATCTGATGGTGGAATGGCTTCTCTTCTCGTTCGGAACAGTAGAGGAGTAGAATCTTCAGGTGCGTGCTGGAAAATGACGACAATTTTATTTATTTATTTATTCTTTTTTAAGTGAACAACGCAGTGGAATTTGACGAGGTACAATTCTGTTTACAATGTGTCGTGAACGTGAAGGCTTTTGATGAGGGCGCTACTTGTAGCTTTTTGTCAACCACATAGTGGTGGCAACACTTGTAAAATTTCAACAGAAATATCATAGTTGCCAGCAAACAAAATTGTCTTTACAATTAGTCCACGGCCATCTCTTTCTTAAGATACCTATTTTTTTTATTGTTCACATGAAGAATAAATTAAAATAGATACATAGTAGGTTCTTATTGTAAAAAAATGTTCACAAGGGCGAGCTTATCGCTATACGCAGTGATCTCTTCCAGCAAACTAAATTTAGCGATAGTTCTGTGTAATATGAGCAATGTTGCCATGGTGAATATTGAAAAAAAAACATTATAAGCAATAAAAAAGTTGAGGTATTAAACGCTAATTAATGCAATGCTGCGATAACATGCCAAATGAACCAGTGAGTTTATCTTCACAAAAAGAGAAAAAAACACTTATTATTTATTGCCCATTAATATTGCACATGGTATCTGTCTGTCCATTATAAAAATGTCATACAATGTCATCTCTTATCTCAAAATAAATATAAACCAACAAGATATGTAGCCAGTGTACATTATAATGCAACCAAAATTATTTAATAATAGAATGAATTTTGAATTTAGAATAATATTTAAAAATTTCACAAATGATTGCCAACACAAAAAAATATACGAGAAATTAATGAAGGAATAACTGAGATGAGTAATCTGAGAAAAACCTGTTCCTAATAATGAAACTCTTGTGTTATATATTATATGCTCTGGGTAGCAACTCGCAGACGGCAAAACCTAATTAACAATAGTGACATACACGCGTCGGGTAGCAATATAACCCCAGCGAAGTCCGCAAAACTACTGGGTGTCCTCTTGAATTCCGAATTCGGGTGGGAGGCTCAGATAAGTAAAACAGTAAGTACTGCCTTCTTCCATCTAAGACAAATCAAATCAATACGCAGAAATCTCCCCTTAGAAGCCACTAAGAAACTAAGTAACGCTTACGTGATATCCCGACTAGACTACTGTAATGCGATCTATGCCAATTCACCTAACTGCTTAACAGACAAGCTCCAGCTGGCGTTTAATGCGGCAGCTCGACTGATCACTGGCGCGTCGAAACGAGATCACATCACTGAGCACCTTTTCAATCTTCACTGGCTCAAAAGCCCGCAGAGGATTGAATATAAGCTCTGCATTACAATTTTCAAAGCATTGCATGACATGGCACCTACTTACTTATCTGAGCTCTGCTGCTTTGTGCAACCAAATGCCAGACAGTCCACTCTTCGGTCAGCAAGAACGTCCGCTGTTAAAAAGTTAATCGAACCAGATAAAACGCGATTCACTTGCTTGGGAGAACGGGCTTTCTCATTTGCCGGCCCTGCAGCTTGGAATAAGTTACCAATAGATGTAAGAAACATAGATGATTTTCATAAGTTTAAAGTAGCATTAAAGACTCACTTGTTTAGATTATGTTATTCCACGCAGATATCTCAATAATTACTATTAGTCAATAATGCTTTAGTCTTAAGGTAGTTCAGCGCACTTGAGGCGATAATTCGCGAAAACTGCGCTTTAGCAAATTATCCAATTATTATTATTATTATTATTATATAGCTTCATTGTATTCACCGCTAAGAGGGCAAGATGTGAACCACACATAATTGTTAAAAGTATATAATGTCCTATACACACACATCTTGCCTGTAGGTGAGTCTTGGAAAACAAAAATAAAAAAATAAAATAAAATAAAAATAAACGTTCTAATGACCAAATTATGAAATTTAGACTTAAAAATGTGACTAACTGACTTAATTTAAGTACTAATGTATAATTAACAAAAATACCCTATAGTTAGGTTGTAAATTTAATAATGAGACTATTACTATAAGGTTCCATCTTGTTTTTCTCAGTGTTGTCATTTAAAACCTTGTTGTTTTGATGATGTGTCAATGAGATTCAAAAAGAAAATGCCTTAAATATTAAATGAATTTGCAAATATTTGCTTACTTAAAAACATATTTATCTATACCTCCCAAAGCCACTCGCTGAGAACAGCGTATGTTCCCATTAGATACTCCCCAGCCATTGTCAGTACGACAGAACCAGATCAAATGAATAATTATAATAAAACATACTTATAATGATAATGAAATAATTTTATATATAAGTACATTTGTTTGTTATGGATATTAGTAGCGAGTATTACTGTTTATCTCTCAATGGCTTGTTATTGCAAGATTTGTCTCAAATGTTAAGTAAATAATAAGATTACCTATACTTAATTAGAAATACGTAATTATCTGTCAGAGTGTTGCAATTAAATGTCAGTTATTACCTTTATTATTTGATATTGTATTTAACTACATTAATTTAATATTTGCTGAACAATTTTTATTTTTACTTATCTTTTTTTATAAAAGGATCTGGGCTTGCATACACAAACCCAAATACTTTCCTGCACATCTTGCACTAGGCTAAAAGCCTGTATCGCAAAGTGTGGAATCATTCGCCAGCGCCGGGTTTTGAACCTGGCACCTTCCGCTCAAGAGATTGCCGCCTCAACCAACTGCGCCAACCATGCGTCGGAAAACATTAATGCTGGATTTGACCAACTTTTTAGGTGAGGAATAGCGGAGATAGGAGCCACCTAGCACAAATTTTGTATAAAATTATGATAAGTGGCTCCTTTCTCCGCTATTCCTCACCTAAGAAGGTGGTGAAATCCAGCATACGTCTGGTTAGTAACTGGACAAATGGTGCATTCAGACCGGTTGTTTTAGGAGTAGGAGTGTGTTCATGAGAGTAAACGTGCTAGTGCACAATGTTGTCTAAGTACCAACCCTTATGAATGCTAATGACACTTGGACGTGGCTGAAGAAGGACAATCGCGGTTGGATGCAGTGGAAATGAGATTGTTAAGAAGAATGAACGGGAAAACATTGAGAGATGGAATAAGAAATGAGTCATTAGTGATTTGGATGAAAGTAAACAACTTGAGATGGTTTTGGCACATGGAGAAAATGTCTGAGGATAGAATATTAAAGAACATTTATAAATCTGAACGAGAGACGGACGATTTTTAATGAAATGAATTCCAGGAAGCACGTACGACAACTTGCATTGTGACAACAAGTGTGACGAGAGCAAGGAGTGTGAGTATGGTAGTCTGGCACTCTGCCCTTTCTGTCTACCTTGCAAGGAACGTGGCATGAGGGTATAGATAGATAGATACTTACATGATCATTTGGTGTGAGTCGTTCATGACTACTCCTATGATGTCCACTGGTTGGTCTATCATGGTGCTCCGTACTGGAATGTCCATTACTGGATCCTACGACGGGATGATGAGCATTACCAACTGTCAAATGATTACTATCAGTATTTGTGTGATGTGCTGCTGCGTCGTGATGTCGTCTGTTGTTGCTGGGTGAAGGGCTTCTGCTGGTTCGTGGTGGGATAATGACTGGAGTCTCGTGTACTCGAGGATTCTCATGACCTTCGTGCCTCTCTGCCCTCCCCCTGTGAGGTGACATCTCTATGGTTGTGTGACCACGATGAGGCATTGTGGAATTTATGTTTTTGTCGTTTCTTTTTCACAATCTGAAAAAAAAAAAATTAAAAAAATTGGTACTTATTCAAGTTCAGGGATGTGACTAGATTTTTTGTTATTGCCGCTATTGTAACATCAATAAATTTAATTTAAAATTAAGAGTAAGTATGCATACTAACATTTCCAAAGATTTCTAAAAACGGGAGACCACCGGACAGGCGCGAAGCTACCTAAGAACACGATTCCCATCGAGTTACCTTTTGGATAAAATGATTGATACAATAATGTCTAATCTGACGTAATCCAATAAGAAATGTTAGCACGGCTTCCCTTCTGCAGAAATTCACTCTTCGCCACTGCCACCGGAAGACCTTAGATCTCGACAACCGTTACTAAATATGCTTTGGAAAAAATAGAGTAGATACTTTGAACCTTTATCTAAGGAAAAATCGTAAAAGATTTTTGATTGAATCGAAATTAATCCCAAAGAGTTAAAAAAAAAACGCAAATTTTAGCATTTTATCACAAGATTGTTCGTGCAATTTTGAACCTTTTTGCCGCAGGAAATGCCCGTGACGCTATAGTTGGACTCCAAGACTTAATATACAAACAAGATCAAAATTTTGCTTCACGTCTCAGGTTTTAATAAATCAATTAACTGTTCAGATGGTCAATTAGCAATGTAAACTGATGTAAACATTCAAAACCAGACATTTCTGATGTAGTTTATACTAGGAAATATACATACATTGTGGTGTTGTGTTGTGAGTAATAGTTGCTGGCCGAAAACATCACACGAAGTGTTGGAATGAAGCCAAATTATTGTAATTCTCAGAGTACTTACTAACTCCCATGCAGTCAATGAAAATAGTAATTAAGAGTATGCATACCGACATTTCAAAAATTTCTAAAAACGGGAGACCTTCTATCTCGACAACCGTTACTTAATATGCTTTGGAACAAAATAGGGTAGATGCATTGAACATTTATCTAGGGAATAACCGTAAAAGATTTTTTATATCTTGTGTAGATTTCTCAAAAAAAAATTAAAAACACCTCTGATCTTTTTTCCGAAAGACGAAAACTCGTTTCCTGAAAGTCGCGGAGTAATTTTTTTCTTGTACTGATAATATATATTAAAATCTAGGGAATAACCGTAAAAGTTTTTTGATAGACGCAAAATTAAGCCCAAAAAATGGAAAAAAAGCTATTTTTACCATTTTATCATGCGATTGTTCACGCGATTTTGAACCTTAATCCCGTGGGAAAAGACTGTGACGTCATTCCTGGTGCCATGCCCTTAATGTCTAGATTACTTCGGCACTCATGGTGTTTAATTATTGCTAGAGATCATACTAATGTCATCCGACAAGCTAAACGTATAATTTTGTAATTTATTTTGAGGTAGAATTGGAATACATTAATAAAGTCAATAGCACACGGTTCACTTTTACGGAATAATTCCCCAATCATAAGTGAAATCATCCAATGTTGAACCATCTAAATCTAACTAAATACAGATGAAATGATGCGATCTCTTTACGACTGTTTAGAAATGGGGGAATCCTCTGATTTAAAATATCGCCGCGGTGATCTGAGTTGACCGAATGGATGACACCAGACTTGCAAAGATAGTCAAAACGGAAAAGCCCATTGGAAGAAGAATACTCGGAAGGCCACCCAAGAGATGGAAAGACAGCTGATGGACCTTCTCATCCCAGGACAGCCCGCCGTCACAAACAGGCCACCCGACCTAATACAAGAGTAAGAAGAAGATCTGGGTTGTTGTATTGTATTTTATTCTTTTATTTAGTCCAATAAAGTTTTATTTATTCATTCTTCTTCTTCTTTCTCAGCCGTTTTAATTCCTGGACATAGGCCTCCTCTTTGACTTTCCACAGATACCTATCCTGGGCATGCTGCATCCATTTGCTTCCTGCGATTCGCCTCACATCGTCAGACCATCTTGCCTGAGGTCTTCATACGCTCCTTTTGCTTGTTCTACGTAGGTTGCCACTCGAGAATCTTTTTGGTCCATCTAGAATCTGAGCGTCTGGCAACCGAACGTGTCCCGCCCAACTCCATTTCAAGGCAGCTGCTCGTTTTACCACGTCGGTGACCTTGGATTTCTCTCACATCCATTAATTTGTCCATTATTTATTCATTATCGATGCAAAAATGAAGCGTGTAATCGTGTAGCCTTATGCTTATACGTATTCCGTAACTACCTGCTTTAAATATTTGATGGTGTGTTAATGGCCCAAATATGTATAGATGTCAGCCTGCCTTGAAATTGATAATTTGTGAACTACCTATACAAATTAATATTAATAAATTAATAATAGCTTTGCACGAGTACGCATATTGACATTTCTAAAAGATCTTGACAACCGAGTACATGGTTGGCGCAGTTGGTTGAGGCGGCAGTCTCTCAAGCGGGAGGTGCCAGGTTCAAACCCCGGCGCTGGTGATGTATTCCACACTTTGCGATACAGGCTTTTAGCCTAGTGCAAGGTGTGCAGGAAAGTATTTGGGTTTGTGTATGCAAGCCCAGATCCTTAATATAAAAAAAACCGTTACTAAATATGCTTGAAAAAAGTAGATACATTGAACCTTTATCTAGGAATGACCGTAAAAGATTTTTGATTGAAGCGAAATTAACCCCAAAAAATTAAAAAAACGCTAGTTTTACTATTTTATCATGCAATTTTGAACCTTAATGCCGTGGGAAATGACCGTGACGTCATAGTTGGGTCGTGAGCTTTAATATGACATTACATTTAGTTGCGAAGTTCCTAGCCAATAAATATTTCGCTACTCTTAATAAAATATGCATTCACAATAAATAAAGAGTGCATGGTTAGAGTGCATGGTTGGCGCAGTTGGTTGAGGCGGCAGTCTCTCAAACGGGAGGTGCCAGGTTCAAATCACGGTGCTGGCGATGTACTCCACACTTTGCGATACAGGCTTTTAGCCTAGTGCAAGGTGTGCAGGAAAGTATTTGGGTATGTGTATTCAGCCCAGATCCTTTTTTATAAAAAAAAAAAAAAAAAAAAAAAAAAAAAAAAAAAAAAAAAAAAAAAAAAAAGATTCTCGTATTTTTAATTCCGAGAATGGCATTGAAACACAGCATCAGAAAATAAGCGACAAATCGAAACGAGGAAAATTTGGAACAACTTCAGTACTTTTTAATAGAGTTATACAAAAGTCTACAGCGCAGTACTATTCTAGGAATTTCCTGATGTTCTAATAAACTATATTTATAGAAGTCGATTAGTCAATTGGATATACGATTTGAGAACTAATACCTATGTTCCTTATACTGATATGATATCACGTGTTCGGAATTTTTCTTCCACTTGTATACCTAATTTTACTGGAAAATTTTGTTAATGGTGCGTATAAATCATAGGTTTTAACATTGAAATGTCTATTACAAGACTTCATAAGCTCGTTTTGTGTAAATTTTCCAATCATTCGTAATGGTCTAACCGAATTAGGATTACAGAAAAGAATATCTGGTATCGAAATAAATACTATTGCACTACCTACTTACTTTCTCAACTATTCTGGATGTAATCTAATTAGCACTTAATTTTATACCATACAATAATAAATATATGATTATGTTAGGTATAGTCTTTTCTGTTTACGTACAGATTAATACAGATATTCAAAGTGCTATAATAAAGGCTCTGAATTTGTGCAGCAAAATGCGCAAAATTAAAACATTAGTAATCAATATATTTCGGACCCAGCGTGTATCTTTTCCCGAAATTTATAGCTAACAGTTCTTCTTAACCTCTAATTAAAATTGAAAATAATGAGGCAACCAATACTGGAGTTGACTGAGGATTTCTATATTAAAAAAAAACTCGATGGGTCCTAGAACCCACCCTTGCGGAACGCCGCAGCTTATCGTAAACAAATGTCATAGTAACTTTACTTTAGCGCATAATTAGTTGCAATTATAAATATATGCATTTACCGAGGTGATTAATTATTCATTATACACTGTACTAACAACAGAATAACAATCGCATATGGAAATTAACATAGATAACAGAAAGGAAAACCACACAACATAACACGAATGATGTTATAAAAATAATTTAATACAGAAGCCACACATAAGACCTTCTAATTGAGATAGATAATAATATCTGCTTCTTTTAACTGCCTGGTGATATGTATAATAAAAAATACAGAACGTTCATTATCACTGTTTATTGTGATAAGTATGATAATTTAAAAATAAATAATTAAACAATATATTTAAATGCAGTCTTTGTTGACAAAACCACGGAGGCAAAACCAATTTTTAATAAGCAGATAAATTGTTTTTCTTATCAAGTTACTGACGATAATAGGGACCAAGTACTAATGCCTTGAGGATATCCGCAGTTGCGGTCTAATAGGTAGATGATCTAGAAGGGAAAAACAGCATTACTCAATAGGGAACAGTTTACTATTTTCTCGGTAATTCTTAGTTAAGAGATGTTCCGCATTGTTCATCTGATAATTCTGAACATTTCAGCAGTAAATATCCTCGTATAGTCCAGATAATTTACAATGTTTCAGTACAGTAAATACGTTAAATATTTCCCGTAATTAATCACCTCTTTAATTAAGGAAAACCGTAACCGTAATAGATAATATAACACGCCAAGAATTCCTGGTGATAATAGACAATTATTGTCGCTAAATTGCAGCAATGTTCTTATACATGACGCATCCATCGTGGGGCACAAAGAGTAAGACAAGAATGCAAAAGTACTTCGTAAATGTCTGACTTTAATTTGCTTCACACCTAATTAATTCCTGATGTTTTCACATAATATTTCAATATTCAATACTTTCCTACTACGCAAACATTAATTGAACAATTTTTTTTAAATGAATCTAGGTTTATCGAAATAAACCCAAATACATCTTTGCACACTTCACAGTAAGCTTGAATATTTGAAACCATTCCAGGGTTTCACATATCTTCACAAGCACCCATTTTTAATTCTATCGCCACCTGTTGAGGAGTAGATATGCGACTTTTAGCAGCCACCTTTCTTCCCCTCAGACCCGACCCGTGCTTGAAAACCTTAAAGATATTCAGAACCTGATGAGTTGCAGACAAGTGTCCACAATATTTTTATTGAAAACTAGCTGAGTTACCCGTGCTTCACAACCGCAAATTTGACAAACGAACCTATGTAAAATACTTTTTAGAACTGAGCCATATAATCTGAGCACTTGTATTCCCCCGTTCCGATGGCGTCTACCACTTGGCTTGAGCTGGACAAAATATGACTAAAGAACTGAACTCCTTTTCCAACGCCCTTTCATATGATACCACACACAACCCCACATAACCCTTGGATCCCCTCATCATCTTCTCCTAGGAAAAGCTTTTTCTCTAAAAACCGGCGACGTTAAGACACAGCCTATGTTATCACTGTTATCAGTTATCACAAATGTTATTCTAAATTTTCGCAGCAACCCATCGTAAAATGCGGGAGTTATGTATGCGAACACTTACAAAAAGTTTACTCGTAATTGTCCAGATAAGTCTACTATATACGGATGATATAACATTACAATCAACAACAATAAAATTGCATTAAGTATTGTTAGAAGCACGACATACTATCTAGCCAGATTATACCTAATGATTGATTTTGTACTTGACTGATTAATAACTGCATCAACCTGCAATTATATTATGTCATCATCACTGTATAGTGTATATACACACAATAGGTATTATCTAATGATTTACATCAAGGGAATTCTCTATACAATAGCCATTAATTAACATTTAATTACTACTACCTACTAATACTACATCTAATCTTCCTCACGCAGAGATAGTAGGGCTGTTAATAGACCATCAATTCCGAATGTCTGTCTTTAAAATGAAACTGTCTGAGTAGATCTATATAATTATTGTGTCTTGCAATGTCTAATGAAGGTACCCGTAGTTGCATAATAATGTAATTGTTGAAGAATAATTTCCTTGTTGGTTATTCTCTTTGATTATTGAAGTACGTCCATACTTCGTCATACTTAGTATACGTCATACGTACTTCGTCATACTGCTTATTCTCTATTACTCTTTTTGACATTGACACTTTATAGTTTATACTGTTTCCCTCCAAATTATTTTGTAATAAATCTATCACTAAAACTACCACACCCCATACTGACATTTCAAAAAAATCTAAAAACGGGAGACCTTATATGTCGACAACCGTTACTAAATATGCTTTGGAAAAAATAGAATAGATACATTAAACCTTAATCTAGGGAATAACCCTAAAAGATTTTTATTATGTTGCATAGACTTTACAAAAAAAGTGAAAAACACCTGTGATCTTTTTTCCGAAAGACAGAAACTCGTTTCCCGAAAGTCATGGAGAATAAAAAAAATGTGCTGATAATATGCATTAAAATCTAGGGAATAACCATAAAAGTTTTTTGATAGACGCAAAATTCACCCCAAAAATGGAAAAAAAACGCTATTTTTACCATTATATCATGCGATTGTTTCCGCGATTTTGAACCTTAATGCCGTGGGAAATGGCTGTGACGTCATTCTTGGTACCAAGGCCTTATTTTTTTTAATATTTTTCTTTAGATTTTAATTCGCTGCCTCGGGGGAAAAATTGAAGGTTGGTGAGAGCGAACAAAGAAAGAAAATAATTTAATAACACACGAGGTCAAATATACTCAGGTACAATGTACCTATAAAATGTCAATATAACCAACATTATCTGCCTATGTTGTACTTTCATTACCACACGTACACAAAATACTCGTACAGGTACCCAAGTAGTTTTATTTACAAAATTAATGAACTTTTTATACACAGCCGGTAACCGCAAAATCTTTCCAGTGTTTGCTTGAAATAAATACTCTTGTGGGTATATAATTTTATACTTATTAACAACGAGTATTTTTATATCAGAGTCTAGGCGAGGCAATCTTGCGCCTGAGGCTATCACACTAACACACGATATATATAAATTTGTATTAGCGTTTTAAAAGGTCTGCTAAGCAGGCAACAGTATTAGCGTAATTATGATTCAATTAATGATTGCGGGCAAAAATCATTTTATTATACCTAGCTTCCATTCCTATTTCTCTCGCCCTTTTTAAATTTCGTATGAGAGTACAAGCCTAAACTAAGAATATTGTAATGTAAGCTACAAAATTGACTTTGGCCTAGTCTATAGTGTATAAAAAGGTGAATGAATATGAAAAAAATATCTGTTTGAGTCACTGCATCTTATCTTAAACATTTTATCAACCAAATTACAGCATTATACCTATCTAACAAACTACGGGAATAATCGCAAGTTTCAGAAAATATCAGCTGTAATTTTGTAACCGTTTTTAATAAAAAGTATACTACTAAACTTTCTCTTCATAGATAGATATCATTTTAAATTAGAGATTTTGGTACCATCGTACTTTGACGCTCTACGAATACTATGTTCAGGGCAACGGCCCTAATCGTTTCAACCTTGTGTCAACTCTGTTTTTATATATAGCATACCACTGCTACGTACTATATATAAATCAAACTGAGATATACTATAAGATGATCATCAAACAGGTTTTCCCACTCGCATTCAAGATCACAATATAGAATATTATTTTCTCTGATTTGTCGGAGTTTCCATGAGACGAGACACATTTTTAAAGAAGTACGATTTAAGTGCGAATGAGTAGGTATACTTATTATGTTTTACGATTTTTGCATTAATTTATAGCCATCAGAAAGGTTTACATGACAGCCTCCACTCTTTTTTTGCTGATATTGTTTTCGCGTGTTCTGTAGGTAGTTATGAGGGAAAATATAAAAGATTTTGATTTGGATTTGAGATATACCTAAATTATTTTAGGTATGGAACCGGATTTATTTGCTTTGCACAGACGGAAATTCATTAGTTTTTTCCTCAACAGAGACGAGAGACATCTTTATAACGCTACATTATGTGAGTGAAGACGCCTCTTGTCTCTGTTGAGGAAAAAAACTGTAATTTTGAATTTAATATATTCAAAATAGCAACATACAAGACTACCACATAATATAGGTTGTATTACAACAGATATACGAGTAATAAGACCATGATCACTTTTAACAGCCCAATTATACGCTGCCTGTAACAGACATAAATAAAATGATAAAAAATATATCACAGATCTTTATTAGTTTGGTTAGACGAATGCCTCTTCTTTGAGTGCAAAGAGGTGCGGGTGAAAATGTCATCCAATTTGATAAAAAAATACTAGTTTTATAAAAAGTAGGTCCGTGTCCGTCCGCAGATATTATAATATGTATGTACAACTATGTATGCTAATTGCCATCACATCTATTGGGGTAGCCAGCAATAAAAGGATGGGTATCTGTGTCAGTATGTCCACACAATTTGTTGCATCCTATCAGTGGCGAAGGGTGGATTTCTGCAGAAGGGAAGCCGGGGCTAGCATTTCTTATTGGATTACGTCAGATTAGACACTATTATACCTATCATTTTATCCAAAAGGTAGCTTCGCGCCTGCATCCTATAGACATTTTGGGAATGAATATTGTGGTGAATTCAATCTAGACTTGTGAAAAAGACTAATTAGATATTTACGAATGAAGATCTAACGATTTTTTGTTTGTAATTCAGGTAGGTACTAGTGTAGTGACTAGTGATATGTACCTAACATGTATAACCTCCATCAACACAGGTTTTTAAACCTTGGTCTTTCGCTCTGATTTTACATAAAGATATGAAAAAATCTCAACTTTTGTGATACCAAGGAGTGTCCTGATCAAATCCATAGATCATGTCCAGTGTCCACCCAGCTGCAACATAACCTTGTATTTTATATTATATTATGACGAATATCAAACTAGATATATAATATTATAATATCTTATGCAGCGGAACAAAGTACGTTTGCCATATTATAATGTATGATAATTCCATATATGTTTCCAGTTTTTATTTTCTTTATACCAGTTGTTTGCAGTGAATAACTCCATTCTTGCATAGTAATACAATATACGAATGAATCAGTATTATAATTTACCTATCCTAGTACAATGTCGATACAGCTTTATATTTTCAGAGATCAATAATAAAAATCTTTATTGAATATAGTTTATACAAATGGCGGGTTTAGTGGCATAGGCGATGTCTGCCAACCAACCACGTATACTTACACTAGAATCAATCTACATATCAATATTCCTAAATAAACTTTTAAAGGGAGAATTACTCCTGGTTTATATGCAAATCTAATTTCTAAAATACGTATAGATATAGATACAGATACCTTTAAGTTGATATTTTATACTTATTGGGAAAGGGAAACTGAAAAGGAAAGAAAGCTCTCCCCTAAAAAGCGCGCAACAGGATGTTCATTATCTCGTAATACCTACTCATATGGGCCGCTTTTTTATCTTAATAATTATATGTTTCCAAATACCTATTTAATTTCTTTGGAGTCTTTCAATGCTTGAAGGTATTTTTGGGAATTCTTTCAAGCTTTTGGTGTAAGTGCTGAAGGGTAAAGTTTAAGGGCTCGGAAAAACTTCATCGCAAGCTCGAAAAATTCGAAAAAGCACACGCAATGAAAAGCTCTCAAACTAAACAACAGATAGATCCGTCACGCTGCGATAGCTAACAACAACGTTTTCTAAATTCAATTTTACATCAGTGCCAAAATTTAGATAAAGAAAACACTCACCTGTTAATAATAATTGCTCCTCAAACACACAAAAAACACAACACAATATATGTTTATTAGTCAATTATTCTTCACTAAATCATAAGCTAGCATTTATCTAATGCAAATTTCAAAATAAATGCAAAAACACACTGTTTTGTTAAATTTTCTGAATAAATTATGTAAAACAAATCTTTGACATTGATCATGTCAGTACTAGAATCAAAACAAATGTAATATTATGTACTGAACTGACACTGTCCATATATTATTTAATATTGTTTTGCAATAAGTCCAAGTTTTAAAAATAGACACTTATTTGCACGCAACACGAGCACGACAAAACAGAATGACCGCCCTACTCCATCGAAACTCGCAGACTGATGTCGTTTGAAAAAGTCGCGTGTATAAATCATGAAAATGCAGACAGAGGATTTCAACTTTGGCATCTAATAATACAGTAGCTTTGAAATAATTTATATGAGACAAAGTCAATCGTCTCAAAAGTCTCCATCAGCTATTTTAAAAGTCCAAAAATAACATAAATATTCCTACCTATACAATATATCAATATATGTACGTGGTATCGAAATGTTCGACTCAGGTATCCTACCAATGTTGAGATAATGGTCTGAAAATGGGACCCAGAATTATCCCATGGATGCCCTAAACTAAGAACAACAGAAGTGTTGGAAGACCTCCGAAAAGGTGGTCTGATGACACTGTCCAGAAAGCCGGCAGAATCTGGACGCGAAGGGAAATGAGTGAGAGAGAATGGAAGAGGCCTACATCCAGCAGAGAAGGGAGAACGGCTGAAGAAGAAGAAGTATCTAAGTTCAATGTTGAAGGACCGCTACGAGAGCGCGATCCTGAATTGGTTGAGCAATGGACATTATTTAAAATAGAAAAATCAATATGATTCGCATTATTATGTACGAGGGCTATTTCTCTGCTTTCTCAAAAAATGTACTAGACACTCGACACGAGACACATCTGTGTCTACTGGGTGATTTCAATGTTCCCAAGGTGGAATGGGTGGAGGACCTAGGGGACGGAGTGGTCAAACCACGTTCCTATCGGGGCACAACAGCCCAACTACTAATCGAGTTCATATCTTTCCTTGATCTAAAGCAATATAACCGCATTTATAATAGGTATGGCAAAATATTGGATCTAGTACTTTCAGATGTGGGCTGTGTTGTTAATCACTGTGATGCGCCACTCGTGCCAGAGGGTCGGCACCACCCACCACTCTTAATAGATGTCTCCCTGGAGGTCGAAGGCTGTCTGCATATTAATGATGTTCCCAGGTACAATTTCTACAAGGCCGACTACACCAATATAAACCAGAAACTCCAGGCTATCGATTGGGAGTCACTGTTCAATGGTAAATCCACCGACGATGCCGTGAGTACTTTTCATGATGTCTTATTGAATATTATTGATACCTATGTCCCTAAGAAAAGGGTGAAATCCCAGAAATATCCGATTTGGTATTCGAACAGAACGATATCTCTGCTTAAAAATAAAAATAGATGTTGGGAGAGATGGAAAACCTATGGAAACTCACACGATTACTCAGTGTACTCGCAATACAGGGCTCACCTTAAGAGGGCACAGAGTGAGGACCATAGATTATACATTTTGAATCTGGAACAGAAGTTGAATGGAAATATCAAATCATTTTTCTCATACATCAATAGCATGAAAAAGAATAATGGCTATCCACAGAATATGCACTTCAATGATTCACACTCGAGTGACCCCGAGACCACAGCTAACCTATTTTGTTCCTTCTTTGCTTCCGTGTTTAGTGTTAACGATTCCACTCACCCCACGCACGATGTATCTGATACGCATGTAAGTACCGAAATAAATACTTCTTTGTCCAGAGTACATGTGCTTAGTTCCGAAATATACGCAAAACTCACTCATTTGGATGTTAATAAGGGTGCGGGGCCGGACATGATCTCACCACTATTGCTGAAGAGGTGCGCACCTCATCTCACGAGGCCACTGCGATTGCTCTTTAACAGGAGTCTTACCGAAGGTTGTTTCCCTAAACTGTGGAAGGTGGCACATGTGACGCCCATACACAAGTCAGGTAGTAGATCCGACATACAAAATTACCGTCCAATATCAATTTTGTCTCAATTTTCCAAGGTTTTTGAATCTATACTCAAGGATCACCTGCTTCACCATCTGAAGCCGTATTTGCTCGAGAGTCAGCATGGCTTCGTGAGTAAAAGATCAACTGTGACTAATCTTCTCGAATATACTGATTATTTGTATGAAGCGATGGATGAACGAGTGCAGGTGGACTCTATATATACAGATTTTCGGAAAGCGTTTGATAAGGTTGATCACGTTTTATTAATTAAAAAGTTGAATCATTATGGGGTCCATGGAAATTTGCTCCGCTGGATAGAGTCATATATATCAAATCGTTTGATGACAGTTGTACTGAACGGTTTCAGGTCTGATAGCGTTGCTGTCACGTCAGGCGTGCCCCAAGGATCTGTTCTCGGTCCTCTACTGTTTACTTTTTTCGTCAACGATATTAACAAATGTTTTAAAAACTCTAGCTTTTTGTTGTTTGCTGACGACCTTAAGATCTATCGACGGATATACACCGACGAAGACTGCGTGAAGTTGGAAGAGGATCTGGATAGATTAAATATCTACTGCAAAGCTAATAAACTTCAACTGAACTTGAATAAATGCAATTCTATCACTTTCACAAAGAAAAGAAATATAGTACACCACACCTACGCAATCGATGGAACTGACCTGAAATCGTTGTCCAAGATAAGAGATCTTGGAGTTATCTTCGACTCCAAGCTGCACTTTGACGAACATGTGTGTGGAACTCTGAATGAATGTAACAGGACACTGGGCTTCATTCTGAGATCAACAAAGGCATTCAGAAGTAAGGATTCTATTATTTTATTGTATAAATGCCTGATTCGCTCAAGACTGGAGTATTGTTCCGCTGTCTGGAATCCGTTATACAAGAAATATATTGACATGATCGATAAGCTTCAAAGAAAATTCCTGCGAGTCTGCCAACGCCGCTTTCGTAGCACTGACATACCAAACCTGCCTTCTCTGACATGCAGACGCGAGCTACTTGATGCATTAACACTGCGCAAAATCTGCAATTCCGACTTGGATACCCCTGCCCTTTTATCAAAGTTGAACTTCAGTGTGCCATCTTCTACTCGTAACCATAGGCAATTTTACATGAATACACCATCTACTAACGCCGGTGTAAAAAATCCCTTATACAGAATCACCCACAATTTTGATAATAAGTTTGGTAACATTGACATATTTGGCTCATCTCTGCACGCATTCAGGAGGTCCGTAGATCAGGCACTTGCAGGGAACTAAATCCTCTCTTCTCCCTTCCCCTCCTCTCCATTCTCCTGCTTCCTTCATCCTCTGGTACATTGTTTGTTGCATTATGCTGGTATTGTTATTTTATTTTATGTGCAAGTTTTAGAGTATGTGCGTGAATGTGTGTGTGTGAGAGAATGTATGTGTGTGTGTATGTATTGTATGAGAGAATGTATGTATGTGTATATGTATTGTGTTTGTCCTTCTGTTCCTAATAATGAAACTCTTGTGTTATATATTATATAGCTTCATTGTATTCACCACTAAGAGGGCAAGATGTGAATCACACATAATTGTTAAAAGTATATAATGTCCTATACACACACATCTTGCCTGTAGGTGAGTCTTGGAAAACAAAAAATAAAAATAAAAATAAAAAAATAAAATATACTTGCATGTATTTTAGATGCATGTATTCAAACATAATGCATGTTAAACACTTTCTTTTGTATGAATATTTAGGTACGTTAGCGTTACATAGTAACTAAACTTATATATTTTTTCATACATTACTAGTAGACATATACCTAATTTGATACTATGTTTTGTTTGTGTACTTACTTAAAAACTCTTATTCATGTATCATCTATGAGACGCGAAATTGTACCCTTTATAGAAGTTCTTTTTTTTGGTGTTAGCTGACAGAGATCGCAGCACTGCGATAAGCTCGCCCTAGTGAACAAATGTTGTGATTTGTATTTGTAATTTTAACATATCTCTGTATCTTGTTCACCAAAATGTAAATAAATACTATACGTATTTCATTCTTCCACTCTTTTACGAGTGATTCTATAAAGTACTCGTTGATAAAATGATAAATACCTACCCCGCCTAATGCCTACCCACCTGTGAAAGTTCACGAAGGTAGGACCATCGTTTCTCTCAGATTAGGCATAGGTTGAGCAGATGTAGAATGTTGAACAATTTATAGATGAAAGTATTTATATGTACATACTACATACATATAACCAAAATATTCAAATACAGTGGACATATTTTGACGCTTACATGCATCGTCGGCCAATAAAGATTCTATATAAATTTAAAAACAAATCTAATCTGTAATGTAGTTTTGCGGCTCCTCGTTTATAAACGTCTGCATCGACTATCACTGTGGAGACTTCCCCGAAATTCCCCGAGACTGTCCATCAGTGACCGGTGACCACCAACAGCACGTGTAGAAGTTCAAATATTAAACCGCGAATTATCGCAATAATGTGTTTTAGTTTTTTTAATCTGGCCTCAGTAGCAAAGTTAGTCATCGTTATCTCGTTTGGGTGATTCCCCGTTTAAAGTTTGATTAACTGTATTTGAGTACCTAATTAATTTATGCAAAAAGGATTCACATTTTACTGAATTTTATCAAATAATTATCTAGGTGTACCTAGATATTATATACTCATATAGTCTTGTGATATTTGTAGAACTCCGAAATTGTTTGTAAAAATTGCAACATATTGGTGAAATTCAGACGTGTATTTTTTTCATAAATTGTTTCCTGAAAATTGCGCCTCATCAGTCAGAAAAGTCTACCTACCTCCTACATACATATTATCATTCATGATTGATATATAAACTTATCAGCCTAATAGTGGGAAACATTCACCTGATATCTTGGATATCACAGGATTAGGCATAGGCTCAGATATACTGCTCTATATAAAATACAAGCATTGGGTCTGAATATCAGTAGGTATTTAGAAATCTTCGTACAATATTAGCGACAACTTTTTGCATAAGTAAGTATATACGAGTATGTAGTATGTACAGATTGTCAAATTTATATTTAACAAATTCCTGTATTATTTTTTTCCTAAAGTTTTTAACTCACGATCACGAATTTACAGGATTGCGCAAGTCTTTAGCAATCCAGTCCAAATTTAGCAAACCGTGTGGGCTTCCCCTCGCATAGAATTATTGCACAATGATTTCATAACGGGTGTAAAAAAACTTGTAGTAGGAATTTGTGTTCAATGTCTTTAGACGCGAAGCCGGCCGGCATTTGCATAAAAATAAAATACATACTCGTAGCTCGTACCACTTAACTATTGTATAGCAAATAGCAATACACACAAAATATAATATGGATATAAGATAAATTAGTATAACTAATTTGGACTATTGGCTATTAATATGAACCAGGTGATCTATTAAGAGGACAAGTATTCCGATTTCCCGAGACGTTTTAAGGTTCTAAATCGCATGCACAAACACATAATCAAATGTTAAAAATAGCATTTTATTTATTTTTTGGATTATTTGATTGGACGTTATGCAAAAAATTACGGTCATTCACTACATTTTAGTGCATACCTATTATCACTGCAAAAAATATTTTTTTTGCGACTTTCGGAAAACGAGTTGCATCAGTCTTTGATAAAAAAATTCAGGGGTACTTACTTTTCACATTTTTTTAGGAATCAATACAAGATGTGAGAGATCTGTTACGGTCATTCAATGTGTTTACCCTATTTTTTACAAAGTTTATTTAGTAAGGTTGTCGAGATCCAAGGCCTGAAAAAATTTTTTTTCATTGCGATATCTTCTTCTTCTTTATCAGCTATCTCTCCACTGCTGGATGTAGGCCTCTTCCAATTTTTTCCACTCCTCTCTTCTTTGGGCTTTCCGGATCCACCCACTACCAGCGACAGTAGGGACAATATCATCGGCCCATCTTTTCTGCGGCCGGCCTATTCCTCTTTTCATGTCCCATGGTCTCCATCTCAGGACTCTGGGTGCCCATCTGTCCACTCCCTGTCTAGCAACATAGTCTGCCCATTATTGTTATTTTAGTTTGGCCATTGCCTAACGTATCGTAACCGATATGCCTTGTTTTAATGAGTACAAACACGAATTCGCACACTGATTTTTGCGTACATGAATTTTTGGGCACATCGGTCTATATACTTAATTACATTTACATAAATAAATAAATAAATCTTTATTGGCCAGTAAATATAAATAACAACAAAAACAAGACAATGCAATGTGCCAAAAGCGAAGGTATATTATATCATATAATGTTTTTAACCATATATTTACATAACTTATTGTATAGTTAAGTACTTGCTATTTCATACAAGAGGTAAATATTTTCCTATGGCCTACGATGGCTACTTAATTATGTACATATAGTTCCAATGACTCATACTTATGATACAAAAGTGCGATATTACAAGCCGTAGGCACTGCGGTATACACAATACACTAATACACACCTACCACTTTTGACTTTATCAACTCCAACTTACGTAGTATTTCTAGAGTAGGAAGTTGCGATCTACAGACTACATGTATGTAACTGCGTCATCGTGATCATGATTCTTCATCACACGCGTACAAACGTTATGGTATACCCAAGTTTACTCATTGTAGTGTAGTCATTGTTATACCTATAACAGATTGTACACATAGATGTAAATTAATAATACTCGACCGTATTATTTTCATACTGTACTTATTATAGTGGGATTTTTCTGAGTAATCAGATTGATACTAGCAGATGCTAATTAAATGTTACATAAATGCAGTACTAGGCTATATTTATTTCATAAGTCGGATATGATAGCGGGTAACATGTACCTATACCAAAAAAATATTAACTTACGCGTAAAAAACCCTGTTACAAAAAGTTTTTATAGTTAGGTTTATAACGTATGATGTAATATTATATTCAGGTTAATAAACTGCTAGGAACAAGTTCAGAGGTCGCTTTAATTTTCCTCGTAAAGCATTGCATGTAAACTAAGCGAAGTAGTAAGCCCTTTACTAATCTGTTAATCTCAAAACCACACGTTTTTTCATCATACCATGAATTAAATAGTAGGTACTATAGTATAAACTACAATAAAATGCAATTGTTTCCTAAAAAAATTTGCCTGCGGCGCTAATTACCTTGACCTTTTGTGTATATGTAATTTGGTGTGTCTTATGACAAATATTTCACCTGCGGCGCTATTTTTTTGATACATCCTTTATGGAAAAACTTTTTCAAGAAATTAAATCAAACAACATAACGACCTTACTCACTGTCCCAAAAAAATTTCGCCTGCGGCGCTATTTACTCGTTTCTTGTCCTCCTTTTTATTTTTAAAAATATGGTCACCTTAACACAGATGAATATTCTTTGTTCATTGTACATTGTACATTTCATTTCACCTTACTTGTCACACTTTTTCTATAGAATTACTATGTAGACAGTGGCCAAGTTATTTGAAACCAGGAGTAGGTTTGATTGTAGGTAATCAAATCATAGATTATAAAATTGAAGTGACGGGAAATCCAAGCAAAAAATGTATCAACCGATATATTTTTTTAATAACTCGTTAATTACTAGTGAAACAGGGGGCTCAGTGATAATTTATTAACTGTACCTATTATACTGTCTAACCTTGTCGAGATACGTTTTAAAATACCAAATTAAAAGTGAAGTTATATAGTGCCAGCTCAACGTAACACGTTATTCATAATATAATTGGCTTTGCTTTGTCTGTAACTTTCGGGGAATCCCGCAGCATTTGCGAGAATCGCGGGGGGAATGTAAAATGATAGTATCAGTAACAAACCAACGCACGCTCTTTTGTACAATGTCTGCTGTATTATGTACCAACTGCATGCTACTATAACAATAGATATAATATAGTTTACGTCAGTAGCAGTAAGTTGGTACATAATATGTATGGGACTCGTAGGTACATATAATATGAGTTGGATTTGCTTGTGCCAAAGCATATGAATCAATTTTACAATAATTTATTTAGGTACCTATATTTGTTCTCCTTAAAAATTTCAACGCTTTTTACAGTAGGAACCTATGTCAGGAAAGATATGGGTTTTGATGAGGGCGGTACTTGTAGCTTTGTGTCAGTCAAAGGAGCAACAGTTGTAGAATTTCAATAGAAAATGTCATTGTTTCCAGCAAACAAAACTAGAGTTCTCAATTATTCCATCGTTTTCTTGACATACTGTACAAGTTTTCACTTAGGTACGTACTTGATATTGTCTCCAAATTTAGCAATAAATTTTTAACTCATTTCCTCAGAGCTCTGAAACTCTCACCAATTGTGTAAACTAGATGACATTACGATTCTGTACCAAACCGGATCAGCCTTCTCCAGAGACAAAAATGATGATCCAAGAGTTGTATCGTTGTGTGCTATCATATGAAAGGGCGTTGTAAAAGAAAAATCAGAACGAAAATCAGGTTTTGTCCCCAAACCTTCCAGAGACATTGAGCGATCGAAACCATCTAGTCACCACATATTGCCATGTCTGGTGTCTCATGAAAGTGCTTCACGAATAGAACTCAGATCTTTTTTATAAAAGCATGTTCTGTCCATTCTGCCTACCCCACAAAGGGATGCAGCGTGAGGGGATGATAGATAAAATAAATAATGACGACGTTTACAAATTAAAACTAACATTTATTAACAAAAACTATAAAACCTACATTAAAAACAAATTAAACAAATCTCGTTGCTATTGATAATATTTTAGTATAGTCTGCTCCCTTATAATGTGTCTTCTCCTTCATAATTGTTCTCAGGATGTGCGGGATGGGGACGTGAATTCTGGTGCCAATGGGGGAACCACTATCATCTATCAGAACCACATTGTTGCTGTCAAACTTGGGAACTTTAACTGGTTGTATTTGTTTCAAACCAACGAGGATTCCCCTCTTCTTCTGTCCTTTAATAGCCATTAATACTCTGTCACCAATGCGGCCGACACCTTGAAATAAATAAATACAAAAAATAATAAAAGAAATAAATACTTATATAATACTGAATGGTCACCACTCAATGTAATAAGTCGTTTGATGTTATCGATTTTGGCCGGTTCCAAACGACACCTAACAGAATTACAAAAAAAGTATCTGAAAATGTGAAAACATTTTAAGAACCACGCGTTTATTTCTTCACACAAAATTAAATTAATAAAATTTACCAATTGAAAAGTGTTTTTGATAAGAGTGCTACAAAATTAAACTGTCGCCTAAGGCAAATACACATGTGTGAAAAATTTCAAGGTGCTGGGAGATTGGAAAGTCAGCATTGGGATCAAACCCGCACCCACCTGGCTACCAACCACCTAGTGTTCTTTAAAAGTAGTTAGCGCT
The DNA here is from genome assembly GCA_963576895.1 of Ceraclea dissimilis. Lineage (NCBI taxonomy): Eukaryota > Metazoa > Arthropoda > Insecta > Trichoptera > Leptoceridae > Ceraclea > Ceraclea dissimilis. Next base: position 1,161,169 of record OY756372.1, read on the forward strand.
GAGGCAACCGCCTATATTTGATATTCCTCTTTAGGGTTCGATGAGGCGGTTGTGAAGGTATAAAGCACTTGTATACATCTGTTGTTGGTTACTGACAAATAAAAAATGTAAATATAAAGAAAACTAACGTGTTTGATTGTAGACATGTATAACTTTTGGTGGTTTTCCTTCAGCCATCGCCATTTTCCCAATTTCTGAATTGTCCACTACCCTGAGACGAGTTAACAAGCGAACTTCATTACAAACGGACGTCGTGTGGAAGGAAGACGTACTGCTAAGTGTTGGAAGAACTCTAGAAATCTTAGACAAGACAGGGTAGAAAGCCATTCCTGAAACGAAATTACAAGATAATCGGTGAATTAATGTATTAAATCATCATCTGAAGCAATCAACTAAATAACATATTATTATACTTTACTTACTGGAGATGAGAGGACCAGATAATACAAAATTAATAAGTAAAACGTAAAATTCAAAGCTATAAGAAGTTTCCGAAAACAACTCGAAGCAAAGGAAAATACGTAAAATATAACCTCAAAACTTGAAAATGTTTTGACATCGCACAAATTTTCATTCTCTATGGTACACGTGAAATACGGTCATGCTCTAAATTAAATATTATTAAATAAATATGTACCTAGGTACTTTTCCTATTAATTAACGAATGGATATTCATAGTGAATAAGAAGCTAAAAGTTATATTTAAAGTCTATTATAGAATATACAGAATACGTAACTGATTTTTTTAAAGGTAAATAAACGCCATAAGCAGCTGGTGTAAAGAGGGTTCCTAATGGGGTGCGTTCTTTTAATTAATAATACATATATTTATGTAGTTTGTTTTGACTGGCACAACCGTATAATTCACAAATGTCAAATTAATAACCAAAAAACGTCAGACTTTGGCGATGTGTTTACGTTTGTGTAAAACAATGAAAATAACTTTTATTTAAGTATAGGATTTAACATGAAACGTAAATAGTGTTGGGCTTTATTTGTAGTTCAAAGTTTCCTAGTTTAATTTCATTAAAATATAATAAGATGTCACAACTTTCTAAGGAAGCACTTTTGGCGGCTAGACGCAGGTTACTTGATGAGGTAATTGTTATTATGTTTTATTTATTTATTCATCTTTTCGCCCATATTCCACATGATTATCATATTTCTGGACTAATAAATCGGTAACATAGGGTGAGGAGATTGCTATGTTGAGAAGTTCATTATTAAATATACTATCGCAATTTAAAATATTTTAGGATGACATCCTTATGCGGAAGTCTTCAAAGAGAGACAAGGAAGAAGACGGTGAGAGAAAACACAAGAAAAAGAAAAAAGAGAAGAAGGCAAAGAAGAAAAAATCTCAAAAGAAGTCGCATTCAAGCTCTGAGGTAAGCTAATAGTTACAGACGGTCAGCAAAATATTGCGATTATGGTCAGCTATAAACTACATTCCATTTGCAAATTAAGTCGGCAAATACAACTGGAATGGTCAGCAATCAATTGTAGTAGTAGAAACATAACCTACAATAATTATCGTCAAATATAGCTTCGTAAATTATTGACAAATGTGTTTTTATTTAGTTGTTTCTTTACAGTCCTCCGGCAGTTCCGACGACAGCGATGCTTGGGTAGAGGCTCCGACAAAAAAGTCCAAAGACGTTGACAAACCGCAAAGACCAGACACACCAGAAGAACAACCCGTCAAATCTGATGCTCCGAAACGCGACGATTGGATGACAATGACCGGCATGTTTGCGACATTCACTCGGGACGATATAAAACCGAAACGAGACAACAAGAAGAAGAATATAGACGATTATGATCCGGCAAAGAGTGTTAGGGAATTGAATCCTTATTGGAAAGACGGTGGTATGGGTTTACCTAGTGAAAATAAACCTCGTGAACCAGAAAGAGATGAGAGATCTTCGCAAAGTAGTAGAATGGAATATTCTAGAGATTCGGATCGCAGGGAGCAGTATTCTAGAGATTCAGACAGAAGACAGGATTATTCTAGAGATTCTAATAGAAACCAAGATTATTCTAGAGATTCTAATAGAAACCAAGATTATTCAAGAAATTCTAATAGAAGAGAGGATCATGCTAAAGATAGAAGACAGGATTTTCCAAGAGATTCAGATAGAAGACTGCCGTTTAAGAAACCAAGCTACGACGACGATAGACCGAGTTACGGTAGAGATTACAAAACTGATGGTTACAGTGGATATAAGTCCTCGAGAAAGAGTTGGCAGAGGAGGAGAGATGATAGTCCGGAACGTAAAAGCCGTCATGATAGTCCTAAACGAAGTGAAAGCCCAAAACGCAGAAGTCCTAAACGTAAACATAGCTCGTCTCCAGAACCTGATCGTAGTAAACCAATTTCATCTCATTCTGATTCACAACCTAGTTCAAGTAATCAACCTGGTTCGTCTACTCAGGAAAATGAAGAAACGACACAAGAAAAATCTCCGTATTTGACGGATCAACAGATGAACGCAATCGGCGCTAAAATAGTCAAAGCGGAAATATTGGGAAACACGAAATTAGTCGCTGAACTGACGGCGAAACTCAATGCTGCCAGGGAATATAAGAAAGCAAATCCTAACGCCGGTAAGAAGGACGAAGGAGTCATGTTGACTTTGACGGACGAGAAAGGAAACGTTAGGCCGCTGACCAAATCACAGCAGGCGGGAGACCCGAGGAGTAAAGGCGGGAAGAAGAAGATCACGACACACGCGGTCACCGGTGAAAGGACGAGATTCTTTGAGGATGATGATAAATATTCTCTTACACAAATGGTGAGTCAATTGTAGCATCACACTTTTCACTAGTAAAAAATATCTCAATTATTCAATATCTAAAGAATTTTTGATACACTTACCAACAATCGTGTATGAAATTTCGAGCACCTAATATTCAACTTACAAAAATAATTGACTTTTAACTATCAGCATATATTACCATATATTACATTGGCCGTGCTTTGATTATTGGCTAGTTTTGTAGGTACCATATCGTAACTTGGTTATTGAAATCGACTGTAAATTACTATAAATGCCTTCAATTTTTTTAATATTATTTAGTAATTAACGAGATTTGTCCAGAAACAACATTATTTAAATTTTTTAAAGACTAAGTCATTATCGGCAATTGTAATGAAATTATTATTTTTCCATTAGTGTTCATAATTTTTATTTTTTAGTATATCAGTATGACCAGGAATTGTACATCAATGTTGTCAGTTACTTAACTATTGTGTTGTTGTTTTCAGTTTGAAAAAGAGAAGTTCGGCAACTCGCACGAAAGCGAAAAAGAATTTGTCGACGCGATATCGCGTCACAGAAATCCAAATGACGATTTGGAGGACATATTTGCTGAAAAAATAACCAAAACGAAGTCTGACGCAAAGGTCGATGAACAGAATAAGAGAAAGGCAATATCGCAACATAAAACCGTTTCGAAATCTCTGGAGAATTGTGATCATTGTGTGGACTCTGACAAGATGTTGAAACATTTGATTGTGAGTCTGGGGACGAAGGCGTACGTGGCTCTACCTGCGAGGAAGTCTCTGACAGAAGGGCACTGCTATATCGCAACCACTGGACACGTCACATGTTCTACGATGGCGGATGAAGATGTTTGGGCTGAAATAATGGTAATGAAATTGTTTATTGCACATGCATGACAAATGAAGTCATAAAGTAGTAGAGTAGGGTACATTTTTGGCGCAGTTGGTTGGGACGGCAGTTTCTCAAGTGGGAGGTGCCAGGTTAAAACCCCGGCGCTGGCGATGTATTCCACACTTTGCGATACAGGCTTTTAGCCTAGTGCAAGATGTGCAGGAAAGTATTTGGGTTTGTGTATGCAAGCCCAGATCCTTTTTATAAAAAAAGTAAAGAAAGATGTGTGAAGGGATAGAGTAAGAAATGAGGTAATTGACAGAGAGATGAGTGAATGTAGGACAAGTATTGTGACTAAGATGAAAGTGAACAAGTTGAGATGGTTTGGGAATGTGTGGAGGATGTCTGAGGATAGAATGACAAAAAAACTTTGAAAGAGAATGTGTGGAGAAATGTGGTCATCAAAAAATCATATGGAGTGAACATATTGACCAGATACTCATGACGTTTGTATGGATATAATGGAAGCGAGAGATGTACGTAAGGTTAGAAGCGTGTGGCACTCTGTCTTCCTTGCCTACCCTACGTTATAGGATGTGAAAATTAGCAATATTTTGTACTTCGTAATTTTCAACAATTTCATCATCAAATGTTGTTTTTTTTTCAGGTATACCGACGTGCTCTCACTAACCTATTCAATTCTCGTGACGAAGACGTCGTGTTCTTTGAGACAGCCGTACACTTTCATAAGTATCCCCATTTGGTCATCAACTGTGTGCCCTTGCCGAGGGACGTAGGGGACTCTGCCCCCATCTACTTCAAGAAGGCCATCATGGAGTGCGAGACGGAGTGGTCCAATAACAAGAAAGTCGTAGATCTAAAGGGGAAGGATGTGCGACGTGGAGTACCACAGAGGTTGCCATATTTTTGGGTGGATTTTGGAATGGATCCTGGATTTGCACACGTCATTGAAGATCAGAATCTTTTCCCTGCCAATTTCGCACAGGTAATATGAATAAGGTTAATGAGAATATTAGTTCGCTAAGAATGTGGTGAGACATAGTATAATAAATGAAGTGATTAGGAGTTGAGTGACTGTAAGACGGGTGATGTAACAAGAATGTCAACAAATTAAGATGGTTTGGGCATCATGAGAGAACAAATGATAACAGGGTTTTGGATGAACGAAGAGGTGTGAGGAAGCGTGGCTGTCCAAGATTGACCTGGGTCGATCATGTAGAGCAGGTCCTTAAGGATAGATGCATTCTGAATAAACAAAATCGTAGAGTGTGTATGGCGAATTGCATAAATGTGATGGAAGCAATAAGTGTCTGTAAGAACAGGGCAATCTGTCGCTTTGTCTTCTCTGCTTAATCCGCAAGGGACGCAGTGTAAGGGATAGAAAGATTCTTTAGTTAATGTTCGACCCTAAACCTTTAATGTTTCTCGTGGGAAAGACAGACGTCACCAGTTTTGTAAAGTGCATTTTATTTTTCTTACATCATTTAATTGTCACAGGAACTTTGTATCGTAAATTTTTTCCTTTCCCAAATATGTTTTGTGTCTTGTTTAACAGGAAATAGTTGGTGGGATGTTAGACTTGGACCACAGCTTATGGAGAAAACCACAAAGAGAGAACTTTGACGCCCAAAGGAAGAAAGTGTTGCAATTCGAGGAAATGTGGAAGACATATGATCCTAAACCAACGTAGAATCATTTTTTGTTAGATATCTCTGTACCTCATATTCTTATTTAATGAAATATAGTTTTAAATCAATTAATTATTAACAATTTTATTTCAAGCCTCATGTCATGAAGGCTGATGAACAAAGCGAGAAGGAAACGCTATATATTAAGTACTACCGGCACTCATTGAGATATGGTTTGGTATTAGCGTAAAGTAGATGCATTGAACATTTATCTAGGGAATAACCGTAAAAGTTTTTTGATAGACGCAAAATTAACCCCAAAAAATGCAAAAAACGCTATTTTTACCATTTTATCATGCGATTGTTCGCGCGATTTTGAACCTTATTGCCGTGGGAAATGACTGTAATGTCATTCTTGGTACCAAGGCCTTAAAACCCAACATTTCTCCCAAATTTGTGCTCCAAAAAAATGGTGGAAAAAACTTTATGCAGACCCCGACAGGAATATATGGAGCAGGTTCTCCAGGATATGAGCTGCTCCTCATACTTGGAGCTGAAGCGTTGTGCGGAGGACCGGGGGGAGTGGAAAGCGAGGTGTTCTTTGCTGCAAACAAATCCATTGGATTGAAACCTGAGAAGAAGAAACTTTAGGTTTTATAAGCCTATAGACATTGAGAGCCATTTAATATAACTAATAACTATTCAGATTATAACTACCTGTAATAATAATGCAATTCAATTATAACTAATTAGCTAGTTTCCCAGGAAACTTAACTAGTTTGATCAATAATAATAATATCCAAGTAAGTTATGTACTTGTAATTAAATTCAATAAGAAAGCTAAAGATATTTTAATACCTACTATATCTACCTGCACACTTGAAGAATAAATAAATAAAAACATTTGTAGTTCACAGTAAGTACACATAGTATTATCTGTAGTACTTACCTGTCTAAAGGGGAATATTTTTGTCAACAAAATTTGAATTTTTCATTCCATTTCTAACTGAAAAATAAAATTTTCTTCACTGTTTTTCATTTATCATTTTGGAATCAAAGGGTTTGGCTGCTCTTATAAATTTCTCCATGTAGAATCGTAAATTGTATTACAAAATTGTTCAAATTCTCATTTTTATGTGTCGTTGTTACTGGAATAATCGATTACCTAAATCGAAAGTATATTTGAGGACAAAATGCCAAATCAGGATGAATCGCCGGCTCGAGCCGCTCCTTCAGACGCTTGCAGGAGGAGGAAGAAGAAGAGAAAGAGGGGAAAGACATTCTCGACTGTTCGCTGCCGTAATCCCTGTACCGGAAGGTTCAAGAGATTGAAGGGCTGTCCCACAAGAAACCGAGTCTGCCTCAGGATCAGAAAGCGAAAGAAGTGTTGATGCTGACGAAATATACCTTAAACTTTGTGATATCTAATGTCTTAATATTGTCTTGTTCAAATTTCTAAGTAAAATCCATGTGCTTGCCATTAAAATGCAAACATTGTATTTTTTATTTTGTAAAATAGATTTCTAATTAGTAATTGGCTAAATGAAAGGGTGTGTTTTCCACCTCTCCATTTTGATTATTGGCACAGTCAACTGCTATGAGAGACAATATAATATAGTCCTTATTTACCCCATGATTGTGTAAATCTGTTGGGATTTAGAGAAAATTGTGATGTGAAATCTGTAATGGTCTGTTTCATAAATATTTTCATATACTTACTCGTATCTGTGATACTGATACTTATCAGTCCAAAGGCCATTGGCACTTATTTTTGTAGTACTTTCTGGAAAATGGAAAAACAGAACTTACTGCAGATGTTTATTTTTCAAATTATCAATATTTTATTTTTAACAACATAGACAATATAATAGAATAAAATATGGTACGTATACCTACCTATATAACTCTCCAAGTACCTACTCGCTTATTTTATCGGCATGATTGTAAATAAAACGTAGGTAATGTAAATATTTGAAATATCATAGTATAGCGTAGTAAATATTTGTGTAATGAATGAGATTATAAGTGGATAGGTATTTATACTAACACTGATGGTAAAGTACCTATGAAGTGGACGTGTATGGTATTTTATTTTGAAGGTGTGTGTGTGTTATTATGAACTTGCCCCGCATACCTTCACAGGTGCATGATTTTCCCACGAGAGTGCGTGATCATAGATAAAATGATGTGTTGGCTGTGTTGCTAGATGCATCTGAATTATCATAAATGTGACGAAAATAATTTATGATTTTTTTGTAGATGGATGGATGATATCCTAGTCTACGTTATTATTGCGAAACTTTCTGGAACAGCATAGATGCAGATATTCCGAGCGAATGGCATGGAATGGGATGGAGGAGGCCTACATTCAGAAGTGGACGGCTAGAGACTGAAAAAAAAAAATTGAATATTCCGCACAATAATGGCACGATGTCTTTCCAGATTATTCCTGCGAGCCTCATACGAAAGGTGCCCTACGAATAAAGGGCTTCCTCAGATTTTTAGTACTAGTATCGCGTACCTACCTACATAACTAAATTGATAAAATAATACATTTATTTTCGCGCCATAATATGAAAACTTGTTTTTTCACCGAAAATGCTACGTTCATTACAATTTTTGGGGTATTTTATGGTACCTACAAAGAGTTTATAGGTAACAAAAAATGTAAACGAAAGAAAATTCCAGTAGTTCGTAGAAAGTAATGGTTTAAATCCCTTTAAAGTTGGGAATACACATCGTGTTAACAAATTTTCAAATTTTGGCCATAATTTGTCCGCAACAAAGTAACGGTTAATTTTTTCATTTCAAAATGTTGGCAACAATCGAAGTGAACTGACTGAATGGTGTGTCGCGTCTTGTTTTATTTTTTATAATAACTGTTTATTTCTTCAGCAATTCACCCAAATATTGACAAATATCAAATAATAATTGTTGTTTTATATATTTGCGTAATTTATTAAAAGTGTTGAGTTAGATTAATTACAAATAAGTGATATTAATGGAGTGAAATTAGATATCTGTCAACATGGCCACAAATTATCAAAGATTTGTTTATGTATTTCTAACGAATGTGACTAATTCTGTCGGGTAACAGATCCCGGGAGTTATATTTATTCATATAACATATAATTGAAATAGTTTTGTGGCACATTATCGAGTGTAAAGTCGTATTTTGGCGTTCGATATAGTGAGGCTAACCTATGACATTGTCACAGATGCAGTGAGGTGATGTGTTCTGTGAAGTGTATCAAATGGTGATTTGTGTTATAATTACTCTTGTATGTTGAAACAATGTTCTCTAAAAAGAAGAAGAAGCCTTTAATTTCGCCTCCCAGTAACTTTGAACATCGTGTGCACACTGGTTTTGACAAAAGGGAAGGAAAATATGTAGGGCTTCCTTTGCAGTGGGCTTCCATTGTTGGAAACAATCAGGTTAGTAGATTTATAACCTTTCTATTTTTATATATTATCATAGAACATACTAATCCTAATCCTGTAATGCCTAACACAGCAATTCTAACATGCAGGTAACATAAGTATGATAGTTATTGACATAATATCAGAGTGTCCCCTATGATTTGATCCACATATACTTCAATCTCCATAGCAATTCTGAAGTATTTGAAGAAATATCATTATTAGTTCAATAATATTTGAAATGTAGTACCTACTTTCATTGCATGCAACAGAGTAGGTACTTTTTATTGCCTCAGATTTATGGACCACCTGTGGATTTCACCAAATGAAGTATTAGTAGGGAAATTCTGGAATGATCCATTCCTACTTTCAATTATTAGAGTTACAGTTTTGTTTTTAATCTTCACATCTTTTGGAATTCACAATCATGAAATGGTTCCCATATTTAATCTATTATTTTTGTAAAAGACAGGTTAAAAAAAGTGGTTCGATAGTTGACGATCACGCGTTCACTACCCATTCTGAATTTCTCTGTTTTAATATATTCTTTGATAACGTAATACACACTCGCACACCTTTCGCCATATTCACCTCGTGTAGCGGTTAAGATCGTTGCTATCCTGGACGGAGGTCTGGGTTCGATTCCGAACCGGGATAAATTAAAAATGGCGAAGGTTTCTCGAGTGTAAAGTGATCATTTAAGCCAGCCGAGGTCATTTTTATCTTCAACTCTACACTGTTATAGGAATACTTCGTTATTTAATAATTGAATCCTCGATCCATTGTTGAAATATAACTGCGTGTCCCTACGTAAGAAGGTAATAAAAAATACCAAACTATGATTATAATTCATCTCACATACTCTACAACAATCACCATACTTTACTATGCGCAATAAATTCATATTACAGTTCTACCAACCTAATGAATGTAATTTCAATGGGGGTTTCCACTCCTTCGAAAGTTGCGTCTTGTTTTGCATTCAAATTTGTTCATGTACAATAGATCAAATGAAACAGTTCTCCATCGATATTATGGCCCTGATTTTTGTAATTTTCAGTGAAAATAGAAAGACAATTTGTTTTGATATTTTCTCCTAAAGAGTTTATTTAGATCGTGTGGAGAGGATGAATGATGAACTAGCAAAAAATATATACATGGGTGAAAGAAGAGGTGTAAGGAAACTTAATGGCAGGCATGTCTTTGAATAAAAGGAATGGGGTAGCTTGTATGATAAATTGCATGAGTGTGACAAAACAAGAAGTGTGTATAAGGATAGGGAAATCTGGAGTTCGGTTCTATCTACCTACCCCGCATGGGACGTGGTGTGAAGGGATAAAATAGAATTTGTAGGTTCCTAGTTAACGACGTAAAACAAGTTGTAGAGTGTATATGATGAATTGTATGAATGTGACAGAAACAAGAGGTGTGTAGGGAAGTTTGGAGCTCCTATTTGCCTACTTCCCGAGGGATGTGAGGTGAGGGGATAGGATAGAATATTAGTCATTGTTGTAGTGATTCACTATTTTTGGTTCGTAATGTGGGGTCTAAGACACGATGATTCACTATTTCCAGAATTTGATATCCGGACCTCCAATACAGTTAATAAAATACCTAGATAAATAATCTATGTACAGCTTTACCTACTGTTGTTTAACATGTGTAATGCATGTATTTACAAGGTAGGTAGGTGTAATATTATTATTTGTTGTTGATTGATTATATTATTATATTACAAACTAATGTTGTATTGTAATTGATACGAGGGTGGAGTGAAAAGTTCTCGGCCTGACGGTGAAAGACTGTGTTTTCTGGCTCAAAAATATATCAATATTTTTAAATAGTCTTCTATTAGTTCAGTGTACTTGGTCCAATGTCTCTCCGATCAGTAGATCCCGCGTCTGAGGGTAATTCTCCAAGGTCTGCAAAATAACCATCTACAGTTGATACCATCCTCTTCATTTGACTAAAAATGTTATTCAGATACAATTTTTTTGAGGTTTGAGGATGTTTAAAGTTAGAGGATGATAAATCTGGTGGATGAGGTGGATATTCCCATAATCCATACTTCAAAACCTTCGATTTTCCCTATATCAAAGCACATCAATGAAAAGGTTAATTGTCGTGATGAAAGAGATTTTTTTCCTTTGGAATCTAAGACTTTTCCCGCGATTTTTTACTTTCAGTTGGTCAAAAATATTTGCATAATATTCTCTAGTTATTGTTTTATCCTTTTCAAGGCAATGAGTGAAAAGGATTCCCTTTTTATCCCAGAAGACACGAGCCATCATCTATTCGGGAGGTAAAATTGACTTCGCCATTTTAGTGAAGAGCCACTGGCTTCCAAACACTGCTTTGATGGCTGTTTCAATTCTAGAGTGTAATGATGGACCCACGTAATATCCACAGTAAAAAATCTGTGCACAAAGTTGATTCGATCCTTCTTAAAACGGCCCAAACATTGTTGCAAAATTCGTTTTGCATTTGTTTTTGGTTAGTATTCAACAAATGCGGCAGACGATTTTCACAGAGGCTTTTCATATTTAATCATTGACGTAAAGTGGGTCCAACTTTTTCTTATGATATGCCTAGGACCTCAGCTATCTCATGCACCTTTAGTTGCCGATCGTCCAATACCATATTGCGCACCTGCACAGCATTTTCCCTTGCGATAGCAATTTTCGGCCGTTCTTCACGTGGATCGTGTTCAAGGGAATTACGATCATGTTTGAATTTGGTCGCCATTTTTTTTACTATGAAAACGAAGGAGAAGAATCCTAGTTTACTTTTATTAACTTTTGGTGAATTTCCGTTGGCGATAAACTGTCCAAAATGAAGAGTTTGTAACAGCACGATAGTCCGGTTTTTCCATTTCAACAAAACATCTCCGACACGTCTACTTCTAAACGCCGCCAAATAAAAACTATACGACAGATCAAGCTGAAACTTGTCATATATTGTTTTCAGACATGTATCATCGTAACAGTAAAAAAAATTTTTTGGTAGCAATGCTGCTTCTACCTTAGGCCGAGAACTTTTCACTCCACCCTCGTATACTGACTAGTGTTGTTCAGTCGATGATAACAACACACTCGTAGTTTCAAGAAAACATGAACAATTTGTATTTATTAGTAGGATTGTTTGCTTTACCGTATTATTAGTTTAACCGCTCGTTTATCTGTATTTAATTATTGTTTGTTTTAGATATTATAAAATATACAGCAGAGCATGGAGTAGAGAGATAAGTGACTGTTGTAACTAGAATGAAAGTGAATAAACTTAGATGATGATAGGATGACTGAAAAGACATGAATGGGTGGTGAATGTTTCTTATAATTAATCAGTATTGGGTAGGCAGCTTTCACCGATTTGCCCCAAATCCCAGTTAGTATGTGTTTATATGTTTATATCCAGTGTATTCTTGTATGTAAGGAGTTGGTGGTGGGAGCTCTGACAAGTGATTCCTCACACTGCCAGCTCTATTGGTTGTGTGGTGTGTTGGATGTGTAGGTATAATGTTGTCTATAGCTTCAGTTGATGTCCTCTCAGGTGCACATTAGAGCTCATGGTGAACATAGCTGGTAGTATCTCACTGGACTACCTAGTGCTCATACATACACACACACTATATTTCAATAGGATCCCCCAACCACATCTATCCATCAATGTTTTTAAATTAACTTCCTTCAAGTGATCCAAATATTGGAGGTTTCTTAGTTGTCCAGGCATTTTGGTAGCTTATCCCTGTATTCTGAAGAAGTACCTTGTTGATAAAGTCGAGATAAGAGAGAAAAAAAATCTTAAACTTTCTTGAATCTTTTTTTCTGTTACATCCAGGAGACACTAAAGAGCAACATCCAAATCATCAAGCCCATTGCAAGGCATTTCTCTATTGACAATATGCTAAACAATTGATTTTTATTTGGTCTGGTAATGATTATTGTTCTTGATATTATTTGATCTCCATGAAAATTGTAAATACCTATGTATAATGCACTATAATTGTAATAAAAATTGACGTGTCCAGGAGTTCGAATGGGCCTACGAAAATAGAAAACAATAAAACAATACTCGCTTCGATAAATGCATATCCTTCAAGCGTATTAGTATATTATCATCATCATCATCAGCCCTCCCTCGTCCAGTTTTGAACATAGGCCTCCCTTTCCGACTTCCACACTTCCCTGTCCATCGCCTTTCTGTGCCACTGCTGTCCTGCCACCTTCCTGATGTCATCAGACCATCTCGACTGTGGTCTGCCTGGATTTCTCTAGCCGGTTCTCGGTCGACATTCTAGGGTTCCCTTGGTCCATCTATCATCCGTAGTTCTTATGATGTGACCAGCCCAATTCCAAAATGGAAATGGAATTGGGTATTAGTATATAAAAAAACTAAATGCCTACACACAAACTTATGAAAGTTGTGTTATTGTAATTGCTAGATGCAAGGAGAAGTATTTGTAATATACATACAGACAACATTATGGTGTGATTAGAATATTAATTACCTGATAGTTAGGTAGGTTTGATATGATATTTAGTGAATTCCATCATGCCTCTTGTACTCACCGTGTGGTACCTACTGGAGTCACCTTATAATTTCATGTTAGTATTTTTGATTAATGTGGTTAAGTATCGTCTCTTATAATAGATGAGCCCTCCCAGTTGAGTAAAATTGTGGTTTACTGGTTACAAGAGAAGTCATGCATACCTGCTGTCACTTACATCATTTCATATTATTTTACTAGAGAATTTTATTTATTTATTTACACTTTTGGTCAGCAAAATAGAGATTTTTTTTTATAAATGAATCTGGGTTTATTCAAATAAACCCAAATACACCTTTGTACACTTCACAGTAAGCTTGTGTCGTGAAGTGGAGTAGGTCGGCATTGGGGATTGAACCCGCGCCCACTAGATTAATAGTCGAGCGCATTACCAACCAGGCTACCTACCACCTCATATTATGTTAACAACACTATGAATATAAATCACAACATTTATTCGCTAGGGCGAGCTTATCGCAATGCCGCAATCTCTGTTGGTTAACCCCAAAGAATACGACAGTTGTGATTCTTTTTTTGCACACACGTGTGCAATAAAGTTTTGTCGGGGTGCAGATTTTGGTTAATGCACTTTTTTCTTCCATTATTTCTCGAGAAAATGCTCGGTGCATATCACACTGGGTTTCTAGTGTATTAGTACTTTATGTTTTTATGACCATTTATTTTTATTGCAACACTTATGTTTTCGTTTGTGAGTACTGAGTAATCGATAACAAATATGTAATACCTACTTGAATACGCCCTATTTTTCAAAGTAAAAGCGAAATAGATTAAAACATATTTAAAATTGTATTAATTTTATTTTCTCTTCTCGTTTCAGATCTTAAAATCATCAAATCGGCCTCTTCCTTTAGTGGATCCATCAGAGATCACACCCACAGAGATATTAGACCTGAAGACGATCGTCAGGGGAGATCACAAGACAAACGACTCGAGGATATCACAGCACAATGCCAACATTCCAACACAGACCAACCAGAATCTTCAAAATGGACTCGTGCTACCCAAGAATTCACACGTCGCCAGATCCAATTCATTAAGAAGCTCCAGCCCGCCGGGATTGCGGAGAGATTTCAGAAATCAAGCAAACGTTCCGCCGTCCGTACCTGAAGAGACGGCGTCCACAACGCAATATCCTAGTTTAAGAAGAGATCCTTACGGATCTTCACAGTTGAGAGAATCACCCGCAGAATGGCAATCAAACCAATACTCGGACAATACCTCGTACACCCAGCACCCCCCCGACAATGCATTGTTGCAGCATTACCAGAATACGGTGATGAGAAACTCCCCCAGCGTCCATAGCGGACAGCAGGAGATGGACACGGGTAGCGGTAAGCTGAGATTGGCCGGTTCGCAGCAGACGTTGATGTATCCGGGACAACAGAATCACAATGCCAATTACCACCCGCAGTCCGGACATCACAACTCCGCGCACGGCAGTACGACAGGGCTCAATGGGAATCTTCTTAGTCCTTGTAAGTATAGTACAATATTTATTTTATTCTTTGATTCGCTTTTACTGAACGAATGGTAAAGGGATGATGTCACTAGCGGATTTAGGGGGGGGCTAGGGGGCTGAAGCCCCCCCCAAAACCATGAATTACAGTAGTATATATACAACAAATCTAGGGGTTTCAGCCCCTTAGCCCCCCCCAAAACGTTGCCGTTTCTAGTGTTTTGAATACAAAATTAGTATTTTCTGATTTTTTGAAAATCTGGTATACTAAATTCACCCCCCCCCCCCCCCGCTCGACAAATTTTTAGTCGTCAAGGTGTAACATACATGTGTACTACCTATCGGTGTAATATATCAGTGTAACCTATACACTTCACTTTACCTTAAACGTACTATACAGACCTTATCCTTGAGATCTCCACGGCAAAGGTTTCAGGTTCTTAACGGCATGAGCTCTGGATCTCGAGGGTGAAAAGCCGTGGGAATGGCCCACATTGATAGCTTTTGCTTTGGCTGCCACAACTCACTTGTCTTTCTTAGGTCAACCTCTTTTTTTATACCAAAGATATTTTACTAACTGACAAATGAGAACCCAGGTTTATGATAATACTTTTATTGAATTGAATAGCAACACAAGTTACGTTTAAACAAAAGGGGAAAATATAATTATTCACTCATACAACAAAAGGAGGAGAACATGAATGTTACAACTTTTCCATACCTTGTAGCCATGGCCTGCTCCGAGGGGTGGAAGTCCTGGTTTCCTTTGAGGAAACTTATTTAAAACTGGATAGCTGGTACGTTGTCTGCAAGAACGTACTTGTCACAAAAGTCTGGAGGCTCGGGGTTGTTCGGGAACCTCAACTCGTACCGAGGAGGCAAGATACTGGAAGGGGCTCCGCAAGCTGGAAACTTGTGAGTTTTGGAAAGACTACGTATCTGGTTCGTTGCTCTTTACTGAACCGAAACTGATTGTCAGATAATTGTTTGAGATGATTGCGGTCACATTTATAGAAAAACCGTTATGCCTTTTTTATATGCCGACATCAAATCAGGCATCATCGAAGTTTTTAAACACAAAAGTTTACCGTACTAACACATGTACGAAGGCGGTGAAGCACAAACAATAGTTTTTAACCCATATTTTCTGAGTTTTGTAACTACATTATTTTAATTTTATACCGGCAATTTTCGGAGCGCGACAAAACGCGTGTATCTCACTTGGGAGCTATTGTCAAAGAGAAACGGAAAAGGACGCCATCCTTCAAAAATGGCTGAGAATTACTTCCGGAGTCAAATTAAAGACTGCCGAAGTCGAATTTGTGTCATCTATGGATATCAACTTAATGATATTTTCAGAGAGATTTTTGAAAGGCGGGAATATTTGAATTTATCTCCTGGGAGGAAGGTTTTTTATGTCAAGGTGAGAATACACCTTGACACATTCCCCTTCCTCGGGATGAGAAAAGAAGAAAAATCAGTACCACTGATTTTTGGGCGGGACTCGGCAGGCAAAACATGGTCTACATGGCGGATTACAAATACACATTTCAACAATGAGTTTGTAGCATGACACAAGTTACTTAAATCTATTACAATATAATGTCAATGGTCAGAGAGAAAATTGATCCATTGACAACCATATGAATAACATATAATGTTTTTTTTTTTTGGACAACTTAAATTTTCCAGTGATGTATCACAATTTTACATAACAAGGTGGTATATATTTTTCAGTCTTAAAACAGTCAATTATACCTTTTACAACATATAATACTTACAATTATGAAACATTTATATAAACATTTGCATTTTTTTTTAACATAACCTTACATAGTTATAACATGGTATTGGTATATTTGGTTGTTATTGTTTTTATTATGCCCACTGATTGACTTTCACTGCCTAGTATGTGGCAAACATCTAGGTCTTTTTCACTGTAATGTTTATTTTGTACGATTTTTGTTTTTTTTTTTTTAATAAAAAATTGTATATAATTCGTAGTCTTCTTTTTAATTCTTGAGGCAAAAAATATTTTTTTTATTTTTGAGTGAGTGGTTCTTTTTACAATTTCAAAGTTCACATACTTATCTAGTACATTAAATATTCTGTATCAAGTTGCCAAGATTTGGTACAAAGTTTCTACACGCTAGGTTCTCTTTACTCTATCCAATACTAAATGATACATGAATTTTATAGCTAATGAAATATATGCTAGGGGTTACATTTTTCTAAAATTGCACATACCTATTACTAAAGAATCACGCAACTTATTTCTAAGGAACGTTCCTATCCAGTTACTTATCAAAGGATATAAGCTAACAATGTACATAATTATATTTGTCATAGTACTAGGCTAATGACAATTTTCCTCCTCCCCGGAAAACAAACAGAACAAGAAAAATTTTGCTATGGCCACTACGACTGGACAGCAGGACGAAACCTTGCCGACAGCTCGCACCAAAAGGCCGTAACAGGACATAATTACAAAAAATTTAACTTTGAGATGACAGTTGGGCGAAACCATACTATGCCATTCAACAGATAAGGAAAATTGGACATACAACAATTTACTTCTTTAGTGATGTAAGAGTATGCAT
Organism: Ceraclea dissimilis; assembly: GCA_963576895.1. Taxonomy (NCBI): domain Eukaryota; kingdom Metazoa; phylum Arthropoda; class Insecta; order Trichoptera; family Leptoceridae; genus Ceraclea; species Ceraclea dissimilis. The sequence goes on from OY756372.1 coordinate 1,178,478, forward strand.
ACCTCTCGGGTATGTACCAGACACACAATAATTACATCTATAATTTAATATAGTGTTGACCTTACTCGCACAGGGGTGCTGAGGTTCAACGCGAGCAAAAATTATCTTAAAATAAATACAGTCTTATCATTAGCAAAAGTGTATACCCGTAAGAAAGGGTTATACTGACAATGCTCAATACAATGAAAAGATTATGTAAAAGAGTAAATATAGCAACTTTATGTTTATCAGCCCTACCTGACTTACAAAAACCTACTAAACTACAAGTACATATTTCTTGAAATCAATTCCTATCTCATGGGTGAACGCCACTTGTTTTTTCTTTCTGGCTTAAAACAAGAAACCATTCTTACATTTGTTTGAGAAAAAATTTTGAGTTTGCAAGGTTGAATTTTCATGAATTTTCCAAAACTTTTCATGTAAAGTACAAAAAATTAAAAAACCGTGTGCGTAAGTGTATCCTTAATTACCCTGGGCCTTAATACGTGATATTCTTTGGCGAGGTAGCTAATCTCGCCTTGGAACACACATAGAATGACGAAATATGGTGATGTGACAGTTTTACTAGTAAACGGTCCCATCCCACAAGTAGGAAAAAAAGATCAACGTTACGACAAAGATACAGAGAAAAATGTGTGTAAAAGAGTTATTTTCCGGATTTTACAAGGTCCTTGATGTGGTATTTCCCCTTGAAGAAGAAGGAGACACGATGATGGTTGGTTGCGGTCGCATGGCGTGTGGTAGTTCAATTACTTTACTGACGTCATGAGACGAGAGCACGGGCAAGGTGGCCGGAGAAGAAGAAGAAGAAGGAGAAACCTGGGCGACTGCACGCCTCAGAGGGCTAGCAGTGGCCAGAGAGGTTTCGATGTCAATGAGAACGTTGAACGATTCTAAATTCTCTACCGGATACTTTTGGAGTTTTTCCTGTAGTTCAGGGCGCAATCCTAAACGAATGATTTCCACAAGCTCGTGAATGTCTAAAGGGGTTGAAAGTGCGTCATTCTTTTCCTTCATAAATTTTAGAAAATCGTTGACAGAGTGGAGGCCTTGCTGTGCGGAGTACAGGATTCTACGCAACTTAATGTCATTCGTATTTGACGACGAGGATAAGCTCGTAAGCCTAGCCAAAAGTATGTTGTTGAAATCTGTTGCCTGTTTGCGCAAGGACTGCAAGGCGCGTTTTGGTTGAATCTCTCTTAACGAGAGTTCCCTCCGCAAGGTGGTTGCATTTGCAGAATCTATGTTTTCTATTGGTGTTGAATCCATGGTAGATTAGGGTGTAAAGACATAAAAGTAAGATGAGGTGTCAAATGTGTAAAATGTGAGAAAAAATGGTGCGTGAGAAATAATTCACATTATTTCTCTGTGTGTGTTACAGTGTACAGAAAAGTGTAAACAAACACAAGAAAAAGTGTTGAAGAGGTGTGCGGAAAATGTAGTGTGAGAGATAATTTTTATTATTTCTCTGTGTGTTACAGTGTATAGAAAAGTGTAAACAAACACAAGAAAAGAAATGAAAGACAAACTTTCAAAAAAAAAATTTTCTTTTGGGCACTGCCTAAAATGTCGAAACAATGAACCGCCTCTGGTGATATTACTCGTTTTCCTAGTTTAGGAAAACAAAATGGCCGCTCACGTTACTTTTTCCTGCCACGGCGGCGTTCGTGTCGTCCATAGGTATATCGAAGATTACACAAATATTTCCGTTGCGTGAAAAAATATGATGATACTATTTGAGGTTATGAATACACAACAAATTATTCATGAACAATATTCAACCTTACAAAATGACTTAGTACAAAAATAAAAATACCTAACTATTTTGCAAGATAAAATAATAATTTTTGTGACTTACAGAGAAGGGAGCTGTGTCAACCTAGCAAAGCCATCACGCTGGAGCGCCAGTGTAACATACATGTGTACTACCTATCGGTGTAATATATCAGTGTAACCTATACACTTCACTTTACCTTAAACGTACTATACAGACCTTATCCTTGAGATCTCCACGGCAAAGGTTTCAGGTTCTTAACGGCATGAGCTCTGGATCTCGAGGGTGAAAAGCCGTGGGAATGGCCCACATTGATAGCTTTTGCTTTGGCTGCCACAACTCACTTGTCTTTCTTAGGTCAACCTCTTTTTTTATACCAAAGATATTTTACTAACTGACAAATGAGAACCCAGGTTTATGATAATACTTTTATTGAATTGAATAGCAACACAAGTTACGTTTAAACAAAAGGGGAAAATATAATTATTCACTCATACAACAAAAGGAGGAGAACATGAATGTTACAACTTTTCCATACCTTGTAGCCATGGCCTGCTCCGAGGGGTGGAAGTCCTGGTTTCCTTTGAGGAAACTTATTTAAAACTGGATAGCTGGTACGTTGTCTGCAAGAACGTACTTGTCACAAAAGTCTGGAGGCTCGGGGTTGTTCGGGAACCTCAACTCGTACCGAGGAGGCAAGATACTGGAAGGGGCTCCGCAAGCTGGAAACTTGTGAGTTTTGGAAAGACTACGTATCTGGTTCGTTGCTCTTTACTGAACCGAAACTGATTGTCAGATAATTGTTTGAGATGATTGCGGTCACATTTATAGAAAAACCGTTATGCCTTTTTTATATGCCGACATCAAATCAGGCATCATCGAAGTTTTTAAACACAAAAGTTTACCGTACTAACACATGTACGAAGGCGGTGAAGCACAAACAATAGTTTTTAACCCATATTTTCTGAGTTTTGTAACTACATTATTTTAATTTTATACCGGCAATTTTCGGAGCGCGACAAAACGCGTGTATCTCACTTGGGAGCTATTGTCAAAGAGAAACGGAAAAGGACGCCATCCTTCAAAAATGGCTGAGAATTACTTCCGGAGTCAAATTAAAGACTGCCGAAGTCGAATTTGTGTCATCTATGGATATCAACTTAATGATATTTTCAGAGAGATTTTTGAAAGGCGGGAATATTTGAATTTATCTCCTGGGAGGAAGGTTTTTTATGTCAAGGTGAGAATACACCTTGACAAAGGTCAAGAAATTTTAGACGACGATCAAAAAAAAAAAGGTCATCAGTTCATAAGGGCGTTTTTGAAACACTAATTCAGCCCCCCCCCCCAAAATGAAATCCTGGATCCGCCACTGGATGATGTATGTGGCTCTTTAGTGTAAATTATCTTTGAATTACTGCAGATTATCCATGATTTACTGAGCATTATCCATTGCCTGCTGTATATTTTCCATGGTTTACCATATATTATCTGTATTTTACTGCACATTATCTAAGTTTTACTGTTCAAGATTTACCACATACATATTATCCATAATTTACTGCTTAGTATCTATGATTTACTTCATATTATCTTCTTTTTACTGCACATCATCTATTGATTTATTGCATATTTTCTTCTTTTTACTGCATATTGTCTATGATTTACTTCATATTATCCACAGTTCCAGTATTATGTCTCAATTATTAGGTACTAGGGTTTTTCTTCTTGAAATGAAACAAGTAAACTAAGGTAGTGCTCAAAATTGCAATTGAACCCTTAGTGTCTTCCTCATGTTATTTTGAGGAACAATGAACTGTGAGATTTAAAGCGGTATTTTATTCTGAAGACATAATGTTTGAAGTGCTAATCTTCATAATTTTATTGTTTTAATATTTTGATAAAAAATTCCATGAGAGTTAGTGTCTAATGTTTTATAGTACCTATTGCATGTAGGGAATTGATATCTGTGAATAGATAACAGTACTGTGTGATGTTATTCTGTTGAAGATACATAGCTACGTGTAGGTACATTGCTTTACCTACAATAGAATCAGACACATTCACATAGTACCTAATATTATAATTCAGATAGAGATAACACAATTTCGTGAAACATCACATTAAATAGGCACAACACCATTAATAATTTTTTTTTTGATTATCATAATTTATGTTTTGTCAGAACATCGGAATTTTCTACGTGTCGTAGTTGAATATAACTCAGTCATAAGCCTGATGGAAAGTCCATCCTTTGCTGTATATCTGTTGAGGTAACTAATAGTAACATTATTCATCATAAATCAGAATTTACGTTATCTATGTTTGGGTTTTGAGTAAAATAAATCGAAGAGCATGTATGACAAATTGCATGAATGTGACAGAAATAAAGAGTGTGTGTAGAGTTAGGGCAATCTGACATTCTGTCCTATATGTCTACCCCACAAGAGACGTGGCGTGAATGAGTAGATATATCTGGTTTTACAATTTTTAATATTGATGCTTTGAACTCTTTGAGAGTTCCAATACTGATCTGTTAGTGAATGTTCTCATATTAGATGATTAGCTCAGATCCTCAAACAACACAAACTCTGATTTGGGGCCCATTGGTTGGAGGTTTCTAGCCCAAAACTTTTTAATATTTTCGTAAAGGTAACACATGGACTTCTACCATGTACTGTAGATCGAAAATCTTAATACAAATAAGTACAATTTCATATTTTGACGAGGTGTCATTCAATTTATGCCAAAACCTGTAGATAGCCACCTATTCTGAATGTTTTCCCATTTATTGAGATATACCGTGACACTACAATCATAGTAATTGTTGCATTAGGTCTATTCATTACAGTACTAGTTAGTATTACTGGCCCGTGATGTTTGACACTATCAGATTACAATGCAATGTGTTGTATTGTATTGTGATGTGAGGCTATTGTTGTATGTTGTATGGTATGCATATTATTATATTATATACCATGTATACTATAAGCTAGATTATATTTCCTTCCACTTGTTGGTGACTTTCATTACCCAGGTACCTACATATCTATATTCATATCAGCGGTTTACAAACTGTGTTATTAGGAATCTCTATAGAATATTAGCAAAGGGATGTTGCAGATATATGCCAGTAAGCCCATGGTTGAAGAAAGATGAATCGGGGTAGAATGCTGTGGACATTGAGAAGAACACTAAGAGATTTGATAAGGAATAAGTTATTAGAGAGATGAATGACTGTAAGACGGGTGTAGTGATTAGAATGAAAGTGAATAAGCTTGGATGGTTCTGGACATGTTGAGAGGATGAATGATGATAGGATGATCAAAGAGATGAGTTAAAGAATAGGTGTGAGGAAACGTGGACCTGGACAGATCCTGTAGATACCAGATCCTCAATGCAGGATGCATTTTGAACAAAGATAATTAGAGAGTGTATTTTTTTTTATTGTATGGCCAACATCACGCCTATATCATCTAACATTCGTTATGTCAAAATGTAAAACATGTTAAAAGCGCAGAGTGAATTGCTTGTCAGAGACTTAAATCTAGATTTCTTATGTATTGTGTTGCTTCGTCGCTAAGGGTTAAGAAGTCTGATGCATTGCCACTGTATGCTCTGAGTGGACACTCGGTAACTATGTGCTGAATGGTCTGCCTATCTGAGAGTGTATGACGTTGATAATTTAATAATTTGTATTTTTTTTACAGTGGACAGTGGCATGACTTCCTCTCCGTACATGAGAGGCCCAGGAGTGCCACAACAGGCTGCGGGCATGGCCCCTACGTCCCACCACCCAATGCCCCAACATCCTTCAGGAATGCAGCCGTCACAACAACAACAGCACCACGGCGGCTATCCCAACGTCCCCCACCACGCACGGCCAGCGAGCACCAGCAACAACAACTCTAACAACAATAGCAATATCCCTCAACATTCTGGTGCAAATATACATCCAGCGTCACAACACTATCCTCAGCACAACATTCAACAACAATCACACGCTCATCCCCAGCAACAGCAGGCTCATCAAATGAACCCCCCACATCTCTCCATACCTCCTTCTTCATCCTCTAATCATGTCCCGAACATATCTCCGAATTCCAACAACTCTTCCAGTATTGCGATGGGACAGTACAATAATTCCAATCCTCCGGCGATCCCGGCGCACCATGCGAACAACAATCCACCAGCTATTCCTCCGCATCAGGGTCAAACGGAAAGGAAGACGGGATCCCAAGCGTCTTCAACACACAGCGGACTGCCGTCTAAGCATGAACAACGGCTGACTCATGAACAGGTTCGTATATAAGAACCTTATATGTTTCTCAAATTTTGTCCACCTCTGGACCTTATCCTTAGCCACCCAAATGTTTATTTTTTCCCACTTTCTCACAATTATACCTGGACAACCCCTCAAGAAGGTTTGTCAACTGTCGATCATGACATAAGATCTCCAAACATTGTCTTATGAATAAAGAAGCATCTCTTACGAAATTGTTAACTTTCTTTACTTATCTTTACCATTCTTCTATCCTGCCTCCGTCCTTTGTGGAATTATATTTACCTTAATCTACCTTTGTTGCCAGTCAGTTCCTCTGACCATCAACTCCTTCAAGAGTGGACTGGAGAATTATGTAAAAACACATGCTAACTGGGAATTGGGTCAAATCAGCCAAAGCTGCTTCAAGAAGTAGAAGAATAGATTTAAATAAATAAACTGTCTTCAAATTCTAAGAGTCATTAAAAAACAGTCAGTAATATAATTGTTTTTTCTAGTTCCGTGCCGCCCTGCAAATGGTCGTATCGCCCGGAGATCCTCGCACGTTGCTCGGTCGCTTTGTGAAGATTGGAGAGGGCAGTACCGGCACAGTGTGCACAGCCGTCGAGAAAGCAACAGGCAGAAGAGTGGCCGTGAAGAAGATGAACCTCAGGAAGCAACAGAGAAGGGAACTGCTGTTCAATGAAGTGGTAAGTTGCAGACATTGTTGATTTTTCAGTTCTATCGTGTATTGAGAATGATTTGTTTGATGTGTTGGTACGACCTACTGTTGCTATGATCATAAACGTGTGGACTGTGAAAATCTCGACTTAAAAATCTAGACTTGTGAAAATGTCTATTCTGTTTAGTTACATTCCTCATATCCTGCCCTATCCTTACGCACACTCGTTGCTTTCGTCACATTCATGCAATTTGTCAAACACACTATGTTTCATTTGACTCGAAACGAATCCGTGGTTGAGAATCTGGTCAACATGGTTGAACCAAGTGGTTCATGACGAACGCGTTTCCTTACACCCATGGTTATTTTCTTTGTCATCCTGTTCTCTTTATTCTCTCCACATGCCCTAACCATCCAAGTTTACTCATGTCATTATAGTTACAACACCCGTCTTTCAGTTACTCATCTCTCTAATAGCTTCATTCCTTATCTCTTAAAGTTTTTCCACACATTCTTCTCAACGATCTCATCTCCACTGCATTCAATCTTGATTCACCCTTCTTCAGCCGTGTCTATGTATCACTAGCATAATTGCTAATGTTGAATCAATTTAGTAATGTTAATGAAAAACACAAGCCATTGAATGCCAGCACTTTATTGAGATCTCAGATGTAATGCATTTAATAATTTATATATTTTAGGTAATAATGCGTGACTACCACCATCCAAACATCGTAGAAATGTACGCATCGTATCTCGTAAACGATGAACTGTGGGTCGTGATGGAATTCCTGGAAGGTGGCGCCCTCACGGACATTGTGACCCACGCCAGAATGGACGAGGAGCAGATCGCCACGGTGTGCAAGCAGTGTCTGAAGGCGCTGGCGTTCCTGCACTCTCAGGGCGTCATACACAGAGACATCAAATCGGATTCCATTCTCCTGGCGGCTGATGGACGAGTCAAGTTGTCTGATTTTGGATTCTGTGCTCAAGTATCACAGGTTTGTTAAAAAAAATCAAACTTTTGTTACAGTAGTAAAAAATATGTCACAGGAAAATCGCATCAGGAAATGGAAGATTTTTCAGCTTATACTAAAGATATTGATCATCCTAAGCCTTAAAACATGGATAAATGAGAATATGTTTTAGTGACTCTAGCGGGCAGAAATTTCATTATTATAAATTTTCTTGATAAAAAATAATTCTAAAATTACCTCTGAAATTTACTAAAACTTGAGATCATTTGCATAGTTTGTTAGATATAATGCTGTGATTTGGTTGATAGAATGTTTAAAGAAAGACACAGTGATTCTAGTGGATGGTTTATTTGATTTTCAATCCCCTTTTTATACAATAAGCCAAAATCTATTTGGTCACTTACGTTATTGTAGAAAATTTCTAAAGGTTAAAGCGATAATAGAATGATCGAGACTCCTGATAAATTATTTTTATTTTGTTCACAGGAAGTCCCGAAGAGAAAATCTTTAGTGGGCACTCCTTACTGGATGCCCCCAGAAGTGATTTCAAGATTACCCTACGGCCCCGAGGTTGACGTGTGGTCTCTGGGTATCATGGTTATTGAGATGGTGGATGGAGAACCACCCTTCTTTGACGAACCACCTTTACAGGTAAGCAATTAGCCACTTACGTATCACCTCAGTCGAAGATCTCCGATCAAATAATCTTTGATTATAGTACAGTTTTTTTCAACAATTCAGCTCCGTAGGCGATGCAGGATGGGTGATTCGTTAAGTGATCACTTTTAGCCCAGGGCAGTCAATGTTCACCCATTCCGCCACATCCTGCTGTCAAATGTTCAATTTGTAGGAAGTTGTGTTTTTTTCCAATTTTTTGATGCTATCGTCATCTGTTCAGGAGTGGACGCAACTTGATTAGTACATGGTAGGCGCAGTTGGTTGAGGCGGCAGTCTCTCGAGCGGGAGGTGCCAGGTTCAAACCCCGGCGCTGGCGATGTATTCCACACTTTGCGATACAGGCTTTTAGCCTAGTGCAAGGTGTGCAGAAAAGTATTTGGGTTTGTGTATGCAAGCCCAGATACTTTTTTTAAAAAAAAAAAAAAAAAACACTTTATCGACATGCAAGGATTCACGTTATTGTATGTATTGTGTACTAATTATAATATTTTTTCTCAGGCAATGCGTCGTATCCGTCTGATGCCTCCCCCGAAACTACGCAACGCCAACCGAGTGTCGTCTCGTTTGACGAGCTTCCTCGAAGCGGCGCTGGTACGAGAACCTGCGCAGAGGGCGCCGGCGGCACTGCTTCTTCAGCATCCATTCCTCAGACAGGCGGGCAGCCCGGCACTTCTTGTCCCGCTTATGAGACAGAGAAGGCCACACCCCCCGTAAATGAGCTACGAAAAAATGTACAATTTTTTTTATATGTAAAAGACATGCTACGATTACCTTTTAAGCCAAATGAATAACGTTTCATTTATCTTTAATAATTTCTCTATACACTACATTATTCCCTTCACATCTAGTAATTGTTTATTGCATCCCAATGTTCTTATATAGTGGTCACAGATAATATTAACAGTTTGTTAACGTTAATGATTTTATTTTGAAAAACACAATTCACAATTTGTGAGAACATCGGATGTTCTACATGTTGCAGTTGAATATAACAAGTACATAGTTATCTCAATAAGATGAGTCATAAGCCTGATGGAAAGTCCATCCTTTGCTGTATATCTGTTGGGAGCACTACTTGTTATCGATTTTATTTGGTCTCAAATCATTCCTTACCCAAGAACGTTGATTATTGTGATCAAAACATGAATTATTATTGTATTATAAATCAATTCAAAATACTATGTTTATTCATAAGAAATTTTCACAAAATAATCTACTTTGGATGTGAATGAAATTTGGTATTTTGTTGTGACGTTGTTTGATAATTTGGTATTGTTTGAAATTTTAATACCATTGGAATAGTTGAGTTTATTTATGTTTTTTCTTGTAATTTTTGTCATTTTTTGGAGATTTGGTCTTAAAAAAATGATTTTTGTTGGATATGACATTGTTTGACACCAGTATTTGTTTTTATATGTCATTCTATGAATTTTTGGCATTGCTTGGAGATATTTACACCATCTTTTTTATATGACACTATATGAATTGTTGGTATTGTTTGATACTGTTTGATAAAAGTCGGTATTGTTTGATAAATAATTTGACACAATTTGACATAATTTGATATTGTATTGTTAGAAGATTTGACATTGTTTGAAATACTAACTCTATTGAGTGAGTGCGTGAATTAGAAGAAAGAGATTACGGGTTTTATTGTATTAACAAAATGAAGTGAACAAATGCGTAGTGCCTTTTTATAATAATGTGTGTGCCTTGTTAACATATATGTAGCAATAATGGCAGTATTAATATTATGGAATGTATTGTTTGAAAACTTGAAGCAATAAGGGAATTGATATTATGAATTATTTTGGTGTATTTTTGACTCTTTTTATTTGTAAAATGAACTAACTGTCAAAGAAGACATATTTTTTTTCTGATTTGTTATGAATTTTGTAAGTATAATGACAAATATTTGATTTTGTTGTAATTTCTTTGTCTGATATCCTGGATTGTCAAGAACTTAATTAATTGGTGGTCGGTAGCCTGGTTGGTAACACACTCAACTGTTAATTCAGTGGGCGCGGGTTCGATCCCCAATGCCGGCCTACTCCACTTCACGACACAAGCTTTTCAAGCTTACTGTGAAGTGTACAAAGGTGTATTTGGATTTATTTCAATAAACCTGGCTCCTAAAAATTCAAGAGTTGAACCAAATAGTAGTATAGTACTAGCTTTGTTACTTGATTTCGTACACTCTTAGAGAGTTTGTGTGCCTTGTGTAAATGATCGTCATATGCTGTACACTCATTGACACGCTCACTGCTACAGGAAATACCTACTGATTACTGCGTTGCGGAAATTTAAGCATCCTCAAAAAACCCCAAAAAATAGGACTTTCGCCGCGTGTACTACATTCTTTTTAGTATATTTTATACTACGCTACAACAAAATAGGCTGAGGAACATTGAATACATAGTATCATGTCGCATATTTGCATCAAAAGCACTGTGCGAAAATATACTATGACATCATTAGCATACTTCGAGCGAATCAAATACAGAAACATGTTTAAAAAAAGTATAAAAAAACTGTGACATTTGTTCACTAGGGCGAGCTTATCGCAAAGCTGAGATCTCTTCCACGTAACCCCAAATTGCTATGTACTTGAAAATTTAGGATATCTGTGCAAAGAAATTTAGAAAAAAATGAAATATTTTTTAAATACGTTACGTTTTTTCTTCTAATTTCCATTTTGTTTGATTTTTTTTGTAAATATAAATACGTAGTGTGTATGCATAATCATGTGTTACAAATAATAGTTAAGTATACAGTGTGTCTTGTTGTATAGATGTTTTCTAATTATATTTATACCCTGTATTTACATTTAATTATAAATCTTGAAATAAATACAAAAATTAACAAATCATAAACTACTTACTACTTTAAGACATTGGCCATTTTGGCCGCAAGAACGAAATCTATTTTTGTGTATTATATATACTAATTACTGCAAATATTTTTAATTTCCAAAATTTATAAATACTATTAAGTTGTGTATTAAAACCTAATTGCATTTAAGCAATATCTTCCAACCAACCCTTATTATATTTTGTGTACGTTTTTTTTTATATTTATTTATTGTAAATAATCACATTCCTCTTACTTTTTTTCTCATTCCATTGTTTTTTCTTCATTCCACTGTTTTTTTCTTACGTTTTTCATTCCATTTTTTGATTGACTTATTTTATTGTTTAATTAATTATGTTATAATATACTTTGCTCAACTGACTTTCAGTCATAAACCTGATGTAAGTCCCTCCTTAACTGTATATCTTTTGAGATAACTACTTAATATCTTCAGTATTTTGAAAGCTGAATGGCTTGTACAATTTAAAAAAAAAAGTTACGCGAAATTGTATAAACGAAAAAAACATGTATTTACGAAACAGTATTCTAAAAACTTATCTTCCGTCCTTACGAAGTACCTTTTTATTGAAATGTAAAGTGCCTTTCTACTAAATAAATATTTGTGTATCAAAAATAGATAAAATTTGTGTATTATTTATAATAAGTCGTGTAAAATATATCGAATTATTAAAATTGATTCATATTGTTAGAGCTGTGTCCTTTAACCGATAATCGCTTCAACGGTTGATCTTATTTAACACTGTTGACAATAAAGTATATTGTCTACTAACGCTAATCAACATCTGATGTTGGTGCCAAAATATTCCATGAATTTTTAGATGAAAACTGATATATGTGAAATTGATATATCAACAGAAAAATTAAATGCCAAAGGAAAGCACACAAACTAAATTTTACTCTCGTGAGGTCATTACTACATTTTTATTATTTTGTTTTGTGACGATCCTATGTGGTGATTTAATTTTCATTTTTACTGTTTGTGACGATCCTATATGGTGAAAAGAAAAATGTAAGGTGCCCTTGGGGCGATTTTATCGCTAAACGGCGCCTAAAGTTGTCCGATTATTATTATTACTCAACAGTTAACATTATTTGCCGTGGCTATCACGTTAGCAGTTGCTGTCAACTGATAATCGTGGTTAACATTGATGCTTGTTAAAGTTAACTTTGATCAGCGCGAACGTATACATCCAATACGGTTTTTACAAACACGATAATATGAATGATCGTTAACAATGTGAAATAATTTTAATAAATTACTATTGCTGAATTTCACCAACTTCTTAGGTGAAGAATAGCAGAGGTAGGAGCCACTTATCATTATTTTTCATACAAAATTTTCTCCTCATTTTCGGCTCCTATCTCCACTATTCCTCAACTAAAAAGTTGGTGAGATCCAGCATACATGTGTTAATATTTTTTTGGAAATGTTGAATAATAAATTAAGATTTAAATACTAAGACGTATTATAATACACAACACTTTGTTTAAGACATTATATTTTGTTATTGTATTATTATTATATATTATTTTTTTATTTATTTTTGTGTGGTTATAAGAATGTATTGTAAATAACTTGGTACTTATATTTTTTGAGTGTATTCTAATTGTTTTTTTTTTTTCATTTTTAAGAATTACATATTTTTAACTAGTTGACCCCTTTTTCCTCCGTGAATTTGATATTGGGTAGGCAGCTTTCACTGATTTGCCCCAAATATTCCAGTTAGTATGTGTTTATTTGCTATTATCCAGTGTATTCTTGTATGTAAGGAGTTGGTGGTGGGAGCTCTGACAAGTGATTCCTCACACTGCCAGCTCTATTGGTTGTGTGGTGTGTTGGATGTGTAGGTATAATGTTGTCTATAGCTTCAGTTGATGTCCTCTCAGGTGCACATTAGAGCTCATGGTGAACATAGCTGGTAGTATCTCACAGGACTACCTAGTGCTCATACATACACACACAGTATATCTCAATAAGATACCCCCAATCATATCTCTCCAATTGTTTTCAATTTTGTGATTTACTCATAGCTAGTTGGCCCATTTTTGACTCGCTGTAACATCTTTCCATTCTTTTTACATTCCTTATTAATTATTTGTTTATTATTATTTAAACTTATTGCTAATTAAAATGTACAAATATACATACTTATGATTCGTAATATATTAATAATATGAAATATATTTTTTAAGAATTTATTACCTACCTACTTGAACAAAAAGAATCTATAAATTATACCAATATGTCACCTGAGATTAACAAGGTTATAACAGATAAGACCGAAATGTTGGAAAAAATTAGATGAACGTTTCAAACATATCTTTTAAACACAGATGGAACCTTATTAGTCTCTAGTAGTTATTTACACACTACACCTCTTTAGGGTGTTTTTGTTAATTATACTCAGATTATGTCGGTTATATATCTCAATGTTTGCTAGTTAGAACTTTGTTATTCTCAGGTGATGAATAGAGTCACTATTGTAAAGCATAAAAATACGAAAATCATAAACAATAGTATTATTATTAACGTTTTTCTTGCCAGTATTGCAAAAATGAATACATATATAAACTACACAGACTATTATAAACATAGACTTGCCATAAATAATAGAAAACGAGACACTCTTCAAGTCTTCTTCCTTCTACTATATAGTACACAGTGAGCTAGAAAGAGATAGAAATTACTTTAACTGTATGGCTTGCATTGTATCTCCAAATCAAATGTGCGCCTATATTTGGACATGCGACATATGTGAAGTTAGTTGCAAGCTCAGCATTTGCCTATATTAATGGTGTGTACAGTGTTGCCAATTTAACAACTTTGTCGGACAACAACCTTGCAATTTGCTATGTTCACACTGTTCTGAAATCCTAATACTGCAGCATATTTTGTCCATGAATGCAAATGCATTCAAAAACGAAAATCATCATGAAATTGATGACACTATTAATGCATAAGCCTAGGCTATGTGTCCTGAATCAATAATAATCATGTTTTGTTGCTCATTTATGTTCATTTTGTACCTATACCACCGTAATACTAGTACCTATTAAAATAGGGACAAAATCCATGTGGCCGTGTAACAAATACTTTGTTATATATCACATATTTATTGATAATTAAATTGCCTGGCAACTATTGTGCAGGCAGCTCCGCCCCTCATTGTCCGATGTATTTACTACTCCTATTGTATGTTGCCTTACTATAATATGTATTGTATTAATAGTAGTATATTATATATGGCATGTTGTATAGAAATTAAAATATTGTATTACTGAAACTTGCGTGTTTTATTTTTTAAAGTTTCACAATTTTTCAATAGAATTGTGTATGTATGGAGGATGGTATGGAGCTTGTTGTTGCACAAAGTGTGAATGTATTTAAACAATGGACTTGACAGACTGAATGAGTGAATACTGTTGTGAGATCAGACATATCACCATAGCTACCTGGCTGATAACACCGTTTGTATTACCTCTTGCCATAGAGGCATCCCGGCTACCATATATATCTTTTTGTATGGATTTGGGCAAACTAAAATAGTATCGTAATTTATAAATAAAATGATTTATTAGACAATAATATAAAAAGGAGGTTTAATATATCTTCGCTATACTAACAACAATCCTATTCCACGTAGGAACATAATTTTCATTCAGCAAGGACAATCTCAAATCATTTAATACAAAAAGTGTACGCTTACGACTAGGAATGCTTTTTGCAAATAAAAAAAATAATTAAATATCTGATGTGTTAAATAAATTAAAAAATGCAGCAAGTGATTATATTAACCTTCTTCCACATTCACTAAGATGAGGTGTGTGTTGTTTTGCAAAATGAGTTGTGATCTTAACACGTTAAACGCCATGGGGGTCACCGGTGACCTCATCTTTTCTGCATTATTGCTCCACGAGAGGCAAAAATACACTTCAAATAATTTTCGCACCAACGGTCACGCTTCTCATTTATTTCGCGTATGTGGCGCTCGAGAGTCATCCTTTGCAGTGCGACACAGCTGCTCAGTAAATTTTGGAAAATAGGTTCCAAATTTCAGAAAGTTTGAAAAATATTTTCAAAATTGCTTTTTGTTATAATCATGGAATCCTACTCCCGATTCATGTATAACTTATTTTGGGTACATTTCACATCAAAGTCACCGAAAAAAGTTTTTATATAAATTTTTTGTTCCGTCGGCGTTTAACGTGCTAAAAAACGCTTATAAACATTACAATAATAAAATCAATATTTACAAATTAAAGAATAATCTCCCAGAAAGCGTTTCAACAGGTTGATTGTATCGTAATATGTTACAATTGTGAGTAATCTAATTAGTAACAACGTTATCGAGAAGATTCGCCCAATCCGGCACTCGAGGGTCTTTGATATAACTGTCTTTAGATAACGACCTTCGATTAATGAGATCCGTTCCTCCGAATACGGCTCCGCCTAACCACGATATGTAATTTTCTTTAGCGGGCGCCGAGTGGAACTTGAATTCCTTCATGAAGCATCGTTCTTTATAAAGAGGTTGGTTGATTAAGAACTTGAGTTCGGCACACAGTCGTGACTTGATGCCGGGCAACATGGAGGTACCCCCTGTGAGGAGGATTGATTCAGCCAGAGGGACTCTTGTGTCAATAGGACTCTGGAAACAAAAAGATTAAAAGTCATTCTAGTGTATGATAGGGTGTCCTGGCAATGTATGGACAATTTTTTATACGAATATTGGAACACAAGAGACGTCAAAATTGGGGTATTAATGAGCAGTTTCAGGATTTGCGATACGGGCTCTTAGCTTATTGCAAAGTGTGCAGGAAAGTATTTGGGTTCGTGTACATATGCAAGCCCAGATCGTTTTTTTTAACAATATGTAGTATATAAGGATAGATACCATGATATTAGGAAATGTGCTGGAGGGATATGGATGCAGTGTGCCCAGGACAGGGAGCTGTGGAGGACCAAAGGGGAGGTCAATGTCCAACAATGGACCTATGTGGCTGCAGAAGATGTAAGGATAGAAGCTTGTGTTGCTCTGTCCTTTCTATCAACTCCGCGAGGGATACTATATGATGGTGTAAATGGATATGATTTTCACTTACATTTAAAATGGAATCCAATACAATGTTTCCTAGAGCGAGATTATCATTATCCCTGGGGAACATAACTTCAGCTGCAAGTTCTCTGGTCTTGCCCGACACAGTGATGTGGTACTGCCCGTGGATGGGGTAATGAACACTGGGGGGAGGCGTGGGGGGCGAGTCTCCCGTGTACTGATACGATCTCTCCATTGTGGTCACAAAACATGTCTTTACTGCAATGAAAATATTAAAATACAAATTATTCATTACACTCATCGCTAATTTATTTGCAATAAATTCATTAGTGAAAGTAGAGATGTAAGGATACCCCGCTGTCCAAGAACCAGATGGCTTGACCATGTATACCAGATTCTTAAGGACAGACGTGTTCTGAGTAAACGGAATCGGAGAGTGTTTATGACAAATTGCATGAACATGACAGAAGAAGTGTGTGCATCGATAAGAAAGCCTGGCATTTTGTTTCTCTGACTACCTTGCAAGGGATTCAGCGTGATAAGAAAGAATAGAATAATTCATATATGTCACCATCTCACACTTTCATAACATTCAACTCTCCCATTTAACATGCATGTGTCCTTAAGTATTTGGTCAACATGATCACCGCAGGCTGGGTCACCACCACTGGGGGCTTATTTTGTAAATCTAAGAAACAAAATATGTACCTACCTTTAATATCTTCAATTACTTTATCTGGAAGTTTGAGATCTTTCTTATTATCTTCGTTTAACAATTCTCTTAATCGCTGATGAATCTGTTTAGCAGCCAGCGGTTGTGCCGC
The DNA here is from genome assembly GCA_963576895.1 of Ceraclea dissimilis. Lineage (NCBI taxonomy): Eukaryota > Metazoa > Arthropoda > Insecta > Trichoptera > Leptoceridae > Ceraclea > Ceraclea dissimilis. Next base: position 1,195,602 of record OY756372.1, read on the forward strand.
CCATGACTTTAAGACTGGCACACCGTGAACTACTGGAATTACGACAGCTTCCTCGAAGCCGATGTCAACCACAAGACATGTGGGGACTCCCAATGTGCAAAGTGATACAACGGGAGCAGGGGCAAAGAGGACTGATGACACCTAAAACAAAAAAAATATCTAAAGTAATTAAGAAATCTCCAATATGTGAATCGCTTGAGAGAACTCAACAACATTCAATGAGAGACGTGATTGGGGGATCTTATTGAGATATACTGTGTGTGTATGTATGAGCACTAGGTAGTCCTGTGAGTTACTACCAGCTCTGTTCACCATGAGCTCTAATGTGCACCTGAGAGGACATCAACTGAAGCTATAGACAACATTATACCTACACATCCAACACACCACACAACCAATAGAGCTGGCAGTGTGAGGAATCACTTGTCAGAGCTCCCACTACCAACTCCTTACATACAAGAATACACTGGATAATTGCACATATACACATACTAACTGGGATTTGGGTCAAATCAGTAAAAGCGGCCTACCTAATACCAAATAAGTTAATATTCTTACCTCAAAGTGACAAAATAACACTTTGGCTAATGTGTCTCTAAATACAGTTGGACTCAACAGAGATTCTACTATAATCACTTTCCTGTCTTTAGGACTTACGAGGATGTGCCTGAAATCAAATAAAGTAAAAATATTACAACAAATAATATTAACATACACCTATTAAAGTTATTGCACATAAGAAATATACTACATATGTAAAGGTATTGGTGTACAATGCAGTACTGGTGCCAACACTGATGTACGTTTTTGAGACATGGACATGGCTGAAGAAGGACGAATCAGATGTGAATGTTGTTGAGATGAATGATGTTAATGTGTGGAAGGGTAGGATAATAAATGAAGTGACTAAAGAAATTACTGTAAGACGGATGTTGTAACTAGAATAGAAGTTAACACGTTGAGATGGTCGGGATATGTGGAGAGAATGAATGATGAAAGGGTTGCAAAGAAAATATATGTGGGTGAAAGATGAGGTATGAGGAAACACAGCAGTTTAAGAGATACTTGGATCAATTATGTGAAACAGATGCTCAAAGACGGGCATGTTTTGAATAAAAGGAATCGTAGTGTATGTAAGACGAATTGGATGAAAGTGATGGAAACAAGAAATATGTATTCTGTTCTCTTGGCAAGATATGTGTTGAGAGAGAACAGAATTTGATAGAAAATATATGTAATAATGAATTACTGACCTGAAATATAACACATGAATAAACTCTACTAGCGTATTGTACAGTTCATGAATAGAATTAAACTGGAATAGGCTTCTGGACTCCCTGGTTTTGGGACACTGGTAAACAGAAGGAATGATACATCTGGGAGATGCCTCGCCAGTGAAACCAAACTTCGTGTAAGCCGCTCCAATATCTAACACCACGGCTTGTTTCTCGTGTATAAAAGCAATGCCTTCATATAGAGACATGTTTTATTTATAAAATACTATTTATACAATTGAAATAATTTATTTAAAAGACATAATCAATCCACGAAAATCCCGACCCGAAATTTCACTCAATACGTCAAAGTGACAGCGCGGTGAGTCATAGACAATAAATTGAATTCCATATTGCCATACGTTAAGTGTATAAACTCGCCATAATTATTTCTTTAAAATATACAAATTTATAGCAAATAGAATGAAAGAGGAACACAAAAACGTTGTTAATATGTTAATTTACCTTTTTTTGTTTATACATAATCCTTGAAAATTGTTAAACGTTCTCTTAAAATACAACAAAATTTTTATTTAAACCTAAATGTGACGTGTATTTTTTAAACTATTGCAACACTAGACACTCCTAAAATAATTTCACATTGTTCATAGTCTATGATGCGTAACTTTTTAAGGCGGGTCTTACAAACTCCCGTAGTTAACTTTTACAGCATGTACCCACCAATAATTTACACGAGAAGCTCGGTGCAGCCCACTTGTCATTTTCAACCATAGAGAAATAGATGTTTTCCACCAGAAATTTTTGACAGATTGACTTCTATGGCTAGAAGATTGTCAATGGATGGTCAATGGAGTTATGTTGTTATGTCAACTCTAATGTTGAATGTATTTTTATTTTTTCGTGATGGTTTTGTAACTCGTAAATTTGTAGTGTGGAAGAGAATATCATTTTAATCGAGGTCGCAAGCTTAATCCATTATTATTGTGCTCAAAGTCGTGAACTTGTAAATGTCTGTAGTTCTTATAATCTTTTATCATTTTGGAGTGCTTTGCTTTTTTCGGTTATCTCAATGTTATTAGTACGAGCTTGTTTTCTCTTCGCTGTGCAGGGTTTCAGTAATATGAATACCTGAAACATCTTAAACAGATTGTAGGAGAGGCATGTTTTGAAAATGCCAGTTGGACCTTTTTTCAACCCACTGTATGTCCACTGCTCTTGAAGATTCCCTTTCACCCTTTCTGTCCCAGGAAGAAGGATTATAAAATATTTGTGGCAAATAGGTCATGCACAGATTGTCGTACATTATACTGACTTCGTCTTCATAAATCTACACAGTTGTGTCATCTTCAATCAAATGTTCCTTAGCTGTAAGCTTAAACGATTAAAAGTCTGATTCAGATCACGTTAATTAAAAAACTGATATGTTACAAAACCTGTTAGTCCAGTGTTTCCCAGCCTTCTTTATGCCATGCCCCACCGTAGTCTTTTCAAAAGTCGTATGCCCCACCGGCCTCTTTTTTCATAAAACAGTAGGTAAATTTTAAGATGAGTAAATCGCTTATTGCGCTAAAACCACATTCCACTATTTGGTAACTAATTTCAAGATGCGCGGTGCCCCACCTGTGAGGCGTACGCCCCACGGTGGGAATCACTGTGTTAGTCAGTCTCGTTTAAAAGGAATTAAAAAAAACAGGTCACTGGTGGTTGTAGAAATTCTGGAATTGAGTCTCCAGTATCAAGCTTAATTCCGGAACTGAAACCCCTGTGATATTGCATGGCCTAGTGGCAAAGCCATGTGACCTCCCTGTGTTCCCATGAAGAACATCAAAAGGCAAAATACTAGTTATGGCTCAACCACTGTGTTTTATATAAATGGAAGTAAATGGTACTGTTTATAATCTGATATACCTACCTACTTGATTTAAATTTGTGAAAAGAAACCTAAGATTTTTTTCCCATTTTTTTCTTATTGTACCCACTATGCTCAAATAAAAAAATTGTTTTCCGCATACTGCCCTATCACAACACAAGCTTTACTAGATTACTATACAAAGATATATTTAGGTGTATTTTTACAAATTAAAATTTAATTAAATGTTTCAAATGTATCAGAAGTATATATCGGAATAGTGAAAAAAACATTGAATATAATGTGCACTTAAAATTTATTGAATAGTTTTTCCACTGTAGGTACACCAGAGTCCCACTAACCTGGCACTATTAAAAACCAGAGGTTGCCAGATTATTGGAACGTTCGGATTACTGAATTGTATGGGAAAATTCGAGGACAATAAAACATTACATTTGTATTACTAAGGAGATATGCATTTACATACTACTATTTCTGTATGACTATATTATAAAATATATTTAATTAAGGCTTGTTTTAAAAAGCGTGCATGAAGAGACGGAGGGAGCGGAGCTCCTATCTAGAGTGCCAGGTTAGTAGACTGCCAGATTAGCGAGACTCTATCATATTTATTTTGTAAACTTCCATAAATACTTTAATGGAATCCTTAATTTTAATCTTAGAATTACACACAAAAAATATAAATGTAATAGAATAGGTTTTCAATCTATATATTTTAATATGAAAAATGATATAAATGAAATATTATATGAAAATTGATTTATTACACACTACAAAATGGTACACACGGCACTGTGCGAAGCGCACAGGACATGGAGATGCAGCAAAGATATCCTCCATAGTATGTGTGAGGCACATCAGACACTCCAGATGCGTCCTCTAAAATGCCCCGTCGTTCCCTCTATTGTCGCGACAATTCCCAACGCCGCACCTCAGTCTTTATAGTAACCCATGCCCTGAAGCTTCCTGCAGGAAGATGTTCTTTGCCACGAAGGGTTCGCATATATTTGCGGATCCACTGGCATAGGTGTTTGACGGAGCAGGGTACTGAGGATTTATTTATATTGTTATCTTACTTATAAGGTGCCTATGCCCTGTACAGGCGGCGCACTTGTTGAAGTTTGTACTGCCTGTGGTGTATGTGATACGGGCAGTACACTGAATGTGATAATCACAACAATACATACACAGGAAGACATAGTTTACAAGTTTTGCAAAATGAATTTAATTTTGCCATTTTCGCAACAAATAAATTCATAAAAAACAATCATTACCTACATTTTTTTGGGACATATAACATAATTCTATAGAATCGAAGTTCTACTCATGTATCACTTTCACCTAGTTTACATCATTGGCGAAAATTTCAGAGCAAAAAGTAACCTGAAAACGAACTATAATTTGATAAGATTTGGAGAGGACAACAAACGTCAAAGTCAAACAGCGTCGTCAACCATAGATTTATTTAGAGACAGAAAGATTAATGTCCTAATAATCTCACTTTATCTGTGGTGGGAAATGACAGGTGGGCTGCACCGAGCCGGGACGCCTTACATACACTCGTTTATTTCACCGGAGGATGGCGCCATTTTCAAATATGATATTGATAGTATTTTCGAGGTGCATTTTTATTTCTTACAGCATTAGGAACACACTTAAATGTTATGTTACAGTGTCTCCCGCATTATTTTTTTTACGAATCTCGAAATAAATCTAAATACATGTTTGTACACTTCGTAATAAATACGCTTGAAAAGCTTTTGTTGTGGAGTAAGTCGCCATCGGGAATTGAACCTGCGCCTACTGGATCGAGTCGAGCGCTTTACCAACCTGGCTTCCGACCACCTCATTTGTACAGGTAACTTGAATAGTGCAAAGTAAAATATGTATTTATTTTTTTTAATGTTACTACCTATAATTTAAATTTCTTTTTACAATCGAAACAGTGCTATGTTTACGATCGAAGTGAAATTAATGATAAAAACTATAAATGAAGTTCGTAAACAATTGTTTTATGTATTTAGAGAGATAAGCGGCGTTATTTTGTTTTTACATTGCAATAATAATGTGTTCATTATTGCAATGTAAAAACAAAACAACGCAAATGAGGTGGTTGGAAGCCAGGTTGGTAAAGCGCTCGACTCGATCCAGTAGGCGCGGGTTCAATCCCCGATGGCGACTTACTCCACAACAAAAGCTTTTCAAGCTTATTTATTACGAAGTGTACAAATATGTGCCTTTTTAAGTTTATTTCGAGATTCGTAAAAAAAATAATGCGGGAGACACTGTAACATAACATTTAAGTGTGTTCCTAATGCTCGAAGAAATAAAAATGTACCTCGAAAATACTATCAATATCATATTTGAAAATGGCGCCATCCTCCGGTGAAATAAACGAGTGTATGTAAGGTGTCCCCACCGAGCCACTCGTATAATTTACCCATTGCATTGTGTATTCTATAGCGTAATTGTCGTAAATTTTAATACCATCACCGGGGGTTATTTCGCCTAAATTTTCTTAAAAATAAAGTTTAAATTTGATTTGCCATTAATATTTCTATGAAAAGATATGAAAAATATGATTTTAATCGATGAGCTAGTGCAATAGTTAGATACTTTGAAGTATATTTTTTAAGAAATATGTATATTATATACCTTTTTCATGAAACAAAGTAGTTAGGCAAAATAACCCCGTGTTTGGGGTTATTCTGCCTACGCGTATAAAACCACTAAAAGTTTATTTAAAATGAAAAGTCAAAAAGGGAAAAATATGGAAAAACATCGATCCAATTTGAATCCAAAATAAAATTTCAGAAAAAGATAATCTAAAATTAGTTATTGACGATTAGGCCAATTTACCCCTGGGTTCGCGGTCATTTCCATACAAATTTACTTTTATATTTAGGGTTGAACAAGACTACTAAAATGAAAATATTAATTTTATTAAAAAATTGTTTTTATTGTATAACGTTGTGAAAAACGAGTTAAACAAAAGTTGTGAAAAACGAGTTAAACAAAAAAAAAGAGTTAAATAACAAAACCTAATGTCGCCGCCACACGCTTGCGAGCGTCCACAAGTTTTTTGTGTCTACGAGTAAAAATACGTCAACGGTGGGTTACGTACACGAACCAAGACAAACGTTCCATCCACACGCCTTTTTACTTATATACCTACACAAAAAAGCCGGGGACGCTCGCAAGCGTGTGGTGGCGACAAAAGACTAAATTATACCGTAAAATAAAAAGTACATAAGAACCGAAATGGTTTAGACTAAAAAAAACGTAGAAGAATTACGTACAATTCCTGTATGCTTATTGCGCCTATTAAAAACACAAACTTTTGACAAGAATAACAGTTTCAAGACTAAAACATCTTTGTTATTTAAAAAAAAATCATTAACTGAAATCTTTTTAAGAAACACATTCTGACGTATTGTGCGCGCGTTCGGTCTATCCGCAGCCGAGCCGAGTGAAAATATACCCTTTTTGGTACTTTGAAAAAAAAAGTTCTGACAAAATGTGTAATATGTACCTATGTGCGGATACCTAAGTGGCTAAAAATATTAAATAATATTAAATATCACCGAAGTAGGCAACCCTATTGTAGGCAAAATAACCCCGAGATTCTAATAATGTTGGGGGTGCCTACTTATTAGTGGTATATATACTAGTAAAATTAAGCAAAATACATTTTTTTTTTCGCTAATATTGTTCTCAAAACATCAAAGTATAATATAGGAGAGTATTAGAGAACATGTTCCAAGTATTTTCGGATATATATCAAAAGTTTTCAGCACTTAGTTTTCTAGACGTTTTGACAGCTTCCTGGAAAAATGCTTCTATTGAAAGGTTTGTGAAGTTACCAACAAATCATCATGCTTAGTGCACCCAGAAAAGATGTGTTTACATTACCAGAAACAAAAAAATAACAAATTAATTACCTATGTCTTCTGGTAAGCGGTTAAACAAAAAAAAAGCGTTAGGCCAAAGATACCCATGGATAGGCGAAATAACCCCAAACGACGGTACAAATGGATGGTTATTGCCTATCACAAAAAGAAAAAAAGGTTTTTAATTGAATTTGATGATCATAAAGATGTTATCATCAGCTATTGATAACAAAATACTAAAATAATTTCATTTGTACTACGAATAGTCCTATAATTTGCCGACCTATGACCTATTTATCTTGGTACCTATAAAAAATAACATCAATGGTAAAGTTCCAAAACCTCCTAACTCACATTAGCCAATTATTTTTAAAGAAAAAACTGAACAAATCTAATAAGTACCTAAACGCTCATCATCAAGGAATCTTTAACTGGTACTGAATCTTATTTATAGGTTTTTCACTCTGACCAATTTGTATGGAAAAGAATAAACGGGAAGGAAAAAAAATAAGCAATATTTTCCAAGTTCTTGTTTTATTGAGTTCGGTTTGCATTGCCAAAAGAAATAAATAGAATTTTATAGTTTTTTTCCAAAGGTTTTGATTTTTTTTACAATTTGACGTGTTCTTACGATATATATTTAAATATGTACATTTATATAAAAATCATAATTATATAAACTTATAGCTATAAATATTTAATAATATAAAATAATATTTACAAAGGTTTTAATGTTTTTTGTATATTATTTATAAATAAAGAAGTAAGAAATAGAAGTAGGTAAGTACTTATATATAAAAAATATAGGTTATTTACATAAAAAATATATAAATGTATAAGTATAATGTATATCTAATACAATAAAATACATATTGTAAGTATATAATTATGATGAAAAAGTGTCGAGTATATTATATAATGTATATTATGTATAATAGATACATATATGTCTGGCGCTGTCTGGCGCTCTGTCCTCTCTGCCTACCCTGCAAGGGATGTGGCGTGAGGAGATAGATAGATAGATATATTTAAAAAAATAAAATCAAAGATATTTTATATAGATACCTACATAAAAAACCAAAAATTATATACCTAAGTAATTTGTTGAAATATATACGTACATAATATAGGTAAATAAAATACTTACATAATATAGGTAAATAATATAAGTACATATATCTAGGTAATAAATAAAGTATATAAATTAAGATAGACAATCTTGCATATATTAATTTGTTAAACTATACTGTCCACTTGCAAATATAAATTTAAAAATATATAGAAACAAAAAGTAGGTAATATTTTTACTCCAATAAAATAAAATAAATAATGCTATAATTTTTATGGCCATTAGGCACATAGATATAATGATTAGGCCTATTAGGCCCATCGTGAATAGGAGATTTATTTTGATTTCCTTTTCATCCATAGACTTTATATTATAAAAGTCTATGGTTTCATCAAACGCATCTTCGAAAATTTCGTATTTATTCATCAATTAATAAGCCGTTACAAAAAAAGTTTATTAAAGGGGGGAGGAAGAAAACGAATCTGGTAATCTTATTTTGACAAAGAAAAAACGCATATTTTTCACCACAAGGGAGGGGGTGTTGATAAATTTGCTGTACTCTTTTCTGGGCCTGGCTCAGATTCATGCTGGCGCTGTGTGTATCAATTCGTTGTTGTTAGTATATTTTTTGCTTGCTAATATATTTTTATGGGAAAACAAAGTTCTTCGGATTGGAATTGTACATGCACTGAGCCGCAGCGAAGGCCGCTTCACACATGTCTTTGATTTTGGTTGCTGAAATAAAAAAGTAAAAATATTTCAGGTAGGTATTTATTGAGCATAAATATCTATTACCATGGGCGTCGCCAAGGGGGCAGCTGCCTAATGCCTATTATCAATCAGGTTATGAATGGTTCTATTAGTTCTTACCGACATCCTTGCATTCTTCCAGTGAAGCTTTAGCTGGGGCCTTCATATCGTCAGGGAACATCATATCAATCTGTTTCTTTGCGGCTTCATAATTCAATTTACCATTCTTGAACTGTAAATGGAACAGTAATAAATTATTAACACTTACATTGTGGATATTAAAAATGGTTGTATTTCCTCCGACATTTCATCAAGCAATTTAATATTTATACATCGCTTGAACTTACGATTTGGGCCATCTGATAAATGCAAGCGATGTAGCACTTGACATTCTTGTCGTCAGGGAAATCTCCGTTCTTTATGTTGGCCACTTGATCTGAAGGAAGAGAACAAAGTGTTTGTTTTAATGGATTAAAAATCGCGTAGATACGTATATTAATGGAGAATGGACCTAAGAATACGATTCGATTCCCATCGAGTTACCTTTTTCATTTAGAATAATAAAATAGTAGGTACGTCTAAAATGTTAGTCCCGGCTTCCCTTCTACTATCGGGGGACGAACTGTCACCGAACCACCTAGTGATAACGGGGAGCAGCTCTAAGCGTGTTAAACTCCAATCTGGTAACGTCACCTATTTGGCACACTGGTTACACCATGGGGCAGAAGAAATTTGAACGACAAAGCCGAAAAATGTTCACACGTAATGGCTGTTTGCTCGAAAACCGTCAATGCTAGTCGCTAGCTAGAGCCACATCCCAAAAATGGAATCTTCGACACCATTATATCTTTATGAGTAAAAACGCAATGTAAAGACAATATAATGTTAGCCAAGGTTTTTTGCTTACCATTTGTGACTGAGTTTTTAGGCATACAAGCATTTTTCATCATTTTCCCTGCGCCATCCAACTGCTTTCTTGTCATCTGCAAATTATTGTCTTACTTTAGTATTCTCATCCAATCATCCTTACCATCACGACATTTTCCACAGACAGGAGTGGTGTGCAGATGTGTGGACTCACCCAACTGCCTCGTTACTCCCTAAATTGATACATTCAGAATATGTGATTCGATGAGGGAGGCCAGACTGGGGAAGAAATTTTGGCCTTTAAAGGATAATTGTAAGTCGGGAATTTTCTCCAATTCCCGTATGACTAGCCTAAAAGAAATCTTCTATATCTATAAAAAAAGGTGCCTGATTGGCCTACTCACTCATCAGCACACAGCCCAAACGGCTAATCATAGAGTAAGTGAAATTTGGAAGACAACTAAGTTTTAACAGAAGACTTTCCATTAAGAAAAGGTTTTTGGAAATTCCGCCCCTAAATGGGTGAAAAATACGGTTGAAAGCTTTTAAGAGAATACGAATATCTCGGTAACCAGACATGGTATGAGCAAGAGATTTGGCATTAAGATTCTCCTACGAAACTAGTAATAGGATGTTTGCTAATTTTTCCCAAATTTTCTTTAAGGGGTTGAAAATAGACTTAAAAAAAGGGGTGATTTTTAAGTGTTTAAAAAATTATCAAGCTCTATCGTATTAAATAACTAATTAATAAAGAAATATCTATAAAAAATACTTACAGCATCACAGGATTGAAAAAGTGCAACATAAATAAAAACAAACACAGAAAATTTAGTGAGGGAAATTAAGAAATTAGACATAATTGAAATTTTGAATTTTGAAAAAAAAAGTAAGCAATTAACAACTGTTTTCAGAAAACAAAAAACACTTTGTTAAATTTCTTATTTTTTTTTGCTCGCCACTGAAACAGTTTTCTATGAAACTGCTTAGCTGGCAAAGCGACGGTGTCTTACGAAATACTTTAAAAAATACATTTTTTCTCCTATTTATAGTTTTTCTGCTGAGACAAATGATGGAATAATTATCAACTATTTTTCAATCCATCTTTCAGTATTGAAAATCTGTAATTAATTGTGAAACTGTAATAAAGAGTGGAGGAAAAACTGGCTAAGTGACAATTATTCATAAATTTTATTTTTTCAACTGATGCCCCGAAGAAGCAATTTAGCGAGGATGGACGATGTCTCTGAGCGACAGGCGAACTTTAAGATTTGAAGAACTATTTTGTTCAGAGGCTAAACTCTGATTGATTTTTATGGCCAGAATTAAGTAATTTGCAGGAATTTGAAGTACCTATTTAAATTATCATCCATTTACGAGACAAGATGGAGGCCTAGTCGTGGAAGAAGTAAAAGTATTTTACAACTTTTTAGTGTTTCAAAAAGCTCAAGTAAAGAAATTTGTGGACATAATCTTATATTCGGCTCTGGTCCCTCCACTACTGAATATAGGCCTCTTCTCGCCACTCGCTTTTTTTACTCACTGTCTACTCCACCATCGAGGTTACATCGTCTACCTCTTCTGTGGCCTTCCGACGCTTTCTTTGTTTTCCCATTATCTCCATGCTTAAAAAAATGGGTGTCCACTTACTATCATTTTGTCTTATTAAGTGCTCTGCACATTGCCATCGACGTACATAATATACCTAACATATAACTTAGAAAATGTCGTACACATCCTTTTTCCTACAAAAAAATATATTGTTACGTGTGTAGAAAATTTGGTCATGTGTTGAAAGAATATTCTCTTCTGTTTACATAAGGCAACACTGATGTTTTAATTACCCACCATCTGGACAGAATTAATTCATGAATCTTTATTATAGATGTTGTGGAGATTTGATTGACAATTCAACTGGATACGTGCATTTAAAGTCACTAAAACATAAATAACACCCACCATAGGAAAATAATATCGTATCTTTGTCAAGAAATTAATTGACAGGAACTGGTTGCTGTGCTGGTGTTTTGAATCGAGTATATAGGGGAATCGAGTATATAGGGAGTATAGATTGGTCAAAGTGATGTTTTATCGTGATATCGAATTACCTACCTGGGATATGGTCGACCTAACAGGATTCGAACTGGCCACGGTAGATGCGGATACTTGCTCCATAAATGGGGCAAGAGAGTTTAGAGAGACCATCTCCTTTGTGAATGTGGCCAGATCGAGACTGTTGACCATATAGTAGAGAGGTGTCCTGACAAGAAGTTTGCAGGGGTTCTTGAGGATATCCATAAGGTGACGCCAAGGGCAAATAGATTACTTGCAGAATATTGACGCGGAGCTATGACTCCAACGTAACTTGTACAATGGTCGTGTGCATACGAAAGCAGAAGAATTACCTACATCATTTCTAACTATAATCTTTTGACGTAATATCGATAAATAAACGATTTTGTTAAATTTATTATAATTTTTAAGCAGGTAAGGCAGCTACTGCTGATAGACCTATACCGCGTGATTCTCAGTGCAATGTTCGTCCAAGGAGGTCTCGCCTCGAATTGGTTGAGTGTACAAGCAGCTACAACTTCTTCTGGCAAACTGTTCCACTCATCTACCATCCCATTTACTTATTACTTTTTATGTCCGGTCTAAAGTCTACCACTCCAATAAGCCCGGACCTTCATCGCCTTGTCATTGGCCACAATCATCAGGTCCCCAGGTGTACAGCCCTCCTCCATCAGTGGACACATCAATAGGTGACTGTCATTCTGGGTTTCGCCACAATCGCAAGTGATGTCTTCATCTGCGGAGAGGTACCCCCACTACTTGAGGTTCTTTTTACATCGTGTGACACCAATAACTATTGGTCAGGAAGCTCGATCTCTTTGGGATTGGACGAAAATGATGTCTTATCCGAAACTCCACGACATTAAAATGTGGGACCCTTATGTCATTAGATCAGAACTAAATAAGTAGATACCTACCTAGTTGTTTCCTCTTCCTCATATAGATAATAATACCTACTCATTTGTAACTAATGATAACGTACTCGTACGTAGGTAGGTAATAATTATACAGTATCATCAGTAATAATTAAGTGTAGATATGTGATGCATGTGTAGACGTATAATTAACATGTAGGAGGTGTGGAGCTTGATTATTTCTTAAGAAACGACACACAGAGTTGACTAGAAGTCCTAGAAGATATTGTTTTTGCAATTGGAGTAGCGAGTACTCGGTTTGTGAGGTATAGCTCTGGAGTCCCACAGGGTTCTGAATTGGGGCCGCTATTATTTGTCCTATACAATAAATGATATTGGATCCTGTTTTTGGAATTCGCAGTTCTAGTTGTTTTACTGACGATACAAAGAGTGCAGGATTGTCTTTAGTTCCAGCAAAGTCTGGTCCGCCTATTAGAGCACTGCAGGAGAAACCAACTGTTTATGGATGCTTCAAAGTGCTGTTCAATCACGTTCTCTATAAAGTTGATTATGTATAGTATTGATGGACAGGTTTTGAGTGAACGCGATAGTATAGGGACTTGGGAGTGATAATTGACAGGAAGCTTCTTATTCTTACAGACCATATCCTGATAAAGAAGGCTTATAAGATGATGGGATTTATCTTGAGAGTTGATAAGCCATTAAAACCACCTTCGACTTACAAACTTACAAGATACTTTGTTACACCTTTGTGACAAACACTTTTTGCTTCTATCATATTGATGCAATTTGTCATACATGCTCTCCGATTTCTTTTGCTCAAAACTCATCCATCCTCAGGATAAATAATATGATAAAGCCGACTACTTTGTTGAATTGCCAATGCGTTCTCATATTAGGTATTTATCATTCTTTGTATTACAATTTTACAATGCAATAATCATAGTTACATATGACTATGTATCACCATTTCTTGTTTTCTAGATTACATTACAATGATTTACCGGTTACATCTCATTGTAATTGTAAAATTGCGCAGTTATTTTGTAATCTACATTATTGCATTCTGCATTATTCATAATCTAACCAACAAATAATAAAATTATAACAAGAAACAGCGCAATAATTTATCTGAACGAAAATGCATTCGACAATCGGTATTATCCAAGCATTATCCAAGTTATCCATGCGTTCACATAACAAAACAACAAATGCCTTATAAAATTTAGACACTTTGTAATAAAATATCAACAAAACATATCAAAACTTTTCGTATTCTATATAAAATAGTTTTATCCTATTTGTGTCGTGCCACATAGCATATAATGTTTTTTTAACAATAAAGTCTCAAGTGCACTCTTGTAAAATGGTTCAAATGCATCTAACTTCATTACGTATAAGGGCGAGATTCATTCGTGCGATCGATTTATTAGAATTGTAGGCACTTCATCAAAATGTTCAATCATTTTCACGCTACTGATTTAAAAGTTTGAATCTTTTTGATGAAAGGTAAACAATTGCTTGATGTTTTTATCTATTTTTCTATTATTGCAGTTGTGGTTAAAAGTTTAGTTTTGTACTTACAGCTGTTTGGAAGTTTTGACAGCCGGGTTAGGCGAACGCCTTCGCGTTGTTTCGCAAAATAAATAGAAATGTTTTAAAAACTACATGTTTTTAGTGTTTTGTGAATTAAAAAGTGTTAAATATTTGTTTATTTATCATTTTGTTTACTTGTTTTATTAATTACACCGTTTTATGTCAAGTTTTTTCTTTGTTCTGTGAATCGTGATTCGTGATCTAGTCTATTGTATCCAATAATTGCCTATTATAGATCAATTATATACTTTATAGTTTCTGTCGATCCATAAAATAAATCATTATTTTGTTACTATTGTTTATGTGTTTATAATTCTGTGTTTAATTTGTGTGTTTTTTATTTTCTAATTAGATTCTCAATGGTGGTTTGTTTATTTATTTATTATTTATTGTGAAATATGTGATGTAATCCAGAATTGAAAGAAATTTTGAAAGGTTTGTATCGTTGTTTTTTTAAATAATTTTGAGAACATTTTATTTATATATTTATTTGAATATGAAAAAAATAGATTAGGTACATCGTTGGAGTACTTGTTTTGAGCCTGTATTTGTAATCTGGAGGTACCGGGTTCGAATCTAGGCTCTGACGACAGCTTTTTATATGCATTTTTTTGTAAATAAAAAAAGGATCTGAGTTTGTATGTAAACCCAAATAATTTCCTGCACACTTCACAGTAAGCTCTAAAAGCTTATGTCGCGAAGTGCAGAATAGACGTCGACACTGAGATTCGAACCTGACAACTTCAGATTGTAAGTCCGTGCTCCAACCAACTGGGCCAATCGTAGGTATTTAGTAAATACTTATGGTAGGTACACTACAAAAAATACAATACACAATTATCACGATAATGAACATATTATTTAACTTAACTTTTATTATCTCCCAGCTAACCAGCTGTGTTTAATAATATAATGGATGACAAATTAAAATAAGGGAACTTAATTAATTAATTGGTCGAACGAAATGTCTATAAGCCAGGTGTAAGAAATCTTTTGACACGAACACGACCTTAAACTTGACTCGAAATTCGACACTCGTCAACACCTCAATTAACAAGGCAGCTGTCATATGGGCACGTGCGTGTGTTATATATTTTTTGAAATGGTACCTAATGTACACACGCACACCTGTCACTGTTTTTAGTGGTTATCAAGTTATCACACATCGTGGAGAATGGAGAAAATAGACAGGCGGACAAAATCATTTTCGAGTTATAATACTCGTACTTAATTCAATATGCATTGAGGTTCGGTATACCCATTCTGAATGAAAAAACACTACACATATCTCTAATCTACTCGTACTTACCTTAGTTGATTTGTGTCCTGCATTATATTTATTTTTGAAGAAAGTTGGGTAGTTGCCTAAACCATCAAATTGTGCAAAAATAATGTGTCGTGTTTTTGTACACATACCTATATAGAGCATTCACTGGTTACCCCATTATTGGGATATGCCGTGCGTGACGGCATAATGTTAACTAAAAAAACATCCAATGAGATGCATAAAATTTATCATACAATTTTGTAATCAAAAGATACTCGTATGATTTTTTTCGAATTGTTTGTTGAGCAGATTTTTTATAGTTCACAAAAAAATAATATTGTTTATCTATCCATTACCAGTCGTCGAATTCCTTCCAGTTAATCCCAATTTATAGCTTTGAAGTCAGCATAAATTTATAATCATCATACTCACCTCTTGGCCCACTTCTGAGCGTCAACCCCTATGACTTTCACACACCCAAATTCTAACCCTTCTTGGTCCACTGTACATCAGCTAGCTCCCAGATTCTTCCAGTTTTCACCTCAAGTTTTTGATGATATATTTGACAGGCATTAGTGCCCACTGCATTCAAGTTACAAACGTCAATGGTTGACAACATCCGTATTCTTTAAACAATAGATTTTAAAGTATAGGTAGGTTGGTAGAATAGTATTTTTTTAATTGAAGGTTTTTGTGTTTGTAAAGTTCCCACGATACAAACGCAAACCGGAAAATGTCTCGTGGAGTGATCACTGATCACCACTCGCGATGGCGGCTATATTACCATGAAGATTTAAGATACCTACACTACATGTTACACGAAAATAAAGAATTAACATAATCTCTGCCATAGTTTCTGCTCCATGGATGGAATTTGCCGGGGGGCTCCCTTAAGGCTAACCCTGGGCCCATCTCTTAATAAGATTTATTTAGAAGTGCGGGTAAAAAGGTCGCTATTAATGCGCCTGAGCTACCCGGGGATGTGGAGGGCCTTAAGCCCGCGGGATTTTCCTTCAATGCTCCAACAATACAATCCAAACTATCACGACTTTTCTCACATAGAAGAATAACAGGTAACCAGTGACAGTTGTGCGAATGTGTACCTCGCATTACTTTTCTAAAGAATTTACGAGTTAGGGTGGCCTCACACATCCATAATTTCCACAACCTGAATTTGATTGTTTGTAAAAAAGTTCGACTGAAATCACGTAAATAAAGTATGCCAAGGTCGCATTGTTACCCTGATTATGAATTCAGAGAGAGATTTTGGTCGAACTTTTTACGAACATTCAACTTCAGATTATTAATTTCCATATGTGTGAGTCCACCCTTATATGCTTAATGTTTGCCAACATATGGTTGCCTCGTTATTCGTTAAATAGATACATTCAGAATGGGATATTTGTGAGATGATGTTATTTTGCCCCTTGAATTTTCGATTTCCCTATTTTTACGGGACATTAAAAAACAACACATTGACATCAAATACCACTAGCGGATCCAGGGGGGGGCTAGGGGGCTGAAGCCCCCCTCCCAAAACCATGAGTGACAGTACTTTATATACAACAAATCTAGGGGTTTCAGCCCCTTAGCCCCCCCCCCCAAAACGTTGAGTGACAGTACTTTATGGTATACTCTAGTATTTTTGACCTAAATGTAGTATATTTTGACCAAATTTTAGTACTTTTTGGCACGTATCAATCACTTTCGAACACGCTACCAAAATTTGTGCAGAAATTATCAATTCACCCCCCCCCCCCCCCCGCTCGACAAATTTTTAGTCGTCAAGGTCAACGGCAACACTAATTCAGTCCCCCCCCCCCAAATTAAATCCTGGATCCGCCACTGTCAAATACTTAATACATGTTGGAGCGTGGATCTTTCGAATTGGTCAAATTCAAATCGGGTCTGTTTATGTATTTCGCACTACCGATTTAAATCGTTGCCGGCTCAGAGAATGTTAACATTATAATGATGACTGTACCTAATTATAAAACACTGTAATACATAATTAGGTACATTTTGCATTTAATATTTGGATTTCATACAGCTTAATTTGCAATTCTTTTAGCTACTTACTTATTGTAGGTAATTATCATGTTTAGTGCAACAGAGCTGAACCTCCAACTTGGAGTTATCATAGCGTATGGAGAGTGGATGTAATAATTGGATTTGAAAACTCTTTATGTTATAATAGTAGATTTCTTTGAAAGTCAGATGGCTAAGCCTGTTGAAAATATGTATAATCTTACAAACATATGTACAATATTTCAAATAATGATAAATAAATAAATATTTATTGAAAAACATGTCTAATGACTGGCTTATTGACGTAGGAAATGTCCGCCAAAGTGCCAACGAACCTAAATATTTATGTAGGTAATTTATTTTTGTTGAATCACTACCCCCTATTGTAAATCGTCTAGACACACTACTTTTAAAGTTTTACTATAAATCTCTTGTGTTGTTTCGAAAACAAGGTTGAAATATTATACTAAACTAGACACTAGACAGAACGATGTAGAGTGAAAGAAGGCTTTATACAGCAAATTTCACCTATGTTTTTTCATTAGGGAAAAAATGACTCACAAGAAGTTACAGAAAAAATGTTTTATTTGGTAAAAATTACATACAATTTAGAGACATTCTGACATTTTACATTCTTCTTTTTAATTCCCTCCGCATAAAAACAATAATTTTACAAAGTGTCAACAAATCTGACTTGTAATAATTTTACAAAGTGTCAACAAATCTGACTTGTTCATGCTTAACATCATCATAATCATTATTTGCATTATCATTCACATTACTACTGGCAACATTAACACCTGCAAATTTGTCTTTTAACTTCCCGGCGCGTATATCGATTCCTGGTAATGACGAATCAAAATGATTATTTTCTATCGGGTCAGCATTCCTAGTATCGCCACTTCTTTTATATCTGTTTTTATTTGCAACATTATCTTTATCATTAGCGATAACCTTTGCAAAACCTTCAACTTTGCGATCTCCATTATTTGTATCACGTTTGGATCTGTACCTTTCAAATTGACTCCCATCTTTAGCATTTTCTGCTTCTGCGTGCTCTATTTTGGCATTTTTAATTAAATCCACAATACTTAATCCTTTATACTCCAAATCGTGCAGTCCTTTTAATTTTGCATCTAAATTTCCTTCCCCATCTTCATTCATTGATCTTCTTCGTCTTTTTCCTCCATAAGCTCCTGAAATAACTCCAAGTTGAAGAAGAATTGGATTGGTGACCAAAGCAGCTGCAGCTCCTAGTAATGCTACTCCTGCCAGTGGTATCAGTATGCCTTTCAGAGCAATGAACTGGAATTAAGAAAGACCTATTTTTAATAACATTCTATTATGCAGTTTTCCATTTGTTTTTGAGAGACCAGTGCAGAATGCCATTCTGGTGAAAGTGAGGCATGGATGTGGTTAAAATAGGGCGCAAGTGGAATAAATGCGGTGTAGATGAATGAGGTCATTGAGAAGAATGTGTGGAAAAACGCCGAGAGATGAGTGGATGTAAGACGAGTAAAACTGGGATGAAACTGAACAAGTTCAGATGGTTTGGGCATGGTGAGACAATGTCCGAGGATAGAATGACAAAGAAAGTATATAAGTCTGTAAGAGGGGGTGTGAGGAAACGTGGGTGTCCAAAAGTCAACTGGAATGAACATACTGAATAGATACTCAAGGACGGACGCGTTGAGTGGGAGAAACCCATAACGTGGATGACGAACATGATGAAAGTTAGAGAAAATGTAAGGATAGAAGTGTGAAGCGTTCTGTCTTCTCTGCCTACCCCGCAAGATACACAGCGTAATGGGATGCATAGATAGATAGACGGAAATACAATCTTGCAGCGAATTGAATTGTTCACAGTTCGATGTACATTTAGTCTAATTTTAAATGCATTAGTCCAAATCTGTAACTATGTAATTTCCTTAGAGCGTGTTCCCTGTTCCTGACTCTATTTATAGCTCTTTCTGTACAAAATCAACAAGTCCCTTTTACAATTTACATGCCGTGTCTATTTTGGTACTAAACTAGTCAATAAAGTGCTACATTTAATGTACTAAACGCATAGATTCGAAGGGGAAAAGATGTGAAATTTGTTTTTATAGCAAACAATGGTTGTCTGTTGTTAAAATTTTATGGACAGAAGTGAATAAGAAAGTAGTGACTGTTTATTCTAGAAAATAATCAAGCGGCTAGTAATAAAATGGACATTATGTACCTACAGCAAACAAGGTTTCTTTTGAACACACGTTAGCTGTAAAATAACTATAAAATTAGTCGATGTCTTGGAATGAAATGTTATTTTAAAATGCGTGCTACTATTGCAACAATATTGGTCATTATATTTATTTGGTGTGCCTCAAGGCGTGGTTCTATGCCCCGCATATACTTCATAGAAAGTTAGAATTAACGTGCAAATTTGAGACCATTTAGGGTCGTGGATCTGGTTAACCATTTAGATAATGGTTTTTCAAGTGGAATGTCCCGTTCAGAATCTCAGTATTGACGTTATATTCTGCACTTTATGACTACGAGCTGAATTTTCTAGGAAGTGTGGAGAATTTCATATCAAAAATAGTGCAAGAAGTGATTCTAAGGTGATTTTTTTCTTACGTGTGGATCCGGTCGAAATTGTGGCACTCCAAATCCTGGATATTCTTCTTTATGATCCTTGAATCCATGATATTCTTCTTTATGATCCTTAAATCCATGATCAGAATATGGATAACCCCCTCTATCTCCTGAAAAACCCGATGGCTGAGGTGGTCCGTAGTGAGAGGTTTGGTCGAAGTCCTGATATCCATAACCTGAAAAAAAAGTTTTTTCGTGAATAAAGTAGGTAATTAAATGAAACTGCACAGGTTTCAAAGTGCTGAAGAGTATTACAGTAGTGGTAATTACAATAACCTCAGAAATTTTGGATATTTGTACAGTGTGTCAAGAAAGATATTGTTTTTAATGAGAGCACATTTTGGCAACCGTAGTGGCAACTGGCAACACTTGTAGAACTTCAATAGAAATGTCATTGTTGCCAGCAAACAAAATTGTAGTTCTCAATTAATCCGAGACCATCTCTTTTCTGACCACTTCCTGACAGCTTCTAATGATTTAAGCTCGGCACTTAATTAGAAATTAGCGATTAATAAAGAATAGTTGCAGGAGTATAACTTCTATGTCTTTCTAGAAGAGTCAAGATTTTAGACGACCCAAGATTTTCCAAATGGGTACATCCTTCAATAGTCTCCTAAATACTATTGCCCTTCAATAAAATGCTCTCCGATTTTTTAATGCCTCTGTGTGAAGGATATTTGAAAACGTAAATAAGAAAATAGATCCAGGATGTGACTGTCGTGTATACATAGTATATTGGAAGAGTCTTATTACCCACTGTTATTTGGATTTAGTCATACCTTGATAAGCCTGTTCTTCAGGGGCATATAATCCATATTCCTTTTCTCTGTCTTCATATCCTGATCCAGCTGGTGTGTTGTCTTTGACCTGAAATGTAGAATTTTTAATTTACTAGGGTAGGCATATAGACATTTAAACCGGAGACCCTCGATGTCGACAACCTTACTAAATATGCTTTGGAAAAAATAGGGTAGATACATTAAACCTTTATCTAGTAAATAACCATAAAAGATTTTTTTATCTTGTATCGATTTCTCAAAAAAATGGAAAACACCTTTCATCTTTTTCCCGAAAGATGGAAACTTTTTTCCCGACAGACGCGGAGAAAAACTTTTTTTTGTATTATAATATGCATTAAAATCTAGTAAACGACCATAAAAGAGCAAAATTAACCCCAAAAAGTAAAAAAAACACTATTTTTAACATTTTTCATGCGATTTTGAACCTTAATGCCGCGAGAAATGACCGTGACGTCATAGTTGGGTCCGGGCTTTAAATAAATTTAAAAAAAGTAAACAATGTGGGGTAACCAAAGACAGGTGTGTAGATGTTTAGATTATTTATAAAAAAATACACCTGCAGTGTAATTAAATATAATTCTCAAACATTTAGGTTATTATGTAATTATTTCTAAGGCAGTGCTAAAATTATGCATTTTTTTTCGTGTCAATATCATGTCAATGTCCAGTGATTCTCAACATGCACAACTCAAGAATGTCAATGTCCAGTGGTTCTAAACTCATCTAACGTAGACAGAATTACGTCGAGATAATTATTGTTTTTATAGGTTTGTCTCGGCAACCTTGGAAAGGATCGTACTCACAAGGAAACTATGCAATAAAATACCTTATATGTTGCATTAAATAATGTTTTGTTCTAAATACCATGAGACCTCCTAAGAAATGTGAATCATAATGTACTAAGGTGCGCCATATTGGGTCCTATACTAGCTTATGTACCTGGCGTTGTCTGAACATTGATTTATTTATATTTATTTATGTACATTTAAATATTTACGTGGTTGTCGCAGTTGATAGGAGCGTGGACTTTCATTATGGAGGTGTCAGGTTCAAATATCAATACCGACGATTTAATGCCAACCTACTTCACTTCACGACACAAGCTTTTCAAACTTACTGTGAAGTGTACAAAAGTGTATTTGGGTTTATTTCAATACACCCAGATTCTTTATAAAAATATAGAATAAAACACAAGCTTTTAGCTAACTGTGAAGTTTGCAGGAAAGTATTTGGGGTTGCAAACGCCAAGACCAGAATGTCCAAATCCTTTTTTTTTTTAATAAAGAGCATTTCAAGTAATAGATACAAATACACCTTGTACACTTCACAGTAAGCTTGAATAGCTTGTGTCGTGAAGTGGATTAGGTCGGCATCGGGAATCGAACCCGCGCCCACTGGATTAACAGTCGATCGCGTTACCAACCAGGCTACCGACCACCTCAGATGTTTTGAAAGTACGTATCTGATTTTTATGTAGCCTAACTTAATTTCGATTTGGAATCTTACCTTTGTATTATAAATGGTGACTCTGTCCTTAATCCCTTTGTCCTTTTGCTGTACTTCTCCAAAGTTTGATGATGATGCCTTATTTGGGTAGAAAGGTTTCACCTTTTGGAATTCAAAAATTATTAAAATTTTACAATTATTAGCACTAATATAGGAAAAATAAAATCTCAATAATTAGGGTAACCAGAAAATATAAAAACGCTCTTAACATTATCTTTTAACGCAAACTTTTATAATAATGTATTCAGAATGGGTGCCGAACTCGTTGCTGAAAAAGATTTGAAATGTCTTATGGAAATTTGACGAAGCGTTTTCTATAACAGGACACTCGAAAAAATATTTAAAAAAAGAGAGTGCGAGACTCTTTTACAACCAGAGGATCCAAGGGATGATATTTATTTGTAAGTCAGGGTTGGCATCAGGTCCACATTTTACATTTTCTGTAAACCCAACCTAATTTGTATCATTGAACGATTCTTTTCAAACAAATTTCTGAAACAAGGACTGAAAATTCGATTTTCCATGATTTTTCGAATACCTGTGTAATTGAATAAATTTGGTAGAAAATTTATTTTGGATTTTATGTGTCCGTTTTCGAATAACAGATTTTTGTGGTGGGCTACACTTTTTTAAGATAAGGCAGATAGAGTTGAAGTCTTTTAGAACATATTTGATCTTAAAATGGAATGAAAAAAGCACAACTAGGAACTGAAATAAAAAGATAAAAACCTTTTCTAAGTACCTCATTTTTCTTATAAGTTCCAATTAACGTCCCGTCGACTCCTTCTCGCTTTGTTTTGCTTTCACTTTTATCCACAACTGTAATACAATTCACACGATACACAAAATTCAAAACACAGAACGCCACAAGGAACGCAAAACTTGTTCCGTTTTTGAAAATATTTGAACTCCTCCCGCCCGCCATCTTTTATTTCAAAGAGTTTTTAGTCTATGGTCAACGAACTGTCACATTTCCCGCGCTCGACTGTATGAATAGTGTATGAATGGTTACTTTTATAAACATTCGAATAATTTTTCACAATGGACATGTCGCTTATGTTTTGTATTTTTTGATTGTCTTAAAGATTATGTTATTTTTATTGTTAGTTATGATTGTGATAAGTATCCAAATACCTCGGTGTATGTAGGAGCTAGCGAATCTAATAGATAAACACTAATATGGCATCCATGTTGTACAGAGCTGTTCTGTTGAAAAAAAAATAGAAAAAAAGCTTTATTTCTTTAGAATCTATGAATTCTTAACATTATCTTCTACTTTTTGTCTTCGTGGCAGGTACTGCGACGTTGGCGATCACTATGGAGAAAGTATCCACATCTGCCGCATTTTGGAACAGATTATCAACGTTCCTAATACCAGTCCACTCACAAATAATTCGAAGTCTTTACATTATTCTATTTAAGGCCCTCCACTCGTTTGCGATTGATCTTATCGAAGTCTTTACATCTGACGACTTTATATTCCTCGGCGTTCCTCTATTTTGTCCCTTTTATGAAACAGTATTGTTTTTTTTTCGTTTTTTTAGGTCAGTACTAAATAATTAGTTGAGAGGAAGATAGTAAATTAACTTTAAAGAACAACCTAAATGAACTTAATATTATAGCGTAGTTTCAAGATTTCCAATTTTTTATTTAAGGAATTAAATCAAAAATTGGATTTAATCATAGTTTTAATGACATGTAAATCATAAAATTGTTTTTTAAAACACGATGCATGAAGTCGTTGGATTAAAACCCCACAGTTTTTGCACCTGTTGCTTAGCACTAACTAAAATAACCCTAACCCCAGCACTGTTTCTCGTCGTACATTGTGCAAGTACTGTAAAATTTTGTCGCAACACGAAAATTAGACATTTGGATGAAAAAAAAAACAAGTACTGTGTAGCTAAACACGTAACATTATTGTTGTCAATGTAGGTTATTGTTGCATTTGTATAATTTGACTGAAGATGCCAGGTGCATTGTGCAGTGTAGTGCGTGTTACACATTTCCGCTTTCTTTTAAAAATTACCTGCATTATCTAATTCATGAAATTATATAATAACTTCAGGTGAAACTCACATCCACGATTCATTCATTCATACCATCACGCTATCTCCAACAGTGTCGTTGGTTAAAGAGATTTTCTTAGGCAATAAACCCGCCTTACATCTTCTTATTATTTTTACTCAGCCTGTAGCAGTTCATTTCTGAACATAGGCCTCCTCCATCTTCTTCTGTGCAAAACGATTTTGGGCTATTTGCATCAATGCTGTTTCACAATAATATCATCCCTCCATGGGGTCTTTCTCGTTGAGGTTTTTCAACGCAGTCCTAGAACGCCAGCACAGGGGGCGTTTCGTCTGCATGCTTGAGAGGTATCTACATTCACACAATGCAGCATTACTTGAGACTGGTCGTCTAATCGGCTAATCAGCTAAATCCATAGTCGGCTCGTCACGTGAACTCTCTTGGGGAGGATGCAGGATGGGCGTTCCAGATAAAGGTAGTTGCTAAATGACATTTGACAGCAGGATGTGGTGGCATGGATAGCGGACATATATAGTGATCACATTAGTCAATACCGACCCGTAAGCTTCGGAACGCCCATCCTGCGTCCTGAAAAACTAATGACATTTTCTCCTGTCCTGATTTTGTTAACGAAATGTGTTTATTTTAGTTTACTCTTATGTAAGTAAGTACGTAATTCTTTAGTCTTATAAATGTGAGTAGGTATATCTTAGTTATTCTGGTTTATTTGCCTTTAGTTTTTATAAACATATTTTCAGGTAAAATAATATCTTTTACCTTTGCACGTAGGGTAGGGTAGATCCCATATTGAAAAAATAAATACCCGAAGTAAGGTTGTACTTTTCGGGAGTTTATGTATGTAATAGAATTTGATACTACACGAAAGATCTGAAAACAAACACTATTTTGAATAGAAATAGCATTTTTTTAAGGGCATGGCACCAGGAATGACGTCACAGTCTTTTCCCACGGCATTAAGGTTCAAAATTGCGTGACAATCGCATGATAAAATGGTAAAAATAGCGTTTTTTTCCATTTCTTGGGGTTAATTTTGCGTCTATCGAAAAACTTTTACGGTTATTCCCTAGATTTTAACGCATATTATCAGTACAAAAAAAATTTTTACTCCGCGACTTTCAGGAAACGAGTTTCCGTCTTTCGGAAAAAAGGTCAGAGGTATTTTTAAATTATTTTTTTGAGAAATCTATACAAGATAAAAAAAAACTTTTAGGGTTATTCCCTAGATAAAGGTTCAATGCATCTACCCTATTTTGTTCCAAAGCATATTTAGTAACGGTTGTCGAGATAGAAGGTCTCCCGTTTTTACAAATTTTTGAAATGTCGGTATGCACACTCTTAAGAATTATTTTTGAAGTCGATTTGTGACTCGATATCGAATTAACTTGAGTAAATCGCACTATATGTGAATATTACAGAAGATAATTAATGAAAACAATCCATTTATTTATTCACACTCTCATGAGTCGTCAGGGGGTGGGGGGATTGTAGGCATGAAAATTTTGCGTATTTCATATTTTATTACGCAAATAGTGCGAATTACGTGTTCTTTTAGATGAATACCGCAAATTTTACTATTTTTTTACGCGAAGATTGCATATTTTACTCGAATTTCGTCCATTGTTCATGTTCATATATTAAGAGTGTGCATACCGACATTTCAAAAAATTTTCAAAACGGGAGACCTTCTATCTCGACAACCGTTACTAAATATGCTTTGGAACAAAATAGGGTAGATGCATTGAACCTTTATCTAGGGAATAACCGTTATGGATTTTTTATATCTTGTATAGATTTCGCAAAAAAAATGTTTAAAAACACCTCTGACCTTTTCTCCGAAAGACGGAAACTCGTTTCCCGAAAGTAGCGGAGTAAATTTTTTTTCTTGTACTGATAATATGCATTAAAATCTAGGGAATAACCGTAAAAGTTTTTTGATAGTCGCAAAATTAACCCCGAAAAATGGAAAAAACGCTATTTTTATCATGCGATTGTCACGCGATTTTGAACCTTAATGCCGTGGGAAATGTCTGTGACGTCATTAGCGGTGCCAAGCCCTTAATACTTAATGCTTTTCGGTATTGACTGGTATGAAATATTGTTCACGCTTAGTTTTTTCATGTTCATGTGTTAAGGTGAAAACTATCTTTTTTTTTTAAGTATGACAAACCAATTTATAATTTGGAATGCCTTTGGCAATGTTTTACACGCATATTTTCCAGTCATCACCCAGAAATGTTTACCGTTTCTAGTCAAACAAATTATTCTGAATTTCCATACATGTACGAGTAAGAAGATAACTACATACTAACATGCTTAATATTTTTTGGGTTATTTCGGTGTAATTTATCCATTTTACGCACACGAGTAGTATGTTACCCTGTATATCTTTATATACAGCGTGTATCATGCTCGTAATATGGGGTAATGTATTGCCCCAACATGCAATATTTATACCGGAGTTTGAGAACTTCGCAACCGAAAGGGAAGAAAAAATTTATTGATATATATTTTTTACGTGTCTTTTGCGTGTTTCAGGGGTTTGGGTTGCCAGATCCAGATTCAGAATATTCTGGAAATTTACAGATCCGGTTTAGTAATATGCTCTACATTTTGGTCGAATGTTTAGTTGTTATTAATTTATTCTTTCAGTGAACAATTGTGTACAATAATTCAGTAAAATCACATGAAAAATCGTACGATAAAATGGTAAAAATAGGGTTTTTTCCATTTTTGGAGCTAATTTCGCTTCAATCAAAAAACTTTTACGGTTATTCCCTATATTTTAATGCATATTATTAATACAAAAAAAAATCCGCGGCTTTCGGGACAGAAGTTTCCGTTTTTTTAAATCTATAGGAAATATTTTTTTTACGGTTATTCCCTAGATAAATGTTCAATGCATCTACCCTATTTTTTCCAAAGCATATTTAGTAACGGTTGTCGAGATCTAAGGTCTCCCGTTTTTAGAATTTTTTGAAATGTCGGCATGCATACTCTTAATGCATTTTATTATTTTCTTTAGATGAAGACACACGTTTCGCGTATATGAAAATTATTGGCAATTTTGGGTAATTCAATGATTCTAACCTAAATAATAAAATTTAAGACCCTACTAATGATACCTTCTGATATTGAAAAGCATTACAAAACGGCGCTAAAAATTAAAGTAGGATGTCGTATTAGTTTAATATATAAAATTGCATCACATATTTCGTAAGACATGTCATTATATTATGTTTACCCAATATATTACGTTTGACATACATTAGGTACAGGTACTCAGTCAAAACAATGGTAAATTACATTAAGGTAATGACGAACACCTTGACGATTACACACGAGAGGTAGAAACCGGTCAATTATCTCATAATGATGAAGAAATACAATAAAATTTCTATTATCTATGTTTTTAGGGCCAGCGTGATTCGATAAACGTAAAATCCGATTAAATTTCGTAAAGTGACGTAAATACGACGAACGTTTCTCAAATAGAAATTGAACGCTTTCTTAACCCCACTGACAGCAATCGTAATCCTAAATAAGGCCCATCTTTCACTCTATTGTTTTATTGTTTTCTATCGTCCGTAGGCCCATTCGGGCACCTAGACGCGTCAATTTTTACAATTATGGCAATTATGTCATATTCAAACTAAGTAAAAAAAATATGGGTTGCTATGGGCTACATGGGTTGAGAATAATAATGTTTTACGAAGTGTTCAAAACTGAAAACGCTAAATACTTATTTATAGATATAAAATAGTCAGTTGAGATACAAGTAAATATACGTTTTTAATTCTTTTGTTCGATATAATATACCTATAAGTTACACCATAATTCTTGTCCGTTATTATTTCCAAATTCTAAAATAAGCAAACACCTCTATTTATTTATCGTATCGTCAAAAGAAGTATATACTCGTAACATCCCTCAAAGGAAAAAGTTTGAACGTTGGACATTGGGCAATGATAAATTTCGCAAGCAAGCTTGGTCGTAAGAAATTAATTTAAACATTGTTTTGTACCGTAGGCACTGTTTTTCGCTTCCGTGTTATCCGGACAATTAATGCTCGTATTACGGAGTTCTACTGTGACGACCAGGCCTCATTTATTTTATATCTTTCAATTTCTTTGTTTTTTGATTAATTGAATCTGCATGGAAGTGACTAATTCTCCACGTGGATCATCTCTACTGATTCTCAAGGACGGACGCGTATTAAGCACACGGAATCGTAGACCGTGTCTAACAAATTACGCAGAAAAATTACCACCGAGTAGACATGTGCGCCGGCTGCAAAAAAGCCGGCGGCGGCGCCCATGTCTAAAATTGCCGGCGGCGGCGCCACGCCGGCGGCGTGGATCCAAAGTGGGGGGAAGCATTGGATTTTTTTGCAATATTGTTTTAAATGACTAAATACGTATATGTGAAAAGGATAATGATAAAATCGATTTATTTATTTTGGAAAACTATGATTATTTCAATAATAAAGTGAAATAAAAGCTCATATTTGAAAAATAATGGAAAATTACATTATTGCTTTTTCATGGCGCTGGAGGGCAGGTCAAAATAAACTAATCCATAAAGTCAAACGCGTCAGAAAGAGCCTCAGTATGGGCAGTGATGTAGTCGAACAGGTTTCTCTTTTGGCAATACCTGGGCTGTTAGCTAAATGTTGGGTGGAATTCAAACTCTGAAATAAATTGCGATGACGAGGTCGACCTTCCACAAAATGCAAAACTCCTATGTAGCTGAGAGCTACAGTTGAGCAAAAGCTGTAAAAACATATGTGTTATATGTGCTGTTGTTTGGAGTGGACGGGTAATTTAATAAAATTATGTAATTTAATAAAACTATCTTATTTGCGATGTTATTTGAGGTGTAAATATAAGGATAATAATTATTCAATAAGCATAAATTGTGGTGTTCTAGTCGAAAGGTTCATAAATTAATAATATCAACCAAAATACGTAATGCTTACCGGTGGAAAGATAAATTACAATTTGAGAGTAGTCTGTAATCACAGTCCGAAAAACCACGTTAGGGGATAGTAATTTCTTTTTTTATTATAACGTAGCTTAAGGTGAGCGAAATAATTGAATTTTAACCTTAAAATATCGAATTATAATCATTTTTGACACTTTGAAGACCGTAAGCGTCAAAAATTACCAAATGAATATCGTTTTTGTCAAGAGAAAAGAAGTCATTACTATTTCCACAGTGTTGTGAATTCAAACTCTGAAATAAATTGCGATGACGAGGTCGACCTTCCACAAAATGCAAAACTCCTATGTAGCTGAGAACTACAGTTGAGCAAAAGCTGTAAAAACATAGGTGTTATATGTCCTGTTGTTTGGATTGAAGGGTAATTTAATAAAATTATGTAATTTACCTAATAAAACTATCATATTTGCGATGTTATTTTAGGCGTAAAAATAAGGATAATTATCAAATAAACATAAATTGTTGTGTTTTTAGTCGAAAGGTGGATAAATTAATAATGATATCAACCAAAATACGTAATGCTTACCGGTAGAAAGATAAAATACAATTTATTTATTTATTTTCAATCACATACGGCTTTTAAGGCCATAAGTACAAAATATACGAGCATTATAACAATAAAAAAGTAAATCAAAACATAAAAAAATTGAGAGTAGTCTGTAATCACAGTCTGAGAAACCACGTTAGGGGATAGTATTTTTTTTTTATTATAGTGCCGCCTTAGGTTAGCGAAATAATTGGTTTTTAACCTAAAAATATCTAATTATAATCACATTTTGACACTTTGAAGATCGTAAACCTCAAAAATTACCAAATGAATATCGTTTTTTGTCAAGAGAAAAGAAGTCATTACTATTTCCACAGTGTTGTATTGAAACAAATGAAATATAGCGAATCTAGTCAAGTGGAATGAAAATAATTTTGATTAGGTACTTCGATAATCAAAGGCTAAACTAATGAAAAGAGAGAACGGTCGACCGAAAAGATGAAAGGCCGAAAATTTTGGTCAGATACTCTGCCAAAATTTACGTGGTTTAAAAATTTCAGCGTGGTATGATAAAATCGATCAAAAAACCGTAAATTCTGATTTTTCCTTATAATTCCCAGTTACATAAAATAACGTTTGTTTTTAATTTAATTTCCACTATTAAGAACCAAACTATTAATGCCTTGTGGCCGTCAAAACTATAAATAAATCCCATCCTATTTCTTGTTTTAGAATTGAATAAATAAGACAATGCATTAAGTAGTTATTATTCGACATTTTATATAATTACTGAACCCTAGCATCCCCACAGCTGAATGCTTCAATTTTATTACCTGGAAAAGTACTTATTTCGATTTCTGTATCAAGAAACACAAGATAAATACTTTTGGTCACACGGATCCCACGCCGCCGGCGTGAGCGTTTTAACCGGCGGCGGCGCGCCGACCATGATCAACGGCGGCGCGCCGGCGCGGCGCTCATGTCTACCACCGAGTAAATATACCAAATGAGTAAAAGGAATCGTAGAGTGGAGTGTGTATGACATATTGCATGAATGTAACGGAAGCAATGAGTGTGTGTGAGGATAGGAAAGTCCGGGGATATGTTCTCTCTGCCTACCCCGCAATGGAATAGAATAGAGCAGTGGTTCCCAAAGTCGACTGGGCTCCGACCCATCTAACAACATAAATTTCCAATCTTGGGACCCACCTTGTAGCTGTCAACTTAGAGAAAAGGGGGCATTTTATTCATGTCTTATACAATGGCGGATCGCCCTTTAGGGCCCACTCAATATTCGCTTAGCCACTGCTGGGTCGTGACTCCGTGGTTTGGGAAATACTGGAATAGGGTATCAAAATACCAAAAGAGTGCTTTTTGTTCAACGAATATAGCAACGGCTGAAAGTATGGACTTGCCATCACGGTAACTTTACGACTGATCGTCCGCCGGTTTAATGTGATCACTTTATGATCAATATGGAACGTCCATCCTTCGCTGTACATCTCTTGAATTATTAGGTATTATTAGTAGGTTAGGTATCTCGTTTCATGACTAGGTTTTCTAGTCTAGTTTTCTTTCCGATCCTACAACAGTAAAGATATTCGTGGGTTTTTCATTCCCTTAGATAACAAATTGAATATTTAGTATGCAAACCACTTGGGTGTTTTTAACCAGGCCGTTTTCCTCTTACAAACATATTCCTTCCCCTTCATCTAACTCTAATACAGGGCCGGGATCAAGATGAAGGCAGTTGCCTCGAGTGCGGTCAAATTTTCAACAAATTGTAGGTATGTAGCTTTATTCGGCTAATGTTTTAAGTTTTAATAGGCTAATGAGTATGGTTTTCTTTATTACATTTTCTATGATTCCAAATCATGGTTTCTGACTTGGAACTGAAGTTTCATTTTAAGAGTAGATAGAGAAGAATCCTGGCTAGGACATAGGATATTAAAAAATCAAATACCTTTTACGGTTACTTCAAACGAAAATAGACTTTAATTTTAAACAACATGTATGCAATATAAAGAATCAAATCAATGCCCTATTACTGTGTACACAGATTAAATTAAATGTAGGGTAAATTATTATCATTAAACATTAGGTTATTACCAATAAAAGTTAGGTATTGAATTGTATATATAAGTAAAAAAATCTCGTAGTCAGATAGTTATGGACTAAATCCTTCCCTTATCCCGTCCCTGTGAATGGATCTTGAGGTATATTTACGTGCACATAGATTCTCCAATATAAATGTTCATCCTACTTCTATTTCTCGGGTTCCCCTAATATTTCTTGCTAAATTATTTATCATGTTGTATACATAATTTCTTAATATTTAATATCACTGGAAACATGCGGGCAACATTGGAGAAACATGTCTATCTATACTCTCACGCTGAATATCTAAACGCTAGATTGCCCCGTCCTTACACACTCCTGGCTTCCTTCACACTCTTTTATTTATTTTCATTGATCAGTTTGTGAACGGATGTCTTCCTCTTAAGGTGTGGAACACTAACTATCCTTCCACCTCTTTGGCGGCCTGCCTGGCTGACGTTGTCCCACGAGTATACTATGGGTAGCGATGTGGGGTATTCTGCCCTCATACATCCTATTCACGTGGTCTCTCTCCAATATCGTCGCCTTTTCCTACCCCATCTCACGATATCTTCCGTCTGACAGGTCTCTCTAATTTCTGTGTTCCTCACCCTGTTATTTATTTTATTGTATTAAAATGTGTCACCGATCAGCTTGCCAGCTCATCACCTTTTTGACGACCGGTTTGCAGTTACAAAATTAGAAAACAAAATAAAACAGAGATGCCAATAGACATTCTGGGGACAGACAATTCATACTCATGTAATTTGTCATGACATGCTTTCCGATACCTTTAACTCAAAACGCGTTCGTCCTTGAGGATCTGAGGTACTTTACTTGTTTTCTTTAGAATTACAAAGTTTCACTTTTAAAATTACAGCAAGAAGAATTTTCGTAGTAAATTTTCAATAATACTCGTAGTGTATCTAAATGATTTACAACAGATAGCCGTAACTTAATCACATTTTTTCGCCCATTATGTCGCAATATTTAAAAATATTTAGCAGGTTTTCAATTGTTGATTGTTTCGTGGGGTTTCATTGATGGATTGTTGGATCTTTCGATTGACTATCAGCCCTCATTAATCAAGCGTAATAAGACCCTTAAGGCTCCCGAGCCAACTATGACGTCACGGTCATTTCCCACGGCATTAAGGTTAAAAATCTCATGAAAAATCGCATGATAAAATGGTAAAAAGTTTTTTTTTCATTATTTGGGGTTAATTTCGCTTCAACCAAAAAACTTGTACGGTTATTCCTAAATTTTAATGCGTATTATCAATACAAAAAAAAACTACGCGACTATCGGGAAACGAGTTTTTGTCATTCGATCAGAGGTGTTTTTCATTTTTTTTTGAGAAATCTATACAAGATATAAAAAATATTTTACGGTTATTCCCTATATAAAGGTTCAATGCATCTACCTATTTTGTTCCAAAGCATATTTAGTAACGGTTGTCGAGATCTAAGGTCTCTCGTTTTTAGAAATTATTGAATTGTCAATATGCCTACTTTTAATAATATTTACCTATACTCGTATATAGTCTTCAACATCATATTTTTGTGTGATGTATAATAAAATAGTATTTTATACATGAAGCATTGTATATTATGATGATAACACTTGTATATATATTTTATATATATTGTATATTGTAGTGTTGCTTTGCTATCAGCATTTCCGGACGATTTACAAGCAAATTGGCGGAAAACAAGATAGCTCTATGTGCCTTCCTATACCCGCTTTGATACGTGCAATATGTCAACGAAAAAATCAATGAAATGTGTTGAGGTTATGTTATGCGCTCATTGCAGTAAAATAGGTCATTAGATATCTTATTAAGTAGTTATTATAAGGGGGTAGACAGTAGGTGAGAAAAATAAGTGCATGCTAGAAAATAATGGACACGTTTGGAAGAGACCTATATCCAGTAGCAGACCAGGGCTGAAAAAGAAAAATCATGTTTTCAAAAGATTTTTCAAACACATCAATAATCATATTTTTAATTAAAGACAAACCAGATCTGAATTACGAAATTCGTCTCTCAATCAATCAATAAAAATAAAACGTCTGCGGCGCTATTTATCATTGTGCTTATTAACATTTTGTGGTTTGGGGTTCGAAACAATTCAGCAATATGCATCATCTTAAAAATATAAAGAGCAATCAAGAGGATAGTTGTCAGTTTCACATAAGTGTAAAAGATGGGGCTATTGGAGCAGAGCTTAAAGGGCCATGAAGATTGAGCATCTGATTATTGAAAAAAATAAATATTCGTGACAAAGTTCCTGATTTTTGTACCATCAGATTTTTCTGCAACGAAGGTACGATATTTATATAAAGTACTTTTCAATACATAACACCTACATTTTTAAAGTTCAGGTAGTCAGTAAAAGTCAGAATTTTTAGACTTCTGGGTCAGTAAAATCAATATTTCTTTAACATTGAACCTGTTTTGACCTCTGCATTTATTATTTTAAATATTGATAAAAATCGTATTCAAAAATGGAAACTGTTTAAATTTAGAAGGCCGTCGGATTGTCGCAATTTTTGCGTCACAATTTACCAGAATAAAAAAAGTTGTGGGTCACACAAAATATACCAAAAGGGATGTAGCATCTTCATTATTATACAGTCTCCATACAAATAAAAATAATAAAACTATTGTTATAGGGGCGGAAGGGGTCAAATTGGTTTTCAGATGATGTCATATTTACGACACTCTGGCATAAAAGGGTTAACGAACTATAAACACAACACATTCATGCCAAATTGGTACAACTTTTTATATTTTCATATATTTTTTGGTTAATTTAATTCGATAAATTGTGGACATTTACGAGTACAACTTCCATAAAATAATTCACATTTTTTTCAATAATGAGGCTCGCCACCCATTCTGAATGTCATAAAATTGTTTTGAGAGATAGGATAAGCAATTGCAATTGGAATTTTATCAGATTAATTGCATTAATGTGACGGAAACCCGAAGTGTGTGTAAATATAGGAAGGTCTGACTATATGTTCTATCTGCCTACCCGCAAGGGATGCGGCATAGGAGGATAGAATAGAATAGAATAAGCCATGAAGTTTTTAGAGAGGTGAGTGAGTAGAATGAATTTGAACTTAGTTAGGCTAGGTTAGTTGGGGCATGTTGAGAGAATGATTGATGACAGGACGTTTAAAAAAATAAATGAGTGAACGAAGAGGTGTGAGCAAGCGTATCCGTCCGAGACCTGGATCGATCATGTTGACCAGATCCTCAAGGATGGGCGCGTTTTGAGCAAAAAAATCGGAGATCGTGCGTGGCAAATTGCATGAATATAACGGAAGCAAGGAGTATGTGTAAGGATAGGGTGGTCGGGCGTTCCGTCTTCTCTGCCTACCTCGCAAGGGTCTCAGCGTGAGGGGATTGGTATATAGGTTCACCACCCATTCTGAATATCATGAAAATTTTGGTTCAAAGACAATGTTGTGTACTTATATTTTTATATACACCTACATTGGTTATGTAGTACCTACATTTTATAATTTAGTTTTGTGTTTTTGATTTCAGATTACTTCAAAAGATGTCGCAGTTGTATCATCGATGTGTTCGGAGACACAGGGATAAACGTAATGGATCCTACATGACCGTAAGTACTTAATTATCTATCTGTATATCCCTTATGTTGCATCCCGTGCGGGGTCGGTCGAAAGGACAGACCATAAGAGCGCGCTTTCTCACACACACACTTCTTGCTTCCGTCACATTCATGGAATTTGTCATACATTGCACGCTCTCAGTTTCTTTTACTCAAATGCGTCCGTCCTTGAGGTTCAGTTCGACCTCAGTTTCGGACAGCCACGCTTCCTCATACCTCCTCGTTCACCCATATGTACCTTTTTAGTCATCCTGTCGTCATTCATTCTCTCAATATGGCAAAACTATCTCATTCGATTCCCGTTACATAGCTACTCACTTCGCTAATAACCTCAATCTTATCCTACCTCCCAGTGTTTTCCCACACATCCTTCTCAATGACCTCATTTCCACTGCATTCAACAATCAACCCTGATTCACCCTTCTTCAGCCATGTCCAAGTTACTAGCGAACCTACATAGGGGTGGGAACCAAAACAGCACTTTTGATTTTACAGACACATTGCTACTATACATGCTATGAATAGTACTTAATGTAATGAAATTTCGAACCAAGGATATTGCATCCCAAGATTCACCCTATTCTGGTGATAACATCCCTTTTAAAAGGACCCTAATCCCTAAAACACAATCTGTATATTGCGATTATACTTTTAGTGAAATTAAGACGCAGGTGTTCGATAAAACTATGAACATAGATTCCTAGATATCATTATTTTTAGGTACTATTGAACAGGCAGGCAGCTATTACTGATAGGCCTATATGTATTGTGTGCTTCTCACATTTTGTGTTTTTCACATTTTTTTTGAGAAATCTATACAAGATTTAAAAAATCTTTGACGGTGATTCACTAGATAAAGGTTCAGTTTATCAACCTTTTTTTTTTCAAAGCATATTTAGTACGGTTGTCGAGATCTAAGGACTAAAAATATACTTTTTTTTGAAATGTTAATTCTTAACGATAATTAACATTTTAACGCCCAATCCCACCAACTTACACCTAGGAAGGGGAGCCCTAAGTAATTTACAAACAAAAACAGAGATAGTATTATGTATTGAATTAAGAACATCAGCTAGCAGAGCCTAAATCCGTATGAAATTTTACATGCGACTCTCCTAGTTGGGGAGATTCTGGGCGGAGATATTTGGGTACCCAACGTAGGAGAGTCGCATGTTGAATTTCATATGGATTAAGGCTCTGCTGGCTAATGTTCTTAATTCAATACATAATAT
This sequence comes from Ceraclea dissimilis, assembly GCA_963576895.1. Classification (NCBI taxonomy): domain Eukaryota; kingdom Metazoa; phylum Arthropoda; class Insecta; order Trichoptera; family Leptoceridae; genus Ceraclea; species Ceraclea dissimilis. The sequence continues at coordinate 1,232,566 of OY756372.1, forward strand.
TATTTCTGTTTTTGTATGGAAATTACTTAGGGCTCCCCTTCGTAGGTGGAAGTTGGTGGGATTGGGCAGTGGTGTAATTTCGACAATGAAGTATTCTTTTTTTTGCCCGATAACTAAACCACGCTAAATTCTGACACAGTATCATACTATTTCAGTGTATTTCCTTGTTCGACACGGTCCAAGTGTTGTTAAGAATAATAATGGCGACACGCTTGGGAGAATTTCGCAACATTTCAACATACCATCTTCAGGTCGAAATAAAACATTTCAAACAGTCGACAATACAATAATTAATAGGAAGTAATCTTGTGACTGGTTGACTCTATAAAGCCTATTTATTAGCAACAAAATACAGAGATATAATGTCGTCTTCTTCTTCTGCCGCCATAGGCCTCCCCTTTGGGCCTCCACAGCTCCCTGTCCTATCACAGTGCATCCATCTCCCTCCGGCACATTTCCTGATAGCATCAGACCACCTTGCTTGGGGTCTACCGACACTTCTTCGCCTTGTTCATGGTCGCATTCCATTTTGGTCCATCGGGAGTCTTGGCACTTGGCAACATAACATGCGCAGCCCAGCTCCATTAGCTACCCTTTCCGCCACATCGCTTACTTTGTTTTTCAACAATGATAGACGAAGTTGTGGAAGAGACAGGAAGAAGCCTATATCCAGCAGTGAAGGGAAAGAGGCTGAAAAGAAGAAAAAGAATAAAGTATAATATTATTATATATTACCTATGCGGTATATTTTTCGAATGTCCTGAAAAAGTCATGCATTAGCTGTATTCACCACAAGAATTTTTGAGGTCCCAGGTTTAAATCCCAGCCACCCCACAAAAGTTTTTTTTATGGCACTCGACACAAAGTTAAAATGAGTGAAAGTCCTTCTATTCATACAGCAAATTTTAAAAAAAATGAAAGTAAAAATATATTTACTTAAAGTCATAATATTTCTTAACCCCTTACGACCCTCTTAGAGTTAAATTGTGTTTCTTTAGACACCTAATTTCCCAGGAGTGTTTAGTTTTTTTTTCAGGGAAATAGCTCGTGAAGTTGACTTAAAACTTTGATACTCTTACATAATGGAGACTCGCCACATTTTTTTCAGTTTCATGATTTTCCCTCCCTGTTTCAACAATATTCAATCTTTTGTGATTCTAACAATAAAATATGTTTATTACAACGCTTTCATATGTCTTTGTCCTTGTCGTTGATGTCTGCTTAGACATTTTCCTCTTCAATTCATATCTTAATAACTTCTCAATGTCCCAGCATCTTAAAATTATGAACACATAATTAAGTATTAAGCACTGTTTTATCATACTAAGTCTCCCCACACACGTCCGGAAGTTCAATCAAACCTGAATCGATCGTTTCTAAAAAGGTTCGACTAAAACCTCTCTCCGAATTCACTGTTATCCTGATTTTGAATTCAGAAAGAGGTTTCGGTCGGAGCTTTTTTGCAAACGGTCAATTCAGTTAACTGAACTTCCGGACGTGTGTGGGGAGCCTAAACATGTTTCAGATTTGTTCAACTCGGTAATATAGGTAAACTCCGCAACCAATAATCAAATGTGCCGCGCTCCGATTGGTTCATAGCCTGCTGGTTTGTTCGCCTGTTAGTGGGTTTTCAAAGTGTCTAACATCTTCTCAGCCGTTTTATTTCCAATTTTGGACATAGGCCTCCCCTTTGACTTTCCACAAATGCCTATCCTGGGCATGCTGCATCCACTTGCTTCCTGCGTTTTGCCCCACATTGTCAGACCATCTTCCCTGAGGTCTTCCTATGCTCCTTTTGCTTAAAATGCTTGGTCAAAATTAATAAAGTTCTTTTCTTGCATGGTTATTAATTTTTTTTTTATTATACTTACATACTAAGGTTATCGACACTGGATCGATAATAGTATATCAATGAAAGCAAGTAGAATTAATTCAGTATACGCCCATGGACAAAGAGTCTAAAATTGCTTTGATAATTCAATGTGTGACCCAAAGTAAGTGAGTGCCTTGTATTTTCAACTTTACAGTGGCGTAACCAATTTGAAATACAAAATTTTAATTTTTTGATATTATTTTTACCTAATAAAAAAATTGATCTCCTATTTATGTATACAAATTAATCAAAGAGAATCCACTCGAATCTAGTTTAGAATACCTACATACGTGAATTTATTATGCCAGTTTTGTCCAAATATATTTTGCATAGAAATATAATTTTCAAAATGTTGATAGCTTTCGAGTTATAAGCCAAAGAATTGACAAAAACTGTAAATTTTCGCCATTATTTCTATTTTTGCCATGTTACAACACGAAATTTTGTTGGCAAACCTCAAACCCCAAAAAACATATACTAGAATGAAGGAAATTCAGACTAACCCACAACAATTACTTGAGGGGCTGTTTTTTGGCTTTTTTTTTTGGTTTTGTTTTTTGGTTTACTACGTTACATGAAGTTATTATTATATCTAGAACTTGAACCTAAGAAATCATTTTTGTCACATCACTGCTTATTATACCCCCTGTCTCCCTCCATCTAGCGAATGATAGTGCACAATAATCTAATTTACCTCACAACGGTCCAGAGTACTTCCATTCCATGGAGAGAGTAGCCCACTAGACTCATCATATCATCAGCTCCCAGCTTCCAGAAACCCAGTATCTAATAATAATAGCCCAGACCTGCACTCAATAACTCGTCCATTGATGAAAATGGGAGTTCGAAGTGGGGAGTAGAAATAGGTCTCGTAGGTACCTTTCTTTTATGTAAAATTTTCTATTCTTTTAGTTAAATACTAATGTTCCATTATATCAGAGAGGCCAGAACGCCAGACTACCCTATATCCTTACACATACTTTTTGCTTCCGTCACATTCGTGCAAGTTGTCGTACACACTCTACGATTAATTTTACTCAAAACGCGTCCATCTTTGAGAACCTGATTGACATGATCGGTCCAGGTTAGTCTGATTAGGGTTAGTCACAATACTTCCTCATTCATTCATCAGTCATCCTGTTGTCATTCATCTTTTCTACGTGTCCCAACCATCTCAACTAGTTAAATTTCATTCCAGTTAAAACACACATCTTACAGTCAGTCATCTCTCTGATCAGTTCTTAACCTATCCTATTCTATGTTACGTATATTTCATTCAAATACGTCCAATTTTTTTACGTATACGTGGCAGGCAAATTAATTCAGTGTACTCCATTGTACGTTACTCCACTTCACAACACAAGCTTTTAAGCTTTCTGTGAAGTGTGCAAAGATGCATTTGGGTTTATTTCGATAAACCCAGATTCATTTAAAAAAAAATATATATATATATATATCTATAACATTGTAATTAAATATGAAGATTCCTTACTTTATTCGTAAAGCTATCCATGTATAACTATTGTACCTACGTTGTGATTGTGTAAGAACCTACTTAGCACCTTGTAACAGGAAAAGTTCAATAGTTTCCTCGATTTGTTTTGACTTTTGGTTACCTGGTAACACTTCCTGTGACCTGTAACCTAATTGGTACTAATATCCATACACACATAGGTATAAACATTGGTACCGTAATATTTTAGTAAGGTTGCATAGGTAATAAATCGCCTATGTCCAGGAAGCGTATTTACGTTTCCTTGTTCAATAGGAGGCAGTACTGCCTCGAATCACATACGGGTTTGTAACGCTAAAACCCTTTCCAAATCCGTATTCAATTCGAGGCAAGCGTCCTCCAGTCGCGCTCGGGTTTGTTACGCTAAAACCCTTTCCAAAGCCGTATTCAATTCGAGGCAAGAGTCCTCCACTCGTAGCAATGGTCATTTTTATGCATGTTTTTTTAAGATTATGTATATAAATATCATATTTTTTTTATATACATATTAAAACCATTAAGTGATGATATGTTTACAATATTAAGTCATAATAATGAGATATTTAAAATTATTGAATATCGCTGTTTCGTGAGTGTAATTTCCACTATGGCCGATTTCGAAGGCAAAAGTTTTTTTTAGGATTCACAAAATAGTAACAAAAAACGTTAACATTATGTGCTAGAAGAATCTCGTAGTATTTAAATGAGTGGATTTTTTATATACCATTTTGAAAAAAAAATAGTTGAAACATCACTTCAAATGGGGAAAAGTACTAGGCGACATGCCAAAAATGAGTGTCTTTTCAGCTTTACACTGTTATTATTTATACTATTAATTATATTTTAAGCGACTAATTATGGATGAATATGCACACAAAAATAATCATTCTACATAATCAAATCATTTTATAAGCAATAATTGAACGAATAAGATAATAATTTAATGTTAACTCTAGTAGGAGACATAGCAAAAATCGATATAGATAAAGAATTAGGAAATTTCTGAAATAATAATGACATACTTATACAAAGTTAATGTTTTTTGGCAGGAGGCTCATTATCATTAATATTTGAGTGAGATGCAAACGGCTAAGCTTACGCGCGAATTTACGGCTGCGTTCTATGCCTCGAATTGAATACGTATTTGGAAGAACAGTTTGCGTAACAAACCCGAGCGCGACTGGAGGACGCTTGCCTCGAATTGAATACGGATTTGGAAAGGGTTTTAGCGTTACAAACCCGTATGTGATTCGAGGCAGTACTGCCTCCTATTGAACAAGGAAACGTAAATACGCGTCCAGGAATCTATCTTCTTCTTTCTCAACCGTTTTAATTCCAATGCTGGACATAGGCCTTCCCTTTGACTTTTCACAGATCCCTATCCTGGGCATGCTGCATTCACTTGCTTCCTGCGATTCGCCTCACATCGTCAGACCATATTGCCTGAGGTCTTCCTATGCTCCTTTTGCTTGTTCTAGGTTGCCACTCGAGAATCTTTTTGGTCCATCTAGAATCTGAGCGTCTGAAAACGTGTCCTGCCCAACTCCATTTAAAGGCAGCTGCTCGTTTTACAACGTCATATTCTGCCTAGGACTTATAGATCCGGGCTCTAAAAGTATGACCATTTGATTTTTGATCGTAATGTTATTTAAATGAAAGTTTACACATAGGGTCATACATCGCTATAGGGTTGAAAATCTTGTAGCGCTCCCCCTGCCCCCCCTCAGAAAAGGTCCCCCTTCGCGGTTTATAGCATTTTTTAGGAATACGATAAGAGAGTACGATAAGAGATAGGAGAATGAAGTCAATGACGAAAATAATCCTTACTAAATTCTCTGCAAAAAATGGTCCATACATTTTTTTACATAGGACTAGCGGGTCTTATGCTGGATTTCACCAACTTTTTAGGCGAGGAATAGCGGAGATAGGAGCCACCTAGCACAAATTTTGTGTGAAAAATAATGATAAGTGGCCCCTATCTCCGCTATTACTCACCTAAGAAGTTGGTGAAATCCAGCATTATATCTTTTAATATGTAGTTTTTGAACGCACAATTTATAGCGGGGTGTTCAAAAAGTACCTGTGCAAATTATATCTCCTTACAAATTTCAAATTTCATTATGTTTAAGAGTAATTTTATATCGTCGCGTCAATTAAAATTGTATAGGGAAGCAATTTAATGCAATTAGTATCCATTGTCTGTGATCATCCCGATGTCAGATAGGGGAACGTGGGGTGTATGTAGCTTGTCGTTAATTAAGAGTATGCATACCGACATATCAAAAATTTCTAAAAATGGGAGACCTTATATCTCGACAACCGTTACTAAATATGCTTTGGAACAAAATAGAGTAGATGCATTGAACCTTTATCTAGGGAATAACCGTAAAAGATTTTTCATATCTTGTATAGATTTCTCAAAAAAAAAATTGATAAACACCTCTGATCTTTTTTCCGAAAGACGGAAACTCGTCTCCCGAAAGTCGCGGGGTAAATTTTTTTTTGTACTGATAATATGCATTAAAATCTAGGGAATAACCGTAAAAGTTTTTTGATAGTTTAGTGTAAGGCAATACTTTAGGTATCAGAAGGTTGTTATAAGTAAAATGCGTGTTGTTGGGACCAAGGTTTATTGTAGACTAATTTATAAAATGATAAACAGAAAGATATATACAATACAAATGTCTTAGGATCTATAGAGTACCTAAATAGTTATACCTAGGTAGGGGGTGTTCATACCCCTACAATAGACGCGAAATAACCCCAAAAAATGGAAAAAAACACTATTTTTACCATTTTATCAAGCGATTGTTCACGCGATTTTGAACCTCAATGCCGTGGGAAATGACTGTGACGTCATTCTTGGTGCCAAGCCTTTAATAAGAGATAAAATGTGAAAACAATGTAATCAAGCGTAATTTACAAGAGGGGATAGACGGGCAGAGTGGGACAATGGAGCCTAGACGAAGTTTAAAGTAGGTTAATTAAATAATGCATTCACAAAAGAAGCGTAAATTTATAATACGTAGAGGAAATACGGGGATAGGTTGTACAAAAATGAAGTAGCTCGCCCTCTAATGTCACTCTTGAGACTGGGAGGTCACAAAGGAAAGCAGCTAAAAACATTGCAAATTACTCCTTTCCGCGTCATTTCTTATAGCCTGATATCTCTGCCATAATTAAAAAATAGGATCTGGACTTGTGAATGCAAACCCAGATACTTTCCTGCACTATTCACATTAAGCGTGAAACGCAGAATGCAGAAATGCCGACTTATGATATACCCGTTCCTTTTCTCACTAGTTACTGACTTTCATAGCACACACAATTAGAATGCTACTTCCAATAAAATGGTAAATGGCTCCGATCAACATCTCGTCCTACTAATAAAAATATAAGGTAGCAAGATATTATAAATTACATGTTTCATAATTTTATATCCATATTATCTGTTTCTCTAAGTGTATGAGCAATAAAACGGCCCTCAATAAAACCATAGACAAATACTTAAAAGTATCGTAATATTAATTTACTGTTTATTCCTGGTGGAGTGGACCTACTTCCATTAAACAAAACAAATGCTTTTATTAATTTGAACATTCTTTTTATTCCAATATACGTTAATATAGGCTTACATCCCCTCGCTAAGAAGAAATAGATAATCTATATTTTATTGCTCCCGCCTGGGATCTATGTAATTAGGGGCCTGTATTGGAAGCCAAAGCTGCATTCATACGGGTGAAATGATTCATTTAATTTATTATGTTTCACCATTTTCTATTTATTTTTAATTATGTTTTTATTTAAGTCGTGTGAACTAATTAGTATAATTGTTTGTGGGGTGTGAAAAATATTGTCAATAATACGTCAGCAATTCCCTACTGATTCAATTAAAATCTTATTATTGATGAAGTTATTTATTTTTTAGTTTCTGTAGATTTTTTTCTTCACCTCTGTTACATCTATTGGTTTCGGCGAGGACTGGTGATCCAATTAATATATATCTATCAAGGTCAGCTGGAAGAAATTGCCGTGGATCGCCTTGGTGAACGTTCGTCTATAAAATGAAGTTTCAAATGTTATTTATGACGTACTAGATTTATTTTAGGAGTTCTTATTCTCTTGCAAGAATAAACAAATAAACCATTGAGTTGGAGATCAAGACATGAATCGCACAATCGGGTCTTGGTTTCGAAATTTCTTAGATCACTAGTTTTATGCAGGTTTATTATATATACTATGAAAAAACCTAAATAATATTATAGAAAATTGGCATTGTGAGCTGTTCTTTATATTCCCAGTATAATGTATTGAGCGTGTACGAGTATAGTGTATACATTCATAATATTGTATGTATCTTATTGCATCTGTGGAATGAAAATGAGAAAAACTCGTAATTACAGAGTTTTTTCATTAATGCGTCCGTTCTACCCACATCTCCCCTCTCTAGTAGAACCTATAGTGTATGTATTTATTACAGTGTTGTTAGTCACCGTATATCAGGGATCGAGGAATAAGTCATTTATAACGACGTTAATCATTTTTTTTAAGGATCTGGGCTTGCATAGGTATGCAAACTCAGATACTTCACTGCACATCTTGCACTAGGCTAAAAACCTGCATCGCAAAGTGTGGAATACATCGCCACCGCCGGGGTTTGAACCTGGCACCTCCCGCATGAGAGAATGCCGCCTCAACCAACTGTGCCAACCATGTACTTGCCGTTTTCGCCGCTGCATTTCGTTATGCCAATAATACACAGTTCACTTTTACAGAATAATTCCCCAATCAAAAGTGAATTAATTTAACAGTGAATCGTCTAAACACAGAAGCTATCAAGTCATCAGAAATCAACACACGAGTTGTTATGCAAGTATTTAGGAATGAAGGAATTGAGTCGGTAGTCTTTCAAGCGGGAGGTGCCAGGTTCGAACCCCGGCGCTGGCGATGTATTCCACACTTTTTGATACGGGATTTTAGCCTAGTGCGAAGTGTGGAAGAAAGTATTTGGCTTTGTGTATGCAAGCCCAGATCCTTTATAAAAAAAAATATTCTCTACAAGTCCCAAACATCCCAACTTGTTAATTTATTAGATGTAGTGCAGTATTATGTAGATATTTTTATAAATTCATGTGCTTTTTCTTTCATCAATTCATTAATACTACTGTGGACCCAAAAGTTTGTTAGATTTTTTTATTAACCTACTTCTTTTTCTACTTTGGTAGCTATAAAAGTTTGGACTCCCCTGTCACAGCACACACTCATACGTCTGTAAGTTTCTATGCAGAATTTTCTCTCGTATGTTTCGATTTGAATATTCTGAAAAAAGAAACAAAGAACCTTAGAAAACAAGCGTAGTACAATTTTAGTGAACCCTTTTTTTAAATTATGTATAGACCGTGGGATCTCGGGTTGTAGAATTACCCCCCCCGCCTCCCTCTGCATTTTTTGATATATTTTCGAGTACCTATCGTGTAAGAGTATCACTCACAGCATTCACTGGCTACCTCATTATTAGGATAGGTACATACCAGACAGACGATATTCAGTATGTTATGAGGGCGTTTTTAGTAGCTTTTTGGCAATCATAGTGGCAACATTTGTAAAATTCCAATAAAGATGACATTGTTGCCAGCAATCAAAACTTTATTCACAACTGCTGATGATAATGAGGGTGCACATCCTCAAATGCTAGTCGCGAAAGCTAAAGTAATTTTTTTGTGGATTTTAATCTTAATATTCTGTTTCTCATTTTTTCCTTAAAAATGGACTTCCACCAAGTGCCGACGGTCAAAAACATCGAGATTAAACAAAATTAGGTGGTCGGTAGCCTGGTTGGTAACGCGCTCGACTGTTAATCTAGTGAGCCCGGGTTCAATCCCCGACTTACTCCACTTCACAACACAAGCTTTTCAGTTTTCTGTGAAGTGTACAAAGATGTATTTGAGTTTATTTTAATAAACCCAGATACATTTTTTAATAAAAAAAAATGTTCCCAATTAATCTGAAACCATATCTTTCTTGACTAAGTGTACACTGCAGTGAGTGTAATGGCATCCTCATGTTTATAATTTGCCGGGTCTGGTGATTTATATAACATAGGTTGATAATAAATATAGACAGTATGTATACAGTGTGTGTATATTAACAATAATGTATGGTACGTGTGTATATTTATATATTGTTGCGCTAGGGCGAGTAACGAACCGAAACCACAGAGTTAAATTAGATATTTTTATTGTGTAGGTGCTAACTATCTAGGTATATATTTCAAAATACGTATATTTACCAATGATGACAGGACCATGTATCACGGGCGTCGTCAGGGGGATAGGGAGGGCCTTTACTACCACGCATTCTTTCATCATATCATAAATTTTCTAAAATAGAATGAAAATCCATCAGTTTCATAAAAAATTGCCTACGTAGCTATTTTTTATTACTTTTTTTATAAAAAAAATCATTTTAAAATAAAATAAATAAAATAAAATAATACATATTCTTCCGGCTTGTTGGACTAGGTCATCGGACCACCTTTTGGGAGGTCTTCCGATGCTTCTCCTTTTGTTCCAGGGCCTTCACTGTAGGATTCTGGGTGCCCACCTAGTATCCTCTTGTCGAGCCATATGCCCAGCGGATGCGGAGGGGGAGAAACAGAGATGGGTGGAAGGAAATGGAAGAGGCCTACGTCCAGCAGTGGAGGGAGGAAGGCTGAGGAAGAAGAAGAAGAAGAATACATATTATTATTGTACAAAGTTCAAATAAATAAACCACATCACGACCTTCTTCACTATGTCTCACAAAAAATAACCCGCGACGCTATTTACGCGTATTTATTTTTATTTTGCCCCCCCCCCCCCTCCCTAGCTCCGAGCCTGGCGACACCCATGCAATGTTTCACTGGTATTCGGGTGCTTTGCCTGAGGCGTTGTTCATATATGATAAAATATAATATTATCTCTGTTTTTGTATAGAAATTATTTAGGGGTCCCCTGCCTAGGTGTAAGTTGGTGGGATTGGGCATTATTGTCCTATTTAGTAGGTAGGTATATAAAATCGTCATTAAAAAAAAACACTGAATCCGGACCTGTTTTCGGTCATAACAAGTAACAACACTAATAAGCAAGGAAAACGACCGTGATTATTTATCAAAAAAGTTATTTTTTTTATTTAACAATAGCACATGGTCAACATTTAGTTTGTTTTAGCCTCTCATTGCGGTAGGACAGAACTGATTAATTGTTAAAAATTACGTAAAAATCAGTTCGCCGGCGCCGGTCGGGAAACGATAAAAGATAGAAAATTGTGTACCGATAAGCATTAATAGTTTTTAGTAGCAAATGTGTTTATTAAATATGGCAACATTGCGAAATTTGAAAATGGAGTGTTCTGTTCTTTTTTTAAATTATGACGTCAAGTTTTATTTTATTGTGATTAATATGTGTTTGTGTTTTGTTATAAATACAAAGCGAAACCTATTCTAGTTCATAGACTAGAATTGTGAAGTGAATATGTTAGAGGGTTTAGACATGTTTAGAGAATGAATGAGGATAGGGTATGACTAAAAAGATGTATAAGAATGAAAGAAGAGGTGTGATCCTGATCATGTTCCCATGGTTCGAAATGGTAATATTACACGTTTCGATTTTGCATGGATCTTCGGAAATTCCTCCATCCTAAATGAATGACAATTCGTATGGTGATCGCATCACTCCCCATTGGATTATTTCACTTTTGATTGGGATTTGTTTCGAAAAAATGAACCGTGTATTATTTGTTTAAGGATGGTCGCGTTTCGAGTAAAAGACATCGGAGAGCGTGTATGACGAATTTCATGAATGTGACGGAGGCTAGGACTGTGTGTAAGGATAGGTCAGTCTGGCTTTCTGTCCTTTCTGTCTACCCCGCAAGGGACGTGGCATAAGGGATAGATACACATACGAACTCGTCAAGGATGCCAAACGTTAAGACAGGAAATATGAACCTAAGTATGTATATTTTACCACGCGTTAGTCACGTTCCATAATCTAATCGGTCGCCAAGCGTGACGGACAACTTCTTGTTCCGGTTAATGTAGTGTTTACTGCATCTGTAAATTAAATAATTTATGAACTTAAGTAGCTAGTCTACTAGTAATGGCGATTAAAAGACGGGACATTTGTGTTTCTGGTCTTGGATCTTGAGGGCGAATATTGTGCGAGACCTATAAAAAGTTGGACGAAGAAAATGGAGCCGTTAAGATCCTGTATTTGTATGGAGGTAATAATTTTGACATTTTGTGGTAGGTAACTTATTTAAGCTCAGGTGATGCACATACTACTACATCCTGAAGATGACGGGAAACTTTCGGCAGACGAGTTTCTGTCTTTCGTAAAAAAAATCAGAGGTATTTTTCACAATTGGTTTTGAGAAATTCTATACCAGATATAAAAAAATATTTTACGGTTATCCCTAGATAAAGGTTCAATGTATCTACCCTATTTTTTCTAAAGCATATTTAGTAAGGTTGTCGAGATCTAAGGTCTCCCGTTTTGAGAAAATTTTGAAATGTCAATATGCGTACTCTTAATGGCAAAGGTACTAAAAAAACGAGACGTCCTTTAACCAATTAATTCATATAGTAAATAAATTAAGAGCACACATGTTTTAGTTCGAAAAGTTACAGAACTGGACCTGCTTTTTTTTGCTTCTAACTTTAAATTAGGTAGAATAAAAATTATTACCTGCGGCGCCGATTTTTTATACTCTTTCTTCTCCGGTGAGGAATCATCATTCCACTTTTAAACCATTTCAATTTTATGTGATGGAATTAAGAACTGTGCCATAATATGCCATTCTGATATTCAGAAGCCACTAAGCTAGACTAAAATTGGAATAACTTGTAAATATGTATCTTTAATTTGTTCCAGTTGCTGAACTCCTTGTCTTCGGAGCTGGATGTGATGCTGAGTGAGCTGTGCTCTGGGAATCCTATTCAGCCATTACTCGGAGACTTGGATGAAGAAGACCAACAGTTGGATTACAGGTAGGAAAATAATTATACATTTTTCATCGCTTTTTTACAGAGACAAAAATATTCCATTATAACACTTGATGGGGGTTTTTCAGAAGAAGATTTTTCTTTTTGGGGTAAACCAATCCATATCGTATTCTTAAAAAGACATTACAATTATCGCAAACTAAATGGAAATTATGTTCTGAGCGTAATTTTTCTTTCATTTAGACAATCTGAACATCAGGCGGGTTAATCCAGACATCTAGTCCTTGTTGTTGGACATTTAAACCCAGTATCCCCAAGCATTTTACCGGTGTCAAATAATCTTCATCTTCAGCCCTCTTTCCTCCACTGCTGGATGTAAGCCTCTTTCATCCCCTTACACTAGTCGCTGTTCTTCCCCCTTCGCAACCAGATACTGCCGGTTTGTTAGACTATGTCGCATCTTAGTAAATGTTGAAGGTTTTAACAGTGTGCGATTGACATTGTTTCTTGATTTTCGGGTAAACCCTGTGAAGATGAACTTGATCGTGTCTTCTTCTGTGGAGTGTCGAAACGTCGATCAAGTTTATCTTCACACGGTTTACCCGAAAATCAATAAACAATATGTCGCATCTTTTAAGAGGTTTTCCAACACTTAAATTTTTAGTTTACGCCTCCTATAGAGAAATCTGGGCGCCCATCTAGAATCTTTCTGTCTTGTATCTTTTAGTTTCGCCATCAACATTATTAACCAATTTATATAAATAAATCGTGACTGATGCGCCTGTTCTCAAGGGTTTTCATCATGTAATGTCGAGCCGAGAGAGCAAATTGTAGTGAAAACTTATAAAATAATGTGATGAAAAATAATAGTTTTACAGGTAAAATAGGTGCTTTATAAAAGGTTTCATTCCAATAGAACAGGTAGCAATAACATTCACAATGGATACCAGTATGTTATTGTAGTATAATCATATTTCACAGTGAATACATTTCATATATTATGGCTTCTATCGCATTGTAATGCCAGAGTGTGAATTGAGTTGTGTAGGAAAGCAAAATAGCACGTAACAATTTGATACCTGCTGTGATTTGCAACATGTGAAAAATAACAGCGAATTATATCGAGAAAGAGCAGATGATTGGCAGACATTCTAAATATTGCTCCGGAAAAAGAAATATTACTGAACTAATACTAAAGATGTCATTCTAAGACTTAAAACATGGATAAATGAGAATATGTTATACTCGTAACTCTAGCGGCAATAAATTTGATATTTGTAAATTTTCTTGATGAGGTAACCTTGGAAAATTTCCGGAAGTTGATATTTTGTCAGATACATTTTGCGCTTACACACACGTACAAAATTTGAGGAAAATTAAGCGAGGCAATTGGTGCATTGCCGTAAAAATAGAAATAGAATAAGTGATTCCAGAACGATTTTGTGAACGAACTTACCTACTTAATTTGAGAAATTAGATAATCTGAATGAATAGCAGATACAAACGAAGCTAATATAATAACAGGTATAATTGAATAGTGATTCCGTCGTTGTTAAATCACCCGTGATTTTTATTCCGACTCTTGTTTAGTGAGGGGAAAGAAAGACGCTGGAAGCAGGGTCGCTATTTTTTCATCAGGTGTCTGCAAATGATGTTCATTGAGCCGCAAATATGATAAAGGTTTGCTGGCAGAGATGGCCAACTATTTCTTCAATGAAGTCATAATAGTTTCAGGTAACTACTACAATTCATGAACGTAAATCTAGGCTTCTTTGTTATACTTATTTCATATTTTGTAAGTATATTATTTGAGAATCAGTGATGTAGGATGATTAAAAAGTTATACCCATACGAATGACTGAACATGCGGGAAGAAGAGTGCGGGTCTCCTAAGCGGGAGGTGCCGGGTATTTTGAGCGGCCCTTGCGGGTAAACTGGTGGTCCTATGAAAAAATCTACGACGCAGATTTTGTAGACAATTTAGAAAGGAATATTTTGTCTTTGAGCACTTTCTCCTATCTCTAACAATGTTCCTAAAAAATGCGAAGAATCGTGTAGGGAGACCTATTCGGGAGGCCTGGGGTGCGACACGGCAAGTTTTGCTAGGCAACCCTGTGGCGATGTATGACGATATGTGTAAACTTTAATTTAAGTCAAATTTTAATTAAAAAGCAGGTGTTTTTTTAGAAAAGTATTGCGTATACAAACCAAGATCCTTTAAAAAAATAACTAAACAATGAACATTAATTCAATAACGATATTGATTTTGCACGCAATTCAAGGAAAATTTCTGCCACCTTTTTTATAAACCAACTGTTGTAGATTCCATGGGGGAGCCTCAGCCCATTATTCAAGGGAAGCGGAATGGAATTGGAAAATTGCTGAAAAATCGAATCAATCTTACATCCTAAAATCATATTCCACGCTTTGATGCCCCGAGGGTACAGGTAACCAACATCCCTAGGAAGTTACCTTGACTACTACTGTAGGACTTCCTGGAATAAAGGATAGAAACACTTGCATTAGATTAAATTGAAAAACTTGCTGAAAATATCTAAATTTAATAACACCTACCCTAACGATTTCTAACCTAAAACCTCGGTATCCTACAACTGTGTAAAATGTTGATTAGGGTTTGAATTCCGGTTTTTAAGTAAATTAGTTTTAAAAAAAAACGCTGTTTTGACCGACCATTGTGGGTAAACTGCTAGTCCTATGAAAAATGTAGACAATTTTGTTGTGAATCATTTTCTCGTATCTTTTAGCATAACAAAGCTGTATAACTTACTTACTTACTTCCGATGGCTGTACATTTTACAACTCCGGTAGAGTTTTGGCCTCCAGAACAATGGATCTCCAAGCCTTCCTGTCTGCGGCAACTAAGTCCCAGTCATCATCAATATTTAATACGCTCAGATCTCGGGTAACATTGTCCATCAATCTCTGTCTTGGTCTGCCCAGAGGTCTCCTGCCCACAGGTATATTGTATCATACATAAGTCCAAACAAAGCAAGTCTCAAGACGCTCACTGGCTTCCGAACGGGTCGCTGTGGGCTCAGGGAGCATCTCCGTAAACTGCGCATCAAAGAGAATGGCGCCTCTAGATTCTGCGAAGGGGAGGAAGAAACTCCTCATCACCTTCTAACAGACTGCGACGCCATAAGATACATGAGGATGAGAACTTAGAGCAAACACCAAGTAGACGATGGAATAATTTCCCTCCTTGAACCCCCTCCGAGTACTGAACTTTGTAAGGACTAAAGGGGCAGCTCTAACTGGGTAGTTATCAGATGGGCAGCGTGGGGGGAGTATAATAGATCTCATAGGTTGCAGTACATTGCACACCCCATTTAATAATAAAATTAAAAAAAAAAACAGAAGATGTGACGACAGATGTCTAGTCCTTTTTCCAGACGCCAGAATTCACCAAATCTTAGCTACGAGAAAAACTGTAAAAATGGCTCCAGTGAAATAAAATTAAATATCCTGTGATATATGGAGAAAATTTTATATTGCATTAAGCAAACGTTTTTCATACTTCAGTAATATGAATTTCCACTCCTTCCAGCCCATTTTTATATTTTTCAATTTGCTTTAAAGTGTGCACGCCCCCGCAGTAAAAACTCGTGACAAATGCTTCTGTCACTTGTGTCTGTGATTTTTCTTATGAATGTAGATATATCACCATAACACGTATAATATGATAATAACATGTCGAAAACTGTGAATGGTCGCAGGAGGAAGTGAAAAAGAGCAGTAGCAATTGACTAAAAGAACAGAAATAAAATACCACAAAATACTTAATCTGTGTTTGTTTTTTCTGATTTTATTTGTAGTGTTTTCACTTTTTTCTAAATTTGTTATACAGACTGATTGGTTCCGTAAAAAATATGCACAAAAGTTAAGAAGATGTATATTATCCAAAAATCAACCATTTTGGAGATATGGCTTTTTGAAAATTGAAGAGTTTGGAAATTTCCCATTTAGGTTTTTCGCCAATATCTCCCAAACTACTGACTCGATTTTGACAAAACAAACTAAAAACCATAGTAAACAATTAAGTCTTTCGATAAATACTTTGTGGCTTTTTTTTAATTAGAATATAGTGAACATTTTGTTTTTTATAAAAAAGTTGATAAGTAGGTATATTTGTTAATAAATACCTATCAAATTTCTATAAAAATCGCCCCACGTTCGTAGATAATAAATGTATTACGATTAAAAAAAGTGCTGTGAATTTTTAATTAACAGCTACTGCTATTTCAATGCAGATTATTATGAGTATGTCAACGCATTATGTATGATTGAAAATATTCTTGACGGCTGTGTGGTTGAAATGGTTGACTAGTGGAAATAGATGTATATGCAGATTAGAATAAGAAGAAGAAGTAATACTTGAAGGAGGTGAAAAAATATCCATTATCAGGAGTATATGGGGGTGAAGATGTAACAAGTTGAATCGAATGTGAAGTAAGGGACAGGCTCAGGTTATTTTCAACCTAAAATTAGATATCCATGGTTGTATCGGCAACATCATGATGTCTCTTTGAGGGAAATAAGAGGAGAACCACGTTTTTAAATTACATATTTTTTGGCATCATTTGTCGTTGTTGTTGTAGTATCCAAATCTTGGAATCGAATTTTAACGAATTTTTGCTATAGGTACAAGACTCTTTTACAAATTTTATAATTAAAGTAAATGCCATTACGATTATGTACCACATTGGATTAGTCCTCTCCAGAGATAAAAAGTATGTAAAGTGTTTAAAGGGATACAATACTTGTGTTGGACTATGGAGGGCATCGTATGAAATTCGGATCGAAAGATAGATTTTGTCCAGGTTTAGTCATAAGAGACATCGAGCTATCGAGATGGTCCCGTCACAGTATACTGCCGTATTTGATGAAAAAAGCTTGTCATAATTTATTTTAATTTACTTGTTACTTGTTACTTACATGTAAAAACAACTGCAACGAACAGTGACCAAGTTTATTTTATTTTTTTAAATTTCGCGGAAATATCCCATAATTTTTATAACTTGTGATTAAAAAATGAAAACTTGTTTTTTACGCCCCAATACGTCTAATTCCTGGGCAATATCTTAACGTGTATCACTTCCTAGAACAGGCCCTGATGTACAGCATTATTGTAAGAGCTGATCACACATGTATAGTGCTGCAAATATAAAAACTTGAATATTGCTTTCATTGAAAGTAATGGGGAGAGGGCATACACTATACAGAGTGCGTGGAAATGGGGTGCAATGCTAGGAGAGCGAGCATCCTGTATTCATAATATGTAGCACTAGTAGTTACTGTCAACGTGCATAGTAATAATTTTTCAGTACGTAATGCTAAACAATATGTAAATCTGTATTTTTTAATTTATTTTTATACGTTAATATTTTTATACCACACTTTTATTTAACTTCATCTGTCGTTGTTGTTGTCCTCATGCCATCAAGTTCCCAATGTCCAAGCATCTTGAAATATTGCACACATACCTGTTTACTTTAGGTAACAGTTTAAAATTGTGGTACTGTTTTATCATAAACACGTTTCATTGGTAAATTTTAACAGTAATGTGATGACCATGACAATATTTTATAAAATGATTCTAGACCAATGCTGTGAAAAGTTTCAATGAATAAAAATATTTCTTCTTCTTCTTTCTCAGCCGTTTTCATTCCAATGCTGGACATAAGCCTCCCCTTTGACTTTCCACAGATCCCTATCCTGGGCATGCTGCATCCACTTGCTTCCTGCGATTCGCCTCACATCGTCAGACCTTCTTGCCTGAGGTCTTCCTAATAATAATAATAAGACGGACAATGTCCAATGCGCCGTTTTGTGGAACTAAACTTAGTAGTAACTAAAATTTTCAAAATAAATATAAAAATGCCGTTTACGCCATTCGTGCCATATTACATAAAAAAGTCAATGTTTAAGAGTGTCTAGCAAAAAGGGTGTAAATGATTGTAGCTTGTGGCGCATTTCTTTGTGGCATTTTTATATTAATATTTACATATGGGGACATATCTACATGCCATACTTGCTGTGTTATATCTACGAGCGTGTTGTAAGTATTTTATTGGAGCATCATGGATTTGAATTTGTAATATCAACTCATGTGGTTGGATCAGTTGCTCGGTGCACCACTTTTGCTTAAACAGGCGGATACGTTAAGGCTTATATAATGCTCAATAATTTATGATCTCTGTTGAGAACTTAGTCGTCTGGTGGTAGGTTACCAATAGCCCGAGAGCCAGGCGCTAAAAATACAATCTATTTTTTTTGTAGAAATGTGGTTTAAATGATAGCTTACCAATAGGGTCATACATCGCACTAGGGTTGCCTATCAAATCTTGCCGCAACCTTCCCTGCCCCCCCCCCGAAAAGGTTCCCCTTCGCGGTTTTCGCATTTTTTAGGAATATTGTAAGGGGTAGGAGAAAGGGGTCAATGACAAAAATACCTAATATTTACTAAATTATATACAAAAAAGTTTTTTTTTACGTAGGATTAGTAGTTTTCCCGCAATGGCCGGATAAAATACCGGATGTTTTTTGGTAAGCAAGAAGATAAAATTTGCCAATTTTCCAACAGATAGGTCATATTTTTAGAGGCCTGTTGGGCTACAAGGGGCTCTGCTCTGGTATGCCTGGCCTCACTACTACACTAATAGTAGGAGGAGCCACACCTATATAACATCAGCTCCAGTACTGTGGATTGTAGTGCACACTGAAAGGTGCTTACTTACCTGGCAATGGTGCAAATCACCTCAAAGACACTACCACCAATATAACTTGAGAACATATACATCTCAATTACCTTCTTTTATTGGTATGTTGTGTTGTTTTTTTTTTCGTGTTTATTATTGTTTTGTTCGAAACTTGTTCTGTGTGCACTCTTCGGCGCAAAGGCTGAGCGCTGTAATGCCGAAGAGTGTAATATTTTTACTTAAATAAATAAATAAATAAATCTCCTGAGCTTTTCATATCCCTTTAGAGACTGGCCTATAATAAGGCCTAGAATAAGTGTGTATCACGTCTGTATCCAAACTTCTTAAGAAACTGTTAATAGTTTTAGACTTACACACGATAAATTTCTTCATCTGTAAAACATATTAATATACAAAGATCTGCAAAATATTTAAAGGTAGACAGCATTCAATACTACTTAATAATAGTAAAGTTTGCAGCAAGCATTACGTCCCTTGAATATTAAATACGATGACGGGTAACGAATCGGAAACCCTCCGGTTTAAATCGTTCATTTACTTATTGAATTTACCAAAGTACTTTTGTATCAAACATTAAGCTACAAACTTTGTATTGGTAATGATAGATTTGGTATAAATTTATACCATTAAAAGATTAAGTTGTTAGGCAGAGACGTGTGTGAAGTTTTCGTGAACAAAACCTAAAACCCGAAACCTGAAATAGACATGACGAAATTGAAGACGATAAAGACTGATGACTGACTGATGAAGACTCTCTCAATAATAGTATGTCCAACTTGAAGATGCCCATTGTCCATTTGGTCATAAGCTGTTATTTTTAAGTCAAGCATCTAAAGGATAGGCCCGGATTGTTTCCTGATTGTTCACAATGTAGAATGGTTAGCCATCGGTTGACGTTGGCGATCAGGAAACAATCTGAGCCTATTTTATATTTTAAGATCATGTGGATCTATGGAAATAATAACATTCGTTCCATCATTTTCGGGGTAAGCGGAAAAGTTTATCGGTAACAATTTTCGAAATTGAAAATAAAGCTAACAGGGCATTAAAAAAATGCTGTATTTCAAACGCCTCTAAGGTTAATAGCCGCTTGCTATAATGTTCATTCTGCTTTTTTTTTCTTTCTGTAAAAAGTTGTCCTTCATTCATATTTCTAATTCTGTTAAGAAATTATGTTTTTTAGGGGCCTCTTTACGGATCTTTAATTTCAGACAATTTCACTTGATAATGGAAACTTGCTAAAAATACACAAGAAGTTTAATATCTACCTATATTTGTATAATAGAAATCTATTTAATAAACAAAGTTTGCTTGAGAAGACAAACTGAATTGAAACAGAAATGATTATTATGTGTTTGAAATCGAATAGTAACCGTGTCGCGGATTAATTTATAGTGATCCCATGGGACGGGGCCCCTCCCTCCCCAGTTCCTGTGTTCCGTGATGTCTTGATATTATAATGTGGGATGTGCAGCCGCCATCCCAGAGAAAGTAAAGGAAATTGAGAAACATATGCAAATGCAAAATATCTACTTGAATATCCCCGGAAATTTAGGGACGATCAGGAAATATATTTCACTGCTACTTTGGGAGCATATCGATACCGAGTATTAAAACAATTTACAGTGCAATTGAAAAAAAAATGTAGGTTCATGACCCTTAAAAAACTTTATAAAAACAACGCTTATTTCACGATAAAAAACATATTTACCATATGAAACGTGTTTATGATAAAATAGTACCTACTTACAACAATTTGAAATTGTCACTTCTAAAGCGTGCAAAATTTCAAGTTGCTAGGACATTGGGAAGTTATTAAAATTTGTAGACGGAAATTTTGACGCAGACAACGAGATAAGGTCAATAAAAGCGTGGCTACGAAAGCGAAATTTTAAGTAATTTTAGAATGTTTCAGGTTTGGATGATCAATTAAAATTACTCCTGGGTCGATAGCCATCAGCTGGTTTGTTCGCCTGAATTAATGATTTTCTTCTCCTGTAACGAAAAGCACCAATAAGCGTGGTTCATAAAAGTGTTTTTTTTTGTATTACACCTATTTGTTTTTTGGTGACGCTGTTTTTAAAATGCTACTGTTATTTTTCAATCACTGTTCTTCCCTACCATAACTATTTCACCACAACCCTTCACAGGATCTAGTAGGCGTGAAGTCTTCACCTTGTAATACTCTTCATCCCTTAAGGAATACAAAGAGAGGAGGGTGTGGTGGTTGGTAGAGGAGTCAAGGATACTGGAGTTAAGACAAAAGGGATGCATCACTTAACAATAGACAAGGGTTTATAAAGGGCTGTTTTGTTATACTATTAGGTAGGTACGATTTTGTTTAAATATACTACTGTAAGTCCCTTGCAGGTCAGGCAGAGAGAACAGAACGCCACACTGTCACATCCCTAAACACACTCCTTGCTTCGGTCACGTTCATGAATTTGTTATCCTGAGGATGCCGACGTGATCAAACCAAGATACTCAAAGACGACTACGTTTTCTAACACCCCATCTTTCAGCCACATACGTACACTAAGTTTGTTATCCTATCGTCACTCATTCTTTTAACATGTCTAAACCATTTTTTTTTTATTAAATGAATCTGGGTTTATCGAAATAAACCCAAATACATCTTCGCACACTTAAAAGCTTGCGTTGTGAAGTGGAGTAGGTCGGAAATTGAACCCGCTCCCACTGGATTAACAGTTGAGCCCGTTACCGACCAGGCTACCGACCACCTCAGTCAATATTCTATAGTTTTTCAGTTTTTTCATATAATAAGATTTTTAATAAGATTTTTTCAACTATCCATTTTAGCTCTTTTGTCAGCGTTCAGGCGCTATCTACTGAATGCGGTCTTTGGGCGTTTCGGTAAAACTTTCCGTTGACATGATCGCTAGAACTCGAATGTCCACAGCAAATCAATTCATTGTTACTGCCAGCATGTTGTTTTGGAAGAGACGCTTGATGTTTACGAGTCAGCATTGGCTGGCCTACATGATCACTTTATGCCCAGAGCAACTTTAATCCATTCCCTGCTGTCAAATGTATAATTTTTAGAAGTTGCATTTATGCTACAGTTTCACAATGCACCACTATTTTGATACTATCGCCATCTTTTACCATCCATATACCATTTATGTATATATTATTTATATATGTATAATATGTTTATCTGTGTATGTATTTAGTATTCAATTATTGTTAAGTTAAGGTACCCTTTTGGTACTTATTATAATTAGATATATCTCAATTTAATCTCTGTTATGGGTTGGCTGGCAGAAATTGCCATGTGGCAATAAGTCCGCCCATTGTACGATTGTTTTTTTGGTACAATAAAGATTATTTTATTTTATTTATTTTATTTTATCTTTTGAGAAGCGAAAAAAGTAATGTAAAATAAAAATATAAAGCAAAGAAAAAACCTTGTACGGGAACATTTTTAATTATCGTGTCACGTCATGTTTTCGAATCAGGTACCCGTGACAATAATGGAAACTGGAAATCCCACAAGACGCAGTGCAATTTCTGCTTGGTACCTACGTAGCCTGGTCTACTGAATACCTACCAGTGCCAAAGGGTGGATTTCTGCAGAAGAGAAGCCGGGACTAACATTTCTTACGGGATTACGTCAGATTAGACACTATTAAACCGATATTTTTTTCCAAAAAGTAACTCAATGGGAATCGTGTTCTTAGGTGGCTTCGCGCCTGGTACCTACTTACTTCCATCTGCTTCTAATACTAGAGTGCATTTCATACACCGTGGTTCCAGAAAAATATTTTTTGCCCTTGTTTTATTTACCTCAGATCAAAATCATTCATTTAATTAATCTTTTCGTTGTTCAGTTGTTGATGGATTGTCCACTTACTTGTATATCTGCTTTTTGTCCACTGACCGCAGGCTGTATTTTTGCTTTTATTTTTGCTTTTGTATATATATTTTCTTTATGTGTTTTTTCGTTCGTGGTATTGTAAATGGGTGAAATGTAGAATCTTTGCTGGTTTATTTGTTGGTGATGTGTTTCTTCTGTGTAAAATTTACTAATGTAACTGTCTGATTCTGTAAATAAAATAAAATAAAATAAAAATAAAATTGCTTGCGGTTGGTAGCTATGATAATGGAGACAGAAAATTCTCCGATCAGCACGACAATTAGTTCAAAAGTCTTTATCATTTTACCATAAACACGTTTAAGTTGGAAACTGTAATTAATTTAATATGTTTCAGACTTTTATACTCAATAGCTGCTCCTAAATGTAGGCAACCTCCACAACTTTTAATTGTCTTAAAAGTATTTGTAATCAGGGCGTCTGCCAACTTCTGATTGGCTACTTTATATTTGAATATGGAACAAGGGTGCGTTTACGATTACTATTTAGATAGTAGGTACCTACATACATACAGTGTAAATATTCATCACAACACTTGGAATTCCCATATAAAATCATCACATCTTTCTTCCTCTTTTCATTTCCATATTATTATTACTAGAAGTCACACAGTCAGCTGGTATGTTCCATGGATATATTAATATTTCTAGAAGATTCCTTAGAATGATAAATGGGAATGAGAGGGAGGAAGATGATGAATCGTGCAATCTGAATATTTCTCGCCAACTCGAGAAATGATAATTGAAGAGCAGTACCCGCTTATTTATTTTATTAAGCTGGTCGGTGTCGCCAAAAAGGTATTTTCTAGAACAAATATTTCGACAAACTTACCAAAAACCTGCTTTGAAAAAAGTACTAGACCTTCTCTTGTGAATTATCGCAATAGAGCTTTCATACCTTGTATAGATTCCCTGAAAAAAACATATAGTACCTACACGTATAGAATCGTATACATCCAGAAAATTATTTTTCTTATTCATTAAAATCTACCGAAATACTGTAATTTTTCAATAAATCTAAATTTTCCCCAACTAACGAAAACATCTACGAGTATTTATTGAATTTAATCGTGCGATTTTGCATGCGAACCTTAAAACGCGGGAAATGTTTTCAAGATAACTGTCATTTGAAGGTGTACTACACGTGTAGAAAAAAAATAATGTTCCTAACAGATAATTATCATCATTAGATGGTTTTAAGTTTTAGGAATCATTCCCAATTCTCGATTAGTCGATAAATAAACAAATGAAACACCTACCAGTTTTCGAGTTCGAGATGTTGCACATAACTATTAAGGGCAAACAAGACGCCTTTAGGAGAAATATCTCCCGCTGTTTAAATCTTTGATAAAAAGAAATGAAAGGATGAGGAAGGGTAGGGATGAGGAATAGATGGAATAGTCTACATAGATAATAATATATTGCAATATTTACTATGAATACTGATTTATTTTAGGGAAAAAAATACGAAATTCTATCTCCTCACGTCGCATTCCTTGCAGGGTAGGTAGAGAGAATGGTTCTCCAGATTTCCACACGCCCTTTTGTCGCTTCGGTCGCATTCATGCAATAGGTTATACAATCCCTCCGATTTCTTTTACTCAAAACCCATTCGTCCTTGAGGATTTGGTCGACATGGTCGGTCCAGGACAGTCTAGGATGGCCTCATATTCTCACACCTCTTCTTTCACTCGTGTATATCTTTTTGGTCACCCGTCCTCAGTGATTCTCTCCACATGCCCAAACCATCTAAGCTTGCTGATATTAGGCACTACTCCTATCGTTAAAATTCAACAATTGATAACAGCGAAACACTTCACATTCAGTTGTAAAGATGACTTCCCATGGTCACACGGATAATTTTGCATCCATCTGCAGGATTTCATGGAAAATACTACGTCCGTCTGCAATATAATAGATCGTAGGAAACCACCTTTAGACATCATAAGACACGGCACGTCGCTCCTCACACTATTCGCCACAGATTAAGATGAAAAGGATAACTTTTCCAAAACTCTTCCTTCAACTTGTAGATTGTTAGTTTATAGTACCAGTACATACATTATCTACCTTCTACTGATATTAAGTGGTTCGTGTTTCGTGAAATTTGAGTTTACTTAGTACCTACCTACATATAAGTAAGGAATAATACGCCAGACCAGACATAGTTTTCCATATAGTATCTTCTGAAATAAGTGCTGTGTTTAATAAGAAGTCTCTGTATATATTGAGAAGTTTCGGAGAGAGAAATGAAGTGATCAGAGAGTTAAGTGACTGTTAAATACTGTCTTGGTTTCGACTCTCATCTTGTATCCTAGTGAGACATGGACATGGCTGAAGAAGGATATATCAGGTGTGTATGTTGTTGAGATGAGACCGCTAAGAAGAATATGTGGAAAAACTGTAAAAGATAGGATAAGAAATTAAGTGATCAGAGCGATGAGTGACTGTAAAACGAATGCTGTAACTAGAATGAATGTGAAAAGCTGAGATGGTTGGGACATGTAGAGAGAATGTATGATGAAAGGATAAAAATATAAAACATACCTGTGAGAAAGAAGACGTGTAAGGATGCATGGCTGTCCACGAATCAATTGGTTTGACGATTTCGAAACTTAAGGATGAGGGTGTTTTGAATAAAAGGAATCGTAGAGTGTGTATGACGAATGTGACCGTAGCGAGTAGTGTGTGTAAGGATAGGAAAGTCTGACGATATGTTCTCTCTATCTACCCTGCAAAGACGTGACGTGAGGGGATAGCATAGAAAAAAAGTATATTTATGGTCTTTGTTATGCTTCTATTCAAAATTCTACCAGTTTCACGTATGAAACGTATTATGTACTAACTAAATAGCACGTAATCTACCCATCCTCTGTAAATATTAACTCCGCGATATCGCGTAGTGGCTAATACGGTAATAGTCCGAGAGCCCGCTGCTTAATTTATGACGTATCAGTTTTTTGATCGAAATGTGGTACAAATGATAGCTTACCAATAGGGTTTTACATCGCACTAGGGTTGCCTATCAAAATCTTGCCGCAACCCCCCCTGCCCCCCCCGAAAAGGTCCCTCTTCGCGGTTTTTCGCATTTTGTAGGAATATGGTAAGAGATAGAAGAAAGTAGTCAATGACAAAAATAATCCTTGCTAAATTCTCTACAAAAAATGTTTAGTCAATTTTTTCGTAGGACTAGTAGTTTACCCGTAATGGCCGGTCAAAAAAGAGGATATTTTTTGAAAAAATAAAAAAAAAAGTTGTTTTTTTTTCTTTCAAATTCTTCCACCCATTATTACTAACATTTTATGGAAGAAAAATTTTGGCCTGCGGCGCTATATCACTGGTTATTTTATGAAAACTAAATTTTAAGAATTTTCGTCACTGAGTTTTATTGCAATAACTCCGAAACTATTAGATGTATGAACATAAGTTATAGCTCATTTTGTAGCTAAGACTATGGTTATTAATTCGTTCTCTGACTATTTTCCTGTAGCTCTTATCAATTTTCAACCAATTTAGTTTAAATTCATTTTTTTAGTTTTTTAAATGAATTTCGGTTTTGGACGGGCCATTGCGGGTAAACTGCTAGTTCTACGAAAAAATTGAATTAACATTTTTTGTAGATAATTTAGCAAGGATTATTTTTGTCATTGACTACTTTCTCCTATCTCTTACCATATTCCTATGAAATGCGAAAAACCGCGAAGAGGGAACTTTTCGGGGGGCGCAGGGGGGGTTGCGGCAAGATTTTGATAGGCAACCCTAGTGCGATGTAATACCCTATTGGTAAGCTATCATTCATACCACATTTCGATCAAAAAACAGATACGTCATAAATTAAGCAGCGGGCTCTTGGACTATAAAGTTTCATTGAAACGAAGCCAAAAATCTGTTACTTTCTTCTATTTTGTACTATGATAATAATACTTATTGTAGATAATAACTACTTAATTAATGTTAGGTACTCGAGTAGTACCTCCATAATCCAGATGAGTTAGGAAAATTTTGAAGTTATTCCAGGGTTTTTAACCGCGTCTATATGTAATCCTATTCTATTTTTCTATTCTATCCCCTCACGCCGCATCCTTTGCTGGTTAGGCAGAGATAATAGATTGCAGACACTTCTTTCTTTCGTCACATTCATGAAATTCGTCGTACACACTCTACGATTCCTTAAACTCTGAACACCTTCTTTAAGCATCTGGTCTACATGGTCAAGCCATGTGGTTCTTGGACGGCCGCGCTTCCTTACATCTCTTCTTTCTCCCAGGTATATTTTCTTTGTTATCTTTTCATCGCTCATCCTCTCTACATGTCCCAAACATCTCAATATGTTCAATTTCATTCTAGTTACAACATGCGTTTTAGTTGAGGTGGTGGTGGGATTTTTATTCAGCGCATATCGCCCCAAAACATTAGATTTATTTTAAAAAATCAGCATAATCTAATTAGGTACCTGCTTGCTAAAATTAGGTAGAATTTATTTTATATTTTTTCTAATTCCAGTTTTTTGAAGCACCTTTGTTAGGCATACTTAATAGGCACTTAAACAAAGGGAGGAAATCAGTTATAGGTAGCTATTATCATTCCCCACGTCATAAAAATACTTTGCATGAGGTATAAATATTTACGACTTCGTCAAATCACCATAGAAATGATACATACCTTTCCCCATATTCAGATCTCCTTCCCTACTATGGCATCATGTGTTAACAGGGATATTTCGCCTAATATTCCTAGGTAAGTATATTTTTATGTCGAATGCATTTTGAAGAAAATAACACTGGGAAATGAGGCCATTTATATACCCACTTTTTTATAGCCCAAAATAATCATGCCTTGTTTTATCGGTAACCCTATTTTTGAATTACCAAATAAATATAGGATTATACATATGTACCAAACTCAGGTGACAATTTAGCTCCTAGGTTGGTTTCAGAACCATTATAGAACTGTACTAGAACTAATTTAGGAGGTTAGGTTTTAAGACCATCAAAGGTTTACATCACCCAATTACTAATTTCAATACGAATTATACATTCAACCCTACTTTTCTCCACCTTAGGAGGGGCGACATTTCCAAAAATCCTTCCTTAGTGGAAGATTTTGAAGTAAAACCTATCGGTCTTCCAAAGTTTCTTCTTCTATGATTAGCCGTTTAGGCTGAGTGTTGGTGAGTTAGTATGTCAGGCAGTCAGTCATCAAGGACTTTATTAATAAATAGAACTGTCCGTAATACTGTATTATCCAATAGTGGGGGTACCGATTCCTGGATTCGATCTCCCGAGGCATTAATGGGTAATCTTATATCGAATCCGCACGGAGAATGGACGATGTGCTCAAATGCTCAACAGATGGCACATGCGGGATTCTCCAGCCTGTGACTGCAGAGGGCCAGCGCAATCCATCAAGCACATAGTCGAAGACTGTCCTCTGAGAGCATTCCCTGGACCATATGCAGATATCCACAATGCCACACCCGATGCTCTTGAATGACTTGGAAGCCTGGATGTTGCTCTATAGGGTACATGTCTCCTGTATGTAACAGATTCTCTTATCTTCTGACGTTGCCGCCCAATGGTGACAAAAGTCATACGAAATAAAATCCAATAGTGTTATTTCAACTAATAATAATTTGGCAGCCCAAAACCCTAATAATGAAACATTCAGACGCATAATAATAATTAATCTGCATTAAACGGATGAATGGCTTAGCAGAAGTGCCCAAATGATCGGAGAGTTTGTCATGTTGCATTTATTAATGAACTACAATATGTTTAGAGAGTGTCTATGTACTGTACATATTGTGTAGTGATTTTAATTCGGCACGTCCAGTGAGAGATTCATATACAGAGCAGACCCTCTATATTTATTTATGTAAATCTCTTGTGTTGGCTCAATCACTCGACCGTGGGTATTATTATTGATACCTGTACTGCTGTCTTCAGTAAGAACTGCGTATAAGCCAACTCTAGTTATCTTGAAGTTTTTTTTTTCATCGAAATGGGCATTCCAACGTTAGATGCTGACTGGGGATGTTGTCATTCTTGTTGTTTAATATATGCATATAATGTTTTAATGATACTCGTGCACATACTTGTAAATTATATTAATGCTTAATAAATTGGAAAAAAATGATATATCTATTTCAATCTTCTTCTTCTTCATTAGCCTTCTTCCGTCCACTGCTGGATATAAGCCTCTTCCAACTGTTTCCACTCGTCTCTGCTGACCCTTAGGCATCCAGGGTCCTCCAGCGATTTGGACAATGTCGTCGGTTTATCTCTTTGGTGGCCTTCCGACGCTCCTTCCATCTGTTCAAAGGGCCTCCACTTCGATATTCGTGGCGCCCATCTGGTCTATCTATTTCAATCATATCCCGAAAATACATACGCAACCCTCTCCCTATTCCATGTAAATACACGGAATTACAGTCTATCAAGAAAGATAGGTATGGTTTCGAATTATGGTCTGCAATTTTGTTTGCTGGCAAGAATGTCATTTTTATTGATATTCTGCTACTGTTATGACTATGGTTGCTAAAGAGCCTCGAAAATCGTTCTATTTTTGCTTCAACTTTTTCAAATTTTGTATGAGAATGTTGGCGCAAAATAAGAATAACGTAAGCGACAAAGTGAATTAGGTATACCTTTAAAAAAAAGAAACCTGGGAAGAAATTTAAAAATCTATAACAGCCAATTTGTTAAGATTGTAATTACCAGTATTTTGGCTAAATTATACTTTTATATCTGAAAAACTGGACGGAAAATCTTCAGATCCCGTAAATTTTAGGGGTACTTTGGAATATTTTTTTATTCAAGGAATTTCGAAATCCTGTAATTCTAAAACTGCCGATCTGTAGTCCATACTTTTATCTATCGCTGTCTTCAGTTTCAAGACGATTCCCTTTACTTTTAGGCTTTACGAGGTTTTTACTTAGGACGGCAACACAAGGCAATGCACCCTTTTGCATACTAATATTGCACTATTGTTTACACTACATCCAAAGGACTGGCTAGTTGGTGGAAATCGCGATATTGCGATGTGACGCCCATTGTACGTTACCTCTTTCTGATAAAGGTGGCTTCCCACGGTACGCAATATCACGGACTGTGGGAAGCAACCTTAATTTTCTGTTTCAACCTGTTTTTCTATTGGAATGTACAAAAAATATGAAATCAATTTAAGCGTCCAGTATTTCTTTTATCAATCAACAGCTCTAAATAATACCTAATTTAAAAAATCATGATTTTTTCTCTATGAATCAAGTGAGAGGAATGAGACAGAAAAACCTTCCAAGTATATCTGAACTCTTCAATCCTAGAGACACAGCCATTTTTCTATGAATACGAGTATAGACGTAGGTAAATAAATTTTTATTAGCCAAAAATCATGAAGAGTTACAAAACAAGACAATTAATGTGCCCAAAGGCGGACTTATTGCAAAAGTAATATTATCTTTCAGTCAACCCGAATGTTCGTAATATGGGTTTCGATTATAAAAACCCACACAACATTATCATTGCCTAAATGTTAATATGACATTCAGAATGGGTGGCGAATATCATTGCTATGAAATAATAATGTTGCCAGTACCATGACTTTTTATTTCATCACAATATTTCCTTGATGTGTTTTGGAATGAGCAGGGGTGGCGAGCGAGGCATTTGAGTACAGAGACAACGACTTTGCCAATATTCTACAATCTCCACATTTCATATGCAGTAAAAAAACGAAAGTATACCTCCATAAAGTTATGATAATTCTCTTTAGGCTAAAAGAGACATTCACCAGGGTGACCACACATTATCGTCCCTGTAATTATTATTATTATTGGCTTTACCAAAAAGTTCGTCTGTGGGGGATTCTTTGTTTCGTATTACGAGTAAAGTGAAGAGAGCAAAAAAAAATTTTTTTAAAGTATTTTTTAAATGTTTCATTCCGCGCTTCGATGAACATCATCAAGGGATTTAACTACTACAAACGTAAAACAACAATACTATTATAGTATTGTTGTTTTACATATATACTATTATATACTATTATAGTATTGTTGTTTTACAGTCTGTCAGAAAGAGATGGTTTTCAATGAGGGCGCTGCAAGTAGCTTTTTAGCAACTATATTGACAATACTTGTACAGTGTACAGTAATATCATTGTTGCCAGGACATAAAATTGTAGTTCCAAATTAATTCGAGGCCATCTCTTTCATGACAGGCTGTATGTGTTTATATACTTCATGTGTGTATGTATGCACAATATTGCATTTATTTACCGAACAGTTATTTTGCAAGTATTTTTTTTTTATCTTGTTGATGGGGCGTAGCTTGGGGCTACTTTGGCATCTCGACCCTTGGGATCTTTTATGCCTTCCCCTCCTTATCCCACTGTGGACTTTAGATAGTTTATTGTGCTACCCCTTGAAATGAAGTCGAACTCTTCTGGTTTGGGGTAACCCATGCCCAGTATTGTTTGTCTTCTTCTTGCAAGAGCGTTACAGTCACATAGGAGATGTTCCATTGACTCCACACTGATGCCGCAGAATCTACACGTAGGGTCGTCCACAAGTCCCATATTGAACAGTATCTTGTTGACTCCATAGTGTCCTGTGAGTATACCAATTGTTTTTCGGATATACTCTTTTCCGTACTTCCAGATGTTTTGGGTCTGGTTTACGTTTATGTTTGTGATAAACTTTTTTGAGTGTTTTAGTCCTCTTGTGGAGTTCCACTCCCTTGAAAATCTGTCGTTTGCGTTTTTCTTTATTGCATTTTTGACAGACACGTATGGTATTCTTAGGACTGGTTCAGGTCCTATGAATATCGATTCTGATCCCTTTCTTGCAAGTTCATCAGCTTTTTCGTTGCCCTCTACCCCTATATGCCCAGGAACCCACACAAGCCTGATCCTGTTACCGCGCCCCAGTTTGTTGAGTGCACGCATACAGTCCAGTATGAGTGATGAGTTTACCTTGTATGCACATAGTGCGTTGAGGACAGCTTGGCTATCGCTTAAGATATAAACCACTTTGTTTTTGGTGTTGCGGTCCAGTAACTCTTGTGCACAAGATAGAATGGCACATGCTTCTGCCTGGAACACTGTTGCAAAGTGCCCCAGACTTATGCTTATTGAGGAGTTCTTTAAGTAAATTCCTGCTCCTGTTCCCGATGGCATTTTAGAGCCATCCGTGAACCAAATTTCACAATCTCTCCTTTGGGCAGAAGCTCTGTTTCCATTCCTCTCTAGAGGGGATGTGGATTTTATAGTTATTATTATATACTAGTTTGGTCGCTATTTTATCGCATCCCATATTTAGTATCCTTGTAAGTTCTTCTGTAGATACAATGTTGGTGTGTCTCGTTTTAGGTTTGGAATTGTTCCACAGTCCAGTCATTGATAGCCTGTAGAGGGCCTTCCTTGCCTCAGTCTCCACTACTAAATGTAGTGGTTTTAATCCTAATATGGACTCTATGGCCATTGTTGGTGTTGTTTTGAACGCTCCTGTGATTGCCATGCAAGCGTATCTCTGTAGTGTTGTTAGAGTCCTCCTGCATGACTCAAGGGAGGTTCTCGGCCACCATATGATACTACCATAGGTGAGCAATGGGATCACCATTTGTTTGTATATCCAGTAGAGGACCTTTGGTTGTAGGCCCCATGTTTTCCCATATGTACGTCGACAAATATTAAATATTTTGTACACCTTATCGATTTTTGAGTCCAGGTGAGCTTTCCAAGTTAGTTCTTTATCTAGTATTATGCCCAGATATTTCACCTTTGCAAGTATACTTAACTACGTACGTACTTTGCAAGTATAAAAAATATCATCATCTAAAATGGATTGTAAAATATGTTTTAAGGAAGATTTTTATACGCTTTATAAGATGTATTTAACACTTTGCATGCCGTTTGAACGTGCTCTCATGACCCGAAAAGCATCACCACCGGTAACTCACCGCTAATAGTAAAAAAAAGTAAAACCACAAAATAGTCTTGTATATTTATATAATCTACAAATATTATTAGTTTTCTGTTGTAATTACGAATGGTCCCCCTAGTAACGGTCCTTTGGTCATGTAACCATAGACAATCATATCCGCATTTTATGTCCTCGTATTTTGAAAGGGAAGGTAATGGCTTCCATTGAGATTTCATGTTATGTCCCTTTCTGAAAGGATTCCATGGCTACCTCCCTTCAACCTTCAATAACACCACCCCATACGAATATAAGGGAGGATGATCAGGGTAGTTTGGTGTATGAAATCAAATCAACATAATAATGAGGTGGTCAGTGTGCGCTCGATTGTCAATCGTCTAGATGCGGGTTCGATCCCCAACGCGAAACCATATTTTACAGCTAATCCTTCCATTTGTGAGTTGTATAATCGGCTCATATACTTTTTTAAATATTATTTCGAAAGTCCTGTATATTTCAGATGCTCACAAAAATAATAAATTATTAATCGTATTTTTAAGAACCATGCATATATTGTAGTCGTGTATCATTATAAAATGAATAGATTAAAATTTACCAAAGGCATATAATTATAAGGTGTTGGGACACATTAAAATTTGAAGAGGAAAATGTAGGAAAAAGTTGTGAAAAATGTTAGGAAAAAAGAAAGACGTGGTAGAAATACGTTCCAGAACACTAAGTAGACAACAATAGTATGCAAAAGCTTGTGTCGTGTAGAACAGAATATTAACCCCTGGATTCGATTCTGGTACCTTCTGTTTGGGAGACCTTTAGTGCAATCAACTGTGCCAACCGTGTACTCAATTTACTACATTTAATTTCATGTAAGATAATTTCCTACAATTATTCTTTACGTACCCCCTTCCTGCTCAGGACATCCGAAATGAAAACTTAAAGGACAATCACAGGGAGAACCCTTAGAGATCGAATCCGCAACGGAGAAATAATGCGGACCCGTGGCACGGAAGATATCGTGAGATAGAGCAGAGCAAGAAGAAGATTCCGGAGGGATCATGTAAACAGAGTGGCCGACTCCATAATCGCTTACATTGCAGCCAACGAAATACCACCTGGTCATCGTCTTCCTGGAAGACTGGCCAAAAGATGGAGGGACAGTTGGTTCTCGACGTCCCAGGAGTAGAGGAGCTTTCTAGATGAACAAATCAACTGATCTACAAAAAGAGGAAGACGAAGAAGTACCCCATTATAATTGAGACTTTTGTGAGTAATGGTAATTGAGCATAGGCCATAAATATAACCCTTGAGGGAAATTTTTACAACGACATTATTCCGACATATAAAATGTTAAAAGCCTTTTTTATATCCTGTAATATTACTCACTCGCTCACTTAACAGCTTGTGTTTTGATGAGCAGTAACTCATTGTATTTATTGTCTCATTAAAACTAAAATCACCCCAAACACTTAAGATAAAAGCCTTATGCTACAATGTGGCATGCTTTTTGGCGCACTACCTACGTCCCTCAAGTGTATCTTCTTTTTCTTCTTGTGCCGCACCTATTGTAGGCTGGCGACCATCACTCAGTGGCGTATATATAGGTTTTCATTTAGGGGGGATCAAATATTCGTCTTTGGGAGGGACTTAGCCTGATATGCGGTCTGAGTATGATTTCTATAAAGTTCTTCAGCAAAGAAACTCCTGGGGAAGGCAATTAAAATTTTAACATGAATGAAGTAAAAAAGACATTTTTTCGTGAAGCAGAGTGAAAAAGGTCGTGTTTTGGTGTTATAAAATGTACCTAATAACAAAAAGCGCCTCAGGCGAATTTTTTTGAAAGATGGGTGAAGTGATGAACCTGGGATCTTTCTATAGGAGATGGCAAAACATTGTTTAATATTTCGGAGGGGGGCCGGGCCCCTGCCCCCCCTTCCATATACGTCCTTGCCAACACTCATGGCTCTTCACGAACCTGGACTCATCTAATAAGTGTCGCTGCATCGTTTATTCCAAACCACTGAAGATTCCCTAGCCAAGTTGTTATTTTACTTCCCATACTCCGACATCAATGCATACTGCATAGTAGTAATATCTATCAAAGGTTGTCCGGAGCTGAGTTGGTAAGGCGCTCGCCTACTAACTGTGGACTGTGGACACAGGTTCAATTCCAGATGCTGCTTAATTCGCTTTATTACACCAAAGTGATGTGCCTGGATTCGTTACAAAAAGACCGGATTCATTAAAACAATCTATCTATACCCTTACGCCACGTCCCTTGCAGGATAGGCAGAGAGGACAGAGCGCCAGACAGCCCTATCCTTACACACACTCCTAGCTTCCGTCACATTCATACAATTTGTCATACACGCTCTCTGATTCCTTTTACTCAAAACGCGCCCATCCTTGAGGACCTGGTTGACATGATCGGACCAGGCCAGTCTCGGGGGCCGTGCTTCCTCACACCTATTCGTTCATTTAGATACATCTTTTTTGTCATCCTGTCATCCTTCATTCTCTCATTAAAACAAAAAGTGTCATAAATATGAATAGGTGTATAATATTTCTTAGTCGTAAATGTGCG
Source organism: Ceraclea dissimilis (assembly GCA_963576895.1). Classification (NCBI taxonomy): domain Eukaryota; kingdom Metazoa; phylum Arthropoda; class Insecta; order Trichoptera; family Leptoceridae; genus Ceraclea; species Ceraclea dissimilis. The sequence goes on from OY756372.1 coordinate 1,268,057, forward strand.
TAATTTTTATTTACTTATTCCAGTTTTATACGCACAATTTGTACATTATTTTGAGTTATTTGCACATCGTACACCCATCCATTAATTCCTAGCAAACAACAGCTTTATTTTTCGCTCGAATAAATTAGTAATTTTTTATATTCAGGGGGCAGAATGGGATTAGGGGGGGAGGGGGGCTAAGACTCCAGGGGTGTTATTAAAACATGTTGAATTTATGAAGGTAAGTGTAGGTAATTTGAGTAAAACACTTAATTTTACGGGGGGGAGTGTGTATCTTGTATCGTACTACTTAACCCTCCGCCACTGAGGTTTACTTTTTAATTTTTTAATTTTATTACAGGTAAGTATAAGTGCAAAACAGATAACAACTATTGAAGATTAGTTCATTTATGATATCTCACAAATATCACACATTTTTATGTATGTATGTAATTATACAAGTAGCTTTTTTATTATTCGAGTTATTTTATTTTACTGATGCAAAATATTGCTCTGGTTTGCATAACAGCTCATACCGCCTTAGAGCCGGTGGAGTAATGTTTTTAAGCGAATTCGAAAATACGACAGTTAGGTGCGCTTACGCAAATTGTAATAATATAGCATTACTAATTTTATGGATAGATAAAGTCTTCGGCGCGAAGACTGTCTTTCTAAAGAGTGAAATATTGCAGTCATAGAGTCATTCATGGACGTAAGAAGTCTCTGATGATTATTCGATAAAATAGACAAAACAACCATTGATTTTGACATCTGAACTTATATTTTGACATTTCTGAACCCCACTACTTCTTAGCTGAAATCTGTATTGTTTTGAATTTTCGAGGTGGTTTGTAGCCTGGTTGATAACGCGCTCGACTGTTAATCCAGTGGGCGCATGTTCGATCCTTGATGCCGACTTATTCCACTTCACGACTTTTCAAGCTTACTCTGAAGTGTACAAAGGTGTATTTGGGTTTATTTCAATAATCTCAGATTCATTTAAAAAAATGTAGATCATTAAGTAAACGGTGAATACCTCGCATACGAGCCATATATTAGGTATTCACGCGATATGTTCCTTCTAATATTTGTGATACCTTAGTTTCGGAGGGTTAAGGCGATATATCAAGGATGAGAAATTGAGAAGAGTCCAGTACTTTGTACATATCTTTTGATGGGCCCAAGGAAGTAAATTGTGAAGCACATTAAAGAACGCATAAAATTATTATGTAAAGAGGGGCCCTTAATATAATTAACTTAAGTAAGTATTTACCTTTACAATAAAATACTCAGGAAATAAAGTTATTTTATTTAGAGGGAGGGAACATAGAAGAAAGATAATAATTTAGATGGGATAAGGAATGAAGTGAGCACTTGGACTTCTCAATAGGACGAATGGTGCACTCAAATCAATTGTTAGTAGAAGCAGTTAAATTCAAAATTGAAAAAATACTGAATTTTGCCCAATTTTTGAAGCTTTAAAGCTCCGTTGGTATTTATTTTAGAACAAAAATTTGTGAAGTGAAGTTATAGAAAATTTTATGGTGTACAAATCGGCAAATAACTTTTTTGACCTAAATCACGAAACAACGAAGTTATAGTGCATAACATGCAAAAATTGGCGATTTTTTAAGGTTTTTTCAAGATGGTTAAGAGGGCACGGCGGAGGGAGGAAAATTGTGCAAACTTGGATTCTTAACTAACTTATTGTCCTACTAAAAATTCACGGCTACCTGATTTAATGTTGGGTCTCCATACTAACGAATCATATATCTACCGTACTAATGTGTCTACGAAAGCAAAAGTGCTAGCCCACAATGCTGTCAAAAAAGTACTTACGTGTTCTAGTATGGCCAAACACTGGAAAAAGTGGATCATTTCAATTATCTGGGAAGCATTGTGAACAGCCGATCAAATATTGATGACGAAATCCAGAACAGACTAAACGCAGCCTCTCGCGCATTCTGGAAGTTACGGGATCGAGTGTTCAGAAACCACGACCTGTCACTAAAAACCAAAACAGCAGTGTACCGCGCAGTCGTGATGCCTACCCTTTTATATGGATGTGAAGCCTGGGTACCTTATAGACGCCACATCAGGTCTCTGGCAAAGTTACAGCAACGCCACCTGAGGCAAATCATGAAAGTAAGGTGGTACCACAAAATAAGTAACAAAGAAATCCTAGATAGAGCGAGCTGCCAGAGCATCGAGGTGTTGTTGGCCCGTGCTCACCTTCGCTGGTCGGGTCATGTCGTCCGTATGTCGGACAATAGACTTCCAAAGAAGCTCATGTACTCCGAGTTGGCTGAAGGTAGAAGAAAACATGGCGGGCAACGGAAAAGATACAAGGACGTTCTGCACAGCACGCTGAAGGACAAAAACTGCCAAAATGACTGGGAAAGCTTGGCGGGTGATCGGAAAAATTGGCGGAAGACCATAAATAACTACAGCGGCCCGCAGAATAGAACCACCCGCAGACCCATCACAAATGTAGAGCAGCCCTGTCCAAAGTGCGACAAAGTGTGCTTGTCCAGAATCGGCCTCCACAGTCACCTTCGATGGCATCACCGGCAGGAACAACTACGTAGCAACGATTCTTCGGATGCTTCATAAATATGCTCGGCAACGGGCTCTAGGCATTATTATTATTATTATTATTATTTGATCACGAAAGAATATTTGATTAAGTACTTCAATAATCAAAGCTTCACACACATTTTCATAGTGTTGTATTGAAACAAATGCTTTACAACTGATCTAGTCAGTATGACTAAAAAATATTTGATTAAGTACTTCAATAATCAAAGATTTGATCTAAATTTCCCTTTGATTATTGAAGTACTTAATCAAATATTCTTTCAAATTTCCAAACACCCGACAAAAAATAATCAAATAATTCAAATTTAGAAAAATAGGAAATTACGCATGCGTGCATTTGCAATTGTTTCAATTGACCTCAATTTTGACAGATAATAGATTTTTTTTACAACATCCTTTCAAAATTTCTGTCAACTGAGCATAAATTTAATAATGAATTTCCACAAGACTGGGATGTATTTTGTGAATCTGATCTGCAGTATTTTGGCCATATGTCTATTATTCACGAGTTTCGTTCTGGACAAAAAGATTCACCACATTGACAAGATCATTAATGAAACTCCTATTAAGGTAACCAATGATTCACTTTTGAATAGAATTTGATAGATTTGATAATATCTTCTTCTTTCGGTATGGTGTCAGGTCCCCCCAACGTTGACTATCACTCGAGAGAAAGTGCTCCTGTCCTGGGCAGCCCGAAACAGCTCTTCAGCACTCCTTATTCCAGTCCAGTCTCGCATACTACGGAGCCAAGAAATATGCCTTCTTCCAACCCCTCTACGACCCTCTATTTTGCCCATAATGATCGGGTGGAGTAATTCATATTTTTCTCCCATGAGCACATGACCCAGATATGATACTTTCCGGACTTTGATATTTGACAGCAACTCTCTATTGGCTCTTGCTCTTCTGAGAACTCTTATGTTGCTGACCATATCCGTCCAAGCTTGATAATATAGGCATGAAAAAAAAACATATTGAACTAAGGAATAGTCCTAAAGAAATAATCATTTTTACGAAGAGGCAGGACTTTCCAACTCACTTCTCAGTATTATCAGCCAGAAAAGTCTACATATATAGATATATAGATTGATATATAAACTCATCAGTCTAATACTGGGAAACATTCACCTATCCATATATGCACGGATATTAAAGGATTAGGCTTAGATATACTGCTCTATATAAAATACAAGCATTGTGCCTGAAATATCAGTATTAAGAAGCCAAATATTTTTTTAAATAATCTTTGCAATCGTGGGCTGGACAAAGTCTAGCTTTCGATCTGATTTGTAACACCCTTTCATATGATACCACAAATGACCCTACAAAACGCTTGGATCCCCTCAAACGCTTTACATCTTTTTGGACCCTGGTGAAGGCTGATCCAATTCGCACATATCAATTCAATAATTTTGTTCTATCTTTGTTGTAATTCTTTATTTTAGGTGACCTCTTTGATACTGTACATCCTCGGATGCTCTTATTTATTCCTCATCTTTTCCGTTGGATGCATCGGAACATCTTCAGAGAACGGCGGCCTCCTGTTCACATACTCCTTCACGATCCTATTTCTGGTTTTGATCCAAGTATCCCTGGCGTGTTTTGCCGTCTTCCACGTGGACCACATGACGGAAGGAGCTGTAATCGACTTGAAACATCACTTCATAGCGTCCAGATATAACGTGAACCAGTCTATAGAAGTGTACAGAGAAGCAGAGACTAAATTGGGATGTTGTGGTTTGACCGGACCAACGGATTATGGTGTGCACTTACCAATCAGCTGTTGTGATTCGGATTCCGGAAGGCGAGCGGGTTTGTGTCTGGAGAGACATATTCACAAGACTGGGTGTATGAAGGCATTGATTGTGTACTTGCATGATATAATTGAAATTACAACTGTCGTATGTTTGGTGAATGGTGTGCTGTTTATAATCGCAGCGTTGTATATTGGGTTTTTCGCAGAGAAATTGAAATTGGAGGAGAGAATCAATGAAAGGCAAAGACAGTACCCAGCTGTTTGATATTTGTTGCGTTGCAGTTTCACCGTATTCAATGTTGCTTATGATGAAAAGTTGTAGTATAAAAGAATCAAGATATCAGATCGTGGAACAACAATTAGCAAATTTCGGATTGGATTCAAGCTATTTATACTACATTATTTGGAACAATTATTTCATAATAATTATGTCTTTGTAAATTCTGTCCTGATACTTTTGTAGTCATTGTGTACCAACATTTTTAATTATAACTATTCTTGAATCAATAAATTAGTTATTTATAAAATCACAATTTCTTTGTGAGATCAACGGAATTTTTCTACATGTTTGTAGTTGAATTTGGTCTGAGTTCGATTCCCGACCGCGGCAGATTGATGGACTGGAATTGGTGAATGTTACTTTAGTGTAAAGTGATCACATTAAGCCAGCCGACGATCGGTCATAAGCCTGATGGATGGTTCATCCTTTGCTGTGTATCTGTTGAGATAACTATAATATATCTGCTGTATTTCTGTTGAGATATAACTACTTGTTAATAAATTAGTTGTTGTTATGCAGCTATCCCGACAGATTTGTTTTGAAAACTGCTTTTTATCTAACTTCTTGTATAGATTCCCACCTGATATTAATACACTTTCCAGTTTATTATATTCACAAACTTTGAAACTTACAATCTGAAATGAAGTGACGTTACAAATTACAATAATATATGCACAAGTTTATTTCATTTTAAATTATTATTGTTGGATGAAATATTAAGATAGTCTGGTGCTGCACTTCTCAAATATTATTTCCACAGCACCTTTCAGCCCTGGTCTTTCCCATGCTGGACATAGGTCTCTCCCAAATGTTTCAATTACTCTCTCTTAGTCTCCTTTCTCACCCACTGTCTACCTTCTATTGAGGCTACTTCGTCTACCCTTAGCTGCTGTGGCCTTCCGACACATCTTTTGATGTTTGCCCATGGTTTCCATTTAATGAGTCTGGGTGTCCATTTTCTATCATTTTGTCTTGCTGTGTGCCCTGCTCATTACCACTTCAATCTAGCTGTACGATCCATGACGCCCTAAACATACCTAATAAATTTGAAAAAATCTTAAAATGAAGGACTAGTATATACCTATGTAGATAAAAAACCAAATAATGCCTGATGGTGAGGATGAGAATCCTCGAGTAATAGTCGCGTGTAACAAAAGCCATTATTTGGATTTGAAACTATATACAAGTCTTTCATTTTTACCTTTATAAATGTCCTGGTTAAGAAATATAAGACAATGGACCGGAATCCAGAGGGTGGGGGAGTTGTTCCGGCTAGCACAGGACAGGGAGGCCTACTCCAGAGTGATAGTGGACGTCGGGGGGACCTGAAATGGCACCCAGAGAAGAAGAAATGGACTTCCACCAAGTACCGTCGGTCAAAAATTTCAGTACCTATCAACAAATTTGTAAAGCTTCACCTCTTAATTTGGACTGTCGATTTAATCATAAAACTCAGCTACGATTCCTGGTAGATTTCTTGCCCTGAATCCTTCAACTTCGCACCAAATTTTCTACCTCTATAGGCATTCTTTTTTCCCGTATTTTTTTAGATCTCGCACAGTAATTTGAGAATATTCCAGTAAACTCAGCATAACTCAGTCCAAAGTTTTTGCTGAACACAGTCTGCGGTTAAGTTATTGTATTAATACTGTTGTCTGTTAGTTTTGCTGTATCATTCAACATTTCAACTCAACTTAACATTTTCTTATCTTATGAATATTCATTATTGTTATGTTATCTATTTGTAAATCCTTTCTATAGATGGCTCTGCAAGTTTCAAGTATTCATCCAGAGACAGTTCATGGGCAGACACAAATTTACTGTTGCCTAGAGTGAGGCAAAAATTGTGCGCTAAAGGCGTTCTGTAATATACAAAAATAATATTGAACGGATAACCTAACTTTTTTCCTATACTTACAAGGTCTGAAGTTATCTGCAATTGACACATTGCATGATTGCAGGTATTGTTGGTAGCTCTTGTTTAATCGTCAATGGATCTATCGATTTTTTCTGGCATTGGCGAATGTATTGAATTGTAGAGAATCGCTGAAGAAATAGTATGAGAGATATGAGGGTGATATTGTGATATTGTGTGATCCAAAAAGAAAGATACGTGCTGACAACAATTTTGTACAATTTGGCATAACACTTGTCAATTGAAATAAAATTATTATTACTATTACTGTACTCCTAAAGGCTGCTACTATACCACCGCAGTATTTCAGGATCATTAGTCAATACTGCGTGTGTATAAAAACATACCAAACTACAGTTTTTTTCCGTCTGTGCGATGCAGATACATCCGGTTCAATACCTTTTTTTTTTCACTCACCTCCCACTCGAGAGACAGCCGCCTTAACCAATTGCGCCAACCATGTACCCTACATTATAGTATATCTCAAATCATACCAAACTTTGTTTTTGCGCAACCATTTGTATGACATTCAGAATGGATGGCGAAACTTATTACCTACACTGAAAAAGATGTGAAATGTCTTACACAAGTCTAAAGACCATCTGTATCTTAGAGGACACTAAAAAATAAGTTCATTAAAATAAAATAATTATTTTCTTGTACTCCTAAAGCCGTCCCTGTAAATTTACATTTTCCTCTGATGAATAATCCCGCGACATTATATTCTTCCACGATGTTTGGTGCAGCATTTCGCCGCAGGTATTTTTTTCTCATATTGCTTTTAATTAAAAGACGGGGTTGCTATTTTTATAGTTCATTTTACTTCGCCCCAAACTAAAGGGAAGGATTAGTTTGTTCTCGAGGGAGTGTTTTGTCTATTTGAAGGGATGAATATTAAAAAGAAATCCCTGGGTTTTTTAATTTGTATTTTTACAACCCTTTCTTTAGCTTTTATCAATAGAACGCAAGGATATATTGTATACCTGTCAGTGACGCACAGATTTCTGTAGAAGCGAAGCCGGGATCAACATTTTTTATTGCACTATGTAAGATTAGACCTTTAATTTTGTCGTAAATAAAAACAGTAAGTAGTCCATTTTTTTACAAAACTGTCACCTGAAGCAAATATGTGTGGTGTGCAAAATTTCAAAGTGCTGGGGCATTAGAACCAAACTTATTAAAATATGAAGAGGAAAATGTATATGCAGATAACAACGACAGATGAAGGCAAAGTCTTTGGGAGATACTAATTACCCACAGGCCGAACCCCTGGCGGAGTAGGCAGACAGGACAGATCGGCAAACGTCCCTATTAGTTATATAAGTTTTAGATTAACAAAGCGCCCTTGTGGTGGGCCCATACTCACAAAACGGCGCTATAGAAATTATCTTGTTGCAAAATATCAAGGTGCTGGGACATTAGGAAGTTATTAGAATAGGGGCTTGTCAGGTTGGAGGTCTGTGTACGATTCCAGGAAATTGATGGACTACTGGAATTGCGGTGAATGTTACTGAAGTGTAAAGCGATCACATTAAGCCAGCCGACGATCAGTCGTAAGCCCGATGGAAAGTCCATCCTTCGCTGTATATCTGTTGAGATAACTACTTATTCTACATTCACTTTGGTCGCACCAAATTATTTTTTATTTTTTTCTATCTTGAAAAACCATAGAGTCAACACAAATAATATAAGTATACAAAAAAAACATCACCATTACATAGACCAGTGAAGGTTCTGCGAATTACCAATATTTTAAAAAGACAATTATTTAGAACCTTTGATTATTATCAAAGTACCTATCTAATCAAAATTATTTTTATTCCACCGTAGAATCCACTTACCTTTATACTCAGTCTGTATACGAGTATTAATACACCTAATAGGGATGTGTTTAATATTTAGGCGCGACATCCACTAGGTACCAGTACCAGGTAGGTACCGCCACTCACTTCTTAGGGAGACAATTTGCAAAGTGCTCCATTAAATTTTATGACTCCCACTTCTGGAAACTTCTCCTACAGCTTACAGCCTTCTCGTACTTCATTCCATTCCACGTATATATGGGAACTGGGAAGCTATAATCAAGAATACACTTACTGAGTACTTACTGATAAAACTTCAGGTATGGTTAGTATAGTACATAGAATTACTGACATCAAAATATGCCAATCAATTCTGCTGTAGGAAGATTCAATACAAACACCTGAATTTATACTAAGTATGTGCGAATTGGTAATGTGGCCAGAACCACAGACTCTAGGTGGACAAAGAAAGTCCTGGAGTGGCGACCTAGAACAGGCAGAAGAAGTGTTGGTAGACCTCAAGCAGGGTGGTCGGACGATGTAAGGCGAGTTGCGGGAGGCGGTTGGATGCGGTCTGCCCAGGATAGGGAGCTGCGGAAATCAATAGGGGAGGCCTAAGTTCGACAATGGACGCAGGGGGCTGACATTATGATGATGATGTGTGAATTTATACTAAGTAAGACAGGAAGAGGAATGACTGGATACGCAGCCAGACTAAAGTGACTGATGTGGTTGAGAGGATAGCGGTGCAGAAGTGAAGATGGACATTGCACGAATGCAGGACAACAGATGGACGAGGGGACTGCTGGAGTGGTGACCAAGGGGCGATAAAAGACCATAAGGGCGACCACCTACCAGATGGATGGACGACATCAAGAGGTTTGCCGGACTCCAATGGATCACGCAGGAGCGGGAGAAGTGGAGGAGGAGAGGTAAGGCTTATGTCATGCAGTGGGCAAACGCGGGCTGATGACGATGTGAAATGTTAATTACATTTACGATTTTTCAGAACCTAATTTGACCTAATTGATATTGATAATTGATATGGAGTACAAATTGAACTCGGAACTTATCAGCATCCGTACGTTAGTAATTTACCATACCTGGATAGTTCGTACGTGGAAAGAGTATCCCCCATATTTTTTCATACTAAATCGTGAACCCCTCTGTAGAGCACCTATGAGGAATTCCACGGATGTGGTCCAGGCCTAGGCATGACAGTAAAAAATAAGGCAAACTTTTTTTTTTTCACTGTACTTTTTCATCGCCAGAAATTTCTGTTTCAAGTATAAATAAAACACATGCTTTGTCAGTTTTGAATATTTTCAGTTGTGTGTAAGTTGAATTCCTTCTTTACTTTTAATTGTACGTCAGTCCTTACATAAAATTTCAAATTTCTAAATATTATAAAGACACATAGCAATTTGTACAATAATTATCACTTTGCATCGCCCCCTTTATAATGTACGAGCTATGCAGTGATGCACGGCGTAGCCCGGGTAAAAAAAATATCATCAAATACTCGTATATTTGTTCTTCGAGGAGCTTCCAGCAATGCTCACCAGATGGCGTGACACGTGTAAGGGTTTATTGTCAAAAATTACTCATAGATTATGCCATTTGGGTACATGATTGTTTTGGAATAACTTTTTTTAAAGGATCTGGCTTGCTTGCATATGCAAAGCTCAATACATTCCTGCACATCTTGCACTAGGCTAAAAGCCTGTATCGCAAAGTGTAGAATACATCGCCGCGGGTTGAACCCGGCAACTCCCGCTTGAGAGACTGCCGCCTCAACCAACTGCGCCAACCATGTACTCTCAATCATTAAGGCATTTATACGTACCATAACAAGAGTGTTTACAGAGCCCCTTCAGTTCTCTAGTATCAAATTGATACCCGGATATAATACATCTATCTATCTATACCCCTCACACCACCTCCCTTGCAGGGTAGGTAGAGAGGACAGAGCGACAGACAGCCCTATCCTTACACACACTTCTAGCTTCCGTCACATTCATACAATTTGTCATACAAGCTCTCCGATTCCTTTTATTCAAAACGCGCCCATCCTTGAGGATCTGGTCGACATGATCGGACCAGGCCAGTAATGTACATACAAACATTAAAAAGTATTAATATGTTATGGAGTGAAAAGAGACATTAGGTGTAAAACGTAACATGGGGTAATTTTATTATTATTATCTTCAAACATTGCTACTGTACTAAGTGAAATGACTGACAAGAGATAGAGTATATTGGGGAGAGTTGATGCAATTTTTGAGTTTTAATGGAATTGCGGTATTAAGTAATATTGGAGGTAGGATACTAAAAGCCTTTATATGGATCCTAATTTGATGAAATTATTACGATAGGGGGTAAATATTACAGTATGAGTACCTCCTTGGTGAAATCTCAAATAGAGAACATTTTGAACTTGACTTTACTTGTATCTGCGTCTTTTAATATCTAATTTTGAAATCAATTTTACTTAACTTCCTAATACATCAGAGCGCTGATTTGATTCCGGTGATTAAAAACTGGCTGTTGTAAATTATCTTGATAAAAAATACCTCTGAAATTCGCTGAAATTTGAGATTATTCCCGTAGTTTGTTAAATATAATGGTGTAATTTGGTTGATAAGATGTTTAAGGTAAACATACGGTTATTTTTTAATAATATGCGGTCCCCTTTTTATACAATGTGCCAAAATTTTGCCCTTACACTTTCATTCGAAATTTGAAAAAGTTAAAAAAAACAATAATAGAACGATCTTAGCTTAAAGAATGTTGCCCTTTAAGAGTTGTATATGAACTATTAAAACTAAAAGAGAATATAGTAGAAATACATATTTAATGGATGTTGTTGTACCAGAATATTATCGCTTTTCTATACTTCCTATCTATACCGATATATTATCGACTAGATATATAATTAAGTAATAAGTATGCCGTGTGGCTGAGCCTATAGGTACCTACTTGGCCTGAACTCTGAAGAATTATGATATTTGATAATGGAAGGATAAAAGGGTTCTCTTGGCCCCCTCCACCCCCCACTTCACCTCCCTAGAACCCCCCGGAGGTCTCCCGTATTAAGGTTGTGGGTTACGCCGATAATTCATATCTTATTTCACAGAGTTTCAATTAAAAATGATTTATTTAAAGTAATATTGGCGCGTCTAATTATTTTTGGGGTGCCCTGTATTACGACAGGGCCGAAACTAGATGCTTACAATATTTTTTTTATTTATTTGAACCTCAAGTGAACGATATAGTATCTGTGATATTACGGAACGACGCAAATTTTTGTATACACATTACATACACTACATGCATGTATGGAAAATACTTCGTCCATCTGAATATCACGGACCGTTGGAAGCCACCTTTAGATGAGTCAATTTCCAATAAGTACTTCTACATACAATAATTGTGGAATGGTTACTGAATTTGATTTTGTCGGTGATAAGTGTTCTTATATCTATGACAGATTATATGATTGTGATTTAATAACTCTGAATATTATAAAGAACGTTCAATTTAATTTCTGATGACCAAGCTTGATTGCAAAATTTATCATTGCCCAATGTCCAACTTTTAAACTTTTTCCTTTGAGGGATGTGATATATTTCTTTTGACCACACGATAAATAAATAATAATAACTCTAATTTATTGTTGATTTTTTAATATACTTAATAATAACATTTTCGTGCACTTAGTAAACTAGAAAGAAGGTTGAGTCAGGAAATGGAGTTACTACAAGTTTATGCAGATTTAGAAATAATTATATTCATTCAATTTTTTGTATTATAATAGCACACTGGGCATACTCACATTACCTTATCATCCTAGACTAGGCCCTGTGTAAACTCCAGGCGACAATATTATAGGCTGGTGTAGTACAGGGTGTCAAATATCCTCTGAGAGATTGGACCAACATGAATTATTGGCCAATATTTTACACCAACTACTCCTTATAGTCCTTATTAATAAAAGCTGAGAACATCATTATTGCTTTGAGGAGAACCATATAGAATTTCTTACAATCTACATCTTTGTAAGTTTTATCCATCCATCCATTATGTTAGTTTGATTGATAATAGTGAGATTGTTGAGTGCCTGTGTTGATTTGATTGAGAGTGATGATGTATGATTGTTTATGTATACTTTTATTGTTGGTTTGGAGTCACTCCGAGACAGGCATTGCCTAGTGCAGTGACCTAATAATTTGCATATACCTATGTGTGTTTTTTTGTATAATAAAAATTTATTTATTTATTTATTTATCCATACCATTAATAATGTCTGCAAATAATTCTTCCTCTAAGACTCCTAGAAAGAATATTGGGAGGACAACTTTAAGGTCAAAAGTGAACGGCTATAGATGAGTCAATAAAATCTTATAAAAGCAATGTTCCTATCGTCGGGAAATATTTTTTTATATTTTTAAACTTATATTTTTGTGAACTCATTAAGGTTTTATTGTCAAATGTTAGAATGGACATATTATAGGGCTGCTTTTAAGAAATGTGATAAAAAAAAAGTACATGCTTAATGCAAAAGTCGTTAATTAAGATCTTTACTGGAAGTCTAAAATATTTACTATGATTTTTGTTTTGATTGACAAAATCGAGATTGTTAATTGTGAGATATTGTCAAAAACTTAAAGCTAGGCATATCGACATTTAAAAAAAATCAAAAAACGGGAGATCTTAGATCTCGACAATCTCACTAAACATACTTTGGAAAAAATAGGGTAGATAAATTGAATCTTTATCTAGTAAATGACCGTAAAAGATTATATAGATTTTAAAGATTTCTAAAAAAAATGTGAAAAACGACTCTGATCTTTTTTCCGAAAGACAGAAACTCGTTTCCCGAAAGTCGCGTAGATTTTTTTACGAAGATAACAGATACATATCCACTTTTAACATAATAAAAATTTAAACTATTACAAATAATAAAAAAATATAAGTAAGTAAGTCAATGTTGCGCTAATAATTCAATATTCTTGGAAGATTCTCCATGTCCCATGAGAGGGACATGTAATTCCATACAAAGTCCTTCAGACACCTACTCGAGAGCAGAGTAAGCGACAATGGAATTATGTTCTGGAATTTCAGCGCGAAATTCCCTCCAAAGAATAGGAGACTTAAAGGGGTGGAGACCAGGTGAAACTGAGGATAGGGAGGGGAGGCTATTAAATCATAATAATTTATCACATCCACATGAATGGGCAGGTGACCGGAATACCTGGAACTTGGAACCAATATAGTGCTTACTTATGGTAGAAAATATACCGTTATTATCAGCGTTGTAATAATTGGATTTTTTTAGTATAATTAGGCAATCCACCCGAGTGATTTGTGCTAGAAGAATGACCTATTTAATTATTTCAAATTTTAAAGAAAAATGTCTAAAAAAACAAGGGTAAGTACAGGCCGTACCTTTTCAGAAACCTAGTTTCCTTTGCCTTAGCACTTCCTGTGTCCGTTCTGCTGGTTTATGTTTAGGTTCTAAGTTCTCAGCCGAGTCGAAGAAGGGAGGGACCTACTCAGAAACATATCCGAGAGATGTGCCCGCTAGATTGGCCGCATCTTGCGCCACGAGGGTCTCTTACATGACTTAATAGAGGGAACGGTTGAGGGGACAAAAGACAGGGGGCGACCCTGACGGCAGCAGGTACCTGGACCAGGTGTACGAGGATATGGACTGCGCCACATATGGAGAAGAATGGATATCAAGATGTAAGAATTTGCTGCAAACAAATCCGCAGAATTGAGACTGGAAAAGAGGAAGATTTTTAGGTTTTTAATAACCCTTTATTGTAAAATTGCGAATAAGAGAATTATGAGGAGAAAGACGGAGAGGGATATTATCAGAATATTATTTATCCATATGTTCATTAATAGATGTTTTTCTGATGATATCATTCTCCAAATGATTTCCTCCTTCTGTTTCCAGTTGAACTTCAGGCAGCCATAACATGAATGGTTTATTTTACTATCGAATATTACGGCTGGCGGTGAATATTCGTACCGTTTGGCATAAGTGCTCTTACGCTGTATGGGGAAAGCCGTTTACGAAATGATGAAGGCATACCTGCCATAAAATTACACATAGCTCCCCTGATGTCTTAAGTTATAGCCATCTTTAAGTATTAATCTATTAAATAGCGAGGTATCAGGTGTATATTAAGTCTTCCAGGTACATCAGGTTTTGCCCATTGACTTGAATTATTTTTTGTTTTACAAATTATCCTTCGGAATTCGACAACAAAGCCGTCGCTCCTCGTGGTGCAGTGGATAAAATCCCTACTATGCGAGACGAAGGTCTGGGTTCGAATCCCAGCCGGGGTGAACTGAAACGGCGAATGTTTCTCGAGTGTAAAGTGATCACTTAAGCCAGCTGAGGTCGGTCGTAAGCCCGACAACGTTCACCCTTAATTCTTCTACACTGTTGTAGGAATACTGCATTTTTGATGGCCCATTGAATTACAAAGTTACCTTATGAAAAATCTAGTAAATTGTGGACTGTAATATTATCTTTTCTCTGGACTTTTGACAGTTTCGACACCACCCCTTTCGTTTGTTCACGCTCTCCATTTAATTAGTCTAAATGTCCACCGTCCATCTGCATTTGTGGTTTCGTTCGTGTGTCTCTTTGTTGGCTATTACCCCTGCGTAAGCTTCTCTGTCCTGTGCTAGCCACAACAGTTCTTCTACTCTTAGATTCTGGTCCATTATCTGATATATCTCAGCAAAGACATCTGGAGATGCACAGTGGGTGGGAAAGGCGAGCCACAGAAAGGAGTGGAGACGTTTCAAAGAGGCCTATATCCTATAATATCCTCCTCGGAACACGAGTAATATACTCATATCCGGGGAGTAACAAGATCATTGCTAATCATACTCTTACCATGTATTTAATAATAATTGTAAATGTATTTTATGTTAAATAAATAAATAAATAAAAAATAAAATAGAGAGATCAGGGCTGAAGAAGTAGAAGAAGAACATCTGCCATCTTCACAAATTGCATCTGCCCTCTATCCTTCCTTCTTCTAAATTGCAGTACACCGTATTTTATGTCGCGGAGAATGTGTACCAAATATGCCCAGTTTTCTCATCTTCATATTGGACAACAACTTTCTGTTCTAGCCCCCCTTAAAAACTCACAACAATCCCAGGCCAATCTGATGCCGAAGAATGCTGAGACAATATGCTTTTTTACCTATCATACCCCGTCTACCCTTTTTTCCTAAGCATGCGAAAATATTCAAAAGCTTTTAACCCTAATCGTTTCAGGAGATTCTTCAGCCAATATTAAACTATTATTCCTTTACGTTTTTTCAATATTTCAGACGCTTCAGTGAGCTTAGCATCTTGTCCTGTGTATACTTAATACCTACCTTTATAAAACCGTATTGATAGCATAGCATCGCTTGGTATTGGATGCATAGCATTCTTGCAGTAAATTGGCTTTGAATCCATACTACTCACCGTACATTGCACCAGAGTAAATAGATGGAAGTATTGGTAAAGGATACATCATACAAATGAATTTATCGAAACAAATGTAGCTACTGAACGGCTAGTCTGTGAAAATTACGAAAAATAAAATCGACTGTTTTATGTTATCTATGTTTAACCAGACTTTTATAAACTTCATCTGTCGTTGTCTGCGACTGTTGTCTTCACATACGTATACATGTTCTTCTTAAAATTTTAATAACTTTCCAATGTCCCAGCACGTTGACATTTTGCACGCATATTTGCCTTAGCAATACAAAATTGTAGTACCTACCTACTGTTTTTTTTTTGTCAAAAACACGTTTCAATTAGTAAATTTTAATAATTTAATTATTTCAGATTTCTACACTCAATAAAACTACTCCTGCATATAGGTAACCTCTATAACCTCCAGTGTCGCACTCCAGTAGGTTGATAGCCAGCTAGTTTGTTCGCCTATTAGTTTGGTTTCCAAAGCATTTAACTTGTTAACCTATGCACTGTGCTGTTTAATTTTATCCCTATAAACTTATATGAGGTATTATTATTAATCGAGCGGTGAAAATGTAACTTTCGGTATATTTTTTGTAGGTGAATTTAATTAACAGTATAGAAAGAATGGTTGTTTATTATTATGATGGTATTATGGATGGACATTATGGTATTCTTATGGATGAAATGGCTTGTGAAGAATTTTAAATTTTTATTTTATTTCCATCATGATTATAATACACAACCCCTCCACATTGAATGGGCCGCCACTCTCTTTTCCTCCCACAAGTCTCGACTTTTCGTGTGAGATGTTATATAAATATTTGTTTGAAAAAAAGCAATGTCCTTGGTAGCGTGACAACCTGTGTCCGTAAAAAAATTACCTAAAGGTAATGATGTCCAAATGTGTACTGCCCAATCCCACCAAATATCACCTAGGAAGGAGAGCCCTAAGAAGTTTCCATACAATGCACAGAGATAATATTCTATTTGCTTAGTTATAGAGTGTAAGTCCTGCAATAATTCCATATGAAATGCAACATGCAACTCACCTACGTTAGGTGCCCAAATATCTCCGCCCAGAGTAGGTGAGCTGCATGTTGCATTTCATATGGAATTATTGCAGGACTCACACACTCTATAACTATGTAAATAGAATATTATCTCTGTGCATTGTATGGAAATTTCTTAGGGCTCTCCTTCCTAGGTGGTAGTTGGTGGGATTGGGCATAAGTACTTTTACAGTTGTTAAGATAAAAATGTAGTTTGTAATTGTTATTTTTAAGTAAAATAATTTAATAAATAAAGTAAAATATTTTCTGGAGCAAATTCCAGTTGGTGCGGATCACACTAGGTGCTTCTAGTAGATACAACTACATATCATCATATTTTATTATTGAGTATGTAGAATATCTCCCATTTTATACTAGTAATAAACAATATATACGAGTACCTAATACCATAAAGTCTAGTAGTCTACTGCTAGTTCTAGTAATATCTACTTGTCTCGTCTACTAATATTTCGAATTATTTACCATTATTTCCTCTCAAGTATTCTCATTTTATTATATGGATAATATGACAGTAAAACAGTAAGTACTAGTACTTTATGATCACTCTCAATAATGTAACCAGTAAATACCTTGGGTGTGTAAAAAGACACCGAACATTTTCTTATATCAAACATTTGTGTCTCAAAAAAAAACACACTTCATTCTCAAAAATGTGTAACGGGATATTGAGAATTTATCATTGTTTTTTTTTTACATTTTTGTTACCTATCTACTTGTTTTGTTACACTGGGCTATTTTACGTTAAAACATCAATAAATAAATAAAACTTACTAAAATAAAATAAACATTTCATGACATTCGGAATGGGTGGCGAATCTAATTGCTGAAAAAAGCATGCTTCATCTTATAGAGGATTCACTGTCGATTACTGTTTATCTATATTATCACGGCTTTTTCCAGTATGTAAGGTATATAGGTAACCAGTCGCAGGTGCACACCTCGGAAAACCCCTGAGAATATAAATATACACTATACTAAGTCTTATGTTTAAATTTTCCGACTTTTGTGTTCTGTATATATCTCGCAAATATGTTTTCAATGTCATGAAATTTTGCAGGAAAATAATGTGAAATATGATTGTCTATTTTATTTCCGATAAACATTTCCAACTTTTTCACAAAAGTGGTTTAACACTATATGCAAGTTCACAAATTTTTATAATGTTGTATCGGATGTGAATGTGACAATATGTTGTGAAGCTTTTAAAAGTATTGAACTTCATCCAGGAGCTTTTGGATTTTCTCTCTAGACTACCTATGAAGCTTGCCAACTGATTGTACTAACATATATTTAAAAGAAAATCAAAGAATAAACAAACTTCTTCTTCATTAGCCTTCTTCCCTCCACTGCTGGATATAGGCCTCTTTTAACTGTTTCCACTCGTCTCTGCTCTGACCATTCCGCATCCAGTTTCCCCGAGTTTGGACAATGTCGTCGGTCCATCTCTTTGGTAGCCTTATAAAAAGAAAAACTTAAAACTTATGTGGTTAAAAACACAATAATCTGTACATTTTACACCTTCTTCTTTGCAGTTTTAATCCTGGGGGTTGATTTGTAGCAAAGTTCTGCATCTGCATGGATTCGTAGCAAAATCCAGCAAAAATCTGCATGAATTTGTAGCAAAGTCCACCAGCTTTAAAGCTGGCGTCATCCCTGCTACATATTCTTAAACTAGCCTGCCTATATGTGTAATAGAAAAGGTTGAGAAAAAACTAAAGCATTGACTTGAAAAGTTTCGAAGTCTATAAGTATCGGTTACCCTGTGGAGTGTAGGGTATAGGGTGAATGTTGATTCACCTTGTTGTAACAACTAACAACCCTTGTAAGTAAAAAATAGTTTCACCTTACACCACCTTGAACATTAACTAAATATTTACTACCTTGAGTATTTGAGAGATGTTAAGTGAACATATTAAAATATCGATGTACGCTGCAATCGAATTAATGCATCGATGGACGCTTAAAAGATCAAAACGGGGGTGTAGCGTAATTTATTCTCGGAAAGGTGATATTCTTCGTCGATGGAGCTTAAATACCTTAAAAAATATTTACGATGCAGGGACTCAAATACCTGAATAATTTTCAATATTCCTCTTTTTCTTGAATTGTGGTTGAATAACTCATAAACTACGTAAGCTATTTATGGCACACTTTTACTAAATACCTATACTTTAATGGTAGGTAATTTAGGAGCTTACTCAACTTTGAGTAGCGATCAAAACGTTACACATTTATAAGTTGCAAACACTATATCTATCCAACTGATGTAAATACCCAAACAAATAAAATATTTAGATACATATACATAAATTCGAATAAGAATTCTAACCTCTGCCATCGAAGGAATCATCGAAGTTTCTGACAAAATTCATCGATGCATTTAACATCTCTAAATACTTGTATCGATATTTAAGGAAGAAATAGCTCGGAAAAAAAGTTTGGCAATTTATATAAGAAAAAAACAACTAAAAGTTTTCTTATCAGAATTTCTACCTAGAGTTTCAACTATCCAAATTATTTTCTAACTTTCCCTAATAAAGATATACCTACCTGTATAGATATTGATTACTGTATTGATGATGGCACAGTGAGGGGCAAAAGTTTTTTTTTGTGGAACTAATTTCCAAAGTTATAGCCAATTGATAGAATTCTATAGAAAATTGGTCAGTGTGTTATTAAAAACACTAAAGTTTCAGAAAACATCTATTTGTATAGTTTTGGATGTTGACGCCATATTCGTACTAGTGACAAAACTTGTTCTATAATAGTAACATAACTGGGGTAACATACTAGTAACAGAAGAGTGGTCGATATCCCGATTTTTAAGTGCCTAAATAAAATACACCAATGGAATAAAATAAAATACCAATCTAAAATAGAATAACACCTCCTTGAGTTCAGCAATTGGGTTTACCACCTATTCTGAATGTCTCTTTTTAGGGTGCAACAAAGAACAATAAGACAAAGACGGTGTGAGAGCAGAGGGTATAAACTATACACACAAATGTCTCGTTCGTCCTTTAATAAGGTAATGGACACCAACACACCTATCGCTGGCTACCATAAAAAAAAACCTGTGATGGTAGGAAAATAGGTGAAAATGCGGTATGATTTGTTCTCCCTTCAATAATTTTGTGATCCCTTCAGTTTTCTAAAAAAAATGTGTGAACGTTTTGTACCTCATTTCTTTGAAGGTCATCCACCCGTCTGCGAGTAAATTGAGATTAATTTGTTTAAAATCACTATTTCATAGATAAAAATGTATTTTTCATCTAGTATTTCAATATCAAATTTTTCTGTAAGTACCAGGGCGACATATGTTTCAGGAGGTGGATTTTTCCATTAAAGATGTTTCTATATGAAGAAAATTCCTATCTATTCTGTGCACATCTTTGCTGGGGTGTGATATTATTATGAGATGGATGTATAGAAAATCTTTGTAGTGTGAAAAGGATGGGGCGTATTATATATTAGGAGAACATGTTCTCATCTTTGTACATTTCACGGTCGCATGGTCCTTGAACTTGTGCTGACTGAATACTTTTTTGATTTCACCCAATATTATTTCTGATATTAGATTCCATACAATTGTCTGACTGAAATATTTTTCTTATCTCGATCTCTTTGATACTGTTTTCTAAGAGAAATGAGATTTTTTTTTTAAATTGTGTGAGTTAAAAGATAAGATAATTATAGGATTAAGGGTACATTTAAAAGGTACATACACATTTGGGGAGTTTGTTTACTAGAGATGGACGCTATGATGGAGACATTGAAAGAAGAAAGCTGTTGGGTACTAGGACATATAGTGCACTCAGACCAATTGTTAGTAGTAGCTATGTGTCTATGAAAGCAAAAGTGCTAGTGCACAATGCTGTCTTATTATAGTGCCGACCCGCATGTATGCAAGTGAGACAAGGACACGGTTGAAGAAGGACGAATTAGGTGTGAATGCTGTTAAGATGAGATCGTTAAGAAGAATGTGTCGAAAAACGTTAAAAGATACGATAAGAAATGAAGTGATGAAAGAGATGAGTGAATGTAAAACGGATTTTGTAACTAGAGTGAATGTGAATAAGTTGAGATGGTTAGCACATGTAGAGATGATGAATAATGAAAGGATAACAAAGAAAATATAAATATACATTATTCAATCATTGACCAGATGGCGGCCATGTTTTTAATAAATTAAATCATAAACGTGACCTATAATAAATTGTATGAATGTGACAGAAGTAAAAAGTGAGTGTAAGGATAGAGAAGTCTGGCATTATGTTCTCTTTGCCTACCCCGAAAGCGACGCGGAATCATGTGCTGAATCATAAATTATTAATTTCTAACAAATTGAAATGCAATAGTTGCGAAACTGAAAAAGTTACAATTGTCCAGAAAAGCTATCACTTGCTCCCTCTTTTCCGGCTTAGAAACTTGATCCATCCATTATCCAATAATCGCAACAAGTTCTAGAAACAATCTCCCACCGCACGCGTGGCATTGGCTTCCATCACTCCTCGTTAATCATATAATGCGGGGAAATACATCGGACAATATGTCGCCTAAAGCAATAATGTTACATTAATATTAGGTACTAGTATAAAAATAACATTACTTACGTCAAAATGACGTGCGCCATAGCTATATACTATACACCTTTTGTGCCCGGCGGGCCTGCGCTTGGATTTTAGGTTTGATGCAACCACTACTATTGCGTAAGTACATATTCTTTTGTAATTAAAGTAAATTTAGGCGCAAGAGGTATTTAATTTTTCCAGTAGCCTATCCTATAATCAGGATTCTGCTCTGTCCCTATTAAAATATGTAGTTTGAAAGTTGTCTCGTGAATAACTGATTCCTGAAAGAACTGATTCTTACTTTTTGCAATTTTTTTCAGTTTTAATTTCACTTGGCATGTGTGCATTTTGGCTCGATTGATTGAAGCCCAAACTGGCAGTGACGGGTTCAAATCTCGATATTAACGATGACACAATCAATTTTCTGGCATCAAAAAGTACATAAAAGTGTGTTTGTGCACGATTAAAAGTAACTTTGTGATATTACATAAAAACTTCGCATTCTGAAAATAGCGCTCGTAGTGTTTTTAGCGTTTGACCTGTAAAACATGAAATTCATCATCGGATTTGACATCAATGTCATATTTCTTTAGTAGAAGATTGACACATCGCTCATTTGTTACATTTTTTTGTTCACAATTCCGAAGGTGCTCGTGGCATGTAGCTCGATTTGTTACACGTACGTACTTACTAGTGGCGTAAATCCTGCCATTGGATACCACCACACTTCCTTACTTCCAAACATTATGGTGTACCTCTATTGCTTTGTAATACACAATATGTAACAAAGTATAATAATTGTACCTACGCTGGATATGTTTCATAGTAAAAGAACCCTCTGATTGTGTATCCCATATAGTTTCCTTACAATTCCCCTCGGAAAACAGTGGAAAAGTGTAGTTTTGTGGAGGACATTGTATAGTTTTGTATGGGGAGAACATAAGGTGGTTGAGGAGTGGAGGAGGTAAACCATACTATTCTTACAAGCCGTGAATAAAGAATTGCCACCCCCCCACCACTATAACAATATGTATGCAGGAAGCAGGTAGGCACTCTTCACACACAAGTATCAGGGGAGCAGAAAGTTACAGCAGATTGTTTTTCAATTTGTCTGACCTTTACATTGACACGATTTGCACGAAGCCTAAATCAATACGTTATTTCAACTTTTGAGCGAATATTTGAGCGAACGAAGAGGGGTGAGGAAGCGCGGCCGGCCGAGACTGACCTGGGCCGATCATGTCGACCGGATCCTCAAGGATGAACGCGTTTTGAGTAAAAGAAATCGGAGAGCGTGTATGACAAATTGCATGACTGTGACGAAGGCTAGGAGTGTGTGCAAGGATAGGGCTGTCTGGGCGCTCTGTCCTCTCTGCCTACCTTGCAAAAGACGTGGCGTGAGGGTATAGATTTCAAGTAGTTATCTCAACAGATATACAGCAAAGGATGGACTTTCCATCAGTCTTATGAATGATCGTCGGCTGGTTAAATGTGATCACTTGACACTTAAGTAACATTCACCGCAATTCTAGTCCATCCATTTCCGTGGCACCTAATTTTTTATATGATAGGTATCTAATTTTTCTCTTAATATTTGTAATAATTTTTAACCGTTTATATTAGGTGGTATCCTCCGTACGTCTGAGTTAAATAATGTCCCGAACTCTGAAATGCACATACGTGAAAAACTTTCTAGGTATCTGGTACAGCAGTATGTTAAAAAATGTATGGAGCAAATGTATCTACATTCTATAGATAGAATCTCTTACGTATGAACCAACCACGTAGGTCGTAGGTGCATAAGTTACTGTTACGAGTGTTACGACACGCAAAATCTATCGTAACTTTATAGGCTGTAACGATACTACATACTAATACATCGCCTTGAGGCCTCTCATGGGGTATAAAGAGAGTCATAACTTTGTGGGATACGTAATAATGTGTGTTTCTGTTCTGAAAGGTACCTATCTCACAAAATATACAAGAAACATAAATTAATATATACGAGTATATCCTAAACTTCTATAGCCCTAGAGTAAGCTCGTAGAAATTTATGGAAAGAAGGCTAGATTTATTAAGATATTAGTCGATCAGGATGATTCCAAGCACTCGAATCAGATGGTGTTCTCGGAAACTACAAGTGTTTTCGAAGCTGGGGAAAAAATCATAACCAAAAGACTATATGAAGAGTTCTTTGGTGATATTTCCGGTTGTCTGAAGTCTGACGTACCCGGAAGTAGCTGTATCCGATGTCAGCTCTTGATTTTTAAACGGGACGGGGGGATGTTTGTGGGGATATTTTAAATTGTACACTTGAAGAATAAGCAATAAATAAGTTACAATGGAGTTGGGCAAGACGCGTTTCCAGGCGCTCAAATTCTAGATGGACCAAAAAGATTCTCGAGTGGCAACCTAGAACAAGCAAAAGGAGCGTAGGAAGACCTCACGCAAGATGGTCTGACGATGTGAGGCGAATTGCAGAAAGCAAGTGGATGCAGCATGCCCAGGATAGGGATTTGTGGAAATTCAAAAGGGGGCCTATGTCCAGCATTGGAATTAAAAGGACTGAGAAAGAAGAAGAAGTTACACAAACTAATAATACAACCTTAAAGCTTTGTGAGGTAGGCAGAGAGAGCTACCTAACATACTCTTATCGTTTTGCGCCAACGCAACGCCATAAGTTCCGTTCGATTCTCTATACTTTATGCTAGCGCTTATACCATGAAGAATAAATCTCAAAATCCCGTAAGAAATCAAGGGAATACGTCGGAGGGATTTTCTGGAACTAATGAATGTTTATGGGAAATAAATACAATTTGTTCTGGAAGATTCCAGAACCTACTTTCCTACTTAACTGCATATATTGTATCGATCTCCTTACGCCCCGTCCCTTGCGGAGTAGACAGAGATTACAGAACGCAAAACCATCCTATCCTTATACACACTCCTTGCTTCCGTCACATTCTTGCAATTTGTCATACATTTCGTCCGATTTTTTTTACTCATCATTTGCAAACTCTGTAATATTCTAACTTTATGTTAAGGATTAGGTAGAAAGCTTGTACTAAATAAAATAAAATAATCTTTATTGCATACAGGAAACATACAAAGGGCGGGCTTATTGCCAAATGGCAATTTCTGCCAGCCAACCCATAACAATAACTACAATGAGACAAACTAATTATAAACTTAGTACTGAAAGGGTATCTTAAGTTACCAATAATTGAATACTTATATAAATACATAAACATATATACATATATAAATATATACATTAGTGGGATAGGGTATGGGAGTGATGCTGGGTTCAGGAGGGACGGGTAGTTGGATTTGAAATAGAAAGGTATCTGTAATACCTGTGTATGAAAAATGTTTTTGTATTATGTTAATAAATTGCAGGCATATTTTCAAAGGACCTATTGGTATGCGATATTACAGGGTACATCAGCTAGTATCCCTTTTCCACCAAATAATTTTCAAATTGTTCCACATTTGTTTGCGGCCTTTGTGAACGACGTAATAATAATATCGACACGAATTCCGATCATCCCTTGCGGGGGTGGAGGAGAGTATGTTGGATGAAATATTTTATAAAAAGGTCATACGATATATCAACTCATAGGGTGATGTTATTATGTAATAACAGTAACATAGTAAAAGGTGGGCATATACACAGGGTGTTTTTTTTTCTTCCTTTCACGTGAATAGATTTTATATCCATATATTTAATTTTTATTTCTCTTTTCTTTACAGGTATGCGACTACTATTATTAGTATTTACGATTTCCCGATTAGACTGAATGCTGATAAATATCGGTAAGTAGATCCCTACATTTGTTCAATTATCTTGAGTATGTTGCTCCTGACCGTAAAAGAAGAAAACAATACCAAAAACTAAAAAAATGAAAATAAAGTTACACAAAAATTGTATTCTGTCCAGATCGCCAAACTTTCATATCCCCTCATTTACATTTTCTTCTTCCGTCATATCGTCATACATACTCTACGATTCCTTTTACTCAGAACACTTACGTGCTTGAGAATCTGGTCTACATGGTCAAGCCACGTACTTCTCGGTCGGCCGCCTTTTCTTTCTCCCAGGTATGTAATTTTCTTTGTTATCCTTTCACGTTTATTCTCTCAACATGTCCCAACCATTTCAACTTGTTCATTTTCATTTTAGTCACAACATCCGTTTTAAATTCACTCAACTCTCTAATCACATGCTTCTGATATATTCTATGTATGATGCTAAATAAAACAGTGTTTTATTTTTAATAATAAATAAACTTTTGCTTATTTTTAGAATTGCAAGTTAAAGTTGCCAACACTATTTTTCCAAAAACAATGCCTGCGTGGTTCATCAAAATTATCGCAGTATTTCTTTCTTTTTAGATCACACAAAACCTTTTAGTCCGAGAGCCCGCTGCTTAATTTATGACGTATCTGTTTTTTGATCGAAATGTGGTATAAATGATAGCTTACCAATAGGGTATTACATCGCACTAGGGTTGCCTATCAAAATCCTGCCGCAAACCCCCCTGCCCCCCCCGAAAAGGTCCCTCTTCGCGGTTTTTCGCATTTTATAGGAATATGGTAAGAGATAGGAGAAAGTAGTCAATGACAAAAATAATCCTTGCTAAATTCTCTACAAAAAATATAAAGACAATTTTTTCATAGGACTAGTAGTTTACCCGTAATGGCCGGCCGAAAAACAGGATATTATTTGAAAAAATTTAAAAAAAAGTTTGATTTTTTTTCTTTCACATTCTTCCACCCATTATTACTAACATTTTATGGAAAAAAAATTTTGGCCTGCGGCGCTATATCACTGGTTATTTTATGAAAAACTAAATTTTAAGAATTTTCATCACTGAGTTTTATTGCAATAACTCCTAAATTAATTGATGTATGAAAATAAGTTATAGCTCGTTTTATAGCTAAGACTATGGTTATTAATTCGTTCTTTGACTATTTTCCTGTAGCTCTTATCAATTTTCAACCAATTTAGTTTAAATACAATTTTTTTGTATTTTAAATGAATTTCGGTTTTGGACCGGCCATTGCGGGTAAACTGCTAGTTCTACGAAAAAAATGACTTAATGTTTTTTGTAGAGAATTTAGCAAGGATTATTTTTGTCATTGACTAATTTATTCTATATCTTACCATATTCCTATAAAATGCGAAAAACCGCGAAGAGGGACCTTTTCGGGGGGGGCAGGGGGGGTTGCGGCAGGATTTTGATAGGCAACCCTAGTGCGATGTAATACCCTATTGGAAAGCTATCATTTATACCACATTTCGATCAAAAAACAGATACGTCATAAATTAAGCAGCGGGCTCTTGGACTATTTGTATCTTTAATATTATTTCTTTAGCACTGCTCTATAATATTATAACTCGGAATTATTCTTGATTTGTGAATGACGATATCTCAGAAAATTATGGACAACTCTTTTTAAAAGATTTGACAACAAGGTCTACCAACAATGCAATTTTGCAATATGTCACTTGCAGATAACTTCCGAACAGTCATTACATTAAGGGTAAATCCATCTCCCTGAATGTTTCAGAAACTTCAGCTCCCACGTCATCTATGCAAAACAACTCCAGTCTTTCAGGGCTCAAAGTTTTTCGGAAGGGTTTCTCTCAACAAACCCCTTCTTAATATCACTTGGAAGAGACTCTCACTGCAAAGGTCTGAACTCTATACTTCGAACCGTCAAATTACAGTAACTGAAAATACATAGATATCATGCAAGTAGATAGAACAGTAGTTGTATGACAACGTAAGTGACTTGTCCTAACTAATAGCATCATGTAAACTCTAATGGCCGTATCGTGTTTACTGCTTCAGGCTACGCGCATTCACATGGGTAATTCCTGCAATACAATAGTACTATACCTATCTGAAATGTCTCTGACTTGAGTGCGATTTCTGTACGTTTTCTAAATTATTTAGAGAGTATTGAGGTATGTGAGAGAGAGTGATGCTTGGCATTACTCTCAGAGACAGGAAAACAAACGAGTGGATAAGGAATAAGACCAGAGTTGCGGATGTTGTACAACGCATCACATGGCTCAAGTGGGACTATGCAGGTCATGTGGCGAGAGCAGCGGATGGCAAATGGAGCAACAAGCTCCTGTTCTGGCGTCCGTGGCTCGGTAAACGCCCTAGAGGCCGGCCACAGATGACCTGAAGTTAACAGCTGGCCTCAAATGGACATCCGAGGCAAAATCCAGAGAGAGATGGAGACGAATGAGGGAGGCCTATATCCAGAAATGGAAGCTGCAGGGCTCATGAAGAAAAAGAAGATTGAGGTATATGCAAAGAGTTCGGGGAAAATTGCTAGGAAGGTTATAGCTAAAATCCGCCTTTTCAAGTTTCCAAGTTTATATATCTTTTACCTCATGGAAATAGATCAAAACCTTATTCTTCTTCAGCCTACACCCGTTCACACCTGGATGAAGCCCTCCTCCTGTTGATTATTATTTATTTATCTATGGTTACTTTTATTATGTTGGCTATACTGCCTATTTCCTTTCTACTTTTTGTCCTCGTTGTTGTACTGGTGTTGTAGTGTAATGGCCGCGAACCCAGAAATAAAATGAGAGATTACAAAGAATAATGTTTTTATTCAACAGCTCCATCTGCTTCTACACCGCTCTATCTTGAACTCTCTGGATCCAGTTGGCACCAACGTACTTGACTAGGTCGTCTCTCAATCGTAGTGGTGGTCTTTCTACGCTCCTGGTTGTCGTTCTGGGTTTCTAGGTTAAGACCCTCTTCGACCACTTATCCTCTAGATCTCTAGCCATGTGACCTGCCCACGGCCATTTGAGAGATGCGATACACGTATCGCATCTCTCATCTCTCAAAAACTATTCCTGGATATAGGTAACCTCTATAACCTCCAATGCCGCGCTTCGATAGGTTGATAGCCATCTGGTTTAAGCCCTTGAGTCTGTTAGGCTGTTTATAACAGTGTCTTAAGGGCATGGCACCAGGAATGACGTCACAGACATTTCCCACGGCATTAAGGTTCAAAATCGCGTGACAATCGCATGATAAAATGGTAAAAATAGCGTTTTTTCCATTTTTTGGGGTTAATTTTGCGTCTATCAAAAAACTTTTACGGTTATTCCCTAGATTTTGATGCATTTTATCAGTACAAAAAAATTTTTTTACTCCGCGACTTTCGGGAAACGAGTTTCCGTCTTACGGAAAAAAGTACAGAGGTGTTTTTAATTATTTTTTTTGAGAAATCTATACAAGGTAAAAAAAATCTTTTACGGTTATTCCCTAGATAAAGGTTCAATGCATCTACCCTATTTTATTCCAAAGCATATTTAGTAAAGGTTGTCGAGATAGAAGGTCTCCCGTTTTTAGAAATTTTTGAAATGTCGGTATGCACACTCTTAACTTGATTGGTCAAAATTTGCGATGTTATTTTCTTATTATGGAATGCTTAAATAAGCATGGTTCGCGGAATGGACTATAATTACTTTCGATTGGTAAATTTCAGGAGAGAAATCTAGATATGATGCATTTGTTTTTTTATAGGATTGCTTATTTTGTACAAATAACGTAGGTAAAAATTTGTATTCAATTTCACTTCACAATGCAACGAAATAATAGATTTCTAGAATGGGAAACAATAGAACAAAGTATAATTCCCTGGATTTCGCAAATCCCTACTCCCCATAGAATCGCATTCGCTAAATCCTTTTGCGCCGTGCACCAGGCGTGACGTATGGATTAGTGACACCATAGCTACCACCATGAAGTTTGGTGGCAATGATGGGAAAATAGGCATCTGCTAGTAAAGAGCATCAGATATAAGCGAGCAGTAAAACCATAGATGCTGCTTCACCTGCAAGAAGATAATTTATTAATTTATCTATGGAATTACGTTGGTACCTACCTATTTCTACATCTGACGCTTTTGTCCTATAAAAATTCTCTATTTCTATGATAGGGATTTAAGACCATTGATATCGTATTCCAGTCAAATCTGATTTCGGTGGGATTTCTTTTTTATTGGGAAATTTAAAGGCGCTCTAGTGCCTAAACCGTTAGTCTGACTGAAAAACTTTAGGAATATTTTTTCCGAACATTTTCCAATTTTCTCAGAACACATAACTTTTACAAGGTGACAAAGTTGGAATACAAAATTGAGTCATGACTGTCTATTGTTGAACATTCTCATTTACGTTGATGTTGTTCTTTTGTAGAACTTTCATTTTGTTTTTGTTGAAAACTTTCGAGGAATAATAGGTAAGATTTTTATTGTAGATTTTTCTTATCCTAAGATGGACGCCACGAATAGTGAAGTGGAGGCCTTAGACAGATAGAAGGAGCGTCGGAAGGCCACCAAAGAGATGTACCGACGACATTATCCAAATCGCTGGAGAAACCTGGATGCGGAAGGGTCAGAAAAGAGACGAGTGGAAACAGATGGATGAGGCCTATATCCAACAGTGCAGGGAAGAAGGCTGATGAAGAAGAAGAAAGTGCGTAGTTTTCAAATTATGAAGAAAGTAATTATAGAGATTGTTCTTCTATCTCAGTGTACCCTGTAAGGGATTCTGGGTGATTAGATGAATACTTTGATACCTAGATAGAATAATCTTTCCCAAGTTTCGAACCACTGGATGCGTCTTAAGATTTTGAATGGTTGAAGTTTTGTAACACCCTCAGTGTTATTAATAATGCAAGTGGTGGAAATTTTAAGACGAGGGATTTTAGTAAAGATATATATGTAGGTAGGTACCTATCTAAACCTAGTAGAAGACTAGGCCACCAGCCACCACATGCTCCCCACCATTCACACTTTATATAGTAGAAAATATCAATACTATTCATTGTTTCTACTAGTATGTACGTACATATTTATATTACGTAACCGTTGTAGTGGCAAGAGTCGCTAGTTTTACGTGGAGCTGGGCTGCAAATGTTGCCAGATGCCAGAAATGTAAGAAAATGTAAAAATAATCGATATGTATCACTATGTTTTCACTCTATGTTTCCATCCTTGGACAAGGACACTGAATGAATGTAAGTTAGGGGTGGGGTTTGTCGGGGGGCTCCCTTCTAGCTAAGCCTGAACCTACCTCTTAAAAATATTTTGCCAAGAAGTGCGGGTAAAGAGGATGCTATATGCGCCTGTGCTACCCGGGGACGCGGAGGGCATTAAGCCCGTGGGAGTCCTTCAATGTATGTATCACTATTGTTATTAAATTTAGTCGTTGAATAGGATAATGTAAAATAAAAGAGTTACCATGTCGACCATCCCCAGGGACGTGCGTATACGATGAATTACACGAATGTGACGGAAGCAGGAAGTGTGTGTGTTAATAAAGGGAAGCCTGGCGTTCTGTTCTCTCTGCCTGCCTTGCAGGGGACACGGAATGAGGAGTTCTATTGCGATGAATTTTCAATGAGTAATACAACTTCATAAGCTGAAACAAATCAACACTGAAAAAAACTCGAAAAAAAAAATATATCATTTCCATTTTCAGTTTCTGTCAGTAAAAGCTCGAAATGAAAGTGTACGTCAGTACTCAACCTCGATTCCTAATGTTTTCTGGTTTAAAAGCTTTATTACTTATCGACGTTGCAAGGGTTGCATTGCTTGCAATAGCTTTTAAATACTTGAATGCAGCTTTTAGCGTTTCTTAGAAAACCCTTGACTTTTGTTTATATGCATTAGTACACAGGTATTAATAGTGCCTTATCAAAAAAGTACCACACAAGTCGAATTGTTCTAACTACCCAATTTATTGAAAATGTTACCGACGTAACTTAATGTAGCTATCCTGGTATGGCTCTGGTCTCTGTAGAGATCCTAGTCCCCTGGTGGTCAGTTACCAAGTGGCTCTGCTCTGGTATGCCTGGCCTCACTACTACACTACATGGTGCTACACTAATAGTAGGAGGAGACACACCTATATAACATCAGCTCAGTAGCGTAGCGTGGGGGGGGGGGGGGGCGGGGGGGGGGGGGCGGGCCGCCCCGGGCGGCACTTTTCAAGGGGCGGCATTTTCGGGATTTTTTTAAAACAATCTAGGCTAGCGTACACAAACCCAAATACTTTCCTGTACACCTTGCACTAGCCTAATTTCACAAATCTGCCGCCCCTAGGCTATCGGCAGATTTCAGAATATACAAGGACGGGGGGCGGCATTTAGAAAACAAAATGACTGCATCGTAACAAGCAAAGTTCCTGCGTCTGTTCTTGTGTTTAAACTTTCATCTGTCTCTGTCAGTTTTTCGAGAGTATCTGCCGCCCCTAGACTGTCGGCCTAGGGGCGGCATATTTCAGAATTTGAAAGGACGGGGGCGGCATTTTTCAGAAAAAGCTGCAACTGGAGAGTATTCATAACTCAAAAATAATATTCTTCTCATTAGCGGATTCAGACGGCGGATTACCCCCCAAAACAAGTGATAGCACTTTATATAATAAAACTAGTTTCCGAAGAATCACATTATTACTACATCGTTTTCTCATCATGTCATGAATTTTCTAAAACTACTACATTGTTTGGTAAAAAAAATTCACCTGCGGCGCTAATTAAATCTGTTGCGTTTATCCTATCACTTAGCCGATTTTTCTATAAAAATTTCGCCTGCGGCGCATTATACCAACCCTGTTATATAATCTAGGAATATATTTACTTGCGGCCCGTCGCTCATTTATAATTTCAAATGAACCTTCATCCAAAAAGTTTAAGGTTCAATATTTAAGCAGTTAGGATTATTATTTCACACATTTTCTAAAAAAAATTCGCCTGCGGCGCAATTCTGGGTTACATTTATCTTAAGAAAGTAAATCAAACGACCTTGACTACATGACCCTTTTCAGTCTCAAAAAAAGTCGCCTGCGGCGCTGTTCACATATGTAATACCACAAGGTCATATTTGCATGAAAAAAATGAAAAAAAGAATGAGTTTTATTATAGGGGGGGCGGCAAATTTGGCCTCCGCCCCGGGCGGCACAAACCCACGCTACGCCACTGCATCAGCTCCAGTACTATGGACCGTATGTTGTGCTAGTGCACAATGCTGTCTTGGTGCCGACCCTAATGTATGCAAGCGAGACTTGGGCGTGGCTGAAGAAGGACGAATCCAGGTAGAATGCAGTGGAAATGAGGTCGTTAAGAAGAATGTGTGGGAAACGCTGAGAAATAAAATAAGGAATGAGGTTATTGGGGAAATGAGTGAATGCAAGACTGGTGTTGTAAATATAGAATGGAAGTGAATAAACTAAGATGGTTTGGGCATGTTGAGATAATGAAGGATGACAAAAAAGATATATATGAGCGAACGAAGAGGTGCGGGGAAGCGCGACCGCCCGAGACTGGCCTGGTCCGATCATGTTGACCAGATCCTCAAGGATGGCCGCGTTTTGAGTAAAATGAATCGGAGAGCGTGTATGACAAATTGTATGAATGTGACGGAAGCAAGGAGTGTGTGTAAGGATAGGGCTGTCTGGCGCTCTGTTCTATCTGCCTACCTTGCAAGGGACGTGGCGTGAGGGTACAGATAGATAGATAGATAGACACATTTTGTGACTTACTTAAACGGTAAATAGAATATCATTATCGTAAAACATAAATAAATGATTATGTGTTTTGAAAATATAAATATTATTAAGTATAGGTTTAGTAAATTGAAATAATGTAGCAAAATTGATACCCACGTAAATAATGGGTTAACCAAATTAATAATGGATGAGTCGAAACATAGTTCCCTAATATTATTATATTACATCCAGTCATGCACTGCTAGAGAGTACAAGCAGTAAGATTCATGGTTATTATATAAGTTAGATACTATTATAGCTAGACAAATATAATGACTGTATAAAGTTCCCCAATGTAATATTATGAAAGTGGTACACCTGCAGTGTTTGTAGTTACAGGGGTGGCAATTCTTTCATAAAAACATCGAAAGATTATAGAAATAATATCACTATAATATTTTAGTAAGGTAACGTAGGTACTAAATCACCTACGTCCACGAATCACGTTTATCTGGGAGAACTTTCATACTACATATTTTGAGTAACGATAGAGCAGAAACCTGGCTAGAACTACCAAATGATGGTTTGTCGGTGAAAAAATTACGAGTGCACCGTAGTTCTTTGTGTTTTTGGAGGTGCTGAATCCGAATTTTAACTTTTCAACCTCGTAAAAGTGATGGTTCTGCAAAACTTGAGAAAAATTGCTGTTTTCAGTTACTCGCCTACTTGAAAACTACACACTTCTGAGAAAAGAATCTTGGACAACAATAATCAGTCTACAATATATTCCCTACGAACCATGTCTACCATTTTTTTTAATTACTTGAACGATTTAGACGTTATACATAAAAACATTAAAAAAAAACCAAAGAAAATATTATGCCTAAACCTGCTAATTTTACTGAAATAACACAAAATTTCCACTTTGTTAGTGAATTTTAATATTCGATGTTTTAATTTTGCATTTTCGATGCTTGAATCTGCCATCGTCATCACATTTCCACCAAACCTTACTAAGGGCTGTCTATTCGTATGTATGTAAGTGAGTAAGGTACTATTGAACCCTAACACCTGTTTATTCTCATGAGTAAATAATTAATATCAAATATAAGTAGAGTGATTTATTAATTATGCATTGACACAACTATGCATTACCCTTGAGATATATAAACATGGTTAGCTGGTGGAAATAGTGGGTAAAGGTTGTTGATCCCTGCCACAAGATAATTTTAACATATTCAAGTTATTTATACCTGATTTAAAATAGCCATCGGACAGTAGCGAAGACTATTGTTTTTATGTGTCCCGTACAAGCAAGGTACAAGAAAATGTAAGAGAAAAATTGACTTCTCGCAAATTTCCGAAATGGTTTTTTTAATGAATTTAGTGTAGCTTAGATGGTTAGGGCATTTGGGTAGAATGAATGATGACAGGTAGATCAAAAAAATATTACATGAAAGAAAATGTGTGAGGAAACATGGCTGTCCGAGACTAACCTGGACCGATCATGTCGACCTGATTCTGAAAGACGGTCGCGTTTTTAGTAAAAGAAACTGCAGAGAGTGTATGACAAATTGCATGAATATGACACAAAACGATTAGTATGTGCAAGGACAAGGTGGTTTATCGTTCTTTTCTCTCTGCTTACCCTGCAAAGAATAATTAACTTGAGGTAGCAACTATTTTCAAAATAATATTATAACTTTTTCATAAAACAACATTAATTATACTTGGGGATATACAATACATAACTAAAATAACATATTGTGGACATAAGTGGTCGCATTACGGTCGCATTACGGTCACGTTATGGGCGCTTTTACACGGTGCTAAGAGTCCCATTAACGGCACATATGTTATAAGAAGCTTTCAGCACTAAACGGCTTTACTGTAGTGCTGATGAGGGTGTTTATGAGGGTTTTACTGTACTACAGGAGAACTAGAGTTATAAGTGCTCCACTTATTAGAAGTGTGTTGTCTACTAAATGTTTGCGCGGAGAGAGTGTTGGCAAAGTTGCAATTTTTGAAGTGCACCTGAGTCCAAAATTATCGAAATGAAAGTTTCAGGTAGGCGATGCCAACAGCTTTATTTTAGGTAAGTACCTAATTTGCTAAAATTTTGTGGGATTTTTTATACTATTCTATCCCACTTTCGCCGCATCCCTTACGGAGTAGGCAGAGAGAGCAGATCGCCGAGGCATCCCTCATATTCATGCAATTCGTCATACACACTCTACGATTGCTTTTACTCAGAACGCGTCCGTCTTTGAAAATCTGGTCTACATGGTCAAGCCATGTGGTTCTTGGACGGCCGCATTTCCTTACACCACTTCTTTCTCCCATGTATATTTCCTTTATTATCCTTTCATCGTTCATTCTCTCCACATGATCAAACCATCTCAACTTTTTTTTAAATGATTCTGGGTTTATCGAAATAAACCCAAATACATATTTGTAAACATCACAGAAAACTTGAAAAGCTCGTGTTGTGAAGTGGAGTGAGTCGGGGATTGAACCCGCGCCCACTGGATTAACAGTCGAGCGCGTTATCAACCAGGCTACCGACCGCCTCTTGTTCAACTTGTCAACTTGTTCACTTAAATTGTAAATCTGCTAGGAAAACGGTCTATGGAGGAATCTATGGTCTATGCAAGGTCGAGGCCGTCGCCATATTGTTCATGGAGGCCGGGCCCAACTGACATTTGACGATGATTACACCATGAAAAATGTATGGGAAAAAATATTCCGTAGTTAAAGTGTTTGTCACCGAGACAAGGTGTTTGTCACCGATATAAGGTGACGTCACTAATCAAGGTGGTGATGGAATTCGAGGATGTAGGCTTGTACTCTACTATCGCAGGCAGATGTGTCGAAGTTGAAAAGAATACAATTTCCTATTACCTAACAATATTTTTGTTTTCAATTCCCTGTGGATAAATTCTACCCACGATTTGACACATAACTTCAACTTTACCAAATACAATATAAATTTCCTTCTCTGTCACCAGCCAGTATTGTGCCAGTGAAACCCATTGCCCAAGTTTTCCAGTTTCTCATTGTTCTCTCTCCCTCCAGTACAGCCGTTAATAACAAAAGTTTCCAGATACTTCCATACGAGTACATACTACACCTGGAACTGCTTATTATGAAACTTCTGGAAAGCGTGGTCCCTATGGTGGCGTTTCTTACGAAATATTAGCGACATGTTTAACAACTTCTCTTATTTTTCAATGTGCGATTTTTTCCTATATTGTCTTGAAAGTGAACATTTGAACAAGCTTTTCTATACAAAATTGTTTGTGATGAGATCCCCACCGACGACATTTATGATTCTCTGATCTTTCCATCTGAAACAGGACAGAACGGCCAAACTTCCCTATTCCTATACACGCTTTTTTACTTCCGTTACATTCTTCCAACTCATCATACACACTTAACTATAAAATGAATTTTACTCTATCTGGTCGAGAAAAGTGATTATTGGACGGACCGGGTTTCCTAATGCTGACGCCACATGATCGTCATGGGACGCGTCCGAGTGGTGTTCGTGAGTAAAAAGGCGTCAACGGTCGGTTACGTGCACGTCAAGACAAACGTTCCATCCGCACCCCTTTTTACTCATGAACACCAAAAGGTCGCGGTGACTCGCGCGAGCGTGTTGCGGGACTATTACACCTCTTCTTTCACACGTGTATAATTTTATTGTTATCATTTCATCATTAATTCTCTCAACATGTCCCAACCATATTTTTTTGTATGAAATAAGTTCGGTATCATGAAAAAAAAAAAAATATTTTTTATTGAGAAAATTTTGTCACCGGCTGACTTGACATCTACTCGCATGTTTGCCGGTGTGCGGTTACACAAATAAAATCAACAATAAAAAACTTAGAAACATATTATTTTAATTTACCTACTTACTTTAATTAAAAAATTACGATTTCAAATACACAAAAGAAAAAAAAGTTATGCACAATATGCAATACATACAAATGGCTACTCTTTTTAAATATATTGTAGATTATTTGTCTAGTTTGTTAGCCATTGCATGCAATTGATTGGGGTGGGGGGGGAGTCAAGTATGTGTGGAGATCTCTAGCAAATTATCGGAACACCGCACTGATAAATAGTGGGGGGCTCCTAGTACAGGGGTTGTCAACCCAAATCATTTGGTGGGCCAAATAAAATATTGACAGATAGATATAAATTTAAAAAAAAATCATCTGTTCACGTACAGTTGGGTTCAATACTTTATGTCCAGGGATTTACTGTGCCTATACTTGTTTCATGCTTTTATATAACTTTACTTGGCGTTGTTGTCCCTAAATCTTGCAATCAAAATTTAATTCATTTCCAGACTGGCTAGAGCTCTGAAACTTTCAAGATTCTGTACCACATTGAATCAGCCTTTTTCAGAAACAAAAAGTGTAAAGCGTTTGAATGGACCCAAGGGTTATACGGGGTCATGTGTTTTATCGCATGAAAGGTCGTTGGAAAAGAAATTCAGATGGAAACTCAGTGATATACTTTTTAAATTAACTTATTCAGATATCATAAATGATGAGTTGTTTGGCTTTTGTCGAGCTGATAACATGCGAGTACATTTATAAAATAGAGAATTATTTAAATTACAAAGTATAGAAAGCTGGAAACATGAATTGGGCCGCAAAAAAATATTTAGTCCGAAAGCTGCCGACGGACCGCGGATTGCACAATGCACATGCCTGTTGTAGCAGATGAGTGGAATGAGATAGGATAGAACGCAGCCTTCTAAATGGCTAGCTATTTAGTAGCTGCTGCCTTATCTATACTGGGTAGTGGCTATCTATCTACGTGCACTATACAATATACATGCAACATGCAATATGTCCAACTCTAGAATTGCAATCACCGTGAAATGCAACGATTTAACAACTTTTCTACACTATCCAAATAATTACTTGAGATATTTCCTCAATCAGCGCGGATTTTCAATACATTTTTAAGTTTTATTGTATTTATTTGTTGTCGAAGTTAATGATCAGATAAAAAATCAACAACGATTAAGTGACTGCTCATTAGAGGAAACTCCTAAACGAATACGTATCGAGAAAAAATATAATCCCAATAATGGGGTAACTAGTCAATCCTGTGTGTGTATAAAAACGTAAATCATTCAGATGCTAAATTGATAATGCAAATTTTCACTGTTATATAACGCAAAAGCCAATTTTTTCTCTAAAATGGTTACCTACTTACTGTGTTTTTATTTCGTTTTGTCAAAATGTAGTCAGTAGTTGGCGAGTAGATTGTCAAAAAACCTAACAGATAAAATTTTCATACTCTTTTATTTTTATCTCCAGAACAGTTGATTTTGGATCATGTATTTTTTAACCTTTTCGCTTTTCTATTCGTCTTTTTCAACCCCTTAAAATTTCATGCATCCGGAAAACAAAACTGTATTCGAAACTATTTGAAACTTTGATCTCATTTTTCTGTATTCAGAACTGTATTCAGCGTGTTGTCGGTTGTTGTGTTACAGAATTTATTAAGGATAAACAACTCAAACGGGAGTCACCGATGTAGTTCTTAAGGTCTCCGAACATGGAGTTGAGCTGGCCACATAGCACGAACATCAGATGCTAGATGGACTAAAAAGGTTCTCGAATAGGGACCAAGAACAAGCCGTAGAAGCGTTGGTAGGCCCCAGGTCAGGTGGTCGGATGACATAAGGAAGGTTGCCGGGGGCGGATGGATGTGGTCGACACAAGATAGGGAGCAGTGGAAGTCTTAGGGGGAGATCTAGGTCCAACACTGGGCGTGAAAAGAAGAACTCAAATTCAGATTTTTAATTCTTATTTTTTTGTAATCTTGATTGAGAACCCGTCCAAGACACGCTTGATGTTTAATTAAATACATTGCTTGGTAGATTGTGCCTCTTCTATCATGTCCTGTGCGCAATTCAAGACAACAACCTCCCATCCAACTAAACGCCAACTCAGAAACTTGTCCTGCTATCCTCGCTACATGCTATAGTACCTACCTACACGCTATAACTATACCTCCCATCTAGTACTTAAAATATTTGCCATCCGTATGTTCTGTTGCGAAAGTTTTCAACAGATAACGTTGATACTGTATTACGTTTTCAGATTTCTTTAAAAAGAAGGGTTTTTGTTGTCTTTCAAGATTTTTTTGGAAAATGATTTGGGGTACACAAAGCTAAATACTTTCCTACACACTTCACAATAAGCAAGCTTGTGTCGTGAGTTACAGAATGTCAGCACTGAAATTCGAACCCGTGACCTCCAAATTTATACCTACTTATTACCTACTACTATATTTTTGAAGTTCTTAAGAGGCACTTTTTAGGTTCTGAGAGTATTTAGCATCATTATCCCAGATTTATGTTATTTAGTTCTGAAAAGGGCTTCAAGATGCTTGTTTATGACAAAATAGCATTCCCCAGGACTTGTTTAGTTGAAAAATGCTACTTGGCTACACCATCACAGTGTATATCCCAGTAATGGGAAAACCAGTGAATGCTGTATGTATGTACATTGTACATTATCTTTGCATAAAAGTAATGCGACATTCAAAACGAGTGGTGAACCTGATTGCTGAAGAAGATATAAATTGTCTAAAAAGTTTGACGAACCTTTAAAATACATACATATTTGAAAAAAGACTGTGAGAAGGTTTTTCATTTTAAATAAATAAATAAATAAATAAAAAAATCTTTATTGAAAAGAAAACATATCTTCCAAATGGCGGGTTTATTGCCGTAGGCAATATCTGCCAACCAACCACTTGTGACATTAATTTGATGTACACATTACATACAGGTGTATGAAAAATAAGAAAAATATAAATAAATATAAATAAATATGAAAATAATAATAATATATAGAATACTTATACATACATAAAAATACATATATAAATGTGGATGGGATGAAGGACAAGGAAGGAACCACGGGATTGTCAGTTAGATGGATTATTTAAGGAAAGGTAATGATGCCTCAGTTTACTTTTGAAAGAGAGAATAGTTGGAGCTAGTCTGATAGGAAGTGGAAGGTTATTCCATAGTCTAGCCGCGTGTGTAGTGAAAGAAGAAGTGAAGAAAGATGTGTGATGTGAGGGTATGGTTAACAAACGGCGTCCACTATGAACTTTTAAGTCTTCGTCAAAAATAATGTGATGAAAGCCAATATATTAAAAATAGATGACTAGTGTGGCGTTCACCCATTCTACCTACCCTATAAGGAGCTCGGTGTGAGTCTGTGGAGGTTTCTACCGATTTCGTGTAGGGATTGTATCAGGGGAACATAGTGTCGTCGACGGTGGTTTGTATTCTGTATTATTGTTGTACATACAAAGATACTCGGAAACTATGTGGAGAGTATAGATTTCTCTAGACTGGATTCTCGTCTTGTCGAAACATTTACATAGAGACACATAACATACTATGGTATTATTATTATCTTCTGCCACGCTAAAAGCTAGTTTATTGTATGTACGATACAGAATAATACACCCCTTTACCTCTTTGTGCTCCTGGTAAAATCCATACTTAGAAAACTTAAATCCTAGAAGAACATTGCTTAAACTTAAAGTGTGTATTGCATTCTCTTATAAAATACACCCCTACAGATTCTGCGATCCTGGTATCCCTACTGAGAACAGTGTTGGAATCCTACCAACTTGATTTATATCAGCAATTATTGCAATGTACCTTGCAACATGCGACTTACTATGGGAGATTGCTTTCAGACCTCCTGTAGTTTTCTGAAATCCTGATACTCCGTAACCTTTTACGTTAGAAATTTCATTCCGGAGCGGTATTAGATAAAACTGGTTGGTAACCGGCGAATCAATAAATTTCAGAAAAAAAAACGTTCAATACGAGTTCTAAAAATTGTACAATTACCCTTTTTTTTTTAAGGTTTTGCGAAGAATTACATCTGCCCCGACAAGTAGTACGCAATTTCCACATCATGAAATATAATTTTCTTATACTTTTAAAAGCAAAGCCAAATATGTA
The DNA here is from genome assembly GCA_963576895.1 of Ceraclea dissimilis. Taxonomy (NCBI): domain Eukaryota; kingdom Metazoa; phylum Arthropoda; class Insecta; order Trichoptera; family Leptoceridae; genus Ceraclea; species Ceraclea dissimilis. The sequence goes on from OY756372.1 coordinate 1,309,087, forward strand.
CTTTCCTGCACAGTTCACAGTAAGCTGTGTCGTGAAGAGCTACACAGTCAACACTTAAATTCGAACCTAGCACTTCCCGACTAGAAATCTGCGCATCAACCAACTGTACCAACTATGTACTCACATATCTGGGTTCCCTGCCTACCGTAGTCTTGAAAATGACTTGGACTGACTGAATGGGTTTGTCTTTCACGACGTTTCGACAGAATTCGACTGGACATTTGCAACTAGGGATGTGTGATAAATGTACATGTGAGTTAGAACGAAATAATTTATATTGTTTTAGTTAGGTGCCTACCAGTGGTTAAGGGTTCTATGTAAACGATTCCTATCGAGTTACCTTTTGATGGTTTACGGTAAGTTCGTCTAAAATCAATTGGTCTAAAATCCATTCGTTTAAAATCAATTAGTCTATAATCAATTCGTCTAAAATCAATCCGGCCAAAATCAATTTACCTAACGATGATTTCGTCGATTTAACACGAATTGATTTTAGACGAATTGATAATTAGACCAATTGATTTCAGACCAATTGATTTTAGGCGAACTTATCGGACACCTCTTTTGATTTAGAGTGATAAAATTATATGCACTAAATGCACTAAAAATGTTATCCTGGGCTTTCCTGCTACAAAAATGAGTCCACTCATCGTCTCTCGTAGGTACCTATGTATACTTGTCGCTGCGCATGTGTGTCCACGTCCAGTCTGTCTGTCTGTCATTTATTTGTTTTATTTATTTATTTTCTATCACATAAATCTTCCGTCCTTGTTGTGATGTCTGCTATTGAATTGTTTTATTTGCGATTCATTCTTTTTATTTGTGTTTAATTTATACATAGGTAGTAGGTACCTACTTTGATCTCATTCATCCGTAGAGAGAATTCTATTTTTAAATCAGTAATTTAGTTATACAGTCATGGGCGTCGCCAGCCTCGGAACTAGGGGGAAGGCAACAAAAATTTAAAAAATTGACATAGCACGAAAAACGTGTAAATAGCGCCGCAGGCGAATATTTTTTGTGAGACATAGTGAAGAAGGTCGTGATGTGGTTTGGTTTATTTGAAAATGTACATAATAATTAGCACAATAATATGTACTATTTTTTTATTTTGATGGATTTTCATACAAGTTTTGGAAAATTTATGACATGATGAGAAAATGTGTGGTAATAATGTGAATTTTTGTGAGGTTTTATCATTAAGTATGATAAAATACCTATCCCAATCTCTAGGGGGCAGCTGCCCCTCCCTGCCCTCCCCTGACGACGCCCAAGTAAACAGTGTATTCGGTAAAGTACTGAGATCGGCTGTGTTAAAAATATGGTAGGTATGTATGGCTATGGATGTGCAAAAGTCCCACTCTTGTAAGAACAGCTACCGGCTGAAGTTCAGTGACCGAATGCGCAAATAATACCTAATTAACCACCTATAGGTCCTATTCAAGGTATGGTCAACCTTTTTGTTTTTTAAAGGTCTAAATTTGCGATACAGAAGGTGTGAGAAAGCGTGGTGTTCAAAGGTCATGGTATGACCAATGAACATATTGACCAGATACTATAGAAGAACGCTACTGAGAAATACAGTAAGAAGTGATGTAGGTACTTAGAGAAATATGGATGCAGGACGAGTGTAGCGACTAGAATTTAAGTGAATTCATGTGGATAGAATGTTTGAGGATAGATTGACGAAGATAATGGGCAAGAAAACATGGTCGTCTAAGGCTCCCCACACACGTCCGGAAGTTCAGTTAACTGAATCGACCGTTTGCAAAAAAACTCCGACCAAAACCTCTCTCTGAATTCAGCGTTACCCCGATTTTGAATTTAAAAAGAGGTTTTGGTCGGAGTTTTTTGCAAACGGTCGATTCAGTTAACAGAACTTCCTGACGTTTGTGGGAAGCCTACTGCTGGATTTCACAAACTTTTTAGGTGAGGAAAAGTGGAGATAGGAGCCAACTGGCTCTAATTTTGTATGAAAAATAATGACAATTGACTCCTATATTCGCTATTTCTCACATAAAAAGTTGATGAAATTCACCATTGGAGTCACAGAGTGAATATTGAACACTGACCAAGACACTCGAGGAAGGACGCGTGTTTAGTGAGAGAAATCATAGAGAGTGTATGGCAAATGTTATAAACTTTGCGAAAGCGAGAGATTTATGTAAGGATAGAGGCGTGTGGCGTTAAAACGTAAAATGTGAACGCAAAACATAACAACAACGATCAATGAAGTTAAAAAAAAAACTTTAAAAAAAGGTTGAGAACCCCTTCCCATTACTTATTTAATATGTATTGTTCTGTTTAAATACTTACCTACTGATTATCCCATGAATTTTTAAGACGGGCTAATTTTAGCCACTGTAGCCGGAAACAAATAATTTTAATGAGTCACTTTTGTATTTGTACAAACAGTTTGTGGTGTAAATAAACAGCCAATAATCTCACGGTTTAAAAAAATCATATTTCAAATTTGCGATGGGTCGCATATAAACAAAATCTATCAACTGAGTTTGAATAGCGTCTAAAAAATATTACTGTGTATTATTATTAATTTATGACAATCTTTTGTGCCCGCCGGCTCTAGGCCTGGATTTTAGCTTTGATGCAACCACTATTACATACATGTTGTTTTGTATTTTTTTTTTAACAAATGTATCTAGAATTATCTAAATAAACCCAAATACATCTTTGTACACTTCACAGTAAGCTTGAAAAGCTTGTGTTGTGAAGTGGAGTAAGTCTGCATTGGGGTTTGAACCCGCGCGCGCCGGACCAACAGTCGAGCGCGTTACCAATCAGGCTACCGGCCACCTCAATTATCGTTTGGTATCTGCCACCGAAAGGTAGCGTCGTCAAAAGATAAGAGAGTCAAAGATTTTTTGCTGTTACATCCAGGAAACACTAGAGAGCAACATCCAAATCATCAAGCCATTGCAAGGCGTTTGGAGTAGTAGTAGTGTGTAAACTATGTAAAGCTTTGAAAAACGAAATTTTATTTAAATTTTATCATTACCATCTTGTATCTTTACACAAGTGTGCCAAACATACCTACAGCATACAATTATAGTAAGTATTTATAGCCATGCAATTCAAATTCACTAGATATATTTTGCTTACATGCGGCAAGGTCCAGAAACCCTCGTATTCCTGTATGAGTTTTTGACCTCCCAAATTCCATTCCTCCACGAGGAACCACATCTTGTATTGGCCAACTGCTTCATTTCAATGCCATAAATGGCGAGTGAATTAATTTGAGAGTAAAACTGAAGTTAAAGTACTGGTCCAGACTCCAGAGTAGGGATGAGAAGAAAGAGCAGGAGCAGTTATTGGAAAACTTGTATTTTGACTTCTGATTTCTACACGGTATAATTATTTTCCTGGTGATGTAGAATTGAGAGTCTTTGGCTTCAAGATTTTTTGATCCCTCTTCTCTAGTACCTATTATATAGAATCCTCGAATTCTGCATGTCTTGTTGAAAAAAAATCACTTGAATAATAATGTTTTGAACGAGTAAACATACTTATTAAAACTGGCAGATGTACATAATTAGTGATCTGACAGTTACAAAAGTATACGCAATCAAAAAGGTGGTTGGTGTACATATAATAATGCTACCAGCAGCAACCCTACAGAATGTAGTGAAATATATTCGAATATGTTGTGGAGCGACTGCCTTGCAATCAAGGTTACTGGATTCGAATTCCACTCAAAGAAAGATTTTCCAAGATTTAATACGCTCGAAAAATTAAATCCTCACTCTGTGAGACAATAGAGACTGAGGGGTGAACGTTTCTCGGTCCAAAAATCACAGGAATATTAATGCAGTTTTCATTAAATTGTTACTGCTACTTTTTTTAACTTTATTCCACGCACGTCTACAAGTAAGGCATTGTGGAATTTATAAGTATTGTACCTTTTTTGGGATCACATTTGTAATGAAACGGAAAGGACAAAATACCTATTATACCTCGTTTTTATAATGAGGAGTTCTTTTCCTTAAGGAGTTCATTAACTTACAAAAATTTATACAGAAATCTGTTACTCATGTCTGTATCTCAGGAATGGTACTATGTATTTAGTTTCGTCTCGCCCTTAGTGCACTCTCACCTGAAGATTGGTACTTTGTAGTGTATTGACTTAACCCATGATGCCCTTTCAGAACTAAACTTCTTCTTCTTCATAAGCCTTCTTCCTTCTACTGCTCGATATAGGCCTCTTCCAGCTGTTTCCACTCGTCTCTGCTCTGTCCCTTCTGCATCCAGGTTCCCCCAGCGATTTGGACAATGTCGTCGGTCCAGCCTACTAGACTAATAAAGATTTATTTAAGTATTTATTTATCAATATGATAATTGTGTTCATAATTATGAGTAAGAAATTGTGTTATAGAGAGATGAGTGGATGAAAAACGGGTGTATAGTGACTAGAATGAAAGTTAACAAGCTTAGGTGGTTTGAGCATGTCGAGAGAATGAACGAGGACAGGATGACCAAAAAGATGTACTAGGTTTGTGCCTGAAAGAAGAAGCGTGAAGCTGGATCGATCATCTTTAAGGATGGACGCGTTTTGAGTAAAAGAAATCGGGGAGCGTGTCTAGGACAAATTACATGAATGTGACGGAAGCGAGGAAATGTGTGTAAGGATGCATTGACGGTTTGATGGATGGTTTGACGTTCTGTCCTCTCTGACTACCCCGCAAGGTATACAGCGCGGCGTAGGTAGAGGTAGATAATTAAATAATTATGTCCCGGAAACGAATCTCTAGATTTGAGTGTGTGGATCTCGGACGATTCTTTGAATTGACGATATCTGCAAATGACAGATAGAGACCACCATGCTTGCAATGCATTCGCTGGCCTCACATCAGTAAGTAATTATGTCATTTTGTAAAATGTTATTGTTATTTTTGTAAAAACTCATTGTTTAAATTTAACAACAGCCAACATCTGTTCTGATTAATATCATTACATGATAAATGTTATTTATATAAATCTTCATAACACTGAACTTGTAGTTAACATGTTATTGAAATCACTTTATTACGATATAGGTATTATAACAGTTTATCATTTTGTAATTTTTATTATATCTCATAATACATTTAGTGATTGAACGTGCGAAAAATTGCTTTGAGAAAAGTATAAGATTACTCAGCAAATACTAAAGATATCATCCTAAGACTCTAAACATGGATAAATGACAATATGTTTTAGTGACTCTAGCGAGTAAAAATTTGATTTTTAAATTTTTTTTCGATAAAAAATAATTCAAAAGTTATCTCTAAGATTTACTGAAACGTGAGATTATTCCCGTAGTTTGTTAGATATAATGCTGTAATTTGGTTGACAAAACGGTATTCGTCCCCCTTTCTGAAATCTGTAATAATCTAAAACATAGTATAAAGTAAAACCATAACACAAATATGTAAGTAGAACTCAGACACGTACTATAGTCTTAACGTTAAATTAATAATGGAGTTCTACAAAATAAATATCCAATCAATTAATAAATCTGAAACAATACTTTTTTACAATATATCAAATATGCCAAAATTGATTTTGTCGCTGACGCTATTCTTTCGCGCACTCTCAAACAAAATTGCGTTAATAGAACGATTGTTGCATTTTGCTACAAAATTCTTCACGCAAGATACGTACTTTGGTCGTGACTTACTCGTGTTGAATGTATGCACAATATTAATTATTATCGCAGCACATTCTCTTGCAAATACACTGTATTAAGGGCTTGGCACCAAGAATGTCGTCACAGTCATTTACCACGGCATTAAGGTTCAAAATCGCGTGACAATCGCATGATAAAATGGTAAAAATAGCGTTTTTTCCATTTTTTGGGTTAATTTTGCGTCTATTAAAAAACTTTTACGGTTATTCCCTAGATTTTAACGCACATTATCAGAACAAAAAAAATTTTACTCTGCGACTTTCGGGAAACAAGTTTCCGTCTTTCGGAAAAAAGATCAGAGGTGTTTTTCAAAGTTTTTTTTTTGAGAAATCTATACAAGATAGAAAAAAATTTTTACGGTTATTCCCTAGATAAAGGTTCAATGCATCTACTCTATTTTGTTCCAAAGCATATTTAGTAACGGTTGTCGAGATATAGGGTCTCCCGTTTTTAGAATTTTTTGAAATGTCAGTATGCATACACTTAAGTAGTATAGATATACAGGGAGACGGCTGCACCTATTATACACAATACCTACATTCACCTAACAAGTAAAGTAACGACACCATACCTAATACATACAAGCCCTCGTAGTTAAGTTATGAAGAGTTCTGTGGTACGAAACCAATCTCCTCATTAAGATTAGTATGCAGGACTAACTTGGAAAGCGAAAGGCGATAGGGCTGAATACCATACCCTGCGGAACGCCACAATAAATTTCGTTGCGCTCTAGTTCCTTTTTCCTTTTCTTTCCCCTTTTTCTTCCTTTCCTTTTTCCCTTAGATATTTCTCCTATATATTTATAAATTATTATTAAATTGAGTTTATGTTTTATCTGTGTATATTTTTGTTTTGTTTCTTCATCTTTTTGTTTATCTTTTCTTATTGTTTTATTTACTAGTTTGGTTCATTGGTTGTAAGATTTTACATTTGTAATAACCCCGCCCATTGGCACCTTTTTTGTAAGTAAACTTATTAGTTTAGTCATTTATCGTTTTTGTATGTTTTTATTTGACGTTTACAAGATATTTTTCAAAAAGAAGGATTAGATTTATTCCTACCTGTGGAATATATCATATAATCTTTGTACTAGGGCGAGCTCATCCCACTTCGTCCAATAAACGTCAACATAATAACCAAATCTCTTATTTTCAATATTTGTTTATCAATAGGCAAATTATTTGGCCCAAATGGTTAGAATGCGGATCTTTAAAATGCGAGGTTCCGAGTCCGAATCCAAGCGTTGATTACGTGTTCAGTATTTCACGATATAAGTTTTTAGGTTTCTATTGAAGAGATGTCGTCAGACTCGTCGTAATTATTGTATTTTGGACCAATTACATCCAGACCTGCATTCAATAATAACATGTCTCTGTTTGATACTGATTTCTCTCTCAAATTCTATTTCCATTTACGTAATGTAGTTCTGGACAATTTACATCCAGACCTGCAATGACCTAAGGCACACCTGCTTCAAGTTTTGTTTTGTCGCCATGTGTTTATTGATTTCATTATTTTCTGCCCTTACTGTTTATTGATGTATCGCATTTTATTTTATGATGTTTGTTTAATATGTAAACCTGACGATTCCATGTGATTCCTCAAATGATAAGAGATGATTAGAGAACAATAAACAATGTGTAAGAATTGTATCTAGGCTTGTGTCAGCCCTAGAATCCATGTATATCTCGCGTTTGTTGCATTTGGTTGGCTTGTAGTGCATTGCATGTACTAGCCGTACATTATCAAAGCACGGTCGCTTGTTGCAGACTATTTCAATATAAATGAGATAAACGAAGTAAGCTATAAATATTTCTACAAGGAGTCACAAATATACACACGTACCTACATACATTGTTATGTTTATTATTTTTACATGTAGTTACCCGTCAGAATGACACTTCTTTCAATGAAATTTCCGAATTGATTTTTTGATTTATTTATACTTCGAATGAACAAAATACGGAAATAAGTATATTAAAATTTCAAAATACGATGGCATGTTTTCACTAGTGCGAGCTTCGCTGCATCTCTTCCAGGTAACTCCGTAATTAGCTAAATATTATAATTTCTAATAAACTGTTCTAACTCAATTCGTTCATGTTAGAACTTCACTTTGTCTTGTTTTAATACGTTTCAAGGCGGATTTGAAACCTAGTTGACGTATTTCAGTATGTTATTCCCGAAATCATCCTATATTATTTCCTTCGGTCTCAATCCTTGGTCTATCGAATTTCCAGTGGGTTTGATAAATTGTCAACATTCACATACGGAGTACGTATTGCATATTATGTATTCCTATTTCTGTTCTTATTCATTTGCTGTAACTCAACTTGTTTGTTATATAGGTACCTATGTAAGGATTATTTCTTTAAATTGTTCATAACGGTCTTCTTTAAAAGATGGCGACCAACAAATAATGAAATAATATTGGGCGAAATTGTGATGAATAAAAGAGGGCAGTCTAGGTTTAGACGTTCAATTGTTTTGGTAAACGAATTCGTTACTAATGTGTACTTATTCTAAATTAAAATGATACAGTGAAGGATACACCATCTAATGATAACTTTAGAAACATTTACCGTTAGAAACAAACATTGTTTCCATCAACATTATATCATACATTGATGATACAATGCGTCGAGTCCTTTATTATTGCGTACCTACTAACTAATAACAACGCCTCATACAAATACAACATTATATCGACATGCGACGTTCTTACAAAACTAACAATGACTTAATAATATGTAGTGTGACATTTGCTCACCAGGTGGCGCTGCTTGTTGCTTGTTTTATTATGCTTCATTATAATGCTAATCGTATTGTTATACGCAATGTATTGCAGATATTACCTATTGTCTGCCTAGTAATTACATGGTCATTTAAAGTCCAAACACCTCAAAGAAACGAAAATATTTTGTTGAGTATGTGAGTATGATTTTATGAGAAAATCTCATTGTAGTACAACATTTTGACACTAGTGTCGCAAGTAGTAACACGATTTTTTTTAAAGTTGGCATGTATTTAATGAGTCTTTCAGTCACCCTTCTTCTTCTGATCACCGTCTGTTCTCGAATACTCAAATCACTCTTATCTTTAAGTAATTACTCAATCTTGTTTTACTTGGAAAATCACATCTAGATAGGTACTGCGATAAGCTCGCACTAGTAAATAATTACTTACTAAAAACTATATGTCAGGGATTTTATTGCAATATTGTGATTGGTACCTACTTACTTAACACTTTTGTAGGTTTGTATACGAAAAATAGGTGGTTTTGGCATGTAGAGAGAACGAAGGATGACAGGATGACTAAATGACATGATGACTATATCTGGTATATTTTGTATATAGTAGGTGTGAGGAAACGAGGCCGTCCAAGATGTACATGTCTCCACTAGATTCTCAAAGACGGTCCTACTGATAAAAATTAACCGACGACCATGCATGACTAATTGTATGAATGTGACGGAAGCTGGGAGTCAAGGACTGAATGTAGACATAGGGTTGTCTGGCGTTTTCTTCTGTCTGCCTACCCCGTAATGGACGCGAACTGTCTGATACAAAATTGATAAATAAAGCAATGTTAACAGGGACATTAATTTATGAACATACCATCTTACATACAAAATATATACAACAAAATTCTCCTTTAACTAACTCAACAGTTCCGATTGGCGCGTTGACCCGTGCGCGCGAATCCTACTTCGTTTGTTATTATTGCAACGCGCAAGAGTCATGTTGTTGATCATTATAATATACGCGGAAATTTCAAAAAACGAATAACAAATCGGCGAATTAAACATCAATAGTGATTTTTTTGAATTTCGAGTGATTTTAAAAATCGAATCGACGCAACATACCTATTCAGTGAATGTTTTGAATTTGGAAATTGAATTTTTATATGCAAAGTGGATCATGAAATTTGTGAAGTGAATCGATCACAAATTTTAGAAACGATTGTGAAATTTGTGAATCGAATTGATGACCAATAAATAAATTCAGTGAATGTGTCGAATTTTGGATATCAATGTTCGTTTTTGCGTGTTTTTAAAACAAGAATTACAAATTCAAGTTGATAATGATTTTGAATATCGAACATAGTTTTGAATTTCATGAAAAAAAATCGACTCAATATATTCAGCGAATACCTAATTTGAATTTCAAAAGTTGGCAGTAGTTTTTGCTTTCCGAACTGATTTTATGAAATTTTTGAAGTGATGAAATTTAGTGCGTGTTTTTAAATCTCGAATGTGTTTTACCAACTTTTACCAACTTTTTAGGTGAGGAATAGCGGAGATAGGGCTCACCTAGCACATATTTTGCATGAAAAATAATCACAAGTGGCTCCTATCTCTGCTATTTCTCACCTAAGAAGTGGTAAAATTCAGCATTATAGTTTTTGTGCAGATTTATAAAATAGAACATAATAAATTTCAAAGTTTTTACTCGAAATCTATTTTGCAATATTAGCCCAGGACATTTAGCTTTGTAGCGTAGATAATTGTCGGAAAGCTGGAAACTGTTTTAATCCCTTCATTAACATCCAAAGAAGGTTTCTTGAAGTTTGCACCAATTTTCCGCTTGTGCTAAGTACAGGGTGACCCATAAACCGAAAAAATAATGTACTTTTTTCAGTTTTTCAGTAATAACTTCTAAACTATGCTTTCTAGGAAAATCGTGTCTTTCTATAAATTAAAGTACATAATATTCTGCGTCGTTTGAGCATAAATACTTCTTTGTACCTCAAAAATTATTGTGATACAGACACTGCCAAGTACATATTAATTTTCGGAACAAATTGAAATATTCGTATTTTTCACTTTTGTTGTTGAATAACTCCCCAACTCAGGTATTTACGGTAATATTTCAGTAAAAGTATTTAATTGTGGGTCAATTTTCTCTAACTTTTGATTAAAAGTTTAGACCTACGGCACACAGTTCAGGATGCACAGGTGTTTAAAGAGAGACGGGTGAAATGAAGAAATTTATTAAATGATAGATTTAGATATGTTAAAAGTAAGATAATATAAATTTTACGATTTCATTTAATTGATGTATAGTTTTTTCAATTAAAATCTGATTTTTAATACTGTTACGCCACTGCCTAATATTTTATAACGAAAAGAGTATTTTTTTTACATTCATTGATTTTATTAAAATATCTCCTAAACAGTAAGTGTTAGGAAAAAATATTTATCTCACAATTTATTTAGAATGATTTCTCTATATTACATTTGAAAAATAATTTATCTAATTTAAATACTAAGTGAGGTAGAATTGATTAAAAATGGTATATAAAAAATAAGTTCATACATGCCGTCACTTTTTGTTAAATTACTTCTAAACCAAGCAATGTAGCGTAAATCTATTAAATTTCATTTAAAGCGAAATAAATTTTCTATAAAATGAGTATAATAAAATTAATTTGTGATTTATAATAAAAAAGTACTAGATGATCAAAGTTGATTTTGTGTAGAGGCACATTGCTAAGTAAGAACATTTTGTATGGGAAGCGTTGAATTATTTTACTAAATATTGATATTGATCATCTAGTACTTTTTTATTACAACTCCCAAATTAATTTTATTACACTTAATTTATAGGAAATTTATTTAGCTTTAAATGCAATTTAATGGATTTACGCTACACCGCTTGGTTTAGAAGCAATTTAACAAAAAGTGACGGCATGTATGAACTTATTTTATATATACCATTTTTAATCAATTCTACCTCACTTAGTATTTAAATTAGATAAATTATTTTTCAAATATAATATAGAAAAATTATTCTAGATAAATTGTGAGATAAATATTTTTTCCTAACACTTACTGTTTAGGAGATATTTTAATAAAATCAATGAATGCAAAAAAAATACTCTTTTCGTTATAAAATATTAGGCAGTGGCGTAACAGTATTAAAAATCAGATTTTAATTGAAAAAACTATACATTAATAAAATGAAACCGTAAAATTTAAATTATCTTACTTTTAACATATCTAAATCTATCATTTAATAAATTTCTTTATTTCACCCGTCTCTCTTTAAACACCTGTGCATCCTGAACTTTGTGCCGTAGGTCTAAACTTTTAATCACAAGTTAGAGAGAATTGACCCACAATTAAATACTTTTACTGAAATATTACCGTAAATACCTGAGTTGGGGAGTTATTCAACAACAAAAGTGAAAAATACGAATATTTCAATTTGTTCCGAAAATTAATATGTACTTGACAGTGTCTGTATCACTATAATTTTTGAGGAACAAAGAAGTATTTATGCTCAAACGACGCAGAATATTATGTACTTCAATTTATAGAAAGACACCATTTTCGTAGAAAGCATAGTTTAGAAGTTATTACTGAAAAACTGAAAAAAATACATTATTTTTTCGGTTTATGGGTCACCCTGTACTTAGCACAAGCGGAAAATTGGTGCAAACTTCAAGAAACCTTATTTGCATGTTAATGAAGGGAATCAAATAGTTTCCAGCTTTCCGACAATTATCTACGCTATACCCCCTTTTTTAATGTTAAAACACCGGTCTATATATTTATTTTAGTGTTCACGTCAATTTTGTAGAAGGAATTTTGCCATTTCCGTTTACCTATTGCGGAATTTCTTTTGTGCGTTGGCTTGACATTGAAATGGATAAAGTAATTTTTAAACCGCAATATTTTTTTCTCAACATGATGACCATTATAAATTCAATACCTTTATAACTTATACTTAAAGTATGAGCTGTGGTTAAGATCGACGACTTCAAATTGCGGATACCAGGTTCAATTTACATCACGGACTATTCCTAGTCACGATTTAGATTTTTAGGAGTAATGTATCACTCGTATTCGGGTGCTTTGCCTAAAGAAAAAGAGAGATTTTTAGGAGAAGTATAAAGTTTTAAGTTGGTAGAGTCGGTACTACACCTTTTAAAGCTCACTCCTCACTTTTTTATGTTTTTTCGAGTGTACTGTAAAATTCAAATGTTCGTAAAACCCCCGTAAGATATTTCCCGTGTTTTTCGGCAATGAGTTTCGCAACCTATTCTGAATGTCATATTTGGTTGCATTTATGTAAATGTTTGCACCAAAAGACGTTTTATGTTTTTATTTTTTTCCACACGCACGCACATACGCAAGCATTCACTGGTTTCCGGATTATCGAAATATATACCTTGCTGTGCTAAACAAGTCGTAATTTTAACTGTAAATGTTCACTAGGGCGAGCTTACCATGCAGCAATCTCTTCCAGTTAACCCACGACATTAATGTAAAAAGTTCATTAACGCTCCCGACCCAACTATGACGGCACGGTCATTTCCCACGGCATTGAGCTTCAAAATAGCATGAATGAAAAAATGGTAAAAATTGCGTTTTTTTCCATTTTTGGGGTTAATTTCGCTTCAATCAAAAAAGTTTTACGGTTATTACTTAGATTTTAATGCATATTATCAAAACAAAAATAAGTTTTTCCACGCGACTTTAGGGAAACGAGTTTCTGTCTTTCGGAAAAAAGATCAGAGGTGTTTTTAACATTTTTTTTGAGAAATCTATTCAAGATATAAAGAAATCTTTTACGGTCATTCCATAGATAAAGATTCAATGTATCGAGTCTATTTTTTTCCAAAGCATATTTATAGTAACGGTTGTCGATATCTAAGGTCTCCCGCTTTTAGATTTTTTTGTAATCTCAATATGAATACTCTTAAATGAAATAAAATTATGCAAAATAAGCAATTTATAAGTAATTCTAGGAATTCATACATGTAGGTAGATGAATTTGAATGAAAAACTCGCCTAATTAGCAATAAATCATATCTACACATCATTAATTAAATGGTTGATTGAATTAAAATGACATTTGTATGTTTGTCATCAAATTATAGCGAATTTTAATAACGTATGTAGTTTGACGAAAATGTGCGGATTTGTAACGAGGGCGCTAGTATCTGTTGTAAATGTTATTGAAAATAATATAAAACATGTTTAAAAATGAAACAAATGAACTCGTTAATGAAAATATTGTTTTTGCGACGCTATAGTTTTTTCTGCGGTTTATCAACGTTTTGCACGTTTGAGTTCTAATTCCGAACGTGACGAACTAAAATGATATTACAAGTTTTCGTTAAGAGGGCTACAGTAGCAAACATGGCGATTTTAGTGATTTTTCAATCGATATTCCCGCGTTATTTATTGTCGGATTTCGATGAAAAAAATATATTATATAGATTGAACTTTAACGAAGCGCATTATAGAGTAATATAATTAACATACTATATAGTTTCTTGTAAAAACAAAAAATTGTAAACATCGTTTTTCATCGTTTTTTTTATATTCCAAGTGATTCGTCCGTCGGAATGAAATAATTCTTCTTTTGTCTTAAAGAAAACTAAAAAATCTAGCGCATTATAGAGAGAAACGTTAATATTTTTTGTTTGTTTCGCGTCAAAACCCAAAAAACGTCAATTTCATAAAAAGACTCCGTACCAATATACTCTATCGGTTTTAGCGTGCATGCGAATATGACACTTATAACACGGAAATTACAAGGAACGCAGTGTTTTTCGTTACGCCACGGATTCAGTCACCCACAAGACTGTGGACTGGTAAGACGTGGATTCTGTGCTAATTGAATTGACGTTCCGTATTTTAATCTTATTGACGAAAGTTCGCATATTACAGAGGACGGCAAACATTGGTAAGTGATTTTTATTTTAAATTATTTTCACACAATATTACGAGTAGGTAGTTCCCGCATGTTTTAGTGATTTGTAGAGACTTTACATACTTATTACTTTAATGTGTATTAAAGTGTAAAGGGTTATGCGTGCCAATTAAGAGTGTGCATACCGACATTTCAAAAATTTGTAAAAACGGGAGACCTTCTATCTCGACAACCGTTACTAAATATGCTTTGGAACAAAATAGGGTAGATGCATTGAACCTTTATCTAGGGAATAACCGTAAAATATTTTTTATATATTGTATAGATTTTTCAAAAAAAATAATTAAAAACACCTCTGACCTTTTTTCCGAAAGACGGACATTCGTTTCCCGAAAGTCGCGGAGTAAAAATTTTTTTTTGTAATGATAATATGAGGTAAAATCTAGGGAATAACCGTAAAAGTTTCTTGATAGACGCAAAATTAACCCCAAAAAATGGAAAAAAACGCTGTTTTTACCATTTTATCATGCGATTGTCACGCGATTTTGAAACTTAATGCCGTGGGAAAATACTGTGACGTCATTCCTGGTGCCAAGCCCTTAATGATGTTATACTGGACAAAACTAAACTTTTTTTTTCCAAAAATAGGTAGACACCGATTACCATTAGGTGCACTTTTCTATTTGGATATCCCCGGGAAACCTAGACATACAATGTATGGCCACCGTGCAAATCGTATAGTAGTTCTGATTTTTGGATATGTTATATAGGTCGGCCCTGTGGTTAAGAATCCAAGTTTGTGACCTCCTAACCCTTGTGCGTTCACTAGGGCGAGCCAAAAACTGACGAAATTTCGGTCATTTTTTAAATTATTGATCATAACTTTTTAACAATGCATTTTATAAAGTAAAGCTGTATGTAGAAGTTAAAGAATATTAAATTCTCTGCAACTTGAGCCTACAAAGTTTTTTTGTAAAACTATTATTTAAAGAGTTATGTGATATCCAAATTTGCAATTTTTTCTGAAAAATGCTGTTTTTTTACAAAATTTCTCATTTTTTAAATATATTTCACGAAATGTACGTTGTAGAGAAAAATCTTATAAGCAAATGTTGTAGATCGTTTAATTTAAAACAAGTTTGAGGTCAACATTTTTTTCTCTCGGACCAATAACAACAGAGTTGTGACCTTCTGAAAAAATATCCGACGAATATTTAAGCAACATTCAGTATAGTAGGTATGATAATAGTTATAAAAAAAATGCAATCAAAGAAATTATTTTTTTGTAGGTTATTAAGGTTAGTCTCGTGGTTCAGAATCCAAGTTTGTGACCTCCCCGCCCGCGTGTATTCACTAGGGTGGGCCAAAAACTACTGAAATTTCGTTAATTTTTCAGTTAATTGTTTCTATTTTTTTAATTATCCATTTTAGAGTTAACAATTGTAAGTAAATATTGTAGAGTATTAAATTTTCTGCAACTTAGGTTAGTCACGTTTGTTTAAAAAGCTATTATGTAAAGAATTATATAACAAATAACATAATTTTTAAACGAAAAATTTTTTTTTTTCTTTTTTTGTATTATTTTTCAGAATGGTACATAGTAAGAAAAAATATTATTAGCGAATATTATAGGATATTAAATTTGCAACAAAAAATGGTACTAGACTTTTTTGCTTTGGACTACGAAGACCGTTGAGTGTCTTACAAAAATCTATTATTGGTTTGACTCCACGAAACTCGATTAGTAGACTGGAAAGTTGGCGTATTAAGAGGAACAAACTCCGAAAAAGATATTCAAAGAGAAAAATAGTTTTCTCTAATTTAAATAAAAAGGACAGTAATTATGGCGAAAATAGCATGGAACCAAATATGTCGCAGGATATGTATGAAATGGCTAAAAAAGCTTTTTTAGATAATTTACAAAAGAATGCTATTGATCGAGAACGAATTGAGCGAGAAACTATTTTACAAAGGGATTCGAGTGAATGGTTGGAACTTCGTAGGAATATGCTAACAGCATCTCTTTTTGGCAAAATCGTCAAAAGACGCCCAGACATAAGTTGTTCTCGACTAATCAGATATTTGTTATACAAGCAAAGTTTAGATCACGTCGAGTCTATTAATCATGGTAAAAAATACGAAAGAATAGCCATTGAGCAACTTGAACAGCAAGAAAATATTTCAATCGCTCCATGTGGGCTTTTCATCGACGAAAATTTCCCGTTTCTTGGTGCGACACCCGACGGACTATGTGACGGTAGCACGATTGTTGAGGTTAAGTGCCCAATAACAGCTTTCAAAATTGGAATAGAAGAATCAATCAAACAAAAAAAAAATACAAATCTGGAAACTCGACAAAAGCGGAAATCTAATTATTAACCAAAACTGTGATTGGTTCATGCAAATACAAGGGCAGCTGCATGTGACAAAAAAGCATAAATGTTTATTTGCTGTATGGTCTGGAGAGAATGTACCTCTTAAAACGGCAATAATAGAACGCGACGATAGTTTTTGGATGGGTAAAATGGAAAAAAAACTGGTGTCATTTTACATGGACTGCATACTACCAGAATTAGTGGACCCTCGACACCCCAGGAACATGGCCATAAGAGATCCTCCGTATATAGAAGAGGCAATTAAAACAAAAGTTAAAAAAAGTAAAGTTAAGGCAAAACATGTCAATTCTAAAGATGGAAAAGAAAATGAGACTATACTTATGCATTGTGAAACAAATGATTTAAGGAACGATACACAAAATCGAACTCAGAGCAATGAAGCAAATCAAGTGAACAGGGAAAATAGCGATTGCAAAAGAAAAGTCCTTTCTCCAGTGAGAAATTTTGGCAATGATTTGAAAATCATAGGACAAGAGGAGCTCAGAATATCGACAGAACAGGAAAACAAATATCTGGAAGATGCAGACCATAATGAAGAAATTTTGGCTCATTCTTCAGAGCGTCACTTGGGGTATTTTCAAACTCCAAAGCGCCGGTGCTTGGATTTCGATGAGTTTTAAATAAATTAATTCTTGAGAAAGTTGTGTCGTGAAGTGCAGAATACATCTTCATCATTGAGATTCAAATCTGGCGCCTCTAAATAATTAGATTGCGTGTGTTTAGTTTTTGGAGGTTTGGATGAGATTCTAATTTATTGTGTATTGTGATAAGATAACATGTCAAACTAAAAGACGTGCCAAAGATATACTAGTCATAGTAGGTACATATATATTCGTACATACAAACATATTTAATAGTATTATGTTGTTCAATATTGACATTGTTTATTTTTAACAACAGAGTAGGTACCCACTTTATATTTCATAATTTGGTATTGAACCAAACGTATCTTTCATCCTATAAGAATATTGTTTCCTTCATTTGGTCGTCGTCGAATGATGTCGTGCCCTACATATATGGGTGTTGTGGCATACTATATGTAACTTGCATAATGCATTTGACTAGTTATTCTACTGCTATTCTATTTCCATATTATTGTATGAGAGACATTCCTCCAGAGAGACAACATAAATCCATTTTATTGTATCACTCGTCGTTACATTGTATACCTATAAGACATTTGTATAGTAAATATAATTTTTAATATTCAATTTATAAAATATTCATTTAAGAAAAAAAATATATTTTGTGTATATTGTTTCCCATTCCCATTTTAAGAATTTGAGAAAAAAAATTGAGAACTTTTGGTTTAATTAATGTTGAGAACTTTTGGTTTCAAAAGGCTGGTGAATGCAATGAACACGTGAATGTGAAAAATTCACATGTTTAACAGTATCGCACAGCCGTTGTTAAAAAATTCCAAACACGTGTTAGCTATTGCAGTCAAAACAACTTTAAAGACATATAATTATAAAGGTTGAATATGACCGTATAATAAATTAATAACAATGGCCTAGAAGACAATGGTCTTAATAATACTATATTTTGCCCTTCGCTTAGAAATGTTCTTTGATCTTAGACTTATTTTGTGCATAATAATATTTTACTCCTAACTCAAAGGTTACTTACCCCTAACTCTGCTAATGCATACGTTCCAATGTGGTGTAAGCGGGGCAGGGGAGAGGCCACGCCTTAATTTTTATGTCCCGCCCTATATTGACCTTGAGCTAGCTACTGTAACACTCTTAATTGGCAGTAGGAAAATGACGGAAGTCGAAAAGTAGAGGCTGTCTAACGAAAAGTCGGGTATAGTTCAGTTCTATAAAAGGTAAAATTACTTTATTAGCCGGACACACCGAAAAAAATCAAAATCTTATTTTTCACGTATTTTCATACCTATTCAATGTTTTTGGTACCAATTCACAAAACAACAATACTACCTAGTACCTACACAAATAAAATATGCAATACAAACTTTTTTTCACTTCAATACCTGAGCTCTCACGATCTTAATCTCTGATTCTGATCTCTCCAATGCCACATACATACTTGCTTTTTGTCTCAATTAACTGTGAATCATCGATTTTTCTACATTTCTAAGTTGATTGATGACAACTTGTTATCTCAGCAGATATGCAGCGAGCTTCGGCTGGCCTAGCGTGATCGTCACGACAATCAAGGAAATTTCATCGTTCGCTACTTGTAATTTTTAGTTTGAGTGTTCTCCGTTGGTCAACATAGGTTGTTGGCAGTATACTCGTTGGTACATTGTTGATAATATTGATATGTAAACAATGGTGTTGTCATGCATATTGTTGACAAAACATGTGTTGCCAACTTATGATATCAAAGACGTGATAATTGGAGAAAAAAATAAAATAATTTAATTGTTTTAATTAGGGTGATTGACATTAATTGTCAATTATTATTTACTTATTTGAATTAGTGATTGGAAAATAATTTAAAAATAATGCAATTAATTGGGAATTTTATCGTTTCTAAAATTTGTGCATTTATTTGTTTTTGTTTCTAAACATCTGTTCAACGGTGACAATTGACAATAATATGATAAATTATTGTTAGAGATACCTATTTCAATTGATGCACAGTGTAAGATGGACATTCATCGGACTTATGACCGATCATTTGTTGGCTTAAATGATCACTTCGCTCTCGAGAAATGATCTCCATCTAGCCCAGTAACAAACGTATGTTGTCTTATACATAGTGGAATTCATTTATCAGGGAATATTACACTCTTTGAAATCCTTGCTTGGGTGGGATTCGAACCAAGAAACTTCGCCTGTGAAACCAATAACAAAACATTTTAATGATATTGTATTATCAACTTAATGTTTCCCAGTATTTCCTGCTGATGAGTTTATACTGTATCAATCATGAATGATAATATGTAGACTTTTCTACATCATAATACTGCGAAGTTTGTTGGCATGTGCTGCCGTGGGGCACCCACAGCTTGATAGAATGGAGGATTCTTTTTTTTATTACCTGCAGTGGCGTATGAAATGTTGGACAATTCTTT
This sequence comes from Ceraclea dissimilis, assembly GCA_963576895.1. Classification (NCBI taxonomy): domain Eukaryota; kingdom Metazoa; phylum Arthropoda; class Insecta; order Trichoptera; family Leptoceridae; genus Ceraclea; species Ceraclea dissimilis. Next base: position 1,328,876 of record OY756372.1, read on the forward strand.
AAAAAACGTTACTATAAAACATGAAAGTTACTCAAGTTTACATTATTCAAAAAAATTTCGCCTGCGGCGCTATTTTTCTTTGTATTTTCTGCACAAAATGTTGATACCAACCTAAAACACGACCTTTTTCACTTACATTCACGAAAAAAATTTGCCTGCGGCGCTATTACAATTTTTATACTGTACAACTATTAGATCGGGCCCCCCCCGAAATGAAATCTTATATACGCAACTGATTACCTGTACTATCTTTGAAGATTTATATCCGATTGAAAGGATATAATTTGCAGGTACTAATCCATAGTATCGGTTACATAATATAACCGGTTACCAGAGAGCTGGTTTCTGCATTACAGACTACACCAGACTGCGGTCCTCGGTTTGTTACATCTGCTGCAGTTTCCGCATATCGTAGATCAGGTCCACGTGGGCGAAGTGTCTCGGAGTGGGCCGCAGTTTGCGAGACGTGTAATATTGTAGTAATATGTAATAGCCTCTACCATCATCTTGGCGGAGAAGTCTCCATATTGGGACTCCGCAAGCCTCGCGAGACTCGAGAATACATCTCTAGTATGTTGTTACATACAAATTAGTAGAGATGGAAATTCTAATAACATGGATACATCGAGAATCGAATTGGTGCATGCTGTCTTATAGCGTGTAATTGAAATCTATCTTATAAATTTTAATCGCTTGCTGGCTATAAATGTTATGCCTCATCCACACGCTGGCTTAGCGTCCACAATTTTTTGTACCAGTTGTGCTCGGTTACGCGCACGTGATACGACTCAAGACAAACGCTCCATCCACACGCCTTTTTACTTATTAACACAAAACTTGTGGACGGTCGGCAACGTCCGGTGCCAGCATTATAGCTTAAAACCCCATCGCTAAAAAATGACGTTAATAAAATAAACCTTTATTAGTCAAAAATCATAACAAGAGTGACAAAATAAGACAATAGTAGTATGATAAAAGGCGGACTTATTGAAAAAGCAATATCTTAATGTCAACTCGACATATCTGCATTTTAATTGAAATGTGATTCACTCCCTGGCCTCTCGAATCCGGGGCCACAGAAAGTTGTAAATGACAAAAATAGTCCTTACTCAATTGTCTAAAAAAGGTTTTAAACGTTTTTTTTCATACGACTAGCAGTTTATCTGCAATGGCCGGTCAAAATGCCGATTTTTTTTGTCAGAAAATTTATGGCAATTTAATAAATTATTGTAGTTTGTTTGTTGTGTAAAACTACATCGGGTCTATTATGATGTAGAGTTTTACGAGTATGTCTTAAAATATTTCGATCGATGTATTTTTTATTAACAATTCGATGCTTTTCACATCCCTAATACCATGATGACTAATAAGCAGTATGTAGGTAATCGGTACACATTACTATTATGGTATTGTTGTGGTTTTTTTATCCATGGAATATTTTGACACTAGCAATGTGAATTATGGGTGATTAAAATTACCATCATCATCAAGTACCAACTTAATTCGTTTTTTTTTATGGATGGATTGTGGTTAAATTTACAGTTTGAATGTTTGTTTAATTTTTGCAACATCCGAATTGAGAACAAATTGAGATGGTTGGGAAGTGTAGAGAGGATGAATGATGAAAGGATGATAAAGAAAATATACGTGGGTGTAATAAGAGCTGTAAGGAGGCACCAACCAATTGGCTTTACCATGTCGACCAGATGCTCAAGGACGGACATGTTTTGAATAAAATTATTCATAAAGTGTGTATGACGAATTGGATGAAAATGTGACGGAAGCAAGAAGTGTGTGAAAAGATACGGAAGTGTGGAGTTCTGTTTTCTCTGTCTACCCCGGAAGGTAAAGATTAAGTATTCTTCATTATAGTATGTACGTTCGGCAGAAGTTCTCAAAGATCACAGGCCAATGCCAGGCATCAGTAGGTCAGTCAGAAGCTACATTTCCTATAGCCTATAACAGAGAATAACAAGGCGATTTCTAAATAATTTTAAAAATTTTATTTTTAGCGTGAAAATTTTACTAACCGACGTAATCTATGAGCACAATTAACAAAAATACCCTTAAATGGGGTAGTTTTGTAAATAATGACTAATAAGGTTCCGATATTTTTTCACTATTGCGGCCCCAAAAACCAACCTTGTAGTAGCACAAAAAAGGTTCTCTTCCAACGGGGCAATTTTTCGAGCAATTAATTGCGCAATTATTTCGGCAATAATTGGTCATGTCTTGTGTTGCCTTTAATGCCTATTGTTGTATTGTAACGAATGATATTGTTGAATTGTTTTAGTTATTACATATATGAAATGTATTGAAATGTAATTTAATGGGGCTGCACCGTATATGTATTAATAATTAAATAAATAAATAAAAAAAAAATGTAAGCGAACCTTAACATAAAACATCTGTCATTTTACAAAACTATTTTTGTGAGACATATTCTTTTACTGCTGTACTTGGCTGTGGTTGGGGCCGCAATATTTGAAGAGTACCAAAGTTCCATTTGATGTGTAAAAGATGAGTGTTCGAAACTTTGAAAACAACCTGAACACTTTTGTCTTGTCAGTTGTAACCTTGTAATCCTCGGTTAACGATAGGTGTAGTATGTCTGTATAATATACTCCATAGATATATTAAGTCATAGATACGTCATAATCTTCATTGAAGATTCGTTCGATCTCTGTCCATATTTGTACATGCATTAATAACTATTAGTTACTACGTTATATGCCCGGTGAAGCCCGGCTTAATAAATTATTAGGAATAGGTACCTATTAATACCACATATTTGTTTTCATATGATATCACACACGATTTCACATAACCCTTGGATCCCGTCAAACGCTTTAGATACATATTTTTTGTCTCTGGAGAAGGCTGATCTAATATGGTACAGAATCGTAATGTCATCTAGTTTACACAATTGGTGAAAGTTTCGGAGCTCTAGCTAGTCTGGAAATGAGTTAAAATTCGATTGCGAGATTTCGGGCCAACAACAACGTCGAGTGAAGTTAAATAAAAGCATATAATAAATAAACTTTGGTACATCAATGCAAATCCAGGAGCCTGTTGCAAGTTTGCTTAAAAAAGCTTGTCTTAGAGGTCCTAAAAAAAAATCACTTACTTCCGATGGCCGTACGGCTCCGCTTAGAGTTTTGGCCTCCAGAACAATGGATCTCCAAGCCTTCCTGTCTGCGGCAACGGACTCCAGTCATCGCCAACATTTAGTACGCTCAGATCTCGGGTAGCATTATCCATTAATCTCTGTCTTGGTCTGCCCAGAGGTCTCCTGCCCACAGGTTTATTTTGCAGGAGATGTTTGGAGCTCTTTCTTCTCCAGATCTGACGACATGTCCGATCCAGGCCAATCTTCATGCTGGTGATTAATGATTGGTGGAGATGGTAACGATTAATGATTGCTGGTGACTAAGAAAAAAATATTGGAATAAAAATTATTTATTTAAGGGCATGACACCGGGAATGACGTCACAGTCTTTTCCCACGGCATAAAGGTTCAAATTCGCATGACAATCGCATGATAAAATGGTAAAAATAGCGTTTTTTCCATTTTTTTGGGGTTAATTTTGCGTCTATCAAAAAACTTTTACCGTTATTCCCTAGATTTTAATGCATATTATCAGTGCAAGAAAATTCTACTCCGCGACTTTCGGGAAACGAGTTTCCGTCTTTCGGAAAAAAGATCAGAGGTGTTTTCATATATTTTTTTTTGAGAAATCTATACAAGTTATAAAAAATCTTTTACGGTTATTCCCTAGATAAAGGTTCAATGCATCTACCCTATTTTGTTCCAAAGCATATTTAGTAACGGTTGTCGAGATAGAAGGTCTCCCGTTTTTACAAATTTTTGAAATGTCAGTATGCACAGGCACACTCTTAATCGTGGCTACTAAATTTTATAGCGAATTAAAACAAGTACATAAACAGTTGATATGCAAAATACATTTTGATAAATTGACAACTCAAGGTAAGGTTATCAAGTATATAGTACCTACTTTACGCGATGAGGTGTCTCACAGGTATCATAATATGTTTTGCATTAAAAGTATGCATACTGACATTTCAAAAATTTGTAAAAACGGGAGACCTTCTATCTCGACAACCGTTACTAAATATGCTTTGAAACAAAATAGGGTAGATGCATTGAACCTTTATCTAGGGAATAACCGTAAAAAGTTTTTTATATCTTGTATAGATTCCTCAAAAAAAAATATTCAAAACACCTCTGATCTTTTTTCCGAAAGACGGAAACTCGTTTCCCGAAAGTCGCGGAGTAAAATTTTTTTTTTGTACTGATAATATGCATCAAAATCTAGGGAATAACCGTAAAAGTTTTTTGATAGACGCAAAATTAAGCCCAAAAATGGAAAAAAAAACGCTATTTTCACGATTTTATGATGCGATTGTTTACGCGATTTTGAACCTTAATGCCGTGGGAAAAGACTGTGACGTCATTCTTGGTGCCAAGCCCTTAATATGCATAGCAATAAAATGTACCTACAATACTTGGTGCAAACTTGAGGTAAAGTTATCATCTACGACCTTTTGATTTGAACGTTAGGTTGATAACCCTACATACCTTCCTGTATTTTTTATAAATAAAAAATATTTAAGTATTTTTTTAATTGATTTATTTCTTCATAAAGGTATATTAATAATATAGTACCCTTTTTTATACATTCCAACAATACGAGTACACATTCAGACGTCATTGTGGCATTGATGGCAGTGCTGCGATCCCTGCCAGCTAACCCTAACCGCTAGTCACTAAAACATATTCTCATTTATCCATGTTTAAAGGCTTAGGGTGATATCTTTAGTATTTCCTTTTTCGAAATCACGATCCCCGAAAATGACTCTCAAGATTCAAGATATTTTTGTGTTTATTTTTACAACTGTAAAATATTTCAATGCTAGCGCCAGACGCTCGCCGACCCTCGCCGTGAATGACTAAAAAGGCGTGTGGATGAAAATGTTTGTCTTGACGTGTACGTAACCGACCGTTGACGCCTTTCTACTCATGAACACCGAGCCTTCGCGATCATGTGGCGGGAGCATAATGTATCCTTTTTCAAAAGATGTTTATTGTAGGCAGTTTCGATGTAAAATGGAACTTGAGTATTTGCAAAAGTATGCGTAATATTTGCACAACAAGTACAGCATATAATGAAATAATATTAGGTATTATGACCAGGTAGTTACAATTCAAGAGGAAAGGCGCGGCTTTTGCGTGGGAAAACTAGATTGTTAAGATTTGTGATAACTTTACTACGTCCATAACTAGACGCGATTACCCCATTCCTCAGAGTTTTGTAATATTTTCCAAGAAACATAAAAAATCATTTGACTTGTTCTTCAAATGCCTCTTCGAGAGATATTAGTTGCATAGATATTTATTTATTTATCTCTTTACGGATCAAGCCTTTAATAATAACAAAAAAACAAGTAGGTAAGTACATACATTACAAACAGCATCAAAACATTTTGAAAAAACTGAGTTTATTAGACTATGTAATCAGTCACGTGAGTTTGTAAAAAACGCTACCACGGTTTCAACGCTTGCGCGTCTTTTACGAGCGTAAAAATAAAACTTTTATTTTCACTTTTATGTTTTATTTTTGCGCTCGGAAATGACGCGCAAGCGTTGAAACCGTGGTAGCATTTTTTTCAAACTCACGTGACTGATAACATAGTCTAATAAACTCAGTTTTTACAAAATGTCGAAAAACAGTCACATAGTTAATGCCGAAAACATCAGTGAATGCAACAAAACAATTAAATGAGTAGATAGGTAGATACAAACAAAAATATCACTGGTTGTCCATTCACGACCGTTCACAAGTTTCACAAACCTACACGAGTTAAGGCAAACGCCCCATTTATATACTTCTGAACTTGAGCGTACGGAGCCGGTAGTAGAAATTGTTTTGTCAGGTTTACCAATACGTATATGAAATCTGTTTCATAATTAAAATTTGCTCTGTTGTATTCGACGACACTTATAACGATGTTAACGTCATCGGTTTGGCGCGATTCTCGGACGAACACACACATGTACACAGCGTAAAACATAATTTTACTTTCATGCATAGGTTCGTTACATTAACTGAAGTTTCTTGCACTTTGCATACAAGTAAAGTTAAAATAATTTTACTGTTGAAACTATTTACGAGTATATTTGCTGCTACCTGTACCTAAGGTTGCACTGTTGAGAGTGGTGACGTAAGACTTATAAGTAGAGACTGGGAAATATCGGTGTTCTTCTTCTCTAGTTTCAATCCTGCGGATAGGTTTGCAGCAAATTCCTACATCTTGTTCTCCACTCCTCTCTGTCTCCCGCAGCTCTTTTCAGCTCGACATATGTGGTGCAGTTCATGTCCTCGTACACCTGGTCCAGGTACTGCCGTCGGGGGCGCCCCCTGTGGTTTGTTTCCTCAACCATTCCCTCTATTAACTCATGTAGGAGACCCTCGTTGCGCATGATGTGGCCAATCCAGCGTGCACGTCTCTCGGAGATGGTTTTAAGTAGGTGCCTCCCTTCTTCAACTCTGCTGAGCACCTCGGCATTCGTGATGTGGTCCCTCCAGGAAATACCCAGAATTCTTATGTAACAATCCGTGTTATTTTTCTGGAAAAGTGGTGGTTTTTTTTAGCAAAATGTGGTTTATTGTTTATTGATGTTCATTATCGTCCTTGGGCCCTAATTTCGGGCACTCGGACTCGTCAAATTTACATAGTTATAGTAGTCTATTAACAATCAAGAGGAGCAACAAGAAAAGATAAGCACATCAATGCTAACAGAGTGTAGAACGTCTGCTGGTCACGCTTCCTTACATCTCTTCTTTCACCCATGTATATTTTCTTTGTTATCTTTTCATCGTTCATTCTCTCTACATGTCCCAACCATCTCAACTTAATATCGATGTGTTTAATTTTCCTCTTATCGAGGTGAGACTTATCGATGTCCAAATAATTTACGAGTTCAGAGATGTCTCTCGAGTCAAACTCTTTTGAGACTCTGTGTGGGCGTAGCTGGGGCTCCTTTGGGACCTCCGACAACCGCATTTCTCGGAAGTTGGACCCATTATTCTTTCTTTTATTATCTCATTTTATCCAATCTTGTATTAAGGCTCGCGAACCAACTATGACGTCACGGTCATTTCCTGCAGCATTAAAGGTTTAAAATCGCATGATGAAATGGTAAAAATAGCATTTTCCCATTTTTTGGGGTTAATTTCGCTTCAATCAAAAAACTTTAACGATCATTCCCTAGATTTTAATGTAATTCATAAATACAAAAAAAAATCTCTGCGGCTTTCGAGAAACGAGTTACTGTCTTTCGGATCAGAGGTGTTTTTCACATTTTTTCTTAGAAATCTGTACAAGATATACAAACTCTTTTACGATCATTGACTAGATAGAGGTTCAATCTATCTACTCTATTTTTTCCAAATCATATTTAGTAAGGTTGTCGAGATCTAAGGTCTCCCGTTTTTAGAATTTTGTTTACATATCAATATGCCTACTCTTAAGCGTATCTTTGATACATCCAAATATTTATGATAATCTCTAAAAGTCTGTGTTTGTTTGCTGGGAATGTTGAGTTATTTACGAGTTTTGTAAAGTGTATTGAGGTTAGCCCCGCACAGCCGGAATACCTCTCTGAAATCATAATCTGAATTCATAATCGGAATTCCGGTACGTTGTTTCACATACGTCTTAAAAAATCAGACTAATCTGTAGTTTTTAACAAGTAGTTTTATCTCATATCTGATATACAGCAGAGGATGGACTGGACATCAGGCTTATGACTGATCGTCGGCTGGCTTAATGTCATCACTTTACACTTAAGTAACATTCACCAATTCCAGTCCATCCATCTGCCGCGGTCGGGAATCGACCCCAGACCTCCAACCTAACAAGCCGGTATTCTACCGCTGTGCTATTAAGGTTGGTGTCAGAGGCGCCATTAAACATGTATACAGGGTGATTGGTTCCGCTATTCAGATATTTTGAGAGGTGATAGAGGGTGTTTTGAAACGTAGATCTGCCAAAGGGATGTCATCCCAATTCTTAAGGGTTGCGGAGTTACACCCTTTTAAAAAAATTCCACCCCCGACATCGACCACCATCACATTTCACTGAATAACTCTGATGCTATGAGTCCAAAATAAATAAAAAAATATTTTTATGTCTCGTAATAAAACAAGCTTTTAATTTATGTCAAAAATATTTAATAATAATAATAATAACTTTGCTAAAATTAAACACGAAAACAAAATTTCATTTTTTTTTTGTTGAAAGTTTTGACAGTTTTAATTTTTTTTCAATAAAAACTATAATTAACTAGTACTTTTTTTTCTTTTAATAAATACATTAGACCCTTGTGAATAAAAATGCTGAACATTATCTATCCATATTTTGAGCCAGTTTTTCAAAATCTTAAAATAAAAATAAAAATAAAAAAATCTTTATTGAAAAGAAAACATATCTTCCAAATGGCGGGTTTATTGCCGTAGGCAATATCTGCCAACCAACCACTTGTGACATTAATTTGATGTACACATTACATACAGGTGTATGAAAAATAAGAAAAATATAAATAAATATAAATAAATATGAAAATAATAATAATATATAGAATACTTATACATACATAAAAATACATATATAAATGTGGATGGGATGAAGGACAAGGAAGGAACCACGGGATTGTCAGTTAGATGGATTATTTAAGGAAAGGTAATGATGCCTCAGTTTACTTTTGAAAGAGAGAATAGTTGGAGCTAGTCTGATAGGAAGTGGAAGGTTATTCCATAGTCTAGCCGCGTGTGTAGTGAAAGAAGAAGTGAAGAAAGATGTGTGATGTGAGGGTATGGTTAACAAACGGCGTCCACTTGAACGTAGAGATAAGCCATGAGATGCCAGGGGTGTGAAGTTGGACTTAAGGTAATCAGGTGAAGCAGGATTATTCAGAACATTGAAAAGAAGAGAGAGAATATGGAGATGACGACGCTGAGTCATCGTTAGCCACTTTAGTTCATTTCTAAAGTCTGTGATATGGTCATATTTTCTCAAACCGAAGATGAATCTAATACATACATTTTGCAGACGTTCCAGTTTCATGGTTTGTTCGGATGTAATATCCATATATGCAACGTCCGCATAATCCAGTAGAGGTAGGAGAAGGGTTTGAGAAAGGAGAATCTTTGTCGGTTTCGGGAGAAAGTTCTGGTGTCTCTTTAGTGAATGTAGAGAGTAGAATAGTTTACGATTTATTTCGGACATTTGAGGTCGCCAAGAGAGACATTGATCGAACATAATACCGAGATTTTTTACCTTCTCAGATAATTCAATGACAACATTATCAAGAAGAAGAGGGGGTAAAGAGTTGATATTTAATTTGCAGAGAAGACGAGAGCTACCTATAAGAATGGCTTGGGACTTGGAAGGATTGGAAGGATCTTCGATTTTGTAACTACATATTCAATAAAAAATTACTTCTTCGCTACTGATTATACCTCTTTTAGTACTACGTACCTACAATAAACAGGCAACCCTTAACAATTGGGATGACATCCCTTTGGCAGATCTACGTTTTAGAACACACTCTATCACCTCTCAAAATATCTGAATAGCGGAACCAATCACCCTGTATACAGGGTGTTTGATAGATGGATACAGATATCTTCAAGAGTGATAGTAGAGGTCATTTAGCATCTTTTGAGCCAAACTTAGCTTAGTCAAAAGTCGCACGGTTCTCGAGATATTCGAGATTTTAACTTTTTTTCGAAATACTCCGAATTACTCAAGTTTTAGCCCGATACCATTGTAAGTAAAGGTACCTACTTAGTTCTATAATTTATTTTTGTTACCTGAATATGTGTTTAGTCTATTTAAATCATAAGTTTCAATCTGAAAAACAATCATGTTAAAAAAATATCGGAATAAAGTTTCGAGAAACAGATATTTCAAAAACGAGTTAGGACATTGGAGAGGATTTTATATAAGAAAAAAAAATGTTCAAAGATTCAAAAATCTGGAAAAAACTTCTCTGGTTTATGCTCTTTCAAATGATATACAAAACATTATAAAAAACATTAGTTTCGTAAATCTATGATACAAAAACTTAAATAGATCACCTCTAATTTAAGCAAATTTCCATACAAATTCGGAAACAGTAAATTGAAAGGAAATGTGTGCTTCACTATGCAACTGTACTTATAGTAAATTTGTATGGAAATTTGCTCAAATTAGAGGTGATCTATTTAAGTTTTTGTGTCATAGATTTACGAAACTTATGTTTTTTATAATGTTTTGTATATCATTTGAAAGAGCATAAATCAGAGAAGTTTTTTCCAGATTTCTGAATCTTTGAACATTTTTTTTTCTTATCTAAAATCCTCTCCAAAGTCGTAACTCGTTTTTGAAATATCTCTTTCTCGAAACTTTAATCCAATATTTATTTAATATGATTGTTTTTCAGATTGAAGCTTATGATTTAAATAGACTAAACACATATTCAGGTAACAAAAAAGAATGATAGAACTAAGTAGGTACCTTTACTTACGATGCTATCGGGCTAAAACTTGAGTAATTCGGGGTATTTCGAAAAAAAGTTAAAATCTCGAATATCTCGAGAACCGTGCGACTTTTGACTAAGCTGAGTTTGGCTCAAAAGATGCCAAATGACCTCTACTATCACCTTTGGAAATATCTGTATCCATCTATCAAACACCCTGTATACTGTCCACGGCCCTCTATTGAGATATTTTTTAGTTTTTTTTTTAGCGAATGATCCAACCTCACAAAGAAATTGTGATTTCAAAAATAATCTTTAGTTTCTTGCTAAGGTGAACGCCCTTGCTTAATATGAAAAACATACAGTGATAATTAAATAACTCATAATCTAAATCCTGTCTGTGTGAAACGTATGGGAAGACGTGTGTTCTGAATTTATAATCTTAGAACACTAGATGAAGAAATTTATAACGCCCGTTAGTATTACCATTGCCAAGAGAGGGCAGGAAGAGGGAGGGGGGGGGGGCAACTGCCCCCTTGCCCCCTCTTGGCGACGCCCATGGTTTGGAGTCATTGTACCTACTCTTTATTTACCCCACAAGGAGTTAATATAACGTAATTAACGTATGTTGACCAGTATAATAGACCCGCATTGTCGCAATCTTAACCAAACAATGACTGTCCAATGTATTAATAAAGTTCATAAAGGTACTAAGCTCCAAAACGTTAAAATATTTTTTCGTTGAAACAAACATATGTCACCATCAATAAAATCCGGAATCGACGATAATCCTGGGTGAAAAAATGAGGTAGCTAAATGGACAAAATGAGTTTCTATAATAAATTAGGTTAGGGTGGCTACAAGTGTATTTAATTAGTTATTGAAATGATACAATTTACCATTATTTCAGTCATTTTTAGATACAGCAGGTTTTTTTTTCAAGTAAATGTGAAAACTCTAGCTGCAAAAAATCTCGAATCGTCTAGTTTTATAATAATAATAGTGTACATATTAATTGGCATTATACTTGAATCTACCTAACTAGGCTGAGCCCGCACTAAGGTTAATCAATTGCAATGAGGTAATGTGAGTGGGTGTAGGAAGAGTGTTGAAAATAGAGCAAGAGAAGTATGTAAGGATAGATGTGTGTGTGGTCCTCAGCCTATACCGCAAGGGATGTGGAATTCTGGGATAGCTAGATAGATATCAACCAACAAAAAAGAACTTCTTCTTCTGGAGCCACTCAGGTCCATTGTTGGACATAGCCCTCCCCTTTGCTCCTCCACAGCTTCCTGTCTTGGGCACACTGCATCCATCCACCACCGGCACATTTCCTGCTATCGTCAAACCACTTTGGCTGGGGTCTACCGTCTTATAAAGAACTTATATCAACGGTATTCATTCTTCTTCTTCTTCTTCAGCCCTCTGTCCTCCACTGCTGGATAAAGGCCTCTCCCATATTCCTCCATTCCTTTCTGTTGTTTGCTGCTTGCAGCCAGTTTTTCACCCTACAGCGGCTATGTCGTCGGACCACCTCTTTTGGGGTCTTTCGGCGCCTCTTTTATTCTCCCAAGGTCTCCATTTTAGGATTTTTGGGGTCCATCTTGTGGGGTCTTGTCTTGCAACGTGTCCCGCCTTTTGCCACTTTAGACTTGCTACGCGTCCATGACGTCTGCTACTTTGGTTCTGTTCCTAATTTCCTCATTTCTTATTCTGTCTCTTAGGGTTATACCAAGCATGGATCGTTCCATGGATTGCACGGTATTCATATATCATAATAATTTCAATAAGGATCTTATGTCCTTTTTCCTTCCACTTACACAATGAATACTGTGTACATTGGGAAGTGAATATCGATGATTAGTTTTCGGTCCACATGCGAGAGATTCGATTAGAATCGATTACACAATAACCACAAGTATTCATTTATCGATTAATTAACCAAGTAGATTGGTTCATGTTGTGCCGCACAACAATGTTGTTGTGTCACGATGTGCTAAATCAATCAATCAAATTGTTGCTACGAATACTCTATACGACATTACCAAACATACAACATCTCATTGATATAATTATTATTGAATTTAACGCTTCATCTAACTCGTGTAGTCGAAATACCAGCATTTATACTTTGTTATTTTGTGACACTCCTGTGAGTTATTTTATTCTTATGTTATTGGGCTGCTTAACTTTCAGAGCACTTACACTCTATCAAAAAAGAGATGGTTTCTGATTTACAATTTTATTTGCTGGCAACAATGACATTTCCATTGCCACTTTGCCCGAAAAGTATATGTGGCGCCTTTATCGAAACCATAACTTTCTTGAGATGAACTTCAAATTTTCTATTGGAACCGTGAACGAAAGAACAGTCCAAATAAAACTCAGGCTTTATTCTTCTTCTTTTTATGGGCCGCTAAACCCTCACCTCCAGGTCCCGCAGCCATGTCATCGCATCGTCCGTCAATAGATGGAGCTGCTCCAGTCCTCCGTCGTAAGAATACAGAACACACTGGTTCACAATGTGTTCTGATGTCTGCTCCTCGCCCACTCACACATAGCAGAGTCAGCTAGCCCCCATTGGTGAAGGTGGAATGCAGTGCAGCTAACGCCGCACCTTAGTCTGGGAGCTCCATAGCTTTCTAGGTAGTGTGGAACCAGGTTGTTGTTTAGTGGGGTCTGCTATTAAATGGTGATTCTGTACAGCTGCCGTCGACCACCGCTCTCGCCATTTAGCATCAGCTGTGCATTCGGCAGTGTGTGCGGGTGTCCACATAAGCCAGTATGGTCGGGTGTTTAACAAGCTTTTCTAAACCTCAGTATAGTCTGTAAATAATGATGATCGTTTTCTGATAACGAGACCAAGAATTGAAATTTCATGATGCGTGCAAGGACGTCTGATGATGATCAGAATATCAGCCAACATCACCATCATTGTATGAACATCATAATAATAATATGCTCTAAAGACAAAATATAACAGTATCAGTATTTCAGTTCAGAAGTCAATCAATGGGTACACTAGATTTATGATAAACGACATTTATTACCTACTAGATACACTCTTACTTACTTTATTACTAGATAAGTAGATACACTATTTTATGAAATAAATAAATAACTTAAATAACTCCATCTATCGTTGTCTGCATCAACATTTTCCAGCTCAAATTTAAATAACTTCCTAACGTCCTTGAAAATTGCACACGTATTTGCTTTGGTAGGCCTCAAGCACGGTAGTCGGACGATGTAAGGCGAGTTGCGGGAGGCGGTTGGATGCGGTCTGCCCAAGATAGGGAGGTATGGAAATCAATGGGGGAGGCGTATGTTCGACATGGACGCAAAGGGGCTGACATGATGATGATAAATAATAAATAAATCTTTATTGGCCAGATAAAATATGCATAGTTACAAATACAAGACAATGTAGTGTGCCAAAAGAGGGACATATTGCAAAAGCAATTTTTTACAGTCAACCCGAGAAAAGAAAGAAAAATTTGAATACTATAAATCAGTGGTCCCCAACCTTTTTGTCGCCGCGGACCGGTCAGCGTTCGATAATTTCACCGCGGCCCACTGAGGGTAGGGGGTTACATTGGGGGGGGGGGGCATACACAGAGAAATATAAAAATTAAAAACAAACAGTAAAGAAAAATGTATTAAAATTAACAATAAACATAAAATAATAAATTGTGGTTCCTCATCATAAAGAACAAGGTCCCTCAGGAATACCTAAAACCTCAACCCTGTATTTATTATATTTATAAAGTTCAGTGGCGTATATAGGTATTCATTTCGGGGGGGGCGAAAAAACTCCTCGGGGAGGTAATTCAAAATTTTAATATAGACGTAGTAAAAAAAATAGCAAAAGCGCCGCAGGCGAATTTTTTTCGTGAAGGTGCACTCAGAAAGGTTGAGTTTTAGGTTGGCGTTATAATTGATGGGTTAGAAATGCAACAAAAAAGAAGCGCCGCAGGCCAAATTTTTTTGAAAAACGTTGAACCTCGGATTATTCTATAGCAGATGGCACATCATTGTTTGACATTTTGGCACTATATACGCCATTGATAGAGATATTACAGTTTAATTGGAGCAATGTGCATCGGCTACATATCACAGGGAAGTAAAGGTTTTAAACGCGAGAAAGTAGGTACCGGTAAACTGATAGAAGAACGACATACACCTTCTCTCCACCGAAGATACATAGCTACTGATCAGGTACATTGTAGATTGTAACTTAGCGTGAAGGCATTTTTTACGGAATAATCATTTTAAGCTATATAATTGACGATTTTTTCAAAAAAACATTTTGATTTTTAAGCAGGCGGCGCGGCCCAGTGCCATTTGGTCCACGGCCCAGTACTGGGCCGCGGACCATAGGTTGGGGACCACTGCTATAAATGATAATAAAGTATGTAGATAAATAGTATAGATACGTACATATAATACGTAGTATAGATACGTACATACATACTAATAGATAATAAGAGAAATAAAAAGCATTTAATAAAAATAAATAAATACAAAGACACACAGGAGAGGGAAGACGAAAAGGCGTAATGGGGAACAAGGTCTTTAAAAATTGCACACATATTTGCTTTAGGTGACAGCTTAAAATTGTAGTAGAGTTTTATCATAAATACGTTTCAGTTGCTAAATTTTAATTAATTTAATTGTACTTCAGATTGGTATAATAAACTGAAGCTACTCCTGAATATAGGTTACATTGGTAGCCTCCATGCCTGAATGCCGCATTCAGATTGGTTGATAGCCAGCTGGTTTGTTCCTATTTTTTACGCGGAGGCATGACTTTGCCAACACATTTTTCAGTATTATTAGCCAGAAGAGTCTACATATATATCATTCATGATTGACATATAAACTCATCACCCTAATCTGGGAAAAAATCACCTATCCAGATATCACGGATATCTCAGGTTAGGTTGTTTGTCAAAGTATGTAATTTAATTGTTCAGTCAGAATTAATGAAATTCCTTTCTATTATTTTCAATTAGAGTTTGGGAGATTTATTAATTAACGTATATCGAACATTCGTAAACTGCCAACTGATTGTATTTTACAGTAGATGAGACAACAAATAATTACGAACAATGAATGCTGGTTGTTTTGTTGCGTAATTCAAGCGTAACTCTTTACTACTTACGTGGATCGTAAATACAATTATTGCTATATTATTAATTAGTTCTAGCACCCGGCTTAGCCCGGGTAAATGTACAGAGAAACAAACATATAAAACTTTAAAAATATTCTATTCTATTCTATCCCCTCATGCCACATCCTTTGCGGGGTAGGCAGCGAGAACATACCGCCGGACTTTCCTATCTTTACACACACTTCAGGCTTCCGTCACATTCATGCAATTCGTCATACACACTCTACGTTTCATTTCCGTTCGTCCGTCTTTGAGAATCTCTGGTCTACATGGTCGAGCCATGTGGTTCTGCCGGGATGGTCGCGCTTCCTTACACCTCTTCTTTCAACCAAGTTTTCATGTTTTCACCTCTGAAATGTCAAACAATGATTTGCCATCTATTAAATAAAGAAATCAGATTCGTCACTCCACCCATTTTTTAACACAGGTGATTAACGCAACTTAACATTGTGAGCTCCCTATGTTCCATCGAGGAACAGTTAAGGACAACATAGTGAAGTAGTATGACAAAATATAGTGTGGCATCGAATAGGTTAAAATGATTGTTGGTATCTTCGAACGATGTGATTATTGGTGTCACCTCTTTGTCTCGTATGCGAGTAGGTGATGGTAGAATGAGACGAGTAGTACGTGTAATCGCGTGCTTTATCTCGCGAGAGATAACACTATTATTGCTCTTGTCTGCAGCAGTGAACAGTGATTAACAACACATGCTGCAATAAGAATAATTATTGTCATTATCAAATGCATTTTATTATACCTTATACTAACTAAAGCATACTCGTATTTCAGCTAATTATGTTTTACTATTTATTTTGTTTATTTGTCCGTGAAAATAATATCAAAAAACGATTTATTATGCTGGCGCCAGATGTTGGCCGACCCTCCACGAGTTTTGTATGAATGAGTAAAAAGACGTGCGGACGGGTTGATTGTCTTGGATTGTATACGTAACCGACTGTTAATGCCTTTTTACTCATGAACACAAAGAACGTGGTGGCTCGGCCAGCATGTGGATGAGGCATTAGCATTGATGCAGTGGAAATGAGAACCTTAAAAGTGGAGATATTGACATTTCAAAAATGTCCAAAAACCGGAGACATTATAGATCTCGACAACCTAACTAAATATGTTTTGAAAAAATAATAAGGTGGTATCTACGGTATGACTGTAAAATATTTTTTTAACGTACATAGTTTCTCAAACAAAAATAATGTGAAAAACACATTTGATCTTTTTTCCGAAAGCAACTCATTTCCCGAAAGTCGCAGACATTTGTTTTTCACATTTTATCCTGCGATTTTGAAACTTAACGCCGCGGAAAATTACCGTGACGTCATAGTTGGGGTCCGAGGCTTAAAAAAGGATAATTACTAGCTACCTCATATTGTGAGTAGTGCGTGGCAGTGTGAATGAATTAATGAATGCATATTGCATATGCCTGCACAATGCACAACACTCAAGTTATTGTAGCATAAAAATATGTGTAAAATACTTCAGTAATGAAAACATTCAATTAAACTCAACTTTCCACACACTGAATATTAGATAAATATTTATTAAATATCATTTTGCATTGATAATTCTAAATCATTTAGTTTAGATCATTTACTCGTAGATCGTTTCAATTATTGTATTCATTCATACGCATACTCTCACTTCGTAAGATGATAATAATTTCTATGATAATGCCAGCCCGTCAAAATTACGGATTCTTCGTTGTCTGAATAATTCTACGTGAAAAATAAGTTCTTCTTCTTCCTTCAGCCATCTCTTAACTGCTGGATATAGGCCTCATCCATTTGCTTCCATTTTTCTCTGTCTTGAGCTTTGCTGATCCATCTTCTACCCGCGACTGGGATAATATCGTCGACCCATCTTTTCTGTGGCCGACCTACTCCTTTTTTTATCCCACGGTCTCCATCTAAGAACTCTGGGTGTCCATCGCTCTGTCCCCTGTCTGGCAACATGACCCGCCCACTGCCATTTTTGCTTAGCAACCCGGCCCTTGATGTCTACGACTTTTGTTCTGCGCCTTATTTCATCATTCCTTATTATATCTTTCAGGCTCACGCCTAACATTTGTCTTTCCATGGACCTTTGTGCACATTTTAGTTTGTGAACTGTTTTGGCAGTGAGTGTAATAGTGTCTAATAGTGTAGAGCAGATATTATAAAATATTAAACAAGTAGTGCCTACCTACTACAAAATATTAACAAAAAAGTCTCTTGCAAATTACTTATACTACTAGATTTTTCATTATGAAATAAAACACTCGTTATATTTCCACTGTAACTACTGCCCTCTGACAAGCATTATAAAAGCATTAGCGTTACAAACAAACACTTTTTTCTATAAAATTATATGTAGTCGGTACATTGACGATATGTACAATAGATCTCGTTGACTTGCGCGCGCGCACGCATCTTGTCATTATTGTAAATCTTTTTGTACAACTCGTCTGATAAATCTGATAAATAATATAAGTAAGTACACACATTAGATCTCTGTTTTTTATCAGTTGCTTTGGTATTTTCATCAGCGACTGACCTAAATCATAATCAGTCGTCATGGTCGCTTCAATTAAAAAAAATATGTTTGTCATGTGAGTGAAATAGTGTTTTTTTCGAGTCTCCCGTCCAGTGTACGTAAAACTCCCATAAGACATTTGTCATCTTTTTCGGCAATAAGTTCCGCCACCAATTTGGAATGTCATTTGAATGTTTGTACAAAAAGAATGACGATGAATTTCATTTTCCGGGCTTGTGGGCCGTGGTGGAAACATCAACCCACATTAGACCATGGCCCACAAGCCCGGAAAATGAAATTCAACGTCATGACACCGGCAGTGAAACCCTCCGTATATTTTAGAATTGGCCATTGCTGATAATGGTTATCCAGGACTGCTTGTCAAACTTGTATTACTTAAAGTTAGTTGGAAGAAATCTGAAGGCCCCACAAAGCTCGCCTTGCTCAATTAGGTATTTTAGGAAGAAGTAAATTAATATTGTTGATTTGATCTTAAAGAAGGTTCATTCTATGAATGAATATATAAGTAATGTTTGATAGTAGAAAATAATATGCTATGATTTGTGAATTTTTCGAATTGATGCCTAAGTGAAAGTGTCAAAGTGCAAAAGTGTTTTTTGAAAAGAGAAAAATGTTACTACGATCCAAATGATTTCGGAAGCAGACGCAATGACGATGCTCATCACAAAGTACACTGCCATCCTGCTGGAATCGTCCAGGAACTCCGCAGCCAGAGGATACAAGGATCAGGAGTACAGGAGAAGAAGGATATATTCTTCGTCCTCAGGCAGTGAAAGGTATGTGACAGATATTTAATTTTTAAAAATACTACCGAAGAAACTATTTTTTTCTCCCCGTCTACAATGTTAAAAAAAAGGATCTGGGCTTGCGTACACAAACCCAAATACTTTCCTGCTCACCTTGCACTATAGGCTAAAAGCCTGTATTGCAAAGTGTGGAATACATCGCCAGCGCCGGGGTTCGAACCTGACACCTCCCACTCGAGAGACTGCCGCCTCAACCAACTGCGCCAACCATGTACTTTATATTGTTTTGGTATTTTTAGAAAATTTCGTATACATCATACAAAATAGGGACGTATAGGTATACTAAAATTTCATCTGGACCTGGTTCGATCACTTCACCACATAAGCTTTTCAAGCTTTCTGTGAAACATACAAATAATATGTGTTTGATTCTCGATTTATTTAAGTATATACCTACCTATTCATTTCTCTAGGGGAGGGCTGCTGCTTTTACTTTCTGCATCAGATACCCAAATAGTTAAAGTAGTATGTGATCTTGAAACGATTGAATGATTTCTAGTTTTCCAGTAAAATTAGCTCAATCACTGACAGTCACGTCGTAGTAATAAGTACACCTGGTAATACGTAGTAATCCAGACCCAGTCTTCCAGACTATGTAAACTTCCTGAACTTACAGGTGTACAAACAATTCTCTGTAAGAAGTCCCCTTGTGCAAACTTGGTCTAGTGTTGCTTGATGTGATAATACGATGTGGTCAAATTTATTCGCTACTTTCAAATTATATTTCAGAACTGTTGTTTAAAACATTTTGCCAATTTTTGAATTGTTAGAATAAACTGGCAACATTGTTTTTCTAACTTGTGGTGGCGGCTTGAAGGGATTATTGGAGTATTTTTTCTTTTTCCAACTCGCAAAACTATATTTTCTTTAAAATGATTTCTCTAGCGCTACTCTGTAATATTTTCGGCATTGTAGGTTACTTGTCAAAGATACAATGTGAGAATATTGGGAACTTTTGACAGCTCTTACGACAAGATTCGACAATCAGGGCTACCAACAATACAATCTAAACTCCACTTGTAGGTAACGTCCGCACGGTGGACAAGACGGATGAAATTAATAATAGGTACTCTATTCCATAAACCTACCTACAGCAAACTTACATGTAACTTCAGATAGATGGCGGGCATGTAATAATTCTGGAATGAATATAACAAGTAGTTATCTCAACAGATATACAGCAAAGTATGGAGTTTCCACCAGGCTTTGATGAATGTTACTTAAGAGTACGCATATTGACATTTCAAAAATTTCTAAAAATGGAAGACCTTTGATCTCGACAACCTTTCTGAATATGCTTTGGAAAAAAATAGGGTACATACATTGAACCTTTATCTAGGGAGTGACCGTAAAAGATTTTTTATGTCTTAAATAAATAAAAATTTTATTGAAGTAATGACATGCATTAAAAAAATGGCGGGTTTATTGCCATGGGCAATATCTGCCAACCAACCACTTGACAAAATAATAAAAAACATAATGTGCGTACAAAATGTCTTGGTTTTGTTGTGAATAACACCTCCGATCTTTTTTCCGAAAGAAATATCTGTGTAAATAATTCATCCAAATTAAGTACATTTTTTTAAATCACAAAAGTGCACTTAAAAATCGAAACGAAAAAAAGAACACTTTCAAATCATTAATAGACAATTGAATTCTACTTTCAATTAAGTACTTTTTTTCTTGTTTTCTCCCTCCCCTACTTCATAATTTCTTTTTCCTTCACGCACCCAATTAATTCCTAATCGTAGTTAAGGAAGTCTACGAGCTCATTAAAAAGTTTTGAGTGCCCTAAAGTAGGTCGGGAGATACCCTACAAAAGAACTTTTTTAATGGGTACACAATGGGCCACTTTTGTACCCTTCAAGAAAATAATTTATCTACTTGCACCGCGATTTTGCAGTAGTGAATATTTTTCTAAATAATATTTTTTTATATAATAATTTTAAATAAATAATTTCTAAAATAAGGATTTTTTTTAGTTATCTCAACAGATATGCAACGAATAAGTTTAAACTGACCATATTAAACCAGCCGACGATCAATCATAAGCCAGATGAAAAGTCCATCCTTTGCTGTAAGTATATCTTTTGAGACAACTACTTAAGGGGGCAACAAAAATCATTATATTTTTGCTTCAACTTTTTCAAAATTTTTATGAGAATGTTAGCGCGAAATAATAACGTAAGCGACAAAGTGAATTATACCTTTTTTTAAAAGAAACCTGGGAAGAAATTTGAAAATCTAAAACAGCCGATTTGTTAAGATTATAATTATCACAGTATTGGCTGAGTACAATTCAGGGCACTGAAGCCCAATGTCAGCATATAGGACCTTAATAAATAGTAAGCAATTAAGCATGCATAATATTTTGTTGATTGTGTTAGTAGTGTGATTGATTCTTCTTAATCTTAATGTAGGCCTGATGACCTGTTATTTAAGAGCGGTTAGCCTCCTGCGAGGTCGACTCCCAGCTGTAGATCCATCTCTTTGGTGGTCTGCCTGGTGGTCGCCTACTTTGGGGTTGGACATGGAGCACAATGTGAGGGAGCCTGGATGGTTCCATTCTCTCATTGGTGTGATTGAATGTGTTACCAAAACACAAATGAAAGAACTCCAAGTTAGTTCAGTATCCTATTCACACACGGTTTGGTTTGTAGTATTGGTTTGTAGTATTACTAACACCATTAACGAAATTTTAAACTCACAAGGCACGAATTGGTTCATACGATTCCATAAATGAGAAATATTTAGTTCTAGGGTCACTGACCTGTCAACTACCAAAGACCAATAAATTTACAAATATGGTATTAGGTCTACGATCTAATATTAACCAGATTAGACCAATATTCTAATATTAGGAATACCTACTATAGTAATATTTATGTAGGTATTGGAATTGTACCATCTTTCCTCCTATCTTTAGAACTAGAACCTATGTAGTAAGAGATCTATATCAGCTCAGCTATCCTTTCCCCTCTTTGCCCCCCCCCCCCCTCCATTAATTGGGTCACGTATAAGATATAAACCCGCCATATCCCGTGGGATTAATCTTAAACGCAGTGGTGTAACAAAGTGAACAAAAATGTAGATATCTGTAGGGACTAGCTCCTTCTTTGCTTCCGTTACGTTCATGTAATTTGTCTTACACGCCCTACGGTTTCTTTTACACAAAACGCGTCCATCCTTGAGGATGTTGACATGATCGGTTCAGGTTAGCGCTTCTTGGCACCTCTTCTTTCACAATTTTTTTAATGTTCAATTAATCCTTGTGAGAGCATTAGATTTTCTACGTATCATAATTGAATACCAAGTAGCTATCTCAACAGATATACAGCGAAGGATGTGTGTCTGTTGAAATAACTACCACTCATATATATTTATAGTCATCCTCTTATCCTTTATTCTCTCAACATGCCCAAACCATCTAAACCTATTCAGTTTCAGTCTAGTCACTACACCCTTTTCACAGTCAGTCATCTCTCTAACCCCATCTCAATGTTTTCCTACACATTCCTCACAACGATCTTATTTTCACTGCATTCAACTCTGATTCGTCCTTCCCCAGTCAAGTCATCATAAGGGATGGAATCAAGGCAGCCTTTTGCGCCAGCACTTTTGCTTTCGTAGATCTACGTAGGTACCTACCTAATATTGTTTCTTATTTCTAATAACCTCATTTCATATCCGTATGTAATATTACTAGAGTTGCCAGATTTCTCGCAATTCAAACTGGGACACCCCCCCCCCCCTCCTCGATGAAAAAGTTTTTTGAGGCATCTTTTTATTTCGGCGCTCTATTTTTTTATCCAATTAAAAACGCATCAAAGATTAATTTTAAAAAATTGAACGCTAAAATAAAAAATGCAAAAAAACGAAACTTCTACGAACCGCTAATACGTAACTTTTCTACGTAGTTCCTTATTTTATACATAAACTGTCAAAAATACCACAAAATGATAAAAATTGCAAGAATATACCAACATTTACGAAAACCGAAACATTTAGGCGTCTCGAAAGGTTTGTTCGGGACACCCAGACGCGAGGCTTAAAACCGGTGACAGTCCCGGTAATCCGGGACGTCTAGCAACCCTAAATATTACCCAAACATTCAATTTCGTTTCATAGTAGTATATAATACTCTACAACGCCTTGGGCATTCGACCCTTGCATCTGAGATATCATTACGCCACTGCCATAAGAAGCATTGGATGTGATGTATTTTAAGGGATATTTCTGCCCCTCGGCACCCTAGTGCAACTAGTATTAATGTCAAATATGATATAGTTTATTACCGCCTGATCGGTCGGTAAAAGCAATAAATGCAATGGAAATTACATTAGGATGTAAGATCACTTTACTGGCCTAATAAAACATGAGAGATTGCCGAATGATATTTGTCTAGCTAGATGTATCTAATGCATAGAGGGTTAGATTGGATAAGATGCCCAGTGACCATCATACACCGTACATCAGTTGAGAATACCTAGATAAATTATTTTACTGGCCACAAAGGAGAGGGGTCAAAAGCTCATCTTAAATATTATGAATAAGTATAATTAGGATGAACTTACACCAAGAATCTTCGGTCAAAATACTCGACATACTATTTCACGTTTTTAAATAGGTATGTACATCACTAAAGTTCACAAAAATCACATCATACCACATGATTTGTCGCCACATATCACAAATTTCAAAAATTGGTGTACTAAAAGTGTTATTCTGGGGCCAAAGATCGTAAAAATTTAGATTTTGAAATGGGCATAAAGTGATCACATAAGCCACCTCCCGAAGGAAGTTCACATAATGTAGGATTATGTGAATGCAGGTACCTCTCGCTTGATACCTGTTGAGGAAAAACTGTAATATTATGATTACTCCTGAAATTATGCAAAATACATTACACTAATAATTGCATCAATTACAGGAGTTAATTGTTCATTTTCTGTATTCTATCTATCCATCAAGCCGTGTCCCTTGTGGGATAAGCAGAGAGGACAGAGTGCCACAGCCCCTCCATCCCAGTATATGAAAGTTCCATGAGTATGACTGAATGAGGAATTGGGGAATTGCATGAATGTGACGAAAGCCTGAAGTGTGTGTAAGGGTAGGACAGTCAGGCGTTCTGTCTTCCCTACCTACCCCGCAAGCGATAGAATAAGGATATTTTTACTAGATTATCTAAGGACCCTAAAAAATATTCTATTCTATTCCCACAAGCCGCATCCCTTGCGGGGTAGGCTGAGAGAACGCCAGACTTTCCAAAACTTACACACTTCTTGCTTCCGTCACATTCATGCAATTTGTCATACACACTCTACGATTCTTTTTTACTCAGAACCTTTAAAAATAAAGTAATTTTTATTGTAGAAAAGTAATTTATTTTGACCACAATATCAAATTTCCCCAAAGCGAAAAAAAAACATAAGTAGGTAAACTAGATTTTTCCATAGTCTGAATATGGGATTACATTTTTGTTTGTTGATTTTAATTCCTTTTGATCGAAAAAGGAGAGAGGGGGATGCTGTGTAGTATGTATAGAAGGAGTGATTGTATTACAAGTGAGACAGGTAGGAGAATCAAATAATAAAACTAGAGGTTCCCGCAGGAGCGGAGAACAGTAGAAGTCCTGGGATACTGATTGCTTCATATACTAGTGTCCGGTGTAAGGTGGAACGTAAAAAGTTTATTTGTATTTTTTTATTGAAAATAAAAAACTTTTCACCATATTTTTCACCCCCTTAGGGACGGAATTTCCAAAAATCACGTATTAGTGAAAGGTTTTGTACTGAAACCTATCTGTTTTCAAAATTTTACTTCTCTAGGATTATCAGTTTGGGCTCTGCGTTGACGACTTATAAAGACTGCTTGTTATGTATGTGTACAATATTTTTACCTATGTATCCCACCACGCCGTATCCCTTGCGGGGTAGGCAGCGATGCCAGAGAGATCACACTGTTATCAATATCCTTCACTTGCATCACGTACATAACATTAATTCCACGAGCTTTTGAGCTCCTTGGGTATCTGGTCTATTTGTTAAATCCAAGTCTCTCTCTTTCAGACTTATTTCCTATGTCATTATATCCTCAAATATTCTTTCCACATTCATTTATTACCCTGAAATTCACTAAAAATACAATATAAATAAAAAAGAATGTAATGGATTTCATAGCCCCTAACCTAATCTCTCCAAACATTGTTCTCAATGACCTCATCTTCACCACATTTATTCCACTTTTGTCATTTTTTAACCACGTCCATAGCCCACATCCAACCACTTAAAGAAAGCGAAATAAATAAAAAATTGAATCTATACTTAAAAACATCTTATCATTTTATGAAATTCAGATAGTTCACCCCACCATAAAAGATTGCGCTTCCTGCTTCCTAGACTGCCCCTTTCCTTTTCCTTTCCCCTTCCCCATATTATCCTTTTCCTTTTTCTATTTACATTTAAGGACCTTCCGTCCAATTAACTTGGAATATTTGGTTTCATTTCCAATGCAATACACCCCCCCCTCCTTCCCCTTCCACCCCCTCCCCAATGATTCATCCTTATTCACTATTATTCATTATTCAATGTTTCTGCTCATTTTGCTTGCTCGAATACATTATAATAAAAAGCAAAAATCTGTCCTTGGTCGTTGAGAAGAATATGTCGGAAAACTTATTTTGATCGTATAACGAAGAAGGTAGCTGAGAAATGAGCGACTGTAAGATGGTATTGGGGCGAGACTTTAAGTTAATAAACTAAGATGGCTGAGACATGTTGAAAGAATGAGTTACAATAGGGTGACAAAAAGAGTTAAGTATGTGACGGAAGCAAGGGTGTGTGTACTGTGTAAGGATAGGGCAGTGTCGCGATTTGTTCTTTCTATCTACTCCGTCAAGAATTGCTCCCTCCCACTAACCTGAATAGTACAGGAACTCCAGTTCCTATTTTATCAAAAAAAAAATACTTTGTCTACTCCTTAAGGAACGCGGCGTGAGGGCACAAATAGATATTATTACAGTTTGTAGTATTCGAATGACATTCAACAAAAAAAGACAGCGGTAAGGAATGAGGGGGTCACTATTTACTGTGAAATATGGGGACTTGACTGCCCTCCACACTAATTTATCGTAGGTAGATTATTATGTTTATCTGATAAAAAAAACTTGTTTGACCTTCCGTGAATTTTCACGGGTAGACCAGCTAGTACTATAATAAGCTTACATGCACTTTGCAATTCACAGTGTACTCAATTCATTCGTACAATTTTCTAGGATTTAAATTCAATACATTTTAATTACACATGAAATGAATAATGTTTTCCGACTGAGAATATCGAATCTTGTTCCATTTAAAGCGGAATTGATAATTTTAGTTTTCAAACCAAATACAGAATATTCAGTAGATATATTTTATATTGCAGAAAAATAAAGCTACTGCTACAGTACTATACCCAATAATGGGGTAACCAGTGAATGCTGTGTGTGTATAAGAACGCATTGCATGAGCAAACATTTTTATGACATTCAAAATGAGAAAAAGTTGTAAAAAACGGTTAACTGGAAGAAATCGCACTTCTGCGGTAAGTTCGCCCTAGTGAATAATCTGTTTTATGTTTTTTTTTGTAAAAATATATCCTTTGTTCACTTATAAAAATAGAGGTTTTGCGATGACCCGACGAAAAAATTACAAAAAAGAGTGGGTAGTCATTCTCCAACCTGGAAATCTCAACAAGGAACCTTAAAAATGTAAATAATGGCAGCAAACCTCTTCACCGAACATCACCTTATAGTTTAACTCATGTGACCTGGTCCTATCATGTCGACCAGATTCTCAAGGACGAACGCGTTTTGAGTAATATGAATCGGAGAGCGTATGTGAAAAATTGCATGAATGTGACGGAGGCTAGGAGTTTGTGTAAGGATTTGGCTGTCTGGCGCTCGGTCCTCTCTGACTACCCTGCAAGGCACGTGGCGTGAGGGTATATCGAGATAGATTTTCAGTTACCTAACTTTTACAGGGACTCTTAAAAACATTATTTGAAAAAAACGGGAAATTTTCTTCCAGTAATTTTAAAATTCAAGGCATTTAATCGAAATTCGTAATTAAAAATGTAAATCTGAAAGTAGGACCCTCTTGAATTTATTTTTGAGATTTTGTTGATCCAATTAAAATTCTTATTTACTCGATAATACCTGCAGCACATCCCAATCAGAAATTATTATTTCCATGAAAGATCACCTTGTATACCCCGCGAGAGATGGAATGCGCTTCATAGAAGCATCGAATAAAAGTGTTTTTTTCGATCGATGTAGTTTTATGAACCTAACCAATATGAATTTTCATCGTTTTTGACTTGAAGTAAATCAGCCATGTGGATTGTAGATAGGTATATAGAATGTAGGTATCAGTAGTTAAGGGTGGATTTCTGCAGAAGGGAAGCCGGGGCTAACATTTCTTGATGATGATGATGATAATGGATGATTTTTGGCGCCGTTTACTGTATTCCATCTCAATTCTTCTTATGGGATTACGTCAGATTAGACACTATTATACCTATCATTTTTGCCAAAAGGTAGATCGATGAGAATCGTGTTCTTAGGTAGCTTCGCGCCTGCTAGGTGGCGGTAACTTATCTCAAAATAAATGGTTAAATTCTTCGTCCTGAATTCCGAGCACAAAAGTATAATTAATGCTTATCTACATCGATGTAAATTAAATCGATGTTTTTGTCCTCTCTACATAATATTATAATATCCTTCTTTGAAATGCTCCCCTTTTTTCTTTTCCTCCTTGCCTCCCCCTCCTCGTCGCCCCCATTATCTTCTTAAACAAAGTATTGTTTTAATAATTGGAGTAAAAATTACAAAAGAATAATAAGATAGAAAAACATCTTTAGAATGATAAATACTATATTTAAGACGATGTATTGTGAAGAAACGCCGAGAGAAAAATGCCGTGATTATATGTACGCAATATATAATATAAGTTCAATATTTTTAGAGTGTTTTTTGTGCTGTATAAAGATCTGGGAATGTATTTATTTGATCCTTAAAAATATCTTAACTCGCAGGTTTACACAAACCTTTCATGCGTACTTTACATTTAGCTTGTGTTGCGAAGTGCAGATGCAGAATACATAGTTAGTACTGAGATTCGAACCAGATATCCCCCACTTGGGTGACTTGTTGCTTGTTGTGCTCTCGAATTTTATCTAACTTTCAAGCTAAATCAACCATTTGCACAATTTAATTATTTTTCAAGTTAGTAAATTTTAAGTAAAATAATTCGATTAGGAAAATTTATAACGTTATAAAAATCAGCAGTTTCCTGATATTATAACTTCTCTAAAATACAGTCTTACGAAGTTTTTATATGTTTTAAAAATTACGTAGGTCTAGGTAGACACTAATGCAAAATAAATAATGATTTTGAGGTAGATTGTCGTAGATAGTCGCCTATAAAAATTGATCGTTTACTCGGCATTTTCTTTGAAAGCGTTTTTAATTATGAAAACTGTCCAATTCGAGCAAATTTTAATTAATATGTGCTAAGATTATTAATAAGGGAAATTTAATTTATCGATGTGTCGTGAGAAAACTACAAATAAGACTTAATTAATATTATAAAGAGGGTAGGCAGAGAGGATGAATATTATTATGTAAGTAATGTAAAACACATTAATATTCATGGAAATTAAATAAAAACTGAAAGAACTTTTAATTTTATTTATCTATTTTTTTTTTAATAAAAAAATGAATCTGGGTTTATCGAAATAAACCCAAATACATCTTTGTACACTTCACAGAAAGCTTAAAAGCTTGTGTTGTGAAGCGGAGTAAGTCGGGGATTGAACCCGCGCCCACTGGATTAACAGTCGAGCGCGTTACCAACCAGGCTACCGACCATCTCACCTAAATATGTTTTTTAAATAAGTATCTGGGCTTGCATACACAAACCCAAATACTTTCCTGAACGCCTTGCACTAGACAAAAAGCTTGTATCGCAAAGTGTGGAATACATCAACAGCGCCGGGGTTCGAACCTGGTACCTGCTGCTTGAGAGACTACCGCCTCAATAACTGCGCCAACCATGTACTCGACCACTTCACCACAGAAGTCAGTGATGGCTAAGTTACTTAACCTTTGTAGTGGGTAGATTGTATGTCAGAAAGGCTATAGTGACAGAAAAGAGAGGAAGCGTTTGGAAGAGGCCTATATCTAGAAGCCAGTAGACCAGGGCTGAAAAATAATAATAATAATAACAAGATAATTTGTATAGCGCCGTTTTGTGAGTATGGACCCACCACAAGGGCGCTTTGTTTGTTGCAAGAAGAAGAAGATTGGCTACTTGTGTTTTTTTAGTCTTAAAATAAAGTTGTTTTTGAAATATTTACATGTCTCTGTATCTTATTCACCCAAAATGTAAATAAATAAATAAAATAAATGAAGTTAAAAAATGTGGAGATGGAGAATGAGGTATGAATGAGAGAATTAAGAAATGAAAAGTGATTGGGGGAGGTATTAGAGAGTGAAAAACCAGTAAAGTTTTAATCTCCATTTCATCAATATTCTGTATTTTTGCACCTCAATTTGTATTGACATGATAGAGGAAGCGGATGTGTTACTAAGCTAGTCGCCTACTCAATGAATCAAAGTCTGTAGCGGATTCTAAATATTATATTTCATTGTGACATAACACAGTTTGTATTCAATCTGTCTAATTTTATTTTATTTTTCTAATTTATTTTAATTATTTTGTTTCAGGTAAGCTTCAGAACACTTTTTAATGACTACACCATACTCACAGCATTTTGAAAACCTGATACCTACTGCAGATTTATGTAAGTGGCTATTTGAATATTTTTTTCATAAAAATGATGGTTTGTCCAGAATTGAATCAAATACAGAATTCATATCACAATTCCGTGACCAAGGCGACAGTAGGTTCACCGAAACGTCGGAAGCTCTCACTTCTACACACGCGATAGAACCAGAAAACTCTACACACAACATCATGAACCATTGTGAAAACCTTCAACAATAATTGACTGAATGGTTGAACTGACAGATATCGCAGTACTGCGATATGCTCGCCCTAGTGAACAAATGTTATAATTTTATTTTAATGTTTACATGTGTCTGTATCTTGTTTACCAAAAGTATAAATAAATAAATATTTACTATAGACTGTAATGCTGTAAGATACATGAGGATGAGGACTTTGGGCAAGCACCAGATAGAGGTGGAATCATTTCCCAACCTTGGCCCCCTTCGAGTCCTGGACTTCATAAGACGTCTGGGATTAGGGGGGCGATCACCATATAGGCAGAGTGGGGGAGTACAATAGATCTTATATAGGTCGCAGTACAGATTACACCCCGTCTAAAAGATAAAAAAAATACATCGGATATACGACGCTACGACCGTCGGTCCTCGTGGTGTAGTGGATAAGATCCCTACTATGCGAGACGAAGGTCTGTGGTTCGATTCCTAGCATAGGATGAACTGAAATGGCGAATGTTCAAGCCCGACAATGTTCATTTTCAATTCTACATTGTGATAAGAAAACTGCATTTAAAAAATGTATCCAAATTCCAAACTAGTTTTAAATTTGAAAGTAGCAAACATCCGCATTCATTTTCCGCTTCCATAATGAGAACAACCCCGACACAATTAATAAGCCTAATAAATCCTCTGAATCTAGACGAAATGAGAAACTATTCAGATAGGATTCAGTTAGGTCTACCACTTATAAACTAAACGGCAACGTTTGATAGATGTAACCGCCAACTTTCTCAAGTTTCTAACTTTTGTGGTACATGCTTTGATACAATTCTAGAACTACTGATCTGATGGTACCAAGGAAACGTCACAATATTATGTTTTCTCGAGTCGAGTGGTGAGTATTCGAGAAATTATCACGACAATATGATAACTCTTAAGAAATTTAGTATGCTTTTTAAGGAAGTTGCATTAATTTATAAGCTTCAATGGGAAATGTACTACTTTTGAGCATTTAGGTTTTTGAGAAATTTGTGATAATAAGAAATTATAGGTTCTACATTACTGTTGTAAATACACATGGAATTGATACAGATTCATAACCAATTCACAAAATACAACAAAAAACCGGCCAATCTCTCAATTAAATGCGTCCTCAGCTTACTCAACAACCATAAGAAATTATGGCCTTTTCATCATTCCGTATGATCTGTGCTAATGACGAAGCAAGTAACGTAAAATTGATTCACGATATATCGATAAAAAAAACAATTGCAATTCTCGAACTCGCGAGTTATTTTGTTAATTCTCGAAAAGACTCATGCAACACGTAGAACAGTTTATGTTAGAATCATGTAGAATACATTTTCTATTCTACAGGGAAATCCTAGAATGCCTTTCCACTAATTGTATAAGTTTAATAACAACGTATAAGTCTAATACTCCTTATTAACGCAATGAGTTATATACTTTAAGATAACTAGAGGTTTTATTCCTTCGGGTAACGTATAGGACTACTGTTATAGTGAAACTTGTATGAAGAATGGGTTTATGTGGTAAAGTTTCAACTGCATACGTAATATGAGTAAACATTATCCGGGCTATGAGGCCGTGGTATATTGGTAGCGTATCTTTCCACTGTATCCACCTCTACCATTCAGCGAAGAAGTGTGCTTCCGTGAATGCTAGTGGTGTATGAATAGTAGGAAGATTTACTAGACAGACCACGGCCTCATAGCCCGGATAATGCTTACTTATATGACAGCGGCCGTGAAAGCTTACAGACGTTCTACACTCTGTTAGCATTGACTTGCTTATCTTTTCTTATTGCTCCTCTTGATTGTTAATAGACTATAACTCTGTAAATTTGACGCGTCCAGGTGCCCGAAATTAGGGCCTAAGGACGATAATTAACAATAAACAATATATCTAGGTAGGTACTTATTTTTATGAACAAAAATTTTTTGGCTGTAAGACGGGTGTAGTGACTAGATTGGAAGTGAATAAGTTGAGATGTACAGTGGGCATGTAGAGAGAATGAATGATGAATGGATGATTAAAAAAAAGATATTATGCATGGGTGAAGGGAAATACGACAGGGATCGAGGGCATCCAAGATTAACCTGCTCCGACCATGTCAACCAAATTCGTCTTGAAGTAAAAAAAAAACAGTAAGTATTCCATTCTGGTAATCTTAGTCAACTATCCGGCATTGCACAAGATTTTTTTTAAATATTTGTTAGGTACCTACTTACCTAATAAATTACTCATATAAATAAATCCCAATTTCCTAGAATAGCTAATCCCTTTTCCGTCGGAGTTAATTTTATGTTACTCTGACATATTGGATCTGAGTACAGGAAAATACTCACATGCAATTACATTTACCAAATCAACTGTGGGTCATGTAGGTAAGTAGTCTCTTTTAATAAAATCAAGAATAATCCAGAAAAATATATTGTTTTAATTATTTTTACCTAGCTAGACCTAGCTTAGCACAAAGCATAAAGCACAAATTTTCGAATGGAATCGTGAACTACACCACAGTTCAATTAAAACCCAGCGCCTTCTTCTCTAGTTTCAATCCTGCGGATTGGTTTGCAGCAAATTCCTACATCTTGTTCTCCACTCCACTCTGTCTCCCGCAGCTCTCTTCAGCTCTACCTATGTGGTGCAGTTCATGTTTATTGTTTATTGTTGTTTATCGTCCTTAGACCCTATGTCGGGCACTTGGACTCGTCAGTTTTACATAATTATATATATAACAATTAAGGCAATAATAACAACAATAATGCACAATATCAATGCTAAAGAGTTTAAAGGGCTCTGTTAGCATTTCGTCAGTGACATAGTATGACATATATACACCTGGTCCAGGTACTGCCATCAGAGGCGCTCCCTGTGGTTTGTTCCCTCAACCATTTCCTCTATTAAGTCATGTAGAAGACCCTCGTGGCGCATGATGTGGCCAATCCAGCGTGCACGTCTCTCGGAGATGGTTTTAAGTAGCCTCTATTGCACCAGTATTGTCACCTGTTTAGAAGTTTTTTTAAAACCCAGTTATGCATAATAATCTCAAAAGAATCATGATCATACAGCTAATATCAAGAGAGTATAGAATTATCTACTACCTATAGAATTGCGTTACAGGACAAAGGCCGATAGGAATACCTATTGCTCAAGATGAAAAAATCCCATATAGGACAAAAGCCCTCACGGGATTATGCTCAACGGACAAAAATCTAACTGGATTATAAACAGACAAATAAATATGCGGATTTAATTTTGGGATAGAAAATAAAAATAGTCTATTTTTTTATCTACTAGAATCCAACTTTTGGGCTTTTATCCGTTGAGCATATTTCTGGAGGGTTTTTGTATTTTTTGGGGTTCATACATCATGGGCAGTATTCGTGTGGGCTTTTCTCTAGGAACCATAGAATTTCAGGAGATATTTGGCCCGTTCGGGTGTGACGTCACGTAAGGGTGCTATATCCACATTAATTTCAGAGCTGTTTATTTTAACTCTACGCATTCTGTATAAATATACTCGTATAAAGGTAGAAGGAATCTTAGGAAATTAGTTGGACATCTGAACAAACAGAGGGTTCGGTTCTCTTCCTCATCTCTTGTCATCATTTCCTGTTCCACTGCTTCAGGATTTCCTTACACGAATCTTCCTACGCAAGAAATACACGTGGGAGAGACGCGAGAAAAAAAATAGCAGTAGCATTTTATTAGTAGGTAGCAGTTTTAAATTGTAATCACAGTTGATATTAATAACAGGTATCAGATACGTATTTGCGATAAAGTTCAGAAGGAATGTCATGCTGATTTATACGTACATATCATCTGGTAAACATTACCCACGTCACGTTTGGTGCATCCTGAACCGAATCAGAACTGGACTTGAAGGTGCGGCTACCTCATCCACAAGTGGGGCAAGCCTAACAACAACAAATGCCCCTGTGAGGGAGTGGAGTCCATTAACCACACTGTTAAGGAATGTTAGTTCACTAGCTTCGACACAATGGACACCCACAACTTGTCTTCTGAGGCACTTCAATACTTGAGCTCTCACGATCTTAATCTCTCACTGATGATACAATCTCGCAGATTGGTTTGTACCAAGTATTTTCGTTCTTTCTCTCCACTCGCCAATCTCTTAACTTCCGTGTATCTGGTCCATGCCCTCCACCATTCTTTCTGCTATGGTAATGTGCAGGCCGGGGTGCCTGATGTGACCATTGTCTCTCGAATGCCATACGATTCGAGTCACTGGTTACCCTGAAATTACGATATACTGAGTTGGTACTTAACCTAGAAATAGTGTCGGAAATAGAATGTCGGCCTGTTAAAATAACAGCATTCAATACTCACTTGCTATCAAAAACTGTATCCAAACATTAGAACTGTTACTATTTTCTGTTCTTTCAACTAAACTTTCTGTAACTTCCTCTATTAAATCCCTCCCCAAATACACGGTTTTCTACTCACTTTTCTATTACTCCATATTATCTCCATCACGGATTACATCGAGTTTATTTAACTTTGACGGTTTTTGTTTGACTTTCTTGATTACTTTTTTTTTCGGTAATCATTTTTGACGTGATGGGCGAATCTTTGATGAACTCGCATTCATAAAGTTATCTTCGCGTTCTGATGTATTATAAAAAGTACGAAAAGAATGGCTAATTTTACGTGACTACGTGCTGGAATCACGTCGATGTTTCGAAAATGGCAATTTTTTTGACGAAATAGAATTATTATTACTGTATTATATTATTGCATTTATAGAACGTGTCTAACATTCAAAACTAAAGAAAAGTCATGGCGCCGTCATTTCAGTTTGAAAACAGCGATTTGGAGGGAGGGGGTTACTTATTATCATGTGAAAATATTGGGACTTATTCAGTCATAGAGTAAGTAACCAATGATGGAATTATAACATGATAAGTAATGCAATTAATTCGCTTTTAGTATACTTAGGATTTTAACGTATCTGGATGGTATATATTATGTTGAATTATTATTAGTATGTAGTGTAGGTCCCATAGCTTATTATACTAAATAGTGCCCCCCCCCCTCTCTTTATACCGATGTCTTTTTATTTTTCTATAGTTTTGGATGTTATTCGTTTTCTATCTATTGTAATGATATAGCTTTCATATGTCAATGACTAAAGCAAGAAAAAAAAAGTTTAATCCAGATATGCCCAATGACCTATATGTAGTCCACCTTAAGATCGCAGAAAAAACTGTGATTTTAGTAGGTACAAGAGAAAAATGCAGGGTTATATGTATTTGGTTGAAGAAAAAAGTAATTTACGAAGACCCCTTTGTGAAACATAAAACAATTCATTCGAAGTGATGTGAATTAAACTACGCTGAATAACGTTCCTCAAATATTTGACTTATTAAAATTATGTACGTTCAAGATCTTGCCTCTGTAATTTCAATTCGAGAAAGTTCAAACAAGCATCGTAGGTACTTGAGTTGTTCAAATAATGAAGAGATCGATCATGAGACTCCCCCGTTACTCCTCGCTCCCCTCACGAAGCTCATACGCGCCCCACTGTATTGTGAGATAGTTGGAAGATGTAAATATCACTGACTTATTATGGGGGTGTATCTAATATACCCACCACATTGTTAGTTGTGTCAATATTTCATACACAGCGTTTGTAATATTAAATAGAAGATGGGTGATAGGAAACATCCCTGTGGGACCCCGGGCTCTATAGTGTAGAATCATCATTTTATTGTAATTTTTCAAGCGTCCTATGAAAGTCTTCTTCTATCTCTTCAAATGGGTTTAATTTTTTTATTATAATTTTCTCGAGTTTAGTAGCTCAAGTCTTTGAAAGGAACCGTCAAAGGAACTGCCAATATATTCGCCTACGAGTATTTAGTTAACATTGTTTTAGTAACACTGATACTGTATTGTTATAAACTATTATGTTCCCAAAGTTAATTTGTTACTGGGTGTAACTATTCTTACTACTTGTTTCTATTACACTGTAACCAATTATCGTTATAAAGTAGCAGAGCCTTTATTGTGATGTGGGTACTAGTTACCCACCACTAATTTAATTACTCGAGTATTTTGACTGGGTACTTTTTGGTACTCGATTGGTGCAACACTATGGTTAGGTTACATGAAAGAAACATTCAAATATCTATGGGTTACTTAATGTAATTTTGTTATTAAATAGTAACTGATACGAAAAAGGGGATCTATTAGAATTATTTCTTGAATGAGTATTTTGTTTGAGAGAAATGTGACAGATTGTATAGAACTCTTGGAAAAGTGCAACTGCATGTACCTAAACGGTACGACGACGGCATATTGTCGTCACCGTACCGTTGTTGTAGGTACTATATTTATAACAATTAGTGAAACCCCATGATGACGAAACGAGTTTTCAAATATTAGTTTTTACCTAACGATTTCAATTAAAATTACATGAATCATGTGCAAATTTTTGGCTATACAATATTGGTAAAGGAGAGTGAAAAAAAAAACCAGGCCCGGCGCAATCGAAATATAACTCAAATGATAGGTAAAAACGAGTAATGTATGCAGTCTGCGAGATGCAGATAAAAATCCAGTTAATACCTAAATGATTTAGGTACATCCCTCTCAGTAATTAAATACTCCATAGGGGGCATTATCGAAATCAGTGGCTGAATGTGTGAAATACCTATTCGAAGTTTACATGGGTCATAATATGAATGTATTAGTAAAAGGAGCATTAAACAGTTACAATTGCGGTTTAAAAGCGTATTATATGATAAGTACGAGGTAGATAGCTTTGTAGATTTTCACGGTCCTTGATAATCTCTTCTCCATTCTTCTCGGGTGTACCGTGTGTAGATTGTCTATGTTGTCGAGCTTTCGACCTACTTGCTGAGGCCATCTTTAGGACTAATAACTAAGTAGGCCGAAAGCTTGACAACATCGACAATCTATCTACGCACGGTACACCCGAGAAGAATAGAGAGGAAATAATAAGGTAGCCCGTCTTCTCCTTCATCAGCCTTGGTCCCTCCACTGTATATATCATTTTCCCAAAGGCTGCCTAACTGGTAGAGTGGACACAAATGTGTAAGTATCTAAATAATTATATAAATCTATGGTTAATAGGTAATAGGTATGTACGAAAGGTTGGCAACCCTGTAGTAGTTTGAATAGTATGCAAGATAGTTTAGAATAGAGTTTGGTCAAATAGATTTCTCCTGAGACACGTCGCATCACTAAGTTTTCCTCTCCATCACAACTTAATGTTCTCAAATTATTCCAAACTTGATTGTACACTGTACGTACAATACTGCACTAGCGGATCCAGGGAGGGGGCTATAGGGGACTGAAGTACCCCCCCCAAAACCATGAGTGACAGTACTTTATATGCAAATAGTTTCAGAAAAACCACATTTTTAACACATCGTTTTCTCATCATGCCATGATTTTTTTTAAATTACCATATTGTAAAAAAAATCCGCCTGCAGCGCTACTTAATAGTACTTTTTTATACTCCTTTAGTACTCCTGTATCCTGTCTCAAAAAAAATTTACTCATTTTCACGCTATATCAACGTTTTAAACGTGAGGATACAAGAAGGGGGGGCGGGGTAGCCCATTACCCATCTAGCTTCTTACGCAAAATTTGTAATTAATTTTATTTAAGTAATGAACTAGCTCGGTTAGACCGACCCTCAGCCCCCCCCCCCCCAAAAGAATCCTGGATCTGCCACTGTACAATTGTACATGTACATTATATGATTGAGTAACCACCTCTAGTATTAATACCTACATAATAATTTCCCGGGAAATTCTCAAGTTTGTGCAGAGTAAACATTATCAATGCATGATGTGGGTACGACGCTTAAATCTATCGTCTATGCACTATGCAGGTAGGTACCTACTTATCTTAGGCTGCATATCCACATTATATGCATCTTATTTCCGGTAGGTACATAATATATTCATAATATGCAATTCGTTCTAATTGTATCTCTTTTCTCCGCTTCCCTTACGATGTAAGCAGAGATAGCAAAACGCCAGATCGAGCAACATAATCGATCAAAGTAGGTCTTGAACGACCTCTTTTTTCACCATTCAAATAAAATAAAGCACTGTTGAACTTAATATTGTGTCAAAAGGCGGGCATATTGCCTAATGGCTAGTTCTACTCTGCTAACCCAAATCAATTGTGGCATGCATCAATTCGCCAAAGTTAGTATTTATTTAGTTAGAGTGTGAGGTAACCAGCGAAAGATATGCAGACGTGCACTACCTTATCATACGATACATATGAACAACCGCAAAATTTATTTGTGGCACCATTAATAGAGACATTCAGAAGTGGTGTCAGACATATATCCATTTAGTATAATGTACCCGTGGTCGATTGATCTTTTTAAGAACTTTTTTTTATTTACAAAACAGTTTTAGCAAAAGGAGCTATGTGCTATTGCTGTTGTGAGAAAATGATAGACTACATTTTTTGTCAAGTTCTCCCATTTTTAAATGTTTCACATTTCATAGGAATATGTCCCGTTTTCTCCCAAAAATGTCCCGCATATTATTCATCGTTCTCTGCAAAATCCTAGTTAAGCACTTGCAGATAAATTTGCCTTTTTCGGCACTTTTTTGCTTGCATAAAATTCACTCGCGTAGTCATAAAAAACTGAGTACCTCTTTGATATACATACACCGTCTAGCCTGGCCCCACTACCTCCTGTCAATTTTCCGAAAACGTGTTTATATCTTCACTCTTCACACGTATGGGAAAATGTAGTGCTGCCTCTTTTCATCTCTGTCGCGTGCGCATTGACACTGCTCATTCGTTCAAAGTAAATAGAATGTTTTCAAACAGTCTTGAGCGAACGTTGATTGCGTGGGGAGCGTCGATTTTCCCGCGCGTAAAAATTTGAAAATCGTTCGAAATTCGTAAATATTTTCCGGTTCAGCATACTGTGCACAGTCAAATGCAATTTTTATGGTTAGAAAATAACCTCACTTTTTATAGTTGCCAATATTTATTTGTTTTTCATTGTTTTGCGGTTTGTTTATTTAGTGTTTTTTTATTCAAAACAAACTAAAAGTTTGTTGTTTTTCTCGATACGTTTTCGT
This sequence comes from Ceraclea dissimilis, assembly GCA_963576895.1. Lineage (NCBI taxonomy): Eukaryota > Metazoa > Arthropoda > Insecta > Trichoptera > Leptoceridae > Ceraclea > Ceraclea dissimilis. Next base: position 1,368,084 of record OY756372.1, read on the forward strand.
TATTATTGTTTGTTTATTTTTTGTTAGTATCTACGTTGAGTTTTATACAAAAGTTTTTAGGTTATATTATTATAAAGTTTTGTGTTGAATCTATGTTTGTTCGTTTTTTTTTTATTTGTGTTCTACATTTAAAATATCAGTTTTGTTACTCTGTGTTCTTTTTTTAAAATGATGTAAGTTTGAAGTGGTTTTTTGTTCTATGAAATTCTTTTTTTTTTTATTTGAATTTAAATTAATAATCAGTGTTTATTGGATTTATAGCACAATCCATTCATCTGAATTATTGACATCTGAATGGAGGAATATAAAAATCGGAGGTAATGTTTTTTGAAAATTTTCTTACTTAGGATCAAAATTTTAGAATTGTTTTTATCGCATGATTCATGATCTACAACAGATCTAGAAAATGCGTAATTTATCATACGTATGGTGTTCTTAGAAATGTTTATTGTAGGTACGTACCTTATTTGTTTTTACTTCATGATGAATTTATCATTTTTTATCATTAATATCCAAATTGATGTCATAGATAATTTAAGTATGTAATATATATTTTTAATTATAAATAAGTACCTACCTATTTATTTACATTGGTGTAGATAACTGTCAAATAATTGGTGTCATTTTTTTTGTCAAGATTAATTTTTTTACAGTTTTATTTTTTTAGTAGTCATTCGCGTTTTTTAATGAATAAATCCGTCGAAAATAAGTACCTCATATCTGCCATCATTATCATAACACTTTCGTTCTGATAGAAGGCTGCGGTATGGAGAGAGGGTGTCGCTATTTAATAAGAAAAAAATGACATAACTTCACTCCAGATCTCCAGATAATTAGATATATATATATTCATTTTTCTATAGGGGGTAGGTATATTTTTCGCCCAAAGTCGTTTTTCGCCCAATTTCTATACTGTAGCATAAAAAATTTGCTCTCGTAATATTTACGTTAATTTAAGGTTTGGGAGAAGGGATTACATAATATACGTTATATAAAATATGAACGCATAGATAGTGGACAAAATAATTCGATTTCCAAACACTATAGTAAGTCTCTAACTTTATGTCTTCTCACAGAAACGACCATGTCACTTTTCTTTAGTTTTGAATGTTACTCATGTCTTATCATCAGTCTTTTTAATAGTGTTCATATTTCATGACTGAACCAGATTTTTTTATAATATGTCTACATCACATGATATAAAGAAATGTCAATAAGCCATTAGATAATTCCTAATACTTATTATGTATCTAATATTTAGTGTTATCAATATTAGACCTTTTTTTATCTGACAGTAATCGCGTTATCGCATTGATACCAACATCAGAGTAATAAACTACAATGCATCTCTTTGTATTATCTTTGTTTGTGTGAACTGTACTTTAGATAAAAAAAATCGTGCATGAGTATGACAGACATAAAAAAAACCTAAATAATTTGGGTCATCCAATTACATCAGAAACCGGGTAAACTTTTATTGTAGATCACCTAGACACACTTTAGCGAACAGGTCCCCGTTGCTGAAATATATTTTTACGAGCACCCGATTTTACAGGATGCTCGAAAGAATATCAGAAAAGAGTGGGGAGCCAATGCTACAACTGCACTGCAATGAATGAATGTGTGCACATTCAGGGACAGGCGTTCTGATGCTTTAGAATCGGCTTCGTCTTATGTCACTGTATAAAGTATTTCGCCACAGATTAAAACATATATAAGTTCATTCCGGTCGCCTCACACACCCATAATCAATCTCGCTCACACACTCACATGTCACATTTAATTGACCTAATATCTAATTCTTTTTTTTCACATAAGGTAATCTGCAGCTACTAAATTTGGTATAATTTGAGATACATCTGTTCGAGGTACATTGACATTATTGATTAATCTGTCTAACCCATATTCGAACGTGTTCATGCATTTATTTATATTATTCAAATTAAAAAAGAGTCGAAATTTGAATAAATTATAGAACGTGTCATATATAAATTTATTGTTATTTTATTGATCGACTGACGTTTAACTGCGGTTCGTATGTTTCGGTCAAAATAGAACCGCTTAGAGTCAAATTCATCCCTTTTGGCTCGCGGTGGGAAAACGGTGAACTATATCGAACTACGAAAAAAAAAAGAAAACTATGAAAAACGGTCGATCGCTGCGCTGGGACCACGCGCCAAATAGGATGAATTCTACTCTACCATTTCGATATTCCAAAGAAAAACTGAAAATAGAAATTTAAGTCATAGAGGTAGGTAGTTATATACTTATACACCAGATCGTATATGTATAAGTATAGTGTCGCGTAATTTTTTTAATGAACAGTTCTTATTTAAAGTTCGCGACCCAACTATGACGTCACGGTCATTTCTCACGGGATTATGGTTCAAAATCGCTTGAACAATCGCATGATAAAATGGTAAAAAGGAGTTTTTTTTAATTTTTTGGGGTTAATTTCGCTTCAATCATAAAACTTTTACTGTCATTCCCTAGATTTCAATGCATATTATCAATACAAAAAAGAACTCACCGCAACTTTCGGAAAAAAATATTAGATGTTTTTTTTGAGAAATCTATACAAGATATGAAAAATCTTTTACGGTTATTCCCTAGATAAAGGTTCAGTGTATCTACCCTATTTTTTCCAAAGCATATTTAGTATCTAAGGTTGTCGAGATTTAAAGTCTTCCGTTTTTAGAATCTTACAATTTGTGAAATTGGTGATAAATATGATGAAAAACGTTGTGATTTTTGTGTGTGATGCAAATTTCGGGTTCAATATCTGTCAAACATCAAATTATTCGTTGAATTTTGTCCGAAACAACTGCTGTTTCCGATAAATCTAATAAGTATTTATCACACCTGGTACTCGATAATTATTGTACATTTTGACATAACAGTTTTTTTTTTCTAAGTTTAATTTAAATTATCTGCATGCAATAATTTACACATACCATAAACAGCGTCGTGCAGAAATTAGAAAAAAATCTTATTAATTAATACTGTAACTTATCTCAATTTAATTTAAATTGTTAGTCCGTATTAGAACGATACCAGATGGGCACTCATCTATCCACTATACAATAAAAAGCAAATGTCTGTCAGCTTTGGTACCTACTTGTTTCTTATAGCAATACAATTTTTCGTAATACTAGTTTATTTTAGTTGGTTGAAGCTCGAAAATAAAATCATTTTTTTCTTTCAAAATACCTAATAGTATAGCATAGCCCCTGGCGGATTAAGCGGTACGCAATTGCGTAGGGCCACAGAAATTTGGGGGGGGCCAAATTGGGTCAGACAATACAATACAAAATACCTAGTTCACATGTTTTCAATAATACCTAGCAAGTATAAATGCAAAAATATTTCGCCTGCGGCGCTATTTTACGATTGGTAGGATTGACTTTTTTTCAGTTGTCAGGGTGGGGCCCCCAAAATCTAATGTTGCGTAGGACCCCCGGATATCTTAATCCGCCCTATATATAATTATAACGCCCTAAATATAATATAATCTATAATTATAACTGTGTTGTTCAATAATTTTTCAATATTATACACATTTTTTTTATTGTCACATACTTCGAACGTTTTTACCTAAAAATATGTTAAACCCTCCGTTTTCACGGGTAACAGCTAGTATTTACAACCTATAAATAATTATTATAAAGTACATAATGCCATAACATTACATAACAAAACTGATTGAGAGAAATTCGCGTATCATGACTAACAATAAGCATAGAAAAAAAAACGTTTATGAAAAACCAAAAGTGTATAATTTTATTCTTCTATGTACTGGACCGTTACAGGGGTAGTCAACCTTTTATTGTTTTTTATTCGTTTTCCGTTCAAGGTCTGCTTTATTCTCCTTATCCTCACTTTTTCTGTCATTATTAGCCTAGGATCCGACCGCTAAAAAAGACCCATGTGTTTTTTAAATGAATTGAATTGAATTGCTTAAGATTTTTTTTATGGGGAAAAGAATTTATTTTTTTTACTTTGGCGTGGGTTAAAAAAATATATTTTCACGATTACTTTTTGTTACTATTAAACCAACGCGGACCCACTCGCAGCAGAACTAAGAAGTGTCAGAAAAAGTCATAGAATATTTCTCATAAATGTCATTATTATATTGCCAGCACGTTGACCAAACTAATGATTAGAGTGTGTTGTTATCTTCATATCCTCATAGAGATAGCAATTGTTTTGCTACCACTTGCAGGCAATTTCACGTTTGTACTAAAAAAGCCACGCACTCCTGTTAGAAAGTCTTTCCTACTATTTTAGTCTAAGGGCCAATCAAGACGCCAAAAAGATGGTGAAAAAGATGGCGGCATATCTAGTGTCCAGGCATGAATAATATACGTACCAGCCGCGAAGCTACTAAGAACACGATTCCCATCGAGTTACCTTTTGGAAAAAATGGTAGGTATAATAGTGTCAAATCTGACGTCATGCCATAAGAAATGTTAGCCTCGACTTCCCTTCTGCAGAAATCCACCTTTCGCCACTGATATTTACTAACCCAGGCATCAGAGCAAAATGAGATGTTTCAAGTGTTTTTTTTTTGTCAAAAGTTTATTTCTTGTACTACCTTTGTTTGTCAACCTCTGGTGTACATGATACCGAGTTTAAAATGAAGTTTTAATCGAACATTCCTCATTACTTATTATGGCGAGTAAACCTGTTTACATACAAACCAGATATTCTAGTAGAATAAGTGATATTACTAGGTAAGTGAGTATACCAGTGTACGAGTATCTACCATGAGCCAATACTATGTAGTATTGTAGTCTATATACTCTATGTTATAAGTTCTGCATATTATCGTATCGTTTCACGACATTTCAAAAATATCTAAAAACTGCAGAACTTACATCTCGATAACCGTTACTAAAAATGCTTTGGAACAAAATACAGTAGATACATTGAGCCTTTATCTAGGGAATAACCGTAAACGATTTTTTATATCTTGTATAGATTTCTCAAAAAAAATTGTGAAAAACACTTCTGATCTTTTTTTTGAAAGACTGATACTCGTTTACCGAAAGTCGCGGAGTACAGTTTTTATTGTATTGATAAAATGCATTAAAATCTAGGGAATAGTCGTAAAAGTTTTTTGATTAAAGCGAAATTAACTCCAAAAAATTAAAAAAAATCGCTGTTTTTACCATTTTATCATGCGATTGTTCACGCGATTTTGAACCTTAATGCCGTGGGAAATGACTGTGACGTCATTCTTGGTGCCAAGCCCTTAATACTCTATATTATGAGTACTACACATATAGTACCTACTGCATATTATCGTATCGTTACTTAACAGGTAATATATTTGAGAGTTTTGCACTCTATTTTAATACTCGTCGAAGGTCCTTCTTTAAAGGTGCAATAGTGATGGTCGATAGTGCAATGTTTTAAAATTGAAATAAACGAACTATTTCGTACGTTACATTACTGTCGATTGTAATAATCGACTTACGTAGTATCAAACTATCGAATAATCTAAGTAGAATCGATTAATCATGGTATAATAATGCAACCGATGCACGGACTACGTACCTTGCTAATAGTTCTTCTTTTTCTGCAGCCACTTAGGTCCTTTGTTGGACATAGGCCTCATCTTTGGTCCTCCACAGCTTCCTGTCTTGGGCACACTGCATTCATCCACCACCGGCACATTTCCTGATATCATCAGACCACCTTTCCTGGGGGTTTACCGACGCTTCTTCGGCTTATTCTTGGTCTCCATTCCATTATCTTTTTGGTCCATCGGGAGTCTTGGCACCTGACAACATGCCTAGCCCAGCTCCATTTAAGGCTAGCGACTATTTCCACCACATCGGTTACTTTGGTTTTTTCTCTAATGCGAACATTTGGTACCCTGTCCCTTAAAACAATGTCCAGCACCTTCCTCTCAATAGCTCTCTTTGTCACTAACAGCTTATGTATTATTCGCTTTGCTAATAGTTAGAAGTCGATTATTTTGAGTCGATGGTTTAAGTCGTTTTGAAGTCCATTGTTTCTATAAGTCTAGTAGAAGGTGCCCTCGATGTCATCCTCGATTGTTGATGTAGGTGTGTGCACCTACCCAACAATCGCCACAGTAAATAGTGTATTCTTTTTATTAGGCATGACCGAAAAAATTATGTGTGAAAATTACAGAGCTCGTAGTAAATCGAGAAGTTGTTTAAAAATTGATTTCAAAATTTCTGAGAGATAAAGTTACCGCGGTACAAATAAAGTTACAGCATTAATAAATATGTATATTTTGTTGAATAACGAATTGATCAGTAAATTAATATATTATTACATTAAACTGATATTTCCTATTATTAAATAACTAGAAAGTTTTTTTATTAAATAAGTATGGTAATTGAATCTCATAATATAATATAAGTCGATATATTAGAGAAATTTTAATAAAATATCGGTAATTTTCTTACGTTTTTTTATTATCAGTACATTTATTTTGTAACTTGAGTAGTTATTAGGTAAATAATAGCTGTTGGAAAATATGGCTAGATAAATATACCTATTAGGTATATTTATTTCATAACTTTTACTTTATGTTAGCATACGAATTAGTATCCTTAAAAATATATTTTTGCTGACATCCATATTTGCTAGTGAAACATGAACATCACTTAAGATGGATGATGCCCAATCCCACCAACTTACACCTAGGCAGGGGACCCCTAAATAATTTCCATACGTAAACAGAGATAATATTACATGTATTTATAAAGTAGCACACCAAAAGAGCAATAAATTCTAATCAAATTTTATGTGCAATAAAGTTTTTATTTACTTATTTATTTGTTTATAAAACTCTCCTACGTAGGGGAGATTCTGGGTGGAGAATTTTCGGTCCCTACGTAGGAGAGTTTTATGTTGAATTTGATGAGAATTTATTGCTCTTTTGGTGTGTTACTTTATAAATACTTAAATATATGTAATATAGTCGAAATGAGATCGTTGAGGAGAATGCCTGGAAATATTTTTGGTGGAAAGATTTTGGAGAAAATAAAGTTTATTATTATAAAAAAAAAACATTAAATTAAATATGTTTTGTGGCAAAGAGTTAACCGGTCACCTGATTTTAAAAAGACTATTAAACACACCACTAAACTACCGTTTGATATCGGAATCAATTAATTATATATCGAACTAATATTTTTCTTTTTTATTTAAGTATATTGCCGTAATAAAATTATAATCAGTAATTATCTTTTAATAACCTATGTTACATTAGGCAGGTAATATAATCTATAACCGTTCGAAGTTACCAAAGAATATTAAGCTCAAACAAGATCTAACAGTTATGCAGAGGAAACAACTGAAGGAAATGTGGGAGGAGGTGGATAGAAGAAGGGAAGATGGTGAGGAAGACCTGGAGGTTAAGTTTATCAATTCCGTGCCCAAAATCGTCAAGTTGTCAACATCATTTTCGAGAAGAAAAGATCCTGATACCGGACGCGCTCGAGGATAAAAATATAGATCAGCACATTTTCATAAATTCATTAATAATTCACTGATGAATAATGATATTTGTTTTGGAATTTTTATTTGTACGTTACTCACGCCTTGTGTTAAATATATTATTATTGGTACAATTGTGTATAGTTTTGATAACTAAATAATCTAATTAGGTGCATACATAGTGTTTCGTTGTTGCGGCCCTGATGCCCCGCGCACAGTTTGGTACGTTTTTGAGATTGTGCATTTTTATTATGTGCTTATGTATACTAACTTCATATTCAAATACAATGTATGAAAGGTTTTTTGTCTGTGTACTTATTGAATTGATTTTATTTCATTGATTTTATTATTTTTAATCATTGACGGAATTTTGTGGGTGTAATTTTCGTAAATGTTTTTTTTTTTCTATTTTTATAATTAATTCTTATATGTTTTTATCTTTGTTATTATTAATTACAAATACGACATTTTACAGTTTTACGATATTGCTGAATGTAAGGTACTTACCGATTGTCCGGGCGTATGAATTCAAATGTTGATATAAATAAATAATTGTAAATGTTTAGTATATTTCATTTAAAGCATATATTTTGTTGTTTTTAATATTTTATCATGCTTAGAGAGAGAAAACTTAGTGTCACATTGTAAGATGTGTTGTCTTGTTTGTGGTATATGTACATATTTTTTTTTTGTTTGCATGTTTGAGTTGAGAATTGATTTAGTGAATAATATTGTTTGAAATTGATTATATTGATGGTATTGTTGTATTATAATGATATTGATTGTCTGTTTTTTGTTAATGGCTTATGGCCGTCTATGAATAAATAAATAAATAAATAAATAAATAAATAATTAAAGTAGATTGATTTAATTTAGTTTTTCTTATTTAATACATGGGATGAAATTTGATATCATTAATTGATCAATTATAAAGAATTTGATATATTATAAATCTTGGTATGATCTAATGGAGATCGTGCTATGATTTTATAACAGGAATTTAAAATTAATACGTGGGTACCTGCCCGCCTAAATAGCGTTTTTCTTTTTAACTCCGTAGGCCTAAGCACTATACCTAATTTGAATAACTGTTATACCTAGTTTTTGAGGAGTACAACTTTGGTGGATCGTTTATGAAATGAGTTGATAAGTAAAGAAATGAGTGATTCTTAGACTGGTCTTGTGGAGGGAATGCAAATAAATAAACTAACTTCTTTGATTTTGAAGATTTCTTTATTTTGTGGCGACATTGTATAATAAAAACCATATTACTTTGTTTACACCACTTTTATTTTGACCAGAATCAACATGTTTCGGAAATAAAGTTCCCTTCTTCAGGACGAGAAGAGTCAAACTCTTGTATTAGTCCTGAAGAAGGGAACTTTGTTCCCTAAACATGTTGACTCTGGTCAAAATAAAAGTGGTGTAAACAAATTAATATTGTTTTAATTAAATAAACTAAGATGGTTTTGACATATTGAAAGAATTAATGACAATAGGATGACAAAAGAGAGTACGTGGATGAAAGAGGTGGTGTTAGAAATTTAGAATACGTGGTCGTCCTAAGTATTGATCATATTGAAAAGATCCACAAGGACACACGCGATTTGAGTAAAAGGAATCTTTGACAAAACTAAACAGACACAAATTGCATGAATGTGACCGAAGCAAGTAGTTTGTCTAAGGACGGGGGAGTCTGGCATTCTGTCCTCTCTGCCTACCTACCAGGGATAGATAGACACAAGTATTACATCTCATTATGTTCAGTAATGAGGCTCAACACCCACTATATTTGAGTGTGGAGGGCGCAACTATCCGGTGGAACATGAGCTTATTGACAATGAATTGCTCACTCGCATATATCTCTCTGATTACCCCAAATTGTAGTAAACATCATGATGGCGTGGATAGAGGATAATATGTATTACGAATTGCGTGTTTAATTTATGTATCAACTATTTGCGCAATATGCAATGTGTGGGTGACACTTACACAACATCCATACTATAATTCAAGTCGATTACTTATTCAAAACACTGTCTCTTGTAAACAACACACCATTCCAAATCACCTTATAGGTTCTCAGTCAGACACTCAAATACATTGGAACCTCGGTATCGGGTTGACTGTAAGATATTGGTTTTGCAATAAGTCCGCCTTTCGGCACACTATAATTGTCGTGTTTTGTAACTATGCATATTTTCTCTGGCCAATAAAGATTTATTTATTTATTTATTATACGTACGTTTATTTTGGAGTGAGTCAACTGAGTGCATAGAATGTACTTTCTGTTTTAAATTGAATAACTTTACTCGGTATACGTACATATGTGCCACGTAGATATGCTAGAACTTGAGTTTTTTGGTGCATGGCTACATTTGCGGTCCTCCAGTTAATGCTTGGGACCCAACTATGACGTCACGGTAATTTCCCACGGCATTAAGGTTCAAAATCGAATGAACAATCGCGTGATAAAATGGTAAAAATAGCGTTTTTTCCATTTCTTGGGGTTAATTTCGCTTCATTAAAAAAAACTTTTACAGTCATCCCCTAGATTTTAATGTACTCGTATACTATTATCTATTAATTCAATAAAAATATTTGCGACTTTCGGGAAAGGATTTGCTGTCTTTCAGAAAAAATATCAGAGATGATTTTCACTTTTTTTTTTGAAATCTATACAAGATTCGTTTCGCTCAAGTCAAAGGTACGTACACTGAGGTTCTACTGTACATATTGTCCGTTTTGCAATAAAACAACAAACTCAAATAAAAAACAATAATTACCTTTGATATAAACAATACAAGACAACTTAATCAAAAGTGATAATTCAATAAAATGTGCAAAACGTCTCACACTTATAACGACATCGAACCTTTCTTCAGTAAAGTATTATTACTAATTTAATGACTCTTTTGCAATCAGTATCAATATCCTTCATATGATTTCATGTCTTAGGAATTTTCCGACATAAAATTCATTGTTTTTTTTATATATTTCATGCAGGTAGGTATTGTCCATTGTCCATTATTTGAGTGACCCGTAAGAGTCGTGTTTCTGGCTTGTTTACAATAATAGGTAGTTAATTGGTAGGACCGAATCACTGCATTGTGATAAGTTTGCCCTAGTGAACAATTTTACATGATTCATTGAATTGAACGATTCCGAAAGGCCACGCTGGTTCACACCTTTTCGTTCACCCGTATACCTAGCAGTGGAGAAGAGTGGGTTTCTGCAGAAGGGAAGCCGGGGCTAACATATCTTATTGGATTACGTCAGATTAGACATTATTGTACCTATCATTTTATCCAGAAGATATAACTCGATGGGAATCGTGTTCTTAGGTAGCTTCGCGCCTGATACCTTGTATATCTTTTTATTCATCCTGTCACCGTTCATTCTCTCAACATGCCCAAACACCCTTACTTAGTCTATTCACCTTTATTCCTCACAACTCACATCTCTCTAATGCTGGCGCCACACACTCGCAGAGCCTCGACGTGTGTTCGCAAGTTAAAAGGCGTGTTTGTCTTTTTTTGTAGGTTCGTGAACACTCGTGAACAGTCGGTTTTCATCACGAACCTACGTGACGTTCGGCGAGCGTGTAGCGCCGTCATAACAATCTCATTCCTTATATTATCTGTTAGCGTTTTCCCACACATTCTTCTTTTTATGAATGATCATAATTCGCGTTATTCGTGTAAAAAGCACGAAATGTGCGAACAAATTCATTCTAGGTATCTCAACTTTGTAATTGTCTTATTTCTAGCTCTAGCTTAAGTAGATATATCTATGTAGTTAGCTAGATATCTATATACCTAGGAGCGTCTAGCATTCTGTACCAAGTTATTAAAGATAATTATATATTGTACTACTACAATATTATATACATGATTATGGCTGTGTTGGTATCACTGTATTTGTGACAGACTGCTCTGTTGGCTGCAGTGCTACCAACCATGGCGAGAGTATTTTCGGAATGTCCGTGCCCATCAACCGTGGTGACCTTTTGTGTTCGCTCGCTTCGTCTCGATTTTAACGAATAATAAAATATTGGTATTGAAATTCCAAGAAACATTTATACCTATAAGTAATCACAAAACTTTATTGAATTAGGTATATATTGATGATGAACAATACAAAAAATGTGTTATTCATATTTAAAAATCTATTAATCTGATGTTATCATGATTATATAAAAACAAGCAGTCTGAAAATAAGGAATACATTTGCGTTTATGACGAATTCTGTGAACGTGACAGAAGCAAGGACTGTGTGTAAGGATACGGAAGTCTGGCGATCTGTTTTCTCTTCTTCTTTCGTATGTACACGACCATTGTACAAGTTATCTTGGAGTCAAAGCTCCGCCTCAATATTCTGCAAGTAATCTACTGCCCTTGGCGTCACCTTATGGATTTCCTCAATGACCCCTGCAAACTTCTTGTCAGGACACCTCTCAACTACATAGTCAAAAGTCTCGAGCTGGCTTCTATCTGACTACTCCGCAAGGGATGCGGCTTGAGAGGATAGAATAGAATATATTATACATATTAAGACCAAGAGAGATACTTTCGTGAAAAAGGGGGTGTAGAGTAAGTAATTCTCGGAAAGCTGGAAATAGTTTTAATCTCTTCATTAGCTTGTTTTGAAGTTTGCAGAAATTTTCTGCATGTGCTTTATTCAGGGTGTCCATAAAAAGGTATAATTTTGGACTTTCTTCAATTCGCTTCGTGCTGTATGTGTATTAAAACCACGGCAGTCTGAAAAATACTGTCCCGTCCAGTCCCGTCCTAAGTGAACTCCTTATACAGGCATAAAAGATAAAGGCACATGCACATTATTATATTGCGACATGTAGGACTGTAGGTGTAGGTAGACATAGAATGGCCGCAGTCTCGTGTGGTGTTTACATAACTTGAATACAAATTAATCCAGTACAGATAATAATATTATTCAGTTCATTGTTAGCATGATAGTTACTTATCCACTTCACTATCCTTTGTAAAGAGAACATAGTTAGGTACCGATTTATATTCATTTTATTTTAGTATATGTACCTAGTAAAACATGGTCATTTTTTATACAAGCAGTTGAATGTAAAAAAAAAATTGATGCTTTACGAATAAAGTTATTTTGGAGATTGGACAATTTCATTTATTTATTTATTAAATCATAAACGGACATAAGCCTTTAACATATACATACCTACATAATATTAATCCTATTTGGCATATGTATACATAATATCTCACAGAGTAGGTACTAGAGACTGGATTTTGTCAAAACGCAACATAAATCAAAGTACATAAAGATTTAGGCTTTCGATAAAGACTATATACGGCTTTTGTGTTAGAATACCGTGAAAGCTTTGTTAATAAAAAAAAAAATATTTGTGTTTTTTTTTCTCTATTAAACATCTAATCATAGTTTGCTAAAATTTGACGTTTTAATAGAGCATTATGAGTTCTTAATAATTTGAACTTGAAAAAAATACAATTGTTCCCTACAATTGGAGCACAGAATCCGATCCACTAATGCCAAAGTTATATTCGCAAGCATAGAAGACTTTTCTCGAGGTTTTATTCCCTCGTCTTAGCAGATCACTCAGGAAAATCGAATTCTTTAGTGACGCAGGTAGGACCTAGAAGCTGGAAACCTTTACGAATTTCCCAGAAAACATGTATCAGTATCAATAACAATTCAATATTCGCCACAAGAATACCTAAGAAAAAATATCTACACACCTAATACAAATTATCAGTAATTCTGACACGTAATATTATCATAAAAAACAACAACAATACATATAAACCTTATTCTACATACAGCAAACTCCCGAAGTTACGAATTTTTACAGACATTTCACATCCTTCTCAACCTTCAACCTGAGCTGAACCGAAAATCTGAGGTGATGGTGCGCGATGGGTGAGTGTGTGAGCGAGATTGAATATGGGTGTGTGAGACAACCGGAATGAACTGTTGCGCATGCTTGTGGGTGACAGCTGAATTATGACTGGACTAATCGGCTTATCTTCACGTTATTTCTTATATCTATAGTTGTTGTCTGTTTTGTGCTTGTATTTGTAATAAAATAAAATGAATGTTTTGAAAAAAAAAATGAGAAACAATACAAGATATAAAAAATCTGTTACGGTTATTCCCCGTATTTTGTTCCAAAGCATATTTAGTAACGGTTGTCGAGATACAAGGTCTCCCGTTTTTAGAATTTTTTGAAATGTCGGTATGCAAACTCTTAAGCTAGGTTACCCACGTGAATCTTTCGTAAATCGAGGTTCTATTGATAAGACACAAAAATGTTAAAGGTTTATTAATCTGGTGTTGTTGACTATTCAGATGAGGAGACCTTGAGTAATATTGTAGGTATTCACTTCACTATTCATCAAACAGCCAACTAACTAACAACAATATGGTCATACAATGGAGTAGTAATATTATGTTATGTAGTTTTATTATAATAGTGGCGTGTTTGATATGAGGAAGTATGATGTTGTGTTGAATGGACAATCAGAATAAAATCTATAATACGCAATACTACAAAGATGTTGGTCTATTATTGTAGTGTGGCCGCATTGAATAGAGTAAAATCTCGTAGGAGACCAGAACAAAATAGACGATAAATAACATAAGAAACCACTTTTTTGGACGCATGTACTATATAAGGCCCAAATATACCGTCAAATTTTAAACTTTAAGAGGTAGGTACATAACTATATATCTACACCCTTACGCTACGTCCCTTGCAGGGTAGGCAGAGAGGACAGAGCGTCAGACAGCCCTATCCTTGCACACACTCCTAGCCTCCGTCATATTCATGCAATTTGTTAAACACGCTCTCCGATTCCTTTTACTCGAAACGCGTCCATCCTTGAGGATCTGGTCGACATGATCTGGCCAGGTCAGTCTCGGGAGGCCGCGCTTCCTTACCCCCCTTCGCACATTTAAATTATATATTTTTTGTCATCCTGTCATCTTTCATTCTCTCAACATGCCCAACACGCATATTATTGAGGGCCCAATATACCGAAACTATAGACACTGTCAAATTTTATACTTTGAGAGGATAGGTACATAGAGGTGTTTTCCAATTTATTATGAGAAATCTATACAAGATCTAAAAAATCTTTTACGTTTATTCCCTAGATAAATGTTCAATTCATCTACCCTATTTTGTTCCAACGCATATTTAGTAACGGTTGTCGAGATAGAAGGTCTCCCGTTTTGAGAAAATTTTGAAATGTCGGTATGCACACTCTTAAGATCCGAATTGCTTTTCCAACGCCCTCTCATACGATACCACACTCGACCCCACACAACCCTTGTATCCTCTCATCGACATGGCATCTCATAGAAAAAGCTTTTTCTCCAAAAACCGGCGACCTTAGGACACAGCCTATATTATCGCAAATGTTTTTCTAAATTTTTGCAGCAACCCATCGTAAAATGCGGGAGTTATGCGAACACTTACAAAAATCAGACTTTACTTTATATGTATATTGATCAAGTACTTATCAAAGTGAACAGACATTTTTATAATGGATTTTACATAACTATATATATTATATTATTGTTTGATTGAATACAACTGTGTTATGTCAGTTGTGACTTTGTGAGTTGGCTGTAACGTCCAGACAAAATAATTCCTGGAATTCTATATGAATGATCCTTTGTGTACAGCTGGAACTGGAATCATCTTGTACTCACATACTTCAGATGACATTAGGTCACCTTGGATCGTTGAAATACAAATGTTTTTTGAATCAATAGACATTATGGTCTTGTTTTGAATTGTGGTCGAAGATTGTCGATAATTTTTATTTAGTTTTTTATTCTTACAGTGAACATTCTCTTCTCATATGTACAATATATACAATTAGATAGATAGATTCTTCATTGGTCAATATAGTTCACATATAGAAACATAGTTAGGAATTTCAATTCAATTATGGTCACAATAGTTACCTTGTATATTTATATGTATATATACCTATGTATCTTTTGCTGTAGCTGCTCCTGAGTTGTCAGGTTTTGATTTTGATTTTTCATTTGTCATTTTATTGTTTTGTTTGGGGGATAGTAATTGTGCACTGTTCTTTCTTTTATTTCTCATTTTCTTTTTGTTATATACCTACCATGTAATGTGCATTGTGTTTTTTATGTGTATTTTTTCTTTTCATATGTATAACTGTTTTAAAGGCTTTATGCCGTTAATAATGTAAATAAATAAATAAATAAATACATTATAAATGATATTTGAAATACAATTTCATGGGAAAGTGTTCACCAAGGCGAGCTTATTTGTCGCCATCTCTTTCAGATACCGCTAGAGACAACGCTTACCGAAGCATCAAAACCATTTTATTTTAGACAGAGCGCCGCACATTTCAATCCTCACATAATTTCTCGCTTCCTTCACGTCCATAACGACCTTCAATATATTCACTCCGGGTAACTATTAGAAGGCAACGCTTCCTCACACCATTTCTTTCATTCTTCGATATTTTCTTTTTCATTCTACACTCAGACATTCTCTTCATATGCCCAAATCATCTCAACGATAAAGTCCATGGTTTCTTCTCCATTCTTCTCGGGTGTACCGTGTGTAGATTGTCGATGTTTTCGAGCTTTCGGCCTTGCTGAGGCCATCTTCAGGACTAATGTGGACAACATCGACAATCTACACACGGTACACCCGAGAAGAATGGAAAAGAGATTAACAAGGACCGTGAAAATCTACAAAGCTATAAATAAATCCATGGTTATTTAAAAATAATGCTTGACATCTTTGGTGAACCTTTTCTACTTTGAGTTTGATCGACGTTTCGACTCTGTTGCTGGTATCTTTTTCTTCACCAAGAAACGTCGATCAAAATAAAACTATACATAGTTCGCCCGGAAATCAGAAACAGTAATGTCAAGTGTTTAAAAACCTTCAACAATGTTATTTGTGTATAGGTGCCAAGCCTCAGATTAAAACACTGATTTAAAACAGGTACATTTATAATGTGTAAAATGGCCTTAATCAACACCTTGTTAGTAAATAAACGATTTATTTCATTCAAAGATTGTATCGGAGGCTAATTATTTAAATTACGAAATAATTTATCTAAAATAATCTTACAACGCCATCTTATTGCAAACAGCAAAACAGCCAGGTGTGTGTCCCATTTAGTTGAGATCCTTCATTGCGAATCATAAATTAAATAGGTAATATACAAATACAATAAACATCTGTACTCGTAATTTATTAGAATTGGGTGTGGGCTAGGTGTAAAAACACCTAACAAAAACAGTACTAGGTACAATTTTATTTTATGGCTAGGCATATGGACATTTAAAAAAAAATCAAAAAATCGGGAGACCTTATAGATCTCGACAACCTTACTAAATATGATTTGAAAAAAAAAATAGAGTAGATATATTGAACCTTTATCTAGGGAATAACCGTAATAGATTTTTATATCTCTTATAGATTTCTCTTTTTTTTTTTAAATACGTCTGATATTTTATCTGAAAGACAGGAACTCGTTTCCCGAGAGACGCTGATTTTTTTAAATTGAAAATATGCATTAAAATCTAGGGAATAGCCGTAAAAATATTTTGATTGAACCGAAATCAACCCCTAAAAACGAAAAAAAAAACGTTATTTTTACCCTTTTATCATGCGATTGTTTATTCGATTTTGAACCTTAATGCCGTGGGAAACTACCGTGACGTCATAGTTGGGTTGGGAGCTTTAGGTTCATTCACACACCGCATTTACTGGTTACCTCATTATCGGGATATACCGTAATTGTGAAGTAGTAGCAGTTTTATCAAAAGATTTACACCTGATCGACTGGCAAGTGTTCAAGAGACTACACAACGTAACAATGCCGGATTGCGAAACTACTTTACTACAATATGATACAGTCACTATCATGACAGTTACTATCACTCACCAGACAGCACTCAAGGACAGTATTATGCTGTGTGTGTGTGTGTTGCCAGTAACCAAATTAATTATAGCCAGATACTATATTGTTGTTCTGTATTGCATATTAAGTATAGTCAATTCTTATTATCTATGATTCATCGAATCTGTGGGAAAAACGCCTAGACATAAATAATTTTAGCCATAAAATTAGGAACCTTGGTATATAGTAAGTACGTATATTGATATAGAGTTTGCAAATCGAATTATTGTAGCCATTGTCCATTCATACCTAAGTATTTTAATAAGAGGTGTTCGATAGCCAGGCTGGTAACGTGCTTGACTGTTGATCCGATGTTCCCGATTCCGACTTACTGCACCTCACGACTCAAGCTTTTCAAGCTGATTCTGAAGTTTACGAATTCAAATATGTCTTTGGGCTTATTTCGATGAACTCAGATTCAGAGAATAACATAAGTAGTTCTAACTGATAAAATAAAAATGTTGGGGAAAATATATCAAAGTTTCAAACACTTGACCTTATAAAACAATAATTTTATATGGTAGGTAAATACTCTTATTTCCTGAGCAAATATTCAGTTAGTGCAAATCACAATGCGGACTTATAGTATAGATATAATAAGTGTTTTGCAAAAAAACGCCGCAAAAAGTAAAATCATAAAATTCTTGTGTAAAAAGAAAAAAAGCGTGTTTATTTGTCTTAGGTTGGTAACGGTTACGTTTGAAAAAAGAACATTTACATTAGCAGGCAGGTACCTGAGAATAACATCGCTAAATTAAACCGGTTTTCCATACAAAGATTTTATAACTACATATAATACATAGATATGTATATGCAGGAACTTCCTAATACTTAGGTACTAGGTATGTGGATGAGTAATGTTCATTAGCGAAGAAAATGATCAGTGTAAAGTTGACAACGCATCATTCATTCCAGAAATGCAATATGGCGGCGACTTGTTGAAACAGCTGATTTTGACAGTGTAGCTATCTCGATACAGTAAAAACGATGTGCTAGAACTTTAGGGCATACGAAGTCGACGAGATTTTAAGAGTTATGTAGTCAAGTTTCATAGATTTTAACAATGACATTTTCATATTCAGATTTTAATAACTTCTTAATGTCCCAGAACTAATTTGCACATTTATTTGCTTTAGGTGACAGTTCAAAATTGTAGTACTGTTTTATCATAAACACGTTTCAATTGTTAAATATTAATTAATTTAGAGAAATAACCCCCGTTTTCACCAACTTTTACCTAAGAAGGAGACCCCTAAGAAATTTCCATACAAAAACAGAGATAATATTCTATTTTTTGACACGCAGGCCTACCAACCACACCCTAATTCCATACAAAATGCAACACGCAACTCACCTAGCCTGGGCAGAGATATTTGGGCACCTAACGTAGGTGAGTTGCGTGTTGCATTTTGTATGGAATAAGGGTGTGGTTGGTAGGCCTGCGTGTCAAAAAATAGAATATTATCTCTGTTTTTGTATAGAAATTTCTTAGGGGTCTCCTTCTTAGGTAAAAGTTGGTGAAAACGGGGGTAAGTGTTCTTAAAACGCTTTTAACGATTACTTATTTAACGCTAAAAGCAGGTCCAAAAGAGACGTAAATCTCACATTTATATGTAATTTTGTCGGGTGCGGGTAGTATTTTTGGAATTCCAGAGGTGGTATTCGGAGATCTAAGCGAGTTACGAATCGTCTTATGAACCATACTTTTAACGTGGAGTTTTTGTTCTTGGTAACGTATAATTGTACTTATTCAACACTTCCAAACCCATTCAGTGGTCTTTCCACTTCTGTCAATAGGTATACTCCAGCACGGTGTAATGTCTTTAAAAGGGCCTGAAGGCGTGGGTGTCGCACGGCTGTTCATATCCCGCGGAGGCGATGTATTTGGAAGCATCTGGTATAACCTCTTGTGGCAAATGAATGTTATTTGTTGTACGAATACCTGTTGCTTATAAAATAACTTGTACGAGTATATTTTGTACTTATTATCATATCCGTTATTTTGTAACCGATTCCATAGGTACCTGCCGGACTCATGTTTTTTTTTCATTTATCTTACTAATCCCTTACTGGATAAGCAGAGAGAACAAAATTCCGATTGTCTTTAAATTTCATTAAAATTAGTTTAAATTCACCTGCTAGACAATACAATATTTTGTCCTTAACAGAAGCGGGAGGTATAAAGCAATGTTATAATTTTTATTTCATTAAGTGTACACTTTAAGGATATAAATATTTCACTTGTCAAATATAGTTAAGTTCATTATGGTAATATGCGTGGTGCCTCACTGAACTTGCGTCTGTATTGAGGCTACCTTTTACATAGTTATAAGTATGTCACTATTATTGTCTTTATCTCATATAATTATCTATACCTAGCAATTTAACTGTACATCATATACCACACACACACCTATACTAATATTTTTAACAACAGAGTCTCTGAATTAACTACCCCCACTTCGACCAATATCTACACCAATCTACACTCCTTGGGGAGGAAGTTGGATGGGCGTTTCGACACTTACGAGTCGGGTTGGCTGCCTTTTTTTTACACGCTTGTGACCGTATATAATAAAAACTTTTCACCTTTTTACCATCCATCAATTTTAACTCCATGCATTATAATTTCTCAAATTGCATTAATTCAATCATACCTTTGGTAATTGGTTTATAAATACATACATACCTCATCGACAAGTCAGCTAAGTATGAGTGAGTACAGTAGGTAGAAAGAGAAGTACAGTAAAGCAAATCGGAATAAACAGCGGATGCGTATAATGTTGTGAAAGTTAAACTTGTTGTATTTATTATAGTATAGGTAATGTGGGTATTTATTATGAAATTATTGTAGGTTAGTTACGCTAGTTTAACTACCCGGCGTTGTACCAGTTGTACGGCCCAATAATTGAATTTCATTCGTCAAATTGAGATGAAAATGCGTCTACAACATTAAATAAACTGAAAGAGAACGAAGCGATTAGCTCGCCCTAGTGAACAGTTTATTTTGTACACTATTTTTTAATTATATTGACTTAAGATGATTTTTTTTTTAATGTCACAATTTGTTTTTAGAGAAACATCGAATTTCCTACTACACGTCGTAGTAGGATTGTAAGTGGTTATCTCAACAGATATACAGTTAAGGATGGACTGATGGTGGCTGGGATTGGTGAAATGCAATCACATTAAACCATCCGACGACCAGTCATAAGCCTGATGGAAAGTCCAATCTTCGTTGTATATTTATTTATTTATTTACACTTTTGGTAAACAAAAAAGAGAGATGATACGTCAACATTACAAATATAAATCATAACCTTTGTTCACTAGGGCGAGCTCATCGCAGTGCATAGTTAATAAATACATACTTAGTAAATAAACCAGTTGGAGATCTATTTTATTGAATAAATAATATCTACTCTTTAGCGAATTATACGTAATTGAGAATTATGCATATTACCTGTAATAAAGAAGGCGGTAAATTTTGTACGGGTTATAGCTAGTAATTTGATATTATGTGTTGTTATGCAGGTGAATCGAAAGACGATGATGAAGGTGAGAGTTTTGATTGCCTCCCATTCCGAATGTACCTATTTACGTGATTAACTGGTGTAGGTACTTACTACCCACTCATAACACAAAACAACATAATAATACATACTTATGTTAATGTTACATATCTTCTTATATAGAAGTATAGAAAGAATATATAGTTAGGTAGTTAGTATGAAAAAGTAAATTGTATATATATTGATGTAATTAGGTCTATCTATCTATACCCTCACGCCACGTCCCTTGCAGGGTAGGCAGAGAGTACAGAGCGCCAGACAGCCCTATCCTTACACACACTCCTAGCTTCTGTCACATTCATGCAATCTGTCATACACGCTCTCCGATTCCTTTTACTCAAAACTCCATCCTTGAGGATCTGGTCGACATGATCGGACCAGGCCAGTCTCGGGCGGCCGCGTTTCCTCACATAATTAGGTACCACTCACAATCATCATATCAGCCTTGCAGCATTCAGTGTTGGATATAGGCCTATCCCTTAGATTTCCACAGCTCTTTATCTTGGCCATATGGCAACCAGACGAAGAAGTACTTAGATGACGAGTTTTGAGAAAAATGAAACGCTATGTATGTCGAATTGCACGAATGTGAAGGAAACAATATTTGTCTGTCAGGATGGAGAAGTCTGGTGTTCTGTTCTGTGTGTCTGCCTCGCAAAGTGAGGGGATTGAAAAATTTTATACTTACTTTGAAAGTAGCCTGAAAGGAAGTATGTATTATTTTGTTTAGTCCTTCAGTGTAAAAAAAAAACTTTTTTTAAGCCCTGATTTTTCCACTGCTGGATATAGGCCTCTTCCAAACGCACTTCTCAAACGTCAAAGTAGATTTTAAATTAACTGTAGTAAACAAAGTCTTTACGTTTCAACGCGTCAACGTCCTCTAACCTAACACCTCTTACGACTTTTTATCGCCGCGTCATCTCTCATACAAATGTTCATTCATAGAGTTGTGTACTTCACCTACCAGTTGTATCTAAATATTAATTCAACTAATAATATAATACCTACAAGCTTATTGTTATTTCATTATGGAAATTATTGAAACCCACACACATACAAGGCATTAAGGTTTTGTAAGTATTTTGTTAAGCTCTTTAACAATAGTATCGTAAGTCAATGATTGTATTTTCTTTTATTGACTCGTCCAATAAACATTAATTAGGAACTAGGAACATACTTCGTAGACATACTGATATGTAATTCTAATAGAAACAAAACGTTAGGAAACTATAATCATTATAAGTAACTTCTTCTTCTTCATCAGCCTTGGTCCCTCCATTGCTGGATATAGGCCTCTTCTATTTGTTTACATTGTTTACAATTTCTTCTAACCCTCGCCTTTCTGCCCCACCGCCTACCCGCTACCGAGGTCACGTCGTCCGCCCATTTTTGGAGTTTGTTTGATATTGTTTCTAGTCCACATGTCGTCACGGGCAGGACACATTGCACATTGCACATTGACACATTAGTTACTTGTTGGATAAAAAACCTAATAATTTTCCACAGGAATTTTAGTTATTTTTTACAAATTTGGTATCTGTAACATGTAAGAGTATACCTAATAAGTGTAATCATGGAGTCGGGGTAAGTAATGTTCTGACAGAAGACATTTTTTTGCTGTACGTAGCTCTAATTTAAAATAAGGATTTTTAAAAAAGTACTGAAAAGGTCAAACATTGTGAAAAATTATCGTACAAATACAGGGTGTTTCCTTCCGTATGCAAAATCTCTTGAGGGGTGATAGAGGATGAAAAAATAAGCAAAAAAAGTTTAATATACAATATTTCTCAATAACATGAGTTAAAAAAATTACAATACAATACCACAGCATCCGATCCAATGATGTCCAAACGTATACAAACGCACTAAGACGCATACAATCTGTAACTGATCGCTCAGTGGTATTATCTTAACCTTCTTTTGAATACGTTTGGACATCATTGGATCGGATGCTGTGGTCCCACCGTCGGGAAATATTGTAATTTTTTTAACTCATGTTATTGAGAACTCATTAAGGCTTTATTGTAAAATGTAAAAAAGGATACTTAATAGGGTTATTTTTTTAGAAATTTGATGTTTATTGGAATAAATAGTCATTTTTTCCGTAAAAAAAAGTTTGGGTACAAAAATTTCCCTATTTTATGAGACAAAATCCATAAATTGAGACCTACATCGAAAGACTATAATGTTTTCTATGATTTTTGTTTTATTTTATTAAAATTCAGTCAGTAGTTTTTGAGATTTTGTCAAAAATCCAAAATGAGAAATTTTCATACTCTTAAATTTTCAGAAGGCCATAACTCCAAAACGGTTGATTTTCGGTCATGCATTTATTAAACTTTTTTTGCTTATTTTTTCATCCTCTATCACCCCTCAAGAGATTTTGCATACGGAAGGAAACACCCTGTATAACACTGTTTCAAATTCATAAGTAAGTATTCGATTCTTTCCGAAGTCTCCTAGTTAAGCAGGTGTCTGTTTTTAAGATGTTATTACTAAGGATATAAAATCTATTTATGACAGAAAATTAGACACATTTTTTTGCTTGTTTCCATCGACAAAGCACCGGATCACGTTGTTATTAAAAGATAATAAATTTACTGTTTAAGACTTACGACGCTGTTCCTAGGAAGTGATAAATTTACTATAGTTCTGTATTAAGTATATTTTGTATAGTTATCAGACCCTTCTAATTCTCTATAAGATTACTAACCTTATTATAAATTATAATATTTTATACTTATAGACTAATATTTCATTTATAATGATTAATAATCTCATCTTCAGACTAAATCAGATTTATTTATTTATTAAGTGTGGGTGGACATTTATATTTGTTTTCTAAAAAACAAGATCTCGAAGGGACTATTCTTATACATTCACACTAAGGTGTGGTATATTTGAAAATTAATTTGAATATAGAACAAAGATGTTATTCAAACGTTTGAAGGTGTTAAAATTGGAAACAAATTAAATTTATGCGCTCGCTCTGTAGGCGGTTTGATTACTGATTACGGTCCTTTATTTTTCTAGGTTTGTTTTTATTTAGGTACCTACCAGTGGCGAAGGGTGGATTTCTGGAGAAGGTAAGCCGGGGCTAACATTTATGTATTATTGGATTACGTCAAATTAAACACTACATATTATACCTATCATTTTATCCAAAAGGTAACTCGATGGGAATCGTGTTCTTAGGTAGCTTCGCGCCTGGTACCTACCTAGGTACTTATTATTTTATCATCTGGATGTTTTTGACCGTCGGTACATGGTGGAAGCCCATTTTTAAGGAAAAATAGAAAAACTAATTATTAAGAGTTCAATCCACAAAAAAATGACTAGATTTCGCGACTAGTATTCGAGAATTTATTAACAATCGCCTGATGATGAGGGTGCAAATCCTGGAATACTAGTCGCGAAATCTAAAGTATTTTTTGTGGATTTTAAACTTAATATTCAGTTTTTCATTTTTTCCTTATTATTTTATCTATGTATGCCAGTAAGACTTGGACATACGTATGAATGAAGAAGAGAGAATCTGGTATAAAGGCTAATGAGAAAAAACACTCGAAAATACTCATTTACGTTCAATTTCATCTCATTCATTCTTAAAACATGTCCGAACACTATCACAGAATGATTTAAGCTCCCAATAATATAATTAAAATAAGTAAGTATAGGTACGTGATATATTAAAAAAATACTTTTTATGAACCACACTTATTTGCCTATTCCATTACAAGAAAAGAACTTCATTATTTCTGACCAATCAAGTTAAACGCTTTGAAAAACAACCTAACAGTCGAACAAAACAGCTGATTATCAACCAATTGGAGTGCGGCATTAGAAGTTATATAGAGTTTACGTATATTCAATTTTTTAGTTGATTATGCAAATCTGAAACATAATAAAATTTTAATTAAAGTTTACCAATTGAAACGTGTTTATGATAATTAAGGGCATGGCACCAGGAATGACGTCACAGTCTTTTCCCACGGCATTAAGGTTCAAAATTGCGTGACAATCGCATGATAAAATGGTAAAAATAGCGTTTTTTTTCCATTTTTTGGGGTAAATTTTGCGTCTATCAAAAAACTTTTACGGTTATTCCCTAGATTTTAATGCATATTATCAGTACAAGAAAAAAAATTTACTCCTCGACTTTCGGGAAACGAGTTTCCGTCTTTCGGAAAAAAGGTCAGAGGTGTTTTTAATTATTTTTTTTGCGAAATCTATACAAGATATAAAAAATCTATTACGGTTATTCCCTAGATAAAGGTTCAATGCATCTACCCTATTTTGTTACAAAGCATATTTGGTAACGGTTGCCGAGATAGAAGGTCTCCCGTTTTTAGAAATTTTTGAAATGTCGGTATGCACACTCTTAAACAATAGCGCAATAATAATCTGTCATCTAAAGCAAATATGTGTGCAAAATTTCAAGATTCTGGGATATTGGGAAATTATTAAAATTGAAGAAAAAAACGTACATGCAGACAACGACAGATGAAGTTAAATAAAAGCGTGTGATGAATTATAGTGATGTGCATTCCTGACATATCATTTTACATATTTGAGTTAATGGAATTTCCACTTTATTTTCTTCCAACTAATGTATTTCCGTCCCCGCCTGAATGTGTCACTGATGCGGGCTAAATTTAACTCCGTGGTCAAATGGAGAGAGCTTCTGAGACAGAGACGAGATATTATTATTTTAATAAACGACACGTTTCCGGAGTCCAAAGACACATATTAGTCGTCGTCATATTCTTAAATTAGGGAATTTAACGAAACGTCAAGATCATGTAGTAGTAGATATATATTTTAATTTGGTTTATTTCGGGATGACTTATTGCTCACACACATTAAAAAATATTCTGTTCTACTTCCTCACATCGCGTCCCTTGCGGTGTAGGCAGAGAAACCATAACAACAGAATTTCCTATCCGTACACACACTTATTGCTTCCGTCACATTTGTCCAACTCGACATAGACTTGACTGTTCACCCTTCAGAATCTCCGTCGACATGGACCATCCGGTCGACATGGACGAACCGACTGGTAAACGTCGGATTTTCGTAGAACTCCCATAAGACATTTTATAACTTTTTCAGCAAAGAGGTTCGCCTCATATTCTGAATGTCATTTAAGTGTTTGAGAATGTTTTGTGTGTTTTACAGGCTGTCAAAAAAAAAATCGGATTAAATTGGAACTACAATTTTATGTGCTGGCAACAATGACATTTCCATATTGAAAGTGTTGCCACTATGGTTGCTAAAAGCTACAGCAACGCCCTTATCAAAAACCGTATCTTTTTTGACAGACTGTTTATACACACATCATCAACTAATTAAACCACCATTAGGATATACCCATGTAGACCAGATTCTCAAGGACGGACGTGTTCTGAGTAAAAGCAATCGTATAGGTATAGAGTGTGTATGAGGAATTGTATGCATGTGACGAAAGCAAGAAGTGTGCTTAAGGATAGCAAAGTCTGGCGATCTTTCCTCTCTGTCCATCCCGCAAGGGATGCGGCGTGACCGAATAGAATAGAATCTAGCATGATGGTTTAGTGTCTAGTAGCACTGCCACCTAGACACTCTTTCTCTAGCCATGCTGTAGAAATAGACCACTTCGTTCTGTGCCGTGTTGCCATCACCGTCGCTAAGGAAATGTATGGAATAACAGTTCCTTAACAACGAGTATGATGGACCACGTATTGTATTCTGTTACAAAATTTGACAGGAGTGGTGGTCCTATTTGATCATTTTGCTATGTTGCCAACTGTTACAGCATGGCTAGAGTACCTACTCTAGGAGGCGGTGCTAGTAGTAATCGCACCATACTATACCTAACTCACAATACGTGGGGTAGGTCGTATGTAACATCAATTAATATGGTAATTACGTATTATAGAAATGTAGGTAAATAGTACTATAAAGTAGGGTTTTACATTACCTAGTTACTATAATATAGGCAATAATAATTATGTGTAATTATTATCAATGAATTGAAATTACTGTTAATTATTGGAGTGAGTTGCCGCACGTGATTGCGTTTTGAACACGCGTCTGAATCTGAATGAATTATTCATAAATGTGTTTTTTTCTATTAATTCATATGTATGATCTTATCTACGAATAGAATTCATCTTTAATTATTGAGAGTATAACGGGCATAAGTAGTTTTTTTTTTTAATTCTCATATTCATAGATAATTGGAAATGTTGATCTAAAAATTACAAAACCAACACTACCCATAGGCTCCATAGACGCTCGATCATTTTAAAAGCACTTTAAAAATTCGGTTCTTTTTATAAGACAAAAAATATGTAGGGGGTTTCAAAGGGATCCAAGGATCGTGTGGGGTCATGTGTGGTATCCTATAAAAGCGCGTTGGAAATGAAATCCAGATGGTAAGTCAGATGTTGTCCAGCTCAAGCCTCGGAAGACACCGAGCGATCGAGAGGATCCAGTCACCGCATACCGCCGTGTTTGGTATCTCACGAGAGTGCTCCACGAGTGGAACTCATATCTTTTGTCTAGCGACCAAATATTGCTCGAAATTCAACATTGATTGCATTTTTATAAGAATTAGGAGTCGAATAGGTACCATGATTGTCTCAAGCAGTATGAAGATAGCTACAGTAGGTATTTAATTATTATGTTAGTCGCTGGTACTTATAAATTGATAGCTAGGTTGGCTCATGTTCATATCATGAATGAATAACTCGTCATGCGATGATCAAGTCTCTGATGATGGGAATTATTTTAATAGAGAGGTGAAGGTCGGATAATTGACCTTCATTGTAATAAATAAATAAAAAAGAATATCTTCTTTTCAAACAACAATAATAGTTCAGTTTGGTGACTAACAATGTTGCCAGGTGAAAGTCATTTTTCGAGCGTTTTTACTCAATTTCTTTTAAGTACCTATAACTCTCTCTCTCTCTCCCTGGGCATTTATTATTCCCACACGATGGTGGGGTCTGCCATTTTTGTCTTCCGCCGCCACTCGTCTCTATCCTGTGCATCTTCCGGGGATGCTCCACAGTCTCTCATACCTTGCCTCACAACCTCACGCCACCTCCGCTTGGGTCTTCCTCGGGATCTCCTACCAGGAATAATTAAGGACTGTGCCCTGTTACCAATGTATTCGGAGGGGCTTCTGCTCACATGCCCGTAGATACCACCGTAATCTGCTTTTCTGAATTATAACTGTTCACTTATAACTAAGTACATGTAAGTAATGTATTTTCGTCGGTTATATATAGCAACACTAAACTTGCCATATGACAAAACTCAAGTTTATAAGAGACTGAAAACAAGAGACTGAAAATGTGAATATTTTTATATCGCTTTGAATAAAATTGTACCAACGAGTACCTATATTGCTTTAAAATCTCAAAATTTCTTAGTTTGAATTTCGAACTTTTTATAAGACATTTCACATCTTCTTCAGAAATCAGGTTCGCTACCCATTCTGAATATAAAATAATATCTGCGCAAAAAAAAAATTGTGCATTTTTGTGCACACACAACATTTGCTGGTTACCACATTGAGTATCGAGGATGAGGTAGGTATGAATTGTGAACGGATGTTATAGGTCTTGTGTATTGTATGTTTTTTTACTAATATACCTGTCAATATTTGTTTTTGTGACTGCGTCTGTTCCATGCGTATAAATAAATAAATATATTATTATGATCGATTCAGATTACCCTAGGAATAGTACGTTTTCGAACACAGTCTATTTCAGCCACATTCATACCCCCTTTTTGTCATCCTATCGTCACTCATTCTTTCAACATGTCCAAACCTTCTTCTTCTTGTTCTTAATATAGGGCTTGTGGCCTGTTATGAAGATGGATTAGCCTCCTGCGATGTCGACTCCCAACTGTCAATCCGTCTCTTTGGTGGTCTGCCCGGGAGTCGTCTGCCCTGGGGTTGGCCGTGCAATGCAATGTGAGGGAGTCTGGATGGCTCCATTCTCCTCACATGTGCATACCATTGTCCAAACCATCTTACTTTATTCACTTATACGAGTATAATGGCTGCGGTTATTTCATTTTAAACCGTTTTAACGCCATCGTTTCACAGTCATAAAGTCATAACAATGCAATCAATAATCAAAAGTGTAATAGTTTTTAGAAACGTTTAAGCTAGTGTCTATTGAGATGATGGGAAAGAGAAAAAGTGAAAAGAGATATGGCTGTATTGTATTACCTTATAACCATTTAATTGTTTATTGTTTTAGGGTTATTACCTGCTAATTGTTGTAGGTGACTTTTCAACTTTACTGGTAATTTATGGTTTTTCCCATAAAGATAGGTATATATAATATATAATAATTAGTAGGTATTAATTACAGTAGGTACATGTTTGGCGCAGTTTTTTGGAGCGCCGGTCTTCTGAGCGGCAGGTGCCGGGTCCGAATCTCAGCGCTGACGATCTATTCTAAATATTTGCAGAACTTCACAATACGGGCTTCTGGCCTGGTGCACAAGGTGCATAAAAGTATTTGGGTTTATACTAACATCAATATAGATTTTAAAAAAATAATAGAGTTTGCAAATCGATCGATTTATCCACTATCCATGCATAAGTTGGAATTATAACCTATCTAGATGTCGTATCGGGTACGTATGTTAAATTAGTATTTGGAAACGTTGCCTAAATGTTTTCGTTTTCATACTAAATAGTGACCCGCTGTCTTCATACTTTTTTTTAATTAAGGATGCTATTCATATTATTTCTATGTTTATTCCGATATCATTTATCGACCGATCAGTGGCGAAGGGTGGATTTCTGCAGAAGGGAAGCCGGGGCTAACATTTCTTATGGGATTACGTTAGATTAGACTATTATGCCTATACTTTTTTCCAAAAGGTAACTCGATGGGAATCGTGTTCTTAGGTAGCTTCGCATAAATATAATAATAAAAAAAAATCTACTAATCCATCTGTTCTAACGAGGAACATTGTAGTGCGAAATAATATTGGTAAAACCTACACTATACTTAGTTATTTTTAATCTATAGTAATTTTATAGGTATAGAAATTAGATTATGTTATAGGATATGATACGAGTATTATAGGTTCGATACGGCAAATTAACTTCGGAAATCATACTTACTGTTATTATAAAACTAGCTGTATTATATATATCGGTATTGATGTTGCAATCTTATGTTTAAATAAATAGATAAATATATACTTAAATTACAAGTTTCTAAAACTCAGTAGATGCTATTTTATGTATAGTTTCTTTATTTCATACAGTTTACGTAACTAGTGTTTAAGCCTTGCAAAAGAGGCGAAAATATTGGCAGTTATATTTTTGCATCATTTCACAGTGCATATATAGTTTTTTTTTTAAATGAATCTGGGTTTATCGAAATAAATCTAAATACGCCTTTGTACGCTTCACAGTAAGCTTAAAAAGCTTGTATCTTGAAGTGGAGAAGGTCGGGATCGGGGATCTAACCCGCGCCCACTGGATTAACAGTCGACCGCGTTACCAACCAGGCTACAGACCATCTCAATTTTGACTATTATATTTCATTGATAAATATTTTTAGTGTTTTGATTGACTTCTAAGGCTGACTTCCAGCAAATTCGACTATATACTGACGACAGTGATACCTAGAAACTCGGATAAAAACTTAAGCGCCGCTAGCTTCGAAAATAGAGGGCAACTAAGTGTAATGTATGTACCTAAATGTGACATAAAAATGACTAAATAGCGCCGCAGACGTTTTTTTTATGCGACAATTGTAATAATTTAATGGATGTAAAATATATTGTCGTGGAACTATGACTCCTAGATAACTTGTACAAAGAAGAAAAATAATTTAATGGATGCCAATTTAATTTTAGAATATTTTAGAAAATCGTTGCTATTTTAGAGGGCAGCTGCCCCTTCCTCCCTTGCCCCCCTGACGACGACCATGTATAATAATTTGACTAGAAGACGTTAGTCTGACAACTCTCCCAGGTATAGGTTTATGAAAATCCAATAACCCAGGACAGTCCACTTCCCAATTACATAAATGTACCTATTAGGTAAATTATTATTTTATCAGAAAACTTCAGTAATATCAATAGCAGTAGTAATACTTACATTTTAATATCAATTATCCGATAAATGGTCATTCCTACTACCCACTATATTAAATTTACAAGCCCGCATATTCTTTATAAGTTGACAGAATCGTAAAGAATGCAGTAAACTACTTATATAGGTATATAGTCTTTGATCTCAACATAGTCTGATGTCACAGTAATCTGGATGATAGTGTCTGATCTGATCAGTGATCAGACCAGTCGAGAGACACTACTGCACTGCACTGGAGCCTTGGAGAGGAGAGGGGCAGGAGGGGGTGGTAGAGGGGATGGGACATCGGCTCCAAGACTTTGAAGAAGACTATTGTCGCGATAAGAATATTATTATTATCCTCGACCTTTGTTATTCACGGTTGATTTAGTCCTAAACTTTTCCTCATGCGAACGACTTACATCTTTGAGTAGATATTCATAGATGAGACATCAACTCAGGAATACAAGTATAGGTATAAGAAATTGCCTATCACTCGACGGAGCCAAAAACCTGATTTAATGAGGTACTTAATTGTATCGTACCCATCAGTTTTATCTAACTATCTATCTATGCCCTCACGCTGAGTACTTTTTGTGGTAGGCAGAGAGGACAGAATGCCAGACTGCCAGTTTGCCATACACTTTCTCCTGTTCCTTTCACTCAAATCGTGTCCGTCTTTGAGCGTCGCATGATCACTATGATCAGACTAGGTCAGTCTCACGCCTCTGGAGATCTTACGAATAGAGAGACTACAGAGGGGATGGATCGAAGACATCGTGAAACTCGCGGGGCATGAGGACAGGAAGAGACGAGTCAGGGAGAGGCGTATATCCAACACTGGAGAGAAACGGGCTGACAAGAAGATGAAAGTAGATCTACTTGGAATGTCAGTTCACAAGGTTCGGCAGCACAATTCACAAGACATTCACAACGTCTTTTCTGAAGCACTTCGATACGTGAGCTCTCACGTTGTTAGTCTCTGATTCTGGCCACTCCAATGCCATATGATACTGTAAATATCCACGTCACATTCTAGATCTTCTTCTTCTTCTGCGGCCACTTAGGTCCAGTGTTGGAGATAGGTCTCCCGTTTAGTCATCCATAGCTTCCTGTCTTGGGAACACTGCATCCATCCACCACCGGCACATTTTCTGCTATCGTCTGACCACCTTCCTGGGGTCTGCCGACGCTTCTTCGGCTTATTCAGTATTTGAAGTAAAACGCATATAATGAAATCGCTTATACTGGAGGTTGATATTCTGGTATATAATAACATGAAGAATCTATCTTCCCGTTTGATATAATCAGATATACCGTGTTTGTCTAGTCTTTGTAATCATATTCTCTCTGTCTATACCAACAGTAGGTAGGTCTTGTGTTGTGTGTGCGTTGTCTTCATACTACATATAATACAATAACTTATCATGAATTTAATAGGAATAGAACGCGGCCTCACTCGCAGTCGAGCTGAGCGATATAATGTGTGAACCACGTACCTACTTAATGTTAAAATCTTAGATACCTACTTTGTCAAATTATTGATTTGGGCATTGCACTGTTCGATTTACTAGATTCTCATGGACGGATATGTTCTGAGTAAAAGGAATCGTAGAGTGTGTATGACAAACTGTATGAATGTGACGGTAGCAAGGAGTGTGCATACAGATAATGCAGTCTGGAATTTTGTCTTGTGTGCCTACCCCGGACGCGGTGTGAGCGGATAGAGCAGAATAGAATAGAATAGAAAAACCGTGATTCCATGGATGCGTTTTGAACCTTAAAAAGTTATGGTTAAGTATATACATGCGCTTGCCCTTCCAAAACATCCAAAGGACAAACTTTTTGTTTCACACTTCACAGTAAGCTAAAAGCTTGTATCGTGAAATGCACAATACATCGTCAGCGCCGGGATTCGAACCCGGCATCTCCCACTTGGGAGACCGACACTCCAATCAAGTGCAAAATTATTCCAAACATCATTTTGGAATATAATAAAAAATGCATGTTAAAATATTGAAATTAGCTTTTTTTTCCATTTTTGGGGTTAATTTCGCTTCAATCAAAATGACAATATTGACATTTCAAAATTTTCAAAAAAACAAGAGATCTTAGATCTCGACAACCGTTACAAAACATACTCGTACTTTCCAAAAAAACAGAGTAGATACATATAAATATATTAATTATATTCATATAATTATGAAATGTCAATATTGTCTTTTTGATTGAAACGAAATTAACCCCAATAATGAAAAAAAACGCTAATTTCAACATTTTAACATGCAATTGTTATTTCGATTTTGAACCTCAATCCCGTGGCAAATGACCGTGACATCATAGTTGGGTCGCGAGCTTACCACTTTCTTGAGAGACTGTAGCATCCAATGCCCAAACATAATTTTGTGAAGGCATAACTCGTTCAGGCGATAGATAACTTGTGATATCACGACTTATACAAATACATATGATTTTATTACTCATTATATTATTTGGACAATGTTACATTGCAGTATTGGTTTCGATTGTTATAGTTTATTTACCTCTAGCGGTAAATGCAACACATCCATAGAATTACAATCGATTGTAAATGCGATTGGATTGGATTGGAATACTCAGAATTGACGTGACACGCAATAGGATAAAATCTGTACATATTCAACGCAGAGGTCAAAATTATTTTATTACAATACGTTCACATCATAAGACCATTCGCACGGTTACGTGTGAACTGAACTTTGGAGAGCACGTGGGACAGGCGTCACGATGCTTGCGATTCGTTTTTGACTGGTCCAACTCTTATTGTGAGGTATATTTGGATCTTTTTTTTATAAACTCAGATTTGTTGTTATTACATTATTTAAAAAATGGATGTACCGGAATCGGTGAATGTTACTTCAGTGTAAAGTGATCACATTAAACCAGCCGACGCGACGGTCAGTCATAACCCTGATAGAAAGTCCTTCCTTTGCTGTATATCCGTTGAGATAAATTCTTGTTAT
This sequence comes from Ceraclea dissimilis, assembly GCA_963576895.1. Lineage (NCBI taxonomy): Eukaryota > Metazoa > Arthropoda > Insecta > Trichoptera > Leptoceridae > Ceraclea > Ceraclea dissimilis. Next base: position 1,402,207 of record OY756372.1, read on the forward strand.
TTCAACTACGACATGTAGAAAATCCGATGTTTCTCACAGAATAAAAATTTAATATACAAAAAAAAGTCACAGGAATCTACCATAGGTAGGGTAGACTTTGTTCACTTGGGCGAGTTTCTTTTCCAGCTAACACCGTGTGGGTCTATGGTAGATCTTTTGTCTGGCTCCATGTTACATATAAACCTTCGTCTACTACTTCTATTACGACGCGGGTAAATTGCTTCCTAAAGGTAATAAATGTGAGATACAAGAATTGTGGAGACTGTAGACTCTTATTGACAATCACCGGTAGCTATAAGTACGTATACACTATACACATAACTCAATCAAATCAGCTCAGTACTCGATGACAATAAAATACATCAGACAGACAATAAACGACATAGGTAACATAAAAATATCTAGTACTAGCTGTATTACCCAGCGTTACTCGAGTAGCTTTATTGGTTACTGAGAAACGGTTCTTAAAAAACAAGCTACCCCCGCCGCTTTAGCCTTGATAATTGACTTTTTAGAGATGGAATGGAATTAGAATGGAAAAATAAATTTTAATTAAATTTTTTAAAGCATCTGTTTTCTGGATATTCCTATAGAATTATTTTTTACCTTAATAAAGGGGCACTTAAAAAAACATCCCTTTTCTTTAAGCCCATTTTCATCCTTCTTAATAAAAATGTGAAAAAACGGCCAAACACCCTATTACTGATTTCGAAAGGAAAATGCCAAATCTCAAGTTAGTACCGCGTCTGGTCTCCTAGATATTCGTGTACTCTAAAAAAAATTACAACCCTTTAGGGGAGGAATTTCCAAAAATCCCTTCGTAGTGGAAGGTTTTGTATTAAAACCTATCCGTCTTCAAAATTTATGTTCTATAGGATTGAACGTTGGGCTCTACGTTGATGAGTGAGTATGCCAGTCTGTCACTCAGGCAATCAGGCGTTAGTACTACCGAGGTCTCCGAGAATACAGTTAAACCCTGACACTGGAAACAATATGCCTGAGATCGTATTAGCAGTAAAACTATACATATTTAATCTATTTTCCGGAATCATATTAGTGGTGATTATTAAAAAAAAACGATAAAAGAAACGTGTTTCTTTAATGTTGGTATACATTAGTTCAAGTATTTTTCTTTTTGCAGGTAGCAACATAATAAAAGTGCTTCAAAAAAATTGCTGAAAGTTGATGGACTTATTTTACAATAATGATATTTAATGTGTTATATGATTGACCCCTTTATACCAGTAAACTTATACTGTCTGGGGGCTTTAAATTTAATTTGAAATAAAATAAAATAAATAATGTTTTAATAATACACTTACTTTGAAAATATATTGAAATTGAAATTGTTCCAAAAGGGCGATACTGGCGCCGCTCACGGTGACAACATCAACTGTACACTTAACCGAGTTGCTAGGTTAAGTTTCCACTATCTATTAAGAAGATAATCGGGCTCTTCTTCCACATTTTATCACCCAGTAACCTCCTCATACATTAGTATTCATAACGTAACACATTACCGTATGTTAATTACTGATAATCAATTATTAAGTCAATATGTAATTAACATATTTATGATTTGATTTCAATCGATTTCCTCTGATTAATCTTTAAAGTCACTGAACTGAAAACATCAATTATTAGATCACAGTAAAGTATTTTATATCGGTAGTTAATAAGAGAGGTGATTATGTTCAGTGGCGTGGCGTTAGTGTAAATACGAAAGCCGCAACAGTATATTTTGGGGTGATGTGCATCACACGATATCGATTACGTACATAAATCTGTGATTGATACATTTTAACAACAGCAATGACTGGAAGAATTCGCAGCATTGTGATAAGTTTGCACTAGTGAATAATATTATTATATGATTGTACCTATGCCTCGTTTTTATTGTAGTATTTATATTGTTCACGGAAATAATAAATAAATAGTACCTAAACATTCGAAAAAATACGTCGGGAAAACTCTTAAAACATATGGTTAAATAAAAATGCATTTTAATCACTCTAGAAATTTGATAAAAAGTAGTTTCCAAGTTGGGTCTGAATTGTACAAAAATTTCTTATTATTCCTGTAGTTTGTTAGATGTAATGCTGTGATTTGGTTGATAAAATGTTTAAGCTAAGACGCAGTGGCTGAAGTCGATGTTTTTCCTTATATGAGGACCCGTTTTTTTATGCAAGAAGCCATAATCGTATTTGTCTCTTTCGTTCTCGCTTACGCTCTCATACAAGATTTGAAAAAGTCGAAACGATAATAGAACGCTTTTTGCTCAGGGCATAAAGCTACAAGGAAAAAAAAATTGAATCGCCACTGCTAAGAAATCGTTTAAAAAATAACTACTTAGTGATAGCGTATTAATTAAGCTGTTAAAAATAACAGCGAATGTAATCAAATCACTGGGGTATTGAATAATTAATATGCACAATATTATGAATAACATATTACATAGTGTTATTGAGTATTCATTAGTAACTGTTACTATTTATACCGCTCTGATAATTTTGTTAAAATAATAACAGTTGGTAACCTAACTACCTGGGTTTTTTCTATCTATCTTATCTAATATTTATTTACTTATTTAAACTTAAAGTAAACAACAAACACGTATAAATATAAAAAATGGACATAGTACAGATTATAAATCGTTGTTCACTAGGGCGAACTTATCGCAGAGCTGCGATTTCTTTATATTTCAATATTTCAATATCTATATAAAATAGATCTATCAATCCCCTCAAACCGCGTCCCTTGCGGGGTAGGCAGAGAGGACAGAACGCCAGACCGCTCAATCCTTACACACAATTCATGCTTCCGTCACATTCATGCAATTTTTCATACACGCTCTGCAATATCATTTAATTAAAATGCGTCCGTCCTTGAGGATATGGTCGACATAATCGGTCCAGGCTATTCGCCGACTGCCACGTTTTTCACCCATATTTAACCTGTCACCATTCATTCTTTCAACATGGTCAAACCATCTAAGCTTCTTAATTTTCATTCTTATCCCTACCCCGTCTTACGCAGTCACTCATCTCTTTGATAATCTCATTCCTTATCCTGTCCCTCACTGTTTTCCCACACGGCAATCAACAGATACGATTTTACGTTAAGACAGACCACACGTCTATGTAATCAAAAATCACATACACATACATAGTAACAAATTTTCCCACCTGATATATGTTATAACAATGGCGCTGTTGCATTGTTTATTGTATGGTACAACTTATTTCGAAACCTACGTGAAAATTTCATTTAGATCCGCACGCTGTAAAACCAATACGGCGACCACTGGAGATTCGTTTTTGAAATTCGCTTTTGTGGATTATATTTATAGTAGTGTAGAATACAAAAAAAACGATAAATGTGTGTTTCTTTAATGTTCGTTTTTCATTAATCTATGCATTTTTCGTGATAGATTTAGAGTTAGACAAATAATAAATAGGTATAAGTACTTGCTTCACATTTACGAAATAGACCAGGAAAAATGTTTATCAAAATTTACCTACTTCAATATCTTGTGAGGAGAGGCCTATATTGTCTATTTCTTACTTATTTCCATCATTATAATATGGTTATTAAAAATATTCCTAAAATATAAACCTCTGTAGGTAGTTTCGAAGGTTTCATGGCATTGTCTTTACTTCACGTGCATACATTATATAGGCAGATACTGAGGTACCCATTGTTTTTAAAAAAAAACGTACGGTGTACGAACACTATATACGCCATTAATATGGTATGACAAGGTGTTGGAACTTGGTAGAGTATCGCATAGTGAAAGTGGGAAATAACAATGCCTGTATGTATGGAAGAATGTACTGTACCCACTGCAGTAATGATTCTACGCAACTTCCTCATTTATGAGAATCGTGATCAGCTGATATAACATAAATTTATAAAAAGATACCTGTATGAGATATTTTTATGCACTAGTTCATGGGCGCCAGCTTCGATGCTAGGGGGCAACTAAAATTTTATTATAGATGCAGTTAAGAAATACGCATTAAATTGCGTTTTCACGAGCAATTTTTCGAGCAACAATTGCGGCAACTTATACAAATCGTATTGATTTATTTCGTATTGATTAATTTCTTAGTATACTTATAGCAATTTTTTCGGCAATATTCAAAGCGAGACAACGATACTGCGTGCAAACGAAAAAGATAATTGACTAAAATGCCCAAACCGATTGAATTTTTTTTGTGAAACAGAATACATAAGGTTGTGACGTCCCTACCTAGTTTGGTGTGAAATAGTTTTCGTATAAAATAAAAGATGGACCAAAAAATTTTTACCTACATAAAAAAGGTCATGATGTAAATCTTGGTTATTTTTTCTGGGTTTGGGTGCACTGGGTCTTATGGGTCTTAATGTCAGGAAAGTTGATGCCTTGGGTATGCGAAAACCACCTACTTAACTTTTTTTGCTTGTTTATATGGTTATTGCCATATTGTGACAAGCCATGCTTTCGGGCTTACATGGCAAGCATGCCACTGGTACACATCATAGCTTGGTAGGCAATATTTGATGTAATCCACTGTCCAAATACCTAGAAACGTATGCTGTTCTAAATAAGGTTGCATTTAATGTTGTCAAACTGTTATGTACCTAAGAGAGAAAGTCGAAGCGTACTAAACTGAATGTAAAAAAAAAATTATGATGATGCGTTTGACGTGGTAATTAGATCGTCATATTTACGGGAATTCCGTAAAAAAATATCGAAAGATATCTATTTTAAATTGCTCTGAGTACATTTCTGGCGCAGTTGGTTAGACAGCGAACTCCGAATCAAGAGGTGCCGGGTTCGAATATCAATGCTGACGATCTATTCTTATGTACACTTACCTATCTCTACGTTGCGCTTTGCTGAACTGCACATAATGTAATGTTGGATGTTTAATCTTCTATATAAAACGTTTTTTTTATCGCATTTATAACAATTTTTGTAGAGATGTTTAGACTTGCAAAAATCACAATATCCCGGGATTCCACAAAAATAAGAAGTCATTCTCATATTTTTTTAAGGCAAAGCACCCAATTACGAGTGATGCACGTGTCATTAATACCTATAGTTGGTATATCTGATGATTTCATTTATGTCGCTGGTTCGAATTCCGAACAAAGAATTGATATAATGTATCAAAATTACAATGCAGTTTCATACTCCTTGTTTCATATAACTTGGCCACTGGCTACATAGTAATTCTATACAAAAAGTGTGACAAGACGGATGAAATGTAAGTGTGAAGTGAAATGAGTCACATGACTCACATGTATCGTTACGTAATGATTTAAAATACTTTTTATAAGTTCTTCTAAAAATAACTAGCATTCTCTAATAGTCTAATACAAGACAACGCGTATATAAATGTGGAGTAATTTAACTGGGATAGTAAGATGGTATAGTTACTCTACTCGCGTAGATTCTCACGAACATAGTTAGTGTCTTACATACCTGTGTACTGTGTAGAGAGTAATGATTGTAACTAGCCGCGTATGATATACGTTTAGAAAGATTCTGAAGTATGTAATCTCAAATAATGATGTAGAGTTCGACCAAATTTGTTGTGGAAAATGGGTGGCGCTAATAGTAGGTTAGGTGCATATACATCCAGCACCCAAATTTGGTGGTTGCGTATCTAAAACTAAGATTAGATATTTTTTATTGATCAGAGGTTTCTGCCAAGTAATCCAGGTTGCAGGTTTCTGAATTCGTATAAAAAATGTGCGGAAATAACTAAAAAACAAAACAACAACAACATCCTTTGTGGAAATCTACCTAGAACAATGACAGTAGGTACATATTATTCTATTATTACCCCTCTTGCCACGTTTCGGATGGGGTAAGTCACATTCATGCGAATGCCCCGCGAATTCCATCACCACCATGATTGGTGACATCACCTTGTATCGGTGACAAACACTTGAGCTACGGAATATTTTTTCTTATATATTTTCTCCCACTCTTGGTGAAGTCATCATCGTCAAATGTCAGTTGGGCCCGGCTTGTACGACAATATGGCGCCGGCCTCAGTATAGCATTGCATACACGCAAACCTATCGCAGTTTTTCTTTTAAGTGGCATATTGATTCATTTGTCACTTTAGTTCCAACTTTCCCCGTCAGACAACGTGCCATTTGTTGGATTATTTGTAGAGAATTATTAGTAATGTTGGTATGATTGATTGTATTCGTGTCAGGTGCGCACGCACATGCGTGCAGTCAGCGTGCATGGCGTGTGCATTGCGCATGTTGTTGTTTGAACAATTCTATTATTACTGGTACCTACTTACTAGTACAACTATTCGGTTATTATTTATCTATGATTGTGAAATACGATGTAATGATATTTTTTACAGTTTTAAAACCACTGAGGTTCTAGGCTTCATTAGCTACGGTTTTTTTTTTGTATTTGGTGTACGTGGACAGTGTGGACACATTATTAGAACAAGTTGAGACGGTTGGGTTGGGACATGTAGAGAGGATGAACGATTAAACGATAACAAAGAAAATATATTTGTGCGAAAGAATATGTGTCAGGAAGCGTGGTGGCTGTCTAAGAACCACTTGGTTGCTGTTCTAGGACCAGTTGCTCTAGGACGGAGGTATTTTGAGTAAAAGGAATCGTGGAATGTGTACGACGAATTGCATGAAAGTGACAGAAGCAAGAAGTGCATGTAACGATAGGAAAGTGTGGCGATCCGTTGTTTCTGTCTACCTTGCGAGTGATGCGGAACAACAGAAGAATAGAACAGAAAGAATGCCCTGCTTTCGCAAAATAGTATTGTCTTCATCATATGTTTACCGTTTAACTAAACCTAACCAAAACTCAAACCTGATAAAACCGAACCAAAACCTATCTATCTATACCCTCATGCCACGTATCTTGCCGGGTAGGCAGAGAGGACAGAGCGCCAGACAGCCCTATCCTTACACACACTCCTAGCTTCCGTCACACTCATACAGTTTGTCATACACGCTCTCCGATTCCTATTACTCAAAACGCGTCCATCCTTGAGGATCTGGTCAACATGATCGGACCAGGCCAGTCTCGGGCGGCCGCGCTTCCTCACACCTCTTCGTTCACTCAGATATATCTTTTTTGTCATCCTGTCATCCTTCATTCTCTCAACATGCCCAAACCATCTTAGTTTGTTTACTTTCATTCTAGTTACAACACCAGTCTTGCAGTAACTTATTTCCGTAACCGAACTAAAACCAATTAGGTATAACATGTTTTCCTTGTACCTACGTATTTAAACGTGCCTGTACTTCAAAATTTGATTGACATATTGAAAAAAACACACTTCAAATGGATTATATTGGAAAGTACCTACTTATGATGATATAAATATAAGTGTTTGAAAAAATAAACTGATTTCAAATCATTCAAGTATTCCGCAAATATTAAATCACTAAAATATTACGTATGGTTGTAATTCACATAATATTTTTATGTTTAATAGATTCCTTGTGTACTAAGTATGTTTAGTCAATAAAAAAAAATCGATTAACATAATGTATTTACATACGTTTTGCAAACACAGTGGAGCCATATTAACCCGAGTCGAATTAGACACAATGCTGTTATAGGAATGAGTTTTCCAATAGAAGGCCGACTTAAGAGTGTGCATGCCGACATTTCAAAAATTTCTAAAAACGGGAGACCTTCTATCTCGGCAACCGTTACTAAATATGCTTTGGTACAAAATAGGATAGATGCATTGAACCTTTATCTGGGGAATAAACGTAAAAGATTTTTTACGTCTTGTATAGATTTCTCAAAAAAATATTTAAAAACACCTCTGATCTTTTTTCTGAAAGACGGAAACTCGTTTCCCGAAAGTCGCGGAGTAAAAATTTTTTTTGCACTGATAATATGTTATAAAGATAGAGATAGACGCAAAATTAACCCCAAAAAATGGAATAAAACGCTATTTTTACAATTTTATCATGCGAATTTCAACCTTAATGCCGTGGGAAAAGACTGTGACGTCATTCCTGGTGCCATGCCCTTAAATGAAATAACAAGGATGCGTGTGCCTAATTCGACCCTGCATAAGAAAGCATTGAAATGGAAAGTTTTTTCTTTTACTTTTTTCCTAGATTTGTCACAAACTCACAAAGAAGCAATCATCGCACGTCTTTGACGATCCAAAAAAGTAAAGATAATAATAATAATAATAATAATAAATAGTTTATTTCATAAATAGACATAATAAATACATTCACAATTTTGCCACCTAACTAGGCAAAGCCCGTACTAAGGTGGCATTACATTTCCATATTATGTATTACACTTATATATTTCATTCATGTATTTCACTTATATATTTTATTTATGTATTTCATTTATATATTTCATTTATGTATTTCATTTATACATCTCATTTACCCAAGTATATAAAATTAGTTATTTTCTTTATGTAAATTATGTTTTTTTTTTTTTTTTGTTTTTCATCCAATCAATTGTTACAATTCTTATGTAATACGATAACACACACAACACGATGAAAGATGCGGGTACAAATTCAATAACCTCTCTCATTCAATTTGAAAGATTCTTTTCATATCATCATTCAATAAAATTAGAGAGAACAGAACGCCACACCGCCCTTTACTTTCCTATACACACTTCTTGCTTCCGTCACGTTCATGAAATAAGTCATAAACGGACTTCTAGGATATGATCAATGCGGGACATTCACGTTTTCACACACCCTATCTTTAGCAATCATCTTTTTGTCATCCTGTCATTCGATACTCATTCTCACAATATGTCTAAACCATCTTTCATTCATTTTTATTCATTATTCACAACATTAGTCCCTTACACACTAATTTTTCTAATTATGTACCTACCTCAGTTATTTTTTTTATAATAAAGGTTGTGGGCTTGCATACACAAACCCAAATACTTTCCTGCACGCCTTGCACTAGGCTAAAAGCCTGTATCGCAAAGTGTGGAATACATCTCCAGCGCCGGGGTTTGCACCTGCACCTCCCGCTTGAGAGACTGCCGCCTCGACCAATTGCGCCAACCATGTACTCATTGCTTACACGATCCACTGAAGACTTAAGTTTTCCCACAAATCCTATATATTCTCCTCAACCAACGACCTCTTTTCTACAGAATTTACACCCGAATTAACCTTTACAGCCATGTCCATGTTTTAGTCCAGCCAAGTATACTTTTTTAGTTAAATGTCTGTAACCAGCTTTTTATATGTCAGATAATGGAGAGTTCACTGTATGAGAATTTTATGTTCATGCATTAAAATTATCTAGGTTACTTCACAATAATACACACAAGAATAACCACCACCACATAGGTTGACTGTACTAAAGATACTCACATGTACTAAGTGTCATATCAGGTAAACGACCTTGCAAAGTGCATTAACCGCTAAACAATACCTTTTTATAAATTATTCCGCAATGTACACCCATTGTAATGGATAATGCCGGCCTGTAATGAGAACGAATTTGATACAATATTATTAGGTATTTTCTAAACCTTTGTTACAATTACAATACAGATTTTTTATCATAGTTATGTACTGTACTCCTCGTACAACTTTTTCGCCCTTTAATGTTCTTCATGGTAACATAGGAGCGTCAAAAGGCGTTCCTACGGGCGGTAATATGAATTCCTAGTCAAATGTCGAAAAATTGTAGGTAACTATCCAGCTCTATACTTGGGACGGGATCCAGACAAATGGTCGAATACCAAAAGGCCGAAGTTCAAATGGCCGACAAGGACATAAATGGCCGACAGAATGTTTGGAAGTCGAATACCCGACATGTCTTTGAGCATAATATGGTCGACATGGTCGAGCAAAGTATGGGATTTATACTCTTACACCTCTTTTTTTTGTCTTTGTTATTCTTCGCCATCATTCATCATCCCTGCATGTCTGAAACATCTCAACTTGTTAACATTCATTCTAGCTACAACATCCATCTTAGAACAACTGATGGAAATTCATCCTTTGCTGCATATCCGTTAAGGCTCCCGACCCAACTATGACGTCTCGATAATTTCCCACGGCATTAACGTTCAAAATCGCATAAACAATCGCATAAACAATCGCATGATAAAATGGTAAAATTATCATTTTTTCCCATTTTATGGGGTTAATTTCTCTTCAATCAAAAAATTTTTACTGCCATTCTCTAGATTTTAATGCCTATCATCAGTACAAAAAAAAATCTCGACGAATTTCGGGAAACGATCAGTTTCTGTTTTTCGGAAAAAAGATCAGAGATGTTTTTCACATTTTTTTTTTGGAGAAATCTATACAAGATATAACAAATCTTTTACGGTTATTCGTTTATATAATATGCATTACTATCTTAATATTCAAGTCTTTACTAGTATAAAGAAAGAATAGAAACTGATAGGAGTAATAGGTACATAGAAACACTGATAAATGATAAAAAACTGAGTACTAGATACTCACTCATACTGACCACCATTCAGTTTAATTGCCACTCAGCTGTTCCGTCCTATTAGCCGCACCGGATGTGGTCAATTATTATTACTTATTAGCGATAAGACAAATAATGATTATAATTAGCAATTCCTCAACAATCTTTTTACACTACTCTGATACTTGTTTCTCGGTTCTTTTTGCTCAGACTGCGACCTTACTTAAGAATCTGTTCAATATTGTCGAACCAAGTTACTTTTAGACGGCCGTTCGGACGGACGATCGTTTCCTAACAGTCTGTCTTTCATCCATCTTTACCAATTTTGTCACCTTGTCATAAATCATTATTCCCGAATTTTCATCATTCGATCTCCCGTCTTAAACAATAGATCTCACTATTATCAAAATTGTCAATTGAAAGTATTTGGAGCACCTGAATCTATTGTTTATTGTTGTTTAAATTCCTTAGACCCTATATCGGGCACTTGGACTCATAATACAGACACATAATAATCAAATGAAATATGCAGCAGATATTATGCACAAAATCAATGCTAAAGAGTGTAAAGGGCTCTGTTAGCATTTCGCCAGAATCATAGCATGAAACAAGATATTATATAATGAAAGCACAATAAACAATTTACGATATAGTCAGTTCAATGCAGGAGTGAATGTAAATGGTTCATTCCAGCATTTCGTTGACAGAGAAAAATGATTTTTCAACGAGGTACGTTTTCACTGCTCCCCTATATTTACTATCACTCAGAGACTTCATTTCTTCAAGCAACTTCAGAAGTTTTCATTTAAAGTATTTTTTGAACAAAAAGGGAAACGCACATAGTTCAATTAATATTCTCCGATAGAATTTAAGTTATAGTGGGAATGAATTTTATTAGTTACCTAATCTTACGGTCTTAGGAAGCAATTATTTTTTCTTAATGAGGTATGATTAATTACCAACTGTCCACGTAAATAATGTGTGCGATATTTTATGAAATATAAGCGTTTCTAAGAACACCATTATAAAGTAAAGTTTTAGCGTTTTTTCTCATAACTTTAATGTCCTCCTTTCAAATGTCGGACTGATTGATTCGTCCGCTAATAATCATTACAATTTTATGTCTTTTTTTCTCTATAGGTCTGCAGAATGACGGAAGCAAAATGATCAAAGATAACGAAAAAAAAGTGAGTGAAAGTGGTGAGAAAAAAGAGTGATAGTGTCGGTGATGATAATAATCATGTGAAAATAAAAGTGACAAGTGTTTTTATCTAAGTGAACAATGGCTTTGAACCATCCGGCACTTGTGGCCATAACGCCGCAAACGCCGCACCAAAACACAAACAGCTTTATAAAAAACATAACCACGAGAAGCAGTTTTTGTGGTACACCCACTAACCACAAATCTTTCATAACCAATAGAAAGAGCTGGAACGGTAATGGTACACTGCCTTTACAAACGAGCAACAATTGTAATATCGATATAAGTTCTCCTCTAGATACCCCCCAAACTCCCATTTTAGCAACTTTCAAATCTACGGGGACGTTCCCCCGTAAGAGTTCATACCAAAGAGACCCCCAAGACGACCAAAGAAGTAATAATGGAACAACTTCCCAAAGAAACAGTTTTGATTCTCCATCGCCTAGATGTAGCAGTGTTCTCACTCCAAATGGAAATATCGAATTCAGTAGAAACAGTGGTGAAAATGAATTATTGACTCCGAATGGTAATTCTTCCGCTGTTGTCGGGGGCGGGTCAGGATGTGAAGGAAATGAGATGAGAAGGAGTGCAGGAAATGGAAGGAGGTACGCTGAAATTGGCAACTGGAACTCCACTAGGTAAGTAGTGTTTTTGTAATAATATTATTATTGTTTTCATTGCTCTGAAACAGGACACGAATGTCGATAATTCATTCATTTTGATAATTCCATTTTCTTTTATGGGCTTCAATTTCAAAATGTCCTGTATCCTTTTATTTCGAAATTTGTAAATTCTCACTTTATTGTGTGATAAATATGAGAACTTTTTGACGTCATGATTGACCATGTCGTTCAGATTCTTGAGGAGATACACATATTGACGGCGAAAGCATTATAATGAATTGTTAGAACGTGTTGGATCCAAAAATGCATTTGGAAAAATGGCGTTTGTTCCTCTCTGCCTAGCCGACGGGTATTAGGGGATAAATAAATAAATAAATATTTATTGGCCAAAACAAAAATGCATATTAATTAAGACAATCGTTGTGTGCCAAAAGGCGGACTTATTGCTAACGCAATATCTTACAGTCAACCCGAGAAAAGAAAAAGATAACTTATATAATATAAATAATAATAAAGTAAATAAATATATGGATAGATATAGACTAAATATATATAAAGATGTAGATAGGGGGATAGTGTCAGATCTATGTATGTAGTTTTAAATTTTCTTATAGACTTGCTCAGTATACGCATAATCTGCCAAAGAGATAATTTACTATATTTTTTGTCTTAGATCCTATATTTCGTTGATTTTTATAATCCGACAATTTGATCCGTGCATTGTGCTGTAATTTGGGTAATATCTTTTTCTAGTTATGACTCTTGTCTGTAATAATTTTATTTTAGGACAATATTCTTCATTTAAATACGTTTTGAAAATAACCTCTTCAATTGGTTGGCGTTTTGTCTCCAATTTCATTAACTTTTATGTAAAATGTATTTTGCTGGATTGTGACAGTTTCATCAGCTTTTATGCAGGTTATTTACATAACACATTTCCTTTTGACTTCATTCATTATTAGATACGAAATATGAGTCATTTTATATAATAGACACTTAATCAATTTATTTTCAGACTAAAGCAGATATAATGTCAAAACGCAATTAGGTATTCATTTCGGATAATTCAAACTGTATCTCCAAACGCCATTTACAATAGCACTTTTTTATAATTCTGGTATGATTTACAATAAGACATTTTATTTGAATGTCGAGATTTTGCTACGCACGTTATTGAAAAGAATTTTTCAAATCGAATGAGGGAATTTATTGAATCTGTACCCGCATCTTTACCTTTTTGAAAAGGCACCGACGTGCGATGATTGCTTCTTTGTGAACTGTGACAAATCTAAGAAAAAAGTAAAAGAAAAACCTTTCCATTTAGATGCTTTCTTTTTATATAAGTTTTTTTATTTTGTTCGTGGGAAATTCGGGTTTATTGAAGTAGGTAGGCAATTCTGTATCTTGCGAAAAGTCCACGAACCTATCTGGGTAACATTCTTAAAAACATACATGTCGAAATAATGTTATTAAAATGTAAAGTATATATTTAACGTTGTTGGATGGAACTCGGGTCTCCCAAGCCCATGATACTAGGTTCAAATTCCGACACTGGTGTCGTATTCTGACCTTTTAGCTTGGCGTTAAGTGTACAGGAAATATTTGGGCTTATGTTACAGAAACCACTGGGCCCTTCGACTTATCCGGTCATCTGAACATAACAAAATTCTCTCTAGCAAATTTCGAGGTTTTTATAAATACCTGTTATAGGTGAGAATGTTTCAAAAACTTTATTTATTTATTTATAGTTTTGACGGCCACAAGGCCTTTGGAAAGTTACTATACAAAAAGTTAAAAATGTAAATAACGAGATTAATAAGGTTCCATCTGTGAGTAAAAGATATGAGGGTTTGAAACTTCGAATACATGTTCCAAAACACCCATGGTCTTGTCAGATACAACCTTGTTATTTTCGTATGATGATTTGCCAGCCTCTTCCTTTCATGATCCCCACTAATACCCACTCACTCGGTCTAACTTATTTTCTCTGTATCTTGCTGTACAAAACATCAATACATCGCGACGCAAAATTCTATCACGGAAAAAGACAGGTAGCACAAAACGTCGCGATTCTAACTGAGTGTGCATACCGACATTTCAAAAATTTCTAAAAACGGGAGACCTTATATCTCGACAACCGTTACTAAATATGCATTGGAACAAACTAGGGAAGATGCATTGAACATTTATCTAGAAAATAACCGTAAAAGATATTTTTTAACTTGTATTGATTTCTCAAAAAAAAAAAATTGGAAAACACCTCTGATTTTTTTTCCGAATGACGGAAACTCGTTTCCCGAATGTCGCGGAGTAATTTTTTTTGTACTGATAATATGCATAAAAATCTAGGGAACCGTAAAGTAAAAGTTTTTTGATAGACGCAAAATTAACCCCAAAAAATGGAAAAAAACGCTATTTTTACCATTTTATCATGCGATTGTTCACGCGATTTTGAACCTTAATGCCGTGGGAAATGACTGTGACGTCATTCCTGGTGCCAAGCCCTTAATTATTATAGTAAAAAGTACTTACTTACTTACTGTTAGCCACTTGCGTTCCACTGCTGGACATAGGCCTCTTCTAAACTCTTCCACTGTCTTCTATCTTGGGCTATCTGTAGCCATCTACGACCCGTAAGCTGGACAATGTCATCTGTCCACCTTTTCTGTGGTCTTCCTACGCCTCTTTTGTTCTGTTTGTTTGTTAAAATCAGTAAAAAGTATTAGGTGAAATTGTCGCCAATTTCGCTGACTCATTAATCCACTTACCGGATTCGGTCATACAAATCGTCAACAAAACACAGCGTGTGGTCTTGTGGCAACATGATAGTGGAAGGTATACTAATGTTCGTATAATTTATTATTAGTATTTTATACCACTAATGACTACCTTGCGTGGGAATTCTGATACGTAAAAGAATTTCGCTATTTCTCATGTTTTTTGCGGTTACCCGTATTTTTTTAATGATTACCTGATTTTCATAAAGATTTGAACTTAGAACTAGATAGTTTTTTTTATTTTTTATTATTAACAAAAAGAATCTGGGCTTGCATACACAAACCCAAATATTTTTTTGCAAACCTTGCACTAGGCCAATAGCCAGTATCGCAAAGCGTGGAATACATCGCCAGCGCCGTGGTTTGAACCTGGCACCTCCCGCTTGAGAGACTGCCGCCTCAACCAACTGCGCCAGCCATGTACTCAAAATTTTGTCCTGTTTATATTTGCTTTAGTATTGAGCTGGTTGGTGGCCTGGTTGGTAACGCGGTTGATCTTGAATCCGGTGGGTGCGGGTTCGATCCCCGATGCCGACTTACTCCACTTTACAACATAAGCGTTTTTAGAAAGTAAGTAGTACGGAAAGTAAGTATTGATCTTGTAATATTAATTCCAAAAAAATGACCATCTCTGGCCGCCGCGGCCCATTTGGTGACAGAAAAACCAAAATTTGTTGGTATCACATGTTTATTTTCTCAAAATTCGACCTAAACGGTTGGTTTTACAGAAAAAAATATAAATTATGCCGTCCAATTTTTGTTATGCCTCATCCACATGCTGTCCGACCTTCCACGAGTCCCGCGCGAATGAGTAAAAAGGCGTTAACCGTCGGTTACGTATACAGTTCAAGACAATCACCTCGTACGTACGTCCTTTTACTCATTCACACAAAACTCGTGGAGGGATGCCGAGCGTGAAGCGGCCGCATTAAATAACTTCTAAACGAAGCTGCGTAGAGCAAAAGTTCATAAGATTGAAATAAATTTCCCAAACATAAGCGTAATGAAAATATTTTAGAAGTCATATATTAAACTATAACGTTTCTTAGTAAAGGTAATTTATTTACTAGAAAAGAGTTTATTTACTGGAGAAAATATCTATTGAGTTAAGTATAAAAATGAAAACATTTCTTGAAAATTCCAAACAAATCTTTGTACCTTTTTTATGTCATTTTATTAGAGTTATTTTCCGATAAAAAATACATGAAAAGATGTATTCCTTTTCACAAAGCTAACGTAGAATCTATTCAATATGAGAAAGATCTAAGAAAGTAGTGAATGCGAGTCTAGAAGCTTCTTTCTAACTCCTTTTGAGAATACAGAATGTTCTATTGAAATAGTGTATAGAAGAATCTATCTAATAAATAAATTGGTCAATCGCTCTAAGTAATATTGCCAATAAGATTACTTTCTGATATATTTAGAAGCTGTTTTTCCATTTCTGATTTTACGCTATGGGTACATGTTCTATCTATCTATACTATCTATACCCTCACGCCGCGTCCCTTGCAGGGTAGGCAGAGAGAACAGAGCGTTAGAAACCCTTATCCTTACACACACTCCTAGCCTACGTCACATTCATATAATTTTTCATACACGCTCTCCGATTCCTTTTACTCAAAACGCGTCCATCCTTGAGGATCTGGTTGATTGGAACAAATTTCACAAATGTGACGGAAGCAAGAAGTGTGCGTAAGTATAGGAAAGTGTGGCGATCTGTCCTCTCTGCCTACCCCGGTTTGGAGCAGATGTACTCAATCCCCTCCCCTCTTAATGTATTTATAATAATACCTTATCTAATATATTATGTTTGTTACTGCTGTTTACTAAACTTATTCGGGCTACGTCGGAGATTAAAGTTAGACGCAAATATTTTTAGTTTACAAACAAAAAAGATAAATAAGTAAATAAGATAATATTGGTGTCGATACAAGCAATAAACAATAAAAACAATAAGTAAGCAGAAACTCAGAATGTGAGTTAGAAACTTGTATGAACTACTTGCTTTAATAATCTTAAAAGAAGCTTAATACAGTAGGTTCTTGTTTATCTGGGTGATAGAATGTAAGAAAGTTAGCAATATATACATAATGAGAATTTTCTCAACGAAGGCGGCAGATATCAACATTCACATAATAACTTACGCGAACTCCCTTGAGGAGGGGAGCAGGATGGATGTTCCGACGCTTACGAGTCGGCTTTGGCTGGCTTAAGTGATCACTTTATGCCCAGGGCAACGTTCACCCATTCCACCACATCCTGCTACCAAAATGAAATTTTTGGCCATTGAGTATATAATATACTCAACAACCTATTTCATATGCACCCAATTTCAGACACTACGAGATACATAATATTTATTTTTCATGTGAAGATTAAATCAATACAGAGTTAATGTTTCGCAATTTAATTATTTTCACGAGATCAATAAAATTAACTCAACAATAGGGTAAATATCAGCAGTCTCTTCCAGCTATCCTAATTTCGTAGATGTTTCATTTTTATCAAAAAGCTTTCTTTAGAGACATGTTCTCTCTGTCTGGGATACAGGAGATGAGTATAAAGTGTGGAGAGAACTGTGATATGATACGATTAATTTCTTATTGCTGTGTTACGGAAATCGACTAATTATTTATTTATTTATTTACACTTAAAGTGAACAATAAAATCTGGAAAGACTGAGTAAAATCTGGAAAGATCGGGGTATTTCCAACTCCACCAAAATTAAAATAATACGAACCCTCATTTTCCCCATCTTTCTCTACGCGGCCGAAACTCGGGCAGTGAAATCCCGAGATCGCGCCAGAATTGATGCTTTCGAGATGTGGTGCTGGCGTCGCATGTTGAGGATCCCATGGACTGCAAGAAGGACGAATGACTTAGCCCTCAAAGAACTTGAAATACCGGAACGAATATCTGTATAGTGTGCAGTCGGCGAGTACCGGGTTTCTTTGGTCACATCACCAGAAGAGAGTCGGGAAACCTGTACGAGTACTGTACAAGATGTACGAATTTTGAGTAAAATGAATAAAAAATTACATGGATGTGACGAAAGCAATGTGTTTGTGTTAGAGTATGACTGTCTGGCGTTTTATCATCTCTGTCTATCCTGCAGAGATCCCTTATAATCCTTTTAACATTATATCAAAAAGGAATAGGTACAATTTTGTTTTACATAAAGTTAATTTCGGCTTTAAAAGTAAGGGTGAACATGAAAGCAGATTCAGAATTTCAACTGCGGTTTATGACCGCAACAGATTAATGTGTATTTAAACAAGTTGGCCCATTCGCAATACAAGTATTATATCCATACTGAAATTTTCTATTAAGGGGCGATATGCCTGAAAAAATTAAGTTGTATTTTGGCTTCAACTTTTTCATATTTTTTACCAGAGTGCGATAAGCACAAAATAAGAATAATAACGTTATCGACAAAATCGGTGCTAGCTGATTGTATAAAAAGGAGACCAAAAAATATCCACTTGAGTCACTGCGTCTTACCTTAAACACTTTATCAAACAAATTCTTCTTCTTCTTCTCATCAGCCTCTTTCCCTCCACTGCTGGATATAGGCCTCTTCCTGTGTCTTCCACAATTCTCTATTTTGGACGCTTTGTCTCCACCCATGCCCCACTGACTTGTTGATATCATCGTCCCATCTCCTTTATGGTCTCCCTACACTTCGTTTACTTTCGTAGGGTCTCAAACAAATCACAGCATTATATCTAACAAACTACGGGAATAATCTCAAGTTTCAATAAATTTGAGAGGTAACTTTAAAATTATTTCATATGGAGATAAATTACAAAAATCATATTTCTAACCATTGGAGTCTCTAAAACATATTCTCATTCATCCATGTTTTAAGTCTTAGTATTTATCTATACCCTAGCGCCACGTCCTTTGCAGGGTAGGCAGAGAGGACAGAGCGTCAGACAGCCCTATCCTTACACACACTCCTAGCCTGGTCTGGTCGACGTGATCGGACCAAGTCGGTCTCGAGCGGCCACGTTTCCTCACACCTCTTTGCTCACTCAAATGTATATTTTTTGTCATCCTTCATTCTCTCAACATGCCCAAACCATCTATTTTTCATTCTCGTCACAACACTTATCTTTTGTATTAGCTGAGTAATCTTACTTTTTTCTCATGTTCAGTTACTATCCCGCTAAAGTACCGACAGTATAAAAATAGGACATCAAATTCCTCTTCCTAAATGGAGGAAATTGAATCTTTCCTGAATTACTACATTACAAAGGCTCGCAGGTACTCTGTATAAATGGTACAGCATTATGTATAACTCAAATTGTATGTCGCATTACATTCACTGCATTGCAATCTGACATGTTCCCACCCTTATACCTTTCATCCCCATACATCCATTCACCCCCTCTGGCCCCCCTGAAGGATCCCAGGACGATTTGGGCAGAGGTCAGGTATGCAACGGTCAGATGTTACAAACAATTTTTTATGTAACCTAGCCTATGTGGTGGGAATTCAATTTGAGAATACTAAGATACCTATTAATATGAAGTTTGGATTTGTAGGTAGATGACTGCTTCCTTTGTGGATGTTTTATTGGCGAATGCTGTGTGAATTACCGATTATGGATGCTAGTGAAACATGGACATGGCTGAAGAAGGACGTGTCTAGTATAAATGCTGTGGAAATGAGATCGTTGAGTAGAACATGTGAGAAAACCTTGGTGCATAACGCAAGAAATGAGGTAGGTAATTCCTACAGAAATGAGTGATTGTAAGACTGGCGTTGTGACGATAATGAAAATGAATGAACTAAGATGGTTTGGAGATGTTTTGAGAATGAATGACGTCAGGATGACAAAAGGAGTTTACGTGGCTGAAAGAAGGGTTAGAGAACGTGACCATCCTAGGATAACCTGGATTGATCGTATCGACCAGAAACTTAAGGACGAACGCATATAGAGTAAAAAGAAACGGAGAGCGTGTATGACAAATAGCATAAATGTGATGGAAGCGAGGAGTATGTGTAAGGATAAGGCAGTGTGGAGTTTAGTTTCTCTGCCTTATTTTGTTTTGACAATAAGGTGAAGTACAGAATACATCGTCACCACTGGAAAAACCGGCGCTCTAACCAACTGTGCCAACCACTTACTACTCAAAATTTCCGCCAATCACACAATGCATAATAAATGCGAAAAATAATCATTACTTTTTGCTCCTTTTCCACTGATTCAGGATCCCACTCATGATTTGTGATGTTCCATTAATATCGGAAGTATCTACTATGACCCCTGAAGACGCAGAACCCCATAAAGGTATCTAGTACCATCTCACATACCAGTAGCAGGTAAGGTACCCAAATGGTAGCTTATAGTATCATCTACTCACCTGTGATTGTATGTGGTGCCGGAGAGCATCAGGGATTCCAATATTATGAACCGGTGGAGGGATGAAGGGGCCCAGATTTGGGATTATGTTGTCAAACCAATACAGGGAGAAGAGCTTTACATAATAGGTTTAATATACAAGTTTCTACTGGAAGAAAGAGTATTTTTTGATGACATATTTCCAGTATTTTTTCTGCCAAATTGTTATACTTCCGAATTTTGACTGGATGTTTTAAGATTATCATTACTTTTAAGAGTACTGACATTTCTAAAATTTCTAAAAACGGGGGACCTTAGATCTCGACAACCGTTACAAAATATGCTAAAATAAAGTAGATACATTGAACCTTTATCTAGGGAATAACCGTAAAAGATTTTTTATATCTTTTATAGATTTCTCAAAAGAATGTGTAAAACACCTCTGATCTTTTTTCCGAAAGACAGAAACGTGTTTCCCGAATGTCGCGGCGATTTTTTTAGTACTGATAATATCCATTAAAAACTAGGGAATAACCGTAAAAGTTTTTTTATTGAAGCGAAATTTACCCCAAAAATGAAAAAAAAAACGCTATTTTTACCATTTTACCATGCGATTGTTCATGCGATTTTGAACCTTAATGCCGTGGAAAATGACGGTGACGTCATAGTTGGGTCGCGAGCCTTAACCGTAATATTTATATTTCTAACGTTCATCATGGAAACTAAGGGAGGATACAAAGCTTCGATTATAGTTCTATCGCGCGAGGTCAGAGTGCACAGAACGCCAGACTGCTCTATCTGTACACACACTTTTTGCCTTCATCACACTCATGGAATTCGTCAGTCATACAGGCTCTCTGATTCTTCTCACCCAAAACGCGACCGTCCGTGAGGATTTGGTGAACTAGATCGACCTAAACAATTTTGGATAGCTACACTTTTTCATCCATATATTATAAATTTTTAGTCATCCTGCCCTCATTCTCTCAAATGCTCAAACCATTCAATTTCATTCACATTCATTCTAGTCATAAAAGCCATCTTACAGTCACTCATCTCTCTAAAAACCTCATAAGACGAGAGTTATAAGGTCCTCTGCGTTTTTGGTTTTAAGGAGTTTCACTTATTACCCTAAAATTCATTTACGGTACCTTAGAATACAAAGTAGAAATTTTCAAATTTTCATTAGCCATGGGAATTTTATCATTTTCCTTTCAAGTGACATAAGGCAACATAAGACTTATTAATTTTCCATGATCAAAGTAGACTTTACTTATTATATCTTAAAGGTGCAATCATATTCAATACTTGTTTGCAAAAATGTATTAAACGCCAGTTTTATGTAAATTAAAAAATGTTAAGTCGTAAAGATTCTCACAGGTACTCTTCTTAAATTAAGGCGCTTGACGCACACATTGTTATACTAGAGTTGAGGAGATTTGTGTAAAGAAACAAAATGGATTTTCTAATGTTGTGCAGTTGGATTAAATTGCCCTTTTTTTAAGTGTCAACCTTAGTCAAAATTGACACAAATAAAACTATAAACTAGATATAAATTTGAACGTAATGAGCTTTTTGATCAGCTTTGATCACCTACAAACCACATGATATAATAAAACATTTAACAGAAGCTGACGTCCATCCCTTAAAAAAATTACGTACTTTATTCAAAACCGTTGATTTGACGACTTATTAATTCTCTTTTCTTCTCACGTTGCCGCCCGATGGTGGCAGAAGCCATACGAAATTAAAAAAAAACACTAAGATCCATGATAATTTGTTTTAGATTGTATTTATTAATAAATCTACCTAACTATTTTTGTTCTCTTTCTTGTTTCAGGTAATTGTTCTTCAACTCTATGAAAATTGAGGCATATCAGTATCTAATGCCTCATCCACATGCTGTCCGACCTTCCACGAGTCCCGCGCGAATGAGTAAAAAGGCGTTAACCGTCGGTTTCGTATACAGTTCAAGACGATCACCTCGTCCGTACTTCCTTTTACTCATTCACACAAAACTCGTGGAGGGTTGCCGAGCGTGAAGCGGCCGCATAAGAATCCTGCTGGTAAGCAGAGTTTTTAAACAGTTTTTTTTACGATTACTTATTCGTACTTATTATAAATATTAACTCTATCATATTAAAAGTTTCTAAAAAACGGCGCTTATACTTTTTTCCACACAGTTTTTCAATTTCAACATCGTAACGACCACAATGTTGCGAGTATAGCAATTTGGGGGGCCCGGACGTTTTTTATTAAAAACCCCTAAGAGCTCCCTATAAAGTATAAAGCCACAAATTTATGAAAACGGTTATTAAAATACTTTGGAGAGTTTTTCTTTTTTCAATAAGCGTTGCGTTGTAATTAATTGCTTCCATATTACGTAATTTATTGCATATTTTGTGCTGAGAGAATTTAAAAATGTTGAATTTTCATGAAAGGATTACAAGAAAAGTTTACATAGGTGAAAGAAGAGGTGTAAGGAAACGCGGCCGTCCAAGAACCACATGGCTGGACCATGTTGACCAGATCCTCAAGGACGGACGAGTTTTGAATAAAAGTAATCGTAGAATGTGTATGAGGAATTGCATGAATGTGACGGAAGCCCGAAGTGTGTGTAGGGATAGGAAAGTGTGGCGATCCGTTCTCTCTGCCTACCCCGCAAGGGAGGTGGCGTGACGTGGCGCGCATAGTAGTATAGTATAGAATCTTCATAGATAACGAAATCCACTTGTAAAGCCAATAAAACACGGTTCACTTTTACGGAATAATTCCACGATCAAAAGTGACCATCTAAACACAGAAGTAATGCCATCACCATATAAATATTCATGCATGTACGGATGGAGGAATTCCCTGATTTATAATACCGGTGATCCATGCAAAAGTGAAGTCTGTAATATTATCTACACTCATGGGCCAAAAATCTGGTACTGTGGCCCTGCAAAGTACTTAAGTATGTACATAGATGTAAATATTGTGAATCTGAAAAAAAAATAGTTTTGCGAGGACAGCACGCCACACTGTCCTGTCTCTAGGTCCTCAGGGTCCTTTATTTTTGCTGCCCCTGGCTGGGTCGAATAGTTTTGTAATTAGTCTAAGTTAATATGTAATGTAGCTCATTATTTGTTATCATCCTTGTAGCAGGGATATTGAAGGTGTCATTCCGGACGGTGTTGCTGGGGGGTGCCCTTCTGGCTAACCCTGGGGCCGTCTGAGTAACTTTGGGCTGTAAGTGCGAATAAAAAGGCGCCTAGCTGGCGCCTGTGTTATTCGGGTGTGAGGAGGGACCTTCAATGTCCTGTCTCTACACATTTATCTTTGCTTCCGTCACATTCGTGTAATTTGTCATACACGCTCATGGATTCCTTTATCTTGAAACGCGTCCGACTCCGAGGACAGCGTCAGGGTATAGATAGATAGAAATTGTGGGCTGTTTGAATATTATAGTCACCATTCGAACTTTCATTACTGCTTTGAAATTGCCATAAATTTAAACTTTTAAAGTGAGGGAAATAATTGATGGTTGGGAAATTTTGTAAGGATGGCAACATTAAGAGTGTGCATACCGACATTTCAAAAATTTCTAGAAACGGGAGACCTTCTATCTCGACAACCGTTACTAAATATGCTTTGGAACAAAATAGGGTAGAGGCATTGAACCTTTATCTAGGGAATAACCGTAAAAGTTTTTTTTTATCTTGTATAGACTTCTCAAAAAAATAATTTAAAAGGACCTCTGATCTTTTTTCCGAAAGACGTAAACTCGTTTCCCGAAAGTCGCGGAGTAAAATTTTATTTTTGTACTGACAATATGCGTTAAAATCTAGGGAATAACCGTAAAAGTTTTTTGATAGACGCAAAATTAACCCAAAAAAATGGAAAAAACGAAATTTTTACCATTTTATCATGCGATTGTCACGCAATTTTGAACCTTAATGCCGTGGGAAAAGACTGTGACGTCATTCCTGGTGCCATGCCCTTAAGCTGTATGAAGGGTTTAATTGAAACAAATTTAATAAATAATAAATTAAAGTAAAGTGCCCGACGTAGGCAGGAGTATGAAACACAGCAGGCAGCTGATGTATTCATACAGAACCTTAAAAAACCATAAATTTTATTCAAGTGTGCTTTAAATTTCATGAAAACTACCCCCTTTCTTACTTCAGTCTATGCATTCTAAGATTCGCGAGAGACTTATTAATAATTTCGGTCATATTTCAAGAAAGGATAGAAGGCTCTAGCGCTGCTATTCCTCCCCTCGTTCAACCCTCTAAACATCACGAAAGCCTCCGTAAGGGTGAAAATAATGGATCTTGACTGCAAGAACAACGTGCATAAATAGAGAACGCATATAAAATATGTTAAAAAATGTCATCCCCTTTTTTGCATACCGACACCCTGATGTTTTTCCTTTGGACGCATATCATTTACCACGACCCCGTAGATATTATATATTAAACTTAAAGTACTCATAACTTTTGAACTTTTTTTACCATTTACGTGATCTATCATAAATACGTGCACTTTTTTTTAAACACAGTTTTTCAGCTATTACACTTTTATGTACCTACCTACAAGTTTTTAACTGAACACTAAAATGCTTATGCATAAAGTTAGGAACCTCTTTTTCTTCTTTCTCAGCCGTTTTTATCCCAATGCTGGACATAGGCCTCCCCTTTGACTTTCCACAGATCCCTACCCTGGGGATGCTGCATCCACTTGCCTCCTGCGATTCTAAGGTATTCCTACGATCCTTTTGTTTGTTCTAGGTTGCCACTCGAGAATATTTTTGGTCCATCTAGAATCTGAGCGTCTGGCGACGTGTCCTGCCCAACTCCATTTCCATTTTAAGGCAGGAACCTATGCATGTTATATTTTTATTTTTGCGCGTAGGTAGAACTTGTCAACGCACTTCACAGTATTATTATCAGCCAGAAAAGTCTACGTATTGGGGTCAATTTTATAACCTTTTGAACTTAAATAAGTGTGTTTTAAATTTATTTTAAGTACTTGAAGTAATTGGACCTCTCGATACCTCTCGCTTCTGTTGAGGAAAATCTGTAATGAATTTTCATCTGCGCAATGCAGAAAAATCCAGTTCAATACCTAAAATAATTTAGGTATATCTCCAATTGGACCTATTGTTTAAATTCTCAAACATGACCCAATAACCTTCCTAACTATGCCAAAAAAAAGCAATTAATCAAATTGATAAACTTCAAAAAAAAGTTGTCACAGTGAAAAAATAATATTATGCTGTTGCATTGAAAAAATAAGCACACCAAATTCCTTCCTTTTATCATGGTAAAAATTTTAAGAGGGGGGTATCCAAGTCCTAGATTTTCTTAAGATTCGACCCTATTGTTAAGGTTCCAGTAATGTAATATACAAGCAGACCCCTATTCAGGCTTTCATTGTGAAGAAAAGACGTAGGGTTCGTATCCTAGTGGGAGATATAAGTCATCTCATTGTACCAGGACGGCATAATATAAAAGAGATTTGTGTGTTGTATTTTAATATCTGTGCCAAGCTCTATATAACAGCAACTCGAGAGGCGTGTGTTTGAGATATTGTGTTCCTCTTGCAACTTGGTACCTCATAATAATATATCACCGAACTTTGCTACTGGACCTTTGTGTCCATTTTTCATTCACGCTGTTGAATTTTCGTAAAGTTTTCATTATTATGAAGATAATTCGAAAACTGAGTTATCTGCAAGAAAGAAGATTCTCGTCCTTCTTTTTACACACTTCTATTCAACTTCAGCTATCGTTTCCCGTTGTCCACGTCTATATTTTCCTTTTCAAATTTCATGCAGGATCCTGATTTTTGGAACACATATTTTTTCATTGCTTGCACACAAAAGATAAAAGCTTTTGTTGTGAAGTGCAGAATAGATCGTTAGCACCTAGATTCGAACTCGGCACCTCCTGCTCATAAGTCTGGCACGATATAATAGAAATCAAGTGTAATTATTCAGACACCACTAAAACATGATTCATTATTAGCTTGAAATAATTTTTTAAAGCCTATGTCAACACCAAGATTCGCTCGTCAGTCAACACTCTCTCTTAATTCTGAAGCTATGTACGAATAGGGAAGTCTGGCGTTGGGGCCTCTTTTATTCACCCCTCAAAGGGAATTGCGTCAGGGTTTTTTTTAAAGATCCTGGCTTGTATACACAAACCCGAATACTTTCCTGCACACATCACAGTGAGCTAAAAACTTGTGACGTGAAGCTCAGAACACGTCATCAGCGCCGAGAATCGAACTCGGCACCTCCCGCTTGGAAGACCCACCTCTAGCCAACTGCACCAACCATGTACTCTAGGTATATACATAGATAATATAAAGATGGATCATCTATATTGGCTAGCATACTTTTCTCCAACAATATTAGCATTCTATGAAGAGGTGTATGGTAGGTATATCTAACAAAGTATAGCCCAGGTATTTTCACTCAATGCAGTGCCATATTGTCTCAGTTCTTTGAGCTAGAATAATTCTACCAATATTTCAGTAGAACTAGAATTTTATTCTACATAGATGATAGTATTATATTTCTCCGCAATATTCTATTACAGTCGTACTGTACGTTTTGTACAATTTCTTGAAATGTTGCTAACAGTCATATCGTGATTATCGTCATTTTTTAAAGTACACAAAACCACAAAAATAGTATAATCTACAATAGGTTATATGTGCAAAATATGGTGTATTATTTTTTAATGAAATATTTTTTTAGAATGTCCCGTCAAATTAGGTATTGTGAAACTTGAATAAGATATTTCACACCTTGTTTAGCAGTGACGTTTGAACCCATTCTGAAGGTCTTATTTATTTATTTACACTTTTGGTTAACAAAATACAAAATATTTGTTCACTAGGGCGAGCTAGAGGCGATCTCTGCCAGCTAAACCTAATGTCTTAGGAATGTTCGTGTAAATGTTTTATTTATTTATTTATTTTTATGTATTTTTGCACAGTAGAAAACCGCTTCTTTTCAAGGCCAAGTTTTTGTATGAAAGGATCTGGGCTTGCACACACAAACCCAAATACTTTTCTGCACACTTTACACTAGGCTATAAAAACCTGTATCGTTATAACAGAATACATCGTCAATACTTAGATTCAAACACAACACCTTCCGTTTGGGAGATCCACACTCCAACCAATTGCTCCAACAATGTACTAGTCAACGAACATTTGATCTCGTTCTCGTCTTTGCTTAAAACGAAGAGACTCTTTTAAACTGTAGCCTGTACCACTACTACATACAATAACTCCTCGGCATATTTCTATTCAGTTTTCTCCCACCGCCATCGCTCTCCTACTACGACTAGGTACAGAGTAAAGTATCTTTATTTTATTACTACTTTCTATATTATTTTCTTCACAATTCATCTCTTCCTTCTTTCCTATGTAAACTATTCTCTCTACCTTACCGGAATCAAGTGCTTTGACTCAATAATAAAGGAGCATATGTCCTGGAATGATTTTTTTTAATGTCACAATTTATTAACGAGTAGTTATATCTCAACTTATATACAACAGAGGATGGACCTTCCATCAGGCTTATGACTGATCGTCGGCTGCCTTAATGTGATCACTTTAGGTGGATGGACTGGAATTGGTGAATGTTACTTAAATGTAAAGTGATCACATTAAGGCAGCCGACGATCGGTCATAAGCCTGGTGGAAGGTCCATCCTCTGCTGTATATCAGTTGAGATATAACTACTTGTTGAAATGTCAACTATAAACATGTAGCAAAATTCCGTGGACCTCACAAAGAAATTGTGATTTCAAAAATAATCTCACAATTTATTCTTTGTGAACGTCGAATTTTCTACATTCCATAATTGAATAACAAGTAGTTATCTCAAAAGATTAACAGCAAAGGATGTACTTTCTATCGAGCTTATGACTGATTGTTGGCTGGCTTAATGTGATCACTGTATACTTCAGTAACATTCACCAATTCCAGTCCATCAGTCCGCCGCTGTCGGGAATTGAACCATTTTTATTGCTTTACACATTACAAAGACAATAAAGTCTGTAAAAGAAGGTCTGAATATTCTAAAATATCGAAATTTCATCAAAAAGCAATTGTCATGACGAAGCCAAAACTTATCCCATGGTATATTCCCGTGATTGGTACCAGGATTGTAAAGTTGGCGTCCATTTTACATTATTTTTCGAGTCAGAGGTTCGTAAAACTTGTGGTGTAGCACACATTCTAAATTTCATATATCGTATAGTGTAAAGAAAGTGTGGTGTATTTTCCACACTCACAGATTTTTTTGTTTTCCCCGCTACTGGGATATAATGCGACAGTAGTAAAAATAAAAGTTTTCCGTCAAAAAATACTTAGTTATATTGAGCACTGAGCCTCTTCTGAATAATAATATTATTAGGTAGGTATTTTAAGCGGTGAGTTTTCAATTCGAAGCAATAATTTAATTCTTTCAGCGCTGAAAACTTTCATACATAATTTAGTTTAAAATACACCTTGTCACGTAGATTCAGTACTGAAAAAAAAGTGTTTTACATTGGAGAATGCTAGGTATAGGAAAGTGGTAAGATCGTATTGCGAATTACATTGTACTAGAGCGAACTTAGCATTCTGAAAATGCCAGTTCGGTTCAGAAAGCATCGCTTTTTTTTCCTTCTGATGTATCAAGAAGGTCTCCGACAACCGAAAAAACCCAGTTTAACCCGCTTTTATTTTACCTATATCGTTTCCCTTTGTCTGTTATCTGCGTGTACATTTTTCTCTTTAAATTTTAATAACTTCCGGTTTGTATTTTCAACGAAAGGTACTCCTGAATATAGGTAACATCAATAACCTCCAATGCCGCGCTCCAATTGATTGATAGCCAGCTGATTTGCTAGCCTGTTAGTTTGTCTTCAAAGTGTCTAACCTTATTGGCCAGAATTAATGAAGTTATTTTCTTGTAATGGAATGGACCAATCAGCGTGGTTCATAAAAAAAAAAATTATATCATGTTATTTACCTATTTATATGTAATTTACCCTCTTCGTATGTCAATAAATTGGACTAAATAAGAGAAAAAATCAATATTTGGAGAACAATGGTTGCAATTTTGCTATTATCTCTGTATGTGTGAGATGTATGAACGAGTGCTGTTGAATGTTGGTTTTTTTTGCCATACTTTTTTCATGTACTTCTTTGCTGTAATATCTGTTAGCTTCATTTATGTATTAATGGCCTTGCGCCGTGTGTTATTTAAAATAAATAAAAAATAAAAAGGCGGGCTTATTACAAATGTAATATCTTACAGCTAACCCAACAATGAAATAACGTGCGAAGATAATGCAGAATCCTATTGACCTCAGTGTGATCTCATGAAAACCGAAAAAGGTTTAATAATGTTAATGAGGGTTTTGACCGAAGGTTCTTGATGGAAGTTCATTGCAATATATGAAGAATGAAAAAAAAATGACTAGTCGCCGTATTTGATAAAAGTCTGTGGAAGTAGAAGACACTAAAGACTGTCTTGCATTCTAAATTTACTAAAAAGGGGTCAGTTAGTTAGGTGCTAATGTGGAAGAAGGGTACCGGTTTCGGACCATGACATCATATATCATCATGATGTGAAGGCTTCACTTGTGTTTACAGTATCTGACAGACGTTTTAGTTAACTTCACTGTATAACGATCTTCAAACTTCCGTCATAGGGAAGGAAATCTTTATTGGAAAAACATCGAAATATGTTTCATTAAAAAAAAAACATCATTTTTTTCTTCAGTTCCGGGCAACGCAGGACAGGGAACTTTTCGCCAGAGTGATCCCCGACTTCGGGGGGAGCTGTATGGCACAACAACAACAAAAAATTGTAACATAGATTTTTGGTTCATTTGTATGAATAACGTTAATTTTCGGTTCAATTGAAAGAAAGCGATGAACTTTGGTTCAATTGGAATGACAGTTGGTATATTCAAATTCCTAGTGTTTTTTCAGTAATATTTTTTAACCACATTTTTATTAACATCATTTGTCGTTGTCTTCGTCTATATGTTCCTCATCAAATTTTAATAACTTTCCAATGTCAAAGCAGCTTGAATATTCACATTTTTTATCTATATTCTAAATCCAATTACTGATTGATCAAATTATACATTTTAAATTAAGGGCTTATATGCACTGAGCAAAAATCGTTCTATTTTTGCTTCAACTTCTTCAAATTTTGTATGAGAATGTTTAGTGCTCAGTAAGAATAACGTAAGCGACAAAGTGAATTATACATTTTTAAAAGAAACCTGGGAAGAAATTTAAAAATATAAAACAGCCGATTTGTTAAGATTATAATTACCAGTATTTTGGCTAAATTATACTTTTACATCTGGAAAACTGAACGGATAATCTTCAGATCCCGCAAATTACAACAATAAAACAATATAGGGGTACTTTAGGAATATTTTTTTATTCAAGGAATTTCCAAATCCTGTAATTCTAGAACAGCCGATCTGCAGTCCATACTTTCATCTATCACCGTTTTCAGTTGCAAGACGATTCCTCGAGTATTGGCTGAGTAAAATTCAGGGCGCCGAAGCCCCTGACAGCATATAGGGTCTTAAGTAATGTGATCGAGACTCCCATATAAATATTTTATAAAAAATATACCCTTTGCAGCTCTAAACTTTCCTCTAAAAGTTGCTCGTATAGTTAACAAAATACGTCGATCAATCGATGAAAATAAATCGATGTTCTATTTGACACTTCCATCTCCATCCCTAATCGAGCACATAATACTTCATTCACAGCTACATATTGTTGCAACCCTCGTCAGATCTCGGACACACCCTCTATATAATAAAGGTGGACTGAGTATTGTGATGTTGTTATGTTATGATCACCCTTTATCATACAACATCTTCATTGTAATGATGCTTTTGACTGTTAGATGAAGATCTTGGATATGAACATAACTAATTTACTCTTAAAGTTGGTATCTGTATGATATCTAGGTGTATATTTTAGCGAAAATGCATAAGTTCATATGAAAATAATGTTGGTTCATTTGGTTGAAGAACAGCCTTTTGAAGTAGAAGACCGGGGCGGGGTATCGAATCTTCATGTTGACGTCTGACTCGACATTCTGGTCTGTTATTATGAACTCCCTTGGGGAGGAAGCAGTAATGTCGGCTCAGTTGGTTGTAGCAAAGCCTTTTGAAGTGGAAGACCGGGGTGTCAAATCTTCATGTTGACGTCTGACTCGACATTCTGGTCTGTTATTATGAACTCCCTTGGGGAGGAAGCAGTAATGTCGGCTCAGTTGGTTGTAGCAAAGCCTTTTGAAGTGGAAGACCAGGGTGTCGAATCTTCATGTTGACGTCTGACTCGACATTCTGGTCTGTTATTATGAACTCTTTTGGGGAGGAAGCAGTAATGTCGGCTCAGTTGGTTGTAGCAAAGCCTTTTGAAGTGGAAGACCAGGGTGTCGAATCTTCATGTTGACGTCTGACTCGAAATTCTGGTCTTTTATTGTGAACTTCCTTAGGAAGGAAGCAATATGGCTGTTCCAACGCTTTCGAGTCAGCTTTGGCTGACTTAATTTAAGTGATCACTTTATGCCCAGGCAACGTTAATCTATTCAAGCAGGAAGAATGCTGCATTCTCCCCAAGGGTGTTCACATAATGTGAATGTATAGATACTTCTCGTTTGTGTTGTAGAAAACCTGTAATGTATTTCCAGCTGCGCAATGCAGGTTGAATCCAGTTGCAATACCTGAAATTTCATTTTTTCATTTATTTAATATCCAAAAATTTTACAAAATATAATATTACAAAAAAAGTACTAGATTTTATTGCCCCACTAGTAGACGATAGCCTGTTCTGGGGTAATATTAACCACAATATAACAGTTCAAGTTTACATGCAAGTACCTACGAAAAAAAAAATACCGAAGAATAAGCAAATTATTGAAGAATGTTGTAGACTGATTATGGGGATTTGTTTAGTAGGTTTGCCCCTCGTGACACAACATGTCTCCCAACAACCGTGAGAGATCATCAAGCCGACCACGAAAGGACACAAAAATAATGAGTGGTAAAATTTTTTTTTTTCTTTAGGTACAAGTATCTCCAAAACGTAGAATTTATTTAAATTATTAGCCTATATTCGTATACTCAAAAACATATTTCCCTGTAAGAGGAAGATACCTAAATCATTTAGGTATTACTGGCTTTTCATGTCTGCATCTCGCAGATGGCAAATGTTGAGAATTTTCTCAACGAAAGGCGGCAGATATCAACATTCACATAATAACTTATGCGAACTCCCTTGGGGAGGGGAGCAGGATGGATGTTCCGACGCTTATGAGTCGGCTTTGGCTGGCTTAAGTGATCACTTTATGCCCAGGGCAACGTTCACCCATTCCACCACATCCTGCTACCCGAGTTCGCATAAGTTATTATGTGAATGTTGATATCTGCCGCCTTTCGTTGAGAAAATTCTCATATTTCCCTGTAATATCCATAATGTTAAGTAGGTATGCGTAGATATTAGGTAGAATATTTTTGTGTTAACATCTAAAACAATTTTTACGGAGGGTATCAACCCTAGAGTAGGACTCGCCTAATTTATTGTCAGGACCCTCTGGGACCTTCATCTGATAGACAAAGGAGCGTTCATAAAGCAGCGTAAAATTGCTATTCACTTCCGAAAAATTGGACTTCATCTGTGTTCCAATATTCCAACAGCACCATGGATGCAAAAAAGTTGTTGATTGAAAGGTAGGTATAATTAAAAACTGTATCGATATTTTTCTGAAACTCTTTCAAAGCACAGTATAAGCAGTATCTTTGATATATTATATCATAGAAATTGCAGCCCAAAATCTTTATCCATCGTCGATACGTTAGTATTTTAATGTACTTAGGTACGTTGAATTTGTATGGAGCGTAGTTTAGTTTCCATATTTATATATTTGCTGCTATAATTGTCCCCCTCTCTTTGTTACTCGTAACGAAAATAAGTTGAGGACTTTTCTTTAGTCTTGAATGTTATTCATGTTATATCTTCTTCTTCTTCTTCTTGTTCTTAATATAGGCCTTGTGGCCTGTTATGAAGATGGATTAGCCTCCTGCGATGTCGACTCCCAACTGTCAATCCATCTCTTAGGTGGTCTGCCCGGGAGTCGTCTGCCCTGGGGTTGGCCGTGCAATGCAATGTGAGGGAGTCTGGATGGCTCCATTCTCCTCACATGTGCATACCATTGTCTTCTCCGTTGCCTCCCCCATCTGACGACATCTTCGATCTCGCACATTTCTCTTATTCTGGTATTCCTTATTCTATCTCGGAGGCTCTTACCAGATATACTCCTGAGAGTCTTCATTTCCGACACTGTGTTATATCTCATGTTATATCAATTCTAATTATTATGGTATTCCTATCTGTAAGTTACTGTGCGACGAAAACACGAATATATTTTTTTTTAATATTTGTTCGAAATGACACTATCACTGTGTATTGGAAATATTCGAACAGGACTTTATTCTAACGATATATTGAGGCATTACTTTATGAATACTTTTTTCACAAGAACGCACTCGTTATTTTTTCAGATAGGGATATTACAATATGACCTCCGTCCAGGATTCTATAGGGGGGGAAGGGGGCTGTAGGAGGACTCTTGAAACATATGGGGGGTGGAAGTGGAAGGGGAAAGATACGGGAATCCCATGGGATAGAAAAATCTGGAATATTGGATTATCAATAAATAATATTGAGGATGCTCTACATATGGAAAAAAGATAGATTTATAAGCGACATATGTTTAACATTGTCGTAGGAACGGATTCATCGTTCACAATTCTGGGAACTTATTGAGCCAACTTAATGTTTATGGCCAAATCAATTCAATGTTTTATTTTCATAAAAATTGTGAATAGATTCGGATATATATATTTTTTAAAATCTTTTTAAGACTTTTGATCTCGACAACTTTACTAAATATGCTTTGAAAAAAAAACAGTAGATACATTGAACCTTTATCTAGACAATGACCGAAAAAGATCTTTTATATGTTGTATAGATTTCTCAAAAAGAATGTGAAAAACACCTCTGATCATTTTTCCGAAAGACAGAAACTCGTTTCCCGAAAGACGCAGATTTTTTTTTTGTATTGATAATATGCATTAAAATCTAGAGAATGACCGTAAAAGTTTTTTGATTGAAGCGAAATTAATCCCAAAAATGGATAAACGCTATTTTTGCCATTTTATCATGCGATTGTTCATGCGATTTTGACCTTAATGCCACACGAAATGACCGTGACGTCATAGTAAGGCAGCGAGCCTTAAAATACACATTAAACCAGCCGACGATCAGTCACAAGCCTGATAGAAAGTCGGTAAAATCCATCCTAAGCTGTATATCTGTTGATATAACTAATTGTTTTATTCAACTACATCTGATGTTTTCACAAAATATAAATTGTGATTTTCAAAATGATACAATAATCTAGATATATATGTATAAGGTACTGCAGGCGCGAAGCTACCTAAGAACACGAACCTATCGAGTTACCTTTTGAAAAATAATGATAGGTATAATAGTGTCTAATCTGACGTAATCCCATAAGAAATGTTAGCCCCGGCTTCCCTTCTGCAGAAATCCACCCTTCGCCACTGTAAGGTAGCTACCTAATGAAATAATAATAGACCGTACGACCAATAATGAAAAGGGATTATTGAGTTTCATTTGTTTGAACTGAATGTTCCAAAATAATTCAAATAATGCGTTTGATATTATTGCATTATAGTCCGAGAGCCCGCTGCTTAAATTATGACGTATCTGTTTTTAAATTATGTAGGACTAGTAGTTTACCCGTAATGGCTGGTCAAAAAACAGGATATTTTTTGAAAAAAAAAATATCTTGATTTTTTTCTTTCACATCGTTCTACATCGTTCATCACTAACATTTTTGGAAAAAAAAAATTTGGCCTGCGGCGCTACATCGCTGGTTATTTTATGAAAAACAAAATTTTAAAAATTGGCACTGAATTTTATTGCAATAACTCCGAAATTATGAGATGTACAAAAATAAGTTATAGCTCGTTTTGATGCTAAGACTATGGTTATTAATTCGTTCTTTGACTATTTTCCTGTAGCTCTTATCGATTTTCAAAATACATTTTTTTAGTATTTCAAATGAATTTCGGTTTTGGACCGGCCATTACGGGTAAACTACTAGTCCTACGAAAAAATTGACTTAACATTTTTTGTATAGAATTTAGCAAGGATTATTTTTGTCATTGACTATTTTCTCCTATCTCTTACCATATTCCTATACAATGCGAAAAACCGCGAAGAGGGACCTTTTCGGGGGGGCAGGGGGGGTTGAGGCAAGATTTTGATAGGCAACCCTAGTGCTTTGTAATACCCTATTGGTAAGCTATCATTTATACCACATTTCGATCAAAAAACAGATACGTCATAATTTAAGCAGCGGGCTCTTGGACTATTATGTATCTGACCAGTAGGTAGCAGTATTAGTATGAATATTACATACAAGCGTAGATACAATTTGACCACAATCATTATTGGATTTAAAACATTATACAATGCTAGGGCTATAGTTTATGCAGACAGGGTGTTTTGCGAATATAACATGCGGCTATGTTCACACTTTGATTGCAATATTTTATTCTATCCCTTCATGGAGGGGATACCATAATTATAAAAAAAAATGTAACCTAAAAAATAAATATAAACAGTATCTAAAATGGTATGGACACGTGCAGAGAAAGGACAAGGATTCCGCTCTGAGGAGGGCAACAAACTGCTCTGTGGAAGGACAAAGAAAGAGAGGACGGCCTAAGAAGTCCCTTGAGGAGACCATCAGAGGGGACATGGAACACCTGGATCTTACTCCAGAAGACTGCTTCGATCGGAGCAGATGGAGAGAAAGGATCCGAGCCGCCGACCCCAGATGAATGGGATATGGTGCAGAGTAGAGAGAGTATCTAAAATAAAAGTTCACACATGTAGTCACTTTTTGTTAAATAACTCCTAAACCAAGCGTTGTAGAGCAAAAATTTACCAAATTTAATTTGAAGACAAGTTAATTTCCTATTTATATTCATATATTTCTGCAAAGCGGTCCCCCCCCTATGCAAGCTAAGCAGAGAGAACAAATCGCCAGACTCCCCTAACGACTTATCTACGCTTCTTGCTTTCGTCACATTCATGCAATTTGTCATAAACACTCTACGATTCCATTTGCTGAAAACTTGTCCGTCCTTGAGTAACTGATCAACATGATCGGTCATTAATATATATCTTTTCGGTCAACCTGTCGTCGTTTATCCTCTCAACATGCCAAAACCATCTAAGCTTATTCACTTTTATTCTAGTCGCTACAACCGTCTTACAGGCACTCATCCGTCTAATTACCACATTTCTTATCCTACCTTTAAATGTTTTTCCACACGTTCTACTCAAGGATCTCTTTACCACTGCATTCAACTATGATTCGTCCTTCTTTAGCAATGTCCACGTCTGGCTGAAAAGATATAAACACTTGTACTATTATGAATGACAGAAGAGATTTAAGATTTCATGAATGCACGTGTATTGAGTGAAAGGAATCGGAGTGCATGCATGATTAATCGCATGAATGTGACGGAAGCGAGAAGCGTGTTATAAGGCAATCTGGTGTTCCCTTCTCTCTGCTTATCTCGTAAGGGTATATGTAGATAGTATTCGTAAAAATCATCTACGTTATTCAACCCTAGCTGGTACATATTATTTTCAGTGCTTCAATCGCCCGATTTTAAAATGTAATGTTGAATTAATGGAAATTTTACCTGCAGGTAATAATAGTGAATTTAAATAATGTTGTACAGATGTACACTGCATAATTTAACAAGTATCTGTGAATGTATAATGTAATGTAATATACTCTCCAACTACCCCGCTAGTGATCGCAATAATCCTCATTTAATTTATTTATTATTTCGTTGGTATTTATTTATTTCCAATGAATTTATTGGGTGGTTTTGTTTCATTTAATACGATCGTAAGTACGTAGTTAAAATATTCACCTACCTATATAAATATAAATTCTCGTATTGTTACAATTGATAGAAGATGAATAATATTCAAAACTGAAGGTGATATAAGTTGGAGCATTGTGATTAGTTCGCCCTAGTGAACAATTTTATGTGATTTATTTGAGAGTATGCCTCTTTTCTTATATTTTTTGTGTTTATTGTGGTTTGTTGTTGATTGTCGATTGTTCCCTTAAAGAATAAATAAATAAATTTAAAAAAAATTAAAAGTAGTGGTATGGATGAGAGTGTGCAACTATTTAGTACGAAAAATGTTGTGATTTATCCAGCTATAACAACGTTACATACTAATTGTATGTGTGTAACCATCATTCGGATAAGTTAAAATACTGACGTATGTCGTGGGGAAAATATATAAATCTGTAATCTTTATATTATAGTGGGAACCTATATTACTATTCGCGACTCAACTCAACGCTGAAGTTATCGTATATTGAAATATCTATCAACTATTCGAGTACCCCTCATAATGTTTAGTATGTAAACATTGTTCCGATTGTATTAAGCACTTCATAATACGAGGGTCTGTCAATTAGTAATACGAGTAGCCTCTCCAAATATTAATAGTAATGTAAATACCTAGTCATTATTTCGCATTTATTTGTAAAATAATCACCCCATTACTTTTGTTTTATCTATCTATACCCTCACGCCACGTCCCTTGCACGGTAGGCAGAGAGGACAGGGCGCCATACAGCCTTATCCTTACACACACTTTTAGCTTCCGTCACACTCATACAGTTTGTCATACACGCTCTCCGATTCCTTTTACTCAAAACGCGCCCATCCTTGAGGATCTGGTCGACATGATCGGACCAGGCCAGTCTCGGGCGGCCGCGCTTCCTCACACCTCTTCGTTCACTCAGATATATCTTTTTTGTCATCCTGTCATCCTTCATTCTCTCAACATGCCAAAAACCATATTAGTTTGGTCACTTTCATTCTATAGTTAATTCACCAGTCTTTGTTTTGTTCTATACATCTATATATCCCATCAAGTCGTATCTCTTGCGGGGTAGGCAGAGGGGACATAGCGCCACATATTACTATTCTTACATACATCTCTCGTTTCCATCACGTCCATGACTTTGGTCATGCATGCTCTGCGATTTCTCTCACAAACGTGCAACTTTTGTTTGATAATTAGTATAAGCAATGTGGAGAGAATGAGTAATGACAGAATAGGTACTTGAAGACTATATGAGTGAAAAAGGAGACGTTAGAAAACAAGGCCCTCTATTAAGTGTCTAAGACGCACTTGACCATGTCGACCCAGGACGGACTTGTTTTAAATAAAAAGAATCGTAGATCAAAGTAATAGTTTCACGACTTTTCTGCTCACACAATTCTGCTTTGTTGCACTCAAAACAGATGCATTCAGAATGGGTGGTGAATTTCATTGCTAAATTAATCAAATGGATGTATATTGCAATAAAATATTCACTAAAAGAATAAATAAATATATAAACAACGTATGGAGCCCAGTTTGAACGTACATTTTCATATCAATAATTTCGTATACGGTATAGTAAGTGTATTCATAAAGGCCTGATGTCTATGACCGTATGAAATTTTAAATTTAGTATTTCATCATCCTAATAAATCTACTCCTAGTACTACGTGTTGTGTTGTGTGTGTATCTCTTTGTGTTCGATAAATACATGATTAATTGAGTTCTCTCTCACCACTCGTTGCCGGGGGTAGCTAGCAGGGCATGCAAAAACGCGGGATTTTCTATTCCGGAATTAACTGGAGACTCAATTTAAGAATTCCGGAATTATTCGGTCGCCAGTTGCAGACTTTTTTAAAAATTATATTATTATTATTTCGTATGGCTTCTGCCACCTTTGGGCGGCAACATCAGAAGAAAAAAGAATTATGCTATCTGTTACATACAGGAGACATGTACCCTACAGAGCAACTTAGAGCATTAGGGGTGGCATTGTGGATATCTGTATATGGTGTAGGAAATGTTTAAATATGTTAAAATTCCATTTATACTATAGTGCAGTAACGAAATTTTTTAATCACCTGGATCTGAATCAGACATTTAATCGTTAAATAGCTAGGTAACATTCAAATGTGAACATTTTTTAAAACATTTTAAGGTTGTTGCACCGAGTTTTATACACTTGTCTACGAGATCATACGACTCGTATAATATGTAAGTCAGTGAGTATACATTTCATAACTATGATGTTATGATTGATAATTATATGCCTGCACGGTGCACATACAATATACCTATTTGTCTAGTTAATGTCTGATCGCTTAGATGACCTTTGCTCAGTTTTATAAATCATAATTTTAATATCCATACTTAGTTTATTTGTTGTCTCGTAATATAATATAATATAATATATCTAAGTGCATGCTGTGGACGCTCGTAATTGGGGGGGTTGACAAGAAATTTGTGTTTGATGTTTTTAATTTATGTCAACCCTCTGTGAGTGTCTTAATAAATAAATAACTATATGACAATTTGGGAAGTTGACATTGAAATTCCGGGATTGAAATACCTAAAAAATCTTTCTGAGATTCCAGAGTTACGAAATTTCAGAGTTCCGGAATGCATGCCCTAGTAACTAGTATACCTACACAGGGAGTAACTCCATCTACGTTTGTACATATTGTACCCATACTACATAATTATTATTGTATCTGCCTACTTTCAAGCGGTGACCATACGTTTTGGAGAGCATGATTGATGAATTAATGACAATGATATAATTTACGAGGGTGAATCATTGTTTAGTCTAGCGAAAGAACGTTATGGTTCGTCATTCTAAATTAAATAATGGACACCATTTCGGTGCCCAATTAGTGTTAAGAATTATGAGTATATAATTTATGGAGTTTTGATGACTAAAAGCACGTCTCTCCAAGTCCGCCTGTCTCCAGAAATCGACTCTCAGATATTCCTGATATTTTATCTATCTATCTTGCAGAGTATACAAAGAGGACGCCAGGCCTTCCTATCCTTACACTCGCTTCTTGGATTCGTCACATTCAAGCAATTTGTCATATAGCTCTGCGATTCATTTTACTCAAAATATTTCCGTTCCTGAGCATCTGGCCGACATACAGCCTCTTTATTTACTCATTTATATATCTATCCTGTCACCATTCATTTTCTAAATATATCCAAACCTATCTCTCAACGTTTTTCCACATTTTTCTTAACGATCTCATCTCAATAGCGTACACCCTGATTCGTCTTTAAGCCACGGCCAATGGCCATGTATCACTAGCCATAAATGTCTGCACCAGTACGGAGTTTTGCGTCTGTATTTGAATTTGCCGCCTCAAATTAGATGTCTCCCCATATCTGGATTAAATGATGGTCAATCAATAATATTTTCATACTTACATCCGATATTTTTTAAGCGACGTTATTTTGTTTTAAAAATTCACCCCTCTTTTGTTTTCTGTATCTCTCATGTCACACAGGTATCAGTCTATGTACAATTTGGTATATTGTTTCAATAGCAGATCCCCCACACACACTCTGTTCCCATGTCGCAGGTACCCCAGTCTCCCCACAATTTGGGCAATATTATTATTGTATCTATTTGACGGGTACTTTGTTTTCGGAATAATACAATAGGTGTAGCTTTATACATTTTTTTTATCTAAACATACAAATCATTCTTGTAGGGTAAATATTGTCACACTCATCGCTTTTGACAATCGGTGGGTTGGTGAAAGTGACGCCGCAGGATATTCATTTTTTTTAATATTATTTTGTGACATAAATGAATGATTGCATGCTTGGCTCTGTTGGTTGGAAGGCGAACTTTCAATATGGAGGTGGCGGGCCTAAATATGAGAATGTAGGTATTATGCATTTCACAACAGAAGCTTTAACTTGTTATGAAAGCTTTTGGGTTTGTATACATAATCCCAGATATTTTTTTTATTACTTCCGGATTGTTTGGAAAACCGGAAATATTATCAAACGATTCTTTTTTAGGTCATGATTTATTTTTCACAGTTTCGAAAATGACTGGTACGGGCGCTTTGAAACACTCTAAATAAGATTCCACATTTTTCTATTATTTTTTCGACAACATTACTCTACGAACACACCACGCAGCAAAGTATAGACACATTTCATAAATATATCATGTTTCCACGTCGTCAATACAAAATGCACGTTCATTAATCTGCAAATGTAATTTTTTAGGGAAACTCGAAAGCCAATAAAATTGCTGTAGTACTTTGAAAATAACTGATATGGAACGAACTACGAGTATACATATGAATAGGAATGCTATATTTTAGCATAGTTTCCTCATTTTGTGGAACTATGAGATTTATTTGTAACAAAATTACAGTCGTAACGAAAGTGTTTGTAGACGATTTACAACAGATGGCATTAATTATTAGAAAACTTAAACTTGACGTTTAATAAACAAAGTACCTTTCAACAGATATACAGCAAAGGATGTACTTTTCATCAGGCTTATGACTGATGGTCGACTGGTTTAGTGATAGTCCATCCTTTGAGATAACTACTTAAAATTTAACTACGAGATGTAGAAAATCCGATGTTCTCACAAAATATGAATTGTGATTTTCAAAAATAATATTTTTGCAAATTTTGTTACATGTCAATTTCTTCAAGTATACTAACTTTGTCAAGTGTTGGTAGCTCTAGCTAGGTGACCAGTCATAAGCATGAAGGAAGTTCGTCTTTCACTGTTAGACCGGTGTTTTAACGTTAAAAAAGGGGGTATAGCGTAGATAATTGTCGGAAGGCTGGAAACTGTTTTAATCTCTTCATTAACAAGCAAAGAAGGTTTCCTGCAGTTTGCACCAATTTTACGCTTGTGCTAAGTACAGGGTGTCCCAAAAACAAAAAAAAAGTTGAACTTTTTTCAGTTTTTCATTAATAACTCCTAAAGGAAGCATTCTAGACAAATTGTGTTCTCCTGTGAATTAAAGTAAATGAAATTCTTCGTCTACTGAGCATAAATACTACTCTCTACTTTGAAAAATAACTGAGAAACGGCGATTTAAAATTGTGATGTTTTTGTCAACAAATGACAAATCTCTTAATTTTCTTGATTCGTTGTTGAATATCTTTTAATCTATGCTACTTACAGCAAATTTTATTACATATGATTCAATGGCCGGTTAATTCTCTATAAACTGGCATTAAAATTTTACCTCTATATTAAATTGTTTAGGATGTAGAGGTATTTAAAGAGAGACGAGTGAAATAGAGAAATTTATTAAATGATAGATTACAATATGTGAAAGGTAAGGAAGACTTAATTTTGCGGCTCTCTCTTATTAACGTACATTTTTTTTAGTTAAAAACCCAAATTTCGCTATTGATACGCCACTGTGTAACAACTTATATCGAAAAGACTATTTTTTTTACCTTCATCAGTTTTACTAATATATCTCCTGAACAGTTGATGTTAGGGAAAAGATATTTTACTCAAAATATAACTAAAATTAATTTACTATAACTTGATTTCAAAATTAACTCTGTAACATAAATAATAACTGAGTTACAGTGTTTGAAAAAAAGCGTTACTAAAATAATTAAATTGCCTCGGCTATTTTTGTTGAATAACTCCTGAACCGTGATATAGAGAAAAAGTTCAAGAGATTTAAATATAAGGTAAATAAATTTTCTATAACACAAGCGTAATAAAATAACTTTAAAAGTTATAGTAAGAAAGTAATGGATGATCAAAGTCAATATTTTGTGTAGCCATTCGACGCTTGTTTAGATATATTTCATACTATATGGCAAGCAGGTACTTTGTTAGGCAGACATATTTCATACTACACCGGCTCGGAGGTGCCTACTAGGCAAATAGAATTCATAAGCAAACGTCGAATTGTTACACAAAATATTGACTTTGATCATCCATAACTTTCTTACTATAACTTTTAAAGTTATTTTATTACGCTTGTGTTATAGAAAATTTATTTACCTTATATTTAAATCTCTTGAACTTTTTCTCTATATCACGGTTCAGGAGTTATTCAACAAAAATAGCCGAGGCAATTTAATTTTTTTAGTAACGCTTTTTTTCAAACACTGTAACTCAGTTATTATTTAAGTTACAGAGTTAATTTTGAAATCAAGTTATAGTAAATTAATTTTAGTTATATTTTGAGTAAAATATCTTTTCCCTAACATCAACTGTTCAGGAGTTATATTAGTAAAACTGATGAAGGTAAAAAAAATAGTCTTTTCGATATAAGTTGTTACACAGTGGCGTATCAATATCGAAATTTCGGTTTTTAACTAAAAAAATTGTACGTTATTAAGAAAGAGCCGCAAAATTAAGTCTATCTTACCTTTCACATACCGAAATCTATCGTTTAAAAAATTTCTCTATTTCACTCGTCTCTCTTTAAATACCTCTACATCCTAAACAATTTAATATAGAGGTAAAAT
Source organism: Ceraclea dissimilis (assembly GCA_963576895.1). Classification (NCBI taxonomy): domain Eukaryota; kingdom Metazoa; phylum Arthropoda; class Insecta; order Trichoptera; family Leptoceridae; genus Ceraclea; species Ceraclea dissimilis. Next base: position 1,446,127 of record OY756372.1, read on the forward strand.
TTTAATGCCAGTTTATAGAGAATTAACCGGCCATTGAATAATATGTAATAAAATTTGCTGTAAGTAGCATAGATTAAAAGATATTCAACAACGAATCAAGAAAATTAAGAGATTTGTCATTTGTTGACAAAAACATCACAATTTTAAATCGCCGTTTCTCAGTTATTTTTCAAAGTAGAGAGTAGTATTTATGCTCGGTGGACGAAGAATTTTATCTACTTTAATTCACAGGAGAACACAATTTGTCTAGAATGCTTCCTTTAGGAGTTATTAATGAAAAACTGAAAAAAGTTCAACTTTTTTTTTGTTTTTGGGACACCCTGTACTTAGCACAAGCGTGAAATTGGTGCAAACTTCAGGAAACCTTCTTTGCTTGTTAATGAAGAGATTAAAACAGTTTCCAGCTTTCCGACAATTATCTACGCTACAAAGCTAAATTTCCTGGGCTATGTGTTTAATTAAGAAATAAACAAAAATAATAATTTTTTTTTTTCATTTTTTGAGGTTAATTTCGCTTCAATCAAAAAACTTTTACGCTCATTCCCTAGATTTTAATGCGTATTATCAGTACAAAAAAACCTCCGCGACGAGTTTCTGTCTTTCGGAAAAAAGATAAGAGGTGTTTTTCACATTTTTTTGTGAGAAATTTGTACAAGATATAAAAAATATTTTACAATTATTCCCTAGATTAAGGTTCAATGTATCTACTCTGTTTTTTCCCAAGCATATTTAGTAACGGTTTTCGAGATCTAAGGTCTCCCGTTTTTAGATTTTTTTGAAACGTCAGTATGCGTACTCCTAAAGTTAAACTATAATGCACAACAGTGTACTACGAATTTTCATAAACGTTTTGCCTATTGAGGAAATGAGCAAGTTGACATATAAGTACCTATCTATCTAAACCAGCAGGCTGGTTCTGAACTGGATGTACCAGGCTAGCAGCATTGTTGTGTCGTAGACTGGAAACTGCTGATAGCAGGACCCCCAACATCACAAAGACCCGGCTACGTCAGCCATTTCAATCCTTTTGTGTTCGTCACAATAAAGTTATCAGACATATTACAAAATACGTAATATATTGCAGTAGTATTTAATAAATTGGATGCACTTAATACCAGGATTGCAGATTTGTGAAAGAGTAACTTTGAATCTCGAATTATACTTATTAAGGGGCGTAGTAAATACTTAAATGATGTCGGAGAAAGTAAGATTACTCAGCTAATAATAAAGATATCATCCTAAGACTTAAAACATTGATAAATGATAATATGCTTTAGTGGCTCTAGCGGTTTGAAATTTGAATGTTGTATTTTTTTTTTCGGGAGAAAATAGTTCCAAAGTTACCTCTAAAATTTACTGAAACTTGAGATTATTCTCATATGTATAATTAAGATATAATTCAGTAATTTTGTTGAGAAGGTAAGACTCAGTGACTCTAGGGGTTTTTTTTATTGAAAAAACAAAAAAAATGACAAAAACTTAATCTCGAATTGGAACGTTGTTATTCTCAGATGGCGATTTTCATAAAATACTACTATTATGCCATCACGGTTATCCCAATATGATTAGGTGCACTGTTGACTTGGTGTCTAGTACCCCACTATCCTGGTATGGCTTTGGTCTCTGTAGAGAACTTAGTGTCTGGTGGTCAGTTACCAAGTGGCTCTGCTCTGGTATGCCTGGCCTCACTACTATACTACATGGTGCTACACTAATAGTAGGAGGAGCCACACCTATATGACATCAGCTCCAGTACACTCCTCAGCAGACATCAGAAACATTGGGTAAATGTGAAATAATTTCCATAAACTACACGATTGACAGCAGGATGGGTGAACGTTGCCTTGGGCATAAAGTGAAAGATAAAGGGCAAAGTCGACACGTAAGCATCGGAACACCCAACCTACTTCCTCCCCAAGGGAGTTCACATAACGTTACATTATGAGTGAATGAAGACGCCTCTCGTCTCTGTTGAGGAAAAAAACTGTAATGTATTTCCGTCTGTGCAATGCAGATAAATCCGGTTCAATACCTAAAATAATTTAGGTTTCTCTCAAATCTACACTGGAAGGTACTTATCTGATAGTGGTGTATGTAATATGTCCGTTCTATTCAATGCTTTACCTTTTCTCCAATCTCCTTTCCTCATTTGTTCCTGTGATTGATACTTGCAGTTGTTAGGTTAGGTTTATGTTTTACTTGATTTTTATTAACTTAGTAATAAGTCTTACTTGTAATTATTTTTTATGTTTAATGATAATAATTGACCCTACATTTAATTTAATCTGTGTACACAGTAATAGGGCATTGATTTGATACTTGATATTGTATTAGTTTATTTTTGTCTAAATTCATGTTCAGTGTCTGTCCGTGTGCTTTGTGAAATAAATAAATAAAAATAAATAAATAAAAATAAATAAATAAAAATTAATAAATAAATGTAGTCGCCTCATAGATCCAATACTCCTATAGTAGTTGTCTTGTTTATTGGGATATTTATATTATGGATTAAATTTATTCATGTTTCTATGAAAAGTATTGCCTTCACTGACATCACATGTCAATATTGTCTGGACAGTGGTTAATCTACCGTGGAACCGGTCTCATCGGATATCATAGTTACCGCAATATTATGTATGAACAGACCATGTTACTGACAGACTATGATAGCAGCTGTTGTATGAAATGTCCAGGGTTGATTCGTAGAATTTGTTTTGATATGTCGTGGAATATTATATTGTTTGAGAAGCAAACCGATCCGTTCTACTAAAATCTTTTAAAATGATTTGAAATCATACGAGTATATTTATTTCTTAATGTGCCTCATGTGCCTACTTGAACTTTGCGATATCTTCTTCTCCAGTTTGCTGCGGATTGGTTTGCAGCATATTCTTACATCTTGATCTCCATTCTTCTCTGTCTTCTGCAGCTCGACGTATGTGACGCAGTTCATGTCCCCGTACGCCTGGATAATATGTGGATTAAAAGGAAGAAATTGCAGCATTACGAAAAGGTCGACAATTTGACCATGTTTTGGAGCCTGACAGCTCCGCTGCTACTTATTTTAGAGCAGAATTATATATTCCAAAATTTTAGAATACGTCATGTAGCTTGCACTACATGCTTTGATTTGGGATAGGAAACTTACGAAAAGTCGATAGTTTTCGAGTTATGACGGAAAAAAACTAGCAGAATTTGAATTATTAAAAAAAAGTTTTGTTTTTAAATGTTACATCACGTTATTTTATTGGCATCAGACCTTGGATTCGTATTCATAACTCAAAAAACATGTAAAATGAAAGAAATCCACCCCCCCCCCCCCCGCTAGGTGCTATTTAGGGCACAAAATGTCTAGACAGGGCTCTGTATTTTAAAGTTGGCTGGACATTTTAGAGATTACTCGCATTGTGTATTTTATCAGTAACATTCCCATATCTACAGATTCTGATATACCTACATAGACCACATGATAATAATATTTTAAACGATGATAATTTAGTCAGCTAGTTAGTTTCCAATACTAATAACATATAGCGGAATATTGACAGGTTCGTTTCCTGATTTTGACAGATTTTAAAAATTAATTGATCAATAATAATATGTCGAATATTTATAATTGGTATTTCCTACTCAAATATCAATTCGTTCATACAGTCACCGGAACCAGGATTCTGCTATTATATTATTTAATATACGAGTAAATTTAATTCCAAAACTACATTAGTAGTTATCTTAACAGATATACAGCAAAGGATGTTCCTTCCATCAGGCTGATCGTGGGCTGGTTTAATGTGATCACTTTACACATAAGTAACAATCACCAATTCTAGTCATCAGCCTGATGGAAAGTCCATCCTTTGCTGTATATCTGTTGATATAACTACTTGTTATATTCAACTATATGTAGAAAATTCGATGTTCTCACAAAATATAAATTGTGATTTTCAAAATACGTAAATAATGATGATGTATTTTCTTTTGTTCCAGGTATGTTCCCGCATTTCATGAATCTTATTACAAGCAACGATTTTAATAAGTAAGTACTTACCTTTATTTATCTTTAATCTCCTGGTACTGAGATGAGGTAAATCGCATTTGTAAGTAATGCTGGAACAAATTAACATAAATCCATTTAAAATTCGTCGAGCATAATAAAGTGAATGAAAGTATCTACATACATACATTTTCTTCCCCATCTATCCATGGTTGGGTCGGGGGCTCAAGGCATCTTTATCTTCGCCAGAGGCCCCAGTCACTCGCCGCTTCCAGGACCTCTGGCCACTCCAACCACGGTCTCCCTACACACCTTTGCCACCTGCTTCTGCCATCTATTTCTGGTGCGGCCCACCAGTCTTCTGCCTGCACTCTCGGCTTTCATGGCTTTTATTGGAAGCCGTTCCTCTGGCATCCGGATGACGTATCCGAGCCATCTCAGATGCGTCCTCTTTATGAACAAGAGTGAAAGTGAAAAATTTAAATGTTTTGGACATCTTGAAAGAATGAGTCAAGATAGGATGACAAAAAGAGATGTGGCTGAATGAGGGGGTATTAGATAAGAAAACGTGGCCGTCCTAGGGTAACGTAGACGTATCATATCGACCAGATACTCAGGCACGGACGTGTTTTGAGCAGAAATAATCGTAGAGTGTGTCTGACGAATGTATGCATGAATGTAAGGGAAGCGAAAATTGTGTGTGCGGATAGGGAAGTCTGGCGATCTGTTCTTTCTGCCTACTCCGCAAAGGATGCGGCGTGAGGGTTCAATAATAAATTTTGCACTGATTACACAAAATATACATTTCTTCGTAACTTTATAATACACATACCTACTTCTGCTTTTACAATTTTCTTCGATTCCGAAAGACGCTGTTTTTTTATATGCGTCGTTGCATCGTGTGATTATAAGTTATTCACAAATAACAAGTCTTCTTCTTCATGTGCCCTGTCGGGTCCCCCTAACGTTGGCGATCATTTGAGCGAACTTGTCTCTGTCCTGCGCCGCTAGGAATAGCTCAATTACAAGTCTATTTAAAAATATGTTGGGTATAATAAAGTGAACAGTCACCATAGAAGTATATACTCGTAATACAAAGCAGTAAATATTCTTCATAATGCAGTAATGTGTAACATGATTAGCATGCATTAAACCTTGGGAGTCTCCATTTCTACAAACAAATTCCTGTACAGTATTACGTATTATTATTATATGAAGTACCATCCGCCCTCTTTACCCTCCCCCACAGGGAGTATTCATCATCCCTCCGAGGAAAGGAATGCACCCCAACTAAGCAAGCGTGACCAACGAGGCGAAACTAAGCCCGACAACTTTACAAAACTAAAAATGGGATTTATATTCTATTGTGCTGTGTACAACAATCAAGTCATTGAATTTTCTTACTAACCAGAGGTAACCAGCGATATCATTTTATGATGCACGACACATACTTTTTTTTACTTCTTCTTCTTTCGTATGCACATTGTACAAGTTATCTTGGAGTCATAGCTCCGCGTCTGATCCGTCGTTGAACTGAAAATGAGTTTATCGGAATAAACCTGACTCCATCCTTGTTCACTTCATCGGTAGGTCAGCTCGAAAAGCTTGTGTCGTGAGTACAGAATACATCTTCAACTCCGAGATTTTAACCTGGCATCTCCGTTACACAATCGGCTCGTCAACTTCGATGAACGTGAACTTCGAAGCTGAACTTAGTCAAACGTGCGACTTCCAAGTGGTAAATGCCGGGTTCGAATCTCGGGTGCTGATGACGTATTCTGGACTTTACGACACTACTGTAAAGTATGTAGGAAACTTCCCCGGGATGCGGAATAGTCTCCCACCCTTTTTTTAATTTTTTGGAGTGTCCTTTAAAGTCAGGTATTCGTAAAACTCCCACTTTACATCTTTTACAGTAACTGGGTTCTCCACACATTCTGAATGCCATATAAAGCTTTTCATAAGGAGAATATTGTGCAGGTATGTTTTTATACAAACACAGCATTCACTGGCTACCCTATGATATTGTGGAACTGTTTATTTAAAAAAAAAAAAAACTATTTTCAATTTTTTTAATGCATATGGCAAGACCCGGCAATTACATATTTAGTGGTAAATCTCTTAGCCAATTGGCAGCGTCAGCAGTGACCCCGTTAGACCGCGCTCGTAACCAAAAATTTCTTATTATTTGGCTTAAAAAATAGTCGCCAGTGGCGGTCATATTTTGAGGTAATGCCCCTCTCCTTTGTCCAAAAGATTGGCGGTTTGCATCCGAGAAATAATTTATGAAAAATACTTTAGGAAGTTTGCGTTATCTACTAATTAGCCAAATAATGAAAATGTAGAAACCTCTATTATTATATTATCCTTTCTTTTGAAGTTGTTTCTACCCCACTAATAGGCTAGGGTCGGGTAGAATTATGGGGAGATGATTATGAAAGATAATTCTGGAAGTAGAAAGCTTTTGTTCTTTCGGGTCAATTAATAACATAATCTCCTGAAACTGTCTGAAACTAGTGGAACTCCAACAAACTTTCGCTTTTCATACAGATAACACACTACTCAACAAATAATATATTTTTGTATGAGTCAATTCTTACTAATTTTGGGTTGAGAAAAACGAATATGACAAAGAAAAAATTTTTAGCCATATTTTACGTGATCTACAATAGGTGGAAGTTTTTCATTCTAAAGGGCAGTGTGTCTGCTTGAATATAATGTGCGGCATAAAAAGCAACAGTATTTAGTGTATTCCTAATCGCATTCCTAGACTTTTGGAGATTTTTTATTAAACAAGTAACCCTATACTGTGAACTTTATGAATCAAAAAGAAATTTTCAACTATTCGTTAAAAACCTGTGTTATCTACCAAAATTACTTCTTGCTTAGACCCTGAGACATCTAGACATAAGAACATTTTTGGGGTTAGCTAGCAGAGATCGCAGCACTCGCCCTAGTGAACAAATGTTACGATTTTTATTTGTTTTGTTAACATATTTTTGTCTGTACCTTGTTCACTAAAAGTGTAAATAAATAAGTAAGAATGCCCAATTTTGGTGCGTGAAGCATTTTTATTGTTGAGCAGTGTAATCGTCACATATACCTAGTATTTACTTGTCAGATACATTCAGAATGGGTCACAAATCTTTTCATGGCGTCGTTGAATGTTAAGAGGGACATTAATGGTCAAATAATGGCGCTGAAATGGGGATGTTTTGGGGTGCTTAAATGGTCGCCGCAGAATTTGTCTCCTACACTGCAAACTGCTAAATTTATGCGACTTTGGGAATGTTGTTGTTTATGGGTTTTCCCAACAACAGTTTTTCTTCATAATCTGCCTGATTTTTTTTATTCTTTTGTGGTGTTTATGATGCGCTGATTAATTTCACGATTTCTAGGGGAGGAGCAGTATTTTACTCATAAAGTTAGTAACCTACAATAAAGTTTGCAAATCGAACTATTTTATCCACCATCCATCGTTCTTATTTTCATATACGTATGGAATTGGCCGATTTGCTCTGATTAAAAATCGTTCTGCTATCGCTTCAACTTTTTGATATTGTGTATGAAAATGTAAGTGCAAAAACGATGAAGTCGTTTTTGGCTTATTGTATAAAAAAAGGATCGAATATCAAAATAGAGTTACTGCGTCTAACCTTAAATATTTTACCAATCAAATTGCAGCATTATATCTAACAAACTACGGGAATAATTTCAAAGTTTCAGTAAATTTCAGAGGTAACTTTTGAATTATTTTTTATCGAGAAATTTTACAAAAATCAAATTTCTAACCGCTAGAATTACTAAAACATATTGTCATTTATCCATGTGTTAAGTCTTAGGATGATATCTTTAGTATTAGCTGAGTAATCTTACTTTTCCCGACGTAATTTTTCTTTAATGCAAAATGATTCGAAATATGCAGTAATAATAAAAAGTGCGCATAATGCAAAAAGTACGAATCATACATTCGAATGTGAATTAATGGTTGTATGAAAGATTATCGCATTTTGCAGTAGAGCGCATCTCGATATTCGTTGAATAAAGAAGATGATTGAAAAGAGTGAGATATGTAAAATGCATTTGGGTTTTGTATGTTAGAGTGGGATGGATAGAATGCGGAAATCGGTATAGCCATGGCAACGTGATTTTAATAGTAGCTATAATGGTACCATGGTAACTTGGCAAACTTGGCTATTGTAGAATTTTGGGGTTAGCTGGCAAAAATCACAGCTCTGCAATAAGCTCGCCCCAGTGAACAAATGTTTTAGCATCTATTACTTGTTACAATTCCTGTATTTTGTTCACTTGAAGTGTATTTTCCGAAGTAAGCTTTCGTTCTGTAATGGCAGTTTATCATACTCCTCCAATTCCTTTTATTCAAAACGCGTCCGTCCTTGAGGATCCAGTCGACATGATTGAACCAGACGGCCTCTGTGTAGAAAAATATATATTTTTGGTCATCCTATCCTCGTTCATTCTTTCAACAGACCCAAACCATCTAAGCTTGTTAATTTTCGTACATACGTATATAATTTTCCCATCTAAATTTCGTATTTAGTTTCGTAACTTTAAATAAACATCATAACTTACTACTTACGCCATCTGCCGTAAGTCCATATTATGCTAAATTGAAGGTAAAGAAGAAAAAGTATTCTTTATTTGAAAATTCAAATATCATACACGTGTTGCGTGTCTGTGGATTCTGCACGCGATTTTCAAATAATATAACTTTATTATTATTCTTATTCTCTATGGAAGGAAATTGACAGGTAGTTTAGAAAGGAAATTGTTTTTGAATTCAATTTTAGAATATTATTACGCACTCAATTTTTTCTTCATTCTCTTCTTATTAAGCCAATAAAAATGTTGGTTACCAGTTTATATAATATGGAATTGAATTTAGCGAACAAGGCGGGAAATTCAAAATTGATGCAAATTTATTTCAAATACGGAACTTGTTGGAGAAAATTTTATGCAGTTTTTAGTGTGACAGTTTTTTTGAAAAACGCTTTTTAGGGCTTTTTTTTGACCTAGTGATAAAAAGTTCCCCATTACATTTTTTATTTTGGATTTCACGGGATTCGATTCCGTTTTAGATTACGTCATATGAGGTATACTAGCCATTTCGTCTGTGTGTTCCCCCGAAGGATCCCCTGGTTGTTGAACAGACCCCCACTCTTTTTTGATATTTTTTAAAGTGTCCTGTAAAATTCAGGTGTTCGGCAAACTTAGGTACGTAATTTCCCCAATAAAGTTCGCCACTGTTCACCGTTACGTGGAATCCCAGTTTCTTAATGGTCCCATACGATCAAATCCATCTAGTTCCATAAACATTTTAATATTTTGTTTTTGTACAACCTTAAAAAAAAAGCTTTTTTTGTACAATAAAACAATGGTTCTGTTTTATTTATTTTTCGTTATTATTTGTACTTCTAGGTATATTTTTTACGCAATAACGTTTATCAAAATTGTCTTGTTTTTGTGTAAAAATCCTTCCTGACGACCATAGAATAATAAACGCATAGATTTGACGTGCAATTAATTAGAACTGAGAATACTCAACTGTCTTCTATCTAAAAATAAGATCAATGTTTCAAACACTCGTAACTTTTGCACGCAGATGGAGCCTTACTATTACCGTTATTTACAAAACTACCCCATTTCAGATTGTTTTTGTTAACTTTACCTCTATATTTTATTTTTTTAATTTTATCGTGGTAGGGCCAAAAACAAGGAATCGACACAGATTCATAATAAGCAGTACACAAAAGTACAAACAAATAGCTACCAGCCACTCCCTCCATTAAATGCATACTCCAGAATCATAAAAATGGGTAATTTATAGTTAATTATAATCTATGCTAATAGTAATTCATGCTAGTAATACATTAAGTTAAAATTTCAAAATTTGATAGTCGCTGCGAATAGAAATTTTACGGTTTATACATGTAAGGCGTATCTGTAGATTTGTTATTCTATTCTCCTAATATTGTGTAGAAATAGAAGTCAGTAATAGTAATATAGCGCTGTGAAACAATAGGAGAATATAACCGTAAAGACAGCGTCGCGACGCCGACGGCATGTAACTTAACCTAACCTAACCGTTATTATTACCTAATATTAGATATTACTATTGTTTTACTTTACTTTTAGGCAATGAACAAACTGATTTAAGTAAACTTTTGGTAATTTGGCAAATCATCGGAAAATTTTAGCCAATCTCTGTTATTATCCTGGCAATCTAACAAATAATATAACTCCTAAAAGCAGGGTCGTCGCTAGATTCGAAATAGGGGGCAACAACATTTCAATATTGATATGGCATGATAAAAAACTATTTAATCGCGCCGCAGTTTTTTTATGAGGCTGTTGTTTATGTAGATGTGATAATTTTATATTTTTATTGGTTTTTTTAAAAAGGATCTGAGCTTGTGTAAACGAACCCAAATATTATCCTGCAGACTTCACAGTAAGCTAAAAGCTTGTATCGTGAAGTGGAGAATAGATCGTCAGCATCGAGATTCGAACCCAGCACTTCCTGCTTGGAAGTCCGCACTCCAACTATGAACTATAAAATAATACGTTATATATTAAAACATGTATAATTAATTAACACCGCAGGCAATTTCCTTTTTGGAATAATAATTTTTGAAAAATTGATCCTCATATGGCGAAAAACTATGTTGCAGTGACGATGTTATTTTTGTAAAGTTTTGTGATTTTGTCGGCAATGTAACTGCCGATTGGAGTTTAGTAGTAAAGAATTAGTCCACCCATTCCGAATGTCTCCATTTAGAGTAGTATGACTTATGTACATTCGTGTGGCACGCACCTTTAAAACACGCTTATAATAAATCTCATACTGAAATTTCCAGAAAATATTTCCCATACACTTACAAGTAAAGTTATTCATACGAATTACTTACTTCAGTAGGAAACGTTTTAAAGTTTTTCCTTGTAAACTATTAAGTGTTTTATGCGTTTATTGTTTTATTGCCCCCCATTCCGTTTGCAACAACAATATAATCATAATAATAACACTAAATCACATAATAAACAGACATCTTAATATAAAATTCACTCTCAGTAAAGTTCTGTGAGGAATTGAAAGAAAAAAAGCTTCATTTTACAACCGACTTCGATAAAGCTCTTAGTTTTATTTCTGACTAGCTGTTTTACCCTGCGTAATACAAGAAGTCGTAGACAAAATTCTTTTTGATTGTTATAACTATGTAAATTTGACGAGTCTAAGTGCCCGAATTAGGGCCTAGGGACGATAATGAACAATAAAACATCATGGACTGGGTTGCTAAACAAAAATGGCAGTGGGCAGGTCATGTTGCCAGACAGAGGACAGAGCGATGGATTGCCAGAGTTCTTAGATGGAGACCATGGGATAAAAGTAGGTCAGCCATAGAAAAGATGGGCCGACGATATTATCCCAGTCGCGGGTAGAAGGTGGATCGGCAAAGCTCATGATAGAGAAAAATGGAGACAAATGGAAGATGCCTACATCCAGCAGTGGAGTGATGGCAAGAAAAGAATTATTTATTACCACGCTTTAATTTAACTTCGTCTGTCGTTGTCTGTGTTTTCCTCATCAAATTTTAATAACTTCCCGATGTCTCAGCACCTTGACATTTTGCACACATATTTGCTTTAGGCAACAGTTTAAAATTGTATAAACATATAACTTTTCAATTGCTAAATAATTAATTTTCGTTTTTATATGGAGAAATGTAAGCGTGGTTCTTAAAAAGTTTATAACGATTTCTTATTTTCTAAGTGTACAAAATCTGAAAAAAATAATTTCGAGTACACGGTTTGTGCAGTTGGTCCAAGTGCGGGTCGTGTAAATCTGCTACATACGAAAGTATATACACACAAAGCTCTCTGAAATATTATTTTGATATTCACACTTTCTTTTCAGCGAATACTTTAAATTACAACATTTCTCAAACTTCTTCCTTATTCTCAAACTTCATCTTCATCATATTTGTAACTTCGTCCTCACTCGGAATTCTAAGCTCATTTTGAACTACGCGTATCATTCTCTTTCCCGCCGCTGTCAAGTTTGAATGAATGTCACTGACCTATCAAATATTCAAATTCAAAGTGTTCCATTACTATTTCGAATGTAGAATCCTTACATGTTATTGTCACATTATAATGCTATTTGCCTTAGTGAAATGTATGCTTGAGGTGATTAGAATGTGCCCTAGTGACGGAAGTGACATCTAGTGGTTGAAAATCACAATCGCTGCTATTTTTCATACATACATTCATGTCACTGCGTTTTCTTTCATATCAACCATTTCCCCTTATTTTTGACGGGTTATGGCGATTTTTACTTTAATGAAATGGAAACAACATGCATAACGGTGAGGCTCGCCACCATCACATAACATGTCGCGTCAAATGGAAATAAATATGAGTAAGATAAGAGAAAAGGATAGGACACTTTGACATTTTGTCCTCTTTGTCCGCCCCTGTAAGAACCCGGCGTGAAGAAATTAATTTTAGCTTCAACATTTTAGGTATTCATTTTTTTAATAAAAGAATTTGGGCTTGCATGCACACTGTGCACTAGATTAAGAAGACCAGATTTTTTTCACTTCATTCTTAAATTGTCACTGTTCTTTTTTTCCTAAATACCTGCTACTTTAGCGAATATAATATATTTCATATAATGTAGAAGATAATCGTCCTTTAATACCCCCCTCCACCCCCTCCCCTAACCCATAAAAGAAAGCGACACCCCCGTGGATGACTCACCCCGGGTACCTACCCACCTACCTACATAATCCCTACTTATATAGAGCCCTTATTGGTGCATTTCCTACATACACACATATCGTATGGAGGGGTTGGTAACACTGATCATTATTAGTACAATTTTATTTCACCTTGTATATCTTTGTAGTAACGTTCAAGTCTAGAAGAATAGGAATGAGTTGGGCAGCTTTTAGCAAACTCAAATAATATATCCTAGAAGATAAAGAGATCCCTATATGCCTGAAAAGAAAAACATACGACACATGTATACTGCCAGTGACTACATATGCATTAGAAACCATGGCCCTTACAAAAAGAAGCGCAGAAAAGCTCAAATGCACACAGCGATCCATGGAACGATCCATGCTTGCTATAAGCCTAAGAGACAGAATAAGAAATGAGGAAATTAGGAACAGAACCAAAGTAGCAGACGTCATGGATCGCGTAGCAAGTCTAAAGTGGCAATGGGCGGGACACGTCGCAAGACAAGACCCAACAAGATGGACCCCAAAAATACTAAAATGGAGACCTTGGGAGAATAAAAGAGGCGTCGGAAGACCCCAAAAAAGGTGGTCCGACGACATAGCCGCTGTGGGGGGAAAGAACTGGCTGCAAGCAGCAAACAGCAGAAAGGAATGGAGGAATATGGAAGAGGCCTATATCCAGCAGTGGAGGACAGAGGGCTGAAGAAGAAGAAGAAGAAAGAACGTTCAAGTGGACGCCGTTTATTAACCATACATTCACTCCAGACATCTTTCTTCATCTGTTCTTTCACTACACCCCCCGCGGCTAGATTATGAAATAATTATCCACTATTTAAAATAATACAAAAAGATGGTAATTTTTTGGACCTTGACAGCTCCGTTGCTATTTATTTTAAAGAAAAATTTAATATGCCAAATTTGTAGTGAATTTTACGAACTTTCATTTTGCGTAGAAAGATAACTTGCAAAAGTTGTCAGTTTTTGAGTTCTAATTAAAAAAATCGAGAGAAATTGAAATTTTCCGCTATTTTTTTTTGTATTTTCCGCCATGTTCTTTCACGAAATTTTGTTGTCAGACCTCGGATTCGGATTCAGATCCCCAAAAAACGTACAGAATGAAAGAAATCCAGACTACCCTACAACTTTCCGTCGAGAAGATGCTTTGCGTTTTTTTTGACTGGACTAATAAAAAATCACATAAATGCGTCGGAAGCAAGGATATTTTTTTTGTCTATAGATTTTTCGTTAACATACGTGTCTTCAATAAGATCTCCAGTCAATGTTTACGACCCCTACAGTATACATCAGCCCTTATCCCTCTATGTATTTTTTCTTTAAGCACTGCTTCTGACAGAAATTTCTTTGCAATGAAGACGGATCGATAATATTATTTCTGTCACCACTACTTAGAAGTATTTGACTACTATGATTATGGATTGTCGAGTGTTTTGACCGAAGGTTCTTGATGGGAGTTTATTGTAATGTAAGTAATTAATGATCAAATGTTAACAGTAGCGTTATTTACTAGATTTTGATGCATATTGTGGGCGCGGGTTCAATCCCCGACCTACTCCACTTCACAACACAATCTTTTAAGCTTTCTGTGAAGTGTGCAAAGATGTATTTGGGTTTAATTCGATAAACCTAGAGTCATTTTATATAAAAAAAAAAAATTATTATCAGTACAAAAAAATACATTTTTCTCTCCGAGTTTCAGGAAAAAGTTTCTGTTTTTCGAAAAAAAAAATAGAGGTGTTTTTCATATTTTTTTCTGAGAAATCTATACAAGATATAAAAAATCTTTTACGGTTATTCCCCAGATAAGTGTTCAATGCATCTACTCTATTTTGTTCCAAAGCATATTTAGTAACGGTTGTCGAGATATACGATCTCCCGTTTTTAGAAATTTTTGGAATGTCGGTATGCATACTCTTAAATTTTATTTTCAAAATTATTCCCTTGGTATCTCGATATAGCAAACAATTGTAAGCATTTTTTTTTTATTATTTCATTGATGCGAAAAGTTACGTGGAACGTAGATATTTCCTGTTTGCTTTGTAGTTTGACAACATCAAAGGAAAACAAAAATACACATTCTTATCCGCACCAACACCTATATTTGGGTGTTGGAATAAAATAAAGAAAAAAAAACTTCTGTTTTTGACAAGTTGTAATATGATCTTCTCCTCATGTACCCCTGTTCTCTTAATATTATATCCTGGAGGCCAGACAAATCATGAAATAGTAATTCCTTCCACTAACGTCTGAAGCCTGGAAATTCCACCCCATCTAATACAATATAATATTCTGACGTCGACACCCCCCGAATGACACTTGATATGAAAAGAATCAAAATCGATTTCTTATATTTTCTTTTACACTTAACCTACCCCCAAAAAATAAAGTATGTACTTAGCTAATAATTTCTTTCTACTTATGAGAGAATATTCTGCTAAAAGTACTCTTACGCGGGAAATTTTAGGGCAATAGTTGCTCGGCAAACTCGTATTGCCCCGACTGGACCAGTTAATTGCGCAATTATTTCGGCAATATTTCATACTTTCAATAGTTGCTCGGCAATTCGGAGGAATTAACTGCGCAATTATTTCGGAAATGGTTCCTAGTATATCGAACCCTTGTGTATTGCATTAAAAACTATGTACACGGCGCCTGAATTTCAGGTTTGAAACAGCCGCTATTGCATACATGTTGTTTTGTAATTAAAGTAATTTCTCTTTTAAACCTCTCTCTTTGACCGTGACAAGTATTTGATTTTTTGATAGCCTATATCCTAGCCAGGATTCTGCTCTTTCTTTACTCAAAATATGTAGTCTGAAAATTCTCTCGTGTAAAACTGATTCCTTGACATAATAAAATATAATGGTTTATAAAATTTGTTTGAAATTTCCAGCAATTTTTCTCTCAATTTCACATCCAATTATCCTCACTTATCCTTCATTGTCTTCTCATTTCAGATAATATTCATCTTCTTCAAACAAACTCCATTATTGATTCATCCATTCCAATTTTGAAAAATAATAATCGACGATCGTTCCAAATTCAAGCGGCTTTATTAAATTTTTGAAAAAATATCGAGTTTTTCTCTGAGTGGTTTCTTTTCATTTTTTTTCACTTCGCTGTATTTAATGCATAGATATAGGAACCTATATAAGTATATACCAATATTTTCCTATGTACGTACTTCCTACTTACAGGAGTAGAACAGCTTGTGAAAGTAGAATTATCTTATAATTTGTGTGTAGGTACGAGTGTGTGATATTAAAAGATTTAGGCTCGGGACCCAACTATGACGTCATGGTCGTTTCTCGCGGAGTAAAGGTTCAAAATCGCATGAACAATCGCACGATAAAATGTTAAAAATAAGGTTATTCCCATTTTTTGGGGTTAATTTTGCTTCATTCAAAAAAACTTTTACGGTCGTTCTCTAGATTTTGATGCATTTTATCAATACAAAAAAAAAATCCGGGACTTTGGGGAAACGAGCTGCTGTGGTAAAATGAATCGTAGAGTTTGTACGACGAATTGCATGAATGTGACATAAGCCTGAAGTGTGTTCAGGGATAGGAAAGTTTGGCGATATCTGCCTATCCCGCAAGGGATGCGGTGTGAGAGGGTAAGAATAGAATGTGTATTAATAATAATTTTCATATATTTTCTATTATCTGACGCCTGGAAATCTAAATTTGAATAATCAAAAGAGTTTTTTGAAATAATGATTTTAAACCTTCACAAGAAACATAATTGCTTTCAAAATATTAACGTAGTAATTATAATTTTAACTTCCATTTTCAGTAAATAAAGTAAATCATTATCGCGACTTTAAAAGCTCTACTGGAGTTAATTAATTGGGGTAATTAGAGAAAGCTCTTTCAGGAAGTATTTTATCACGAACGTAATTATCTTGGAGTTACGTTTTCCTTTGCGTTGTATGTAATGATTTTTTTCTAGTTAATTTTATTATCTCGCGTTGAGAAGTTATGAATGTCTCTTTTTAGATCGCGACGAGGCTATTATACGAATATTCTCATCAGAGTCAATCTCAGAAGGAGTAAATGTTTTCATTTTTTTTAAATGAATGTGAAATAAATCTAAAATGAAATACACCCTTTTACACTTCACAGTAAGCTTGCAAAGCTCGTGTCGTAAAGTAGAGTAAGACGGCATCGGGGATCGAACCCGCGCCCACTGGATTAACAGTCGATTATAAGTATTTGAAACTTTGATCTCATTTTTATCAACTTTTCGGCCCTTGACAATACTACAGTATTAAACTGTTAACGAAAATAACTATGTATATAATCTTGTAGGCTTTCGCAGCGTGATGAATCCATATCTTCGTTGTTGGTTCTTCAAGTTTCCTTACTGCGTGTATAGTGGTTGATTAACCGAGCTTCACCCTGAAGATGGCAATAGCATCGCTGCGAAAGCTCGGTTATTCAACCACTCTACACGCAGTAAGGAAACTCGAAGAATCAACAACAAAGATATTTCATTTCATTTCATTTATTTATTATCCAAAGATTTACAAAGTAAAAATACAAACATAAAAGTACTGGATTCTATTGCCCCACTAGGCGATAGCCTGTTCCGGGGCAATACTAACCACAATATAATAGTTCAAGGTTACATGTATGAACTATGTATATATTGTATATGTATGCGAAATTTCAAGGTACTGGGACTTTGGTAAGTTGTTAAAATTTGAATCGGAAAATATAGACGCAGACAGTGGGAAACGGAAATGAGAGGTAAATTTGAATAAAAGCGTGTAAAAATACAGGAATTTATTTTGATAATTGATGTTTCCCATACTTACTGATACATAATTCCTAGGGATATATGTAAAAAGATTTATGAAGTTCAATATTTCACACTGAATTTATTTATTTTTGTGTTGGACCATGTCCAACATCCTTCACGCACTGGTTTCAAGCGGATCACTGAAAGATTTATTTCAGCCTCGATGATTGAAGTGTGCTTAATGCTTATACGAGTAATGTGAAGTGGTCTAGAATTTATCTAGACAAGGTGAAAAAATAAGAAGTGTAAAATCATTGTATAGGTAGAACGAATTAATATGCCAAGATACACACATAGTAGTTATCTCAACAGATATACAGCGATGGATGGTTTAGCCACCACTAAGATACCTATTATGTTTTAATGTGATCACTTTACACTTAAGACTATAGGCATATTGACATAAAAAAAATTCCGAGACCTTAGATCTCGACAACCTTACTAAATATGCTTTGGAAAAAAATAGGGCAGATGCATTGAACCTTTGTAAATGACTTAAAAGTTTTTTGAATAGAGCGAAATTTTTAACATTTAATCGTGCGATTGTCCATGCGATTTTGAACCTTAACGCCGCGGGATATGACGCGTGACGTGATAGTTGCATAGCTCGAGTTACGGTCCATATAAAAAAAATCCAATTAAAAAAAACCGCTAGCCACTGCATCATACTACGGGAATAATCACAAGTTTCAGTAAAGTTTGTAAGTTTTTTATCGGCATAATTTACAAAATTCTTATTCAAACCACTAGAAGCCCATTATCCAAGTCTACACGCGACCTGGTTACACCATTATTGGGGTAATAGACAAAAATATTTTGTCTTTACTAGAGAGTTTCAAAACAGCAAAGACAAAGTAGATAGGTAAACAAAACCTTAATAGAATTGAGTACTTACGTTAATACACTCTCAAACTTTAAAGACACAATAATGTAAATAGACTCTCATACAAAATGAAGGGTTTGTTATCGTGGTACTGGGTGTATAAAGTTGGCTCACTGACAAAACGTGTCAAGTCCAAAATAACATATGAGAGACTTAAAGAGATTAAACCGTATGAAATATTGTAATTCTTAAGGGGCAATAATCAGATTACGTATTGCTTGGGACGTGAAATAAAAATCATATGGAAATATCTACTATAACACTATGACGTGCCAAAAATAATATTTTCATTTCTTTTTTATGTGTTTTTTTATACTCACACTATTTTTCCATTAATCTACAACTGTCTAGTATTTATTTAATCCTTTTCGGGGTAAGGAGAGAGAACAGAGCGCCACACACGCGTATACCCTCACACACATCTCTAGATTTCGTCACATTCTTACAATTCGTCATACACCCTCTACGATTCGTTTTACTAAAAACATGCGTGTTTTACAATTTTTCAACCACTTTCTGGCTACTTAGAGAGCTTAAACATTGCAAATGTACGAAAAATCGGTGACAATACGATTGCGTGCAAAAATGGATCACCTTTTTCCAGAAACAATAAAGTTTTAAGGCGTTTCAGGGGATCGCAGGCTCGTGTGACGTCATGTGTGGTATCGTATGAAAGGGCGTTGGATAAGAGATCCAGATCGTAAGGCATATTTTGTCCAGATCAAGCCTTGAAAGACACAGAGCGATCGATAGGATCCAGTCACCGCATTCCGCCGTATCTGGTATCTCATGAAAGTGCTTCACGAGCAGAACTCATATCTTTTTGGATCTGTAAATTCTTGGTGGGACGCTCCATTGGTATTAAGGAACCCAAGCACCCCGTGTGTTTGGTATCGTTTGGAAGACCGTGAAAAACGAATCTAGGATGTGAAGTCATAGAATCTTGGTTTTAATTATTTTTCGATGCTTCAATTCAAACATGTAGCATTCATTTCTATGCCTATACTATGCGACTGTATAGAATGTGTAGAATTAAATCTTTAGAATTCGTACAAGGGTTATATTCCTTCAAGTTGTTGACATCACGTACCCTTTTAAATTTCAAGAAAAATGAAATACCTAAGGCATTCCTTAATAGAAAATTACATGCTACACGAGTTTCCAATTAAAATTTAGCAAATTGAAGAAAACTGCCGTCAAAGAAAAATACTAAAAGTAGAAGCAACTAACTATGAGGAGGTAAATCCCTCTATTATTACATATAACGAATTTCTAACGATTTAACGAAACGAGGGGAGCCATTTTAACGGATCGTAAACCGTTTAGATTCTCCGTTATCTGCGTTGCATTCAGTCAGTCGTAACATTGCGTAAGGGATAAATGTTTTTGATAGATCTTTCCAGAATTACGTACATACTCTCTTCTCTACAACATTTTCTTCCTTTCTTATAATTATGCTGACGAAATGAGAACATTTCGATAACAACTCTCGATAATTCGTTAAGTACCATATGATCGAATTTGTACAATTAGCTCGTTAAACAACATTGTTTGTCGTCAAGCGTGTCCCTCAAAGACGGACACGTTTTGATTAAAAGGGATTGGAGAGCGTGTGAACTGCATGAATTGCACGAAAGCAGGTGGCAAAGGCAGAGAATGGATGGCGATTGCAGAGAATGGATAGCGACACTCAAAAATACCTATATCAAAAAAAAATCGTAGTGACTTATTCTGCAACTCAGGGATCCAAAACTACACGATTAATTTTGAAAAAAGAAAACACTTTACACAATTTACGGATAAATCTCGACAGTATGATAACTTAGATTCGGTAAGACATCAATCTCGAGAAATTTCGAGCAAAATCTTTTAAAACACCAAGGCCGTACTAGTTAAAACACTTGCATACGTAAAAATATTTTATATTGAATAGATTGAAAAAATGAATTTTAGAAAAATATGAGTATGGGGGTTGCAAATAATTCTTCAATTTTGAAAAGAAAATTTCTGAAAGAGGGGTCGTAGTTTTTAATGGGGGAAAATAACTATACAAAGTAATGCGTTCCACTCGTATTCGGGTGGTTTGCCTTAAGAGGAAAAAGTGAAATAAGTAATGCGTTTTTACAGTAATATAGATTTGATTCTATTTAATTTAAAATATGAGTGACTGGCTTAGATCCCCGGCGTTGCCCAAGTAAGTAAATATATGTACTTAAACTGTGTTTTTTTTTTCTTTTAATAAATGAATCTGGGTTTATCGAAATAAACCCAAATAGGTACATATTTGTACACTTCATAAAAAGCTTGAAAAGCTCGTGTTGTGAAGTGGAGTTGGTCAGCATCGGGGATTGAACCCGCTCCCGCCGGATTAACAGTCGAGCGCGTTACCAACCAGGCCTCATTTTATTATTTTATTTTATCACAAATACAATCACAAAAGAGACAACAACTATAGATATAAGTAATAACATGAACATAATACGGTTAGTCCATTCATAATTCTTACTTCGGTGTTGCTACTTAGGTATCCATCTATCTATGCTTATCTATAATTTGATAGAAACCCTACACATCAAAATAAAGTTTAATTTATTTCTAAACTTTGATTAAAAATGCCCTCAGGCCTTCAGCGTGAGGGCGGAATGGGTGGAGACACACCAGATAATTAATTAAATAATCAAATCACTAAGAGATAATTTCAATGAATCTATTGCCTAAGGCCTAAAGGCACCATAAAATCTACATTATATTTTAATGTATATGTGTACCGATGTTATTCGAAACTGTTTGGTCATGTTGAGAGAATGAATGACGACAGAATGACTAAACAGAACGGAGAGATGTGAATAAGAGTTACCGTCCAAGGCTCGAGAATATCGACCAGACCCTCAAGGATGGACGCGTTTTGAGCAAAAGGAATCGTAGACTCTGCATGACGAATTGCGTGAATGTGACGGAAACAAGAGGTGTGTGTAAGGACGGGAAAGTCTGGCGATCTGTTCTCTCCACCCCGCAAGGGATGCTGATGATAACATAACAATTTATCAATCTTATGTAATTTTCCTCTAATTTGTTCTAAATATAATGTGATATTTCCTAGACTTTCAACATATAGACGATGTTATATCTCTACAATATAATGGAAGGCCAAAGCTTCAGACATTCTGGAAAGTGAAACTTCGGCTATTCTGGAACGGTTCCAGGAATATTAGTCCAGGCCTCTTATATCCACTTTCTCTTTGCCTTGCTTATATATTCACTCTATCGCTTAGCTTAGTGAACACAGTGCGACATTCTTAAATCAACAGTGTCGATGTAGGTTCTATTTCTTTTGAGGAAGTTTACCTATCTATAGACTGTTCGGCTCATGGAAACGAGATTTTTCAATAGAGTTACCACCAACACAATCAAGCACTCAGCTTAATAAAATGTGATTTCTTACCCAGTTATGATAAATTATCTGTAGTATTTTTAAGTACATGGTTGGGGGAGTTGGTTAGAGCGCGAATTTTTCGGAGTTGTTAAGTTCGTATCCCAGCGCTGACGATGTATTCTGCGCTTATACAGGCTTTTAGCTTAGTGTAAAATGCACTGGAAAGGACCCCCGTGGATGATGTTGGTTCGAACACGGACTTCTACTCAGAGGGTTCCAGGTTCGAATCTCGTCACTGACAATGTATTCTGCACCATACAACACAAGCTAATTTGCTGTGAGATGTCCTGGAAAGTATTTGGGTTTCTGTATACATAATCACATATGCTGTAAAAAAATGCCCAAAGAAAATGTCTTGCATTTTGTATTTATACATACAGCATTTACTGGTTACCTCATTATTGGTATATACCACGTTGGTACAGTTGTAGTAATTTTCTAGTCACTATCAACAAGTTCCACTGTAGTTACCTATTGTTAATTCCAGACCGCGTTGTCTAACTGGAAACGCTCAGATTACCAATGAGTCCAACTGAATCCAGCCGCAGTGGATCCAGCGGCGTGTCTGCTGAGCTGCTGCCAAGTCAGGCAATCTGTCTTCTTCGTCAGACATTTTTCAGAAGCTGTGGTCGGAATTTCATCCTGAATTGGATCTTGTAGATACGTAATTAAATCAGGGAATAGTTTTACTATTCTACGTGCCTGCGTGGATTTAGGAACCTATAGCATTATAGAATTTGCAAATCGAACTATTTTACCCACCATTCATACGTTAGTGTTATAAATACAAATTCAGAAACGTTTTTTATTAATTTTAAACACGTCAATTCAACCCTAAAATAGCTCTACAATATGAGGTGAACCTATATAAACATTAATTTGGTAATCCCATATAATTTGGTAGTTCTAAAGTTAACTACCGGAATTTTTTTCGCTAGAAGCTGTCTTCGTATTTTAAGAGGCATCTCCACACCCTCACCTGCATGACATTAACTGGCGACGTTTTCATAGCACCCAAGATAAGACGTAGGCATTTGGATTGGATTCTATTCAACTTTTCACGAAGATATTTTGGAATTAGGTCCCACAAGAAACATTCATAGTCAATGCGACTACGAACTATAGCATTGTATTAGATGTGAAAATTACGGATTTGAACTTCTGAATTTCATTTTATCTTAAGTTTTCTTAGATGTGTACGGGCACAAATCACCCAGTTGGGGTGGACTGCCTAATTATAAAAAGAAAGTTATCTGCAAGTGACATATTGCTTGATTGTATTGTTGCTTTTGTAAAATGTTGTCAAAAGAAAAAGTAAAAATTACATAATTTTCTGACTTTGTATTTCTGACAATATATTATAGAGCAGTGCTAAAGAATTATTATTACAGATACGAGGCTAACATATGTTCCAAGAAGAAAGAAATGCTTCTATGATTCAAATAAAGCACAGGATCATAAAAAAAAAGAAAATTAAACATGGGATTTTATGTTTTTTTTTGTAAATTTTCATTCTGACGTACATTGTACAATTTCCGTACGAAAATCTTTTAAAGTAGTAAACTGCCATAAATCAATTATGCGATCTCTTCGATCTTGCAACCAAACTGAGATTTGAACTAGACACCTCATGAATCGGAGTCAATACCTTACCACTAAGCCCACAGCTGACACGTGTCTCATTCTAATTTTCACAGTATATTTTTATAGATCATTGATATTTCATGGTTTAAAAAACATCTTAAAATAGCGACTCTTACATTCCAGAAGTTGTAGAGATTATGGCGATTATTAGAGACATAAAAATTCCAGAAATAGGTACTGGAAAGAATTCAAGATTACGAAGATGTAACAGTTAATTCTACTGTCGAACTTTCCACGTGTTAGCTTACTGATACTGTAGTTATGTTAGAATGTTTAGTAGCTGATCATTGATAGGAGATTTATCAGATTTTAGTGTAGTAAATATTCTAACTTTGAGTGTTCTAAACGAGTAATTTAGCAGTAGAATCTAATCTTATGTCTATTTATCTATCTATACCCTTACGCCACCGCCCTTGCAGGGTAGGCAGAGAGGACAGAGCGCCAGACAGCCATACACTCCTAGCCCCCGTCTTCGTCCTAATCTAATGTAATGTAATAATAATAATAATAATAATGCCTAGAGCCCGTTGCCGAGCATATTTATGAAGCATCCGAAGAATCGTTGCTACGTAGTTGTTCCTGCCGGTGATGCCATCGAAGGTGACTGTGGAGGCCGATTCTGGACAAGCACACTTTGTCGCACTTTGGACAGGGCTGCTCTACATTTGTGATGGGTCTGCGGGTGGTTCTATTCTGCGGGCCGCTGTAGTTATTTATGGTCTTCCGCCAATTTTTCCGATCACCCGCCAAGCTTTGTAATATGTAATATGTAATAAAAGAACAGTCCGACCTTTGTTCTCTTTGCCTATCCCGCAAAGGATTGTACTTCTTAATTACTTTTTATTCATTGAACAAAAAAGAGTTGCACTACACGAAAGATTAATACATACAAGATACATTAAGAAGATACGAGTATGTATGTATAGTACCTACTCCAATTACTTGTGGCGTATAATGCATTGTTCGTATTAATCCAGGAGTTTAGTCGAGTAGGTAGAGTACCCTAATAGTAGGGCCATGTAACCTCCCTATGTTCATTCGAAAAACGTTGAAGGGAAAAATATTGGAATCAGAAAAGTACTGAAAAGTATAGAAGTAAGGTCTTCCATATTTGACCCTATAAAACTATACTGTCCCATAAAAATAAACTTTCAAATGCTATTATAGTTAAGCCATGTGTTTTGAAATATCGCCTGACGATGACCCTATCTAGCGAAAGCTGTATACTCGTAACAAGTTTGTTCCCTCAAGTATTTCCACCTATAATATATAATAACGCTATAACATTTAACCCGCGTTCACTTTTACGACACTTTTCTGCAGTTCAACTTTACCGAACATCTTTTTACATGTCGTAATATCTAAACGACATGTGGATATTAGTTTTCTTGTCGTTTTTTTCACATCGAAAAACTGTGGTTTTAAAACGCTTCGATGATATTTTTATTATATCTAAGCCTTTTTAACACCACGTCACATGTCTCATTATTAGTTTTTATTTAAAAAGTAATTATTTCAGCAAGTATCTTTTTTCTTCTTCTTCTTTCTCAGCCGTTTCAATTCCAATGCTGGACATAGGCCTCCCCTTTGACTTTTCACAGATCCCTAACTTGGGCATGCTGCATCCACTTGCTTCCTGCGATTCGCCTCACATCGTCAGATCATCTTGCTTGAGGTCTCCCTATGCTCCTCTTGCTCGTTCTAGGTTGCCACTCGATAATGTTTTTGGACCATCTAGAATCTGAGCGTCTGGCAACGTGTCCTGCCCAACTCGTATACATTTTTAAATGTGGGCTGTTTTCATTGAAATATTATAAAAATATTGAAATTTCTTCTTGAGGGCAGATAAACTTATCCTTGTCGACAGTTTTTAAGTAAAATTCTCGAAATTGTTTTTCCGCTCTGATAATATAGAAATCAATGATATGGTTTTAAAGTAAACCTACATTTTTATAGTAGTACAGGAAGCTAAATACAAAAATCCGTGAAATGTCGTGGAAAAAGTTAAGCTAGTTCAGTCGTTTATTACTTGTAATCATCAACATCCAACATTCAGTCGAAAATGCTAACATCGAAGCACTTGCAAAACGTTAGAAGTTATCATCAAAAAACTGTTGTTACCTACTTCTAAATAGTTATGCAACCGAACTAAAACCGCAGTTTTTGCACTATTTCATCCAAATCAAAAACTTTCAACGTTATTGGGGGTTAGAAAAATGCAACGACGTCATAAAACGTTATTAAAATGTCATACTGATGTAAGTACAAAGTGGTGTTGTGGCTATATCCCCAGATTGCTATGCTGCACATAGCACATTGAACATCTAATACCCACTGCCGCACAACAGCGTATTAGGATTGCTGGTGGGTACTTAGTACTTACCTACTATAAACGCATGTGTGGTATACGATATATAAATGAACACCGGTTTTATGGTTTTTGGTTTTTGACGCGACATCTGAAAAATAGATTATTTTTATATTTTCATAGTTTTCAGGAAGCGATTTGTAGACATTTTTCGTTCCGTTATATAATTGTAATATGTGGCTGGTTTCTCCATATTTATGAAAAACATCATGTTCAATTTTTAATACATTTAATTTCTAAAATTAATAGGTTATACATATTGTTGTTGAGAGAATGAATGATAGATGGGATGAAAAACAAAATATTTGGGTGAGCGAAGAGGTGTGAGGAAGCGCGGCCGCCCAAGACTGACCTGGATCGGTCATGTCGACCAGATCCTCAAGGATGGACGCGTTTTGAGTAAAAGGAATCGGAGAGCGTGTATGACAATTGCATGAATGTGATGGAAGCTAGGAATGTGTGAAAGGATAGGTTAATCTGGCGCTCTGTCCTCTCTGCTTACCCTGCAAGGGACGTGGCTTGAGGGTATAGATAGACAGATGGATACTTGCTATGTATATTATCATACCTTGATGGAAAAAAAAAATTCTTGACTTAAAGACATTTTTTAACCGCAAAATCGTTTCTGTTTGACGAACAAAAGAGGGTGGGTTAAAAAAATATTTGAAAAAGGTGCCTACCTACGGTTATGTTTCATAAAGAAAACATTTTGAAGAAAAGAAGGGGAGAGTTGTAATATTAGATACCGCTTGTTGTAGTCTATGTTTGATAATATATTTTTTAAATATTCACTTTTCTAAACGCTTAAAGACAATTTATTCACAAGGAAGACCCTCCTCCTCTTGATGCCGTATTTTACCCTCATCCCCCTCTTTTTTATTCAAAAATAGGCGCCCAACAACGTGTAGCCAATTTGATAAAAGGAAAAAATACTACCTGTTTTGAAAGTGTATGCTTACAATGGTAGAGTAGATTGTGCAAGTTACTGTCAACTCATACTATGTACAATTGTGATGTGTTTTGTTCATATCAGGGATATTGCTGATATGCTGATATCATGTTTTTGACGTGCAGATGTGGAAAAATAAAGGATTTTAAAAAATATTCATAAATATGGTATAGATTTCCACTACTTTATTCTTGTTCGTGACTATGTTGCGCCACGAAATGCTTCTTGTTTATTGTAATAGAGCGATTTTTAATAGATTCCTTGCGAGGTGATAATAACTGCCGTCCTAACTAAGAACCGCTTGCAAGCCAAGGAGTTGCAGCCGAGATAATCATAAAAAAAACACTTAGTACCTATAGTGCATATACGTGGAATATGCTGGGCAGAAAAAACTATTTGCATTTGAAAAGACGGAATTTTTAAAAATTTGAAATAGATGTTAAAATAAATAAGTAAATCTTCATTAGTAAAAAACCATGAAAACAATGGTACCTAGTGTGCTAAAGGATAGACCTATAGCAAAAGGAATATCTTACAGTCAACCCAAAACTTGCAAAATGTCCATTCCGTTAAAACTCAAAATACCAAGAGTCGACTTATAAGACAGCAGTGTAGGGCTCAATGTTACAAGCAAATCAACTTGCAATTCTACTGTCTTGTGTAAACGCTACTGTTACAAGGTAATCTATGGTAGTCGTAGAATAAAGAATAATATTTTCTTTTATAGCTAATTCATGCTAAGCACCATCTTCCACCATGTTCTGCAGCCAGGAACACTAGCGCCACTGTCTATGCTCCATATTATACACTAGGTATATTAAATATTCGTTTTTCTACGAATTATTGCATGGAAATTGTTTCGTAGTTGACGGAAGAAATCAGAACTACATAATTCATTATGACTCATTTTTTTTAATACAGTGTCAAATTGAATCAGTATATCTATGTATGTGTCTTGCGGGGTAAACAGAAAGGACAGAAAGCCAGACCCTCCTATCCTTACACACACTCTTTGCTCCCGTCACATTCTTGCAATTTGTCATACATGCTCTCCAATTTCTTTTACTAAAAACTTTTTTCGGACAGCCCCGCTTCCCGGCACCTCTTCTTTCACCCATATCGTTTTAGTCATCATTCATTCTTTCAACATGCCCAAACAGTCTTACGTTTATTCACTTTCATTCTATTCCTTCAAAAGATTAGTATGGAAACATCATTTTTAACTTTACACTATTCTTTTAACAAAAAGTATTAGAAATACCTGTAGAATTTTATAAATTGGGTTTTTCGGCAATAAAAATTTAGAAAGGGTAAATTGATCCAAATTGAGTTTCCCGGCAAAACGAACATTTTACTCCAGACTTCCAATTTACAAAAATACTTTTCAAATATATTGATGAGCAGCGCTCACTATTGCGGTAAGATATTTTTGTCCAGCTGTACCTCTACACTCGTCCTTTATGTAAATTGAACGTTTGTAGTGATTTACTTCGCTCATTATTAGAATACTAAATACCATTAAAGACTGTACACCGCTATAATAGTTCAACCATTCTTTTAACCGCCTTACATTGCGGTGGTAACAGATGGTACCTACCTACGTGTAGTATTTTTATGGAGGTACTTAGTAGTTTATCAGGAATGAAGTTTTCCACCCATTCTGATTGTCAGTCCCTTTATACTACGCTCCTTGGGGAATCGGCAGAGAGTACAGAGACAACAACAGATGAAATTAATTAGTACCTATGTGACATTCAGAATGGGTGGCTGACTTTATTGCTGAGAAAGATGAGGATTTCTTACAGAGGTTTTGTTTACAACTTATAACTTTTACAGGACAGTCGTTAAATGGGGGGTGGGGGACCAATTCTATACAACCCGGAGATCCCAAAAAAATATAAGCATTTTTTTATTATTATGTACTAAGCAATACCAATTTGTAAACAAACAACACCAAAATTTTACCGGACAATCGAAGAAATGTGCTTAAAGATTTGGTTTGATTTGATTTGGCTTAAAGAATGTGCTAAAAGAATAAGGGTATGTTTAATTTCGTATGCCACATTTATTAATTTATTTATTTATTCTTTATGTGTACATTACCTACGTGGCACAGAATTTAACAAGATAATACAGATTTATAATAATAAGTAATGCTCACTAGGGCGAGCTTATCGCTAATCGGCGATCTCTTCCAGATAAACCAAATTGGTTGACAGCCAAAACGCCGTCATTTTGTTATATCCAAAAAACAAACAGGTTGACAAACTTCTGAAAACAAACTAATTACTTAATTATTTTCATCTTTGATATTATAAGATACAAAGTCTTCTCTCCTTTCATCTCGCTTGAAAAAAACAAATTACTTTTAATTATTTGTCCCTAATTACATTTCTCCGCCGTTAATGTTTTTTTGATCAAAGTAATAATTACTTTTAACCCAAAACTTTTTAATTTTTTGTGGTTTTATTCAAAGTATTTAAAACATGTAATTAAAAGTCCTTGGTTTTCATTCCTGGAAAACCCTTCGGTAGGTATATTGTATAACTGATAAGACCAAAATGTCGATAAAAATTACATCAAAGTTTCAAAAACTTCTATCTTTTACAGATGGAACCTTATTTATTTATTTATTTTATTTATTTAAACTTAAAGTAAACAACAAACACATATAAATACAAAAAATGGACATAGTACAGATTATAAAACGTTGTTCACTAGGGCGAACTTATCGCAGAACTGCTTAATCTTAAATTTATTAATCTCTTTATTTACAAAACTACTCCACTATAAGGTGTTTTTGTTAATTGTACTCGTAGATTATGTCGGCTGGAAAAAATGCTAATTAGAACATCGTTATTCTCAGATGTCGATATATAGTATTTTGCAGAGGTATCCATCAACCCCTTCACCTTACGTCCCTTGT
Organism: Ceraclea dissimilis; assembly: GCA_963576895.1. Classification (NCBI taxonomy): domain Eukaryota; kingdom Metazoa; phylum Arthropoda; class Insecta; order Trichoptera; family Leptoceridae; genus Ceraclea; species Ceraclea dissimilis. The sequence goes on from OY756372.1 coordinate 1,475,907, forward strand.
GGCGTAGGCAGAGAACGAAAGTCTGCACTATCCCTACCTACCAGGCGCGAAGCTACTTAAGAACACGATTCCCATCGAGTTACCTTTTGGAAAAAATGATAGGTATAATAGTGTCTAATCTGACGTAATCCCATAAGAAATGTTAGCCCCGGCTTCCTTTCTGTAGAAATCCACCCTTCGCTCCTGCTACCTACACAACATTTCTTGCTTCCGTCACACACGTTCAATTTGTCATACTCACTCTCCAATTCCTTTTACTCAAAACGTGTCTATCCCTGAGTATCTTCCCGATATGATCAATCCAGTTTATACTACGATGGCCGCGTTTTCTTAAACTCCCTCTTTCAGTCGCATATACTATTTTCGCCATACTGTCGTCACTCATTCTTTAAATATATCCAAACCATCTAAATTTGTTTACTTCCATTCTCACCACAACACCAGTCTTACAATCGCCAATTTCTCTAACTACCTCATTCATTATACGATCCGCCAAGGTTTTCCCACATGTTCTTCTTGACCACCTCATTCCTACAGCATTTATACCAGACTCACCCTACTTCAGCCATGTCCACGTTTCACTAACATAGACACCTATACCTATATCATTAACAATATTGCTTAGTTCTGTGTTTAGCAGAATCAACTTAATTTCATCAAGCACATACTCAAACCATTTTCGACTAATAAAGCACCATCTGTACTAATCTCAAAAGTATCCGTATAAGATACATGAACATAGTAGTGACCACTTGTAGGGGAGTCCCCTTATCCTTATGCTACAGAGCTTATACTGTAATACGACTTCTTAAGGAGCTCGGAACTTCTCCAAGTTTCTTCTCCTTCATCCCTACTACCCCTTTATCCCCTCCTTATCCTTGTAGCATTGTAATTAATCCCTCTTATATCTTACCTTTCGAGTGGTAAATTAGTTTCTCGTTGTAATTTATTTTATAAACAGCTTTCTTAGCAATACTTTTTTTAAATAAGTAGTTATCTCAACAGATATACAAAAAAGGATGGTCTTTCATCAGGCACATGACTGATCGTTGACTGGCTTAGTGTGATCATTTTACACTTTAGTAACATATTAACTTTATTAGTATGTTGTGTTGTTATTTTTCGTGTTTATTATTGTTTTGTTCGAAACTTGTTCTGTGTGCACTCTTCGGCGCAAAGGCTGAGCGCTGTAATGCCGAAGAGTGTAAAATTTTACTTAAATAAATAAATAACTATGTAAACTTTTAAATATATTAATTCTTGGTGGGTGGCGCCATCGGAATGAAGGAACCCAAGCACCTCGGAAGGGCGTGCTTGGTATCGTTTGGAAGACCGCGAAAAACGGATCTAAATTGTGAAGTCATAAAATCTTGGTTTGAAAAAAATCTTACGATTACTTTTTTCTTTAGTTTTCCATTTGTATTCTAATTGTCTGTTTTTCATTTGTTTCAGGTATGTCAGTTTTTATGTGCCACAACTATCTTGAACCCACAAAATCGGTAAGGATTGACGTGTTGTTTCGTCTGTTTGTCTACCCTTTCAGTACTGCTCAGTAACTTGACGTTACCGATAAGTACACTCTCCAAAAGATATCTGCACTTTGAAATACCAGTACCTACTTTGAATTTCTAATACATAATAATATATTAGCAAATATTAGCACACCAGCTGTTCAGATATATTACGCTAGTTTACCGTATGTTATGTAGCCTAGCCTAGTCTAGCCTAGCTCCCCCGTCTCTCCAGAATCCATCTGCCTCCCATTCCAATGTCTTTGCAATGATCCTTTGAGCCACGGTGCGAACTGATCTACAAAGCTTTTAAAAGTGGTGCGAAGCACAACATCGCTTCGTAATAAAATGTGTAAAATCGAAACTTTTTTATAAACGAACGAATGCATCTATGATTATCATATGTCGTAAATTTCAATACTACATAGTACATCTTTGTACGGTTCATAGTTAGAAAAGCTTGTATAATGAAGCTTGTATGATGAATGGCCAGACAGGGTGACACCAGATGTGCGCCACGATTATTGATGTACCTGGATGTGTAAGGGTCAGAACAGAGACGAGTGGAAACAGATGGAAGAGGCCTATTATCCAGCAGTGGAGAGAAGAAGGCTGATGAAGAAGAAGAAGTATAATGATAGCAGAGTAATGTTGGATTTCACCAAATTCTTAGGTGTGGAATAGCGGAGATAGGAGTTATTTAACTATTATTTTTCATACAAAATTTTTACTACGTAGCTCCTATATCCGCTATTCCTCACCTAAGAAGTTGGTGAAATCCTACATAAGTCTCGTTTTCCATCCATTCGCTTAACAGTCGAACACGATCCCATAAAAGCAAATGGCAAATCATGCTCCTGGATGTTTTGAACTTTCGGCAAACCCACAACTCCTCGAAACGTCAGAAGTACTGGGAGTACGATCAAGTCCGATAAAAACTCAAACATTATTGCATAAGGCCGATGACATCGATTTGATTCGATTATTTATTTAATCTCGATTCATCGAGTCGCATAACATCGATCAACTTTAACATCCCTACTCAGTATTAAGAGGAATTATGAGATGTGGTTGTGCTAGAATTTACTCAGTTTAATTCTACCTTTGAATAATATTCAGGAGGTACGTAGGCCCCCCGTGTTGGGGCCATAATTATTATTATAAAGCGTCGGGTTTAAGGGCTTGGCACCAAGAATGACGTCACAGTCTTTTCCCACGGCATTAAGGTTTAAAATCGCGTGACAATCGCATGATAAAATGGTAAAAATAACGTTTTTTCCATTTTTTTGGGGTTAATTTTGCGTCTATCAAAAAACTTCTACGGTTATTCCCTAGATTTTAATGCATATTATCAGTACAAAAATAAAATTTTACTCCGGGACTTTCGGGAAACGAGTTTCCGTCTTTCGGAAAAAAAATCAGAGGTGTTTTTAAATATTTTTTTTGAGAAATCTATACAAGTTATAAAAAATATTTTACGGTTATTCCCTAGATAAAGGTTCAATGCATCTACCCTATTTTGTTCCAAAGCATATTTAGTAACGGTTGTCGAGATAGAAGGTCTCCCGTTTTTGGAATTTTTTGTAATGTCGGTATGCACACTCTTAAGTGTTCCTTCACATACCTACACTCCAGTACCTACCTGTATATAACGTGTCTTAAATGGTTGTGTCCAAACGAATCTGGGTGATAGAGGATCTGAAGACTTATTCAAATAGACCTAATTTTTCCTTTATCTACTGCGATTTTTTACCTTTTCATAATCATAGTGGTTTTTTTAAATGAAAACTTGAATAATATCTAAAAAAAAGTAATATCTATGATCTGAGATATACTTACCTAAATTATTGTAGGTATTGAACTGGCTTTATCTGCATTGCACAGATGGAAATAAATAACTTAGAAAAGAATAGAATGCCTAATAAATTTGTAATAAGTACGCCATTGTATAGATGGCGGTAGTTGTCAAAGAATCTGACGCATGAAATGGGTTATGCTAGTATATAATAAGAAAAATTTCGTTCGATCGGCGGTGGACTTATTCTACCAATGCCCATAATTTTTGAAGATCTCTAGTTGGGACGGGACAGGAGTCCCGTTTTTCGTTTGACTAGGGATCACAACACTACAATATTATATTGGTCTCGGTCTGGGACTGAGTAATAAAGAAATCAAATTATCGAAATAAACCCAAATACATCTTTGTACACTTTACAGACAGCTTAAAAGCTTGTGTTGTGAAGTGGAGTAAGTCGGGGATTGAACCCGCGCCCACTGGATGAACAGTCGAGCGCGTCACCAACCAGGCTACCGACCACCTCGTAAATCGTTTAACAAAGTATTTGGTTTAACGGAGTAATGAAAAACACTAATTTGCAAAATTTTCCTCCCTCCGCCCCCTCAGCCACCAAAATTAGTATAGTACTTATTAAATGTCATATTATCACCCCTCTGTTCGTCATCTCTTCCATCTACTTCCTTTCGTCTGCCGCTGACTGACACCGTCAACAGCTGTTCCTGACCGTATCCTTTCCCCTCTCTCCTGTACCCTCCTACCACCAATCCGTCACTTCCTCTTTCCGTGTGTCTGCCTTCGTGACCAGGAAACCGTGAGGGATCTAATTTCCATTATGAAATACCACTCCACTCTGAAACACTCTAGTCAAATACTATAGCCCGAGATCCTACCGCTAAAAATATGACCTGTCTGTTTTTTTTTTATTATTACGTATGGATAACATTTCTATTTGTAATGCTAACAACATAGCCCGAGATCCAACCGCTGAAAATATGGCGTAGGTATCTGTTTTTTGATCGAAATGTGGTTTCATCAAAATCTCGCAGCACCCCCCTGCCTCCCCCCGTAAAAGGCCGAACTATGACGTCACGGTAATTTCCCACGGCATTAAGGTTCAAAATGCCATGAACAATCGCATGATACAATGGTAAAAATAGCGTTTTTTTTCCATTTTCTGGGGTTAATTTCGCTTCAATAAAAAAACTTTTACGGTTATTCCCTAATGTATCTACCTTATTTTTTTCAAAGCATATTTAGTAACGAGATCTAAAAGGTCTCCCGTTTTTAGAAATTTTTGAAATGTCAGTATGCGTATTCTTAATGACAAAAATAATCCATGCAAAATTCTCAACAAAACCCTTCTGTTTACCGGACTATCTAGAGTGAAATAAAAATCCAATCCCGCCGCAGGATTTCCATAAAAAGGTGGCAAAATTTCAATCACACATTTTCGTGGAAATTGCTGCAATTTTCATGCTGCTCTCTTTCATAAATGCACTTACATGCATCCGGTGCCGGCGAAATGAATTGCCGTCATATAAATAATAATATTCACACAACGTTATAATGCTGTTACACCACTGCAGTGGCGTATATAGGGGGGAGGGGGGGTGAGGGGGCCCGCCCCCCCGAAATGTTGAACAATTCTTTAAAAAACGTTATTTTAAAACATGAAAGTTACACAAGTTCATCACTTCACCCATTTTTAAAAAAAAATTCGCCTGTGGCACTATTCTTTTTTGTATTTTCTACACGCAAAATTAATACTAACCTAAAACACGACCTTTTTCACTTACATTCACGAAATATTTTTATACTCTATGTCTATCTTCAAATTTTTGTTGCCTCCGCCCCCCCAAAGTCAAATATTGGATCGGGTCCCCCCCGAAATGAAATCCTATATACGCCACTGCACCACTGTACTATTATTATTTGACTTCGCAAAAAGTTGTTAAGCCACTGATGCACCACTGTTGAATTTTGACAATTCAGGTTCGAATAAAGGGACGTTCAACATTTTTTGAAGCACTGCTTTTATTTAGACAAAAAATTTGGTTTAAATAAGAACTGGCATCTTTTCATTCGATGAGCCCGTTGAAATGGGTGATTCAAGAGCCCGTTTAATTTCAGTAGTAAAGCATCTGAATTTATATTTCTGGGCTACAATATGATAAAAGACTAGCGCCTCAGGCGAAATTGTGCCATAAACATAAGAAGGTAGATAAAAAAGAATCGTTTAAAAGTCCAGTTTATTTTTCCATTACATAATACTGGTAAAATCCAAGTCCTGTATGTATGTAACGCTGGCCCTTCGGCAAGTTTCACAACAACCCCCAACCCCTTCCCCCTGCCCAAGCCCTTGATACAGCATTTACTGGTTACTCCATTATTGGGATACACCTGTGTGACGGTATACCAGTAGTAGCTAGTATCATGTGAATTAATTAAAGTACTCCAAGTTCCGACTCCAATTTGGGTATCTGGTATCTCCTTTTAACTAGAGGTGATACAGGTATCATGGTCTTAACATTATCCTGCGAAGTACAGTAGTATCATGTTTAACTACACTAACGTAGCCAGTAGGTGTAAATAGGGTTGCCAGATCGTATCGTAAAGGGAGACATACAATTCAATGTCATGTACTACACAACCCTTGTCTTGTTCAGTAGTCTTCGTCTTTATATTGTTTATTTGACAGAATATGATAAAAAATTAAAACTTTAGAAGTGTCGTTTCGGTTGAAACACAGCGGTATGGAGTTAGGAGGTCACTTTTCAGTATTCAGATATGTTGTCTTAATTACGTTCCATATTAATTCTACATACGTTAAAAAAATATGAAGTATGTATGATGAAAAAATAGTTCATTCTGCAAACTAGTTAATGTTATTTCAAAGGGAATTAAAAATCCGGTTGAATGATTTTTAAAACAGGCTTTTATATCAAAAAGATACTCGAAATTTATGTAGATAAAATCAGTTTTCAAGGTTAATAATTGTTCTCCTTTTCACTTTTGCTTCTGGTATCCCTAGCTGTAAAGTACAGTCAATAGCTAGCGTTGCGGCGGAAGTAGAATGCAGACGTTATCTGTCCAGAACATCCCTCTGTATAATAAACTTAACATTACCTAACCGCCTCCTTCACCCTACCATCGCCACCCCACGGCTGCAATTTGAATCAGACACTCAGGGGTCGTCAACTATTTATGACTTGACGTCTACCGGTGAAGATTTCCCGACGAATGCATTTGAATCATAAATTGAATTTGTTATTCTGTACATTTCTTGAAGTTTTCTTCAAAGCGTAAAGTTTTTCAAATCGGCTTCTGTTTTTAAAATTCGTATATGTTTCTTTAAAAAGAATACGTTTTATGTGCTGATGAATAATCGAAGAATTATACCTTCACTTGTTTTTCTTTTACACAAGACTTTTATTTCCTTTGAATTTCATTTTAAACTAGTTGAAAATCCTATCTCCCCGTGGGACACCCAGATTGTAGAATGATCCTCTTTTTTCATGTTTTTTCAACTGTCCTGTAAAATTCGGGTGTTCCTACCGTTTACATTAGACACTTTCTCCTTTTTCAGTAATGAGATTCGCCACTGTTTGCCCTGTCTCTTCAAATCTCACATATTATGTTTGCTTAAAAAATATAATTTTATTTCACTGATGCTTTCGGCATTATAACTATAAACTTAGTTTTCAAAATATAATATCGCCGCTCGTTTTTTTACTTTGACTTTAGCGCCACTTGGTCAACTTTACAGGAGAGCGATTTAAAGTTAAAAAAAAAAAAAAAACAGAAAAACCCTGATAACTTTTTTATTTATGAATCGATTTAAATAGGAAGTATGGGGGTTTTGTTCATGGATTTTTTTTCTATTTTTTAGTATATTATAATGTTGGTTTCGTGGATCAATTGTTGTGGACCTCTCCCACAATTCAGCAATGATGCTTCCGTTATCTCATAACGTCGTTTCGATTAACGCAGTAGTCGCCCTGTAGATTATGATGTACCAGGTACTTGCAGTAGTAGAATTATTACTATTAATACTAAGCGCTTGGTGGTGTGATGTGGTTTACGATAACGACGTCTATCTAGGACTGACTGTATCCGGGTTATTACCTATAATGAAATATTATGACTAGATATGCCAATGTGGTTCATATTGCCATTCATGCCATTATGGCATTTCCCGGTAACTTTTGCATAGGAGTTGCTATGGGTTCGAATTTCGGTATTGGCGGTGTAAGTTTTTTGAAAAACAAAATTTATGAATAAATCGGATTTTTTACATATCGTAGTTGAATGACAAGTAGTTATCTCAACAGGTATACAGCGAAGGATAGACTTTTTATCAGGCTTATGACTGATCGTCGGCTGGTTTAGTATGATCGCTTTACACTTAACTAACATTAAATTAATAATACAACTTCCGACTGGCTGCCCTTGGAGGCAGGGGTCCCACAAGGCGGCATCCTTTCACCTCTCCTCTTTTCACTCTTTATCAACTCAGTTAGTGAACAGGTGAATGCTCACTATCATCTCTATGCTGATGATCTTCAGATATATTCACACTTCGAGTTGGATCAAGCTTCGCTTGCAATTAATCAAATGAATGGTGAATTGGACCGCATTTCCCACTGGGCACAGCAAAATGGATTAATCCTCAACCCATCTAAATCTCAATCTATTCTAGTAGGTAGTTTGAAAATGCTTCCCAAAATTAAGACCATCTCTTTACCTACTTTATCTTTAGACAATACTCCCATCCCTCTGACCAATAAGGTCAAAAATCTGGGTGTCTACTTCGACCAGTGACTTCATTCTCTCAAACGCCATCAAAATTTTCTTCCCAAACCTACCAAAATTCTTCTATGTCTTACACTTCTTTTACCTCTCCTAGATTATGCGGACATATCGTACATCGACGTCACTAAGGAGCAGATCATGGAAATTGACCGCCTGCAAAACATCTGTATCCGTTTCGTGTATGGCCTGCGGAAATTCGACCACATCTCAGAATTCAGGTCTGAACTTAGATGGCTAACCATATTTCATCGCCGTAATCTCCACACCCTCTCTCTTCTATACAATGTCCTATACAATCCCTCCTCACCTGAGTATTTAAAGACGGATTTCTCTCCACTGGCATCTCATGGTCTACCACTCCGTTCTGGTGCACAACGTACGCTTTTAATCCCTAGCCATCATACATCTTTTTTCACTAATTCTTTCACTGTACAGGCTGCGCGATTGTGGAATGACCTTCCATTATCCATCAGACTCGCACCAACTATTTCCGTTTTCAAGAGTAGACTGAAGCAGCATTACCTTTCTATTTTAAATCCCACAACCCGTCCCTCCTGAACCCATCATCCCTCCCTTACCCTATCCCATCCCATTTACCATTCATATATATTTATATATTTATATGTATAATATGTTTATCTATGTATGTATTTATGAATTTAATTATTGTTATGTATGTATTTGAGTATTCAGTTAAGGTACCCTCTTGGTACCGAATCTATAATTAGGTATATCTCATTTTTTGTTTCTATCTTGGGTTGGCTGGCAGAAATTGCCATTTGGCAATAAGCCCGCCCCTTGTATGTTTTTCTGTACAATCAAGTTTATTTTATTTTATTTATTTTTTTTATTTTAAATTATTCCAGTCTATACATCCGACTGGACCAAGCAACGAACCCAGATCTCCGTGGATGGTTGACTGGAATTGGTGAATGTTTCTGAGATGTAAAGTGATCACATTAAACCAGTCGACGATCAGTCTTAAACCGGATTGAAAATCCATCCTTCGCTGTTGAGATAACTACTTATGTATCTGTGTATATTTTTTAAATTTATTTAGGGGGGATGTGATGTATGCACCGCTACCTGAAGATCTATTTTATCAATCAAATTACAGGATTATATCTAACAAACTACGGGAATAATCTCATGTTTCAGTAGATCTCAGAGTTAATTTAGGAGTTGTTTTTCACTGGGATATTTAGCATAAATATAATTTCTTTACTTTTCTTGATACATTTTTTGCATATTGTTGAAATAAGTCGGATTCCAGGGGTCCAGAATTGTAAAATGTGGATACCCCTTGTTAAAGCAGTGGCGTATCATTTATCTACTTACTAAATATTATTGGGTCCTACTCGTTTATCAATAGTAGATAATGATAATAAATATTTCACCCCTTGTGGGAACAAAACATTATCAACATTATAAGTTACAATAAAACTTCTAATCTCACCCCCATTAATAACGATTAATGTCAATGATCCATATCCTCCCGTGACCGGATAAAAACCCATAAGAATATTGCTCAACATGAATAAATCCCAAAAAAGACAAAATCCCTTTAGAAATTTGCTCAAGGGACAAAAGTTCAAATCTAATTAGATTTTGACAAATTAATTGAAATAAAGTATACGATTTCTTTCAGTTTGATAGAAAATAGTATAGATTCCGAAATAAACAAATAAATAAGCGATAGACAATAAAATTTAATAAATAATCCAGTTACTGGAATCAAATGAGAAAGTGTGGGCTTTTATCCGTTGAGGATATTTCTGAAGAGCTTTTGTCTTTTTTGAGACTTATTGATGTTGAGCAATATTCTTACGGGTTTTTCTTCGGGAACCATATCCTCGTACCCCATAAGGGGGTGGCTAAACCGAAATTCGCGACTTTTTCGTAGCTATCTTTTGTTTCTACTAGGTCGACTTTTAAAAGTTTTATGTGATTTATTATATTAAGATTTTCGACTAATAGAAGTTTCTTTGACTCTAACTTTCAAAAAAGTATTTATGTTTCTACTGTCGGACCTGGCCAGTTCCATTTAGCCTTTAAAATTAGACATGTTTATTGTTCTCTAATCATCCCTAGGCCCCATTCAAGGAACTTGGAATCGCCGGGTTTACATATTAAACAAATATTACAAAATCAAATGCAATATATCAATAAACAGTCACAGCAAAAAACAGTGTCAATCAAAATCAAATCAATAAATACATGGAGACTGGTGTTACTAGTTAAAACAGGTGTGGTTTTCATTTTAAAAAAATGTTTTTGAGGTCTAAGATCTCGACAACCTTACTAAAACTGCTTTGGGAAAAGATAGGGTCGACACATTGAATCTTTATCTAGGGAATGACCATAAAATATTTTTAATATCGGCATAGATTTCTCAAAAAAAATGCTAAAAACACCTCTGAAGTTTTTTCGAAAAACAAACTTTTTTCCCGAAAGTCGCAAAATTAAAAAAAATTACGTACTGATAATACACACATTTTTATAATGAAGCGAAATTAACCCCAATAATTAAAAAAAACTCTATTTTTGACATCTTATGATGCGACTGTTTATGCGATTTTGAACCTTAACCCTGTGGGATTTGACAGTGACGCCATAGTTGGGCTCCTAGTTTTAAAAGTATAAATCATAGTACCTACTAAATGTATAGTTGAGTAGTACCTAAGGTCTATGGTGTAAATAGATATATATTTTAAAATTTGTTGGCTATAAATAATCCTAGCTAATTTTGGACTCCCCATTTTTAGCCATTTTATGTAAATTCATCATAGGTGTCCATTATAGATACTAATTAAAATGAATAATCGCGCATAAATGTGACATCGCGATGTTCGCATTAAAATGTCATTTCGTTAATACAAAAAGTCATAAAATTGACAAAATACACGTATTAGGCATTAGGTACTCTCATTATATCCCGGAAGGGGAGTCAAGCTTCACGATTTGCATTTTTAATCCCTTATTCGCATTCTCCGACGGCACACTTGTTTTATATTGTAAAAATAGATGTGCCCCTAAATTGTTCTCATGTGAAAATAACAGTAGCTTAATTTTTGATTGTCAAAAAGTATTTTATTCTTTTAGTCCAAGCCAGTTGCGTTTTTACCAGGAAGTTGTGGGGTAATCTTGATTTCTTTTTGGGTTGCTGAATCCGATTTTTTGTGAGGTTTGCCAACACGATTTCGTGACGAAACATGGCAGTAAATGGCGATAAATGTATTTTAGGGCGATTTTTGCTTATAACTCGAAAACTATTCTAACTAATTATCATTCTATGCAAAATGAAAGTACATAAAATTTTCGGAGCTGTCAGGCTCCAAAAACTGATCAAATCTTCGTACTCTTTTAAATTGTAACAATCGAAAATGAATGGAGAAGTTCACCTAGTTAGATTTATAACCAAATTTTAACAATTATTCTTCAAATTCATGAGACATATTTTACCTCGTTGGAATCAGCAAACAAGCAAATTTACTTCATTTCTTATCATATCTCTCAACGTTTTACTACACATTCTTCTTACCGTATAATATCAACAACATTCACATGCATATTTAAAAATAGCAGTGATTTCATGTTTCGTCACACACCTAATTAGAATTTAGTAGGACAATAAAAATATATGAGAATTAATGTAAAAGAAAAAATGCGTACAATTTACATTCTAGTGATGCGCTTAGGAATATGCGTAATATTTTATATCATGCTAATTCTCTTCCATTGCTTTACGACACGTATTTCTCCTAATTTATAATTTAGAATGGGTTAGGTTGACTAGAAGATTAGTTCGCCACCAAACCAATAAGTCAGTTTTAACAACCCCCAATTTCAATATTAAAATCCTCTTGCGGGCTTACCAAACCATCACAGAAAACTCTCCGATCAGTTGGGTAATTAGTTTATTCAATGAACATTTTGGTTATTTTTGAAAATCACAATTTATGTTATGTGAGAGCATTAGAATTTTCTGTCTAAATTAAGCATTAAAACATTAAGCCAGCCGACGCGATGGTCAGTCATAAGCCTGATAGAAAGTCTATCCTTTGCCGTATATCTTAATTTTTGGTTTTCACATGCTGAGTTTACCTTTTTATCTATAGGTAGTAGGTACCCTCACGCAGCGTTCCTTTGGGGGGGTAGGCAGAGAAGACAGAACGCCAGACCGGCCTATCTCTACATACACTCCTACTTCCGTGACACATTCATGCAATTTATCATACGCGCTCTACGATTCATTTTATTTTTTACAGAAAACAGGTCCATCCTTGAGAATATGATAGTCGATGTGATCGGTCCAGGTCGGTCTCGGACGGTCCCGCTTCCTCACACCTCTTTGTTCTCCTATAGATTTATTTTTAGTCATCCTGTCGTCATTCATTCTTTCAACATACCATCTAAATTCATCCACTTTCATTCTAGTCACAACATCCGCACTTACAGTCAGTAATCTCTCTAATAACCTCACTCATTATCCTATCTCTCAATGTTTTCCCACACATGCTTCTTAACGACCTCATTGCCACTGAATTCAACCCTTATTCGTCTCTTCAACCATGGCTCACTAGCATAGCAACAATTTTAAAAATTGAAAGTAGACAATATAACGCCATTTTGAATCGTTATGCAAGTGAGCAGTCGATAAAGTAGGAAATGACATTTTGTTTGTACTTGTGCCTAATATTGTTTGTAATTTTTATTCAACACGGTCGACGCACCCGCGCCGCGTGACTTTTCACGCTCTGATTCTACGCACCGTTGACAATATGATTAAGAGTATGCATACCGACATTTCAAAAATTTCTAAAAACGCGAGACCTTCTATCTCGACAACCGTTACTAAATATGCTTTGGAACAAAATAGGGTAGATGCATTGAACCTTTATCTAGGGAATAACCGTAAAATATTTTTTACATCACGATAGATTTCTCAAAAAAAAAATTAAAAACACCTCTGATCTTTTTTCCGAAAGACGGAAACTCTTTTCCCGAAAGTCGCGGAGTAAAATTTTATTTTTGTACTGATAATATGCATTAAAATCTAGAGAATAACCGTAAAAGTTTTTTGATAGACGCAAAATTAAGCCCAAAAAGTGGAAAAAACGCTATTTTTACCATTTTATCATGCGATTGTCACGCAATTTTGAACCTTAATGCCGTGGAATAAGACTGTGACGTGATTCCTGGTGGCATGCCCTTAAATAAAGGTGAAAAATGACAGAATGTAGAAGTACCGTTACTTACTTAGTCTCGTCTGGAGAAAATATTGTCGTTGTGATTATGAAAATGACATTTGGTCGCCATTTTGAAGACGGCGCTCAGGCGTTACGTCTTTTATAACAATGACTTATTTTGTACGACTTTTTGTTTAGATTCTAATGCCAGTTTGAATGTCAATAGAACGATATGGTGGCGAAATGCCAAAATAGATATTTTGTAGTTTTGTGCCCACCGTTATTTGACGTCACGACTGTAGGAAACACTATTTTTTTTCAAGCGCTTTTTTCACTTTAAATTCTCTTGTACCACTACCACATAGTTTTGAGACACATATTGATTTGTACCACATATTAGTTTTCAAATATATCTACCTTTTTAAGCTGTGTCCACTGTAAGGTAGGCAGAGAGAACACAACGCCAGGTCGCCGTATCCTTACACGCAATCCTTGCTTCCGTCACTTTCATGGAATTTGTCATACATGCTCTCCGATTTCTTTTACTCAAAACGAATCTGTCCTTGAGGATCTGGCCGCGCTCCCACACACCTCTACATTCACCCACAGATATATTTTTAGTCGTCCTGTCATCATTCATTCTCTTAACATGCCTAAACCATCTAAACTATAAGATTATTCAATGTTATTCTAGTCACAATAAATTTCTATTCTAGCATATCCCCTCACGTCGCATCCCTCGCAGGGTAGGCAGAACGAACAGATCGCTAGACTTCCTATTCTTCTCACACTTCTTACTTCTGTCACATTCATACAATTTGTCATACACACACAATTAATTTGCTTTTCCAATAACTCTCCTGTAATATTTTTTTATCAATTTTCAATCATTCAATTTTCCATCCCTCAAAATTTCTCGCGATTCAAAATTCTTTGAAGATCAATTTGTATGTATAAATAATGAAAAACAATAATGAAATCAGACCACTTCACACCCTCTGTAACTCTCCACCGCCTCGAGGCTTTTATAACTGTTAATATATGTAAATTCACCCCCGAAGCGATATATATTCAAAGAAGAGCGTAATTAATTTACATACCGCTAAAATCTTTCAGAGAAAATTTCACATTGAAAAATATAGTGGGAAACACTTTAGTCATCCCATACATCTAGACGGCGAATAGTATTGACTTTTTTACAAATTTTAATACCCACAGTAATACAGGGGCGTAGACTCCAACAGTGCGCAGGATACGGCGCACCCCCAAATAATTCAGCTCGACGTGATAAAATAAAAATTAAAATAATCCAACAATAATGTCAAGAAATGTTAGTAATTCCTTAACGAAAACGTTCGACTCCTTTAAATAGGCAAACGCTAGCACACCATTTCGTATTCGGTGCGCTCACTATTTGCGCTCCGCCAAAACGCAATGATTGTCATACATTTCTAACAAACATTCGTATACCGTGGATTCGTTTCATCTCATACAAAATGTTAGCAGTGCCTTGTGCGCTGCACCACAGGTACATTCTATGCGTTGTGTGTGATGCGTGAGGGACAGAGGGTATTGTTTTAGGCGGGCTAGGGTGCGGTGTGCGGGCGGGTGAAGGGCTTGTGACAAAGATTGTAAGTCCTTACTTAACAAACTCTACGCATCAATGCATCCCGTATGACATAATTTTTACTTACCTCCTTGTACTCTAAGATGAGTCGACGAGCTGACCTTGCAAATTAATAACATTTTTAGTTTCGCTTTGAATACGGCATTGTTTTGACTTGATAATAATGATTATTATATTTTGTCGCCGCGCGGGGTGAAATTATTATTTGCTGTTTTATAGTCATTGTGGTAATACTAAATTATTAGTTACATTTACAGCTAGTTACACTTAATTTTGTTAATACTTGATGATAATTTGCATAGGCAATTCATGTTTTCTCTGAAGTGTCGATTAATTTTTATTTTGTTACTGGAACTAAAAAAAGTCGTGTTAAGTATAGATGATTAGCATAATATTTGTACATTGCAGATTTGTGTGATAATTTCATAAAATTTATATGTGTGTTAGAACTGGCATATTATATTATTGCCTACTTTTCATTAACGAGTGGATAAATTGTTATTTTATGATATAGCTGTCATAACATGAAAAAAACAGGAGAATCGATCTTCTTTACAAATAGTAAGGAAGGATTCTTATTTTTATGCTAGTCGTAATAATTATCCATTATTATATACCTATGTTTTTGTGGCCCACAAAGCGGTAAGTTATTTTATTTGATTATTTGTATAGTTATTCTTAAAAAGTTTAGTCGGTACAATAGAACATTAAGGAGATATGTATTATGTATTAGGTATATAGGTATAACTCCCCTCTGTTCTTGAAAGTCGCACCCCCAATCTTAGAACTTACGCTACGCCACTGCAGTAATATAGGGATGGAGTCTTGATATGTACTGAAAACAGTGAATACTTCTGCACATACAATCATTGATAGGTGTCCCGATGCTTACGAAACGTCTGAACCTGGGTTTTTTAGCCACTTTCTGTCCTGAGCAACCTTTACCAATTTAGTATTACTTATGTATAATCAATTTGTAAAAATTGCGAAGCTCACAAAGCAGTTAAAATATAGTCAGTTTCATGATTTCAAGGCAGCCTACAACGGCTTTTAACATAGTGGTGAAAAACCATTGCTTCAAAGTCAAAGGCATTGGGATCGCATCCCTCTCATATGTATGAAGTATGTGTAAGATAACATACAGTTGTGAGAGGCCTGAATGGCCCAAATACATCTTGTACGCGTCGCAGTAAGCTTTAAAAGTTTGTGTCTAAAAGTGGAGTAAGTCGGCATCGGGTATCGAACCTGCGCCCACCGGGTAAACAGTTAAGCGCGTCACTAACCAACCAACAGTGCCATCACATCAGTTGAGATACTTACACAATTGGAAAATCCCTACTTAAGGGCTTGGCACCAAGAATGACGTCACAGTCATTTCCCACGGCATTAAGGTTCAAAATGGCGTGACAATCGAATGAAAAAATGCTAAAAATAGGGTTTTTTTCATTTTTTGGGGTTAATTTTGCGTCTATCAAAAAACTTTTACGGTTATTCCCTAGATTTTAATGCATATTATCAGTACAAAAAAAAATACTCCGCTACTACTTTCGGGAAACGAGTTTCCGTCTTTCGGAAAAATTATCAGAGGTGTTTTAAAAAAAAAATATGAGAAACCTATACAAGATATAAAAAATCTTTTACCGGCTTCCCTAGATAAAGGTTCAATGCATCTACCCTATTTTATTCCAAAGCATATTTTGTACCGGTTGTCGAGATAGAAGGTCTCCCGTTTTTAGAATTTTTTGAAATGTCGGTATGCATACTCTGAAGCTGAGTACATACTACACCTTTGGCATTATTTTGTATGTAATACTAGGGTTGCATTAATAAAAAACATTAAGCAAATAGATAATACGTACGTATAATTATTATGAATAATTAGGAGGCCAATAACACTTTATATAAACCCTTAACCACCTCTTTAAATCCATTAGGTGTTTCATCCCCGTAGCACTGAACATTAAAATATACTCTGGCTGAATCCTTCAGGAGTCGGAACCACCCCTATGCAACGCAACAACCCTTTGCAATACAAAACTCTGTAGTATTCAGATATATTCAAACATTCATTTTATTTTATTGCATCCATTTAATTATTTTTATTACTATAATAATTTATTTATTTGAATATCGTGAGAATAAAATACTTAACAAAATACTCATATGTATGTGCAGCGAAGATGGACTTTCCATTGAGCCTATGACGGATCGTTCATAGATCACTCGACTTCGTGTGAATTGCCGAAGTAAAAATAGAATAGAAAATGTATATGACGTCGACTGGTTTAATGTGATCACTTTACATTTGAGTAGCATTCGCCAATTTCAATCCATCCATCCGCCGCAGTCTGGATTCGAATCCAGAACCTCAAACCTAAAATATAGGTATTCTACCGCTGAGCTACGTAGGCCAGCCAGGTATATTACATTTGACATTGACTTCGAGTGAATTAATGAAGTAAAAATAGAATATGACGGATCGTCGGCTGGTTTAATGTGATAACATTATACTTAGTAGCATTCGTCAATTTCAGTCCATCTATCCGCCCCAGCCGGGAATCGAATTCAAAACCTCGAACCTAAAACATCGGTATTAATACCGCTAAGTTACGTAGCCCAGCCAGGCATATTATATGACAGAAAATTGTCGATACCTTGGAGATTTCATGGTTCTATAATTGATCCCACCCTTTTTTTTTAAGTATTATTTTAGCGTCCTGTAATGATGACAATTACTGTATTGTGTAAAATGTAAAAAAAATACAGTGGCGAAGGTGTTTTTTTCTTGTTCTTACAAAATATGAAAACCGCATATCCTCCACAATTCATATTACAGACACAGAATTATTGTTGTATGGTTTATGTAGCCCTTGTGGGCTCATAATTTACAATATACTGAATATAGGTACCTACAGTAGTATGAGTATTCTGTAGTACTTGGTGGTACAATGGCTATCGTTTTGGCTGTGTTGTTGTACCGCTGTTGGCTCAATTCCAAGTCTTCTATTCACCCTTCTTCAGTGTGGTCTGGTTATACACTGCCTGCTCTTCTTTCATTTGCAGCGGTTTGTGCAGTGGCGTATCATTATATAAAATTTTATACATAGGGTCAAAGTACAAAATTTAGCACGTACATTTAGTGGGTTGGCTGGCAGAAATTGCCATTTGGCAATAAGCCCGCTCTTTGTATGTTTCTCATATGCAATAAAGATTATTTTATTTTATTTATTAGTACAAATATACATTACTCAAGATTAATAACTAATGGATCTAATACATCTTTGTATATACACGTCACAGTAATCTGGAAAAGCTTGTGTTGTGAAGTGGAGTAAGTCGGCATTCAGACTACCGACCACCTCTTTTTTAGACCACGTTTTTTTGAAAAATGTATTTTATTTATTTAAACTTAAAGTAAACAACAAACACATATAAATATAAAAAATGGATATAGCACAGATTATAAATCGTAATGTATACAAGGTATAAAAAATCTTTTGCGGTTATTCCCTAGATAAATGTATTTTTCTCCAAAGGATATTTAGTAACTCTAGGTCTAGGTCTCCCGTTTTTAGATTTTTTTTAAATGTCAGTGTGCATACTTTTAAAATAATATTTCGTACGTCGAACCGCCACTGTAATGTTTTGGTTTTTCTGTTGACTGTACAGTAACTGTACCAATCTTGCAACCCTTTTTTATTCAACCCCTTTGTCCGTGCACCTCTCTGCCTCCCCTCACAGTGTTGTGGCAACATGCCTCTTGAAAATTTATTACACTGGGAATGACGAATGCTGTCACGACTGAAAAATACCGCGCCGTAAAATAAACACTCTGAAAGCTGAAGGATTATTCTTCATAGTCCAAGAGCCCGCTGCTTTTTATGACGTATCTGTTTTTTGATCGAAATGTGGTATAAACGATAGCTTACCAATAGTGTATTACATCGCACTAGGGTTGTCTATCAAAATCCTGCCGCAACCCCCCCTGCCCCCCCCCCCCGAAAAGGTCCCTCTTCGCGGTTTTTCGCATTTTATAGGAATATGGTAAGAGATAGAAGAAAGTAGTCAATGACAAAAATAATCCTTGCTTGATCAATGACAAAAATAATCCGGCCATTGCGGGTAAACTGCTAGTTCTACGAAAAAATTGACTTAAGATTTTTTGTAGAGAATTTAGCAAGGATTATTTTTGTCATTGACTACTTTCTCCTATCTCTTACCATATTCCTACAAAATGCGAAAAACCGCGAAGAGGGACCTTTTCGGGGGGGGCAGGGGGGGTTGCGGCAGGATTTTGATAGGCAACCCTAGTGCGATGTAATACCCTATTGGTAATCTATCGTTTATTCCACATTTCGATGAAAAAACAGATACGTCATAAATTAAGCAGCGGGCTCTCGGACTATCAGGACGAGTGTGACACTCGAACGGGAATGAGAAAACATGACTTTTATACACTTTTTTTTACTCTTATGTCGACATCACCTTTCTTTACAAAAGGATCGTTTTTATACTACCCATAGACTTTGGTAAATTATGGTACTACCATATTCACATTATTTTTAATATGGTTTTATTTCACTTTATCTGTCTTTGGTGTCTTTGTGTACGTGTATTTATTTAGTCTATCAGCGAACAATCTCATGCAATAATTCAGTACATACCACATAGCAGATAATGTAATAAAAATAATTCAATAAATAAAGTTCACCAATGCGAACTTATTCCGAAATCGCGATCTCTTCCAGATAACCTTATTTTATTCCTCCGCTCCATTTTTTTTTATACTTATATTTCCTCTAATAACTTTTTAATATCCTAGCACCTTGAAATTTTGTACCATATTTAGACAGTTTAAAATTATAGGACCTGTTTTTTTTTTTTGTAAACACGATTCAGTTGGTAAATTTTAATCTAAAATTTTCATATTTATATACCTTAATATTCTCACCTCTACAAAATTTTGGTATATGGCGTCTTCTATTTAATTTGTTACTTTTAATTTATTTATTTTAAATTGATTAATTTAATTTTTATTTTGAAGATTACTCGTACAAGCGCGTATAAAATATATGTGGTTCTTAAAAAGTTTTATTAGAATTACTTATTTTACATTTTTTTTTGTGCTAAGCTTTTAAAAATCCTTATTTCATCGCTTCACAATTCCCATCCATCACCCCTAAGCAGGAAAATTTTACCGTTGTTTTTCTTCATACATAATTGTTACGGATACTATTTTTACCAAAGTTTTTCTTTTCACTACATCTTTTCCCCATTTTTCTTCATTCCCTTTTTTCACCCGATACATCTCTTCCACTTTCGCATCGTCCATTCTGATAATTCCACATCTTAGTGGAGATTAATAGTTTCTAGAGTCATTATGGACGAAATGGCCTAAAAAATATACGATTTTCGATAGAACATATTGTTTCCTTGTGTTATTTCTTTTTTTTCTATTCTTCCTTTTCATCATTGAAATGATTATTACATCCTAATGTTGATTAATGGAATCAATGAGTTTTTGTACCTTTACCTCTTACCAGCGTTTAAAGGCCTGGTTAATAGTCCAAATTATTGTTAATGCCTTATGAAAAGTATACTTCTTGGAGTGAAAATGCTGTTTGTAAAACATTGATTTCTTTTAATGAGATACATCTTTGAACACGTCACGGTAGGCTTGATATGCTTGTGTCTAGAAGTGGAGTAAGTCGGCATCGGGCACCGAACCCGCGCCCACCTAATTAAAAGTCAAGCGCGTTACCAATCCAGCTACCGAGCACCATTGAATGATTTGTAACTATAAAATATTAACCTTTAATGAATTGTTGAACCTTTTTGCTTTTTCTTTTACTTTCTCAGCCCTAGTCTTTTCACTGCTGGGTATAGGCTTCTCCCAAATACTTATGTTCTTTCCTATCATTCTCCTTTCCCACCCACTGTCTACCCGTTACCAAGGTTTTGCCGTTTTTCCATCTTTTCTGTGGCTTTCCAGCACATCTTTTATTTGCCCATGGTCTCAATTTAATAAGTTTGAGTGTCCACCTATTATTTTATTTTTTATTTATTTATTTACGGCGCAAGCCTTTAACATTAACAATAGTTTTGTACAAGTACAATGCAAGCAACGTATCATTTATCATTTTGTCTTGCTATGTGTACTGACCATTGCAATTACAGTCTAGTTGTATGGTTTCTTATTCTGATCCTAGGACCTAAGACATACACTGAACATATTATGTCTTTCCATGGATCATCATGCATACTTCAAAATTTGATTACTTTTTTGCGTAGAGGACATAGTCTCTAATTCATAGACTTTTGGTTTCAAGCATATCGGATTGCTACGACAATTAAATTATTTTTCCTCTCTTACAGTTATCCTACGAATTGTTGCATTGATTTCCTCGTAGGCCCTTTGATGTACGGAATTATTCAGATTTCAACATCGTTAGTATCAATTTTGTCTAAAATTCCACCCCTCGGTTTTGTCTATAAATTTATTTAAATTCCTAACGAGTCACATTCACAATTTGTGTCTTGTAGTTATATATAATCAAATATATCTCAGATACCTTCCACAACTATTTCCCCTAGATCGTATCAAGTATTCCCTAAATTGCGAGATTAAATACAATTAACAATTCGTCCCCTGGTTTCGATAGAAGTAAGTACCTTCGTTTTACCATTTTGGGGGTTCGCCCTCGGGTCATCAAAAGATTTTACTGCGGTATTATAGTAATATATTGCAAAGGGACAATTGTAGGTCCCAGTAACGTGCCTTGTGGAATGCCAGAAGTAGTTTGTTGTTCGCGATCTTTGCTAGAGTTTGTACAAGTTTGCGTTGATCTCAAAAGACTATGCGACGATAGAAACTTTGAATTTACCATAAATTATCCTAAACTTTCTTCAAATGAGAATATTGTTATATTCAAGCAATGTCTTATGGTTATATTCGCCCTAGAAATTGTGCTAATTTACGTGTTGAATTGTTTTCTACGTTTCTATGCGAACAATAATCAAAGTTGTCATGATTTACAGCCCTTTCTTATCCAGTTCTGATTGTAGGCTTCCCTTTTATCACATTTCGTGAGGCGTTAAATTCCAAATGGACACTAATATTTTCAAATCGAAATTTAATATCTAGTCTCTCAACTAATGCACAGTGTAAGATAGGCATGATTGAGACTGCACAATTACGTTGTTGATAAACCCAGTTATACCAAGTAAATTTGCTTTTCTATGTTTTTTCAATTTTGATATGTTCACTGCGTCCTACGTTAAACAATTAATCAACCAAATTACACCATTTTATCAAACAAATTACGCGAATAATCTCAAGTTTCAGTAAATTTCGTGGGTAACTGTGAAATTATTATTTTACTGTAAAATTTATGAAAAATATATCTTTTCCCGCTAAAATCACTAAAACATATTCTCATTTATCCATGTTTTAAGTTTTAGGATGATACATTCAGTATTAGCTGAGTAATCTTACTTAAAGCGACGCAATTTTTCGCATGTTCAGTAATTACTATGACCTTTTAATATGTATGTGCGATAGATTTTCCTTTGTGAGTAAAAGCGTATGGTATCGATTACTTGTAAGTATCTACGGAATCACTATTATAATAAGCCAATATAAACGTTAATACTTCAATCCAATTAATTATCTAATACCGATTACAATACATAAGAGTACCTACTTGAAGAACTCGTATTTAGGTAATTCTAACTGCTTAGGTACGTATACTCGTAAGTACTTATACCCCAGTAAATTTATACATTTTGCTAAGCAAAAGATACGGTAGGTAGTTCTGAATTTTTCGTATGTTATTAGTGCCGGGCCTACAATGTTATTAAGTTCAAAAATGCGACTTTCTATGGCTGCCACGCTTCGCTTGGTATCGAAAAAACCTATAGATATATTTTGTGCCATCCATTTCTGTTTTTAAAATACCTCCCAAACGGTTGGTTTTACAGAAACAATCGAACGTTTCAAATTTAATCTACAGTAAATTTACCACAGAATGAGCTATAAACTGATCATTATTAGACTCGAATACTAAGTTATGCGCGCTTATAAAATCGTGTTTTTAAGGTTAATAATTTTACCAAGGTTTTGTTTTTATTTGGTTGAGTAACTCCTAAACTAAGCTTTTTATAACTTGAAATAAGTTTAAGGTGAGCCAAATTTCTATGCAATAAGGTCACTTTTTACACGAGCACTAACAACATACGAAAAATTCAGAACTACCCCATCTGTTGCATAGCGCCCATACAACGGTATTTCTATTTTACTGGAGTATTAATCCACTATAATCAATAAGATTTCATGTGTACGAGTAAGTAATCGGATACTTATACGGAGCGAGTACTTACATCAATATGTCATAGGTGAGCCGGTAATTGAATTAGTATTCAAGTAACGGATCAGGGATTGCTTACTGATATTAATTAATAGATAACTTGCGTGATTGACTAGTATGATTAATCTGTAATGGGATTAAATTATTATGTCAAAATTTGGTGTGGAAATTCTGATGAATATTGATTTATTAGGTATTGTTTCAAGCACTTTGAAATGTGTAATATTAGTAGACAACAGTGAACAGAATACAATCATTTACACAAGGCAAGCATTGTTTATTTTATTGTTTATTATTGTTTATCGTCCTTAGACTCTATATCGGGCACTTGGACTCGTCAGTTTTACATAATCAAATTTATAATAATTAAAGCAATGGTAAAAATAATTTATTTATTTATTTATTTATTTATTGGGGACACACACAGAAAGTTAAACATACATAATGACATACACAAAATATATAATTCACGCTAACCTCCCAATTAAGAGTGTCCACAGCATGCACATAATGCACAATATCAATGCTAAAGAGTGTAAAGGGCTCTGTTGGCATTTCGTCAGTGACATAGTATGAAGCAAGACAATTGAGCATTCTTGAGTCTAAAATTCTTGAGTCAAACCAGATACACGTATACTAACTTTGCTACTTCATAGAGTGTCGAAAATATGAAATTGTGATTTTTTTACATAGAATCGACAGTATTACAGACAATAAACCTCACAAAACCAAATTCGTTATTTTCGGCAACGATAAAATGCTGATGTAATTTATTCTGTGCGGTGGAGACTCGCGAATTAGCGGAGCCTCTTATACTCCCTGTGTTCCCTCGGAGAACCTTAGAGGGTGAAGTACAGTCGACCCTCTTTGCTTTTTAAAGATGACTGTAGGAATTGAATTACAGCGTTATGCTGTAAAAAACTAACACCACTCTCCATAGAAACTGCATCATTTATAACAATCTTAAATTTATATTCCAACCTCCTTGACATTTGACACATCTCTTGTCTCTACTTCCCCCTTCTTCGTATGTATCTCCTCACATGGTCCTGTCTTCCACACACTCCTCGCTTCTGTCATCGGTCAACGTCGTCACCTCTGTCCTGCCAGATTGTCCCTTCCTTCTCCATCAAATCTAATCATCGCATATCTTATATTGTTCTCCCTTAAGATATATCCGTACCGATTTCGTCAACTGTCGTTAGGTTTTTTAAGTAAGAAAAGTGAGCCTTAAGCTGAAATTTATTATGCAAGCAATACATTGCTGAGTCACATTGGACATGAAGTAAATCTTCTATTTTTCCTTTTAATCTTTCTCGAGACGACAGTCGTTTACACAAGGCACACGTCATATATTATATTGTGTCAAGTACTGTAGTTAGTATATCGGTTCACTTCTATATAATGATTTTGGGGTCGCAGGTTCGAACACCCGTCACACCACAAACCATTTTTATTGATTTCTTATGCCTTAATGGATGTTAACCGGTAGAAATTACCTTTAGGTTATATGTCTGCCAGTTACTAACTTTACTAATTTCCCTACTTGAGTTCATATACTATTATAAGAAATTTGACACAATGCATGCCTTGTGTAAAAAATATGTGCATAGGTTCCTAACTCTTGACAGAATAGAACGTTTTCACGGTGCATAATATTATATCACCAATGCCTTACTTTTTCATTTGTTTTACCTAGTTTAAGAATTAGTTAATTTAAGTATCGTTTCTAAAATCGTCCCTATCAATTTTTCCTGAATTATTTTGTGTAGGTACTGTAAGAGGCATTGAGAGAGTGTTAGAAACGCTTCCCTAAGGAGTCTCTATACTTTACTTCTCGTCTCCTCAACCGTCTCCAACGGCCCTCAGGCAATTTGCTAAACAGCCTTTCACGAAGCCTAATGTGCTGTGATGGAGAAACTAAAGTAATCTAAGTATATCCTCCTCTACTCTACTGACTTCCCTCCGTCCTTCCCTCTCCCCTTCCTGTCATCTCTCCCCCCTCCTTGTTCTTTGTGAGAGTTTATTAAGCGACAATAGAAATTATAAAATATATTATTACACTCAGTTAGCAAGAGTGATTGCTTTTCGCAACAAATATGTATGAAATATGAATATACAGGGTATTGATTCCTTCTGTTATATTTAAGGGCTTGGCACCAGGAATGACGTCACAGTCTTTTCCCACGGCATTAAGGTTCAAAATCGCGTGACAATCGCATGATAAAATGGTAAAATGAGCGTTTTTTTTCCATTTTTTGGGGTTAATTTTGCGTCTATCAAAAAACTTTTACGGTTATTCCCTAGATTTTAATGCATATTATCAGTACAAGAAAAAAAATTTACTCCGCGACTTTCAGGAAACGAGTTTCCGTCTTTCGGAAAAAAATCGGAGGTGTTTTTAATTTTTTTTTTGAGAAATCTATACCAGATATAAAAAATCTTTTACGGTTATTCCTTAGATAAATGTTCAATGCATCTACCCTATTTTGTTCCAAAGCAAATTTAGTAACGGTTGTCGAGATATAAGGTCTCCCGTTTTTAGAAATTTTTGAAATGTCGGTATGCTCACTCTTAACGACGAATTTCATGAATATAACGGAAGCACGACATTTCGTGTATAAGGTGTGTAAGGATAGGAAAGTCTGACCATCTGTCCCCTCTGCCTACCCCTCAAGGGATGCGTGATGATGGAATAGAATAGAATATTTGACGGATGGGTATTCCGTTGTGTGAGGTTAGAGGTTTTGGGTTCGATTCCCAGCCAAGACTGATGGATGGAAAAAAATGAAGAATGTTATTTAAGTGAAAAGTGATCATATTAAACCAGCCGACGATCAGACATAAACCTGATGGAATCCATCCTTTGCTGTATATCTGTTGAGATAACTACTATTTCGTCTGGGGTTGCAAGGTATTGGGTCTCAATATTAGGTAAAGTGATTTAAAAAGGGATGCACCACCGTGTCTATCAAATGATCCTTGTTTGTCTCATTATACAGGGGGATGATTATATTATATAGAGGGTGTATTGTTATATAACTACTTAACCAACCACCCTCCCTGTAGAGAATGCAGAGATAAGGAACACATTGCCCGACTAAGAAAATTAATACTTTTTTCCGCACTCCTTTTCACAGGGGTTTTTTTCTGTCAGTAGTTAAGATTTTTTGTTTGCATTTCTTTCTAGCCAATGGATCTTTGAATATAAGCAGAACCGTCTTTTTTTTGTTTTATTTTGTTAATATAATAATTGCTTGCCATTCTTTCACTTCTGTAGCGCTTGATAGTTTTACTTGAGAACGTAGAGATGCTACAAAGATTAGCGTCGCATACTTTGCCCTTCGATGATCCTCTTATGACCATAGGGAGGCAAAGAGACAGCGCTGTCTGTTTTGACTAAGCCATTTTAAGCAATGCATGTAACTATTCGTATGTCTTATGGTTAAAACTAAATTTGCATGAATTTGTGAACATTGCTCCTGCCTAAAGCGATCACATAAGCTAGCCGACTCCACTTTTTAAGCCCATGTTTCAATGTTCATCAGTTAAATTGATTACTGCATGTTTTTTGTCGATCAATAACATTGTAAAAACTTATAAAATGGGTATCTGTAAATAAAATTAGAATTCATGTTTGACTAAGTTTGTTTTATTGTTGACGGTGCTCTTGGTGCTGACGATATATTTTGCATTTCACAACACAAGCTTTAACTTAGTATGGAGGAAAGTATTTGGGTTTGTATACGTAAGCCCAGAACCTTTTATTTATAAAAAAAAAACTATTGAATTGATCGCTCTCTGAAAGTTGTATTTTCAGAAAAATAGGACCTGGGGTTGTAAGACGTACTTAGATGTATAAATAACACTTTTATGTAGATTGTTTGGTTACTTCATTAACAACGTTTCTAGGTAATAATGAATTCATGAATATTAATCACTTTCTTACTCGTTTTATTGAGGTTTACTTGCAAATAAATCTTTTAAACGAACTTAATTTGCAAGTAAATAATGTATGGGAAAAGCTCTCTTCTTCACTGTGCTTTCAGGGAAAGGGGGTTGGGACGGTTTGTTAATAAAATTGGAGCTTTAGATGAGAACGCTTTTGATTGATGATGGTTCCCAGAGCCCCAGGGCGGGATTATTAGCCTCCATTCAAGTCCTTTTTTGAAAGGTTTTGAATTAATTATTACAATACATAATAAAGCCTTCAAAAATCCTTTTTAAAGGAGGCGCCATTCATTTTGTTATAACTGGGTTATTAAAAGGTATTTTAAATACTTTTTAAAAGGCTGTTGAATAAGGGATTTTGTAATTATTCTAGATGTGACGTATACTTGTTGATTCTTCTAATAGGCGGAATATTTATCGTTCCTTAATTACTCGTAGTTAATTATTTTTTTACAAATTGTTTTTTGTACCATCCTTGATTATTCAATGCGCAATTTTACAGTCGTAATTTTGCAAAATTAATGCCGTAATGAGTAAAAAGGTGTCAACGGTCGGTTACGTACACGTCAAGACAAACCTTCCATCCACACGCATTTTTACTCATGAACACCAAACGATCGTGTTGGCTCGCGCATGTCTGGCAGCGGCATTAAATATCTGTAAGAAATAATATGTTTTGGTTCCTAACATTATTATTGAGTACATGATTGGTGCAGTTGGTTGAGGCGGCAGTCTCTCAAGCGGGAGGTGCCAGATTCAAACCCCGACGATGGCGATGTATTCCATACCTTGCGATACAGGCTTTTAGCCTAGTGCAAGGTGTGCAGAAAAGTATTTGGGTTTATGTGTGGAAGTCCAGATCCTTTAAAAAATATGATTGAAAGATGCATACTTATATGATTGTGTTTTTCTGCAGTTTAATAACATTGTCTTTTCTCTTTTTTCCAGAGGATCTACATTTCTGGAATCGCACATAAAAGGCGTCGGCTGGCGGACTGGTCCTGACTGCGAGAGAGGTCTGGAAGATCAGAGTACAGAAGACGATGAACAGCATCTCCTTAAAGACTTCAAATCATCCAATCACAACATCAAAAAACCTTTCGTCTTTCAATCAAATCAAAATAGTCATACGGAGATAGAGAATGAACACAAGTCGAAAGCGGAACAATTGAGAGAAAGATTCGAAGTCAGCAGACGAGACGAAGTCGATGGTAATAGGAATCATGGCTTGGAGACGCGGTTCCACGAAGAAGCGACCAGGGTTGCTAAGGAGCTACTGGAGAAGACTAGAAACAGTGACGAGTGGAGAAAAGAGGTCGCTGGTGGTTCTTCAGGATTTAGACCTATTCCAGAATCAGAATTGAACAGTCTTAGTCAGGTGAGTTTTCTTTTATATTTTTTTTGCAGTAATGTGTATGCAAAATAGGTAAATTTATTAAGGTAGGTTCACTACATACTGATTCTTTCATTCATTTAGGAGGCTTTAGCGATGGGCAAAATCATTAGTTCATCACAGTGATCTTTAGGTCAGTTAATCAAGAGCAGGTCTTTCATAAATAAACTGTTCATCATCTCAAACAAATGAAGTCAAATTACTAAATAACTTACTTACTAAATTTATGCTGGATTTCGACAACTTCTTAGGTGAGGAATAGCGGAGATAGTAACCACTTTTCATTATTTTACATACAAAATTTGTGCTAGCTGGCTCCTATCTCCGCTATTCTTCACCTAAAAAGTTGGTGCAATCCAGCATTACTAAAGTTTTACTAAAATGCAAAAATTAAAAAAAAATAGATGGCGCTATGTTGTAATTTTTTCTACACAGGCTGGTCAATTACCCATCAATAGAATCAAAACAAATGGTGTTGCCTTGAATTCTTCAAGAATCCATTAATTTAACCATGAAAATAATTTGATTAGATACTTCAATAATATTCAAAGATTTAACCAATCACCATGGGGAAAAATGGGAGGCCTTGTTTGATCCTTGCCGACCATGAACTGATTATAACTTAGCTAAATGTACCTACCTTGATGTTTACGTGTTAAAATATTCACGTAATAGTATCCATCTCTACTTTGTTATCGCGTGTCATTTACGTTGTACGTTAACGTAAATGTTCGTAGAGTATTCGTAGCAAACGTACGTAAATAGTATTTCCCTCGTAGACAGGAAATGCTTCTGTCGTTGTAGACAACATCCAGACTGCTTCTGGCTAGCAACAGTTAGCAACTCTGGAAAAGTTGATGGGTGAAACAACTTGTATTTCCCTTCCAGGGTATGTTTCATTGTGTTTCCATGTTTTGCTTTCTGTAAACTGAAATTTTATTACATACAATGTTGTTAGTGGTTATTTTATATCAAAATGAACTTTTTAGTCGTGTTTTATAAACTTCTGTCTATCTATGCAGCATTCCTAAAACAGTGTAGAAGAATTAAGGATGAACATCGTCGGGCTTACTACCGACCTCGGCTGGCTTAAGTGATTACTTTACACTAGAGAAACATTCGCCATTTCGAGTGGTTTCCGCCATGCGAGACGAAGATCTAGGTTCGAATCCCAGCTGGGGTGAACTTTTCGTGACATAGGCTACAGAGTGCCACCCACTTTTAAACTCACAAACATCTTTCGCTTCCATCATCTTCATAATATTTTTACCTTATTCCACACCGACATCACCACAGAATTCATTAACTGCCCTGTTGATCGGAGAGTTTCCAATGATGTGGTACAGGCCGTGGTATGATTAAGGAACAAACGAATGCACCCATGCACCAAGTCTCATTAGTAAAGTAAACATAGCAGGGAGAAGAAAGTGATTGTTAGTAGGTTATTAGGGGAGAGCAAGTTGGTACAATGGTGTGTCACTAGCGGGGTAGGGGGAGAGTACACACTGCGGTATGACTCATCAAAATATCAACTTATTAGCCAAGTAAACGATGCGACATGTTCTCAAACTTTAGACTCTTACAAAACCCTTCAAAATATACAGATTATTTTACTATATAATGAGGTAAGGTCCCCAGGTAGTTGTGTTGGTAATAATGTGTTTATTTGTCAATCGAGTGGGAGTGGGTTCCCGATCGGATACCCGATTCTTACCTACTCCACTTTACCGAATTTTTTATCGAAAAGAGAATCACAGAGACGAATCGCACAGTAATCATATTTATTTATTTTTATTTATTTATTTATTTATTTAGTATCCAAAGCTTAACAAAGTAAAAACATAAACAAAAAACTACTGGATTTTATTGCCCCACTAGGCGATAGCCTATTCCGGGGCAATACTAACCACAATATAATAACTCAAGGTTACATGTTGTACAAAAAATAAATAAAATAGTGAGTACTGAGTGATAAGCAAACGATTGAAGAGATTTGTATAGTGATTATGGTGCAATGGTTGAGGATTTGTTTATATGTATAGGGACGTAATCGCAAAAACTAAATCACAGAGTTGATATCGCAATCGAATAGTAAAAATTCACAATGAATTATCAACTCTACATCAATGACAGGGAAAGGGTTCCCGCATGAACAATGATAAAACCAGCATTGGCATTTTGTAACTCGTTCTCGCTCGCTATGCGACGTGTACACGACGCACAATCATTGTTTGTAAGGCATACGTCGCGTAGCGAGCGAGTAGAGTTACAAAATACAACCCTGGAAAAACTCATGACGATAAGAGATAAAAAAAAAGTTTGAGAGGCATTGGACACAGATGATTAGACTCCACCCTTTTAAGATAACATACTTAAAAGACTCTACTTGGATTGCATCTTTCCTACCCCTCGAGGGTTCCAATACAAAAGCCGACTACAGTCCCACCTTCTTTAGTCCGTAACTGGACGGTCTTGTACTTTCACAAGGGTTTGGATGCAAACCTTTTCAATTCACAAATTACCCCATATTTTCTTATCATCACGGCGAAACGAATATTATTCTATTATGGGGTATTATATTTTATTAGAGGGTTGAAAAAAGTCTGTCAAGACATTTTTTTCAGTTGAAAAACTTTGCGATTTTCCACAATTTTCAAGGGCTTGGCACCAGGAATGACGTCATAGTCATTTCCCACGGCATTAAGGTTTAAAATTGCGTGAACAATCGCATGATAAAATGGTAAAAATAGCGTTTTTTCCATTTTTTTGGGGTTAATTTTGCGTCTATCAAAAAACTTTTACGGTTGTTCCCTAGATTTTAATGCATATTAACAGTACAAAAAAAAAATTTTTACTCCGCGACTTTCGAGAAACGAGTTTCCGTTAAAAAAGATCAGAGGTGTTTTTCAATTTTTTTTTGAGAAACCTATACAAGATATAAAAAATCTTTTACGGTTATTCCCTAGATAAATGTTCAATGCATCTACCCTATTTTGTTCCAAAGCATATTAAGTAACGGTTGACGAGATGTCTCCCGTTTTTAGAAATTTTTGAAATGTCGGTACGCATACTCTTAACTCATTTTTATGACTATGACACAGAATTTGTTATGTGCTCAAAAATCTAGTCTTGGTGCAATGAAATTTGGATTCGCTTTATCAACTTTATCCGAAAATTTTGTTTCTCAATGCTATAATGTGGGCGCCACACGCTGGCAAGCGTCGGACCGAGCGGGTGTTCATGAGTAAAAAGACAAGTGGATGGGGCATTAGTCTTGGTTCGTGTAGGTAACCAACCGTTCACGCCTTTTTACTCATATGCATCCGCTTGGCCCACCGCTCGCTAAGCGTGTGGATGGGGCATTAAAAGGTGTTACAAATCTTGTATAAGAAAGATTTATAATATAATTATTAAATGAAACACAGTATTAAGTATCTTTCACAGACTTTAATTTATTAATCAGGCGACTAGTCCACGGACACTTCCGAGTCCTTAGCCTAGGATACGGAAGTAATTGGCTTCCACCAAGAACCATCGGTCAAATCATTCAAAACTAATGAACAAAATACGTGTATATGTTAGCATAACAAATAATAGATACTAATATATTGGTTCACTAGGGCGAGCTTATCGCAGAGCTGCAATCTCTGCCAGCAAACTCCAGTGCTGCTTTGAGGGGCAAAACCTCATGGCTTCTCTATGTTCTCATGCGGAACGTTGAAAAGACGTCGCATAAAATAATTAACATAATCAATAGTAAGAAATATCTAAATCATATCTCCCTTAATTTTTCTTTTTGTCTTTGACACTCCATTAGATGGCTGATAATAATTCATCCTTCCTTCCTGATCCCCCAATCCATTACCATCTCTTCCGACCCACTAATTCCTCCTCTTCCATATCCTGCCGCAGGAGGACACAATACCACCCTTCTTCTGCTGCATAGTCCTTCTTAGGTATACTCCTGAATGCAGCCAACCCTCTCCCTATTAAATGCATTCATCACCCCCGGCAATTATCCATAAAAATCTTTTCATGATCGTAATAATAAACCCTCCGGACCTTCCACACTATTTATCTATTGATCCCTTACGCCAGAAAAGGTAGAGAGAACAGAATCCAGACTCTCTATCTGAGATTATTACTTTCTGAACGTTTTTACTAAACATGCTTTGAATTCTTTCAAGAAGAATATGATTTTCGATTACTCACATGTAGCTTTTTAGTGACGACACTTCTAGAATTTCAATAGAAATGTCTTTTTTGCCAGGATGTAAAGCTGTAGTTCCGTTAATCCAAGGCCATTTCTTTCTTGACAAGGTGTATGAACGTAGTTATGTCAAAACGATCTAACCCGCACAAGTAGATATGTTTTGATATATCGAAGGTTTTGAGTGAAATAGATCGGAGAGAGTGTATGACAAATTACATGATTGCGATGGAAGTAGTAATGTGTTTGGAGATGTATTCTTACGCTGTCTTATCTGCCTACCTCGAAAGGTAAGCGGCTTGAAGGGATGAACAGATAAATAATGTACTAATTTCCAGAACAACTGTTTTAAAATCTAAGAAAACATGATCGGAGGATGGATCTTTCTCACGGGAGGTGGCGAGTTCGAATCTTGTTGTAGACGACGCATTCTGCACTTTACGGCTCAAGCTTTTCGCTTATGGTGAAGTATTTGGTAAAGTATTTGGATTATAACGATCGTCATTCATTGGCGAAGTCTGACAGCTTACATGTGTTTTTCAGAGGAACATTGAAGGGTGTACTAAAACAACAGTAAAATGTAAAAATACAAAAACACTCGTAAAAAAAACAACTTTTCGCCACAAAATAACAAAACAATAATACGCGTAGAAAAAACAATGGAATGATGAAGGGGGTGAACAATTGAACGACGCAGAATGTTTTTTCAACAAGGAAAAGGATAATAAAAGGAAAAAAGGAGTATGTTTGTGGTAAAATATATACCAGATGACAGTATGACATAATACTACCTCCTATGCGTTTTTTCTACGTGTTTTTCGCGTGGTATTGAAAACAAAAGGACCATGTTCGTTCCATGTTTAAAAATGTTCTTTTCAGCCAGAGAATTGAGGTTTTTAATTTAAACTGAAGTGGTCGGTAACTTGGTTAGTAACGCGCACTACTGTTAATCCAGTGGGCGCGGGTTCTATCCCCGATGCCGACCTACTCAACTTCACGAGACAAGCTTTTCAAGCTTACTGGTGAAGTGCACAAAAGTGTATTTGGGTTTATTACGTAAAAACTCAGATTCATTTTATAAAAAAATGTTCTTTCCTCTGTTCAAAAATATTTAAACTGTACAATTAATGTGCCTTGCTCAAATGAATGACGTCTACTGAGAATAGAAAAAGTATGCAATACATAATAAGTTCCCTTTGTATGAATTCCATTATTCACAATTTCCATACATTTTCTTTATACTTAATTCAACATTCTTGTTATTATTCATGTAAAAAGAATTTAACATTCATAATTTTTTTCGTAGCATAAAATACGTTCCTATTTTGTATGCCTACGTTTTATTTTTTCAAAAGAAAAAGTACCTGCCTGAAAGGATTTTAAAGTTCTGCCCTGTTTGATGCAGGGGTAACTAGTCAGCGATCCGCGAGCCATTTTATGACAGTTTAATTTCTTTTTAGTAACATTGAGGTCAATTCTCTAACTAATTGAAATAAAAGAGCGTAATAACTAAAATCAGACGTTTTTTTCAATTATTCAATACATACATACATATCCGCTCCCTATGTGGAGCATGTGGTCGTCACCCAGTTTTTCAAGGCTTTTCTGTCCTGGGCTAACTCCGTTGCCTCTGATGTGTACAGCCTCTGGATGGTCATGGTCAATAATAAAATAAATTAGTAACACACTTATTTTAGTTCAAAAAGTTATAGAGTCGGGCCTACTATGTTTGTTTTTATATTTTGTAGAAAAAAAATGGTCTGATTAAAAATCGGATTGTGGGTAGAAAGAAAATACGCGCGTGTACACGCTGAGATAAACGCGTTGAAAATCGGAATATCGTTTTTGGGGTTATTTTGTAAAGGATCTGCATAATTTAGAAAAAGTCCACTGCGGTATCAATAATATTGACAAAGGGGTCGACAATAAATAAACAGATCGAAATTCATTCAGAACATCGGAATTTTCTACATGTCGTAGTTGAATATAACAAGTAGTTATCTATAGCAAAGGATGGACTTTCCATCAGGCTTATGACTGATCTATGGATGGACTGGAATTGGTGAATGTTACTTAAGTGTAAAGTGATCACATTAAGCCAGCCGATGATCAGTCGAAAGAATATTTATTTATTTATGTTGTCTTGGAAAATTTCGTACTTACTGCGAATGT
This sequence comes from Ceraclea dissimilis, assembly GCA_963576895.1. NCBI lineage: Eukaryota > Metazoa > Arthropoda > Insecta > Trichoptera > Leptoceridae > Ceraclea > Ceraclea dissimilis. Next base: position 1,510,936 of record OY756372.1, read on the forward strand.
TGTTAACCCCTCCCTAGCTTATACTATATCTATGCTTATTTCTGCTGCGAGTACATTCGGATAAATGTTGCACGCCAGGCAAGGCAGAGAGTACGAAGAGGTACTGGGATATAGTAGGCAATGTACAGTAAGCCGATGCCGGTTCAAAGTATCACATGCACTGAATAAATTACGAGTGTTTTAAATTTTTTCTCATCCCGGCAACTTTGCGAACGCCCACTTCATAAATTCTTTCTCTACACAGGACCGGACTATATTTTTTTTTGTCGAAATTATTTCATTTATTTAAACAAAATTTCGGAGCGAGAGATTTGAGTACATGGTGGGCTCAGTTGGTTGAGGCGGCAGTCTCTCAAGCGGGAGGTGCCAGGTTCAAACCCCGGCGCTGGCGATGTATTCCAGACTTTGCGATATAGGATTTTAGCCTAGTGCAAGGTGTGCAGGAAAGTATTTGGGTTTGTATAAGCGAGCCCAGATTCTTTTTTATAAAAAAAAGAATAGATGAATGACTGAAAGTCGTATGTTGTGGCTAGAGTTAAAGAGAATAAGCTTAGATGGTTTGGACATGTAGAGAGAATGAATGACTAAGAATATTACATGGTTGGAAGGAAGAGGCCAACCTGGATCGGTCAAATATTCCAGATATTCAAGAACGTCCCGTTTTGAGTAAAAGAAATTGGATAGCATGTATGACGAATTGCTTGAGAGTAACGGAAGCAAAGATTGCATGGAGGATAGGCTAGTCTGGCGTTCTTTCCCCTCTGCCTACCCTGCTAGAAAAGAGATAGATAAAAGAAATTGTTTATTAAGGCGAATTCGCGAGAGCATTTGACCAAATGCATGCGTATGACGGAAGCAAGAAGTATATTATGTAGAAATATGCGATAGTATGTTGTTCAGTCATCTCTGTCTATCTAGCAAGGGACGCTGACTAAAGCGATAAATTTTGTGGGAAATATTATATTTGATTTTGTCTATCAACTAGATGCAGACATATTTCTTCTTTTCAACTGCAGCAGTTCATTCCACAAAGGAAATCAAATAGTTCAACAAACAATACTGCATAACAAAATAATGCAAACTCGAAGGACCATAACCACTTTTAATTTACTTTCAATTCTTTTCCCAACTATTCCCAACACTCTCCTTCCACCCTGTGTCTGACAGCAGTAGAGAGTTGAGGGGGTGGTATTTAAAACTCCTCATTCTTTCTCTCTGCCACCCCCGCAAGTGTATTCAAATCCTCATGTCTCACAAATCCTATCCCGGAGGACAGTTTTAATAATACTGTCTTGGAGAAAACTGGTCTATATTGTAGCAACATGTTGCCTTATTGATGGCAACATTATATGTTTCGGAGTTACTGGATTGTCCGGGGTGGAAGGCCATCGTCTGTTTGACAGTGTGATCATAAGACCCTTACCTTACAGCCCGAACATTGAACACAATCTGGTAACTCCGATTAACGTCGGCCGTGAAAGCCTATATACTTATTAGAAGCATAAAATGTCTGCTTACTTTGTTTATTGTTAATGGTGCTACCAGTAATACAGAAATGAATTTGAATATTATATTTCTCGTGCCAATGATTATCACCATTCTTTTATTTAACTTTATTTGCTGTTGTCATTTCGTCTTCAAATTTTATTAACTTCCTAATGTCCAAGCACCTTGAAGTTTTGGTCACATGTTTGCTTTAGGTGACACTGCAGTGGCGGATCCAGGATTCAATTTTGGGGGGGGGGGGCTGAATGCCGTCACATGGTAAAAAGTACTGGCCCTCAACGTTTTGGGGGGGGGGGGGCTAATGAGCTGAAACCCCTAGATTTGCTGTATATAAAGTACTGTCACTCATGGTTTTGGGGGGGATTCAGCCCCTTAGCCCCTCCCCTGGATCCGCTAGTGGGTGACAGTTGTTTCGTAAACAAGTTTCAATTGGTAAATTTTAATAAATTAATCTCTTCTCCATTCTTCTCGGGTATACCGTGTGTAGATTGTCGACGTAGCTTTCGGCCCTCTTGCCGGAGCCACATTCAGAACTAATGTAGTGACTAGTAGACTACACTGTTAGACTACATTAGTCCTGAAGATGGCCTCAGCAGGTAGGCCGAAAGCTCGACAACATCGACAATCTACACACGGTACAATCGAGAAGAATGAAGAAGTTTGCATATCTGAGCAACAAACGAGTGTTTCTTAACTATGAACTTGTTGCTGAGTAGAAATGCACGTAAAACTTGGAATCATTTACTTACAAGTACTGAGACAATTTTCTTTCTTTTTTTTGTTTTCACTTTCTTTTTTTCTTTCTTCATAAAGTATTCTTTTTTTTATAATAATATTAAATGCTAGACATTCTGCAATATTGTAATTTTAATACAGGGTTGTACGCGTACTAAATTATTTGTACAGAGTGGTATACGTACTAAATCCTTAAGGGTATGCATTTTTTTTTTTTTTTTTTTTTTTTTAGGCATTTCACCCATAAAGAACGAGTGATCTCTGCCGTGAACTATTTAACTATTTAAAAGCTGTCGGGAATCGAAGCATATATATAAAAAGGGCCGGCCCCTCAAACCAGTTTTTGATTCGAGTTAAGAAATTTCAGAATACAAAGGTAAATACCGACATCTCTAGTTGACAAAAGGAATTGTATACTCACCGGGAATGTTGTACACTTTCTTCTTATTTCACGCTCGAAATCAACACGATTCATCAGTGGACATTCGAAGAAGACATGGTTAATTGTTTCTTCCTCTGCACCACAAGCACAAGAGGGAGAGTCGATTACTTTAATTCTGTGGAGGTGGGAAGCCACACAGCAGTGGCCAATACGAAGTCTACAAAGTATAGAAACGTCCTGTTTGGACATTTTCTTGCCCCGGAACCACATTCCACCCGGAAGGTCACATTGGATGCTCTTGTAGTATGAACCCTTGGGAGAGGAGTGCCATTCATCAAACCATTTCATTTTAATTTTGTCCTCGAATTTTGTAAATGGTTCGTTTACGGGAGGAAGAAAATCCTGAGGGGAAAGTCCTGCACCGCACGCATCTTTGGCCAATTGATCAACATATTCGTTACCCGTAATACCCACGTGAGATGGGATCCAAACGATATCCACAGTACAATGCATAAGTGTTATCTCGTAGAGCAGGCTCTTTATTTTCCAAAACAAATCGTCGTGGGGATCATGTTTAGAGTTACATCGAAGTTTTTGAACTAGGCTGAGAGAATCTGTAAATATGACCGATTTCGGGATGCAAAGATCTTTTATATTGGAAAGCGCCTCTCTCAGAGCCACACATTCCGCCGTAAATATTGATGCTCCCTTTGAGAGTATAAATTTTCGATCTATGCGCCGTTCTGGAATGCAAAACGCGGCCCCACATGCACCATCGGGGGACCGAGATCCATCCGTATATATTCTCGTATAATCGGGCCATCTGCTAGACACCTCGGATGCAAAATATTGATTTACCATTGAATGATTCAACTGGGCCACCGTACGATCAATACCCATAGATTCTAGTATATTGCATCGATGGATTATTGCTTTGAATGGGATTGCAAACATTGGGACAGAAACATGCGCAGATGAAACAATAGGCGGTGAGATGTCCTGATAGTAAGAACACAAATTGGGGGAGAGCCGAGACCACCAGCTGCCTCGCCGAGATTGGATTTTCGAGAGGCTGTCAAGTTTGGAGAAAAACAAGTGCGAACCGCCATTTTTCTTTTTAAGTATAAATTTACTAATCAAGAGTTCCCGACGGAGGTGGAGAGGCATTTCCGCGCATTCAACTTGTAACGAGTTTATGGGGGACGACCTCATGGCTCCCACAATCATTCGCAGACATTTGGACTGGACTTTCTGTAGTTTGAATATGAGATACTTTGGTAGCGGGTCCATAAGTTGACAGCCAAAGTCCAGATGACTACGTACAAGGGCAACGTAAAGTAGTTTCATAGTTTCCGGGTGGGAACCCCACCAAACTCTAGAAATGGCTCTTAAAATGTTAGTGCCTTTTTCGCATTTCGTGACTATACTATCTACGTGCAGCTTCCATGACATTTTTCTGTGCAGTATAACACCCAAAAATTTTATCGACTCATCTTGCGGGATTATGGACCCATCCAGCTTGACAACTACATCCGGGATTTCATGTTTTCGGGAAAAAATAACAATTTTACTTTTTGTTGGCGACACGACGTCAGTCCACTTACACTTAGCCATGCATGCATGGCACTTACTCCATCCTGTAGCCTTCCAGCTGCAACGGGCACCTTTTTATCTCGGGAGTACACAACAAAGTCATCCGCATATTGGAGAATGTTACAAGTAGTGGGAATAACATGCTGTAGGTTCGAGGTATAAATATTGAAAAGGAGTGGGCTAAGAACCGAGCCCTGCGGTAAGCCCCTATATAACGTTCTTCGGATTTGTCCCTCTGGACCCTCCAACACTATACATCTTTCCGACAGAATATTGAAGATAAGCTGTGAGACGTTTGGTGGCACACCTATGTCAAGAAGTCTGGTCCTCAGTAAAGGCAAAATAACGTTATCATACGCACTGCTAATGTCAAGAAATGTTGCAGCAACGCTGGCTTTGGTTGCGAATGCGATATTAATGTCAGTTGTGATGACGCTGAGGCTGTCCAGACAGGATCTGCCCTTTCTAAACCCAAACTGCCACTGTGGCAGAAGGTTTTTATTTTCAGTGTACCATTCGAGGCGGAATTTTATCATTCTTTCTAGAATCTTAAGAAAGCAGCAAGACAAGGCAATTGGACGATAAGAGGAGCTCTTTCCAGGTTCTTTTCCGGGCTTTGGAATAGGAACAATGACTTGCTTTTTCCAATCTTCTGGGACGATTCCCTTTGATAGAACAAGGTTAAAAAAGTTCAGCAGGTGGAGGAGGAGGGGTTCGGGGAATTTACGAATAAAAACATATGGGATGAGGTCCTCGCCTGGAGAAGAATCTCCGGTTGCCTCAATAGCAGACAGTAATTCCTCCAGAGAGAATGGTGCAGATAACTCAGGTATTGATGAAGAGTTTTTAGAAGTAATGATAGAAGGTAATTCAGTGGAATGAGGAACGTATGAAGGGGCCAGTTTATCAACGAATTCGCTGATCCAACCACCTGAATTTTGAGAACTATTTTTATTGGAAAATGTTCCACGGAATCGTTTGATAGACTTCCAGACTTCTGAATTATGGGTATCAGGGGATAAACTAGAGCAAAAATTTCGCCAGCCTTGTCTTTTTTTCCTTTTGAGTGTGCGTTTTGCCGCAGCCTGTGCATTCTTTACGGAAATATAGTTTTGGAAATTCATCTCCCTCTTGTATTTGCTCAGAGCCTCCCGCCTTTCCTGAACTACAATCGTGCAATCGTTATCCCACCAGGGAGGGTTTGGAATATTTTTGTAATTAGGCCTGTTTTTAGGAATAGAGACATCGGCTGCCGCAGTAGTGATTCGACGTAATTCATCTGCCGCTTGTGGAATTGATGGATTTTCAATAAATTCCTTCAGAGAATCAAGATTTGAAGAAAGTGACGATTTGAACTCTTCCCATTTGGCTTTCTTTATATTGTAACCTCGACTTCTACGGGAGTGTGAGCGATTATTAATATTTTGTTTATTACCCAAAGATAAAAAAATTGGGAAGTGGTCACTGGAATATAAGTCATCGGAAACCTTCCAATCACAAAGGGGAGCCAAGTCGGTTGTACACATGGTAATATCCACAGCGCTAGGTTTCTGGTTAGGACGGCATATTCTAGTCGGTTGCCCATTATTGAGAATACATAGATTATGATTGTCAATAAGATCCAACACCTTTTTTCCGGAAGAATCCGTCTTAGAACAACCCCATGTCTTAGAATGCGCATTGAAGTCTCCCAGAAGGACAAATGATGTGGAAAGCATCGGAATTATTCCATTCCAATATGTCAAATCAACGGGAGTTCCCGAGGGGATATATGTCGAAACAAAAGTCACTCCATGGATTACTGCCGCCACTACTTGACACGATGGGTTTGGAGGTAAGGTTATTTGGGAAAATGGAATACCCCTTTGAATAAATAAGGCAGCTCCAGCACAGCCGTCCCATCTATCGTCCCGAAGACATGTATATCCTCGGATTTCAAAGTCTGACAGTGGAGGAAACCACGTTTCGGATATAGCGGCAATTTGAATGTCATGTGATTTAAGCAACTGAATTATTTCGAACTTTTTGGCGACAGCGCTTTGGCTGTTCCATTGAAGAATTGACATACCATTACTTCTGAGGTGATGTAGAGCCATGGCGAGAGAGAAAAGATTTGAGGTTATCAATAAGAAAAGCAGCGTTGGACGGTATCGAGTGTTGTGAAGATAACAATTCAATTAACATTGTAATCATTACTTCAAGGAAATTGGTATTATCGGAGGATAGAGTTTTAGCTAGATTTTCATTTTGAGGACGGGAATCATAGTGTTTGAAGACTGACGATTGATTTGAGAGAGCACATCCATCGGGAGCTGATGACCATTCAGTTCCGTTTGGATATAGAAGAAGTGAATTATGTTCGGATTGGTTATAACCTGGGGTCGAAGCCGCTTTTGGGGTTCTGTACCTGAATTTGCCTCGAGAGGGCGGCTCGTGACGAACGGAAGTTGAGGAAGGGTCTGCGAATACTGTTTTGGAAGCAATTTCTGCATATGAAGATTTGGTATCAGGGTGGCGCTTGGTAGCCTGGAAGAAGGAAATATTTTCCGAAGCCATTGTGTGTTTGATCGCCTTCTGGCGAGCTAACTCGGGACATGTTAAGCTAATCGCTTTATGGGCACCGTTGCAATTTAAACACTTAATTTCAGATGAAGTACAGTTTTCAGACGTATGATTATCACCACATTTAAAGCATTGTGGTTGAGATCGGCAGGCTGCTTTGGTATGGCCGAATTTACAACAATTATAGCATTGAATTGTTGGGTAAAAATACGTCTCAACAGGGAAAGAGCTGTAAAATAAATATACATTTTTCGGAAGTACCTGTCCCTCAAAAGTAACCACTACAGTCTGGGAGGGTTTCCATGTAGGTGTTGTACTAGATTTGTCCTTATAGTTAAGTCGTCGAACTTTGACAGGTTCCCCAGCGTTCGGGTTAGACTGACGCAGCGAAGACAATAATTCGTCGTCAGTAATACTTGTGGATACGCCTCTGATGAGGCCCATCCTACTGATGTTAAAAGTCGGGATAAACGCTTTGTACGCTGCGTTTGATTCTACAAAAATATTCTTTATAAAAGAGTTGGCACTGATAGCGCTTGTAAATTCTAAGGACAACTTATATCTGCCCTCCGATTTGAGCGACCCATTAACTACATTTTTATTATTTTTTGTGAAAAGGAACTTCCCAAAATCCATAGGATGGATTGGCTTGCTCGTTTCGGAATGCTGAACGTGTACAATAAACGGCCCAGAAGAGTTTGTTGAGTAGAAATTTGTACGAAGAGGAGGGTTAATAGGGTTGTTATAGGAGGAAGGAGTAGGAGGGGTGTGGATAGAAGCGGGGGTAGAGAAATGGCTCTGAGAGGAAAAAGAAGATTCCACTTTGTTATCATCAGAAACGACTAAAGATGTTTGAATGTCCAATTGATCCAGTTGCATTACCCCATCGTTCACCCGTCTTCTTTTAAGGTCCGGGGGGTCAGGGGGGATGGGGGGCAATGGGGGAGGGCGGAGATCCATAAATCTTTCTTTATAAAAAATTAAGGAAGAAATAAACGAAATACAAAAATAAAATAAAAAGGTAGGAAAACAAAAATTAAATTAAAAAAAACTCACCCTGTAGTTGAAATATTTAAAGAAACAAAAATGAAAACAATAAATGAGAATTTTTAAATTCTTACGGAGCTATTCGTATCAACACGTCCACACAGCGCACTGTCGAAAGACTAACTGAAGGGTATGCATACCGACATTTCAAAAATTTCTAAAAACGGAAGACCTTATATCTCGACAACCGTTACAAAATATGCTTTGGAACAAAATAGGGTTGATACATTGAACCTTTGTCTAGGGAATGACTGTAAATTTTTTTTTTTATATCTAACATAGATTTCTCAAAAAAAAAAAAAAAATGTGAAAAACATCACTGATTTTTTTCCGAAAGACGGAAACTCGTTTCCCGGAAGTCGCGGAGTATTTTTTTTTGTATTGATAATATGCATAAAAATCTAGGGAATAACTGTAAAAGTTTTCTGATAGACGCAAAATTAACCCCAAAAAATGAAAAAAAACGCCATTTTTACCATTTTATCATGCGATTGTTCACGCGATTTTGAACCTTAATGCCGTGGGAAATGACTGGGACGTCATTCTTAGTGCCAAGCCCTTAATATTGTATTCTCATGTAAATCACAGGATTATGTCTTCATTGAGTTCATGTTGTGTTTTACTCGGGATTTGTCTAAAAGATTTATTAGTTTATTAAAATTTTTATATTGGAGTAATACAAAGTATGAAAAACTTTAATATTTTTTGTAGTAAATTGCTGAAGTTAACTTCATAATCCAGTTGACAATAATATTCGGTTGGTGACGGTTGTGTGTTTTTGCTTTCTCGAAATTATTATCAATTTCTTTTTTCTGTATATCTAGTATATATAATATTAGTTTATAGAAGTACCGGGTGGCCCAAGAGATTAATTTCTAAGCGCCCTTTTTTTATCTTTAATTTCGTTATCGTTTTTTTTTTTTTTATTTTTATTAATTATAGTTGGGCGTAAGCGTATCTTTCCTCCTTCCTTGGTCCTGTCCCCTCAGCCTGGGACTCCCATGATGGAGTCCCAGACCGATCCACCTGACCCCCGCAAGAGACCGCGCTCTCCTGATCCTTCTATGTCCCCTGACGTCAGTCGCTCTAAAGTTCCTGCTCTCGACGAAACCCGTCCACCTACGCCCGTATTCAAATATCGCCAAAATGACGCCGGTCCGTTCGAAGTTTTCGTTCAAAATGCAGATACTACAAAGCCGATAAGACCATTGGACTTCGGCAAAAGACTATACAGTTCCAGGGTGACAGGCATCTCCAACGGCTCTATTAGAGCCGAAGGTAAGTATAAAATTTCCATTACTTTCAGATCCTCGGGTATGGCAAATGACTTCCTGGAAAGCCAATTCGTAACTGATAACTCGTACAAAGCATATATTCCGTCATTTCGCGCTACTAAGATTGGTGTCATTCGAGGAGTCTCGGATGACGTCACCATAGACGACATTCTGGAGTTTTTAGAAGTTCCCGAAAATTGTGGCAAAGTGGTCAAGGCCAGAAGACTAAACAGGAAGGTTTCGACTCAGGAAGGCACAGAATGGAAACCTACACAGACGATTGTATTGACATTCGAAGGACAGGTTCTCCCAGAACATGTTTATATATTCCACAATGCATTCCGTGTAGACAACTATGTGTTCCCCACCATCCTTTGCTTCAACTGTTGCCGTTATGGTCATACGAAAGTACAGTGCCGCTCGTCCCCCCGTTGCTTCAAATGCGGAGAGCCCCACAGCAGCGATAACTGCATAACCCCAGAAATTAAGTGCGTAAACTGTGGAGGCCATCATACGGCAGCCAATCTCTCATGCCCCGAGTTAAAGAGACAGCATGAAGTAAAAAAAACAATGGCTCTAAAAAACGTATCCTACAAAGAAGCCTTAATTGCTCACCCAAGAACTGTCTCATATGCAGATAAGGTTTCATCCTCTCGCCCGTCTGCCGTATTCACGCCGACATCACACGCCTCATCCACCATGACTCGAACTGCCTACTTATCTATACCCACTCGTAAGTTATCTAACCCAAATATTGGTTACAATCGTAAAGAACATGAAGCTAACCTTTTGTACACTAATGGGCAAGTCTCCAACCCTCCGGATGGATGCGCCCTTCAATCCCCTTCCCACGTTTCTAATTCTGACAATTTACCCATCGACCTTCTTAAACCCCTCGTTGAAAAAATCTCCCTTATTCTCTTACAATTAATTTCCAATCCATCATGTTTTTCACCGTCCATCGCTGCTAATCTCATGAAAACATTTAACTCACTCGAATTAAGCAATGACAATGGCGTCGATACATAAAATAGCGAGCTTTTCTATCCTCCAATGGAATTGCCGTGGTGCAGTAATCAACCGTGATGAAATAATATCATTAATTAAATCGTACAATATAGACATAGTCGCCCTATCCGAAACGCATTTCACCGGACATTCCTATGTGAATTTCCCGGGTTTCTCTTGCGTACGAGATGACCGGCGTTCAGACAGCTGGGGTGGGGCTGCAATTCTTATCAAAAACTGTTTTTCTTACGATCAAATCGACCTTCCCCATTACCCGAACTTTCAGATTGTCGCTGTAAATATCTTAGATATATCAATCGTGTCAATGTATTCTACCGGAACACGTTTTGATGTGTCACTCTGGAGATCTATTGTTTCTAAGTTATCAGTCTCGTACCTGATCCTGGGGGATTTTAATGCTCATGCTCGCTTATGGGGAAGCCCCGACACTGACCGTGATGGCAGAGCTATTATCGATTTCGCTGACGAACTGAACCTGTCTATCTTGAACGACGGGAGACCAACTCGAGTATCGCGCCCTGGTCAGAATGATAGCGCTGTTGACATCTCAATAGGCACAAGCGATCTCACACAATTGTCATCTTGGGATGTTCTAGGTGACCCACACTCTAGTGATCACTATCCTATAACAATCTGCATAGTAAACAACAATGTAAAAATGTCAATATCGCCCCACAAAAAACAACTATATAATACCAGGAAAGCCAACTGGAGGTGTTTTAACGAGTCAATCGAATCCAATTTTGGGTCACTCTCAGGAGAGGACCCTAACAATATCGATAGTTTTGCAGAAAAATTGACAAACTTTATCCATGAGGCTGCGAGAAAATCTATACCAAAAACTCGTTCAAACAAATATTGCAAACCCTCACCTCCATGGTGGGATCAAGAATGTGGTGATATGGTCCACCGTAGATCTGAGGCAAATAAATCCTATCGGAGGAATATGACAATGGAAAATTATTTAGAAACTCGCAAAATTCAAGCTCAGACTAAAAAATTATTAAGAAAGAAAAAACGCCAAGGGTGGAAAACATTTTGTAATTCACTTTCTCCCGACTCACGTATATCTGAAGTTTGGAACTCAATACGTAGATTTAGAGGCTCCTTCCGTTCAAAATTTAATAACAATAGATGCACGTCATGGGTTAATGATTTTGTAGATAAATTATCTTCGCCTTACGTACAAAATAAAACCGAAGTGCTGAAAAGATCCGTCCACAGTGATCCTCCGTGCGTTCTCACATCCCCGTTTTCTCTAAATGAATTACAAACAGCAATACAGTCTTGCGGGGACTCCTCGCCTGGACCTGATCTCATCCCATATTCATTTTTTAAACACTTTACCCACGACTTACTCATCTCTTTGCTTGAACTATTCAACTCTATTCTAAAAGCTAACGTAATTCCTAATTCCTGGAAAGTCCACAGCATCATCCCTATTCCGAAACCTGGAAAGGATCCATTTCTTGGTTCTTCGTACAGGCCAATAGCCTTATCTTGCTGCTTCTTAAAGATTTTGGAGCGCATGATCAAGGCAAGATTGGAATGGTTCATTGAAAAAAATTCTATTCTCCCTAATACTCAATTTGGCTTTCGAAAAGGAAAATCATGCCTCGATTGCCTGAGCATGCTGGTATCAGACATTCAAATAGCCAGATCAAACAAGAAGGAACTCGTCGCTTGCTTTCTAGACATCAACAGTGCCTACGACAATGTCATCCTCCCCCTTCTTTTTAATAAAATGATCTCTCTTGGTATTCCTACTTCAACATGTAACCTGATCTTTAACATTATGTGCCATAGAATCCTTATGATTGAAACACCAATTGGCATAATCCGTAGAGAGTCTCACAAAGGGTTACCTCAAGGTTCCGTTTTAAGTCCACTTCTCTTCAATATATATACCCATGACCTCAAAGAAATGATCCCTCCACACTGCAATATATTACAATACGCTGACGATTTTGTTGTTTATAGTTCCGGATCCGGACGGTCAGTTACTCGGACTGCCAAAATGTTAGAGGATGCGCTAGAACCGATTAATCGTTGGTTCAATGATAACGGACTTACTTTGTCTCCATCAAAAAGCCAGATAGTGATCTTTACAAATAAACACGAGACACCCGTTATTACTATTAAGTTTGACGACACTCCTATCCCCACAGTTGAATCAGTAAAATTCCTCGGCATGATTCTACATAGAAAATTATCCTGGAACTTGCATATAGAGCATGTCATGGTGAAGTGTGAAATTGGCTTGAACATACTAAGAGCTGTTTCTAGGGTCTGGTGGGGGGCACATCCCTGCACGATGAGAATCCTTTATTTTGCATTGGTTCGAAGTCATCTTGACTATGGGTGCTTCCTAATGGAGCCGCTCCCAAACTATTTGAGCATTAAATTGGGTAGGATACAATCAAAAAGCTTACGCCTTATCCTTGGTGCAATGAGATCTAGTCCTATAGTGGCTTTACAGGCGGAATGCGTGGAGATGCCCCTGTATCTTCGAAGGAAATTCCTAGCCAACAAATTTATCATCAGTAGACTCAACCAAAACGAACACCCAATATTCCCAATTCTGCAAACACTATTTGAATTATGTTCGGTTCGTCCTTATTGGAGAAATAAAATCTTCCCCTTGTTATGCTCGTCCTGGGATCACATAAACACCACTTTCTCATCTGCCTTTTCTTCTCAAATTCCTATGTTCTCTATCCCATACCAGGTTCTGATTTTCTCGCCTAATATATTGGAAGGAATCGATATCAATAAATCTTTTTCGTCAATGAGTCCCGTATACGTGAACCGAATCTTCAACCAAAGGGTAGAACAAAATTGGCCAAACCATTTAAGGTTTTTCACTGACGGTTCTAAGTCGCAGGACGGCTGCGGCTCCGCCTTTTGTGTCCCCTCGTTGAACATCGAAAGAATGTTTTCGCTCCCTCAATCCGCTTCGATATTTACAGCTGAATGCGTTGCTCTAAAGGAAGCACTATTTGAAATCCTTTCATCTAACTTTCGACAAGCGGTGATATTTACTGACTCTTTAAGCCTAATTAACGCCTTATCAAATCGAATTACCTCTAAAACTAATTACCTTATATGCGACATAAAGTATTTTCTCTACACAACTTCCTTAAGACATATGGATATCGTCTTGGTATGGATACCAGCACACGTAGGAATAATTGGAAATGAGCTGGCGGACTCCTTGGCTAAACGGGCCCACTCGTGCGGCTCACTCCCCCATTCTTTTGCTCTTCCCGCCAGCGATTGCGTGACTGCGTCGAAGGAAGCTATTAGATGTGAGTGGAATGCGGCTTTCGTGGGGTCTCCGACTGGATCTCACTACAAATTTGTCCAGTCGGAGATTCCATCCCAGCCGTGGTTCCATGGACTATCAATTTCAAAAATAAACGTTTCTTTGATCTCGCGTCTGAGACTGGGACACTGCGTGTTAGCATCTCATCTCGCAAGAATTAGGATAGTCAACTCTCCACTTTGCGAGTGCGGAGTGGAGGAGGAGACAGCTAATCACATCTTCTTTAATTGCCCACTAATGCCTAATGAAGAATTCTTAAACGATATAAGAGAATTGTGCGTCACATTACCAGTAAATATTCAATCGTTATTGGCAATGAAGAGTAGTAAGATACATACTAGCTTAGTCAAACACCTTAAAAGATATGACAAAAAAGTATAATTGTATTATAATCATCCACTTTGTTAATAATAAAAGGTTTAAAAAATATGTATATCAAAACAAAAATCTAATAAATAATAATTCAGTGTAAATATTTTTTTGTACCACCGTATACTACAAGAATAGTGTCGTTGATGTTATATTATAATGTCGTGTTTTTTGTTTTGTGCGCGATTATAATATTTTTGTGACATTTTGTACTGCAGTATTGGGATTCGGTGTGATGGTGGGTATGAACGATATTATTATTGTTCTGCTGCCCGTCGCCTGGGATCACTCGGTGTTGTAGTATAGAATGTCGAATACCTGTACAATATAGGTATGCACTTATATGTATGTATAGATAAATCACCGATTTAATTGAATAATATACTTGACAATGGCTAAATCACTCGCGAACGGGTGGAGGCCAATATAAAAGTAAAAAAAAAAAAAAAACTTCATAATCCCCCTTCGTTTTTTCATTATGATAGAACTATGCAAGACCCATCAATAATCACGACTTTTTGAGAGATTTGCATTTATAATTGTATTTATTTTTATTTAGTGGTCGGTCGGAAATCGGACCAGAGTGGGCCAGACTGATGTACTGTGTGAAAGTCGCCGCGATCCTCAACACTGGGGAACCGATTGAGAAGAAGCAGTTCTAATAAAGTTCGGTTTTATAAATCTTATTGATGAAAAAATGGAAAGCGAGACTCTAAAAAAAATATCAAAATAGTATGATGCATCCTAACTTCTATTTATCTATCTCCTTACACCGCGTCCCTTTCAGGGAAGGCAGAGAGAAAAGAGTGCCAGACTGACCTATCTTGCACACACTCCTAGCCTCCTTCACATTAAAGCAATTTTTCGTACACACTTACCGATTTCTTTAACTCAAAACTTATGTACTTACTTGTATTTTTTTATTGTGATTTACTATTGGTTTATTGGTTTTAAATCATCCGTGGGACTTATTTAAGGCACTTGGAATCGTCAGGTTTACAAATTGAACAAAATTTATACATTGCAAACTTATAAACTGGAAACTTATAAACAGTTACCTACAGCAAAAAAAATAATGGAAACAATAATTACATGGTGACACATCTATCTATTGTATTGTATTTTTACCAATTGTATTTTTTTGACACTAAGGCACGCATAGAATAAGCGTTTTATTATGTACCTACATAGTTATGTTCAGGGAAAATGAAAACATTTATGAGAAAGCAGGAACAAAAAAAGGAAAAAACCAAAACAGAACAACACTTATAATCCTTTCATTTGTTGGGCAAAGAGAATATTATTTATGAAGCAATAGGCGAGAATAATGACGAGGATATTAGTCTGAAGATTAAGGAAGGATACATTCCCCTTCCTGCAGGAGGATTGCTACTCTACTCTGCTTATCCTTCTCTCATTATATCTTCCTTTTTATCTTGTTGTTGTTCTTGGTTATAAGGAAATAATATTTTCATTATTTTCATTATCCGTTCTTCTTGAGGAAATGTTATAATTGTATTATGGGAGTTTTTATGTCCGCTCGGATAAGTTGTGAATAAACATGTCGATTTATGAAAATCTGTACAAACTATATACCCTACAATATTTCGGTTAGCTGGAAGAGATCGCTGCATAGCGATAATCTCGCCCTAGTGAGCATAACTTATTATATCATTATAAATCTATATTATCTTATTAAATTTTATGGTATGTATAAATAAATAATATGATAGTAGGCAGAGAGGAAATGGCGCCACACTTCTTTCCCTACCTTACCTCGCTTTAATCACGTTCCTCCTAACATTCGTCATACTCGCGCTCTTTGATTCCAGGTTACTCTTGGACAACCACATTTCCTCCCATCCAAAAAGGGCTTGCATACACAATCCCAGATAATTTTCTGCACACCTTGCACTAGGCTAAAAGCCTGTATCGCAAAGTGTGAAATACATCACCATCTTCGGGGTCGGAACCTGGCACCTCCCGCTTGTGGGACTGCCGCCTCATTTCTTACTCCATCTTTCCACACATTCTTCTCAATGACCTCATCTCCACCGCATTAATTGGTTTTTAGTCACGTCCGTGCATAAGTGTGGGCATCAGAATGGCGTTGTTTACTAGCCTGCTTTCCACGACGAAAATATTCAAAATAATATGTAGGTACATTCTTTTTTAAAGTAATTTCTGTATCTTGAAAACTTTTCAAATTTGTGACATAAAACCAAGCGCCGGTGACAATAATTTACAGAAGGACATTTTTCTTTGAAGGGATACTTCGTTCTGTCTTTCAGGGCGGGGGGATGATAAAAAACAAAGTTTCAGGACTGAAGGAATATGCATAAGGATGGGAAAACTAAATCGCAGAGGGTTGGCTGCTTAGAAGGGGTGCAAGACCCAGTGTATATTAATGGTAGAAGTGTTAAAGAAAATAAAATAAAATGTAGAAAAAAAGCGCGGAGGATTTAATATTAAGTGTCTTAAATGCCCTGGGGTGCAATTGTCACTTAAAACTTTTGTGTTATTTAAATTAGCTGTGTTGCCAGAAGATAAAATTATGAGGGAAATGATGTGGTAAAAAAATCCATAGAGTTTTTGTTCTATAGGGTAAATCGGTACCAACGCGACGTGTATGTTGTAGAGAATTTTTTTACGAATATCGGAACACAAAAGTGTCGAAATTGGAGTATCAATGAGTAGTTTCAGACTGCATATTTAGTTTTTGATTATGATACTATATTCTTTAGGTTTCAAGAGGTTTCAGGTCTAAAAGTAGGTAAATTAAAAAAACTAATATATGTAGTCTGAAACTACTCGTTAAGAGTATGCATACCGACATTTCAAAAATTTCTAAAAATGGGAGACCTTATATCTCGACAACCGTTACTAAATTTGCTTTGGAACAAAATAGGGTAGATGCATTGAACATTTATCTAGGGAATAACCGTAAAGGATTTTTTATATCTTGTATATATTTTTCAAAAAAAAATTAAAAACACCTCTGAAATTTCTTCCGAAAGACGGAAACTCGTTTCCCGAAAGTCGCGGAGTAAAAATTTTTTTGCACTGATAATATGCATTAAAATCTAGGGAATAACCGTAAAAGTTTTTTGATAGACGCAAAATTAACCCCAAAAAATGGAAAAAACGCTATTTTTACCATTTTATCATGCGATTGTCGTGCGAATTTGAACCTTAATGCCATGGGAAAAGACTGTGACGTCATTCCTGGTGCCATGCTCTTAATACCCAAATATTGACACTTATTGTGTTCCGATATTGGTAAATAATAAATTCTCCATACATTTACAGGACAACCTAGTTATACACATATAGTTCATATGGGCGAAGACATATGAAAGTGATGATGTTACGGCACAACTTACGTATTAGACAGGTTTATTCAAGAATTTATTCATAAAAAGATTACACTAACTTATTTTGGTTCTGAATATCATGTTTTTGTATGATTTTGTTAAAAATAACTTAAGATCTGATTTGTTGCGTAAATATGAAACACGAAAACTACACAAATTTGCCTAGCCAATATTGGGACACATATTTTTTTTAATAATTAACACAATTCACGTAAATGATTATACAGGATTTCTGAAACGTATCTCCGGCGGCTGGCATATTAGTTTTTCAGGATGTAGGGCCCTTGGTCAATAATCAACAGGCAATTTCAAAATATGACCCAGCAAGGAGCCTTCAATCTCTCCCAAAATGGGAAGATAAATAAGTGAAGTAATATGTATTGAATCCATGTGTATGATTACCTATACGAATAATGAGTTTGAATTTCGAATACGATTGAATCTGGGATTAACCATTCCTCAGGTATTCCGAATCTCAATTCCCAAGACGATGGACCTTTCCATCAAAATATAAGGCACAGCTTCTAATCCCGACAGTCGACAATGTGAATCAATAATAATATAAGATGTAAGTATGTTTTGTCAAATTACTGTTTGTGTCGTAGTAAAAAAAACTGTCGTGTGGGGTAAACAGTGACCCTTATCTTAGCAAAGAATGTACTTACATAGACTCTTACCATAAAATGCAGAATCAGCAGAATACATCATCAGCGCCGGTTTTCGAACCCAGTACCTCCCGCTTAGGAGAATTATATTTTCGGTTGCCTATCTCATAGGGGACAACTAAAAATCAAAAGCAATCGTAAAAACGTTTTAAATATATTTCTCCGTACAAAAATTAAATTATTTAAAATTTACCAATTAAAATGTGCTTTTTGATAAAACATTACAAAAAATTTAAACTGCCATCTAAAGCAAGTGTGTGTGTGGTAAATTTCAAGGTGCTGGGATAATGCGACGTTATTAAAATTTGAAGAGGAAAATGTAGAGGCAGAAAATAACAGGTGCGAAGTTAATTGTGTGGTAAATAGATTTGTTCATTTTTGTCATAGGGTGCGTGGCATGTATTAAAAAGATTTAAATACAACATTGGTTCGACAAATGTGCGCATGTCGCCCCGTTTCACCTGCCTAGTATGCGCTTTGTCGAGATTTCATTGCAGAAATTCACCCCCCTCCTCCCCCATTATTAAGTAATCCTACGGAGCTTCGATTATTTCTGGTAATTACAAATCCATTTCCGTCCGCCATCTTGAACACCTGTCTTACTCATCTATTTCAAATTTGGTATTATTCGAATCGAATACATTCTCTGTTCTATTTTCAAATTGAATCTTTTGAATTGTTGGAGATCTCACTGGATATTTTGACGTGCTTAATTTCTGCTATGTATACATTGTTCTGCTCGAGAAGCTTAACAATTTGGTACTCCAACTTGTTAAAATTTTCGTAGTTCACATTATGAAAGGCATTATTTCACTTCTTCCTTCAACCATCTCTCCACTGCTGGATATAGGCCTTTTCCATTTGTTTCCATTTTTCTCTATCCTGAGCTTTGCCAATCCATCTTCTACCCGCGACTAGGATAATATCGTCGGCCCATCTTTTCTGTGGCCGACCTACTCCTCTTTTTTATCGAAATATATCTTCTTTTTTTACTCAAACTTTAGCAGCTTATTAATTGCGTACAAAACAAATGGAAGTGAAACAAGTTTAATGATTTGTTAATTTATCAGTAAATTGTTTGAGACGCAATTTTTTTTCTGGAATTATATGACTTTTACAACTTAATTATTAATAGATAGATTTTGGTTATATGCGACGAGGTGAAACAACATGT
Organism: Ceraclea dissimilis; assembly: GCA_963576895.1. Classification (NCBI taxonomy): domain Eukaryota; kingdom Metazoa; phylum Arthropoda; class Insecta; order Trichoptera; family Leptoceridae; genus Ceraclea; species Ceraclea dissimilis. The sequence goes on from OY756372.1 coordinate 1,529,971, forward strand.
ACCGATCCTTCTTTAGAAGCGATACTTTGTAGCTTTCCCATGTTCTGGCGGGGAACCTTAGAGGGTAAATTAGTACTTTCATGGGGTCACTTAAAACAATTACAGAAACGTGTCACATAATTTTATATCAGTTTAATATAATAAATTTTCAGAAAAAAGTGTACCTCATTTAAGTTTCAAACTTCTTCCTTTAAAAAATGTCTGTCTAGGTTGTCTATTAAAAAAAAAAGTAAAGAACAGTTAGTAGTCGAGAGCAAAACTTAAAAGTACTGAATAAAAAATAATAATACCATTTAGTTGTGTATTCGAAAGATAATCACTGTTATTTTTAAAGTCGCAGTTACTTTTCATTTGAACAAAACAAAACGGTCCCCTGACCTAACAGGAAAAAAAAAGACTTCGAAGCAATAAATCCTTTTTTATTTTTTTATCGTAAAACAGAACTGTGTTTCTTTGGTTTTTTTTATACACTCGTATTTAGAACCTTTTTTTAAATAATAACTGTTTATCTTCAGTCTTTCCTAAATAAGGCGGAGATAAAATATGCCTATGAGTATAAAATCCGTATAAAATATGCCTATGAGTTTCAAAACATATGTAAATATGATTTTACATGGAAATGAGAGACTGTTAATTCCGAAATACAAAACGATGGCATGTTTTCAAGTCCCTTTATATGATTTTTGTAAAATATTAACAATATAATAGAGGATAGGAATATATCAGTTTTTAAGGAATTTTATCAAAATTTTTGAGAATATTCTTATAAAAATCATAAAATAATCATTAGTAAGAAAAAAAATCTTTAAAAAGTGTCCATATCTCTTCCTTTTGTTGTTGTTAGTCCAATCTCGTCCACTCCTAGACCAAGACCTCCTTCATTTCCTTCCACGTGCCTTATACTGGCTATCTTTCCATATCAATATTGATTTTATTAATATTGAATATGGAACTGGATGTGTCAAATGCTACTGTTATTTATATTTCGCAGTCTGTCACATATCTAATCTTGTAGACATAAGAAGGTGAAAAAAAGGACATAATAAATGGAAGACCATAAGGATGGAGAGAGACATTAAATAAACGGATCGTGTCGGGGAAACTCCGTCCCAAAGGTGGGAATGGGAAAGGAAAAGGAGAAAGTTGGGAAAGAGTAAAAATGTGTTCGTGACTCGTGATACCAAAAAAAAAGAAATAGTTTTAGGTTTTTACAAATGTTTTTTCTTCAATATAATTTAAACTACTCCAGAACAAGCTGCACGTATAATGTTTTTAGCTCAGTTGTCACTAATGCGAACTTTTAAACAAAATATCTAGGATAAAATCTTACTATAATTCAATTCTCTCACACCGCGTTCCTTGCTGGGTTGACAGAGAGAACAGATTGCCACATTTCTATCCTTATACACACTTCTGGCTTTTGTCACACTCATCCAATTCGCCATACACACTTTAATCTGCTGCGGCTGGGAATCAAACCCAGACCTTCGTCTTAGGCACTAGCCTTTATAGCACAGCGGTTTGAATACCGGTGTATTAGGTTGGAAGTCTGTGTTCGATTCCCGGGCCGCGGTATTTGGGTGAACTGGAAGTGGTGAGTGTTATCAGTCATAAGCTTCTTCTTCTTGTTCAGCCGTCCCTCCACTGCTGGACATAGGCGTCTTCTGACGTTTTCCAAATTTTTCTACTTTAAGCTTTGCTCAACCAGTTTTTCCCTGCGACTGGAACTACATCATCTACCCATATTTTTGGGGTCCTCCTACAGGTATTCTGTTTTCCCATGGTCGCCATGTTAGGATTCTGGGTGCCCATCTCTCATTTCCCTGTCTCGCAACGTGGCCTGTCCATTGATGAAAAGAAATCCTTCGCTTTTTATCTATTGAGATATATAGGTATCTGCCCTTTTTTTTCAATTACGAGTATTTAATGTTTAAACCCAATGCCCTTGAATGGCTTGGAAGCCTGGATGTTGCTCTGTAGGGTACATGTCTCCTGTATGTAACGGATAGCATAATTCTCTTTATCTTCTGACGTTGCCGCCCATCGGTGGCAGAAGCCATACGAAATAATAATAATGTTTATATTTAAACTGGGACCAGAATAGGATTCGTTGAAGGTTTTTCATCTAAGGAAATTTGACTTAATCATAATTTGCGTACAATAGTACATAAGTATACGATTACTTTGGTATTTTATTATAGTTTACAAAGTTTGTATATTTGTATTATTTCATTAAATAAACCGCGAAATTAAACGAAAACTTTAAATATTTATTACTAACTGGGGAAATTAAGTAAACGAGAATTATTATAATAATACATTCTAGAAAATTATTTTATTAAACTAATTTTGTTACTTATACTTAAGTCTTTTGTAGGGGAAAGTGTATTCCACAATTTTCTTAAAACATAAAACTAATATTACATTTGAAGATAAATTTAAATTTTGCCAATTTGTAGGATTAGTGTTAAAGTTTTATGTAAATACTACGTACCTAGTTTTACTTTTGCAAGTATATTATGAAGCATGGGCGTCCTCAAGGGATGGTGGGGGCAGCAGTGTCTGCTGCTTTAAATACTACTTAGTGACATGGGCGTCGCCAGCCTCGGAGTTAGGGGCGTGCAAATTTACCAAAAAAATTATATAGCATAAAAAAGCGTAAATTGCGCCGCAGGTCAAATTTTTTTGTGAGACATTATAGTGAAGATGGTCATGATGTAGTTTGTTTATTTGAAAATGTACCTATATAATACTTTGCACAACGATACGCATGAAAAAATATTTTTTATGAAAAAGTAATAAAAAATAGCGCCTTTTTACGAAACTGACGGATTTTCATACTTATTATAGAAAATTTATGCTATGATGAGAAAATGTGTTGTGGTGATGTGATTTTTTGTGAATCCTTACAATTTAGTATGAAAAATAAATACCTATTCCAATCCCCAGGCAGCTGCCCCACCCTGCCCCCCCTGACGATGCCCATGCTTATAGGGAACCTGTATAAAGGTAGGAAGTCTTAAAGGATATAGCCATAGACTAAACAAGAGCGCCGCCATTTAATAACTTAGCACTTCCGCTAGGTATACGCCATTCTTTCGCGATTGAAAGTATACTAATTTACCATTTAATTACATAGGTTATATTCCAAAGGTAATTTCCACACTGATTATACATAATGAGTCGCAAAAATCACTGAAATATCACCAGGATTAATGAAATTGTGGACAACCAATATGACACGCGATCATATGTTTAGAGACTTAATGGCGACTACCATAGATTTGTCATAGATATAGAAGGGGCTCAATGTTCAATAGTTCTTCCCACCTTTATATAGGTTCCTTACATGCTTAGTGAACGTAATATGAAAACGATGCTGAAATGTTGCATATACCTAATTTTAGAGAAGGAAACTATGAATGCTCTTCCTAATTCCATTGGTTGCACAACTTTAAATAAACAAAGTGTTTCACATCATAGTGTTAGTATAATAGCATAATATCTTGTTGGTAACAGAGTAAGATATTGTTAATCGCATAACGAATATAGAAGACTTAAGTACCTACTGAAATGTTGTTATTGAGTACCTACTAGTGTTTATAGGCCCGCTGAAACTCACGAAAATAATTTATGATTAAAAGAATAAAAAGAAATTGATTGGGGTTTCAAACAGTATATTGTGATTTGATGGGCATGTTGAGAGAATGAAAGATGATAGGGTGACCATAAAGATATGAAAGTGGACAACGAATTGTCTCAATCATGGCGGATGCCCAAGGACGGACGAGTTTTGATTGAAATAAATCGAAGGGCGTGCGTGGAAAATTTCATAAATGTGACGGAAGCACTGTGTTAGGACAAGGCAGTCTGAATTTCCGTTCTCTCTGCATACCCCGCATGGGACGCGAGGCATAATAATTAATTATCAACTAATTATTAATTAATTATCTCCATCTATTGAATTTTTTACAAGTGGACATACAAGCAACAGGGGTTTTATTAAAATAATATAGTACTTACCAGACTTATATAGGCCACTCAAATCAACACTATGTTTAAAATAAACACAATATTACTGTATGCAACTAATCTTAACATTCCGCTGTATATGTGATACAGATACATATTACGGACACGATTGGCTAGCTGAAATTTCATAACCTAATTCATAATCCAGGTTTTAACAGGGGCTATAAAAATCAAAAACCTGTATCGATTGTAACGTGTATTCTTTCTTTCTGATTTACATTTTTGGCGAACAAAATTACGAATATAAATCATAACATTTGTTCACTAGGGCGAGCTTATCTCAGTGCTGCGATCTCTGCCAGCTAACCCCATTTTTAAATAGATCTTCAAAGTGCATTTATTAGTAAAAAAACAATGAAATCAATCATGCAACAACCTTTTTAGGGTAGGCAGTAAAAACACTATATACCAAACAGATATAAATGCCATTAGTTCGGGGGTACGAGAAAAACATATAAAATAAAAATAAACCCCAAAAAGGAAAACGATGAAAAACAAATAAAACCATCTGTGGCTCTCTCTTCTATCATTATCCTCGCATCGTGTGCAATCAACAAAATGCACCACCCCGGTTGATGGGTAGAAATAAAAACACTTATGAGAGGGTAGGTGGATCTTAGAGATCGTTGTGGCCACTAGCGGATCCAGGGGGGGTAAGGGGCTGAAGCCCCCCCCCCCCCCCCCAAAACCATGAGTGACAGTACTTTATACACAACTAGTTTCCGAAACATCACATTATTACCACATCGTTTTCCCATCGTGTCATGAATTTTCTAAAACTACTAGATTGTTTGGTGAAAAAAATCGCCTGCGGCGCTTATTAAATCTGTTACGTTTATCTTAGATTTTTCTAAAACATTTTGCCTGTTCGCTATGTTTTGGTACGTTTTTTATTTCAAGTACATAAATCAAACGATTGGTATTAGTATCATGACCCTCTTCACTCAAATCTCATAAAAAGTCGCCTGCGGTGCTATTGACATTCTTAATACCACAAGGTCATATTTGCATGTGAAGACCTTCAGCACCTCCCCAAAATTGAATCCTGGATCCGCCACTGGTTATGGCTGCACTTAACTGAAGAAATGGACCAATGTTTTGCTGTTCTATTGTGTAATTAAGTACTATCATACGAAGTATTGCCAAAGCTATCGAAATAAGCTTTTTAGCAAAGCACTGGAAAGTCGAGCTTTTATACAGTAACTAATTAGTGCCGAAGCAGTATACTATCAAGTACTTATTTGCAATTTAGGTTGAATTAGTCTTTACAATTATCTGTTGTTCAACTGATATTCGGATAAAATTAATATTGACACAAATATATACACACGTTGAGAGATAGGATAAGAAATTAAGTGATTAGAAAAATGAGTGACTGTAAGATGGATGTTGTAACTAAAATGAAACTGAAAAAGTTGAGATGGTTGGAGAAAAATGAATGATGAAAGGCTGACAAAGAAAATATACATTGGTAAAAGAAGAGGTGTATGGAAACGCGGTCGTCCAACTACCACACGGTTCAACCATGATGACCAGATGCTCAAGGACGGACGTGTTTTGGGTAAAATGAATCTGAGAGCGTGTATGACGAATCGCATGAATAAGATGGAAAAACAGAAGTCTGTGTGAGGATAGGGAATCTGGCAATTTGTTCTCTTCGCCTACCCCTCAAGGGACGTAGCAGGAGGGGATATAATAAATGTTTAAAAAATGTCGTACGTATACTATTTACATATATGATTTATGGGGTAAGCTGGCAGAGATCACAGCACTGTAATAAGCTCGCCCTAGTGAACAAATGTCATAGCATATTTTACTAGTTATTTATTTACACTTAGTGAACAAGATACAAAGATATGTTAACATTACGAATATAAATCACAACATTTATTCACTAGGGCGAGCTTATCGTAGTGCTGCGATCTCTGCCAGCTACTCCCATGTTATGTTAACATATTTTTGTTTTTTGTTCACTTAAAGTGTAAATAAATAATTGTTTCTATAGACTTGATGCCAAAAATAATATAATTCAAATAAATACCTATGTAGGTGCAAATACGGTCGTGTTGGCGACATGAGAGGGTTATAATTATCGCATTTTTTCTCCCTTAATTTCCATATTAATCATATCGGCGACTCGTCTGATCGCCACTCGGCTCACCACGCACTACGCACACCAGCGCACCATGGCACACCATGGCACAATATAATACGCACACATTATACTAAATCAAAATTAATCGCCTGCAGGTGTCGGTATAATTCTAACAGGAAATTAGGACGCTTATCTCTGCATAGAAACATCGATACTTATTGTTACTTTTTTTGATTATTCTATGCACGTACATTTATAATAATAGTAAGTAATAAAATCGTTTATTTTCCTTTTCATTTTTACAATAAGTACAAGTTAATACAATGTGAAACCCCACTAAGACTTGGCCATGGGCTGTCTCGGGGTGTCTATAATTATAATTCAAAATATGATTTTTTGTCTCGTCTGTTGCCGTATGGTTACTCTTTTTGTAAAACTAGTCTGCAAATACTCACTGAGATCTTCGAAATCTATAAGTAAAATGTACTTACACATGTATTATTGTATTGAATGAATAAAGAATGGTGATAAGTTGGTCCTCAAGGATGGACGCGTTTTGAGTAAAAGGAATCGGAGAGCGTGTATGACAAATTGCATGAATGCGACGAAGGTTAGGAGTGTGTTTAAGGATTGGGATGTCTGGCGTTCTGTCCTCTCTGCCTACCCTGCAAGGGACGTGATGTGAGGGTATGGATAGATAAGTTATTGGTCCTAGTATGCACATAATAATAATAAAAAATTGTAAAAACTCTATCCATCGATCTAACTCCGAGACTCTCTTAAAAATTAACACTGTTCGAAATGACAATAAAAATTTCATACTGGGATTCCTTCGCAACTTTCTGTGAATGAAGCATCAGAAGTTCCGTCTAAAAATCATCACCACTGTTACGATTCCTTAAACTTCGTATAGGAAAGAATATACAATAGGTTATAAATCGTCGATAAATCACGTAAATATTTCATGTTCGTTTAATTAGTGACAAAATCTTCGATGCGTTAATTAAGTCGTGGGCAACCCTAACCGGATGTGGCGTCCATTTCTCCACATCCATATCGCCATTTCCACGCATTTCCGCTTCACCACTCACCCCTTTCGAGTTGCCCTTTCCGCCATTTAATTAATTTACCACGATGATGACTTTGATGATGGTTTCATTAAAAATAACATCCCTTAAATAATTATTTGGACCTTTTTTTTAATTAGACATTTTAAATGCGTACGTGAATGTCGTGGTAATGTATGAAAATTTCTGCCATTTCTTCAGCACCGTAATTATTACGAAAATTTAAAATATTACTGAACGTTTCGGCAGTAACATTAGTAATAATTATAACCATTATTTTAATTATATTTTTTAACATTCGGTTAATAAAATATGAATACTTTTTAGGATTAATAAATAAATAAATCTTTTTTGGTCATTGAAAAATACGCGAGTTACAAAAAAGTATGACAATGGTATTGTACCAAAAGGCGGACTTATTGCAAAAGTCAACCCTCGAATATTGAAAACTCAAAAATATGCATACCCTCTATGGAATTAAAAATCTAATTTGACTCTAAAAATTAAAAGTATGACTTTTATCTATTTAATAGTATAGTGCTGATATTCTTCATCCAAATTTTATGGATAACACGGTGCTAGGGAGGAGTTCGTGATAAGCTCGTCCCAGTGAACATTTGTTATTATGATTAAGTAGTTATCTCAACAAGCAAAGAATGTATGGATTCCATCAGACTTATGACTGATCGTCAGATGGATGGACTGGAATTAGTTAATGTTACTTAAGTGTAAAGTGATCACATTATTCACATTAAACCAGCCAACGATCAGTCGTAAGCCTGATGGATGCTGTATATCTGTTGAAATAACTACTTGTATTCATCTCGACATGTAGAAAATTTCTATGTTCTCTTCTTCTTCTTTCTCAGCCTTTTTAATTCCAATGCAGGATATAGGCCTCCCCTTTTAGATTTTCCACAGAGCCCTATCCTGGGCATGGTGCATCCACTTGCTTCCTGCGATTCGCCTCACATCGTCAGACCATCGTGTCTCAGGTCTTCCTGCGCTCCTTTTGCAAAAACATAAAGTTGTGATTTTCAAAATAACAAAAATGCATGTTTTTGCCGAAAGAAGAGCAAGATGTAGCAAATGAGTAGCAATTCCCGTCGAAAACAAATATGTATCTGTTTATTGCAATATACATAGGGTGGTGTTTGTGTCGGATGAAAAATGACCAAATGAAAATGTAAATGATGCAATTTAGTTCGGTAAATGAGATTCGGGAAGGGAGGGAGGGGTTGCATGTATTTTGTCAACGTGTCGTATGGGGGGTTAGAGGGGGATGATGCATCACGGGGAGGGGATATTCTACTAAAACATTCGAAATATAAACAGAATGCCCGTAGAAGCAAAAAACGAGTGGCGCTGCGATCGTCAAAAAAAATCTTGTAGATCCCAACTTTGAATTTCCTCAAGCTCCTAAAAAGAGCATTTTTTTGTTTTGTGATGTGTGTATTTAAAAAGTTGTTTCATTCAGATTGTACTTGAGTGCTGCGTGGTTGGTTGGGAGAAATTTTCTTTAGCCATAAAAGAGCGTATACTACGAACGTTATAAACGTGGTGGAAGCGATAAATATATGAGTATGTATGTAAGGATTGAACAGATTGAAGTGTGTAGCGCCTTTTATGCTCTGCCTATCCCGCAAAGGATACAGTGTAATGTGATAGACATGTGATAGATAAATAAAAAAACAACAAACGTTAAACCTGTCAATTTAATTCCTATTTCTACCACAGAGGGCCACAGTTCTATGTGTTTAGTTTACTTTTAGCTGCTGTATATTTTCATAGACAGGTAGATGGGTACAAGTAGCGCCACGTAGCGGCAGATGGGGTGCATTAATGTGCAGTTTTGTCTTGTTAACAGGTGCGATACAATACTACCTGTAAATAAATAACTTTCAATCAGAAACAATTGGAAATCTATTATTTCATACGAGGGGAACTACAGACACTGAAAATGCATAAGTTTTCCTTTTTTTCATTACAATTTTTTGAAAACGCTATATCAGACTAATATGAATCCATCTAATATATGTTCAAATGTGAGGATATATAAAACACAAGTTTCTCTCTCTCTTCTCTCTTTTTTTGACATTTATTCGGGTGTTCTGCAAAAGTCAGGTGTTCATAAAACTCCCATGAGACATTTTACACCTTTTCGGCAATGAGAACCTAAAAGGCATGCATATTTTTGGGCTTTCAGTGTCATAAAAGGCACTCATATTTGGGTTTTAATTACCACGAAATCATGCATATTTGGGATTTAATTTTATTTTTGGATATCATAAAGGGCATGCATATTTTTGGGTTTTCAATACATATTATAAAAGGCATGCATATTTCAGGGTTTTCAATATCATAAAAGGCATGGATATTTTTGGATTTTCAATATCACAAAAGAGAATGCATATTTTGAGTACCTATCATAATTTGATGTTTTCATAGTCATGAACAATTACACCAATTATGTCAGCGGTATTTTGACTTTGAAGTCACTCACAAACATTAATAAATCCACAATAATTCGTACTTTGTGACAATCGCAACTAATTGTGCACAATCATGTACCGCAGTTATTGATGTACTTACAGAATAATTACGTATTTATTATTATTGTATTGTTCGGCTCCCCACAGACTAATTTCCCGCTAATAGACGCTAATTAAACGCCGTTACAGAAATAATATTGGTGGCTTGCAATTAAAATTATTATTAGGTATTTTGTTTATTTGCGTATTAGGTATATATTTTTTTATATATAGGAAAATGAATCTGGGTTTATTGAAATAACCCCGAATACATCTTTGTACACTTCACAGAAAGCTTAAAAGCTTGTATTTTGAAGTGGAGTAAGACGGGGATTGAACCCGCGCCCATGACTATAACTTTACCATGACAATAATAAAGGTTACGAATTACATACACAACTCTATTGAATAAGAAGTGCTTCCAGGGATTCTGCTTGAAACTGTATTAGTTTAGCTTTAAGGGCTAGGCTCCAAGAATGACGTCACAGTCACTTCCCACGGCATTAAGGTTCAAAATCTCGTAAACAATCGCATGATAAAGTGGTAAAAATAGCGTTTTTTCCATTATTTGGGGTTAATTTTGCGTCTACCAAAAAACTTTTACGGTTATTCCTTAGATTTGAATGCATATTATTAATATGCCTAAAAAGAAAAATGTTCGATACATGTATCCTCCCGATGTTGACATATGGCCTAGAAACAATGACACTAACAGCCAAAAGCATACACAAATTAAAGTGTACACAGCGGGCCATGGAAAGACAGATGCTCGGCGTGAGCCTTCGAGATAAAATTAGAAACGAGGAAATAAGACGCCGAACTAAAGTTACCGATATTATGGACCGCATTGCAAAATTAAAATGGCAGTGGGCTGGGCATATGGCTCGACAAGAGGATACTAGGTGGGCACCCAGAATCCTACAGTGGAGGCCCTGGAACAAAAGGAGAAGCGTCGGAAGACCTCCCAAAAGGTGGTCTGATGACCTAGTCCAACAAGCCGGAGGAACCTGGATGCGGAGGGGGAGAAACAGAGATGAGTGGAAGAAAATGGAAGAGGCCTACGTCCAGCAGTGGAGGGAGGAAGGCTGAGGAAGAAGAAGAAGAAGAATACAAAAAAAAAATACTCCGTGACTTCCGGGAAACGAGTTTTCGTTTGTCGGAAAAAAGATCAGAGGTGTTTTTCACATTTTTTTTAGAGAAATCTATACAAGATATAAAAAATCTTTTACGGTTATTCCCTAGATAAAGGTTAAATGTATCTACCCTATTTTGTTCCAAAGCATATTTAGTAACGGTTGTCGATATATAAGGTCTCCCGTTTTTAGAAATTTTTGAAATGTCGGTATGCATTCTCTTAACCCTACCTTACAGGCGATATCAACAGTGTAGATATTTTGAAAATTATTTTATTAAATGCAACATTTCTGTATATAGTGTTTTCTTCCCACTTGAAACATATATATTCCCATGCGGAAAGAAGGGGTTCTAGAAGGTGTAGGTGTATAATAATGTATAAATATTTAATGAACGGGTCATATTTTGTGGTTTGAATGAATACCTGCGGTCCCGAGCTAGAAGCGCCATTAAAATAATGGGGTGGATGTTCTGTGTACTAAACGCGTTACCTACCAGCTAGGTAGATATAAAGTATTATTAAATTATAAATTAGAAAGTTTACCCCGTATTAGATATTTTCATACAGGGAGGAAATTATGTTGATAAGATATTGCTTTGTCAATAAGTTTTTCCTTGTTTTTGATAGTTTATGTGTTTTTTTTTCATAGATATTTCTTTATTATTTGATGAGTTCCAACTTAAACTACTCGTATCCATTCCCCCGCAGGATTTCCGGTTGTAGAATAGCCCCACTCTATTTTGATTTTTTTTAGTGTCCTGTAAGACTCAGGTGTTCGAAAATCTTTCATAAGGCATCTCACATCATCAAAACATACGATGTTTATTCTAACGTTTTGGCGAAATTTAGCCAAAATATGACTTTTTATTTTGTCACGACTTTTACACGCTTTTCTTTTATTTTGATTATATGGAAAAGTGTGTACTACTCCAGAATGGACGTCGTTTTACTGGAGTTTTTTTTTATTGTTACATTTAAGTACTTACCTACTTAATTTTCTTAAATACCAACTTTTTTATCTAATATCAGGTGGTGTGGATTGGCTAGCAGAAATTGCCATTTGGCAATAAGCCCTCCTTTTGTATTTTTTTATGCAATAAATCATGTTTTTATTTTATTTCATTTCAAAGATACCAATTAATCTGAATTTTACTGAATTATCTGAATTTCATTTTCGAAGTCGCCTTCTTTCTTTTGCCCTCATGAAAACACCCAATGCCCGAATATAATATTCGTGTTCACTGAAACAATAAAATATTATTTGTATTTATATTATTAAATCCACCCACCTTTATAATAACAATAATAATTAATACATACAAATGTTACAATCCTGTGTTCTATTGTATCCTAGGCCTAGGCGATACTAGCTGTAGCCCGTCAATTAATGATGCGGTTTGCGGCGTAGGCAGAGAGAACAGACTTTCCTATCCTTTTAATTAATTTCTTATTTAGCGTATTGTTTTCTATTCCACTTAATAACATTTCATACTACAATATATATTTACCAATTCAATTTAAAAATCAAAATGTGCAAATTTAATATAAAGGAGCTCGACATCTATCGATGATTGCACAAAACATTTCACGAATTTCGAATGCCAAGGGTTGTGAACAACAATTTAACGCAATATTATTCTATCTATACAAAGTAGTGTTAACCAAACACATTTCGACCGCAGCTGAAAGTATTGCAATCGTGAAGTGTTGTAAATTCAGTATAATATATTGAAACAACTTGCAAAAGTTGCCATGACTCCACGTTACAAACATATTTGATTTCCACCAGAATTATGTAAGTTGATCGTATAGGCGTAGGCGATACTAGCTGACTACCCTCCGTAGCCCAGGGATATTTGTATTATTTGTTGCACCTCTCAAGGGTTAGAATATGCTGTAATAATTTTAAACAGTTTTATTAGGGTGTTTATCCAGTACATAAAAAGGTTTTGCATGTTTTATAAGTACGTACCTATGTAAAGGTAATTTTGTTAATTTAATTTTGTAGTAAGTACCTAATCCATTTTTTACTGTACATCGCTTTCATATGAGAGAATCCCCATTTTGTGTAAATACTGAATAACTCTTAAGATTTCATTCAGAAGGTGGAGTTAACCTGGTCTTGGCATAGAATATAAAAAATCAAATTAAGTAGGTACCTACATATTTTATATAAGTAGGTACATGTCCCTGATCAACAGAACGCCTGACCTCCCCACGCTTACAAACACTTTTTGCTTCCGTCACATTCATGCAGTTCTTCATACACACTCTACGACTCCTTTTACTCAAAACACGTCCGTCCTTGACTAGTTATGCCTCGTCAAAAATGACGGCCTTCTTTAGCATCACCATAAAGTAGGTACCTACTACCTACATAGGTATGGTGCAAATAATTTGAGAATTTTACTGCTATTGTAAAATGTTACTTAAAATTGAGCTTTTAAAAAGTCAAAAACTCCGGTTACGCCACTGCTTCCACTGAAATATACCCGGTAGTTCGATGCATTCATCGGTATTTGATACATCCCATTTGATAATATCTCCTGGAATTCATTGATACGTCTGGAAACTGGAAGCCCCATATTATTATGTAATGTATAGGCTATCCACTATACAATGCTGGAGTCCTCTATGTCCTCCCCGTACGGAATGTAGGTACAACGATGATATTATTTAGGAATGCATACAAATTATTGCAACCATAGATGTACTAGATTGTAGGTTTACCTGTATAAATATGGATAGAACGTCTACCTATTCAGATGGTACCTATTGTCATCAGTGGAAATATTACAGATTCTTATGCCTCTACCACATGCTCGTGTGAATGAGTAAAAAGACGTGCGGACGGGGTGACTGTCTTGGATTGTATACGTAATCGACGGTTAACGTCTTTTTACTCATTCACACAAAAAAACGTGGAGGGTCAGCAAGCATGTGGATGAAGCATAGAGACACTTATTTTATTTCTTGGAGGGATCACATAACAAAATCAATGCAATATCAGAAAGACGTGCCAGGTGGATCGGCCACATAGTGCGTCAAGAGGGTCTCTTACATGAATCAATTGAACGAATGAACGAGGGGACAAACTACAGAGGACGACCAAGGAAAGAATACCTGGACAACCTGTGGAATATGGACTACGCTCCTGTCGCGAAGAGAGCGAGAGGTGTGTGTAAGGATAGGGAAGTCCGGTTCTCTCTGCCTACCCCGCAAGGTGCGCGGCGTGAAGGTGTAAAACAGAATAGGACAAAACGTTCTGCCTTCAAAATGTACTTATGTTATATGTATGCATATTATAGGTCTATTCAAAGCCCTTAATTGCCCGCTAAATCACTCTAGGCCCCCTACCCTCTCCCCTGGCCTAAATACATTCATATGTAAGTATATTATGTATTTGGTATGTATACATTCACTTTGTAAATAGGTATACATTAAATTATGTAGGAATCTACGTGTATTCATATGCAAAGTGTACATCAGTCCACGATAATAAATTTGAAACGTATTGACCGTTCACGGTAGCGTAATGGTACAGTCATGAAATTCTAGAGTCCCGAGTTCGATTTCCGCCTAAAAACCACGAAAAATTTCGTGATAATAAATAAATAAATAAATAAAACTTTATTGGCCAGTAAATATATGTTTACATATAACAAAAACAAGACAATGCAGTGTGCCAAAAGGCGGACTTATTGCAAAAGCAATATCTTACAGTCAACCCAATAATCGTAATGTTTGAAATTCTACTGCACAAGCTTGGGTTTCCGGTCACTCTGTGAAAGTTTTATTTATTTATTTATTTATTTATCTATGGTAAAAATACAGTCACAACAGTACAATTAAACAGGAATATGTATTGACAAACCTGACCAATTACATTTGTACACAAATAACAACACACAAACACAGTAACACAAACTTAGACCCATACATACATAGCAAAAACAACTGAAATAATAGATATTTTGATTATACAATATATGAAAGGATAGGATGGGAATGGAATGAGGAGGAGGAGAGGGATTGGATTGGGGAGGAAATATCTCGTGAGGTACAATTCCACTCAAGTTTATACTAGATCAAATTATCGTTATGAAATGGAATACAATGCAAAAATATATTTATATATATTTATATACACATACATAAATACGCACACACACACACACACTAGGTGCAATATCTTCTCAATGAACTCCTGTATGTTGAAGGAGACGTATTAAATAAATCTGCGTGATTAATATTTCCCAAGAGTTTACGATTGTAATATGTACAAGACCTGTTAACAAATTCATTTTGATTGGAGTTGGTGTTAGAATCATGGACATAGAACAGGGTTGTATGAAATCGGTGGGGGAAAGTTGAATACAAAAAGCGATATTAGTGTCGAATTCATCGTTAGCAACGCTTTCGAAACCAGCAGGAGTGTAGGGGGGACCTGTTAAACAAATAAGTGTATTTTATATTTTTTCACGGATTCAGAGATGTCTGTGGCGCCGCAAGGCGCGCAGGGTTCAGCTAGTTTTCTAGCGAAATAAAAAATTAGAACTTAAAAATATTCTGTTCGAAAACCAAATGTTGTACATAAATGTGGAAATCAGTAGACCATAGACTGTTCTAGTATTTACCATAGATAAGCCAAAGCATCAAAACGTCAATGCTTCCTCTTTCTATGGATAACAACATCACAATGTTCTATTATTATCTTTGCTTTATTTGAATAACGGGTTCCATACTGCACTGATTCAAATTATGTAGAACGTGTTCGTATTTCAAAAAACAAATCGCTACTCTTTTGTCTCGACTGCTGCTAGCTGTTCATTTGTTGTTTTGCAATCTGTCTGATTTTGTGTTGACCAATACAATTACGAATTATTATTTTCATTCGGAAAACAATGGAGTTCGAAAATAATTAACCGTTTGACAGTTGACAATCGTTTTATATTGCTTTGCTTTTGTTTTTTATTGTTTTATTGTATGACATTGCACAATTCCGCTGTTGTTGAGTTTCATCAGAACAATAAAGTAATTAAAATGCATTTTTCCTACTGAATTGTCACTTAATTGAAAATAGATTGGATGTTTTTTTTGCAATATTCACCTACCTACTCAAATACTACAGTGCAGGCAGAGAGGACGATACCAGACTGTACTGTCCTTTCACACAATCCTTGCTTCTTTCAATTGAATTCCGATGTTAAGGCTGGCGAACTATGGTGTCACGGTCATTTCCCGCGGCATTAAGGTTCAAAATTGCATGAACAAGCGCATGATAAAATCGTAAAAATAGAGTTTTTTTTTCCATTTTTTTGGGTTAATTTCCCTTCAATCAAAAAACTTTTACAGTTATTCCCTAGATTTTACTGCATAATATTATCAATACAAAAAAAAATCTCCGCTACTTTCGGGAAACGAGTTTCTGTATTTCGAAAAATAAATCAGAGGTGTTTTTCTAAATTTTGTTTGAGAAATCTATACAATATATTATTCCACCCATCTCAGCTTTTTAAAAAGCCGGTAGTATAAGAAAGCAAGGACGGGCAAAAGCCAAGTCCTTGCTTTCTATCAAATTTGTGGTTATGAATGATTGTTTAGAAATTTCCGGACTATTGAACACGTGTTAATTATTATCGATTTTTGAAACTCTTTATATATATTTTTGCCCAAATCCAAATCTTTTATTGCTTTGTGTAGTGTTTTTATTATTATTATTATTGGATGATAGGCAGGCAGTATAAATACTGATACGCCTATTGAGTGCGGTTAGTGTGAAAGTGTCTGTCTAATCTGTTCTTAAACATATTAATTGTTGTTGAATCTATAACTTCCTGCGGCAGTGAATTCCACTGATCAACCACTCTGATTGTTAGAAAATGCTTTTTGAAGTTTGTTGAGAAGGGAGTTGTTGACAGCTTCATTGTGTGTCCACGCAGGTTAATGTTTTCATTGAAGGTGAACAGGGATGGGATGTTTGGGCAAGAATAGTGTCCATTTAAAACTTTAAACGTCTCGATCAAGTCACCACGTTTACGCCGCTCCTCAAGTGTGGGCAGTTTCAGCAAACTCAGTCTCTCCTCATACTCGAGTCTTGAGAATCCGATTGGCATTTTTGTTGCTCTTCTCTGCACCCTCTCCAGTAGATCAATGTCCTTTCTGAAGTATGGGCTCCATATCTGGAAACCATATTCTAGCAGGGGGCGTATGTAACTCTTATACACTTTGATGAACAAGTCAGGTGTAATATGTGTAAATGCTTTGCGTATCAAATACATAAGTGAATTAGCTCTCTTTGCAATTGCAACAATATGCTCCTCCCATTTTAATGTATTGGACACCACAATTCCAAGATCTTTTTGGCTTGTAACAGTTTTTACAACAGTGTTGTCTATAGTATACTTGTACCCTGGGTTGTTTTTACCCACATGAAGAACTATACATTTCTCCTTATTCAGACTTAGTAGCCATTCTTGCGTCCATTGATGGATAGAGTTCAGATCCCTTTGTAATGTGGCATAACTGGTTATCGGATTTCCAAAAAACTTTGTGTCGTCGGCATAAAAACTTGATGTAGACTCTATCGATTCCTCAAGATCCAGTATATACAGGCAGAATAACACCGGTCCGAGTACAGATCCTTGGACGATTCCACTGTATATGTGTTTCTCATCCGAAAGAACGGACCCCACCCGCACCTGGAACCTTCTATTGGAGATCCAGCCCTCAATCCACCCCAGAAGATTGCCTCTAATTCCCAAACCCTCTAGTTTCAGCAAAAGTCTTCTGATAGGGACACGGGCAATCATTAAAAATCTTTTACGATTATTCCCTAGATATAGATTCAATGGATCTACTCTATTTTTTCCAAAGCATATTTAGTAACGGTTGTCGAGATCTATAAGGTCTCCTGTTTTTTGAAATTTTTAAAATGTCAATATGTATAGCTATAGGTATACCCTCAAGCTGAATATCATGAAAATTACGATTTTATACATACCTATCTATTAATAGTAGTAGTATTTTGAGTACATGGTTGGCGCAGTTGGTTAAGGCGGCAGTCTCTCGTGCGGGAGGTGCCAGGTTCAAACCCCGTCGCTGGCGATGTATTCCACACTTTGCGATACAGGCTTTTAGCCTAGTGTAAGGTGTGCAGGAAAGTATTTGGGTTTGTGTATGCAAGCCCGGATCCTTTAAAAAAAAAGCTAACTAACAAATAAATATAATTCGCGTATTGTATTGTATTGTGCTAAGCTGGGATCCATTTGCCATTTATAAAAATAAATTACTGGATATATTCACAATCATATTTATATTTGTACTATGTCTGTCTGTCGGTCCATCTGTGCGCAGCGCGCGACGAAAATAAATAGTACCGTGATTATTATGCAAACTAACGGATCGAATCTATGAAATTTTGAAAATGTTCTCTACACTAGCGCTTTACATCGGACGAAAAGTGTTAAGTAATGTGATTTCAAACTTTTTGAAATTTCGAATTATTGGTACTTGGTGAATACAGTAACTTATAGGTAGGTACATACCTACTTGATACAGAATGCATCGAGTTTTTCGAATCATACCTACATACTATATATAGTAGGTACGTATAGCCAAATGGAATGAAAACAGTTTTGAATAGGTACTATCAGTTGGTTCGTATGATTTTGAAACAATCGAGTACTACATACATACCTACCTATACCTATTATATTAATTATTGATATAGCCATTCAAATTATAATTACTGTAGGTATAATAGGTACGTATGTAAAATTAGTATGGAAAGTAGGTAAGACCCTATATTTTTTCACACCAAATAGCGATCAATTCTCCACACCTCTTACCGAAAAGACGGTAATGTTACCTTCGATTATTTTTAGTGTTTATTTTTTTAACGTGCCCAAACCAGAAGACTATCAGACCGATCTCCAATACTGTGCGAAGTGCACAGCACATGGAGTGGAGATGTATCAAATACATCCTATATAGTGAATGTGAAGGGACATAACGATTCACGACAACGAATTAGGGGATTCAAAGTAATCCATATACCTACTATATTCCAGTTCGCCAACTGTAAGAAGATGTTGGCTACGAAAAGTTTCGCATGGTCCTATATTCGGCATGTTCCAATAATGCAAGACACACAGGGTTACCCATGCTCAGGAACCCCCTTGCTCTTTACAATACATTGTTCCTATTACAATGATATCAGAACATTGTCAGGGCAGCATTATCAACAGCAATAGCAGGGGCATGGGAAAAGACTGAGCCTTGTGATTTCCCTGATGTGTTCCTTCGATTAACTTTAAAGACCGTGGTAGAGTGGCAGTATGAGTACGGCAATGACACAGGTAAAGAGGAGTCTTGTGGCTTTCACGGGTAGGTACCAACTAAGAAAGTCGACGATGTGAATCTGGTTCTACGACTTTCTTGACGATATTGGAAAGAAGGGGAAAAGACGGAGCCTTGTGATTTTCCTGTGTTCTCTCGAAGAATTTTGAAGGGTGGAGTAGTAATAGTGGTTACACAAAAACATATTAAACCAACCTCCGTGAATTCACGGGTAGGTACCCACTAGTTAAAATCATATTTATAATTGTCCTATGTCTGTCCATCTGTGCGCAGCGCACGACGAAAATAAACAGTACCGTGATTATTATGCAAACTAATGGATCGAATCTATGAGATTTTGAAAATGTTATCTACACTAGCGCTTTACATTGGATGAAAAGTGTTGGTTGAACAATACGTTAGAATTAAAGTTTATGAATGAAAATTGAATTTAGAATAGTTCCAACTGATGAATGAAAATAGTTTCGGAATATTTCGTTCGTGGATATACGGTACGTACCTATACAATATACGTAGAGATCGAACTAAAGCACGCACCTTTCATATTTTTGTAATTTGAAAAAAGTACCTATGTATGTAGGTGGACAGTATGTAGGTATTTACCCTATTTCATTTCACGGTACACTTCCTACTATTACAATGATGTCAGATTGCACATCAAGGTTTAGATGGACACGGGATAAGACGGAGCCTTGTGCTTTGTGATCTCACTATGTTTCCTCGAGGAACATTAGTACCAGGTATTGGGGTGCGATCTACAAGATCTATAGTCCCGAACACTCCGTCATACCCGTCACAAACTACACATCCCAACAGCCTGGTTTCCACCTGCCTCGCAGGCAGTGGACCGCAGGCAATAGGCTTAGGATGGGTCAGGGTTGCTGCGGTGACATGTTCCACTGTGAACACCTGAAGCAAACCATGCAGCACATCTTGCGTGATAGCCCCATACGTGCTTACCCAGTTACCATTGACAGTGCTGCCAGCCTGTCCCCTGAATTCCTCCAATGGCTAGAGGCGCTGGATGTCAGACTTTAACGATGTGAAAATACTTCGACGTTGCCAATCGATAAATAAATTGAATGAAGGAGTTGAAACGATAGTTATTTAACAAAAATTGTCTTTTACCAATTTTCACGGTTAGGTGGGTACCAATTCAAAAATCTGGTTTTACGGACAATATGATACTACGCAACCTTTCATGACGATATTGGAGAAACGGGGAAAAGACGGAGCCTTGTGATCTTCCTGCGTGTTTACTCGAGGAACTTCAAGGAAGGGTGGAGTAGTCATAGTGGATACACAAAAACATATTTAACCAGTGAATTTTCACGGGTAGGTACCCACTAGTGATGAATAATCGCTGAGTGAAATCTATGAGTTTTTAAATCGTAAATTCCGAATGCGAAACACTACACTTAATTCGTAAAACTGCAAACTTTTTAATACAACTATTATACCATCACGGTTTTTTCTAATAATGGGGTAGTCAGTAAATTTAATGCTGTATGCGTGCGTATAAAAAAAACTATATTTCCAGTCATATTCATGTAGTTCGTCATACACACTCTACGATTAATTTTACTCAAAACACGTTCGTCTTTGGGCATTTTGTCGACACAGTTGAACCAAGTAGTTCGTGTATATAGACTTGTTTTTCGGGTATAATCGTGTGAAGATCTGGTGATCCGACGTTTCGGCGAACGTACTGCCGCCTTGGTCACGGATTGTGATCACCAGACACGATTATACCCGAAAAACAAGTCTACATATGGATCACCGTGAAAACCTGTAACTACTATTGAAGTAGTTCGTGGTTCGACTGTGTCGAAAAAACACCTCTTCCACCTCTTCTTTCATCCAGGTATATTTTCTTTGTCATGCCTTCATCATTCATCCTCTCTACATATCCAAATATTACAACAACCTTCTTACAGTACCTCTCTGAATACTTTATTTTTTATCCTCTCCCCCCCACCTTTATTCCACATTTTTTTTTTTTTTTTTTTTTTTTTTTTTTAGGCATTTCACCCATAAAGAACGAGTGATCTCTGCCGTGAACTATTTAACTATTAAAAAGCTGTCGGGAATCGAAGCATATATATAAAAAGGGCCGGCCCCTCAAACCAGTTTTTGATTCGAGTTAAGAAATTTCAGAATACAAAGGTAAATACCGATATCTCTAGTTGACAAAAGGAATTGTATACTCACCGGGAATGTTGTACACTTTCTTCTTATTTCACGCTCGAAATCAACACGATTCATCAGTGGACATTCGAAGAAGACATGGTTAATTGTTTCTTCCTCTGCACCACAAGCACAAGAGGGAGAGTCGATTACTTTAATTCTGTGGAGGTGGGAAGCCACACAGCAGTGGCCAATACGAAGTCTACAAAGTATAGAAACGTCCTGTTTGGACATTTTCTTGCCCCGGAACCACATTCCACCCGGAAGGTCACATTGGATGCTCTTGTAGTATGAACCCTTGGGAGAGGAGTGCCATTCATCAAACCATTTCATTTTAATTTTGTCCTCGAATTTTGTAAATGGTTCGTTTACGGGAGGAAGAAAATCCTGAGGGGAAAGTCCTGCACCGCACGCATCTTTGGCCAATTGATCAACATATTCGTTACCCGTAATACCCACGTGAGATGGGATCCAAACGATATCCACAGTACAATGCATAAGTGTTATCTCGTAGAGCAGGCTCTTTATTTTCCAAAACAAATCGTCGTGGGGATCATGTTTAGAGTTACATCGAAGTTTTTGAACTAGGCTGAGAGAATCTGTAAATATGACCGATTTCGGGATGCAAAGATCTTTTATATTGGAAAGCGCCTCTCTCAGAGCCACACATTCCGCCGTAAATATTGATGCTCCCTTTGAGAGTATAAATTTTCGATCTATGCGCCGTTCTGGAATGCAAAACGCGGCCCCACATGCACCATCGGGGGACCGAGATCCATCCGTATATATTCTCGTATAATCAGGCCATCTGCTAGACACCTCGGATGCAAAATATTGATTTACCATTGAATGATTCAACTGGGCCACCGTACGATCAATGCCCATAGATTCTAGTATATTGCATCGGTGGATTATTGCTTTGAATGGGATTGCAAACATTGGGACAGAAACATGCGCAGATGAAACAATAGGCGGTGAGATGTCCTGATAGTAAGAACACAAATTGGGGGAGAGCCGAGACCACCAGCTGCCTCGCCGAGATTGGATTTTCGAGAGGCTGTCAAGTTTGGAGAAAAACAAGTGCGAACCGCCATTTTTCTTTTTAAGTATAAATTTACTAATCAAGAGTTCCCGACGGAGGTGGAGAGGCATTTCCGCACATTCAACTTGTAACGAGTTTATGGGGGACGACCTCATGGCTCCCACAATCATTCGCAGACATTTGGACTGGACTTTCTGTAGTTTGAATATGAGATACTTTGGTAGCGGGTCCATAAGTTGACAGCCAAAGTCCAGATGACTACGTACAAGGGCAACGTAAAGTAGTTTCATAGTTTCCGGGTGGGAACCCCACCAAACTCTAGAAATGGCTCTTAAAATGTTAGTGCCTTTTTCGCATTTCGTGACTATACTATCTACGTGCAGCTTCCATGACATTTTTCTGTGCAGTATAACACCCAAAAATTTTATCGACTCATCTTGCGGGATTATGGACCCATCCAGCTTGACAACTACATCCGGGATTTCATGTTTTCGGGAAAAAATAACAATTTTACTTTTTGTTGGCGACAGACTCAGTCCACTTACAATTAGCCATGCATGCATAGCACTTACTCCATCCTGTAGCCTTCCAGCTGCAACGGGCACCTTTTTATCTCGGGAGTACACAACAAAGTCATCCGCATATTGGAGAATGTTACAAGTAGTGGGAATAACATGCTGTAGGTTCGAGGTATATATATTGAAAAGCAGTGGGCTAAGAACCGAGCCCTGCGGTAAGCCCCTATATAACGTTCTTCGGATTTGTCCCTCTGGACCCTCCAACACTATACATCTTTCCGACAGAATATTGAAGATAAGCTGTGAGACGTTTGGTGGCACACCTATGTCAAGAAGTCTGGTCCTCAGTAAAGGCAAAATAACGTTATCATACGCACTGCTAATGTCAAGAAATGCTGCAGCAACGCTGGCTTTGGTTGCGAATGCGATATTAATGTCAGTTGTGATGACGCTGAGGCTGTCCAGACAGGATCTGCCCTTTCTAAACCCAAACTGCCACT
This sequence comes from Ceraclea dissimilis, assembly GCA_963576895.1. Lineage (NCBI taxonomy): Eukaryota > Metazoa > Arthropoda > Insecta > Trichoptera > Leptoceridae > Ceraclea > Ceraclea dissimilis. The sequence continues at coordinate 1,553,439 of OY756372.1, forward strand.
GTGGCAGAAGGTTTTTATTTTCAGTGTACCATTCGAGGCGGAATTTTATCATTCTTTCTAGAATCTTAAGAAAGCAGCAAGACAAGGCAATTGGACGATAAGAGGAGCTCTTTCCAGGTTCTTTTCCGGGTTTTGGAATAGGAACAATGACTTGCTTTTTCCAATCTTCTGGGACGATTCCCTTTGATAGAACAAGGTTAAAAAAGTTCAGCAGGTGGAGGAGGAGGGGTTCGGGGAATTTACGAATAAAAACATATGGGATGAGGTCCTCGCCTGGAGAAGAATCTCCGGTTGCCTCAATAGCAGACAGTAATTCCTCCAGAGAGAATGGTGCAGATAACTCAGGTATTGATGAAGAGTTTTTAGAAGTAATGATAGAAGGTAATTCAGTGGAATGAGGAACGTATGAGGGGGCCAGTTTATCAACGAATTCGCTGATCCAACCACCTGAATTTTGAGAACTATTTTTATTGGAAAATGTTCCACGGAATCGTTTGATAGACTTCCAGACTTCTGAATTATGGGTATCAGGGGATAAACTAGAGCAAAAATTTCGCCAGCCTTGTCTTTTTTTCCTTTTGAGTGTGCGTTTTGCCGCAGCCTGTGCATTCTTTACGGAAATATAGTTTTGGAAATTCATCTCCCTTTTGTATTTGCTCAGAGCCTCCCGCCTTTCCTGAACTACAATCGTGCAATCGTTATCCCACCAGGGAGGGTTTGGAATATTTTTGTAATTAGGCCTGTTTTTAGGAATAGAGACATCGGTTGCCGCAGTAGTGATTCGACGTAATTCATCTGCCGCTTGTGGAATTGATGGATTTTCAATAAATTCCTTCAGAGAATCAAGATTTGAAGAAAGTGACTTTTTGAACTCTTCCCATTTGGCTTTCTTTATATTGTAACCTCGACTTCTACGGGAGTGTGAGCGATTATTAATATTTTGTTTATTACCCAAAGATAAAAAAATTGGGAAGTGGTCACTGGAATATAAGTCATCGGAAACCTTCCAATCACAAAGGGGAGCCAAGTCGGTTGTACACATGGTAATATCCACAGCGCTAGGTTTCTGGTTAGGACGGCATATTCTAGTCGGTTGCCCATTATTGAGAATACATAGATTATGATTGTCAATAAGATCTAACACCTTTTTTCCGGAAGAATCCGTCTTAGAACAACCCCATGTCTTAGAATGCGCATTGAAGTCTCCCAGAAGGACAAATGATGTGGAAAGCATCGGAATTATTCCATTCCAATATGTCAAATCAACGGGAGTTCCCGAGGGGATATATGTCGAAACAAAAGTCACTCCATGGATTACTGCCGCCACTACTTGACACGATGGGTTTGGAGGTAAGGTTATTTGGGAAAATGGAATACCCCTTTGAATAAATAAGGCAGCTCCAGCACAGCCGTCCCATCTATCGTCCCGAAGACATGTATATCCTCGGATTTCAAAGTCTGACAGTGGAGGAAACCACGTTTCGGATATAGCGGCAATTTGAATGTCATGTGATTTAAGCAACTGAATTATTTCGAACTTTTTGGCGACAGCGCTTTGGCTGTTCCATTGAAGAATTGACATACCATTACTTCTGAGGTGATGTAGAGCCATGGCGAGAGAGAAAAGATTTGAGGTTATCAATAAGAAAAGCAGCGTTGGACGGTATCGAGTGTTGTGAAGATAACAATTCAATTAACATTGTAATCATTACTTCAAGGAAATTGGTATTATCGGAGGATAGAGTTTTAGCTAGATTTTCATTTTGAGGACGGGAATCATAGTGTTTGAAGACTGACGATTGATTTGAGAGAGCACATCCATCGGGAGCTGATGACCATTCAGTTCCGTTTGGATATAGAAGAAGTGAATTATGTTCGGATTGGTTATAACCTGGGGTCGAAGCCGCTTTTGGGGTTCTGTACCTGAATTTGCCTCGAGAGGACGGCTCGTGACGAACGGAAGTTGAGGAAGGGTCTGCGAATACTGTTTTGGAAGCAATTTCTGCATATGAAGATTTGGTATCAGGGTGGCGCTTGGTAGCCTGGAAGAAGGAATTATTTTCCGAAGCCATTGTGTGTTTGATCGCCTTCTGGCGAGCTAACTCGGGACATGTTAAGCTAATCGCTTTATGGGCACCGTTGCAATTTAAACACTTAATTTCAGATGAAGTACAGTTTTCAGACGTATGATTATCACCACATTTAAAGCATTGTGGTTGAGATCGGCAGGCTGCTTTGGTATGGCCGAATTTACAACAATTATAGCATTGAATTGTTGGGTAAAAATACGTCTCAACAGGGAAAGAGCTGTAAAATAAATATACATTTTTCGGAAGTACCTGTCCCTCAAAAGTAACCACTACAGTCTGGGAGGGTTTCCATGTAGGTGTTGTACTAGATTTGTCCTTATAGTTAAGTCGTCGAACTTTGACAGGTTCCCCAGCGTTCGGGTTAGACTGACGCAGCGAAGACAATAATTCGTCGTCAGTAATACTTGTGGATACGCCTCTGATGAGGCCCATCCTACTGATGTTAAAAGTCGGGATAAACGCTTTGTACGCTGCGTTTGATTCTACAAAAATATTCTTTATAAAAGAGTTGGCACTGATAGCGCATGTAAATTCTAAGGACAACTTATATCTGCCCTCCGATTTGAGCGACCCATTAACTACATTTTTATTATTTTTTGTGAAAAGGAACTTCCCAAAATCCATAGGATGGATTGGCTTGCTCGTTTCGGAATGTTGAACGTGTACAATAAACGGTCCAGAAGAGTTTGTTGAGTAGAAATTTGTACGAAGAGGAGGGTTAATAGGGTTGTTATAGGAGGAAGGAGTAGGAGGGGTGTGGATAGAAGCGGGGGTAGAGAAATGGCTCTGAGAGGAAAAAGAAGATTCCACTTTGCTATCATCAGAAACGACTAAAGATGTTTGAATGTCCAATTGATCCACTTGCATTACCCCATCGTTCACCCGTCTTCTTTTAAGGTCCGGGGGGTCAGGGGGGATGGGGGGCAATGGGGGAGGGCGGAGATCCATAAATCTTTCTTTATAAAAAATTAAGGAAAAAATAAACGAAATACAAAAATAAAATAAAAAGGTAGGAAAACAAAAATTAAATTAAAAAAAACTCACCCTGTAGTTGAAATATTTAAAGAAACAAAAATGAAAACAATAAATGAGAATTTTTAAATTCTTACGGAGCTATTCGTATCAACACGTCCACACAGCGCACTGTCGAAAGACTAACTCCTTTATTCCACATATTCTTCGTAATATCGGCTCCACACGTTTGCCGAGTCTCGACAGGTGTATTCACGAGTTCACAGACGTGTAGACTGTGGATGGGGCGTTTGGCTTGGCTCGTGTCGGTTTATGAACACTCTTGTGAACAGTCGGTTTACAAACAAATCAATGGATGTTTGCTGCAGGCGCTTGTCACTTGTTCGTGAACGGGGTTTGTGAACACCTTCCAAGCATGTGGAGCCGGCATAACGATCGCATTTTCAAGAGTCAAACATACATTAACAATATTTTTATTTTTCGTTCGCATTTTCATCGAGACTGTATTCCAAGTTTTCCAGTTTTGGGGGTGGGTTCCGGATTAATTCCATTCCACCCCCGACAGACGAATATTTCCAATCGAATATGTGAGATCGTTCATTTGATGCCAGAGCGGAATATCTCCAATGAATCTGACATTAAAAGTGATGTATGATGGACTTAATTGCATGAACAGCGTCCGCCATTAGAAAGGGGCGGGAAAAACGGCGGCGATACGTGATAGTGTTGCCACATAAGTTAAATAATATTACCAGTTGCAAAAAATAAAACAAATTAAATCGTTAGCGTTCTATCTGCTGACTTATCTATTGGTCGGATGGAACAAGCGTCGAATCATCTATTTCAAATTAATTATAACGTGTAGGAGATTTGAAAAAAGAAGAGAACATTTTTCTTTTGCTTTTTAGTCTATGCTTTCGCTTGGCGCCTTTTTATCGCATTCAATTTGGATTTCCTCTTAGGTTTGCAATCAATGAAGGATTAATTTTGAGGTTGGAATAGAATTTATTGCTTATTTCTTGAGTGTAACGAAAAATGCTGACATTTTTCTTTCTTTTTTTTAATTAAATTTTGTCTACTATGCATTACTACAAAAACTTTCCTACACATGACATAGATTATTTACTTTGCCTTTTAGCATTCTTCAAAGGAACAGAAGAATGTCCTAAAGTTTCTAATTTCCACCCTTTTCGGTAAAAAGACAGTTCGGTATGGAGAGAATGGGTCACTATTTAGTATGAAAGAATGTGAGAACTTAACACACTACGTTCCATACAATTTCTACGTACGTGTCATCTATTACATAGATTGAAATACTAACGTATGGGATGGTGGTGGATAAAATAATTCTTAGCCTCATCCACACGCTTGCCGAACATCCACAATTGTTGTGCTTATTAGGAAAAAGACATTAACGATCGGTTACGAACATGAGCCAAGACAAACGCCCCATCCACATTCCACGCGTCTTTTTACTCATTAACACTAAACTTGTGGACGTTCGGCAAGTGTGTGGCGCCAGCATTAGAAATATTTTTTTTGACATTGGTGCAATTTTAAGCGAAAAAAAAACTGTAGGTATACAAAAATTTCAGATTGTTTAAGTTGTTAGTACAGGCGTCCCCTGATTATACGCCGTATGTAATGGTAACAATAGAGACGATTGACAGTGATGGATTGTAGTTGAATAACGAGTATATTGTGTTGATAGCAGTGTTTGTTCATGTGTTATTATTATTAACAAACTGTCATACTGTCACGTCAGTCAGTTTAACTCTCAAAGAATTACGGATGAAATGTATTGTAGTCAACTTTACTGCAGTAACCCCCGTTTTCACCAACTTTTACCTAAGAAGGAGACCCCTAAGAAATTTCCATACAAAAACAGAGATAATATTCTATTTTTTGACACGCAGGCCTACCAACCACACCCTAATTCCATACAAAATGCAACACGCAACTCACCTACGTTAGGTGCCCAAATATCTCTGCCCAGGCTAGGTGAGTTGCGTGTTGCATTTTGTATGGAATTAGGGTGTGGTTGGTAGGCCTGCGTGTAAAAAATAGAATATTATCTCTGTTTTTGTATGGAAATTTCTTAAGGGTCTCCTTCTTAGGTAAAAGTTGGTGAAAACGGGGGAGTATATGAAATGAAAAGAGTTTAAAAATGGAACGATGATAGAATGAAGTGTTCTTTTTTGAAAAATCGTATACAGTTTAAATCGATGCCTACGTGAATGACAAACCATGACACTGAAAAGAATATGGTGGAAAACCACCAGAGATTGTTTTAGGTGGTGTCATCGTTGGGGAAACAATGTTCTGACTAGGATGAAAATGAATGAGTCAAGATGGTTTGGGCATGTGCAGAGAATGCCTGAGGATAGAATGACAAAGAAATATACATTGCAGTATTTTTACAACAGTGTAGAAGAATAAAGGATGAACATTGTCGGGCTTACGACCGACATCGGCTGGCTTAAGTGATCACTTTACACTCGAGAAACATTCGCCATTTCAGTTCACCCCGGCTGGGATTCGAACCCAGACCTTGGTCCCGCATTGTAGATATCTTATTCACTACACCACGAAGGGCTGTGTTGCCGAATTCCGTATACATTAAGTACCTATGTATTGTTGTCATTCTTACTGTTACGGGAGAGGGTGGTATTAGTCGGGGTAAGCTGAAATGGCGAATTTTTCTCGAGTGTAAAGTGATCACTTAAGCCAGCCATGATCGGTCGTAAGCCCGACAATGTTCATCCTTAATTCTTCTACACTGTCATAGGAATACTGCAAGTTAAGATGGTTTGGACATGTGCAGAGAATGCCTGAGGAGTGAGGATAGAATGTCAAAGAAATATACATGTTTGAAAAAGTGGGTGTGAGAAAATGTGGTGAACAAATTAACCAGATACTCAAGGAAGGGCGCGTGTTGAGTGGAAGAAATCGTAGAGCGTGTATGAAGAACGTTATAGAAGCGAGATATGTATGGTAAGTGTCCTCTCTGCTCTCCTCACAAGGGATTCGCTGTGATGGGATTTTTATAATATTCGTACATAAAAATGTTTATAGTTGATATGAAAAACGTTATAACTCAAAATGCAAGCATTTATTGGAAAAGTTTTTTTCAGTCAGTTTGAGTATGTAATATGATCCCCCCCTCCAACAGCTACAACCCGCTCACCCCCCCCCCCATTCAGAGTTAGTACGTACCACACGGTACCCGTCATAGGTTTATTTGCATGCTAGGGTGAGGTGTTGTAGGGTGACCATGTTGCATACGTTCAACCTAAAATTAAAGATTAATATCCACACTACATATTTTATATTTGGATTTCTTAAAGAGATCAGGAGTTTGATTTTTCCCTGGAAATATGACAACTTCAAATTTGTTCCGTGTCATTCCGTGTGAGACTGAGCTGAATATAAGATCTTCTTCATATATGCCGGCACATTGAAAAACTAACATAGCGACGACCTCACATGCATCAATCCAAAAAAAAGTTTGGTAACCCAAATTTCACTATATTCTAAGACAAAAGCCACGAATTTAGGTCTTTATCGAAAGCTAAAACGTTTACTATGATTTTTATCTTCTTTTATCAAAATCGAGTCAGTAGTTTGAGAAATTGTCAAAAAACTTAAAAGAGAAATTTTCATACTTATCGACGTTAAAATTAATTAAAATATAATTATTTATTCAATCTAATAGTGATCTTTCTCGATAAATATCTCGTCAAATTTTAAATCGGGCGTATCTATCTCCAAGACGGTTGATTAAAGGTCATCTATTCACTAAACTTTTTTTCATATTTAATCATCGTCTATCACCCCTCTAGAGTTTTTACAAGCGAAAGGAAACATCCTATACAAATCTGTTTTTTTATTGCATAACAAATTGTTGATAAAAATGTGAATATTTTTTTTTCCGTAGTTAGTAGTTTTGCTGGATTCAACAATATGGTTACCCTATTACACCCGGAGGCGGTATATTCAATATTTATATTGAAAAAAAAAGCGACTGAAACTTCTGATTTTGGGCTTATGTTTTCCAAAGCTTCGGGGCTTTTTATCTCTACTTCACAAAAGTACAGCCAAACACTGCTATATGTGTGTACACTGTACAGCCTGAAAGTGCTTACACTAAAAACTGACAGTAAGGTGCCTACTTTCGCATGCGTTCTCCAGGGAACATTATTTAATTTTGAAAATAGAATATTTTCAAATGTAAACATCTCATTGGTTGGTATTTGTGTCAGAAATGGTCGGAAAACTAATCTGTGGTCAGAAACGTCAAAATAATAGAAAAACATTGATGCTTTGAATTAAAAAGATAACAATTAAAACATAGTAATCGACTAATTTTATCCAACTATTGTTTAAAAGAATACGTCAAAAGTCACTGACGCAAGCATTTATCATCTAAGCATTTATCAAAACGTGCACGAAAAAAAAAGCGATTAAAAAATCGGCGCCGACGCACGTAATTAAGAAGAAAATAACACTACAGATCAAATCGATGATAACGATTGGATTTACAAAGAATTGACATGCGCACATGTTTCAAAAACATAACAAATTCATAACAATAACGAAGACCACACAATTCACAAAAGTTATGATACAAAAATAACCATTTGAGATGTTTAATTTACAGAAGATAGTTCACTTCAAAGTTTTAAGTGCACAAAATTAAAGTTTACTGTTTTATCGACCTGTTATCATTGATCCATATTGATCAGATTATGTACAATCGATGTTGCATTGTTTACAGTGTAAGTTGCTTCAATTCACTTTCAATTTCACTTGATTTCGTTAAAATTTTGCGCAACAATCAGTGACTGAATTTCCCGACGCAAGTTTTTCACAGTTGCGACTTGTTATTGTGATTCGTAGGGCTAAAAATAACATCAATGGGTTCCGAGTGATAAGTTTGTGTTAATGTTCTAATCGTTGGTCAACGTGTTAATCTATAAATAAGTCTTTTTCAAAGTGACATCTATTGCAGGAGTTCTAAATTAACAGCTGTGTTTATTATTGTCTCATTGTGTTTACAATGTAAAAACAATGGGGTCATTTGAACTAATGCAAATAGTTACTATTGTTAACTTCAGAACTCTACCGCAAGGTGTCTCGTAAGAGCTTAAGACATTATGTGAAGTGGAAAATTAATTGAAGACGCAGTTTTTACATTTCTTGAACTGCGAAATTGTTTTGAGATGTCTACGTACACTTGCTGAAATTTTAGCTTTCAGTGGACTCCATGTACTAAAAAAAACTTATCTAATTCACTCGCTGATTTCCTAGTTCTAAGTTCATCACTATTGTGGATTGCTGTAGAGTAGACAGTTGAATTCTTTTATTAAAATAATAGGGAAATAAGAAATATTTCTATATCTTGTAGTTTTAATAAAATCATTTACTTGGGCGAGCTTATTCCGTCTTTGTCTTTTCGTCCAACTCATTTGTCTTAAGATTAAAAACAACAATATTGTCTGCTATGTTGGCAAATAATAAAATTTTAGTGGTCCTTTTTTAACGCCTTGTGGAACTCCCGATACTTATTTTGCGTATTTCCTTTTTTCAGAGTCGAGAAAGTCTTTCATCCCGCAACAGTTGTGGTGGAAGCGACGCCGATGGAGACTGCGAATGTGACAGCAGCGCCTCCTCGTCAAGAACTCCACACACGGCCACTGGATCTGATTCGGCAGAGAGAGTACCATGCGACATTAGTCTTCTGGAAAGGTTAATCAGGACACATGCAGTATGGTTTCTTCCGGGAATACAGAGGGCTGGAGCATTCCATCTACTGCAAGGAAAAGAAGAAGGGGTAAGGATATACATACTTAATATATGAATAATCATGGGTCTTAGAATAGTACCTTGAGGAACACCACACGTAATGAATTCGTAAGACCTCTTTTTAAAGATGAAATACTGGTTTTTATAACACTTTCTTGTATTCGAAACATAGACGTCCTCCAGAACTGAACTTCTCAAAGAACATGATCTATTCTTGCATTATTTTTAGGGACCAAGGCTTCTTTATTCTCGTCTTTTCTGATCTGTTATTATATTTTTTGTTCTGCCCCGGTGTTTAAGGTACATCGTTCTCCAATCTGTATATTTTTGTTTTCAGAATTTCATTGTTCGCCAATCCAGCCAGACTGACACGATGGCCCTAAGCGTTAGACTCCCAGTTAGGGCTGGTCCCTACATCGAACATTATCTGATCCACGCGGCTGGGGGACGAATAGGACTGGAGACTTCACAGAACAAGTTTGACAATATTCCCGACTTGGTCGCTCATTACTCTCAATGCTGGTAAGTTTTCTGCTCTTTCTGTAAATTCATCCAATCAAATTTGTGAGGGCACTTAGTCAAAATTTGATGATTAAATATATCCTTTTTTTCAGTGATGAGTTGCCGGTACAACTAGTCTTACCACGAGCATTGAGAGAAGCCAAGAACCGACAGCAACTCTCATCTCTAGCCCTCCTAGGTCAAGAATTCTGGAGGTACCCCATGGCAAACCCAAAACAGAATCCCAACGGATTGACCCCAGATCCTCCTACCAGAACCTTGCCAATGTGTGTACCTACTCCGATGTCACAAACACCATCCGATTCTGGATCCAGTCTTAATAGTTTTAGTCACAATGCAGGTAAGACTTCGAATTCTTTTATATTTTTGAACTCACAAGTGTTCAAATTCTTTTCAGTGACTCTAAAAGAGAAGTTCAACCGGAATTTGCCTGAAATTGCCTGTGCTATCTGAAAGAAGCTGGATTACTTATTTGTGCAATTTTTCACTATTTAAAAAGAGCCCTGCATCCTGAAATTGGACTTTGTCAATCTGCTTTGCTTCTACTTATTATGTTGTTAAAGACCAACATTGCTTGCTCATAACCAGAGTGAATTTGTGAACAAAATTTTCTGAAATATAGTTTTTTTATATTTTTTTATGAGAATTTTTCTCAGATTAAAAAACGACAAAGACCATGCACGTATTTTATCATTGTGGTTAAAAATAAAATATTTAAGCCTTACTTATTTTCTTATTGTAATCTCTTTTTCCAGGAAACCAAAAACTTCAAACGCCTTCTGTAAAAGATCAGAAAGATTCTAACATAGTCTTAAATTTAACGCCTATGGAGAATTCTTGTGGGAGTCAATCGGCTTCTGGAACTTGTGTGATGAGTACATTCAAAGGTCAAAGTTCGTCATCTCCGCCTAACTTTGCAGCCCCACGTCTTCCAGGATCTTTGGAAGGTTTTGTTAGAGCGCCTAGACCCACACCACCAAATACACTGAATCTCCTATCGAGCACGGTAATTTTTTTTATCTTATGCTTATTTTCTGCTGTAAAATTATTCAGTGCTTTTTTTTAAGAAACAATTTGACAGCTCTATCATGAATGTATTAATTTTAATGTAAGGATGCAGCATTCTAGTAAACGCATATAGTGTCAAAAATAGTAACCTGTCCATTTTGTGTAAATTGAGTGCTGTTTTTTTATTACTAAATGATTCAATAGTCAGTTATGTTTTAGTCCCATTTCTGGTTCATTTTCATTTAATTTTCATCTCAACACTCTAGAGCTAACATTCATGCTTAAAAAAGTCTAGCGTAGAAAATGGTTTCAAACAGCAATCCTTTTAACATTATATCCAGTACCACTGGAGAGAGAATAAAATTTATTAACAATTTCGTAACCTCTCTGACTTAGAGACATTGACTTACTATTTATTAAAGTAACAAATAATATTCATCTTTAATTCCTTAAGCCATCTCCTTACATTATATTAACATCTTCATGATAAACAAACATTGCATTGTAATATTGCTTATTTTATTCATTAAATCAAAATTTATATGCATAACTTGTAAAGCATTGTTTTATTTTCTATTTTTTTTTTATTAATTTCTAATCCTTGTTAATATTTCTGCTTCATGTTATTCATGAATTGTAAAATAAAGTTTTTTTTTTGACTAAACTGTAAAATTACCACAAAAATATCAAAAGTTTTAGCTAGTTGATGGTACCTACCTGTGAAATTTCACAGTCATCCATAGGTGCACCGATTTTTAATTTATTTACTAGAATTTGCCATTTTATTTTATTGTTTAATTGTTCAAGGTTTGCTTGGTGAACACATGACATTATTAAGAAAAAAATTGGAAAACTGAATATTTATATTAAAACCCTCAAAAAAATTACTTTAGCTTTTGCGACTAGCATTCGAGGATTTGCACCCTCATCATCAGGTGATTGTGAATAAGGTACAGCAAATCCTCGAATACTAGTCGTGAAAGCTAAAGTCATTTTTTTTGTGGATCTAAATAGTTTTTCTTTTTTTTCCTTAAAAATGGACTTTCACCAAGTACCAACGGTCGAAAGCATAGAGATCATGACATTATTGCTTTTTATTACAATCAATATTACTACAAAAAGAAAAAAACCTAAACTGTTTTTAAAGAGAAACATGTACAAAAACTATTGTTTAAAAGTAATATTAAAAAAAAATTATCATAAGAGATTTATTTACTTATTTATTTATGTATTTATTTATTTTATTATCGCTATATTATATGTATTATGTATATTTTCTTTTCAGGCCCATCTAACACAACAATCGTCAAACCAAAATCCATCGTTTACACCACAAAATAATAACAATAACACAAATCTACCTTCGCCTCAAACCAATAACAGTTTTAACAACAGCAACACATTAAATAGTAATAACTCTACGAATAGCTGTAAAAATACACCACCTCCGCCACCACCGAGATGGGCAAAACCCGCCGTCATGTGCGGAAACACACCTTGTAATGACGTACAGACATTCAGCCCACTGTCGTCTAACAAGAGTCATCATGCTGCAAACATAACCGTGACGACCACGGTAACATTTAGCGTAAACAATCAACCGAATAACAGCTGCAGTCAATTGGAAGAACTACTGTCGCCGATGTCAAACGACAACAACTGTTTTTCTAATAATATTAACAGTTTCGACAACGGACATAACACTCCTAATAACTTTGTACAGGTGACTAAAACCAATCAATATTATTATTTCTTTGTTTAAATATTATTGTTGTGTTTAAATTAACATTCTTTTGTTTCTTTAAATATTATTGTTTTGTTTAAATTAACATTCTTTTGTTTTTGTTACGCGTTTGTTTTATTATTGTTTTGTTATGTTATGATTTTCTTGTTTTCTGCATCTGTTTCCTACTCTTAAACTGTCTTTAACATATTATTATTTCATTGTTTTGTTTGTATTTTAAACATTACTGATGCATTTATCCAAAATGATTAGCCATGAGTACATTAAGTGGTTACCACTGTTTTAAAATGCATATTTAGCTTATCTTAGAACCAAAATAATTAAATGTTAAATTTCTATGTTGTAATCGTATATGGGTTCCTAATTTTATGCTATAACCTTGTGGTTATTACTACCTATTGGTTATTACCACCTAATAGTTATTTCTACCTAATGGTTGTAAATACCTGATGGTTATTTATACCTGATGGTAGATTTGACCTAATGGTTGTTTGTTTTTATAAAACTGACACAAAAAACCTTTTCAGACAACACCCAAGAGGCTTTCTCCTGAAGGAGAATGCATATCCAACAGCACATCCTCCTCAATACAGAACAGTCTTAGAAGAAGACAAAAAACTCTTCAAGAAACCGGAATAACGTCTCCGGCAGGACAAACTACCACATTTTCACCTGAACCGATACAGAACAAAGGAATATTTTCACCTACAAATCAAATCGCATCACCAAACAGCACCAATTCAGCGACAAGTGGCATCTTTTCTCCTAGTCAAATCAATTCTCCACTTTCGAACACGACAATGTCTTCCAAAAGCTGCGTCTTTTCACCGATAAGTCAAGTCGCAAGCCCCGCTCTGAACAAAAGCGAACTTTTCTCACCGCTTAGCAGAAGTTCCCCCATTTCTTCGAAGAGTTCCGTCTTTTCTCCCGTTTCGAATCAGAATAGTTTTACGAATAATTCATCTGCGTTCAATTCTCCATTGATGGGTAAAGAACGGGATAGAGTTTTGTCCCCTAGTAACAATACGGTGAGCACGACACATTCTGGACGATCGAGACGGAAGCATTCCACGAGGAAAGAGTCACGACATTATCAGGTTTGTATTCTGGCAGTTATGTTCATTCTATCGTTCAGTATTGTAAGGTGTAAATGTATTTTCGCAAATCATTTCAACAGAATCCATAAAAAAAGTATTATTTTTAGGAACTTGTAAATTTTTCCAAATTATTTAAAGCTATATTATACGACAGCTAAAACGATAAGACCCAGTAAAAATAAACATTATTTGTTATGCAAAAGGTCGGATACTTTGGATTTGTAAGGCTCACTACTTTCAAATTACCAAAAAATCGAAACTATCCTACCTTTTGCATGGTACAGTTATTAAATTACGCTTAATTTACTGGTCAATATGCTTGTTTTCCAAATTGATAATTGCATTTTAAATTGTTCATTGCATGCTATCTCTATTTGCATGAAATTGTATTGTATATGTAATATTCTGTGCTTGATGAAAAGTAGCCAGATTGTATTGTACATGTAATATTATGTACTTGATGAAAAGTGGTCAGATTGTATTGTACATGTAAATATTGTGTGCTTGATTAAAAGTGGCCATATTGTATTGTTCATGTAATATTATATGTAAAACTCTGCGTTTGATTCTATTCTACATGTATGTATTACTGTTTGCTCGATGAAAGGTGACTAGATTGTATGGTACATGTAATATAGTGGTCAGATTGTATCTTACATGTAATTTTGTATGCATGAAAAGTGGTCAGTTTGTATTGTACATGTAATAGTATTTGTGCTTCATTATAAAAGGCCAGATATGTTCAATTGGTATGTGAGAAAAGGTGAGGAAATATAAATAAATATGAACACAAACTTGGGACATATTTTCTGTGACTGTTTTGATTGTTGCATGCTTGGTCACTTTTTGCTTGTTTGTATGTTATCATAACCCTACTTTTATTTCATATTATCCTTATTGCTTTGAAAGAAGTTCGGCATCACTGATTCATACATAAAGAGTGCATTCGAAGCCCCGTATAATAGATTTTTCTGTTTCGAGTAAAATAGATTTGGTAGCGAAGTGTCAAACCAAAATAATTCACAATAGTTACTGCCATCTGTGATACAGGGAACATAATAATATGCTGAATCTGAAATACAGCAGGAAACTAATGCTTTTCAACTTATTATACAGATGGCTCTTATATTGATATTTGCAAATCTAATATTGTAAACATTAAAAGTCTTAATACGAAATATACGAAGTCTGGATGACATAGGAATTATAATTCTTTCCACAACCGGCTTAATAAGACGTTTCTCTATGCCTCAGCCACACTCTTGCTGGACAGCGAGCCGAGCGGGTGTTCATAAGTAAAAAGGTGTAGACGGTCGGTTGCTTAAACAAACCAAGACAAACGCCCCATCCACCCGCCTTTTTACTCACGAACACCTGCTCGGTTCGACGCTTTCCAAGCGTATAGTGCCCACATTAGATTTTTAGACACAATAAATTGATGCAAAATATTTTTCATTTTAGGAAAGCGATATATTGGAAACGTCAGGCAAATTTTATCGGAGCAGCTTGGGTGACAAGGTGTCTGATTACGAAGACATTTGGGGCCCTGAGGGGGTTGTCCCGGGACACGGAGACACCACCACACTCCAAGGCACACTTCAGTCTAACAGCACCAGCACGACCAACACAAACAACACCAATACAGGCAGCAGTAAGGGGTCCACGTTTAAACCGAGCAAGGATGCATTGGGAAGCGGGATTTTAATCAGTAAAAGGCCTGATTTGTTACCAGACACATTACGTAAGTCTTTATTTATTACAAGTAGTTATATCTCAACAGATGCACAGCAAAGGATGGACCTTCCATCAGGATTATGACTGATCGTCGGCTGGCTTAATGTCATCACTTTATACTTAAATAACATTCACCAATTCCAGTCCATCCATGGGCCGCGGCCGGGAAGTGCTATTACTCCACTTCATGATGCAAGCTTTCATTTAAAAAATAAAAATTCATCGTACACACTCTACGATTTCTTTTACCCAAAACACCTCCAACGGTCGACAATCGACATGGTCGAGCCAAGTGGTTCGGACCAAGTGGTTAGGTTTAATTCACTTTCTTTCTTTTTCCCATTTATCCTTTTATCGTTCATCCTTTTTACATGTCTCAACCATCTCAACTTGATGACTTTCATTCTAGTTACAACATCAATTTAAAATATTGTAACTCATTGTTGAATTTTTTTTGCAGCAAAGGTCACATCGCTCAACAACAACGTATTAAGTCCCAGTTCGCCTGCAACGACAGATAATTCAGATTCAGACAAAGAACATCAACAGCAACAACAAAACATATTCAAACAGTGCGGCGTTCAACAGAAACTGATCACTCAAGGGTCCAGCGATCAAATAAATAACATGGTCATCGCGACCACGAACAGCAAAGGGGAAGCGGTACCTAAACGTCCCGACAAACTGAATCTATTAAAGAACGCAAATGAACAAATGAATTTGGAAACAAATGAAATGTTCAGTAAACAAAAGGAGTTGAATTTGTTGAACGAGGACATTGAAAGAAGTCAACACGAAAAGAATTTGACCAACGAGGAATGCCTTCTGTTAGCGAGTGACTTCTGTAACAGCGTTGATGAAGAGTTGCAGGCGGATAAACAGAGCAGTCCGTTTTACGCTGATCCCGTAGACGCCCTCAAAGAAGTAAGTATCCTTTTTGAATTTTTATTTTAACGAGCAGATGACAGTAGTTTACACATTGCATGAAATCTCTTAGTTAGAGCATATGAAATTAAGTAGCCAAGTCAGTATTCTGGTACACCTCAAGAATTTTATAATTTTCCATAATTTTCTGACAAACAATGTATACAAATGATCCTTGTTAATCTCTTCTACATTCTACTCGGGTGTACCGTGTGTAGGATGTCGATTTTGTCGAGCTTTCGGCCTACTTGCTGAGGCCATCTTCAGGACTAATTATACATTACTAATGACTACATTAGTCCTGAAGATGGCGTCAGCAAGTAGGTCGTAAGCTCGACGACATCGACAATCTACACACGGTACACCCGAGAAGAATGGAGAAGAGTTGCATACAAATGTCTGAACAGGAGTCAGAGGAGGTACATAGATAGGGAGGATGTGGAGAGGATAGGAATGGGATTCACATATGAAATTAACATAAACAATGCCACGTGCTTCATGTAATAACAGTCGCTCAGTACGATAACACATAGAGAATTATTTTATTGTCACATTAGCTACATACATATTTCATAACATTAATAAGATAACGAGAGGACAAGAGGTTAGGATACATTGTACGTAGATTAGAATATAATTGCAACATGTTATTGCAGAGACGATAAACATTGCAACGTTGTTAGAGAATGAATCATCGACGGTCGCCGTTAAGTCTGTCGTGTCTTAGACCGAGGGCAGCCGAGTGATATACTACAGCAGAATAGGCTGGAAGACGATCCCAGATTATATTATTTATTTACACTTTAAGTGCTGGTTGCTCGAAACACTATAGTAACAGTGGATTACTGTTGCCGTTACTGATCAGTCAACATATTAATGCGTTGCTTCACAAGAGGACGCTTATAAAAATAAATTCGCACTGACGTTTGTTTGCTGTTTCACTTTATTATGCGTGCGCAAACAAGATAACATTATTAGGTAGCAGAGATCTCATCTAGCAGTATAGCATGGCAGTGCACATCCTTAGTATGCGTTTACTGGACTTAGCGGCAGCTGTAAGATTTTGACACAATGGATATTAAGAAATCTTACGATAACACATCGCCTTTCACTTACTAGTCAATGATACCATTATTCTAACAATAGGCCATAGAGCATTAGGGATAAAGATCATTCGAAGCCTGCGATAGTAGAGTACAAGCCTACATCCTCGAATTCCATCACCACCACGAGTGGTGACGTCACCTTGTATCAGTGACAAACACCTTGTCTCGGTGACAAACACTTGAACTACGGGATATTTTTTCCCATACAATTTAGATGGCGTAATCATCGTCAAATGTCAGTTGGGCCCGGCCTCCATGAACAATATGGCGACGGCCTCGGATCATTCTATATAGTAGATGGCAAATCATTATCTAACATTTCGGGGACCCTCTGCCCCCCTCTAAATACTAATTCAAAATGCCACCAAGGGCAAATATGGAAACGTTCATAAGTTCAACTATGACCCGAGTATTCTCTTGTATTTTATTATCAAACAAATTATTAATACTAATTGCTACATTGTAATAAAATTAATTATATTAGTTATTAGTGTTTTTAAGATAAGTTTGTTTAGAATAATGTCTTTATTTAGCGGCAAATTACTGCGCAGAAATGTCAATCTTCGTGTGACAGATCTCTGCTGTCGATTTGACATTAATTATATTAAATTTATTGAAATATCTATTCATTAAACTATTTTATTGTACGTATTCAAAGGTCACGTCTTCTTTGTGTGAATTCCATGGGTTTTTTTATATTTAAAGATGTCGGATCCAGGTTTGAGGTTATTGGGAAATGAGTGACAAGAATGAAAGTAAACAAACTAAGATGGTTTGGGCATGTTGAGAGAATGAAAGGTGACAGGATGACAAAAAAGATATATTTGAGTGAGCGAAGAGGGGTGAGGAAGCGTGGCCGCCCGCGACTGTTCTGGTCCGATCATGTCGGCCAGATCCTCAAGGATGGACGCGTTTTGAGTAAAAGGAATCAGAGAGCGTGTATGACAAATTGCATGAATGTGACGGAGGCTAGGAGTGTGTGCAAGGATAGGGTTGTCTGGCGCTCTGTCTTCGCTGCCTACCCTGCAAGGGACGTGGCATGAGGGCATAGATAGAAGGATCCAGGTTTACTTAAATGCAAATCCCAAATATTGCTCTCCACATTTTATGCTAGGATAAAAATTCTATCTATCTGTCCCATCATTTTGAGGTGGTCGGTAGCCTGGTTGATGACCTGCTCGACTGTTAATCCAGTGGGCACGGGTTAGATCCCCGATGCCGACCTACTCCATTTCACGACACAAACTTTTCAAGCTTACTGTGAAGTGTATAAAGGTGTATTTGGGTTTATTTCGATAAACCCAGATTCATTTAAAAAAATATATATTGATAATAAGGACTACCAACATTACAATCATGCAATCCTTCACCACTCTGGATTGTTCAGATATGAGCACACTTGGTTTTATCTGTATGTATAGAAAATCACTAAAAATAATGTTTTATTTCAACAATATAATGATTTGTTTCCGCTTTCAGGCTGTGGCCCCCTTAGTCCAGAGGCGACGGGCTGTCCGAGGGATGAGTGGTGTTGGACCTGCACAGAGATACTCTGAGCCTCCCACTAATGGACATCCATATCTTCCACTTCGGGATATGCACAGCATTGAGGAGTTATCACGTAAGTTAGGCAATATAAAACAATATACTTATTATTTTTCGCTTAGATCCGTCCTATTCTAGCCCCTCATGCGACATCTCTTGCTGGGTAGGCAGAGGGACTAGAATGCTACACTTCCTTATCCTTACACACACTTGCTTCTGTCACATACATGCAATTCGTCATGGACACTCTATAATACATTTTACTCAAAAAACATTGGGCATCCAGGCGATGTGGTCGAGCTAAGTCCTTGAGCCAAACGGCCTCCTTACGCCTCCTCTTTCCCACATGTATATTTTCTTTGTTATTCTTTCATTATACATCCTCTCCACATATGTCCCAACCATCTCAACTCGTTAACTTTCATCCTAATCACAACACTCGTTAACATCCACTACCTCTCTAATTACATCATTTCTTACTCTATCTCTCCACACATTCTTCTCAATGACCTCATCTCCACTGCATTTATTCCACTCTCTATTATCTCTATCTATGTATCCTTTACTCCGCATCTCTTGCAGGGCGGGCAAAGAGGACAGAACGGCAGACTGCCCTATCCTTACACACACTCCTACCCTCCGTCACATTCATACAATTCGTCATACACATCCCCCAATTTCTTTCATTTAAAACCCTTCTTCTTCTTCTTCTCTATAGCTCTACAACCCTTGGTGGGTCTTGGCTGCCTCCAAAATCCGTCGCCATCCTCTCCTATCCAGAGCAGCGGTCCTCCAGTTCACACCCAGCGCTCTGCAATCAGCCGTCACCCCGTCGAGCCAGCGAAGCTTTGGCCTTCCTACTCCCTTAAAACCCTTACATCCTCAAACCAATTCGCTCACCCAAATACATATTTTTAGTCACCCTATCGTCATTCATTCGCCATCCTCTCCTATCCAGAGCAGCGGTCCTCCAGTTCACACCCAGCGCTCTGCAATCAGCCGTCACCCCGTCGAGCCAGCGAAGCTTTGGCCTTCCTACTCCCTTAAAACCCTTACATCCTCAAACCAATTCGCTCACCCAAATACATATTTTTAGTCACCCTATCGTCATTCATTCTTTTGACATACCTGAACCATCTTAGTTTATTCACTTTCATTCTAGTCACAATACCTTGCACCACGTCTTGCAATCAATTGCAAAAATTTTCATTTAGATTTTTGATTTTTTCTTTAATGGATAACTGTTTCTTTCCAGCATCGTCTCCGAATACCTCCAGCTCGGTTGATAATTTGATAGCCATCAAATCTGGAAGACCTCGAGGTAAAGCTGTCCAGCCGCCTAAGATTAAACCAACTCCCATTAGACCTCAGCAGGACCAGACCTGGACTGTGGACTCTAGTTGGGAATTCATAAGTGAGTAACCAAATTTTATGAAAATCTGAAATTTTGTAGTTTTGGCTTACTGTATACATAAGTACGTATTTATTCATTTTTATTAAATGTTTTTATTTTTATTTTTTATTATTATTATTTATTTATCTTATTATCTATTTGTATGTATTATGTATGTATATATTTATATGTATATATTATGTATGTGTATCTCTATATTTACGTACTTTAGTTTTTCTTTCTTTTCTCAGCTAGGTTGACTGTAAGACATTGCTTTTGCAATAAGTCCACCTTTTGGCACACTGCATTGTCTTGTTTTTGTTGTTATATGTATTTACTGGCTAATAAAGATTTATTTATTTATTATTTATTTATACGATGGGCCGATGATATTGTCCCCGTCGCTGGTAGTGGGTGGATCCGGAAAGCCCAAAGAAGAGAGGAGTGGAAAAAATTGGAAGAGGCCTACATTCAGCAGTGGAGAGATGGCTGAGAAAGACGAAGAGGAAGAAGTATAAAAAGGGGACAGAATATCAAAAAAGTAACCACTAGAGTCACTGCGTCTTACCTTAAACATTTTATCAACCAAATTACAGTGTTGTATCTAGCAAACTAAGGGAATAATCACAAGTTTCTGTAAATTTCAGAGGTAACTTTGGAATTATTTTTTATCAAGAAAATTTACACAAATCAAATTTCTAACTGCTGGAGTCACTGAAACATATTGTCATTTATCCATATTTTAAGTCTTAGGATGATATCTTTAGTATTAGCTGAGTCATCTTTCTTTTTTCGATAGAATTGCAGGTCCATTTTTAAACAAAATTAGGCAAAAGTGACAAAAACCTCGTCATAGGTAGGGATGTGAAATGTACTGGCAATCCCTTGGAATCCAGTCTTTTGAGAGCTTCTATGGTTCAATCTTCAAGGCTTTTCGTTAGCCTTCTCAACTAGAGTCAAATTCATCCCTTTTGGCTCGCGGTGGCAAAACGGTGAACTACATCGAACTACGAAAAAAAAAAGAAAACTACGGAAAACGGTCGATCGCTGCGCTGGGACCACGAGCCAAATAGGATGAATTCTACTCTACAATGTGCCCTGTCATCTATACCTCGTAGCGGAGTTTAAAACCATTATGTGTTTTCCCTATAATGTCTTGTCCAATACATTACAGGACGGCCCTGGTTTCACTGCATTGATTCACACATTGAGTTGACATACAGGTGCTAATTATGCATACCACGACTGGTATTATTTCATACTCTGTTGTATTCAATTACTGTGTATCGTTTCATAATCACCAGGCAAGCAATCCGACAGCACGCCATTGAGAGAAACTTGCAGAGAAGGACACATTGGCGGTAGCAGTACCGGTGGTGCATTCCCGTCTCTAGCTGAACAGCAATCTCAATTGGAAGCCATCTCGTCATCGGGGGACACCCTCACCATCCATCAAGTCTTAGCACAAAGGTAGGAATCGTTCATTTTTCATAAAGTGCCCCCAATTTATCAAACCGTCAATATAGTTTTTGAAAATCACAATTTATATTTTGTGAGAACGTCGGACTTTCTACGTATCGTAGTTGAATAGCAAGTAGTTATCTCAACAGATATACAGCATAGGATGGACTTTCCATCAAGTTTGTTACTGATCGTCGGCTGGTTTAATGTGATCACTTTACACTTAAGTAACAGTCACCAGTTTCAGATTGATGAACTGGAATTGGTGAATGTTACTCAAATGTAAAGTGATCATATTAAACCAGCTGACGACCAGTCTAGATCATTGCTAGACAGCTCATTCAATAGACGAACTGCCCTACTGATAGTTAAACCATGTGGTTCTTGGACGGCTGCGCATCTCTACGCCTCTTTTTTCTCCCAGGTATATTTTCTTTGTTATCGTTGCTAATTAGAATTTTATTTCTTTTCAGGTTTCCCGAGTTGAATTTGTCTCCGTATCCGACATTGCTGAAGTCCAGCGGAGATGTAGAGTCGTCGCACAATGAATTGGCGGAGAAAAAAGGCTGTCGGATGTCCAGTTATGATAATGTCGAGTCTAGATTGGCCGTGGCTAGTTCACAGGTACATTCATCATTTGTTCCTGTAACTCAGCGATTCCCACGGTGGGGCATCGCGCCTCAGATTAGACACTTCAGAAATTACCAACTATTCTTTTCTCAAATTATTTTGGCGCGGTCACGCTTCTCATTTATTTCACATATGTAAGTGACCGGCGTGACATTCGAGAGTTATCCTTTGCAGTGAGACACAGCTTCTCAATAAATTTGGGAGAATAGGGTCCAAATTTCAGGAAGTTCTGAAAAATATTTTCAATAAAAGATTTTTTTGACAATTTTCATATTCGTTCCAATGGCGTTTAATGTGTTAATGATAGTGTTTTGTGTTACTAGGCCAGTGATGATGGGACAGTATTCAGTGAACCCTGGGACTGCTCCAACTGGGACTCCTACCTTCCACCGGGACACCACAACCATGACGAGCCGGTCTCAATACAATCTGTTTCATACGTAAGTCACAGTATTTTATTTAACTTTTTCTTGACTACTTAGAGACCTGAAACTTAACAAACGTACGTAAAGTCAATGACAATACAATCCTCTATCACTTTGGATCAGCCTACTCCAGAGACAAAAAAGATGTAAAGGGTTTCAAAGCAATCCAAGGGTCGGGTGTGGTCATGTGTGGTATCGTACGAAAGAGCGTTGCAAAAGAAATCCAGATCTTAAGTCAGATCTCGCCTAGCCCATCAAGCCTTGGAAGACACCAAGTGATCGAGAGGATCCAGTCACCGCATACTGTCGTGTTTGGTATCTTAGATTAGAAATACGCACTCAAATCAACTGCGCTAACTATGTGACGATTTAACGCCATCTGTTGTAAATCATTTAGACACACAACTTCTAAAAATGTCGCTGCAAATAAAATTGTTCTTATCCTGTTTTTAAATTGAAACATTGTAAAGGGATAATCTCAGATTAATTTTGAATTAAAATTTTGTCTGCTGGCAACTGTGATATTTCTATTGAAATTCTACCAGTGTTGTCACTGCGATTCCCCAAAGGCTACATACTGCGTCCTCATACAATACTGTATTTTATTTGTTAATTGTTTATTGTTAATGTTATCCATTTCTTTCTTGTAGGATGATGAAGACAGTTCCACAGCGAGAGAGAGCTCCGTGACTCCCATAGTAGAAGAATCTCCCCTCCGGTTGGCCACCATATCCAGAGCAAGGAGTTTCAGAGACAGACTGGATCCATTACTTGGTAAGTCTTGCATTCATTCTTTGCTTATAATTCGTAGGCCCATCCGGACACCTGGAATCGTCATTTGAACATACATATAATTATATAATACAACAGAAAAATGATCTAAGATCAATGCTGATCGGAGGGTAAAAGGTTCTGACCAGCATTTCGTCAATTAGTCAATCCGAATACGTAGAACAATTATGTAATTTCACAGTATGATGAATTTGATGTAACCGAATACTGGTCAGAGTGTAAAAGTTTCCAGCCAGTATTCATGTCAAATATTATACTTACATATAAACACTGCCACCTTGACATTTCTCTCTTCCTCTAGTCATGATGTAGGATTAATACATTCAACATTATAGGCTAGTTTGCCGTCAGCCTCGTTAAGGATATGTATGAAATAACAGTTGCCTAACAACGAGTATGACAGACCTCGTATTATATTCTGTTAAGAGATTTGACAGGAGTGGTGGCGCTGTGCGATATTGCCAATCCTACAGCATGGCTAGGCAGAGGGAACAGATCGCCAGACTTTCCTATCCATACACACACCTTCGTGCTTCCGTCACATTCTCATACGCACTCCACGATTCCTTTTACTCAGAACACAGAGTACATGGTTGGCGCAGTTGGTTGAGGCGGTGGTCTCTCTAAGTGGGAGGTGCCAGGTTCAAACCCCGGCGCTGACGATGTATTTTATTTATTTTATTTTATTTTATTGGTCTTAATGACCACATCTTCCACATCTGTCATTACGATTCTTTGGCCTAATGCCAAGTGTGCAGAAAAGTATTTGGGTATGTGTAGGCAAGCCCAGATTCTATTAAAAAAAAATCTTCCTTTAGAATCTAAAGGAAGTTCTAAAGTATATTTTCTTTGGTATCCTTTCATCGTTCATTCTCTCTATATGTCCCAACTCTCTGTCTTATCTCTCTCATCTTATTTTTTTTTTATAAGTAGACATAAATATTTGTTTTTCTGTTTGTAATTTATTGGAACTGCTTCTTTTATCATCTCTTGAAAAGAAAACAATGTGACAGAATTTCTTCTTAAGGGCTTATATGCACTGAGCAAAAATCTTTCTGTTTTCGCTTCAACTTTTCCTAATTTTGTAAGAGAATATTAGCACGAAATAAGAATTATGTAAGCGACAAAGTGAATTATACCTTTTTAAAAGAAACCTGGAAAGAAATTTAAAAATATAAAACAGCCAATTTTTTAAGATTATAATTACCAGTATTTTGGCTAAATTATACTTTTATGTCTGAAAAACTGATCAGAAAATCCTCTTTCCAAAAATCCATTAATTTCAGGGGTACTTTCAGAATACTTTTTTATTTAAGGAATTTCCAAATATTGTAATTTTGAAACAGCCAATCTGTAGTCCATATTTTCATCTATCACTGTCTTCAGTTTCATGACGATTCTCTCAGTACTGGCTGAGAACAATTCAGGGCGTCGAAGCCGAATGACAGCATATAGGACCTGAAGTTACAAATTTGATGAATGTGATGATGAAAACAAAGACAGGAGAAGAATATGTAAGGATAGAATGGTCTGGCTTTCTGTTTTCTTCGCCTACCCTGTAAAGTACGCAACGATAAGAGTAGGTATACTAGCAAATACTTTATAACAATAGTAATACATGCACTGACATTTTCCATACAAAGTAGCGATCATACTATTACTAGAGCCATCTAGCGAACCGTAATGAACGTAAATATCCCCCCATAGATATTGTATGGACAGCTCGGGAAAATTAAACAGTTTTTAAATCCTCCCACAGCATTTAATCTGCATTTATGGTGTTATATCCTTCTAAAGATGAATAGAGGATTTATATTTCTCGTGTTTTATACTTCCAATTCTTTAAAATATGAACATAATTCATTCAATTTTTTAATATTTTTAAAGTAATGATTTGTATGAAGTTTGTATTGAACGGCTGATCTCTTTCGAAAGCTTTCATCCGCGCCGCATTTGTGCCGCATTTGGCGCTAGTATCGCAATTATAAACATCGAGCGAAGCTGCACGTATTACTATTGTTATAAAGTATTTGATACTAGTAGTTATTCACCTGGGCCTTGCCAGGTTATAGAACTTGATATTATTAATATAATAAACAGTGTTGGCTTGTTAGTTTGTTTGCTCATACGTAAGAGTAGTCTGATGATGACATAAAGATAAGAGATTGTATTAAGAGTATAAATCTCACAGGGGGCATTGCTCTTAATGAGGACAGCTGTACGGTTATAAATATTATGCAAAAACAAACAATAAAATATATCAAACACTCAGACTTAGCGAAGTAACCTTAAAATGATTTTATGTTTGCTCAAAATTTGTTTGTTGATATTTGTTTTAAATTGTACTCATGCGTATAAGCACCGCCTCCTAGAGTAGGTATTCTAGCCGTGCTGTAACAGTTGACAACATAGCATAACGATCAAACAGGACCACCACTCCTGTCAAATCTCCTTACAGCGAATATAATACGTGGTCCATCATACTCCTTGTTAAAGGACTGTTATTCCATACATTTCCTTAGTGACAGTGATGGCAACCTCGCCTATAACGTTTTATGTATTAATCCTACATCATGGCTAAAAAAAGAGAGAAATGTCAAGGTGGCGGTGGTATAGGTCAAGTGTACAATTATGATATTCGCATAATTATATATAATTATATGAATTAGGTTTAATAGAGGTTTTTTTCACTGGAATTATTTTTGGTTTTACAAATTATTCTTGTAAAGCGTTGGATTTATTTTCTATACATTCCGTATTATATACAATGCAGTATTCCTACAATAGTGTAGAATAATTAAGGATTTGACAATTGACCCTTACACGTGTGCTGCCATCAGCATTACTGGAAGCTGTTCAGAAATCAACCCATTGAAAGCATTTGTATATTATTATTACGTAAGCAACACTGAATTTCACAATATCTATCAATTTTGTATTCACATGAAAAGATACTAATATGTGGCAGGCGCGGATCCACCGTTGTGGGCACGATGGGCATGCCCACAACCCAAATAGACTCGTAACGTCACACTTTCACTGTGTCTTGAGATCGATGAGTTTTTTTTATCTACCTTCTTATGTTTTTTGACAAAATTTCGCCTGCGGCGCTAATCCTTTGTCATGTTGTAACCCAGAAATATATATCCAGAAGCCTTACTATTAAAATCAACCATCAGGTTCATCAATTCACCCATTTTTGAAAAAATTTCGCCTGCGGCGCTATTACCTGGTTTTTATTCCATTTGGTGACCTAGATTCGAAGCTTATTGTCTCTGTTCTAAAGCTCGAAACCCCCCCTCCGAAATGAATTCCTGGCTACGCCCCTGGCTGTGCCCACAACCTTTTTTGAGGGCTAGATCCGCGCCTGATATGTGGGACCATTGTTATACATAATATTTATAAAATCAATCTAATGCATCAGACTGCATATTTGTTGATCATAATATTATTACGACTAAGTGATAAATTGCGTTTTAATAATTGATTTCTGTTTGAGCCATTGTTTCAATAATCAATAATAACTTCAAATACACAAATGTTTTTATTTTATTTTGGTTTTATGTATGTAGAACTTATTTGTTATTATCGTAAAATAAATAGTAAATAAAATATTATTATCTGAACTGACAAACAGTATTGTTAAAATCTTCAGTTTTTCAATCTTTGGGAATTTTTCAATACATTCTCTCTTAGAACTTTTGCAGCATATTGTCATTTCAAAATTTTCTTTAAACGGGAGACCTTAGATCTCGACAACCGTTACTAAATATGCTTTGGAAAAAAAATAGAGTAGATGCATTGAACATTTATCTAGAGAATAACTGTAAAAGAATTTTTATATCTTGTATAGATTACTCAAAAAATTTTTTGAAAAAAACCTCTGATCTCTTTTTCAAAATTACTAGTTTCCCCAAAGTCGCGGATTTTTTTTTGTATTGATAATGTTCATTAAAATCTACGGAATGACCATAAAAAATTTTTGATTTGAAAACAATGTTTTTATCATTTTGTCATGCTGCGGCGACATGCTCCACAAGTGGGGAATGAGGGATGATCCACAGTGTGACTGTGGACACCCGAAGCAAACCATGCAGCACATCTTGTGTGATTGCCCCATACGTGCTTACCCCGGTACCACTGATAGTGCTGCCAGCCTGAGTTCCTCCAGTGGCTGGAGGCGCAGGATGTCAGACTTTATCGATGTGACAATACTTGGACGTTGCCAAACGATAAATAAATAAATTATGCGATTTTGTAATAAAAAAAAAGTTTAACGAATTGTGCAATATTTTTCTCTGATAGTTTTACAAATAATTACTTTTATTTATCAATTTATGATTAATTTTAACTTCTGACGTATATTATATAATAAAATTTTAACTAACAAAACCAATTATTTGTTATTGTTATCATAATATAATAATTTTAATACAACTTTTTCTACTGAACACATGGATAAATGATGTAATCTCGATTGTGCTTTTATATTATTGTAATTGTAAATATTATCTAATTCTGGGAGCAAAGTGTGTTTAGTTTGTTTATTTTGATTTTTGTATTCCTAAACATACCTATATGTTTGATCATTTATATTGTAAAATAAATGTTTACGTTTTTACAATATTTAAAATATTCTGAACAATAGCTTTTGAAACTGAAGACAGTGATAGTTGAAAGTATGGACTATACAGATCGGCTGTTTTAAAATTATAGTCCAAGAGCCCGCTGCTTAATTTATGACGTATCTGTTTTTTGATCGAAATGTGGTAGAAATGATAGCTTACCAATAGGGTATTACATCGCACTAGGGTTGCCTATCAAAATCTTGCCGCAACCCCCCCTGCCCCCCCCCCCCTCCGAAAAGGTCCCTCTCCGCGGTTTTTCGCATTTTATAGGAATATGGTAAGAGATAGGAGAAAGTAGTCAATGACAAAAATAATACTTGCTAAATTCTCTACAAAAAAATTTAAGTTGATTTTTTCGTAGAACTAGCGGTTTACCCGCAATGGCCGGTCCAAAACCGAAATTCATTTAAAATACTAAAAAAATGTATTTAAACTAGATTGGTTGAAAATTGATAAGAGTTACAGGAAAATAGTCAGAGAACGAATTAAGTACCATAGTCTTAGCTACAAAACGAGCTATAACTTATTTTCATACATCTAATAATTTCGGAGTTATTGCAATAAAATTCAGTAACGAAAATTCTGAAAATTTAGTTTTTCATAAAATAACCAGCGATGTAGCGCCGCAGGCCAAAATTTTTTTTTCATAAAATGTTAGTGATAATTGGTGGAAGGATGTAAAAGAAAAATATGAAGATTTTTTTTTACTTTTTTACAAAAAATATCCTGATTTTTGACCGTCCATTACGGGTAAACTACTAGTCCTACTAAAAAATCGACTTAACATTTTTTGTAGAGAATTTAGCAAGGATTATTTTTGTCATTGACTACTTTCTCCTATCTCTTACCGTATTCCTATAAAATGCGAAAAACCGCGAAGAGGGACCTTTTCGGGAAGGGGGGGGGGCAGGGGGGGTTGCGGCAAGATTTTGATAGGCAACCCTAGTGCGATGTAATACCCTATTGGTTAGCTATCATTTCTACCACATTTCGATCAAAAAACAGATACGTCATAATTTAAGCAGCGGGCTCTCGGACTATTACAGGATTTGGAAATTCCTTGAATAAAAAAATATTCCTACAGTACCTACCCCTAAAATTTACGGGATCTGAAGATTTTCCGTTCAGTTTTTCAGATATAAAAGTATAATGTAGCCAAAATACTGGTAATTACAATCTTAACAAATCGGCTTTTTTTTATCGGCAACTTTTAATTTTCTTTCCAGGTTTCTTTTAAAATGGTATAATTCACTTTGTCGCTTACGTTATTCTTATTTCGCGCCATCATTCTCATACACAATTTGAAAAAGTTGAAGCAAAAAAGAACGAGTTTTGCTCAGTGCATAATATGCCCCCTTAATATGACGGAAACAAAGCAGTCTCTTTGCCTACCCATTAAATGTTATGACACTTCTGTACACAGTGAATTGTGCACGAGATCATTTCAGCGTAACGTGATACTATTTTAGGTATGATATAAATAACACTGCAATAGTAAATTACCTATTATTAACTGGTAAATTATAAAATAGGTATAGATCTATTAATTGTAAATCTGTTTAAAAGATAATAATTTTGTTTTTACTTATTAATCATCCAGTGAACCAGTTCACAGATGGATTCAGTCACAGCTGGAACTGAATATATCCAGTTCTCTTATCAGTTCTTGCTATAGGTATTTGGTATACACTACTCTAATATGGACAATGAATCGAATATGGTCGATCAAATACCTCTATATCTGGTCTAGGTAAATCTAATGCAGTATTGCTACAACAGTGTAGAAGAATTAAGGATGAATATTGTCGGGTTTACGACCGACCTTGGTTGGCTTAAGTAAACACTTTAAACTCGAGAAACATTCGCCATTTCAGTTCACCCCGGCTGGGATTCGAACCCAGACATCAGGAGGTGGCTGTCATTCTGGGTTTCGCCACAATCACAAGTGATGTCTTCATCTGCGGAGAGGTACCCCCACTTCTTGAGGTTCTTTTTACATCGCGTGACACCAACTCTCAGTCTGTTGAGGGTAGACCATACGCGGTATGGGAGTTGTTCGCCCAGTCGTATACCCTCTTGTAATTCAATCTGCGACGTCGCTCCAAAGTCCAGTTTCCATAATTCCTCTCTCCGTTGCTGTGAGGTCTCAACAGGAGAAGTAGCCTTAATAAAGCTATTCCTGGACTTGAGTCGCGACGCAACAGGCCGATGTTGATGTAATGAGTGTCTTGGGTCATGAGTTTGTTTGTACCTCTCCGCATCTGCAGCAGTCCTTCGTCGTATATTTGGTGGAGCAATTCCAATTAATGGGTACAATTTTTCAATTGGTGTTGGCTTTAGGCATCCAGAAATTATTCGTGCCGTTTCGTTTATCGCTATATCCACCTGTTTGGAGTGGGCAGACCTTTGCCATTAAAAAGATAAGAAGAAACATGGGTTGGTATTTTATAATATGTAAAATTTATTATAAATTTTGATGAAATTGGGATGAAAATTGAAATTGAACTTTTATCATTACTAACTTATATCTATGTATCTTTTTATTTATAGTCATGAGGTTCAAGCTCTGTAGAAAGATTCTGGGTTACACGGGTTGTATAATGTACATAGATAAGTATAGCAATACCTACATGACTATTGTTTATTTATGTTTATATATTTTACCAATTTTTTACAATGAAACTATGTCAAGTAAAGTTAAAATAAATACGAATATTTTGCTGAGATTTTAGGCTGTACGAATAAAAATAAACTAAGATGGTTTGGGCATGTTGAGAGAATTAAGGATGACAGGATGACAAAAAAGATATATCTGAGTGAAAGAAGAGGTGTGAGAAAGCGCGGTCGCCTGAGACTGGCCTGGTCCGATCATGTCGACCAGATCCTTAAGGATGGACGCGTTTTGAGTAAAAGGAATCGGAGAGCGTGTATGACAAATTGTATGAATGTAATGGAAGCTAGGAGTGTGTGTAAGGAAAGGGCTGTCTGGAGCTCCGTCCTCTCTGCCTACCCTGCATGGGATGTGGCGTGAGGTAATAGACAGATAGATAGGCGAACCATAAATAACTTTAGTTTATATATCCTCTATTCCCTCATGCCGCATCCCTTGCGGGTTTGGCAGAGATGACTGGACGCCAGACTCCACTATCTCCCAATCACTTCTTGCTTCAGCCACATTCGCGGAATCTGACATAATTGCTTCGTTCCTTTTATTAAAACGTGTCTGTTATTTGATTTTTTGAGTTGTGAATTGAATTGAGTTGTGAAGTGAATTTTTTTGAGTTTACCCAGTATCTGTGCCTTGTGTAAATGACTGTCGTCATTTGATGTAAGGTTATGTATTTTGTTCTATTATACATACCTGCTATCTTCAATCTTTATGCCCAGCTTAGCTCATGTAAATAGATAACATAATAAACTTATGTACAAATCAGCAGGCCTTCATACGACCTTCCTTTTAAAATCTCATAAGCCGGTTGTACATATTTTTAGTACTTAAATAAATATTTAGAAGAACAATTGTGTATATGATTTATTATATGCCTAATTTTATTGTATGTACTTTGTTCACCTAAAGAATAAGCAAAAAACACCTTCCGCTAAGGTTGTTCACTCAAAGAATAAGTAAATTACACCTTCCGCTAAGACTTACATAAGTCAAAAACTGTCTGTGACAAAACCTTGCAATAGATTTTCCAATCGCTTCTTGACTACTCATTAGAGACTTGAAACTTTGCAAACATATGTGAACTCGAAGACAAAATATACTCTTTTGTTCAAAAATGGATCAGCTTTCTCAGAGACAAAGAAGATGTAAAATGTTTGAGGGGGATCCAAAGGTCGTGTAAGGTCATGTGTGATATCCTGGTGATATCGTATGAAAAGGCGTTGGATAAAAAAATCCAGATCGTAAGTCAGATTTTGTGCCGCCGTGTTTGGTATCTCACGAAAGTGCTTCACGAGTAGAACTCATAATGTTTTTTACAAATTTTGATTATCTCTTTTTAATTCTTGGTGGGAGGTTTGGAAAGGAAGGGTGTGTTTGGTATCGTTTCGAATACTGCGAAAAACAGTTAGCTAAGATTTGAAATCATGAAATATTGTTGTAAAAAAATATTTAAGTACTTTTTATTATTATGCACTTTTTTCGCTTCAAATGAATAACGTTAAATATACCTACGTAATGCCTACGTATTAACTTCGCTACTTGATTTTATAAACTCTAAGAAAGTTTACACAGTATGTGCCTTGTGTAAATGATTGTCAGATTCTGTTGTATACTCATGTAAATCTACAAGCAATGGAGAAAACAACGATAACTGATCAATTTCTCAATATTTAGTTATTAAATACAAAATTATCTTTTCATAATATTAAATTTTCATAAATCATCCAATAAGTACATACTACACACTATACACATACACGTGGGAATACAGTGATTTAGTAAGACACGCATTAAATGTTATAAACAAATAATTAAGTACGTATAAATGAATTAAACGTACAAGGGTCGCATTTCTAATGTTTGCTCGCACTTATCTGATTGATTAGAAGACCGAAATGTACTTGAGCTGAGTGCATACTGACTCCTAATCAAAAATATCATTCAAATTTCAATACTTATTCACGAATAGTTTTTTTTTTTATTTATTGCAGATTATTTAACAGAGTATAAATGATAGATGTGGTGCCTAATCCAAATGGATTTTTGGCTATATGCTTATTCTAACATAAAACTAACTTTTGTAGTAGATAGGAGTCACCTAGCACAAATTTTGTATGAAAAATAATGATGAGTGGCTCCTATCTCCGCTATTCCTCACCTAAGAAGTTGGTGAAATCCAGCATAGGACACCTGTATTGTATTTATAAGGGAATAATAAATATTATTGAATATTTTTTATTCATTTTCATAAACCCCATATTTCTTTAACGTTAAGGGTAAACCCACCTCCACCCCTGGATGTTTCAGGAGCTTTAGCTCCTATATCATCCAGTATTTTACGCAAAAACATTTTTTTTTTCAAAGGAGGGCTTAAGGTTCGCCGAAAGGGCTCTGTACACCCTCAATGTTCCCTGAAGGAGACTCTCACTGCAAGGATACACACACTACTACATTTTCTTAGAAACTATCATCTTACAATTACGTATTTCTACGTACTAAATCTTAATCTAGAGGACAACATTTTACAATTTAGACAGTACATACCTTTCTATAAAGAGAAATCTGTTTTGCATAAATATGTACCTATCTAATAGTAATTATATTATGTTTGAATCATTGTTTAACTACCTGATGTTTTGTATACTTCCACTAATTAACACTTAATACCCAGTACCCACCTGTTTCTATTATTCTGTTGTGATGGATGGGACATCCTAATGGATCCGTTATTCTTAATTGCCAATTTTGTTTCTGCTGTCTTTTGTACCCTTATCCAAAGAATTTCTATTTGAATGGTTATAGCATGGGCGTCGCCAGCCTTGGAGCTGGGGGGGGAGGGGGGCAACAAACATTTTGTATAAGATACAAAACGCATGAATAGCGCCGCAGGCGAATTTCTTTTGAGACATCGTAAAAAAGGTCGTGTATGGTTTAGTTTATTTGAAAATGTGTATGATATTTTCCACAATTGAAAATGTTTTTTTTTTGAATAAATTTTTTTGAATAAATTTTTTAAAAGGCAATTTTTTAATGAAATAATTGTATTTTGATGGAACTCATTTTTAGAAAAATTATGATATGATGAGAAAACGTGTGGTAAGAATGTGATTTTTTGTGAGGTTTTATCATGTACTTAGTATGAAAAAATATAATTATACCCATTTAACCCATTCCAATCTCTGACGACGCCCATGGGTTATTGGATTCTGAAAATTCATTGTTTGCGGATATTGTTACTAATTTAGTAATTTCTAAAATTTGTACCCCTATTTTTCAATTCTTGGAAGATTTTTCTGCAATCAATGGAATGGGCGACAAAAATTTCTCTTTACAATCTTATTGTATCGTTTATTTTATTATATTAATATTATACACTCTTATATTTTATGGCTTCAGCTTTCTGTCCTTCCATCTCCATTGTTTGATACTACAACAATTTTTTTACCATCTTCCAGGTTAGGTATATAATACAGTCCTAAAATTCTTTTTTTTTTGTGTATTCCCGATGGCAATGCTGCAAAAACTAATCGAATAACGATATAATTCAAAATCACAAGGGTTTAAAAGTAGCCCTTGGCCTTGGTGCAAATTCGCTTAGAGTACTCTAGTTTTTCATTTTTACCTTTAATCATAGTAATTGCTAATTATCTATTCCCATTTCTATTTATAACTAGGACATCTGAATTGTGGTAATGTTATCTTCTGAATTGCGGTTTTCTTGCTGGTAGGACAAAATGTTATCAATGTTTTGAAGCTAGGAGCCCAACTATGACGTCACGCGTGATTTCCCGCGGCGCTTAAGTTCAAAAGAACAATCGCATGATCGTTAAAAATAGCTTTTTTTTTACTTTTTGGGGTTAATTTTGCTTCATTCAAAAACTTTTTGTTATCTTCCTTGTAGCAGGGATATTGAAGGTGTTATTGCGGACGATCGTGCTGGGTGGTGCCTTTCCGACCAACCCTGGAGCCGTCTGAGTAAGTTTGGGTTGAAAAAGCGAATAAAAAGGCGCCTAACTGGCGCCTGTGTTATTCGGGTGTGCGGAGGGACCTTCAATAACATATTCATTCAAAAAACTTTTACGGTCATTCTCTATATAATACATATTATCAATTCGAAAAAAAGTTCTTTGCAACTTTCAGGGAAAAAAATACTGTCTTTCGGAAAAAAGATCAGAGGTATTCTCACTTTTTTTTTGACAAATAGGTGCAAGATATTAAAAATATTTTACGGTCGTTCCCTAGATAGAGGTTCAATGTATCTACCCTATTTTTTTCCAAAGCATACTTAGTAAGGTTATCGAGATCTGAGGTCTCAAAAATCTTTTTTTTTTGAAATGTCAATACATACGTGTGTAATTTTAATTAGACAAAGAATGTTATTGATTGTCAATAATTGATTTACGACTTATTTATTGTATGGAATTCTTGGATACCTAATTATCTGTAGATATTTTATTTATTTATTTAATATTTGTTGTACAAAACAAACACAAGGGAGAGATGATGCCACTCTGGGGTGTATTACATCATTCCACACTGCATTTTACAGCACGCTTCTACATATTTTCATAATAAATTGTAATATCAATTAGTCAATATTGTCAATATTTGGTTGAAATGCAGAGCCCTCGTTAGGGACGCTCAAAGTGCCCAGGGTTTTTTCTAAATACAAAATAGTAGTTGGGGTCGGCTGCTCGGATCCTTTCTCTCCATTTTCCCCGATCGAGGCACTCTTCTGGAGTAAGCTCCAGGTGTTCCATGTCCCCTCTAATGATCTCCTCAACTACCTAAGGTATTTCAATTAAACAAAGAATCTATGCATAAAACCGTGATAATATTATGTACATATAGTATAATGGGAACAATTTTTAATGTTTTTGCCAGAATAACAAAGTTTGACTCTGAAAAAAAAAACCTAAATGTTACGAAAATTTAGAACAGTATTTTAAACACATGAAACCTTATTAGACTCGTAATTTACAACACTAAAAAAAAACTACTTTAGGGTATTTTTGATAATTGCACCTACTCATAGGATAAGTTACGTCGGCTAAAAACGTTTTCACGCAAAAAGGCAAAACACGTTTTCACGCAAAAACTGGTAAACATATTTTTAGAATAATTTTGATAAAAAAAAAAACAATGGTAGGTAGCTCTAAAAAATGGCATAAATAGCATTTTTGTCAGGTATACTGTAGTACATAGTATATAAATGTATACTTATATTGTGTAGATATACATACTTAACTCCAAGTTGGTAAATAATACGAGCACAAAAATTGACATGAAATGAAGTAAATACATAAAACTAGTTTTGGTTGTTTTGTTTTTTAAATACATAATTACAAATTTCTTTAGTTTTATTTATATCTATACTGTTTTGTTTTCTTGGCAGCATCACCTATAATTGACTGCGATGTCAGAATAGTTGTAGAAGAGAAAGAAATTTTCACTCTGTAATATTTTTAATTAATTATTGTAATTTAATCACTTTTATTTTAGCGATACTAGTGACGACCCTGGTTGACGATTTCAAAAATCTAGTCTAATTACTTAGAAAAAATTGAAACTGCGTAAAATGAATTCGTATCCTGCATTGTTTAAATAAATAAATAAATAAATTAAACAAACACATACGTAACGTACTGAGTAATCTATATTAAATAAATAAATAAATAAACTATAAGTCTATCTGCTTTGTTGTGTATTTATTGATGTTTGTTTATTTTGGGTACAATTCAATTCTTTGAAAAATTTGCTTTATTTTATGAATATTCTTATTACTAGCTTTCGTTACCCGGCTTAACCGAGACACAAAATTTCAATAAAGTATCCCTACTATGCGAGACGAAGGTCTAGGTTCAAATCCCAGCTGGGGTGAACTGAAATGGCGAATTTCTCAAGTGTAAAGTGATCACTTAAGCCAGCCGACGTCGGTCGTAAGCACGACAATGTTCATCCTTAATTCGTCTACACTGTTGTAGGAATACTGTAAAGAAAACACGATACAATTTGCTATAAAATTTCAAGATATAAAATACCATGACCTTTGTTCACTAGGGCGAGCTTATCGCCATTATGCGATATCCTCTCCAACCTCAATTAGTATTTTAAGCACAGACTTTAAATCAGAAGGTGACAGGTTCGAATCTCACTACTGACGATGTATTTTGCACTTCACGATACGAGCTTTTACCTTAGAAGTGTGCAAGAAAGTATTGCGAATAACATTCAAAAAAAGTTTTCAAGTATTTAGTACGAAAAATACTAATTTTTAACTGTTTTATATACGTTGTACGTAATACCAACACTAACGTATGATATAGATGCCAGATGTTGAACAAAATGATATGATTTGCAAACTTTTTGAAAATAAAAAAAAATAATTCCATACCACTATCCCACGGGGCACAGCCATTTTTTCAGTAGGTACATGAAACAATCGACAATCAATATTTGTACAAAATAAAAATCAAATAAATCAGAGTTCACAATTATACAATTATTTGGTAAATAATCAACCCCCCCTAATTAAATGCACCACCCCTCCCCTCGTTTCCGCACTACCTCTGTCTCTTTCATGCAGCGGAATTTGTGAGCTAGGTCGTTAATGCATAGACGACAAATTATCATTCACTTTCATTCATGTCTAGTGTTTGTTTCTCTGTCTAATTGTTCGGTTGTCTCTTTCCCCCCACTCTTGACCTACCAGCTACGGACGCATTGATAACAAACCACCCCGTCGACGGAGCTGCAGTCCAATTTTGGAAACAGTTGCAATCGCGTCAACTGTCATTCCGATCCCGCATTCGACCTCGTCTCGTTGTGATAATAAGTGCTACTATTGTGAACGCGTGTGTCGCGTATTTTATCATTGTTGACAAAACAAAAAGTGTGTTAAAATTGATTTATTACATATTTAAATCATTTCCTTTTACATGGTGACGTATTATTGTTGTATTTTTTAAAGTGAGCGGGAGAAAAAGTATTCAAATTGACGTAAAACTTTTCAAACAGGGCGTATAAACTTTTTGACAGTGGAAGATAAGGAGAAATCGACGAGGATCCGAGATCCTCTAGGCATAAGTGGCATATAAGTAGTGAATGTTGTTTTATAGGTTCAAAAGATTCATTTTGGCGGGCTTGAACCGCCTTGAAATTAACCATGAAGTGGTTCAAAAGATCATCCAAAGACGCGCCCGCAAAAGGGGTCCGTGAATTAGCTTCTTTACCCCCCAACGAAACCGCGGAGAATATGATACAAACGGAAGCTGCGAAACTTCGTAAAATGATAGCCAACGATGAAGATGTTCGAAGGCAGTTCGTTATAAATGATGTCCAGGTCAACGGAGTAGACTGGATCATCGTAGATGCCAAAGAAATCGAAGATTCACAGAAGAGTTTTCAGAATCTGGATTATGACGAACAACCGAGTTGTTCAAAGGAATACATCCAGCCGATTTGTGTACCCTCTGAAGCAGAGGAAACTGTATCGCCGAAGAGAATCTTGAAATATGACGAACCTACGTGTTCAAAGTATCTTCTCGATGCTGTCTTTGTGTCTGAACCACTTGAAAACAGTCTTGCACAGAA
This sequence comes from Ceraclea dissimilis, assembly GCA_963576895.1. NCBI lineage: Eukaryota > Metazoa > Arthropoda > Insecta > Trichoptera > Leptoceridae > Ceraclea > Ceraclea dissimilis. The sequence goes on from OY756372.1 coordinate 1,591,576, forward strand.
TTCAAGCCCGCCAAACGATAACATCAACAAAGAAATCATCACTCCAGAAAACGATGCCTTAGACGAGGACGAAGTGCTGGAAACGAAACTATTTTTCACCACGGTTGCAATGGGTAAACCTTGCCCGAAACCCTCGTTCAACTTTGACGAAATCACAGATCGTTCTATAGGCAACCAGAAACCTGAAAGATATTTCGGTCTTTCGGATTATGAGGGCGTGATCATCAGGTTTAACATTGTCGAACATAGGCCCACTCACATCGCTAGGAGGTTCGCTAATGGCATCGATTATCCCGGCAGGATTAAACCTCTGATTGTCTTCGGCCAGGAGGCTACGGAGGTTAAAATCTGCATTATGAAGAAGATCTCAAGGTGTCTCTGCAACAGCTTGAAGACTGTCTTGCAGTGGGCGAGAAAACTGTGCGGTAATTATCAAAATTTCCTGCTATAAGTTCACATTGTTTCCATTTTCAGTCACTATCATTGTTTTGTTGTTGGCTATCTGGCAACTTTTTCTGCAAAAACGCGGGAATGTGACTGAATGTATTCTATTGAAATAATGTATGAGTCAAATTATGAGAATTTCAGAATAAAGAGAAAGGAATTTGCAGGTAAATTTCGTTTATTTGCGATGATACCTTCTCAGGTAAATAGTAAACAATGAACAGGATATTGCAGGTACAAAATACAAAATGAAATCGGACCCCAAGTCCTTAAAAGCTTTTCTAATTAGCAATTATTGGTATCTACATAGAATAATAATGTAGTCTTACCTGTGTCTTTATTGTATTTTTCTATTTTGAAAACAGTTCAATCTGGTCGCTCTTATGGTCGCGTATCTAAATCTAACATTATAATAAAGAAAACATTAAACAATACACATTTTCGTGATTATAAAACTCAAATTGTTATTTTGTCAAGAATAGTATTGACAATATTGGTAAAGGGGTTGACAATAAATAAATTGATCGATTTTCATTAATTATATCCTGAAAAGTCGTCGAAGATTATTCAAATTCCATAAAAATGTTACTACGATGACAGATATTTTGCCCAACTCCACGTGGATGCTCGGTAGATGTTGGTTAAAAATAATGATATTGCACGTGTTGTCGACCCCACCTATCTCTGTGATCAGTGTAACACAAAAAGTGTAATATGCGTGATTAGAGAAAGAAAAAAGGGTGATTATAAAGGGTTTAATTTCATTTTAAAAGCCTATATACTTCCATAAAAATCCCCTTTATATATGGCTTTACCGTAAAACGCCTGATGATGAGGATGAGTTACATCGAACACTAGTCGCGTGTAATAAAAGTAATTACGTGGATTTTAAGGCCTTGGTACCAAGTAAGGAACCTATAATCGCGTGAACAATCGCATGATAAAATGGTAAAAATAGCGTTTTTTTCCATTTTTTGCATCAAACAACTTTTACGGTTATTCCCTAGACAAATGTTCAATGCATCTACCCTATTGTGTTTCAAAGCATATTTAGTAACGGTTGTCGAGATATTATAAGGTCTCCCGTTTTTAGAATTTTTTGAAATGTCGGTATACATACTCTTAAAAAAAATCGCTGATCCGATGCTGATGAAATGAAGAGAATGCGAACATAAAATACTACAATAGTACAGTTTTGCGATTGATTTAAATAAATTCACATACATAATATACATCTAGATATGTATATACATATGTATACACGAGATGTATACAAAACATTGACCTATCCCAGCTGTGACTTGCGAATGGTGACCTGCGGCGATAAATTGTAATATGTAATTTTACCATTATATAATTTGTATTAAATACATACCTCCCTACATACATACATACACTTATCTATATTTTAAATTATTAATAACCTACCACTAGTTTTTGTAGCCTGACAGAGTCCAGAGGTAAAAATATCTACATAATAATTCATTATTGAGTTCCTAGTGGGGTAGCCAGAAAGAGCAGAACGTCTGACTATCCCCTCACGCTTCTTGCTACCGTCACACTCGTGCAATTTTTCATACACTCTCTCCGATTTCTTTTACTCAAAACGTGTCCGTCCTTAAGCATCTGGTCGACATAATCAATCCAGTTCAGTATTCACCCATTTATATATTCATATAAATGGGTGAATAAGTCATCATTCATTCTGTCAACATGCTCAAACCATCTACCTTTATTCACTTTCATTCTACACACAACATTCGTTTTACAGTCGCTCATCTTTCTATAATAACCTCAACCCTTATCACATCTCTCAATGTTTTCCCACACATTCTTCTCAACGATCTTATTCCCGCTCACTGCATTCAACCCTGATACGTCCTTCTTCAGCCATGTCTTAGTTTCGCTAGCATTCATTAATTTACGAAACAGTCCGAAAGTGCACTAGCACTTTTACGAATTCTTTCATAATTTTTCGGTATAGACTATTTATTATAACTTGGCAGTGAGGTGCTAGATTATATCCCTAGTAACTCTACGGTCAAATCTTTTATCCACGTAGATCCGTTGGACTCTGGACGGAGATTCGACGTACGTATGTCGAACTATTTCTAATAGATGTTGGTGATTTCTTGACATTAATGATGTTATCACCCTAGTTAGGTGTACTAGGTCGTAAAATGTCTTGATTAAATTCACATAAATTACTACGTAGGTTCAAATAGTGCAATCCTATGTCAGCCAGTATGCTTGTACTGCTTGTAGTATGTAAATTAGTATCACATACTTACCTACATTATTATCACTCTAAAATCCATCCATATCACGGAAAACTGTTACGTGATTTATATTATGGATTTAAAAACTGAGATACGTCATAATAGTGGCTCTAGCATCCTCAGTTTAAAAAAAAACAGCCATAAATGCGAACACTTTTCGTCTTGATTGTTCGAATTTATTTCGCCAGTCGGTGTAACCCTTGAACTAAACACTGCCGTCATTTTAGTCCGAGAGCCCGCTGCTTAATTTATGACGTATCTGTTTTTTGATCGAAATGTGGTATAAATGATAGCTTACCAATAGGGTATTACATCGCACTAGGGTTGCCTATCAAAATCCTGCCGCAACCCCCCCTGCCCCCCCCGAAAAGGTCCCTCTTCGCGGTTTTTCGCATTTTATAGGAATATGGTAAGAGGTAGAAGATAGTAGTCAATGACAAAAATAATTCTTGCTAAATTCTCTACAAAAAATGTTAAGCCAATTTTTTTGTAGAACTAGCAGTTTACCCGCAATAGCCGGTCCAAAACCGAAATTCATTTAAAAAACTAAAAAAATGAATTTAAACTAAATTGGTTGATAATTGATAAGAGCTACAGGAAAATAGTCAAAGAACGAATTAATTACCATAGTCTTAGCTACAAAACGAGCTATAACTTATTTTCATACATCAATTAATTTAGGAGTTATTGCAATAAAACTCAGTGATGAAAATTCTTAAAATTTAGTTTTTCATAAAATAACCAGGGATATAGCGCCGCAGGCCAAAATTTTTTTTCCATAAAATGTTAGTGATAATGGGTGGTAGAAAGTTAAAGAAAGAAAATCAAATTTTTTTTTTTTTTTTTCAAAAAATATCCTGTTTTTCGACCGGCCATTACGGGTAAACTACTAGTCCTATGAAAAAATTGTCTTTATATTTTTTGTAGAGAATTTAGCAAGGATTATTTTTGTCATTGACTACTTTCTTCTATCTCTTACCATATTCCTACAAAATGCGAAAAACCGCGAAGAGGGATCTTTTCGGGGGGGGCAGGGGGGGTTGCGGCAAGATTTTGGAATCTACTACAAATGGCCGAATGCCAAACGGCCGACATGGACAAACGGCCGACAGAGACAAATGGCCGACACGACCAACTGGCCGACTGGTACAAATGGCCGAAAGACGAAAGGCCGAAATCCAAACGGCCGACATGGACATATGGCCGACAAGTACAATAGGCCGACATCCAATAGGCCGACACGGACAACTGGCCGACAAGGACGAATGGCCGACAGGACAAATGGCCGACAATGACGTTTTCAATCAAGATAATGGTTAACAAGCATCGCCCAGCAGACATGGGACATTACTGTAAAAAAATAATGTTGACCGGTTAGGTTGTTTTTTATTTATACTAGTAAGGTTTAATTAAGCGCTGAAAGGCACTTGCAGCCGAAACAAATGAAAAACCGTTTTTAACGCCTAAAAATTGTGAACCTGCATGTTCGCTGGAAAGTTGAAAAAGTAATGTCCCATGTCTGCTTGGTGTTTTTGATCTAATTCGTGTAGCGGCTACTCGCGGCGCTAGTAGTAGGTAATTCTTTCAAGTATGTCTCATACTTATTAAGTATACAGTGGTTGCATAAATTCAGGAGCAGAGCTATTTAACCTTGGGTGTTATTGGCAAAAACAGTGTTACCATTGTCTTTTTTTTTCAGAAGTCTCACCGAAGCCTGCGATAGTAGAGTACAAGCCTACATCCTCGAATTCCATCACCGCCATGAGTGGTGACGTCACCTTGTATCGGTGACAAACACCTTGTCTCGGTGACAAATACTTGAATTACGGAATATTTTTTCCCATACAATTTAGATGGCGTAACCATCGTCAAATGTCAGTTGGGCTTGGTTGGGCCCGGCCTTCATGAACAATATGGCGACGGCCTCGGTCTCACGGAGCAAACTTGGTTTAGTGTTGCTTGATGTGATAATAAGATATGGTAAAATTTTTTCGCTACTTTCAAATTATATTTCGGAACTGTTGTTTAAAAAACTAGCCAAATTTTGGATTGTTAGAATAAACTGGCAACTTTGTTTTTCAAACTTGTGATGTGATCATTATTTCAATCTTTTTTTTGTGTCGGCCATTCGTCCTGTCGGCCATTCGTCCTTGTCGGCCAGTTGTCCGTGTCGGCCTATTGGATGTCGGCCAATTGTACTCGTCGGCCATATGTCCATGTCGGCCGTTTGGATTTCGGCCTTTCGTCTTTCGGCCATTTGTACCAGTCGGCCATTGGTCTTGTCGGCTATTTGTCCGTGTCGGCCATTTGTCCTGTCGGCCGTATGTCTTGTCGGCCGTTTGTCCGGATCCCAAGATTTTGATAGGCAACCCTAGTGCGATGTAAAACCCTATTGGTAAGCTATCATTTGTACCACATTTCGATCAAAAAACAGATACGTCATAAATTAAGCAGCGGGCTCTCGGACTATTTAAGCGAGGACCACGCATCATAGGAAAAAAATGGAAACTGAGACCATCGCGAAAAATGTCACTATAGTATCGCCCACATAATTTAGTGTTTCGTATATATACCTATTACGTGGAATAGAGGGGTTGAAATTTTTGTAAAATAGGGGAGGTTTATGGAAACTCGGGCTTTTTATGATTGAAATACCTAGATGGATCTAAGGTTGAAATACCCATACAATACAGTATATTTTTAGTTTTTATCGAAATGGGTATTTCGGCCTTTAAAACCTACGTCTATTTAAATCATAAAAAGTCTGAATTTCCACACCCGACCCCTCTTTTCCAACCCCTCTATTCCACGTATAGCACGAAACACGAAATTATATGGGCGATACTAGATGTTTTTCACAATTAGGTATCTCAATGCATTTTATGGTGCATTTTCTCTATAACGTATATCAGCATTTTTCTTAATTACAATTTTATCATTTTTAATAGCATTTATTATTTATTTTATTTTTATTAAGTAATATGAATGACTGGCCCCCCTCATGACAAAAAATAAATAAATAGTCATTGATGACTAATTATTGTAATTTAGAGGTGCGAATAAAAATTGATGACCTATTGATTCTATCGAGTAATTACACTTTATTATTTATAGATAAAATAAAATATAAATAACTTGTACTACTATAATTTATTATATACCTCTGCCACCTTTATATAAGTATAGTATTTTAATATATTATATACATGATTTATCGATATTTTAAATGACATTAAATGTACAATTTTAATGATTAACTAATTAATTGCACTAATATAATAATTACACATGTGTGTTTTATTAATTGTTGATATTGTATTTAAATTTTAAATACATCATCATATGTGATTTTGAAATTAAAATGCAGGTACTTGTGTATTACAGTTTTTTCCTCAACAGAGACAAGAGGCATCTTCATTTACATAATGTAGCGTTATGTGAACTCCCTTGGGGAGGAAGCAGGGTGGGTGTTCGACGCTTACGAGTCGGCTTTGCCCAGGTCACTTTATGCCCAGGGCAACGTTCACCCATTCCACCACATCCTGCTGTCAATTGTGTAATTTTTTAAAGTTGTGTAAGTATATACTACTGTTGGAACTTACATAAGTTCACATAACGCTACATTCCGTGAATGAAGATGCCTCTCGTCTCTGTTGAGGAAAAAACTGTTATGTATTTCCGTCTGTGCAATGCAGATAAATCCGGTTCAATACCTAAAATAATTTAGGCATATATGTATCTCAAAATTGGAGGTATGTATAGTTTCTTAAGTGCGTTGCAATAATTGATTCACATACCTACGAATTGTCATTCTGCTTTGTCCAGAAAGCCAGATGTCCCTATCCTTGCACACTCATGCTTCCGGCACATTCGCGCAATTCATTATACACACACTACGATTCCTTTTACCCTATCTGTCTATGGTTATTATTTGTTATCGTGAGTGAGAAATTTGTATACTTCGCGTAGTAATAATTCTCAATATTTCATTGGTTGGGAATTACCTACTATACTGTCAGCGATTCTTTTTACTACAAACGTGCACGTTATTTTGTTTACATTTATTCCGGACATATCTACTATTATTATTATTCACTATTATGTTATGTTACAGTCGATGTGTCAATGTTGTATGTAAGTCGTAATTTTTGTACTCCGGTTCCTTGAGTTGAAAAATATAGCCTCTATGACCCATTCCTGAATTTTTTAGAGCGCTCTGTTAAAATAATCAGGTGTTTTGCAAAACTTCAATTATTATTATCATCGTAATATTTAGTAAGATTGCATAGGTACTAAATCGCTTATGTCCAGGAATCAGTTTTACAAGGGAGAACTCTCAGACTACATGTTTTGAGTAACGATAGACCAGAATCTTGACTCGGATATAGGGTGTTATAAAATCAAATATCTTTGACGGTTTTAAAGAGAAAAATGATTTTAAATACAGAACAATATGTATGCAATAGTGGATGCATCAAAGTAATAATCCAGGCGCAGACTCGCTGGGTACAAAATATGTTTTTTAATATCTTTCAACTTCGAAGTTCGCCACACATTCTGAATGTCATATGAATGCATGCTCTATATTATTATGGCATTATCGATTTGCAAATCGAATTATTTTATCCACCACTTAAAATCACTGTGAAACACACTTTTTTCATGCTAAATAGTGATTTTCTCTCTCCATAGAGCTGTTTTTTTACATTCCTTTAATTTTAAATGCTATGCATGCTCGATCAATTGTAATAATACAGTATTCGTAATTCTATGCTTGCGGCTCTCTGAATTTCTATGGATACATACTTACTTACAAAAAAATATTAGTAAAAAATAAGAATGCTTTCCATGACTATTTTCGGGTCGTTTGGCGATGTTTCAAAATTGATGATATTGCCTACAACACGTCTTGATTGTGTATTATCGCCCGGGATTATTAAATAATTGTTTATAAACTGTGTTTATTTATAATTTCTTGAATAATTTGTACCTTATATAGTATGTGTGTTATTGTTTTATTGACCTGGGTGTTTACATCTGGTTTACCTAGTAGCAGATATTGGTACCCGCACCCAATACCCATTAACATATATTACATTACAGTTAGTAGTTACTGATAACCTTTTATATTCAAAATTGTTTTTTTCCTGGTATAGATGATATATGCACGTGGTCCATTTTTGAAAAAGTATACAGAATTCAACATGTTATATTGCCTGAGTTCGTCCAAATGCCTTTGCACGAAATTTGGATTATCAAGCACGCCATTTTGACGAGTAGGTATATGAAATTTAATGGCATGGTAGTTATATATCTGGTTCATCTCAGACTCCAAAATTCTTGAGATGAACCAGATATATGTATACTGAGGAATTTTAAAGTCTGAAATGAACCAGATGTACAGACAGATATAATTATACTTAGTTGGTATATACGGTCCATCTCTGATCCCAAAAATTCTTAGATGGACCGGATATACTGACTTCCTTGTGCGTACCTTGTGTACATTAATATGTGATTTTCATCTATTGTCCTTATACGAGTACATATCAGAATTCAACATTTCTGTGCTTATACTCGTATTTTCAACCACTACAGGCTTAGAAGTCGCTACAAGTTCACTGGCATTGTCTGACAAAAGCAGCTGCCTGGGACTGTCCATGTGACCTATAGTTCATTATTGCATTCGATATCCTCATTCTTAATCATTCTTCCTCCTTCTTCCACAGCGCCCCCTAGAATCCAAGCGCTGCGAGGCACTCGAGGTCAGGCAGGGAAGCCCATCACTCCAGATGATGCCATCAGAGCGTACGCCCTACACCTGGCCGCCGATAAGACCACAATCTTCGCGCAGAATGTGGAGAATTTCATCTCGTGTACCAAGGAATCCAAGGAGACTTGCCCTCAAGTGAGTAAAATTTGATTCAGTAAATGTTCGATGATAGAAAAAATTTCGGAAACCGATGAAGTGCTTTAACTGATATCTGACTTATCTTGAAAACTTAGACCCAAACCCAAGCTTTTCATGTCGATAAAAATACCTACATATTTTACTTCTCGGATGCTTGTTGATTTTGATCACGGGCTACAAGCCTGCTGCTCTATAGTAAGCAAAAAATGAAGGTAGATTTTGGGGATTTTTGAGATAGTTGTCCACCAGTCTTTTCATTTCTCGGTTGCTTGGTAGTTTCACCCGGTCTAGGTAGCAATTTATGGGGCAAACCCCTATGGTTTTCGCCTTTCGTGATTTCGTTTTCCAAGCCCTCTATAAACCCTGATTGTTGAAGTGTGCCAAAGCATCATTAGCATTAATAAATTCTGTTTTTTTTCAGGTCGTCATGAGAAATATGAGACAGTTCATGTCTGGGATGAAGAATTACCTGGTGAAACATGGAGAGAGGGAGTTTGAGAAGGAAGTGGAGAAAGCTAGATTAATGGTAAGAAAGGGCTTTCTTTAATTATGTAGTTTTTTTTCTAAAGTCCATTGCATTTTCCACAATTTGACTCTCATGTTTCTATCGTACGTATCCTCTTCCGTTTGTAATGTAATAAATAAATAAATATCTTGTAATCTTATTTCCAGCTAAAACCAAACGAGTTCCTAAACCTGGACGCCATCCTAGAGGACGTCCTCTACAGCGCCGTCGTGACGCCCCTCAGATCGCACGTATACGCCCTTCTGGCTGACAAGTATGTCAAGAGTGGAGATGTGGCACAATTGGACGCTGGGATGAAAATCTGTAGAGCTCTACCGCCTTTGAGGGTTGGAATCAAGGTATGTATCCTTAAAGAATTCGTCAAATGTCTTCAGAATACTTGTTAGATGAGTAAATATTTTGTTAACCTAACGAATTACGACCATTTTCAGCCCTACACCAGAGTGCCCAAGGATGATGAGATGGTGGCCATCTCCAATGCGTTCCTCAAGATGCAGGAAGCGGAGTCTCCTTCACAGAAGATGGAATACCTCCTTGCTGCCATATCTGGAATATTCCAAGCCGTAAGAATACTTTTTTAACCTTGAAGCTTAAAAAGATGTATTGTGATATCGCAGTAGGTATGTAAGACCAAGTGAGTATTTGGCGTAAGTGAGGCTCGCCACCCATCACGCCGCGTCAAATAGTGGGGACTGCTCAAAAAAGTGGACAGGATGCCGGATTGCAGTGTGAATTGTAAGAAGAGGCATCGAAAGAAGGATGAATGGGTGATGCTATGTGTGAGAAGAGTTTAGACATTTATATGAAAAGGTTGTGGAATTATGACAAAATTGCTTCGGTGTGATGGAAGCAAGGAGTGTGTGTAAAACACGGTAGTCTGGTGTTCTGCCGTCTCAGCTTAGCCTTCAAGGGACGCGGCGTGAGTCGATCCAATGGAAGAGAGTTTTTCCAAGAAGCCTCTTACTGTATTTTGTTATTTTATCAAGTCCAGACCCAGATTCATAATCAGTTTTTCTGGCTTTACCTAGAGTGATTATACCTGGGCCTTTTTTTTTTTGGGTCCTAAGTCTCAATGAACATGTGATTTAAAAAAAAGATGCATTAATGATATGGTTTAATTTTCAGATGAAAGGCGACCAAGTGGACGCCTATTGCGGTCCAATCAATCGGAATATCGGAGCCGACGACTTCTTGCCTTATCTAGTCTACTGCTTGGCCCGCTGTTCTCTGCCAGGTGCTGAGCTGGAAGCCGAACTGATGGCCGGACTCTTGCCTCCTCGCATGCTCTCGGGAGAAGGTGGCTACTACCTGACCACACTGTTTGGAGCTGTGGCCATTCTGAAGCAGTTGGCCCCCAAGGATGATAGCAAAAAGATGGATGTAAGAAAAGTTGTTATAATTACTGAGTTCGAGGAGAAAGTTCTATCCCCTCACACTGCATCCCTTACAGAGTCGGCAAGGATTACAGAATCCCAGACTTCCCTATTCTTACACACACTTTTTGGTTCTGTCACATTCATATAATGTCACACTCTACGTCCATCCTTGAGCACCTGGTCGACATGGTCGAGCCATGTGGTTCTCAGATGGCCACCTTTCCATACAGCACATATTTTTTGTTATCCTTTCATCGTTCGTCCTCTTTACATGTCCCAACCATCTCAACTTGTACAGTCACTCATCTCTTGAATCTTTTCATTTCATATCCTGTCTTTCACAGGATCCACATAATCTCATCTAGTAGAAAAAAATTCATGACAGAATGTCGATAAGAGATTTTTTTAAATAAATATTTTATTTTTTAGTGGCATACGGGTTCCATCGGCTCTAGCATGATTCCAACACCGGCCACAACTCCTTGCAGTTCCGGGGGTGGAGTCGCCAAGGTTCTGGTTCCGGACGAATGCTCGGGAGCTCTCCGCTGTCTGTCATTACCCTGGAGGGCTGGTGCCAAAGCAAAGGATATCTGCAGAGTTCTGGCACACAGAGCGAGAATCACAGATTCACAAGACTATGGACTGTTTGTACTTAGGGATGGGGAAGGTAAGAACCTAATTAAATCCAATTTATAATCTGTAAAGAATGAGTTGGTCTTGGATTACTGCAAGTGTTGCAATTATTGTTGCCAAAATCTACATGCAGCGCCCCCATTGAAACAAACTCTTTCTTGACAGACTATATTCTAACGGACCAATTCTATTCTAGTGGGTTTAAAAAGGACACGAGTGAAATTAATGCAGTGGAGATAAGATCATTAAGAAGAATGTGTGGAAAGATAGAATATGAAATAATTAGAGAGATGAATGAATGTGGGACAAGTGTTGTGACAAAGGTGAATGTGAATAAGTTGAGATGGTTTGGGCATGTTGAGAGAATGTCTGAGGATAGCATGACAAAGATAAGGTGTTAGGAAACGTGACTATCCAAGAGTCACATGGAGTGAACATCTTCAAACAAAATTGGAGCGCATGTATGAATTGCGGAAATGTGATGGACACTGTAGAAGTATGTGGCGCTCTTTCCTCTCTGCTTATCCCGCAAGGGTTGCAGCCTGCAGGAAAAGTGCTTAAATTTGTCTTAAAATTAAACACGTTTTTTTCAAGGTTGTCCAAGATAATATTTCTGATGAATATTTTCTCTTTTTCGTTTCAGAAACCCTCATCAACGATACAGACTGCCCTCAAGACATAATTGACCAAAACAAGTGTAACTGCATGTTTGCTTACAAGCGAGTCGACGCCAAAATCGCTTGGCCGAAGCAGGCGCTTACTTCATATCCATAGATTAAACAAACGTCACAGTTTGACAAGACATGTCAAACGTAAACCACGGAAAAATTCATAGATGGATTTTTCTTGGATGGACAAGATCTGTCAATTAATGTTATGAAGTCAAGAAATACATTTTTAAATAAGTAACTGCAGAGTCGCAGTAATGTCAAAAGATGGACGAGAATTCATCGTGACGGATCTGTCAAATACCCATAGAAACATGGTAAATCTATGGACCGATGTTATACCATGACTGATTTGAGAAGTGGATGTTTTTGGCATAGCGAAAAAAGACATTTGTTTTTGGTGAATCTTGTGAATTTGTTTGTGCTCCAAAGTGATAAAAAGACATTGTTTTTAATAGACAATTGAACTGAAAGTGATCGAATTTTTTTTATGTTTTTACTAAAAATATTAACAAAAATTATTGCAAAATTTGATGTTTCGATGTTTGAGTGAAATTTTTTGAATTTGGTTTTGGAACGTGTGATTCCAAATTTGTATTTTATTGTTTTATTTATAGGTAGCATTGACGAGGATGTATTTTTTCCAAATATAGTATTTATTATTATTACCTACGTAGTTTTTAAGATTTTTTATGTGTTCGGAAAGTATATTAAAGTCTTAACGTATCCGTAGACTGTGGATTAAAAAATTGAAATTTTATTGATGCATTAATTTATACCTTGCAAAAGCTGTTTCAGCTTGTTTTTTTCTATGCATCACATTTTTCTTCGTTTAAAACTTATTGTTAAATGAAAATGCCTCGGTTGCGCATTCAAATTTTTGAGGTAGTCAGTAGCCTGGTTGGCAACCCGCTTTACTGTTAAACTAGTGAGTGCGGGTTTGATCCCCAATGCCGACCTACTCCACTTCATGACACAACCTTTTTAAGCTTACTCTTTACTATTATTAATTTTTTTTTTCTTCTTTAAATTGTTTTTATAGTTTTTTCTTGCATTACTTCTTCTTCGATGTCTCTAAGGCCCATATCGAGCCTTGGCCTCCATAAGACTTCTCCAACCTCTCCTGTCCTCTGCTGCGACCTTCCAATCTGTTGCCTGGAGTAGTTCGGCTGTATCCTTCCTGACCTCATCTTCCCACCGTAGCCTTGGCCTCCCAACCCTCCTTCTTCCACCTGGGTGCCCTTCCAGGATCCTTTTTGGAACCCATGATGGTGGCATTCTCTGCACACATTCTCTTGCATTACATATATTCCTAAAATTATGATTTTTTGATTCACTACCCACTATAGGATACTAGCTGTGAATGAACAAGTAACGAATAGTATTTTTAATAAAGTATTTTGATGTACATTATAAAATTACATATTAACGTATAAAGTCTCTTAATTATATTCTAAGACTCTAATATAATTTCTAGGTTAGGTTTCCCCTGAGGTTCTACATAAGTGAGAAGTAAAAACCCTTAAAAATTGTACATTTCTTTCGCAATTAGACAACTTCATTGTGATAACAATAAGACATTCTTTATTCCACATTCTAATTTTCAAATCCAACCAATAGTGACGATTTTCGATTAGTTACTATTGGCTGAATTTGAAAATAGAACAATTATGTATTGCCATCACACCAGTGTTAAATCAAACAAATTTAATAATGTATTTTCCACTCTGTAATGGTTTGTAATTATGCACGCATTTTGAAAAGTTGTCAATAGATGTAATAAAAAAAACATTTTATACACTTTTTATCATTTATCACAAATTTATGTATTTTTTTCTCACTTGCATTGTTTAAGTAACTAAATTTAAGTCTTAAGGAATTGTGTCAAGGACTATGGACAGTAGTGATAATTTTTCTCTCCGTCTCTTTAATAAGGCTTGGTTGCTCGAAACACCATAGGAACATAACAATACCATTGTAGTTACTGATCAGTACACATATTAAATGGGTTGCGTCAAAACACCGATGACGCCAGGTAGAAAATAGCTAACTATATTAATACACACTGACGTTTTGTTTGCCGTTTCGCTTTTATTTATGCGTGCAGGCGAGATGGCAATATTAGGTAAGAGAGAACGCATCTACCAGTATAGCGCGCCAGTACACGTCGGTACGTTGCGTTTACTGGACCTGGGGGCAGCGGAAAACGGATAGTAAGAAATCTTACGTTAGCATTTTGTTTTGGAGCAACGATTTCAGTCTCCTTACTGTTGCCAGCCGATGATACTATTCGTCGAGCAACTGGGCCTTAGTCAGATTACACATCGCCACATCGCAAGTTTGTCCACTAGGGCGAACTAATCACAGATTTCACTGAATCGAAATACATCTTTAATTCTCATTACAAAAAAACATTCAGCGGTAAATTTCCAGCCAGCATTTTATTTTTACCGAGAATTATTTTATTATTATTGTCCATAGTCTTTGATTTTTAAATAAATTAAATATAAAATATAAAACTAACTATGACAATACTCAATCAGTATTTAAATAAAAACAGACTGTACATTATATTAATTAAATTACCATTATTAGGTATTTTCTTGTAATTATTATTATATTGTATTTATTCACATATTTCATACATTAAGTAATTTTATTCAAAATCTTACTTTTTAAGATTTTTTGTGCTATTGTAAATTTTTTGTATATTAATTTATTATTGACCAAAGTTCTGTGGTCATTTTTTAATTAAAAAAATTGATTGACTTAAGTACATAAAAAGAAAAGATTTTAATCCTTTTTTTGGGAGGGGTACAAAAATAAAAAATTAAAAAGGGGGCATATTCAAAATACAAATATATTATTTCAATACCTTTTTTATGTTTTTTTTTTGGATTTTTTACTGTATTCTTTATAAATAAAATTGTAATTATTTTTCTAGAAACTTTGTACTTAATACATACTTTTCTAGCTGTTATTTTTTCACTATATGTAGCATTTTATACTAAATGGATAACCAACATTAAAAAAAAAAACTTTTTATTTCAATATTCTGAAAAAAATAATATGTATTTTTTTTATAGATTTTTTTAAACAATTCAATTCAAATATTGCATCACAATTTTTATTTTATTTATTTTTATAAAACCCATATTATTTTTAATGTAAATAATTTTTTTATATCATTACCCAAAAAATGTATTACTTTAGCACATTTTTTATAAAATAAAAATACGTAATATATTCACATTAAAATTAAACTTAATAATCACAGTATTTATTGGATTTTTTAATGTTAAAAAATATATCTTAATAATGTACCTAAATTATATGTAATAAAAAATATTATATTTTGTATTTTTTATGCGTAATTTTTATCTCTTAATACGTAAATCGTGATTAGTATTTTTCATGATTTTTTCTATGCATAATAATCTAGTTTTTTTTATTAAATAAGTATTTTACTAGTCCTTTCACTATTAATTATTGTAATTTAACCACAATTAAATAATAAAAAACTTAATATATTATATTAACTTGTGTTTTAATCTTTATATCTATTAATATATTATAAAAACACATTTTTATAATAAGCATTCGCCTATTATATTAATTAATATATTATTATAAAAAATATTTAATAAACATTTTGTATTAATAATGATTTTTTTCCTAAAATATTCCTAAATCCAAAAATCTTTGAGCCATCCAGATTTCCCAAAACCATATTGGTAATGCCCACGTAATGCCTTTTACTGTCAGTGGGTGAGCGTGGATTTCATCCCGGATGGAGACCTTTTTCACTTCACAACACAAGCTTTCCTAGCCTACTGTGAAGTGTACAAATATGTATTTGGGTTTATTTCAATAAACCTAGATTCCTTTTTCTAAATTAGTAGTCTGTGTTTTATACTCACACAACATTACACCATTATTGCCATATGGTACGATGGTGTAGTAGTACAAATATGGACCACGGCCACATAGCCCGGAAAATACACACAGCATACGATCTTACACTATTGAATATTTTCGCAACAGGACAGAGAGATGTGCAAGGTCGAGGATGTCGTAGGCGACCCCCAGGCAGACCACCAAAGAGATGGATCAACAGCTGGGAGTCGACCTCGCAGGAGGCTAACCCCTCTCAAATAACAGGCCATCAGGTCTACATTAAGATTAAGAAGAAGAAGACATATGTACATACCCACACTTAAGAATTTACATAATGCAGGCTCATTGAAAAATAATGCCCCCATTTTAAATAGGTATAACTTTGGAACCATTTATGTTAAATGTATGATTCTTTCACTCTGCGTAACTGATGAACGTACGACGTAACGTTTTGTACGATACAATGGGTTAGTGCATGCGCAGAATGGCTACGCACTATGTCATAAGTACATCAAACAAAATCAATATTTATCAGTTACCACACACTGGAAGAATTACTTATTTGACACGAATGGTTCCAAAGTTATATATTTTTAAAATAGGGTCCATCTTTTTCGATGACCCTGTACATACTATTGAATATTTTCGCGACACGACAAACATACACTTTGGAATTTATATAATAGATGGGTTGGTACTTTGATAAGTGCTTATTTAACTGGTGGGTAAAGTTTGCCAAATTATTGGTTTTTGCTTACCTCCTACTTAGCAATACTATTGATCAAACATAAAACCAGATTTAGACATTTTTATTACCTCTGTCAAATCAGTACATTTCATTTACTTGCAATCAGCTGTTCACATTCAAAACTCGTGACTGTAAAATTACGGTGTTATTTTTTGTGAAGTTATTTTTCATAAATTTTCATCAAAATGGTCAATATTGCTGTTTTTAATACATGAACATTAAAAAAAAACCAAAGAGGAATAATTATACAAAAAATAGTTAAGGGCCGATATGCTCTAAGTAGGTAAAAATCGTTCTATTATCGCTTCAACTTTTTAAAACTTTGTATTAGAGTGTAAGTGCAAAATACGTAAAACGTAAGCGACAGAATCGATTTACCTATACGTATTTTATGAAAAGGGGACAGAAAATTTAAAAATAATCACTGTGTCAGACGTGAAAACATTTTATCAACTAAATTACAGCATTATATCTAACAAACTACGGGACTAATCTCAAAAGTAGTAAATTTCGGAGGTAACTTTTGGAATTATTTTTCATCGAGAAAATTAACAAAAATCGTATTTCTAACCGCTAGAGTCACAAAAACATATTCTCATTTATCCAAGTTTTAAGTCTTATGATGATATCTTTAGGATTAGCTGAGTAATCTTACTCTTTCCGAGACAGTTTTTCGCATGTTCAGATACTATAGGTAGGTATATACCAGGCGCCTAAGAAGACGATTCACATCGAGTTACCTTTTTGTTTAGGATCTTAATGTAATTGACCTTATCTGACATAATACAATGAAAAAGGTTAACCCCGGCTTCCCATCTATAGAAATCCACCCTTCGCCACTGGTATGTACCCTTATTGAAAAGTTTCATAATATAAATCTCATTTTTTTTTTATTTTCTCTGTTTTTTTTTATCAAAATGTGTATATATATTGGTATATAAAATGGGTATTGGATTCATCATTCCCAGGATCAATTGAAAATTTTCACAACAAAACATATGGACAGTAAGCATTTTATATGTATTAGATATTAAATTTCGCAAAAAATGGTCATGGACATCCCTTGCGTGTATAACTAAGCACTCCCTACAACATAATTCGGAAAAAAAAAGATTTAAAATATAATAATACGTTCTAACTTCTAACAAAACAAAAAAGTGAAAACTTCTGTGAAAACATCAAAACAATATGGCAAAATTTTGACAGATAGATGACATTTAATAATACAAGTAATTTGAGTTACGCAATGTAGAAAATCTGCTCTAATTATTATGCAAACTATTAATTTAAATACATAAATGACGGGTCTATTGTTAAATGATTGTAGCGTGCGTTATACTCTGACATTGTTGTCGTAATACAATATATAATTAAAGTGTAATTGTATACATACAATAAAATAATAATAAATGATAGCAAAATGATAACTTCTACTCAAATAGGACACAGATATATCCCATTCGTGGAACCAAGTCATGATTGTGTGAGTATTTTTTGAATATCTGCTATTTAATTATTGAAAAAATGTGGTACGTAGGAAAAAAAAACCAGAGTTGCTCAGCGTGAATAAATCCCAAAACGACGAAAGCCCTTAAGAAATTTGCTCAAGGACAATAGCTCAAAATAATTAGATTTTGTAAACTAAATAAATTGAATCTATTAGTATGCGATTTCTTTCAGTGTGTTAGAAACTAGCATAGATTAGAAAATGAACAAATAAATAAGCCGATCTTTAATGGGATAGAGAATAAAATAGTCAACATTTTATAAATAATTCATCTATTGGAATACAACTAGAAAGTTAGGGCTTTTATCCGTTGAGGATAATTCTGAAGGGCTTTTGTCTTTTTTGGGATTTATTCATGTTGAGCATACACATGCACACTTTGAAGTAGGCTAAGAGCCTGAATATTAATCCGAGACCACTTCTTTGTTGACAGACTAATAATTCAGGTCACAAAAATGTTTTAAAATTTGAATGTTTGACTCCAGGTAACATGTCCCAAAGGTCCTGTCGCGAACTTGGACACGGCAGACACTCGCCTCATATTGGAGAATACCTACGCGACCACATACTATGATGGCTACAAGAATTTCAACCAAATTGTGAGGTCCGCATCAGCCAACAGAACATGTCCACCCAATATGACGGTCCACTACATGGAGAATGTCGCCAATGCGGTGAGCGGAAAAATTAAGAAAAAAAATCATTCATTTGTTCGTTAGTACATTCACTCATTTAGCGTCCAATCATTCATCCTTTTATTCGCCCATTCGTTCTTCAGTCATTCAATCATTCATTCATTCATTCATTAATTCAGTCGTCCATCATTCATTCATTTATTCGTTCATTTATTCTTCCATGCATTCATCCGTTCATTTATTCAAGTCTATGGGTCAATTTTTTTTATTATTTATTTATTTATTTAGAGAATACAACAGCTAAATACATAATATGATATTTTATATATATTTACATTTTATAGCGCCAATTGTGAATGTGGAGGCGTCACATCTACTGTGGAGGGTCCACATCCACTACAATAGTATTCTTCGTTTTATTAACAAAAGTATAAGTAGGTACATTATATATAAGCAAGAAAATAGGATAGGAATGGATCCAGGAATAGGAAGGAAATAGGATAGGAATGGATCCAGGAATAGGAAGGAAAATAGAGAAAGGAAGTGACAATTGATTCGACCATGAATTCACTTTCTGAAAAAATAAAGCACATTCCCCAACCGAACTTTTTTAGTTACTGTGAAGTTTACAGGAAAATATTTGACCTATAGATTCCATTAAAAATGCTCTTAAAATATTGTCGTGTTTTTTCTTTCAGTTAACACGAACACCCCTCGGTCCACCAAGGAAACTACTGTCGACCTGCCACGATACCTACCAGCACATGGAGAGGGCGCCATCCATGGGCTGCGAAAGCTGCTTGAGTTTCCTGAAAACATCTGTAAGTTTAAAACCTCTGAAAATATCCTTTCCTTGGGTGCAATTCGATCTGATATTTGTTTTTACATGTTGTTGCTTTTTTTTCAAGTGGCCCAAGCCAAACTGCGACGAAGAAGTATCTCTCCCTCAAGGTCCCGAAGGCAAAACCAGATTCCTGGACCCGTACTTCACGACCAATCGTCTCTACCATCGCGCCTTCATACCGTATGCTCCAGAAAAGACCATCACGTTCTATTCCGCAGTGCAGGAGAAAAAAGAGGTAAGATCTAACCATAACGGATATATTTCATTAGCATCAGTTGGTCCAGATACATTAAATTTCATTAGCATCAGTTAGTCCAGATACATTAAATTTCATTAGCATCAGTTGGTCCAGATACATTAAATTTCATTAGCATCAGTTAGTCCAGATACATTAAATTTCATTAGCATCAGTTGGTCCAGATACCAACCATTGCTGGCTGTCCGTATTAAACTTACATTTATCTACAACATTACGGAATCTCATAAAAATCATATTATTTTACCACATATCACGAATTTTAATAAATTACTCTGAATATCCATTAAATCACAATTGTTACATAAAAAAACTGCCCGCGGTGTCAATTATGCTTCCAGATATGATGAAGACCAGCTTCACTCAACTTTTTTCTAAATCGCCTGCTGCTATATTTACTACATTGAATGTCAATATTAGATGTCCTCCCTAACTGCAAAACAGCCAATTTTCCTGCTTATGATATGTTGATTGTTGATTTTTTTCCTTTTCCAGAGAAAGCCACCAGATCCAGCCAAGAACATGTGCCTGGGTAAAGGAAGACACGACGTGAGGGTAAACTATGACAGGGTCATCAGGAGGAAACCTATTCCACTGAAGAGCGACTTGACTACCACCCAGCGAGCCCACTTTCCTCCTCCCATATCCACTTCCCAACACAGAGTCAGGGACCTGATGGATGTTGGGATCAGATGGAATGACAGCACTTATGCCCCTTTCAAATGTAAACTGCGTCGATAAATTTTTGTGCTATTAATTGTCAATTTATAAATAAAATTTTACAAGTCCAACATGTTTTTTGATTCGAAAATCACAACTCTAGTGAGACTTTTGGACATGGCTAAAGAAGGAAGAATCAGAGTTGAATGTTTGGAGCAAGTGGATGAGTATCTAATATGTTTGGAGAGTTTTTCTTTTACTAGAGATGGACGCTGTGATGGAGAAATTAAAAAAGAAAGCTGTTGGGTACTAGGACATATGGTGCACTCAGACCAATTGTTAGTAGTAGCAATGTGGCTACCAAAGCAATGCTGTCTTATTATAGTGCTATCCCGCATGTATGCTAGTGAGACAAGGACATTGGATGTGGCTGAAGAAGGATGAATCAGGGTCGAATGGAGTGGAAATAAGGTCGTTAAGAAGAATGTGTGGGAAAACATTGAGAGGTTGGATTAGAAATGAGGTTATTAATAGAGAGATGAGGGACTGTAATACGCGTGTTGTAACTAGAACAAAAATTAACAAGCTTAGATGATTTGGGGATGTTGAGAGAATGAATGAGGACAGGATGACTAAAAAGATAGGTATACGAGTGAAAGAATAGAAGTGAGGAAGCGCGACCTTCCGAGATTGACTTGGACCGATCAAGTCGACCGGATCCTCAAGACGAATTGCAGCAATGTGACGGAAGCAAGAAATGTGTGTAAGGATTGTGTGACTTGGCGTTCTGTCCTGTCAATCTACCCCGCATGGGATACATATTGATTGGTTCTCTCTGCCTTACCCAAAATGTGGAGTTTTTTCACCGTTATGTAATTCACTGGTTACATAACAACAGACAGGTATATTTAAATGATTCTGCCATGATTCATGCATAACATAGCAATTACATTTTTATTTAAAATCAATTAGATGAAAGACCTCGACACTCTAAAGGACACACAAGTATTTTGGCAGTCAAAATATCCATCAAGGTATATATTTTTTAATAACACAAATATGTATAAATAGTTATACTATAAATAATATATTTTGTAGTGATGGAGATTTCATTTTCCGAAGACCAAATATTTTGATCTTGGTTTTATGTTTGGAAATTAATAGTCTAGTGTTTGGTCTTATTTTTTCAGCAGTGTTTGTTCATGTTTAGATGTACGTAGCAGGACCTGATCATTCCACAAGTATCTGTGTAATTCCTATTAGCACACACAACATTCTCTTTGCGAAGAAATTTAAGTATATGACATTCAGATCGCTGAAAGAGATGAAAAGCGTCTTAAGTTTCCTTAAGAAGACCTGTCTCTTACAAAAAATACGCTAAATAAATAAAATCTTTATTTAAAAAAATATTTTCTCCAAATGGCGGGTTTATTGCCATAGGCAATGTCTGCCAACCAACCACCTGTGACATATATTTGATATACACAATACATACATACAAGTTTAGTGTATGAAAAATAAAATAAATAATAATAATAATAATATATACAATACTAATACATACATACTTACATAAAAATACACATATAAATAAATAGGTGGATGGGATGAAGGACAAGGAAGGAATTACGGGATTGTCAGTTGGATCCCACGGAGAAAGTAAGAATTTATTCACCAGATGAATAAATAAATAGGTATCTCTGTTTTTAATTATTTATTTATTTATTTCCACGACGGTTTTCAGTCATGTCTGAATGCATTATTGTATAAAATATACAGAATAAAATTGAGAATAATTTGCACTCTGCCTAATGTTGATGGAAAAAAATAAATTTTTTGGTCTTGAATTATTTCTAAGACCAAAACTTATTTCATATTTCAACATCACTAAATATGTACCTACATTTAGTCTAAATTACCTACACACTATAACATTTTTATACAATTTGATGAATAAAAGAACTCGAGCTAATTACCCCCCCCCCCCCTCCACCCGCAAGATGGCGTCATTTTGTGATGGATAATAAATAAATATTCTACCACACAGTGAATATATTATAAACTGACGATTATCCCGACCGGAAATCCGTTACACGATGCAGGCAAAGCCTCGTCAACAGGTCTGGTCAATTATTGGATGGCGAGCGCACCTAGTTCATTATTTCAAACTAGGGTCTAAATAGTCCAGTCGTCATAGGTTTCGAATGTATGGGAACCTTGCAAAAGTTCCCGATTTATTGAAACTTTGGGGCTACACTCAATTCATTGAACTAAATATCCTTGTGCTAACTTGGGTGAGGCAAAAAACTACATTTTTTAAAATCTTTTGTTTATCTTCTACCTAATCCATACCATCCATCCATCCATCTTCCACTTGATCGTCTCATTCCGGTCCATTCTCTGATGTTGCGCGGCCAGGACATTTGCTTTCTACCGACTCCCCGTCTTCCCTCTATCTTGCCTTCTAGGTATATTTCACATGTACCTTATTATAAATTTTTAAAGCATTAAGTTTTCGTTAGTTTTCACTGGATAAACACCTTTTACGATCCCATAGATACCGAAACACAGGGCTTTTTAATTGAGTGCAATTTTTTTAAAGTTTGTATAATATAGACTTCTTTTAGATTCTGTGTGTCTTCAAATTTACAACATGTTTAATGATCATACATGCGAAAAGCAATTACTCTGAAAATGAATCATCGGGTATTATAATATTTATTTTGTAAATTTTTCCTTGAAAAACACACCATTAAGTTATTAAATGGTTGTCGACACCACCAATTACGGAGAATCAGTTTTAGATCAAAATCTAATGATAGCATATACTATAATATTTTATTAGGATCTATACGATCTATATACACAACCAAGAGTTCTCTTATTTATTTATCAATTCATTCTCTCATGTGGTTTCGATCGAACCGCTCGCGGTTTAGATAATCTTACAAAAACCGGTTTTAAAATCGCAGCAAGAAAATAATTACCGCTAAAATATTTTAATCGCTTCAAAATCTGATTGAATTTAAAGATAAGTCTTTCCTATTCTTAAAAATGTGATTAAAAATAGTATCCTTCGCGAAATAAGGACCTTTCAAACAACTGTTGTAATATTTTGAAAATTATTAAAAGTGTTTCAAAATTTTCGTCCTGTCTACAGATTTACTTACGTAATTTTTATTGTGTTTTTAAATTAATTTTAAATCAATTAAAAAATTACAGTTTATTTAATTAAAATGTATTTGACAATGACTGGAAATAAAGAATCGACACAGCTAATGTAAAAGTCAACAAATCTTCTTTTTTTTTTTGTGTTTTTACTGAATGTTTTTTTTTTGTGTGTTTAGACTTTTATTTTGCATTTTTTGTGTGTTTAGACTTTTATTTTGGATTACTTATTTGTGTAATGAAACCTGTGCATAATTGAGTTTTATAACAAATAAATTAAGTCGAACTCGAATTAACTCTGAAAAACAATAAAATTAACAAGGTTTATTTGTGTTAATGTTTTGTATATAAATAAAATATGTAAAATTTATTTTTTCATATGCATATATAGTTTTTCAATTTTTTTTAATTCATAGTGGACCCCTTATAAGACAATTTTAAATAGAATTTTAAAATGTGGTTTTTAAATATTTTGTTAATTCTTTTCGTCGAAGTCCATTGCAGAAGAAATGGGACATTGAGTCAAAAAGGTAAGCCAAAATCATCAGTCATTTACACAAGGCTTTACACATTGTGTTAATTAACTTAGAATGCATCTTCTTCTCCGAGTGCCATGTCAGGTCCCCCCGACGTCGGCCATCACTCTGGCGTAGGCTTCCCTGTCCTGTGCTAGCCGGAACAACTCCTCCACCCTCTGGATTCCGGTCCATTGTCTAATATTTCTCAGCCAGGACATTTACCTTCTCCCTATGCCCCTTAGAATGCATGAAATCATGTATAACGAAGTTGGTGTATCGGGTTTGCACATCCTTGGACAAGAAAGGCCTAATTACCTTTATGTCAACCCTATTTATGGACTCACCAACATGCCAATTCAAGGGTCTTACCAAAAAGACATGGCAGGAATCTTGTCTTGGTATGCCTTGTTTTGTAAATATACCTACATGTAAAAATAAAAAATATATCCTTTGTTTGTTAAAATTCTAAGAAAAATCATCCAGGCATGGAAATTTTTAGTCTGGACAGGAAATCATAAAAAATAAAGGATAGGTAGGTATTATTATGTTGTTGAACATTACAATTAACTTAATAAAGTTTTATCCTTAAGGTGACTCAGCTTTAAGATAAAGAAAAAACAATGCTTTTAATATGAACAAATTATGTTTTAATAATGTTTAAAGGTATTTGAACCTGAGAAATCTATATAGCATTTCTAATTTCTATAATCCCACATACAGATCCCACATAGTTTGGCAGTTTTGAAGTTACTACAAGTTATTGCATGATTGTGGGTAGCTCTTATTGTCAGAAGTGCTCTCAAAATTCAGTAACTGGATGGGTAAAGTTCAAAATTATTCCAAGCGTTTTTTTTTATTATTAGGTACGTAAGCAACACGAAACTTGACAATACTACCAACATAGTGTCTACGATAAAAGTTATCTGGGAGATAGCTTTGTAGATTTTCCCGGTTCTTGTTAATATCTTCTCCATTCTTCTCGGGTGTACCGTATGTAGATTGCCGATGTTGTCGAGCTTTCGGCCTACTTGCTGAGGCCATCTTCTTACTACATTAGTCCTGAAGATGGCCTCAGCAAGTAGGCAGAAAGCTCGACAACATTGACAATCTACACAAGGTACAAGCGAGAAGAATGGAGAAGAAGTTATCTGGGACTTTGACGAAGTTTATCCTTTAAGATTTCGAAAAACTAGTGATTTTTATATATTCTATATATATAGTATAAATCTATATATATATATATATATATATATATACAGAGCTGGGCAGAAAAGCGTTAATCCGTTAATCGTTAATTAACGAAGTTAACATTTTAGTTAACGATTTAACGCTTTTCTCACCTCCAAAAAATGTTAACGAATTATTTAACTTCCGTTACATTTTACTTCCGTTAATTAAGTCCGTTAATATTTGATTGTTTGTACAGACATCATCCACTGGCGGCGTTGGCATTAGATAATCCAAGGGTTGTATGTGGTTATGTGTGGTATCGTATGTGGTTCGGGCGTTGGAAAATAAATTCATATCAAAAGTCAAATTTTGTCCTTCTCAAAAATAAACTTAATTATGACTTTCTATACTCCCACAAAAAAAAATCAGCTGCGGCGCCTTTAAAACTCTGAAGCTAGCGACGTACATCGGCAAGTGTAATAGAAAATGCACCTAGGTGTTTGTAAAATTTCTATAAGACATTTTACTTCTTATTCAAGAATGAGACTCGCCACCCATTCTGTATGTTTTATTTGTTGTAGGTACATTGTATGTATTTGTGTACCCACTTTCTTGGAATACATCGCGATTGTGTGACAGTAGTAGTACTTATGTAGTTCTATTTCATACTATTTAACCGCGATTTTTTCCATTAACTTTTTAACGGATTAACGTAAACTTCCGTTACATTTTTCAAAATGTAACGCTTTAACGATTAACGAAGTTAACTTTTTAGTTAACGGATTATCGATTAACGAAGTTAACTTTTTGATTAACGGTGCCCACATCTGTATATATATATATATATATATATATATATATATATATATATCTACTTTATTATTATTTATTATATTATATAAGTTATCTTTTTCTTTTCTCGGGTTGACTGTAATATATTGCGTTAGCAATAAGTCCCCCTTTTGGCACACGATTGTCTTATTTTTGTAACTATTATGCATTTTTGGTTTGGCCAATAAAGATTTATTTATTTATTTTTTCACTATGATCATAATATTACTGGCTATTTTGGTATCTATGGGCCTCCAAGAAATGACTTTTGGGACACCTGTATATTTTAAGATAACTAAATTAGACCACAAGCTTTTTACCATATACCTACATAATGATACCAACATTTTACTAACATCGCAAACAAATTAAACACAAAAACAAACATATTGAAAAAACAGACACGTACTTAGGTGATTAATGATTAATTAATTCAATGTGTTACATCATTTTATTATTTAGATTTACCTGACTTTTATTGTATTGTAGAACTGCTATTTAAATCTAAAACAATAGGAGCAACATTAGTATCTATTTATTTAATTTGTATTGCGCAAAAGCACAATCCTGCGATTGTGCGCATGTCTACCTTAACGTGATAGATTGATCTATATTAATTGTATTGTATGATAATTAAAATAATTAGTTACGATTGCGTCATCATTATGGGAACTGTATTAATTGGCTTTTAATTACAATAGCTAATGTTTTTTTGACATTGAACAATTAATACGACGTTTGTCATCCAGAATCCAGAATACTATATCAAAATTTTCATTCTTTATTTAATAGGCAAAAACTTAGAAACAATGTTAGTTGATTTATGGGCACATAGCACTCATTTCGAAAGAATTTTACAGGAATAGAATAAATTAAAAATAAAAGATGAAAAAAATAGTAATTACCCCGTCAAATAATCAATTATCCTCTACCCCTGATGGGTACCTAATTACTCACAGGTTAAGGATAGAGGTGGATGAGGGGGCTAAGATGCTTTTGGACGTCCACGCTTCCTTACACCCCTTCTTTCGCTCAAGTATATATTCTTTCATTTCATCATTTTTACTATTATTATTATGGAGGCAGATGGAGGAGGCCTTCGTCCAGGAG
Source organism: Ceraclea dissimilis (assembly GCA_963576895.1). NCBI lineage: Eukaryota > Metazoa > Arthropoda > Insecta > Trichoptera > Leptoceridae > Ceraclea > Ceraclea dissimilis. The sequence goes on from OY756372.1 coordinate 1,618,757, forward strand.
TGGACAGGATAGGCTGATAAAGAAGAAAAAGAAGAAGACTATTATCGTAACAAATTAGCTTTCTCTTAGCAAACACCTTGTAGATATGCGAACAAACGTATACTAAATTAAATATAATATACAAGTAGATGGTTAAAGTGATATTTTAAGCGAAAAAATAGCATTTAAAAATAGGTATAATAAAACGCATTCATAAAACTAGCAATTTATTCCGTCTCACTTTCATTCCATTCAAAAAAACAATGATGGGTTTTTGTCTGTAATAAAATAATCACATAACGATCTATATAATTTGCGTTACATTTTATTAACGTCATTATTAAGCTATCTGCCATTTAATAAATATGGATCATAGATCTGCTAGTTAGATCGAAACAATAGGTTTTGTGAAAAATAAAACAATAGCCACTTTTTAGAGTTTATTCAACTTTTGCATCCGTCACCTACTTTATTAGTTTACAGAAGGAAACCGAAAAACTATCGAAAAATTGTGTTGGGTAAAGTAGGATTTCTCAGCTAGATAGATAGATATTTTTATTTTTTATTAGCAGCATTTTTGTTTTTTTTTCGTAGGTACTAGCATGTAACCTTGAACTGTTATATTGTGGTTATTATTGCTCCAGAACAGGCTATCGCCTAGTGGGGCAATAAAATCCAGTACTTTTTTTCTAATATACTATTTTGTATTTTTTTTTATATTAAATAAATGAGATCCTAAGACTTAAAACATGGATTAGTGAGAATATGTTTCAGTGACTCTAGCGTTAGAAATTTGATTTTTTCTCTATTTTCTCGATAAAACATAATTCCAAAGTTACCTTTCGAATTAGGTATTGAAACTTGAGATTATTCCCGTAGTTTGTTGTAGGATTTTTATTCAGAGCATATCACGGGATTCGGGATTCCCCTGCGCCCTACAATCACGCAACAATATGTGGCCAGGTTTCCACAGATAGTAAAATTACTATAACAATCAATTAACATCAACAATACGATGCATGCAATGCAATATTTCAAACAAATCCAACTTTATTGTATTCTGATGTTAGCATGATGTGGGGAATCTAGGTATAGAAATATTATATTAATAACTGTCACCATATGACCGTTTTATATAAATTAAGTTACAATATGAATTAGTCGTTATAGTTAGGTATGTAGGTATAGTATATGATTGTTATGATTTAGCCCGAGAGCCGGCCGCCAAAAATATGACCCATCTATTTTTTTTATCGGAATGTTGTTTAAATGATAGCTTACACATATAGGGTCATACATCGCACTAGGGTTGCCTATCAAAATCTTGCAGCAAACCCCTTGCCCCCCCCTCCCTCCCCAAAAGGTTCCCCTGCGCGGTTATTCGCATTATAAATTTTGATTTAAATTACCTATGTATTATTTTTAATATTGCAAATGAATTTCGGTATTTTGACCTGCCATTGTGGGTAAACTACCTGTCCTATGTAAAAATTGTATAAAACCATTTTTCTAGGGAATTCAGTAAGGATTATTTTTGTCATTGACCACGCTTTCTCATATCTCTTAACATATTCATAAAAAAAATGCGAAAAACCGCGAGAGGGGAGGGCAGGGGGGGTTACGATAAGATTTTGATTGGAAACCCTAGTACGATGTATAGAAAACAGATAGGTCATATTTTAGCGACCGGCTCTCGGGCTAATTATAGTTGGATTTATAGGTTATCGTAAAATGAATAGAATTATAGAATGTAGGTATGATTGAATGTCTGAATGGAGGCCACATACAATATTTAATGACAGATCTAATTATTTTATTAGAAGCCTATTTATTGCATTATGTAAGTCACTATGATTCTGTTATTTACTATTGGACTATGTACTGATTTATGTATGCATATTATAATTCATACAATTGTGTCTGCGAAAGCAAAAGTGACAGAGCACACAACACTTTCATGGATTCAATGTGTCATGGTTTGTTGTGTTCCTTGATGTTATTATATGTCTATGTTTGTCTTGTATAGAATAATGTTAAAAATAATATAACTTTTTGTACCGCTGCATTTATTTTGCGGCAGATTAAGTGGTTTATTACCGAATTATAAAACACTATCATTTAAAACACTTGACAATGGCAAAATCACCCGTGAACGGGTGCGTGCCAGATCTAAGTAAGAAGAAGAAGAAGACCCTTATGTATGCTAGTGAGACTTGAACATAGCTGAAGAAGGGCGACTCGGGGTTGAAAGCAGTGGAAATGAAGTCATTGAGAGGTCGCTTATGTCTATTCTTAGGTATACGGAATGGACATATATAAATAAAAATAAGCGAAAAACTTAATTTTAATAATTTTATTATCGGAGACCCCATGCTTCAACCATAGTTTTAAATATAAATTAAAAATGCATATACTTACAACCACGCTTTTTTGTATATTTTCAGGAGCCCTTATAATGATAGAGGAAGGATCCTTTGGGACAAAACCTGAGCACAGAGCTAGCTATGGTGATGTAAGTAAAATTCACATTTATCCATCCATCCATTATCATTCATTATCATCACAAAATGTGATATAACCATCCACAATTTAATACAAAGGAAACACGACATGTGCAATTGTAATATGACATTGGAGAGATCAGAGTCAGAGATTAGGACTACGAGAGCTTCAAGACTGACCTGGACCGATCATGTCTAATCCTCAAGAATGTACGCGTTTTGAGTGAAAAAAAAATCGGAGAGCCTGAATGACGAACTGCGCGAATGTGACGGAGGTTAGGAGTGTGTGAAAATATAGGACAGTTTAGCGCTCTGTCCTCTCGGCCTACCCTGCAAGAGACGCGGCATGATGGTATAGACCAGTGATTCCCAAACTATGGTACAGACAATTATTAAGGTGGGACGCAAGCAGCCATGGCCATAGGACACACAACTGAGCCAGATATTTCCTATCTTGTCTCGAACAAGCAGCACCATTTTTCGCACTAAGAATATTGTATTTTTTTCCTATAATTAATAAATGATAATGTCGTCATAAACAGTTATTGTTGCAGTTTTTATTACTTTACCATTTTGAAGGTTTTTTTTAACGGTTACAGTTCAGTGGTACGCGACTGATTTATAATTTCGTGTGTGGTACGCGAAATTAAAAGTTTGAGAACCACTGGTATAGACAGATAGATATATAAATATTGAAGTGACTTCAGGAGACAACTTGTTTAGAACTATTTTTGTTTTATTTCAGGAAGTTTGCGATCCCCTCTATGTCTGTGTACCTATTTCAACCTGTCCTCTTCTGGAAGACCTCCTGGACAAATCCTGTCTGGCTTCAAACAAGTAATGTATCTATTCTATCTTTACTATAACTTGTCTGTTGGGTACATGATAAAATAAGTAGTAGTCCTATTTAAAAAAGTGATCCATGCGTCTTTTAACGGTGAAGAACCTGTGAATATACTTTACATAATGTAGAAATCTATCCATGGATCTGTTATTATACTCGTAGCTATAATAGCCTATGGTTTTCACTCTAGCATATCAAAAACGAAATATTTCAATTAACCTAATGTTTTTAAACTACGTGATAAACCATGTAAATATTTTCTGGTATCGTCATTTTTACATCCACACATTGAATAACTTCTCTCTCATTGCATCTCCCATTTTAACATTATTCAATCTCAATCATTGACAGGTCCAATAACTCAGGAATTCTGCTTTGAATCAGGTCCATAAACGCCCTGTTTCAAGTTTCAGTTACTCGCATATAACATGAGAACTACGCATTTCCTAGAAAACAATACTAGAAAATAATAATCTACAGTAATTTTCTTGTAAATCATGTTGTACAAATTTTTTGATCAGATAAACGGTTTAGGCGTTAGAACGCGTTAAAATTTAACATAACATCTAAATGTGCTACGAGTTTTCACCAAATTTAATGTCTGAATTACTGTTTGGAGTTATTTGGAAGAGATTGCAACATTAGGTACATAGGCATTGCAACATTGCAACAACATAGGCTCGCCCTAGTGAACAAATGTCGTAGAGTTCTTTTGCTTGAAATTTTAATATATTTCGGAATTTAGTTCACCCTAGTTTTATTATTTTATAAAAAAACATGTTTTTCTCCGTGAATTGTCACAGATTCCAAACAGCATGAAGCAGATAGGTGACTTTCATCGGTGCTTAATTATTGTCCACCCCACATTATCGCTATCAGATCTTCATTCTTCACGTCATTCGCCTCATCATCATTCACCCATTGTGCTAATGATTTCATCCAGGTATTTCCGCAGGCTGACTGCATTGACTTGCGGTTGGCGAGGAGGAGAATCTCTTGTCTGCTGTCCTCCAGGCGGCATGAATCCTCTGGCGACTGGAACTGGGAATCCTGATTCAGGAGGACGACCTCCAGGTGTGCTCGGAGACGAAGGGGACAGCGGGAGTGAAGACCAATCGGCTGCACAACAACAGCAGATGTCTACAACGTGTGGAAGTCCGATGGTTCAAGCGAGGGCGTACAATGGGATCGGATCTCATCCTTGGGTTGTCAGGATTGGATTTTTGAGTGAGTATTTGTTCCACACTCTTATAATACTTGATCTGTTGTCGTCTGCGTCCACATTTTCCTCTTCAAATTTTAATAATGTTCCATCACCTTGAAGTTTTGGACATTTTATCTCGTATTTGCTTTAGGTTGCAGTTACAGTCGATAAAATAACAAGATTCTAAATGGACCAGACCAAAATGTTGATAAAAATGAGATCAAAGTTTCAAACACTCATATCTTTTGCACACAAATGGAACATTATTAGTCTTGTTATTTACAAAACTACCTTAGGGTGTTTTTGATCATTTTACTCATGGATTATATTGGACGGAAACATTTTCACGCAAAAATTCAAAACATCATAATTTACTATATAGTTACAACTTTGTTATTCCTAGATAACGAATTCCTGATGTTATTTTTCCCGCAAGGGTTTTGGGACTAGAGACCATATTCAAACGATTAAACTGCTGATTGAAAAGTCAACTGAGTATAACATAACACTGCACTTGGCCTTCATAGATTATAGAAAAGCGTTTGACTCAGTTGAAACATGGGCCATTATTAAGGCACTCCAAAACGCTAAAATCGACTCCAGATACATTAGATTGATTAAATTCATTTATGATAATGCAACTATGGATGTGATGATTGATGAAGATACGAAAACCGACAAAATAAGTATTAAAAAGGGTGTCAGACAAGGAGACACGATATCACCAAAACTCTTTACATTAGCCTTGGAAGATGTTTTTAAAACCCTGAACTGGGAAAACAAAGGTATAAAGATTGATGGGTCTTACTTAAGTCACCTCAGATTCGCAGACGACATAGTAGTCATAAGTGAGGATATCGAGGAGTTGGGCCAAATGATTAAACAGCTACATGAGGCATCAAAAAGAATAGGTCTGGAAATGAATATCGGAAAAACCAAGATTTTAAGCCCAGTCAAAAAAGACATCATCATCGGAAATGATAAAATCGATACTGTGGATGAATACATATATCTGGGACATAAAATCAAACTTGGTAAAGATAACCAAACAGCGGAGTTGCCGAGAAGAATAGGACTGAGCTGGGCTGCTTATGGAAAACTCAAACCCATCTTCGAGAACAAACAGATCCCAGTATGCCTAAAGCGCAAAGTGTACGAGCAATGTGTCCTGCCCGTGACGACATATGGACTTGAAACAATGTCCATCACCCAAAGAAGTTGCCAAAAGTTAAAAAGCACACAACGATCCATGGAGAGACAGATGCTGGGTGTGAGCCTCAGAGACAGGATTAGAAATGAGGAAATCAGACGAAGAACCCAAGTTGTCGACGTCATGGATCGTACAGCAAGACTCAAATGGCAATGGGCAGGGCACATAGCAAGACAAGACGAGAATAGATGGACCCCCAGACTCGTAAAGTGGAGGCCATGGGAAAACAGAAGAGGTGTCGGAAGGCCCCAGAAAAGATGGGCGGACGACGTGACCTCGGTAGCGGGTAGACAGTGGGTCAGAAAGGCGAGGGACCGAAAGGACTGGAAACGAATGGAAGAGGCCTACATCCAGCAGTGGAGGGACCAAGGCTGACGAAGAAGAAGAAGAAGAAGATGTTATTTTTCCTCCCACCGTTTTCCCTTCCGCTCTTCTGCGTAAATTTTAGTGGGACACACAAGATGTGATCTTAAACAAATAGTGAAAATTATTGTATTTACTTAAGTATCTCTTTCTCGTGAAGTGATTTTACCAGCAGTTAAAAGAAGATAGTATGAGTGTGCCTTCTATAGCTTTAATACTAGCAGTTAGCACACCTGCTCATTTTCTTGTATTTTTGTTTGCAGACAGACAGAACGGCCAAATGAGGTATCCATGTGCTGGTTCCATCATCTCCCAGAGAGTAATCCTGACTGCTGCTCATTGTGCCTTGGCTAAAGCTGAAGACTATAAGCTGTAAGTCAGGAAAATACTTATTTCATTTTACTCTCCCATATACTATTGTTTTCATGATAATTTTGTATAGACAGAGCTAAAAATTCAATACTTACAGAAAAAAAGGTTGATACAATTTCCATACAAAATATGGGCGACGCACTAACCGTTCCCATCCGCAAACATATTCCCGGTTTCAGACGATAGCAGCTATTTTTTTTTCATTTTATTAATCTTTCGAGTACAAACGGTTTTTCAATAAGTATAAACAATACAACATCAACAAATACATCACCAGCGAAGACTCAAGGATTACCAAATTATCTGAGTTACAAAAGCAATTCATTATTAGAAAGGAAAATTAAGATAAAAAAAATCACATTATAGACAAATATTCTGAAATCTCTTGGCAAGAAGGAAAGGCTGATATATTGGGTTGATGAAGATGGAACCTGATGGAACGAACAACAAATGTTGAAGAACTAAACTGTTTATAAAAAAGCATTGAAAGAGGGCCTTTCATAGAGCCATCTATCGGAGAGTAGGAAAATCATTGATATTTTCTATGTCGGCGTCCCCGTTTAATTTCTGTGTAATAGAGCCATCTATCGAAGAGTAGTGAAAGCTTCAAAACTGCTTCCGCGTTCAAGTTTTTGTAAACAATACGAGAATCGATAGTACCTACCATAGCTACGCGTTACGTTTGTAAGACGACATCGTATCACAAGAACGACGCACTTAGCTGGTAGCTAAACCAAACGTCAATATTTGGTACTTGTGTACCCTAAATGTTGCGGACAATGTATTGAATCCGGGAATTGTTTGTAATCACTACCTCGACATGTGCCTATATTTACAAAAAATGAGGAAATAAGTACCTATCCAAGAGATGGATCTATATACCTACCTGATACAAAAAATACTGAAATAGTCACATAATTTAGGTACATACTTAAATAATATTCAAAAATTCAAAAATCAATTAAATATACATAATCGCAACTGTTTCACAATAAAATTAATTGCTTGTGGTACTAATTTTACCTACCTGCTATAGTGTAACATATTTTTAATGAAACAGATCTGCATCACGACTTTCTTTACTCAATCACACAGAAAAATCGTCTGCGGCGTCATTCACTCGCATTATTTATGTCGTATCAATATCAAAAATTTAGTATTGCTGACGACGATCTGCATTATGGTCGACTCCTTGGTTCAGATTCAGAATCCAAGTTTTCGCCTCCCACTCTTTTGTTCACTGGGGCGAGCCAAGACCGCCAAGAATTAATCTAGTCATTTTTCTAAATAAGTAACATTGGTACGAAATTCCTTACATTTTATTTACATCAGTTGTAATTTTTATTTGACTACGGTGGGCATCTTATGCAAAATTTTCCTACATTCCTATTAAAGGCACAATCAAAAAAATTCCTTTGGCACGCCACAGGCATAGGTAGATTTCAAGTGATTTATTAATTTTATTAATTTTAAGAGTACATCTGTACAATAAAAACAATCACAATATCATCAGCAAATAAACCAGCGAAGTGATGAAGTAGTATGGATGTAGTTTATTCTTTGATTATCGAAGTACCGTATGACGAAAAAATATTTGATTAAGTACTTCAATAATCAAAGGAAGTACCTAATCCAATAATCAAATTATTTTCATTCCACACATAATATGGATTGGTACCGGTACCTAAGCACTAGAAATTTGAAAAAAAGATGTGAGTTCTTCTCGTATCGTGAAGCACATTTCTAAGACAACAAACACGCAAGTACCTATGCGGTAACTACTTAACTAGATCTTTCGATCGATCAGTGTAGTCCGAGGAATTGAGCTAGACAAAATCTGACTTTTGATCTGTATACCTTATTTAATAACCTTTCATACGATACCAGACACAGACCCTCACAATCATTGGATCCCCTCAGAATGATTGTTTTTGAATTTAAAGCCTTAAAAAGTGAACCTTCCTCTTAATGGATTTCACCCAATCTCCTATCAGTTCATCACGTTTCTACGACGCATAGTTTGGCTGCAAACGTGCGCACAAGAAAAGGGACATATATATGGCTTATATATATAAACTTTTAAACCAAGGTCGGATTCGGGTTCTCCTGGTCCTAATTAGTGATACTGAGTAGAAATTTTTCAATTCTGCGACATCACGGGAGAAACGAATAGGTAGAGTTCCTTTTGGAAATCTACCTAATAATAATTGCGTATTTACCTACGATTTTTTCCAATTAATCTTATTTCGTCACATTGCCCGTGACACTACAAGTACATCCACATTATATATAAGGGGACGCCGGCCGGTTTACGCAGTACGCATTTGTTATTGTTTTGCTCTGAAGTAAACATTGAAAGGGCGTCGCTAGCTGAGTAGTGAGAAAATTCGCGAAACTTCTGTTGCGTAGTTCGAAAAATACGTGCAATTTTACGAATATTCGTGTAATTTTACAACTACAAGGATGTCTCTTGCTCCGTTCTCGATGGATGCTCACGAATTGTTCCCTCGTAGCAGCCTGTGCCCCTGGTACGGAGGTCGACACGTAACAGACTACTTCCAGAGACCATGGCACGCCATGGAGCAAGCCTTGCATCGCATCGAACAAGTGACCGGAGGACATCACGTCGTCAAAGACAAAGACAAGTTCCAAGTGGTTCTGGACGTCCACCAATTCGCTCCATCAGAACTGAGCGTGGTCGTCAAAGGTAGGGACGTCGTGGTTGAAGGAAAGCACGAAGAAAAACAGGACGATCATGGATACATCTCTCGTCATTTCGTCAGACGATACACACTGCCGGAAGGGCACGAACCTGAAGACGTCACGTCCAACTTGTCTTCTGACGGTGTCATGACGGTGACTGCACTTCGTCATCCCGCACTGCAGCAAGGGGAGAGAGCTGTGCCCATCCAGCCGACAGGGCCGGTTCATGGGATGATTAAGAGTTCCACAGGGGCGTCAGCTTCCTCCACATAGAAATGCCAAATTATATTCATACATTTGTCACTTATGCTTAAGATATTTTCCTATTCTATTATTGTGATTTTTTATTAGATTTTCAATTATTCAATCATAGTTATTAAGTTTCTTATTTGAATAGTGTATTTTCAATGTTGATCATCCGCTAATTCACTGTATTGTTTTAAATACTTCAGAATTAAAGTGATAATCATGAAAAAACGTGTTCGAATTATTTTTCTATACTTGCCTCTATATTTGCAGCCTCTCTACATTTCATGAGATGGAGCCAACTTTTTTTCTCCAGAGCATGTTTCGTGGCCTTAGAATTTAAACCTGCTAAGTATCTGCAGTAGAATGAATTTTGCAGGGGGCAATAAAAACACTGCCAAAAAACAGAAGCCAGGTCGTCCAAGATCCGATTTAACTTACACAAACCATCTAGGCTTATTCACTTTCGAACGTATTTTATGTACGTCTAAAACTGTTCGAATGATGCCTTCTGTCACAATTTTTATGTTTACATCAAGTTAACATGTCACAATTTTTTTTTTTTTTTTTTCAAAAACAACACAAACCCAAATACTTTCCTGCACACCTTGCACTAGGCTAAAAGCCTGTATCGCAAAGTGTGGAATACATCGCCAGCGCCGGGGTTTGAACCTGGCACCTCTCGCTTGAGAGACTGCCACCTCAACCAACTGCACCAACCATGTACTTCAGGATTTTTGATACAACTTTTTAAAACAATAATGCTGGATTTCGCCAACTTTTAGGTGAGGAATATCGGAGATAGGAGCCACCTAGCACAAATTTTGTATGTAAAGTAATGATAAATGGCTCCTATCTCCGCCATTCCTCACCTACGAAGTTGGTGAAATCCAGCACTAGAGACTAGCTTTTTAATCCTTGCTTAGATCATCAGTGCTAATTGGAGAGTTTGACACATCCATGGATCCTGACTGCGGAGATATGTTCTGCGGAGTTGGCACTCAATCCATCTCCATATCCCATGTGATCGTACATCCCGGATATGACCGTAAGATCTACCGACACGATGTGGCTCTCATAGTCCTGAAGAATGATATGAGATATACGAGTAAGTTAACATTTCTTTTATAATAGGTTAGGTTAGGTTAGGTTCTGTTATGTTTATGTTTAGGTTAGGCTAATGTCCCTTATCTACCTGAATATTTTTTTTGTGAAAACATCAAATTTTCTACACTTCTTGAACAACAACAATCTCAACAGATATACGGCGAAGAATGGGGTTTCTTCCAAGCTTACGATCAATCATAGGCTGGTTAGCTGGTTTAATGTGATCACTTTACGCTTAAGCACCAATCCCAGTCCATCTGTCAGTCTTGGCTATGAATCCAACTCAGAACCTCTAATTTGACACACCGGAATTCTGCTCGCTGTGCTATGGCGATATGAAAAGTGATCACATTAAGCTATCAATCAGTTGTAAGTCTGATGGAAAGACCATCCTTTGCTGTATATCTGTTGAGATAACTACATGAAAAAATCTGACGTTTTCTTAAAAAATAAATTGGATCAAAAAATAGTTATCTCGACCGATATACAGCAGAGGATGGTCTTTCCATGATTATGACTTTCACGATCATCAGCTGGTTTAATGTGATCACTTTACACTTAAACATTCACCAATTTCAGTCAACCCATAATTCAACCGATAATCGGTCATAAGCCTGATGGAAAGTCCATCCTTTGCCATTTATTAGTTGAGATAACTATTTATTCAACTATGACATGTAGAATATCAGTTTTCATCAGAAGTAAAAGTGACGTCAAAAAAATTGTTTATTTTCAGTGACAAGTCTTCCAATATGTCTTTCTGGTGCCCCAGTACCTTCAACACCATCAATCCGAGCTGTGGTTCTCGGATGGGGCAAGGTCGGTTCACAGAGAACTGCCCCTACGATACGTCAGACTCTCTCCGTCCCACTTGTGCCTTTGGAGGAGTGTAGGCGAGTGTATGAGACAGCTGCCCCGTTGTCCAATGCTCAACTCTGTGCTGGGGGCGAGAATGATCGAGATGCTTGTTCCGGATTCGGTGGAGCTCCGCTTGTACTGATGATCGATGGAAGATATACACAGGTATCAATTTTTAACCCATTTCATCCCTAAGAAAAACAAAGTTCTAATCGTTCTACATAATTGCAATAATAATATATGATTCGCATTTGCCAAAGAATTACCCATTCAAAAGTAAAATCATCCAATGGTGAACCGTCTAAACACAGAAATGAACCGATCGCTGTATTTAGGAATGAAGGAATTCCCTGATTTATACTACAGGTGACCCATGCAAAAGTGAAGTGTGTAATATTAACTTTAAACATTTTATAAAGAATTATGGGGAAAATCTAAGGTTTCAGTAAATTTTAGAGGTAACTTTGGAATTATTTTTATCGAGCGAATTTTTAAAAAGTTATTTAGTGTCACTAAAACATATTCTCATTTATACGTGTTTTAAGTTTTAAGATGATATTTTTAGTTGGGTAATCTTACTTTTCCCTAGGCAATTTTTTGCTTGAACAATAATTGCTGCAACTCGTGCAAATCGTATTGATTAACATTATTTCGCAATAAATAGCAATTATGTCGCCAATATTTAAAGTGAGACAACGATATTGCGTACAAATGAGAAAGAGAATAGACTAAAATGTCCAAACCGATTGGATATTCAGGAATTCGTGTAGCCAACATCATGACAATTGTCTTTTGCGTTTGAACGCAATATCGTTGTCTTGCTTTAAATATTGTCAAAATAATTTTAATCAATATAATTTGTACGAGTTGCCACAATTATTGCTCAATAAATTGGTTGTGTATGAGCACCTTAAGACTCAATTATTTTGTATCTGTTTTCAGATTGGCATTGTATCGTTCGGCTCGGAGAAATGTGGCAGTGCCGGAGTGCCAAGTGTCTACACAAATGTCTTCAGTTATGCCAATTGGATACGAGATAACTCACCAACTACTTAATAGATAATGTACTTTACAATACATTTCTACACTTAGTCAAAGCTGGCACTTTGAAAAAAAATTACATCATTAGAGTCTCCCTAATCTGGCACTTCAGTACATCGGCACGTCCAGTAATCCGGCACCCTACGCCACCACTCCCTACTGCCAATTAATGGCTTCATATTTTTGGTAACCAAAATATGATTGTTTCATCGTATAATGCAGTAAGTAAACACATCTGCTTAATCCTTCACACATATGTGATGCTTTATTTTATTTGCCTTGAATTTTCCTATACAATCCAGTAATTCGAACTTTCCCATAATCCGGCACCCTCTGATTTTTGATAGTGCCAGATTAGTGAGACTCTACTGTATAGTGTTTTAAACAAAAATATTCATGCTGGGGTCACAATCTATGTGCAATTTATTTTAGGATTCGTATACGATCTATGTATTAATGATTATACATCGGGAAATCGAATGCCGTTTACCTGCCGAGGTGTAGCAATGAAACTTTACTAATCCTCTAATTCCATAGATGGCTCGTGACCAAAAGTATTATTTCTCTTCGTATTTAAATTGCGGGGGTTTCCATCTTTACCTGAATTCTATGCAACCATCAATATCTATAGGAGAATAAAACAGTAAGTGAAGTGTAAACAACAAATTTCATGTAACTTGTATCAACGTGCATTATGCAGGTAGTATTAACAAAATTCGCGAAGTAAATAAACAAGACAATATTTTTGTTCACTCTACATTCCCGCACATCTCTTAGTCCCAGGTACCTAGAGCATTGAATCTCCCGATGTATATTAATGACATTGCATAAAAAACGATGTGTGAAAAAGTTATATAGCTATAGTTGTGTAAATGAGAAAGGTAATTTAATTTAGAAGATATATTTTTTATAAATTTAGATATTGAGATGTGCAAGTAATTTTATTAGCAATTGTAATAAGTAAATTTTTAAGATGATTTATGTTTTATGTATTTTTTGGAATCATGCGTGTATAGATATGAGTGGGACATTCTTGTGTGTTTTGTCTGTGAAGGAATGGATGAAAGTATTTTAGGTATTTATTGTGTTCATTCATTCTTTAATTTCTATGTGATAAATATATTTTTAGAAAGTACCAAATATAAAAACTTTGAATAAATTATAATGTGTTTTTCTCAAGTTCTAACTAGCATTTAACTCTGCTGTTCTATCATTTCTCAAAATAGAGTTCTCCCGTTTGAAACTGATACCTGGATATAGGCAATTTAGTATCTATACAACCCTACTAAAATATTATGGTTATGCGTTTTATTATCATTTACAGTACCTAATTAAAATGAAGCGTGTTAGTTTTTTTTATTGTTTTTATTATAGATAAGTTTAATAATTACAATAATAATAAATATGGCCACATTAACACAAAAAACATTCACAAAAACACTAAAGCTAGTTTACATAATCAGTAATAATTTAAAAAATAAACAGTATTTGGTAAAAATAATGATAAAAATAAATAAATATTCAACAGATTATTATTAAGTAGTATTACTGACACATATCAAATCTAGTTTATATCCATTTATAATAATCTATTACATTTAAAGAGCGTAGCTTACTTTTTATTAAGTATATTTGGTGCAAGTCTCAATTAGCAACACACCACTAGCGCCAAAGTGGCAGTTCGAGGTACTAAAATGAGATCACCATAAATGAATGGAGAAACGATTCCTATGCTGTCTATGAAAAATGACAGTTTCAGTTCGTTTTTTGAGTGCTAAAAAGTGTTTATTTTCACTCAAATCGGCTACTAAAAAAACAGCCAAACAGGACAATTGTCATTTTACATACACAACAGGGATCTTGACATAGAATGATTTCTTCAATTCAATAGTTCTAGTACCTCTACTTACCACCAGTCGGCGCTAGTAGTGTGTTGTTGCTAACGGAGACTTGTACCATATATTTTATAGCAATTTTTATGTTTATACTTTTTTTGATTACCAAATATATATAATTATTATTTATATTATTACATATAAGATACATAAATGTGAATAACTATGTAAATAAATAAATAAACAACAATATTATTATTATCTTCTATGCACATCTATCGGCCTGTTATATTTATTAGGATAAATACTTTTTTATTTATTTATTTATTCTTATATGTTTTGAAAACGCATTATTTATTGAAATAATCAACTTACAATTAGATAGGGAAGTGTGTATAGTGAATTCAACAAAAAAATTGCAAAAGTTTGACATAAATATTTCTAGTTTACAAAAAAAAACACAGTAATTTAGGTTATAAAAAAAAACACAGATATTTTCCACTCTGGTAACACAAAAACTTAAGAACATTTGAATTCAAAACTTGAAATTCAAATTAATTCTTTATTCCAAACAATTCAAAGTGTTCTTTATTTGAATATTCAAATAAAAATTTATCATTACTGTGTTCTAATTTTTAAATGGAATAATTTTAGTTTAATGCACAATAATTGCATAAAAAATGTCTACTTTTGCTTTTTAGTGAAATAAAACAATGCGTAACATTTATTCTTATTATCCTACGTTTTCTAAATGTCGCCATTCTGATATATTCTGTACACACCACATAATTTTGATATCATTTTTAAGTTTTATCACTAAGCAATTTATCAATAGGGAGACAAAATACTGCAAAATTGTTATTTTAGCTGTCATAAATCAACTACAAAAAAAAAACATTTGTTCTAACGTAGCGGCAACATTTTTTGATTAAAATGACAGCATGTTCCAAATTCAAAAGTTTGAATAATGGTTGGTGTTCATTCGTGGCAGTTGTTGCTTTTTTTTCACGTTTCGTTAGTTCCCTTTCATTTGCTTAGATAATGATACAAGTCAAGTAAATAAAAAAGTGAAAGATATCAATACAATCTACGTTTCAAAATACATACTGTAGAATCTTGATTATTGGAACTCGCTAAAAAAATTCGACAGTTGATTCAAAATGGCTACCGTTTTACTAATAATTGCCCAACTAGCACACAACTCTTTTGCTGTTTTCACTTTTCAGTACCTAATGTAAAAGAATTATAATAGAAACTATTTTGTTTCATTCATTTTAATGTTCACAATACCTGTCTTGCAATTATCGGAGTTATAGCTGGCAATAATGTTTTTAACAATGTTTTTGTGCTAGTTGGGTGTTTATTGAAGATTTAAGTAACAAGTTTCTCAGGAGAAACTCAATCTACAACACAAAAGCGCAAATAATCAAGGCTCTACAATAACTTAGGATAAGTTTTACAAATACTGTATTGTGCTAATATTTTATCCGGACGAATTCTTGGTTACATCATATTTTAAATTTATTTTCACACTAACAATATTACATATTATAAATATAGGTTTTCTTATTTTTTCTCATAATTAAGTAATATTATAAGTAAACAAATGAAAAGCCATGGCGCTAAATTTACATTATGGTAATACTAAACATTCATTCCGAAAATTTAAATTAAGAATATTTTTAAACTCCTGTCAAAAAATCATAAATAGAACACTCTTTTAAAAAGAATTTTAAATTAGGAATGTTTTTAAATATCTGTCAAAAAAAATATATAAATAGAACACTTTTTCGAAAAGAGAACAGGGCAACAATGTTGCCTCACTTGAAAATTATAATTAGGTGCATACAATGCGCAAAATTATTCAATATTCTTTACTTTCTAAGTACAATGGTGATATGAATACTTATGATCGCTAAATATAGTTATTTATTTAGGTTTTTTGGATAAATTATAAGTGTTTTTTTACATAAGTAAATATAATAAACATTTAGTTATCTGTGGAAATAATAGTTATTTTATTTACTGTGCAGTTAATAGTTTACAAACATGTATTTTTTCTTATTATTTTACCCATAAAATCGAACTTGTGAGAATAAATTCATAAGAAACAAAGAATAAGTAATAATTTCTATGATACACGCAATATATATTTTTATATATAAAGATACTAACTTATACTTTGATGGGTGTGTGAATTTACAGCAAAATAATTAGTATTAGGAAAAAAAAATTGAAAGGCAACCCCAATTTGCTTTCAGTTGTCAAAATTATAATCTCATTATATCTGCAAAATTTCAATAATAGAATCAAAATATTCTATTTTTATATTTCTACATTGTTTTAAAGTAGACATCGCCATAAATAAAATGGGATAATAATCACACGTGTAGCAAAATAGTATTGCCATGTACAAAAATATAATTACAAAAGTGTTACCTATCATAAAATAAATAGAAAATATAGAGAAATTATTACGTTAATGGAATGGACTTTACTAAAATACAAGTAATAAAAATTTCAATTTAAAAATTATACACATATAAATAAAATTATTAAATGCCATATTGATTTAATGAATTATGTTGTATTAAGCACGAAGTTAAGTAGGTACTTAATAAATATATTTAGAAATAAAAATATGGAAAAATAAATAAAATAAATAAATCATCTGTAACAAAATTTGTGGCTCTATTAAAAAAACGATTAAGTAATTTATATTAGGTTACACTTATAAAAATATTGTTACCACTATAATAAAAGCCAAAACGCCATTTACATTATAAATATTGTTTTAATCATAATAGTATTTAGATATTATTTGGAAAACAAAATGCGAAAATCCTCGAAAGCGACCAATAAACGAAGCAGCCGTCAAAAAGCTCAGAATTTCAAAATTCCTTCGGCCAATAGTAAGACTAGACAATATCGAAGTCGCCTGCTAACGTAATTCAATTTGTCTATGGTAACTATACCGTTGTGGTATTTCTGAAAGAAGAGAAAAGAGGTTGACAGCTCAATAATGATTTGACAGATGATAACGTTGCCAACACTCACTTGGTAACTCAAATGTTTCATTTATTACAAATTGAATTGAGCTACGGCTATTCGGATTTTGTTTTTTTCTTTAAACAACTGCTTCATTTATCTCTGGCAGCACCGTGTTTCTCTTAATAGGTGGGATATGATTGAATAAAATTAACATTAAAACTACAAAAATATTTTGAAAATTAATCCTCAAGTGAAATATATTATGAATGAAATACATTGAACAAATAACAAGCAAAATATCTTCAACTCTCATTGATTTTTCACAACTGACAGCTGTGAGATTTGCAGTGCCATCTCTTGAAACAAATAGTAAGTTACTTGTCATTTTTTATTTTGCTGTACGAACCAAGGACAAATCAAAATTGTGTTAAGTATTTGACAGTTCTTGTTATTTGTTCAACGTTTTCAAGTATTTTCTTAAACAATAAATCGTAACTACCACAGACAATGAGTAATAAGTGATTACAGCAGCCTCTGTATAAGTATTTTAATTTCTTTTCTTAAATAAGCGATCCGTCAAAGAGCTTACACAAAATTATCTGTAGGTGTGTTTGAAATGTCACTGATCGGATAAGCAATGAATTCTGAATCGGTGTGTGTAGTTTAAAACTTAAGTTAAGAGGTTGAAAAATAAAATTGTGTATTAAAACCAATAGTAATTGCTTACTTAGCCGTTTGTAGCTGCTTGCTTGCTAGTATTACGATATTTATATCACTTAAAATAACAAGAAAAAAGCGTAAATATAATGATAGAATTATTGTTCAGCTTTGTTATTCTTTAATCTTTACATCTAGGACGTATAATAGGTTATATGTACTTATAATATTGTAAAAATATGAACAGAAATTGAGTAAATACGATAACAATAATCATTACTGCAAAAATACTGAGTATAAATTACTTTTTTTCCATCGCGAAGTGAGCCCAATCTCAAAAAAGTACGCCAGTACGACTACAAGAAATGTCAAAAAAATAATGACAATTTTAATCTCGGCAACACTGAAATAAACATTATTCTATTCCAAATTCTATTCTATATTCAAATTCTGCACAGAGATTCTAATTTCAAACTAACTCATTACAAATTTTAAACAGTGCTACCAACTTATTATCATCATTTTTTTTCAATTTCTCGGTAGAAATACTGGCCGAACGCTGAGAAGAAATTATAAAAAAATAATATATATTATTTATTATTATTATATGCAAGATCTACCTAATAAACAAAATAAATAAATAAACAAACAAGGGACTCCCACCCGTCTCTGATCGAAAAAGAAAAGAAGCATAGATTATTACGCCATCTGTTGAATATTTTTATAATTAAGTAGAGTTATATTTGTTTTTATACAATTTTAAGTGATTTTTTTTATCTATGGTAGCGTAGAACTACAAACAACATCAATTAGTACAATACTTATGTAAAACACGTAAATACTATTTTTTTATTTACTTTTCTAGGGTATTACAAACATATTACATATTATATTTTGTCAATTAAACGAAAACGGAACATTGCAAAAATTGGGTATTTTTAAAATGACAAGTAAAGTGACAGGTAAGAATATCGACTGGCAACACTGTTGATTGATAGTCTATGGTACACAGAAGTTATAGACATATAAAGTTAGGAACCTAAATATTATTACAACACGATAGAGAATGCAAATCAAATTATTTAATCCACGAACCATGTCAGTATAGTAACACATCTGAATTAGAATGGAACATAATTAAGTCCCTGTATGCTAAATAGTGACCTCCTCTCTCCATACTGCTGTTTTCTTACACTTATTTAATTTTAAATGTAATGCATGTTCTATCAATTATAATAATTTAGCATTTCTAATTCTATGCATATAAAAAATGTTCCACAGACAAAAAGCCAAACTGATTATTTTACAATGTCAGGCCTGCCAATATCGTACTTTCGAAAAAAGAAAAAATATTTAGAAGAACATAATTTTTCTCACTCGTGTACAGAGCTGGCTACAGTAGGGATTTTTTCATTTTTGAAACACCATGATTTCAAGCGTGCATCATTTACAAACCCAGCCCTGGAGTTGATTTTTTTTAGGATTCAATTACAGTATATTAATACGTCATAAGAAAAAAGGTTGTACGTGAATCAATTTTGACACTGCAAAATAGAACTAATGGATTATACATATCTGGACTATTTTTACTGCTAAAATTGCTGCAGTTACAGCCATTCTTCTTTACGGTTCTCGAGCGATTAAACGATTCGTAAACTGCATTTAGAAATAGGAATAAATAAATATTGAACGTAAATAAATTGTATATACGGCGAGACGGGCTACCAATAATGAAAATGTTCATAACGATATAATTTTTCAATTCACACACACATTGTATGCAATCTCTAATAAGATGTTTACTCCTTAACCTCGAAATATTTATATGTCGGATTCTCGTAGCCGTTTATTTGCATGTTGGCGACGTGACGTTCCTCGGGTGTCGGAGGGACGCATGGACCTGTCTGATCCACCTGGAAAACAAGGAAAATTAAACAAATATCAATAGTTGGCAAGAAATCCAAGAATAACAATGCATCCCTTGCGAGGTGGGCAGAGAGAACAGATCGTCAGACTTTCCTATCCTTATTACAGACACTTCGTGCTTCCGTCCAATTCATGGAAGCCGTTGTACACACTTTACGATTCCTTTTAATCAAAACACGTCTGTCCTTGAGAATTTGGTCGACATGGTCAAGCCACATGGTTCTTGGACGCCCGTGTCTCCTTAATTGTTTTCGATCACCCATGTATACTTTCTTTGTTATTCTTTCATCATTCATCCCCTTTACGTGTCCCAACCCTCTCAATTTTCATTTTAGACAAAATATGACTCATTCACTGACAAAACATGCCTTTTTTTATAGCTACTGTCATGAATTTGTTGTTAGCAAGTGCAACATATCAAAGAAAATAATATATGCTACAAATAGTCTGATCATCTTACCTCAACGAAACCCATAGCATGTGGACTAACTCCATTACGTCTGCGCACAACTGCAACTCCAATGGCAACTGCACCCAGTACAGCTGCAAGACCTACGCACACTGCAAGGTAGAAACCACGACCCCCATGGACTAGAGCACTGCCTCCATACACTTCACGTCTTACTGTGTAGCTCTGGAAATATATGAGGTAAATAAATAGTAGGTAAAAGTAGTGAAATAGTAGGTAACAGTAGATAAATATAAGATAATAGTAGTTAAACGGTAGATAATAGTAGTTAAACAGTAGATAATAGTAGTTAAACAGCAGAATATAGTAGTTAAACAGCAGATAATAGTAGTTAAACAGTAGGTAATGGTAGTTAAACAGTAGATAATAGTAGTTAAACAGTAGATAATAGTAATTAAACAGTAGATAATAACAGTAGATAAATTAACAGATAATAGTATACACCTATACACAGTGGGTATGTCACAATAGACCTATTTTGTTCGCAGTGACGCAATTGGTCCCCTGACCTTTCAAAAAAAAAATTATACATGGGTAACTGTAGATAAATAGAAGATAATAGTAGATAAATAGTAAATTATAGGTAGTAGATAATAAAAATAATAGGTCAGTAAGTAAATAAAAAAATTGTCTGTAGTCAACTCAAATAGGAAAAATGTATTAGGGGTACATAAAGATGCAGGGTATATAATATTTGACTAACAGGCTCCCCATGTCCAATGTCATGCACCATGGCATGTGCTGGAGGTGCATCCTGGTGTATCCTAGTTGCGGCTGCGGCCTCATCAGCAATCCTCTGCACCGCCGCGTCATCCACTGTCACTATGGAGGAGGCACTGCTGCTGTACCAAGCGGATGAAGACTGCTCCTCCTGAAAGAATGTTCATGAATTAGAAAAACAGTGTTGTGGACTTAAGTCTTAAGTGTGACTCGACTCGTCGATTCAAAAATGCCCCGTGACTCAACTTAACTTCAGACTTCATACATTTATTGAAGTGTCAACATTCCGTTACCTACAGAATTGGCTTTCCAGATACCTTGTCTTGATAACTATCTATGATCATTTTAGTCACTTACGACATAGAAGTCCATGTCATTTGACCATTTTACATCAATGCATCAACGATTTTGTATCGGTCTATGTGTACTGACTTGACTTGACCTCAATGAGTTGAGACTAGGTAGTTATTTATTAAAAAGACTTGAAACACAACTCGAATCTTATCCTCAAAAACTCATAAATTGACTTTAGACTAGTGGCTTGAAGACAAAAAACCATTAAAGGATGATAAATGAGAAACCTGGAAAGATATGTTACCATTCTAACAAAGGGCTCTTCAAATTCCCAAAAGACAGTATAATTACCAGGCTTTCCTGTGTGTTGCTTGCATCAGAAGCATACAGCTGCGTTGGTGTAGGTTGGGAAGGAGCTGGTCCTGCTGATGATGAAGGAATTGGCTGTGAGCTCGGAGCCGCTGAAGATACTGGAGCACTGGACGGCTGTGCGGATGGTGTAGACACACTACTGTGGCTGGAGGATTGGACTTGCTGATCTTCGGAGTGTGGGAGGACCAGGAGACTCTCGTCTACATCATCGTCGTCTTCAAGAGATTCCTGCTCAAATGTGCCAGCCATTTTTTTACCCAAAACGGCTTCGACCTAAAACAGTGACAACACGTTAGTCAAGTACAAATTCTATCCCTTTGGAAACAGGAAGAAGAAGCATATCTTATTTTTTATATGGTACCAAAACTTACTCGATGTCTCTCTTGCCTGGCATCGGCCCTCTGTCGTCCTCTCTGTTCCTTCCTCAACCTTTCCTCCGCCTTGATCTTCTCCTTCTCAGCGAGTCTGTGCTCAACGTCAGTCCTGTACTTGTCTAGGATTGCGGCTTCGGCTTCTGGAGTCATTGAGAGCATTGATCCTGGAGTTTCGTCCTTTGATCTCAAAGCCTGGAAATTTAAGTCAATGAGTTCAAGTTCTTATGGTAAGCTCATGTGAGTAATTAAACATGGGAAAAATGGTCTCGAGGAAAGTAAAATTACTCAGCTAATACTAAAGATATCATCCTAAGACTTAAAACATGGATAAACGAGAAATATTTTTGTGACTCTAGCGGTTCTAAATTTGGTTGTTGTAAATTTTCTCTATAAAAAATAATTCTGAAGTCTCATCTGAAATTTACTGAATCTTGAGATTATTCCCGTAGTTCTTAAAATATCATAATGCCATAATTTGGTAGATAAAATGTTTAAAGTAAGACACAGTGACTGTGGTGGATATTTTTTTGATATTCGGTCCCCTTTTCATACAACAAGCCAAGATCGATTTTGTCACTTACGTTTTTCTTATATTGCACTGTCATAATAATTTGACAAGGCTGGAGCAATAGTAGAACGATTTTTGCTCAGAGCAAATCACTTTTTAAGTCATGCAGTAATTATTTGAAGAAGAACATACCTGAATGTAATCATCCATTAGTTGTCCAATCTTATTGTACAGGTCTGGGTATCTCTTTAACATCTGCATGCTGTGATTAACGGTTCTGTCAATGTCTACAAGCCGTTCCAGGGTCCTGGACCTTTCAGCAGCGGCTGCTTCAGGAGATCCAGCCAACAAATGACGGTAATGAGCCAGGGCGTGAGCGCGGTCCTTGTGGAGAGCTCGGAGAAGTTTCTGGAGGCATTTCTGAACGCGGTGGGTCTGGAAAAAAGGTGAAGAATTGTAAAAATAGAATGCGGTAATTTTAACAAGAAATTTTATTTCTTTAAGGCCTTTCAGAGTTGCCTTAAGTTTTTAAGCAATCTCCTTATAGGCCTTTTAGAGTTTCCTTAAGTTTTTAAATGCTGAGGATGGAGGCAACTCCGAAAGGTCTATAAAGAAATTACTTAAAAACCCAACTCCGAGAGACCTCTAAGGAAATAAAATTTAAAAGTGAAAAATACTGTTTCATTTAGCGTGGTTTTCAACAGAGTTAGAGTTGGAAATATAGCGTTAAAAAAATTACATTTGGTGGGACATCAGCCAAAGCCCTTGTGTAGCAAGCAAGAGCATCTCGTCTCCTTTGAGCAATGTGTGCCAGAACCCTTTGCTGATGCAGAGCAGCCAATCTCCTCTGTTCAGCAGCACCAGCTCTCTCCAATGCTCGCACCCCAGCCTGGAATTTGGAAGCCATGCGTCTTCGGAACCCAGCAGCTCCGCGGGGATCTTGAGCCCTCATTTCCTGGTACCGCTCCTCGAGTGAACCCCATTCCTTCATGACCTTCGTCACCTGCAATGAGGTGATATATTAAAATTAACATATCATACGAGCAAGTGCACATGGTCAATGAAATGCGTGTGTATAAAAACAAGTCAATAATTAAAAAAACATGAAAAGATGACAGATTTTGTAATGAAATTTAAAAATCAAATGGGGCCACAAAATGGAACCCTGTGGAATCCCCGATGAAGAATTGCCCCCCCACTCCTTTATGATATTTTCTCGAGTCTCCTGTTTTTACAAGACTAACTTTCGACAACTAACTTTTGTCAGGGGTTCATAGAACTCCGTTAAGATTTCACATCCTTGAATGAAGTTCGCAACCCATTCTGATTCTCATTCGATCACAAACACGTGTAAAGAATTTGGCTTCTATGAGGCAGGCACAGGAAACAATAAAGCAAGTGGCAGTATAAGATAGTTCAATGCAGTATGAGGGGAAACGGTCCTTAAATTCAAGATATTCTGGATCTGATTCTCAGCAGGCTGAGCATTGTGCAAATCCCATTTCTGCCAAATTTTCAAAGGCCAAAGACTAAAATCAGTATTTTGATTTAACAAATGTCTATGAAGAATCCACTAGATGTTTTTACACCAGGGAGTTCAATTATTACTAAAAGAAAAGAAAGAAACCTTCTCCCGATGGCTTTCTTCCAATCTCTGCTGGGCATCCTTGAAGCTCTGGTGCTCAATTCGTGGGTCAAAGTGTGTGAAGTAAGGATCCTGGGTGGCTGTTGGCTCAACCTTGGCTGTGGTGGTCTGAAAAAGAAAATGAATCAGGCTAGGATTCTGACTATCCGAAATCTCCTCGATGCTCATTAAAAATCATAAATCCAGCCCTGACACTACCATTACGCAAATATTTTTCCATTAAAATATTCCGATATTCTCAGAATTTATTAATCAAATACCTCTTCACTCTCGCCACAATCCCATTAAAATTTAAATATCGGCTGGTTTTTTTGAAATATTACATTCCTTCTGAGAATAAAACGAAATACAGAATTAAATGAAAGTTATGATAGCTAAGAACTGAATATTTACATACAAGAACCACAAACGAACATCATGGATGTTGTGAGTAAAAAGTGAAGATGCTTTTGAGGATGTGTTGATAGAATGAATGACGATACGATGACTAAAAAAAAATGGATGGGTAAAAGAACAGGAGTGGCCATTCGAGAGTGACCTAGATTGACTATGTCAAGCAGACCTTCAATGGCAGACGCATTTTGAATAGACGGAATCTGGGACTAGGTATGACGAATTGCATAAATTTGGTGGAATAGAGGTGGAGGATAGGACAGTCTGGCTTTCTATTCTCTCCGTCTCCTTTGCAAGGGACGCAGTGTGAGGGGATCGATGGGTAGAAAGCAAAAAATAAATTATGAGAAAGCTTATCGGAAAATTGGAACAAGAGTAAAATACTGTACAAACTCCTAGGGTAGAAATTCATGAAAATTATGGTTCAGAAACAACAGGATTGAATACTTACAGTTGGCGCTGGAGTAGTGGTTGTCGTAGTGCTTGTGGTGGTAGATGGAGTAGATGTGGAAACAGTTGGGGCGGCTGGTGTAGGATCATCCCAGTGTCCAAAGTCATCCCTGTCAACATCAGCATCCCTTGAATCTCCAGTTGCTGTGTCGTCATCATAATCGCCATCGGCGTCATCAGTGTCGACATCAGAAGTGTCATCAATGTCGTCCTCATCTGAAATGGAATAGGCGTTATTAGAACATTGGATCTCACAAGCTACGCAGTATTTTGGCTAAGTCTAAAACGGAAATGGAAGGACAAACAAATTACACTAAAGGCAGAATGAACACTAAGGAGTTACTCCATATCGAAGTGGACAGTTCTGGAATTTAATTGGTAAGTATGTAATCTGATATACCAATTAGAATAGGTTCTAGTCTTTAAAAAAACTTTTTTTGAGATCTGGTGCTTACTTGAGATTGTCACAAAAAAAACGTAACTCTTTTGTTTAATAAAAAAAAATCCGCATGGAGCAGTAATGACAATGCGTTCAAATGCTTCACAAATGGCGCATGCAGGATTCTCCTCCCCGTGACTGCACAGAGCCACTGCAATCCATCCAGCACAAGGTTGGAGAATGTTCTCTGAGAGCATTTTCTGGATAATATATACAGATATCCACAATGCAATCTATGCCTTTGAATGGCTTGGTGGCCTAGATATTGCTTTGTAGGGTACACGGTCTCCTGCATGTGGCGGATAGCTTAAATTCTCTTATCTTCTGACGTTCTTACTTCTGACCCATCAGTGGCTGACAAGAATAATCCAAAATCTACTTACTACATTTCTCTACTTCTACAGCTTCTACTAAAGAACCATTATTGTACAGACCATCATATATACCTCGGTTATTAACAGGCTCGTCAGACATTTCCTGGTCCTCGTCATCCTCGTCAATGTCCTCTGTATCGTCATCGTCATCATCGTCAGCTACGTCATCATCGATGGCATCATCAGCTGCTGTGTCACCAATGCCTGCTCCGTCATCCGCCAAGATGTCGTCATCCTTTGAGAGGAGGTCTGATTCGGGCTTCAGAAGGTCCAGATCAATTGGTTTCTTGACTTTCAGGTTGTCTGTAACAAAGAAAATGGAAATTAAGAATGTTGAGTGTTTCTACCGAAGGTTCTCGGTGGAAGTTAATTGTAACATTATTAAAATGAAAACACAGTATGTAGTATCTTCCGCAGACTTTGAATTTATCAGATAGGCGACTAATTGCTGATTACTTAACATGAAAGTATTGGACAGATAGAAGGAGCGTCGGAAGGCCACCAAAGAGATGGACCGACGACATTGTTCAAATCGCTGGGTGAACCTGGATGCGGAAGGGTCAGAGCACAGACGAGTGAAAACAGTTGAAAGAGGCCTATATCCAGCAGTGGAGGGAAGAAGGCTTATGAAGAAGAAGAAGAAGGTTACGTTCAAAATATGTTTTTCTTTCATTTATTTATATCCTTCGACGAATGTAATACCAATAAATGAAAATTACAAAGAGATAATAAACAAACATATTAGGTATGTTTTTTTCGTCATTTAACCCTCTGCCCGCCGACCTCGATAATATAATAAAAATATATTATTGGAACACTAATCATGCGAAGTGGAAAGGGTTAGAAATTATTGATACAAAACAGTAGGCAAGTTATTATAGGGGTCGTAAACATATGAATCCAATGAAATCTATCGTATTTAAATAATAATAGTATTTAACTGTCCACTTCTAGAACTTTTTTTACTAGAACAAACTCAAAAACAACTAACAACTTAGCTATTAGTACCTACCTGTGTTTTTTTTTTATTTTCGATTCATGGTACCTACTCGTGTGTGGAATGATATTCCAACTGAATTCCGACTTCTATCTAACTTTCCGTCTTACCGAAGCGTCTTCTCTCACCAACCTCCTAACATTGCCCTTTTCCATCTATTTCGCCCTCCTAGTCCTGTCATGTAAACAGGATTTTTATTATGCATTCAAAATATTATCTGTCTATGCATTTTTTTGTGTTTTTGTATTGTTTATGATTATGTATATACATGATAATGAAAGAGAAATATTTGTCAAAATGTTGTCAATATCTGGCGGCGTTTAAATCGCCAGGCTTTACAGCCGACAGACGCCCTCAGTGACAGAGCAGCGTCGCGACGCCCAGACTGAAGGTTCCACTTCCATGTATCGTGGTGTGGTTAGCAATATCCATGAATCAGCCAACGACTATACAATAACCATATTATTATAAACCACATATTACTTGAAATCAGACTCTAATCCTGCCCATCCATACGTTAGTATTTTAACGCATCTGGATAGTACGTAACGTATGTAGAACTGGTATAGAACGTAGTTAAGAGTATGAACACCTCTGATCTTTTTTCAAGACAGAAACTCACTTCCCGAAAGTTGCGTTTTTTTTTGTATATAAATTATTATATGCATTAAAATCTAGGGATAAACGTTATTTTTTTTTTTATTGAAGCGAAATTAACCTCAAAAAATGGAATAAACGCTATTTCCACCATTTTATCATGCGATTGTTCACGCAATTTTCAACCTTAATGTCGTGGGAAATTATCGTGACGTCATAGTCGGGTCGCGAGGCTTAACACCTGCTATCAATTTTTGTACTACAATATTCACCAATTCAATTTACAATATTACATTTACATATTATTCACCTGTCTACTAACTTTTCTTTAATTCTTAATGTTATGCAGTTGTATCAATTGTGATAAAATATAGCATTCCCAATTCTATGCTATTTTATCACTTAATATGTAATGATGATAAATGATAACTATGTACTGCCTCATCCACATGCTGTCCGACCTTCCACGAGTCCCGCGCGAATGAGTAAAAAGGCGTTAACCGTCGGTTACGTATACAGTTCAAGACAATCACCTCGTCCGTACGTCCTTTTACTCATTCACACAAAACTCGTCGAGGGTCGCCGAGCGTGAAGCGGCCCCATACGAATGTAACGCCATGTCGTCAGAGTAATACCACAACTAAAAAAAATAATTTTAATTTCTTTATTTCTAAAACATAATATTTTAACCCACTGTTACCTGTTCTGTCAGAAAAACAGCCAAATAAAAAAAGACCTAAAAAATAAAATTCATTTTCCATTCGCCAGTTCATTCCATTAGTATGCATGGAAATTGCACAACGAAATTACGAACTGTACGACCTGGAATGGAACTCTTATAATATATCGTATGAATGCACCAGTGACTGCTCAAAAACCCATAAGAATATCGCACGAGATGAAAAAACCCCAAGGGAAAAAAAAAACAACTATAAAATTATGTACGTTTCTATGTAAGTATTTTTATTTATCATTATTATGTGGTGTAGGAGGAGTTAGTTGACAGAGATCGCAGCACTGTGATAAGCTCGCCGTAGTAAACAAATGTTATGCCTCATATCCGTAATGTTAACATATCTCAGTGTCGGATCCTGGGGTGGAACTTTCTAAAGCTTTCTCACCCGAAACACGCAGATAAAATGCAAACTAAAAACGCCCTTATATATATCGCTGTAAGGGTCATTTTCCATAAACATTTTATCTGCGTGTTTTGGGTGAGAAAGCTTACAGAGTACCACCCCTGTTAACCAAAGAGTAGGTACGTAAATAAATAAATAAATGAAAAAAAGTTTGGGCTTTTGTCCGTTGAGGATATTTGAGTCGTATAGTAGCTACAAAAAAATGTAATCTCATTTTGTAGGTACTAATTCTACTAAAAAGGAAAAAAAAAAAACGGTTTATTTAAATTGTAGATATTGCAGATTACTGCATTTGAAACCAAAATATTTTTTATACCAAATATCACTGCTTTTCTTGCCATGTTAAAATCTAAAAATGTGTACATTTAGAATAGGAACATTTATACGTTCTTAACTCAATTTACACAAAATCGACATATTATTGCCGTTTTTCGATTTTATACGACTAATTTCTCCACTACTTTTGTTGTTTTGGGGTATATTCACCACGAGCAATATTCTTATGGGTTTTTCTCCGGAAACAAAATGCACCTAATATATCTATATGCCTCTATCTGTTATCTATATTGTAGCTAACTGTGTGGACTAGAACTCCAGGCTCGATCATTATTCTAGGTATGTCTTAAATTCACAATCGCATACGAATATTTTAATTCCTTGCTCTCCTAAAATGTTAATAGTCTGAGAACGGGATGCAGTAGGAGTGCAGCTGAGCGTGGCCTCCGCTCAGACCCTCCACCACATAGTAAACGAATGCCCCCTCTACAAGTTCGATGGTGCATTGGAGGAACTTTTAAATCCTGTGACGACCGAAGCCAAGAATTGGCTGAGGGATAAAGGTTTTATCATGTCGTGGCTATAAAAGAGAGATGTATACAAAATTTTTGATTTATTTATAGCTCGCGAAAGATGCCTGTCTACGAAAATCTAGCACTGTGAGCCTTATTTTTACCATTGATTATTTATTTATTTTATCTCATGAAGTCTTCTAAAACAGTGGTCCCCAACCTTTTTGTCGCCGCGGACCGGTCAGCGTTTGATAATTTCACCGCGGCCCACTGAGGGTAGGGGGGTTACATTGGGGGGGGATACACTACACAAAAAATCAGTAAAAGCGCCGCAGGCGAAATTTTTTAGTGAAGGTGCACTCAGAAAGGTTGAGTTTTTGGTTGGCATTATAATTGATGGGTTAAAAATGTAACAAAAAAGAAGCGCCGCAGGCGAAATTTTTTTGATAAACGGGTGAAGTGATGAACCTGGGATCATTCTATAGCAGATGGCACATCATCGTTTGACATTTCACTGATAGATATATTACAGTTTAATTGGAGCAATGTGCATCGGCTACATAACACAGGGAAGGAAAGGTTTTAAACGCGAGAAAGTAGGTACCGGCAGGCGGCGCGGCCCAGTACCATTTGCTCCACGGCCCAGTACTGGGCCGCGGACCATAGGTTGGGGACCACTGTTCTAAAATACATAACACGAGCTGACACCAACAACGACAGATTAAGAATAATTAGTATGGCTTCTGCCACCGTTGGGCGGCAACGTCAGAAGATAAGAGAATTATGCTATCTGCTACATACAGCAGACATGTACCCTACAGAGCAACATCCAGGCTATCAAGCCATTCAAGGGCATTGGGTGTGGCATTGTGGATATCTGCATAATATGGTCCAGGGAATGCTCTCAGAGGACAGTCTTCGAAGTTAAATAAACCGTGGTAATAATCTTCATTACCGTCATGATCACTGTTAAATTTCACAATCTGTTCCATTTCACACTGCAATGAACCGCAATGACCGTTTATTTCCAAGCAGCCCCACGTATGATATTATTCAGGTAGTCAGGCGGGTAGTCGCCATTATAATGACTGAAATAGGACATTCTCGCTCCATCGGACTTCACTTGCATTGCATAATATTATTTTATAAACTATTTTTATCATTTTGTGAATGCTTCTCCTAGTGGAAAACAGGTAAACGTTGTGGCCAACGTGACGAATGAGAAAAATAAAGAAATCTCCATAATTCCTATTTTTGTAAAGTTGTCTATCTGTTTTGAAAATTTCACTTCTGGTAACCAGACAGAAACTCAATATGACAAAATCACCACTGTCGAAAGGGTAGCCTACTATTGACAGAATCGCAACTAATCGCCGGAAAACATGTTGCCCCCAATTTCAATATTGTTGGGTTAGGTTCGTTAGGTTGTTGTTTTTTTTTTTTTTTACACACAAAAACAAACCAAAAAAAACAACGGCATCAGATTTTCCGGTGTTGAGTTGCGATTCTGTCAATAGTAGGTTACCCTTTTGACAGTTGAGATTTTGTCACTTGAGATTTTGACATGGAACACTTCTTCTTCTTCACTTCTATAGGATTAGCGATTTGGGCTGCGGGTTGAGGAGTGAGTGTGTCAGTCAGTTTATATGTTTTTTTTTTCTATTTTTCTTTTTTCCTTGGGTTAACTAGAAGAAAACACAATTCGGGGATAAGTTCTCCCTGGTGAACAACGCTTTATAATTTTACTATGTCTCTGGGCAATTATTATTCCCACATGATGGTGGGATCTGCAATTTTTGTCTTCCGCCGCCACTCGGCTCTATCCTGTGTATCTTCCGGGGATGCTCCACAGTCTCTCATGTCTTGCCTCACAACCTCACGCCACCTCCGCTTGGGTCTACCTCTAAATCTCCTACCAGGGATAACTAAGGACTGTGCCCTGTTACCAATGTATTCCGGAGGTCTTCTACTCACATGCCCGTACCACCACTTAAAGAATAGATACATAAATAAAAACAAAACAGATTTTAGACGCAAAATAAATGACTATTCTAGTCATGTAAATGTTCCAATCAATCGGTATAATTGGTTTATCCCAATATATCCAGAAGGATTCCAAGATAAATTATTTTAAACCATGTTGATTTACCTGCTCGTTACGTCCGTAACTTTAACAATTAGGGCGTCAAAACTTTTAATATAAATCATTGAGTTCTGTGTTACGAATCGCTACCCCAGTAGTAACAGTGTAACTGTAACGCTTTCAATGTAAACTAGAGTTATTCGTATAGGTAGTTTGGAAATTTAGTTTTAGTTTTGTGGCAGCCCTGTTAACAAACTACAGTCAATCCGGGTTTAACGTGTCGACCTAGTGCACTATTAAAATAGTTGGTATCTTGTGTTTGTGAAGCACGAAAAGAGGTATTTTTGAAGATATAAATTTAGGGTCGTTAGCCTAGATCTAGGTATCTGTTATTTAATCGAAATATGATTTGAATTAAAGTTCGCACATAGGGTCATACGTCGCCACGGGGTTGGCAGGCCAAATCTTGCCTAGTCATCGGCCCTCCTGCCCCCCGGAATATGTCCCCCCGCGCGATTTTTCGCATTTATTAGGAATACGGTAAGAGATACGAGAAAGCGGTCAATGACAAAAATAATGCTCACTAAATTTTCTATAAAAATGTTCCATATACTTTTTTTTAAAATACAGATTTGTTTTGCGAAAATCCACGAGAGCGGGAGCGCCTGTATTATCCGGCGTACGGTAGATAGACAGAAAAAGTGGGCATGCACTTAGTCTAAAAGTGTCTCAGAAGAAAATTGGTGTACGGCAGTTTTCAGATTTTATTAAACTAAATATTGTATGCCATAGTTACAAACTACTATTATTTTTCGTCTATTTTGACAATATTTTGGTCTGCTTTAACAAGCCACTAGTGATTCAATAAACAAAACCAACGGAAAATTTATTTGAACTTCAAAAAAACAAATGCAGACATCTGAATCTAAATATGCGTAAAGCGAAACCGCGTTAAGCCTGGGTGCGAGTGTTTCTAGTTTCATGAATAATTTTGTTTGCTGTAAAGGTTTGTAGGGTTATACAAACTTCCTATATACATTATTCCCTACAATCATTATTATGTTAGAAGCCTTACTAGGTACCATGTAACTTCTAGCGGTTTCGCTGTTCGATCGGTTTGGTGATTTGTCGATAGCATACATTCAATACTAACCAAACAAAATACCTGTACACATCAAACAGAGCGGAGAATAAGGTCAAATGTGGTTTGACTACCTGATGGTGGCAGTACTTTTACTTACTAATTATTAATCAAAATAACCTAAATACTAAATGTATGTGGGGTTCAATTCAATAAACCTACAGTCCCTGGTCAATTTTTTACACTCAACCATTAAGTTAGAAAGCTATAATATGTTATTATTTATTTATTCTTTAAGTCAGCCATGTCAAACTCAAAGTCACTGGTGGGCCAAAAGCATGACGACCATATAGACTAGGTGGGCCGCAAAGCCTAATCTTAAGAAAATAATTGTTCACACTTATAGGTACTTCCAAACATTGACAGAATTTTACAGGCGAAATTTTTGGTTTCTTGGTATTGAACAGGCAAGGACTTATAAAATTAGATAGCTCGTCTTTCCACTATTTGTGGTAGAAAATGAGTAACACACGTGAACAAAAAATGAGACAAAGTGAGACATTTATAAATAGTTTTTAACACGCGCGGGCCGCAATATTTGGCCGTTTTCAAATTTTAACCAGGCCGCAGGAAAATGCTCTTCTTCTTCTTCTTCTTCGTCAGCCTATTCCCGTCCACTCCTGGACGAAGGCCTCCTCCATTTGCTTCCACGTCGCTCTATCCTGGGCTCTTTGGATCCAGTTGGTTCCCACGTATTTTACCCGGTCGTCTCTCCATTGTAGTGGTGGTCTTCCTACACCCCTGGTAGTAATTCTGGGTTTCCAGGTTAAGACCCTCTTCGACCACTTATCGTCTGGGTCTCTAGCCATGTGGCCTGCTCACCGCCATTTGAGAGATGCGATACGCTGGGCAATATCTGTTACCCCTGTTCTTTGCCGTATCGTTTCGTTCCTTACTCTATCTCTCAGTGTGATACCCAGCATGGCTCTTTCCATGGATCTTTGGGTAACCCTTATTTTTTCGATGCTCTGTTTGGTCAGTGTCACTGCTTCTAGGCCGTATGTTGCAACTGGTACTATGCACATCTCATATACTTTGCGTTTCATGCTCAGTGGGCTGCAATTCTCAATCTTTATAAAAAATTGCCTGCGGCGCTAATTGTACCTGCAATTGCGACAATAAAACAAGTATATACATCGCGACCTTCTCAGTCTGACAAAAAACTCTCACTCGCTTTTGGTACCACATCAAAATCAAAAAATTGTTGCCACCACTTAATCCCGAAATTGGCGTCGCTTCTTAAAACATTACTGTAAGAGTATATCCACCATTTCGTGCGCCACTTTAACACATCCGCCATTTTGTTGTCATCTTTTAAAAGACGCGACAGGCAGGAACAATAATGTTATTATTGTCACATGACATTTTTGGAAACGAGAAAGAAGCAAGTATGTAGTGAATAAAGCATATTGCTGCTTTGCCAATGTAAGGGGCATGGGCGTCGGCAGGGGATGGCAGGGGGGGCAGCTGCCCCCCCTAGAATATGGAATAGGCATCAGTAGCGAAGGGTGGATTTCTGCAGAAGGGAAGCCGGGACTAACATTTCTTATGGGATAACGTCAGATTAGATACTATTATACCTATATTTTTTTCCAAAAGGTAACTCGATGGGAATCGTGTTCTTAGGTAGCTTCGCGCCTAATAGGTATTTATTTTTTCATACTAAATGGCAAAATCTCACAAAAAAACCACACGAAGACAATACATTTTCTCATTATACCATAATTTTTCTAAAATTAGTATGAAAATCCATCAGTTTTACAAAACAAAATGCCTGCGGCGCTATTTTTTATCACTTTTTTTAAAAAAAAAAAAAATTTTATACAAATTATTGTGCAAAGTGTTAAATTAATTTTAAAATAAATAAACCACATCACGACCTTCTTTACTATTTCCCACAAAAAATTCGCCTGCGGCGCTATTTACGCGTTTTTATGCTAGATATGTTTTTTTAATTTTTGTTGTCCCCTCTAGCTCCGAGGCTGGCGACGCCCTTGGTAAGGGGTGAATGTGTGTGAGAGAAAAGGGGGTGAAAATGTGAAAGGAAACGTGGAAAGATGTTCGGAATGGGTGGCGAGGGGTGGGATTTGATTTATTCGCGGCTTATTGCCAGGGATTTATAGTATAAGCACGGAGTAATATCTGCTCAACCTTATTCTGAACGTCTATGTAAGTAGGACATACTTAAGGGGCGATATGCTCAGCAAAAATCTTTCTATTATCGCTTCTATCCATCCCCCCTTACCCCGCATCCCTTGCGAGGTAGGAAGAGAGATCAGTACGATAGATTTACTTATCCTTTGCTTCAGTTACAATCTACAACTTCCATAAATTGACAAAAACTTACCAGGAATTCGTAAGCTGATCGGCTCATTTTAGTTTTGGTAATATTGCACGCTTCACTTTTTGCATCACCCATTTTGGTACATGTACAATGTACCTACCCAAATACCTACGAGAATTCGTATGGTGATCGTATCGCTTCTGTATTTAGACGTTTCACCAATGGTTGAATTAGAATTATCAACTTACATAATTCTGGTAGAAATCGGGTACAGGACCGTGGAAACTTGTAAGATGTTCGAATGCATACGAAATTTAAAATACCTGATGATCGTAGCGCTCTCAGTTATGGTCAAGAATTTTACGGCTTATATTTGACATAATATTGCGCAATATAATACATATCGACGTTCACAACTTGTGGTATTCATTGGGATCACTAAAATGTTTTGAGCAGTCATCAACAGATGTCGAAATTAGTACAATAGATAGTCATTTTGATGGGTTACAGCTAGTTATTCCACAAAAGTGAACCTTGTAATATGGGCTTTAAGGTGTCGGGACTTAATATTTGTGAAGTTATAGGCATTCCTCTCACTCGCCAGCCGCCACCGCACATTCCAGAATACGAATTGGGTTGAATTCCAGACAGCCAGCCTTCCAGGATTATTTTAATAAAATATTAATAACGCGAATTCCCTAAAACACGCAATATTATTATTTCACCAATTCCTTTCTAAATAAAAAATTCCCTCTCGGCGCCGAATTTCTGATTAACTTTTGACTATTCTATTCTATCGCGGCAAGTAAACAAAAAATAAGGAATTGTATCAAGTAAGTAAGGGAAATGAGTGACTGCAAGACTGGCGTTGTGACAAGAATGAAAGTAAACAAACTAAGATGGTTTGGGCATGTTGAGAGAATGAATGATGACAGGATGACAAAAAAATATATATTTGAGTGAGCGAAGAGGGGTGAGGAAGCGCGGCCGCCCGAGACTGACCTGGTCCGATCATTCGACCAGATCCTCAAGGATGGACGCGTTTTGAGTAAAAGGAATCGGAGAGTGTGTATGACAAATTGCATGAATGTGACGGAAGCTAGGAGTGTGTGTAAAGATAGGGCTCTCTGTGCTCTCTGACTACCCTGCAAGGGACGTGGCGTGAGGTTATAGATAGATAGATAGATCATCAAGTAAGTAGTTATATTGGTTATATCTCAACAGGTATACAGCAAAGGATGGACCTTCTAGTAAGATTGTCGAGATCAATATGCATATAGCCTTAAAAAAATACAATTCCTTATTTTTTTATTTTTCTAAAATCACAATTTATGTTGTGTGAGCCCATCAGAATTTTCTACATGTCACGGTTGAATCTAACAAGTAGTTATATCTCAACAGATACACAGCAAAGGATGGACCTTCCATCAGGCTTATGACTGATCGTCGGCTGGCTTAATGTGTTCACTTTACACTTAAGTAACATTTATTTATTTATTTAAACTTAAAGTAAACAATAAACACATATAATTATACAAAATGGACATAGTACAGATTATAAAACGTTGTTCACTAGGGCGAACTTATCGCAGAACTGCGATTTCTTCCAGTTAACCCCAGGAAAAAAAAGAAAAAAAAAGAAATTGAACAAAAATATTGGAAAAAACAGAAAAACAAATTGAATAAAAGAATATACGAAGTGGAAAATATATACATACAAACATATGTGAGAAAAAAAAAACAAATAAAAACGGAATAAAAAATAATACACAAGATACAGAATGCATACATACCAAAAAACATATATACATAGTTGAAACTACAATTTAGTCCTAAGATTCGGATTCAGATGCCGCATTCGACGCCAACATGCGATTTCTCATTCACTAATTCCAGTCCATCCATCTGCCGCGGCCGGGAATCAAACCCAGACCTCCAACCTGATAAGCCGGTATTCTACCGCTATGCTATGACCCCCTGAAACCCTTTACATTATTTGTCTCTGGAGAAAGCATTTCCATTTTTGCACAAAATCGTATTGCCACCGACTTTACGTACGTTTGCAAGGATTCAAAAATTTACAAGCGTTGTTTTTCCTTTGAGTCATGATCTTCAGATCGACGCAAAAAATCCGACTAAATTGGATGAAAAAAGGGCGCATGTCTAAACCTACGAAATTCAAGGAGAAAAAAACAGTGGGGTAAGGTGGTCTTTTTCGCAAATTTACATGAATGGTTTTTCCTTTAACCCTTCATCTTGAGGTTGGTTAAAAAAATATACACCGTCGGTTGTGCGGCAACCCGCAGACATGTTGCGTATGGTCGTAAATATTTGATTTAGTGGGCAATGAAAGGTTAAAAGATATTCTCTATGTAATTCTCATGTTAAAGGGATTCAAATCAAAACATCGAAGCATCACCAATAACATTTAATCTACTATACTACCTATATATAACATCGAATTTCCTCAAAAAATATAGTACTTCTTGGAAAAGTACGACGTTGAATTTTTCATGGAGGAATTCATTTCAAATCGGTGAAAATATAAAGTATACCTAACAGGTTTTTTGAGAAGATGTGAACAACTTAGTTTTTTATAAAAAAAACACGACACAGGCCTTTTACAAAACATACTATGAATCACAAAAAACCTCATTTTTGCTTTTTCTCACTCGCCTTCGTGATTCATATCCCTAGAATGTCTATAGTGCTTGTGAGATCAAATGTAGTTTTTTTTTATTTTTTAACAACACTGAAAACATAATATTTTATTAATATAATATTCCTAATCCCTTTGAGAATTTTAGCTCATTCCATTAAAGGTTTCGTACTGAAATTTTAGAAAAAGGAAGGCAAATTTTAGCAGTAAACGCTTGAAAATTAATAAGTTTAATAAAAACCTGCAGTAAACCAGCTGTATAAAAATAAGAATCGATCCCAAAATAATATTAAAAGGGTATCGATTCTCGACGTTTCGATGTCTGATTTGGCAACCTTATAATCATTGCGGAGTTGGGGTAAGTATTAAAAGAAGTCGTCTGGACATTTTGGGTTCAATTTTTATTTTAGATTTCAGGGCTTTTGGGGTATAATTATGAAGTTTATTCACATGGTACAATTGGGAGCATTTTTTCATTTATAAAGGAAACGGAAAATTTGGCTTAGGTATTATTTATTTCATCGATTTTAATACATCTGGATGGTGTACGTACGTAGAATTAGTGTGGAACGTAGCTAGCTCCTCATTTATTTTTCATACTGAATAGTGACTCCATATCTCTCCACATAGTTGTTTTTTATACTTGTTTATCGAATTTTCGATTGAAATTTAAATTTTGCAAAAATGAATGATGACAGGATTACTAAAAAAAATACTACGAGTGAAAGAAGAGGTATAAGCAAAACGTGGACGTCCTAGATTGACTTGGACAGATCATGTCCTCAAGGACGGACGCGTTTTGAGTAAAAGAAACGGCGTATATGACAAATTGAATATGAATATGACTGAAGAAGAGTGTGTTGCCGTTGTCATGGCAGTTTGGCGTTCTGGTCCACGTATCTAATTTATTTATTTATTTATTTCATACAAGTACAACACAGACATTGAATACACATAGAAACAGATTGGACATGGAGTATTTATATAGCTCAAACAGCGACCTAATTATAGGGTATACAAATTTACTCAATATTATATCGTCAACAAATAAGAAAGAAGAAGAAGTGATTCCTCATTAAAACATTATTTATTTACCCGGGATAAGCCGTGCATTTGTGTTAGATTTAAATTTAAAAAATAAACTGTCTCCCTGAATTATAAATTAAGTTATAAACCTCCCCTTATTTTGAGCCAAATGTCCCGTTTTTCCCAACCATCCTCATCCCTTATTCCTCCATCCATACCTGATGTAATTCAAGCATTTTTTGCGCAGGATTTCTTCTCCATTATTGGTGAAGTGCTCACCTACCTAACTTTGCAATTACCTAAAGAGCTCCATAATAATATAAGAGGACCTATTTAGAACATAATGGGGCAGGTGTTGTCAACCAACAGTATCCGTGCTAAAAGCAGAATGTCTAACGATTTCAAATATATAAAATAATTCTATACTAAGAGTAGGCACAAGTTATCATTTTAGCATAGCTAACCAAGCGACGACCAATGGCGACCAAGAACAAGCCGAAGAAGCGTCGGCAGACCCCAGGCAAGGTGGTCTGACGATGTCAGAAAATGTGCCGGTGGTGGATGGATGCAGTGTGCCCAAGACAGGAAGCTGTGGAGGACCAAAGGGGAGGCCTATGTCCAACAATGGACCTAAGGGGCTGCAGAAGAAGAAGAAGAATGTATAATTTATTATTACTAAGTTTTTATTTCGGCATTACTAAAGTATAATTGATCATTAGTAAGTTTTCATTTTAGCATTACCAAAGTTTAATTTGTCATTAGTTATTTTTCATTTTAGCATTGATTAAGTTTAATTTATCAATAGTAAGACTTCACTTTAGCATTACTAAAGTTAACTTTATCATTAGTAAAATTTCTCTTCAGCATTGCTAAAGTTTAGTTTATCATTACTAGTTTTCATTTCACATTAATTAAGTTTAATTTATCATCAGTAAGTTTTCATTTTAGCATTACAAATTTTTAATTTAGCATTACTAAGTTTACATTTTAGCATTACTAAAAGGTTTGCAAGTCCCGAAACGTATTAAATGATAGAGACTGAAGTATTAGATCACACAGTTCAAATTGTACGTCCAATTTCATTAATTTTCAGAATATAATTGAATGGACATGAGATTGGTAGGTAGGAGTAGGTAGTAGGTAGGTACCAATACCGAAGGGGATTCGAACCTAATCAAATAATAATAAGTAGGTTCCAATTATTTCCTTTACAGATTTCTTAATATCATTGGATTTGATTCAATCGAATTCTTAGTAAAAGTACTCGAAATATTTTTTTCATTTTTAGGGATGTTTTGTACTCAAAGAAATTGAGATTTTCTGACTTTTAAATTTTAATTTAGATGGAATAGGATTAAAAGTATAAAGGTCGTTGCTTGAATCGTTGGCGTATGCGTGGTTTAATAGAGCGGGCGCGGGTTCGAATCTCAGTGAATACGATGTATTATTGACATTATTGTACACATCGCGAGACAAATACAAGCCTTTTTAAAAAATGACAGGTTGGAGGTCTGGGTTCGATTCCCGGTCGCGGCAGATGGATGGATGGACTGGAATTGGTGAATGTTACTTATGTGTAAATTGATCACATTAAGACAGCTGACGATCAGTCATAAGCCTGATTGAAGGTCCATTCTTTGCTGTGTATCTGTTGAGATATAACTACTTAAAACTTACCTATTCAAGTTTGTTTAAACCATATCATCACGGCATTTCACATAAAGTGGTGTAGCCAGCGATAGGTCATAGTCGCACGGCCGAACTTATTTAGGGTTCATAAAAAAATGACTGGATTTCAGCCTCCCAAGAATAAAAGCTTTCTCGAATAAACAGATCTCAAAATCTAAGAAAAGATGAAGAAAAAATTTACAATGTGCATTTTTAACATGCATTTCATTAACTTCATCTGTCGTTGTAGTCTGCGTCTACATTCTCTCCTTCAAATTTTACAACGTCCCAGAAATATTGCCCACATATTTGCTTTAGGTGACGGTTTAAAACTGTAGTACCTACCTACTGTTTTATTATAAACACGTTTCAATTGTTAAATTTTAATTAATTTAATTTTTATTTAGAAAAATATTTAAGGGTGGTTCTTTACTATTTCTAGTACTCATACTTTCAAAATATTTGCTAGAAATAAACCATTCAACCCATTTGATCCCAATTTCTCTAGGTAACGATGTTATGGCCAGTTATTTTAGTCTCTAGAGTCCAGAAATCATTACATGTACGATCCTCTCCATCAAAAATATTTAACCCACTACGCTCCGCACTGATAATTCCATACGATACGATATACAAATTCACTGAAGCATACAAACTAAAGCTTACGTCACACTTACTTACATAAATTTTGTGCAAGAGACTTACGTAAATTTTGTGCAACAGACTTACGTCAATTTTGTGCGCGAAACTTACGTTACAAGGGTCTATTATACCTACAGTACCTACGGGAAAACTTATTTTGAGCATAGAAAATGTTTTTTGAAATACTTGTTGGTATACTCAGGTGTATTAAAAATATATGCTAAAAACGAAGTAGAATTATATGCTAAAAAATGCTTGGGAACATAAGATGTATTCTAAATAAATGCTGTTGTCAAAATTGAAACTTTCTTTTCTGACAATTTTGATTTACGTCAATTGTTTAAGTGACTGTTGGTATGTTGTTTTTTTTAGTTGTTGTTTTTCATTCTATATTGTTTGGACTTAAGGCTCTCAATCCAACTATGACGTCAAGGTCATTTCCCGCGGCATAAAGGTTCGAAATCGCAAGTACAATCGCATCATAAAATGGTAAAAAAACGTTTTTTTTTTTTTAATTTTGAGGCTAATTTCGTTTAAATCTAAAATATTTTACGATCATTCCGTAGATAAAGGTTCAATGTATCTACTCTATTTTTTCAAAAAGCATATTCAGTAACTGTTGTCGAGATCTAAGGTCTCCCGCTTTAAGAATTTTTTGAAATGTCAAAATGCAACTCTTAAATGCTGCTGTCAAGATTGTACTAGACAATCTTTACTGGCAATTTTGATTTACGTAAGTTTTACGTGAGCGAATAATTTCGTAAATGACTAACTTACTGATGCGATGGTGACCTTACAAGTTTCAAGTTTAACCCTTTTAGTGCTAAGCTTTCACAGGCGAACGATGAGTGATTCGTACTGACGTCATCCATCCTTTATGGCTAGGACTTACTAATATAATAATATCTCTACTGTAGGTTCAGGTATTTAATAGGTTTACATCAAAGGCAATAATGTTGGAATATCATGATGAGAGAGTTCCGGAAATTTTACATAAATTCATGCATTTTAGGGTTGCCAGAAATGCAAACAGACCAGACCTATTTATACAAAGGGGCAGTGCAAAAAAGAGAAGAGAAAATGAACATGTTTGAAATAACCTAAATTATTTTTGACATTGCAACTGAACTGAGTTTCTGAAATAAAATTTCAGTTCTGTCTTAACATGTACCATTATGTGAACTCCCTTGGGGAGGAAGCTCGAC
This sequence comes from Ceraclea dissimilis, assembly GCA_963576895.1. Classification (NCBI taxonomy): domain Eukaryota; kingdom Metazoa; phylum Arthropoda; class Insecta; order Trichoptera; family Leptoceridae; genus Ceraclea; species Ceraclea dissimilis. The sequence continues at coordinate 1,660,861 of OY756372.1, forward strand.
AGGTGTTCCGACACTTACGAGTCGACTTTGGTTGGCTTGAGTGATTGCTTCACGGTAAAAAAAACTGTAAGAACTCTATTTCGGGTTGACTGCAAGACATTGCTTTTGTAATAAGTCCTCCCTTTGGTATACTTCTGTGTCTAATAAGATTTGTTATTTATATTTGTATGTCTGTGGCTAATATAAATTTATTTATTTATTTAATAACAAATTATACCCAGTAAAATTAAGCGCACCTGTTTAAAAAAAATCTGAACTCATCGATCAGTAAGGTTGTTTCGAAATATAAGAAAAACAGTGCAATGAATTAACATATCGAAAAGATGGAGAGAGATTTTGACCTCTTTATCACAGGAGCAAGACTTGGGCCCTGACTAAACAAAAAAGAGGTCCAAGATCTATTCAAAGAAGAAGTAGAAAAATAAATAACATACCTTTGAAGTGTTTTGGACAGCAGACGAATTCGACACCAGAGAACAGGCTGATGCCACATGGCAACAGCATAGCGAAACTCCTCAGCTGAAGACCACGCTCTTGGCAGGCTCTGCCGGCTGTCACGTTCCATCTACCGAACTGCCAGCAGTGGCTCTGGTTGTGGATGTGATCAAAGAGACAGCTCTCGGGGACCAGGAGGGCGTCAGATTGGAATGGACCTTCTGAAAGCAAAAGATGCTTCTGTTAGCAACGCCTGGAGTCGTCATATCATGGATTTTCCTCTATCTCGGCGAATTAAGACCATTCGGGGGCCTTACGCAAGAACAGATTTTGAGGGTCCTCCTCTTGGAAATTTCTTTTGAGAAGGATCATATTGAAAAATTGACGAGTCCAGGTGCCCGAATGGGCCTAGGGACGATAGAGAACAATAAAACAATAAAGGCCGCCATGAAATCTAGTTTATTTACAAATAATCAAATTATAAACAATACGTCACACAGTCAATGAATAGCGCCGCAGGCGATTTTTTTTGCTAAAATAGTTGAAGTTATTTTCTATAGATTTATATTTATTATGAAATCTGACCTAATTTAGGGAGAGCAAGTCTCACTAGCGCAGCTCACGTGAAAATTGTAATGTATCTATATCCTCTCACGCCGCATCCCTTACGAGGCAGGCAGAAAGGACAGAACGCCAGACTCCTTTACTAATAGATATTTCGCGAATCTGTGATTATTTTCTGTTTACCTAATTGTTTCTAATTCCTTCTAGGTATATACCAGATGCCTACTTGAGAATGTTTCATTAGTAAGTATTAAATTACTCAGAAAGCGTAAATGCCAATATTACACGGATTACTAAGTAGTAAGTACCTTCTAACTAGTGTTGGAACGATTCATATTTTCGGCCTCAATCCGAATACCAAATATTCGGCCACGAGCATAGCCGAATATTTGGCCAAACTATTCAGCTTGATTAAGGGCATGGCACCAGGAATGAGGTCACAGTCTTTTCCCACGGCATTAAGGTTCAAAATTGCGTGACAATCGCATGATAAAATGGTAAAAATAGCGTTTTTTTTCATTTTTTGGGGTTAATTTTGCATATATCAAAAAACTTTTACGGTTATTCCCTAGATTTTAATGCATATTATCAGTACAAGAAAAAAAATTACTCCGCGACTTACGGGAAACGAGTTTCCGTCTTTCGGAAAAAAGGTCAGAGGCGTTTTTAAATATTTTTTTTTGAGAAATCTATACAAGATATAAAAAATCTTTTACGGTTATTCCCTAGATAAAGGTTCAATGCATCTACCCTATTTTGTTCCAAAGCATATTTAGTAACGGTTGTCGAGATAGAAGGTCTCCCGTTTTTAGAAATTTTTAAAATGTCGGTATGCATACTCTTAACACGAGTCAGCACGCATAGACAATAGAACGCCAAAATACGCATAGTGAGCGAATCGCTCACCCTTTTATAATTGCTATAATTCTGTTATTAATTTACATATTACTACAAAAATCCACCAATACATACCTTAGAGTATCTACTACTAAACTGCATATACCAAAATTCTGTAAATTTCAACATACAATAAATAATAAATATAATGTGAGACCAATCAACTTTCACAAATATCAAGACACATTTACCTACCAGGAACACACGCGTGGTGAGAGATTCCCCGCGTTTATTACTTTACTCGGAAGGGCTATCTCCAGGCAACATCGTGTATTCTCTATTGTTTCGGGCGCTCAATACATTTGGCGCAGGAGATTTTTTTGTTGAAATGCCGACATAGTAAAATAATAAAACAATCTGTGTTGTGCCGTGGTAGTATACTTTTATGAAGACTTCGAATAATGCCATCGTTTATGACTTACTTTTAGTAGTTGGAACAATGATAGATATTTGTATAAATACTCAATGAAACAAAAAATTTCAATGCAACCGACATTTCAAAAGAACATAAAAACCTAGGAGTAATAAATTATATTATTTCGTCGCTAATAAAAGTAATAAAAAAATAAATAAAGTCGCCTTGTTTCACTTTTGCAACTAGTATTTTTTTGTCGCAATGAGAATATCTATCCTCGTTTTATTATTGCGTTCGCCTTAGAAAAATAAACAAAAGCCGTCCTAGAATCGGACCCTGCTGTATAGTGTTTATACCTAGAGGACAGAATAGTACCGTCGTGACACGCGTAGGCGGTGAATCTCCGCCGAAAAAATTAAAACTCGAAAAATACGTATAAATTATAATTATAATCAGCGAATTTCACGATAAACACATGTACTATAGTAAAGTAGAGGATATCCTGAAATGACAAAGTGTAGGGTCTCGTTGTTTTAATTTTATATCAAAAAAAATCTCCATAGCGGCAAAATGCCGCTGACGCGTGCGAAGGAGTGTTAATACATGTACGAATTTCATCGTACAACGCACATTATTCCAAATATCGCACATTCTGCTGACCCACTTTCTGATTGGACATACATAATCCTGACATTATCTACAGAGACTGACATTTATGTAGATAATTAAATAATTGGTAATTGTTATACCTACTTGTGTTTTGCTCCTACATTCATTTAAGTATATTTATATTATTTTGGTTTATTTTATTTTGTTTTGATCTGTTTTGTCTTATTTTCTGCTATTTTGTTACTGTTTTTTTAATGTCGCTGGATTGAAATACAGGTTGTAGGTACCTAGTTGAGAAATTCCGGCGTAAACTGTGTAAGCTATGTTGAAAATAAATAAAGAAAAAAAATCCAACACCCATTACGAGTACGTCACGAATATAACTTTACCTAGACATGATACACAGCCTTAATTGACTGTTGCCCAATCCCACCAACTACCACCTAGGAAGGAGAGCCCTAAGAAATTTCCATACAAAAACAGAGATAATATTCTATTTATTAAGTATAATAGCATGTGACCAGCAATAAATGCAACTCACATAGCCTGGGCGGAGATATTTGGGCACCTAACGTAGGTGAGTTGCATGTTGCATTTCATATGGAATTATTGCTGGTCACATGCTATTATACTTAATAAATAGAATATTATCTCTGTTTTTGTATGGAAATTTCTTAGGACTCTCCTTCCTAGGTGGTAGTTGGTGGGATTGGGCATGTGTGTTCTCTTGCACCTCTTTTTAGGTATTCGGTCGAATAGTAGCCAGTATCGGAATACCGAATACCCTAAAAAGGGGCCTAACAATAGGCCGAATACCGCATATTCGTAACATCTCTTCTTCAAACATACTATTATTATGAACTAAGAAGGTTTCCAACATCTCGTAGTACCAGCATGTACTCGTTACAATCCACAAAGCTTCAAAGATACAATATTGTCAATGTGGCCTTGTTATTAAGATGAAAGGTGTAGGGGAGACATGGGATATGGGAGAGAGGGGTAGCTTTATAATAAAGACAAAAGGAGGGAGGGATTGAGGGTTTGGTGCTTGGTAGTAGAGGAATGATAAGTTGTAATATTAATATTAGGGTGTATCATAGTTTGGTTCGCCTAATAATATTAAATTTGTATCCAAGTTCGTTTAAAGCTTGCGATCCAACTATAACGTCACGGTGACTTCCCACGACATTAAGGTTCAAAATTTTACGAAAAAACTAGGGGTAGCCGTTTGGGCTCTGCGTTGATGAGTGAGTATGTCAGTCACCAGTCAGTCAGGACACTTTGGTTTATAATTATAGATGGTAAAAATAGCGTTTTTTTTTTCATTTTTTGTGGTTAATTTCGCTTCAATCAAAATAAATTCACGGTCACTGCCTAGATTTTAATGCATATTATCAAAACAAACAAAAAATCCTCGACCTTCGGGAAACGAGTCTTTCTGAAAAAAGAGCAGATGTATTTTTCACATTTTATTTTGAGAAATCTATACAAGATATAAAAAAATCTTCGGTCATTCCCTAGATAAAGTTTCAATATATCTACTGTATTTTTTTCCAAAGCATGTTTAGTAACAGTTGTCAAGATCTAAGGTCACCCGTTTTTAGGAAGTTTTGAAATTTACCAACTGAAATGTGTTTATGATAAAACAGTAGTACAATTTTAAACTGTCACTTAAAGCAAAAATGTGTTCAAAATTTCATGTTGTTGGAACATTGAAGTTATTTAAATTTGAAGAAAAAAATGTAGACTAAGATACCAAAAATAGATCAAGTTAAATAAAATCCTTCCAAATAGGATTAGATCCTCATTGTAAGGACGCCTTTACAAAAGCATTAGTCTTTCTTGATATGAAAATTCTGGACGCGAAATTCTTTTTATTTTGACATTACTTATTCCCGGCATGACTTGTCCAATAACAATATCAGGGACCCTTCCCCGGTTACAATGCTCTTACAGGCCGCATAACAATACCACTAGGGAGTTTAATATCCCTGGATTCACAGTTCCGGATTTTCACAATTTTAATTTTTGTGAGGAACATCGGATTTTCCACATGTCGTAGTTGAAATAGCCGAGTAGTCCATATGTCCTGCCCATTGCCACTTGTGATTCGACGCAGCGAATAGAATACCGGCGTGTTAGTCTGGAGGTCTGGGTTCGATTCCCAGCCGTGGCAGATGGATGGACTGAAATTGGTGAATATTACGCTGAAATGCATGAAAAATCTTTTTGAAATTCCGGTGTTGCGAAATTTAGGAATTCCAGAATACATGTTTAAATCCGGTTTTAGGGCCACTTAATTCCAGAATTGAAATACATAGGTAAATGCAAAACTGCGATTCCGGTATGACGAAATTTTGGAAATTTGGAATCACACAATGCATACTCTAAGGCCCTACGGCCTCTTAGTTCCGAAACTGATAAATATGAAAAATCTTTCCGGATTCCGGTTTCGAATTTTAAATCTACGGAAAGCACGCCCTAAATATCGCCACATCCCATCAGGTCACGTAGATGGGTCAGTGTTATAAAGCGCAGCATACGTTGGCACACCCCGTACAGTGTACCCTGGACATAGCGTCATGTGATGGAAATTTTAATAGCCTTAATTAAGGCCGACATTCCAGCTGAATAATATCAACATTTTTCTTTGTAATTTTATTGCAGTTATCTCGTTTTTCCAGCGAGAATTAAATGATTTTTACAGTATGTTTCTGTGTAATTAAATACATTTTAAAAATTCATGCGTATCTCGACAATCTGGAGGGCTGAAATACGGCGGGGTCAAATTTTGGATTCATTACTATTTTCGACCGACAGTACATTGTGGAAGTGCATTTTTAAAAAATACCAAAAATAAATTTAATCTTTGGTTTAATCTTTAGTTTACAATCCACGACAATATTTTCTAAATTTATTTATTTATTCTCAAGGAATTTGATAAGATAATACACATTTATGATTAAAACAATAATAAGTAAAGCTCACTAGGGCAAGCTTAGCGCTTTAAAATTAAATTTTATAATTTGTTAATTGAACGGATTTTCATAACAGTTTTATTAAATTCACGATATAATGACAAAATATGTAGGTAGAAATAATGAGATTTTTTGTGAGTATTCATGATTTAGTAGGTAAAAGTAAAGTATATAGGTACCTATACATTTTCTGACCCCCCCTCCCGACAACGCCCATGGGTCATATCATACTTTGCAGTATATACCTATTTGGGGTACTAGGTTGGTCTCCAAACCAGTGTCAATCTCATTGTACACTGCAAACAAAATTTGCCATTCATTCGTATTTCGTACATAAATAAAAACCACAAAAAAATCTAAAAATACCGCATGTTGTGAATGAAAACAAATATAGTTAGGTTGGTTGGGTAGTTATTTAATTTCAGTGTTTTCAGGATTTCCTGATTCCATGACGCACAATATGCCACTAAACCTTAATTAAGTAATCCGTAAGTAACCCTTAATGTCCCGCCCCAGCAATTAATTTCAATACTCACCAAGGTCACATAATTACTTCCCCTTTCATGACCAAAACACCTTAATACTTCACTAAACTGTTAATAACAGTTAGATATAACGCTGTGAAAAATAACACCACTGTGAAAAATAACACCACTGTGATAAAATGTGAAGCCGTCGAAATATTATCTACAATGCATTTCGCGTTAGAAGTCCCCTGGTGCAAACTTGGTTTAGTGTTGCTTGATGTGATAATACGGGTTACCTGAAAATAACGCACATGAAAAAAACGCATATGAAAAAATCTCATAAGAATATAGCGCATATGAAAAAAGCGCATATGAAAATAACGCAGTATGAAATTAACGCAGTATGAAATTAGCGCATAGTGAAATTACCTCAGTATGAAATTAACGCAGGGTGAAAAAAACGCAGCATGAAAAAATCCCATAAGAAAATATCTCAGTATGAAAATATCTCATAAGAAAAAAACTCATATAGAAAATAGCGCCATATGAAAAAAGCTCATAGTCTAGTATTAAATTTGGATTCTCTCTGATTCTAAATTATTGAATTACTAGCATGGTTGCCTCGATGCCTCGCTCATTAGATACGTTTTACCGTTTGGGATATTTTTTCATATACTTAACATAAAAGGATATTTTTATTTATTTGAATATAAATAAGAAGTACATGGTATACGGTGTGATCTACCTAACTGAGCATGAGCCCGTACCATGATTGAAATGTGTATTAAATTAAGTATCTACTCGTGTTATTCTTTCTACTCTATTACAATGTCTTCTAAATCACAATTATATAATTATTTAAAAATGTGTTTGTGAGAGATAAACATTAGTAATGATTACCAACAAAACAATATATTGGAACCTTACCTATGTGCACAGAGAAATCCTATAATTAATCTAAGCCTATATATCAAGCTTTACTGAATTTAAGAGTGATTTGATAATTGCTGCCATGCATTGAGATATTATAACACCTCACTATACATAAAACCTCCTTGCTGCCATGCAATATTATTTGAAAAAATAATATACTGTCTTTCTGAAAATATGGTATTTCCTAATTTACCTTATCGGTTATAATTATAACAATATGTGAACCGTAGAAATAATGTACCTGATGTAACCTTTATTTTAATCTGTTCATTATTTTATTATCGTCAATAATAGATGGATGGTTGTAAACTCAGGCAGCTTATACAAGGGGCGGTCGCAGGCAGGAAAGTATTTATCACCACTTGTGATAAATATCATGATAAATATGATGAAACAATACTGCGGCGCTAATCGCATCGTCACTATCTGATGCATTGTTTATAACACTTTTTATTTCAAGAAAAACAGTATTTTAAATTTACTTCACGACCGTCGGTTCTGCATGTTCTAGCAAAGCAATTTTCGCAGTTGGTGCTAGCTCCGCACTCGTTTTCCTCAAATAATACAACGTTATGCTTATTATGGCTAGGCTAGGTTCCTAAATTCACCCATATATCTAAAATAAATGAGAATAGGGGCCGCGACATTTTTTGCTTTTGCACACAAGCGACGGCTCTGGTTATTGGCCCTATCTTTCCTTGGCTGTAATGGTAAATTGCTAAATGTATAAAACATAAAAGGTGTTTGTTATGGTTCTAATTTTTAAATAGCCCAAGTGTTCAGACATGATTTCGACACGGAACAGCTCCTCGAAAGAAAGTTGTTGTCTTTTTATAAAACAATTATACTTAATCTAATGGATGCAGTTCTTAACTAACTAATGACTAATGAATTGATGAATATTTTAGGGTGTCCAGTAAATTCGTCTATAACCAATTTGTCTAAAATCAATTCGTCTATCTAAAATAATAATCGTGTACTTACACATTTTTTTTTACATCAACGGTTTAAAGAAATAAATACCGTGCTGTGGTGTGTGCTGTGCTGTACGCAGTTGTGCGCTGTGTTCATCTGTGATGAACTGTGCTGCGATGTGAATACTTCAGTCCTAATACTTTATATACAACATAGCTATTTTATTAACTTCTTTTGGATGATAAAAATATGACCTACAAAAAGTTGATAGTTTTTAAGTTCAAATGCAGAATTCGCCAGAAAATTTAAATTTCCGCCATGTTCAGTCACGAAATTTTGTTGGTAAACCTCGGATTCGGATTCAGCATCCCAAAATACGTAACAGACTACCCCACAACTTTCGATCGGGAAATCCAACAGCACCATATTACTGATACAAAGAAATATGTATTATGATTCCGTTCAAGGAGTTGTGTAATGAGGTTTTATTTTTTATGTATTATCTTAACTTTCCCTGTCATGAACTCCTTATAATATTATTTCCTCCAAATAAAAGGTGTTAAAAAACATTACTGTAAATTTGCATATTGTATAGTACACATAAATATAAAAATGAACATACCACAGATTATAAAGCATTGCTCACTAGGGCGAACTTATAGCAGAAATGCGATATCTTCCAGTTAACCCCAACATTTATTTATTTTTCTCCTAACGAGGACAGGTATCCACATTATTAAAAATATAGAACTACTCTATACAAGAAAATAATAAATACATTTTCCTTACTAACATAAAACCTTAGCATAAAACATAAATAAAATACGTACCTGTTTGTATTTCATATTCTGTTTGACAAGAAAACTGAAAATAATATGTAATTTTACAATACAGAAGGTAACGCCTGACACCATAACTACCTACATGAAGAGTAAGTAATTTACGAAGCGGGCGAATCGTGTGTAGATTGACTTTTCATCGACACTCATGCTTGTATCTTCTTCTTCAGAGCACATCAACAGGAATGTAGAAGCGTCGAGTAAAAGCCAATTTATACACGGTTAGCCCGAAAACCATGAAATCAGAACAGCATTATGAGGAGTATGTGGCAACAAATGTTAAAAATTTAAACTGCAACCTTGAACGGAATCGACTGGAGGTAGAAAAACAAACAGTCGCGCCTATTATTTGTAAAAACTTACCTTGAACAGTAATGAGAGAAACAGGGGACAAAATTACTTTATGGGTTAAGGAAATATTTCAATTCCCCCAAAGACCGTTAAAAAATCTTCTCGTAAAGCGTATCTAATGAGCGAGGCATCGAGGTAACCATGCTAGTAATTCAATAATTTAGAATCAGAGAGAATCCAAATTTAATACTAGACTATGAGCTTTTTTCATATGGCGCTATTTTCTATATGAGTTTTTTTCTTATGAGATATTTTCATATTGAGATATTTTCTTATGGGATTTTTTCATTCTGCGTTTTTTTCACCCTGCGTTAATTTCATACTGAGGTAATTTCACTATGCGCTAATTTCATACTGCGTTAATTTCATAATGCGTTATTTTCATATGCGCTTTTTTCATATGCGCTATATTCTTATGAGATTTTTTCATATGCGTTTTTTTCATGTGCGTTATTTTCCGGCCACGGATAATACGATATGGTTAATTTTTTTTCGCTACTTTCAAATTATATTTCAGAACTGTTGTTTAAAACAATTTGCCAATTTTCGAATTGTTAGAATAAACTGGCAACATTGTTTTTCTAGCTTGTGATGGCGGCTTGAAAGGATTATTGAAGTATTTTTTTCTTTTTCCAACTTGCAAAACTATCTTTTCTTTAAAATGATTTCTCTAGCGCTACTCTATTTTCGGCATTGTAAGTTACTTGTAAAAGATACAATGTGAGAATATTGCGAACCTTTGACAGCTCTTATGACGAGATTCGACAATCAGGGCTACCAACAATACAATCTTAAACTCCACTTGCAGGTAACGTCCGAACGGTGGCCAAGACGGATGGAATTAATAATAAGTCCTGACATTAAAAGAAACATCACCATGGTAACCACACTCTTATGGTGACGTCACCTTGTCTCGGTGACAAACACTTGGGTTACGGATTATTTTTTCCATACATTTCTTTCAAACTCTGGTGACGTCATCATCGCCAAATGTCACTTAGACCTGGCCTCCATATATTACGTGGGCCTCGAATAATGTCAGAACCATAGATTAAGTCATAATTCAATTGTTTCAATACAAGTCCACACAAATTCAAAATGAGGCCAATTTATTGATACAATACTAAAAACTAAAGAAAATATTTTTTTCCCATAACTCGAAAACTATTAACCCTTCGTGAATACGAGTAATACCTTCCTATTTTGATTCAAAATTATTTTTTTGCTATGTTGGTCTCTCAAAATCAGTGCAAGAATTATTATCAGTTGTTCCGACAGAGACAAAATACATCGTATCTATACTGTAAAACGAGACAACATAATATAAGGATGTTTAGTATAATAGCTCCTGTTATTTCGACTCATGCCTACCAATCCGAAATGGTAGGCAGTAGTTATTTTCCCGACTGTGGTTGGCCGAACAAAAACTTAATTACAAACCACAAAAAAGTCCCACAATTCACGGAGAATAAACTGATGAAATTACTTGGTAAATAATTTGCTCAATTATATTATTATAGACTAGATTGAAGAAAAATGAATAAAAACTTTCTGAATTCCACACATCCACTGATGAAATTCGTACATAAAACAAGGTATTCATACTTTAATTATTTTTGGTTTACAAATTATTCTTGTAAAGCGTTGGATTTTTCTACATTCCGTATTATATACAATGCAGTATTCCTACATCAGTGTGGAAGAATTAAGGATGAACATTGAACATTGTCGGGCGTACGACCGACCTCGGCAGGCTTAAGTGATCACTTTTACACTCGAGAAACATTCGCCGTTTCAGTTCACCCCTGCTGGGACCCCGGGGTGAACTTTCATCCTTAATTCTTCCACATCTGTTGTAGAAATACTACAAGGATAATTCCTAAGACGGCTAAAAGAATGTGTAGAAAAACGTGGAGAGAGAGATGAGTGACTGTAAGACGAATGTTGTAATTAGAATGAAAGTGAATTAGTTGAGATGGTTGGGACAAATAGAGAGGAATATGATGCAGCGATAACAATGAAAATATACATGGGTAAATGGCCGTGCCAGAACCACTTGGATCAAGCATGTCGACCAGATGTTCAAGAACGGTCGTATTTTTTGTAAAATTAATAAAAAATGTGTATGATGAATGTGACGGAAGAAAGAATTGAAGCATTTACAGTAAATGTTTTTTTTCAGTAGGTAATTTACTGTAATCCAATTAATTCAATTCTGACAAGCATGACAGCTCGTTTGGCAGTAAACCCTGCTGTAATTTCTATTTGTGCTGTCAATTCTGAAAAAAAAATCAGCACGTGTAACTCGTAACAAATAAACAATTAGGTATATCAAGCTTATAAAGAACTTCAGTAAGTACGTCACAAGAACTTTGCAGAGAACTTATTCCGCTGTCGTATCTTTAAATTGCTCCGGGCTGTTTAATAATTAGTATGCAAAGAGCTGATTGACAGGCTGATTAGAGGGGAGTGACGTCATCAATGATTAACAATGTCTGATAGACGGGGTTAATAATAAAACATTCGTAAACAACCCAGTGGAAACATATTACCAAAGATCCTTCATTCCTAAATAACCATTTTTTCAATGCGTTTTTTAACTTCATATGTTGTTGTTGTCCGTTCCTAATTTTCTCTTCAATTTTTAATAACTTCCCAATGTACCAGTACTCTGAAAATTTGCACACATTTGCTTAAGGTGACTGTTTAAAACTGTGGTACTGTTTTATCATGGGCACGTTTGATTGGCAAAATTTGAATTTGTTCAAATTTACCAATTGAAACGTATTTATGATAAAACAGTACTTACTAAAAAATTAAACCTAAAACAAATATGCGTACAAAATTTCAGTGTGCTTGGACATTGGGAAGTTAATAAAAATTGAAGAGAAAAAGACGTTGTAGACAGCGACAGATTAAGTTGATATAAATTTATTTCACACGAAATCATTCTTAGTGGCGAAACTTTATGACATTTCTGTATTCTTATAAGGAACCTTATAGGGCAAGAATAAGATAAAAGTATGGATGAGAGATCCAGGCGTTATTTTCGTGATCACAATCCTGACACAATGACGTTCAAACTCTCGACCTTTTGTAATATAATTCGCAGAGTTTCAGCAGTAAAAAAGCAAAACTTTCTACACCCAACTTTTAATTATATCCAATGAAAAAACATGGAGTTGGCTTCCTTCAGGATCTTTGTTATGATTAAAACTTTTACGTACACCCCAAGTAATGCAATCGTACCGCCCCTGTTACATAAGGGATGGCAATCAAATCATCGAAGAATCTATAAAAAATAATAAAAATAATTTAAATTGCTCCAAATTTTCATTTATGAAAGGAGTGTACATCAATGTACATATTATTATCGGGTGAGAATTTCTGCCTGAGGATGAAAGTGACTCGATGACAAATTCCATCTGAAAAATTTCTATCTACTTATCCTCTCTCGCCGCGTATTTTGCGGGGTTGGCAAAGAGGACAGAACGTCAGACCACCACTCGTTGCTTCCGTTACATTCACGCAATTTGTCATACACGCACTCTGATTATCTTTTACTCCAAACTGGACCATTCATCCATACATCTGCTTTCAAGCTCTGCTCACAAGCTTTTAAGCTTTCTGTGAAATGTACAAAGATGTATTTGGGTTTATTTCGATGAACCCAGATTCGTTTTTTAAAAAAAAAAAAAAAAAAAAAACTACAGTAATCTATTTGAGACATACATTTTAATTACTTACGATGTTTAAGCAATTATCATAGATAATTTTATACATCACTACGCGACAGGGAAAAATAGATTGATAAAAAATGAGAAGGGTGTAAAAAGTGACGCACTGTGATAAATTAAGTTACGTAAGAAAAAAAAGGGGTGAAAAGTGACGTTCGGAAGTAACATTTGGAAGTTTCCCGATCAAATGACCCCGAATTGCCAATTTATCCAGCACTGGAGGAATAAGAAAAACTTTACATACAAAAAGATCGATAATGCTTTGAAAAAAACTTTTCACTTCTTAAATCTGTTTATCCGCACACCATCACGGTATAAAACATAATACTGGGTAACTAGCGATAGGTATCCAATGGTACATAAGCTACGTACGTTGAAATATGCACACACGTGCACACAATGTGCATGTGCATAATATTAAAAAAATCACATTATGATATTTGTCAACACCAAAAATAAGTATTCGCAATTTTTTTTAAACACAACGCTTATAAAAATTATGGTAATTAAAATTTACCAATTGAAACGTTTTTATGATAAAACAGTAGGTACTACAATAAATTTTAAACTCTCACCTAAAGCGTGCAAAATTTCAAGGTGCTGGGACATTGATGGGAAGTTATTAAAATTTGAAGAGGTAAATGTAGCCGTAGACAATAACAACAACAACGACAGATGAAGGTAAAACGAAACGTGGTAGGAAATGTCTATTCGCTTCCAAATTATATCTAATATAATGTTTTTTTATAATAATGCCTTATATCCGGAAATATATTTTGTATGCTAGTCAAGTTCTCAACCACTACACTACGGACTCCATTTTTTTTTGTTTTACGCAACATATTTTATTGTGTTTAATAAACCAAGTGATAAAAACGTTAAAAAGCTTCTAATTAAAATTCCAATTACATTTTGAAAATTATTTAATTAAGCCGTAAACAACGGAGGGAGAGAAAAACAATCATTAAAAAATAAAGGGATAAAGATTGGGTTACATTCAAATGCATGTTTGCATATTCTTTGCATATGCAAACAGAAATTGCAAAGCCAATGTCGTTAAATGATAAAAAATCGCGATTAGATGTTTTAGATCCTCGAGTTTAGAATAGGCCCCCCTTTCGTATATTTCTAAGGGTACCTCTAAAAGTGAAATAGGTACTTGCATTGGTGTCTAATTGGGGTTGTTATTGGTGTCTAAGTCTACATTCTCTTCTTCAAATTTAATACCTCCCCAATGTTCCAGCACCTTGAAATTTTGTATACATATTTGCTGCAAGTGACAGTTTAAAACTGTAATACTGTTTTATCATAAACACGTTTCATTTGGTAAATTTTAATTATTTTTTTTTATGAGGAGAAATATTATATAAGCGTGGTTCCTAAAAAGTTTTCACGATTACTTATTTCACTCAAAAAGCACGCAGCACTACGATAAGTTCGCCCTAGTGAACAAATGTTATGATTAATATTTGAAATGTTTACATGTCTCTGTATCTGTATCTGTTCACCAAAACTCAAAAGTGTAAATAAATAAATAAAAAAAATAGAGATAGATTGTGACGAAAATAACATCAAAATTGAAAAAATATGCACCAATTTGTAATACAAATTATAGCACAATTAGTGACATGATAATAATATGCAAAAAATTGCAATAAATAAATAAATAAATAAAAAAAATAGAGATAGATTGTGACGAAAATAACATCAAAATTGAAAAAATATGCACCAATTTGTAATACAAATTATAGCACAATTAGTGACATGATAATAATATGCAAAAAATTGCATGCATATTTTTAGCATATTCACATTGCATGTAGTTCGGTCTTTACCATTGTCTATACTACGGTAGAACCACAACCAATACAAACAATCTATCCATTATAATAAAAAGATAAATGTCTGTTTGGCTTGACGCTAGTTTATTACAGATTTTTTTTTAAATACAAGAAACTAAATTGTTGCTGCAGTGGGGAGGTGCCGGGTTCGAATTCTGACGCGGACGATGTATTAATCCTGTGCAAAAGTGTACAGTATTTTTATTTTTTACAACAATCGCATGATAAAATGGTAAAAATATCATTTTTCGGGGTAAATTTCGCTTCAATCAAAAAACTTTTACGGTTATTTCCTTGATTTTAATACGTATAATCAATGCAAAAAAATCTCCGTGACTTTCGGGAAACGAGTTTCTGTCTTTCGGAAAAATGATCAGATGTGTTTTTCACATTTTTTTTTTGGGAAATCTATACAAAATATAAAAAATCTTCTACGGTTATTATTTACCCTATTTTTATTCAAAGCATATTTAGTAAGGTTGTCGAGATCTAAGGTCTCCCGTTTTTAGATTTTTTTAAATGTCAATATACATACTCTTAATCCTCCGTGAATTTCACGGGTAGATACAGGCTAGTAATAAATACGTACCTACTCGCATATATACGTAATTTTCATAATAGCCCCATAAAACGAGATAATGAACATATTTTTTTTAGGCTTATTAATAATAAAAATATAAAAATTACATTATTTTGGTTACAACGTTTTGCCATTAAGCTGTAATTTAAGATTTGTTAGATAAAGCACTTTTTTTATAGAAACATGAGAAGTAAGTGTGATTCTATTCTATTCTACTCTACGCCTACGCATCCCTTGCGGGGTAGGCAGAGGTACAGATCTCCAGACCTCAACATACATATGTTGCCTCCGTTACGTTCATGCAGTTCGTTACACACACCCTACGATTCCTTTTGCTCAGAACACATCCATCCTTGAGAGTCTGGTCTACACGGTCAAGCCACGAGGACGTGGAACCTGCGCCTGCGACTACAAATTCTCAGGGTTAACGAGATACAACACTAACTTCGCCACTTGATATCAAAAACTTCAAGAGAGTATACACAATGTGTTCCTTGAGCAAATGATTGTCACAAATTATGTTTGTGACGATCTTATACGGTGAAGAAGAAAAATGTAAGGTGCCCTTGGGGCGATTTTATCGCTAAACGGCGGCCAAAATAGTCCAATTATCATCATAATAATGAAATCTGATCGCGGAGATGTAGTTTACAATAATAATTTCCTTTGTCTTAAGAAGCCAGTGCAATGCCGGATATTTCAAGTCAAGGAATGAAATACTAAAGTAATACATCACGGAATCTTCCTGCAAATCACACAACGCCGACGTTAAGGGGTGGAACTACCCACCTAATTTAAATTTAAATTTGACTTAACATTTAAATGGGATTGTCTGGGTAGGAAATGGGCCGCAGTGACATCCAATTCCTACTTATTCCAGTCCTGCTTCATTGTAGTTATCTACCTGACGTGAAAACGTAAAAAAATGGGGCTGACAAATATGCAAATTTGTGTCAACCCTATTATTCTTTGTTTTCTACGGAAAAGTTTTCAAAAAGTAAAAACTGAATAAAAAATTAAAGGAATGATTCGCTACCAATTCTATACGCGATGCAGACTCACTCTACATCACGACACAAGCTTTTCAAGCTAACTGTGAATAAATGGGTTTCGATTAACTCAGATTCATTTTTATTTAATAAATCAGTCAGATTTAGTCTCCTGTGACTACATGTTTGATTTTTATTATTTTTCACATTACAGTCATGTATTTTTTGTATTATTATGTAATTGAGATTAGCTATGGCAGAGATCATAACACTGCGATAAGCTCGAAATGAGTTTCTATCTTTCGGAAAAAAGATCAGAGGTGTTTTTCACATTTTTGTTGAGAAATCTATACAAGTTATAAAAAATCTTTTACGGTCTTTCCCTAGATAAAGGTTCAATGTATCTACTCTTTTTTTTCCAAAGCATATTTTAGTAAGACTGTCGAGATCTAATGGGCCCGCTACACGCTCGCGAGTCATGACGACCTTTTGGTGTTCACGAGTAAAAAGGCGTCAATGGTCGGTTACATAAACGTCAAGACAAACGTTTTCATCCACACCCCTTTTAACTCATTCACGGCGAGGGTCGGCGAGCGTCTGGCGTCAGCATAAGGTCTCCCGTTTTAGAATTTTTTGTATAATCATTATGCCTACTGTTGTCAAAATGTAGAATAAAAAGTTATATAAATAAATAAATATTGGTTTTAGAACTGAATTTAATTCCCAACTCCTAAAATATCTTGTTCCGAGAAATGTGCCAAATAAAGTAAATACGGATACTCGAATCGACTCTGTATCATTAAGGAAGTGACGTGAAGGTTAAAAGGTTGATGGTGCCGTAAAACCGGAAGGAAATGCGCGCACGTGTAACTTTGTTTATAACCCCAAAATACAGGTGTACTAATTAGCTTAGGGTACTCGTAGTACCTATATGATCAAATTACTTACTAGTATTCTTAGAGTAGAGTAGGTATTAGTGCGTCAAGAGATATGGGTGACGCCAAGGGGACGGAGGGGGCTTTCATACTAAATGATAAAAGCTCACAAAAAATCACATTATTACCACATGTTTTCTCATCATATCACAAATTTTCTAAGATTAGTGTAAAAATCCATCAGTTTTATAAAAAAAATTGCCTGCCACGCTATTTTTTATTGCTATTTTATCGGATTTTTGGTAAATCCGCCCCTAAGGGGATGAAAAATAGGGTTGAAAAGATTTTAGAGTAAACGAATATCTCGCAAATCAGATCGTAGTACAAAAGTATTTTTATATATGTGAAATGTGGCGCTCCTATTGACTGAACCTACCATGTTGTGTTTTGATTAATTATTTGTTATCAGTGATTCTGATTTTGACGGTAGCCTGGTTGGTAACGCGCTCAACTCTTAATCCAGTGGGCGCGGGTTCGATCCCCGATGCCGACCTACTCCACTTCACGACACAAGTTCTTCAAGCTTACTGTGAAGTGTACAAGGATGTATTTGGGTTTATTTCGATACACCCAGATTCTTTAAAAAAAAACTGTTAATGCTCAGGATACGATAAAAAGTCATTAAATACCAAAATTGATAATCGCGAACATCTCCAACATTCTATTCCAATAGATTTTAAAATGAAATCTCCTAATGATTGCGTGGTACTACAATAAGAATCCATTAAACACATTTTCTTAATTATTTTAGAATCGCACGAGTTGAAGCCGAAAACACTTTTAACGTTTCAAAGTAAATAAATACTATCCTTCCTCCTCGTTATGTAAGAAGTAATAATAGCTGTTGGCAGTAGAGTTGATAAAACGGCTTATTTTAAACAACATATTTTGTTATGTTGAATTTCCAGCTTTAATGTTTTTTTTAAAAGCTTTATTTGTTAAAGTTTCTTATTCAAATTCATACATTTCTGTGGCCCCTGCTTTCACATGCCAATGCGACCTAGATGTCAATTTCAGTGATATCATGCAACAACTCGTTACGTTTGGGAACATCTGATCAAATCACTTTCCTTTCCACTCCACAGTACGCTAAAAATTTGTGTCGTAAAGTGCAGAAAACATCCTCAGCCACGATATTAGAATTCGGAACTTCCAGAGAAGTAAGCGCTCTAACCAACTGCGCCAACGATGTACTCTTTTTGTTCACATAAATGTTCATAAACAGATTACAAAATTAAATCTAACATTATTATTATAAAAATTGAAGCAGCGTTTTTAAAGCAGTTTTTGACTAATGCGTTAAAAAGCAAACAACGATTTAGACTTTAAATTAAAATCGTTTTATCGTCGAATTTTTCATCGAGTACGCTTTACATCGAGATGTTAGTAGTAAATATAATACGTACAGCTGAATGTTTCTTGAAGAATGATGGAATTCATTATATTATTATTATTCCTTATAATGAATATTAAGTACAGACTTGGTAGATTAATTGCACAGAAAATACGTCTATGCTGAGAAAATGTTCAAACACTTGTTCTCAAAACATTTTCAATGGGATAATAAATGCATTTCTTTTCTTGTAAATTCATTCAAGGTTTGGTAAAGTTATCGTGATGATTAACGACAATAGACTCAAAATTGAAAAACATCGTGAATTTTTGTTCAGTTTTTGGAGATTAAAAACTCCGCTGCTATTTATTTTAGAGCAAAATTTTATATGCGATAGTGTAGGAAATTTTATGATTTACAAATCGTTGATTAGCTATTCTTGACCAACAATGCGAAATAACGAATCTATATTGCATAATATAAAAAGAGTGCCGTTTTTTTCCACTTTTGTACAAAATTGGATTCTTCGATAATCCAATTTTGTATTGGATGGGATAAAATGTAATAAAAATTCACGAGTACCTGATCTAATGTTGGCAAAATATCTCTGTTAACCGTAGTACCTACTTTAATCATGACTTATATCAATCTATGTATTTTTACACAAGTGTGCTAAAAATATTCAGTGGACAGATAATTGTTACAATACCTACTGATACGACTTTGCACATACAAATTACTACAACAGCGATGTAACGTAATTTTTTTTATCACCATTTGAGAACCGTTGTTTAAGATGTTCGTTAGACGAAATATTAGTCTTAATCGCTCTCATGTTTCGCTGAACGAAGAAATAATACCAGCTTTAATCGCGGTAATTCTTAAAGCCGAGCTATCTAGCTATACGCTCACAAAGTAGGCACCTAACAACACTAATAATGTTTATACTATAGAAAATACGAGCTCAAAATAATATTGCTAGGTACCCGTTTACAAAGTTGTATTCCATTATTTATGAAATGGGATTCGAACGTTTTAAAACAGTTCTCGGAATTTAAAAAGAAAGCAAAACAGAAGGTAATATTTTTTAAATTAAGAATCATTAAAAATAATGAAAACGTTGGTTAGAAATATCTGACGGTAGTACCAAACTTTTTTAAACCAGATTATGGATCTGAGTTAAAAAAATAATGCATGCAATTAATATTTAAAAAATAGCTTTTTTTTGAGTGCCAGAAAAGCTTGAGTTGTGACTGCGGAGTAAGTCGACGATTATTTTTACGAAAAACACTGAATTACTTTACTTATCTAATGCCTCATTCACACGCTGGCCAAGCGCCCGACCGAGTAAATTCATGAGTAAAAAGGCGTGAACGGTCGGTTACGTACACGAGCCGAGACAAACCCTACATCCACACGCCTTTTTACTCTGAACACCCGCTCGGTCGGGCACTAGGCCTCGTGCAGCGGCCACA
The DNA here is from genome assembly GCA_963576895.1 of Ceraclea dissimilis. NCBI lineage: Eukaryota > Metazoa > Arthropoda > Insecta > Trichoptera > Leptoceridae > Ceraclea > Ceraclea dissimilis. The sequence goes on from OY756372.1 coordinate 1,681,094, forward strand.
TTACACTAATAATATATCATATTGACCATAGACACATAAAGAAGGACGCGTTCTGAGTAAAAGACATCGTAGGTACAAATTGTATGAATGTGACGGAAGGAAGAAGTGTGTGTAAGGATACGGAAGTCTAGTGATCAGTACTCTCTGCTTACCCAAAAAGGGATGCGGGGTAAAATATATATCAATGTAGATACACAACATTTTGTTCCTTTGTAATGTAATACGATATTTTTCAGGGATAATGAACATTTTATATGCCTCGTAACAGATGTCATCAACCATTGAGGTGAGCGCTACAAGGAAGGGAGGGGGTCTCATATATTGTGTAATATCTTTGTAATAAAATACGACAGGTAAAAATATACGGTAAAATAATATGTCTCCTTTTATGTTTGTCCTAAAGGTGCTCTTACACGAGCATTCTTTAATGCAATATTTGCAGCGTCTCGTACAAATCGTATTAATTATCATTTTTTTTATAATAATTATGAGCACAAAACAGAAAACAACTATAGATTTAAGTAAGAACATAAAAGATATTTATAGATTATAGATTATTTAGCAATATTTCGGCAATTTATTTAAAGCGAGACAACGATATTGCGTGCAAACGAGAAAGAGAATTGACAAAAATGACCAAACCGATTGGATATTCAGCAATTGGTGTCGCCGACATCATTGCAATCGTCTTTCTCGTTGTCTCGCCTTAAATATTGCCGAAATAATAAAAAAAAAAATTGTTCTGGGTTTATCGAAATAAACCCAAATACATCTTTGTACACTTCACAGAAAGCTTAAAAGCTTATGTTGTGAAGTGGAGTAACTCGGGGATTGAACCCGCGCCCACTGGATTAACAGTCGAGCGCGTTACCAACCAGGCTACCGACCACCTCCAATTGTTGCAATTGTTGCTAGAAAATTGTTCGTGTAAGAGCACCTTAATAGTACGGCGAATTTTATAAGGATGGATATGGTTTGTATCTCGTTTGTGAGAAATTGTTAGGGGTATCGATTTACTGTTATAAAAATATATGCTTTGAAAAGTTCGTATAATAAAAACTGTAATAGAGTATTGGTAAGTGACTATAATGAAAGTGAACAAGCTTAGATGGTTTGGGCATGTGGAGAGAATGAATGAGGACATGATTACCAAAAATATATACATGAGTGAAAGAAGAGGTGTGGTAAAGAGCGGCCGTCCGAGACTGAGCTGGATGGACCAAGGATGGAAGCGTTTTGAGCAAAAGCAATCAAAAGGCGTGCACGACGAATTGGATGAATGTGTCGGAAGTAAGGAGTGCGTATATGGATACGCAGTCTGGCGTTCTGCCCTCTCTGAATACCCCGCGAGAGACGTGGCGTGAGGGTCCCGTTAGATAGATAGATAGGTTATTGTTTATCTAAAAAAATATTGGTTGTCTTCATGAAAGAAAATAACTCTAGTTAACAATGAGAAAAAAAAATCTTCTCTCCCTACTTTTTTCATTTTGAATACATCGTCTGGTTTTGTAGCCTGGATAATATACACTCTCAAAAAAACATTGATAAATGGTGTGTAACCGTATCCTGGCTCAATGAACATACAGTTGTATTATCCGAATATGGCATACGTAGCTATGTTCACACTACATTAGGTACTCACTCGAAATCCTCACAGCGTCTAATCCGCAATGCGCATTGGACATTATTATGCTACTACTCATTCGTACATAACTTCAGAACGTTATTAAAATTACCAACGCGATGTTGCGTAACCGTAGGTACTGAATTATGATTTTTTTTAAAGTTTCACACAATTTTTCGCAAGGGTGCAAAATTGGTATTTATAAAAAGATTGTTGTTACAAAAAAATGCTTAAGTATAATTATTTTTTAGTGATTGTAGGAAGATTAACGTTATGGAAGTACATTTTAACAAATTTTGTAAAATTCATAAAAATATTCAAAAAAAGTTTATAAAAAGCCACTGAAGATGAAACTCTTAGCTTCGAAAGATCTTTGGAGTGTGTACTCAAATAAAATAGTGGAAGTAAAATACAGTGCTTTTATTTTACAAAATTTGCTGATAATTGTTTGATATGTGCAGCTGATAAGAATTTACAAAATTAAAATAACATGAAATATCTAATCTTTTATTTTCACAAAGAATATGGAATGCTACCTACTATCATTCGTGAGTATGATGAAGCTAAATAAAACAGTGTCTTTTATTTATAATCATAAAAAAAACACTGCTTATTTTTATGATTGCAAGTGAAAGCTATGACATAGCCGCTTTGGCTTGATTTGTGATTTATGATTTGGCAGAAGGCTGAAGAAGAAGAAGTGAAAGCTACAAACACTATTTTTCAATATACAATAAGTGGTGGATAATAATTTTCGCGGTATTTGTTTTTTTTTTTCACAAGACTCGTATCTTTAACGTTGCTTATTTACCAATTAATGAATAACGCATTATGTCAAAAAATGAAATTGTTATGGTGTATATTGACGATTTTAAGTTCTACCTGTATGGTATCTTTCAGTTTGAAATATTATCGAGTTTATACACAGGTGTACGATGAGTACCTACCACAATTCAAAATATAATGTCAGATTTGCTGTAGTGTTGCCCTTCAAATGTCACAAACTCTTCAATAGATAATGGCAACATTGTTAGGTCAATCGATATATTATTATTATGAAGTATTAAATCAAGAACGCGACCTTTTCAAAAGGTCACTTATTTACATACCAATACGTCGCTTATTACGTCGAGAGCTAAAAGTGATATACCAGTGGTTAATTTAATACTTTGGGACAAATTCTGGAAACCTTTAGTTTTATTATTTTTAATAGAATTTTCGAATTATGGATTTTTTTATTTATTTGTAACATTATATTATAATCTGTACTATATCCATTTTTTATATTTATATGTATTTGTTGTTCACTTAAAGATTAAATAAATAAATTATTGACTTGTAGTTTGCTTATTCTTGTTGTGATTATATTGTTGTGATGGTTTTATACCATGTGGTGAGATACGGGTCAATCGGCTCTAGTTCACCCACGGTTTTGCTTTTAAACGTAGATGAATATGTCTATAATTTGAATTGAAATACCTATCTATGTTTTTATATGTACATTATAATGACTAAATAAATAATTATCTATCTACTTAGAAATGTTTTGAAATGAAGTAAAAACAAGGCGACACTCAGGGGTTCGACTACGATAACTGATGGATAACGTAAAAAACACCTACCAACCCGCGTGCAAATTTGTGTAAACGTAAGTTGGTAATAACGGTCGTTACTCACCCAAACACCGGAAAGGCTTGACCCATCTCGCCGCCTTGCACTTGGCAGGATTGCTGGCTCCAAGCCGACACCAGCCTCCGACTTTCAAATAGTGCGATGCCTCTACGATATTGGTGATGTCTCGGGTTGGATAGACCTGAAAAAATAATCACAAAAATTAAAAATTGGTTCTGTACATTTTTCTGGATCTCGCCAACTTTTTAAGTGAGGAATAACGGAGGCAAGAGCCATCTAGCACAAATGTTGTATGAAAAATAAAGATTCGTGGCCCCAACCTCCGCTGTTCCTCACCTAAGAAGTTGGTGAAATCCATCATTAGTTTAGAATTTCAATTAAAACGTCAACAAAATATCAACACTATAATACGATTTTTTGGGTTGAAATCCTGTCGTTTTTTCAGTAGTCGATATTTCGAAGGTGGTAAAACGTCTAGCCATTGTAATTCGACAGATAAATAAAAAAATAAGCGCACAGTTTGGTACCTTGGGATCGTGCAGAATAAGCCATTCGATTTTACTCATGACTCATGTTGTACAACACAATATATCACGGGTGCCATTTGGTTTATGTAACGTCCCACACATGTTCCAGCGACTTATGATTATGTCCGAATGTGACAGTTCAAACGTTGTGATCCATGGACCATGACAATATTGTTACTATAGGAAACTATGCTTTCCTGGTATAATATTGTGGGATTTCAGCTAAATATTAATCTAACAAAAAAAAAATAACATAGATTAGAGCTTCTAGCAGTGAACACTGGCCCAGAAAAATACCACTATTATTGAAACACCCACTTATTTCTCTCTTTTTCTCCTCTTTATATATCTTTCTCTGTTTTCAAATCATAAAGTAATGAATAAAAAATACACGGTGGTTGTAAAGTTATGATACAAAACATTATGGAATTATTATTTCGACAAAATTCAATAGAATGACCTGTATTGTTACATTTATAATGGGTGGCTATACATTCACCACAATCAGGGGTTCTGGCATTGTTTCAGGATAACCTATTGTGTCGTATCATGAAATAATAGCACATTTTCAAAAGATTAATAATGTATCTTAAGTATGGTTGAAATACAGAATCGAGAACATTCCAAAGCTATGGAACCCCTTACGTCTCCACACTTTTTTACAAATTCTGTTTTCAAATGCCCGGGATGAATCACATAATGTGTCACTATTCACCTTATTTCATTCAACTATGGATTCGACACTAATATCGATTTTTGCACATCAACTGTCTTCTCACCCTCAAACACCGTAATCTAATAGCTTTGTAGATTTTCACGGTCTTTGTTAATCTCTTCTCCATTCTTTTCGGGTGTACCGTTTGTAGATTGTCGAGCTTTAGTTGTTGTTGTCTATATTAGTCCTGAAAACGGCCTCAACAAGTAGGTTAAAGCTCGACAACATCGAATAAAAATAAATAAATAAAATCTTTATTGAAAAAAAATATTTTTCAAATAGCGGGTTTATTATATCGACAATCTACAGCCGGTACACCCGAGAAGAATGGAGAAGAGACCATAAGTAAGTTTTTCTTTCGTTTCTACGTAAAACCATTTAAGATCGATTCAGGAACGATTATGGACCATCAGCAATGGGCCAAAGAATCGAAGAACGCAGTCACAGTTTGTAGTGGATAATATTTCAGTAAATTGGAATTTAGTGGATATTTTTGATACGTCAACATCCTGTGGATAAGTTGAAATGACAATTTTCCACTTGGAATTTCGCCAGAAATTCAACAAGCACCATTTTTAAGCAATGTTAACGTCAAATATTTAACAAATAAAGCATTGAAACCTGAACGAGATTAGATATATTTTTCTGAAAATTCTAACGTTAATATTATAATAAGAGATAAAAAACGGACAGAGAAACAGTTGAACGAAGAAAACAGAAGAAAAAAACAATAGAGTATAATATTTTCTCTTGTCTTCAACCACAGACAACTATCTATAGAACAATGAATCCGACAAGAGTTTTCCGTAACATCGAAACGTAGCCGTCGAAACAATTGAAGGGGGATTCTAACCTTTCTTTTTTTTTTAAATCAAAGGATCGGTCGTCCTTTGTGCCAGTGCGACCAAAATACATATATTGTGGCACGAGAGCCGGCCGCTAAAAATACGACCTATCTGTTTTTTTGATAGAAATGTGGTATTAGTGATAACTTACACATAGAGTGACCCTATTAGGGACATACATCGCATTAGGGTTGCCTATCAAAATTTTGTCTAAACCCCGCCTGAAAGGAGAAAGTGGTCAATGACAAAAAGAATCCTAACTAAATTTACCATTAAAAATATTCTAAACATTTTTTACGCAGGACTAGAAGTTTACCCGTAATGGATGGTTAAAATACCGGATAAAATACAAAGTTAAAGGACACATAAAATCAACCATAATAAATTATCGTAAAAAAAAATTGATGTTTTACATCGAAAATTGTATTCTGTATTTAAATCCCTAAAAACAGATGAATGACAAAAGAATGAAAGAGATGACATGATGTATGGAGACAAAAGAAAAAACTGGAGCGGAAAAACAGGAGATAAAAAAGTGTGAAAAATCTCGATCGTTAGAAAAATAATTTCCACTTCGCCTGTCAATGACACCAATGTGGGGAGAAACTAACCACCTTTAAAGTATAATATATCTATTTCTATTTATATTCTGATTCACTATTTATCATCTATCTTTGAGTATTTAATATTATTGATTTTTGTGTTTGATTTTGTGTCCATTCATACGTCTAGTATCTAATTATATCCATATGTATCTCAATCCCAATATTATTTATTTATATATCTATTGAAATTAATTCAGATTTACTTTCTCTATTTATTCGCACTGCACATTACTCTTGTATCTATTAGTGTTCAAATTCGTATTTTTTAGTTCATGCATACTTGCAGGTTTTCTTCTTTGTTTTTTTTTTGATTTTTTGTGTTTGTTATATTGTAGGTAAAATGTGGAATCTTTGTTGGTCTGTTTATAAGTGATATGTTAATTTATGTTATTTGTTGTTGTGACTGTTTGATTCCGTTAAGAAAATAAAATAAAATAAATAAAATAAAATAATAAAATATGTAATTATAAAAAAAGACTATAAAAATCAGTGTCACTGCTGCTCCTCTTGATTGTAAAAAAACTATAATTGTTATAAGTATGTAAATTTGAGTTCAAGTGCCCGAAATTAGGGCCTAGGGATGATAATGAACAATAAACAATAAACCTTTTTTTATATAAAAAGAATCTGGGCTTGCTTTACACAAACCCATATACTTTCCCGCACACCTTGCACAAGGCTAAAAGCCTGTATCGCAAAGTGTGGAATACATCGCCAGCGCCGGGGTTTGAACCTGGCACCTCCCGCTTGAGAGACTGCCGCCTCAACCGACTGCGCCAGCCAACCCCTTACCTTATTTCTTAATTTAATTTAAACGTGTTTATAATAAAAAGATACTACAATTTTAAACTGTCACCTAAAGCCAATATGTGATTCCTGCGGCGCTGTTTACGCGGTCGCTTGCTACCTATTTTTACCTATTATAAAAAGAACCAGGTTCATTACTTCACCCGTTTTACTTAAAAATTTCGCCTTTTTATTAGGAAGGTATTTATTCTTCATATTTTAATTCAAAGAAAATAACCCAAACTATCTCCATCACGTTTCACTAAAAATTCGCCTGCGGCGCAATTCTCATAGAATTAAGGCTGCCTCCTAACTCTGAAGCTCATAGCTTGCGATGCCCATGTAGAAAGCTGTAGGTACACATTTAAAAGTGTGGTAAAAATGAAAAGAAACAAAACAAATGTTGAGGAGAAAAAATGAGATGAAAACAATAAAAACAAAAGAATAACAAATGATAACTAAAAAAAAGTTAAACAAAAAGTGTTTAAGTGACGTAATAAATCTTGTGAAGTTAATTAGTATTACTTGAAAAGAGAATAATTAACTGCCATATAAATCGCCATTTTGACAAACTACTTAATTATTTTAACAAGAGCAACATTAACAAGTAACTTGTAGGTACCTACTTTTAATGTTTCCAGAAATGTAACAAAGAATTTTCCGTAGAGAATAATATAAATTGGAACCAGAACAGGAGTGTTGGACATTGTTGAAACAATACAGTGGCGTTGGGCCGAGCATGGATGGGATAGAGGAGGCCTATATTCAGGAGCGAACGACTGAAATATCCAGCAAGGTTAAAAACATTAAAAACACCCAGTGGTACATTAATTTGTTGGATAAAAATAAAATATGAGAGTGTTTTACCTCGTTAAAAAAAAGCAAACATCACAGATATTTCAATTTGCTTATTTTTCAGATTGTGTTAAAAAATTATAACCAGTCGTATTTTTTTCAGTGCATTCTCGATTAAACAACCTACGCTTTCGAAATGTCAAAACGAAATGTAAAAAAAAACGTGGGGATACATATTATTCCTTAGAGCTCTAAACTCTCCGCTTTTTTTTCAATATTGATTAAGAGTGTGCATACCGACATTTCAAAAATTTCTAAAAACGGGAGACCTTCTATCGCGACAACCGTTACTAAATATGCTTTGGAACAAAATAGGATAGATGCATTGAACCTTTATCTAGGGAATAACCGTAAAAGATTTTTTTTATCTTGTATAGATTTCTCAAAAAAAATATTTAAAAACACCTCTGTACTTTTTTCCGAATGACGGAAACTCGTTTCCCGAAAGTCGCGGAGTGAATTTTTTTTATTGTACTGATAATATGCATCAAAATCTAGGGAATAACCGTAAAAGTTTTTTTAAAGACGCAAAATTAACCCCAAAAAATTGAAAAAACGCTATTTTTACCATTTTATCATGCGATTGTCACGCGATTTTGAACCTTAATGCCGTGGGAAATGTCTGTGACGTCATTCCTGGTGCCATGCTCTTAATACTCTCTTTTAAAAAACAATCCGTAATGTTTTCTATTTTTTTTTCAGTTTATTCACATTCTAGAAGATCGAGAATTCACTTTTTTCAATCACAATGTTTGTAAAGTTCTTCAGTTTTGAGTGAAGGGTTCCCAAACAACAGCAAAATCACCAAAAATGTATAAAGGAGCCTTAAGGGCATGGCACCAGGAATGACGTCACAATCTTTTCCCACGGCATTAAGGTTCAAAATTGCGTGACAATCGCATGGTAAAAATAGCGTTTTTTTTCCATTTTTTGGGGTTAATTTTGCGTCTATCAAAAAACTTTTACGGTTATTCCCTAGATTTTAATGCATATTATCAGTACAAGAAAAAAAAATTACTCCGCGACTTTCGGGAAACGAGTTTCCGTCTTTCGGAAAAAAGGTCAGAGGTGTTTTTAAATATTTTTTTTGCGAAATCTATACAAGATATAAAAAATCTATTACGGTTATTCCCTAGATAAAGGTTCAATGCATCTACCCTATTTTGTTTCAAAGCATATTTAGTAATGGTTGTCGAGATAGAAGGTCTCCCGTTTTTAGAAATTTTTGAAATGTCGGTATGCACACTCTTAAGAATAGATTTGAAAATTACTTGCAAACTTGAATACAAGTAAGTAAGGGAATTTCATACCATCAGAAGGTTGTAGTACTTAATACGTCATGATGCGGTTACATCAGAGTAGTGAGTATTAACGTACATAGGGGATTATTGTAATTAATTATCTGTCCAAGCAAAAAGTACTCAGTATTAAGGGCTTGGCACCAAGAATGACGTCACAGTCATTTCCCAAGGCATTAAGGTTCAAAATCGCGTGAACAATCGCATGATAAAATGGTAAAAATAGCGTTTTTTCCATTTTTTGGGATTAATTTTGCGTTTATCAAAAAACTTTTACGGTTATTCGCTAGATTTTATTTATTTATTTATTTAGTCACATGGGCACAAACAGTTAAAACAGCACATGTCAACAATTAAACAAAAGCAGAAAGCAAACCAGTGAAGGCCCGTCAATTTTACCAGAAAAACATTTCTTCGATATGTCAAAACGAAATGTAAAAAAAACGTGGGGATACATATTATACATATTAATGTATATTATCAATACAAAAAGAAAAAATTACTCCGCCACTTTCGGGAAACGAGTATTTGTCCTTCGGAAAAAAGATCAGAGGTGTTTTAAATTTATTTTTTTGAGAAATCCGTACAAGATAAAAAAAATCTTTTACGGTTGTTCCCTAGATAAATGTTCAATGCATCTACCCTATTTTGTTTCATAGCATATTTAGTAACGGTTGTCGAGATAGAAGGTCTCCCGTTTTTAGAAATTTTTGAAATGTCGGTATGCATACTCTTAATATATACGTACACAGTGAGTCCTTTACGTAGTCGGTTTCTTATAGATACGAGTATCTACAGGGTGGGTATCTATTCTCTTGTTTTCATCTACGTCAGCCATGTCAAAGATACGGCCCGCGGGCCGCATCCGGCCCCCGGGCAGTATCAATCCGGCCCGCGATCGCGTATCACAGAAAGAAGAATCATGTTTTTAGACATCACTCGATTCCTCTACAAATGAACATCTTTTCTCATCATAATTTTCTAAAATTAGTACGAAAATCCATCAGTTTCATAAAAAAATTTCGCCTGCGGCGCTATTCTCACATTTTTTATGCTATATCATTTTTTTTTAATTTTTGTTGCCCCCTATAGTTAAGAGGCTGGCGACGCACATAAATAAAATGTAATAATTCAGTACAGTGGCGTATATAGGGGGGGCCGAGGGGGCCCGGCCCTTCCCCCGAAATGTTGAACAATTCTTTAAAAAACGTTATTTTAAAACATGAAAGTTACTCAAGTTCATCATTTCACCCATTCTAAAAAATTTATTAGTAAGTATTATTTATGTAGTTACAATATTAACCCATTTACGCCCGCTGTACCCAATCAGGTACAGTACTTTAATAAGCTACATATATCTTTCAATTTATGGAAATATATTTGTATTTTATGCATTAATCAGTTAGTAGACATCACAATAATCACGTTTATTCAAAAAAATTCTCAACATATGTAAATTAGGCGGGAAAAAGCAACAGTTTTCAGAAGTGAAAATTTTTGGACGAGGTGAGTTGCACGTTATTTAAATTTTTGGTGTTTTATGTAGTCCTGAATAACTAGTTTTTGAACAAAATCAGTATAATATATTCCAAAATAATGATTTATCAATGATTTAGACACTTTTGCTTCGTTTCTTGAAAAATATGCAACCTGAAACTTCGCTGTACTCGTTTGGGTACAATGGGCACACGTGTATAGTGAAGAGCGTTATTTCTTGTCAAGTAAACAGTGTGAAATAATGATGTGGCAGAGAAAATTATTTCCGAAAAAAATGCTACACTGAGTTTGAAAAGGCAGTGGTTTCAAAAGTGGCTGCAGAGGATAACCAGAATGACCTTGATCACCCCTCCGGAGCCTAGTGTTGTCACTGATAATGGGGAAGGTGGAGAGGACAATTTGGGGAATATTTCATCCTCGTTATACGCCTTCTGTTGATGGGAGCAACGATGAGTCACTTTCAGCATCCCAAGATGGGACGAGACTCATGGAAATATCCAGGAGGAGTAATAACTCCAACTTTCACATGGAGACGATACCAAGCTTCATAATAGTACATACTACTCTATCATTCACACATGCTGCCTATACAATAAAATACCAAAAACTATCGGTTCATACGAAATTTCAAAATCATTCACTACTGGAAATTTTCGAATCCCTAATAGTGGTGAAGTTCTGCATGAAAGACTAATGGCCACAACCCGAAAAACTGGAATAGCGATTTAGAACGAGCAGAAGAAGTGTAGGTCGTCCTCAAGCAAGTGGCCTGATGATATAAGAAGAATTGCGGGAGGCGGTTGGATGCGGTCTGCCGAGGATAGGGAACTGTGGAGATCAAAGGGGGAGGCAAGTGTTCAACAGTGGATGCAAAGAGGCTGACAAGAAGAAAAAGAAGAATCCTAGAATATGAAAAAAGAAAAATGCGACAAAATTTTTGGCGTATAGCTTAGTCGTGCTTTGGAGATTATAAAATAAAAGTAGGCAGTAGCGAAGAGTGGATTTATATAGAAAAGAAGCGGCGGCAGTGGCGCATCCAAGGAGAGGGGGGAGGCGAAGGGGCTAAAGCCTCCTCCATTCTCAAAACGTAAGTGTCAGAAATAGCACAGAGTGCTTCATATATTCAAATGAAGTGTACCGCTTACTTTACAATTTTTTTGTCTCAGGCCCTACCCCCCCTCCAAACCGACTATCAGACGCCCCCCTCCCAACCGACCATCAGACCCCCCCAAATGCATCCTGGACCCGTCGCTGAGCAGTGACTTACGTTTATGGTTGCGTTATGTCAGATGGACATATTATTTTGTCATACTACACAAAAAAGTAACTCGGTGGAAATCGTTTTTTTAGGTACCTTCGCGCCTGAAAGTAGCTATTTTTCAGACAAATTATTATACGTTTATAAAATAAACGTTTATTTGTGATTATAGTTGCACATTATTTCTATTATTTTATGTAATTCAAAAATTCCCTTATTAGAAAAAAATGTTCACATATGCCCATTGTACCTGATTAAGTACACCCCTATAGAACACTGGTTTTCAAACTTTTTTCCGATTTTTCACCATTTATTATTTAAACTACTCAAGACTACTCAGGACTATACGAAAAAAATATAAAAATTATTCTAGTTTCTCCATGGGCGTAAATGGGTTAATATGAATAAATAGATGAGTTTGAAAAGCGTCTTCCGAATCGAAGAAAATACTAAATTTTTATCTGTGAATTTTTAATTATTCCAAGATCCACGAACTGATTTGCTTTATTGGGGAATATATTTCAAAATAGCTATTTATTATAAAGATAATATGAAAAAATATGTACTGTATATACCTTTACGTAAAATTGACTACTGAAATAAAAATCTTCCTTGTATCTATTAATTTGATGTATTTATGGGTCAGAATCAAACTGGGTTGGCTGTAAGATATTTCATACGTAATAAGCCCGCCTTCTGGCACCATTGTTCTGAAACTGTTTCTATCTTATAAAGTTTTATTTATTTATTTAAACTAAGCAACTAGACTTTACTTACATGCGACTGTGGATAAAGCAGAGCCTACCAGTAAGTACTCTACTAGTAGGAGTATACTTTGTATATTAGTATGAATACTACTTCTAGGCTACTAGGTAATATGAGTACCCACAGTAGTTACTTCTCCATGTTTTGACATGCTTTACCACGTAGTTGTCAAGTATTTCTACCCGCAAAAGTAGGACAAGCAAAATATCCACATGGAAAAGTTAAAAAAAGCCAATATTCAGTGCCACTAAGGAATGAGGTTACTTGTAATACTGGTGTTGTGACTAGAATGATTGAATTAGAACAGTATATTTTAATGGGTTGGCTGGCAGAAATTGCCATTTGGGAATAAGCCCGCCCGTTGTATGTTTTCTGTACAATAAAGTTTATTTTATTTTATTTTTTATTTTATTTATATTTGAAGGTGGTATATAGATACCAAATGTTATTATTAGAGAGATAACCAAAGTAACCAATATGGCGGAAAGGGTCGCTGGCCTTAAATGGAGCTGGGCTGGGCATGTTGCGAGGTGCCAAGACTCCCGATGGACCAAAAATATAATGGAATGGCGACCAAGAACAAGCCAAAGAAGCGTCGCCAGATCTCAGGCAAGGTGGTCCGACGATATCAGAAAATGTGCCGGTGGTGGATGGGTGCAGTGTGCCCAAGACAGGAAGCTATGGAGGACCAAAGGGGAGGCCTATGTCCTATGTCCAACAATGGACAAGTGGTTGCAGAAGAAGAAGAAGATATGAGGAATATCGCCGATTACATTTGACGACCGCGCAGTTAATCTGCGTTGCTAATTGTATTGTGCATCAAACAAAACTTACATTCATCAGTTACCGTACAGTGAAAGAATTACTCATCTAACATGAATAGTTTTAAAGTTATGCATTTTTAAAATAGTGTCCATCTTTTTCCAGTAGCGTAGCGTGGGGGGGGCGGGGGGGGCGGGCCGCCCCGGGCGGCACTTTTCAAGGGGCGACATTTTCGGGATTTTTTATAAACAATCTAGGCTAGCGTACACAAACCCAAATACTTTACTGTACACCTTGCACTAGGCTAATTTCACAAATCTGCCGCCCCTAGGCTATCGGCAGATTTCAGAATGTACAAGGACGGGGGGCGGCATTTTGAAAACAAAATGAGTGCATCGTAACAAGCAAAGTTTCTGCGTCTGTTCTTGTGTTTAAACTTTCATCTGTCTCTGTCAGTTTTTCGAGAGTAACTGCCGCCCCTAGACTGTCGGCCTTCTGGCGCAATTCTGGGTTACATTTATGTTAAGAAAATAAATCAAACGACCTCGACTACATGACCCTTTTCACTCAGTCTCAAAAAATGTCGCCCGCGGGTTTTCACATTTGTAATACCACAAGGTCATATTTGCATGAAAAAAATTAAAAAAAGAATGAGTTTTTTTTTATGGGGGGGGGGGGGCGGCAAATTTTGCCTCCGCCCCGGGCGGCACAAACCCACGCTACGCCACTGTCTTTTTCGATATGTTAGTTATTAGTTGTTGACGAAATGCAGTTCTGGACCATTTACATCCAGACCTGCATTGAATAATATGTCTCTGTTTTATATTGATTTCATTCTCAAATTATGTTTTCATTGATGTAATGTAGTTCTGGACAATTTACATCCAGACCTGCATTGAACTAAACCACACCTGTTTTAAGTTTTGTTTTGTCACCATGTGTTTATTGATTTCATTATTTTCTGCCGTAAATGTTTATTGATGTATCGCATTTTATTTTGTGATGTATGTTTAATATGTAAACCTGGAGAGTGCCTTAAATGGGGCCTACGGATCATTAGAGAACAATAAACAATGTTGTATAATGTATACGCACCTTTTTACAATAATCCAGAATATCCATTTTGTCCTTCATACAAGAGGATCCGGGAGTAGGCTTGGTGGTCAGATCAGTCTCCCACCGGCCCTGGTCGTTCATGAACTGAGGATGGTAGGCCGCGCCAGGGTCGCACAGGGCCGCCACCTGGGGCTCGAAGTGAGCTGCCGCACTCCCGCCATTGGAAGATGAAGCAGCCTGGAAAACATGGAGAATAGGAACCATTAGATTCAGTGAAATGTATACATTCAACCACAACACACAACTGAGAGGACACCAGCTGAAACTTAGTCCAACCACATTTAACTCCAATCCGGCCAGACATTTTCTTCCGAAACGTGTTGTTGAAGCATGGAACAGACTGCCTATTGATATTATCAGTGCTCCAAGTGTCAATATGCTTAAAAATAAGTTGGATAAGTATTTGAGAGACAATTGATTGTGCAAGCTAGATATGGGAACATCAGCTATAAGCTGTGAGCCCATTTAATTTTTTTTTATTTATTTATTACACATGGAACAGATACCGTCACAAAAACAAACATTGACAGGTACATTAGTGCAAAATATCAATACACAAGACCAATAACATCCGTTCACAATTAGCACACACACAAAACAAAGCAATAATAATAATAATTCGGTAATAATTTTATGGGGGTTCGATCCTCGATGCCTATACTTACTCCACTTCACGACATAAGCTTTCCAAGCTCACTGTGAAGTGTACAAAGATGTATTTGGGTTTATTTCGATAAACCCAGATGCATTTATCAGCTGGACCACGTTGATCAGATACTCAAGGACGGACGTGTTTTGAGTAAAAGTAATCGTAGAATGTGTATGAGGAATTGCATGAATGTGACGGAAGCCCGAAGTGTGTGTCAGGATAGGAAAGTCTGGCGATCCGTTCTCTCTGCCTACCCCGCAAGGGAGGTGGCGTGAGGGTATACAATGGAATAGAATTTATCATCACAATCACAAAATGTGACGGAACACCGACAACAACAACGACAGAAAAAGTTAAATAAAATCGTGACATAAAATACGGAATGAAACATACGGAAGAATTCACACCACTAAATAACAGAATGCGCGGATTCTCTAATCTGAGATAATCCGTAGGAAATAAAAAAGAAGGAAAAAAGAAAGCGTACCAAATGTATGGAGAAAAATTTATTCCACGAATTTTTGCGGACGTGTTAAAATAATACGCAAAAAATATTATGTGAATATTTTTGTACGCGTAATAGAGTTGAGAAGAAGCGAGACGTGAAAAGAACAGTAACAATTATAAAATTAGTAACAGTAACAGAGTAACAGTTTCCCCTTTAGTAACAGTGACTTTCACAATAATGTCATTTTGGTGAAAACCGTGATTTTATGATACGATGATTTTTTTTACGCTTCATTATTGTTGACTGTATGATATTGCTTTTGCAATAAGTCCGCCTTTTGGCACACTACCATTGTCTTGTTTTTGTTACTATGGATATTTTTCTTTGGCATAAAGATTTATTTATTTATTTTCATTCTTCTTAATTGTTTGCATCCTGCAATGGAATATTTCAAAATGTCACAGAAATAATGTAAATCAAATAAGTCATATAAAACTGTTCACCAGGGCGAGCTTATCGCGATTTCTTTCAGCTGAGGGTGAGTTGCCACGATCCGTGATAATTAAGACGGACGTAGTATTTTCTATACAAAAATATGCATAATTCTGAGTCAGTCCGTGTACTGTAATGCTGAACCAAAGAATCTTAGTAGTAGTTCATTGTAGTAATTTTGCGCAGAATTTTTATTTAATAGCGACTAGTTTTCGAGCACTTGAGTCATGCGTATCACACAAAAACATTATTAAAAAAAAAACAGTAAGAAAAATAAACCAATATCTGTGGAAGACACTGGCTTAGTTTCATTTTAAAAGTAAAAACGGAGAGATTTTGTTAAAAGGGGTCTACTCATTTGAAAATCATTAACAAATTATAATCAAATAGAAAGAATACTTTTTACAAAAAATCACCAATAATTCTGACAATTAATCACTGTTATTAATGCCGCATTTTAACATCTTTACCGATTTTTTTGAAACCCTGTGAAAAATAGCTGTGAATCAATAATGCGAAATTTTGGTAAAGTATATTTTTAACATTATGAATTCAGTTTCACATGGCAACACTCTTGAAAATACTACAATATTCTTTACTAAACAACATAATATTTCTTGAAAGAAGTAAGTAAGTAAAATAAAATATTTTAATACAGTATTGCCAGAGGGAAGAATATATTAACTCCTATTATTTTGCATACTGATGTTCTATAGGAAAGATGTTTTGTGTGAATCTATGTATATGTTACGGAATTTGTATGAAATTTAGGAATTGTATACAAATCCTTGGGCATGTATACAATAAAAATAAAATAAATAAAATAAAATAATCTTTATTGTACTAAAAAAATAATTGTACAATGGGCGGACTTATTGCCAAATGGCAATTTCTGCCAGCCAACCTATAACAGAGATTAAATTGAGATATACCTAATTATAATAAGTACCAAAAGGGTACCTTAACTTAACAATAATTGAATACTAAATACATACACAGATAAACATATTATACATATACAGGGTGTCCCGTAAATCAACGTCATCCCGTGAAGGGGTGATAGACCAGCTCATAAGCTACCAGAAAATCGAAATATGACCTTACTAAAAATCGCTCATTCTCGAGATATCGGCACTTTTTTGTTTTTCGTGAAATTCGACACCTTTGATCAGTTTTTCGATGGCCACGGTCACAAAATTCAATATTATGGGATTAAAATTTTTGATTCGTAATCCTGAATAATTCAGCTATTTGATTATTGTCCAAAATAAAACATATTAGTTCACAATTTTGAAAAAAAGAACATCGTTTCCGCCTCTCGAGTTTTTTGTTTTTTATTAGCAAATTTCGACTCCTTTACACTGTAAAAATTTTGTATGACATTAAGCTGACAAATTATATTAAAAACTTCCTCGTTTAGTGTAGTTTTTAAAAAAGTACAAAACTGGATAAAGTTCCCTTTACAAAAAAAGTTATTCCTGTTTTACTTCAAAAGGTCCTCATTATGCGTTCGACCTGGGATGTTCTGCCGGCGGTAAGATTTATATTAATCACCATTTAACGAGTGAAAACAAGGTGCTGCTTAGAGAGACTAGGGAGTTGGCTAGATTGAAGGATTACAAATTCGTGTGGGTAAAAGATTGCCGAATCTACATAAGAAAAATGGAAAAGGCCCCTCCAGCTTTAATCAAGTCCATTGCGGACTTAAAAAAACTATCATGACTTCTTCATCACTCGGTCATGTCTTACATTTTATTCCTTACATGCTCGTATTATCTATATTTTACTTATATGTTTGTTGTTGTGTGTGTGTGTGTGTTACTGTATGCTTGTGTGACTCGTGTTACTTGTGTAGAATTTACAATTCTTTCATTATTGGTTTCACTTTGGAAGATTTTTTCTGTCCATGGTTGGCTTTCTTTGCCATCTTGTGTGTTCCTGTGCCTGGGCAGCCGCGTGATGTGTCTGACTTGCCTTGCCTCCGGTGAGTTCGGTAAGTATTCCAGTATCTGTGATGTGTGTTCTGGATTTATATACTCCGATAATGTGAGTGCTCTGTCGCTGCTTTACCAAAGAGAGAGTATCTAAAATGGGAAAACTTTCAATCTATTACCAGAACGCCAGGGGTCTGAGAACAAAGACAAACGATTTTTATTATAATGTCTTGCTAAATGATTTTGATATAGTGTGTATAACGGAGACTTGGTTGCTGAATTCCATAAGTGATGCTGAACTTTTTGATGGGAGATATGATGTATTCAGAAGAGATCGATGTTATGAGCAGACTGGCCAACGGTTTGGTGGTGGGGTTCTCATTGCAGTCCGTGGAGAGCTTTCCGCCAGGCGCCGGCCTACATGGGACTCGCAAGCGGAAGATATTTGGGTCTCTATTGAGATTGGTTCTCCTCACATCAACTTGAATGTGTATTGCACATACATCCCTGGAGACTCCGAATATGGCACTAATTTGGCGTCTAGCTTTGACATGTGTTCCCGCGTTCTCTTGGAGCGATCACAGGATGCATTTTTGTTGTTGGGGGACTATAACCTCCCCAGTATTGATTGGAGACGAACGGAAGGCGAGGAGTACTCCTTGCCATTTGGCTATGTCGATGGTCCTTCATGTGCGCTCGTTGACTTTTTGTCATTTGGTGATCTCAAGCAGTATAACTCACACAGAAATATTAGCGACAATGTGCTGGATCTTGTGTTGTCTAATTTGGAAACTTGTTCTGTGTCAGCATGTGCTGAACCACTTTCCCGTGAGGATTCACATCATAGACCAATAGTTGTCAACTTGGGGCTCGCGTGTAAGCCCAGGAGTTCGGCCACACCAAGAACCGTACACCTTTTTGACAAGGCCAGCTATCCCGAAGTTAAGAGTTCCTTGGGCTCCCACAACTGGGAATTTGAGATGAGAGATATGCGCACTGAGGAAGCGACAGAATTTCTTTACGGTGTTTTGGAAAGAATCATTGCCGAGTTTGTTCCCCAAAAATGTATTCATGCAGCCAACAGGTATCCAATGTGGTATAGTAGGTCTTTAATTAAAATAATCAGAGAGAAACTTAAATTTCATAAACGCTGGAAGAGGGGAGGTGATCGATCGGATTATCTATCATTCAGTCTCTTAAGATCAAGACAGAAGATAATAGCAAGAGAATGTTACAATGATTTTATTTCTAGATCGGAGGACATGATTAAAAGTGACCCTAAAAGATTCTGGACATACGTTAAGTCAAAGAGACCTACCTCAGCTATACCGGACCCTGTGCATTGTGAGGGGGTTGTGAGTGACGGACCGAGCTCTGTTGCGGAAATGTTTAGTGAATATTTTTCTTCGGTATTTGTTGAAGGTGATATTGACATGCCCGAGGTCGTGAGTGAGTCTGTATTGGATATATCGGGCGTCGAATTCACGCCTGCCATAATCTTAAAGCACATAAAAGAGCTTGATATGAATGGGAGCTCCGGTCCTGACGGTATCCCACCAAAATTTATCAGACACTGTGGTGAGGAGTTGTCTGTGCCGCTGTGTCTGATATTTAATCGATCGTTGTCTGAGGGTGTATTTCCGAATGTCTGGAAGAGATCATACATCACGCCAATACATAAGGCGGGGGACAAGCGCGATGTATCGAACTACAGACCTATATCGAAGATGTCAGCAATCGGTAAACTGATGGAAAAGATCGTTGTCGGTCAGATCAGTCCTTTGGTTGGCTCTTTTATCATACCAAACCAACATGGCTTTGTTTGCAATAAATCTGTGGAGTCTAACCTCCTGGTGTTCACCGATTTTGTTCTGAACTCAATGGGTGGTGGTGGTCAAGTGGATGCCATATACACCGATTACTCAAAAGCGTTTGATAAGATAAATCATAGGATCCTTTTACACAAGCTTAATCACTATGGTATCCACGGCGACCTTCTTAGATGGCTCTCGTCCTACATCGATGGACGCTCACAGGCTGTTGCGATCGGCGGTACAGTGTCCCAGTTTAGACCTTGCAGTTCTGGGGTCCCACAGGGATCTCACCTGGGGCCTCTGCTGTTTATTTTGTACATAAACGACATAGGTGCATGTTTTCGTGGATCGCGGTTTTTGATTTTCGCGGATGATACGAAGATATTTAGTAGGGTGAGGGGTCCGGAGGATGCATTGGAGCTCCAGCGTGACCTGGACCGCTTGTCTGACTATTGCATAAAAAATCAGCTTTACTTGAATGCTTCAAAGTGTTATTCCATTTCCTTCACCAGGGCCCTTAGACCGATGAGTTTCGATTACTCCATTAATGGTCAGATGTTGGCCAGGCGTGAAGAGGTGCGGGACTTGGGTGTCGTCATGGATAGAAAGATGCTTTTTAGGTCTCATGTTGATAACATTATTGATAAGGCCTATAGAATGTTGGGATTTATCCTTAGAGTTTGTAGACCATTCAAGTCTCCAATAACATTGAAGGTGCTCTATTATGCATTCGTGAGGAGTCAATTGGAGTTTTCGTCCGTGGTCTGGAATCCACAGTATGTCACGTATATTGACAGGTTGGAGGCTTTGCAGAGAAGGTTCGTGCGTTGTCTGAATCGTTTGAGTGACCAACCATTTGACGACTATAAATTGGCAATTCGCCATCATGGAATTCCCTCACTTGAAAACCGAAGGACACAATGTGACATGATGTATCTCTATAAACTTATCAATAACATGGTTGATTCTCCGGAGTTGTTGGCAAAGTTATTATTTCATTGTCCATCGCGTAATACCCGTTTGAGCCATCTGTTTCGTCTTCCGCTGTGCTCTACTAATTATGTCCAGAGTTCGTATGTGCAGCGTACATGCTCCTTATATAATACATTCTTCCGAGGTCTGGACATGTTTGTTATGAGTAAGGATGCGTACAGAGCTGGCATAATTAAAGCGCTGGTTTCGTCGGTGCCACCCTGATGATGATGATGTGTGTGTGTGTGTGTGTGTGTGTGTGTGTGTGTGTGTGTGTGTGTGTGTGTGTGTGTGTGTGTGTGTGCGTATGTGTGTGTGTGTGTGTGTGTGTGTGTTTGTGTGTTTGTATGTGTGTATGGAGTATACTCATTTATATATTGCACGACTCTTTAACTTAATTTTTTATTTATTGTTCATTGTTATTATTTATTCATCTATTTATTTATAATTTTATTCATTCAGTTATATATTTTATTTTATTTATTTAGGAATATATATTTATTCATTTTCTTATTTATTTTGTTTGTTTGATTATTTATTTCATTTGTTATTTATTAATATTTATATAATGTTTCTTTGTCTGATGTTTTGTTTTTTCTGATTGCATGCTGATCTTTCCATATATTATATTGTTCATTATTGTCCTTGCATGCATGTCAAATATGTATAAATTGGTAATTTTTGAGCCTTTACTGGTCCACTTGTTGTTAATGTTCTACTGTATATGATTTTTGTGAGACTGTCTGTGCTTTAGAAAATAAAATAAAATAAAAAAAATAAAAATAAAATTATAAAAAAAAAACAAATGCAGGGTTATAGCTTCCTTATGTCCAATATTTGGACAAGTGATAGAGGATGAAAAAATATGAAAAAAAGTTCAATAAATGAAGGTCGAAAAATCAACCGTTTTGGAGTTATGGTCTTTTGAAAATAGAGGAGTATGAAAATTTCTCATTTAGGTTTTTTGCCAATAACTCTTAAACTACTGACTCGATTTTGACAAAACCAACGACAAATCATAGTAAATAAAATAGGCTTTCGATAAAGATCTTAATTTGTGGCCTTTTCTTTAAGATCTCGTGAAATTTCTGTAAAATAATATCATTATTTCACAAAAATACATGTTTCTTAAGAGAATAATCACAAAAATTTGAAGAATAGGCCTCAAATTGGAAACTTTATCGTAAGCCTACATTATTTACAATGATTTTTAATTTATTTTGTCAAAATCGAGTTGGTAGTTTATGAGTTATAGTCAAAAAACCCAAATGAGAAATTTTCATACTCCTCTATTTTCAAAAGACCATAACTCCAAAACGGTTGATTTTTAGACCTTCATTTATTGAACTTTTTTTCATATTTTTTCATCCTCTATCACTTGTCCAAATATTGGACATAAGGAAGCTATAACCCTGCATTTGATTTTTTTTTATAATGAGGACCTTTTGAAGTAAAACAGGAATAACTTTTTTTGTAAAGGGAACTATATCCAGTTTTGTACTTTTTTAAAAACTACACTAAACGAGGAAGTTTTTAATATAATTTGTCAGCTTAATGTCATACAAAATTTTTACAGTGTAAAGGAGTCGAAATTTGCTAATAAAAAACAAAAAACTCGAGAGGCGGAAACGATGTTCTTTTTTTCAAAATTGTGAACTAATATGTTTTATTTTGGACAATAATCAAATAGCTGAATTATTCAGAATTACGAATCAAAAATTTTAATCCCATAATATTGAATTTTGTGACCGTGGCCATCGAAAAACAGATCGAAGGTGTCGAATTTCACGAAAAACAAAAAAGTGCCGATATCTCGAGAATGAGCGATTTTTAGTAAGGTCATATTTCGATTTTCTGGTAGCTTATGAGCTGGTCTATCACCCATCCACGGGATGACGTTGATTTACGGGACACCCGTATACATAAATGGGGACAATGCGGGTCAATTTAGAAAATGTGTGAAATAATTTGTCGCAGGTTCTTTAATTTATACTTTTTTTAGGAAATATACGTTTCGATAACTCATAAACTTATTATTTTCTTCGAGAAAGCGTGCAAATAGATAAAACAGGGAATAAACCATAGGAAGAACCTATTTATTTTTGCAGCTAACCTGCAGTCGCATTTAAAATTAAATAATTTGATGTATTTCAGATTCCTGTAAAAAAATGAAAGTAGATAATTCGTAGTAAAATGTGTATAATATATTACATAGTAAAATGTGTATATTATCTCAAATGGAGCAACGAGCTCCTGTTCTGGCGTCCGTGGCTCGGTAAACGCCCTAGAGGCCGGCCACAGATGCGTTGGACAGATGACCTGAAGTTGATAGCTGGCCTCAAATGGACATCCGAGGCAAAATCCAGAGAGATGGAGCCGAATGAATCCAGAAATGGAAGCTTCGGGGCTTGTGAAGAAGAAGATACATTCCCTAGGATTTGTATACAATGACGGATTTCAAACATTGCCGGTAACATATACACTTGATATAAGTGTTAAGGTGAACTCTAGTAAACATAATGCATATTTAATGTTGAGATAACTTACCCAGTATTGTGACTGGTGTATTTTTTTGAATAATTGTTATTTGTGATTTTAGATAAGTACGAGTATATACCTAAATTATTTAAGTCCTCCACTCCTCAGTAATGGCGCTGGGCTCGAAAAATTGGTTAATTATTAAACAATTTCGATCTGTGGCTTAGAAACTTAAAAAAAATACACGTCTGACAGCTTACAGGATGCGGTAGAATGGATGAGTATTGCCCTGGGCATAAAGTGATCACTTAACTCAGAAAAAGCCGATTCGTAAGCGTCGGAACACACACCTTGTTTCCTCCCTAAGGGAGTTCACGTAATGCTACATTATGTGAATGTATGTATAGATGCTATCGCTTCTGCAGAGGAAAAACTGTAATTATTATTTAGTTATCTCAACTCAACAGATATACAGCAAAAGATAGGGAGTGGGGAACCAATGATTGGGAATTCTCCAACTGGGAATCGTCATACACAGTCCATAGCCGGGTATTAAAGCTAATGAAATGATGAAAAAATGTGTACTATTTTTATTAAGTACCCAGGTTCTCTTTATGTACGGCACTGTAAAAAAAACAAAAAACTCGAGAGGCGGAAACGATGTTCTTTTTTTCAAAATTGTGAACTAATATGTTTTATTTTGGACAATAATCAAATAGCTGAATTATTCAGAATTACGAATCAAAAATTTTAATCCCATAATATTGAATTTTGTGACCGTGGCCATCGAAAAACAGATCGAAGGTGTCGAATTTCACGAAAAACAAAAAAGTGCCGATATCTCGAGAATGAGCGATTTTTAGTAAGGTCATAGATATTTCGATTTTCTGGTAGCTTATGAGCTGGTCTATCACCCATCCACGGGATGACGTTGATTTACGGGACACCCGTATACATAAATGGGGACAATGCGGGTCAATTTAGAAAATGTGTGAAATAATTTGTCGCAGGTTCTTTAATTTATACTTTTTTTAGGAAATATACGTTTCGATAACTCATAAACTTATTATTTTCTTCGAGAAAGCGTGCAAATAGATAAAACAGGGAATAAACCATAGGAAGAACCTATTTATTTTTGCAGCTAACCTGCAGTCGCATTTAAAATTAAATAATTTGATGTATTTCAGATTCCTGTAAAAAAATGAAAGTAGATAATTCGTAGTAAAATGTGTATAATATATTACATAGTAAAATGTGTATATTATCTCAAATGGAGCAACGAGCTCCTGTTCTGGCGTCCGTGGCTCGGTAAACGCCCTAGAGGCCGGCCACAGATGCGTTGGACAGATGACCTGAAGTTGATAGCTGGCCTCAAATGGACATCCGAGGCAAAATCCAGAGAGATGGAGCCGAATGAATCCAGAAATGGAAGCTTCGGGGCTTGTGAAGAAGAAGATACATTCCCTAGGATTTGTATACAATGACGGATTTCAAACATTGCCGGTAACATATACACTTGATATAAGTGTTAAGGTGAACTCTAGTAAACATAATGCATATTTAATGTTGAGATAACTTACCCAGTATTGTGACTGGTGTATTTTTTTGAATAATTGTTATTTGTGATTTTAGATAAGTACGAGTATATACCTAAATTATTTAAGTCCTCCACTCCTCAGTAATGGCGCTGGGCTCGAAAAATTGGTTAATTATTAAACAATTTCGATCTGTGGCTTAGAAACTTAAAAAAAATACACGTCTGACAGCTTACAGGATGCGGTAGAATGGATGAGTATTGCCCTGGGCATAAAGTGATCACTTAACTCAGAAAAAGCCGATTCGTAAGCGTCGGAACACACACCTTGTTTCCTCCCTAAGGGAGTTCACGTAATGCTACATTATGTGAATGTATGTATAGATGCTATCGCTTCTGCAGAGGAAAAACTGTAATTATTATTTAGTTATCTCAACTCAACAGATATACAGCAAAAGATAGGGAGTGGGGAACCAATGATTGGGAATTCTCCAACTGGGAATCGTCATACACAGTCCATAGCCGGGTATTAAAGCTAATGAAATGATGAAAAAATGTGTACTATTTTTATTAAGTACCCAGGTTCTCTTTATGTACGGCACTGTAGGGGTAGGATGAGAGGACGACAGACGCCATAGAATATGTACAAAATCAGAAAGTGCCGCAGGGGAATGCCAAGAACAGCTTACTACAAGAATTGAGAAGATTCTCTGTAATACAATAAAATTGGTATTGGAAAATTTCCATACTTAAGCTTTTTTTCAACAGAAAATCTTTGTAAGAGTTCAGATAGCGAGTTGAATGTATCAATGATAAAATTTTAGTTAAGGGCTTGGTACTAAGAATGACGTCACAGTTATTTCCCACGGCATTAAGGTTCAAAATCGCGTGAACAATCGCATGATAAAATGGTAAAAATACCAAGTACTTATGTAAGTATATAAAATTTTGCTTGAGAACGCTGGATCGTAAAATTGGGACACCTCTTCGTTCATGATGTCGGCGACACGAATCGCTGAATATCCAATCGGTTTGGACATTTTAGTCAATTCTCTTTCTCGTTCCCAATTCCTAATATCGTTGTCTCGCTTTAAACACCTATTTTTTAATGAATCTGGGTTTGTCGAAATAAATCCAAATACATCTTTGTAGGCACAGTCACAGAAAGCTTGAATAGCTTGTGTCGTGAAGTGGGGTAAGTCGGCATCGGGGACTGAACCATAATTAAATATATATTACGAAACAGTGTTAATCAATACAAAAATTTATAAAAATTTATAAAAATTTCTCGTGTAAGCGCACCTTAACAGTTTTTGTCCGACCCATATTAACATTTTACATAGGTAACGTAGGTAATCCCATTATTATACAGAAAGAGAAAAATGTTTACATTGGACAGAAGGCCCTTGAGAAAGAAATCAATAGAAAGGGGTGAATCGTCACTAGTCGGACAGGTGATAAAGGATGATAGATCAAAAAGGGTAAAGTAGGACATTTCGGGACTCGTCGATAAACATTTTAGTATCCTTTTTTTGACGAGATGGGACGAAACATATATCGGCAGTGGCGTATACAACCCCCCCCCCCCCCCCCTGAAATGTAGAACGAAAATAGTGGACGTTTGGCGGGGGGATCATGCCGGCGTGTCAAGTGTACCGTTGGGTCTGAGGGTTTCAGTATAACCAAAGTGTAAGGAACTATTGTCACTTCCTTTCTCCATTTTCCTTCCTATTTCTTATATTATATATCTTTCTTCTATATATTATATATTCTTATAATTTTGTTGATAAAACGAAGAATACTTTAATTGTCGATATAAACTGTGAATATATATAACATTTCATATTATGTATTTAGCTGTTCTATTCTCTGGATAAATAAATATAAAAAAAAACTTTATTTTAAAACATGAAAGTTACTCAAGTTCATCACTTCACCCATTATCAAAAAAAATTCGTCTGCGGCGCTATTCTTCTTTGTATTTACTGTCCGCAATATTAGTACCAACCTAAAACACGACCTTTTTCACTTACATTAACGAAAAAATTTCGCCTGCGACGCTTTTATATTTCTTTTACTTTACGTCTGTGTTCAAATTTTTGTTGCCTCCAACCCAGCTTCGAAGCAGGCTACGCCCGTGGTTCTGCCGCTTCTGCCTCAACCGTTGACAGGATTCTTTTCGGTCCCCCCCCAAAGTCAAATACTAGATCGCCCCCCGCCCCCCCCGAAATGAAATCCTAAATACGCCACTGTATACCGGCATACAAATCCATTCTAATCGAAAAGAAAAACCCATTTGAAAAAACCAATAATGTATCTCTCGTAAAGTACGTACCAACTTACTGGAGTGCCTGCTTAGAAAATCAATACCTATTACTATTTCCTGTCTTCGATAGATGTCGCTTTTTATATCTCAAGCTGTAACCGGATTGCTATCAAACTTGAACGTTGTTATTTGATAAGAAAATGGAAGCGCTACTGTATGAATCCATTTTTATTATTTTCAGCGTACCTAAATAAATAAATAAAATATTTATGGGGAAAAAATGGCGGGCTTATTGCAGTAGGCTCAATGTCTGCCAATCAACCATTTGTGACATACATTTGATATACACAATACATACATACAAGTGTATGGAAAAGAAGAAAAATACAAATAATAATATATACAGTACTTATACATAGATAAAAATACATAAATAAATAGGTGGATGGGATGAAGGACAAGGAAGGAATCACGGGATTGTATGTTAGATGGATTATTTATGGAAAGGTAATGATGCCTCAGTTTACTTTTGAAAGAGAGAATAGTTGGAGCTAGTCTGATATGAAGTGGAAGGTTATTCCATAATCTAGCCGCGTGTGTAGTGAAAGAAGAGTATTAGTAGCAGATGAAAATCTAAAATGTAAGTATTGTAGTTCCAACGTTTTCCGTCTGCAAAGTTCAATTCGTGGCGCTTCATTCGCTCGATTCAATTTTTATTACAATGGTACAGCAATATAATAATACAAACACTAGAGCAAAAAACCTTTTAATCTATAGATTGCTTTTTGAAAATTGAACTCGCATTGTTTACTTATAGAACCATTCTGTTCTTTATTTGAATTTAATCTTAAAAATAGAACAAGTTCGACTTACACTGCAGTAAATGTATTTTGAATTAACATTTCCATTAGATCGTGAAGTTAGCTTCAATAAATGAATTCGATTAGTATTCCAAAACTAAAATTTTAAATTCCTTATAAAGTCAATTTGGTTGGCGTCTTTTGGTGATAAACATTTAGGCACTAGGATGAAATAAAAGACGTTTTTTGAAGTATAAAAAAAACCTGAGAAAAATTATTGTGATGTGCCTGGAGTTTACGACTGATGTAAGCCCGAGGTATGTCACTCTGAAATCTTACTTTTAAATTACCGCTACTTCTTTATCCTTTTCTTTAAATTTTGCAACCTCCTTGGACAAGGATATTGAAGGAACGTAATTCAGGGGTGGGGTTTGCCGGGGGGCTCCCTTAAGGCTAACTCTGGGCCCACCTCTTAATAAGATTTGCCTATAAGTTCGGGTAAAGAGGTCGCTATTAATGCGCATGAGCTACCCGGGGATGTAGAGGGCCTAAAGCCCGCAGTATTTTCCTTCAATGTGCCTGGGGTTTGCGACTGATGCAAGCCCGGGTCATATTACTCTGAAATCTTACTTTTAAATTACTGCTACTTCTTTATCATTGCAAAATATATCTATAAATGGGGTAACCAGTGAATGCTGTGTATATAAAAAACACACACACAACTTTTCATGTGTGGAAAATTAATGGACATTAACTCAGTGGCGAGCCTCACTGCTGAAAAAATAATTATGAAAATCTTATGAGCGTTTTTTCGAACCACGGAATCGTACAGGGCACACGAACAAATATTTTAAAAAATGAGTCAATTTTCACTTTTTTCCATATTATTTGAGCCTTATCTTATAAATTTTTTTTCATATTATTTGAGTACCTATGCTATCTCATGGGCATTTGGGCATTCTACTGATTACATTGAATATTTTTAATGAGATAACATTGTAGCAACTTCATAACGTGGAAAAGTTTGAGAATCTTTCTATAGCGATGTTGTCTTTTCAAAGAATTTTCCCAAAGGCATCGTCTAGCCTCGCATGATAATGAAACTAAACTTTGGGAATTTGCAAAAAAAAAGCTTTTGTTGCTTTTAAAAGTTAAGCTATAAAAGCTAAAATGATTATTGTTATAGTAAAGAGGCAACAACCCTTAAAGTACTATACGGTCGGTATAGGATCTGAGTCCTTAACGAACTTTGTAGATAATCCATAAAATTTATCCCCTTATGCCGTCTCCAGCGGGGTATGCAGAGAGGAAAGAACACCACACCGCCCTATCCACATTCATGCGATTGGTTATTTGATGCTATTTGATGTATTTTAGTGTTGTTGACTGCACATTCTCCGACGCAAAGGTCTAAAGGCTGTCATGCCGGAGAGTGGAGTTTTTTAGTTTAGTTAATAATAATATTAATAATCTCAGTGTATTCCCAATTCCCACACAGTCTTTCACAACTATCTCATTCCCACCACATTCAACCCTGATTCGTCCTTCTTCAGCCATGTCCAAGTCTCACTAGAATACACAAGAGTCGGAGTATAGGTTATAGTAGTATAAGTACCTATAATAATTAATTTATTGGATTAAGCTGATGTGATCTGGATCCAGAAATTAATTAAGTAGGATAAAAATGTCTTAAATGTACAACTGAGGTACATTTATACTTAGAATATAATCAAGACCAACGTGAATATTGTGACTGAAGAAGGCGAACACACTTCTCAGTATTATCAGGCAGAAAAGTATACATATTATCATTCATGATTGACATACAAACACATCAGCCAACACTGGGAAACATTTACCTATCCAGATATCACGGATATCAAAGGATTAGGCTCAGATATACTGCTCTATATAAAATACAAACATTGGGCCTGAAATATCAGCATTTTGAAATCTTCTTACAAATTACCTTTATATTTTAGGATTTATTAATATTATTTGGTGATCATTTTTTTGTCTGATAACACACAGTGGGAATTTAATAATTTATGTATGTTGTGGACACCCATTTCTCATTTCAGAAATGAGGAAATCAGACGCCGGACAAAAGTTGCCGATGTGATGGATCGCATCACTGCCAAACTAAAATGGCAATGGGCAGGTCATGTTGCTAGACAGGGAGTGGACAGATGGGCACCCAGAATCCTGAGATAGGGACTGTGGGACATGAAAAGAGGAATAGGACGGCCTCAGAAAAGATGAGCCGATGATATTGTCCCCGTTGATGGCAGGGGGTGGATCCAGAAAGCCCAAATAAGAGAGGAGTGGAAACAATTGGAAGAGGCCTACATCCAGCAGTGGAGAGATGGCTGAAAAAGAAGAAGTGGACACTTCTAATTGGAGGGTTATTGTGTATGTGTTGTTAACTCTCTGTCAGTGTCTCTTATACGTAAAATAAAATAAAATTACCGATTTCTTTTACCGTAGTCACGTTGGTCTCGCAAATTATTATACCATAGAGAATTCTATCTACAGGAGAGAGAGACGGACAGAGATGGATGAACGAGACAGTAGATGAACAACGTGTCCATCAATAATAGAAGGGATGATGGAAATAAGTAGGGGGAGGAGGAAGGGAGAGAGGAGATGAAGACAGAATGAGAAAAATGATTAGTAAGACAAACTGCGTTTCACGAGAAATGTCCCGATATAATACTATATTATTTTAAGTTATTTGAAAAAAAAAACGAGGAATGTACATTGTACAGTCTACTAAATCTTAGACTAATCCCATTGAAATGAGAATGTTCTCTTTACAATTGATTGAACATGAAAAACGTTCAAAAATACAAAAAAAAATGTAATGTATTTCCGTCGGTGGAATGTAGATAAATCCAGTTTTGAGATATACCTAAAATAATTTAGGTATATCTCTAAACTAGAAAAGTCTACAAAATGTCGTTTTAGTAAGGACAGAGTAGTATGAATAGAGGGGATCACCATTTAGTATGAAAAATATGTTTTAGTTTTACGTTTTTGGTGGCAATTTCACTTTATTCAAAAAAGTTTTACAGTTAATTAACAAGCTATTTTTAATGCATATTATTACTGCGACGAATATTTTTTTCTGCGACTTTCGTAAAGGGAGTTATTTTCATTAAAAAATATTTCTGAGGCATTATTCCATTAATTTTATTTTTTCATGAATCTAAACAAGATATTTTAAATATCTGTTAACTACTGTAATTCACTACCGAAGGTTCAATGTATCTACCTTATTTTATCAAAAAAGGTATTCGGTAAATTTGTCGAGGTATTTGTTCTGAAAAATACCCCTTTGGCAACACTCATCATCTTAAAGCGGCCTCCCACGGTGTGCGGATTCGTACGTGATTTTAGATTTGTACGTACCGCCATAAAAATCGCTATGAAAGCGTCTGTAGATTTACGGACTCACCCCTTCCCACGACGTGTGAATCTACGTACGAATCCGGATTCGCGCACCGTGGGATATCGCTTTTATTTTCACCAAAAAAAAAAAACATCATCGGATAAACTTCAAATTCTCCAATACTTCTGTTTTTCTTCCTTCTAGTCTCCAATAAATTCGTGTCTATTTGTGTGTAGCGTAATATTGAGAGTAAATCGTAAGTAGAAGGATCCACTCTTCCTCATTTGTTGTAGAGTTCCTCTTCCTTCAGGATACATCAATCACATTGGCAACTAAATAAAGACCTGGCCCTCAATACATACCTACCTTGGAATATACTATATACAATACATACTAAGATACCTACACTATACGTATAGTAGAGCTGGTTTACGGTAAGTTCGTCTAAAATCAATTCGTCTAAAATCAATTGGTCTAAAATCAATTCGTCTAAAATCAAATTGCCTAACGATCAATGGTTCCTAGGCGGTGCACATGGAAGAGCCTCGCGGATCGCACCCCCTTGGACGCGGGAGAGGTTGTGGCTTTCTGGGAGCGGAGGGGAATCTGGTCGAGTGCTGACCGACACGATAAGAAGAAGACGATCAATTCGTCGATAATTAGAAATTGACAATTAGACTAATTAATTTTTGACGAATTGATTTTAGACCAATTGATTTTAGACGAATCGATTTTAGACCAATTGATTTTAGACGAATCGATTTTAGACCAATTGATTATAGACGAACTTACCGGACACCAGTATGGTTGCAGGTACATTTTAACTATATACGAAGGTAAGCTTAAAAAGAAAACGTATTTTGTTTTAACAACAAGATTATATGACTTCACATCCTAGAACTGTTTTTCGCGGTCTTCCAAACGATATCAAACACGCCTTTCCGAGGCGCTTGGATCCCTTCATTCCCATGGCGGCCCCCGGTGATTTTACGGACCGAAGCAAAATTTTGTACGCACTGTGTACAGAAAATACTGCTATAGAAAATAAGCTAGCACTTTTGACACCATTTTTGTTCCAGGTTGTTTGATATTACATAGTTATGTATAAAGATCCCAAGTTTTATGACCTGAAATGTGCTGAGAAAAAAGAAGATATAACATAGCTTTTGTATTTAGGTTCCCAGGTTTTCCGGCTTATTCCTGAATTGGGCTAAGAAAGAAAAAGATATAACAATTCACTATGTAGTTTTAGATTCCCGAGTTTTTCACTAACGACAGCAAATTTTCTTAACGAAACCGCGATGGAGCATGCTAAATTTAACGTCTAATTAATTAAGTAGTGAAATGCAACGTTAACTTAAGTATCGGATTTGCATAAGTAATTAATTTCAAACTTCGGTAAGTGGCACTTAAGTACGAAAATAACGGCTACTACGGAGGAAAATTACCATATTAAAAATAAAATATTACTATGCAAAAATAAGAAAGCAAAACTACAACTAGAACGAAGCAAAACAGTACATTGACCGATTTTTCTAAAGCGTCCAGGTTTAACATAAATTACAGATGAATGTGCTGAAATGTATTAAATAAACTTAAAATACAGAATATTCCATGACATTTGTTCACTTGGGCGAGCTTATCGCACATTACTATCTCTACCAGCTAACCCCAACATTTGCCGTTCCCCATAATACTCGTATTTTAGTAAGGTTGTCTAAGAGGTACTAAATCGCCTATGTCCAGGAATCAGTCTTACACGAGATAACTTTCAGACTACATATTTTGATTAATGATAGAGCAGAATCTTGGCTAAGACATAGGCTATTAAAAAAATCAAATTCCTTTTACGGTTAAAAAGAAAAGAACATAGGTTTGCAATAGTGGTTGCATCAAACCTTAAAGCCAGGCGCAGGCCCGCAATTATTGTGAGCTGTTACTAATTTTGTATGAGAAATTGTGACTTGTCACTAATTTTGTATGAGAAATTGTGACTTGTCACTAATTTTGTATGAGAAATTGTGACTTGTCACTAATTTTGTATGAGAAATTGTGACTTGTCACTAATTTTGTATGAGAAATTGTGACCTGTCTTAATTAATCTTGTATGAGAATTAGTGTCAGGTGAATCGTATCTTCGCTATTCCTTAACTAAAAAGTTTTTATATCGGTATTAAAAACCTTTTATATTGGGGTTAGCTGGCAGAGATCGCAGCACTGCGATAAGCTCGCCCTAGTGAACAAATGTTACGATTTATATTTGTAATGTCAATATATATCTGCATCTTTTTCATCAAAAGTGTAAATAAATAAAAAGTAGGTGAAATACACGGCGAGTCGATCAAAATGTAGTGACGAGTATAGTGAAATTATTTCAAACCGTCGAACGCAGTCTTAAAAATTTGACAGAGAAGGAACGACTACCGGCTTTATTCGCACTTATGCCAGAGCCTTAAGTGCGAATAAAGCAGGCATAAGCGCGAATAAAACAGGTTGTCGTCCCTTCTCGGTCACACATTTATGACTGCGTTCGACAATTAATAAACTAATTTCACTATAGTAATAAATTCGCATCGACTGTGGATGTTTTCTTCAATTGAACTTGTCACCTGACCGTATAAGCAGCCTTAAGTCGGCTAACACTCACACAACATTATGTCTGCGCCATAGCGCATTTTAAACCTTAGATTAATCGATAGAGATATGGCTTATCGCATCAGAATGAAAAAATACGTAAAAATTTCATAAGGCGTCCCCTAGCGCGTGGACGTGTTTTGGGGTTAATACGTGATTCGGATTAACAATTGGGGGGTCTAACCACATAACATCTGCACTCCCAGCACGACCACTGGAAACATTATTTCAACCAATCCTCAGAGTCCATTGTTTCATATTGGGTGTGCGAAGAAAAGACTTAGTTATCATTAAAAATTCTATCAATTCTTTTCCAACTTATCTCAGAATTCATTCCATTTTCATATTGCTCATTTATTTATTCTTTAGGTAAACATTAATAATAAGTCCGCCTTTTGGCACACTGCATTGTCTTGATTTTTTTTGTAACATATAAGTATTTACTGGCCAATAAAGTTTTATTTATTTATTTACACACAATATTGAAAACAATGCAAATGTCCTGCCTGAGAAACATTAGACAATGGACTGAAATCAACAGGGTAGGGGAGTTGTTCCGGCTAGCACAGGACAGGGAAGCCTACGCCAGAGTGATAGCCGATGTCGGGGAGACCTGACATGGCACCCGTAGAAGAAGATAGGTAGCTACAATGTAAGCGCCCTTATAGAATAGCATGTTTTACATAGCATGACCCTACGTAGAGATATACATAGCATTTTCATTCATAAATCATTGGAAAAACATACCCTTCCTTATCACGGAAGAATTCGCCATCGAACAGCGCCGGCTCAAGAGAACGAAAATGATATGCTACTACTTAGGTAGACTTAAAATAGTGGTACCACAATAAGTCAGCGTATAGCGGTGATTTCAGGAACTAAAAAGTCCATAGTAAAAAAACGATGGCATCCATAAACATATAGGCCACCACATTTTTCATGATGTCGTTGTGCGTTGCTAATTATTAAATTTATGTTTTTTATTATTATCTAGACTACAATAGTTCACTCTCCAGCATGATAGCTTCGGTGCCGAAGAGTGTACACGCTTATAGGTAGATAGAATAAGCAAAACAAATCATAACAGTGCAAATTCAAACCAACAAAAAGAAATTCAGAAGTTCTGCAAAAAACAACATCAACCGCTATTAAAATATGATAATTGTTAATACAATATTGCCCGACCTACGCCAGGCAAATAAAAATTGTATAATGAATACATTTGTACGATAACATTTAATTTTAGTCACACATATGTTCAGTTTTTCCGACACGTAGATGTACTTACAAGAGAGAAGCGTCGGTACAACAAACTTGTGAAATATTAACCATTAAAACTTTGATACAAAATATTATAAATATAAAATAATGCTCTTATTGCGCCCCTGGGACACGAAACAACAACAAAATATTGTAACACGCTATGGGTTTTATCATAATTCTATTTTTTTCACAAAAATACAATTAAAACTTAAATGTGATCAAAGAAACTAATCCTCGATTTCGCTAATTTTTTAAGTAAAGAATTGCGGAGATAGTAGTAACCTAGTTGCGAAGGTTTTTATTTTATTACAAATACAAGTACAAAAGAGACAAAAACTACAGATATAAGTAATAACATGAGGATGAGACGATCAGTCCATTCATAATTCAGCTGTCACCCACAAGCATGCGCCACAGTTAAATTAAAACATATAAGCTCATTCCGGTCGTCTCACACACCCATACTCAATCTCGCTCACACACTCATGCTCGTCATGGATGCTCTGCATGTCAGGGAGGTAATAGAGATGATGTCGGCCTAGCGCCTTTTGTGGCCTGTCACTAATTTTGTACGAGAAATTGTGACCTGTCACTAATTTTGTACGAGAAATTGTGACCTGTCACTAATTTTGTACGAGAAATTGTGACCTGTCATTAATTTTGTACGAGAAATTGTGACCTGTCACTAATTTTGTACGAGAAATTGTGACCTGTCACTAATTTTGTACGAGAAATTATGACCTGATTTCTCGTACGATAAATTGTGAGTATTGTGACAGGTGGACTCCTATCTTCGCTATTATTTACAAAAAAAGTTAACGAAATCCACGGTAATTTGATTAAATTTAATTAATTGATGTTGACTAGCTCAGATAAAAATCAGAGGTTATTCTGCCAAAAACAGAAGCCTTATGATGGATTTCACCAACTTCTTAGGTGAGGAATAGCGGAGATGGGAGCCACTTATTTTTCATATGAAATTTGTGCTAGGTGGCTCCAATCTCCACTATTCCTCACCTATGTAACTAGCTGGTGAAGTCCAGGATTAGAGTTTTCTATCACAAAAGTATTATCATTTCTTCATTATTTTAGCTTAAGTGACGACACCCGCCTTACAAGCAGGGATGTATGAAGTGTGCAAAGCGATGATAAGAGACTGAATCCATAAAATTGTCCTTTCCAGGGCTTAGGGACGCTTGCAAGGGAAACTCTGAGGACTTATGTAGAATACAGGAAACTGTCTTCGAAATATAGGAAAGCTATACAATAATTATGTTATTTATTATATCTAGGTTGGTACTACGATTGTTGCTAATACCCTTAAGATTCCTTTAGTAAAAAGAGGATGCAATTCGACTTTTCATTATATTGCACAGCCATAATAAAACTCTCAGATTTCTATCATCTGTCATACCGCCACCCCGCGTCCCTTGCAGGTTAGCCAGAGAGCCCTATCCTTAAACACACTTCTGGCCTCCGTCACATTCATACAAATTGTTAACAAACGTATTGATACTTTGAAGTGCTTGTCGCAAACTTTTTTGATTTGTGGAAAATCCGGCAGTCGAGCGCTCGGCCATAAAAGATAGCAAGACTACACACAAACCAAGACAAATGCCCTATCCGCGGGATTGAATTTGTGATGGCTTGTCGATGTTTGGCAAGCATCTCGTCCTGGTATTTTCACATTTAAGCATTAAGGATCGCGACCCAACTATGACGTCACGGTCATTTTCCACGGCATTAAGGTTCAAAATCGCATGAACAATCGCATGACAAAATGGTGAAAATAGCACTTTTCCATTTTTTTGGAGTTAATTTCACTTCAACCAAAAAACTGTTACGGTCATTCCCTAGCTGCATAAAATCTGTGCAAAAAAAAAACCACGCGACGATTGCAAAATGTCAATATGCCTATACTCTTAATGGTTTATCGTTGTTTTCATCAAATAAATTTATGAAATCTGAATAATATACACAGATAGGTATTAAATGATAGCATCTACATAAGTTAAATTGGGGACAGAATGAATTTTAAACGGTTTTTAATATTTTTTTATTTCGCAATATCACGAAGGCTAAGCGAAAACAGAAATATAAATTACCTACCTTGCTACCTAATATAGGTAGATATTACCAACATTGCTACCTATAGGTAGATATTACCTACTGTACTAAATGGTGGGGAGGGAATGGGGCGGTTGAGGGAATCTGTGGATATAGGTATCAGGATTATCAGTGTCAGAATATACTAAACCATATTTCATTTTCATTTCATTTCATTTTCTTAATATCCAAAAAATTAACGAAATACAATATTAGAAAAGAAGAACTGCGAGAGCCTGTTCTGGGGCAACACTAATCACAATATAACAGTTCAAGGTTACATGCAAGTACTTACGAAAAAAAAAACAAAAATACTGAAGAGAAAGCAAATTATTGGAGAATGTTGTCGATTGATATCGTTATGGTTTTGGTTAGAATTTGTGAAACATTTTCTTTTCTAGATGTAGTAGTCACAAGTTACACTATCTTAATAAAGGATTACATAACTTCTATCAGGTTTATGGCTTAATTTAATCAACTGGCTGATCACTCAATTACACCTAAAAAATCGATGCCAGACAATCGTAAAGTTAAAGGTGAAGGTAAAAAGGTAAACTATAAAATTGGAGAAAGTTATTTAATGCTAGGAGCCCAACTACGACGTCACGGTTAGTTTAAAATCGCATGATAACATGTTATGCTTCAACCACACGCTCGCTCGAGCCCCGAGCAAACGACGCTCATGAGTAAAAAGGCGTCAACCGTCGGCGACGTACACGTCAAGACAAATATTTAATCCACACACCTTTTTACTCACGAACACCACTCGGACGCGACCCATGACGATCGTCTGGAGTCAGCATTAGAAAATTGCGTTTTTATTTTTTAATAAATAAAAAAAGAGAGAAAAGAAATTACAAGATTATTTTGGAATCACAATTTTACATTTTTGTGAGCCCATCGGAATTTTCTACATGTCGTAGTTGAATATAACAAGTAGTTATATCTCAACAGATTGGTGAATGTTACTTAAGTGTAAAGTGATGACATTAAGCCAGCCGACGATCAGTCATAAGCCTGATGGAAGGTTCATCCTTTGCTATGTATCTGTTGAGATATAACTACTTGTTAGATTTCAAAAGTTTTTTGATATATATATTTTTTTATTTAAACTTAAAGTAAACAACAAACACATATAAATATAAAAAATGGACATAGTACAGATTATAAAACGTTGTTCACTAGGGCGAACTTATCGCAGAACTGCGATTTCTTCCAGTTAACCCCAGGAAAAAAACAGAAAAAAAAGAAATTAGCTAAATTATGGACTAACAATGTTTAGTGTTATCTGGCGCCGAGCACTGAAAAAAATTAATTACCCCTTACATTTATCCCTATACAGGATGGAAGTAAAATCAATTATTGGTTTTCAAAGCCTCATATTTCATATCGAGCAGGTACAGGGTGATTGAAAACGATTTCATTGACATTCGGTATTCGGACAATAAGTGCTAGGGATTAAAAGCATTTTATACACGCTGTTTTTATTGTACAAATATGAATGGTGTTTTATAGCAATAATTGATAGGACGTGAATAACATTCAAAATTAAAGAAAAGTCCTCACACCTGTCGTTTCGATAGCTGTATTGCTAACGCGTTTGACTGTTAGTCAGGTGGGCGCGGGTTCGATCCCCGATGCCGACTTACTCCACTTCACGTCACAAGCTTTTCTAGCTTATTGTGAAGTTTAAAATGATTTTATTCTTATTTCAAAAGGGTTTATTTTCATTCGTTTAAAAAAAAATAGCGGTATGGAGACAGCAGGTCCCTATTTAATATGGGGGACTTCACTGCGTACCTACACGTAGTAATGGACCTAAGTGTCTCCAGAAGAAGAAGAACTATGAATATATAAATAACCCAGATTTTACACAAAAATAGAATTTGCGCTTCCCGGAATATTTTAGAACAAAAAACTATGGTTAAAATTATTCAAAATAATAAAAAACAGTGGCGTGTTTAGGAAATTATTTTTTAAGTAGTTTCCCTTATTAGCATAATTGCCGTAATAATATTATCAACGCCAACGTTATGACGGGGAAAACTTTTTTTAAAACTTTGTAAGTGTATCCTCTCATTAGACACTTCTTATGGCTGGGAAAGGAGGCCCCTTTGTGCTTAAATCATAACATTTTAATATTATCTTTTCATCAAGGAAAAAAAAAGCAGGCAAAAACCTCTTAAAATATCCTTATTGTAACGTTAAGGAGATTGTTGATGGGAGATGGAAAGGGATGTAAAGTGTCCAACGATGAAATTATGAAAAAACATCGAAAATCGAAAAATATAGAGTATTCTTCATTTGTTACACTCCGAAAAGTTGATAGTACCGACCAATTTTTCATGGTAGAAAGCTGTCGTTCTGTCGAGAAGTCATTATAGTACAAAAATTGGGAACGATCTCTGGCGCTTGTACCTATGACGATTGGGTTAGCTGAAAGATATCGCTGTATAGCTTTAGGTTCGCCCTAGTGAGCATTACTTTTTATTATGTATGTGTATTATCTTGTTAAATTGTATAGTAAGTAATGTTTACTTAAAAGAAGATATACAATATAAAATAACCTTGTGTAATTTTAGTAAGACTTTGAGATGGAACCCCCCAAAGGAATAATGTTACATAACGATAATATTAGATTTAGCTGCCGTAACAAAATCAAAAGATTACGTAACTTTTCTCAATACGAGTAGTTACAATATAACAAAGTTGTATCAAAATTATGTAACAACTAACTCTTTAAACTGGCGTAACTCGGGATACTAAATATAGGAAACAAACAATATGGCCCTTTATCACAATGAAACATTTAAAGGTTCTATGTTGATGCTTTAGTTGCCAAAAAGCTCCATGCAGCGCCCTTATCGAAAACGATCCCTTTTTGACAGACTATATTTTATTTTTATATTTTATTGAAATACAATATATTACTTGCCGGCATTACAGCAATCGCCTTTTCGCCAGCCAGTGTACGGTTATATGTACATTACAGTACACAAGGGACGGTAACACATTTTGACGACAGATGACGACAAATAATATGTCACTAAAATCGACTTTCGAAACCCTATAAAGGCTTCCGAGGTGGTCGGTAGTCTGGTTGGTAAAGCGCTCGACTCTCAATCCCGATGCCGACTTACTCCACTTCGTGACACAAGCTTTTCATACTTACTATGAAGTGCAAAAAGATGTATTTGGATTTATATCCAGATTCATTAAAAAAACAAGGGTGGTCGGTAGCCTGGCTGGTAACGCGCTCGACTGTAAGTTCAGTGGACGCGGGTTTGATCCCTGATGCCGACTTACTCCACTTCGCGACACAAGCTTTTCATACTTACTATGAAGTGTACAAAGATTTCGATAAACCCAGATTCATTTATGAAAAATCAACTTTACCGATATCTATTGATTTTTTTTTAAAACAACACGTACAGACAACAAGCAATTATAAGTATAAGGATACGATTCCTTATACTGGAAGTACTAACTACGTCAGTTAATTATTATGTAACTTTCGCCTAATAACGATTGTGCTTTCCGTCAAAGATCAACTTTTCCATTGAATTGAAAATGTGACGATGTAATAATACGCCAAGTCTCCAACTCTGATCCCAACTCCCAGGCGCACAGCGAAATAATTAGGTATTATTACCCCACGGTACAGACGTCATCATTTCAAATTAATCAGCTTTTGAACAACCTATGACATTTGAAATTATCGTAGATAACTATATTAATTGTTATATACAGTGTTATGTTTAGCTGGTGACCAGGATTTCAA
Source organism: Ceraclea dissimilis (assembly GCA_963576895.1). Taxonomy (NCBI): domain Eukaryota; kingdom Metazoa; phylum Arthropoda; class Insecta; order Trichoptera; family Leptoceridae; genus Ceraclea; species Ceraclea dissimilis. The sequence continues at coordinate 1,721,941 of OY756372.1, forward strand.
TAATGTCCTTATAAATATTTCGGCATTCAATTTTTTTTTAGCCAGCTGAGAAATTAGTCGTTCCCCGTCTAGAAATATTTCCGCATTTTGGGGCAGGATTAAAACCGAAGACAATCAGGTCATTTTTCAGTTCATCGATCATAGGTGTTTTCACCGATGCATCTTAGTGAAAAAAAATGTAATGAAAAAAAAAATTGTAATGTAGAGTGCAAAAATATTCTCGAATGGCAACCTAGAATGAGCAGAAGAAGGGTAGGAAGGCCTCAGGTAAGATGGCCTGATGACGTGAGGCGAACTGCCGGAAGCAGATGGATGCAGCATAGCGAAGACAGAAATCTGTGGAAAGTCAAAGGGAAGGTATTGGAATCAAAACGGCTGAGAAGAGAGAGAGAGTTATATTCCGTAAAATCAAAGAAAACTTGCGAATACTATTAGTTTCCAGCATTTTAAAAGGAAAAACTTGACTTTTATCGTATGCATACCTTACATCGCCATCGGTCTAAAATCTCAACATTATAACAAAATCTACCCTACCTAGTAATTGCAAAATTGTAAGAAAAATGGCATACGTGGGACACATTCTCCGCAATCAAAAGTATGATCTGCTGCACATCATTATGGAGGGGAAAATTGAAGGTAGTCGCGGCATGGGGAGAAGGCAAATGTTCTGGTTAAGAAATATAAGACAATGGACCTGAATCCAGAGGGTAAGGGAGTTGTTTCGGCTAGCACAGGACAGGAAGGCCTACGCCAGAGTGATAGCCGACGTCGGGGGGACCTGACATGGCACGCAGAGAAGAAGACCTAGTAATTGTTGAGTAATAGACCGAGTACATGGTTGGCGCAGTTGGTTGAGGCGGCAGTCTCTCGAGCGGAGGGTGCCAGGTTCAAACCCCGGCGCTGGCGATGTATTCCACACTTTGCGATACAGGCTTTCAGCCTAGTGCAAATTGTGCATGGGAAGTATTTGGGTTTGTGTATGCAAGCCCAGATCCTTTTTTAAAAAAAATATTCGATGTCTCGATGTTTGTAAGTGAATCCCTAAAGACGTATCAGGCTAGCAGGAGTGAAGAAGATGATTATCTTATGCAAATCTCGACTCGGGGGAGATTGAGGATAGGATGGAGAGTTGGAGACTTGGAGAGGATATATTTTTACATTATACAAGTTTTTAATATTTTATTTTTATCATTATTATTATCAGCTATCCTTCACCGCAGACACGGGTGTCTTAGCGGACGCCACGTGTATTTATGATAAGCTAACTCTAGCGAAGATATTTTTATAAATTTTAATATTACACCATCTAATTCATAATATCCCAAAAATGGGGTAACCAGTGAGGGTGTCCGGTAAGTTCGACTAAAATCGATTCGTCTAAAATCAATGCGTCTAAAATCAATTCGTCTAATTATCAATTCGTCTAAAATCGACGAATTGATCGTTAGGCAAATTTATTTTGGTCGAATTGATTTTAGACTAATTGATTTTAGACGAATTGATTTTAGACTAATTGATTTTAGACGAACTTACCGTAAATTCCAGTGATGAGGTAACCAGTGAGTGTAAAAACCGACACCACATTTTCTTTGCGTAAATGTTAATAAAAAACATATTACAAGTGGGGGACTAACTCCACAACATTGAAATCTCATAGATGGATCATAAAACGGGTTATACTTACAATGTGTCAGTATGACCCACAGACTTTTATTTGTCAATCAGGCGACAAGTTTACAAGCGCTTACGTGTCCTTGAACCAAATTACTCAACATCCATAAAACAAGGGACCGACTACTATACGCCCATACTAATTCTTTATTTTTTTCTCACATATGTATCTATCTCTTACTTTATATGTTTTTTATTCAATTTCTTTTCTTTTCCTGGGGTTAACTGGAAGAAATCGCAGTTCTGCGATATGTTCGCCCTAGTGAACAAGGATTTATAATCTGTACTATGTCCATTTTTTTATGTTTGTATGTTTTTCTTGTTCACTTAAAGAATAAACAAATAAACTAATTCTACGTATGTACCATCTACATGCGTTAAAATAGTTAATATCGTACGAGGATAAAATAATTCGATTTGAAAACTCTATATGCTATAAACTTTATGGTTTCTCCACAAACAAAGTGTTGAGAAAGGTGAAAAAAATCCTATTGTTTTAATATTCAGTCCAGACATACCATCACAGTCCAGATCCAGAGGACGTCCACAAGCCACCTGGTGGACAAATATCGAAATGGCGCTTAGGGACCAACAGCTTACTAGTGGGATGGCACAGGATCGTAAGGTCTGGCGACTACGTACCAGAAGGGCCGACCCCAGATAAACTGGGAAGAGGCAAGAAGAAGAAGAAGAAGTTTTAATATTCAGGGCAAGTCTTAGGTTATAGCAGATAATATTTGCTAGGCACAGGAGTTACAACTTACAGGAGTCCCTTCTCGCTTGTAACTCGTAAGAAAATTTAAAGACGAACTATGAATAACAATGAAGATTCCATCTAACGCAATTTTATTACAAAGTATTTTATAAGACTTATGCCCGATCCCACCAACTACCACCTAGGAAGCAGACCCCTAAGGAATTTCCATACAAAACCACAGATAATTTGAGTGATTATTATAACTGTCATAACCTTTAAGATATAAATCCATACAAAATACAGCATGCAGCTCTACTTAGTTAGGTGGCCAAATATCTCGGCCCAGAATCTCCCTCACTTAAGTAGCTGCATGCTGTATTTTGTATGGATTTATATCTTAAAGGTTTTGACAGTTATAATAATCACTCAAATTATCTGTGGTTTTGTATGGAAATTCCTTAGGGGTCTGCTTCCTAGGTGGTAGTTGGTGGGATCGGGCATTAGGTTGTTTATCGATTCAGCCTTATTACATGTCGTATTTTATTATATCCAACCCTTTTGGGATAAGCTAAGAGGACTGAGCGATACACGATCATAATCCTTGTCTTCAAAAATTAATATTAGGTGTGTAGACTGTAGGTAAGATATTATATTATTAAGGGCTTGGTACCAAGAATGACGTCACAGTCATTTACCGCGGCATTAAGGTTCAAAATCGCGTGAACAATCGCATGATAAAATGGTAAAAATAGCATTTTTCCGTTTTTTGGGGTTAATTTCGCTTCAATCAAAAAACTTTTACAGTTAATTTCTAGATTTTCATGCATTTTATCAATGCAAAAAAAAAATCTCCGTGACGTTCAGGAAACGAGTTTCTGTCTTTCGGAAAAATAATCAGAGGTGTTTTTCACAATTTTTTGAGAAATCTATACGAGATATAAAATATATTTTACGATTATACCCTAGATAAATATAAAAAAAAGTTTTTTGAATGGATCGAAATTAACCCCAAAAAGTAAAAAAAAAATTTTTTTAATTTTACATACGATAGTTCATGTGATTTTGAACCTTAATGCAGCGGGAAATGACTGTGACTTCATAATTTGGTCCGAGCCTAAATAATAGCACATATATTTGCATTTCCAGTATGCACATATAAATCTTATAATACAATATTTACATTTTCCATACAACCCTCCAATGTGAGGAGACCTCCTGTAATGGAGGGGAGTTACGGGGTTTCCATTAATTCAAGGAGTACATGGTTGGCGCAGTTGGTTGAGGCGGCAGTCTCTCGAGCGGGAGGTGCCAGGTTCAAACCCTGGCGCTGACGATGTATTCCACACTTTGCGATACTGGCTTTTAGCCTAGTGCAAGGTGTGCAGGAAAGTATTTGGGTTTGTGTATGCGAGCCCAGATCCTTTAAAAAAAATACACAACACAAATAACAACAAAACAATGAAACTTTTTTTTTAAATTTATAACAGAAAAAAAACAACAATATCTACTGTATTTTGTGTTTCTTTTATTTGAAACATACAAAAATCCGTTTACAAGGAAAATAATCTAACTTTATTATTATCCTTCGACATGGATAAAAATTCTGGAAAAATCCAATTAGCCAAAGAAAATTGCTCTCGCTTGGAGCGTCGCAACTTGCTTATGGAAAACCTTGTTAGTAGGAGCTGATCCAAGCGGGTACCGTGTACAAGCGACAATCAACCGTGTGACTGCGCTAAATTAGATCTATTATCCTCTGACAACAAAACGCTTTCACAAAGTTATTAGTGTCTCCTGATATCCCCGTACTTTTTAGTACTTTAACTACTTCAGTATATTTTTATTTTAATAAACCTGCTTCTAAGCTATCTATCTATCCATACCCTCACGCCACGTCCCTTGCAGGGTAGGCAGAGAGGACAGAGCGCCAGACAGCCCTATCCTTACACACACTCCTAGCTTCCGTCACACTCTAGTTCACCCACGGTTGTGCTCTTAAACGTAGACAAACTATTTACATATTAATAAATGTCGCTATATTTTGAATTGAAATACCCATCTATGTTTGTATGTGCACTAAAAATGACTGAATAAAGTATATATCTATCTATCTGTTATCTGTTATTCATGCAATTTGTCATACACGCTCTCCGATTCCTTTTACTCAAACGCGTCCATCCTTGAGGATCTGGTCAACATGATCGGACCAGGTCAGTGCTTCCTCACCCCTCTTCGCCCACTCAAATATATCCTTTTTGTCATCCTGTGATCATTCATTCTCTCAACATGCCCAAACCATCTTAATTTGTTTACTTTCATTCTTGTCACAACACCAGTCTTGCAGTCACTCATTTCCGCTTCTTCTTCATCATTTCTGCTTCTGAGCTACGTAGTACGTACACATATATTGACATTTCAAAAATTTCTACAAACGGGACACCTTATATCTCGACAACCGTTACTAAATATGCTTTGGAACAAAATACGGTACATGTAGAGTACATGAATAACCGTAAAAGATTTTTTATATCTTGTACAGATTTCTCAAAAAAAAATTGAAAAACACTTCTGAACTTTTTTTCCGAAAGACGGAAACTCGCTTCCCGAAAGTCGCGGAGTAAATTTTTTTTGTACTGATAATATGCATTAAAATCTAGGGAATAATCGTAAAAGTTTTTTGATAGCCGTTAAATTAAATGAAAAAAAAAAATGAAAAAAAAACACTATTTATATGCTTCATCCACATGCTCGTATAGGGTCGTGAAGGCTCGGTGTTCATGAGTAGAAAGGCGTCAACGGTCGGTTACGTACACGTCAATGTCGGTATGCATAATTGCATACTCTTAAGTATTTGTGGCTTTTTAAAACCCTATTAAACGCATAAAATAAAATTTTTTTCTAATTTTGATTGACATTGATACCTCAAAACAGTTATTTAGGTGAGAGGTACCCAAAAATATATAAAATAAGTCGTCTCTTTCCCCTTTATCGACACAAATTTTATCCCCCAACTGAGATTGATGGGAAAACCTTAAATTGGATATAATTTCATAACACCGACAGTTATTAAAAGGAAGTTGAGTTTGTTATACGAAAGCGAGAATATAACGGACACTTTGAATTCACGGAAATTTAGCCGAAAATTGAATCAACAAATCACAAAACCAACGAATATTCAAAAGATTACGCTAACCCACAATTCTTCTTCGTCTTCTTTCATCGTTTCCTCATTGCTGAGGGTCGTGATTTGTGGAGCTACCCACGGAAAAAACAAGGCGCCTCCAGTCCTCTCTATTCTCCGCAGTCCGCACCGCCGAGCACAAGTCTCTCCCAGTCATTTCCTTAATCTGGTCGCACCACCTTGCAGGAGGTCTACCTCTACTTCTTTTGCCTGGAACACTTCGCATGATTATATTTTTTTCCAAGTTTCCGGATTCTCTTTTGGTGATGTGAACAAAGAAACCCAGAACTCGACGACTGCACACCGCAGATAGTCGTTCCGTTATTTTGAGTTCTTTGAGGATTGAGTCATTCGTCCTTCTTGCTGTCCATGGGATCCTTAACATGCGACGCCACAATAAATTGTTTCAAATTGGTTGGGAAATACATATTTCACAGTAAGTTGTGTTAGACTATTTTTAGTAGGCCACTGCACTAGCTACTGTAAAAAAAATCACATCCTTTTCAACACAAGTAATGGTCTGAAATTTTAGCACACAATTGGCTATTTCATTAGTATCTCATTTGCATATTTTTTCATTTTCATAGAACATATTGTGCAAAATATCATATTGATTATATTTTAATTATATTGTACATAGATATTTACGGTAAATAAAATTTATTATTATTATTATTATAATCGCTCAAATTAAAACAAAAAAATGCAATCGAAGAAATGGTTTGAAAACTATAAATTGAGCAGGGAACCAATTGTCTGAGGGATGAACTGTCCGAGGACAAACTGTTAGAGATTGAACTGTTGGGGAACGAACTGTCAGCCAATCACGTAACTGTTGATCAGTTTTCATTGTAATGTCATTCATAATTCATGTTTGAAGAATCCTCAAGATATTTTTTTCCCAACTAAGACATATATAAAATCGCGATATTTCAATACAAAGGCGCTGATATCGCGTCTTCTACATCAAAATCTCTTACAGATATGCGTATTTATTAACCCACATTTTTTTTAGAATCGTACAAATGGAGGTTAAGAGTAAGATGTAAGGTAGACAAGCGAGAGAGATATAGTCTGAGTGGAATAAGGGAATAATTAAGTTAAAAGGCTTTATGGTAAAATAATGAAATAAATCCGAGTGTTGGGATTATGATGAAACTTGACATAACTGGAGAAATAATATAATAATAAAAGTAAATATTAACTTACAAAATCTGGAAGAAATCAGGTATGATTGTAACGCAGGGTGGACGGTGGCAACTTGCTCAAATACATACGGAATTTCAATACCTCGCGATCGTAGCGCTCTCATATATGGTCGAGAATTTTTCGTCTAATACCATGTTTTTTGGCATAATGTTGCGCGATATAATACAGACCATTGTTCACAACCCTCGGTAATCATCGACATTATACGAGTCTACAAAATATTTTGAGCAGTCATCGAAAGATGTCGATCTCCTATAGTATTAAATGTGCACATTTAAATTTATAAATTGTATTGGTAAGTATTGCAGTCTTACTAATATTATAACGTAGAATAGAAAATACTATCCTAAAAAAATATTAAAGAATGTATGAACAATAATTATACGTGTAATTATAGGGAAGTCCGGCAATCTATTCTCTCTGCCTACCCCGCAAACCACGTCATGTTTGACGGGCTACAGCTAGTTATATTAATATATTATGTTATCATTATTATTATCTAAGTAATCAAAAATATTATAACGTCGTTTCTAAGTAAAATCAACCTTGGTTCTTGAATGGTTAAAATTTCGATGTTAGTGTCACGAAAATTCAGGTGGTTCCAATTTTGTTAAATACGTAATTTGGGAGCAGCTTTCGATTGATAAGCTTTTGGGTTAGCTGCAAGCTAAGCTAAGACAAGCTCGCCCTAGTAAACAGTACGTGCATTATTTTGCTTATATTTTATACTAGCTATATTTCCCAGCGTTGCTTGGGTAGCTTTCTTGGTGGGAGGTTTTGTATTGACGCCTATGGCTCTTCAAAATTTTATTGTCATTCATCCAGTCAGTCAGTCATGCGCTATCGTTTCAAAGTAAATATTTCAATAATAAAAAGTAAATAATTCAGTATTTTATTCACTAAAAATATAAATAAATAAATAAGTATTCATAATTCCTTTGTTACTAAGCAGTTCTGATCCCTTTCCACCATTTTTATAAATATTGGAAATAAAATTTCACGCAATCTTTAGAAACTTAAGTTTTTATGGGCTACCAATTTCTATTATTTTTTGAGGTCAAAATCTGAACCCCGCGGGCATATTATTATATTGGAGAAAAAGGGTGACGGAACCTACCTAGAACCTACACAGAACCAAAGAGGGGGGGGAGGTGATTATTAAATGGTTTCAATGGATTTGTTGCAGTCAATGGCAATAAACAGGCATTAGCTGAATAACATGGGGAAACAGGAGCACAATCGTGTATTCTCAGAAAATTGAGTAGGTTGGTTAATATTAAAGAATTAATCAATGTAGCCCTTATTGTCAAACTTATCAAAAAACGAGTAGTGATTCAACTACGAAATGTCGAAAATCCGATGTTCTCACAAAAGTGTTCTTTTAGAAATATTTGTTCTGGTAAAATCGACGGGCCTTCTCTGGTTTGCTTTCTGTTTTTGTTGAATTGTTGATATGCTCTGTTATAACTGTTTGTGCACATGTGACTAAATAAATAAATAAAATATAATTTGTGATTTTAAAAATAATATTATGAAAAGATGTCAAGGTTTCGTAATTGTTCAAAATTGCCTTATTCAGAACTGAAGAATGAAATGTGACAAATATTTTATAGAGCAGTGTTTGAGAAATAGTATCAAACATCCAAAAATAAAGAAATGCTGTGATAATTCTGTTGAACAAAGTATTGTATTAGGAAAAAGAGTGTTGACAGTTCACACATGCATTTTTAAAAATAAGCTTAGTTTTTTTGAGCGATTGCAAATCGATCTATTTTACCCATAACATATACGTAAATACGTTAGTATTTCAACGTATCTTGATGGTAAGGATGCTGGTAAGTACGGAGTGTGGTTAGGTCCACGTATTTTATCATAATAAATAGTAACCCTCTCTCCACACAACTGTCTTATTACTTTTACTTATTTTAAAGGTTATTCACGTTCTAACAATTGCAATAATAAGCATTCCTAATTCTACGGCTTTCAGTAACTTCAGCTAACGGCAGTTTTCAGAAATTATTCCTGACAGAGCGGAGCGGGGATACAACCCTGAGGGTAAATCCATTAGGCGAGGAGCCATCCATAAAGATAAAGAACCACTGAGGCAGAAGATAGAATCCATTTCCGTTTCAAAGATTTTAGAAAAAGAGATTTTCTTCTCTCATATACTCTTATCAATAGTTTGGCCAGCCCATAATATTTAAAGGGTGTATATATTTTTGCATGTTGTATAACTCATTGGGTAGACTTTCTAGAAGAAGGATGTCAAAATTTTAATAACTGAATGTACGAATCGCATGAATGTGACGGAAGCAAGAACCGTGTGTAAAGATAGGGAAGTTTAACGATCTGTTGTTTCTGCCTACCTCTCAAGGGATGTGATGTGAGTAGTGTCGTCAAGATTTTATTTCTTGTTTATTATTTCAATCATTTACCAACTCGGCTATTTCTTCCTTCAATTTATCGCGATTCAGGTCCAACTCTCGTGCATAAGTAGAATGATTTCGACATACCTGAAACAATAAAAAATTATACAATTAGTTAAATGTTTGAGACAGTAATCAAAATAAAAAGAAAACAGGTAGGTATAATTATAATTTATGTCATTCATAGCGGGTAGAATCAAAAGAATACTAGTGTGTCGGGTTAGAGATTCTGAGTTCGATTTCCGGCCGCGGCACTGGACTGAAAATTGAGAAACTATTAAGTAGGCACATTTACATTTCAAAAAAAGGAGACCTTAGATCTCGACAGCCTCACAAATATGCTTAGGAAAAAACAGGGTAGATACATTGAACCTTTATCTAAGAGATGACCGTATTTTTTTTTATACTTGTATGGATTTCTAAAAAAATGTCAAAAACACCTGTGATCTTTTTTACGAAAGACAGCAACTCGTTCCCCGAAAGTCGCAGAGAGTTTTTTGTATTGACAGTATGCATATAATCTAGAGAATTACCGTTGAAGTTTTTTGTAATGAAGCGAGATTTACCCCAAAATGTTAAAAATACGCTACTTTTAACATTTTATCATGCGCGATTGTCTGCGCGTCTGTCGACATTATCATCAAAAACAATAAATGTGAAAAAAAAATGATGAAGTCTTAGTTTAAAGAATTTCTTGTAAAATTGTGTAGTTTATTTTGACATCAAAAGTCCAAAAACAATTTTATGTATGGCTTTATAAGTAGGTACTTATACCTGCCCAAGTTTATTACGACAAGGTAAAATTTTGAGTTCTTTTAAAGACATAATTATTTCATAAACCCCTCTAATTAGATTATATGGGTTTTCATAATGAAATAATTAGGTAATTAAATAGCCCGACGAAAAAGCAAATAATAATTATTCAATTAGGCGAGTGGTCGGTAGATGGCGGTAATATACTATTCCGAACACAGAAAAAGCATCACTGGAAAATTTAAAATACATGCGTAGGCTCCTAACAGGGGCGTCGCCAGCTTTGAAACTCGTGGTTAAAGGGGGGGGGAGGGGGCATTAAAATTTTAATATTTCATTTCATTTATTCAATATCCAAAAGCATTTAGCAAAGTAACAAATATAAGCAATAAAAGTACTCGATTTTATTGCCCCACTAGGCGATAGCCTGCATCCATAGATGTAGATTTTTTGTGAGACTGAAAGAAGAAGGTCGTGATATAGTTTGGTATCAAAATTGTTTTGTAATTCAAAAATGTACCAAGAAATACCGCCGCACATGAAATTATGTTTTAAGACATAAGCACTTTTTTTTCAATTTGGGTTTATCAAAATAAACTCAAATACATGTTTGAACACAAAACAGTAAGCTTGAAAAGCTTGTGTTGTGAAGTGGAGTAAGTCGGCATCGGGGATGCATCAGCATCTAGATACGTAGATGAAAAAAATGTGATGTAAATCTAGTTTATTTTTCGTAAAATAAAACAAATTAAAAAATATAAAGAATACGTAACCCAACAACATGAGTAATTAGCGCCGCAGTTTTTTTTTTAAACAATTGTAGTTTAATGGATTTTGTAAAATTTATTGTGTGATGAGAAAACGATGTGATCCTAATGTGAGGTTTTATCATTTAGTAGGTAAAAAAGTAAGTATTCTTTTCTCTAGGAGAGGGCAGTTGCCCCCCCCCCCCCCCCCGACGACGCCCATGGTTTCTAATTCCATAATTTTACATATTATTTAATTAGTAGTAGAAAATTTAATGCCTAGGTACCTAATTAGTAACCGCATTATAAATAATTAGTCAAATGAAATAATTTTGAATAATTTTGTGCAATTATTTTAAACTAAAATTCATATTATGATTCGTAAATAATTTATTTAAATATGCATTACAGTTTGGGAACCAGTTAATACGGTGCTTTTAGATTTCTCGATGGAAAGTTGTGGGGTAGTCTGTTTTTCTTTCATTCTATACGTATTTTGGGGTGCTGAATCCGAATCCGAGGTTTGCCAACAAAATTTCGTGACGGAACATGGCGAAAAATTGGTAAAATGGCGAATATTTACATTCCCTGGCGAATTCTGGATTTGAACTTAAAAACCATCAACTTTTTGTTGGTTATCTATTTAGCAGAAATAAAGCACATAAAATTTCCTACAAATTTGGTATATAATGTTTTTTTCTAAAATAACTAGCAGCAGAGCTGTCAAGCTCCAAAAATTGGCCAAATTTTCTTGTTATTCTAAATTGACGGAATGGAAAATGTATGGAGAATAGGTCACCTTGTTCGAATTATCACCAAATTTTGACAATTATTCTTCAGATTTATGATACATATTTTACCTCGTTGGAAACAGTAAATATGGAGAAAGGTTTCAGGATAAATTTTATTTAAAAATATAGTGAAGTGTTTAAGCTAAAAAGGTTTAAACATTTTTAGCCTAAACAAATTACTATATTTTTAAATAAAATTATTTAAACATGTCTAGCTCAAATATTTCACGGTATTTTTAAATAAAAATTTCTTTAATAGCTTTCTTTGTGTTTTCTGATTCCAACGAGGTAAAATATGACTCATGAATTTAAAGGATAATTGTCGAAATTTGCTTATGAAGGCAACAAGGTAAACTTTTTCAATACATTTTCGATTCTCGTAATGTAAAACAATAAGAAGATTTGGCCATTTTTTGGACCTTGACAGCTCCGTTCCTATTTATTTTAGAGAAAAATTTTATATAGCAATTTTGTAGTAAATTTTACGTACTTTTATTTTGCGTACAAAAATAACTTACGAAAGTTGTCAGTTTTCGAGTTCTTATAAAGAAATCGCCAGAAAACGAATATTTTCGCCATTTTTTGTATTTTTCGCCATGTTTCGTATCGAAATTTTGTTGGCAAACCTCGGATTCGGATTCAGCATCCCAAAAAACGTATAGAATGAAAGAAATCCCTACTACCCCACAACTTTCCATCGAGAGACTGCTTTGTGTTTAATTTCACCGGATTAAGTGGTCTAAAATATAAATTAAATAACATAAGTCATAATCAGATCCTATCACGCAGTATCCCTTGCACGGTAGGCAAAGGTGGGCGCAAAACACACTCCTATCTTTACATCTTTTACTTTCATCACGTTTATAAAATTCATCGTACACGCTCTAAATGGTTGGCAGTTGCGTACAATTCTGGTCTTCCGAGCGAGAGGTGCTGAGTTCGAAACCCGGCCATATTCTGCATCTCACGACACAAGCTTTCAGCATACTGTGTGCAGGACAGTATTAAAGTTTGTGAAAAAAAAATTGATATTCACGCACTCCGATTCCTTTTACTAAAAACGCGTTCATCCTTGAGGATCTGGTCGACACGATCGGACCAGGTCAGACTCGGGCGGCCGCGCTTCTAGGATATCTTTTTTGTCGTCCTGTCATCATTTATTCTCTCAACGTGCCCAAATCTTAGTTTATTCACTTTCATTTTAGTCAAAACACTTATCTTATAGTCACTCCTTTCTCTAAGAACCTCGTTCCTTATCTTATCTCTCAGCATTTTCCCACACATTCTTCTTAACGATCTCATTTCCACTGCGTTGAACCCTGATTGGTCCTTCTTCAGCAATGTCCTTGTCGCACTATCATACATGCACGTTGGCACTATAATAAGACAGCATTGTGCACTAGCACTTTTGCTTTCATAGTTCCTAAGTGTGCACTAATAAAAGAAAAGCCCCCAATCATGGTTGTTGGTGGGAATGTGGAAAATTATACTCACTTAGAATTAATTCCACAATTCTAAAGACGATAATTCCAGAGATAAATTTAATGGATTTCAAGAGACGTATTAAATTTTATGAAACCGATAATTCTCCTCATTACAATTCAAGGGTAGCCACCATTGTTGTATTACTAGTCGTAACCCGTCAAAAATGAAGATGACAAAAACGTAGATTGCCAGACTTCCCTATCCTTACACGTAGGTATGATTATTGTACCTACGTACATTCTTATGGTGAATTTCGTTTTTATTTACATACAATATACATAAATACATATCCACGTCCGCTCTCTATGTGGAGCATGTGGTCGTCACCCAGTTTTTCCAGGCTTTTCTGTCATGGGCCAACTCCGCTGCCTGTTCCCATGCATGTCATTCCAGCCAGGCGCAGCTCCGATGTGTACAGCCTCTGGATGATCATTGCAGGCCTGCCCAGTCGTCTGTTGTCTACAGGGCGATATTAAAGACAGCTGTTGTTATTGCTATCAGCGAACATACGTAGAATGTGCCCGAGCCAGTTTAGCCTACGAGACTTTCAATTTTTATTTAGCATAGTAGGTATTTTCTATTCTACTAAATAATATTTGTACTACGATATTTACCAATTCAATTAATAAAACAAAAAGTACAATTTTAACATAATGGATCTGAATTCTAAAAATGGCTACATCAATCGATGACTACTCAAAACATATTGTAAGCTCACACTGTCGTAGACAAAATTATAGGTATGTATTATGCTAGGTACGCAATATTATGTTGATGAAAAAATATGCTTGTATTAGATGAATAAATTTGGGTGATAACTGACGGCGTGCGATCACGAAACGTTTTAAATTTCGTACATATTCGAAATTCAAACAAACTGCAAAAGCTTCTACCGTCCTGCGTTGCATTAATACCCGGTTTCCACGAGAATTATGTAAGTTGACTATTTAAGAGAAATCTTGCGACCCGGAACATCTCCGGGAAAGTCATCCATGCAGGAACAATAAACCACACACTAGTGAAGTACCATTCTACTCGTAGTATTGTGAACGTATCCGCTACCCGGAAACTAATGAACATCTGGTTTCAATGGTCGCCAATTAAAATAGATTTATTAAATGATGAAAATTAATTCAAAATAAGAATAATAATGGGTACGTTAAGTACCCGGAATAGTCGGTTAAATAAAAATTGGGTTAACTGAAAGTTTTGAAGTGTTTTGCCCGTGACAACATACGGTCTTGAAACCATGTCGCTCATTGCCAGAAGTGTCCACAAACTCAACGAGCAATGGAGAGACGAATGATAGGCATATCCCTGAGAGACAGGATAAAAAATACAGATATAAGACGACGGTCAAGGGTCTCAGCCATTGCGGAGAGAGTAGGGACACTATAATGGTAGTGGGCGGGTTATGTAGCAAGGCAAAAGGACGGCAGATGGACCCCCAGAATTTACTTTTTAGGTGAAGACTAGCGGAGATAGGATCCAGAAATCATTGTTTTTTATACAAAATTTGTGCTAGGTGACTCCTGTCTCCGCTATTCCTCACCTAAATAGTTGGTGAAATATTTTTGGTTAAAAAAAAAACTGTCTGGTCCATTCTATAATAAGAAAAGAACTTCATTGATTCTGACCAATCACTTTAAAAAACAAACAAACGAACAAACCAGCTGGATATTAACCAATCGGAGCGCGGAATTGGAAGTTGTAGTGTTGACTGAACACTCGAATTTGGGATTTGACTGCCACAAACAACTGTACATACACACACTAAAAAATATTATATCGATATGCTAATGACAAGAAGTTAGAATTATAATGAGGGGATATGGCGAAGACAGAAATGGGAAATTATTCCTTACGAAATAGTTATATCTATTATCGATACCGTCTGATGGGGAATTTCATTAATCAATCACTTTTATATTTTACAGTAAGTAAACGTAGGTATATTTATTTGTACATAAGTTGATGGACCATAATATTATAGTGCAGTAACTACTCTTATACGTAGAAACACATTACACGCACACACGCACGCACGCACGAAACACGGACCATACAACACATCATTCAACAATTTCAGAATTTACGAAACATAGAACGCATCATTCAACAATTTAGACATTACCAATTATGAAGATGAACATGTTGAGATGGTTAGGCCATGTAGAAATAATGAATGATGAAAGGATAACTAAGAAAATATACACGGGTTAAAAAGAGGTGTAAGGGACTGCGGCTGTCCAAGAATCACTTGGTTCCATTATGTCTACCAGATGCTCAAGAATGTAAAATGAATCGTAGAGCGTGTATGACGAATTGCATGATTGTGACGGAAGCATTAAGTGTGTAAGCATATGGAAGTCTGGCATTCAGTTCTCTCTCCTTACCACGCAAGGGACGTGGCATTAGGGGATAGAATGGAACAATCTAATAATAAATAAAATATTGGGTAGTATTAAATTTGCGAGTGTAGGTATAATTATTGTTCATACGTGTTCTAAATATCGATGTTTCTTAGTACATTTATTTACGAAAACTTTCAAAGCATTATAGCTCTCAAAGTTGGCAGCATTTCCCCCACAAACTTAAACTATGAACGAATATTAATAGTGTTCAAAATCCTATAAATAATTTCCGTATAGGTAGTTCTAATCTGCAGCGCTTAGAGGTATGAAATATTGTATTGAAATAATTCGTTTCTCACTAAACTTTATCCCATTATTATAATAGTAGATTCATGCTTTATGTCGGTTGTTGAAATGAACTTTTGAATTTATACGGATATCGCTTGAAACCAATAATGATGCATATGTCGGTATTTGAATGGAGAGGATTAAAACTATAGTTCCCTATTATTTAACAAACTTATAGCGCGCTGACATTCGAATAGGTTCTGTAATACATAGTGCCTAAATATTACTAGCATTCAGTTTGTATAACAATGCTTCAGTGCTATGAAACCTTTTTGTAATGAAAAATACATCTACACTGCACAATGTAGCCGAATAAGGTATTATCTTTTTTTTATTATATTAAAAGTCCAAAGCAAATTGTGTTCTTACCAGGAAAGTTGTGGTTAAGTTTTGGTATCTACTATTCTACATGTTTTCTGGGGTCCTAGATCCCAATCTGAGGTTTGACAACAAAATTTCGTGACATAACATTGGAAACAATACAAAAAAGTACGAAATCGGTTTTTTTGCTTTGAACTCGATAACGATCAATTTTTATTTTCCAAATGAAAGTTGGTAAGTATCTACATATAATTTCCTGCGAAACGTCATGTATAATACTGCTCTAAATAAATTGCAACAGGACTGTCAAGCTCCAAAAATTGGTCTTATTTTCGAATTATTAATTATCAAAAATATATAAGGAATACTTAACCTAGTTAGATTTATACTTAATTTTATCACTTATTCATACAATTAATGAAACATATTTTACCTTGTCGGAATCAGAAAATATGAGGAAAAAAGAAGATACTTAAATACAATTTAAAAATATGTGGTCACCCTACACACCTGGTTGTACTTGTATGGTTGAGGAAGTACACAACAATAAGAATGATTATTGTTGTATGTATGGTGTGTTGGGCTCCACTTGACTGGTATGTACTTTGTGTTATGTTGTTTTTATCTGTCAATCGTGTTGTTTGTAATGTTCTTATTATAATTATTGTGATGTGAGTTTGCTTCTCCCGACACAGGATATTCCTAGTGGGGGAGGCAAACATATAAACAATGTATATCCAATGTTAAGATCCAATAAATAAATGATTAAATAGTCAATTATATGGACTAGAGATCTTAAATGATTGCTAACCATTTTCAAAAAATATTCGATTGGCTAAAAATCATCTTAATTATTTTAAATACAAAACTACGAGTGTATAGGTATAATAGTTGTTCATTTTCGCTACTAGTACGTACACCGTTAAGTTGGCAATCTATGCCCCAGTTTTTGTTCATCCATATTCTACCGTATGCAAACTTTGAGTGAAAATGGATTAGTAGGAGTAACGATTTGTGTAGTAATCCGGAACAGATTTAGTTTGGCGTGTAAAAAATATTGTCAACGCAACTTTCAACATGTAAGTTATGTTACATTAAGTAAGTTAAAGTTCCCCATGATTTACATTCTGGGAATTAATTGTATTCTAGTGATGGGTACTTGGATTAATTTAAGGGGCTACAACCTTTCATTGGGCTTCGGCGCCCTGAATTTTACTCAGCCAATACTGAGAGAATCGTCTTGAAACTGAAGACAGTGATAGATGAAAGTATGGACTACAGATCGGCTGTTTTAGAATTACAGGATTCGGAAATTCCTTGAATAAAAAATATTCCGCCCTTAAGCATTGACGCTAAAATTTAATACAGGATTTTAGTAATGCAGTGATATTAGGACATTATTTTTAGTGGTGAGTTGAAATTGAACGTAGGTTTTTTAGTAATGGCGTGAAATTCAACGTAGTTTGTTTTACCTAATGGAGTGAATTCAGGGATAATTTGTGAAAGAGTGAAATTGAACGTAGGTTTTTTAGTAATGCAGTGAAGTTAAGTGTATGTTTTTAGTGATACAGTGAAATTAAACGCACGTTTTTTTAGCCATCCAGTGAAATTGAACGAAGTTTTTCTAGTTGTGTTACTAATGACATTTAAGGTAGATTTTCTAGTAATGGAGTAAAATTGAACGTAGGTTTTTTAGTAACGTGGTGAAATTGAACGTAGGTTTTTTAGTAATAGAGTGAAATTGAACGTAGGTTTTTTAGTAACGTGGTGAAATTGAACGTTGGTTTTTTAGTAATAGAGCGAAATTGAACGTAGGTTCTTTTAGTAATGAGGTGAATTTGAACTTAGGCTTTTTAGTAATGCAGTGAAGATAAGTGTATGTTTTTAGTAAAATAGTAAAATTGAACGTAGGTTTTTTAGTAATGTAGTGAAATTGAACGTAGTTTTTTTAGTAATAGAGTGAAATTGAACGTATAGCTTTTTAATAACACACGTAGTGAAATTCCACGAAGGTTTTAAGTATCAAACATAGTGAAATTGAAGATAATTTCTAACAGCAGTGATTGAACGTAGGTTTTTAATAATAGAGTGAAACTGAACATAGGTTTTCAGTAATGCGTTAAAACTTGACATAGATTTTTATGACTCTGTCTTCTAATATAAAATGGCGGACTTTGGAATGGACAAAATGGTGGACAAACTTAGTTTGCGGAATGACTGCATATCAGTCAATTAATACGTTGATGGAATACTAAGCGCATCTGATACGATTACAGAACAGCACAGTACAATAGGACAGAAGACAGTGATACTGAGATGATCAGAAATAAGACGAAAGAACAACACCCATGGGAGAAATTAAGATTGGAAATGGAGGAATATAGTAAAGGGGACATAGTGCGGGGAGAACAGAGATAGTAAATGCAATCACTTATTCGATACATCTATATTTTTCAATAGAGACAATTATTTGGATATTGACGTATCATGATGAATTACTAAGTTTCAAGTGAGATTGCAAGTCGATTTTTTAGTGTTTTGATTATGAACTGATTTTGAGTATTTTATGTTGTGTCTTTTGTACGTATAAAAATGTGTAATGTCCCCGCCACACGCTCGTGAGCCACCACGATGTCAACGGTCGGATACGTACACGTCAAGACAAAAGATCCATCCACACGCCTTTTTACTCATGAACACCAAAAGCTCATGATGGCTCACGAGCGTGTGGCGGGGGCATTAGCTCATATTATTGTCAAGCCTTTGCTGGTTTTTTAGTTTCAGTAAACTTCAAAAGTAGTATAAGAATTATGTTTTATCGAAAAATTTACAAAAATCTAATTTCTATTCAATAGGTCACTCAATATTTTAATTAATTCTTTTAATTTTAATTCAATGTTTTAAGTCTTATGATGATAGATTTCTTCAGTATTAGATGAGTAAACTTTTTTCTCTGCACCCCCTCTTAACGAAAATTCATCAGAAAAAACATTGCATCGAATTCTTTTTAGAAAATTTGAATTTAGCATCTCTTTTTGATTTGCAGTTTCTTAACATATAAGAATGGGCGTATTAAGATGGCGTCTCAGTCGCGATGACAGTTAAGTAGAAAACCCTCGTTTCTACTATTCCTGACTGTGAAAGGAGTCTAATCATAGTACGGAGTAAAAGCAGGTAGGTTGGGTTCCTCCTCCAGCCAGATCTTGATCTGAGAGGATGGGAATGTTCTGGATATGACGCCTCCTCTGTAACGCGAGTAATAATACCCAGTGATAAGATGCAACAGAGATTATTAAGGAAAGGAATGAGGATGCGCTTGTGACAAGGTGGCACCTACAAAAATTATTGAAATAAATATTGAAAGCATGCCAATAAAAAAAGAAAAGAGTAAACATACAGGTGCAATTGGTTAGAGAGCGGCATTCTAATCTAGAGGCACCAGGTTCAAACCTCAGCGCTGACGATATAATATGCACTTCACGCCACAAGCTTAGGGTTTATTGTGAATATGCAGAAAACTATTTGAGATTGTTAACACAAGCTTATTTATTTACACTTTTAGTGAACAAGATACTTACAGAGATATGTAAACATTTCAAATAGAGTAAATGCTTAGATTTTTTAGAACGCCAGACTTCTCAATCCTTACTCACATTTCTCGCTTCCGTCACATTCATACAATTCGTCATACATACTTTACGATTAATTTTATTCAGAACAGGGTCGAATCAAGTATTTCTTGGACGGCCGCATTTCCTTACATTTCATCTTTCACCGTTATATTTTTCATGTCCTAACCATCTCATTTACGCAGTTATATGGACCAGATTATTGAGAGCGTGCACTGGAGCACCTACACGGAAGTGAAGAGATTTGCGAGTGATAAGGACGGCGTGGAAAGAAAGAACGAAAATGCTTCGTACAAACCAATTTACAAGATTGTAAACCACATCATCATCATCAACTATCTCAATTTATTATCTTTCATTTTAGTTTGTTCATATCATCTGTCTTACAGTCACTCATCTCTCTAATTAATATATAGATATATTCAACTGTACACTCAATACATATAAATCATTGCTGAAGTCCAAATTGTGAAACATATATCTATATACTTACTGTAAACATTAATAGTGATTATTTCAGTCTGTCTGCACCTTCCAATTAGTCTTTACAAACCATTTCTCATGTAGGTACATTTTGATTTGATATTTTATATTTGTCAATGTTTCAGATGTACCTACATTAAGTTACTTATTTTTGTTGTTGCTTGTATTGTACTTGTACAAAACTATTGTTAATGTTAAAGGCTTGCGCCGTAAATAAATAAATAATTGTTTGATTTCTGAAATGGAATAAATATAAACATTTATTCTTTAAAAAAAAAGTATATCTCAAACACTTTGAGAAACACGACAATCGATTTTAATAGCAGGTGGTGCATATGACGACTGAAGAAAGAAAATGCAACAACAACAAAAAAGAATGAACAAAATGAAAAGATGGCTATACTCGCATATAATGGCTAAACTGCATGCCACACAATGACAATGGGTGGATGGGTAAGTACTTGCATAATACCTCTACAAGAGCACAAAAGAATATGCCACAAGTTCACAGTATTAGAAACAGAACAAAAGATAAGTATGAAGATTATTGTACATACTAGTTGGTACTTATGTACCTGTCTGTGATAATTCACAGCGAATTAAGAGTATGCATATTGACATTTCAAAAATTTCTAAAAACGGTACACTTTAGATCTTGACAACCTTTACTAAATACGCTTTGGAAAAAAATAGCGTAGATAAATTGAATTTTTATCTAGGAAATGGCCGAAAAATATTTTTTATATCTTGTATAGATTTCTCAAAAATAATTGAGAAAAATACTTTTGATCTTTTTTCCGACAGACAGAAACTCGTTTCCCGAAAGTAGCGGAAGATTTTTTGGAGGGGGGGAGAATGGAGGGCCCCTACTGGACTCCGAGAAGGCAAGACTATCTCGCATCAAGACAGATCGTGAGCTAAATGACACACGTCGGCCTTGAGGACGAGATTTAACTTCGAAGGATGTCACAATAGACCTATTTTGGTCCCCTAACCTTTCTTAAAAAAAAAACAATTAGGTATATGGCACAAACTACAGATTACTTGTAAGTGGTGCCCTTAATCCCTTACCTACACATTATTGTATAGAACTATCAACATTTTTTTAAGTCTTCTGAAATATTTTTCAGCGGTACTAAATCACTCGTATTACGATATCATAGAAATGTTTTTCAAAGGAAAATAAAACGGTGAACGGCAAAAATTGAAATGAAACCTTATATGAAGCTTGATAAGCCCCAGTACCTACATAATACTTGTCTGATCGGAGAGAAGGTGTCGACCTATGAAGCAAAATGCAAAGGGAAGGTAATATTATACCTACGAGTATAAAGGGACAATAAAGTATTGGGGAGATTACAGAAAATCCATATGAGGGAAAAGATTTTTTGAAGAGAGGACATTGCTTTGAGATATATTTCCAAATGATTTCGTTCACTGTTTCGTTTGCTAGCAATACTGTCATTTCTACTGAAAATATATGTACATTCTATTTATTTTCAGAAGTCTCACGGGGAAAACTTGGTTAAGTGTGTCTCGATGTGATAATACGATTTTTTCGCTACCTTCAAATTATATTTCAAACTGTTGTTTAAAAAAACTAGCCAATTTTTGGATTGTTAGAATAAACTGGCAACTTCGTTTTTCAAACTTGTGATGGCGGTTTAAAGGGTTTACCCGAGTATTTTTTTCGTTATCCAACTCTCAAAAATATCTTGTCTTTAAAATGATTTCTCTAGCGCCGCTCTTAGTGCAGGCGCTGGAGGTATTTTCGTATGAACAATACGAGGACCGAGTTCTATCAATTGATTATTGTTGGGAATAGGTCAAAGATAAAGGAATCGGATGTTGCCGCCGCCTATTTTGGTCCAATTTTTTTTTACACCCCCTCAAAGTTAGCAGATGGGGTGCATTCTATGAAGTCATTTTAATGACTATTTCAGTTTTTATTTTATTTTTTTTATTATGGAAAAGTAAAGCTAGATTCTTCAGTGAAATAAAAAAATAAAAATAAAAAAAGGCTTTGTTGTTAATAAAATAATAGAGAGAAAAAATGATGGATTTCGCTCTTCCATCATTCAGATCTCCTAATTGAGGATGCAAAAGGTGAGGACCGGCAATTAAGCACGGATTCTTATTCCTGAGACTCTAAACAATGAAAAAAGCCATGTTGCCGGCAACTGCAGTGGTCCCTTCTAGTCCCTTCCCTTCCCTTCTTCATCCCCTAGGATAATTCTAAACAAATAAGTCGTTATTATGGAGACGCAATATTCAGGTGGTCGTGAAATTTTGGTATGTTGTATAGGTCAATATGGTAGTGAATAATCCAGTTTTTCACGATTTTCCTCCCACCGCCCTCTCCGCCACCCTTAAAAAACCTTAAAAATCGCACTGTTTTATATTATGCTATGTATCTTCGTCATTTCGCATTTTTGGCCAAAATAATCCTTTGCTCATTTGTTAAGCATAAAATATTCTAAAAATTGTTCCTAAGTAATTTTGCTCTAAAGTAAATAGCAGCGGTACTGTCAAGCTCAAAAGCTGAAAAAAATTGTATATTTTCAATTTAGAATTTCTTACCTTTTTACGCTATGATAACTTCGTTATTGGTTAAAATAGGCGGCGGCAACATCCGATTCCTTTATCTTTGACCTATCCCCAACAATAATCAATTGATGGAACTCGGTCCTCATATTGTTCATAGAAAAATGCACCCAGCGCCTGGTCTATCTGTAATGTTTTCGGCATTGCAGGTTACTTGTAAACGATACAATGTGAGAATATTGCGGATCTTTGACAGCTCTTGTGACAAGATTCGACAATCAGGGCTACCAACAAAACAATCTTGAACTCCACTTGCAGCTAACGTCCGCCGGCTGCCAAGATATAGTAGTGAATAGATAATAAAAGTATTGCCACTATGGTTGCCAAAAAGCTAGAAGAAGCGACAGGTTTATAATGAGGTTCTTTTGAAGTAAAACAGGAATATCTTTTTTTGTAAAGGGAACTATGTCCAGTTTTGTACCTTTTAAAAAACTAAACTAAATGAGGAAGTTTTTAATATAATTAGCCAGCTTAATGTCATACTAAGTTTTTACAGTGAAAAGGAGTCGAAATTTGCTAATAAAAAAACAAAAAACTCGAGAGGCGGAAACGATGTTCTTTTTTTCAAAATCGTGAATTAATAGGTTTTATTTTGGACTATAATCAAATAGCTGAATTATTCAGTATCACGAATCAAAAAATGTAATCCCATAATATTGATTTTTGTGACCGTGAAGATCGAAAAACTGATCGAAGGTGTCGAATTTCACAAAAAAAAAAAGTGCCGATATCTCGAGAATGAGCGATTTTTACTAAGGTCATATTTTGATTTTCTGGTAGGTTATGAGCTGGTCTACCACCCCTCCACGGGATCACGTTGATTAACGGGACACGCTGTATACAGATTGTATGTATTATGTTTAGTTCACATTTCATCCACTGATCCGTGTTATGAAACTTGCGAATCTCTTAACATATCAATTTTAGTATATTATGTACTACTGCCGAAGCAAGTACACTTCTCCTAACATACCTTATGTAAATAATGACGGGAAGATGAGCTGATACAAAGTTATGAGTAAATGTATGTAAAGTACAAAATGGAAGTGAATATGATACCAAGTAGCATATAAATAAAATCTACTCACTGAGTTTGAATAGCGTCTTTTAACGAAGTAACGAAGAAAATAACCATTATCTGTGTGATTTGAGATATAGATTTGAGAGATATTGGGGTTAACTGGATGAAATCGCAGTTCTGCAATAAGTTCGCCCTAGTGAACAACGATTTATAATCTGTACTATGTCCATTTTTTATATTTATATGTATTTGTTGTTCACTATAAGTTTAAATAAATAAATAAATATATATACCTAAATTATTTTAGGTATACTTATTTTAGGCAGGATGTGGTGGCATGGGTGAACGTAATGCCCAGGGCATGAAGTAATCACTTAAGCCAGCCAAAGCCGACTCGTAAACGTCGGAACACCCATCCTGCTTCCCCCTCAAGGGAGTTCACATAACGCTACATGTGAATGAAGATGCCTCTCGTCCCTGTTGAGGAAAAAACTGTAATACATTATCTGTGTGTTTTTAATTATTTCAGGATTGGCGGAGCAAATTGGTATATTCATATACCTGCGTCTAGATAGTTGGAGTGACTGTTAAACGGATGTTGCAACTAGAATGAATGTGAACAAGTTCAGATGGTTGGGACATCTAGAGAGGATGATTGATAAAACGATAACAAAAAATGGATGAAATAAGAGGTCTAAGGAAGCGGGGCAGTCCAAGAACCACTTGACTCAACCATGTTGATCGAGGACGAACGTCTTTTGAGAAAAAAGAATCGAATTTCATGAATGTGACGGAAGCAAGAAGCGTGTGTAAGGATAGGGAAGTCTGGCAATCTGTTTTCTCTGCCTAGCCTGCGAGAGACACGGTGTGAGAGGATAAAATACAATATAATATACATGCATATGGGGATGCAGGTATTTCAAAATACTATAAAATATAAAAAAATATTGAAATAAAAAACTTCAAGCAATTTCAATGGCGATTGTGAACATTTGATTTTATAATTACTCACTTCTATCTACGTATCTTTAGTTTTAGACAAGTGAGCTAAAACTTCTGTTAGAAAGTACCTATTTATTGCAGTGCAATTCAAACTCAGTAGATAGATTTTGGTTACGTGCTACCACCGCATATGTTGCGAGAGAGTTGTTGTCGCCTAGCAAATTTGCGAAACATGACAATTTAACTTTCAACATGTTGACTGAAAGCAAGCTGTCTCATATCCATGAATATAGCATTGCTATAGTACAGATGTAGCATAGATATAGCACAGATGTTGCATAGATGTAGCACAGGTATAATAGCAGAAAACTAAAAAGTTTTCAGAATGCTACAAGACATTTCGTATCGGATTTCATTCGATACCTACATTTGCTGCGGTGCGTGTTTCTATTAAAAGTTTGATACTGATACTATACTAGAACTATTATTACTTCACCCTTTAATGTTCCTCATGAGAACACAAGGAAGTTCAGAGGTTTTGCTATCTATTTCTGTAGCTTTTTCTCGTTTTCCGTGTCACCTCTAAAAAGGCTCTAATTTCATTTTTAAAGGGGTGGGTGTCATTAAAATGATATTTTTCGGAACAAAATTTCTAGACAATTCTTCTAAATAGGTATGCTTTCTATAAAAATAAGGTATATAGAAAAGTGTAAAAGGTAAACCTTTCTTACCGTAAAACTTTTTTAAATAAGGAGAACTTAAAAAAAGGAATAGTGTACGTTAAAAAGAATCATCAAGGTCGAGCTTGCGAGTTAAAAAACAGTGTTCTTTTTTGACGACTACTATCATCACGCATTCTCAAAACATTACGCAACCAGGAATGTTTTCTATCTAGGAATGGAGAGACACAGGAAGAAAGATAATCATCAGAAACAAATTGTTGATAAGATTGAATTGCACTGTACTGCACAAAACACCCCTGTATGGCAAAGATTTGTGATCTCTCTACTACGTTACCGTTAGGAACATTTAAGGGCGAAGTAGTGTTCGTATACCTAATAGCAATTAGAGTGGAAAATAACCAACTCGAAACACTACAAACAGATATAATTAGGCAACAACAAAAAGAAGCAACTCCAAAATAAAATTAACAAGATAATTTCGGTCAGATGTAAAAAAAGCTCGGTATCTACGTACAAACTTAAGGGTTCTATAGTTAGTCGAATTAATAATTTTAAGTTAAATTTCAGCATCCCAGTACGTAGTATACTCTGGAAAAATTAGCGTAGATTGCTACTTAAAACCTTTATCTAGTACACGGGCTCCCAACCGGTGGGGCGAGCCCCCCTTGGGAGGACGTCGAGTGGACCAAGGCGGGTGCGAAGTAACTGTATGTTTGTGATACAATGTAATATGTTCCCGAGATTTGAGGGCCCTA
Source organism: Ceraclea dissimilis (assembly GCA_963576895.1). Taxonomy (NCBI): domain Eukaryota; kingdom Metazoa; phylum Arthropoda; class Insecta; order Trichoptera; family Leptoceridae; genus Ceraclea; species Ceraclea dissimilis. The sequence continues at coordinate 1,748,040 of OY756372.1, forward strand.
AAATGAGGTCAGATTTAATATAGTACGTAAAAGAACCTTTATCAGTGTACATAATACTTCACGTATTTGCATGAAATATGAATTATTTATTATTATTAAATAAATATTTTGTTGATTTGTTGTGTTGAAATGCTAATGTTTTTTTGTATTTGATTATGTATTTGACACTGTACCAACAAGAAATTGTTAAAGGCTTTAGCCGTTGATGTGTAAATAAATAAATAAACAAATAATAACGTGAATCTAAAAAAAATGTACCTTTATCTGTTGAGATGACTACTTTTTATTCAAGCACATGTCAAAAATCTTTCTCATAAAAAATAAACAGAACATTAAAAAAATATACATAATAAGTATTTATTTATTTACTCTTTTGGTGAACAAATACAGAAGTATGTTAACATTGCAAATATAAATCATAACATTTGTTGACTAGGGCGAGCTTATCGCAGTTCTGCGATCTCTTCCAGCTTACCCCAATTACACTACATATGAAATATAAAAAGAAATACATACATACAAAGACAGAGCACATGTCGGGACAGGGGGGGGGGGGGGGCAGGGGATAGGAAGGATGAGAAGGGACAGTATTGGGTGGTAGGTGAGAGAAGATGCTTCTTAAGAAAGTAGTTAAAAAGCTGTTATTTTTTCACTATCTAATTTCGACATGAGGCATCTGGGCCTTAAAGGTAAATTGTTACATAGAAAGCTAATTAAGTTCCACAATACTATAACACAATTAGGGTGGAGCGTAATCAGAAGTTATCCTTTTTTTCATTTAGTTAGTAGAATAAAGTAGAACCACACAGGGAGCATTAGAAAGGTAGAATTTCATTAAAAATAATTACTTGTGAGGTCCTTTTCATTGTATAGAAATTGCATTATCATCAGACTGGATTCGATCAGTCTTTATTCAACATTTTTATTGACCTGAAGACCCATGAAAAACAGTGAAACTTTTGTAAGTTTTAGGTCAGGACTCGTGTGATTTACAGATACGAGAAAATTATGCAAATAATGAGTTTTTTTCTAATTAGAAGGATAGAATTTACAATAAATTGTGTTTTTTTTTTGTGAGATAGTGAAGAAGGTCGTGATGTGGTTTCGTTTATTTGAAAATGTATATAGTAATACTTTGCACAATAATATGCATGAAAAATGTTGTTTACAAAACAGTAATAAAAAATAGCGCCGCAGACAATTTTTTTTTTATAAAACAACCGTTTTTTGATGGATTTTCATGAAAATTTATGATAATATGATGAGAAAACGTGTGATAATGTGATTTTTTGAGGTTTTATCATTGAGTATATACGGTGGATCAAATTGTGGGGCACTGTCCCATCAAGAAGTTCGAGGGAGATATTTGGAAAATCCATGATGTGACGCCAAGGGCAATTGAATATCTGAGAAATATTGACGCGGAGCTCTGACTCAGACTCCCAGATCATTTGTACAATGGTTGTATTCGCATACGAAAGAAGAAGAACTGAGTATGAAAATATATACCTATCCCAATCTTTAGGGGGGGCAGCTGTTCCTCTCTGCCCCCCTTTGACGACGCCCATGATGCTACACCTAAATATTTTCGCAAATTATTATGTTTTAACATACTAAAAACTCTATATTAACAAGAATTATGGAAACCCACGACACTGTCCAAATCGCTGGAGGAACCTGGATGCGGAAGAGTCAGAACAGAGACGAGTAGAAATAGATGGAAGAGGTCTATATTTAGCAGTGGAGGGAAGAAGGCTGATGAAGAAGAAGAAGATGGAAACCCATGGCAGTTGGATTTCATATTATAGTGTAGGAACTCGTAATCAGAGCATGTCATCAAATGAAGACAGTGAGCAGGCCTGTGATAATAATATAGCAAATCTGCCTAATGGATCTCTACTGTACACAGTACTAATTGCAAGTATTGATTTAATTACTCCTACCAATCTAACTCTAATTGCTTGATTATTGGTGGAATTATTAGATTGTTGTGATTGCTTGTAACACGTGTATATTCAATAATTGATTGCTTTTTTTGTGTATTTGTTCTATTCTATTCTATCCCCTAATAACGCCGCATCCCTTGTTAGGTAGGCAGAGATAAGAGATCGCCAGACTTTCCTATCCTTCATCATATTATGTATTACATATTACAATTCACTTTACTCAAAACACTCAGTCAAAAAAGTTTTTTAATGAAGCGAAACTAACCCCAAAAAATGAAAAAGAAATGCTATTTTTTACATTTTATCATGCGATTTTGAACCTTAATGCCGTCGGAAATGACCGTGACGTCATAGTTGAGTCCCTAGGCTTGATAAATTTTGTTTACACTCTTCAAGAGTGTCCCATTTTCTATATTGTTTTATTGCTTTCTATCGTCCGTAGGCCCATTCGGGCACCTGGACTCATCAATTTATCAAACAATAACAAGAACAATAGGAAATTAATTAAGATACCCGCGCAATTTCTTTCCTATTGGCCAGATCTCGAGTTGCGGTATATAATCATCACTATTTGAGAGTTCCTAGGAATTTAACCGATAGGTTTCAACTTTACAATATTACTGCACGGTTATTGGGCGGTTAATAGTGTAGCCCGGATAAGGATAATGGCCAATTAGCGGACATTGGCTTCCGCTTACTCAACGATATCACCTTCTAGAACTCTTATAGCCGTTATAATATACTTAATCTATAGAGCGGCTAAGCCTTGTCGGATAGAAAAATTGGGTACAATTCTGAAATGAAACAATACTAGGTACTTTTATACGCGGAGTCATGACTTTGCCAACACACTTCTCAGTATTATCAGCCAGAATAGTCTACATATTATCATTCATGATTCACATATAAACTTATCAGCCTAATACTGGGAAAATTAACCTATCCAGATATCACGGATATCACAGGATTAGGCTCAGATGCGCGGGGCCTAAAATACAAGCATTGTGCCTGAAATATCAGTATTTAGAAATCGTATTACAATATTGCAAGTATTAATGATCACCGATTTTTGCATTTTTATGTATACATTTTCCGGGAAGTCTAATTTTATAAAATTATTTATTAGCGATTTTAATTTAATTTTTTACCTGTCGCTGATAATACTAATGGGATTATCTCGTATATATATACCGACCTAGAATGCCAAATATTTTTTATTTCACCTGCTAATTATAATATACTATTAGCAATATACAAGATTAAAATTAGCAGTTAGATGTAGGACAATATCAGAAAGACGTGCCAGATTGATCGGCCACATAGTGAGTCAAGAGGGTCTCTTATTTGAATTAATTGAAGGAATGAAAGAGGGGACAAACTGCAGAGGACGACCAAGGAAAGAATACCTGGACGACCCGTGCCAGGATATGGGCATCGCATAAAAAAGTACACACACAACATTTTCTTTGCGTAAAATTGATGTGACATTCAGAATGAGTGGCGAACCTTTTTGCTGAAAAGGGTGATAAGCTCGTTGATTTTCTTATCGTTAAAGTCCTCAATTTACAAACTCATAATAGCTTTTGGATTTTAATTACCATGTAAAATTATCTTAGGATAGGTACGTATTCCAAGTCCAAACCTTTTTATTCTTTGCCCTGTTCAGTATTCATCTTCCTTTTGATGTGAAACTTTCAGAACTCGCCCGGATAACTCGAAAAGTGATATTATTATTATTATTATTCCCTATCTGAAATTCGTGCCATCCAACTTATTCCGAAGAAATCTTAAAAAGTCGAATGAACGACTTGCTGAAGAAACTGATAAAATATTATACCTACGATGAAGAACGTGGAAATTCGAATTCTATAACTTCAACCGGATGTATTCTTTAATTTTAACCGGTTAACCGATTGAAAAAAAATATGTGATGATGGTGTTTCAGATAATTGCTGCGTTGTAAATAATTCGACGGGGTCAATGACTACGAATAATTTATGGTAAGTGAGTTAACCGGAAGAAATCGTAACATTTGACAAAATAATCTCTTTGAAAATTTACAGCCATCTGTAGTAGATCTTCTAGACACTGTATAAGACCACGGGTTCGATCCCCGATATAGACTTTCTCCACTTCAAGACACATGCTCTCATAGCTTACTGTGAAAAGTACAAAGATGTATTTAAAAAGATAAATACAGATTCATTAAAAAAAAAATGAATAGCCTATTTTTATGTCATCCGTCTAACCGACATTATCCGATTAGCCGGTTAAAAAATCTATTCTATGTAGTACACAGTACGGATACTTTTACTATTTATCGAATGCTATATCCGTTTCTACTGCTTTATATTGAACTTTCCATTGAACTGGTGAGAATTAGACTTGGCATACAAAAGGCAGTTCCAACATTGTTAGGAATAGTTGGAATACTGGGAACTTTTATGTACGAGTGCACAATGCATCGCGATATATCGGATAAATGAAAATTTATCCAATCATTCGTCCACATACAGACATCTGGAGTAATAGTAGAGTACAGCGATAACATTTCAATTTAATGCAGTTTTGTAATGAATGTTGGAGAAGTTTAATTCTAAGATATTTTCAGAAAGATTCAATTTGACGCGTTACAATGCAGTTTTGTTAAGAGTCTGATAGTTGATTTTATAAGAATGAACGCTTGTATTTTACGCCTCGCGCATCTGAGCCCTTAATACCCGTGATATCTGGATAGATGAAGGTTTACAAGTATTGGGCTGATGACTTTTACCAGGAGTGTCGTCTACCGCAGGTAAAATCTCTTGTAAGGTGAAAATGACAATAAAATTAAGTTTTGGAGATGTCTTTTGAAAATAGAGGAGCATGAAAATTATCATTAAGGTTTTTTGGCTATATCTCACAAACTAGTGACTCGACTTTGGCAAAATAAAAGAAAAATCATAGTAAACATTTTTAGTTTTCAATGAATACCTTGATTTGTGGCTTTTGTGTTAAAATAGAGCGAAATTTATGATAGCAAAAGTTTTTATAATTTTTTATTTTTGACAAGAAACATCAATTTTCAAAAAAAAAAATACAAACTGACGGCGATATGCAGTTTTGAACAAATTAACAAATTTACAAAAACATAATTTAAGACTAAGTGAGGTTAATATAAAATTAAGTACAAATAAGTAAAGATTCTAAAATCTGATAATACTTTAATATCCATCAGTTAGAAATACTATTAGAGTTATGAGTGAAGTGCCTTATCTCCAGAACGTTATGATTTTATGAAGAAAACTTGAAATTATTTTAAGATTAAATCATTATGGAGTAGTAATACAGCAGTCAGTAAGTTAAGTAGTGGATATTTAATAGTTTCTCGTTAAGTATTAACTGTTGCAAGCCAAAGGGGTACTCTGCATCCCCTGTAAATTAAGTATTTGAAGATATCTATTTTGTGTAACATTATTGGATTTGGTCACAATATGAACGGTCAAATATCTTAATATTATTCATTTACATAAATTATTAGGGAAATGAGTGACTGCAAGACTGGTGTTGTGACAAGAATAAAAGTAAACAAAATAAGATGGTTTGGGCATGTTGAGAGAATGAAAGATGACAGGACGACAAAAAAGATATATTTGAGTGAGCGAAGAGGGGTGAGGAAGCGCGGCCGCCCGAGACCGACCTGGTCGGATCATGTCGACCAGATCCTCATAGATGGACGCGTTTTGAGTAAAAGGAATCGGAGAGCGTGTATGACAAATTGAATTAATGTGACGGAAGCTAGGAGTGTGTGTAAGGATAGGGCTGTCTGGCGCTCTGTCCTCTCTGCCTACCCTGCAAGGGACGTGGCGTGAGGGTATAGATACATAGATAGATAGACATAAGTGGAAAATTCATATATAGCGTCTTTCGGGTTCCGTAGCGCCTCGAAGACGCTGTTCACAAAACAAAATATATAAAATTTTGATGCATAGAGCAGAAATTAAAAAGTCGGCTAAATGGTCGACAATACTGGCATTATACTCTGCGTTTTCATTAGGGTCCTGGAGGCAAAATACCTAAATAATTAATCAAATGGTTAAAGTAAATTAAATACAAATGAAGCACATCTAAAAAATTAGTGCTCAAACTAATCAAGTTTTTGCGGCTTTGGCGATGTTCCTGTCCTTCCAAATTTTATACCTCCGAAAATAAAATATACCCAGGTCAATTACAACTAATAAATTATAATACCAATATCAGTAATAAATAATTTAAAAAAAATGATTTATCGGAAAATTTATATATATATTTTTTTTTTTTTTTTAAACGGCAATCCACCCGTCAACGAGTGACTTATGCCATACACGATATTCTATTATGCTACAAGTTTAAAAGATTTAAATCGGGGCAACATCCTATTACATTATCAATAATACCCTCACACTCTCCTGTCATTATGTTTAAGGCAGTTGACAATGCTGTGGTATATACGAGGAGAGTTTGTGGATAATAAGTATTCGATACTCAAAGGAAAAGTCGTACAATGTTCCTTAATCTCCTCCAGAAACAGAGAGTTATCAATTAACGGACAGTTGAAAAATACATGATTGAGGGATTCCTCCTCCTCTCCACACTCGCACATGGGGGAAGCAAACACTTTGATTCTGTGCAGATGAACTGCCACACAGCAGTGGCCGATTCTCATTCTACACACTTGAGATATCTCCACTTTCTTATACGCATTTCTTTCATACCAAGGCTTTCCGGGAAACTCTGACTGTATACGTCTATAATGGGATCCGGCAATCGATTCTCTCCAAGCGATTTCCCAGCTTTTGTTTATTTCCTTAATTATAACTAGTTTTCTGTCGTTGAAGCTCGGACTGAGAGTGGGTATGGTATATCCCGAGTCACAGGCCTCCTTGGCCAGGCAATCCACAGTTTCGTTTCCCTTTATTCCAACATGAGATGGTATCCAGGCCACAACTATTTCAATATTACGATTTTTTGCGATATAAAATAGGTGCTTTATCGATGAATATAAATCGTCCAAAGGACAAGCCTTGCCGTTATTCATAAGTCTTTTGACCAAACTAAGTGAATCTGTCAGAATAATAGATTGTGGAATAGATCTGTTTATTACTTCCGTTAATGCTTCTCTCAGAGCGACGCATTCGGCCGAGAAGATTGAAAATTCACATGACAATTTAACTTTTTTTTCCACTCGCAAGGAGGGAATAATGAACGAGGCGCCACATCTATCCTGATACTTTGAACCATCGGTAAAAATTTGGATGTGGTTTGGCCATCTGGACTCCATTTCTGAGCAAAATTTTTGATTCACGAAGGAGGGGTCAGTCCACTTTATAGATCTGTCTAATCCTAGTCCTACGGACTCGAGAATAGTTGGAATAGCCACTGCTGCATTGAATGAAATTGAGAAGAGAGGAGGGACAGCGTTAGAAGAGATGGTAAAGTTTGCATTGAAATATGAGAGACATTTTACCAAAGTAGGCGGGGCTTTGTTACGCCAGAATCGATGTTCATTACATAAAATGAGAAGACGATTAAGAATAGCTTTAATTGGATGAGTTGGGTTGTTTATTCGTTTTATAAGATAATTGTAAGAGAGATATTCTCTCCGAAGCGATAGAGGCATTTGGTTGCACTCCATCTGTAGAGAAACGATGGGTGAAGAACGCATCGCACCCAGAATAAGACGAAGGCACTTGGACTGAATTCTCTCTAACTTAAGAGTAAGATAATTTGGTAAGGGCTCCAGGACGATAGAAGCGTAATCTAGGTGACTTCTTACAAGGGCATTATACAGAAGTTTCATTGTTGAAGGGTGGGATCCCCACCATACTCTCGATATAGATCGAAGAACATTAATTCCCTTTTCACATTTTTTAATTACGTGCTCAATATGTATGTTCCAAGACAATTTTCTCTGTAAGAAGACGCCGAGGAACCTTACATGATCCTGAATCGGAATTTCAGAGTTATCAATTACGACTGAAATATCAGGGATTTTATGTTTTCTGGAGAAGATCACAATTTGGCTTTTGGAAGGGGAAAGGTCCAAACCATTGTGTTCGGTCCATGATTTCATTGCTAGAATGGCTCTTTTTAAATTAAATACAGCAGTGGTGATGGACTTGTGACTACAGTACAAAACGAAGTCGTCCGCATATTGTAGGATCTGGCAGTTAGATGGGATAAATATTTGAATATCAACGGTGTATATGTTAAACAATATAGGACTTAGGACTGATCCCTGTGGAAGGCCTTTGTAAATAGTTCTTGTATATGTTCCAGAAGAATCCTGAACCACGATCTGTCTTTCGCATAATATATTAAAGATCAGCCTGGTAATCGAGCACGGAATGTTTAGATCTAGTAATTTGTTTTGAAGAGTAGGAAGTAAAACATTATCATACGCGCTTGCGATATCCAAAAAAGCCGATGCAACCGTTGACCCCTTGGTATGGGCCAAGCGTACGTCAGATACGAGTGTTGAGATATTGTCCATACATGAATATGTCCTGCGAAAGCCGAACTGCCATGGTGGGGCCAAAGAATTACCCTCCATATGCCACTCCAGTCTTAACTTCAACATTCGTTCCAGAATTTTAACGAAACACGAAGAGAGAGCTATAGGTCGATATGATCAACTTAGATCAGGATCTTTTCCTGGTTTCGGGATAGGAACGATCAGTTGTCTTCGCCACTCTGGTGGAACTGACCCAGATTTTAAAACTGAGTTATATAATTTCAATAGTAATGACAAAAGTCTTTCTGGAGCGTTGCGGAAGAAGGAGTAAGGAATATCATCTATACCAGGGGATGAGTCTCCAGCGGATTTAATAGCCGCTAGAAGTTCGTCATAGCTAAAAGGTGATTCTATTTCTGATATTCCAAGAGGTAGAGATGCTGGAGATGGTAATTCCCGGATATGTGGCACGTAGGGAGGTGCCAATCTGTCCACGAACCCATCGAGCCATAATTTATGCTGAGAGTGACTCACGACTGAAGACAATGATCTACGAAATCTTTTTATGGATTCCCAGACACTACCGATAGGAGCAGCAGGGGACAGTGACTCGCAAAAATTCTTCCAACCTTGTCTTTTCTTTCTTCTTAGAGTTCGTTTCGCATTAGCTTGCGCCTTCTTGACATTCAAGTAATTCGTCTGGTTCATATCTCTTCTGTAAGTTCTCATTGCTTCTTTTCTTTTGACTATAACCTCAGAGCACTCCTCATCCCACCATGGAGGGGAGTTGGCTACTTTAAAACCTGGTCTTTTCTTTGGAATCGAAACATCTGCGGAGCGTTTAAAAATTGAACATATGACTTCAGGTAATTCATTGATTGAGTTTTGGGATTCGTTTAGAGACAGATTATCCAATTCCTCCTCAATTTGCGCCCCAAAGAGGCTCCAATCTGCTCGTTTGGTATTGTATCCCCTAACTTGACTCCAGCGAGAGGTTAATTTTTCAATATTCCTATCAACAATCATAATAATTGGATAGTGGTTACTAGAGTGGGAGTCCTCTAGGACTGACCATTGAGAGAGTGGAGCAAGGTCGGGAGTACATATAGATAAATCCACTGCGCTAGGTTGTTGATTGGGTAGAGGAACAAGAGTGGGGGAACCGTCGTTCAGAATACACAAATTGTTATCGTCAACAAATTCCAGCACTCGATTGCCGTAAGAATCATTGCGCTGATTACCCCAGGAAGTGGAATGAGCGTTAAAATCGCCAAGAATATAATAGGGATGGGTAAATAGAGGCAAGATTGAATTCCAGTAATTCAGATCGATTGTTGTTCTCGGTGGGATATACACTGATACGAAGATCGTATTCGATATTAAGGCTGCAACAATTTGAAAATTATTATTTTGAGGAAGGGGGATTTGAGATACAGGGAGGTTAGAAGAGATTAGTAAGGCGGCACCAGCATAGCCGTCTGCGCGATCATCGCGCAAAACTGAATATCCTGGGACTCTAAACTCGGAGCCAGGATCTAACCATGTCTCAGAGATAGCCGCAATTGATACTTTATAAGAATTAAGGATATGAAGAAGTTCGATTTTATGTGCAACAGCGCTCCTGCTGTTCCACTGAAGTACGGTTAATTTGTTACTTAGATTGATAGGGGCCATTTTGAATAATTAAATTTTGTAACAAAGGAATAATTGATGCAGCGTTGGACGGTAGGCTAGATGAGGACAAAATTTGTAGGAGAAGTTGAGTAATTAAATTTATGGTGGATTGAATATCACTCGAAGGTTCGGAATAAGAAGTAGGTACATCCAATGAATTAGACGGACCTGGGAGAGCACATCCATTTTTTGAGTGTGGGATCTCACCATTTGTGTAAAAAAGTTGTGCGTTATGGTTTTTCAAATCGATGGATGGTGTCGTTGGAGGAGATTTACGAGGAGAGCGTGACCTTGGACGAGAGTAACTGACTACGACAGGGGTTGAAGCAGTTTTTTCGGCATAGCTTGCAATAGCAGGAGGGTGAATAATAGACGCTTGCTTATATGAAATGTTATCCATCGCCATTGAGTGTTTGATGTTTTTCTGCCTCGTAAACTCAGGGCAGTTTAAGTCTGACGCTGCATGTTTGCCCTTACAATTTACACAGGACCGACTTACTGTTAAGCATGTTTCGCTAGCGTGAGAGTCTCCACATTTATAGCAACGAGGTGTGGAACGGCACATATTCTTCGTATGCCCGTATCTGCAGCAGTTGTAACTGGTTGTAACACAATATAGTAGGGAATATGTACTGTTCTACTTTTAGTGAATTGTGGTAGAAGTAAACATTTTGAGGGAGGGTTTGTCCCTCAAACATTACCACTACGGAGCGTGAAGGTTTCCACACTGGTGATCCAGTCGTGGAATCCTTATAATTTAACCTTCGCACTTTTAACACTTTCATATTCCCAGGCACGGCCAGATTAGCGCATATCTCTTCCACCTCGAAGTCCGTGGAGATATTTCTAATTAAACCCATTTTTGTAACCTTAAATGAAGGCACATAAGCTTTTAAATTATTTTCAATTATGAAAGTAGAAGAAATAAAGTTATTTGCTGAAGCAGGTGATATAAATTTTATAGAAATTTTGTTGCGGCCCTCTGCTTGCACTCCACCCAGGGAAATTCCATCGACCTTATTTTTAAACAATATACTGCCAAAGGTCATAGAATGTAGCGGCTTTGCCTCTACATTGCTCTGTACGAAGACGATGTACGGTCCTGGAGAACTATTACTATATTTTAGCGAGTCAGCAATCGGATTGGGTCTTGGATTCTTAAGTGCGGAGGGGTCCTCCGCCGACACATCACACGGCCTCCCCCGTTTTCTGGGGTCGGGGGGTTCCAACGAACCCTCCATCGCCCCCGCCACTCAGCCGTCGCGTCGTACAAAACTAATAATATAAAATATAAAACGGTAATATAAAAAAAAGAAAAATTAAAATAAAATGGAAAAACAAAAATAGGGGATACCAATCACCCTTAATGATTTTTAAAATACGAAAATAATAATGTTGATTCCAACTTGTATATTCTTGTAAGAAACACAAAACACTACTACGATACGACAACACGATGCACGTGTTCACTGTAAGAACAACCTAGCGGGAATGTTAATTTATATATAAAAATGCTAAAATCGCTAATTATTAATACTTGCAACATTGTAAGACGATTTCTAAATACTGATATTTCAGGCACAATGCTTGTATTTTAGGTCGCAAGTGAGTCTAATCCTGTGATATCTGGATAGGTGAATTTTGCCCAGTATTAGGCTGACGAGTTTATATGCGAATCATGAATGATAATATGTAGACTCTTCTAGCTGATGATACTGAGAAGTGTGTTACCAAAGTCCCTCCGCGTAAAAATATATGCAATATTTAAAATTTCTGTGGGGTTTAGGAGAACCCCTCTTCGACTTACAGATAATATTTTAGCTCTGGACTCAGAAATGTTAAGCATGAATAATATTCTGCTTTTAAAAGCATTAAGACAATAACTATTTCATCCATTATATGAATGGCGGAGAACAATCGGAAAATAGTTGGCATTTTATGTCGTCTTCATTTTGAAGACTTCCTCCTCTCTCAAATATAATAATTATTTCTCTCGACTCATCCAAGGACTTCCTTCATTACCCTTCATCCTAATGAATGACTTAAGAGCTTAAAAAGCTTTATTTATTAAGAGCTTTTGTACTTGACGTAGCACACGACGTAAATAAACATTTCTTCTTCTTTTCTGAATATATTGTTTATTATTGTTAATCGTCCTTAGACCCTATATCGGGAACTTGGACTCGTCAGTTTTACATATGATTAGACAAATAATAATTAAATGGAATATACAGCAGGTATTATGCACAATATCAATGCTAAAGAGGCTAAAGAGGTCTGTTTTGTTTTGTAATTAAACTCGTTTTTCTCTTTAACCTTAGGAGGTATTTGATTTTTTAGTAGCCTATGTCTTAGTCAGAATTCTGCTCTATCGTCTCTCCAAATACGTAGCCTGAGAGTTTAAAACTCTGGACATAGGCAGGTTACTACCGATGCAACTTTACTAAAATACTACCCAAGATTTCTTTCAATGCTTACGTCAAACTAACAAAACAAATCCTTAACCATTACATTATAATCTAATCAGTCTACAACATTCTTTAATCATTTGCTTATTCTTCGGTATTTTTGTTATTTTTCTGAACATACATGTACTCCTTGTTTCATATAACTTGGCCACTGGCTACATAGTAATTCTATACAAAAAGTGTGACAAGACGGATGAAACGAAATGTAACTTTGAACTGTTACACGAGTATTGTGGTTAGTATTACCCCAGAACAGGCAGTCCGCCTAGTTGGGCAATTATAATAATATGGTTTTTGCTTACGTTTTACTTTGTTAAATGCTTTTTGGATATTAAATGAGTGGTGGTCGGTAGCCTGGTTGGTAATGCGCTCGACTGTTAATCCAGCGGGCGCGGGTTCAATCCCTCACCTACTCCACTTTACAACATACCTAAGCTTTCAAGCTTTCTGTGAAGTGTACAAAGATGTATTTGGGTTTATTTCGATAAACCCATATTCATTTTTATATAAAAATAAAAATGAAATGAAAATGAACTACTTAGCTAAAGAGACACGTTTACTACCTGCGATACAAATAGTCCAATTTAAAGCGAAACACGAGGGGAAGTGTAGCAGTGATGAGAAATTGACTGCAAATACTGACATCCGGCAGTCTGATATAGAAGTATAGCTCTACCAACATATCTAGTTCAAGCAAACTCTACGTTAAATGTCCGAGCCAGGAAATGAACTCTCATATGTAGGTATATAATATGTACACTAGAATACTATTTGCTAGATAGAAATGTTTGCCAATCAGTGATGCCATAACAAAGTTCAACAAGAAATAAAATAACCTGAATGATAACATATTTTTATTTATTTATTTATTTACATCTTAAGTGAATAAAAACAGAAATATGTTAATATAACAAGTAATAGATGCCGAAATATTTGTTCACTAGCGCGAGCTTATCGTAGTGCTGGGATCTCTCCCAGATCTCAATTACATAATAATAGAAAAAATATATAGTTAGAAAAGAAAAAATATACACTAAAAAGCCGTTATGCATGTCAGGACAGGGAGTAGGGAAGGAAAAGTAAGGATGAAAAGGGACAATGTTAGAGGGTTGGTGAGAAGAGATGATTCTTTTTCGGCAATGAGGTTCGGTAATATTAAGATTTTCGAGCTTCCTGGAAATTTCGTACATGGTGTAAGTCCATTTTTAACAGTAAAAATGAACTACTAGCATAAATAATGACTTTTGTTACACGTTTTGGATGAGGAGTCTCGAATACTAGTCGCGTGTAATAAAAGATATCATTATCTTTCATTTTTACCTTAAAAAAACATGTACAGTTGGTCGAAAATTTTAATATCACGTCAGTTTTCATTTAATTATATCATTCTGTTGTAGCAAATCTTTCATATTCCCTGAAAGCATTTGACATTCAAATGTTCAGCATATGGAGACTATGGAGAGGTTCTGGACATCACACTTGTGCAATTAAAGCGAATGGTACCAAAAGGATATTGGAAATTAATTGGTTCTATGTCTACCTATGAAATATCATCATAGGGCAAAGTTCTATAGAACTATAGGGATATAAAGGGAGTATAAATTTGATTGCAAGTTATCAAGGACTAACGAAAAGCACTTTAAATTTTAGTTTAGTGCGACCTCTGTTACGAATATGGACTTATGAGTAGTCATACTGACATTTCAAATATTTCTAAAAACGGGAGACCTTAGATCTCGTCAACCCTGTTACTAAATATGCTTTGGAAAAAATAGAGTAGATACATTAATCCTTTATCTATGGAATAACCGTAAAAGATTTTTTATATTGTATAGATTTCTCAATAAAATTGTACAAAACCCCTCTGATCTTTTTTTCCGAAAGACAGGAAATCGTTTCCCGAATGTCGCGATTTTTTTCGTACTGATAATATGCATTCAAAAAACCATAAAAGTTTTTTGATTGAAGCTTAATTAACCACAAAAATGGAAAATCATGCCATTGTTTACGCGATTTCGAACCTTAATGCCGTGGGAAATGACCGTGACGTCATAGTTAGGTCGCGTAGCGCAAGAGTGCCACATCGCGAAGTTCAACGGAAAGCTTCAAAGAGATCCATGAAGCGACGCCAGAGGCAGTGGACTGGTTGACAGCACTGGATCCAAGACTCTAGTTCTACGAGCACTTTTTGACTCAGCCCGAATGGGTGAAGACATTCTAATCAACGTGCCACACGAAAAGTAAAGTAAAAGTATCAATCATCCTCTCTACATATCCCAACCATCTCAACTTGTTCACTTCAATTTGAGTCACAACAACAGTTTAATTTAAATAATTACCATTTGCTTTGCAACCCCCACGTTCAGACGATAACAACATTATCTCTATACATAAGTACACAAGTATTAATATCGCATCGTTTGCTTTGTAATAATAATTGCCGCTATCGATAGATGTCGATAGTGTCAATTCCAACTTTGTAAAGTTCACGTCACAAAGAGATTATAATCGTTACAAAGCCGTATTATCCCAATGTCTATAGATATAATATCTGTTGTACTTGTATTTTACAGACGCTAAATGACCAAAGGCAAGAGGGTATTTCCCCCTCCTGATTCAAGCAAACTCTGTAGCACGTTTATGAACAAAGGGATAAGATTATCTTAGTAACTTTGAGGCCATGCGGCGATATGCTCCGAGTAAAAATATTTCTATCATCACATTTTAAAATTTTTCATGAGAGTATAAGAGTAATGTACACCAGATTCTCAAGAACGGACGTGTTCTGAGTAAAACAAATTGTAGATGGATGTAAGACGAGTTGCATGAATGTGACTGAGGCTAGGAGTGCGTGTAAGGATATGAAGGTCCGGCGATCTGTTCTCTCTGCCTACCACGCAAGAGTGTATACAGTTATAAAATAAGTGTAATACTGATTTGTTATATTACCTATATTTATTAACATGCTTACAGTATTAGCCACATTAATAAAACAAAGCACCGAAAAACATAATTGCCCTAAAAAAATATTCCAGTTAATATTATGTCTGGAGACGTTTGGTCACGCAAACATTTTCTTGCGGTAAGATTTTGTCGTGAGACCTTTTGTCTGTAAAAAAATTGTCTTGTAAACATTTTGTCGGGTAAAGGTTTTGTGGGGAGACATTTTGTCGGGTGAACATTTTGTCCGGAGACATTCTGTCGGGAGACATATTGTCTGTAGACCTTATGTCGTGTAACCGTATTATAATACCTGTAGTTAATAATACTAATGTAAAAGTCCTTGTATTAGAAATTAATAAGATATAAACAATAATATATAAATATGACTACATACAGAATATATGTATTTTATGTAATAATATAGGTATGTAGGTATTCTTCCTCCCATTTATCTTCTTCAAAGTAACTTTAAGGATACAAATAATAATACACAAAGCTTTCAAAGGTTATATGCAAATATTTACCCATCTTTAAGATACGAAACACTTCAAATAGGGATGCATATCATTTACATAGTAACTACACAATGTCGATGTCGATGATCTTGTGAGAAAAGAGACGATAGTAGGTATTATGAGCATATTAATCTTTAGTAAAGAATTTACGTGGTGTCAATTTTAGTCGTACTCGTAATATATCAGACACCAGAGCTAGCCAGAGAAGCGTTAATCCGTTAATCGTTAATTAACGATGTTAACATTTTGGTTAACGATTTAACGCTTTTCTCACTTCCAAAAATCGTTAACGGATTATTTAACTTCCGTTACATTTTACTTCCGTTAATTATGTCCGTCAAAATTTGATTGTTTGCATATACATCATCCAGTGGCGGCGCTGACATTAGATAATCCAATGGTTGTATGGGGTTATGTGTGGTATCGTACCTATGTGGGTTGGGGGTTGGAAAAGAAATTTCACTTTGTTGGGATACATCGCGATAGTATAATATGTAGTAGTTGTGTATCTGTGGTAGTTGTACTTATGTAGTTCTATTTCATGCCATTTAACCGCGAATTTCCACATTAACGCTTTAACGGATTAACGTTAACTTCCGTTACATTTTTCAAAATGTAACGCTTTAACGATTAACGAAGTTAACTTTTTTGTTTACGGATTATCGATTAACGAAGTTAACTTTTTAATTAACGGTGCCCACCTCTGTCAGACACCGATATCTGCAAGATTTTAAGGATTTATGAATATGACGACTACGTTAAGAGATAATAACATTATTATCTATCTATCTATCCATCCCAATTTAGTTATTACAATGAGAGGTAACCAGCGACTGATGTTTACTTTTGCATTAATTTGTCTATCTATTAATCTATTAAGGCTAAATAACGAAAGCTTTCAGGATAAATGATATTTAAAGATATAGTAAAAGTAGGCATATTGACATTTCTAAATAGGGTAGAAACATTGAATCTATAACAAGGCAATGACCGTAAAAGATTTTTTATTTCTTTTATAGATTTCTCAAACAAATGTGAAAAAAACCTCTGATCCAAAAGACCGCAACTCGTTTTTTAAGCAAGATTTTAAGGCATATTGATAATATGCATTAAAATCTAGGTAATGACCGAAAAAGTTTCATTGATTGAAGCGAAATTAACATCAAAAAGTTTAAAAGAAAACTCTATTTTTTACATTTTATCGCGCGATTTTGAATCTTAACGCCGCGGGAAATACCGTGACGTCGTAGTTGGGGCCCTAGCTTTAATTGTTTAGGGTGGATGATGTTACGAACAATATCATCGACATCAAATAAATTAACGTAATTAATTACTATCGTTGGCATCCCTATTAAGTGGTGTACGTAATATTATACAAATACAATATAACTTAAGTAAACTTGGCACAACACAAATAGGGGATTATTAGATGTTTGTCTAACTCTCGTTGTGTGTACACAATGTAATGCACATTTCTACAATGGGGATTATTTTGATTGTCTGATGATTATTAACATCTCAACTACTGAAATAGCTCTATTATTATTATCAAATATCTATTATTTTGTTTATATAGATACTTCTATATCTATTTATTTTGTGAAATTATTCTGTGAAATCCATTTTGTTGTATTATATGTTTAAGAGCACACGTCCAACACAAATGTCAAAATTCTCCATCTGATTTGACAGTTTGTAGGCACCAGTTTACTTCACTACTAGCATTGAGTACGCCATCTAGGTACTTAATGTAAATGTCTGTGGATGTCACAGATATTATGCTATAATACCTACAAAGAAGAAGAAATATATATTTAGAACGCCACGAGCAGTCGTTATTATTTTCATAAAAACAATTTTGGTATTCTGAAAAAAAAGTAAGAGTATTGTATGTAGGCACTCATCAAAGAATGATGTTATGTCTGATACATCCTTTATTAAATTTTCAGGATTTTCAGGAGAGTATTACAAATATATCGATTTACATAAAAGCAAATCTATATATACAAAGTAAAGTCTGATTTTTGTAAGTGTTCGCATAGTGTTTTTGATATTACTAATTACTGTTGTTAATGTGTTTGTATTTTGATATCGTCAGGTTATGATTAATAATTATTTGGCTGCACATACAATACATACCTATTTGTCTAGTTTATGTCTGATCGCTTATTATACCTTTTGCTCAGTTTTGTTATTTGTAATCTTAATAAGTTAAACTGTTGTCTCGTAATATAATATATCTACATGCATGCTGTGGACGCTCGTAATTAGGGGGTTGACCAGAAATTTGTGTTTGATGTTTTTAATTTATGTATTTATTTATTTATTTATTTATTTATTTATTTATTAATCCATATACGGCGAAACGCCATTAAATCACATTACAATACATTTTTCTTTTATACAACAACCAAAACATTAAACAACTCAACAATATCATCAGTCACAATACAACAATATACATCAAATATTTTTAGTTACACACAAACATAGAGACACCGATATATACATACATAGTGTCCAACACTACGCGCACACATTGTAGTATGCGTGCGAGAGCGAGGGACTACAGAGAACACTGCACAAAGTAGGTACATCGCCATTTATAATAATAATATTAATAATACTACACCGCCCGCCTGACTCGTCAAGAGAGTTGCCAGATCGCAATACAAAATAACGTTAATAATAAAAATCAAAACTATCAAAATTTCTAAATATATAATCATTTCCACGTCACAGTGTTCTCTGCCTTCAAACATATGATCAAATCTGGAATTATATTATCAAATCGAAGACGAATAAAAAATTTTAAGATTAGAAACAACTTTCACGTCAACATTTAAATTTCAGTAAAAACCTATAAATTTCAGTAAAAACCCAAGTCTAGGATAAAATCTTAATAAAACTTAAATCTAGGATAAAAATCACATTAAGAGAGCGACAGCGTTACGCTAAAATATGCTAAAATTTATACAACTTACTGCAAACTGCAAAACATTTTCAATTTTACAATGAAAAATTATCACTAAAATAGTTCGATATTGATCTCTTGTATACAATGAGCGGCTCCGCAAAAATATCGGATACATATCCATACTCGTTACCCAGTCTGTGAAACCGTGTCAGGGGGGAATTGTAGAGGTAATTCCTCGTGACGATCTCACAATGGAAAGAAATGGATTGCCTGGTAGAACGAGCAGGTATATGGTAAAATATCAATTCTGTTAAATCTGTAGAATCATAGAAGCTATTAACTATCTTATATAACACCATCAAGTCGGAAATTATTCGTCTATCAGACAACTTCTGCAATTTTAAGAGGGACAAAAGGTAATCATAATTTATGTCCGAAATTGGAATCTGTAGCTTAAAGTTAATGAAGCGCAAAAATTTATGCTGAACTCGCTCAATGGAGCTTGAGTGGACGGCATAGTATGGTGACCACACAGGGGAATTATACTCGAGTTGGCTTCTGACTAATGACACAAATAGTGTTTTAAACGAATTAACTGAATTAAAGTCCCTAGCCACCCGCAATACAAAACCAAGCATTTTTAAAGCCTTATTTGTAATCTCCTCAATATGCGCCACAAATGACAATTCTTCATCAAAGATTACCCCGAGATCTCTAATAGTTGTCACGCGTTCCAAGGTTGTGTCATTCAACTGATAATTAAACTTAATCGGTTTTTTGATTCGGTGGAACGTGATGACCTGGCATTTTTGAGCGTTCAGAGGGAGATTATTTTCATTACACCAATTTTCTAGACTATCCAGGCATCTCTGCAACTCCATGCAGTCCCCAACACCGTCAATCCTCCTAAAAATCTTTAAATCATCCGCAAACATTAAACAGCTGACTCCACCGAACGACTCCAAAATATCATTGATGAATAAAAGGAACAAAAGCGGCCCCAGATGACTTCCCTGTGGAACCCCGCTAGTAGCCTCAAATCCGTCCATTCTAACATTCCCAACACGAACAATCAGCTGACGAGAACACAAGTAACTAGACAACCAATCCAGCAAAGAATCCACGATTCCAAGTCTTTTCAGCTTGTTAAGCAGTATAGAATGCTGTACTCTGTCGAAGGCCTTACTGAAGTCCGTATAGACAGAATCTACTTGGGACCCTCCAGCAAGTGCCTTCGATATTTCATTTTCATATAGGATTAAATTTGTCAAAGTCGTTCTACCGCTCACGAAACCGTGCTGACACTGGTGGATTACATTGCTAAAATGGGGAGAAAGGCTATCCAGAACCAGCGACTCGAACAACTTAGGGATGGACGATAAGATGCAAATAGGTCTGTAGTTGCTTACGTTAGACTTATCTCCCTTCTTATATATTGGTATGATAAAGCTCGTTTTCCAGTATTTTGGAAAATAACCGACGCTCAAAGACTCTCTGAACAAAACATGCAACGGATGCACCAAAGTGGTGCAACAAGCCCTCAGAAAAGTGTTGGGTATACCATCAGGACCCATCGGCTTACCGACGTCGAGTCTCTCCAGTCTCTTCGCGACATCGTCAAAATTGACCGTGCAAGTGCTTAACCAGACCGCCGAATTAAGACTCGCGTCATCTACACCTGTCACATTCCTGTCAGGCACATATACACTCCTGAAAAATTGCTCAAAGTAACTGGCTATAGTCCGAGGGTCATCGCTACTAACACCATTATATAGCATTGTGTCGGGGATTCCTTTGGAATCCTTTCTTTGTGAATTTGCTAGACCCCAGAACGCTTTACTATTTCGTGACACACCATCTTCCACATCGGCTACATAATCAGTATAGCATTTTCTTGTCATAGTCTTACATCTACTCCTTAATAACGAAAATACCTCATAATCGGCGGGGAGTCTCGTTTCTTTAAATCTAATGTGTGCGCGTTTTTTTCCTGTGATTAATGTCTTTAGTTCATGACTGAACCAATTAGGATACCCCGATTGCCTTACCCGAGTCTCCGGTACAAATCTTTCAATAGCCTCATTCAATATGTTATAGAATTTTTCTACCTTCATATCAAGTTCACCATCATCGCTCACAAAAGTCCAGTTAGTCTGCTGAAAAAAATTGTTAATCGCTGTATAATCAGCCTTATGAAAATTTCTCGATCTAGTTTCAATTGACCTAAATTCAGGAACAAAACATGGGATATGAATTAACAAGGGTGGGTGATATAAGTCAACACGTGATAAAATCTCATTAGATAATTCGACAGACAACCCAAAATTAGTAGTAAATATTAAATCCAATATATTTCCATCGCGGTTGGTTACAAAATTTTTTTGCATCAGTCCCAAAAAATGTGACATATCGATTAGTTCTCTGGATTTAGCACATTCACCCCGGTAGACAGCTCCACGAACAACCTGACGATCCCGATTCTGATCCCCGAGCTCAAATTCATCTTCGGCTTCGTATTCAGTACATTGTGGCCATTGTACATTTGGAAGGTTGTAGTCTCCCATGAGGACAAACTTAGACTTAGGATATTTGATACGGAGGGCCCCCACAGTTTCAGAATGTCGTCTATATCTTTCTTGATCGGAGCCAGAGGGTATGTAAGTGCATCCTAGAATAATTCCTCCAGGTGGAGCATCTATGTGAACAAAGATTTGCTCCAGTGTTTTCTCAGGAATGGGAACCATTTTTGATTTTAAGTTCTTTCTTACTGCTATGACAACACCACCACCCGTAGTCTTTTCGCTGGTATAAATGTTGCGATCCTGTCGATAAACGTTGAAGTCACCAAATCCGAGCTCCGAGGTATGAATTTTATGATCCAGCCATGTTTCGGTCAAAGCCACGATCCAGTGATCCATGGTGAGGATATTTAATCTTAAATCTGACAATTTGGTTCTAAGCCCTCGGACGTTTTGGTAATAACAGGCGATATTTAGTTTTTTGAAGCTCTATTGTGGGTACAAGTAATCCTAGGCACAGAATTGATGAATTTGACCGCAAGATTCGTTTCTCCCTTCGACCTTCTATCTTCCACCTCCTTCCACAGATCAGTTAGTTCTTGGCGCTGACTTTCTGTAAGATCGCGCTTAATTCTAATTTCTCTCGGAAACTTCTGCTTATTAAATAATATATGCTTGGCTTGATCGCTGTTCTCAAACTCCAGTTTTATTGGACGAGGCTTATTTGCCTGTCTTTTGCCCAGTCTGTGTACCCTCTTTAGTTTCAAATTACCTGACTCGTCGACATTTCTAAGCAGGGAGGTAACCGTATTGACGTCATCATTCATACCATTAAACGACACATTGGAGTCACTTTCTGGCACTTCGAACATAATTATATTCTTACTGCGATTTTTTCTGTCCTCCATTTCGTTAATCGTGTCAATCAAAACAGCTTGTTGCGACATTGTTGATGACGAACCGGCTCCACCACTCGACTGCATGTTTTTGAGGCATGAGTTTTCACCTTCCAAGTGCGCCATCTGAATAGCAACCCGGTTGTTTGCACTCATAACTTCATTTATAATTGTCATAAATACTGCAATTTGGGTCTTGTTTATTCGATTAGCAGGGTCCATTACTAGATTTGTTAGATTATGGAGTGATTGGTTTGACAAATTGACATAACTTAGGGAATCCATCGTTTACACACTTGATCCGCAAAAATAGAAGGAATGTCCAAACATTTAATAAAACACCAAAAAGGATCCCAATCAAGCGACCTGGCAACTATTATCGACACCGCTCACAGGTTTATGCATTGAACGTCGTCTTATGCAGTAAGTAGTGTATGGTAGTGTAGGTGAATGCAGTGTAAACTATCTAACAGCTGATTGGCTGTCACGGCGATTCCTTCACTCGTCACTATTAATATTATTACTATGCGTACACGTCACTATAGTACTATATCTGTCAATCCTCTATGAGTGTCTCAATAAATAAATAAATAAATAAACTCCCGCATTTTACGATTAGTCCGAGAGCCCGCTGCTTAATTTATGACGTATCTGTTTTTCGATCGAAATGTGGTATAAACGATAGCTTACCAATAGGGTATTACATCGCACTAGGGTTGCCTATCAAAATCCTGCCGCAACCCCCCCTGCCCCCCCCCGAAAAGGTCCCTCTTCGCGGTTTTTCGCATTTTGTAGGAATATGGTAAGAAATAGGAGAAAGTAGTCAATTACAAAAATAATCCTTGCTAAATTCTCTACAAAAAATATTAAGTCAATTTTTTCATAGGACTAGTAGTTTACCCGTAATGGCCGGTCAAAAAACAGGATATTTTTTGAAAAAATAAAAAAAAAAGTTTGATTTTTTTTCTTTCACATTCTTCCACCCATTATTACTAACATTTTATGGAAAAAAAAATTTGGCCTGCGGCGCTATATCACTGGTTATTTTATGAAAAACTAAATTTTAAGAATTTTCGTCACTGAGTTTTATTGTAATAACTCCGAAATTATTAGATGTATGAACATAAGTTATAGCTCGTTTTGTAGATAAGAATATGGTAATTAATTCGTTCTTTGACTATTTTCCTGTAGCTCTTATCAATTTTCAACCAATTAAGTTTAAATTCATTTTTTTAGTTTTTTAAATGAATTTCGGTTTTGGACCGGCTATTGCGGGTAAACTGCTAGTTCTACGAAAAAATTGACATTACATTTTTTGTAGAGAATTTAGCAAGGATAATTTTTGTCATTGACTACTTTCTCCTATCTCTTACCATATTCCTATAAAATGCAAAAAACCGCGAAGAGGGACCTTTTCGGGGGGGGCAGGGGGGGTTGCGGCAGGATTTTGATAGGCAACCCTAGTGCGATGTAATACCCTATTGGTAAGCTATCATTTATACCACATTTCGATCAAAAAACAGATACGTCATAAATTAAGCAGCGGGCTCTTGGACTAGATGGATTGCTGCGAAAATTTAGAAAAAGCTTGCGATAATATAGGCTGTGTCCTAACGTCGTCGGTTTTTGGAGAAAAAGCGTTTCCTAGGAGATGCCATGACGATGAGGGGATCCAAGGGTTGTGTGGGGTCGTGTGTGGTATAGTATGAAGGGCGTTGGAAAAGAAATTCAGATCTTAAGTCACATTTTGTCCAGCTCAAGCTTATTTAAAGTATGCTAGGTTGGTTTGTTAAATTTGCCGTTGCCGAAGCACGCGGGTAGCTCAGCTAGTATGAAATAAATTCTGAAATATGATACAATATAAGGGTCTTATTATTATTTTTTTTATCAAAAGATGGAATTTTAATGATGTGTTATTTTAGATTCCAAATATCTGATTTATTTCAATACTAACGATTCGCAAGGTTCAACGACATAAGAGACAAGGCAAATCTTGAATAAAATTGCCCAGCAGAAAGTGTTAACGCAGATAACAACAATGGAAGAAGCCAAATAAAGATGTGGAAATATGTTGGATTTAAGCTAAAGAAATAAATATAAAAAAATATCTGTCTCTATATTTCGTAACATGACAGATACCTCATTGGATTTTTGATGCTTGACATTGGGAAGTCAATAAAATTTAAATAGGAAAATGTACGATCAGACACCAAAAACAACAACGAGAGATGAAGTTAAACAAAAGCTTGGTGAAATGGGAATATTTTGAACTTACGGGTATTAGAAATGGTTAAGAGAATTGACATTTCAAAAATTTATTTAGGTCTCGATAAACGTCACTAAATATGCCTTGGAAAAAACAGAGTAGATACATTGAACCTTAATCTAGGGAAGAACCGTAAAAGATTTTTTATATCTTGTATAGATTTCTCAAAAAAAAAAAAATGTTACAAACACCTCTGATTTTTTTCCGAAAGACAGAAACTCGTTTCCCGAAAGTCGCGGAGATTTTTTTTTGTTGCATTAAAATCTAGGAAATAACCGTAAAAGTCTTTTGATTGAAGCGAAATTAACCCCAAAAAATAGAAAAAAACGCTATTTTTACAATTTGATCATGCGATTTTGAACCTTAATGCCGTGGGCAATTACCGTGACGTCATAGTTGGGTCGTCGGGAGCCTTAAAAGAAATGCTGAATGAATGCAAATACAATTTAGCAGAATCAGTTGAAATCGTTTGCGACAGATCGCTT
Source organism: Ceraclea dissimilis (assembly GCA_963576895.1). NCBI lineage: Eukaryota > Metazoa > Arthropoda > Insecta > Trichoptera > Leptoceridae > Ceraclea > Ceraclea dissimilis. The sequence continues at coordinate 1,773,141 of OY756372.1, forward strand.
ACAAGAACAGAATTTATATTATGGCTGACAATAAATAATGTAAGTAAAATGCAAGCAATCTCGCAGAGAGCTTGCACCACGCGTAGGAATAATGTGGGTGGAGAGATTAGTCAGCATTAGGGAGGAGACTAGAAAAGGGGGTGGGGTTTGGGAAGAAAATGGGACGGGTTTGGGGAGAAAGCGGGAGGTGTTAATAATAAAGAATCATTTCACAACGGTGTTGCGGTCTGTAAAATTTTAATTTTCAATTTCTGAAACTTGAAATTGGTTTTAGAATATAGTGTTGCCATTAAATCACTATAATATTTTAGTAAGGTACTAAATCGTCTATGTCCAGAAATAAAAAAAACTCTCAGTCTACATATTTTGAGTAACGATAGAGCAGAATCCTGGCTAGCACATAAATCTTTTACATTTTAAAATTTACCAAGTCGCATTCTTTCTTCGATTTATGGAGATTCAGGTCCGATTATAGTGCGTGAGTAGAATGATGTCAACATACCTGAAACAAGCAATAAAACGAAATAGTTAGCTCAAGATGCATGGTTGTATAATCAATGGGCCTAAGTCCAGGAATAAGTTTTACACGGGAGAACTTACAGACTATATATTTTGAGTAAGGATAGAGCAGAATCCTGACTGGGACATAGGCTATTAAAAAATCAAATACTACGTACGGTTAAAGATAAAAATGACATTAAAATCAAAAACCATAATATATATTAGTTAAGCTGTTTTCACTATTGTGTACACATAGGTCTTAGTTTGTGTTTGTGTGTTGTTTTTATTTGTGTACAAATGTAATTGGTCAGGTTTGTCAATACTTTTCTGTTTTATTGTACTGTTGTGACTGTATTTGTACCATAGATAAATAAATAAATATATTTAAAAAAAAACAACATTAATGCGAAAGTGGTTGCATCAATCCAGGCGCATATTTGTCTTGTACAAAAGCTAGTTTTTTTTTAATAGATCGGCATTCCGCACATAGAAAACGAATGATCTCTGAACAAAGGCTAGTTATAAACATTTGTATTACGCAGTCTTATTTGTTTGTATAGTTCATTAAATAAAAAAAATAAAAATACTGACTTGCAATGTTTTCGTTGGGGGCGTCGAATATCATAGTAAGTATAATACCTAATTTACAGAGTAAACACAGACGGTAAATTGCTATTTGCTCTCTCTCATATTGTTTCAATGTCTTAAAGAAACAAGCAAAGACTAATTGCATTGGGTACAAACTCTACAACTGTCTTCGAGCTTCGAGGCGTGCAGTTAGAATGAATGGATGGCTATTAAACTAGATTAGGATAACTTAAAGTTCCAGACCCAACTATGACGTCGTGGTCATTTCCCACGCCATTAAGGTTCACAAAATCGCATCAACAATCGCATGATAAAATGGTAAAAATAGTTTTTTTTTCCATTTTTTGGGGTTAATTTCGCTTCAATTAAACTTTTACGGTTATTCCCTAGATTTTAATACATACTCTTGTTATCAATACAACAAAAAAATTATCTGCGACTTTCGGGAAATGAGTTTCTGTTTTTCAGAAAAAAGATCAGAGGTGTTTTTCAAAATTTATTTTGAGAAATCTATACAAAATATAAAAAATCTTTTACGATTATTCCCTAGATAAAGGTTCAATGTATCTACCCTATTTTTTCCAAGGCATATTTACTACGCTTGTTGAGGCCTAAGGTCTCCCGTTTTTAGAAATTTTTGAAATGTCAATATGCATACTCTTGAACTAGATTAGGATAACTTAAGATTCATCACTGTACGAATGTTTGAAGTTTAGTGAATATTACAATATGCATGTTTGGGTTGTGTTAATTTAGATAGACAAACAAAAAGATACATAGAGATGAGAATGCTGGGTATTACGTCGAGAGACAGACGCAAAAATGAATGGATACAAGAGAAACCCAAGGCTATCTACGTAGTAAAAAAAAAACAGCACAGACCCCAACTATAACTTCACGATTGTATCCCGCGGTATTAAGAGTGTGCATACCGACATTTCAAAAATTTCTAAAAACGGGAGACCTTCTATCTCGATAACCGTTATTAAATATGCTTTGGAATAAAATAGGGTAGATGCATTGAACCTTTATCTAGGGAAAAACCGTAATAGATTTTTTATATCTTGTATAGATTTCGCAAAAAAAATATTTAAAAACACCTCTGACCTTTTTTCCGAAAGACGGAAACTCGTTTCCCGAAAGTCGCGGAGTAAATTTTTTTTCTTGTACTGATAATATGCATTAAAATCTAGGGAATAACCGTAAAAGTTTATCGATAGACGCAAAAATGGAAAAAACGCTATTTTTACCATTTTTTCATGCGATTGTTCACTCGATTTTGATCCTTAATGCCGTGGGAAATGACTGTGACGTCATTCTTGGTGCCAAGCCCTTAAGGGTCAAAATCGCATGAAAACTGCAATACGAATGTTGTAACTAGAATGAATGCGAATAAGGTCAGATGGTTGGGACATGAAGAGAGGATGAATGAGGATAAATAAGAAAATATAGTTGGGTAAAATAAGCGGTTTATTCGGAAGCGCTGTTGTCCGAAAACTTCTTAACTCCACCATGTCGACAAATCGCTAAAAAACGGTGGTGTTATGAGCAAAAGCAATCGTAGAGTGCAAGAATTGTGTGCAAGGGCAGGAAAGTCTCTCCGCCTACCCTGCAAGGGATATTGCGATTGATGGATACGTCCAATTTGAAAATAAGTAGCAAGTCTGACGTCTGAAAAATAAAAATTTATGACACTCGAAGAAGTTCATAAACGTAAAAATGAAACGGCGACGTCAGCGAGGATTCGCTGTCATAAAAACATATTTTTACGATAAATTGAGCTTGTATAGTTAGGTAAGTACTTGCATTAAATAAATATTCGACGTTTAAGAGTAGACATATTGACATTTAAAAAAATTTCTCAAAACGGGAGACCTTAGATCTCGACAACCTTACTACACATGCTTTGGAAAAAATAGAGTAGATACATTGAATCTTTATCTAGGGAATAACCGTAAAAGATTTTTTGTGTCTTGTATAGATTTCTCTAAAAAAATATAAAAAACACCTCTGATCTTTTTTCTGAAAGACAGAAACTCGTTTCCCGAAAGTCACGGAAATATAATTTTTTGTTGATAATATGCATTAAAATCTAGGGAACAACCGTAAAAATTTTTCGAGAAATCTATACAAAGAAAGAAGCGAAATTAACCTCAAAAAATTGAATTTTTACCATTTTATCATGCGACTGTTCACGCGATTATGAACCTTAATGCCGTGGGAAATTACCGTGGCGTCATAGTTGGGTCGGGAGGCTTAAATATTCGACGTTTAAAATCTTTCGAAAAAGAAGAAGAAGAAGCAACAGCATAAAAGATGTGAACGTTTTTTTAAAAGCGTGATACGATATCAGTTAAAATGAAACATCGTAAAATATACGAACAGTTGCAGAGAAAATCGTAAAAAAAGTTACGAAGGTGAATATTACGGATTGGCATCGGGGAGGGGAGGAAATTGGAAACAAGGAGAAAATAAAAAAAAACACGGAAGTTAAATTGCAAACTCGTATAGAAGCTAACTTCATAACGGATGTAGTCGAGTAGTACCTATGCAATGAATATAGCAACGTAATGACTTACTGTATTGAAAGGAAAAAAACTACAGTTTTTGTAGGGAATAAATGGGAGACCATTTTACTGTTTTCAATAGTATTTTTCTTGTTTTCACAATATTTAGTTTTTAAAATTATTCATTTTTCATTTCCTACCTACATGTTTCATTTTTTTGCATTTTTAAATAACTCTTGTTTATCACTCTGGTTAGCTGGAAGAGATCATTGTTTAGCGGTAATCTTGCCCTAGTGAGCACAAAATATTACTATTGTGCAGTGGTCGGTAGCCTGGTTGGTAACGCGCTCGACTGTTAATCCGGTGGGCGCGGGTACAATCCCCGACTTACTCCACTTCACAACACAAGCATTTCAGCTTTCTGTGAAGTGTACAAAGATGTATTTGGGTTTATTTCGATAAACTTAGATTCATTTAAAAAAAATGTATATTATCTTGTTTTTTATACTGTACGCAATGCATAAAGGATAAAAAAATAATTTAAGTAAATGAGCCATATCAATAATCTTAAATTCTAAAGATAATTTCGGCATTGAAAACTCTACGTATATACGTAGAGTTTTCAACATTATACTCGTACATGCGGTTTATCCGGACACGTTACCCAAAAGTCCCTATTAGTAACAATTTAGCTCCTAGATTGGTTCTAGAGCAGTCCTAGAACAAATCTAGGGGCTAAATTGTTACTAGGGCGTTAAAAATCCAAAACTACAGTTTTTGTTGATAAATTCTTTCCGGGCGGATTTTCTACGGGAGTTTTTTGAAGTGCATAAATAAATTAAGTACCTAGTTTGATCCTGTCAATAAAACGTAGACCTAACCCAATTCACCCCTCAGATATACAGGGTGTTATCTGCTACAAATGTATTGCGGGTAGATATGTATATACGAATAGAAATACGCTAGATCCAATGCTGTAACTTATATACAGGGTCATCCATTTTAAAAAGGTATAGTTTGGAACCATTTATGTTATGTTTGAGTACATGGTTGGCGCAGTTGGTTGGGGCGGCAGTCTCTCAAGCGAGAATCGGGAGGTGCCAGGTTCGAACCCCGGCGCTGGCGATGTATTCCACACTTTGCGATACAGGCTTTTAGCCTAGTGCAAGGTGTTAAGAAAAGTATTTGAGTTTGTTTGTGCAAGCCCAGATCCTTTTTATATTAAAAAATGAGTAATTCTTTCACTGTTCGGTAACTGATTAGTGCACGTTTTGTTTGGTCCATGACACAATGCGGTATCATTTAAAAATGCACATATTGCGCAAACATTTATATGACATTCAAAATGGTTTGAGAACATCATTGCTGAAAAGATGGTAAATATCTTATAGAATCTCCAACGTTGGGGGTGCCTGCCTGATGACAACATCCTCTGTGACTGCGGCGCGACCCAGGACGACAGCCACCTATTAATACGTCCCCTGACGGGAGAGAGCTGCACCCCTGGGGACCTGATTCTAGGGAATGACAAGGCGATGTATGTCGCCGTATATTGGAGTGGCAGGGTATGACCCACCCGGACACGTAAAGTATGTAAGTATCTTACGGGAGTTTTACCAATACCCGACTTTTACAGGACACACGAAAAAACATCAACTTATTAATTAAAATTAAAATACAGTTTTCTCTGCATCGATCGGTCCAGTATTCAACGTGAATATTGTAACAAATAATAACAAAATGCTGAAAATTTAAAATGTACCTACCTCAACTGTTCGTAAATTTTTCAGTTTTTACAAACTTCTGTTTGTGACAGTTAGAAGCGGTAGTTTGCGAACAAAAGTGTGAAAAGGTTTAACTAGAACCTATATAAGTGTATTATAAAACCTATATTCAAACGTAGGAGTTTTAAAAACGCGTTGTTACATATAAATTAAAATTTAACAATATTTTAGCTGCTGTATGCAGTTATGTCCCATTCACTTTTTTTTTTAAATAAAAGGATCTGGGCTTGCATACACAAACCCAAATACTTTCCCGCACACTTTGCACTAGGCTAAAAGACCGTATCGCAAAGTGTAGAATACATCGCCAGCGCCGGGGTTTGAACCTGACACCTCCCGGTTGAGAGACTGCCGCTTCTAACAACTTCGCCAACCATGTACTCTTGTACATTAGATCAGTAGTTTAGTCGAGTAGTGAATTAGTTCTCTTTTTCTTTTTCTTCATGAGCCCTGTAGCTTCCATTTCTAGATATATGCCTCCCTCATTCGTCTCCATCTCTCTCTGCATTTTGCCTGGGATGTCCATTTGAGGCCAGCTGTCTACTTCAGGTCGGCTGTCCAACGCATCTGTAGGCGACTTCTAGGACGCCTTAGAGTGAATTAGTTACGATTCCGAATATACTGCATTCCTAAGAGTACGTCCATCACACAAAAAAAGTAGCTGAAGATTGAAGAGTAAAAAACAATCCATAGAAAGAAAGACAGAGGTCTCTATATTCATCAGTGAAGAGACCAGGGCTGAAAAGGAAGATTTTATTCTGACTTTCAATCCAAATAATCCTTGTTGGTGAACCCTTACAGTTTTCTAGTTTCAAACGTATGCACGGACAGTACAAAATATAATGATAACAGTCACGTACATATAATGCATTACACTCTAAATATAATGTTGATTGCAAGAATTTCCATATTTCAGTTCGTTGCTATGTTCACAACAATAACTCTACGTACCTAGCACAATATTCTACTACGAGTCTACGACCGACGCCATCCTACCGTGACGTCTCGACGCCTCTTCACACCCCGTATAGTTTAGACGCTTCGTAGCTCGTAGCTTGTAGTCTCTCAGCAGGAACGAAGTAAGACTATTATTATTATTGTTATCAAAGCTATTTATTATTATTATTATTCTAAAGCATAATAATTCTCAAGAATAATTCACCACTTAGAAGAATTGAAACAATACTCGTAACGACTCGAGAAATGTGATCGAGGTAAGAACGAAGGATTAAAGAGTCATAGTAAATAGAATTTCCTTATGAAAATGAAAGATTACTCAGCTATCTTTCCAAGACTTAAAAAACATATGGATGAATTTAAGATATATTTTAGAAATTTAAATTCAGTCTACAGATATTTATTCCAAACTAGTAAAAAAAATACAATGCTACCACACTAACAGGCGAGCCAACCAGTTAGTTAGTTATCAACCAATCGGAGCGAGGCATCGGAGGTTATAGAGGTTAACTATATTCAAGAGTAGCTTTAATTGATTAAATAAATCTAAAATATAGTTAGACGTATTAAAATTTATTGAGACAAGCTTACTATAAAACTGGACCGTCACCTAAAACAAATATGTAGGCAAAATTTCAAAGTTCTGGGACATTGGGAAGTTTATTGTTCTCTAATCATCCTTAGGCCCCATTTAAGGCACTTGAAATAGTCAGGTTTACATATTAAACAAACATCACAAAATAAAATGCGATACATCAATGCAAACAAGAATAAAATCAATAAACACATGGTTATATGAGTTATTAAATTTGAAGAGAAAAATGTAGACGGCGACAACAATAACAACATAATATGAAGTTAAATTAATAAATTCTAAAAATAAACAAAGCCTCTCAAACGTCAATACATTTATGAAGTCATTCGTTTTCCAATCATTTTTATCAATATTTCCTTTTCGAATTTATTGAGTAAAAAAACATCATTAAGAGCCATAAAGCGTGCCAATGTATTTATATCAGAACTTGACATTTAAATTATGAAGTACTTATGAAAACAGGAATAATTTGATGTTTTTTCATCGTCAAAACGTGCCATTGATTATTCAAACAAAAATTATAATTATAATTTTACAAAGTGTTCCGTAAATATATTATTTATTTTGAAAGGTCATCCATTTTTTCCATATCTCCTAATTCAAGTGCCTCACAATTTGTCCTAAGAGACAGGATGAGATTTTTTTATTTTTTTTTATTGAATTACAAATACAAGCAGAAAACAGACATCAACTAAAGATATAAGTATGAAGAAAACGATTAGACCATTTATACTTGTAGTTCAGTTGTCACCCACAAGCATGCGCCACAGTTAAATTAAAACATACTAGTTCATTCCGGTCGTCTCACACACCCACACTCAATCTCGCTCACACACTCATCCATCGCACACGCACACTTCAGATTTTACAATTTTATTATGAATTAAATACAGAAAATATGAGGTTATCAGAGAGAAGAATGACTGTAAGATGGGGTAGTGACTAGAATGAAAGTTAACAAACTTAGATGGTTTGGGCATGTTGAGAGAATGGATGACTAAAAAGATATAAGTAGATGAACGAAGAGGTGTTAGGAAGCATGCTCGTCCGAGATTAAACTGGACCGAACACGTCGACGAGATCTCCAAGCATGGACGCGTTTTAAGTAAAAGAAGTCGTCGAGTGTGTATGACGAATTGAATGAATGTGACCGGAAGCAAGAAGTGTGCAAACGATGGGAGATTTCGGAGTTCTGTTCTCATTGTCTGCTGTGATTTTTGGGTTTTTTGCTACATATATTTGAAACTAACGATTTTTTGCTACAGTTGATATACATGGTGTTCATAAAATGGCCTGTCAGCCTCACAAATATGACGATGATTTTGAAACATTCTGTATACTTATTATGACTTGGGTATTTTTAAAGTTGGTAACGTTTCCTGTTTTAAAGAAAATCTTCTGGATTTAAAAACAGAAATGAGAATATTACTAAAATATAAAAAATATCCAACCTTTTTCATTAACGGTTTATCCAGGAGGAGATGATTACCTGAAAAGCCGATAAGTCTCTCTCTCGGTCAGATGTATGAAGTCAAAATACGCCGGTAGATGGCGCGTGGGTAGGAAAAATATTATCATTGTTAGCGAGGATATGTAGAATTGAGTCAATTTTTCAAAGGTATACAAAAATTTTAATATGAAAAAAAACTAAGTATTTTGATTAAAATCCACAAATTTGACTTTTGATTTCCGGTCTAGTACTCGTCCTCATCCTTTGGACTCTCATCTTCAGGAGATTGTGAATAAAGTTAAATACTATTCGCGAAATCAAAAGACAATTTTGTGGATTTTAGTCTAAATATATATATATATATATATATATATATTTTTTATTTTCCTTTAAAATGGACTTCCATCATGTACTGACGGTCGAAAACATCGAGTTTAACGAAAAAGTTTAAATATATATCTATTACCTAACGCCGCATATATTTCGGGGTAGGCAGAGAGGGCCAAGCGCCAGACTTTTCTATCCTTACACACACTACTTGCTTTCGTCACATTCAAGCAATTGGTCATACCATACACGCTCTTTTGTTTTACTCAAAACACGTCCTGCATCGAGTAGCGAGCGTCCATCCTTGAGCATGAAATTTATTTATACTTCAAGTGAACAAAAGACAGAAACATGGTTAAAATTTTGCAAAAAGAAACAATGACTTTTGCTCACTAGGGCGAGCTTATAGCAATGCTACGATCTCTTCCAGCTAACCCTAGTAATATTGCATTACTAAGATAACTTAAGTGAAAACATACCCATACACACACACACCACCCTCGCACACACATCCACACATAAAGTCAAACATATGCGCGTATATTAAACACCAAAAAGAAGAAACAGTACCTACATATGCCAGGACAGGAAGGGGGAAAGGAATAGACAGATGAAAGGGAAAAATGTTAGGCGTTTATAAATTAATCATAAAAATTCAAGTTATGGTACGGAATGTCTAGTTTCGCACTTTGACGACAACATTATTATTAGTTATAATCATGGCTCAGTAATTCTACAAACAAAACGGTCGGAGGAACAAATCTGATATAATCTGTTTGCCCTATATAGATCGGGGAGTCGTTATCTCGTTTTTCATTCGGTTAATACAGGGGTATTTAATATATTAACGAAGTATCATCTCTTGTATAATATCGAACCCAATAAATAGGTTGCGAGGGTAACAAATTTAATAAGGTTGCCAGGTATATGAAAAAAAAATTGGACCTGGTAAATCCTACCCCATCCCTAGAAAAAGGTATTTTTAAACTTCTAATTTAAAAACTACTAGCGAAAAAAAACGTACAAATCAATATTAGGTTTATTGTTTATTGTTCATTTTCGTCCTTAGGCCCTAATTTCGGGCACTTGGACTCGTCAAATTTACATAGTTACTCGTAAAGTCTATTAACAATCAAGAGGAGGAATAAGAAAAGCTAAGCACATCAATGCTAACAGAGTGTAGAACATCTGCTAGCATTTCGGGGTCCGATTCTATAATTTTTTGAAATAAAATGAATGCGTTGTAGATTTACATTTCTCGTAAAAACAAGATTTATTTGGTCTGCTATTCAATGTCGACGAACATTTGGTGTCTACATAATATGTTTTTTGAACTTATATAACAAATATGTAAATCTTTAATGGCCAGACAACAATCTAGAGTTACAAAACATGACGACAGTATTGTGATCAAAGGCGGACTTATATCTTATAATCAACCCAGTAATTCATATATACACCTTCTTCCTCTTCTATCCTTGGTTGGGTCAGGGGCTCAAAGCATCTGTATATCTTCGCCAGAGGCCCCTGTCACTTGCAGTTTCCAGGACCTCTGGCCACTCCAACCAGTCTCTCCTCGCACACCTTTGTCACGTGCTTCTCCCAGCTATTCCTGGGGCGGCCCACCGGCCTTCTGCCTGCACCCTCGGCTTCCAGAGCTTTTAAGGGAAGCCGCTCCTCTGGCATCCTAATGACGTGTCCGAGCCACTCAGCTGAGACCTCTCTATGAAGAGGAGTGTGGGTTCCATCTCGAGAGCCTCCCGGACATACTCGTTCCTTATTCGGTCTCCGGTAATTCATGTAAATTAAACTGTCGTAATTTGTATAAACTGATCGCAGCAAATGTGAAAACTGTTACATCAGTCGGTACTCGTTTCACTATATTAAAATATTTCGATATACACTTTCTTTCTTAAATTAATGAAGGGTTGGTACTCCTCCCAAAATAATTTCGCTATTCCTTAAGGGGATCAACTTCCTATTAACCCAACAGTCGAGGTCAATCGGAGATATATTATGTAGTGGTGCCTAGGAGTATAAGCAGACAGAATTATTTATGAGCCCATAATATTATTATTAATCACAAGGAATATTTTTACATATAAAATCTCGCCTGAAAGTTCCAGCAGCTCCCACTACTACTAGCGGTTTATTATTCATGAGATCAATAATACCTGAAGGAGAAAACCAAAGGGAGCCTTCATTTTATATAAAAGGTTCAATTCTGTAACGTTTCGTCCTAAAATAAGTGTGTTTTAAATTTATTTCGCTATGAAATAATTGAACAATAAGTAATCTGGTCATGTGACCAGAGCCACAGACTCTAGGTAGATGAAGAAAGTTCTCGAATGGCGATCTAGAACAGGCAGAAGAAGTGCTGGTAGACCTCGGTGGTCGGACGATGTAATGCGGTCTCCCAGGACAGGGAGCTGTAGAGATCAATGGGGGAGGCCTATGTTCAACAATGGAGCAGGGAAGCTGACATGATGATGATGAAGAAATCGTAAAATAAAAAAATAAATAAAACAAGATTTATGACTGTTTTTCACGGTCTTCCAAACGATACCAGTAGACACGCTATTCCGAGTTGCTTGGATTCCTTCATTCCAATGGCGCCTTCCAGTCAGAATTAGACAGAATCAAAACTTGTTAAAAGGTATGAGTTCTACTCGTGAAGCAGTTTCGTGAGATACCGAATACGGCGGTATGCGGTGTCTTCTGAGGCTTGAGCTGGACAAAATCGGACTAACGATCTGGATTTCTTTTCCAACACCCTTTTAGACGATACCGCACATGACCTCACACAACCCTTGGATTCCCTTGAAACGCTTTACATATTTTTTGTCTCTGGAGAATACTGATCCATTTTTGCATAAAATCTTATTGTCACCGAGTTTAAGTATGTTTGCAAAGTTTCAGCTCTGTTGGTAGTCAGGAAGTGGTTGAAAAACCGATTACAAGACTTGCGCGCCGTCAAAAATAAAAAAAAAAATCTAGCAAAAACACCACAGTGACGTTAAACAAAATCTTGTGAAAAGGTTTCTTTGGGACCTAGGACCCTTAAGTAAATACTTAATATTTTTGTAAAGCATCAAATAGGGAAATCACATGACCTTTGATCAAAAATAAGCTTTTTTTAAATCTTATTCCGACAAATAATAATAGATACTTATAAAACATGCTTTTCTAAAAAGGATTCCTCCTTTCTTATTTATTTTCAAAAGGTCCATAATCCTATTGAAATATCTAAGGATTTTATTCTACAGTACCTACGACATTTCTACGAATTCTCTATCCTTTTTCATTCCTATTTAGTTCCTTTTTAAGTAGACTGGAAAATATCGATGTTACTTTTCGAGAAAGGTGGTTTTACATTTTGCAAAATGTACCTACTTTGTTTATATTTTGTAAAAAGTATATTATGCCTAATTCATATTTTGTAAAAAGTATGTTACATTTTGTAAAAAATTGTGCTTTATTTCGTAAAAAGTGTGTTACATGTTGTAAAAACTGTGTTATATTTCGTTAAAAGTGTGTGATACTCGTATATTGTAAAAAGAGTGGCACATTTTGTAAAAAGTAGTTTATATTTTGTAAAAAGTGTGTTATATTTCGTAAAAAGTGTGTGACATTTTGTAAAAAGAGTGGTACATTTTGTAAAAAGTAGTTCACATTTTGAAAAAATTGTTATACTTCGTAAAAAATGCGTAATAATATGCATTTTTACTTTTTTGGCAAAATGCTTTTTAGGTGGAATTCTTCATACATTTATTTTCATAAAACTGGACAGTTTTACAAATTTCTTTTCAATAAAGGTGTGAATGTAGATACTTCAAAAAACACCAATAATCGTATTATTCATGTCAAAAACAATAAAATACTCGTACGTTTAATTACTATAAAATACATTATGGTATGGGTTGGCTGGTAGAAATTGCCATTTGGCAATAAGCCCGCCCTATGTATGTTTTTTATATACAATAAAGATTATTTTATTCATTTTATTTTATTTATTATGTTCGCGTTATTCGCGTAAAAAGCACGATTTTCGCGAATGAATCCGCTTTAACACGATCACGACTTTTCGTCAGGTACATCATTATTATTTTATGCGTACTTCTACCAAAATATTAATAGAAGTACAAACGGAAAATCTAGAGTAATTAGAATTTCTAATCAGCTGCTTGAAAATTAAACTATACTTATATTATCTACTCCATGAATAACTAAAATATTACTAAATATTAATTATAAGCCCGCTTGTTATAAATAAATTAGATTAAGAGTGCGCATACTGACATTTCAAAAATTTCTAAAAACGGGAGACCTTGCATCTCGACAACCGTTACTAAATATGCTTCGGAAAAAAATATTAGAGATACATCGAACCTTTATCTAGGGAAAAACCGTAAAATATTTGTTATATCTTGTATAGATCAATAATACCTTTGATCTTTTTTCCGAGAGACAGGCACTCGTTTCCCGAAAGTCGCGGAGTTTTTTTTTTGTACATAATAGCCGTAAAAGTTTTTTGACTGAAGCGAAATTAACCACAAAAAATGAAAAAAACGCTATTTTCGCCTTTTTGTCATGCAATTGTTCACGCGATTTTGAACCTTAATGCCGTAGGAAATGACCGTAACGTCATAGTTGGGTTTTGAGCCTAAAGTTTCTGTCTGTAATCCAGAATATCTTTACTATGTCTGGATAATTAGTATTCCATGAATAGATCAAGGCATATGGCTTCTGAAAATCTCAAATATTTCATGATACCTGGTACCTTCTAGTTTTTTTTTTTACAGGAAAACTAATGTTTGGATCAGAGACAGGACCAAGGTCGTCGATGTCGTTGACAGAGTTTCCAGTCAGAAATGGAGTTGGGCTGGTCATGTGGCCAGAACCACAGACTCTAGGTGGACAAAGAAAGTCCTGGAGTGGCGACCTAGAACACGTAGAAGAAGTGTTGGTAGGCCTCAAGCACGGTGGTCGGACGATGTAAGGCGAGTCGCGGAAGGCGGTTGGATGCGGTCTGCCCAGGATAGGGAGCTATGGGAATCAATGGGGGAGGCCTATGTTCGACAATGGACGCAGGGGGGCTGACATGATGATGATGACTTAATTTTCTAATGATGTATCCTTCCTGAAATAAGTTATAATTAAAATAGATTTGTTAACGTAAGCCAATTAATTAAGTCGCCTTTGGTAATTAATACCATTATGCTAATATTAATGGATCTAATTAAATCGTAGTAAATTATGCTTCAGAAGCAATTAATTAACAATTATTTGTACAGTTACGTAGATAATCTCTCGTATTATGGAGTGGCCCTCGTCTTACGGAGAGAAACCTAATAGACTCTCCAAATTGTAAGCAAGGCCGTCTTAATTTAGATAAAGTTATTCTCAAGACGTTGAAAGCATTTAAATTTGAGAATTTTGAGTGTTTTGACGGAAGATACTTGATGTGAAAACAGGTGCGATGAAATTATTACATGAAATTTTTTCTAATCCCAATTCCACGGAGAGCAATTATTCGAAAATCAATTATCAGAATAACAATAGTTCTAACTCATATTTGTTGGAAAAGCAAATTCATCCCATTTTGTAGGAACCTGCAGGGCGTCAGATAGATAGATTTGATAGATAGATCTTCAGGGGTGATAGTAGAGGTCATTTAGGACCTTTTGAATCAAACTTAGCTTTGTCCCAAGTCGTACGGTTTTCAAGGTATTCGAGATTTTAACTTTTTATCTAAAAACCCCGAATTACTCAAGATTTACCACAATAGCTTCGTAAGTAAAGGTACCTACTTAGTTTAGTAATTATTTTTTGTTACTTGAGTGTGAGTCTATTTAAAACTTATTAGCTTCAATCTAAAGAAACAATAATGATTAAAAATATCGGATTAAAGTTTCGATAAATGGTTTTTTCAAAACCGAGTCACGACTTAAGATGAAATTTTCCTTAAGAAGAAAATTTCCTTAGGATTCAGAAATTTGGAAAATTAGTATTATTAAAAGTACAGTGATCACATTAAGTCAGCCGACGATCAGTCATAACAAGCCTGATGGAAGGTCCATCCTTTGCTGTGTATCTGTTGAGATATTCAACTACGACATGGTTCCAAAACATAAATTGTGATTTTCAAAATAATCTTAGAATAACCTATATTACCCAGCTGAAATTCGCTTTCAGATCTCGTGATTAGGTCATGTGATATAACAGCTGATAACAGATTATAGTAATTAATTGTGAAATTGTCGAAAATCGTAGAGATCCAATTACACTGTACGTATGATAATTATACCCTCAACGCCAGTAAAATTAATACATGTTGGCAACACAACTGCCTACTGCCTAACCCATTTACATATATGGCAATAAAATAATACTATTAGCATATCAAACGAACCACTGACACATGCTAAAACATATTATAATCAATATCGCCATCTAGTTACAGTAGCTGACAGCCATATTAAGTAATACCATAGACATTTTATCTATGGACAGCCCGCCAGCCTGAACATTTGAAGGGTGGAAACATTGCATCAGCTGATCGTTGGAAGAAGCTTTTTGGCGTTGTTTAACTCAGCATTATTACAAGTTGATGCGAAGTAAGGGTTATTTTTGATAAAGAGAATGTATATGGGAAGATAGTTATCGGTTATAGTGATGAAATTCAAATTTTCCAACTTTCTTGCCAACGGTCACGTGACCCTTCCAGTGCAAACGACGTTTCCACCCTAATTTGTTTCTGTACCAGCTCAGGCTGACAGTCCGTAAAGATAATATGTCTATGAGTAATAGAAGCGCCATAGACTAATAATTGACTGAGTAATTGCGGGAATTTGCTTGGACGACCAGGAAAAAAATATAGACGAGTTTTTCTCCGTGGTTCCTTATATTTTTAGGGGTGCTGAATCCGAATTCCAACTTTGCCACCTCGAAAAAGTGATGCGTTCTGAGAAAACTGAGAAAAAATCGCTGTGTTCAATTATCACTTGAAAGGTTTAGGTACACTTTAAACCTTTATCTAGGGAATGACCCTAAACGTTTTTTTTATTTTTATTTATTCATTCATAAACGGCCGAAGCCTTTAACAGAAATACAAAACGACAATCACTAACAACATATTCTACACAATCCACAAATAAAAATCCAATACCAAAACTCTGGTTTTATCCATATAAAACTACCTAAATTTCCACAAAAATAGGTTTAAAAAGAAATAATTTCGGAAATTACATGAAGCTGGTCCTCTCAATCATTTTAAAACAGCAAGAATACAAAAAATCTAAACAAATCAAACGATAAAATAATGTAATATACTAAGGTATTTGCAATAATTAATAATAATAAGATAATCTAATATATACCAAATATTCCAAATGATTAAAAATAATATAATTTAAGTAAGTATTGAATATTCACAATAATAAAATAAAGAATCAAACGATGCAAAATATCAAACATTTATAGTGGTTTAAAATAATAAAATAATGACAAAAATATTCCCAAATTAGGATGACTAGGATTCAAATTACGCAAATATTACCCAAAATTTAATGCAATATAAAAAGTGCTGGTTACATAAAAAAACGAGACCTATAAAATAATATCAAAACAATAACATAATGTAAGTACATAACATAATACACGAAACATCCACACTCCACAGTAATAGTCCAAGAGCCCATCGTTGAAATCATGACGGATGTGTTTTTTGATCGAAATGTGGTTTAAAAGAATGTTTAGACATAATATAATACATTGCCATAGGGTTGCCTAGCAAAATCTTGCCGCGAGTACCTTTACCATGATGATTATTGACACCAATTTTGAAGCGAATTGCACCCATCTGTTTTTTAAGTAAAATTAGCACCATCAGAAAGAGGACGATTTGAAGATATAGAAAAACATGGGTTGCCTGTCCTCAGTCTGCCGCAACCCTAGGCAACCCAGGCCCAAAGATGCCATTTTTCGAAGTAAAATGCACCCATCTGTTTTTTACACGAGTGACACATCAAATTGAAGCTACTGTCTTCCTCGATACGATGGGATAGGGTTGCCTACCTAAAACCTGCCGCAAATTAGGGTGGCCTGCATTTGAATGATGATATTTGAATGATGATGACCTAGTGAAAATGTGGTGGCATATCCAGGAAAATACTATATTTGTTTTTTTCTTGATCATTTCTTATGTTTTTTGGGGTGCTGAATCTGAATTTTGACTTTGCAAGCTTCTAACTATAATGGTTTTTGCGAAAAATACGAAAAACATAGAGAAAAGTGTTTTTCTTAGAGACTTTTTTCATAACTCGAAAAGTATGCACTTTAGAGCAAAAAATATTAGGACAAAAATAATCTGCACTAAATTTTCTATAAATTTTATTACGTTACATTTTTTCGTCAGACGAATGGTTTAGGAGCTATTACGCTTTAAAACTTGATAAAAATCAGAAAATTGTTCCAAATTTGTACTTTATTTAAATTTCTGCCTACAATAAAAAAACTGCATACTTTTAAAGAATGAATTATAAAAGAAAAATAAATTCCCTACGATCATGTCTTTGGGTACTTTTCGCTCAGATGCACCATTTAAGAGATAAAGGGTGCCAAAGTTTTATATTATAATTCAAAATTAGCATTTTCATACATTAAGTTGCATCAGGTAGGTCTGTCGGTAGGTAGGTATGTCACATCATTACTAATACATACAAAGGTATATTAGAGCCAGTATACTATCAGCTAGCGAAACAGTCAAGACACTACGTAATAAGAGTAATATCATTTGAGAGTCATCTGTTAAATTATGATGAAAATAAAATAACACTTTTTATAAAAAAATCGTGAAATATATTTTTTTTTCAATTCTCGCGAAATTGTATCTCATAGTCACATCTAGTACATAATGGTGGTGTGACAAAAAAATACTGCCAATAAATAAAATTATTAATTATTTTATGGATGTTAATTATGGATGAAAAAACATAAAACTGAGGAATTTACGGGGGGTTGAATTTCACTCGGCTCGGCTGCGGGTGGAGCCGTGCGCGATAAGAACATTATTTGCGCTTGTATATTTTTAGCTACTCTTCCAGTACCCATGTAACAACTTAGGTGGTAATATTTACTGTAGGTACTAGGAATCACCCGCAGCCGAGTGAAAAAAGTTATAGCAAAATGACAGTGGCCTGTAAAATAGAAAACTCTTTTAATAACCCGGTAATATTTACTATATGTACTTGGCATCACCCGCAGCCGGGTGAAAAAAGTTATAGCAAAATGACAGTGGCCTGTCAAACTGGAAAAAAATCTTTTATCAACTCGGTAATATTTACTGTAGGTACTTGGAATCACCCGCAGCCGATTGAAAAAAGTTGACAGAATGACTGGCCTGTCAAATTAGAAAAACTCTTTTAATAACTCGGTAATATTTACTGTAGGTATTTGGCATCACCCGCGGCCGTAAGTCTTCTCACTCGCAGCCGAGCCGATTCAAAAACCTTTGGGCGGTTTCATAAAAAATAGTTTTTCCAGTTTGACAGGCCACTGTCATCTTGCTATAACTTTTTTCACTCGGCTGCGAGTGATGCCAAGTACATATAGTAAATATTACCGAGTTATTAAAAGAGTTTTTCTATTTTACAGGCCACTGTCATTTTGCTATAACTTTTTTCACTCGGCTGCGGGTGATTCCTAGTACCTACAGTAAATATTACCACCTAAGTTGTTACATGGGTACTGGAAGAGTAGCTAAAAATATACAAGCGCAAATAATGTTCTTATCGCGCACGGCTCCACCCGCAGCCGAGCCGAGTGAAATTCAACCCCCCGTAAATTCCTCAGTTTTATGTTTTTTCATCCATAATTAACATCCATAAAATAATTAATAATTTTATTTATTGGCAGTATTTTTTTGTCACACCACCATTATGTACTAGATGTGACTATGAGATACAATTTCGCGAGAATTGAAAAAAAAATATATTTCACGATTTTTTTATAAAAAGTGTTATTTTATTTTCATCATAATTTAACAGATGACTCTCAAATGATATTACTCTTATTACGTAGTGTCTTGACTGTTTCGCTAGCTGATAGTATACTGGCTCTAATATACCTTTGTATGTATTAGTAATGATGTGACATACCTACCTACCGACAGACCTACCTGATGCAACTTAATGTATGAAAATGCTAATTTTGAATTATAATATAAAACTTTGGCACCCTTTATCTCTTAAATGGTGCATCTGAGCGAAAAGTACCCAAAGACATGATCGTAGGGAATTTATTTTTCTTTTATAATTCATTCTTTAAAAGTATGCAGTTTTTTTATTGTAGGCAGAAATTTAAATAAAGTACAAATTTGGAACAATTTTCTGATTTTTATCAAGTTTTAAAGCGTAATAGCTCCTAAACCATTCGTCTGACGAAAAAATGTAACGTAATAAAATTTATAGAAAATTTAGTGCAGATTATTTTTGTCCTAATATTTTTTGCTCTAAAGTGCATACTTTTCGAGTTATGAAAAAAGTCTCTAAGAAAAACACTTTTCTCTATGTTTTTCGTATTTTTCGCAAAAACCATTATAGTTAGAAGCTTGCAAAGTCAAAATTCAGATTCAGCACCCCAAAAAACATAAGAAATGATCAAGAAAAAAACAAATATAGTATTTTCCTGGATATGCCACCACATTTTCACTAGGTCATCATCATTCAAATATCATCATTCAAATGCAGGCCACCCTAATTTGCGGCAGGTTTTAGGTAGGCAACCCTATCCCATCGTATCGAGGAAGACAGTAGCTTCAATTTGATGTGTCACTCGTGTAAAAAACAGATGGGTGCATTTTACTTCGAAAAATGGCATCTTTGGGCCTGGGTTGCCTAGGGTTGCGGCAGACTGAGGACAGGCAACCCATGTTTTTCTATATCTTCAAATCGTCCTCTTTCTGATGGTGCTAATTTTACTTAAAAAACAGATGGGTGCAATTCGCTTCAAAATTGGTGTCAATAATCATCATGGTAAAGGTACTCGCGGCAAGATTTTGCTAGGCAACCCTATGGCAATGTATTATATTATGTCTAAACATTCTTTTAAACCACATTTCGATCAAAAAACACATCCGTCATGATTTCAACGATGGGCTCTTGGACTATAATAATCAATGCCAGCAGTTAGAATCTATTAGTGTAAACAATACCCCAAACTCAACAAATATCATAGGTTTAGAAGAGATATTTATGAAAATTGTATTAATAAGTCCTGTCAATAATTAAAAACAATATAAAACGATAAAAAACAAAATTATACAAGTAATCCGGTGAAATTAGACACAAAGCAGTCTCTCGATGGAAAGCCGCGGGGCAGTAGGGATCAGTAGGGCAGTAGGGATTTATGTTATATACTAATAGATTTTTCAAAATAAATTGTGAAAAACACCTCTAATCTTTTTTTCCGAAAGACAGCAACTCGTTTCCCGCAAGTCGCAAAAAGTCGCGTTCTCGAAAGTCGCAGAGTTTTTTTTTTGTATTGATAATATACTTACATTAAAATGTACGCGTCGTCGATACAACAGGGAATTATATGACATCTATGGTGAGCCCGATGTGATCAGCTCTATCAAGGTAGGGCGCCTGAGATGGGCTGGTCACGTAATCAGAATGGACGATGCCAACCCTATAAAACGCCTTACATTCACTGCGCCACAGGGACGTAGAAGACCAGGAAGACCGAAAATGCGGTGGATAGACTCTGTCAGCCCTGATACATCCACACTGCAGATACAGAATTGAAAGACGAAGGCAACAGACAGACAAGGATGGAGGAGACTCCTGGATTCAGCAAAGGCCCACCCAGGGCTGTCGAGCTCATGATGATGATGATGAAAATGTACGGAATGAGTACAGATATTCAGACAAGAACAATAATCACAATAAATTTTATTCTGAATCTGAAATCCCAAAAATGACGTTAAAAGCTTCTTGAAAAGTATGTTTAAATCAGAATCTGCCACACAAACTGAACATGTGTCTTTATTTGTATTGTCTTTCATTATTTTTCGGAAAAAAAAAACATTAATCACGAAAACGGCAACATTTTTCTAGCTAGCCTAGGCGATCATATAGCGCTGACTCAGACTTGTTATTTCGGCTAGTTGGGTACATATCTACGTAGAAGTGATTAGATCATTCAAGTATGACGGATATTATCGATTCCTCATTACGGGGGGGGGGGATGTGGGGGCGCGCTGGTCGGGGCTATTCAATGGAAACCTGGGGGGACGAGTGTTCCGTAATAGCCTCCATCACTAATAGACATATTATATACATATTATAGACATAATGTATACATAATATGTCTATTAGTAATAATACATCACCCAGAAAATTACGTATCTAAGAATTCCTTCACACTTAATTAATTACATTAGATATAATGTTATTTTAGAATGTGATCAATAGCAGTCCTCTCTGCATACCCCCGCAAGTGACGCGGCGTGTGGGTATATGTAGATCAATACCATAATTAATACGACCTAATATAGGACGGTGGTGATATCAGGCTTATTCAGGGTAGCAGAAGTTCTCAATCTTTCTTATTATGCGCACCCTAAATTAAGAATTGATGCGCCTCCTAAAAAACATATGTACCCAATACGACAACCGTCATTATACACGGTCTATCGAATATATACTACGTCGGTCTGCAATATCACAGACCGTGGGAAGTCCCCTTTGCAGTCACTCATCTCTCTGAAGGTGGGTTCTCACAGTCGGCGAGCTAATGCAGACATTTTTTTATCCACAACCTTTTCTTTTATAAATGATAATTTATATTTGGTGAGAACGTCGGATTTTCCACGTGTGGTAGTTGAATATAGCAAGTAGTTATATCAACGGATATACAGCGAAAGATGGACTTTCCATCGAGCTTATGACTGATTGAAAGTCCATCCTTTGCTGTATATCTGTTGAGATAACTACTTCTTATATTAATTGGCAGTAATCATCATAATTTGGGTCAACTGAAGCGTGGGAAGCCACGTTAACTGAACAGAGAGATTAACAAAAAGTATGTGTTTTTTATCTGTAGGCCATACTAAGAAATGCTTTCAGAAATTTCAAAAAAAGAACGCTCGCTTCTTATTTCAAATTCCAATCATAATTCTACGTAATATTATTTGTGAGAAAGTTTCAACCTCTTCATCTTCCTTCGTCTTTGTGTTTCTTTCTGTGAAAGTTTATTGTATCGTAGTGGGCTGTCGCCAACAGATGCCCGAAGAAAGAATGTAGCAGAAGGGCGATAAAAAACAGAGAGGGAAAGAAATATGACGTGAGAGGGATGTCGCGAATCAGTGTTGCTACATCTCCGATCAAATGTGAATTATGATAATAACGGAGTTTTTTACCACACTTTTATTTAACTTCATCTATCATTATTGTTACTGTTGTCTGCGTGTATATTTTTCTGTTTGAAATTTGTTAAAACCTGTTACAATTTTAAAGTACAACCAAACGCAAATATGTGCGCAATTTCAAGGCTCTGAAACATTGGAAGTTTATTAAAATTTGGATAGGAAAATGTAGATGCAGACACCAACAACAGATAAAGAAGAGTGTTTTGTGACTACTATTACTATTACTGCGTACTTTTGTGACTGTTATTACTGTTACTGTGCATTTGTGTAACTATTGTTACTGTTAGTAGTGGGTACTTGTGTGACTATTATTACTGTAATTGTGTACTTGTGTTACTGTGTTATCCTGCACATTCTTTTCTGTTATTACTGTTGTTGTCTACTTGTGTGTATGTTATAATAATAACCGTAATTTGCGTGACTTTTATTACTGTGTATTTGTGTGACTGTTATTACAATTACTGTGTAATTGCGTGACTATTATTAGTTATTACTGTGTACTTGTGTAACTGTTATTACTGTTGTTGTGTACTTGTGTGACCGTTATTAGTGATATACTTGGCACATGTGTGACTGTTAGCACTGTTACTGTGTACTTGTGTAACTGTTATTACTGTTGTTGTGTACTTGTGTGACCGTTATTAGTGATATACTTGGCACATGTGTAACTGTTAGCACTATTACTGTGTACATGTGTAACTGTTATTACTGTCACTGTGAACTTGTACGACTGTTATTACGATTGTTAGTTCAAGTCTATTCATTATTGACGATACATTTCAGAATAAAGAACGGAGTAAAAGCGATATATTTTACGGGATTCGTTCAGTAAGTATATTATTATATCTTCTCTCAACCAATCTTTTGTATCGAATACTTTCTTCCTTCTTTCTTACTTTACTTTCCTTCTTTCTATTCATTTATTTCGTAATAAGCTTCATTGTATACACGTACCGTTCTTTAGAAATTGTATCAAATGTTATACTCAACTAAATCATATTTATTTTTTTCTTCCATTCGTATTTGGACGAACATTTTTTGAAAGTATCTGAGAATCAAAGTCGCAATTCAATATGTTTCTGAGGTTTTTTTACTGCCCTTGGCAACAATTTATATATTTTTCTAATTTATATGATGGGACATTCATCAGAATGTGGTAGGTATAGCATCACGACCAAGATTTTTTTTTGGCAGAGTGGTTTGAGATAGGCCTAGAATTGTTTTTGTGTCGGCAAGGGATACTATTCACGTATTTCGTATAATAAAAATCAAGCATTTAGCTTAATAATTTGTGCCTCTGCGGCCAATAACGTATTGTAAATAATTTTTGAATAAAAGAAACCCAAAAATATATCGCATAATATAAATTGGGGTATTCAGGTACCGGGTACCCCCGGAGGTGCTCTATCTCTGGACTTCCGT
This sequence comes from Ceraclea dissimilis, assembly GCA_963576895.1. Taxonomy (NCBI): domain Eukaryota; kingdom Metazoa; phylum Arthropoda; class Insecta; order Trichoptera; family Leptoceridae; genus Ceraclea; species Ceraclea dissimilis. Next base: position 1,796,701 of record OY756372.1, read on the forward strand.
TCGATCATACTTTTTGCGACACCCTGTATGTAGAACAGAACTTCAAGCAATGTAAAATCTATGTGAAGGTAGCAAAAAAATGACACATTTGTAAATAACTCGAAAAAGCAAATAAGTATTAAGTAGAGAAAACTTACAGTTCATAAGAAACGTCAGTGTGGAAGGTGCTCGTTCAAAAAGTTTAAAAACGATTTGTTTAAAAAACATATTCTTCCAAAAAAAGTCAAGATGTTACATACCTGAAACAAAATAAAAATATTTAATTAGAAAAATTGTTGAATGATTGAGTATAACAAGGACTGACTACAAGACCAAAATGTTAAGAAAACAAAAAATGTGTGTTCAAAACACACTGATGGAACTTTATTAGTCTCGCTATTGACGAAACTACCCCACTTGCGGGTGTTTTTTGTGCATTGGACTTAAAGGTTATGTCGGCTAGAAACATTTCCACACAAGTCGAAATCTCATATTTTGAACCTCGTGAGACCCAACAACTAATAGTAGTACCTACCTATTTAAAAAGCACATACAAAGTTTCCAAAAAAGAGGCTTTATTGTTAAACACTGGATTAAATGACAAACTGAGCTTTTCAAGATATGGATCATTGACATAATATAATTTTACAAATTTATTTGAAAAGATATCATTAAAAAATAAAAATACACCTAAAAAATCATTTTAAAAATAGAGCAACGCTTGTACTTTAGAAAGCTGTAAAAATACCATTAATTTTATCAGTTAGTGACAACCCTGAAACGCCATAACGATACGCGACACTTCCGTTTCCCACATTATCACACCCCGCCTCCTTATCAGCTACGTCATCCACCGTGACAGGGTTGCCAACACGTGAATACATTATACTAAAATTATTTCCTATTAAGACATGTACCACATGTTATTTAGTTATACACATTACATAAAATGCTATTATATTTATTACATGCATAACAATATTTCCCAAATTGATCATATCTATGGTTGTATCTACAAGAATCCTTCACATTACGTTTATTCGTTTAACGTAAATTGATGATGATATCCACATTACTATGTACTATCTTTTGTACCCAGCGATCCCGCAATATGTATGCAATAGGGATACATATTGTTTTTTTTTTAACCAAAGTCATTTTTCTCGTTACCATAAGAAAGGTATTTGATTTCTTACGGTCCTATATGCTGTCATCCAGCTTCGGCACCCTGAATTGTTTTCAGCCTATACTGAGAGAATCTGAAGACAGTGATAGATGAATGTATGAACTACAGATTGACTGTTTTGAATTTAGAATATTTGTAAATTCTTTGAATAAAAAAATATTCCGAAAGCACCCATGAAATTTAAGGGTTCAGGATTTTTCGTTCAGTTTTTCAGATATAAAAGTATAATTTTATTTTGAATTATTTTTGATTTACAAATTTTTATTCTTGTAAAGCGTTGGATTTTTTCTACAGCCGTAGTATATAGAAGAATTATTCTATACTGTTGTGGGAATACTTCAATGTATAACTTTATGTTTGTTCGCGTAAATAGAACGTGGTGTGTATTTTGCACATAATTAGGATATAGGTACCGTGTTAATATTGATAATTTTTTTACATACATGAAAACCACTTAAAAAATGTTCTCAACCAAATCTTTTAGGTAGATTTTAAAATCATAGGTATTATTTTGCATATCGTGCAACGAAAAATAAGAATAAATATAGGTTAGATAAGTACTTGCCATACAAAATAGGTCAATAATAATGTAAGTGGCGTAATATACGTATAGTGGAAACTACTGGTAACCTATTTGTTATTGCCAAATAAGAGGGTATTACTGTAGCTACTGTAACATACCCGTCCTAATGACAGGAGTCGTTAGGTGAAATGCGAAAACGATAACGTTATATACAGACAGATAGACATCATGTTTTATAACATTGTAGAAGCGAATTCCTATACATAGTAATAATAATATTATTACGTCAGAATCTATAGGCAATAATGTTCACCACCCATTCTGAATGTCTCTATTGAAAAGGCGCAGTTGTGTAGATAATGATTATGTAGGTTGGTATGTGTTGGGCATCTTTTTACAAATGTACTGCACATCAGCACGTCTATCAGCGGTTACCTCACATTGTATGACTGTAGAAAAAAGTTCTCTAAGGATAACTTATTGTGATATTACGGTTTCTTCTAGCTAACCTTGATTGATTTTTTCGTGATTTGATTTATCCAACAACAATGTTCACCAAGCCGCGAAGTATAATTTTTTGTTGTATTTATAATATACCTACATTAAAATCTAGGGAATGACCGTAGAAGCAAGCAAAATCAACCATAAAAAAAGGAAAAAACCCTATTTTTACCATTTTATCACGCGATTGTTTATGGGATTTTGAACCTGACGTCACGGAAATGACCGTGACGTCATAGTTAGGTAACGAACCTTAACCCAAGAATGTCCAAAGTTCCAACCGCAGCGTCATCTTTACATATCTATTTAACCCATGTGTGCCCACAGTCGTAATTTCGGCGTCAATTTTGATACGCGTAAGTATGTAGAGTTAAATTCAATTAGAGCAAGCATGAATTATCCGTAATGGCATGCTTCGTAATTGGTAGACAGTAGACACAACGTGACAATTTCAACATGAAAACAGACTGTTACGAAATTCCACGACTGTCATCACAGAGTGACGTAACTGTCACTGACAGTAGTTATGAGACGAACTATTATTATTAGACTCGTTCCTTCAATTTAGAATATTGTATAATTCTACAACATAGTACGTTATAATATAACTAATATAGGTTGAGAACATTGAAAAGTAATAGGTATGAGAGTAGCAGTTGGTAGCAGTGACTAGAGTAACATAAAGTCAGTGATATGGTGATACGTGTGCCATGTGAAAAATACTCAGGTTTACAGGAAAACGAAAAAAAAAACGTGAATTATTTTTATATGACGTTTAATGAAAAATGCGTATTGTTATTGTATGAAATCCAACTTTTTGTATATGTTAGGATTTCTCAGAGCATGCGAACCACTATTCGGATCATATTTAGCAGAAATTATTATGCATGCGAACCACTATTCGGATCATATTTAGCAGAAATTATTATGCATGCGAACCACTATTCGGATCATATTTAGCAGAAATTATTATGCATGCGAACCACTATTCGGATCATATTTAGCAGAAATTATTATGCATGCGAACCACTATTCGGATCATATTTAGCAGAAATTATTATGCATGCGAACCACTATTCGGATCATATTTAGCAGAAATTATTATGCATGCGAACCACTATTCGGATCATATTTAGCAGAAATTATTATGCATGCGAACCACTATTCGGATCATATTTAGCAGAAATTATTAAAAAAAAAAAACGGCTTGTATTTTTAGGTATATCACGGATAATAAATGGCGTTACTGAGAATGCTTAAAAAATCCAGACCCGGCGCAAACGAAATGTAGTTAAAATGATAGACAAAAATGGGTAATTCAATACCTCATGGGGGGGCATCATCGAAATCAATGGCTAATATGTGTATACCTATTCGAAGTTATACAGGGGTCACACAGGCTACCTTATATTCATCACATAGTATGTTTTTCAACCGCAATTGTAACTGTTTAATTCTCCAATACATTCATGTAACCCCTGTAAAACTCCATAAACGTATTTCATACATTTAGCTATTGATTTCGATGATGCCACCTTTGCAGCATTTAATTACCTTCTCATTTTTATAATATTTGAGTTACATTTCGTTTGCGCTGGACCTGTGTTATTTGTTAGCATTCTCCTTTACTTTCCAGTTATTTTCACAGTGATTGCCGATACTAGTGACTAAGCAATTTGCTACTGTTATTTTATTTGTAAATCTATCCATCAGAGGCATGTTGTTAACACTATACGCTCTATTAGCGTATTTCGTATCCGTATAGATTTATATGTACATTGTACTACCATCTTGTATGAACATGATGGATGATAATATGAGTGCCTTGTATATTTACATCGATCCTATAATAATGCCATCCATACCATAATACCATATTGGGATACAACCACAAAATGGAAAAGATAGAATATGTATTACGTTAAAAAATTATGAAAAAATCCTGGCGCCTTCATTTTGGTAAAAAGACAACGGTATGAAGGAAAGGGGCGCACTATTTATTATGAAAAAAATATGGGGGGCTAACTACGTTTCATGCTAATTCTACGTGCATACTACCAATTAGACAGAGAGCCCAGGATAGAGCGTCGCGGAAGCAGATGGAGGAGGCCTTCGTCCAGGAGTGGACGGGAGTAGGCTGACGAAGAAGAAGAAGACTACCAATTAGAAACGTTAAAATACAAACGACAACTGAATTCAACTTGTCAAGTAACATTTAAATGGAAACATTTTAAGCAATAAAATAAAATACATACACTTATCTACGAGATCATACGATTCGTATAATACGACTACGTAAGCTTACAAAGACGAAGTCAGCGAGTATACAATTCAAAATTAGGTAGGTATAAGACATTTTGAAAAGCTTATACGATACTGAAATTCCTGAATTAGGGCCTCTTAATTAATAGAGAAAGAAATAAGGAACTGAAATAGAGAAAAAATGTTTCCGATATTCTGAAGTTTTTTTTCCGAAATTCGGAATGGATGCAAAGTGCCAAGGATAAAAAGACGTGTATAGAAAAATATTTTTTATTTTATTTTATTACAGGTATAAGTGTAAAACAGACAACAAATATAGATATAAGTAATTGAAGATTAGTTCACTCAAAATTCAGCTGTCACCCACAAGCATGCACCACAGTTAAATTAAAACATATAAGTTCATTTCGGTCGTCTCACACACCCATACTCAATCTCGCTCACACACTCACCTATCGCACACGCACACATCAGATTTTACAATTTATTAGGCTGAAAAACAGAAAATAAAGGGCCTATATCCAGAAGTGGAGAGAAACATGCTTATAAGAATGTAGAAGTACTAGCGTATTACCATCTTCCCACACCATTCCCAAGAATGTTATGTCATTACCATGAATTTATACCCAAGTATTATTCACGCAGCAAGAGGCTCAGTTTTAGTCGTAAGATATACGAATATGAGTAGTAAGATATACGAGTAGTACGAGTGTGGAAAATATTATAATATGCATGTATGGGTTGATTATAATTTATGATTCTATATTATTAATATTGCTACGAAACTTCAAGGCCTATTTAATTGATTTTCTATGTAGCGGGAGGAGGCGTCGCGACGCCTCTGTACGGCACCGCTGTTTATTAATAATTTGTAATAGGGAGGCACCTACATACTCGTACAACACCCTCTATATATATTCTCTCGTTATTATTTTCCTTTGCATATAATAATGTGGTTAGTGTATAGCAGAATGTAGGTTTATTAGTTACAATATATAAGTTGAAGTATTCCCACAACAGTATGAAGAAATTGAGGATGAACATTGTCGGGCTTACGACCGACCTCGGCTGGCTTAAGTGATCACTTTACACTCGAGAAACATTCGCCATTTCAGTTCACCCCGGCTGGGATTCGAACCCAGACCTTCGTCTCGCTTAGTAGGGATCATATCCACTACACCACGAAGAGCGACGGCCGTGTTGTCGAATTTCATGTACATTAAGTACCTTCTTCATACTGTTGTGGGAATACTTCAATGTATATACTACGGCTGTAGAAAAAATCCAACGCTTTACAAGAATAAAAATTTGTAAATCAAAAATAATTCAAGTACAATATATAAGATTACAGATTAAAAAGCCTGCTACATAAAGACTGCGACTCAATTTTTAATTTCAACGGTTTCGTTTGAAAAGGATAGTGCTAAAAAAACAGGTTCGGCGCAATGTAAAAATGAGTAGTTAAATACTGCATAGGTGGCATCATCGAAATCAGTGGCTAAATGTGTGAAATACCTATTCGAAGTTTTACAGGGGTCACATGAATGCATTGGTAAAAGGAGCATTAAAGAGTTACAATTGCGATTTTGATGATGCCGCCTATGCAGTATTTAATAACTACTCATTTTTACTTATCATTTGAGTTGCATTTCGTTTGAGCCGGGCCTGGGTTTTTTCCATACTAAAAGAGCTTCCTTCGCACAAGCGATAGCTCTAGAAGGCAGGTATATATATCGTATTGAATTGTTGATTTGACTTGTAATGTTTATTTTAATCTGAAAAATGTTCCTCAAACTGAAATAAAGGAAAGGAAAGGAAAAATTGTTCTTTGCGGTTCATCTGGTGACCAAATTTTTCAACAGGCTTCTTTTAAGGCAAAATATATAACAATAGGTAGGTAAATGCCCACCTATGGATTTTACGCCAATACATAGGTGGGTATATTCAATTTTGGATATGTACTGTGAAATTGTTTGTGCTGTTGACAGGAAATTGAGGCTCACATACTTAAAAAATATATATATGAAGAGTAGAAAAATAAATATCGAGCAAGGTCGATACAGTGATTCCTAATGCTGCCTGGAATCAACATTCAATCAGAGCTACGAGTATATCGTAGAATAAGCTACGATTCTATCATACTGCTAATAATTTGAATGCATGTGTACATAAACTCTCTAAATACCTAATTGCAAACATGATTTTGATTGTACATCTCTACAGAACCCATTTGGTATACTCGTACTTATAGTTATGTTCAAAGCGCAAACGTTAATAAGCCCCGTTGCAATACACATTAGGTATAGGTAATACATGTACGAATAAGTTATGCAGAGTGTCAAAATACCTCGGTAACCGACGCCCAGATAATATTTTTTTCTCTTAAGGTAGTGGATGTCAGAAAAAGGAAATTTTTGTAAGATTTTTTTTAACGTCACTTCGTTGTTAGTTTTTAAAAATTTATTATATGTCTGTGCGCAAATCTTGAAATCGTTTTTTCAACCACTTCCTGACTACTTAGAGACCTGAAACTTTGCAAACGTACGCAAACTCGGTAACAATACGATTCTGTGCAAAAATAGATCAGCATTCTCCAGAAACAGAAAAGATGTTTCAGGGTCGTGTTGGGTCATGTGTGGTATCGTATGAAAGGGCGCTGGATAAGAGATCCATATTGTAAGTCAGACATTGTCCAGCTCAAGCCTCGGAAGAGAGAGCGATCGAGAGGATCCAGTCACCGCATACCGCCGTGTTTGGTAGGTATCTCACGAGTAGAATTCGTATCTTCTTACAAATTTTGATTCTGACAATTCTTGGTGGGAGGCGCCATTGGAATGAAGGAATCTAAGCGCCTCGGAAGGGCATGTTTGGGATCGTTTGGAAGACCGCGAAAAACAGTTGTAGGATGTGAAGTCATAAAATCTTGTTTTGATTATTTTTTCTTACGATTACTTATTTTAAGTTATAATTATAAATAATAAAGAAAACAAATTAAATATTTTACATCTCTAGAAGAAAACACGCTGTATGACGATATAAACATGTTACCATTGCAATACACGTAGATCGTAGAGATACATGTTAACATCAGCGCGTAGCAAGGAGAATCGATCAACAAGGTATACAAATCTGATATTCAGAATTTGATTCAGGTACAGAGGTACAATAATTTAAACACAGACAGATATAAATGGAGCTGGAAACGTAAGATTAAAGGAAAATCTTCTATTTGAGTCAGGAAGGAAGAAAGAAAAATGTCTGTTGGGGAAATTTAATGTGAAAGTATTACTCTTCTTTGAAACGTAGCGAGAAAAGATATGAGTGACTCTTAAGGCCCGATTCCACTGAGGCAACACTGAACGACATGCTGCTTGTTCAACAATTTGTTCAATCAACATATGATAAATCAAGTCGAAAGGTGACGCATACGTCCGAGCAAAAATATTCGGCTTATAACATGCGGAAAGGCGACTCGTTTTGTGTAGCTTCATGTTCGTTCAATGGAAAGACTTATGCTGGAGTTCACCAACTCATTAGGTGAGTAATAGCGGAGATAAGAACCGCCTAGAACAAATTTTGTATGAGTAATAATGATAAGCGGCTCCTATTTTTGCATTTCCTCACCTTAGAAGTGTATGTGGCATGCATCAATGCAGTATTCTACATGTTGCTTCAGTGGAACTGGGCCCTAAGACGGATATTGTAACTAGAATTAAAGTGAACGAGTTGAGATGCTCGAATTCGAACCCAGTACTCTCCGATTGCGGAGCCGCAAGCTCAATCAATGGGTGGCTAAAAATTCTACTATTAACAATTAGTAAATGTTGAAGGTTTTCACGGTGGGCGATTGACATTGTTTCTTGGTTATTCGGGTAAATCGTGTGTAGATAAACTTGATTGACGTTTCGACACTCCTACTGGTGTCATCCTCTTCGGAAAATGTACACCTGTTCACGCTACACAAGTAAACACTCCACACTACACATTATCTGCAGAGGAAGAGAAGACACCAGTAGGAGTGTCGAAACGTCGATCAAGTTTATCTGCACATGGTTCACCCGAAAAACCAAGAAACAATATTATTAACAATGTTATCATACTCGTTACTATGGCAAGGTAATATGATTTTCGCATGAAAATTCAAAATACGAATAATTAACATGTGGTCGTGTCGTGTTTGTTTAACAGCCGAAGTAATCTATTGTCATACGGGGATGAATTAATATTGATGCAGGCATTTGAGGGTTAATAACCAATAACCAGGTATCTATCTATCTACTGAAAATATTTCTAACCGATATAATCTATTAGTACAAATAACAAGAACACCCTAAAGTGGTGTAGTGTGTGTAAATAACTACTAGAGACTAATAAGAGTAATAAGGTTCCATCTGTGTGTAAAACATACGTAAGTGTTTGAAACTTTGATCTCATTTTTCTCAACATTTTGGTCTTGTCAGTTTGTTATTCTCGTGGCAATCGTATAGTTTAAAATATTGATGGTTTTATTTAAGGCTAGGAGCCCAACTATGACGTCACTGTAATTTCCCACAGCGTTAAGGTTCAAAATCGCATAATAAAATGTAAAAATGCGTTTTTTTTAGTTTTCAGGGTTAATTTCGCTTCATTCAAACAAAATTACAGTCATTCACTAGATTTTAATGCATATTATCAAAACCAATAAAAAAATCTATGGGACTATCTGGAAAAAAATACTGTCTTCCAAAAAAAAAAATCAGAGGTGTTTTTCACATCTTTTCGAAAAATCTATACATGAAATAATATACGGCCATTTACAAGATAACGGTTCAATGTATCTACCCTATTTTTTCCAAAGCGTATGTAGTAAGGTTGTCGAGATATAAGGTCTCCAGTAACCCTTTTTAATTTCAATATGCCAATAGATGATTTGCAGTTGTTACAATGACCGTAAATTACGTGATTAATTCAGGTACAGAAAATCAGGATTTAGTCCCAAATGCAACACGATAATAATTTCTAACACTGGAATGGTGTGTTATTTTATTACCCACCTTTGGCATGCACGGTCTCCTAGACCGCTAAAGGATAAACAATCGACATGATACGGGAACAACATGGCGTACAGAGAAGTTAATTAAACAAAGCCTCTGCTTGTTTATACATACACACACACATACAACTAAACACAACACATGACCGTTCTGTAATCAACGTTATATTTTAGAATGTATGTATGTGTATTTGCATACTATGTTGCAGAACTCAATACTTAGTATAACCAAGAGTCAGCTTTTGCATGTTTTTCTGCTCAACATACTCGTAGTAACCCAAGAGTCAGGTTTTGTATGTTGTCCAACTCAACATTCATCCAAGAGTCAGGTTTTATATGTTGTTCAACTCAAGATGTTATCTAAGAGTCAGTTTTTGTAAGTTGTTAGACCAAGGGTCAGTTGTTGTATGTTGTTCAACTCAACATATCCAAAAGTCAGTTGCTGTATCTTGTCCATCTCGACATATCCAAGGGTCAGCTGTTGCATGTTGTTCAGCTGAACATATTATCTAAGAGTCAGTTGTTGTATGTATGTTGTTCGACTGAACATATCCAAGAGTCAGTTTTTGTATATGTTGTTCAAATCAACATATTCCAGAGTCAGTGCAATTCACTGGAGGCATTACGTCTCACCTTAAACATTTTATCAACCAGAGGTAGGTACAGCATTATATTGAACAAACTACGGGAATAATCTCCAGTTTCACAATTTTCAGAGATAACTCTGGAATTCATTTTTTTATCCAGTGAACATACAAAAATCATATCTATCCGCTGGAGTCACTAAAACATATTCTCATTTATCCATGTTTTAACTCTGAGTATGATATAGCAATTTTTAAATTTCTTGTCTGCTTTTATCGATTAAGCATAGTAGGAGCCTTAAGTTTATAGTGTTAGGTATCATAAATTTTAAGGCTCTTCCTGTTATACGTAACCAAAAGTTTGACGTTCAACTTTTGACAGTTTAACTCAACACAATGTATTACTTAGCGCTCACAACTTACTCCTGGTGTTACCAGAACATAAACTCTCCCAAATTCCATCGAAATAATAATATTATTTCGCTAATTTCAAGATTGCCAAGTGTCAGAGATGAGAGGCGACGAAATGAAATTCAAGCATTATGAATCCTAATGTTGGTACTACTGTCTCCCTAGTAGAAACTTGAAATGAATTCCATAGAGACATATCTAACGACATAAATGTCAAAATGGTCATTCTGTATGAAGGGTGACCATAAACATTATAATAGTGGGGTATATTGTACTAATTGTTGTGGTCATGTACCAATTGAGATTTTCTTCTATTTATCTAAGTATCTATCCCCTCGTAGGCTAAACTGGCTCGGGCACATTCTATGTATGCCCGCTGATAGCATCAACAACAGCTGTCTCCAATATCGCCCTGAAGGCAACACACGTCTGGGCAGGCCTACAATGACCATCCAGAGACTATACACATCAGAGCTGCGCCAGACATAGGAAATGTTGGAATGACATGGGAACAGGCAAAGCAGTTGGCCCAGGACAGGAAAGCCTGGAAAAAACTGGGTGACTACCACATGCTCCATATGTGAAGGGATAAGAAGCAATAAACTAGATTCCCAAGTCCAGGCCCGTTTTACGCAAATGAGATCGGAGTATTAGGAATGATATGGGAAGAACTATTAGAAACAATTAGTATAAATATAGAAATGGCACAGCGATATTGGAATGGCACTCTTTATTGTTCTAGAAATTAAAATATGAAATTCAATAAGAAAATTATATGACAATATTTAAGAATAAAGTAGTCTACATTACATATTTAGCTATTCCAATAATCGAAAAAAACCCAAGGTTTTCAAAGCAGCCTTTAAAATACTCGGTGAAAATAATAATCCAGGTATTTGAACAATAAAAATTGTTGAAATTAAATTTCAATTGAAATATTGTTAGGTACTCAATACAAAACCGCGTCACGTCGGTTTAATACGACAATACAAGAATTTAATTTTCATCACATTTGATAAATACGCCGCCATTTTGAAAACATATTTATGAACCGCCATTTTAAAACCGCGAACAAATAAAAAGTACTTACGATATACAAAATATATGTTTTATAAATTGGATTCAGTCTATATAGAACTGTTTAATAATTACATAATATTGTTTATTCTATCCTATCCCGCACGCCGCATCCCTTGCGGGGTAAGCAGAGAGAAAGGATCGCCAGACTTTCCTATCCTTTCCTTATCCTTACGGCCATACTCACTTTACAGGTCCGGACTTCGGAAGTTGCCACTACAATGTCTAGCGACAAATGTCGCCTTACAAGTCGTCTTACGGCCATGGGCCTTAAATATGTCAACCGACGACCAGTCACAAGCCTCTTGGAATGTTCATCCATTGCTGTATATCAGTTGAGATCTTCTTCTTCTTTTCAGCCCCTTTCCCTCCACTGCTAGATATATGCCTCTTCCTGTCTCTTGCACAATTCTCTGTTTTGGGCGCTCTGCCTCCACCCATGTTCCACCGACTCGATGATATCATCGGCCCATCTCCTGTGGTCTCCCTACACTTCGTTTATTTTCGTAGGCTTTCCAGCTCAGTACTCTGGGGGTTAATTTGCGTCCTTTTGCCTTGCCGCATGACCCACTCACTGCCATTTTAGTGTCCCTACTCTCTCCGCAATGTCTGAGACACTTGACCGTCGTCTTATATCTTCATTTCTTATCCGCTCTCTCAGGGTAACACCCATCGTTCGTCTCTCCATTGATCGTTGATTGCATTTCAATTTGTGGACACTTCTGGCTTGAGATAACCATTCAAAATAATAATTTGACAACTAATAAGATCAGCAATGGTGCTCACCTCCTATTCTTATTAATCTCAATTTAGGGTGTGTCTATAATTCCTGATGCGTCAGAGTGTCGGGCATCCTTTAATAAGGAAATATACACCCACACAGCTGTCAAACGTTACCATATATTGTGGGAAATAAGTACGGGACAGATAGATGAATTGTTGTACTCTAAGAAAAATCCTCTTTCTGAATTATCAGTCAAGCTGTGAGTGAAGTAAAATAACTCAGAAAACAAGTAATAAAAAAAAACTTTGCTAATAAAGGCGGGAAAGAACCAAAAAAGGATTTTGGAGCTTCCTTTGCTATATCCAACCCTCGTGATACACGAAATTGAACAGATTTGTATACAAACTTAAAGACTGCTAGGCTCAATATTGTTTAACCAATTTTTTGGATATTGAAGAAAACAATAATAGACAGATAGTTCGAGAAAGAAAAATACATCTGGCTGACCAATCAAAAGAAAATAATTTGTGAAGTTTGGCCTGAATATGTTTTACAAATTACAATTTCTTATACGCATAATTAACAATAATTAAGTTCGCTATGTTGGCATTACTGAATTATTTTCTTTAGTTGGTAATGTTGATCAATAGATAAGAATTTAGAGTTAGAATCTTGCCCCAGTGAATGAACAGATAAATAAGTTGTGTGTTTGCGATCATGTCTATATCTATCTAAATTCTGTACTATTGTAATGTGCGAAATAAAAAAATAAGAAAAATTATTCACCTTTTCGTTCCCCCTGTATATATTTTATTTGTCAACCTTTAATAATTCATTCTCTCTAGATATTCCAACCATCTCAAATTGTTTGTTTACTTTATTTTATTGTTAAAAACAAGTTTATATTACACTTCTGACAGTAGGCGGATCCAGGATTCAATTTTGGGGGGGCTGAATGTCGTCACATGGTAAAAAGTACTGTCACTCAACGTTTTGGAGGAGGCTAAGGGGCTGAAACCTGAAAATTTGTTGTATATAAAGTACTGTCACTCATGGTTTTGGGGGGGGCTATTATATTGTCATATGTGTAGAAAATATATTAATCTTGTAGGCTATCGCAACGTGAATTCATCCTGAAGATGGCAGTAGTACCTTTGCCGAAAGCTCGGTTATTCAACAACTCTACACGCACTAAGGAAACCCGAATGCCTCGTCCACATGCTAGCCGAGCTGTCACGTTTTTTGTGTGAATGAGTAAAAAGGCGTTAACCGTCGGTTACGTATACAATCCAAGACAATCACCCCGTCCGCACGTCTTTTCATTCACTTTACTCATTTAAACAAAAAACGTGACACCTCGGCCAGCATGTGGATGAGGCAGAAGAACCAGAGAAAATATATCTCTTCTCTGTCTAACATGTTTAGTGTCCCTTTTAAAATGATTAACGTGCGGTCACCGTATTTAAAACTCTCCCTACAGTGTGTTTATAATAACGTTTACCCTAAAACAAACTTCGTCTTCAAACTTGTTAAATATACTCAGGGATACATTCTGCATATGAATACAAAATAAACTATTTTCATTTCCTGAGTATGCCCCAGACGTATTACATAGTTATTACTAACTTTCATAAAATATAGTTTTGTCATTTACAACCTTGTTATTCTTTATTTTATTTTATTACAGGTATAAGTGCAAAACAGATAACAACTATAGATATAAGTAATTGAAGATTAGTTCATTCATAATTCAGCTGTCACCCACAAGCATGCACCACAGTTAAATTAAAACATATAAGTTCATTCCGGTCGTCTCACACACCCATACTCAATCTCGCTCACACACTCACCCATCGCACACGCACACATCAGTTTTCACAATTTTTAGGCAGAAAAACAGAAAATAAACAAGAATATAATAAATTCAAAAAAAATAGAAGGAAGAGTTCGGGATAAGAGGATGAGGAGGGGGATGATCATACATAATGCATTATGGAATAAAACATTAAAAAAAAAACAAAACAAAACAAAACCTCAATTTTTCGAATGTCAGGAGCATTTTAGCCGAAAGTCGCAAAGTAAAAATATTATTCGTATTGATATAATGCATTAAAATCTAGTGAATAAGCGAAAAAAAATTATGAATGGATCGAATTTAACCCCAAAAAGTCATTTTTTTTACATTTGGTCATGCGACTGTTCGTGCGATTTTAACGCCGCGGGAAATGAAAAATCGGACTCGTACAGGACATTCGAAAAACTAACGTAAAGGAGTGGGGTCCTATTCTACCAAACTGGGGACCCTACGGGAAATTTTCCTACATACTACCTTTATTCATATATATATATATATTTCCTTTCCCGTCGCGCAATAATTTCTAATTACACCACAGATATATATACGTATGTTGTAGATGTAGTTGTAGGTGTTATTATGAGAAACAGTGATTTCAACTAATTCCATGCTGTTAATTCCAACACCCCCGATGTGATGCCAACATTGTCATACTAACTAGCTAACTCAGTAACAATATGCACACACGTAGCACGTAGTAAAGTAATATGGATGTTCCAGCAAAGTAACAGTTTTACAATAATACTATGTTGCATAATATGCATACAGTATGTTAGAATGAAAAGAACAGTAACAAATTTTAGTTTAAAATAACAGGTAACGTTCATTTTTGACGAAATGCTATTCAGGACAATAAGTCCAGTTTAGCATGGATCACTATCATAACGTTAAGCACCTATGTTATCGGTGTTATTATCTTCATGACGAAATGCAAACTGAGCCCTTTACACTCTGTTTGCATTGATTCTATTTCTCTGGCACATTGTCACTGTTTATTGTTAAAAATTCCTTTTGATTGTTATAACTATGTAAATTTGACAAGTCCAAGTGCCCGAAATTACGGCCTAGGGACGATAAAAAACAATAAACAATAGACATGGTACGAGGAGGACATGGGCCCCAGAAACACTGAGACATTGATCACACACCTGGCTGTGTAGTTACTAGTTGTGTGCAACTACATGTGATTGGGTGTGTAGGTGTGTGTGTGTGTGTGTGTGTGTTTTGTGAGTGTGAATGTCAAAAAGTACGGTGAACAGCTATCGTCGCATTTTATCTTAACAGGGTGTTTAAAACCGCTCCATCTACCTTAGTAGGGGCTCATGCTCAGTTAAGTTTAATGCTATGGGTGCTAACAATTGCTTAAAAAAAATCATAGGAATTCCACATAAGTGATCTCCTGATCACTTTATGTTCAGAGTAACCTCCATATTACGCCATTACCGTGCTGCTGTCACGCAATGAAATTTCGAGACTTGTATACACGAGTCTGCTGCGTTAATTCTCATACATTTTGAATGAGAAATAGCTATACCGAATTATTTCTATGATACCGCCATCTGTCGACAGTAAAAGAAAACCCAAAAATAACAGCGATTGTGAATTCTAGACATTTCTACCCGTGAAATAATAACATTATAAGTATTATAACATTGTGTCTGTTCTCTATGACTACCTTCATATAATTCTCTATGGCTCCATAGATGTTACATTCAGATGTTATTACGCTTGTTATATTATAACTACGTGTCTATGGAATTATCTATGGTAGAAGTAATTTGAAGGATTAACTCTGTCTAGTCTGGGCGTCCAGCGAAACAGTAGTAGTGGGAAATTCACAAATTGCACGATTTAGGGTTTTAGCACGAACGTACTCTATGTAGTAGGTGTAGATGTAGTACTACGAATTGGTAGGTGTGTAAAATAATATTTTTGGAGTACCTATAGGTGAATCATTAGTAGTATTACAATTGGATTTTGATCTGCTTTGCGCAGATAGAATTGGATTAGAGTTTTTACGCAACCGATAGTCGTAACTCTTATGGATTTTCCACAAAACTTGTTTATTTAAATTTGTTTGAAAAAAAATTCGCCAGTAACTTCTGGAAATGCGGAACTGCCAAATACTTTGCCTAATCTATATACTATATAAAGTAAAGTCTGACTTTTTTAAGTGTTCGCATAACTCCTGCATTTTACGATAGATTGCTGCGAAAATTTGTAATAACATTTGCGATAATATAGGCTGTGTTCTAAAGTCGTGGGTTTTTGGAGAAAAAGGTTTTCCTAGGAGATGCCATGATGATGAGGAGATCCAAGAAATGTGTGGGCTCATGTGTGGTATCATATAAAAGGGTGTTGGAAAAGAAATTCAAATCTTAAGTCACATTTTGTCCAGCTTAAGCGTATAAAGTATGCCTGGTTGGTTTGTCAAATTTGCCGTTGCGAAGCACGGGTAACTCAGCTAGTTATAATATTACTAAAATATATTTACTGACGAGCGGAACATGTGATTATAATAAGAGTTCATTGTTGCCTCGAGAAACATGTACTGATATTTGGAAAAAGTTTTCTTAAAGGAAAACTGAAACCAATTTGATTATTGAACCATTACAAGTACCCGTATCTTTCTTTTTCAGAAAAAAAACATAGAAAGATGTATTTACTATATTCTGTAAAATTTATTAAATTGTGTTTGTTTTGTCATGAATACTCAAGAAACAATGATCATAGATACGTCAGCCCGAATTGCGCAGATTTTTTCTGTAGTCTGAATATCGTCTGTCAGAAACAACAAGTATCTTCTTAACAAACTGCTTATTTTTATTCTCCTTCCACATTTCTTCCACCACAAGTCTCTTATTTGTAAGAATGAATTGTAATCTCATTGGATAAAAACACTGAAGGAACGTAATTTAGCGGTGGGGTTTGCCGGGGGGATCCCTTAAGGCTAACCCTGGGCCCACTTGTTGATAAAAAATTGCCTAGAAGTGCGGGTAAAGAGGTCGCTATTAATGCGCCTGAGCTATCCCGGGATGTCGAGGGCCTTAAGCCCGCGAGATTTTCCTTCAATTTCTTCCACCAAGTAAATGTCATCCGCGAAAGCCATGATTGTCCCAGCCCTCTTTAAGATCACATAGCTTGTTTATAAGATAAATTACTTATTAGGTATAGTACTTTTTTTAATACATTTAGATAAACCCTAACATACACAACCTGATTGTGTAAATGTGGAAATCTTTCTACATCTTTTTTCGTAGCCCTTCTACATTTTTCCTTCCCTTTCCTGGGCATTTAAAGACTTACCAGATCACCAGATGCGTGAACAATAACGATTACTAGAACATGTTGAATACTTGCGTTATTAGATGAAGAATTTTTTTTAAAGGAACCCACAATAAACCTCCATAATTATGGCTGTTTCGCGGATATTTGGAAATACTAGTGCATCAAAAAAAAAATTGTAGCGGAAAATTATGTGGCGCAAATCAGTCGAACAATCAAAACAAAGACAATGAGTTACATCAAAGGAATTGAAAATTCCAGTTTTCTTACGTCTGTTAAAGAATATTCCAGGATTCCAAAATCCAATACAAAGGAGTGAGTTGTTTGTTTATTTTTTTACCTTTTTAAAGGAAGGAATCGTGACTTTTTGTAATTTTATTAAAGAAAGTAAGTAATGTTATTTCTATCATAATAATATCAAAGAAAGTTAGGGAGCATTGACCAGAAAATTACGTTTTCTTTGAAAGAGTATGTTGTCATGTTTTTCAATTTATCATAGCGGGTCCAACTCTGTAACTTTTCAAACTAAAATCTATCTATCTCTATCTATACCATCACGCCACGTCCCTTGCAGGGTAGGCAGAGAGGACAGAGCGCCAGACAGCCCTAGCCCACACACTCCTAGCTTCCGTCACATTCATGCAATTAGTCATACACGCTCTCCGATTCCTTTTACTCAAAACGCGTCCATCCTTGAGGATCTGGTCGACATGATCGGACCAGGTCAGTCTCGGGCGGCCGCGCTTTCTCAACCCTCTTCGCTCATTCAGATATTATATAAACTAAAATAAGTGTTTTTTTTTTTATTAAAGGTATTTTATTATGAAATAATTAAAAATATAACGTCTTTCTTTGGTTTCAAAATTGAGATTCTTGAGTAAAAATCGTAATAGTAAAAAAAAAATACGTAAGGATGAACGTTGCCTAATGCCCAGGGCATAATGTGATCACTTGAGCCCGCCGATGACGAGTCTTAAGAGTCGGACTGCTCGTCCTGCTTTTAGTCGAGGATCCGAACTCTAAAAATATGGACTATCTGTTTTAGAAATATGGTATGAGGAAAATGTTGTTAAAAAACAAAACAAATAAATGAATCGGTTATTTTGAAAAGGGCGGAAGTCACACTTTTTGGACAAACTGATTTAAGTATGAGGACTTTCTCCTGTATCATACAGGAGAATATCCTCATTTATTTATTTGCCTTTGGGACACATACAGACATCACATATACATAAACACAATACAATTACACACAAAATGAGTTTACTTCAAATGATGCCCTATTACACGCGTTCACATTTAGTGTTAGAAAAAAGAGATTAATTATTATTATCATTTCATACTTAACTCAGTGTGTCCAAAAAGTGTGACTTCCGCCCTTTTCAAAATAACCGATTCAAATCTTTTTTCATACATTTTTATAGGACTAGCAGTTTACCCGCAATGGCCGGTTTCTACCACACAGTATTCTTCTCCAGATAGCAAGGCATTCGTGTACCGAGTTTGATCGAAATTGTGGAATAAACACACCCACATATGTACATACATACGTCCATTTTTTTATATGTATAAGATTACAGTGAAAAAAATACTTCGAGCAATATCTACTTCCTCTGAAATTACGCAAGAGAGTGAATAGAGGTTAAAACAAATACTTGTACAATTTCATATCGTGGAAGGACAGGGGTTCCCAACCTTTTACCGCGCCCCACCGGTTGGGAGCCCGTGTGTTAGGATATAAATAAATACAAGTATGTAGGCATAACAAAACAATACGTCATTATTCAGCTTATCCAGCAAAAACTCTTGTGAAATTCTGACACAGGTTTTCTCTTATAAAATAATAACATGTTAGGTTATAGAATAGGCTGTTTACTTTTCAGGGAACATGACAGAAACCCTTCAGGAACCGCTTTTCAGGATTCAGGCGTCACTCACAATGTCCTCGAATGTTCTACAGGATGTTGTGTAGTTGTTAAATTAATTAAATTTAATAAATATTTCAGAATGCTGAAAACGCTTCACGAAAATGAGTGTTTTTGTAGATTTTACGTAAAAAAGCTCACCAAGTACACAAAATTAAAAATTTTGGCCATAGAATGTTTCGAAAACAGTCCTATAATAATTTTCGAACAGTTCTAGATTGGCTATAGAATTGTTCTAAAGAAGTTCTAGAACGGTTATATAGAACAGTTCTAGAATGGTTGTAGAACAGTTCTAGAATAGTTACGGAATAGTTCTAGAATGGTTCTAGAACGGTTATATAGAACAGTTCTAGAATGGTTCTAAAACCAATTTAGGAGATAAATTGTTGCCTTGAGAATAAAAGGAAATAATAGGAAAAAAGCTATAGGAAAGTGCAATGAAAAAGTGAAATAAAATATATTATTTTTCAAAGGATCTGGGCTTGGTTTTACGCAAACCCAAATGCTTTACTGCACACTTTACAGGTCATCAATTAGTGATTTTTATAAAAAAGTGTTATTTCATTCCGATAATAATTTAACAAATTACTCTCAAATGTAAATACACTTTCAACAAGGTTCCTTTAGTGTCTAGGAACTGTAATATCTAATTTCCATCTAAACTAAGAAGTTATTGTATGTGTGTAATTATGATTATTAGAAGGTCCTTTAAACAGAAAATGCTTTCAGCAAACTACAGCCTTGTATAATAAATTAGTTAGTTAGTTCGTAGTCAACCTGTAGTCAGAGATGAAATACAGTCGTTCCTCAATTAAAGAATCTGCCACCGAACGAGTGAAGACACAAGTAACAATTTAGCTCCTAGATCGGTTTTAAAACTACTCTAGAACCGACCTAGGAGCTAAATTGTTATTAGGGTTATCTAAGCATGTAAATAAATAAATATTTATTGGATATAAAACATTATAGCAAATGACGGGCGGCCAACCAACCACTTGTGACAATAAAATGAGATAAATTATTGTACACATACTTAGGAAAGTATGGAAACCAAAAGAAGATACAAAAAAAAAATCCAGTGAATCAATAAATGATCAATAAGTAATAAAGCATGGTTTATGTATCGTTTATTTATCCTGCATTGCGTGAACATTTTGAAAAAACCTCATGCATAAAATATTTTATTTTGCCAAAACGAAATGAGCTTTGTCGAAACATTGCTCCTAAAACCATCATTTGCGGATAAACGTTGAGCACTTCCTTTCTGTACACTGTTCTTATGAAATGATATAGAGCAGATAAACAAATAAGTAATCGTAAAAAAATATTTATGGAGCTACATTTATATTCCTCCGTACAAAAATTGTCTTAATTAAGATTTACTAATTTAAGCGAATTTACGATAAGACAGTACTACAATTTTTAACTGTCGCCTAGGGGTAACGTCTCTGAAAAATATTAAGGTTCTGGGGCATTGGGAAGTTATTAAAATTTGAATAAGTTAATGTAGACGCTGCCAACTATAACAATGAAAAATCTATTTAAATGAAAGCGTGGAAAAATAAGATGGAAAGATGTTTAATAAACGCGTAGCACAAGAGACGAAATTCAGTGACCTCAGTCTACTTCCAGGTGAAACGTAAAAAAGATGTAAGTAAGGACACCTAATGTTTGGATACGAGAGAAGACTAAGGTCGTCAATTTCGTTCACAGAGTTTCCAGTCAGAAATGGAGTTGGGCTGGTCATGTGGCCAGAACCACAGACTCTAGGTGGACAAAGAAAGTCCTGGAGTGGCGACCTAGAACAGGCAGAAGAGTGTTGGTTGGCCTCAAGCACGGTGGTCGGACGATGTAAGGCGAGTTGCGGGAGGATAGGGAGCTATGGAAATCAATGGGGGAGACCTATGTTCGACAATGGACGCAGGGGGGCTGACAAGATGATGATGAGGACACCTGCAAATACGATTTTTGTATCTGAATACTCTTAAATCGAAGATATGTTAATCGTGGGTGGACTGTAAAAATCAGTAAACAGGGTGTGCATATTTCATCGCGTATAATTGAATTGTTTTCAGAGTTAATGGAGAAAATTACCCCGGCCGGTGTAGCAGGGGGTCGTCCTGTAGGCGATGGATGGAATAACAGACTGGATGGATGAGGGGACGTGGGGGACGGGGGGATGAATGGATCATGGGGAATTATTGTGTTAAAATATGAATAGGATGTTTAACAAGATGAAGAGGTGGATAGAAAGAGATAAACGGGGGATTGTTTGTATGGGATACTCAACGTTTAACCACTGTATGATTCCTTATAGTAATATTTCGATGTCACTAAACTACTATGTAATATTTTTACGGCACATATCGGAAAAAATCGGATTTTCCGCATGTTGTATGTAATTGAATAACAGCCGTTGTCTCAGTGGTGAAAGTTAGTTATGTAAAAGGGTAGAGTGATCATATTGAACCAGCCGACAATCAGTCATAGAGCTGACAGAAAGTCCACCCTTCGCTGTACATCTGTTTAGATAACCACTTTCTATGTACCTAGTACTCACATTCTGTCAAGATGGTTCTGAATTAATTTTGAACTACAAATTCATTTGCTAGCAATAATGACATTTCTATTGAAATTCTACGGAGTGTTGCCACTATGGTTGCCAAAAATCTACACGTAGCAACCTCATCGAAAATCATTTCTTTCTTGATAGACTGTATGCTACTTTGTGGTAATTTCTTCTTATTAAATTTCATCGCTTGAAAATTATACGATCTCTGACTTTCAATCTGAATTTCTTTTCCAACGTCCTTTAATATGATACAACACACATGATCCCACTGTCTGCAATATCACGGACCGTGGGAAACCACATTCATATCGATTCTAAATTGTTTTAAAGTTCCACATAAATCTCCCGACCCAACTATGACGTCACGGTAATTCCCCACGACATTAAGGTTCAAAATCGCATGATAAAATGGTAAAAACAGCGTTTTTTTTTCATTTTTTGGGGTTAATTTCGCTTCAATCAAAAAACTTTTACGGTTATTCCCTAGATATGTAAAGGTTCAATGTATCTACTCTATTTTTTTTTTAATTTTTGAAATGTCAATATGCCTACTCTTAAGTCGCCATAGTAAGTGGTTTGGGGGCGCGACGATTTGGAAATAATTATTAATTAGAAAATGAAAAGTATCTAAGGGAATTTATTAATTTATCAATCAAAACTTTAATCAAAAGAGAGACAAAGTGACTTAACAATTTCCGAACAAAGTTTTTAATGAAAGCTGTAACGTAGCGAGGGTTTCTGCCGCCCGGGGCGGAAACCACATAAGCCGCCCCCTGTTTAAATCCAAAATGATAGAAAATTCACACGAATTTTAAAGACCTTCGAAGCTACGGTGGGCAAACTTTGAAAAAAAAACGTTTGATACTTATATGATAATAAAAAGAGAGAAAATAGCGCAGCAAGCGAATTTTTTTCTAGTTTTTCATGAAACAAACATGATTTAACGGATTTTCAATTTACCCCAAAAATGCCCCTCCCCCCCCCCCTCCCCAAGCTACGTTACTGAATGTGAGGACAATAAAAATTCAAAGACAAAAGGTATTTATTAAAAAATATATTAAAATACTACAATGGAAAAGAATCCTTTGAAATGTTTGGCAAGAAATTAATATAGAAAACATAAAAATGATAAAATTCAATTTAATTTTTTTTTAATATAAGACGGGAGCATATTTTTATAATCAATAAGTAAACCTAAAAAAACTCTTCAAGAAGCACACATATATTTCTCCATATAAAAATTTAATTAATTAAAATTTACCAATTGAAACCTTTTTATGATAAAACTGTAGTACAGTTTTAAACTGTCACCAAAAGCGAATATGTGTGCAATATTTAAAGGTGATGGGACAAGTTATTGAAAATTGAAGTGGAAAATTTAGACTCAGACAATACCAACAACGATAGATGATGTTAAATAAAATGTAGTAATAAATGAGACACGATACATGCATCAATATAATATATGGGTATGCCCACAAAATTTTTCGTCATACTCTAAATAGAACCTACACAGGAAATTCAGAATGAAGTGGTTATCCTGACTGCTGAGCTTTGTGTAAATCTTTTTTTATTAAATGAATCTTGCTTTAGGGAAATAAACCCAAATACGAGTACATATAGTGAAATGAAGTATCTAAGTATGCAGCGGGGATTGAAGCCGACCCACCCGATTAACAGTCGAGTGCTTTGCAGACCCACCTTAGTAACAACTTAGCTCCTAGATTGGTTCTAGAGCAGTCTCAGAATTGTTCTTAGGACAAATCTAGGAGCTAAATAGGGCAGCTACAGATGGCCTCAATTTATTTTCAAATGTCACCTGATTCCGACTAACTACTCGAGTTGGGCAATATATAAAACAAAATGTGTCCCTAATCTATTCCAGAATTCTTTATTTTCTGTAAAGAAACTAAGTCACACATATCTCCTGTGTATTAAAGTGAAGAATTGTACCGCATTTGCTGTACTGCAGTGGTACACATACTGTCAGAGTGCTATCCACCTACTGTAGAACTGGAAACCGCTGGAATACTGGAAATAATAGACAAAATGTCCCCTAAGGCATACACGGTGGCTACCTAGTGGAATAAATTACAGAAAGACGGAGTTTCAAAGCATTATATGTACAATAATAAAAGACGTGGACTAGAGATTAAATTTTTTGGGGTGTGCAAAAATTGTGGTTTGATATTTGACCGAGGCACCGAGGTGAATAGGTACAATGTTTATACTAACAAAATGTTCGGTCAACGTCGGGTATTAGGTTGACTGTAAGATATTGCTTTTGCAGTAAGTCCGCAGTTTAGCATAGTACTGTTGTCTCGTTTTGTAGCTCTGCAAGATTTTTTTTATTTATTAGGTTCATCAGAACCTCCAGTAGGCTAATTGTTTATTGTTTTTAAATCATTCACTTAGAAACTTTTTTTTTTCATTTTTGCAGTTTTTAAAGAAACAATCATGATTATAATAATAGAAAAAGAGAGAAAGTAGCGCGCAGGCGAAAAATTTTCGAGTTTTGAATGACACAAGCCTATATTAATGGATTCTTTAAATTATGCCCTAATAATGCCGCCCCCTGCCCGCCCCCCCTACGTTACGCTACTGAGTTACAAAGCACACAATTATTTGATCGGTCAATAGTAACAAGAAATATTTGAAAATAAAATATAATAACAAAATATCGACAATTAACTTTTTCACCTCTCTTTTCGAAAGACGAATGTTTAATGAATATGAAAAGTAGTGGTATCTTACAAAATATATCAAGAAAATATTAAATTCAGTATGTATAGCTAAAGTGAATAATTGTAACAATTGATAATATTATTCGACATCGGCAGTCTATCAACATTAAGTTTCCACCGCATCCGAGTAAAAAGCTCTCATTCTCTCTACAGAGTACTCGTACAGAAAGCTGCTCTGCGGCATACGTAGTTCATAAATAATTCAAGTCATGAGACTCTTCTAAGACATTTCACATTATATGTAATGTATACTTACTCACATACTAACGTACATTGTGCAAGAGAGACCAATACTTAATACTTAAGATAGAGTTCTAGCTTAGTTCTGTTCAACCTATCTTAGCAGAGGGCCAGTTTTTCTTTGGTTAACATTTCGGGGTTCAAAATGATCGGTAAATAAATAAAAAGTCCTGGTGCCAATGCTGGTAAATTCTAGCGAGGCATGGATATTGGACAAGGCTGAAGAAAGTTTTATATACTTATTTAATTTTTAATCTATCATTTTTACTGTTTGTGACGCTCCTATATGGCGATAAAGATAAACGTAAGGTGCCATTGAGGCGATTTTAGCGCTAAACGGCGCCCAAAATAGTCCAATTGTTATTATTAAGGACGAATCAGGTATAAATGCTATCGAGATGAGATCGCTAAGAAGAATGTGTGGAAAAACGTTGAGAGACGGATGTTGTGACTAAAAATGAAAATGAATAAGTTGTGATGGTTGGGTCACTTGTTGGTTCTGATAAATTGAAGTCAAATCATTACGCTAAATAGTACCAAATCCTAATAATTATTACATTTTCTGGTTTATTGATATGTCATTGGTAAAAAAAAATACAGTAGGTAGTTGAAGCACAGACATAAATACAAAATTGATGTAAAATGAATATAACTCGACGACCGTAAAAAAGTTTCTCGGGCCGCCAGTTGGACAGAGCTGGTCTAGATAGTAGGTTTTCTATAGAAGTAAAGGAGTCAGATGAAAAGCTTGTCGTTTTATTTCTTACTTTAGTACTCGTATACGATTTTGGCAATGATCGCCAATGAAAAGTGTCAACAGGGAATATTAGTTTAAAATGTATTTGAAGTTATGACTTAGATTCGAAAGAGGTCGCTATTAAGATTTTGTTTAATTCACTCCGTTGTTTTTCCCATGTTTTTTGTCAGTACGCAAATCTTGTAATCGGTTTTGCAACCACTTCCTGACTACTTAGAGACCTGAAACTTTGCAAACATACGTAAAGTCGCTGACAATACAATTCTGTAGCCACTTTGGATCATCCTACATACTTCAGAGAAAAAAAATAGTAGGGGGTTTCAGGGAATCCAAGGGTCGTGTGGGGTTATGTGTGGTATCGAATGCAAGGGGGATGAAAAATAAATCTAGATCGTAAGTCAGATTTTGTACACCTCAAACCTCGGGAACCACTGAGCGATTGAGAAGATCCAGTCACCGCATAGTACCGTGTTTGGTACCTAACGAAGTGCTTCACTAACAGAACTCATGCCTTTATACAAATTTTTAATCTGTCAATTCTTAGTGGAAGGCGCCATTAGAATTAAGGAACCCAAGCCACCCCGGGAGGGCGTGCTTGGTGTTGTTTGGAAGACCATGAAAAACGGCTCTAGAATGTGAAGTCATAAAATCTTGGTTTTAATTTTTGTACGGTAGATATAATACAGAGCCAGTGCAGTCCATCAAGCACATTGTCGAAGACTGTCCTCTGCGACATTTCCTGGACCATATGCAGATATCCACAATGCCACACCCAATGCCCTTGAATGACTTGGAAGCCTGGATGTTGCTCTGTAGGTTATATATCTCCTCTATGTAACAGATAGCATAATTCTCTTATCTTCTGACGTTGCCGCTCAACGGTGGCAGAAACCATACGAAATAATAAATAATAATAATTTATAATATGTACCAACTTGTTACATATAATGTTCGCATTTTCTCCAATAATTTGTAAAGTGTCTCCGGGATACGAAATTCCACATCCATCCTTCATTCCACCTCTTCCCATACTTCCAGCAATTATTGAAAGCGGAGAAACTTTTTGAAGGACAAAGTATTGGAATTTGTAGATATTTGAAGGTCGTTTTGATTATTGGTTCTCCGTTCCCGCACGAACTACCATAAATTTCTTATTTCCAATTTCAATAATAATTTTTCAAGGTTCATCTATATTCTGGAAATAAAAATTCAATTCTTTTTGAAAGACATTTTTTGTATTGTCAACATAATTCTGAGGGCGACTTTTTTATGTTTGTTTCTTTAGCTTAGTCAACACATTTCGAATAGGTAGTTATTTAATATTTTTATCATCACACTTTAATTTTCCTTCATCTACCGTTTTTCTATCTATCGTGACCGGACAAAAACCTATAGGACATTGCTCAACAAAAAAAAATCCCAAAAAAGGCTAAAGTTTAAATCTTATTGGATTTTAAAAATATAATTAATAGGGTACTTTCATTTTTTTATCGTTCGAAAAATATATTAAATCGATAGTTCTACTCACTAGAATTACAAATAAAATTAAGAAATGTAATTTTAATTTACCGTTCATTAATTGAAGATGTTAATTTGACGAGTTTTTCTATTTTCTATGGTGCTCTGAAAAGAGCGGCCATTGTTTAACGTGATTGTGACGTCACGTTTCTGGGTTATGTATGGAAGAATTGGAGAAAGTGACGTCACAATATGGCGGCCAGTCAAAAACCTGTTTTTGCGCTAGAATCGAATATGAGACTTTATTTTATGAATATATCCACGAAGACACAGAATAAAAATCTTAAATTTTCGGAAAACCTTAATTTATAGTTAATGTACCGAAAACCAAAATAAAAAAAAAAACATGCAAGTGTATGCGACATTTAGCAGGTATTTTAATAAAGAATACATTTCCGCTACTTGCATATTGAAGTAGCAGAGAAATTTGTCTACATTGAAATAAACAGCTAAAAACATATTAATTACATCTATAAAATATGTAAATGAGAATAATAAATAAATAGAAAAAAATGTCACAGATGTCAAGTAGTTAGCAGGTAATATAATACCTTCGATTCTCGTCAAACGAGTTCACGTTGTCATCCAAACATCACGCATTAGACAAGTAATTGTAAGCTTATTATGAGTATGCATACCGACATTTCAAAAATTTCTAAAAACGGGAGACCTTATATCTCGACAACCGTTACTAAATATGCTTTGGCACAAAATAGGGTAGATGCATTGAACATTTATCTAGGGAATAACCGTAAAAGATTTTTTATATCTTGTATATTTCTCAAAAATTGACAAACAACTCTGATCTTTTTTCCGAAAGACGGAAAGTCGTTTCCCGAAAGTCGCGGAGATTACTCCGCGACTTATTTTTGTACTAATAACATCCATTAAAATCTAGGGAATAACCGTAAAAGTTTTTTGATAGACGCAAAATTAACCCCAAAAATTGGAAAAAACGCTATTTTTACCATTTTATCACGCGACTTTGAACCTTAATGCCGTGGGAATTGACTGTTACGTCATTCTTGGTACCAAGGCCTTAAGGTTATTATAGTAATGTATAGGAGATGTCATCGAGTATGATGCATCCGATTTCTCTCGTTGAGATCTCGTGACGAGATAAGCGGATGAGGGCGTCTTAGGACTGATGCACTTAAAAAGTAGCCGACAGTCGACACTGATATCTTCATTATGTAATTCTAAAAATATTTTAATTAGTTTTATATTTATTCAATTAATTAACAACTATGTTAAAGAGAGAAAAAACAGTATGGCTGCCACCGGAGATTGTATTAGAATTTTACGATAATTCATCTCAACAATATACAGCAGAGAATGGACTTTCCATCAGGCTTAAGACTGATCGTCGGCTGGTTTTTAAAGTGATCACTTTACACTGAAGTAACATTCAGCAAATCCAGTCAATCCATCTGCCGCGGCCGGGAATCGGAAACGATGGATGGACTAGAAATGACGTATAGACGATTACTGATAAGTAAAATTAAAACAGTCCACTTTTTCGTATCGTGTCGGTAATAATGCCACCACAACGCCGTTAAGCGATTTTTTTTATGACAGTTGAAGGTGCTGCGATCGCAAAATGCCTTCAATTCCATACATATTTGAACAACTTGCAAAAATTGTCACGGTCTTGCATTCATGCCCGGTTTCGACGAGAATTGTGCAAGTTTATTGGCATGGATTTTTTCAGAATCCGATGTAACCAACATCCTTGTAAATGCTGTAGACTTTCACGTCTGAGGTGCTTGTTAAGAACTTTGGCTTAGTAGCTTAAAACATAGTTTCTTATTTAAAAAGTAGCGGATTCCCAATAGAGCTATAGAACTTATTAAAGTTTCTGTGTCTCCTTGAACAACTTTCCAGTTGGTTACAGGAATCCGAGTAGAAGTTATCGGTGTTTACTTCCAGGACTTTATTTACCTCCTTACTCGAGTTGGGTGTTTTCTCCTGTTTCGTAACGCCACTGTTGTCAATGTATTTTTTTTGTAAATTTTCGAGGCATAATACAATGCCTCCAGTTTTTTTTTTACATGTACATACTGTTTTTATGTGACCCATACTAGAGAAAATTCACTCCTACGAGAATCTATAAGAACTGATGCATTTGAAATGTAGATGTGGATACTTGCTCCATAAATGGGGCAAGAGGGACCATCCCCTTTGTGAATGTGGCCAGATCGAGACTGTTGACCATATAGTAGAGAGGTGTCCTGATAAGAAGTTTGCAGGGGTTCTTGAGGAAATCCACAAGGTGACGCCAAGGGCAATAGATTACTTACGGAACATTGACGCGGAGCTATGACTCCTAGATAACTTGTACAATGGTCGCATGCATACGAAAGAAGAAGAAGAAGATTTAAAATGTGATATTAGAGAAGGTAACTTTTTTAAAATGAATCAGGGTTTATCGAAATAACATGTACACATCACAGTAAACTATGAAAGCTTGAGTTGTGAAGCGGAGTAAGTCCACATCGGGGATCGTACTAGCTCCCAACGGAATAACAGTCGAGCGGTTTACTAAACTGCGTGAATAACTGTAATATGCCTTTTTCAATGACATCGACATACACCAACATTCACGGGAAAAAAAGAAGGTAAGCATACTGACATTTCAAAAATTTCTATAAACGGGAGACCTTAGATCTCGACAACCGTTACTAAATACGCTTTGGACAAAATAGAGTTGATACATTGAACCTTTCTCTAGGGAATAACCGTAAAAGATTTTTTATATCTTGTATAGATTTCTAAAAAAAAAATGTGAAAAATGCCTCTGATCTTTTTTCCGAAATACAGAAACTCGTTTCCCGAAAGTCGCAGAGAATTTATTTTTTGTATTATAAATATGTATTTAAATCTAGGGAATAACCGTAAAAGTTTTTTGGTTAAATCAAAATTAACCCCAAAAAAATGGAAAAAACGCTATTTTAACCATTTTATCATGCGATTGTTCACAGGATTTTGAACCTTAATGCCGTGGGAAATAACCGTGACGTCAGAGTTGGGTCGCGGGACTTAATAACAAATGTGCAAATATCCCTTTCCCATCCCGAACACAACGTGATTTTTTTGTGAATGGGTACTTAGCGTCTTAAGATTCCATCCTTTCAGCAGACGAAAAGTTTTAATAATGACATTTTCACTTTTTCCTTTTGAAAAACAAGATTGAATTTTTTTAATTTGTATGCTAATAACACCCACACAGCCGCACCCCGGCCATTCAACCACGGATGATGAAAAAAAAACGAAAATTTGTTATACACA
Source organism: Ceraclea dissimilis (assembly GCA_963576895.1). NCBI lineage: Eukaryota > Metazoa > Arthropoda > Insecta > Trichoptera > Leptoceridae > Ceraclea > Ceraclea dissimilis. The sequence continues at coordinate 1,827,164 of OY756372.1, forward strand.
AACTAAAACATAAAAAGACTATCCTCTCTCGGTATTGAAAATGAGTTAGCGAAATGAGATCGTTGAAAATTATAGGATAAGAAAATAATTTTGATGGGTAATTAGAAAGATAAGTTTTTTTTACTATATTATTTTTTCTTTCCCAAACTTTTTCTTTCAAACTGAACATCAGTTTAAAGACTTAATTCTAATTTCTTCTGACTGTTCACTCCCAAAACAAATACTTACATTTTCTACTTTTTTACAGATTAGTTTGTAATTATGCTTGACTGTTACGCCTATTTCAACTAAAACTAATAAAAAACAATACTTCTTCACGCGACTTTGTTCTACCTATATTTTTTTTTGCCTAATTAGAATTCGTTTACCTGATTAGTAATTTGAGTACATTCGGTTCAAATCCCAGGTTTCTTCATTTCACGACTCAAGCTTTTAGCTTACTAAGGAGTATGCAGGAAAGTATTTAGGTATGTGTACACAAGCTCAGGCTTATTTTAGGTAAAAGTATTGCTCCAAAAACACGTAGTGGGGCAATAAAATACATTGATTTCTTTATTAATTACTACATTTTCCGATTTTCAGTATAATAAATAAATAAAATGATTAACATAAAATACCTTAAAGGAAAGTTGGCTTAAGCTCAATCGAATGGACTTTAACTTTCTGAGGTGTGAGCTCGAATCACAGTGTTAACAATATATTTTACAGTTCGCGACAATGTTATGGGGTAACAAGGGAGTTATTATGTGGATCTTAAACTAGTGTTAAGACAAGAATGAAATTGAATGAGTTGAGATGGCTTAGATACGTGGAGAGACTGAGTGACGATAGTAAACCGAAAACAGTATTTGATTTTCGACAAAATTTGACGTGGTTAGTAGCCGGGCCGATGACGTGCTCGACTGTTAATCAGGTTTAGCGTGGGTTTATTCTCTGATACCGACGTACTCCAATTCACGACACAAAATTTACAAACACACAAGATGTATATTTTTAAATTCGTATGATTTATTAAATTTAATACTATTTATGACCCGTAACATTTTCCAAAACGTACAAAAAAATCTTTCAGTAACACGAACCGAAAAGAGATGGGAAAAACGACTGAAAAATAACTTTTTTGGAATATATTTTGTGAAAACATTGTTTTATATGAGATACACGATAATTTATTTTGCAGGAAAAACTATTATTTTATGACTGAATAAATTTGGAGGGATTTTACCTTGTCGTAAAGAAAAAGAGGGGAGCTGATACGTAATGTGTACAGCCTTATTTTATTATTATACTCTGAATATGTGTGTAATTTATAATACAAGTGTTTCAGAGGTATCAGGCAATATTTTTCAGGGGATATTTTGACAAAGAATTTTCCCAGTAGGTTTCTGGTAGAAAAAAATCAGGTTTCCTGATACTGGAGAACTTGTGGAATCTGAACCAGATGCACATTTAATTAAGGCACTATCTTTAACAAGGAGTTTAAACGGGATATTGTACAAAAACCATGACCCAAGGGCAAAATAGCCTGGGATCTAAATATGACCTATCTATTTTTCTAATGGAATGGTAATTTAAATAAAAGTGTTTAACATAGGATCATACATCGCCACATACATGGACTAGCAAAATCTTGCCTCCGAATAGCTCCCTCTACCCGGTATTTCGCATTTTTTCGGCATATGATAAGAGATAGAAGAAAGTGGTCAATGGAAAAAATTATCCTTACAAAATTATCTACGAAAAATGTTTGTACTTATTTTTCATAGGACTAGCAGTTAACCCGACATGGCCGATTAATAAGTATTGGAAAATTAAATAAATGTATGGGAAACTATTTTTCTTTAAAATCCATCTAACAGTCATCACTCACATTTCAGGCATGGAAAAGAATATTTCATGATTACCTGACTAGTTCAAGTGCTCGATTCGAGCCTACGTATGAAAATAAACAATAGTAATGGCAAGCACTTAGTATAGACAGGTATTAGGGGTGTAATGTGGTTTAGAGACAACACTTGAGAGACTGAAATGACGAGGTATATTACGAGTATTTTGAATCAGTTTTCCACCACGTTATCCTGTGGAATTTCCTTTTAACGGCCAAAAGACTAGAGACGTTAAGAGACTTGAATAATTCATGAGACTAAAACAGAGATACTCAGTTATAACATCTCTATACTTCATACATTCTTCAATCTTCGTACATACACACTACAGAGACTTTCAACAATTTTCAGGTTTCAATACACTTAATAGAACTGATGTATGCCAGCGAGTCATGGTCATGGCTGAGATGAAGGACAGGTGTGAATGCTGTTGAGATGAGATCGCTAAAAATAATGTCTAAGAAAACACTGAGAGATATGATAAGAAAAAAGTGGTTGGATAGATGAGTAACTGTTAGACTTTTACGGTCATTGACTAGATTTTAATGCAGTATACCCACACAAAAAAAAATATCGTCTTTCAGGAAACGAGTTTCTGTCTTTCGGAAAAAAGATCAGAGGAGATTTTTTTTGAGAAATCTATAAGTACAAGATATATCCGGTCATTTACTATTTAACACGCCAATAGAAGCCCTACCTCCAGGACACGATCTACCCTGGCCAGCGTGGAAAACCCTCAACACGATCAGATCCGGGGTCGGCCGCACTAAGAAGAACCTCCAGAGATGGGGAATAGCTGAGGACACGACGTGCGACTGCGGGCAGCTGCAGGACACTGAGCACCTCCTGGCCTGCCCAATGGTTCCTAGGCGGTGCACATGGGAGAGCCTCGCGGATCGCACCCCCTTGGACGATGACGCGGGAGAGGTTGTGGCTTTCTGGGAGCGGAGGGGAATCTGATCGAGTGCTGACCGACACGATAAGAAGAAGAAGAATTTACTAGATAAAGGTTCAATGTATCTACTATATTTTTTCCAATGCATACGTAGTATATAAGGTTGACGAGATCTTAAGTCTCCCGTTTTTTTTTAATTTTTGAAATATCAACATGCCTACTCTTAACGTGAAAAATTGTACCGCATTTTCTGCACAATAGTGGTATCTTTTTAAATGGCGATATGCCTAGCCTTTACAGGAATGCCTTCTATTCTGCATGCTAAGTGCGTGCATCATTGAACAATAATTCACAACATCTGATAATATTTCAGCAATGTTACACACTGGCACATCACTAATGTTTGGTGTTTAACAAAAGGATATCTTTCTCTTCTCTTCTCCTGTTTCAGAGATTTTATAAATTTCTCCCATCATCTCTGCTAGTAGCTACTAGAATACAGAGTGTTTGATAGTTTGCGTATAATTCGTATGTCAAATATTTTTAGAATCAGTTTTCACCAAATACCAATATCGCCAAAAATCTAAGTACGAAATCAAATTAGCAAATCTCTATTTTCAAAAGATCTAACATACCTCTAATTCGGATGCCTTTTCCTAACTAAACATTGTTTTTCCTTTATGTTTTCAGTAGTTTTTTTGAATCAGCATTAAATTCAGAGGAAATGAGATCGTTGAGAAGAAATCTGAGAAAACACTGAGAGATAAGATAAGAAAACGAGGTTATTATTAGAAAGATGAGTTATGCTGGATTCCACCAACTTCTAAGTTGAGAAATAGTGGAAATACGAGCCACGTACCATTAGTATTCATACAAAATTTGTGCTATGTGGATTCTATCTCCGCTATTCCTCACCTAAAAAGTTAGTGAAATTCAGCTTTTTAGTGAGAGATGAGTCTGTGACTAGAAAGAAAACAAATAAGCCTAGAAGAGATCGTTGAATGAAAAATAATGACAGTATGAATGAAAAATAATGATAGTACTCGTATGAATAAAAAAGAATTAGGTATTTTTGAGTGAAAGAAAAGGAGTGTTATTTAGATAATAACCCAAATATTTGACCCATATCGAAGAGAACACCCTGTATTTTTTACCATCTATCATTTTCTCATCTCCTGATACCTACAACGTAGATAGCACCCGTAAACGAGAAATAATAATAATGATAATAGAGGCATTATTATAATCAGAGAGTCTTAAGGTAAATCGCAGAACCAATTAAGGAAAATGGAATTTGGAAATTCGCTATTAACAATTCCTGGAATTTCTACAAAGAACGTTTCAGTGAAGATAAAATGCTAATAACATTATAATTATTGCTACGTCAAATATTTTATAAGCTGTATCTAGTACTCTTTGCCTACATTTTAAGACATCCCTTGATCGTTTGACGCAAGGTATTTTGTTTATTTATTTATTTATTTATTTATTTATTTATTTATTCACGGCGCAAGCCTTTAACATGAATAATAATAATAACAAGTACAATATAGGCAACAACAAAAACAAGTAAGTTAAGGTACATCTGAAACATTGACAAAAAATATAAAATATGAGATCAAACGTACATGGGAGATGGTTTGTAAAGACTAATTTGCAGGTACAGACAGCCGACAATAATCACTATTAATATTTACAGTATATAGATATATGTTTCACAATTTCGACTTCAGCAATGATTTATATTTTGATAAGGATTGATGTTGTTTTTAGCCGTACTTATTTCATTTATTTATTTACACTTTTGGTGAACAAGATACAGAGATATATGTAAACATTACAAATATAAATCATAACATTTGTTCACTAGGGCGAGCTTATTCGTAGTATATTTTAATTGGGTACATATATTTAGAGTTATTTAATTATTGTATCAAAAGAATACTGAATATAGCACAGGTCGGCGTAACAGCTTATTTCCTTTTTGCCGGCCGGTTTTCGATTACAAAAATTGCAAAACCAAGCAACAAAGAGAGACGACATTACACATTTTACATTACTCTTCGGCGCGAAAGTTTAAAAGTTGTCATGCCGGAAAGTGAATTATTGTTAAAATTTTAACATATCGTACATATTTGCGCAAATATTGTTATAACATTCAGAATGGGTGGCTGAAAATTGTAATATAGAACACTAGTCAAACCTGAACCTTCAGTCAATGAAAATCCATCTTAATCTACAGCTAGTCCATAATATAGTACATACCTGAAAGAAAGAGAAAACATATATTAATACTATGCACTTTATTATGAACAAAACTTAAGAGTATGCATACCGACATTTCAAAAATTTCTAAAAACGGGAGACCTTCTATCTCCACAACCGTTACTAAATATGCTTTGGAACAAAATAGGGTAGATGCATTGAACCTTTATCTAGGGAATAACCGTAATAGATTTTTTTTATCTTGTATAGATTTCGCAAAAAAAAATATTTAAAAACACCTCTGACCTTTTTTCCGAAAGACGGAAACTCGTTTCCCGAAAGTCGCGGAGTAATTTTTTTTTCTTGTACTGATAATATGCATTAAAATCTAGGGAATAACCGTAAAAGTTTTTTGATTGACGCGAAATTAACCCCAAAAAATGGAAAAAACGCTATTTTTACCATTTTATCATGCGATTGTCACGCAATTTTGAACCTTAATGCCGTGGGAAAAGACTGTGACGTAATTCCTGGTGCCATGCCCTTAATGCTTAAGAGTAGGCATATTTATAATTAAAAAAAAAGATCTCCACAACCTTTCTAAATATGCTTTGGAAAAAACAGGGTAGATACATTGAACCTTTACGTAGAGAATAACCGTATAAGATTTTTTATATCTTGCATCAATTTCTCAGCAAAAAATGTGAAAAACACCTCTGATCATTTCTCCGGAAGACAGCAACTCGTTTCCCGAAAGACGCAGAGTTTTTTTTGTATTGATAATATGCATTCAAATCTTGGGAATGACCGTAAAAGATTTTTAAATTGAAGTGAAATTAACCCCAAAAATGGAAAAAAAGGTTTTTTAACATCTTATCATGCGATTTTGCCGCGGGAAATGACCGTGACGTCATAGTTGGGTCCCGAGCAATAACGCTGAAAGAAAATCTATATAAAGCAACGTGGGCTGACTGGCAGATTCACTCGTACCTTGCTACCTAAACCTATGACGTCATGTTTATTTTGAGAAATTTGGCATATTTAGAAAACACTTTAAACTCGAAACAAAATGTCTTTGCCAGAAACAAATTAAATACGTTCTAGAAAACTTTTTTAAAACAAATAAAATAAATCAAAATTTAGCGAAAATAATATTTGATAATCCGAATAAGGCATTTCTCTATTCCGGACCGTAAAGCATTGAGAGGCACATTGCCAAAAAGGCCGGAGAAGCGACCTGGTTACGTTATGCAGAGATAGAAGGCCTGCCACAACATTGACTATGTGCCACATGACCTATTAACTGCCAGTCCACATTATGTTATCGCAAAATTGTATTTTTTCTTCGTGTTGGCGTACTTTGTTATCATTGCTCGTGAAACCGGAAAAATTCACATATAAGTTCTCTCATTTAATGTAGATGCATGGGCGTCGCCAGCCTCGGAGCTAGGGGGAGGAAGAAACATTTTTTTTTAAAGGATCGGAGCTCGCATACACAAACCCAAATACTTTCCTGCACACCTTGCACTAGGCGAAAAGCCTGTATCGCAAAGTGTGGAATACATCGCCAGCGCCGGGGTTTGAACCTGGCACCTCCCGCTTGGGAGACCGCCGCCTCAACCAACTGCGCCAACCATGTACTCAAACTCTTTTAATTGATATAGGTAGGATAAAAAACGCGTTTTTTTATCGAATTTTTTTGTGAAACATAATGAAGAAGGTCGTGATGTAGTTTGGTTTATTTGAAAATGTATATAATACTTCGCACAATTATAGGTATGTATGAACAATGTTTTTATAAAAAAAGTAATAAAAAATAGCACCGCAGGCAACTTTTTTTAAAAGTGATGGATTTTCATACTAGTTTTGGAAAATTTAGGACATGATGAGAAAATGTGTGGAAATAAGTGATTTTTTTGAGGTTTTATCATTTAGTATGTAATAATATTTTTTTTTTCAATTATTAGGGGGGGCAGCTGCCCCCCATGCCCCCCTGAAGACGCCCATGTGTAGATGAATGTACGTATAATAACCAACATTGAAAAGAATACAAAACAGTAATGAAAATATTATGGAAGAAACGTATTTCCATGAATGCTATTCTATTTCAGTCGAGCATATTATGTTAGTTATTCATCAGTTCTTCAGAAAAATGAAAATTTCCATTGAAAAATAAACAAAATCACATTATTTCTACCATACTATATCTTCTCATGTCACTCCCCTTGCAAGGTAGGCAGAGAGAACTGAACTCCAGACTTCCCTGTCTTTAAGCCTCGCGACCCAACTATGACGTCATTTTTTTTGCCTGCGGCGCTTTGTACCATACTTTCTGTATTTAATCCAAACTACATCTTAACCTTCTTCATTGAGCTACAAAAAAAAATCACATACACATACTCATCTGCTCGCTCGAAGCATTCATTTATAAATTTCACATAGGCGTCCTCAGAGGGGCTCTAAGGGTTGTCTCCCCCCTAGCTCCGAAGCTGGCGACGCCCGTGATGGTACTGCCTATTGTTCTTCTTTCTTATGAAACTTTTACACCGTCCATCTCTCGTAAATGAACTCCACAAATACACATATGCCCAATCCCACCAACTTTTACATAGGAAGGAGAGCCCTAAGAAATTTCCATACAAAAACAGGGATTATATTGTATTTATTGAATAAAGAACATCAGCTTCCAGAACACAGCCAAAATCCATATGAAATGCAACATGCAGCTCACCTACGTTAGGTGCCCAAATATCTTCGCCCAGAGCAGGTGAGTTGCATGTTGCATTTCACATGGATTTTGGCTGTGTTCCAGTGGCGAAGCTATCTATGAACACGATTCCCATCGAGTTACCTTTTGGAAAAAAATATGGATATAATAGTGTCTAATCTGACGTTACCTAATAAGAAATGTTAGCCCCGGCTTCCCTTCTGCAGAAATCCACCCTTCGTCTCTGCTGTGTTCTAACTGGAAGCTGATGTTCTTTATTCAATAAATACAATATTATCCCTGTTTCTGTATGGAAATTTCTTATGGCTCTCCTTCCTAGGTAAAAGTTAGTGGGATTGGGCAATATTCATCTGTGTACTCCAAGCATTCATTTTTAAATTTCAGCACTTGAAATCGATGAGTTAGTCGACAAGTTATATAACTGTTATGTTACCTACAAGCAGCATTACATAAAGTTACAATAATACAAATATAATACGGTAAATCACGTCTAAAAGTAGTTCAGGGCAATCTTGGCACTATGCGCTAACCTAGTTAACAGTTAACTGTAGCTGGATAGAACTAGGGATGTTCGGGGCTGTTAAAAATACTCGTTATAGAAAAAAAATTAGAGGTGTGAAAAGAATAGCTGTCATGAACTAATATTTAGTCATCTTATATGACAGTTTTATTAGTATGAAATTATTTTAAACTGTCGAACGCAGTCATACCTTCTTTATTCGCACTTAGGCCAGAGCCATGAGTGCGAATAAAGAAGGTAGTCGTTTCTTCTCAAGACTGCGTTCGCCACTTTAAAATAATTTCATACTAGTTTCAATAGAGCTGTATGTATTTAAAATAGTATATCATTTAAAAAAAAACAATGACAGGTCGAAAGACTTACGAAATAAGCAAAATCATCAGACGTTCAAACTGTGAAAATGTTTAATTTCGAATCGTCTTAACTATAATGCTGACAAGCGCGGGGATCTGTTTTTCACAGCACTTCAACTGCTACAACGTGAATTTAGAATACAAAAAAAAAAACATAAGTATGAATGTTATTATAACTCAAAAATAGCTGTTACTGTTATTCCAAATCATATTTAACATATTACTTGAAATGAAAATATCAAACAAAAATTTAAAAAAAAATGTAACAGTGTCAAGTGGGAAATGACGAGAAATTATAATATTGCAATGTAAAGAAAAGAAAGAAAATATTATGAAAACGAGAAGAAAATATCTTTCTCTAAAATCTTCAAATAATGATCACGGCGGAAACATTTTGTCGTTAAACTTTTTCCATATCTTCTCTCTTCTAAATAAATCAAATAAGATTTATTCCGTTTTCTCGTTAGCTCTTAGGCGGTGCAAAATGCGCTCAATCCTGGTACCGGCACTTTGCATGAATGTGTTGGCGAATTAGGATAGAAGGAAAACTTAGATGTGAATGAATGAAAAAAATAGGCCTGAGATCATTGAAAAGAAAGTATGGACATATTTGGGTTACGATAAAGACTAAATAAGACAGATAAAATGGATACTTTTCGATTTATGAGAACAAATATGTAAAAAGATATATTTTTTACAAAAAAGATCTGGGCTTGCTTACACAAACCCAAATACTTTCTTCCACCATGCTAAAAGCCTGTATCTCAAAGTGTGGAATACATCACCAGCGCTGGGGTTTGAACCTGTCACCTCCTGCTTCAGAGACGCCACCTCAACCAACTACTTATTTATTTCTCAATATTTTAGATTTGTCAGAACGCACTACATATACGAGATGGTAAAGTTGAAATTCTGATTCAGCGCCCCCAAAAACATAACGTAGATTGAAAAAAAAACTATTTGTATTTTTTTTTCTAGATGCCATCAAATTTCCCCTGGCTACTGGACTATTATATTTTTTTTTTCACTCTGGCGAAATACAAAATATTCGAGACGCCGGTGTGTGGAGGTCGTTATATTATTTTGACTGGCAACAATTGTGTTTGTTCATGTCGGTAAATAGGGAAACGTTTTTACCATCGGGGATCGTTAGTAAAGGATTGCGATGTTATAATGTTTGTCATATCATTATCTGTGTTTCCTTCTCATTGTCGAAGATTCCTTGGTGCCAGTAATCTCAAAGAAAGAGGGCGAAAAACTATGTCTGAAAAAGTAAGATTACTCATCTAATACTAAAGATATCCTCCTAAGACTTAAAACACGGATAAATGAGAATATGTTTTATTGACTCTAGCGGTTAGAAATTAATTTTTTTGATAAATAGGGTTCCAAATTTAGGTCTGAAATTTCCTGAAACTTGAAATCCTGTAGTTTAAAATCCTAAGAAAGAATTTTTCATACTTTTTTACTTTCAAAACAACATATCTCCAAAACAATTGTTTTTTTGTTATGCATTCATAAAATATTTTTATTATTATTGCATCCTCCACCCAACAAAAAAACACCCTGTATTTTTTGGTAGTCACGTTCGACGATCGTAGTACCAATATTTAAAAAACTTGAAACTGTACTGCAAAAACTTAATAAAACGAGGAAGACACGTACAAAGATGTTCTGGAAAATGCTGGAAAATTACGGTTGTAATGATAAATGTCACTGTGTTCTTCTCAGCCAACACTTTAATAAACTTTCTTCAAATAAAGTGAGTGATGAATCAACTGAGAAAACGTTACGACAGCGTTGAAACTAATTGGATTCTGGAAGACTACAACTATTAGTATGGGCGTCATAAGCATCTAACGAAATCTATCTATCTATACCCTCACGCCATGTCCCTTGCAGGGTAGGCAGAGAGAACAGAGCGCAAGACAGCCCTATCCTTACATACACTCCTAGCCTCCGTCACATTCGTGAAATTTGTCATGTTTTTTATTTTTTTTATTTAAACTTAAAGTAAACAACAAACACATATAAATATACAAAATGGACATAGTACAGATTATAAAACGTTGTTTACTAGGGCGAACTTATCGCAGAACTGCGATTTCTTCCAGTTAACCCCAGGACAAAACAGAAAAAAAAGGAGTTGAACAAAAATATAGGAAAAAACAGAAAAAAGAAATTGAATAAAAAAATATATACGAAGTAGAAAATATATACATACATACATATGTGAGATAAAAAACAAATAAAAACGGAATAAAAAAAATAATAAACAAGATACAGGATGCATATATACATAAAAACATATACTGTATTGATTCCTTTTACTCAAAACGCGTCCATCCTTTAGGATCTGGTCGACAGAGAAATAACTAATAAGTCCTCAGAGAAATAAGTAATCGTAATAAAATTAAAAAAAAAAAAAAATTATGACTTCACATCCTAGAGCTGTTTTTTCGCGGTCGCTTGGATTCCTTCATTCCAATGACGCCTCCCACCAAGATTTCACAGATTCAAAATTTGTAAAATGATGAGTTCTACTCGTGAAGCACTTTCATGAGATACCAAACACTGCGGTATGCGGTGACTGGATTCTCTCGATCGCTCGGTGTCTCCCGAGACTTGAGCTAGACAAAATCTGACGTTCGATCTGGATTTGTTTTTCAACTCCCTTTCATACGATACCACACACGACCTCACACGACCCTTGGATCCCCCTGAAACGCCTTACAACTTTCTTGTCTCTGGAGAAGGATGATCAAATTTTTTATAAAATGTATTGTGCGCCAGTTTACGTACAGTTGCATAGTTTCAGGTCTCTAAGTAGTCAGGAAGTTATTAAAATTTGCATCGATCTATATAGACGTGTTAAAATCCGTGCCAAATATAATAAAAGCGTGTAAAACAATCAACGAATCGAAGTTAAGTAAAACTAGGTATAGTCAAAAAGAATATAAAATCATGCTTACCCGTGCAGTACGTTAGGAAATATTGGCATTAAATAGTGTAATATCTATTATAAACCCATATATTATTACATTATAACCCTTTTGAACAAGCATTCATATTATGTAAAATGATATTTCCATAGAACATCTCTTTCATGTCCTCTCATAATTTGTCCTTTTCAACCTTTTACGACCCACCCTCTTGTACAACCCTCCAATATTATTATATTCAACCCTCTAGGCCCCACACTGTACGTGCAGCTGGCGGTTTTATGGCCCAATCTTTTTAAAGACGATTTATTTATAATATTTTTTTATGTTTTTTAAAAAACTTTTTTTCTTCCCTGTTTGAAACAGGTGCAATAAAAATGAAAAGTACAGCGAACTCTTGAACTTACAGACGTATTTGTGTTTTTGAAAAGTTGAGTTTGATGAAAATTTAATAAAAAAAACAACTGTTTTAAAATGAAACGAAAATTTTACTTTAAATTTTGTGAATATTTTCAAAGTTTTTAACTGGGAAAATATAAAAATTATACAAAAAGAATCTTTACATATTTATTAAGCTAACACTAGACTAGTTTGCTTTTTTGCGGCAATCGCAGAATCCTTCAGATCGACTACAGAACCACAAGGATGGATGCGTTTTGAGTAAAAGGAATCGGAGAGCGTGTGTGACAAATTGCATGAATGTGACGGAGGCTAGGAGTGTGTGTAAGGATAGGGCAACCTGGCGCTCTGTCCTCTCTGTCAACCCTACAAGCGACGCGGCGTGAAGGTATATATATATGATAGATATACATAGCATTCACTGGTTACCTCATTATTAGGATATATCATATCGTGAAGGTAGTAATTGTTTTTTAAAAGTCACTCTCATACACGAGAGGCACATTAAGGTCCAGAAGGTTGATAGCGAGAACAAGAAAAAGTTTCTGCAAAATAATCCTGCAAACAGAAGACAAAGACAGGCACAATATTGGTATGGCAAATATAAGAGGTGATTCCGTAAGTATATTGCTGAAGACATGAAATGTCATGTAGAGTCATTGTTCAGAATCCAACTGGAATTCTACGACATCTGTATGACCATTAGATATAAGTCTGTTAATCTGTAGTGTAGGTAAAGTTTTAAGTCGCACTCACACCTAAGTATAATTTCTACACGTCTCATATCCACCCTTTAAGAGGCTATAGTAACTTAGAATATGGATAATTGAGAATATGTTTTAGTGGTTCTAGTGTTTAGAAATTAGATTTTTGTTCATTTTTAGGATAAAAAATATTTCTAAAGTTAACTCCGAAATTTACTGAAACCTGAGATTATTTCCGTAGTTTGTTAGATATAATGCTGTAATTTGGTTGACTAAATGTTTAATGTAAGACTCGGTGACTCTAGTAAATATTTTTTACATATTCGGTTTCGTTTAGTGATAGCTTAATGCTGGATTTCACCAACGTTTTAGGTGAGGAGTAGCAAAGATAGAAATCACTTATCATAGTTTTTCAAACAAAATATGTGCCAGGTGGCTCCTATCTCCGCTATTCATCACCTAAAAAGTTGGTGAAATCCAGCATAAGTCTTCTACACTCTCGGGAAAATTTTGAAAATCTTGAAGCTTGATAGAGTGTATCGCGCCTTAAAGTGGGTTGGGTACCTGCTAAGTCCCATCCCATCTTCACTTGACAATTCCATATTGGTGGTGCTATTGTTAAGTGGTCCCTTAGACCCTCATCCATATGGTTTCCAGAATGTCCAGAGGTATTCAATCATTTGAAATTTTCACCTTACGTTCAACCTAATACTGCTTCGCATTTATTCCTAGCCGTCAAAATGATACAGAAATGCATCTATCAAATCCTTCAAGTGTATCGTGTTAAGTGCGGTGATCGTGAATTCAAGAAATCTTCGATCTACGATTTCTTTTACTGATAACGCGTCCGTCTTTGAGGATCTGATCGACGTGATCGGTTCTCCTCCACACATACATGCTCATACTAACGTCAACATGCTTAAACCATCATTTATTCACGTTCATTTTTGTCACATTACCCATCTTTCTAATAACCTCATTCCTAATTCCGTCTTTTAGTGTTTTCCCATAAATTCTTCTTAACGACCTAATTTTCACTGCATTCAGACAGCATTTGGCACTAGGATTATTGCTTTCCTAGACGCATTTGCTACTACGAACAATCGATGATAGAGCACCATTCGTCCCAGAGAGACAACTCGATAAAACATCAAAAAAAGAACATCTTGTTTTGTCTAAAAATGGCCACATAGCAACGGTAGATTCTATATTACCTAATCATTAGTTGAATCAAAATTTGAGAATGTGTAAATTAAGCGTTTTAATTAAATAGATTCCCCATAATCCTACATCATGTAATATTCGTAATGCCTAATAATAATATAATAATAGCCAGACCCAAAGGCTTCCAGGATTGACTGTTCCTGGCCTGGATGAGCCTCTATAGAGGAGGATTATAAAGGATTATGAACGTACCACGTTGATACGATAGAGTTTCATAACACTATGTGTAATTAGGGCATGCATACAGGAATTTCTAAACTCCGGAATCTCGTAAATATTTGTACTGATTAATACCGGAATTTCAATATCGTAGTGTGGATGAGGACATCTCCTGTAGCTGTGGAGAGACACAAGATGACGAACACCTCCTTGTCTGCCGAGATATGGCGGAGGGGTGTGACAAAGCGGACCTATATAAGACCAACGACAAAGCAGTTGCTGCTGCAGTGTCTTGGAGTGGGTTGACCTAGTGTAAATGGATTCGTTAAGTAAGTATGTAATATCGTATTAAAAGTAGTAAGTATGCATATTGTTATTTCAAAAATTTCTAAAATCGGGAGACCTTAGATCTCGACAACCGTTACTAAATATGCTTTGGAAAAAAATATGGTAGGTACACTGAACATTTATCTAAGGAATAACCGTAAAAGATTTTTATATCTTGTACAGATTTCTCAAAATACATCTGACTGAAAATTGAAAAGTTTTTTGATTGAAGCGAAGTTCACCCCAAAAAATTAAAAAAAACACTATTTTTACCATTTTATCATGCGATTTTAAACCTTAATGACGTGGTAAATACCCGTGACGTCATAGTTGGGTCGGGAGCTTTAAATGTTAATTAGCGATAAGCTCAAACGATTAAAAGTCTGATTCGGATCATATTCAGTATAATATACAACCACTGGCGACTGAACCAGAACCGACATTCCGAGATTTAGTCTGCAGTCTTCTTCGCCCTCGACTTTGTCCCATTTACTTGGGTTAGATTCTTCTGGTCTTCATCCTCCAAGTCTTTCTGCCCCGCATCCTCCGCACGAAGCCTTACCTCCTTTATTAGGTCTCCTGTGATTGTGGACATCCAAGCAGATTGGAGTATCCAGTATGGAAGTTAGTTCCGGAATGGAAAGCCTTGCGATATCGCATGCCCTAATGTATATCGCTTGGTAATGGGATCATATTTTAACCTATATTGTTCAAGCACTCCTCACACCATAGGCTGTGGGTGCTCTATACGCATGGGAAGTGGGATCATTAATTTATCCGTAATAATAGGAATTGTACCTAAAGTTTTAACGATTAATTTAGCGCCGTTTGATGAAATGAGCGCTGGACTACGGACGCGTAAATGTAAGTAAGTAATTTTATCATTTCTTTGTACATGTAGTTGAGAGATAGGATAAAAATGAAATATCAGAGAGTTGAGTGAATGTAAAACAGATGCTGTGACTAGAATGAAAGTGACAAGTTGAAATGGTTGGGGCATGTAGAGAGGATGAACGATGAAGGGATAATGAAGAAATATCGTTCATAAACATGGATTCAAACATCGATGTACCTTTTTTTATCCTATGTGGTGATTTAATCTATCATTTTTACTGTTTGTGACGATCCTATATGGTGATAAAGAAAAGTGTATGGTGCCCTTGGGGCGATTTCATTCATCGCTAAACGGCGCCCAAAATAGTCAAATTATTATTATCGTGGGCGTCCTTAAGTGTGGGCGTCCAAATCGGTTCCATGTCGACAAAATTTCCCTTTGCTATTTATTTTGATCAAAAACAGGGTTTTTTATATTAAACTCGTCGACATAATTTATATGGCACTATGCATAATTACAATATTATGCAGAGAATGTGTGTATGTTTGTGAAATTTTCATAAATAAATGCAACGATTATAACGAAGTTATGAGAGAAATTTTGTCCCAGCGCGTGATACATGGAAATCTGCATTAGTGATGTCATATGGAAAAATATACTAGACACTTATCTATGGAAATAAATTAGAAAGAATATAATTAAATGTATGTGTGTATGTTTGGGGCGAAATGCAGTTGGGAATGTGGGGATAATTGTATGAGGGAAGAATGTAGCGACAAACAAATTTCCATGTTTTCTTAACAGGAAAACTCATAAAATGTAGCATTACATGGGTCCAGTGAATAGGGTTTTACCCCATAAAGGGTCGGGTATACCTATCGTAGCTCTAAAATCTAAATGTTGTACAGGTTGGTGGGTTACCGAAATATCGAAGATTCTTAACTACTATTCCTTCAGAATTAGGAAAAAGAGGGAGTAATTTTAGTAGTGCATTCCTAGCTACTTTCTCACCTATAACTTCTTTTTAGTAAAATAAAATAGAAAATAGTAAAAATAGTAATTTACCAATTTGTTGCAGATTGGGTATTTTTTGTTTGTTGAATAGTAACGCAAGGATAAAAAAATCCTACAAAGATATAATTTAGTACTTTTTTGTTCGATGAAAGTAACGAAATTTTCTACGAGTAGCCCAGGAAATTTAGCTTTGTAGCGTAGATAATTGTCGGAAAGCTGGAAACTGTTTTAATCCCTTCATTAACATCCAAAGAAGGTTTCTTGAAGTTTGCACCAATTTTCCGCTTGTGCTAAGTACAGAGTGACCCATAAACCGAAAAAATAATGTACTTTTTTCAGTTTTTCAGTAATAACTTCTAAACTATGCTTTCTAGGAAAATCGTGTCTTTCTATAAATTAAAGTACATAATATTCTGCGTCGTTTGAGCATAAATACTTCTTTTTACCTAAAAAATTATTGTGATACAGACACTGCCAAGTACATATTAATTTTCGGAACAAATTGAAATATTCGTATTTTTCACTTTTGTTGTTGAATAACTCCCCAACTCAGGTATTTACGGTAATATTTCAGTAAAAGTATTTAATTGTGGGTCAATTTTCTCTAACTTGTGATTAAAAGTTTAGACCTACGGCACACAGTTCAGGATGCACAGGTGTTTAAAGAGAGACGGGTGAAATAAAGAAATTTATTAAATGATAGATTTAGATATGTTAAAAGTAAGATAATTTAAATTTTACGATTTCATTTTATTGATGTATAGCTTTTTCAATTAAAATCTGTTTTTTAATACTGTTACGCCACTGCCTAATATTTAATATCGGAAAGAGTATTTTTTTTACATTCATTGGTTTTATTAAAATATCTCCTAAACGGTTAGTGTAAGAAAAAATATTTATCTCACAATTTATCTAGAATAATTTTTCTATATTATATTTGAAAAATAATTTATCTAATTTAAATACTAAGTGAGGTAGAATTGATTAAAAATGGTATATATAAAATAAGTTCATACATGCCATCACTTTTTGTTAAATTGCTTCTAAACCAAGCGGTGTAGTGTAAATTCATTAAATTGCATTTAAAGCTAAATAAATTTCCTATAAATTAAGTGTAATAAAATTAATTTGGGAGTTGTAATAAAAAAGTACTAGATGATCAATATCAATATTTAGTAAAATAATTCAACGCTTCCCATACAAAATGTTCTTACTTAGCAATGTGCCTCTACACAAAATCAACTTTGATCATCTAGTACTTTTTTATTATAATTCACAAATTAATTTTATTATACTCATTTTATAGAAAATTTATTTTGCTTTAAATGCAATTTAATAGATTTACGCTACATTGCTTGGTTTAGAAGTAATTTAACAAAAAGTGACGGCATGTATGAACTTATTTTTTATATACCATTTTTAATCAATTCTACCTCACTTAGTATTTAAATTAGATAAATTATTTTTCAAATGTAATATAGAGAAATTATTCTAGATAAATTGTAAGATAAATATTTTTTTCTAACACATACCGTTTAGGAGATATTTTAATAAAATCAATAAATGTAAAAAAAATACTCTTTTCGATATAAAATATTAGGCAGTGGCGTAACAGTATTAAAAATCAGATTTTAATTGACAAAACTATACATTAATAAAATGAAATCGTAAAATTTAAATTATCTTACTTTTAACATATCTAAATCTATCATTTAATAAATTTCTTTATTTCACCCGTCTTTCTTTAAACACCTGTGCATCCTGAACTGTGTGCCGTAGGTCTAAACTTTTAATCACAAGTTAGAGAAAATTGACCCACAATTAAATACTTTTAGTAAAATATTACCGTAAATACCTGAGTTGGGGAGTTATTCAACAACAAAAGTGAAAAATACGAATATTTCAATTTGTTCCGAAAATTAATATGTACTTGACAGTGTCTGTATCACAATAATTTTTGAGGTACAAAGAAGTATTTATGCTCAAAAGACGCAGAATATTATGTACTTTAATTTATAAAAAGACACAATTTTCGTAGAAAGCATAGTTTAGAAGTTATTACTGAAAAACTGAAAAAAGTACATTATTTTTTCGGTTTATGGGTCACCCTGTACTTAACACAAGCGGAAAATTGGTGCAAACTTCAAGAAACCTTATTTGCATGTTAATGAAGGGAATCAAATAGTTTCCAGCTTTCCGACAATTATCTACGCTATTCCCCCTTTTTTAATGTTAAAACACCGGTCTAGAGTTACAGCTGAGTATTCTTTAGTTTGATAAGGAAAAGACAAAAATTCCTAACTAAAATCAGAATGCACTATTTTTCTGTTCGATCAAAGTAGTAACAAAAGAATAATCATTCCTTACAAAGTTAGAATTTAGTATTTTTTTGTTCGATGAAAGTAATGGAAGTAACAATTTCCTACAAAGTTAGAATTTAGTATTTTTTAATCCAATGAAAGTAACGGATTTGAATATCGGGGTGTGAGTGACTGAAAGTCTATGGGAAGTTTAAGGGACTGTATGTAATAGTGATTGCATCAATTATTAATTTAAGGTTAGATTTTTTGACTTAAAATTTAATAATCTTATTTACCCGCAGATTGGTTTCTTATTTTTTTTGTTTGTTGTGACTATATAATAATATTGACTAAACGTGTACACCTTAATTAGGTCATTGTTTGAGCTCTCCAAATGCCCCATTTCTAACTGTTTTTATGTGTATTCAATGTCTGTGTGTGTGCTGTATGAAATAAATAAATAAATCAAACCTAGGGTCCAGGCGATGCATGGCGATGGCTCGCCGGGCCACAAAAGCTAGTAACGTAAAATGATACATACTAATATACTGCATATTAATTCACACCTTTATTAAGCTCCACTATATTCGTATTTTAATATCGCACGGTCCTAAGTATAATAATTTTCTTTGTGCTTTATATTTTAGCGGAGCTTTTACGCTAACGCTTATTATGCAACGAATATTCCGTTAATTATAATAATTCTTTGTAATATATTACCCATATTTTATGACGTACATGATAATATGATAGTAACCTAACGTGATAGCGGCACGTGAACAAGTGTATAATCGTTTGTTGTAGTTTGTCTTTCCTGGATCTATCTGAACTCTTATAGCCTAATGCCCAATCCCACCAACTTTTACCTAGGAAGGAGAGCCTTAAGAAATTTCCATAGAAAAACAGGGATAATATACTATTTATTGAATAAAGAACATTAAAGTGCCCCACTACCACAGCCAAATTTCATATGAAATGCAACATGCAACTTTTTTTTTTTGTTTTTAAATGGTATGGTTTATTAAACATATATAAATTACAAAAAATAGTTAAACCAATATTTGCCAAACTGCAAAGCAGTTTGTTGGCAGTAAATTCTCTTATTCTACTATCTTATAAATCTAATACATATTTTTATACTTATCACTAAACAACAGTACCGCAACTTCTCATGGCAATCACAACTCCGCAACCCATCTTTTTAATTCTCCCTTTAGTTTATTTTTTTTCCTTATCCCTTTTATTTCTTTTGGTGTTTTGTTGATTAATTTAGGTAAGATATGGGCCAGAGTCCGTTCGCCATAATAATTATTTATGCGAGGAACCCCCAAGACACCCCGCCTATTACCTCTTGTGCCGTATCTGTAATACACTCTATTCTTATTTATTTTACTTAAATAATTTGACATGTTTTCAAACATTAAACTAAATAGTACTTTTTTTTCTATTGGTAATATTTTACTTTTTTTGTACAAAATTTCATAATTACCTTTGCATTCTTTTATTTGTTTGTGTGAAAATAGTAGTTTAATAAATCTAGTTTGTAACAATTTTATTTTATTGAGGTATGTCTTAAAGGTTCGCCCGTAACTACTCAGCCCATAGCTCACCGTTGATTCAATCATTGCGTGATAAAGCATATACAGTATGGAGCGTGAAGTACAAAATGATAAATGAAAAAATTGCCCTAATAATTTACGTAACTTGAGACAAATATTATCAATGTGTATTCCCCAGTTAAAATGTTTATCTATAGTTAGCCCCAAGTAACAATATTTTTTTACCTCATTTATTTTTTCACACTTACAATTCTTTTCATCTTCATGGAGGCACTTTATACTATGTCCTATGATGTTCACTTTTTGACTTTCTTTCACAAATTTATTTGAATGTATGTGCATAACTACAGTTTTTTTTGTATTGAGTATGATGCCATTGTCATGTGACCATTTCAGTACGTTATTTAAATCTTCCTGTATATTTTTCTGTATTTCTTGTAGGCTTTTGTCGGCGTAAACGATGCACGTGTCATCAGCGAACATGTACTTACTACATTTTTTTATTACATTTGGTAAACTGTTCACATGCAACAGATAACAAGTTGGTCCAGAGATTGAGCCTTGGGCTACCCCGTGCTCCGTTTTAACTGCGTCACTTTTGTTTTCACCAATTTTTACTACAATTTTACGAGCACGGAAATATTCCTCGAACCAGTTTTTAAGTGGACCTCTAATTCCACATTCATCCATCGCCTGTAGAAGTGTCTTGTGGTCCAGCGTGTCGAAGGCTTTCTTGAAATCCAGGAAGACAACAACAATCTGATTTTTTTTGTTTAAATTCATGTTAATTTCTTCTGTAAATTTCGATAATAATGCCGTAGTACTTTTTCCTTGTTGAAAACCATACTGAGAGTAATGTAGAATACCGTGTTTATTGCAAAAGGATTTGACTTGGGACATCACGACTTTTTCTATAATTTTATCTATACATGGTAGGAGTGCTATCGGTCTGTAATTAGTTTCATCACTTTTGTTACCATTTTTGTAAATGGGTCTCACAATGGAGGTTTTTAATTCTTCCGGAAATTTTCCATATCTTATGGATAAATTTATTATTTTTGTTATTACCGGAGCTATTTTTTCTGCGATTAGTTTCAAGTCTCTTATTCTAATATTATCCGTTCCTGGTGACATGTTTTCTTTCATGTCTTTAATTATTTTTTGTACTTCTAAAGTCGTAACTGGTCTGAACAAGATGGATTTGTCGCAAGGTGTTACGTACGTCTCTCTGTCCAGGAATTTAATTTGACATTTATGTTTTATATCTTCTATTTCTTTTGTAAAGGTTCGTGCAAAGTTATTGCATATATCATTTAAACCTCCCTTGTCGGCCATGTTTCTAATAATTGTTTCATCTAGATCTCTTTTATTTCTTCCTAGCCATTGGTTTATTAGCTCCCATATTTTTCTGAAGTCCCCTGTACAATTTATTATACTGTTTTGTCTGTATTTGTTTTTAGCTGTGATTATAGCTTTATTTGTTTTATTTCTATATCTTGTATATTCTAATCTCAGTGATGCCACGGACGGTGACTGTTTTGATTTTCTAAAAAGTTCGTCCCGTTTTTCAATCATACATTTCAATTCATTTGTAATCCATGGGGAGTCTTTTCTTTTTTCTTTAGAATTATTTACATTAATATAGCATTTTGTATATACGTCATTAAAAATTTCTTTTATTTCAGAATAAATCTTGATAGGACAATCCAATTTTGTGAGATTTTGCCAATCTATTAATTTTAATGTGTGTTCCACTTTTTTGTTCTGGAGAATTTTTTTACAGGTTTTTTCTTCATCATCCCGTATATTGTTTGTTTTAATATCCAACGCTGTCATGTAATGATCTGCAATTTTATGCGTTATTACTGCTGTAGTTAAGTCATAGTTTCGCGTGCGCACGAATATGTGATCTATGCACGTACTTGTACTTTGTGTAGCTGTCACTTCTTCGCGAGTTGGTTCATGCAATAGTTTTACTAGTCCAAATTCTGATAACAAATTTTCATACGATGATACTATTTTATTTTTGGTTTTCAAAATGTCGATATTTATATCGCCCATTAATACAACATTGCTCTGTTTTGGGACTGTTTCCAGACGTTGTCTTAGTTCCGACAAAAACATACGTTTATTTCTTACCGGCGGTCGATATATTGCTAATATATGTGTCTCGGTATTATCTATATTCAAAACAAAGTGTGACATTTCGTATATTGAGTTATTTAGATCTTTTGTGATTGTAAAGTTGATTCTATTGTGTATGTATATTATTATACCACCTCCTCTTCTTCCTTGTCTTACATTGGCGTGCATATTGTAATCATTAATTGAGTATAAATCTAACAAATTATGAGTTATATTTACCTCTGTCATTATCATTATATCTATTTTGTTTAATCCTGCATCACAAATTACTCTGAATTGATCGAAGTTCTTTTTAAGTGATCTTATATTAAGGTGAACTATATTCAGTTTATTCATTTGTGTGTTGTGTTTCATTTCTGTCAAAGTCATCCAGTCAGGTATGTTCTTCAGTTTGTGAAATCTATGATATGATATTTCATCCTCTGCCATTTGCTTTTTTATTTTTTCTGTTGGTATTACTTATTAAATAAATGAAGAGTTTCTATGTATTTAGATGCTTGTTTATGTCTCTTTCACACAATATGTTAAATATTTTTCTGTCATTCTCGCTTTTTCTGATTAAGATTTTATGATTTTGTATCCAGATGTACTTCCAGGAATCTTTTAATTTATTTTTTGTTAGCCAAAATAGGTTCTTTTTAAATTTTGTGAGTCGGTCATTTATAAATATGCGAGAGGGCGATTTATTTCCATATATTTTATCATTTGTAATCTCAGACCTTTTTTTCGCCATCCATTTGTCCTTCATTAATTTTGATTGGAATGTTATGATGATCGGCGATTGACGACCTTCCCTGGTGTATGAGATTCTTCGAACTGTCGCAATGTCCTTCGGTGTCATATCAATCTCCAAGATCTGTCCTATTTTTATCACAATATCTTGCAGATTCTCCTTCTCATCTGTCTTCCCCACACCAAACACCTCAATGTCGTTAGACATGTTTGCTTGCTCAATGGCATCTAAACGCTGTTCTAGATCCAGATTACGTTTTTCTAAATGTATATTTTTGTTATTTAGGTCTTCTATTTGTTTTCCCATATTTTTTATTGTTTCTGATGATTGCTTTGTTAATTCAAGAATCTCTTCATATTTTTCAGAATAGAATTGTAGGGAGGTACTTACCGCATTCAATTCCTTCTTCATTTCATGTATTATTTCCATCTTTTTATTAATTTCCTGAAGCACTTTGCTAATTTCTTGATCATTTTTAGATGTTTCAGATTGCTCCGAATCACTTTTATCATCTTTTTTCGATGTATCCTTTTTTTTCACCGCTTTTTTCATAATACTAGATTATTAGCACAACAATCACAATCTGTCACGTGTTCACGTTCACAAAGTTCTCACACCATTTCTGAAAATATCGACGCTCGGTACCTCTAGCGATGCGTCGCTGTAAACACTGTAAAAACTACTACGTTATGTGCCCAAATATCTCCACCCAAGCTAGGTGAGTTGCATGTTGCATTTCATATGAAATTTGGCTGTGGTAGCGGGACACTTTGATGTTCTTTATTCAATAAATAGAATATTGTCCCTGTTTTTCTATGGAAATTTCTTAAGGCTCTTCTTCCTAAGTAAAAGTTGGTGGGATTGGGCATCAGAGTTGTAATTATTATTATTTTTATTTCGTATGGCTTCTGCCACCGTTGGGCGGTAATGTCAGAAGAGAAGAGAATTATGCTATCTGTTACATACAAGAGACATGTACCCTACAGAGCAACATCCAGGCTTCCAAGCCATTCAAGGGCATTGGGTGTGGCATTGTGGATATCTGCATATGGTCCAGGGAATGCTCTCAGAAGACAGTCTTCGACAATGTGCTTGATGGATTGTACTGGCTCTCCGCAGTCACAGGCAGGAGAATCTCGCATACCCACTGACGCCTCGGGAGGTCAAAGCCGGGTAACGGTACCCCCAGCCCCTGCACCAGGCCCTGGGAGTCTAGATTGAAAGCTTCCCAGCCTTCTCTCCATCGGGCACGACCATCGAAGCCACTCCCCATTAAATGGGCAACAGCGGCGTGGGACGGCCTTCTGGATGGGACTCTAAAAAAATGTACAACATTTTTTTTGTAGGGCTAGTAGTGTTTACCCGTAATGCCTATCCCGCGAGGGACGTGGCGTGAGGGGATAGAGCAGATACATAGATAGATTTTTTTTATTATCGACCGCATAATATTACGCATTGGCGTATCATCCGTTGGTAATATAATTTCCGTAGATTAAAACGATGATTCGATTATATTAGTTTGGTATCATCACATAACGAGTGCGGAGTTAGTGAAATATGCATAATCACATTAATGTACGCCAGAGTTCATTATTCGGTATTAATTAGGAGAAATTCAGAGAATTTATTGAACAATGTTACAGGCGAATCGTGGGATATGACAAAATTTCATTAATCCCTAAGTATTTCCCACCAAAAATGAATAGTTGTTATATATCTCAAGTATAACAAGTAATTATATCTCGACAGATACACAGAAAAGGATCAGACTTATGACTGATTGTCGGCTGGCTTAATGTGATCACTTTACACTTAAGTAACATTCACCAATTCCAGTCCATCCATCTGCCGCGGCCGGGAATCGAACCTAGACCTCCAACCTGACAAGCCTTTTTTGTGTTTACGTTTACTTACAAAATTACAAAAACACACAAAAATCACATCCTAACAGCTCAGTTTTTACATCATATCGTAAATTTTCATAAATTATTGTGCAAATCCATTAAATTACAATTGTTTCATTAAAAAATACTTTTCTTTTCACGAAAACAACTAGATTTATTCACTATTCGTTTTATGGACCTTCTTATGACAATATTTTCGCCTGCGGCGCTAGTCGTTTGCCTTGATTTAAATAAACCAGAAATATAACCAGCTATGCGTTACTACTGAAGGAAGACCACAGAAAAGGTGGACATATGACATTGTCCAGCTTACGGGTCGCATAGATGTCAGCAGATAGCCCGAGACAGAAGACAGTGGAAAAGTTTAGAAGAGGCCTACGTCCAGCAGTGGAACGCAAGTGGCTAGCAGAAGAAGTTGATGGGTTACTAATGAAAGACAACCAGGTTCACCAATTCACCCATTTCTGTAAAAACTCACCCATTTTGCCCGCTGCACTATTTACAGTTTTCGACAGATTTGATTTTAGAGAACGTTACGAGATCGATGGATACCTGGATGTTACAGGACACTCCTGACTTTCGCTTAAAAGTGTTGGAAAATCCAAAAACTATTATGTCAACTTGTTTTGTCTGGTACATATCGCCTGAAATTTAATAAAATGGGGAAAATGAGCCAACAACGGGCCCTCCTGTATATAATGATTACGTCGTTAGGTTTCTGCGAAGTAGAAAATTCTTAATTAAGAAAACACAGCCCCGGCAGTAGAGCGGTAAGTGGGAGAGTGTCTACCTCCAGTATCTAAGTACTGCTTGTAGGATGACAGGAGAGAAATTATTCGTTCCCGGAATGACAGCAGCGGGGGTGGTAATTATTGAAAAACAACGGAGAAATAGTCAAGCTTTTTTTTCTAACTTCACTTTTATTTTAATGAGAAATAATGGTTTTACAAACAATATTAGAATGGCAATGAATTAGACTAATTGTGGGGATGTTTTCATAGACGCCCTAATTCGTTTTCTATTAGTTCGTTCTTAGTTTTGGTTTAAGTCCGTCGTTGGGCAATTGTGAGAATGTTATCAATATTTTTCTATCTCCTCCCGCCACGTAATAGTTATCCAATATTTCATAAAAAAAACGAAAATTTGGCCAGTTTGCTATACATTTTAGAGCAAAATTTCATACAGCAAACATGTTGAAAATTGTATGGTTTGCCACAAATAACTTTTTGATAATATCTATTATAAGAGGATTATTAAATTACAAAAGTCTTAAATTATAAGTTTTTAAATACGCTTTTGTCTTCTATTAAAAGGTATTGAAACTACCAAAAAGTTACGTCTGATTCAATTAATAAGATCAACAGATAACTTTTTCAACCCTAAATGCGACATAGGTACTTATTAATATTATATGACATAATAAAAAGGGACTTTTTAAGTTTTTTTAAAGACGTAGAAGGCGTAGAGGATGAAAAATTTTTGAAATTTGCGTTCCATCTTCACTACTTCATTAACCTATTCATAAAAAAAAAAAAATTAACATTACCAGACCTTTAGTACGCAAATTCACTTTATTCAACGGAGTAGTTTTTGAAATACGAATAATAAAAAGAAAAAAAAAACATTTACAAGTTCGTAACGTCTGTCACTTGCAGAAATTCAAATATGGCTAAATAAATAAACGTTTCCCCGTGACGAAAAGGAAGGAGTTGTGATAAATTAAATATTCATCTTGGAATATTTTTCAGGAATGTCAAGTCAAGGAGTGGAGAAATAAACATCACCTAATTAATTATTTGTGAGAGGAATGAATAAAGCAGAAGTTGATTAAATATTAAAAACAATAATGTTTATGTTGGAACACTCTCCCCTTTTTCTTTTTGAGTAAATTATTATTTTTGAGTAAAATTAAAATTAACTGTGGAATCACGTGATCATTTCGCTCTTTTTTACGAATGTTGTTTTCAGGTGTCCGGCGAAAGTCAGGAAATTCAGAATACAAAAGATAAACTAACATCGTCGAATCTTCGAATCTACATTTCTATGTATGCGTGTATTCGTGAAGCATAATTTGCCTCGGGGATTTAAAACCAATTCTTTTTTAAGTATCTGGGCTTGTTTACAC
This sequence comes from Ceraclea dissimilis, assembly GCA_963576895.1. Classification (NCBI taxonomy): domain Eukaryota; kingdom Metazoa; phylum Arthropoda; class Insecta; order Trichoptera; family Leptoceridae; genus Ceraclea; species Ceraclea dissimilis. Next base: position 1,854,121 of record OY756372.1, read on the forward strand.
AAACCCAAATACCTACTTTTCTGCAGAACTTGCACTAGGCTAAAAGCCTGCATCGCAAAGTGTGGAACACATCGCCACCGCCGGGATTTGAACCGGACGCCTACCGGTTGAGAGACTGCCGCCTCAAACAACTGCACCAACCATGTAAATATATTAGTACTTCATTTTTTCAATATTAATCGGACCACTTATTGGCGCCGTTTAGCGACAAATATAGCCCCAATTACATTGTCTAAATATACCCAATATGTCACCGTATTTTAACCATTAAAGATGGACTTCCACCACGCGCTGTCGGTGAAAGATTCAAATTATAGAATAACTACGGCTATAACTATAACCAGGTATTTCACTCTCCGATATGACAGCTTTTGAGACTTTTGCGCCTAAGAGTGTACACACAAATAAATGGACGAAACTACAAAATTTCTAATTCTACATACATACAATATCGCTCATACAAAATTTCCAGCACTAAAACGTAACATGCAAAATATTCGCCAACAGAGTTCGATTTTTAAATTTATTTTCATAAAGCACAACACCAAAACATATGGCAATAATTTTGAGGCGCGATACGATTAGTTCCCGTTTCCCCCGCGATTTGGCGCCACTATATTGTTACGGCGTAGAATGGAAATTTCATTTGAATATATTACACTATAGAACAGATTTATCTGGGCCAATATTTTTTTTTATTTAACTAAAAAGTCATACAGTGTAGATCTGTAATAATGTAGTATCGCAAAAGATGTAGGTACATGTTAAAATACTCTTTACAATCAATATGATGTATTTTTTTTATGTTTTTGGCATTTTTTTTTTCAGTTATAATTTTTCAGCAGATAGGTACAAGATTTACATAGTTTAATGTTGTCCTTCTCTCTCAATAAGTAAATGAATACTTGAGTAGAGAGTTTTGTTTTTTATTCATTTTTTGGATACATAAGACATCCATAGTTATTGACTAATTCAAATTAACCATCCTGATTGTTAACAAAATAAAAAATATTGATGCCACATCGCAGAAAAATTTTAAAAAATGCTTGAAACTTTTCGAGTGATTAAAATTCTTAAAAAATCATACAAAGTTGCAGTTTTTCAATATTTTTAGGTCATAGTATATTGTGTAATGTGTGCGATAGCATAAATATAGGTTAAAAGGAATATTTTTCTGGTAAAATCGCCGGGACTTCACTGGTTTGCTTTCTGTTTTTATTGAATTGTTGATATGTGCTGTCAAAACTGTTTGTGCCCATGTGACTAAATAAATAAATAAATAAAAAGAGGGGCTAACAGTACGCGCTAAACCAAATTCATAAGTCAAAATCCTAGTAGGTATTTATGAATCGTCAAAATTTTCAGAATATAATTAATAAAACTCAATCTATTTAGATAATTATTATCAAACTTCATACAATTAACATAGAAAACGAGTTATTTGCCCAAGTTCGCCAAAAATTAAACCTGTGGTACTCTAAAGAGTATATTCTATCACACACGCCAGATTCTAGCACGACTTTTTCATTGAACGTTCAATTCATAATTTCATGCATAAATAAATCATTAAAAAAATAAACCATGGTCCTGATAATACGGGAGTGTACTGTATAACAGGGAACACTGTGACGGCGGATAGGATAGGACAGTGATTCCCAAACTATGGTACACGTACCACCAGTGGTACACGACAATTATTAAGGTGGTACGCAAGTAGTCATGGCCATAGGACATACACAGTAAATAATTAGATAAAACGTTTTTAAGCCAGATATTTCCTATCTTGTCTCGAACATGCTGCATCATTTTTCGCACTAAGAATATTGTATTTTTTTCCTGTAATTAATAAATGATAATGTTGTCATAAACAGTTGTTGCAGTTTTTATTACATTACCATTTTGAAGGTTTTTTAACGGTTACAGTTCAGTGGTACGCTACTGATTTATAAATTCGTGTGTGGTACGCGAAATTAAAAGTTTGGGAACCACTGGGATAGGAATAATATTGGAATTCTGCGCCGACATTATTTTATATTGTACCTAATGTTTCCAATTTTTATACTTTCCTATCGATTTAATAATAATATATTGTAACAAAAACCATGTTATCTTTTTACCAATATTCCCGTCTGTTGAGAATATTAACATAACATATAAATAGTAATATCCTGTACGATACAAATCATCTAGAATGTGGACTTATACGCTTTCTCAGTTTTTCTTAAGAGTATGCATACCGACATTTCAAAAATTTCTAAAAACGGGAGACCTTCTATATCGACAACCGTTACTAAATATGCTTTGGAACAAAATGGATAGATAGAATAACCGTAAAAGATTTTTGATAGACGCAAAATTAACCCCAAAAAATGGAAAAAACGCTATTTTTACTATTTTATCATGCGATTGTCACGCGATTTTGAACCTTAATGCCGTGGGAAAAGACTGTGACGTCATTCTTGGTGCCATGCCCTTAAATATTTTTTTTAAATATTGTATGTACCTACGTTGGTACGTTTTTATGAAATATGCTACGCAGGATGTCGTAGCATGTAAACATAAACTATCAAATTACATAGTTTGAATCACATTTGTCACTTCGTGAAAAGAATGGTATTTTATTTTATTTTTATTTTATTTTATTAATCTTACGAGTACAAACAGTTTTTCAATAAGCATAAACAATTAACATCAGCAACAAATACACCAGCGAAGACTCAAGGATTACCAAATTATTTGTGTCACAAAAGCAATTCATTTTTAAAGGAATTGTCATAATAGACCGGTGTTTTAACGTTAAAAAAGGGGGTATAGCGTAGATAATTGTCGGAAAGCTGGAAACTGTTTTAATCTCTTCATTAACAAGCAAAGAAGGTTTCCTGAAGTTTGCACCAATTTTACGATTGTGCTAAGTACAGGGTGTCCCAAAAACAAAAAAAAAATGAACTTTTTTCAGTTTTTCATTAATAACTCCTAAAGGAAGCATTCTAGACAAATTGTGTTCTCCTGTGAATTAAAGTAGATAAAATTCGTCGTCTACTGAGCATAAATACTACTCTCTACTTTGAAAAATAACTGAGAAACAGCGATTTAAAATTGTGATGTTTTTGTCAACAAATGACAAATCTCTTAATTTTCTTGAATCGTTGTTGAATATCTTTTAATCTATGCTACTTACAGCAAATTTTAGTACATATGATTCAATTTCCGGTTAATTTTCTATAAACTGGCATTAAAATTTTACCTCTATATTAAATGGTTTAGGATGTAGAGGTATTTAAAGACAGACGAGTGAAATAGAGAATTTTTTTAAACGATAGATTTCGGTATGTGAAAGGTAAGATAGACTTAATTTTGCGGCTCTTTCTTAATAAAGTACAATTTTTTTTAGTTAAAAACCGAAATTTCGCTATTGATACGCCACTGTGTAACAACTTATATCGAAAAGACTATTTTTTTTACCTTCATCAGTTTTACTAATATAACTCCTGAACGGTTGATGTTAGGGAAAAGATATTTTACTCAATATATAACTAAAATTAATTCACTATAACTGGATTTCAAAATTAACTCTGTAACTTAAATAATAACTGAGTTACAGTGTTTGAAAAAAAGCGTTACTAAAAAAATTAAATTGCCTCGGCTATTTTTGTTGAATAACTCCTGAACCGTGATATAGAGAAAAAGTTCAAGAGATTTAAATATAAGGTAAATAAATTTTCTATAACACAAGTGTAATAAAATAACTTTAAAAGTTATTGTAAGAAAGTTATGGATGATCAAAGTCAATATTTTGTGTAACCATTCGACGCTTGTTTAGATATATTTCGTACTATATGGCAAGCAGGTATAGTCTAGTCATATGGTGTTTTCGCGGAGAAATAAATACAGTAGTCTACTTCCCTTTCACACTTTACGTATTTGGGGGCGCTGAATTCGAATTTCAACTTTGCCACCTCGTAAATGTGATGCGTTCTGAGATATTCGAGAAAAACTCAGAAGAAAACGTTCTTTTTAGAGACTTTCGCTCATAACTCGAAAAGTATACATTTTAGAGAAAAGAATCTCGAGACAAGAATAAACTAGAGTAAATTTCCTACAAATAGCGATGATATTATTTTTCCTGAAATAAACCGCTTACGCGCTACTATGCGCTAAAAAAGGGCATAAATTCCACTCTTTTTAAAAAAATATTTTCTCTTTTAATTTATTGACTATAACTCAAAATATATAGACTTTTTTGGAAAAAATTGTTGAACAAAAATAAAGTACACTATATTTTCTACAATTAATGCTACGAAGGTTTCTGAGACAGACTAACCTCTATTACGTTAGAGCGCATTGAAGTTCACTTTAGTACATTAGAATAAAATTCTTCATTATTTAAAATGGATATATAACATTAAAAAAAATAAAAAAATCTACTAAACTTCCTTGATGCTATAAATGCAAGGCTGAAATTTTTATATTTTAATATTTGCTACCCCTCAATAGCGATGGGTTGGTAGAAATTTGAGAATTCCTTAGAAACAAAAGCTCATTCTCCAGTTTTCTGTCCATAATGTGAAAATTAAAAACAATAGGGACAATTATACTTAGACAAAAATAAAGTACATTTTATTATCTATGAACTACCTTAATAACTCTTTTTAGTCAAATAGACGATTCAGCAGCCAGAGTCCGTTAAAAATTGTCCATATCTCGAAAATATTCTAAAATCTCTACTTATTTTGGTTTACCGCCTGCAAATAAGAAACTAAACATTGTTAAGAAACAAAATGTGGAAATTCATCAAATTTCCTACAAATTATGTCTCTTGCATTTTCGCCCTGGCGAACTGGTTCGATGTTAAGAAGCATCGAAATTTGGTATAGCGTGTCATATTAATTAAGCGTTGATAATACGAACTACGACTATGGTACGTGTGTTATGTACCATAGTCGTAGTTCGTATTATCAACGCTTAATTAATATGACACGCTATACCAAATTTCGATGCTTCTTAACATCGAACCAGTTCGCCAGGGCGAAAATGCAAGAGACATAATTTGTAGGAAATTTGATGAATTTCCACATTTTGTTTCTTAACAATGTTTAGTTTCTTATTTGCAGGCGGTAAACCAAAATAAGTAGAGATTTTAGAATATTTTCGAGATATGGACAATTTTTAACGGACTCTGGCTGCTGAATCGTCTATTTGACTAAAAGAGTTATTAAGGTAGTTCATAGATAATAAAATGTACTTTATTTTTGTCTAAGTATAATTGTCCCTATTGTTTTTAATTTTCACATTATGGACAGAAAACTGGAGAATGAGCTTTTGTTTCTAAGGAATTCTCAAATTTCTACCAACCCATCGCTATTGAGGGGTAGCAAATATTAAAATATAAAAATTTCAGCCTTGCATTTATAGCATCAAGGAAGTTTAGTAGATTTTTTTATTTTTTTTAATGTTATATATCCATTTTAAATAATGAAGAATTTTATTCTAATGTACTAAAGTGAACTTCAATGCGCTCTAACGTAATAGAGGTTAGTCTGTCTCAGAAACCTTCGTAGCATTAATTGTAGAAAATATAGTGTACTTTATTTTTGTTCAACAATTTTTTCCAAAAAAGTCTATATATTTTGAGTTATAGTCAATAAATTAAAAGAGAAAATATTTTTTTAAAAAGAGTGGAATTTATGCCCTTTTTTAGCGCATAGTAGCGCGTAAGCGGTTTATTTCAGGAAAAATAATATCATCGCTATTTGTAGGAAATTTACTCTAGTTTATTCTTGTCTCGAGATTCTTTTCTCTAAAATGTATACTTTTCGAGTTATGAGCGAAAGTCTCTAAAAAGAACGTTTTCTTCTGAGTTTTTCTCGAATATCTCAGAACGCATCACATTTACGAGGTGGCAAAGTTGAAATTCGAATTCAGCGCCCCCAAATACGTAAAGTGTGAAAGGGAAGTAGACTACTGTATTTTTTTCCTGAAAATGCCATTAAATTTGCTCTCGTTACTGCACTAGTACTTTATTAGGCAGACATATTTCATACTACACCGGCTCGGAGGTGCTTACTGGGCAAATAGAATTCATAAGCAAACGTCAAATGGTTACACAAAATATTGACTTTGATCATCCATAACTTTCTTACTATAACTTTTATAGTTATTTTATTACGCTTGTACTTTATTTATGTACAACATTTTTTTCCAAAAAAGTCTATATATTTTGAGTTATAGTCAATAAATTAAAAGTGAAAATATTTTTTAAAAAAGAGTGGAATTCATGCCCTTTTTTAGCGCATAGTAGCGCGTAAGCGGTTTATTTCAGAAAAATGAATATCATTGCTATTTGTAGGAAATTTACTCTAGTTTATTCTTGTCTCGAGATTCTTTTCTCTAAAATGTATACTTTTCGAGTTATGAGCGAAAGTCTCTAAAAAGAACGTTTTCTTCTGAGTTTTTCTCGAATATCTCAGAACGCATCACATTTACGAGGTGGCAAAGTTGAAATTCGAATTTAGCGCCCCCAAATACGTAAAGTATGAAAGGGAAGTAGACTACTGTACTTTTTTCTCCGCGAAAACACCATATGACTTGACTATACATGACACAAGCTTTTAGCTTTCTGTGAAGTGTGCAGGATTTACGTACACAAGCCCAGATTCTCTTGGAATTAAAAAAAAAAGGTCGTCTTGGAGCATCTAGTCGACATTGCTTCACCCATTTGTTTTCCTATCATCATTCATCCTCTCTACAAGTCTAAACCATCTCAACTTACATACAAATTTAATTAGTGACAAATTCGCCGAAAGTCGTAAGCACAATTTTTCTGATAAAACATTATTAATTTTCCGCTAAAAGAGATTGAAATTGGAATAATCTATTATGCGTGTAATGTTGCCATACTGAATTTATTTTGAAACAGGCAACACTGTTATTCAAAATGAATGACATTTTTTTGTTTTAATTAAAGTAAAAGCGCATTCAACTATTAATAAATGCTGACATAATGTTCATTATCAGGAAAAATAAATGCACGCATCAATGAACACAAAATACCATAGACAAAATAATAAATTTACATTTTAATTTATGTTGCAGAGTTTTTAAGCAAATTGCAACACTGGTAATAATATATTAACTTATTTTTCGGCACTAGCAACACTGTGCAATGAATTCACTATAATCTGTCAGTTACGAAGTTATCTGCGAGTGACTTTTGCATTATCGTTTTGTTGGTAGCCCTTATAATGTATTTGTTTTATTTATTTCATTAAAAAATGTGTGAAAGTTCCAACGCTTTCGTTTCGATACGAAAACAGTCGTGTGGAGAGAGGGAGTCACTATTTATTATGAAAAAATATGGAGACTTAACAGAAAGCGTATTGACATTTCAAAAATTTCTAAAAATGGGAGACATTAGATCTCGACAACCGTTGCTAAATATGTTTTGGAAAAAATTGAGTAGATACATTGAACCCTTATCTAGGGAATGACCGTAAAAGATTTTTTATATCTTAAATAGATTTTTAAAAAATGTGAAAAGCACCTCTGATCTTTTTTCCGAAAGACAGAAACTCGTTTCCCGAAAGTCGCGGATATTATTTTCTTGCATTGATAATATCCATTAAAATCTAGAGAATGACCGTAAAAGTTTTTTGAATGAAACGAAATCAACCACAAAAAAAGAAAAAAAAAGGCGATTTTGAACCTTAATGCCGTGGGAAAGACTGTGGCGTCATAGTTGGGTTGCGGGCCTTAAATACATCCCATATTAAATTTACGTACGTAAGAAAGTGACGTATGTATGACGGATAAAATAATTAAATTTGCAAATTCTATTATGTTATAATATACCTACACAGGTTCCCAACATTATGGGTTCATTATACCTGACAAACAAGCTATAAAAAATGTTTCTCAAATGTTGATCCATTTATGGGAAAATCCTATGGGTGAAATAGCAGACCATCGAATCGCAAAGTTGTGTACATTTTATATTAAAAGGATTTAGAGACAGGTAAGCCAGTGGTTCACAAACTGTTTGCCATGACGATAGATACCTACGCAGGAGGGCTTTCCTATGTGTCGCTGGAGAATTATTGTGATAGAATAATAATAATAATTGGACTATTTTGGGCGCCGTTTAGCGATAAAATCTTCCCAAGGGCACCTTACATTTTTCTTTATCACCATATAGGATTGTCAGAAACAGTAAAAATAATAGATTAAATCACCACATAGGATCGTCACAAGCTAACTAATAAAAATATAATCAGTTTTGGCTAACTCCCGTCATTGGCTGTAGGTACGCACAAAGAGGTGAGTCTTCAGCAACCTCCTGAACTCCTCTAGGCTTTTGGCACACCTAACATCGAGTGGAAGGCCATTCCATAAGTTTGGACCCGCCGCACAGAATGCACGGTCACATAATCCGTAGAGAAACAGCCCTCCGCGGCTCTTCTAGTTCATGTGCTAGACTCACAGCCGACCTCAGCGTCCGATGCCTCCAGCCCATATTCTGTCACCAATTTTCAGACCACATTATAATCAATGACATAGATCAATATGGAATGTTGCCCACCATGACGTATTGAAGTGTATAGTAAAATACATAAAATGGCCTAGAATCTGACCGAAATATGGCCTATACCTATGTATATGTATGTTTTTTTTTTTAAATCAAAATGTAATTTAAATAAATGTACAGGGTACATCACCACAGGGTTGCTTAGCAACGCGTTACCCCCTTGGCCCCCTGAATAGGTAGCCACACACTTTTTTCATATTTTTAGGAATATGGTTAAAGATGAGAGAGTGGTCAATCAAAAAAAAAAACATACTAAATTTGCTACAAATAGTTACAAATTTTTTTTTGTTACAATAATAAAAAATCTGAATATCGAAAATTTTCGGAATACAAAAAAAAAGTAAATAAAAATTCTAATTTTGTTGAGAAAGAGTCAAATAACGAATCGATTTTTCGATCGATCGTTCGTTCGATTCAATGCAAGTCTGTGTGAACTTAATTATCCGAAACTGCATTACGTCAATGACATTAGGAATAGGAAAAGGAATGAGTATAAAAACACTGGTTTTCTGTTTTTCCGAAAACCGAATATTTGGAAACCTCCGCTACAGGGTTGACGATTAATGTCAAACAAGAGTTATTTGCTTTAATAGGCTCAAAGGACCACTTTATGGGGAATATTGGAGGAGGATTCACTAATCACGTCATTCCCTGTGCCTGAGTCTGTCCCTGTGATGTTTAATACCATAACACAACATTGTTATAAGGGTCAGTGGCGTATATAGTGGAGGGGAGGGCGAAACAATTAAGTATTGAAAGAAAATCCCGCGGGCTTAAAGCCCTCCACATTCCCGGGTAGCTCAGGCGCATTAATAGCGACCTCTTTAACTGCACTTCTAGCAAAATATTATTAAGAGGTGGACCCAGGGTTAGCAAATCCCACCCCTGAATTACGTTCCTTCAATATCCTTGTCCAAGGAGGTTACAAAATTTCACTTACTACTACAATATTTCAAACTAAATCTTAAACAATTAAGAATATAAAAAACGTTATTTTAAAACATTTAGAAAGACACCCAGGTTTACACTTCGCCCATTTTTCAAAAAAAAATTGCTTGCGGCGCCATTCTTTCTTTTTTTTTGTAGTTTTTGTACACCACACCTACAATATTTACCCTAATTACTTCACAATTTTAACACCAAAACACGACCTTTTTCACACACCTTAAAAAAAATTTGCCTGCTGCGCAAATTATTCAGATTTAGTAGCCAGGCTTAGTTTTCATCCCCCCCCCCCTAAAGTCAAATAATATATCGTCCCTCCCACTGAAATGACAACCTATATAGTATATACGCCACTGATAAGGGTAGGTATTTGCTTCTCTTCTATCAAATGGACTAGATTGGTAAAATAATAACATTATTTGACTTAATCCACTTTACCTCCACACCAACTGACGACCCCAATTACGCATTACGCTGTGATAAAGTCAATTTTGAATGCCAAATACCAAATTGCAAGTAGTTATATCTCAACAGATACACAGCAAAGGATGGACCTTCTATCAGGCTTATGACTGATGATCGGCTGGCTTAATTTGATCAATTTACATCTAAGTAACATTCACCAATTCCAGTCCATCCATCTGCCGCGACCGGGAATCGAGCCCAGACCTCTAACCCGACAAGCCGACAGAACTGAAAGCATTGTGTGAATGCTCTTGGGGAGGACGTAAGAAGGGCGTTCCGATGCTTACGAATCGGCGTGGGATCGGCTATTTTTTTTTACTTTTTCCCCGGATTGTAATATTACATCACACTTTTTTTTCAGGTGTTTACAAAACTTCCGTAAAACATTCTGCATGCATTCTAACGCCATATTTAAATGTTTGATCGAAGAACACAAACAGCATTCACTGGTTACCCCGTTACTGGAATATACTGTGATCTAATACTTCTTTTCAGTATCTAGATAGCGCTGTAATAGGGCTTTGAATGAACTATATTTAATGTAATGTTTTTCTTTAGGCTAATTTGTGTTCAATGTCTGTAAGTGTGCCTTGCTGATAAATCAATAATAAATAATAATAATAGATAAAAGTACTAGTGATGGGCGCACATTCGATTATATCGATGGTAAAAAATATCCCAACCATTCGACTACATTCGAGAAGTATCCACGATTAATCGATTATTCGATAGCTTTAAACATCGTAATTAGGTATTTACCTAAGTTAATTATTTCATAAACAGGGTGTTGTATAAATATTGGGGGATAAAATAATAACATGGTGCGTACGCGTACATACAAGTAATAAATTGGTTATCTCCGCTGCGGTCTAATATCATTACATTATCATCCAAAGCCTTCAACAATGAACCTTCGGCATGCGTACCATAAGAGAAACGGAAAACAAATTATGCCTAAATGAAAGAAATATTATAATAAAATAAATAAATAAAATTTTATGTATAGAGCTATAGAATAATCAAGGTACAATAGCGTTTCCTTCTCGCTTTGTTCATCAGACTTCATGACACATCGTGTAGAATAACGGCGTGTTAGGCTGGAGATCTGGGTTCGAAACCCGGCCGCGGCAGATAGATGGACTGGAATTGGTGAATGTTTAAAGTAATAACATTAAACAAGCCGACGATCAGTCATAAGCCTGATGAAAAGTCCATCCTTTGCTGTACATCTATCTGTTAAGATAACTACCTACTTGTGATTTGATAGATTTTGTTTAGATGCTACGAAATCCTGCGCTGCGTTCTGAACTCCGTCAGTGTCCCTAAATATGCAAAATTAAAATAAATAAATAAAACCGTCAGAATCGCGAATCAACTAAAGAACAAACTCATTCAAGCGAACTGTACAGACCCGCTTTTTGTCATAGAATGTACCATCTGACCCATGATTTACTCTGACTTCCCAATCCTTCCCACCATTTGCAATATTTTTATTAAGGCCCTTCTAATTTCCCTCTTTTCAATTATGCATATGGCGAAGGGCTTTTGATTTTGTTGTTCCTAATGTTTTCAAATTCGAAAACTTTTTTCTTTTTCATATAGTGTTATTGTTCATGTGTTTGTTATAATGTTATTGTGATACCAGGGTAAATTACCTTATTTTATTAGTATGTGGTGTTGTTTTTTTCGTGTTTATTATTGTTTTAAGAGTGTGCAATGTGCATACCGACATTTCAAAAATTTCTAAAAACGGGAGACCTTCTATCTCGACGACCGTTACTAAATATGCTTTGGAACAAAATAGGGTAGATGCATTGAACCTTTATCTAGGGAGTAACAGTAATAGATTTTTTATATCTTGTATAGATTTCGCAAAAAAAAAAAATTAAAAACACCTCTGACCTTTTTTCCGAAAGACGGAAACTCGTTTCCCGAAAGTCGCGGAGTAATTTTTTTTTCTTGTACTGATAATATGCATTAAAATCTAGGGAATAACCGTAAAAGTTTTTTGATAGACGCAAAATTAACCCCAAAAAATGAAAAAAAAAAAAAACGCTATTTTTACCATTTTATCATGCGATTGTCACGCAATTTTGAACCTTAATGCCGTGAGAAAAGACTGTGACGTCATTCCTGGTGCCATGCCCTTAATTGAAACTTGTTCTGTGTGCACTCTTCGGCGCAAAGGCTGAACGCTGTAATGCCGAAGAGTTTTTTTTAAATAAATTTTTACTTAAATATATAAATATAAAAAAATCTGTCAAATTGGCGTCACGTGGAATTTGTTTTGAAACAATTGAATTCCTTCGTATCTACGAGTATGTCGAATGGAAGAACAATAATTTTGAAAATCTATGGATTATTATTTGTATTTTTATATGTTCACTGTATTTATTTATTTATTTTTAGTTTTTGCATATATATTTCTTTGATATGTTGTAAATATTATTATAACTATTTAATTTTAGACATTTCAGGTACATTTTTGTACGCACATTATGTTTTTCATTATTTTGTCAAGTGGTTGGTTGGCAGATATTGCCCATGGCAATAAACCCGCCATTTGTTTAATGCATGTCATTACTTCAATAAAGTTTTTATATATTTATTTATTTATTTTATTTATTATTGAGTTTCGTGGCTTGCGTTAAAAAAATTAAATGAATACATGAAAAAAAAGTATGGTAAACATTCAAAAGCACTCGTTCATACATATCACACACATACAGACATAATAGCAAAATAAACAAAGATATATGAAAGCATACGCATAGTTGATGGTTGACTATCGCTGTGTGTTGCTTTATTGACGTACTTAATAATGTGTAATCACAGAGTTTATAAAGTGTAGATGTACACTGTACGCTGTACATACATTGTGTATACAAATGATAATTAACGAATGCTTTATGGAGCTGAAACATGGACAACACACAATTAGTCAAATTGATACATGGGATTTTAAATTACACCTACTAAAGTATCTTTCTATTATACTCACCATACTAATTAGTATGGAGATTCACCATTATTGTATAATGTACAGCTATTTGTAATGAAAAAAACGCAATAGCTAAATTGACATTAGTATGAAAAACTACATACATATTAAGATTAAATCCACATTTTTTTGTGGATTTTAATCTAAATATTTGGTTTTTCATTTTTTCCTTAAAAATGGACTTCCACCATGTATCGACGCCGACGTTCAAAAACATCGAGATTATGTGACATTCGTATTTATCTGTGATGGGATTACATCACTAAATAATGGCGCAATAAAATAAGATTTGCCGAAAAATCTGTAGGTACAAAAAAAAACGAAAAATTGGTAATTATCAATACATGCAATATCATAAGAAGATTTCTAAATAGAAACTGAAATTTCAGGCACAATCCTTGTATTTTAGGCCCAAGTTGAGCCTAATCCTGTGATATCCGTGATATCTGGATAGGTGAATGTTTCCCAGTATTAGGCTGATGAGTTTATATATTAATCATGAATGAAAATATATCCGACATTTTTTTTTTCATAGGACTAGCAGTTTACCCGCCAATCTCCAGTCAAAATATGGACTATTTTTAAAACATGCAAATAAAATGAAAATTAAACAATCTATGAACACAATATGAAAATACGTTGTTATTTTTAGGTTGAAAATTAAGATAATCCATTACCTTCCTGAATAAATAATTAATTCTGGTTGATGCAAAGCGATTATTTGTCGGAACTCCTGAATAATAAACGTAACATCGTAAGTAGGTTTGGACAGGATGAAGGATGGACGTCATTTACTCCATAAAGTTTATGAAACAAGGGTTGGAATCGAATAAAGTTTTGGACACAATAGTAGAATTTTGTGAATGATAATATCAATTACGAAAATAAGTAAAAAAAACGTGGAATAGATAAAGAGATAAAGATGAACCATATTTTGAAAAGGTATAACTTTGGAACCATTCATGTTAAATGAGTGATTCCGTCACTATATGGTAACTGATGAATGTAAGTTTTGTATGACGCACAATACAATGCAATAGAGCATGACCCACGTATACATAAAACATATTTTAACGTATGCCACAATATTTTTTTGTGATCGAATTTTTTACATGTCGTCGTTGAATAACAAGTCGTTATGTCAACAGATATACAGCGAAGGATGGACTTTCCAACAGGCTTGTGACTGATCATCAGCTGGTTTAGTGTGATCAATTTACCAATTCCAGTAGTCTATCTATCAGAAACGGCCGGTAATCAAATTCAGACCTCTAACCTATAGGTATCCTACCCGCTGTGCTGTGAGGTAAGAGGTCTGGGTTCGATTCAAATTCCAAATCACACACTAGCAGTGTAACAGTCCTATTGATCGGAGAGTTACCTACGATGATAGTTCTATCCCTCTCGATAGAATACAGTATAGCCTAAAACAAAGGGTTGGCGCAAAATAAGACGACAGAAAATTAACTGAAGAAGGATGAATCAGGGTTGAATGCAGTAGAAATGAGGTCGTCAAGAAGAATGTGTGGGAAATCGCTGAGACATAAGATAAGGAATGAGGTTATTAGAGAAATGAGTGACTGCAAGACTGGTGTTGTGACAAGTGAATGAAAGTGAATAAACTAAGATGGTTTGGGCATGTATGACAACAAAAAATATATATTAGCGAAGAGCGAAGAGAGGTGAGAAAGCGCAGCCGCCCGAGACTGACCTGGTCCAATCATGTCCACCAGATCCTCAAGGATGGACGCGTTTTGAGTAAAAGTAATCGGAGAGCGTGTATGACTGCATGCATGAATGTGACGGAGGCTAGTAGTGTGTGCAAGGATAGAGCTGTCAGGCGCTCTGTTCTCTATGCCTACCCTGCAAGGGACGTGGCGTGAGGGTATAGAAAATTAATTCGCAATCGGGAAAAAAATAAAATAAAAAAGGGCTCAAGAAATGCTTACCATAAACAGACATTACTGAAACCTATATCCCGGATTCACTTAATCGATATCCGATAAATAATGAGATATTGTCAAAATGTATCTCATTTTAACGAGAAAATAATTGAGAGACGTATAATTCATCATACACTTTTATCCCCCGGACATTCTTTTTTCGTAAAATACTATCCGTGTTGTTGTGAGTGATTGACAAATATTATATAGGTTACCGGAAATGTGTGAAACCTAGGAATTTTATACATTTCCTAGGTAACGTATAAAATGCCGAGCCAATTTAGGAAATGTGTTAAAAATTTGTCACAATTTTTTTAATAAGTACGTATATTTACTAGGATATGTATCTATTTCCTTGGCATTGTACGCAATTTTTAATGGTACTATCAGGAAATGTATGAAAATTAACGTTATACCATACAATTTGTAAATCATTTAAAGCTAAGGCATGGATGAACTGAAAATCAAAATTATTATTTTTTTATCAAAAAGATTCTCAATAGCATAATAGGTCACATTATAAAACGTAAAATCTTCATAAATCTCGACCTACGAAAACCCTTACAGAAATGCCAATAGACACTGGACGAAACTTCTTTTCACACATTTTTAATATTTTTCTGAATGTTATTGTAAATTTTCCTCATCGGTATTTTACATATTTCAGATTGCTGTTTAGGAAATAGGCTCAATTCCTAGGAAAATGTGTATAGTGAAATGTATTGCACACTTGAATTATTTTTTGGTTAACAAATTATCCTTGCAAAGAGTTGGATTTTTCTACATTCCGTAGTATATACAGTGCACTATTCCTACAACAGTGTTTTCCTACAACTGTTGTAGGAATACTGCGTTGTATTACACACATTGCCTAAATTGTTTGGGCATCGTATATACTTCCTAGGGAATTTGTACAATGCCTGGGTTTCACACATTCACGGTAACACAAACCCCTAAAATGCTGTCAAATTTACATACTGTTTGCATTTCAGAGCCTCTAGACTCTAGAGGGTTGAATAAATTAATGGAATTAAAATATTATATGAGTTTTGAATAAAAATATGGAGAAAATGTTATAAAATAATTTGTACTAGTGTTGGCGAAGTTTTAATTGAAAATTGTAATTAATTCAATTGCATCAGCGTATATAACGCCGTCCTGGTGCCGGCACTGATGTATGCTAGCGAGACATGGACAGGACATGGCCGAAGAAGGACGAAAAATGTCACTCCACTTCACGACACAAGCTTTTCAAGCTTACTGTGAAGTTTACAAAGGTGTATTTGGGTATATTTAGATAAACCCAGATTCATTTATTAAAAAAAATGTTAATGCTGTCGAGATGAGATCGCTAAGAAAGTATGGACGAACGTTGAGAGATAGGATAAGAAATGAAGTGATTAGAAAGTTGAGTGAATGTAAAAGGGATGATGAAAGGGTTGAGTGAATTTAAAACTAGAATAAAAGTGAACAAGTTGAGATGGTTGGGACATATAGAGAGAACGAATAATGAAAGGATAACAAAAAAACGTACTTGTGTGAAAGAAGAGATGTAAGGAAGTGCGGCTGTCCAAGAACCATGTGACTTGACCATGTCGATCAGTTGCTTGAGGACGAATCTGTTTTGAGTAAAATGAGTCGTGGGGTGTGTATGTGTAATGTGTATGACGAATTAAAGAATGTGATGGAAAGCAAGTGCGTGAGAGTTTGGTGATCTGGGGGGTACTTTGTAAGCTTTCTCACCCAAAACACGCAGATAAAATGTTTATGGAAAATTACCCTTATGGCGATATACATAAGGGCGTTTTTCGTGTGCATTTTATCTGCGTGTTTCGGGTGAGAAACCTTTAGAAAGTTTCAGTACTGTTCACTTTCCCTAGCCCGCAAGGGATGCGGCGTGAGGTGATACAATAGAATAGAAAAACAAATGCAGTTATTGCAGCGAGTTTCGGATCGCATCTATCCACTTTGTGGTCGATCGCGATTACAAGTTATAAACTAATTAGGTAATTCTATAAAATGTTTGAAAGCATGTTGGGTGTGTATGAGGAATTGCATGAATGTGACGGAAGCAAGAAGTTTATAATGATGGGAAAGTCTGGCTATCTGTTCTTTACGAGAGGGGACAAATAGATAGGTAAGGAAGGATTGGAATATCCTCCACAATTTAAAGGATATAAATTTCTATCGGCATTCTGAAGCAGGATAATGTTATTATATTCTACCCACAGATATCATTACATGGTTCAGTGAAGTTGCAAGCGCAACTACACGGGAAAATTGAAAACAATGTGAAACTATATGCTAGGACTAGATCAATCTGTTTCACTACCTACATACATCCTACAATAGTGCAGCATCATAGCAAGTGATTGGAATAACAATATAGGATAGTGAATATCCCGTTATTCGAAGGAGATATCATCCTAAAACTTATAAAACATGGATAAATGAGAATATGTTTTAGTGACTCTAGCGGTGTGAAATTTGATAATGTTAAGATTACTTACGCTTGTCGAGAGCAAATCTTGGAGAATATCTCAAGCAAAGACAATCAAATAGAATCAACGTACCTGCAACAGACAGAAAATAAGAAAACATTAAAATATTGTACAGGCAAGTGATATATAAAGGTGTATTCTCACGGTCCGTGATATTGTAGACGTAGTATTTTCTATACCAGTTTTAAACCAGTTGTGCGTCGGTCTGTGGGAATCCACATTAAGATGTCACGATAATTTCCCACGGCATTAAGGTTCAAATTCGCATGAACAATAGCACGATAAAACGGTAAAAATAGCGTTTTTTTTTCATTTATTGGGGTTAATTTCGATTCAATAAAAAAACTTTTACGGTTATTCATTAGATTTTAATACATATTATTAATAAAAAAAATCTCCACGACTTTCGGGAAACAAGTTTCCGTCTTTCGGAAAAACAATTATCACAATTTTTTTTTGAGAAATCTATACAAGATATAACATTTTTTTACGATTATTCCCTAGATAAAGCTTCAATGTATCTACTCTATTTTTTCCAAAGCATATTTAGTAACGGTTGTCGAGATCTAAGGTCTCCCGTTTTTAGAAATTTTTGAAATGTCAATATGCCAACTTTTAAGAAAGCTCAGGCTGTATCTAATTCTCAAGTTACACTCGTATTGTAGGAGTAAAAGCTACTCTGTACTGTACTCAAGCTTTATATCAAACTTACGCTCGTCTTAAAGTTCTTTTGCTTACTTTTCAAACTTTATTTCACTTGAACCAACATTCAGAATGCTGATGGGTGTTGATATAAACTTTAAAGTGTAATTTCTGGTTGGAAACATTGTACAAGTATTATTACAACACTGAAAAAATAATACTTAGCGATTTTCAATACACGCTTCACTTTTGTATGTATCACCGGTATTATAAATCAGGAAATTCCTCCATTCCTAAATACATTCGTAAGACAATTGACAATTCGTATGGTGATCGCATCGCTTCTGTATTTAGAGGATTCACCACTGGATGATTTCATTTTTGATTAGGGCAGAAATTTATATTAGGCAATAAGCCCGCCTTTGTCGTATTATTTGTTCGATAAAGAGTATTTTGTTTTTAATAACAAGTAGTTATCTCAAAGGATGGACCTTTTATCAGACTGATCGTCGGCTAATTTAAGTGATTACTTTACACGTAAGTAACATTCACCTTCTCCCCAAAAGTGATCACATTAAATCAGCCCACGATCAGTCTGATGGAAAGTCCTTCCTTTGCTGTACATCCGTTGAGATAACTAGTTGTTATTTCAACTACAACATTTAGAAAATCCGATGTTTCTCACAAAATAAAAATTATGATATTAAAAAATATTATTTTTTAATAATATAAAATGGGGCTAACCAGTAAAATGCTGGGTGAATATGAAAACACGCATTCTGCGCAAAATTAGATAATGTAACATTCAGAATGGGTGGCGAACCTATTGCTGAAAAACATAGGAAAATCATTTGTAATGATATAGCATTTATATTTCTGTATTCAGCTCATATTTAAAGGAGGGATATAAAAAATTGTGGAGAGAAAAAAAGAAAGCGATAGCCTCTACGGGACACTCTCATATAATAACCCCTTTTCTTCCTAAGTAAATCAACCCGTAAATGTTCAAGCGGCTGTAACGATTCATTTTTTATCAAGCATATAAAAACAATGACTTGAATAATATATGTATGTATCTACTAGTCATGGGTCGTGGGCTCATTTAGTAGGGATCTGACAAAAAGAAACAGATCCGTGAACCGACTCATGACTCTTTCCGCTCATAGACATTTCGCAGTTCCTTGTGATGATACATTACTGTAATGATTTTATACCGTGTGGTGAGATACAGGGCAATCAGCTCTAGTTCACCCACGATGAGTTCACATAGATAGTTGTTAGCGTATTGATGAATGTGATGAATTTCGAGATGCCTAATAATTATGTTTTTTAAATGTACATACACTATAACGACCAATAAAGAAATCTACCTATCTCTCCTTCTGGTTCTGTCTTAAATGTTTGTAGTAGGTTAATTTCTGTAACTTTTCGAACTTTTTAAATATATTGTTCTATGAAATAATTGAAAGAAGAACGTCATTTATTAGTTACTACGCGCATAATTACATAGTTATAGTCACCATTGAACCTAGTATTGGATCAACTGAAATACAAAATTTTAATAGAACCGTATAGCAAAAAGAGCTGCCAGATTCTGAGATGTATGACACGACTGAGTCATTCATTCACATTGTGAGCCATTGAATTGGTGAGCTGTGAGGCATAGATCCGCGAGTGAATTGTAACCCAATGGTTCATTTGAATGTGATCTGAATCTTTGAATCGATCTGAGTTACGCTTGAACAATATCTACATAAGTATTCAGTTCCACGGATGTACATATAAACTAAAGTACAGTAAATTCCTTCAGAAGAGTCACGCATGCTTGAAGTTAAAGTATTAAAATATAATGTACATACAACACAACTTTGTCTAGAAGTACATCCGTCTGTACGGAATATTATATGAAAACAATATTGAAATTATTCAGTATCCGGTTAACCGGAAGAAAATTTAACCGCACACTTTCAAATGCTAATCGCTATATGTTGTGTTTTATTTCGGAAGGTTAACAGTACGTCGAGTACGTTGATATTCATATACTTACTAATAGTATCCGGTTATCCGGAATTAGATTTTAATCGGAAATAATATTTTGAAAATGGTTAAAACAGACAATTAATTCAATTAAGGCCCCACTTTAAAATGTTAAAGACATTTTATGTTACAAATTCTTTAGTATTATGATATTGAATGGAAAAAATATTATTTTTTCGCAAAAAAAACATGTTTATTAATATATTTTTTACTACATTCTAATACATTCTCTAATACGGTCTTTATCGAAAGCCCAAATTGTTTACTTTGAGAGATATTATCAAAAAACCTAAATCAGAAATTTTCGTATTCATTAATTTTCAAAAGGCCATATCTCCAAAACGGTTGATTTTTGGTTATGCATTCATCAAAATTTTTCATCCTCTATCAATTTCTCCGAATATTTGACATACAAAACTAATCACCCTGTATTTGTATATAAAAATTAACCGCCCAATCGGTTAACCGATACACATCCGGTTAAAGTTAAAACAAAATCTCTTGTAGGTTAATTGTATAGTAATAATGTACATACCGGTTGTTATATAGACATTATTATTATATTATGTAAGTTGTACATACTTATATACATATGTACGCTGTAAATATATAAGACGGTACATACATATTGTATTGCGCACTTTATATAGAAAGAAATCGATATCAGACAATAGAATTGTTGAAACGAATAGAATTGATTCTGATCTCAGAAATACACTCTGTATAACCGTGATATATACAGGATGATTTCTACATACAATTTACAGTGACAAAGATCTTAAAAAAAAATTGTATCTTTTACGCTCTATTTTACGATTTGGTTTAGCTGGAAGAGATCGCCGATAAGCTCGCCCTAGTGAGCATAACTTATTATTCTATAACTTATTATTAAAACTGTGTCTTATCTTGTTAAATTCTATTCTAATTCTATTCTTCATTTATAGAATCAACTTACATAATTCTGGTGGAATTCGGGTAATAATGTAACGCAGGCCCTGTGGCAACTTTTACAATTAGTTCGAATCTATGCAATCGAATCTGCACAATTTATAACACTTCGCGATAGCAGCTCTCTCACCTAAAGATGTTTTTTTTTTCGGTTGATACTACTTTTAATTGACAAAATATTACGTGACATAATTACGAGCCTGCAAAATGTTAGGAAAATGTTTTGAACGGTTATCAATAGAAATCGCGGATATGTTAATTTGTAAATATTGTAGTACAAATATTATTAAGTTGTAGTATACTACGCTGAATAAAAATTCAAATTACCATAAAAATACACGCACAATAATTATTATACGTGTATGGATAGTGTACATATGTTATAAGTCTAGTGATCTGCTCTCACTACCTACCCCGCAAACCGCTTGATTTTTGACGGGTTACAGATAGTAAATAACTAATAGAGGTATTTTTTTCGAATACAGTATTAAAAACCACTTCAGAATCTAAAACAAACTGAGCCTACCGTAACTTTTAACCCAAACAGCATAAATTTTGAGAAAAATAACCAAAAGAGTGGGTACAATGGTATCTAAAGGTATTTCAGGTACTAAAGGTAGATGGTGGATACGTTAGAAACTTATTTTCAATTTGCACACCCCCAATTTATTGACCACATACACGAATATACTGTTTTGTAGCGAAACCCTAACATTTACCATTCAGCAAACCCTACAAATAAAAATATACGACCCTCAAACACCTTTGCCTTTGTTCACCAATCTAAATCACGCCATCTATACGAAACACAGAATAAACTATTTAGATAGGTGTAAGAAAGGCTCATTGTAAAAACCCTGAATTATTGGAATTATTTCAGTCGGTATAAATGTGGAATTTTTGTGAAATAGTTTCGATAACCTCAAGTTTTGGGAATGAGAATTTCATCACAGAAGAGTGATTCTCAATTTTCTTGGCTAACCGCGAAATTGTCACTACGGGATTTGATTAATAAATTTAGTAACCAGGTACATTGAAGGACTCCCACGGGCTTAAGGCCCTCCGCATCCATGGGTAGCACAGGAGCATATAGCGTCCTCTTTACCCGCATTTCTTGGCAAAATCTTTTTAAGAGGTTTGCTCAGGGTTATCCAGAAGGGAGACCCCGACAAACCCCACCCCTAACTTACTTTCCTTCAGTGTCCTTGTCCAAGGATGGAAACATAGTAACTAGGTAGATTAAATTGATAAAGAATGCAAGTTTAGTTTCTATATTTTTCATACTACGCATCTACATTCTACGTTGTTAATATGACTCTACGCCTCTACGTTGCTAATTTGAATCTACGCATCTGCGTTGTTACTATGAAACATTGCATCTAGGTTGCTAATTTAAAGCTACGTTGTTCATATGAACCTACGCCGCAAGTATGATTCTACGTATCTACGTTAAAATGAATCTACGCGTATACGTTGCCAAAATGAATCTATGCATCTAGGTCTATGAATCTAGAATCTAGGTATGCTAACATAATTATATCTATGTTGCTAATATGAATACAAGCTTCTACGTTGCTAATACTATGTATCTACGCTGCCAATATGCAACTACGTACCTAAGTTCAACGACTTTTATTATTTGTTTGTCATATTTTTTAATGGTATTGCCGAAAGGAAGTAACTGAAGAGATCCATTAAATGTAAAATGTCCATTTTAAACTACATACATTAGCGACAGTATTTTATCATCATAATACTACACTATTCTGTAGAAGGCGTATATTGACATGACTATGATGACTTGGCATTTTTTTTTAAATCGTGTACCTAAGTTACTGTCAATTACAGTTTCAGCAATTCAATGACAGATTTTATACAGGGGCAGCTCGTTGGAGAGATATTAGTTTTTATGTATGTATGCATTCTGTTTCTTGTTTATTATTTTTTTATTCTGTTTTTATTTATTTTTTTCTCACATAAGAGTATGTATGTATGTATTTATTTTCTACTTCGTATATTTTTTGTTCAATTTCTTTTTTCTGTTTTTTTCCAATATTTTTATTCAATTTTTTTTTCTGTTTTTTTCCTGGGGTTAACTGGAAGAAATCGCAGTTCTGCGATAAACTTCGCCCTAGTGAACAACGATTTATAATCTGCACTATGTCCATTTTTTATATTTATGCGTATTTGTTGTTCCCTTAAAGTTTAAATAAATAAATAAAAAAAAACACGATAGGTATATTTCCGAATAGGTATATTTGACTACGTCAGTCCTAAAGATGGCCTCAGCAAGTAGGCCGAAAGCTCGACAACATCGACAATCCACACACGGTACACCCGAGAAGAATGGAGAAGAGATTAACAAGGACCGCGAAAATCTACAAAGCTATATTTGATACATTTGATTGTTTATATAATTTTGTACATGTCTGCATATTCTTCGGCGCAAAGGTCTAAAACAGTCTTTCTCAAAGTGGGCGATAACGCCCCCTTGTGGGCGTTGGAGACCTAGAAGGGGGCGTTAGGGGGCCCAGAAAAAAAATGGGGGGCGTTGGCGTTGTATAGGGGGGCGATGGTTGATTACTAAAAAGAGAAATCGTTTGCAAGTTACGCAACGCGGCAACTTACGACTGTTTTTGAGTAAAATCGAACCTGATATCAACACACTTGTTAAAAATCATCAAATTCATCCATCTCACTAGATTAGTTTTAAAAACTAAAATTGATTACCTATCTATATTGTTTCTTGTAATTTCATTAAAATATATTCTTAATATTATAAAGTTGCGTTTTAATTGCTCTCACTGGTAAAAATTTCTAGTTAAGAATGTAGGTTTAAACACCAGAACCGACTAATATAGCACACTATAACTACATTGATTAGAGTAATAAAATTGTGGTTTTAAAGTTTTAGGAGTGTATAAAAAATTGGGGGCGCTGAAAAATAATTGAATTTCAAAGGGGGCGGTAAAAGAAATAAGTTTGATAATATCTGGTCTAAAAGATGTCATGCCTTATGCGCCCGCTAAACGCTCGCGAGTCACCACGACCTTTTGGTGTTCATGAGTAAAAAGGCGTCAACGGTCGGTTACGTACACGTCAAGACAAACGTTCCTTCCGCACCCCTTTTTACTCATGAACACCAAAAGGTCGTGGTGACACGCGTGCGTGTAGCGGGCGCATAAGAGTGGATTATTTTAGTTAATAAATAAATAAATACCTACTGCTGGATTAAACAATAAAAATGATAAAAAGCGCAATGCATAAATACACGTAAAATCTATACAAAAAAACGAGTCATTCGCCCTATGAAAACGTACGTAATATGTTATACTCTTATTAACCCTCGACTCCCCTCTCTGACGTTATCAACAACATGACGTGATAACGCGAGCATGTTCCATTGTTATCGTGTGAGTCGATAACACGAACACTTTCCTTCCTAACTCACGCATAACAAACTGAACAAACCATTACTACTGCATATAATGTGTGTAGAGTATGAAGCATTATTTTCAACTCCTCAGCAGATGGCGTTAGCATCTGAAACATGGTTTACGGTAAGTTCGTCTAAAAACAATTCGGCTAATATCAATTCGGCCAAAATCAATTTGCCTAACGATCAATTCGTCGATTTTAGACGAATTGATAATTAGACGAATTGGTTATAGGCGAATTGATTTTAGACGAATTGAATTTAGACGAACTTACCGGACACCCTGAAACATTGGGTCAATGTGAAATAAGTTACAGTAGTAACATATAAACTTCTTTCAAAAATTACACAATTGACAGCAGGATGTGGTGGAATGGGTGAACGTTACCCTGGACATAAAGTGATCACTTAAGCCAGCCAATGCCGACTCGTAAGCGTCGGAACACCCATCCTGCTTCCTATAACATTACGCTACATTATGTGAATGAAGATGCCTCTCGTCTCTGTTGAGGAAAAAACTGTAACATTATTTTTAACGTGGCTTGTTCGAAAATGCGGGAGTGCACACAGAGGGTTAAGTATAGCTAAAGAAAAACTTTTTTGTGGGCATCAGTGTCGAAAAGAAATTCAGATCGTTAGTCAGATTTTGTCCAGCTTAAGCCTTGAAAGACACTGTCATACCGCCGTGTTTGGTATCTAATAAAAGTGCTTCACGAGTAGAACTCATATATCTTTTTTCAAATTTTGATGCTGTCTATTCTTGGTGGGAGGCGCCATTACGGAATGAAGGAATAAAAGCACCTCGGAATAGCGTGTTTGGTATCGTTTGGAAGACGGCGAAAAACAGTTCTAGGATGTAAAGTCATAAAACCTTGTTTTTAAATTTTAACAAATCAGGTAAATCAAAAGCAAAAGAATAAAAAAGTAAAATTAAATTTTACCTGATTTGTTATTTTTGTCTATATACATATTACATACATATTATGTTTCTTTACTTATAACTAGTTTTTTAAATTTAATTTGTTTTAAGAGTGTGCATACCGACATTTTAAAAATTTCTAAAAACGGGAGACCCTCTATCTCGACAACCGTTACTAAATATGCTTTGGAACAAAATAGGGTAGGTGCATTGAACCTTTATCTAGGGAATAACCGTAATAGTTTTTTAATTTCTTGTATAGATTTCGCAAAAAAAATATTTAAAAACACCTCTGACCTTTTTTTCCGAAAGACGGAAACTCGTTTCCCGGAAGTCGCGGAGTAATTTTTTTCTTGTACTGATAATATGCATTAAAATCTAGGGAATAACCGTAAAAGTTTTTTAATAGACGCAAAATTAACCCCAAAAAATGAAAAAAAAAACGCTATTTTATCATGCGATTGTCACGCAATTTTGAACCTTAATGCCGTGGGAAAAGACTGTGACGTCATTCCTGGTGCCATGCCCTTAAGGTGTTCTCTTAGAAATATTTTTCTGATAAAATCGACGGGCCTTCACTGGTTTGCTTTCTGTTTTTGTTTAATTGTTGATATGTTCTGGTATAACTGTTTGTGCCCATGTGACTAAATAAATAAATAAAAAAATCGATTTCTTATTTGATTCCTTTTAATAAAATAATTTCTTTAAGAGTCATGTTACGGTGGTCGGTATAGTATACTTCTTCACCTCACACCAAAGTTGTTGTAGGATCTTAATGAATAGGCGAAGCTTTCACACCCTCAACATCTTATAAATTATGTATGAACTAGAAGGCCTTCTTTATTCGCCGTACCTGACGGTAGTTTTTCGGAAGGGTTGAGAGTATCCGATACAGGTAGATACTTACACTTTGCAAGTCAATAAGAGAAATGAAATTAATTTATGTAATGTTTTATTTATTTACTTTCTGTTTTGTCAATATTTTATTTTATTACAAATACGAGCTCAAAACAGACAACTAATATAAGTAATAACGTGAAGATTAGTCCATTCATAATTCAGCTGTCACCCACACCACAGTTAAATTAAAATATGTAAGTTCATTTCGGTCGTCTCACACACCCATACTCAATCTCGCTCACACACTCACCCGTAGCACACCTTAGATTTTACAATTTTATTACACAGGAAAAAGAATGCAAAAACAATAAGGAAGATTTCGATTTAAAAATACATTGCGATCTTTAAAATAAAAGTTATAAGTACCTATTGCATGAATAAAGAAATATACGACAGAGATTTGGATCTACGACCACCAAAAGTGACGCTCTACTCGACTGAGCCGTCTCATTACTCTCATCAAGAAAATCTCATATCTACAGCTTTTGTATGAAAATAATACATTTGATAAAAAGAACAAAATATTAGCTCATTGATGTTATATTCTATAGATGTTTCATAAGCATTATTCTACCAAAACCCCCTCCCCATTAAGACCGCACACCATCACCCCGCGTTCTTTTATCTCGTTATACTTCTTCGGGTAGTATTGAATACGAAAAAATGGAAACAATACAAGAACATAATTAGTAGAAGAAAGAAAGCAACGTTGAAGAGAAAAGAAAGTTTAGTAAATTGTGAGAAATAATAGAATATATTATAGAGCAGGTATTGTAGTGGTTATCCAATATTAGAGACTGAATTAGAACTTAGAAGGTAGAATTATGCCAATATCTTATTACACGCTTTTAGTTAAGGGGGCATGTGCACTGAGCAAAAATCGTTCTTGCCTTAACTTTTTCAAATTTTGTATGAGAATGTTAGCGCGAAATAGGAATAACGTAAGCGACAATGTGAATTATACCTTTTTAAAAAGAACAAGCAAATTAAAAAATCGACAACAGCCAATTTGGTAAAATTATAATTACCAGTATTTTGGCTACTTGGCACTTTTATATTTGAAAAACTGAACGGAAAATCCTCAGATCCCGCAAATTTTAGGGGTACTTTCGGAATATTTTTTTATTCAACGAATTTCCAAATATTGTAATTCTAAAACAGCCAATCTGTAGTCCATACTTTGATCTATCACTGTGTTCAGTTTCAAAACGATTCTCTCAGTATTGGCTGACAACAATTCAGGGCGCCGAAACCCAATGACAGCATACAGGACCTTAACTTCACTTGGCGTTGTCTCCAAATCTTGCAATCGAACTTTAACCCGTTTCCAGACTAGCTAGAGCTCTAAAACTTTCATTAATTGTGTAAACTAGATGAAATTACAATTCCATATCAGACATCAGCCTTCTCCATAGATGAAAAAAAAATGTAATGCGTTTGAGAAGATCCATGGATTGTGTGGTATCGTATGAAAGGGCGTTTAGAAAAGAAATTCAGATCAAAAGTCAGTTATTTAAAAAAAAGAACGCAAAACAGTAACTCATGATTTACATAATCGAAAAACATTTTTGTTACAAGGCAACACAACATTCCAACAATGCGTATTTGAATATAAAAGAACAATTTTATTCCAAATTTCAAATATCTTCTATTTGACGGGTAGGTACTCGTAATACTAAGGTTTGTTACTCACAATACAATTGAAGAAACAAATTATTTTGGCATTATATTCGCAAATATTCAATACAAATACCCAGAATATTGAAATTTACATTTGAATAAAAGAATAATATCGAGTTCGGTATTTGAAAAAAGAAAAATGGAATCTTATCGAATGTTGCCAGACGATATTACAATAATAAGACAGGTACATAGAATAACAAACGATAGATGCGTCTTAAGTTAAGATTGAGTATTGAGTACTCTCTAATGTGCATGAATTTCTTGCTGTAACAAATTACACCTCTTTGACCTAATCAATAAAATTATTGAATGAATCTGGGCTTAACCCAAATAGTACATACATCTTTGTACACTTCACAGAAAGCAAGTAAAGCTTGTGTCGTGAAGTGAACAAAGTCGGCATCAGCGATTTGGTAGCCGGGCGTACTGCCGCTGGACCAGCTACAGCCCATTATGTTCATATAGTCCAAGAGCCCGCTGCTTAATTTATGACGTATCTGTTTTTGATCGAAATGTGGTATAAATGATAGCTTACCAATAGGGTATTACATCGCACTAGGGTTGCCTATCAAAATCTTGCCGCAACCCCCCCTGCCCCCCCCCGAAAAGGTCCCTCTTCGCGGCTAATAGGAAAATATTTGAAATATAAGATGTCGTTTGCAGCCGGTAAGCGCAGGTTCAATCCCCGATGCCGACTTACTCACTTCACGACGCAATGTTTTCAAGATTACTGTCAAGTGAACAAAGATGTATTTATGTTTATTTCGATAAACCTAGATTCATTTTTATAAAAATAAAAATAGGTATATAAAATTTTGTATATTCTGGATTTCAACATGTCAAAGACATTTGTCCTGACCTATTCTATACGAAAAAAATGGTAAATTGAAAATATAGGTCTATTTTTAATGAATATAACATATGCATAGGTGCATGTTACTGCATATGTATAATTTTATGATTTTATTGTATTTTTTTGTTCTATATATGTGTTGAATCCAAATTTTTGTTATAATGCATTTTAAGGGCGCAAGCCGTATATGTTGAAATAAATAAATAAATAAATTATGCCGCATCTGTAGATATGAATATTTCTATGGTTGAGAGATTGCTTATAGACAAGCACTTGATAACATTGTATAATGTTGCCATGAAAATTGTTGAAGCGAACATGACAACACCGAACTTTCCTGAATAACGTGATTGAGAAGAAAGATGAAAGAAACTTTAGAAATCGTCAATTTTTTTCTGTAAATTTTTATGACAACAGTTTTACAAATTCATAATGAGTAATCGTAAAACATTTTTAACAAACACGCTTATATTTCTCCATTTAAAAATATAAATTAATTAAAAGTTACCAATTGAAACGCGTTTATAATAAAACAGTACTACAATTTGAAACTGTCACCTAAAGCAAATATGTGTGCAAAATTTCAAGGTGCTGGGACATTGAGAAGTCGTTGAAATTTGAAGATGAAAATTTAGACACAGATAAAGTTAATAGAAGTGTTCTTGGTTTAGCGCAGTTGGCTGGAGCGCAGACTTCTTATCAGAAGGTGCCGGTTCGTATCTCAGTGCTGACGATATATTCTGCATTTCACGCCACAAGCTTTACGCTTACTGTGAAGTGTGCAGAAAAGTATATGTAGGCATATTGACATAAAACAAAGACATTTTTGAGACCTTAAATCTCGACAGCCTTACCTACGAAATATGCTTTGCAAAAAAAATAGGGTAGATACATTGAACCTTAATCTAGGGAATGACCGTAAAAGACTTTTTATATCTGGTATAAATTTCTCAAAAAAAATGCGGAAAAATCTCTGATTTTTTTTTTCGAATGACAGAAACTTGTTCCTCGAAAGTCGCAAAGAAGAAATTCTCTAATCAACTCATTTCTTATCCCATCTCTCCATTCTTCACAGCGATCTCATCTCGACAGCATTTATACTTGATTCTTCCTTCTTCATCCATGTCCATGCCTCACTCGCATACATCAGTGTTGGTACCATAAATAGGTCCGAATAAATGACGTTTAACTGTATCACGTACTTTACTGTACCTACGCAAAATTATTTCCGATTGGGTACATTTTAAAATTGACAATTAAATTGAATTTCAGAGTTTTTCAGCAAATGATTTTTACGTTCTCTGTGTACGCTGAAATGAATCTGCGCAGTTTTTAAAGAAGAACATAAAAAAAAACAACCGGGCAATAAAAATTATGAAATAAATTAATTTTGCATTTTAACAGGGTTCCCACATTGGTCTGAATTAATAATGAAGTTCTTTTAATGTAATGGAACGGATCAATAATGTAAATAAATAAAATAATCTTTATTGCATATAAGAAATATACAAAGGGAGGGCTTATTGCCATATGGCAATTTCTGCCAGCCAACCCTTAATGTTAACCACAATGAGACAAAACTAATATTATAAACTTAGTACCAAAAGGGTACATTTAGTTAGGTACTAAGGTATATGGCGTCTGCCAACTTTTGATTGGTTAACTTATATTTGAATATGGAACAAGTTACTTAAAATATAATTTCATAAAGGTGATAAGAGACAGTCAATGAAAATTGAACAATAAACCAATTTTATTCCCATCAATCAATCAAGCAAATTGGATCAATACAACATAATTCAATGTTGCCAACGTAACAAAATTATTACGAAAGTACCTACACACTTTTTTAATGATATTTAAATATTTATCATTCTTGAACATAAATATTTTATTTTTTATAATATTTTAGAGGTATTATAATACAACAATATTTGTCACTTTACACTAGTAATCGGGCGCTTTGCCTATTGAAAAAGGAAAAGAAAAAATACAAGAATATTGTCCACTAGTTGGTATACCTTACCGTGAAAACTCAAAAGTGGAACAAGCTTTCTTTGATAAACTGAACAAGTTGAGATGTTTCGGATATGTAGACAGGATGAATTATGAAAGGATAACAAAATAAATACACATGGGCGAAAGAAGAGGTGTAAGAAAACGCGGCCGTCCAAGAATCACTTGCTCGACCATGTCGGCGAGTTGCTCAAGAACGGACATGTTTTGAGCAAAAATAATCGTAATGTGAATGCGTGATGAATCGTATGAATGTGACAAAAGCAAGAACTGTGTGCGAGGATAGGAAAATCTGGTGATCTGTTTTCCCTGCCTACCCCCCAACGGACGCGGTGTAAGAGGATACATAGAATACAATAGAATATTAAAGCAAAATATAAAATACAGTTATTGTAGCGAGATTCGAACCACATCTCTCCACTTGGTGGTCGATTTCAATTATCAATCTAAACAGAAATTAAATGAATAAAGTGTTTCAAAAAACATTTGTTAAAATATGTCCTTGAATACGTACAAGATACATTAAAAACACGAGGAAAAACATCAGGGGAGCCGAGCAAACAGGAAAAAAATTAATCCCTTTCGCCAATTCTGTAAAAACTGCTTTCGTTTTTCTTCATCCGGCTTCTAATTAAATTACGTTACATTTCAGTGTCTTTAAGGCCTCGGTACCAAGAATGACGTCATAGTCATTTCCCACGGCATTAAGGTACAAAATCGCGTGAACAATCGCATGATAAAATGGTAAAAATAGCGTTTTTTTTTCATTTTTTGGGGTTAATTTTGCGTCTATCAAAAAACTTTTACGGTTATTCCCTAGATGCATATTATCAGTACAAAAAAAATACTCCGCGACTTTCGGGAAACGAGTTTCCGTCTTTCGGAAAAAAATATCAAAGGTGTTTTTCTTTTTTTTTTGAGAAATCTATACAAGATATAAAAAATATTTTACGGTTATTCCCTAGATAAATGTTCAATGCATCTTCCCCATTTTGTTCCAAAGCATATTTAGTAACGGTTGCGAAGATATAAGGTCTCCCGTTTTTAGAAATGTTTGAAATGTCGGTATGCATACTCTTAAGTACGTAAGAAAGCTGGAAATTGGCACAGGCGAACAGAAAGTTGTAGAAAAAAACGTTACTTCCCCAAGTAACTTCTCCGTATTTAGGTCACATCTTTGCGGATGTTTTGACATTATTTCAACCTTCATCGGAGAATCTTACCTACCCTAAACATTTCCTGAATTATACCATTGAACGAATTACTTGTAAATATTTTGCTATGTGTCCAATTTTTTTGCAAGCGAAACAAAATAATTCATGCAGTTTTTTTATTTCTCTTTTATGTGAGAACATAGAATTTTCTAAGTCGTAGTTGAATGACAAGTAGTCACATATCTCAACAGATATACAGGGATGAATGAACTTTCCATCAGACTTATGAGTGATCATTTACTGGTTTAATGTGATCACTTTTAAGAACATTCACCAATTCTTGTCCATTATGTTATAGTTTTCAGTTATGCAGTGTAGATAACCTAAACACAATTTGACGTTTTTATTTATTTATTTTAACATATACGGCTTGCGCCCTTAAATGCATTACAACAAAAATTTGGATTCAACATATATAGAACAAAAAAAATACAATAAAATTATACATGACGTATATGACATATACATTATATTTGACGAAGACTTCTGCCTTTTTGACACCACAGCATCGTGACAAAAGAGGGTTTTGCTGACGACAACTGAGATAGACTCAATAGGCTTGTTCTCTGCTCGAATGTACGTGTTTTATTGATGAGTCAAAGAGAAAAGTGTAGAAATCTTGTCTTCAAGCTGTGTGTTCTTTGCGGGAATTCCACTGCATGTACTTTTCGAAATAAATCGAGCTTTAGGCATTGTAGCTGACGCCATCTTCAAGATAAAATGTTCAGAATGAAATCTTAGATTTAAAATATAGGAAAAAAGGTAAGCGCATTGAAAAAAATAATAGCGAACTTTAAAACGTGAAAATGACGCATTTTCAAAAGAAAAATGTTGAAACATTAGAAGATTCCATAATCGAATAACTTTAGAAGCACTGATTTTCGTGCGTAAGCTAGAATTACCCGTGATTTCGATTTCTACGAAACCAACGCTGAAAGCATTTCTTGGAAATTTCAGCTGGAGTTGAGATAATGTTCAAAACCAAAGCGAGAGAATGTGAGAGCACTATGACGTAGTTGTGTAGAAGTATGTAGCAAATATAATATGGTGAGATGAAAGAGGTTCGAGGGATGAAAGGTAGGGGGCGTAAGGCGTAGGGGAAGTTACGCAATGCCAGACGATATTAACGTCATCTGGAGTTTGCGGAACTTTTTCGTATAGCCGAACTTTTGGCGTAGGATTAATATAACAATATTTTTCTCAAATCGATTAATAACATTGTGTGTTTTTCGAAAGCCAAAAACGGATTATGTCAAGGTAAATATTTTTGGATTCGAGGAGGCTAGCAAGTCGATTGATAATATACAATAGGTACGTCTAAATCTATCGAAAGAAAATCCAGTTTCTAGTCCAATTACTCCACAATCACAATATAAACTTTCCGACTAGTGACCTCAAAACATTTACTTTTATTTACGATGTAACCTTTTGACAATAAACATGCTACATTTTTGAAATAGGCACATTAATGCAAATAATCAATTTTAATAATTCGTATCTTGGATCAGCAGATGCAGGTATACAAATGTGTATGTTTTATTTATTAATTTACACTTTTTTAATTAGGTACAAAAATATATTATACCTGACATTTGTTCACTAAGACGAGCTTGTCGCAATGCTGCGATCTCTGCCAGTTAATTCTAATTATATTTGTCTATAATATGTTTTTTTATTTTATTTTCTGTAAATTTTTAACACTCTTTTGTCACTTTAAATAGACAAATTAAAGAGCCTTTTAACACTTTAAGCAATATTGCTTACTTATTTGTATATTCTTCATGATTTTCAGGAATTGTTTCCCAGTCCTTGAGGCGCGCTAAGCCTTGGCAACCGCAGAGTGATGGGGGCAGGATTATATTAATTAATTCTACAAAGTCTCGTGTAAACTCAACACGGGGCAGGAATACTAATTTTCATATTTACACCCGCCATTATATATTATAATAATTATTATTATTTTACTTAATGACTACAACTGGAAAACTTATAGAGGCGAAGGTATAGTAGAGGTGAAAATTACTAGTGATGGGCAACATTATTGGTCTTAGAATAATAAAATTTGTCTAGATGTTACCCGCTGTTTTCGCTCATGCGTAAATTTTGTTAGTTTTTTTTTAACCATTGCGGAGCATTCTAGGCCACATTTTATTGCGAAACTGGCCTGTGTTTGTATTATCTTGTTACATGTAAAGTTTGTATCAATTCCTTGTTCTCTAATAAAATAATACAATTAGTCGCAGAAAGGATGGAACGCCAGAGTGCTCTAATGATTCCCTTCAATAACATTTCTTCATGATACAGGCCTTAGTGTACTTTATATACAATAATTACTTTTCGTGCCTGGAATACCATCAAATTTTCCTATCTACCAGCTACTGGATAGCCTCAAGCGTGTATGTCACTCCTATCTTAGCATGACATTTACGTAAACATGTCTTGGAATGTCATTTTTATAAACGATATATGTAAACACGTCTTGGTGTGACATTTTTATAAGCATATCTTGGTGAGACATTTTAATAAACTAGTTTCTACATGACATTTTTGTAAGCATATCTCGGCATGATATTTTTGTTAACATCTTGGCATAAATGGTTTTCCAACATTTTTCTAAATCTAAAATTGAAAAATAATAACTAACTACTCAGACCAAATTTTATAGCATAATTTGCCCATCACTGCAACGAGGAGAATGGTAGGAGATTGATGTCTAGGAACATATTTATCATCGCATAAATACTGGAATTATTACAGACAAGCCTACCTGGAATTTACAGCCAAATATCTTTACTAGCAAAACAATTCCCATATTAGCATAAAAGCAGTTTTACTATAGGAACTATACTTATAGGAATTCGTGATGTCTTTGTCTATGTAACTAGTGTTCAATGGCCTGCTAAATAGGCGAAAATATTGTATTATATTTATTTATTTATGTACACTTTTGGTGAACAAAATACAGAGATATGTTAACATTACGAATATAAATCATAACATTTGTTCACTAAGGCGAACTTATCGCAGTGCTGCGATCTCTGCCAGCTAACCTCAGAGTTATATATGAAACCCATATTTTTAATACTAAATAGTGATCCCCTTTCCATACCGCTGTCTTTTTACCGAAACGACAGCATCACACCGCTTCTCGAAGAGTTGCATTGGCTTAAAGTGAGCGAAAGGGTGAAATATAAGCTTTGCCTCACAGTATACAAGGCCCTCAACAACATGGCGCCCTCACCCATCTCGGAGGTCTGCAACCTGCAGGATAACTCCTCGAGAAGGCCACTACGCTCAGCGGCCACAGCCATCAACAAACTCCGAGAGCGGAACAGAGCCAACAAGTCCGGTTTCTTCGAGAGAGCCTTCTCTGTCGCGGGACCAGTTACCTGGAACAGACTGTCGGACGAACTCCGAAAAGACCAGCCCATCACTAGCTTCAGGAGCAAGCTGAAAACCGAAAGTTTTAGGACCAGCTTCCCGCGCCCTTGATATGGAATACATTAAACGGCGCCAAAAATCATCCATCATCATCATCATCAGGAGGTTTTCATAGTTCTTAATGTTATGCATGCCCTATCAATGGGTTGAATGTTTTAATTTTTTACCGCTAGAGGCGCTCTGATAAGTAGGGTCTATTGTTAAATTTAATGTCAAAATAGAATTCATAACATCAATGCTCTTCAAAGCTAATAAGTCGCGTGGATCACTATGGAGGCGTGATTTTACAATAGAGCTGATAGTAATACTACCAAGAACCCAACTGTAAAGTTATACAACAATCATCAAGTACCTGCCGAACTGCCATAGTATACAGACCATTTGTCATAACTTGTCAGTTGGGTGCATGATTGTATTAATTAGTAGTAGTAGCTCTATCGAACAATTTCGTATCCACGGTGACTCATGCGTCTCCTTGGACTGGATAAAATAATATGAGATTTTTGACAATAGACCCTTACACGTGTCCCGCCACCTAGTGAGCGTTCCTGGAAGCTGCTGAGAAAACAACCCACTGTAATACTAATAATATAGAATTCAAATTTCTATGAGGAAACCTTATTTTGTCATAGAGCAGGCAGGTAGGTACTTAATGTGAAATTCATGATAAAAGGAAAATGGATGTCTTGAATAAAAAAGTTAATCCTATTACATTACTCAATGTTCCCTCCATTACACGAAATGTATTCCTTTTTACTTTTATGTTTCATTTTAGTAGGGGCAAATTGTATTATCCACTACAACACAAGACGTAGAACAAAGCATAGAACACATGATACAGGGTGTTGCCTTCCGCATGTAAAATCTCTTGAGGGGTGATAGAGGAAAAAGTATCGTATATCGTTTGTCATTAGAGACCATCAGAGTCAGAGATTTAGTTTGTGAGAGCTTAGGTATTGAAGTGCCTCAGGAGTCAAGTTGTGAATGTTGTGAATGTGCCCTGAACCTCGTGAACTGACATTTCTCGACAGGAACAAATATTTAAAACAAAAATAGAGGATGAAAAATGTGAAAAAAGGTTTAATGAATAACAACCCTTTTGAAAATAAAAGATTGTGTTTCTTTTCCGACACTATGAATTTTACAAACTACTAAAAATGCGCTCACACGAGCAATTGTTCGAGCAATAATTGCGGCAAGTCGTACAAATCATAATATTAACATTATTTCGCGATATACCTTTCTTTCTTCCTTGCCTCTTCCCAGTTCACCTGGGGTCAGCCCTTTTGGTACGCAGTCTCCAAGTCTTTCTGTCTTGTGTCATCTCACTGGTCAGCTGCTTCTCCCTTAGGTCTTTCTCAATACTGTTCCACCAGGTGGCTTGTGGACGACCTCGACCTCTCGCTTGTGTGGGGATGTCTAGGGCTAGTCTGACCACGTGATCCTCATTTCGTCTGTTCACATGTCCGTACCATCGGAGTCTACCCTCTTTCAGTTTCTCCGGGATGGGCGCAATCCCTCGCAATATACCTATAGAAATTATTTCAGCAATATTTAAAGCGAGACAACGATATTGTGTGCAAACGAGAAAGATAATTATCATGATGTCGGCGACACGAATTCCCGAATATCCAACCGGTTAGAACATTTATAGTAAATTTTCTTTCTCGTTTGCATGCAATATCGTTGACTCGCTTTAAATATTGCCGAAATAATTGCTATATTTTGCGAAATAATGGTCATCAATACGATTTGTACGAGTTGCCGCAATTAGTGCTCGAAAAATTGCCCGTGTAAGCGCACGTTAAGAGATTTTACATGCGGTATGCAATACCCTGTATCTATGTTATATAAAATACAAACTCAGACAAGTACACGTGCCTTATATTGAAATACTAGTTTATTACCCTACGTTGCTCAAGGAAATTCATTCTAAAATAATGTATGATAAATTATTTACATACTAGAACATATTATTAAAATTCAGGCCAATTTTAATGAATTTTGTCGACATGGTGTCCTCACAAAATTATTAGAAAATGTCTCACGTAGGTACAAAACACACCACCCATTCTGCACATATTTTGGGGCAAAATTATAACTAAAGATAGCTAAGAAGACACCGCCAGCGGTGTGGAAAGGGCCTGAATATTTAGAACGAGAAAATATGGGGACTCAAAATAAAATATATATCCATACTAATTGTACGGCGTTGTCGACAAGATTCTCAATGACGGACATGTTTTGAGTAAAATAAAACATACATAGAGTGTGTATGACGAATTGCATGAATGTGATGGAAGCAAGAAGTGTGTGTGAGCCTAGGATAGGAAAGTCTAGCGATTTGTTCTCTCTGCTACCCCGCACGGGATGCAACATAGATAGATAGATAGATAGATACTCAAAATTACAGAATTATTTTATTTTGTGCTTTCGGTTTGGCGAACTGTTCCCTCTGTTTATCCCGCAAGGGATGCGGCGTGAGGGGATATTACAGAATAGAACATTTCATGTAAGTGCAAAAATATGTGCATAATTCGATTGTACGTACATAATTCAATGTGCGAGACGATAAATCTTACTACAACGTCAACCTGTTTTTCCTTGTTGGGGGTGCATATTTTTAAGGGTTGGAAACGCGACAAAGTAGTATTATTTAACTAACAACAAAAGGGTAAAACGCCCTGAAAAGCGGTTTGTCTCTTAGCTACGGATGTTGTTTTATGTTTCAAATAGAAATGACACGAAGACTGTATCCTGTTTATACTTACTTATATTAAATACTTTAGCTTTATTTTACTCTGCTAGTACGAGAATGCAAAAGCTGTAAAAGTAAAATTTTGAATAAGATTGCCCAACAGCTACCACCATGGATATAGGCCTTAAGAATATGCATACCGACATTTCAAAAATTGCTGAAAACGGGAGACCTTATATCTCGACAACCGTTACTAAATATGCTTTGGAACAAAATAGGGTAGATGCATTGAACATTTATCTAGGGAATTACCGTAAAAGATTTCTTTTAACTTGTATAGATTTCTCAAAAAAATGTGAAAAACACCTCTGATCTTTTTTCCGAAAGACGGAAACGTATTAATTTAAATTTTCCCTATTTTTTTACTGATAATACGCATTAAAATCTAGGGAATAACCGCAAAAGTTTTTTGATAGACGCAAAATGGAAAAACGCTATTTTTACCGTTTTTTGATAGACGCAAAATGGAAAAACGCTATTTTTACCATTTTATCATGCGATTGTTCACGTGATTTTAAACCTTAATCCCGTGGGAAATGACTGTGACGTCATTATTGGTACCAAACCCATAATATCAGGCTCCCCGTCCTGCTCATCACCATGGCAGAAGTAATGGTAGAGTGAAAATACTACATACCACGTTTTCATTTTAATATGAGCTTCCACTTCAAACAATCCTGAAGTGGAGGCCCTGGGAGAACAAGAGAGGCGTAGGAAGACCCCAGAAAAGGTGGACAGATGACATTGTCCAGCTTACGGGTCGTAGATGGCAGCAGATAGCCCAAGATAGAAGACAGTGGAAGAGTTTAGAAGAGGCCTATGTTCAGCGGTGGAACGCAAGTGGCTAGCTGTAAGTAAGTAAGAGTTTCCAATAACAACCTTCGCTTATAAAACTCTCATATACTTAATACCTTTTCACTAGCGGATCCAAGGGGGGAGGGCTAGGGGGCTGAAGCCCCTCCCAAAACCATGAGTGACAGTACTTTATATACAACAAATCTAGGGTTTTCGGCCCCTTAGCCCCCCCCCCCCAAAACGTTGAGGTACCTACAGTACTTTTTACCATGTGACGACATTCAGCCCCCCCCCCCCCCCCCAAATTGAATCTTGGATCCGCCACTGTACCTTTGTGATACAAATATGACATACCTATTGTGCAAACCAAAAAAAATTAAGGATACAATTAATTTCTGACTTTAAGCTTCGTGGTTTTCTGTACGAAATGTATTAAGAAATTAGGTACTGGAGATTTTTTGAAAGTTTAAAACAATGCGGATATCTCTGGAGACTTCCTGAAGGACAGTAAGTACATTTTGACATGACGCTAATACATTTTGTTTCAATAATATCTGAGCCCCGTTATCCTTGAAAAAAAAACTGAATTGAAATAAAGCGTCGTTTCGGATCTGTCAAAATGTCATGATGACGAGAAGAAAAAAATAAGACAGTTACAAGGAATAATTGTTAAATAAAAAAATAGAATAAATTTACTATACGGTATTATTGCTTTCTTTGGCAAGATTTCTCAAATTTATCGAATATATAGAATAGCAGAGATAGGAGCCACTTAGCACAAATTTTGTCATTGTAATTGTCATTTTCTTTCCATTGTAAAAATCTACAGTAACTGACCATGCGGAAACTTGAAGAAAAAGAAGATCAGGTACTCAGTTAATACTAAAGATATATATAGAACATAGATAAATGACAATATGTTCTAATGACTCTAGCAGTTAGAAATTGGATTTTTGTAAATTTACTCGATAAGTAGTGCTGAACTTACCTCTGAAATTTACTGAAACATGAGATTATTTCTTTAGTACCTATACTAGATATAATGCTGTAATTTGGTTGATAAAATATTAACACCCAGTGACTCTAGAGGCCATTTTTGATATTTGTTCCCATTTTTACACAATAAGTTAAAACAGATTTAGTTGCTTACGTTACGCTTATTTTGCGCTAACATTCTCGAGCAAAAT
Source organism: Ceraclea dissimilis (assembly GCA_963576895.1). Classification (NCBI taxonomy): domain Eukaryota; kingdom Metazoa; phylum Arthropoda; class Insecta; order Trichoptera; family Leptoceridae; genus Ceraclea; species Ceraclea dissimilis. Next base: position 1,894,386 of record OY756372.1, read on the forward strand.
TTGAGAGTATTGAAGCGATAATAGAAAGATTTTCACTCAGAGAACATCGTCTTTTAAAACGGAAATGAAAACTCTATAATAGATACCTTATCGTCTTTATACTCTAGCCAAAGAAATTATTCTCTTTAATGTTATTTCACAGAGAAAAATACTATCTAAAAGAGGCGTTAAGATTTTCCAAGCCATTGATAAAATGGCGAATAAATATCCATCTGATTAATCGGCTTCAATAAAAAAGCCATCCCGCAAGGGCAATCCGTTACAATCGTTATTGTGTAAGCTAAGCTAACGGATCTAAGCTTCCGTTATTTACTACCAATTTTTTTCTTAAAGTTGGATTTATCATTTTACTTTTTTATCCAAGAAATTTGTTAAATTCTCTCAAGACACTTAAGAGTATGCATGCCGACATTTCAAAAAATTCTAAAAACGGAAGACCATAGATCTCGAAAACCGTTATTAAATATGCTTTGGAACAATATAGGGTAGAAGCATTGAACAAGGGAATAACTGTAAAAGATTTTTTGTATCTTGTGTAGATTTTTCAAAAAAAATAATTAAAAACACCTCTGATCTTTTTTCCGAAAGACGGAAACTCGTTTCCCAAAAGTCGCAGAGTAAATTTTTTTTGTACTGATAATAAGCATTAAAATCTAGGGAATAACCGTAAAAGTTTTTTGATAGACGCAAAATTAAGCCCAAAATGGAAAAAACGCTATTTTTACCATTTTATCATGCGATTGTTCACGCGATTTTGAACCTTAATACCGTGGGAAATGACTGTGACGTCATTCTCCCTCTCTCACGCGCTGTGTCCACCCTGTGTCGGCCTAGTGTGCGGGTGGGACAGAGATACATTAGTATTTTGGTATTATATATCATTATAATTATATTAATTATGTATGTATTGGTCCCCTGCACTATATTGTGTAGTTGTTGACTGAAGATTGCCTAGGTTGATTTGACTTATTGTTTACGCATATTTTTTGTTCATGTCATATACATATGTGATCTGTTATTTATTGTAATAGCATTATTAAAGGCTTACGCCGTTTATGAAAATAAATAAATAAATAAATAAATTCTTGGTGCCAAGCCCACACTAGATCAGTGGACTCGTATATGTATGTATGTTGGGTATTTGTGGAATGAAGATGCCTTCATTTTGATTAATTGTCAACCCCGATACAGGTCATACCTAGTAGGGGTAGGCAATTATATACTACACTGTGTACAGATGTATATTGATGTATGTATTATTTATGTAATTACAATATTGAGATGAGTAAATAAAGAAAATAAATAAATATAGGTTTTCATTTCGGGAGGGGGGGGGGGGGCATCAAGTATTTGAGTTTGGGAGGGGGACTAAGCCTGACTATGCAATCTGATTTCTATGAAGTTCTCAAGATGAAAAAACTTCTGGGGGAGGTAAATAAAATTGTAACACGGACGCAATAAAAAAAAAACAATAACAGCGCCGCAGACGAAATTTTTTGGAAAGATGGTTGTGTTTTTCGAATGTCAGGTTACTGTCCAGTATATAACCTCAAGGTCCCTACATGATCCTTCTTTGTAATTAATGTGTCATCGTAATTGTAAATTATATTTTTTTCGAGGACTTTAAGCTTGATTTTAGATAGGAAATTCACCCACCATTGAATGTTTGTTTCTATTTGGTCATGTTTTTTATTTTGTTCTCTCGAAGCATGAATAATACAAAAAAAAAAAAAACAAGTAAATAAAATTACACTGAAATTCCGGGCTATACTACATGCTTGTAATATATTTTTCAATTTTCAATACAAAAGGCATTTTCCATTATAATTATTATAATTCTGCCTAACATATGCCATGCCAAATATTCAATATGGATGTATTGTAATTTAAGGGCTGTCTCATATATTATAATTAATTACTTAATTAAATAATATGCTAGGAATTAATATTAATTAACTTCTATTGTTTAATAAATATAAAGCGTTATCAGATTACAATGTTGATTTAACATTTATAACATTCGTTATTAATAAGTCTCTCCAATAAATCGGGAATGGTTGTAACGCAGAGCAATGGCAACTATTTATTTATTTAATCTCTATGTGAACAAGAAATACATATAAACATAAAAAATGGACATAGTGTGGATTACGATATGACGATATGTTAAATATTTGATTTTATGTATGACGAAATGTCAAGCAGAGCCCTTTACACTGTGATTGGCATTGATCTGATAAAGATTTTTGTTATTGTTAATTGTAAAATTGCATATTATCTGTAAAAATTGACGAGTCCAGGTGCCCGAATGGGCCTACGGACGATAGAAAACAATAAAACAACACTATTCGAAGTTGTTAGAATATAACATACGGAATTTAAGGCTCCCGACCCAACTATGACGTCACGGTAATTTCCCACGGCATTAAGGTTCAAAATCGCATGAACAATCGTATGCTAAAATGGTAAAATTAGCGTTTTTGTCATTTTTTTCGACTTTCGGAAAAAAGATCAGAGGTGTTTTTCATAATTTGTTTTTGATAAATCTATACAAGATATAAAAAATCATTTACGGTTATTGCCTTGATAAATTGTAGTGCGAATATTGTTAAGTAGGGTAAAAAATACTGCGCCAAATAAAAGAAATAACCATAAGAATGTAGCTACGTTCAATTAAGTCCTAAAGATGGCCTCAGCAAGTAGGCCGAAAGCTCGACAACATCGACAATCTACACACGGTACACCCGAGAAGAATGGAGAAGAGATTAACGAGGACCGAGCATGAAAATCTACAAAGCTATCTAAGGATGGGAAAGTCTGGCGAACTGTTCTCTCTGCCTACCCTGCAAACCACGTCATTTTTGACGGGTTAAAGCTGGTAAGTTATTAATTATTTTACGTAGGGAGGTATTATCTATTCAAAATCAAAAGCTTTGTTATTCAAAATAGAACGAAGATACCTATATTCCTAATTATGTATGTATATAATAATAATATCCCCTATTATCGGGTGCTAATTTTATAAATAATATCTACTGCTTCTACTACATGCTCGCCGACGCTCGTGTGAATGAGTAAAAAGACGTGCGGACGGGTCGATTGTCTTGGATTGTATACGTAATCGACAGTCAACGTCTTTTTACTCATACACACAAAAAAACGTGGAGGGTCTAGCGAAATCTTGCTGCGTCACCTCCTGGCTCCCCGAATAGCCCCCCCCCCCCCCCCCTCCTACACATTTTTCTACATTTTTTTTTTTCAATGATAAACAGATAGGAGAAAGTGGTCAATAAAAAATAATCCTTACTAAACTCTCTACAAAAATATTTTATTAATATTTTCATACTTAGAACTAGTAGTTTACCCGCAATTGCCTGCCAAAATACTAGTTTTTTCTACTTAAAACAAGTCGATCAAAATTATTTTTTTAACTATTGATTTCATCTAATCTTACAAAGTAAACCGAATATGGGTGTCTTGTTCAAATGACTGCCGTGTGTTGTGTCTACTCATAAAACATGGATATTCATTTAATACGTGCTTAAAAAAGTGCAAACAAAATGAACTTTGCACAAACATAAAATTTTGTCAACAATAGTGGTCAAAATATTGTGAAAGTAATAAGTAATTTAAAATATATAAAATTATTGTTTTGAATTAATATTATCTTCATCTCTCATTAATATAATTAAAATAAATAAATTAATTAAATAATGCGAATTAAAACAAATATTGCGGTGAGCCGACCGCCTGGAACTGTGAACGAATGAAAAACCACAAAATATTATATTAAAACTGGCTGTAACCCGTCATAAATGACGGTGTTTGTGGGGTAGGCAGAGAGAACAGATTGCCATTTCAAAAATTTCTAAAAACGGGAGACCTTATATATCTCGACAACCGTTACTAAATATGCTTTGGAACAAAATAGGGTAGATGCATTGAACATTTATCTAGGGAATAACCGTAAAAGATTTTTTAAATCTTGTGCAGATTTCTCAAAAAAATATTGAAAACACCTCTGATCTTTTTTCCGAAAGACGGAAACTCGTTTCCCGAAAGTCGTGGATTTTTTTTTGTAGTGATAATGTGCATTAAAATCTAGGGAATAACCGTAAAAGTTTTTTGATAGACGTAAAATTAACCCCAAAAAGCGGAAAAACGCTATTTTCACCATTTTATTCACGCGATTTTGAACCTTAATGCCGTGGGAAACGACTGTGACGTCATTCTTGGTACCATGGCCTTAAATTGCACAATTTTATGTCAAAATAGTGGTGTCAGGTGAAAAATTCTCGACCAAAATTGAGAGCGCTATGATCGCGAAGTGTTTTAAATTCAATGGCGGCGTTGCGTTACATTGTTACCCGATCCAGCAGAATTATAATAATATTATAATTTTATTACAGTAGTACCAACCTAATATTGCTAACACCACAGATTAATTTAAAATTATTCCATAGAAATGCTATATTAATTATAATGACCAAAACAGTATCACATTTTAAAAGCCTAAAATATCCACACGAAATATTTCGATACGGGTCGTCGCAGCGTGTTAGCTGGGGTTAGCCGAATTATTTATTTGAATCTGAATATTGCAAAAACAGTATTAGTACATCTACATACATATTGACATTACAAAAATATCTAAAAACGGGAGACCTCAGATGTAGATAACCGTTACTAAATATGCTTTGGAAAAAATAGAGAAGATACATTGAACCTTTATCTAGGGAATAACCGAAAAAGATTTTTTATATCTTGTATAGATTTCTAAAATAAAGATGTGAAAAACACCTCTGATCTTTTTTACGAAAGACAGGAACTCGTTCCCCGAAAGTCACGGAGAATTATTTTTGTGTACTGATATTATGCATTAAAATCTAGGGAATAATCGTAAAAGTTTTTTGATTGAATCGAAATTAACCGCAAAAAAAAAAAAAAAAAAAAAAAAAAAACCATTTTATCATGCGATTTTGAACCTAAATGCCGTGGGAAATGTGACATCATAGTTGGATGTTATAGTGTCATATTTTGTATGTTTGTTTGTCCATTTTTATACTTGGACTATGTGCTCAAATGCTCCACAGATGGCACATGCGGTATTCTCCTGCCTGTGACTGCGGAGAGCCAGTGAAACCTATCAAGCACATTGTCGAAGACTGTCCTATGAGAGTATTCCCTGAACCATATGCAGATATCCACAATGCCACACCCAATGCCCTTGAATGGCTTGGAAGCCTGGATGTTGCTCTGTAGGGTACATGTCTCCTGTATGTAACAGATAGCATAATTCTCTTATCTTTGGACGTTGCCGTCCAACAGTGGCAGAAACCATACGAAATAATAAACATGCATGGTCTAAATCAAGTATATTAAGTATTAACAATACAATAAAATGTATTGCAAGCAAGAAGCTGGTGTTTTTAATATACTTTACAATGTAGTATTACTCTAAATGCATTCGGACATTAAGTAATGTGTATCCGGAGTTGACAATAATTGAACGGAAATATATACAAATATACAACATGACATGTAACACAGTTAGACCATAATACCCTGTGCATTTTATCTACTATTGTTACACTGTACTGTGAATAAACTATTGAACCTAACATCAATCTGCAGTGAAAAATGGTCAACTAAAAACACGATGCAAAATACAGCTCATCAACTTCCTCTCTCTACTCAAGTAGTACAACGTAAAAAATGTATAACGTTATACATAACTGTTGAATAATTGTAATTGTACCTATGTTATATTTCCAAATAAATAAAAAAAACCCTAAGTCTTGTGAAAAAAATGAAAAATTAAATATTTTCATTTTCATTTTTTCCTTAAAAATTGACTTCCACCAAGTACCAACGGTCAAAAACATCGAGATTTCCAAATTCTTGTTTCCTACATACGCCAACTTTTATTTTGAGTTTTTTTTATAGAAATGGGTATTTCAACCTTAGATTTACCTATTTCAATCATAAAAAGCCTGAGTTTCCATATGAAACCCCTATTTTTCAAGCCCCAATGCAAATGCAAATGTATGGAATTATATAAATAGTGGATACTTACCAATGGATAGACAATTGCCATGACATCGTGAAAGCAGATGGGTTTAGTAAAAGAGAGTCAGCTTACCTGTAAAAATAAAAAAATGCGTCTTAGGAGACATAGTAGACAAACAAGTATACATAATAGTTTCCTGTACACGACAAAAGTCGCTGGTTACTCCACATTATTTGCACAATTAGCGACAGGTATGGAGGTGTGCCCTACCTCATTTATATGCCTGAAAAACGCTGCCTCAATGCGCCCTAAATTTCGACATGCAGAATGGGTGAATAACCATTTTTGAACTAAATGAGATGTTATTTTTTCTTGTATTTAAAATCAATTTTTCGGTACTTATCCCTGTTTTTACGGCACACTTTAAAACAGTATAGGTGGGAAAAGTTGATAATGTAGTAGGTATTCATACGTTACGTAATACGTATCCGACATTTTATATAATACAATCATTTTCCAACAAACTACATGGTGAATGTATAACGACCCGTCCGCTTGACGGAATGATAATATTTATCATGTGTTATTTACAGACTTATCTGACTTTTGCGTTATTTATGGGGAAATTTTGTAAATTTATTGTTTTGTCATCGTAGGTCGGATTACTGCAACAACTCCATAACTGTTGTTTTCACAGTATTTTTTGGATTGATAAATACAGAATGGGTTGCAGGGCTTTTGTAGCCATGTATAAATTAATTAGATAAAAAAAACAGTCAGAAATATCCCACTAATAGGGTTACCACAAAGGGCTGTACGTGTGTTTGAAAAAAATCACACAGCATTCTCTACACGCAAACCATATATGTGGCTTTTTTGACATTCATAATGGGTGGCGAATCTTATCAATGAAAAAGATAACAAGCGTCTTATGGATGTTTTAAAACACCTAACTCCTAAAGGACCCTCGAAAATATATTTTTAAAAATGTGGGGCCTATTCTACAACACGGGAAGCAAAATATATCTGGTGATATTCTATTATTAACAAAAACTTTTTTGTTTTTTTCTAAAATTAATAGATTTACTAGGTAGCGAGAAAATATTTTTGGAAACGAAGTAGTTATTTATCTCAACAGATATACCGCGAAAAATGAACATTGATGATGAAATAAATAATGATAAGCATCAATGCCTAACTTTTATGCAATAGTACAATTTTCAATAAAAAGTGTGTGAAATGGGAAGAATGGTATCGAATAGGTTACAACGGAAATGTTTTGAATTCTTTTGTTTCGTGGAATATGAAAGAGAAACATAAATCAGGAGAGAAAAATTATAAAATGTGAGTTATTGACATATCGCAAGAGGGAATCGAATTTCGCTACGACAAACTAAATTATTTGTATTGTGTGAAGCGATATTTTATATGTATTATTGACTGTGTGAAATGACATACATTTTTCAATGCGCTGCACAATCGGGCGTTATGCATCTAGCGCATTATATATTACGTATAATTTATAAACTATATTGCACACCACGTAAATAATGACGGGTCAGTAACTTTTTCGTGTAGGTTGACTGATTACTTCGATTTATTATTTTTTTATTTGTATAACTAACAGATATAGTAATACAAAATATCGTCCCCAAAAATACGTATTTCTAAAATTTGGTCATGCGATTTTGAAAGTTAAGGCTCCCGAACTAACTACGAAGCCTCGGTCATTTCCCGTGGCATTAAGGTTCAAAATCACACGAACAATCGCATGATAAAATGTTAAAAATAGCATTTTTTCCGTTTTTTGATGGGTAAATTTCGCTTCCATCAAAAAACTTTTACGGTTATTCTCTAAATTTTAATGCATATTACCAATAAAAAAAAATCTCCGCGACTTTCGGTAAACGAGTTTCATAGTCTTTCGGAAAAAAGTTCAGAGGTATTTTTCTCATTTTTTTTTTTTTTGAGAAATCTATACAAAATATATAAAAAAATCTTTTGCGGTCATTAGCTAGATAAAAGTTCAATATATCTACTCTATTTTTTCCATATTTAGTATCGGTTGTCGAGATCTAAGGTCTCCCGTTTTTAGGAATTTTTGAAACGTCAATATGCTTACCCCTAATGCACAGAGATGTTTTCGGTATAGGTACTCGTATCTAAATAAACCATTTTTGAATGTTTCGTAGGCAGATTTAGTATACAGCAATAAAGAAATGCAAAGAATATAATAAATTTAATAAGGTACCGTGGTATGTACGTAACGGTAGACATATTAAACATACCAGTAGGTATTAAGGAAGGATGATACACGGTCCCACAATATAGAGAAACAATAAATTGTGTGGAATATTCCAGTCTGTAAAGCATAATATACAAAATACCCCACGTAGGTATCAAACGTCCCACCCTGTAGTTGTATAGTGGATTGTAATATCCTATTGCGCTATTGCGCACATTACAGTACTGCACCACATACAGGGTGATATATATTTTTTTTTTTTCAAAATTCCGCGAGAAGATTTGTACCGTACTGTACCATACCGTACTTTACTTGTACGAGAAGAAGTACCCTGTTGGAACTAAATCTATAATTAGTTATATCTCATTTTTGTTTCTGTTATGGGAAATTTTATTTGAATTTTCAAACCCACATTAAACCAACTAAATAGATAGACTACTAGAATAAGATATACCAGAATAAGAGAAATGTGCGAGATCGAAGATGTCGTTAGATGGGGGAGGCAACGGAGAAGACAATGGTATGCACATGTGAGGAGAATGGAGCCATCCAGACTCCCTCACATTGCATTGCACGGCCAACCCCAGGGCAGACCACCAAAGAGATGGATTGACAGTTGGGAGTCGACATCGCAGGAGACTAATCCATCTTCATAACAGGTCACAAGGCCTATATTAAGTACAACAAGAAGAAGATGATGAAGAAAACCAACTCCGAAAAGTCATCTGAGTCTCCTAACATGACTAGCTCGCTACATACAGTCCATGTATTTTTTTTACAGTCGTCTCATTACACTCTTCTCAGACTCGTTCGAGCCGCACACATGACATATTTGTTAATGTTGCCGTCCCTGGCGATATTTTTGGGTGATAAGCAAAAATACAGACAAAAGTTGTCAAATTAACATTACTGTACCAAAAATTCGACTGCGGCGCTAATATTAAAGGGAGCGCCTTTACAAGGGGGAAGAGCGTAATATTCTTATAGCTTATGAGCTTCAAAGTACGAGAGGTGGGGAAAGTAGTGGTCCGTAAGCCTAAAAAGTTTAGCGATCGCATATCAACGTCATTTCTCCCTATCTACTAATTTTCTACGCATTATTTCATTACCTTGTATTATGAAAAGCATTGAAATCTACGATCCATATTCTAGCTAATTGAGACAAAAGTAGGTACTCAAATCTATGGCTAGTTGAGGGTGCCTGGAAACACCCTGTATATTGTACTGTACGTACAACTCTTGTTTGAATATACAGAGTATTTCCTTTGCCTGCAATGTATTTATTGTTTCCTTCAGGTAACTTTGAACAAGACTCGACTATTTGCTGCGCTTTATCTAAGCTCAGCTCGAATATAAGCTTATGAACATCACATTCTTTACCGTTTAAGGTATCGACCCACTGCGGTACATTGTGGAAATCCACTATACGTGTAAGTATATGTAAGAAAATCCATATTGGTATAGCTAGATTGTCGAAGTCCATATATTGACTATTTTGTATTATCCTAATTCATCCTATTGACCTTTCTTTCCTCTCCTTCTTACCTCCTTCTTGCTGCCTAGAAGCCATTGTGAACATTTCCTTTGACATTGTGAACATGAGGTCGTTAAGAAGAATGTGTGGGAAAACGTTGAGAGGAACGATAAAGAATGAGGTTATTAGGGTAATGATTGACTGCAAGACTGGTGGTGTGACGAGAATGAAAGTGAATAAACTACGATGGTTTGGGCATGTTGAGATAATGAAGGATCAAATAGGTATATTCTTTAAGAAAATTTCATCAGTGAACAAAATACGAGCCGACCTTTAGGTACATTAAACAACGCGATAGTAGAACCGCGCTATAATTATTGAAATAAACTTTTAGTAGCTTGGGGTAGGAAAGAAATTCACTCCAGACACCTCAATGATCTTAATCAATCTCATGTTGACAAATATGCGTCAAACAGATGGTTTATTATTGGGGATTTGTTTGGGGAGACTGAGGGGTTTATGCTAGCGATTAAATATCAAGTAATTTTAAAAAATGTTATGCTGTTTTATTATTAATATTAAAAATCACAATTATTTATGTTTTGCGAGAATATCGGAATTTTCTATATGTCCTAGTTGAATATAAACAGTAGTTTTCTCAACAGATACACGGGAAAGGATGGACGTTCCATCAGAATTGGTGAATGTTACTTAATTGTAAAGTGATGACATTAAGCCAGCCGATGATCAGTCATAAGCCCGATGGAAGGTCCATCCTTTGCTGTGTATCTGTTGAGATAACTTCTTGTTTTTTTATTGTTTTTGTAATGATTATTTAGATTGTTTTCAGTTGTCACTTTTACTAAATGTTTGTCTTGCCTGGACAATAACTTTCATGATGTATTCTGAAAATTCGTAAATTTCTCTGACTTTCATATTCTCTATATTCTTTCGGCACTTTCCATCTACGCTGGCGCCTAAGAAATCAGAATACTACACCTGTATACCTATTATACAGGTGCCTTGTAGACCAAACAATCAATTACCTTACTTACGTTAATATCTATTATCGATTTACGTTTCGACAATGTCAAATTGTTTGACCTCTTGTATTTTGTGCGATACCTACTTAGTACTTATAAATAAATTATGCGTGTGTAGCACTGAGTCAGTATAAGAAATGTATTTAGAAATATCGATCCTTCTAGCCAATTATTAATCTAAAATTATAGTAATACTTACGTATTTAGAAACTATAATGTTATATTTTTATAGGTAAACGATTCAATCGATAAATTAGTATCGCATAGAAGTGAAACTAAGTTCACCATAGTATATTTTATCAACTATTACCTAAATGATGTGTTTATGAAAAATGCATGACATTTTCCTTATGTAAACATTAATAAAAAAAGCGCTGAAAATTTACCCGCAACACAGAGAGTCATGGAGAGAGGGATATTAGGGATAAGCTTAAGAGACAAAGTCAGAAATGAGGAAAAAAGACAAAGAACCAAAGTGACTGACATAATACACCGCATAACATCCCTAAAATGGAAATGGGCAGGACACGTGGCTTGAAGCGCAGAGGGCAAGTGGACTAAATTGGAGACCTCGAGATGGGAATAGAAGCGTGGGACGGCCACAGCTGAGATGGAGAGACGACCTGGTCCGATATGTCGGTGCAACCTGGATCCAGTCTGCACAGGACAGGACAACGTGGAGGCAGATGGAGGAGGCCTTCGTCCAGAAGTGGACGGGATAGGCTGATGAAGAAGAAGAAGAAACATTAATGTAGGTGTTTCCTCCTAAATGAAAAATCTCTTGAGAGGTGATGGAGGATGGAAAAATATGAAAAAGAAAGTTTGACGAATACATCACCAAAAATCAACCTTTTTGGAGATACGACCCTTTGAAAATTGAGAAATTTATCATTCGGATTTTTGATAATAATCTCACTAACTTCCGACTCGATTCTGACAATACACAACAAAAATTATAGTAGGTAAATAATCAAGGGCTTACTTACTTTAATTTTATTTTTCAATTTTTAATAAGGCGTCCCTATTTCAATTATTTCATAGCAAAATAAAATTAAAACGCAGTTATTTTAGTTCGTAAAGTTACAGATTTGTATCTATTGTTTTAAAAGCACTAAACCATTGATTTTACGTGAGAGTACGTTGTGGTAAATGCGTACACTGTACTGCGTACACATAATAATAACGTAACGTAAAGATAATATATTAAAATAATTGGCGTTCTGTTTGGGACGAAGGGTACGGAAGACGTCTCAATATTGTCTAGAGAAAGCCATTAATAATGGGGGACTATTAAATTATGTATTAGATATTATTCCTACATACTTCTGTCTAGGAATGAGGACCGAATTATCCCAACTTACCCCACAAAATATGTATATGCGTATTATGAAAACTTTAAGGGCAATCACAGGGAGAAATCTTAGAGATCGAATCCGTAACGAAGAAATAAGAGGGACCTGTAGCACGGAAGATATCGTGAGATGGAGTAGAGCAAGAAGAATATTCTGGAGGGATCATGTAAACAGAATGGCCGACTCCAGAATCCCTTAGATTGCAGCCAACGAAAACTGGTCATCGTCTTCCTGGAAGACCGCCCAAAAGATGGAGGGACGGTTGGTTCTCGACGTCCCAGAAGTAGAGAAGATTTCTACCAGAACAGATCAACTGATCTACAAAAAGAGGAAGAAGAAGAACTAATATGAGGGTAAAAGGATATCTATCTATTTTTCACAACGCTTAATTTCATCTGTCGTTGTTGTTACTGTTGTGTGAGTTTACATTTTATTTATTTATTGCGAGAGATCGCGATCTCTTCCAACCAACCTAAAATTTAACGATTGCTTATTTTGATTAAAACATTTTCATTTCAACACATCTCACGACACATTGTAACGATTAGGTAGGTGAAAATTACTCCAATTCCTCCACAGTACCGAATTACCCCATTTTCTCCAGTATTTCTAACTGGTAGAAGTAGTAGAGAACTGCGAGTGTCGACTAATAGAGAAGATATAAAATAAATCTCACAGGACACATTGAGCTTATTATCCCGGGTAGGGTATAAATAGGGTTGCCAACACTTTTTTTTTTTTGATAAAAATATAGGTAGTATTTTAAAAAATCTAAAAAATATAGTAGGTGTAGTATTCCTACAACACTGTAGAATAATTAAGGATGAACATTGTCGGGCTTACGACCGACCTCAGCTGGCTTAAGTGATCACTTTACACTCGATAAACATTCACCATTTCAGTTCACCCGGCTGGGATTCAAACCCAGACCTTCGTCTCGCATAGTAGGGATCATATCCTCTACACCACGACGGCTGTGTTGTCGAATTTCATGTATATTAAGTACTATGTATTGTTGCATTTCTAACTGTTGAAGGAGAGGGTGGTATTTATAACACAGGCGCCATCTATTGCTACTACACGGTATATACTACGGAATGTAGAAAAAAATCCAACGCATTACAAGAATAAAATTTGTAAATCAAAAATAATATAGTAGGTAGGTATTTTTCAGTGGCGGATGAAGACATCTACTAAAGACCCTATGCAACAATAGATTTTGGGCCCCGCCCTCGTCTCGTGGCACAAAAAAGTAACTAATAGCGCAAAAATAAAGAAGGTTCAAAAAATATACACAATAATAAGTATGAAAACATATTTTGAATAAATAAATGCACCAACGATTATCGCCGCAGTCGATTTTTTTACAAAAATGACTGAAGTGATGAATCTGGTAACACATCTGAAATTTATGTATATATACTCGTGGTAATAGCTTCGTACTATAGGAGCACATAGTACGCAGACCTGAAATATAGTACAACACTACATATTATAGTACGGTTGGCAACCCTAAGTATAAGGGTAGTATAAGTTACAAGTAGGTAGTCTGTTGACACCCTAAAAGGGAAAATGTCAAATGGTTTTACAACCCTTCTTGTACACAGATGATATTCACTGGGGTGTGTGAAAACACTATGTTTAATAGGAAAATGACAAAGAATATGGATACGGATTATATTTTCTCATACGCCTACGTAGCGGTAAATTTAGAACAGTGAATAATATTTCGAGATGGTTTGGATATGTGAAGAGAATGTTTGAGGATAGAACGACAATTACAAAGAATATGAATTCGGATCATATTTGATAAGCAGTAAAAATAGCTGTAAAATTATTTTTGAAAATCATAATTTATGTTTTGTGAGAACATAGAAATTTTCTACATGTCGTAGTTGAATATAACAGGTAGTTGTCTCAACAGATATACGGCAAAGGATGGACTTTCCATCAGGCTTATGACTGATCGTCGGCTGGCTAAATGTAATCACTTTACAATCAAGTAACATTTTCAACAATCGGTCGGAGGTCTGGGTTCGATTCCCGGCCGCGCCAGATGGATGGACTGGAATTGATGAACTGTAAGATATTGCTTCTGCAATAAGTCCGCCTTTGGCACACTACCACTGTCTTGTTTTTGTAACTATGTATCTATATTTTTCGTCGGTCAATAAAGATTTATTTATTTTCAGTTAAATTTTCATTTAAATCAGTGCACGAAATAAACAAGTCGAGATGGTTTGGGCATGTGGACAAAATGATTTGGAATAGAATTACAAAGAAATAAGTCCGAAAGAGAGTATGTGTAGAAATATAATATTTATTAAGATCCCCAGGTTGACGATTTATGCTGGATTTGACCAACTTTTTAGGTGAAGAAAGCGGAGATAGAAGCCACTTAGCACAAATTTTGTACGAAAAATAATGATAAGTGGCTCCTATCACTGCTACTCCTCACCTAATAAGTTGGTGAAATCTAAAATTTGTCTCCCACTCTTTTCTATATTTTTTTCGAGTGTCCTTTAAAAGTCAGTTATTCGTAAAATTCCCGAAGACATTTCAGATCTTTTCCAGCAACGAGGTTCGCAAACAAATTCTGAATGTCATACAAATATTTTTCAGGCGGACTGCGTACCTCGAGAGCAGAAACTAGTCATAAAAATGTAAGTATGACTCATTAGGTATAAAACAAGTGAGTCACATTTGGAAAACTACCACCAGAGGGAGCCACCATCTCGATAAAGGTACATTAAATGTATATTATTATTGTTATATCTACGTAAGTTCAGTATTGCCAGTATCTAACTGTGAAGATTATCGATCTTGCGTTATCTTGAGGAGAAAAGATACTAAAGCAAGCTATTCTGAAAGAGAACAGCGTTTTAATAGAAGGCGTCTGGCGTCTACTGACGCGACGCTACGTCATAAGGCTGGATGCATGGACGTCGTCAGGAAGGGCAGAGGGCAGCTGCCCCTCCCCGTAGAGATTGGAATAAGTATATATTTTTCCATACTAAATGATAAACCTCACTAAAAATCACATTATATTACCATACAATTTCTTATCATATCATTAGTTTTCTAAAATTAGTATTGCAATCCATCAAAATACAATTGTTTCATAAAAAAAATCCCAGCGGCACAAAAAAACATTTTTCATACATTACATATTATTGTTCAAAGTATTATGTACATTTTCAAATAAACCAAACCACAGTCTTCGCTATGTCTCACAAAAAAAAATATTCTAGGCACTATTTACGCGTTTTTCATGCTTTTACAAATTTTGGTTGCCCCCCCTATCTCCGAGGCTGACGACGCCCATGCCTGGATGCTGAAAGTATCATTAAACATATTGTGTGTCGAACTGAAAGTTCAACTACTTAAAGTACGTAAGTAACTATGAAAAGTTAAAATAATTACCTACACAATTACAGTATGCTTTGACATACCCTTTAATCAGAGGCACAAAGTTACAGAGTAGGCATGGCATACTGACATTTCAAAAAAATTCAAAAAACGGGAGACCTTAGATCTCGACAACCTTACTAAATATACTTTGGAAAAAATGGGGCAGATGCACTGAACCTTATCTAGGGAATGACCGTAAAATATTTTTTAAATCTTGTAAGCATACATTTAAAAAAAAAGTTAAAAACACTTTAGTTTTTTTTTTCGAAAGGCGGTAATCAGTTTCCAGAAAGTTGCAGAGATAAATATTTGTTTTCTATTGATAATATGCATTTAAATCTAGGGAATGAACGTCAAAGTTTTTTGAATAAAGCGAAATTAACGCCAAAAGTTTAAAAAAAAACGCTATTTTCAACATTTTATCATTTTATTTTATCGGGTCTTTGGACCTGAACGCCTTGGGAAACGATCGTGACATCATAGTTGGGTCCTTAGAATAAGTGAACAATAAGTAATGCTCACTAGGGTGAGCTTATCGCTATACAGTGATCTCTTCCAGCTAACCCATTAACTTGGAAAATAAAATAAACGTACGTAAGACAAATGTTGGGCGTCAGTCTTCGAGGTAAAATTAGAAATGATGAGATCAGACGTCGAACAAAAGTTGCCGACATCGCAGAGAGAACAGCAAAACTAAAATGGCAGTGGGCGGGACATGTGGCAAGACAGGACAGTGTCAGATGGGCACCTAAAATCCTGGAGTGGAGGCCCTGGGAGAACTAAAGAGGCGTAGGAAAACCACAGAAAAGGTGGACTGATGACATTGTCCAGTTTACAGGTCGTAGATGGCAGCAGATATCCCAAGATAGAAGACAGTGGAAGAGTTTAAAAGAGGCCTATGTCCAGCAGTGGAACGCAAATGGCTAGCAGTAAGTATGTAAGTATCTAAAAATATCTAATCTTGTACGAGTATGTAGAAATTTAATACATCAAGTGAAAGATATTCCAGAATAATATCATCTTGATAGTGAAAGACACAAGAGAATTCCATTAAAAAACACTTTTCCAGAGTAAATACTTGTGTAAGTTGCAAAGGACGCTGGAATTACTGGACGTGTGTCGTCGCCCTGGCGTCGGCGTCGCCGTCGTCTAGTGACGTTCTATTTTATAATAAGACGATACTTAAAATAATTTTATATCCAACTTTTAAAATGGTATTTTAATAGCGTTACTATAAAAAAGTGGAAACATTTTTAGATTTAACGCGTTTAACATCTAAACCTAAACCAAAGCTAGCTTAGCATAGTGATCCAACATTTTTAATCTATGGTATCTTCTTCTTCTTCTCCTTAGAAATTATTAATCTATAATGCCAAGGGCTTTATTTTTTTAAATGAATCTGGGTTTATCGAAATAAACCCAAATACATCTTTGTACACTTCACAGAAAGCTTTAAAAGCGTGTGTTGTAAAGTGGAGTATGTCGGGGATAACGTCTATAAAAAATCCAATCATTCTTTTACAAATGAAAAACATAACAAAACAAAGAAATCTCTATACTTAAATGTATTTCCATATCCCACGCCTATCTTGCAGAAAAGTGACACAAGTCAAATATCCACTTTTTACAGAAATCGCAAACAAAAATGTTAATAGGTTCCTATACAATTATTTTAGTAACGGCATTTTTCGACCTAATTATCTGAGTTTTGGTACATAATAATTTTGATGCCTTAAATTCGAACCACATATTAGATATAGGTAAAAGTATGTGTATCTGAATATGATAATTTATTTAAATCTCAACGGCGTCCAGAGTAACTGATACAAAATTTAAAAAAAATCATAAAAACCTACGTGGAGTGAATCCTTTTAACCAAAGAAATAAGGAAACGAATTCGTGATAACACAAGCATTCGATAGTAACATAAAAAAGGGAAATGATAGAGGACATAGAGGTGTAGGACGGGTTCGCAAGGAAAGAAGAGGAAGGAATAATAAAGAAGGTGTAAGTAAAATGAAATAATAAATAGAAACAAAATACGTCGGGCTTTTATGTTGCGGATTTTATTTTGTTTCTTGAATTAGTTATTAATGTAGAATAATATAAGATAAATTGACAATAATACTCTACCTATTTGTGTGCACCTTAAATAGGGCAGAAATGATATTTTTTGTACTGTGTTTGCTATCTTGTCTACATATATATGTTGCTGTCTGTGTGTAAGCCATGTCTGAATAAATAAAAATAAAAAACTTAATTTTTCTATTTTTGAGTTGTGGCATTTTTCTGTTAGGTGTGCGATACGTATTTTTTTTTTACATCAATTCCTATTTCCTACATTGGTAGGCAGAGTTTGTGACATGTGACATTTCCAAATGAAAATCCTTTCAGCGCTGAAAACGAATGGGTGCCTACTCGAAACCAAATATTAACTAAAGAGGTAACTAAATAATAATATTAACGTTACGTGGAAATAACCTGTTAACTCGTTAAACGCTAACTGAAAATAGCAGTAGCTATTAAGCGTATTGTATGATGTCTGATTCTATTAATAGCTCTAATAGCTCCTCGAGGAAAAGTTGTAGGATAGTCTTGATTTTTTTCATTCTGTATGTTTTTTGAGGTGCTGAATCCGAATTCTAAGATTGCCAACGAAATTTTGAGAAGGAATATGGCAAAAATTAGTGAAAAAAATCTAAAAATAACAGGCGAATATATTTACTTTGTGGCGAATTTTTGCTTACACCTTGAAAACTATCGACTTTTTGTAAATTATCTTTCTATAAAAAAAAAACTTACATAACAATTACTACAAATTACGCTAATATTTTTTTTCTAAAATAAATAGCAAAGGAGCTATCAAGCTACAAAATTTTCGTATCGTTTAAATTGCTCGAATCGAAAATGTATGGAGAAAGTTCATCTAGTTAGATTCATAACCAAATTTTGTTAATAATTATATGGAGAAATATAAGCGTAGTTCTTAAAAAGTAATTTACGACTATTTGTTTCACAACTTTTAGCAGTAAGTAGCTAATTTTACATCCATTAAAACAGTGCGATTTTAAAATAACGTTTTTTTTCCTTATAAAAGTAACAGCGATTATAATTTCCTTTCACGTCTACACAAAGGCACGTGAAAAA
Organism: Ceraclea dissimilis; assembly: GCA_963576895.1. Classification (NCBI taxonomy): domain Eukaryota; kingdom Metazoa; phylum Arthropoda; class Insecta; order Trichoptera; family Leptoceridae; genus Ceraclea; species Ceraclea dissimilis. Next base: position 1,913,068 of record OY756372.1, read on the forward strand.
TAATACCCTTCAACAATAAAACGAAAAAGTTTCACAGGAAAATGGTGCTTAGAAACACAATTACACCTCACGCCAAAAGAGTCTTTGATACATTGTTAATAAAGGCGTAAATTGCCTTGAAAATATACAAAGCACCAGCGGCAGCTTTCGTTTTAAAAAGCGTTTTTTTTTATTCTACTTCACGAGTGCAGTGCCGGTGTTAGATAAACGACATTTGTGGTACAGTATGAGAGGGCAGTTAATATCGTGTTGGTAAGTAAACTTATGTATGTTTTTTTTCTTCAAAGACTACTGCATTCAATATGCAATATGTATTATTACTCCACTGACATTGGGTTGTACAAAATAGGTTGTATTTGTACATTAGCATACTACACAAATAAAATAAATCCATCTATCCTTTACTACGTCGGGTTGAGTGTAAAATATTGCTTGTGAAATAAGTCCGCCCTTTAGCACGCTGCTATTTTCTTGTTTTGTGATTAAAAACATTTACTGGCCAATAAAAACTTTTTTTTATAAAAAAAGTATTTGAGCTTAATAATAATAATAATGGCAAGAGCCCGTAGCCGAGCATGTCTTTAACTCAGAAGAATCGCTCCTGCCGACGATGCCATTGAAGGTGACTATGGAGGCTGATTCTGGACGAGCACACTCTCGTCACACTTTGGGCAAGGCTGCTCCTCATTTGTAACTGGTCTGCGAGTGGTTCTGTTTTGCGGGCCAGTGTAATCATTTGACTCTCCGGTATGGCCTTACATGCACAACTTAAACATTTTCCTGTACAATGAATATTAAAAAAAATAGTAATTATTTATAAGTTTGTATCAAGGACACTCATTCGACCTTTTAATTCATAAAATTGATGATAATTTACCGAACTAACACGATGCCTTTATTTTTCAATGTGGCAACATTGTAACTCCGAGTATATGATGTATACTTGTGTACTTGATAATATAGATGGCGTTAGTCGTTACATAATAACACAGTATGTTGGCGCTGCAATTAGTAGCTTCTCAAGATGTGTGCACTTTGTCCATTGTTAGCCACGCTAATTGAAGGACCCATCGTCTTGTGGTTCTTCAGTGCTTTGTTCTCGCTTCTTATCTCACACACGTCATCGTTCTTGCAACTACATCCTACGTCCTATACATACATAATATATTACATATCAAGGGTAGATGTTTTATACGAGAATACACCAAGGCGTATATTGCACAGTTTTACCTTTATTATTTTTTTATTTTTATTTATTTAACACTTTTGGTGAACAACATACAGATAGAGATGTTCGTTACAAATTCATAGTATATTTTTGTAGCACACTCGATTGTTAATCCGGTGAGTGCGGGTTCGATCCCCGATGTCGACTTACTCCACTCCACGACACGAACTTTTCGATATTTTATGCTTATTTCGATAAACTCAGATTCACTTTTTTAATAAAAAAAAAAACAGTTAAATAAAAGCGTGTAAAAATCTAATGGTGCCGCCACACGCGCGTGAGCTAACACAAGCTTTTGTGTCCAATAGTAAAAAGGCGTCAACGGTCGGTTACGTACACGTCGAGACAAACCTTCCATTCACATGCCTTTTTACTCATGAACACCAAAACTTGTGTTGGCTCGCACACGTCTGGCGGAGGCATATCCTAACCTCACATATACCTAAAAATATTCGGGCGTTACTAAATTACATAGTAATTTTTTATAATTAAGACAGATTTTTTTAAATAATCCCACTGGTTTTGAATAGGCTGCATCGGAATGCTGCTTATAGAGATTATTATATGATTTTATCTTTTTATATGTAAACAGATACACACAAAAGGTGTGTGTAGGTACGTGTGCATTATATTATTAAAAAACTAGGTAGGTTATTATCAAAACTGTCACAATGGTGATGATGAATGGGATCTAGTGGTGATAATAAGTATTAAAATTAGTGAATGAATGAATCAGAATAGAAGGTATGTAAATGCATCCGGAACTACTACACGATTAGGTTTTTTTTTCATTTTTAAGTTTTTTACGAACATCATTATAGAATTAAGAATTATCTATTACTAGCTGTGACCCGCGACTTCACTCACGCGTGATTACCCTTCTCATACCTTTTAACAAATTTTGGAAAAACGGCCAAACACTATAGTATTACTGATTTAAATAGAGAAATCTGTATACCTCCCAAATTTCAAGTTCGTGCCACTTCTAGTTTCTGAGATATTCATAAAATCATAAAAAAACTTCAACCATAATTTCCAAAAATCCCTTCTTGGTGGAAAGTTTTGTATTAAAACCTACGTGTCATCAAAATTTCACTTCTCTACGATTATCCGTTTGGGCTGTGTGTTGATGAGTGAGTATGTCAGTCAGGACACTTTGGTTTATAGATTTAGATCACACTTGATACAACGTGCAAAACATTAAAGTTTATGAAAAAGTCCTGATTACCGCGAAACACTCAAAGATTAGAAAACTCCGAGAAAAAGCGAAACCTTGTAATCTTGTAATGTTCTTTTGAGGGACAACAAAGGACGAATTTGTAGTACTATAGTAATAGGAGCAGATATATGAGAAATAGAGGAATGAGTGTGTATACGAGTATGCGTCGTAAGTTTCTTGTACAGAAAACCTATTCTGTTTTGTAATTCGATATTGCTTTATTCAGGTAGGGCCCAAATGACGCCAGATGATGGACGACAATATGTCGAAACCTGTATTATCCATCATAGCATATAGACAGATTCATCCAAGCGTTAATATTCTGTTAAGTATAATGATATGAAGGCAATTTTGTTCAGTATTTTCAATAATTTTGCAGTATTTTATATAAAAAATGTGCTTGTATTTTAGTCCCCGCACATCTGAGCCTAATCTTTTGACATCCATGATATCTGGATATGTGAATGTATCACAGTATTATGCTGATTAGTTTATGTATCGATCATGAATGATAATATGTGGACTTTTCTGACTGGTAATACATACTGAGTTGACACGTTCTGCCTCAGCGTAAAAACATGACAAAAAACATTTTAGCTTGCTGTAAAGTGCACAGGAAAGTTTAACAAAATAAATTAAAACACCATTATTTCAATTTGAAGAGTTATAAAATTGGACCCAATATACAAGTTAGATCCTTTAAAAAAATGATAGAAAATATTGGCGACCTTTTTGTCCGTCTTAAATTAGTTACTTCTTAGTAAAATCTCAAGATTCGAGTAAAAAATACGCAAAGCCTTTCATCCTTCATCATCAAAAGACAAAACGACACAACTGGTTTAAAAAAAACTGACATAATTATACTCACAGAATACTGACCGCCGTAATACTGTTCATTTTAAACTGACCACTACATATCCGCTTTAGTCGCGAAGGAATTTAATTAAAGCGAGATGCCTATATTCACCTCATTGGACAATTAATATCGGTTTTTTTTTGTAAAACTTATTGTTTACTTTCCTGCTCTAATAAAATTCTGTTTATGATCGTTCATTTGTTAATAATTTTACCTAAACATTTCTGACCTTTTATTTCTATGCTTGTATTTTAGGCACCGCGCATCTGAGCCTAATCCTTTTGATAACCGTGATATCTGGATAGGTGAATATTTCCCGGCTGATGAGTTTATATATCAATCACGAATGATAATATGTAGACTCTTCTGGCTCATAATGCTGAGAACGATCTGTAAGACGAACCCAAAAAAGATGGGTAGATGATGTAGTGTCCCAGTCGCAGGAAGAAACTGGTTGAGCAAAGCTCAAAGCAGAAGAAATTGCAAAACGTTAGAAGATATCCAGCAGTGGACGGACGGCTGAGCAAGAAGAGAAGAATACTGAGAAGTGTGTTGGCAAGTCCAGCCTCTACGTATAATAAATAGTAGTTATAAACAAAAATGTGAAGGAAACGTGGTCGTTCACGAGCCTCCTGGAGTGAACATATTGATCAGATAGAACGGACGAGTATTGACTGGAAGAAATCGTAGAGCGTGTATGACGAAGTTACGAACGCATAATAGGAGCGACAGATGTATGTATGGATAGAAGTGATTCTTGAAAAAAAATAGCTAAATACGCCTGAAAACTTTTTTCAAAGAAAATAACCCCCTTCCCGAAAGTCCCAAAGAATTTTTCTTCCGTAGTGATATTATGCATTAAAATCTAGTGAATTATCATAAATCGTAATTTCGTGCATGCAATTTTGAACCCTAAAGACGCGGGGAATGTTTTCAGGATACTCAGTACTTACCCTCCGCCATTTTCGGTCATATTTCAACAATCTACAGCATTCAAACTATTTCAAGAGTACCTACCTTATTACGAGTATGTTTATTTTTCGTAGAGATTTTACTGAAAATTTAAAACGTTTACATTGGTGAAAAGTTTGTATAGGAAAATATCACTGTTAAAAGATAAACACACCTTAACATTATTTATGTCTGTATGTAAATTCAGATAATACCAATTTAGATACGGTTTATGTATTACGTCGCCACAAAACACGACATTTTTATCGCCCCCAACATCAAAAAACGTAATATATAAAATGCGTTCAAAAAAACAATATTTTCGCAAAAAATTCGTTTGATGTTTCGTAGGTAATATTGCGTTGTGATTACTATCTCCCCCACTGTTTTGGCATTGTTGTTTTTTACCCCCTCGCGTAGATGGCGTGCTATCTGCTACAACGTAGGGTTACCAGGTGAAAAAATAAAACAAAAAAAATATACTGCTTGTACTTACTTTTTATTTTCTTATTATTGTCCTTTTTTAATATACTGTTAAGTTAATTGTCAGAAATCCCGATGAACTTGCTGGGTGGGCAGGGAAGATAGAACACCAAACTGGCCTATTCTTACACATACTCCTGCTTCAGTTACATTCATGAAATGTTACAACATGATCTGAGCATGTTGAGTGAATGAATGATGAGAGGGTGACTAGAAAGACGATATAAGTATTTCGGTGAAAGAAGAGGTGGGAGGTAGAATAGTTATCCGAGAATGAGCTGGCTCGATAATATCGCCCAGATCCTTGAGGATGGACGAGTTTTCAGGTAAAAGGAGTAGAGTATTGAAGGTCCCTCCGCACACCTGAATAACACAGGCGCCAGAGCCCAAAGTTACTCAGACGGCCCCAGGGTTAGCCGGAAGGGCACCCCCCAGCAACACCGTCCGGAATCACATTTTCAATATCCGGAGAAGTAGTAGAGTATGACAAACGGCACGAGAGTGACGGAAGCCAGAATGTGTGTAAAGATAGGGCAGTCTGGCGTTCTTTCCCCTCTGGTGCTCACCCCGCTAGGAACGTGGTGTGAGGGGAAAGGTATAAATGATTCCACCACTTTCTAGATATTTGTTACCATATGGTCACCCCAGAGTCGGTAACGTTGCACATTTGCCCGCTGTATACCAAATGGCTACTGATTAACACTGTTGACTCTACCTGCATGTCAGTTGTGAATTAACACATTAAGTCATGACTCACTTTTGCATGTCAGTATTTTGATACCAGTTACTGTTTAAATTATAATATAATTACTGTTTGTAGAATTTCAAGGGTAAGTTACGATTAAATTAATAATTACAGTCTGCCAAGAAAGAGATGGTCTCGGTTTAATTGGAACTACAATTTTATGTGCTGGCAACATTAGAATTTGTATTGAACTTCTACAAGTGTTGCCACTATGGTTGTAAAAACGCTAGTAGTAACGCCCTCATTGGAAACTATTCCGCTTTCTTGACAGATTGTATGTGCCACACAAAATATTTGTATTTTTTACATTTATGTACTTAGTTAGATTGTAGATATAAAATATTAATAAAAATAATGTAGAGAAAATACTTGACGATAAATAAATAGACTGGTTTTCATTGATTACACCCTAAAATGTTGGCTTCCATTAATAATATTCCATACAATTACTACTACGATGACAGATATTTTGCCCAACGTCACGTGACTGCTCCATACAATGCTCAATCCTTACAATTAACCAGTACTTGAAAAGCTTTTTCCAGATTTATCTGCATGGAAACATACAAAAAAACCAACATCGTCGAAAAAGACGAGAATTTCATTATAAGACGACGTTAAAAAAGAACGTATTCAAATTTCCTTCATTTTTCAAATACGACGTATCGAACAAAAACATAAAAACGTAACCTCAGCATCTGAAAGGTTAAATTCAAATAATGGAATGTTTATACTCATACGAAGGTCTAAATAGATGGCGTAACAAATAATATTGCTAGGCTTTCAATGAGTCAAAAGTGCTGAGTCACTTCACTTCATGAGGCGCCCGCCACAACCACCCCTTACTACTACCGACTACCAATAATAATATTGATTTTTCGCCAAGTTTTTCCACCACACTGCTGTCCGTATACAATAATAATAATACAAGGAACTCGATACAGCAAGATACTCCAATAAATGTAACATAATAAGCGGAAGAAATATGAACGCAAATGACAAGATACAATAATGTTGCCACGTTGTAAAATGTATATTTTGAATTGAATTGAATTATTGTAAGGAAAAGCCTCGCAGCGCTGCGGTGGTATACATGTGTACTAAATGATATTTTCATATTGCTGACATGTGTGCATGGGAAACCTTCTACTAAATCGACAAAAAAATTTAAACAAAGCGCCGCACTGCCACACATATCTATTCTAACTTATATTTCTTAAATTGGAAAAACTTACAAAGAAAAATCACATCAATATTTTATGAAATATATATTTTCATAATCGGTTTGACGATTTCTACAAGCTAACCACAAACTAACATACAATTTTCTTTAATAAAAAATTAATACACCTTTGTACACTTCACAAGAAGTTTGAAAAGCTTGTGTCGTGAGGTGGAGTAGGTTGGCATCGGGGATCGAACCCGCGCCCACTGGATTAACAGTCGAGCGCGTTACCAACTAGGTTACCGACCACCTCAAATTACTACCGACCATTAGATGCAAATAAATAGGTATCTTGTATTGGTTTTAAGGTAATCGTTATTTGAGATTTTTATAACCCATGTCAAATGCTAGGATTTTATTTTAACTGTACCCAGAGAAGAAGCCCTTACAATTATCTGGTATAAGAGTGAGACTCTGATATGAAACGTACAAAAATCACTCATTTTATTACGCTTATTACCGTAATAGGAAAAACTGAAAAATCTAAGAAAATTGACAATATTTTTTCGCCATTTTTGGTTAACGACCTCTCCACTGACAACACCGACGAATGACTCATCGGAAAAACCCCATTAAGTACCCAATCATAACGTTTCGTTTCGAGGGATTCCAAATTCAAATTATATTAGGGGGAGTATTAATATCAACATTAGTACCAACATAATCATACAAATTTGTATTTCTCCAAGTAGGTACTATTTGGTAGTGAAAAGGACGTAAATGGTGGACAATTTAACGAGGTTTTTCACCTTTGTTATGTATTTTGACGAGTTCTTTGTGTATCAAATCAAAATCAAGGAGATAAAGAAATATTTCGTAGACAATATCATATTTCTATGCAGTGTTTTATTGTCTTGGTTGATTTTTATTATTTCAACAATGGACATTGCAAACAGTTCAACAGCGAGACTTGCAATCAACTACCAAGTATTTGTTTATTGTTAACAGTACCGTAGCGTGGGGGCGGTACTTTTTAGGAGGCGGCATTTTTGGAAAAAATATCGGCGGCATTTTTCGCATCATCAATCGCAGTTCTGCGATAAGTTCGCCCTAGTGTACAACGATTAATAATTTGCACTACGTCCATTTTTTGTATGTTTGTATGTCTACTTTGTTCACTTAAAGAATAAATAAATAAAAAATCCGTTGAATCTTGTTTAAAAACACCATAAAAATTACAAGTAAAAAATTATAAACGCCAGACAGCTCTATCCTTACACACACTCCTAGCCTCCGTCACATTCCTGCAATTTGTCATACACGCTCTCCGATTCCTTTTACTCAAAACGTGTCCATCCTTGAGAATCCGGTCGAAATGATCGGACCAGCTCAGTCTAGGGGGACCGCGCTTCCTCACCCCTCTTCGCTCACTCAAATATATCTGTTTTTTTATTCTGTCATCTTTCATTCTCTCAACATGCCCAAACCATCTTAGTTTGATTTCGGTAAATTTACAGTTCGTTGATTTTTAATTCTCTGTGAATTAACTGCATACAGAGTGATGTGACTAGGGAATGCAATCTCGACCCGAGATTGCAAATTCGAGATCTCGTGAGGTTATAAATTACAATCTCGCGATATCCCGGCGTTTTCGAGATCCCGTGTAGCTTTCAAAAAATATCGTTAAACTCGGATGACCAAAAAGCGATGAAACTGATTGGTTGTTAATTTGTAATCATGAGGTGAATTAAGACAAAATATTGATCGAAAGAAAAAAAAAACTTTATTCTTTAATATGTATAACATCAACAAAAACAATAAAAGAACACTGGGAAAATTTAATTCTCGGGTGATTTAGGAAATAACTTCTTAAAAAACAAAGAGTATTGAGGGTGCTGTCTGATAAACGGCATCTTATGTCATTCGCTATGTACCCAGCAGCTGAAAATGGCCTCTCTGATTCAACACAGGTTGGCACCAGCGTGAGCCCTATATCCCGTCAATCTCGAGCGAGATCTCGTCAAATTATGCTTCGGGATTGATCTCGAAAAATGACTCGAGATCTCGCGAGATCGAGATCCCGGGGGATCGGAATTGCATTCCCTAGATGTGACATATTTTATACATATTATTACTGTATGATTGTATGTATCTCTCTGATGGAACATTAGGTACTTACCTATATGAATGAGGCGAGGCCTTGAACCTAGGTGCACCCGACTAAATGAACTATTGTGTCTAGATTCTAACTAGATAATTTTATTATCAAATAATAACAAATACAATAGGTGAAACTAGAATATCATTACAAAGATAAACATTGTATGTATGTCTGTTCACATAATTTACTTCACATATTTATAGAAGATGGCTTAAAAACATATGTGGGAGAAGTGGATACGGCTAGAGAAGGACGAACCGGCTAGATGAAGGACGAACGAATTTTATAATATTGACGAAATGCTATCCGGCACCGGTTAGCATGGAATCATTATTAAGCATGACGAAGGACAAGCAGAGCTCTTTACACTCTCTTGCCACGGATTCTACTTTATTAATATGAACACTTGTAAATTTATCTGATATTGAAATTGATTGTGGGTCTGTACTGCAATGTCACATCTGTACCTTAACATAATTATTATCTCTTTATTAATTTTATTTGTATGTGCTTTTGTGGAATATGTACCTAGTTTTACGACCATGACGAAGTGCCAATAGAGCCTTTTACACTCTATTGGCATTGAATTTCCCTTTATATTTATTGTCAACATGTAACCTTGACGAGTCCAAGTGCCTGCAAATGGCCTAGGGATGATTCAAAACAATAAACAATAAACAATAAAAAACCTTGGCTGAATGTGAGATCGTCGAGAAGAATGTGTTGGAAAACACTGAGAGATAGGATAAAGAATGAGGTTTAATGAGAAATAAGCGACTGGAATGAAAGTGAACAAGCTTAGATGGTTTGACTATGTAGAGATAATGGGTGATGACAGGATGAGTAAAAAAATACATGGGAAAAAGAAGGTCGGGCGGTTTCTGTGTGACGAATTGCATGAGTGTGACAGAAGAAATGAGTGTGTCTAATGAAAGGGAAGTGTGGCGTTCTGTCTTCTCTAGCTACCCCGCAAGGGAAAGGGAAAATAAAAATCATACTATAATAGAACGCTCTGTGAACTATAAATGTTAGGTACATGATGATTGATTTTTAGAGGTAATACATTAATACAAAAATGATGACAATATATTCGTTAAAGGAAATAAATTTTGTTTACGACAACATTAACTTAAACATTCCACATTTCTTTATTTATATAGTAAGTAGTAGAAATATAAAACTATCCAAGACTCTCCTATCTACTTTACACATAAGTACTCCTTGCTTACATCAGGTGTTCTATTCTCTCTGCCTACCCCGCAAGGGGATAGATAGATTTTTAGGAAAGTTTCTTGCTAAAGATTTTGACTGTGCGTGACTCAGCGCAAATACCGCAAATAGGTATATTATTGAATAAATATTAGGTGCCTACAACTAAAGCTCGACCACTACATTGTGGGCCTTGTGTTCACAGAAACATATGTGTGGAAAGAAGGCTAAGTTTTTAGTGATCGAACTATAAGTATTACCTATTAGAAACTGAATAAGTAAGTAGGTCCCTTTAATACAGCTGGTACGTGGTAGGTACTTATACATATTATAATTCTCTTTCCGTCTTTCTTTAGAAGGTACACGTAGTTCGATACTTACTCGTCAACCCACACAACATACTATGTATGTAGGTATCTTCACAATAATATAACACGGCTTTATATATACTACAGGAAAGATGTAGGTATGTATATAAGGAGGACAATATGGGTGTCAAGTTTCTCGCACGAGTAACTGGATGAGAGTGGGATAGTGCTGTAGCTATGGACGTCACGATACTTCAAAGTATCCGAGTACTTACTCATCCGAGTAGTACTCGCATCATCTTTCGATACTACTCACATGAGTACCAACAAAGTATCGACACTTACTTGTATCGATACTCATATGAATACTTCCCAAGTTTTAAAAGTATATGACCTTTTTTGAGAGAGGCCCGACTTCGGTGGTATGGGCACGTGCAGAGAAGGGACGAGGATTCCGCTCTGAGGAGGGCAACAGACTGGTCTGTGGAAGGACCAAGAAAGAGAGGACGGCCAAATAAGTCCCTTGAGGGGACCATCAGAGGGGACATGGAACACCTGGAGCTTACTCCAGAAGACTACTGCTTTGATCGGAGCAGATGGAGAGAGAGGATCCGAGCCGCCGACCCCAAATAAATGGGATACGGTGCAGAGAAGAGAGAGACCTCTTTTACTTCAAAGCGGGGGAGAGGGTGGAAAAAAACTGTTTTCGTTATTCTAGTACTTAAATTCGATATAAGTATTTTTCTTTCGATACCTACTTAAATAGTATCTGTAGTGTATTAGAAGCCAAGTGTAGAACATACTCTATAGAATATAGGCTCTTGAGAAGCATTGCACCACATCAGGTAAGTACCTACTCTGGGCTACAGTATAGTCTACATCCATAGTACTGGAGGCGGTGGCATAGGACTAGCTCCTCCTACTATTGCACCATGTAATGTAGTAGTGAATCCAGGAGGCTCCAGGCATACCAGAACAGAGCACTTCTCTGCAGACCACCAGACTAGCAACACTTACCAGAGCCCAGGACAGCTTGCTGATACTTGGGAGGTAAGTGAACACTACAGTATCGTAAGGAAAGTATCAGATACAAAAAGTACTTGGTCTCGGAAGAAAGTATCGATACTTGTAAGTATTTACTTGTATCGTGACGTCCCTAGTTGTAGCTAGCTAGCAGTGAAGTTACTAGGTACTATGTAGTGTTAGTACCTTCACTCGTCACTTCGCCATCACATTACAATAAAACCCATTTTATTGTCCACCCAGAGTCATCCCATACAACAATAAACGGGCCGAATGGGCAACAGAACTCTAATACATTAAAATCTATGAGACATTCATACATTTCACACGTGTTTGGTCGCTATATTAAGTAGATATGTAGGGCGTAGGGTGTTTTTTTCGTGTGGTACACTTTTAAAATGAAATTAAACCTTTTAAGATCATGGAAATCTCCATAAAAATGGCTTCATTGGAAAGATGAAAGTTTACCATTTATGTTTCAATATGAATTTGGGCATATTTGCGCCACACTGGCTCAAATATCGAAGCCCAATTTTCAACCACTTTTTCACCACTTCTTCAATTTGCTGCCTCTCCATCATAGAAACCCTCTCAACCTGTACATCGCACCATATTCACTTTCATTCTAATCACAGAACCATTTTTTCAGTCACTAATTTCTTTGTTTATCTGATTTCTGGCATGATCTCTTAGCGAAACAACGCAAGTCGAAAAATCGTAATTGTGGATAAAATTGTGTACCTACATTTTAATATGAATCATGATCGTTGTAGGCGTTTTATAGGCAAACACTTAAAATGTACCGTAGACGGAAGATACATAGTTATTAACACTTTAAATTTATCAGAGAAATAAAAAAAATAACATAATGCCTCACTGATATTGTTACAAATCTTTATTGCGTAGTTTAGTAATAAATTTTACCTCCAGAATGATAACACATTAGTTAGGTACAAACATTCTTTTATTTTCTAGGAAAACTAGGAGTCGCAGTCTCTCCTACAAAATGAGAACTTTAATTGTTAATTGTGGGTAAACTGCTAGTCTTACGATAAAATGTACGTGACATTTTTTGTAGAGAATTTAGTAAGGATTATTTTTGTCATTGACCACTTTCTCCTAACTCTTACAATATTCGTAAATAATACGAAAAACTGCGTAGGGGGACCTTTTCGGGGGGACGCGGCAAGATTTTGCTATGCTGTGTGTGAACTTTAAATTATTAATTAAATTAAATCACATTTTGATTTAAAAAAACTAGTGAACAGCGGTTTATAATCTGTACTATGACCATTTTTTATATTTACATGTATTTATTGTTCACTTAAAGATTAAATAAAATAAAATAAATAAAATAAAAAACAGATACTTATGTCATATTTTGGCGGTATGTATTATGAATGCGGAAATTATATTTATTGTATGTAACAGTAAGCACATATTTCTCGTATTAAAAAAATCACCACGTTACATAAAAAATACGCTGATAAATCAAAACGCCTTGTAGAAAATGTATTTTGTTTACATTTCACAATAATAAGACAGAAAAAGAAAGGAATTTCTAATTAAACAAAATTAATATTCAAATTACGAATTCATTCTAATCAAAACAAACAAATCAGTATCGTTGAAATAGAATATTTAGGTATGTTGTAACTTAGTATCCACATATTTTATAGATATAATGATGTTATACGTATACCTACAGGTTACCGTACTAGAAATATCTACATTCATTCATATCTTAATATACTGAAAGACTAATAATAATTCCATTATTTATTTTTAGACTTGCATCTGTTTTCCATCAAATCGTAATCTATTGTAATGTAGGTACGTACGTATGTAAAGTGGAATTCGTATAAGGATGCGCCGAGAATGTGGGGCACTTTGTTAAAAGGTATTTTTATAAACAGTCATTTTTAAAACTAAGGATGGAAATAAAATAATACTTTTTATAAAAATTCATGAAATAATGACGTTTATTTGAATTATCGGCGCATTCTTATACGAATTCCACTCTACTACTTACTGAATTATTGAAATATTTAGTAAAAGAAATGAAATCTTAACAAACTTTTTCAGTACCACGCTTATATTTCTCCATATAAAAAATGAATTATTAAAATTTACCAATTGAAACGTGTTTATGATAAAACAGTATTACAATTTTTAAATGTCACCTAAAGCAAATATGTAAACAAAATTTCAAGGTGCTTGGACATTGGGAAGTTTTTAAAATTTGAAGAGGAAAATCTGGACTCAGACAACGACAGATGAAGTTAAATAAAGGCATAGTCTCCATCCATCGATATTCTTCTGAAATTCTCTAGAAATAAATAGACACCGATTTTTAATTGGAAAAGTTATTTGATCCATATTTAGGAAAATTAAAGAATTTTCAAGATCACCATCCCACAAAACAATTATACAGTAGTAACAAACAATCAGATCCTCAAGGATGCACGCGTTTTGAGTAAAAGAGATCGGAGAGCGTGTATGACAAATTGCATGAATGTGACGGAGACTAGGAGTATGTGCAAGGCAAGGATAGTGCAGTCTGTGGTGTTCTGTCCTCTCTGGCTATCCTGCAAGCAGGGACGCGGCTTGAGGGTATGGAATATAGAATATATAGATAGTAAACCTGATTGGCTTATTGTTTATTCCGATGGTGGCATGGCATGGCGCATGGCTTATGGATGGCTAGACGAGGAGATGTTATTAATTTATTCTACTAGCAATATTCGGCGGATCACGTCTATCTGCAAGAAATTCGCGTGAGGCATTTCAATTCTATCTACTAGGACAAATATTATTACGTAAGAAAATATTACTGAATCTTGGAGGATAAACGATTGAAGCACCATTTTGAGAATTTATTAAACAAGATTTTATTGAGGTACAATTTACATACAAAATTGTTGGATTTGGACAATGTCTACCAACCAACCATTTGTGAGATAAAATGCCTCTTTTTTAGTAGGTATCTGGTCCTGTATGTCAAATGTTCACAAACGCAAACACTTGCTTGGACATGGTAAGCAATTAAGCAGGCGTCGAGAAGTCCAGAGCATTCACATTGCAAAATGTTTCATTTACGGACTGTAAATATACTGTGATACGAATGATCAAACAGTCATGACAATATAACAATTACGTCGGACAAGAAAACGTCCCACACATCACCAACATTTGAAAAATACCATAATCACAGTAGAATTCCTCAGAATCTCAGAAAACAGAGAAAAAACAAGAAACACGATAAATTCATCCATATGTAAATGAAGTGTATCATTCGTGGACGGATGAATGATGCTCCAAAAAAAGAAGAAAAAATATAAATAAAGAAAATTGAGGTGGTCGGTAGCCTGGTTGGTAACGCGCTCGACTGTTAATCCAGCGGGCGCGGGTTCGATCCCCGATGCCGACCTACTCCACTTTACGACATAAGCTTTTCAAGCTTACTGTGAAGTGCACAAATGTGTATTTGGGTTTATTTCGATAAACCCAGATTCAATAAAAAAAAAAGTGAAATTACACTCCAATCCTTTATCCCCGGAGATACAGAATTTTCCATAGATATAATATTCCTAATAATTATATTATTATGTTGTTGGTATTATGTATGGAAATAATAATAAATGATTAGATTCCCAGCACGTCCCTATATAATATAATACCACACCACATTATCTACATAATTAGATATGCATGCGTCTCACTACCATATACTTTACCATATCTTTCATCGAATAGATATCCGGAACTCGAGGACCTAGAGCCACACACTGAATTATGAGTTTTCAGATAATAAGTCCAATACTGTATGTTTTTGAAGAAAAATAAGCTTTAATTAAATTAATTTTACTATGGAATACTTGAAACAAGAATGCCTTATTTTAATTTGTACGCACTTAAAGCTCCCAACCAACTATGACGTCACGGTCATTTCCTACGGCATTAAGATTCAAAATCACATGAACAATCGCATAATAAAATGGTAAAAATAGCGTTTTTTCCATTTTTTGGGGTTAATTTTGCTTCAATCAAAAAACTTTTACGGTTATTCCCTAGATTTTAATGCGTATTATCAATACAAAAAAATAATAATGAGCTCTGTCTTTCGGAAAAAAGATCAGAGGTATTTTTCACAATTTTTTTTTGAAAAATCTATTCAAGATATAAAAAATCTTT
Organism: Ceraclea dissimilis; assembly: GCA_963576895.1. Taxonomy (NCBI): domain Eukaryota; kingdom Metazoa; phylum Arthropoda; class Insecta; order Trichoptera; family Leptoceridae; genus Ceraclea; species Ceraclea dissimilis. The sequence goes on from OY756372.1 coordinate 1,928,610, forward strand.
TACGGTTATTCCCTAGATAAAGGTTCAATGTCTCTACCCTATTTTTTTACTAAGTAAAGCGTAAGGTTGTTGAGATCTAAAGTCTCCCGTTTTTAGAATTTTTTGAAATGTCAATATGCATACTCTTAATTATTAGTCACAGAATTAGAATTGGACCTACTGTAACTAGAATACATTTTGAGTTTACGCATTGCATTTTGGAGATTTAGGGGAGATATGCTCTGAGTTACAATCATTCTATGATCGCGTCAACTTTTTCAAACATGAGAGCGAAAGCTCGAAATGAGAGTAACGTATATAAGAAACAAAATCGATTTCAGCTTGTTGTATAAAATGGGAACCGAATATCAAAAAAAAAAATATCCGCTAGAATCACTGCGTCTTACCACATTTTATCAACCAAATTACAGTACTATATCTAACAAACTACGGGAATAATCTCGAGTTTCAGTAAATTTCAGAGGAATTATCTGTATCGCGAAAATTTACAATAATAAAATTTCTAACCGCTAGAGTCACTATTAAAACATATCTATGTTGTAAGTCTTAGGATGATATCTTTAGTATTAGCTGAGTAATCTTCCTCCCAATAATTTTTGTTTCTCTTCCAATGGTTTATCACTTCTGATCTGCACCTATTTGTGTTTACACAGTATACACCTAGGTGTGTTAATAAATAGTATGTATCTCGATATTAGTCATATCGACAGAATTATTATGAGGAAGGAGTATCAGGAAAAGACGCGTTTATAACATTGCCTGTAACATATTGATTTCAATAATTAATAAAACGAACAATATAGATGCTAATTAAATCGAATCTGTTTTTGAAAAGATCAATGCCCTAACAGTAGTGTTACAGGTTTTTCAAAATATTAGATAATTTTTCAATCGACGTTATAGCGGTAGAGAGCTCGGCATATATTTTTTACGAGGTCTCAAGTTCGATTCCAGGCCCAGGATATTATTTTTATCGTGGGTTTCTTCAAGCTCAGAGAGAAAAACATTAGTTTTTTCCTTAACAGAGACGAGAGGCATCTTCATTCACATAAAGTATTTGCGTTATGTGAAACTCCCTTGGGTAGGAAGCAGGATGGGTGTCTCGACGCTTACGAGTCGATCAAGTGATCACTTAAGCCAGCCAAAGCCGACTCGTAACGTCGGAAAACCCATCCTGATTCCTTCCCAAGGGAGTTCACATAACGCTACACTATGTGAATATGAAGATGCCTCTCGTCTATGTTGAGGAAAAAACTGTAAATAATTCCTAACTTTGTTCGTCGATTCATCGACTTCGTCGTATTAAAGTAGTCTTAATCGATTTTACCACAGCTTTTTCATTAAATCATTAATTATTGTAAAACTGCGTATGTTGTGACTGTGGACAAATCGAACGTAGTTAAGTACAGCGTAGTATAGTAGTAGTACCTAATAGTAATTACACATTATAATTATTACGTACGTATATAGGATTGTTAGTAAGGATTAGAAACCTTAAAATGTTTCAGCCGACCTTTCGTGAGGTCAATTTCATCCAATATTATAGTATCTATAACTATTTGTATACCCAGTTTGTTGAGTGCTACACCAATCAACTTGATTATTAGCGAAAAAGACTTCTTATGCTGGATTTGCGGAGAGAGTAGGGACACTGAAATGGCAGTGGGCGGGTCATGTGGCGAGGCAGAAGGACGGCAGATGAACCCCCAAAATACTGAGCTGGAGACCCTACGAAAGTAAACGAAGTGTAGGGAGACCACAAAGGAGATGGGCCGATGATATCATCGAGTCGGTGGGACATGGGTGGAGACAAAGCGCCCAAAATAGAGAATTGTGGAAGACACAGGAAGAGGCCTATATCTAGCAGTGGAGGGAAAAGGGCTGATAAGAAGAAGAAGATGCTGGATTTCACCGACTTTTTAGGTGAGGAATAACGGAGATAGAAGCCACCTAACATAAATTTTGAATGAAAACTAATGATAGGTGGCTCCTATCTCCGCTATTCCTCACCTAAAAAGTTGGTGAAATCTAGCAATAGTCTTCCAAAACACCCGATTTTTTTATCTATAAGATCCAGATTATCTTTGTTTTGATTTAGAATTTAAAGCTCTTAACTTTTCTTACTGGATTCTCCGTTGAACCTAACTGGAAGTTTTTCTTTATTATACAGAAAATGTAAAAAGCAGAGGTCGAGACTGGAGCCCCGACCAAAGACCTAACAGATCGAAGATCTATTTAAAAAGGAAGAAGTAGAAAAAGAAGCCATTATGCGATTTTTTAGATAATAGTATGTACGAGTATTTATAAGTATTTGTATTGGCCCAGTTTTACGTTTACTGGAAGGCAGCTTTGAACAAATGTTACGGTAAGTGAATGATATTATGAAATTTGAACATACCTACATTTTCTTCAACAAATAAATAGGTGTATAAGCAAAATTGATAGAATTACGGAGAACCGGCGCAAAAATATGCAAATATTCGGTCTAATAAAAAGCAAAAAAAAAAAAACTATGTATCTACCCAATCTTGTGGGTTATTCAGAAAGAAAATAATTATATTTTGTGTTATCCTCAGACCATCCACTCGTCAACGAGTGATCTAGATTGAAAAATGTTTAAAATGGGAGTCAAAAACACGTAATATTGTTGGCTGGTGATTTGTAAAATAGAGAAAAAATCTTCTACAAGATTTTGGTTCGAAAATTGTATATAATTTTTGAAATGTACTTAGATCGCTGGTTGTCCAACTGTTTACTTAAACGATATTGATGGAAATATTCACAAATATTTATAAACTGGTGTTTATGTAAGAACCTAAGTAAATATTGATTGTAATTTCGTATTGTATTACTACATATTTTACTGAAAATTTTGTGTAGGCAAAAATAATTAGACCTATTGCGAAAATTTATAATCTACACACCGAGATTTTCGTAAATATATTTGAGATTTCAAAAATATTCGAAACGAAATTGTTCTATAACATTTGAATTTTCAAATAAAATTCTTCGTAAAGGTTTTCATTTGGAAAAATTGTTGTGCAATAATTATTACGCACTAGTCGAAAAAAGGTAAATTTTCTGCCGTAAAATGGTTCATTTAATAAGAATTGGGTATTTTTTAGGATATTTAGACGTAAAAATGCCTCGATATGAGTGAAAATCTAAAGAAAAACAAATTTGTTTTAATTTTCACGCATTTTGGTTGTGAATTGTTTATGTCACTATAAGAAAATAAACATTTAGTTTGTGGTATAAACAATAATGGAAATGTACCCACGAAGAACGCCAGTGATTTTTATATTTCAGTGGACATTTCAAAATAAAGCGTCATGCTTGGAAAATTCTTCGAAAAATCGATCAGCCTTGGGTTTCATGTGAACATGCAAGGCGCTTAGTCAAGTGTCAAATCGATTTGAATTTCGAACAAAAGTGGTGTTGTCAAATTAAAAAAATCACTCGATCGTAAAGTGTGTAATAAAAAAAGCTCCTAGAGCTTACCTGTCCTGCGGTTAAGATCCCACAAAACAGCAAAATTGCACAAACATCGGTTATAATTCGCGACATTATGTTTATTGGGGGTTTACCAGCCCAAAATAACACGAAACACTGTCACCCTCTTTATAATTTTACTGCACTGGGAGCCGTGGTAGTAGACAGCGGACGGGACTATGTGAATACAATACCATTAGTATGGGAGTTGGGAGTTGTCTTCGACAAAAGCGCCATCTGACGTTCCGTGCGCATGCGTCCTTCAAGTACCTACCGAAGGGCGATTGATTTCGTGATGCGGTTGTGCTACTATACGTTCCAATACGAATCGGTTTGGAATTGGAAGGACAATAACAAAGTTTTTTTTTATTATTAGCGCAGGTAACCCTGCGCAGTACCGGTGAGTAAAATAATTATACATGTGACTGTATTGTTTGAAAATGTAAAGAAATTTCTTGAGTACTTATGTAATTTACAATACACATTTATTTTAGTATCTGTGAATAATGCCAACATTTAAAATTATTCAATATTTTCTATAAGTATGTAAAGAAACTTAAAAGTCCTTAATTAGTGGATATCTTTATAATACCTATATACTTTCTTATATATTACGATATATCTCAGTAATGGCCTAATGGGGTAACCAGAGAAAGTTGTGTGTTTAAAAACACACTACTTATATGTGTTAGATCCAATAGTAAATTTAATTTAAATCGAATGTTTTTAAGTCCAATTAAAAATAGGAATACCGACACATTTAAATAGCAATCAAAACCATTTTTTGAGTTCTCAAGCATCTATTTTTTTTTATATAGCGATTTTCCCTTGTGCATAGATATTATAAGCTATTAGGTAATTTATGTATTATGTTTTATGGGTAACCAATTTAATATTTATTTATTTAAACTTAAAGTAAACAACAAACACATATAAATATACAAAATGGACATAGATATTATGAAACGTTGTTCACTAGGGCGAACTTATCGCAGAACTGCGATTTCTTCCAGTTAACCCCAATATGAAGATTAGATGAACCATACTATGTTTAAAAATAGAACATTGTGTAGAAAAATTAGTGCGAATTTTCCGCGCGGACTTCACTTTACTCACACGCACAAACTTCATGTCAATAAATGAAAAAGTTTGAGGTGTGAGTTTTCTTCTTGTGGCATAACCGTAGAAAGATAACTACGTTTTAATACTGTGAAGAAAAGCGATAGGCAGAGCTTTGAATGAAAAGCAAAGCATACAATATGTATTTAATTATGTAAAACAAGTCAAATATTTAAATAATGTTGCGTACAATATGGCATATTTTATTTCAATTAAAATGCAGGTACAAATGTTGCCATCATGTGAAGAATCTTTGACGTTCTGTATTGAATTCAAATTTTTGAATTTTTCTCATAATCTATTCTAGAATAGATCGATGGGGGTTGACGGTTGCTAGGCAACATCCCCTATTACATACCTCTAGGAGTTTTACTGCGCAATTATTATCTTACTATCGAAATACATGACGTGGAAAAGGTAAATGGATGGACGGACTGTATTCGTTTTAATGTGTTGAAAGCTAAAACTAATCCATTTTGAACCCTACCTGTAATGTTACAAGATAACATTCAAATACGTATAATATAGGTTGGAATATGTAGTATATTTTTATAGAACTATCCTAAAACAGTCCCAAATAAACTACAGAACTAAGGTAGCTATGTACCAGTGGCATAGGTGTATTTTTATAGCAGGGAAGCCCAGAAGTTTTTTGTTGCATTATGTCAAATTAGGTTTATTATAGGTACCTATTATTTTGTGATTTTAAATCAAAAGGTACCCGATGGAAATCGTATTCTTAGGTACCTTCGCGCCTGGTAGGTACCTATCTATAGATACTCGTGACGGAATAAGGAATAAAAACCCCTAGATGAATAAACATTTGCTCAAGATTTAGATTATACTCAATGGACAAAGGTTCAAATCTAATTTATTGGATTTTGGAAAAAAACTTTTTTTTTTAATTATTGAGGTATTTTACTCACTAGGGCGAACTCGTAGCTATATGGTGAATTCTTCTTGCTAACCCAATTGTGCTAGACATGTTCCTTTTAATTAAATTATATTTGCTTATAAAGATTAGAAAATAAATAAATAATAATAGTAATAAACAGCCTGTTTTCAAAGAATTCGTCTACTGGAATCCAACTAGAAAATTTGAGATTTTATCAATTGAACATTCCTGAAGGATTTTTTCTTCTTGGGGTTTTTCACCATGAGAAATTTTCTAATGGGTTTTTCCCCGGGAACGCTACTTAACATTTAAGCGAAGTTATTTTTGTAGGTACCTACTGTATTCTTTTATCCCCTTGATTTTCTGGAAACTCTGATTAATATTTGCTGTCAAAAACAGTCCCCATTATGAAAATGGTCTTAGCTTATTTCAAACTCTTATATTATTATTAGATGTAGGTATTTTATTCTTGTATGAACAGACAACAGACCACAATCATTTGTAAACACTGTAAACTCTCAGTGTGTAATGTAAAATCAAGGACAGTCTATCAAGAAAGTAGTGGTTTTCGATGAGGACAATCATAGTGGCAACACTTTCAATAGAAATGTCATTGTTGCCCGCAAAAAAAAGTTCTAATTTATCCTGACGCCACCATCTCTTTCTTGAAAGACTGTAGCGTTAATCAAATACATAATCTGCTGTACCTACTCTTAAGAATTTTTAGGGTCACAGGTTCAATTCCCAACCATTTCTTTTATGGATCTGGGTCATTCAGTACATTGATATAAAAAAATGATTCGGAGTGATTTTTTACATAAAATAAAACAATGTGTATGTTTAAAAAGATAAAATTAGAAATGAGGAGATCAGACGTCGAACAAAAGTTGCCGATATCGTAGAAAGAAAAGCAAAGCTAAAATGGCAGAGGGCGGGACATGTGGCAAGACAGGTCAGTGTCAGAGTGGAGAACAAAAGAGGCGTAGGAAGACCATAGAAAAGGTGGACATATGACATTGTCCAGCTTACGGGTCGTACATGGCAGCGGATAGCCAAAGATAGAAGACAGTGGAAGAGTTTAAATGAGGCCTATGTCCAGCAGTGGAACGCGAGTGGCTAGCAGTAAGTAAGTAAGTAATAACTGGCACCAACTACATATAAGGAAATGAATACAAAACAATTAGATAAATGAAAATACTATATATATATTTGTTCAAAACATCACAATATATTTATAGAACTTAGTTCTTTTATAATAAAATCTTAAAACATAATAAAATATTATTTAAACTTATAAAAAGCGATAACAATGTATAAAATCTTATATAAATAATATTAAGTATATGAAAACATGATATTGGACCACCAATTTTATAATTTCAATTTATTTAGCACCTTTTTTAAATAATTTCTCTCATTTCTCAACATCGTACAAACCGCAAACTTTGTTGGCGGGGAGGGCCTTATCTGAAACAAATAAAAAAATCACTAAATTGTGGAATAATAGGTACTAGCTGGTACCTGAAATAATCCATTTCGCAACAGAAGTCCCCTGGTGCAAACATGGTTTAAAGTTGCGCGATGTGATAATAAGATATGGTCACATTTTTTCGCTACTTTTCAATTATATTTCAGAGCTGTTGTTTAAATTTTTTTTACAATCTTTGGATTGTTAGAATAAACTGGCAACATTGTTTTTCAAAGTAACGATGTGAATGGTGAATTAAGGATGTGAAATGAAGTGATTAGAGAGTTGAGTGACTGTAAAACGGATGTTGTGACTAGAATGAATGTGGACAAGTTGAGATGGTTGAGACATGTAGAGAAGATGAATGATGAAAGAATAACACAGAAAATATACCTGGGATAAAGAAGAGGTATGAGAGAGTGCGGCTGTCCAAGAACCATTTGGCTCGCCCATGTCGACCAGTTGTTTAAAGACATGAGATGTTGAGTAAAAGAAATCGTAATGTGTGACAAATTGCACGAATGTGACTGTGGCAAGAAATGTGTGCAAGGATAGGAAAATCTGGCAATCTGTTCTCTCTGCCCTACCCCGCAAAGGATTCGGAGTGAGGGGATAGAATAGGAAGAAATATTACTTACCGATCATTTTAGGGTATGGCAGATTCAAGTTGTTCATGATGTTTACAAACTCGTCCAAACTTTTAGACAATCTAGGATTGTATTTCTTTTCTTCACCAACAGATGTCGCAGAGAATCCTTTATAGTCGTGTGCCGGATATAGTGTGAAGTTCTCCGGTAATGAGAATATCCTCTCGTGTACGGATTTGTAAAGAGTCTTAGGATTACCCTCTTGAAAGTCAGTTCTGCCGCATCCTCTGATAAGCAGAGCGTCGCCAGTGAATGCTATTCCCTGGAAAAAAATAAAAGATATATGTAATGTTCTTATTAAAATTAAAATGTGAGTTTGCTTCTCCCGACACAGGATATTCCTAGTGGGGGAGGCAAACATAAACAATGTATATCTTTGTAAATGTTAAGATCGAATAAATAAAAATAAATGAAAAATAAATCAGTTAAAGTACAATAGAATTAATTAAAAATAGGCTATCGAAACTTATGTAATCATTTAAATAATGCAGTAGAAATTAATCTCGATAACAATCATGTGGTATCCGAAGATAAAAATATGAATTAATTGTGTTTAAAAGAGAAAACAATTGATAAGATATAAATACCCTTCTTTATCAATGTTCTATCTATGTATCTATCTATACCCCCACGCCACGTCCCTTGCAGGGTAGGCAGAGAGGACAGAGCGCCAGACAGCCCTATCCTTACACACACTCCTAGCTTCCGTCACATTCATGCAATCTGTCATACACGCTCTCCGATTCCTTTCACTCAAAACACGTCCATCCTTGAGGATCTGGTCCACACAATCGGACCAGGCCAGTCTCGAGTAGCCGCGTTTCCTTTCATAATTTATGTTTATTGTTTATTGTTCATTATCGTCCCTAGGCCCTAATTTCGGGCACTTGGACTCGTCAAATTTACATAGTTATAATTATAAGTAACAATAAAAAGAGTTTTGAACAATTAACAGTGGCAATGTGCCAGAAAAGTAGAATCAATGCAAACAGAGTGTAAAGGGCTCGGTTTGCATTTCGTCATACAGATAATAATATCCTTACATAGTGATCCATGCTAAACTGGACTTATTGTCCTGGATAGCATTTCGTCAATTGTATACAATTCTTTAGCCACAAGATACTTTTTCACCTCTCTTCTAAAAGCTCCAAGCTCCAGGTGTTTCAAGCTGTCAGGTAAAACGTTAAATAGACGTACACTCAGGCAAATAAAACTTTTAGAGACTTTACTCAGTCTATGAGCCACAGGGCGAATATTATTCCTAGACCGAGTGCTGTAATCATGACACTCTCCGTTAAGCGGGGTGTTTGCTAGGTTTGATCTCGCATAGCAGATGCATTCATAGACTATGGTACTGGGCAATGTAAGAATGCCCAGCTCCCTGAATACATTACGACATGTATCTCTTGGCCTCATGCCAAGCAAAGATCTGATGGCTCTTTTCTGTAATACAAATATTCTATTGGAATCAGCACCCGTGCCCCAGAACAATACTGCGTACGTCATTATGCTGTGAAAATAAGCAAAGTAAATAGATTTCGCAGCATCGAAACCGCACGTTTCTTTTATTTTTCGAATCGCGTATATTGCTGCATTGAGTCTCTTACACAAGTCATCTATTTGCGGTGACCACTGGAGTTGTCTATCAATTTTCACCCCTAAGAACTTACACTGGTCCACCACCTCAAGACCTCTTTCAGAGAGAGCGGCAACAACCTGATCAGGCTCCCGGGAGCGCCTCAGAGAGAAGTGAATAGCATTTGTTTTAGTCACATTTAAAACTAGATTGTTGTCACTGAACCACCCCTCCACACTATTTAAGGTTTTAATTGTATTTCTGATTGTTTCATTCTTATTAACACTATCTTTAATTATAAGGGAAGTATCATCAGCAAACATTACAATATGGCTACATTCTGGTATACATTGAGCAAGATCATTTATGTAGATCAGGAACAATAGTGGACCCAAAATGGATCCTTGTGGGACTCCATAGTCCACTGTTTCCAAATGCGATCTTTCATTATTAACCTCTACAATTTGTTGCCTGCCATCCAGATATGACTTAAAAAAATTTCCTTCGGCGTTACATATTCCGTAGTGTTCTAGCTTTTTTATTAATATTTTATGTTCTACACAATCGAATGCTTTTGATAAGTCACAGAATATTCCATAAGAGTCCCACTTTGTGTCTAAACATTCTAGAATCGTTTTAGTTAGAGAAGCTATACCGGATGAAGTACTTTTTCCTTTTTGGAATCCGAATTGCTGGGGATGCAGTATACCATTGCTTGTGAGGTAGTGGGTGAGCTGCTCAGCGACAATCTTTTCTAATATTTTACTAACAGCCGGCAATATTGAAATAGGCCTATAGTTATTCAAGTCATTTTTATCCCCTTTTTTATAAATTGGTATGACTTTGGCTAATTTTAATTTATTAGGGAAGATTCCCTGTTTAAGACATTTGTTAATTATGATTGTCAGAGAAGGAGCAAGTTTGTCTATGATTAATTTGAGCAATTTAGTGGATATATACCATAAGTCATTGGAGTTTTTATTTTTTAATTGTTTGCAAATTCTTTTTATATCATTTACAGTCACATCTTTAAATTTAAATATTGACTCTACTGAAAATTTTAGGTGTTTCATGGAATTCTCTACAGAAGATGAAAGATTTTGCGTTACATAAGAAGCAACATTAATGAAGTAATTATTAAAATGGTTTGCTAATTCTAAATTTGTCAATTTAATGTTATTCACAGTCAAATCAATATTGTCATACTCAGCATGGGATCTCCCTGTTTCTTCCTTAATTATATCCCATGTTGTTCTTATGGGGTTACGTGACGTCCTAATTTTATCATACAGAAATTTTCTTTTAGCTTCGGCACAGACCTTTTTGAACATTGCGGCATATCGACTTACAAATGTTTTCATTTCATCAGAATTGTTATATTTCTTGATTTCGTAAAGTTTAAACAATCTATTCCTTGATATTCTAATACCTGGTGTTGCCCAACTGTCAAATGTTTGTTTCTTTTTAATTTTAATTTTTTTTATTGGTACATGGAGGTCTAATTGAAGTAAAGTGTCTCTGAACAATTTATCAAAAAGTACATTGGGGTCATTATTATTATCTATGCTGAAAACATCTTCAAAATTTACAGAGTTTAAAAAGTTTTCTATCTGTTCAGATTTGAAACATCTCTTGTTAATATATTGAGTGTCCTGTTTATCTGCAGACACAGGTGACTCCAATACCACCCTGACCAACTGTCCGTCGTGATCAGATCTTACAAAGTTATAAAGTTGACAGTGTGGTACCTTTAAGTCTGTAAAAACATTGTCTATGCATGAGGCCGAGGTCCTAGTTACTCTGGTAGCCTGATAAATGCACCTCCTTAACAAAAAACTATTCATTAAATCTATAAACTTGTATTTTTCAGCTGAGTGTTTATTCAAATGAATGTTAAAGTCACCACAGACAATCACATATTTGTTACTTTTGTTTGAAATTTTGTTTAGGGCATTTTCAAGAATATAAAAAAAATTGTTGAGGCAACCATAAGGTGATCTATATACGGCTAGTATTACAATATTATTCATTTCAATACAACTTAATTCACAATCTTTTTCCGCCGATAAATTTACAATGTCACATCTATTTTTGCATTTATATTTACAATTGACATATATTAAAGTACCTCCCCTTATAGCATTTTTTCTACAAAAATAGCTTGCTATTTCAAAATTAGGAATTTTAAAGTTCATGATTTGCTGTTCTCTTAGCCATGACTCAGTAATACACAATACATTCAATTCATTTAACACAGGATCCGTACACAATATGTGTTGTTTATTCGTCATTCCCTCCACATTCTGATGTCCAATAAGCAGTGTTGTGCTGAGGTTTACGCCTATACCACATTGTCAATACTGTATACCACATTGTCAATATTGTCATATTGCACAACTGCCTTGTTCCCAATTTTATTTCGGGTAACGGATTTCTTGCAAGTCAAACTGGAATACCCTAAACGCTCAGCTGCCCTATCCTTACACACACTCTTTGCTTCCGTCACATTCATGCAATTACTCACGCATGAACTATGATTTCTATTACTCAAAACAAATCCAACTTTGGGGATACAGTAAACATGTTTGGTTCAGGTCAGTCTCGAATGGGCAAGCTTCCTCACACCTCTTCTTTCACCCATATGATATATATTTTTAGTATCCTGTCATTATTCATTCTTTTAACATGCCCAAGCCATCTAAGTTTATTCATTTTCATTCTAGTCATAACACCAGTCGTAGAGTCACAATCTTTTTAATAACCTCATTCCTTATCACATCTCTCAGCATTTTCCCAAACATAGTTCTCAACGACCTCATGCAACTTTGTCCAATTTTGAACATTTAAAAATTAAGAAAAAACATTATTCTATTCTTACTTGTTCATGTAATATGTACGTAACACATCCGTTAGTGTGTCCCGGTGTATTTGCAACTTTCAGTTGATGCCTTCCGAATTGTATTAAATCATTATCCTTAACATATTCATCTGCCTTGGCGCCACTAGCCTTGGAAATCACACTAACAGTCCCGGGAAGTATCTGCTTCAGTTGTCCTGTCCCAGTGACGTGGTCAGCGTGCATGTGGGTGTTGACTGGAATAGAAATTACAGGAATTTAGATATGTGACGTGTCAAATAGTGGGGGTGGTGCAAAGACGAGGGCAGATTACCTAAGGGCCAGACATGGAAAGAAAGATGTATGAATTGATAGAATGTATAAAAGGAATAATGATATTAGGCCACATATTATGCCATGAAAACCTCTTTTTTTTATTTTTGTGGAGGGGGAAATCCGTTATGGACATCCGGCCATCATGACTGGGTAGTGCCAGACTCACACTGGCTAAAACCCCCTCCTCCTATTTTGCTGCCCGGTTTCCACCTTACGGTCTTACCCCTGGCAGCAATCTTTTTTTATCGACGTGCTGCTTGGTATTGTCATTCGTTGAATTCCTTCGCTTCGACCATGTCCTCCATGTATCGGGTGATCGAGTCCTACCCGTTTCTGCTTCTTAACATAATACCTATCAGGTTGTCTGGTGTTACTTCTTCATTTTCTTCCTTTAGTCTCGCCCTGATTAGCTGTCATGAAAACCTCCTGCATACTGTAATGGAGGGTGTGACTGAGGGGACAAACTGTAGAGGGCGCTCACGACGAGTGTATCTGGAGCAGATATATGAGAATATGGACTGCACCTCATATATCTAGAGCTGAAAAGAGCTGCAGAGGACTGGATGGAGTTGAGGATGAGATGCAGATCTTTGCGGCAAACCAATACGCAGGATTGGTTTGAAGATGATAGGAAAGATTTTAGATCGAGGGTGGCCAACCCACATAGGATACAATTTTACTAAGAATGAATCTTACTAGCATATTTAAGTTTCAATCCTAATTCTTCTATTAGTTGTGCATCTCTCTTGGCTTCTTCCAGAACTGGATCTATCAGAATGGCTTCGTGGCTTTTCACGTCAGCCAATAAATATGTGTAAGTGCAACTGGGAGTTGAAAACAACTGGAAAACAAAGAATATGCAGATATACTAAATTATAAGTTGTATATTATCCAAAACAATCTGATCTCGGACTGATTTGGAGTAAATTGATTAAAACGTTTTATGACTTTCATATATTGCAGATTGCTCTATTTGAAATCAAGTCACTTTTTTACATCAAACATTTATATCTGTTACAACTAGGGTTGCCACCTCTACGGGTTTGACCCGGAGTCTACGGGATTGAGTGGCGTTCTCCGGGCTCCGGGTTAGCATAGTGTATCTCCGGGTGGGAAATTTTTGTCCTGTTTTTCTTTCGGGTCCCAGTAGTCCCCATCGAAAAACCGGGGCTCCGGGTCAGCATACAAAATCTCCGGGTTTGTAATTATGGTGTGGACGAAAAAAAAAAAAAAACGGAAAATACCCGGGGTCCCGGTTTCCCCCATAGAAAAACGGGGACTCCGGGTCAGCATAGTAAATCTCCGGGCTTGTAATTATTGTGTAGACCAAAAAAAAAAAAACTCTCAACTATTATTACACATTATTACAAATCTCCGGGCCTACGCTCTTACAAAGGTGGCAACCCTAGTTACAACTATTTTTTTGCTAAGTTAATATTGTAAAATGTGTAGTTTTTTTAATAGGAATAGGTACAACTAAATTTATGCAAATCTAGAGATTGGTATTTTTGAGCTATAAGACTGGATGAATGTTATGCAGTGATTTCTATCAGTGGATAATATATGCAATAATTAGCTAAGAAAAGCTTAACTGATAAAGTTGAATATAAAAGTAAGAGTTTCAAGAAAACCTTTAGATATGGAAGAGATGATTTATAGATAAAGCAAATTATGTTAATTTGAAACTAACCTGTCTAAATAGAAAGTCTGAAGTAAAAGGTATCTTTTCAACTAGTCCTCCAGTACCACAATGATGAAATCTAATCCCAGAACTTTGAATAAGCTTCTTCAAAAGCAATACTCGACTTCCTACCAGAACCATTGTTGTGATGGGAATTTTCAATTTATTTCAGCATAAAAATACGTCTCACTACAACTTGATACACAGACAAACGATAAGACAATACTCTGAACATCCGTAACCTTGTTGGCAATAATATATACGTTTTTATCGCCAAATTATTTATCAAAAGTCACGTAAGCGCGATAAACAAAATAAAATGTCAAAATAACACGACAGACGGAGGTGTTGTCTTGTTTATTTACAAAATTATTCAAGTCGCAAACCATTCATAATTAATGCTTTTGCTACTGATTCATAGATGGCACTGATAGGTAAAAATATTGTGTAGATGAAACTTGTTCCACATTTTGAGCAATCAACTGGAAATTTTGTAGAAGAAAACTAGTAAATTTGGTAATTATTATTAACAATATTACCACAACTGCCTTTGACGGAAATTTTGAATTATTGTTAATAATATTTTGCAATAAAAATAATGTATTTGAAACTAGTATTTAAGTCTCGAACCATTTTAAAACAGATTTGATAATAAAACGAAGGCGTAATGAGCATGCGCATTAATCAGATGGTGATGTAAACAAAGCTAATGTCATTTCCCCGTTCATTGTTCAAGAACAAATTCAATACATTTTTGATCTGTTTTCCTCAGTCTTGTTCGGCGCGCCATAAGAGTGAAATTATAGTTGTCGATGTTTCTATCATTTTTAACAAATTACGGTGGAAAATAGAAACAATTTAAATTCAGACGTGTTTAGTAAATATTACATAACATTTTAAAAGAGTTTTTACGATTGTTCAGTGAGAAATGTGGATACATTGTTGAAATATAAAATTGATGAATTTTTTTGTTTGTGTTTTTGTTTTGTGTTGTGAGTTGATTTGATAGCAACAAAGGAATTGATCTGTACATCATATATTTCGTTATTTATATGGATAAACAGGTTGTTGGATGTTTAGATAAATAAGGTAAGTCATGTTTTATCTATATTGTAAATCATTTAACAGGATATAACAATAAATTCCTTTGCGATTTATCGACATAGTTCTGTCCAACGCTAAATGATTGTTTTATGGTCAATTTTCCAATTAAAACATACGTTTCTATTACATTGCGAATAAAATATAATATAATGCAATATTCTAACGTCCATTGTTTGCAGAATAATTCTATATTTAGGAAAAGGTCAACTAGTTTCTAAGTACTTTTCGTTGTGTACCTAAATTCAGCTGTAGGTACTCTTTTGTTATGTAATGTCAAACACGATTTTCGTCACTACTTTTGCATGTTAACTTTGAATTTTTTCGTGTTTATATTTTGTTACTTGTTGGCATTGTCTAAAAACGTACAATAGATATCATCAGCCTGTAATTTTCATAAAAAATACGATTTAGGTATCTACCATGAGCAATTTTCCAGCTGATTTTCAATTGTTAGAGTTTGTTAGAACTAAAGTTTGATTTTATTGTATCTTGGGAAAGTCTTGGGACGAGCTACAAGCTTTGTTTACTTTGGAATAAAGTAAATTCACTCCTTAATGTCACGATGAAATATCCTTGTCTGAATGAGAAAAATAAGTTTAGTATTTGCCTATTACTTTCTGCGTACATGACATACACGCAATTAACAAAAACACTAAAGTTTTTTTTAAATAGGTTCCATCCGTTTGTGAAAAATAATTACCCACCCATGAATGGGAAACTTTTTGATCTCCAATTTATTTTTCGGAGAAAATTTACGAAGTTTAAATATATTCGGAAAATTACTTGTAAGAATCTTGTTAGAATCACATATGAGGAAAAATTCACACGATTTTTCCTCTTTCTGTCTTTTGTTTGTAATCTTTACACAATTACTAATCTCAGCATTTCTGTTAATAATGATGTCACCCCAATCCAACGTCCTTGCAGATCAAAGTGCACCAACCTTTCTTTATAATATTTTGGAGGTGGGTAGGGTGACCATAACTCATCGCGGATATGCATCATGCTCTGAGGCATATAGACATATTATTACGGAGGTTCTATAGACAGTAGACCACCACAGTCCCTCACTGCGAACTTATACATGAACTAGTAAATAAGATCATTGACTGGGCTGTCTCAAATGACTCATCATGGTGTTATGTTACCAATACTACTATACATTCAGAGTTACAAGATTTAACAATAGAGCTACTAGTAATAATACAATCAATTACCCAACTGCCAAATTATAATTGTCTGTACCTACACCATTGCTGGACTCTCCTAATTGAGGGCTTGGCCTGTTTTTGTGTTTGTAATTGTTTTGTTGATTCTTTTTTAATGTCTCCATAAATAGGTAAATTAATAAATCACGATATATCCCAATAGTGGGGCAACCAGTAAATCACGATATATCCCAATAGTGGGGCAACCAGTAAATGCTGTGTGCATATTTAAAAACAAACACAAAATTAAGTATTTTCCTCAACAGAGACGAGAGGCATCTTCATTCACATAATGTAGCGTTATGTGGACTCCCTTGGGGAGGAAGCAGGATGGTATATCTCAAATCAAACACAACATTCTTATGATATAATGATGGCGAAGCTCATTGCTGAATAAGATTTAAATGTCTTACGGAAATTTTCGTAAACTAACAATACTTCCGGGTAGGCATATGTTTGTGATGGCATTGTAGAGATCAGAGTCAGAGATTAAGATCGCGAGAGCTCAGACGTTGAAGTGCTTCAGGAGACAAGTTGTGAATGTTTTCCATTGTGCCATTGAATCTTGTGAACTCGCATTCTTGGATAATGTGGTTATCGGTACTCCACCGCACTACAAGGTTCTGAGGTACTGACTATCTAAATCTAGGTATAGTTATCACTTCTATATCCTTGTTCAAAAGTAGAACTTATGATGGAGGGGAGACTTCACAAAATAAATAGGCATTTATATAAGCACCAAGTGTACCTATTATTTGTTATTATATTTGGCCAATCATATATCACGCTACGGAATATTATTTCTATTAGATTAATATTGAATTTGAACACGTATAAGATTGAAGTAGATATGGGTATATCACTGTTCTAACACATGTAAATTCACCTTGGATATTTTATTAGGTATGTGTCTAGATACATTCTTTAAACCGTTTTAGTGTTGGGTATTAGCAGATTTAAGTGTTAGTAGATACATTCATGTTATGTGTTATACCTAATATATTATAATACCTCATATTTCATATACCTAGGCAATTACATTATTATCATTTTAGTTATTGGCTTCCATTCTATTTCCGTTCCATTCTAAGCAGTAGTACAAGTGTAGTTACTTGTTACCCTATGTTCTGTGTTATACAAAGACCAACTTAAATGTAACTCAGTCAAATGCTTCCCAATACTTCATCTAAATGACACTGGGTCAAGTCAATTCAATCACATATACGTATCTGCAGTACTTAGGTAGATACTGTACATAATATCATTATTTATTTATCGTATGGTCATACAAAGTACATCACATCAATACATAATAATCAGACAGACACTACATGTATTGTATATTGCACAATGAAAATTGTTTGTCAGAGTCCGAAATCGAGTGTCCTTAGGTATGTCGTCGCCGCTTCATTTAGACACATGAAGTCGGATGTTTCATCCCCATATGCCCTGAGAGCACACTCGGACACGATATGGTTCACAATCTGCCTCGTGCCGATCCCAAACCTTGAGATCCTGGGGAAAGAATGATGGTATTTTATTTATTATTCTTAACGCCCGCTACTCGTCTGCGAGTAATCTTAGATAAAGATAGTAAATCTGTTTAAAATGCTGTGTAAGAATGAGAACGTTCAGGAAAACATGGTGTGGTAAACATTGAAAGATCGGGTAAGAATGAGATACCTAATTAGAAAATTCGTGACAATATGAGTGACTGAAAGACGTAGAGATTTTATGATTAGAAAGAAAAAAGTTGAGATGTTCAGGACATATTGGGAGTAGGGAATCCAATCCCGCATCGAAATCGCGATCCCGCAAGCCTGCGGGATTGAGGCGATCAATCCCGCGGATCCGCGGGATCTGCGGGATTGCGGGATCACTCGATTCTAATAGAAAAATAGATATTTACGGGGTACGAGATAAGGTTAAAACCTTTATTTTAGTCATGCCTTGATAATAGATGCCATCTAACAGAAATTAACAATGTCATATCTATAACAGCTCCTAGTGCATTTGGATTTGCAGTACTACAGGGGTCAATCTTCTTCTCAGTCGGTCCCGCGGTTACGAGGATCCTGACCACCACGCTCACGGATGAGTCTCTCCCATCCTTCCCGGTCCTGCGCCATCCTTGTGGATTTGTACAAATTGGCCTCCGTGACCCTTTTGACCACATCTGTCCACCTATCTGTAGTCGTCCCCTTCCCCTCCTACCGTCAACCGTCCCAAGCATGATTTGGCACTCCAGGCTGTCTGGACCCGATCTCACAATATGGCCAAAGAAACGGAGCGTACGCTGCTCACACACCGTGGACAGGCGAGTGGAGACACCGAGCTCTCTCAGGATTGATTCGTTGGTTCTGTGCTCAGACAAATGCACACGGAGCAAACGTCTCCAGCACCACATCTCGAATGCGTCAATCCTGTCACGTTCTCGAGCTCTCAGAGTCCATGTCTCTGAGGCGTAGAGGAAGACGCTGTACACCAGCGAACGGACCAGCCTCATTTTGGTAATCCTAGAAATGTCGTGGCTTTTCCAGATCTTGTCGAGACGACTCATTGCGCTCTTTGCCAGTAGGATGCGGCGGTTCACCTCTTGGTCGCTCGTGCCTCCGACATTGATAAGGGAGCCTAAATAAACAAAGTCATTGACAAGGTCAATGTTTGCAGGACGTTGAACAGCATCCTCCAGCACTCCCCACAGGGGTCAATACTGGGCCCATTAATATCAATGGTCTGCCTAACAGTGTTGATGAGGATGATTTTATTGTTATGTTTGCGGATGATACATCCCTGTTACTAAAATACAATATATTCAAAAAAAAAGATGCCTCGATGAAAACCTTGAAATTGAACGAGGTGAAAAAATGAACGGGGCGAGAGGGTGGTTTAGTGACAACGGTCTCGAATTAAATATGACGAAGACCGGTGATATTCACTTCTCTGTTAAGCGACCGTTGGGGGTGGATCCAGTGATGGACTCATTTTTTAGTCCATCTTTTGAACCAGTTGACTAAAATAAGTTTCTTGGATTAACAATAGACCGAACGCTTCAGTGGCCTCCGCACATTGAGGTACTTTGAAGGAAGGTAAATCCGGCTATATTTGAAATTAAAAAAATAGGCTCACCTGTTCGACTTGAAAAGTCTGTACATTTTACTTATACTTCCACAGCATTATGTCCTATGTCTGAGGGAGGGGGGCAGACGCGTGTTTTTATATTGCAGAAACGAGCAGTGAGAACCATGCTGGGCATGAATCGCAGAGATTCCTGCAGAGATTCCTTTAAGGAACTCCTCACCAGTGCCCACCATGCCTAGCATCTTCATATTTGTTTGTTTATATACATAATACTCCCCTGAACTCAGAGTATCACAACTCAAGGGTCAAAAGGTACCAGGTCAAAATAATATATAAGACCTTTAAGGCACAGACTAGCGAAGATGTCTAAAAGCTTAGTGTGTCTCAGTGTGCATATGCTAAACGTGCTTCCCGGAGAGTTCAAATCGCTGGATGATCCGGCTTTCCGCGAAGGGGTGAAGAAGTACCTACCTCGTTGGTAAAGTATTTAACTCAATTGACGAAATGTTAAAACGATTGATTTTTACATTCTGATTGGCATTGATCTGATGGCATAGGATTAGGAATGGTACCTCTTATCTTCCTAACTTTATGTCTGATAGTGATGATGCGATTTTGTTCATTTTTTATTTACGATATGAATTGTAGTAATGTATATGCTGATAATTGTAAAAACTAACGACACATATTCTGGCAACTCCGGTTGTCAAAGTCATAATTCAAATTCCTGTTAATTTTTTTATCAAATTGATCAATTTCCTAGTGATATTAGTTTGTGCAATACATCTTAAGTTTTAAAATACACAAGGGATTACCTACAGAAACGTTCGTGAAACCAAAGGTCAGACACGAATCTTATTTTCAAACTTATGAAATACGACTAGTCTGAGAAAAAAAATTACTTGCCTTGACTGGACGCTGTGCAAACTTGCCGTCAGCGCTACCCCGGTGTAGACGGTGCGTCCCATTGGTCCGCTGAACACATCGGTGTTGTTAGCCGTATGACACGCCGACGGATCTCGCTAAATATTTGCATCGCATGAAATTAAGTATAGGACATACTACACTACTGCTTTCTGTTGAACATCACGAAAATAAAACTTGTCACATTGTATCTGAACTGCTGATTTAATGATTATCTTCACACACACATCTAAATTTGGAACTTATTAAACTGCTGCATATCTACACTGATTATACGACATAACCTCACTCCGACTTCGCGCATTTAAAATCATTACAAACACTGCATCTCAATCAAACAAAAACTGAGGATTATAATACTGAGACTTCACTTCCTCACTGTAACCAATTATTATATGAAGTGCTGCGGACTACATTATCCTGCCTGATAAAAGGGCAGAATCACCACGTACCACAGTTTGAACACACTATAAACATCACAAGTGTCAACTGAAGCGGCGATTACCTACCTACCTGTATGCTATATATACTACACCTAGATACGCTTGATGATATGACTTCTGTGGTGGTGCCTACCTGTATATTGTATGAAGCTGTCTCTCTACTCTCCTCTGCTTACATAATACATACATAATATAGTGATTTCTTCTAGGTGTGAATCATGTTGTAAATTGATTGTTTTATTTGTTTTACATAATTTTCTTTTACTAAAAATACACACTCTTATCTATAATTATTGTGAAGCTCCACATCCATATTACATATTACTTGTTGGTTTGTTCTATGGAGTACAGTATATTGTTCATGTAGTTTATACCTAATCACCACATATATATGTGAGATAGTTGATTTACTTACATTGTAAGTTATATTTGATTATTCTTATTGCAATACTTTGGCATACATAATACTGTTAATTTGTTATCATGAAATGTACACTTGAACTAGTACTTTTATTGTGAATCATTCACCTGCATAATATTGTTGATTTGCTTATCATATACATACACACAATTATTTATTCATTCTTTTGTGTGACTCTCCAGATACAGAATACTGCTTGTTTATTATAACACTACTGATCACCATATTGATGGTTATTTAACTATTTCATAATTCGCATTTTACTAACTTTTTTACACATAATATTATTATTTCATTCACAATTTAATGCTCATTCTACCCATTGTCTTATTACAGATCACCATACGCCTATACTGTTAATATATTAATTATTGTATAACTTACGGTTTGCTTACTTTAATTGGGAAATACTCACATACATAATATTGTTTATTATTTAATGCTCACTGGTAGTGACCCAATGTAGTAGGTATAATCGTTGAAACTTTTTTGCTTATGCCAGTGAAGGCTCTCTATCGACTCAATATAATTATCTAATCGTATTTATTTCTTGCATATCATATTATCATTTTTTGTATTTATTGTTTATTCTCTCTTCTGCTCATTCACCTCTACATCTGTGCATTGGCAACCTTTATATGTGACCGGGTGTCTCTCCTTTGCCTGTGAGTGTGTGTGTGTGTGTGTGTGTGTGCGTGTTTGCGTGTGTGCGTTTGTGTGTGTTGTGTGTGTGAGTGTGTGCGCGCGCGTGTGTTACAACTAAACTAAGCAGCAATGAAGTGCAATAGCTGCAAAGATGTCCTGAGCCCATCGAAGGCTCTGAATTGTTCCAGATGCCACAGTGCATTTCACTGTACATGTATTGGCACTACGATAGCAAACCTCAAAAAAATGTCGACTATTAATCGCACTCAATGGCGCTGCCAAAAGTGCAAGCAGGAGGATCCTCGATCCCTTCGCTCAAAGTCTTCAAGTAGCCCGGGTTTGAGTGGCGTGAATGCTCAGGATCCGACAGACTCTCCGGAAGTTCCCTCCCGGACCGCCTCTGAATTTCCGCCCCCTAAATCGTTGCCACAGGCCCAAAAAATTCTTAACGAGATCACCTCCCTGAGAGATGACTTCAAAAAAATGTTCACTGAAATGCAGGAATTTAAGGCTTTCGCCACATTTATGAGTGGCCAATATGAGGCTCTGAACAATAGGATGACGGAGTTTGAGAACCGTTTGAAGCGTGTTGATGCTCTCGAAGCGGAATTGACTGAGGTCAAAAAAGAGTTGTCTCGATTAACGCTTCAAAATAATGATAGAGAGCAGCATGCCAGATTTAACAACGTCGAGATCTCGGGGATCCCCCAATTGAAAGATGAGAGTCTCCCAGCACTATTTGATCGACTGTCCAGTGAGCTTGGCGTCGGTGTGAGTAATGTCATGTCGATTCAAAGGGTGGCTTCCTGGAGTAGAGATCCCAAAGAAAAGAAGTTGACGAAGATTCTGGTGAAATTTAATAGTCGTGATTCGAAAGGCGCATTTATGAGTGCAGCCCAAAAGAAGCGAGGACTCACCGCCTTTGATTTGGGACTTCCAGTTGGAGGGAGAATTTTCATTAACCATCACCTGACTAGGGAGAATAAAATTTTGCTTCGAGAGACGAAGGACCTGGCAAAATCAAAGAATTACAAGTATGTGTGGGTTAAGGACTGTCGAATCTATGCCAGAAAAATTGAAAAGGCCCCTCCTCTTCTGATCCAAACCACCCTGGACTTGAAAAAATTGATATGACTCGTGGTTTTGTTGGTCTCTTTAGCCTTCTATATGTGCTGTCCTTTCGCTTACTGCCATATTGGAATGATTGTATGCTCATTGTTCTCTCAGGTATGTGTGTTCTTGCGCTGTGTGCGTGTGCATGTTCTGTGTTTTCGTTGTTGCAATGTTTCTAATGTCTCTATTAATCTTGGGTTTTCTTGGCTCTCATTTGATCGAGAGACTACTGCCGTCGAACCTTTTAATTCACACTGTTATGTAATTCTTTTATACCGTTCGATCTTGGAGCTGCCTGAATTTGTTATGTATATTTCTGCACCCCTGTTCTTATATCCTGATTCGAACGTCGAGATTCTCTTATGTATTCTGAACCTATACCACTCGATTGTGCGGAACTCAATATGAGGCAACTGTCAATTTATTATCAAAATGCGAGAGGCTTGCGAACGAAGACCAACCTATTTCATTACAGTGTATTACAGAACGAGTACGACGTGATTTGCATTGCGGAGACTTGGCTATTGGATTCTATAGGTAGCGCCGAGCTGTTTGATGGAAGATATGATGTCTTCAGGAGAGATCGTGACTATGATGAAACAGGACAACTGTTTGGTGGGGGGGTGCTGATAGCGGCGCGCAAGGAACTCTCTGCGGTGCAAAGGATCGGGTGGTGCTCGAGTGCGGAGGACACCTGGATCTCCATTCGACTCAGATCCGCTGACGTTAATCTCAATATTTGCTGCTCCTATTTCCCGCAGGCCCCTGATTATGGGGCAAAACTATCTTCCAGTTTCGATACGTGTTCCCGCCTTGTGACGGAGCGGCCTCAGGACTTATTTCTGCTGGTGGGTGATTACAATATGCCAAATATAGAATGGAGAGGAGCGGAGGATGGTAACTTTTGCCAACCGGCAAACTGCTGTGATGTTCCCTCTAAGAAGCTGCTTGATTTCATGTCCTTTGGAGACCTCAAACAATATAACTCGCATCCCAACTCCAAGGGTAGAATTTTGGATTTGGTAATTTCTAATATCGATTGCTCTGTTGCTGCGTGTTGGGAGCCGCTGACGCCTGATGATATCCATCATAGGTCGGTGACTGTTGCGCTGGAGATAAATGAGCGGCCGTCGGCTGTGACATCCCCAAGAACTGTATTTCTCTTTGACAAGGCTAACTACATTGAGATAAGGCAGCGCTTGAACTCACTTGATTGGCATCTGGAACTGGAGGGGATGACTGCTGAGGGTGCGGCTGCACATTTCTATGGTATCTTGGATCGGATCATATTAGAATGTGTCCCGCAGAAACATGTGCGGTCGTCTGGTGGTTACCCTCTATGGTATAGCAAGGCATTAATAAAGATAATTAAGGAAAAGCTTAAGTTTCATAAGCGATGGAAACGGACTGGTGAATTTTCCGACTATTCAGCGTTCAGCCTGTTGAGATCAAGGCAGAAGGCGGTCGCGAGGGAGTGCTATAACGACTTTGTCTCAAGGTCGGAGGAGATGATTAAGAGAGACCCAAAGAGATTCTGGACATTTGTAAAGTCCAAGAAGCCTACATCTTCAATACCAGATTTTATGTTCTATAATGGTGAACGGGGTGATGGCGCACAGGCTGTGGCGTCTTTATTTGGTGAGTATTTTTCCTCGGTATTTGTGGAGGATGTTCTGGATTTGCCACGGGTACACAGCGGGGATGATCTGGATCTTCATGACATAGAGTTCACCCCAAGTATAGTTTTGAGTTGCATTAAGGAGCTTGACGCTTGCGGTGGATCTGGCCCCGATGGTATCCCACCTAGATTTGTTCGCGAATGCGGTGAGGAGTTGTCCGTACCCCTGTGCATTCTTTACAGCCGCTCTTTCACGGAGGGCATTTTTCCCACTGTGTGGAAAAAATCACACATTACACCGATACACAAGGCTGGTGATAAGAGTGACGTCTCAAACTATAGGCCAATTTCCAAAATATCTGCCTTCGGGAAGCTTATGGAAAAGATTATTGTCAAACAGATAACTCCCTTGGTCACTCCGTTTATCGTCTCTGGCCAGCATGGATTTGTGAGCGGGAGGTCGGTCGAGTCCAATCTTCTAGAGTTCACGGATTTTGTATTGAATTCTATGAGTCGGGGTGGCCAAGTGGATGCAATTTACACGGACTACGCGAAAGCTTTCGATAAGATCAGCCATCGAATTCTGCTGCATAAACTGGAGAGCTACGGCATTCGTGGTAACTTGCTTGGATGGCTTTCATCATACGTGAAGGATCGCTTGCAGGCCGTGGTGGTTGGTGGCGTGGTGTCGAGATTCTTGACGTGTGGCTCCGGGATTCCGCAGGGATCGCACCTGGGACCCCTGCTGTTCATCCTTTATGTGAATGACATAGGCTCCTGCTTCCTAAATTCGGACTTTCTAATGTTCGCCGATGACACCAAAATATTTAAGAGGATTAAGGGTCCACAGGATTGCCTGGAGCTTCAGGATGACCTGGAGCGACTGTCTGAATACTGCAAGAGGAACCAGTTGTTTCTAAATCCGACAAAGTGTCACTCGATCACCTTTTCAAGGGCGAACATACTCACCTCTTTCACATATACTATTGATGGACAGGCTCTGTCCAGATGTGACGAGATTAGGGACCTGGGTGTGATCCTAGACAGAAAACTTTTGTTTCAGTCTCATGTGGACACTATTATAGGCAAGGCCTATAAAATGCTGGGGTTTATCTTGAGAACCGCTAGGCCTTTTAAGTCTCCTTTTACGTTCCGTATATTGTATTACTCATTTGTGCGGAGCCAGCTGGAATTTTCGTCTGTGGTATGGAGTCCTCAATATATTACTTACATTGACAGGATTGAAGGACTTCAGAGGAGGTTTGTGGACTGCCTCAATCGCCTTATGGGCCTGGACATCGATGACTATAAGCGAGCGATTCGTCATCACGGAATTCCTTCTCTTGAGAATAGGAGAACCCAATGCGATATGGTCTACCTCTTTAAGATTATAAACAATGAAGTTAACTCGACTAGGCTTTTGGAGAAAATACCATTTCACTGCCCCACCCGTAATTCTAGGGTAAAGCACTTGTTCCGCTTGCCACGGTGTAGTACTAACTATGTGCAGAACTCGTTTCTGCAGCGCACATGTTCTCTATACAACGTATTTTTTCGGAGTCTCGATATGTTCGTTTTGACTAGGGCCGATTTCAGGACCAAGGTCATGCGAGCACTTTGCTCCTCCACCATTCCCTGAACGACTATGATGTCCGTTCCCCTTTTCACCTTTTCCCCTTTTTCCTTTTCTCGGATCTGTTTCGTTCGCCCCTTCCCCATTTGCATTCTTGCAGGGTCAAATTGTCTTTTAATGTTGTGTCCATGTTCTGTGTGTATGTTTGTGTGTGTGTGTTTCTGTGTGTGTGTGTCTGTGTGTGGATTGTGTGTGTGAGGGAGTGAGTATCTGTGTGCATCCCTTATTAATTTATCGTACATACATCATTGAATATCATTTTACCTGATTTGTTCTTTTTGTCTATACATACATACTTAGATTATATATAATTCTATGCATACATATAATATTACTTTACTTATAACTAGTTTCTTAAATTTAATTTGTTTTAACTTATAAATGTTTTTCTGGTAAAATTGACGGGCCTTCACTGGTTTGCTTTCTGTTTTTGTTTAATTGTTGATATGTGCCGTTATAACTGTTTGTGCCCATGTGATTAAATAAATAAATAAATAAATAAACAGCTGTCCGGATGGGCCTAAGAACGATGGAAAATAATAAACTTTTTGGATCCCGCAAACATGCGGGATCCCGCATGACTAATCCCTCGTTTTGAATCCCGCAAAAAAAGGCGCGGATCCAGCATTTGCGGGATCCCGCGTTTGCGGGATTGGATTCCCTAATTGGGAGCATTCGAGACTCATAGATAGGGACTGGAAAAAATCGGTGTTATTTTTCGGGAAATGTGGTGTTATTTTTTGCAAAAAGGGGTGTTATTTTTCACAATTTTGGCAAAATGTGTTATTTTTAATACATTTATGTCATTAAAGTGGTCAAATTTGCATCTTTTAATACAATTTTTTTTTTTATCGTGAACAATATTTTCTACATACATCCCTAAAACGATAAAATGAAACATAAAAATATTTGAGAAAAACAAAAAACGCCTCTCTAAGATTTTCTTCTCTGTGTTTCTTCTTACTTTCAAAACCACATTGCTTTTGATAATGTTTCAATTACGACGTTTTCCAAAATGTGGGTCGAAATTCACGTCAAATATGCGAAAATTCGCGTTATTTCTATAAAAAATGCTAAAATTCGCGTTGTATGTGTAAAAAACACGAAATTCGCGTTATTCGCGTAAAAAGCACAAAATTCGCGAATAAATTCGTTTTATCGCGATCGCGAAATTTTCCAGTCCCTACTCATAGATAATATAGACATCTATGGACGTGAGGTTGCTGAGGTGTACCATCTGATTGTTGACTATGTATAATTCTGCACCTTGCGACACCTAGCATAGTTTTATTAGAGGTGTAGGTATATTATAAATAGGAACGTGTGTTCGAGTCCGTATTATATTAATACAATATGTGTTGTGGCGTAGTCGCTGTTGTATTATGGATACAAGTAATATTTGGGTCAATGTCGGGAACATAATAATATAATATGTATGGAGTGGCAGAATATAGAATATCAACAGAAAGTTGCTTCATATACCTACACACATAGACAATATTATCTATTTACCCTATATGAAACAAAGTGTTCACTCAGGTATATGCGGTTGGCGCATTGGTTGAGGCGGCAGTCTCTCAAGTGGGAGGTGCCAGGTTCTAATCCTGGCGGTGGCGATGTATTCCACACTTTGCGATACAGGCTTTTAGCCTAGTGCAAGGTGTGCAGAAAAGTATGGGTTTGTGTATGCAAGCCCAGATCCTTTTATATTAAAAAAGGTGACTGATATACGTGCAGCCCAAACCGCTTATACCAGGATGTTTAAATTTAATTGATGCGGGTATAAGGTCGTAGGAGTGGTGAAGAAAGGAGACCTAAGTCCTGCAGCGGGCAAACGCGGGCTGATGACGATAATACGCAGCTTAAAAATGGGGTTCAATGTTTTTGAAAACAGGCTTATATCTTGAACACTACACGTTATGGAGCTGAAAAATGATGCACGGATTTTTGAGTAAAAATAAGCTAGTTATGTACCTAATACATATGTGGAGATACGTAGTTGAGACTGTTGGAAATATTGTCGAACATCAAGCGATTAAATGTGTCGATTGATCATTACGAGTTGTCGATTCAAGTGTACCTAGTAAAGATTATATAATTTTGTGGTAGGTAGGAAGTATATTATGTGTTATATTAGATAAAATATAGAATAAATAAATAAATTATTATAATGTATATATTGTGCCTCAATAGGTATATTTAAATGTTACGTTAAATAAGTATTATATAGTACCTAATAGGTACCTACCATTTAAATAGTTTTATATATGCAATAGTTGGCGGAATCATTTAGTACATAGACTTATGTATATATTTATTATCTTATATATTTACTTTCACTGTTGTAAAATACTTAGTTTTATAAACATAGTAGCAAATTTCCTAGGACTGAATTGTTTAGCATTACTTTATAGATATACCGTCATAGTAGGGCACTGTTCAGTACTCATTGCAATGTTTATAATTACATATAATATACAATGTAGTATTCCTATAACAGTATAGAAGAATAAGGATGAACATCGGGCTTACGACCGACCTCTACTGGCTTAAGTGATCACTTTACACTCGAGAAACATTCGCCATTTCAGTTCACCCCGGCTGGGATTCGAACCCAGACCTTCGTCTCGCATAGTAGGGATCATATCCACTACATCACGAGGAGCGACGGCTGTGTTGTCGAATTTCATGTATATTAAGTACCCATATATATTGTTGCATTTCTTACTGTTGAAGGAGAGGGTATGTAATTTATTCTAGGTTTAACCTATACTGGGGATGGAAGCATGCATATCCAAAAATCAACCGTTTTGGAGATATGGCCTTTTGAAAATTGAAGAGTATGAAAATTTCTCATTTAAGTTTTTTGCCAATGTCTCTCAAAACTACTAACTCGATTTTGACAAATCAAACCAGAAATCATAGCAAACAATTTTGACTTGGCTTGAAATTTCAAGGTTTTGGGACATCGGGAGCTTATTAAAATTTGAAGAGGAAGATGTAGACGCAGACGACAATGACAGTCGAGGTTAGATCACATGGTCAATTCTTTGTGTAACAGTTCCACATACTTATTTCATTATTTTTTATACCCCATGTCACAGGTTACTCTGACCGTATACACAGAGTATGAATTCTTCCATTTCTTCGACATATTCTGACACACCTGTCACGTATTACACACTCAATTATGATAATATCAATTATGTAAGATTGTTTGTGGACAGACACCTGATGTGTCTTATCTGTTATTAATTATGTTACGTAGTGTGTGCCCTATATATCGAACCCGCATATATCTTGTGTGTATATCCGGATTAGACATGAGCGCCGCGCCGGCGCGCCGCCGCTGATCATGGTCGGCGCGCCGCCGCCGGCAAAACGATCACGCCGGCGGCGTGGGATCCGTGTGGCCAAAAGTATTTATCTTGTGTTTCTTGAGACAGAAATCGAAACAAGTACTTTTCCAGGTAAAAAAATTGAATCATTTAGCTTTGGGGACGCTAGGGTTCAGTAATTATATAAAATGTCGAATAATAACTAATGCATTGTTAACCCATTCCGGCGTCTCACATATTTCGTTCATTTGGTTTTGCATTAACAAAAATTGGGGAATTTTCTGTGTCTTATTTATTCGATTCTAAAACAAGAAATAGGATGGGATTTATTTATTTATTTATAGTTTGGACGGCCACAAGGCATTAATGATTTGGTTCTTCATGGTGGAAATTAAATGAAAAACAAACGTTATTTTATGTTACCGGGAATCATAAGGAAAAATCAGAATTCATGGTTCTTTGGTCGATTTTATCATACCACGCTAAAATTTTTAAACCACGTGAATTTTGGCGGAATATCTGACCTAAATATGCGGCCTTTTGCCTTTTCGGTCAACCGTTCTCTCTTTTCATTAGTTTAACCTTTGATTATCGAAGTACCTAATCAAAATTATTTTCATTCCACTTGACTAGATTCTCTATATTTCATTTGTTTCAATACAGCACTATGTAAATAATAATGACTCATTTTCTCTTGACAAAAAACGACATTCATTTGGTAATTTTTGACGTTTACGATCTTCAAAGTGTCAAAATGTGATATAATTAGATATTTTTAGGTTAAAATCCAATTATTTCGCTCACCTAAGGCTGCATTATAATAAAAAAAGAAATTACTATCCCCTAACGTGGTTTCTCAGACTGTGATTACAGACTACTCTCAAATTGTAATTTATCTTTTCACCGGTAAACATTACGTATTTTGGTTCATATCATTATTATTTTATGCACCTTTCGACTAAAAACACCACGATTTATGTTTATTTAATAATTATTATCCTTATTTTTACGCCTAAAATAACATCGCAAATAATATAGTTTTATTAAATTACATAATTTTATTAAATTACCCTTCCACTCCATATAACACGTATGTTTTTACAGCTTATGCTCAACCGTAGCTCTTAGTTACATAGGAGTTTTGCATTTTGTGGAAGGTCGACCTCGTCATCGCAATTTATTTCAGAGTTTGAATTCCACCCACCAATTTAGCTAACAGCCCAAATATTGCCAAATGAGAAACCTGTTCGACTGCACCACTGCCCATAGTGAGGCTCATTCTGACGCGTTTGACTTTATGGATTAGTTTAGTTTGACCTGCCCTCCAGCACCATGAAAAAACAATAATGAAATTTTCCATTATTTTTCAAATATGAGCTTTTATTTTACTTTGTTATTGAAATAATCATAGTTTTTCAAAATAAATAAATCGATTTTATCATTATCCTTTTCACATGTACGTATTTAATCATTTAAAACAATAGTGCAAGAAAATCCAACGGTCCCCTCCACTTTGTATCCACGCCGCCGGCGTGGCGCCGCCGCCGGCAATTTTAGACATGGGCGCCGCCGCCGGCTATTTTGCAGCCGGCGCACATGTCTAATCCGGATACAACGCAAATAACATTTAGGCCACGGGAATATTATGATTAGGTATTATGCAAGACGTATAGGTAGAGGTCTATACAGAGTATTCCGTCTGTCGCAGCATAGATACATGACTCCCAGATCACTTGCACTAGTTGTACTATTACTTAGTATCTCAACCCAGATGAAACTCCTCAGATTGATATGATATGGACATGTATTATGTTTATTGTACAGAGAATGCCGGACACATATTGTATATTATTCATTGTTCACATGTAACCTTGACGAGTCCAAGTGCCTGCACAATGGCCTAGGAACGATTTATAACAAGTACACGCGTTCCTAAAAGAGTAATGATTGGACAGTGGAAACCCGAATGGAAGGAGAAGAGTGAGAAGACCTAGATGGGAGGATGAAGTAAGAAAGGATGCGACGCATCCTCTCCAGGTGGCGAAGTCAGCATCTGAGGACAAAGGGAGTTGTAGCGTATGATGCAGGAGGCCAAGGCTCGATTTGGACCGTAGTGCCGTCAGAAAGAGAGAAAACTGATATATTATTCTTCAGAAGAAGGCTGTCAAAACGACGAACGAAATAAAACTACGCACAGTTTTAGCCCGAAAATCAAGAGCACTCGTGTCAAGTTTTCACCGTGAAAATCTTCAACAATCACGTTGTATTCGGTATTGGTACGAAAAACCCTGCATAATTATTTCCTACTTCAGTATAACATCGTTGAGTTTATTATTTTCCATTCCGTTACCGTTTAGTTAAAATTCCTGTATGTGACGTGCAAAGTATTTCTGGATGTTGGGAAATCTGGAACGCAAGGACAACGCTTAAAATAGAAATAATAAAGCTTCGTAGGTACGTAGAATCTGGGCTCATAGCAGATGAGAAGGAAAATAAAATGTACCAATCAGGTAATTGGTCCAACTATATACATGATGCATTTCCCTTCCAAAAATAAATACGTCGGTTTATCATTGCTGGATGACTCTCTGGGTACATCTTCCTGCAGGAGGTGAACTGGATTATAGAACATGGGACATGGGTCATTCTGAATCACTTGAGGTGTGGGGTTAGGAACTGCGTACTGAACTGAAAATTCAGAGAGATTGGGGTTCTTACAAGACTAATCCAGCGTATATATCACTGCGGTGCAACGCAGACCATGCCATACGTGTGGGAGGGTCCGTTGTGCCCTGTCACATGCTTTATAGAGGATATTTTTGACACATCTCCAATCTCCATATGCTGTGAACTTCGCACTGTACTTATAGGTTTTCTGGTGTCGATATTCTAAATAAGTAAATAATTTGATAATGAGCTATGCGTACGTAGATTTTGGGGGAAAAATAGAGGGTCCATTGTTGAGGAACTCATCCACATGATCGGTCCAGATCAGCCATTATATAATATCATCATTATCAATACAAAAACATGTTACAAAATATCGTTAGATAAACAAACATTTTTATTATGTAGCAATAATTCTAATCAATTTTACGGTTGAACGATTTCTGGTGGGGTAGTCAAAGCGTCTTACTAATACTATGACTACCGCACGCAGGCACATCACCAAACGGGTCTACAACACCGGTACATTTGCCTTCACTGTTGTTATTATCTTCACTGTTGCTGTACTGATGACGATATAGTTGTGACGATGGAAAGTGTGAATCGCTCGAGCGTGACGGTATTGCAGTTGTGAGCAATACATTGTGTTCACCAACTTTTTTTTATATCATGTGTACAAATATGTAAGTACAAAATAATATACTTAATCAGCTGTTACTTTAAGCGTAAGTTCCGACCGCTACAAATATGACCTATCCGTTTTTTAATCGAAATTTGATTTCAATGAAAGTTTACACATAGACATAGGGTCATACATCGCCATCTTGCCGCGTCACCTCCTGGTCCCCCGAATGGGACCCCTACGCAGTTATTTTTCGCATTTTTTTAGGAATATGGTAATAGATATGAGATAGTGCTTAATGACAAAAATAATCCTTACTTAATTCTCTACAAAAAATGTTCCATATATGTTTTTCTGTCACATGACTGAAGAAAATTAAAACAAGAATCATTCTGATTTTTGACTTACCATTGCATTTTAGTTTGTACCGTAACGTCTTCTTTGAGAAAATTGAGAAAATTTTAGGCCTATGCTCAGTAAATTTTCATTCCTTGAATCTTCTGTCACAGTTTGGATGAAAAACTCCAGTAAATATTCATCCCGTCACCCCTCATTTTGGGGAAAATCCCCGATAATAATTCGTCTCGCATACCACTTAAATTGAACGCATTACGCCAACTTCTGCAGCAGAGCTGTCAAATGCAGTACTACCATAACACTAAAGTGTCGTCAACCGGCCTATTTGAAATGTCACTGACGTAGGGAGGGAAAATACATACGCACTAATAATTGATTATCTTTTCTCGTCCCCCGTTCTAGCGTATTAGAGATGGGCTTTTCCGTCCCTCTACAATGCCAACTTTTGTCCCCTTTTCAGCACCGCTTTAGGACTTCGTAATCCCCGTTTGATTTCGGATTATGACACTCAGTGACTACTACATACTATTGTTGTATAGCTATACAAATTAAATTGTATAGATACGTTTCCTACGATGAAGTTTGTAGAGTATTTTTTTGTGCACAATGACACAAGTGCGGGATTTGTATATCTACCGAGACGTCTTTCAGCCATGCATATTTTTACTACGCTTTTATTTAACTTCGTCTGTCGTCGGTGTCTGTGTCTACATTTTCCTCTTCAAATTTCCATAAACAATTATTCCCAATATTCCACCACCTTGAGATTTTGCACACATATTAAATTTGCTTTAGGTGGCAGTTTAAAATTGCAGTTAACTGTTTTATCATCGGCAAAACTTAATTACCTAAGTACATATGTTTCGTATTTGTACATAATCAACTAAGTTACTTCTGAATATAGGTAACCACTACAACCCCCAGTGCCGCGCTACGATTGGTCGATAACTAGCTGCGTTATTCGCCTGTTCAAATATTTTCAACTGCATTCACACTTCCTTATGTCCGAATTATTCCGTAAATGTTATCATTGAAGTTTCAATGCGTTTTCATCATTCATCCACCTATTCATCCAAACTATCCATTTAAACCTCATTTTTCTTCACTCCTTTCTACCCTTACTACACTGTTTACACCCTTTTCACCCCTAACATCCTCTACATCTTATCACTATTTCCACATTATGACTCTTGCAAGCGCAGTCAGTAGGTTTACCATAAGGACACAAAAGAGTTCTATTGAAATATCCTGAATTCATCAATTCACCATTAAGATTAGACTCCCATTATTATTATTGTAAAAGGGTGCGGGAGTCCACAGTGTGTTGACACAGCTTAATTCCATTTCACCCTAACGCTCGCCCTTTCGACTTTCTTTTGTGCCCTGGCTATCGTATTATACGAGTAATATCTTTGTTCCGTTTCAAGTCGTCAAATCCTTCCTGTATATTTTTTCAGCAATCTTCCGGTATAAATATAAGAGATCGCAGCACTGCCATAAGCTTCCCCTAGTGAACAAATGTTGTATTATGTATCTATTAATTGTAATTTTAACGTAATACTTACTGTCTCTTATTGTTAACTGCAAATTACAATTAAATAAAAGTAATACTTACCAAGTTTGCTGATCAGAAATAAATAAATCATGGTTAGCTGGAAGAAACCGCAGCATTTTGATAAGCTCGCCCTAGTGAACAATTTTATGTGATTCATTCGATTGTATGCTTGTTTTATTGTTTACTTAAAGAATGAATTCCTAAATAAAAATAGTACCTACTTAGTCTTACCTAATTCACTTTTCATTGCTCACGTGACATTCAACGTTATAGCAATGACGTTCGACGTGGATACGGGTTCCTACCATTGGCGAAGGGTGGATTTCTGGAGAAGGGAAGCCGGAGCTAACATTTCTTATTGGATTACATCAAATTTGACACTATTATACCTACCATTTTATCCAAAAGGTAACTCGATGGGAATCATGTTCTTAGGTAGCTTCGCGCCTGGTCCTACCGACCGCATATCGACCACTACTTTTCGAACGATATTGCCGTGAGGTTGGTTTTAGTTAAACGCATCCAGGCAAATAATCCAGAGAAAATCTCAATTGAATCATTCATCTGTTATAACGCGAGCATTGCCAGATAAATAATGCTAGTTACTCGCATGATGACATGCATGCCTGGTGCATCTAATGTGCATTATGATTTCCTAACATCCTCATCAAATAATCGTTTCTCATGCGCTTACACGAACTCATTATGCTTATCTGTATGAGTATTTGTTGCAATTATAATAATTATTTACGTACCAGTTGTATGTCTAATCTTCATGAATATAATTCTCTTAGTAGCAATTTTTGTTTCTAACGGTACAGGGTTACAACAATTTACGTTAGATGGCAGCACCTGGTTGTAAATTTTATCATTACTACTTGTTGTATAGGCTAAGGTAAAGCTTTGATTTCAAACCAATAGATTACCTACATTATTTCTCTCAATATGTCATTTTTTAACCTCACACACCCTTTTGGCAGGCAGTCGTGTTACCAACTGCCCCGAAACTTTTAAACTGAAAGAAACTGAAAGAACAGTTGATTATACTGAAACAATTTTTTTAATTAGTGAACTTCAAATGTTTATCGTTACTCCCCAAGGGACTTGAGGCGATTGCTAAATACGAGTAAATAGAGACTTATCATTTTTAACTGTTGCGTTTAATTTAAATTTAGAAATACTACATTATTAGTCAGTGAATTTTTTTCTTCGTTGACCAAATAAAGTAGTCCGTCAATTTGACGGGTTATTGCTATTAGTAACTATAGTATAAAATAAAGTTTAGTATTGTTTCCTTGCCGTGGTCTTACATACATTAGGTGTTGAAATATCGTTCAGTTTGTAAGAATGTAACGCATACAATGTAGGTACATAGACGTACATTACGGGGCTGTATTGTTGCAAGTGAATTATGCTCGCTCACTAACTGGGTTAATTATTAGGCAAATGTATTCAGAGATTCATTTATTATACAGCGTGGAACATTATTTTGATAGATAGATAGATACTTTATTCAGTCATTTCAGTGTACGTTAAGGAGCATAACCGTGGGTGAACTAGAGCTGATTGCCCTGTATCTCACCACACGGTATAAGATATTTTTTTTTATAGATAACAGATATATCTGCTGCTTAAGCTTAATACGTCAGAAACTTATTATCATCCTAAATCAAAAGGTATCTCGATGGGAATCTTATTCTTAGGAATCCTAGGTATCTTCAACCCTGGCACAGACCTACGAGTTCGAGTATAATTTAATTACGGTTTGAACTTTGAAACATGGGGGTGGTTGCAGTTTCGAAACTAGGAGGATATCTGAAAATTTGAAATTAATGGTAAAGAAACAAGTACATTACAGCGCCGCAGGTAATTATTTTAGAGATTGAGTGATGTAGCTCTGGCTCATTGTCTTTTATAAAAAATATAAAGAATACGTTACACAATCACTGGTATAGTTAACGCTCCAGACATTTTTTTACCCGGGACAGGTTATTGAAATACCTACTTACAAGAGCGTAAAATTCAGTTTTTTAATGAAGTGTGCGATGGAGAAACATCTCTCCCTGTATAATACGTACCTAAATATTCACGTACCGTTGCACTTTTATCTCAATATATTTTTAATTACTTACCTGATTATTATTTATTTAATTGGATTACTTATATAATATTTAATACAATTAATGAAAATTCCGTAACTACTAACTGAGTATTTGTTATGTAATATAATATGTGTTTTATTTTTCTTCTATAATTTAGGTATAATATGCCTAACATTGTTTGTCCCATTTGCATTTTAATTAAGATTTATATATTAGGTACTAGCTCAATAACCTACCCGTGGAAATTCACGGAGGATTGAACCAAACTGCTATCAAGTGCCAGGTTCGAACCCCGGCGCTGGCGATATATTCCACACTTTGCGATACAGACTTTTAGTCTAGTGCAAAATGTGCAGGAAAGTATTGGGGTTTGTGTATGCAAGCCCAGACACTTTAATAAAAATATGTTTTTTTTTTATTTCCCGTTGAAAATGTGCAAAAATAATAGGTAACAATTTTTATTGAACATTTATCTGTTGTAAATCGTTGTAGACAGACTTCTTTTGAAAGTTTTACTACAGTAAATTATTTTTCTCTCTCTTTAGTAAATTTTTCATAAAATCTACTTCAAAAGACGAGATTCTTGTATGAAACTTTGTAATTGTATAGGAAAGCGAACGTACATTTACATGTAATTATATTGAATGTAGGTAATTGTGTGTATGTATGTAATAATTGCAACTCATGTGTGCTAATTTGCAATAATTGAAAGTAATGAATGATATCAACTTGGAATTCACTTATTTTCGCTATGACGGAGTAAATAGACCGTGATATGATATAATGCTTACTACTTGTATCGGGTTAGCTGGAAGATGTTGCACACTCGTCATATAAACTCACAAATTAAAATGCAGAGTGGCTGTTAATTGCCATTTTAAATTCTTGAATTCATTGCCAGTTGGCAATCGGGAGACCACAGTCCTTTCAAACGCTTTTATTCTACTCTGACCACTCACGCCGCGATCCTCGCGGGGCAGGCATAGAGAACAGTATGCCAGACTTTCCTATACATACATACACACTATTTGCTTCCGTCACATTCACACTATTCGTCATACGTACTCTACGATTCTTCTCCGTCCTTGTGAGCAACTGGTCGGCATAGTCAAACCAAGTGGCTCTTCGATGGCCGCAGTCTCGAACGCTTTTTCTGTCACTTATGTAGGTACATGTATATAACTTCTTTGGTATTATTTTATCATTCATTCTCTCTACATGGCTCAACTTTCATTCTACTTGTAGCATCCGTCTTACATTAACTCGTCTCTATAATCACTTTATTGCTTATCCTATCTCTCAATGTTTCCCGCACATTCTTCTTAACGATCTCATCTAGACAGCATTTTACAATAATTGAATACCTGCCTATTGTTTTTTGATGATTGACGTTGATGGATTGTCGAACCAAGTCCACGAATCGTAACTAGAACGAATAAAACAAGTTTTATGGAAATGAATCCATCACTAGATAATTACTGTAGGTTAATAACATAACTAATTAAAAAACTGGTAAAAACAACATCATAATAATATACGGGCATTGATTCAATTACCCACCCAGATTTTTGACAGATTTCATTCACTCATTCATACATAACGGAACGATAAACCTAAAAATATTACCTTAATTTTCGAAAAACAAACAAAAGTTGTTTTACCAGTAAGATAATACGCAATGTTGTCGGTTTGAAGGCTAAAACTAATGTTGTTTTTAGAATTGTTTTTGTTTAACATGTCTTTTACGAAAGCAAAGTACGGATATTCAAGACATGTGTCTGGCCGATTATGACCTGCCTATAGTGTAGAAACAAGAGCTAACACAACCAAAACAAGGAATCTGATCAGGACATCGGAAATTAAAATTTTAAGGGCAATCACAGGGAGAACACTCAGAGATCGAATCTGAAATGAAGAAATAAGACGAACCTGTGGCACCTACGATATCGTACGATGGAGCAAAAAGAAGATTCTGGAGGGATTGTGTAAGTAAATAGAATGGCCAACTCCAGAATACCTTAAATTGCAGCAAGCGAAATCCCATCTGCTCATCGTCTTCCTGGAAGACCGCTTAAAAAATATAGAGACAGTCGGATCTCGACGTTCCAAGAGTAGAACAGCCTTCTGCCGGAACAGTTCGACGGAGCTAGAAGAAAATGAAGATGTCTGTTCCACGTTTTTTTGTAATCTTGTGTCAAATGTTGTTGGATGTTGAATACACTTAAACTTAAAACGCCCAGGTGTTTATTGCTGCTATACTCGTATACAATTCAATTACTTTGAAGTTAGGAGTACTATAACCGTGAACCTGCCAAACAACTTCTAGTTGTCAGTACTTATTCTAGTTGTGTCGTTGTTAATTTTTACGGTGTCGTCTTGACGTGCGCATTTACTGTAAAAGAATGAGTGGGCATGATCTCTTAGCTGATTTGTGACGGTAATCTATTGCGATTTGAAATGATGTTTCCTTTGAAAATGAATCCCTTCGTTTTCTGATTGCGTGGAGTTTCCTTTCCTATCCTTGCATATATTTCCTTAGAATCCCATCTTACATGCCTATTTATTTCCCACATTCATTGTCAAGGAATGCCAGCTCACAATGTTCAATGGCACAGTGGAAGACATTCATAACTTGTCTCCTGAAACACTTCCACACCTGAGCTCCCTTGACCTTAAATCTGACTCTGTTCTACCATACGATATACACCCACATACCGTTTTTCCTTACACGCTTGATTTAGACCTTATTTTGACGTGTTTTAAGTAGGTATTTCTATGGCTCAGTTTAGACATCGATCGTGTTCCAACTTGTTGCGCCAGTTTACCTTTACACGATATACTTACAAAGTGTCAAGATATCGTTCATCATTCATTACAC
Source organism: Ceraclea dissimilis (assembly GCA_963576895.1). Lineage (NCBI taxonomy): Eukaryota > Metazoa > Arthropoda > Insecta > Trichoptera > Leptoceridae > Ceraclea > Ceraclea dissimilis. Next base: position 1,968,369 of record OY756372.1, read on the forward strand.
GCAAATTTGTATGTATTTAGGGCTAATATTGACTCTGAGAATTACCTGGTTAATCTAATCTACTTTTGAGTCAATATCGTTTGTGTAAATACTTTTGGTTCAATTGAGATTATCCGTAGCCTGAGGTCGGAGATTCCACGAATCAAAATATCTCATTCAACTTCCTCCCAGTTTTTATCTGTTTTTCTGAGATGGCGAATTCAGTTGCCTCGCTAGTCTTCAATTAAGATGGTTTACGTAGGTGCGTTCATTTTTGCTACAGTCTTCCTAATTCTTCTGCTAGAAATGGTGTGACGAAATTATAACCGAGTTGGTCAATCATCTCTTTGATGATCTGATCACAAAGAGATTCCGAATCACATAAGGTAAAATGGCCTTCGCAAAATGCTCAATTTAATATCTAAAATCACTCCGCAGATAAGGAAAACAAATATTGTAGGTACGTTATAATAAAATATTATTTAATATTATAATGGTTGAAGTCATCGTATTGAATAATTGAGCAATGGTCGCGCTTGCCTGCCTTGCAAAACGATTATATTATAAAAAGTGACAATATACATTTTATGTAACTATAAAAGACAGGTAACTTATAATAACTAGAATATCTACCGAACAATAACACAGCCAATGTTCCGCTAGGCTTTTCTTGATCTAATAGTACTATGTAGGCATTATTTATACCAGTTTTTTTCACTTTCGATATTGTTATTATATTACATGTTATTAGTACGGACGACCGCCTCTTCTGGCGTGACTGGACTGGATTCACTAGAAGTAACAGGATCTCTTTTGACGTATGCAAGTACTGTTACACGCAACGTTCTGCTGTCATCTCTTCTTTCTTGTAGTTCTCTGTCATGATTGTCTATTCTTTTTCTTTGTTTGGATCATTTAAACAATTTGATTACAGTCTTACCGTCATTGTGAACTCTTCATTTACCTCCGATAGTTTTTTCTCGGATAGACTTCTTCATACCTGTTCTTTGGCGATTCTTTTCTAGTTTCTTTCGTTCACTTCTATGATTCTTCTTTCTAATTTTCTTTTCCTTCTCTCTCATTACCCATTCATTCACTTCCCCTACGTTTCAAACTATAGAAGGCTCAAACGGCGAATTCTGGCATTAGATCTTGATTGTATCACGCAATATAACTCAGAAAAAATACTCCACACACAGACAAGAAATACTTTAGTCTTATTATACTTGTACCAAAATACGCGCAATATTTTGATTGTTTTCAAATTTCCCAGCAATGCGTATTTCTGGACAATGGTTATCATGATTGGATTGATTAGTTTATTGCGTAACAGCTGTTTTATTGTCCATTATTTTGTACGAGTGTGTTGATCACACAATGATTACTCATATTGTATATTATCATTTAGATGTTACGTTATCAAAAATACCACTTGCGCTATCGTCATTATCATTTTTGTTTGTGCCCATTCTGTTGATAACAATTTAATGACTCACCCCTTCTCTTTTCGTTTCAGATAGAGCTGAGATTACAAAAAAATCTTATTGACTACAGTTAGAAGTTCCAACACACTGGCTCCATTCAAAGGCAGAGACCGTCGTTCGAGATGACCTCCCTAATAGAAGCTCTGGAGAAGAAATATGGCTGGCACACTCATTCGAGTGGCGGAGGCAAGAACATCACCGACCTTCCCGTTGCTATATTCGTACCAAAGAGATCTCCTAGACTCAGCGTTCCCACGCTGTTGGTGCTGAACGACTGTGATATTGAGGTTGCCGGCGATGGAGAAGAGTTGCTCGACAAGTGTGGGGATGTCGAGGAATTGGATTTGGCTAAAAATAAGCTGACCAAATGGAGCGAGGTAAGAATTTTCTTTTTTTTTTAATTTGAAACTTCAAGTGATTCATAGAATAATATTTTTTTTCTCTGCATAGAGACACGAGTTTATCTCCATTTTATTCTCAATTATTATCATTTGTGTGTTTGTTAGAACATCTCGTGTTATTGATCCAAATCTCATTTCCAAGTCAGTGTTTGTTTGTACATCAATTAAAAAACTAACCACTATTACATATTGTATTTCAGGTATTGGGGATTCTCCAACACATGCCTCAAGTTAAATTCGTCAATTTGAGTTTCAATCGTCTCTCAGATCAGCTGGAAGCAATGCACAAGCACAACACATGTTGGTCTCATCTGAAGAACCTCGTTCTGAATTCAACCCGAGTGGATTGGGCAAGCGTTCAAACTCTGCTTAAACTTTTACCGGCGTTGGAAGAGTTGCACTTGAGTCTTAACGAATATTCACACGTCCAGCTAGACATTGACGGTGTCGAAGACTTGAAAACTTGCCCTAAAAAACAAACTGACGGGACTAAAGTTGACAATTCCAGATGTGAACCAGATGATAATTGTAATGAAATTGACGAAGATAAAGAAAACCTTAATAACTGCAGTAGAGTCGGAGGAAATTGCATGAATGATCCCAGTGACGATCTGAAGAATGGAAAGAAAACGCCTAAAGTCTATCCGCAAGTGAAGAACCTCCACTTTTCAGGAAATCCAGTGTGCCATTGGAAAGAGATACGCAAGTTGGGTTATGCCTTCCCAAATTTAGAGTCTTTAGTGTTAAATGAATGTCCATTGACTACGCTTAGTTTAGACCCTAATCCGAGTAGCGAAGAATACAGCAGGTCGGAGAGTTCGAGCGAGTCGGATCCTTCGGTAGAGTCTCCACACGACAGCTTCAGGTGAGTGGAATTTAATATTTCAATCACCTTTTAAACTTTGCAACTGGGTATCTTCTGTCAATTTTCTGACCGTTTTTGTGTTGGTTTCGCAGAAAACTCCGGTTTCTAAACTTGAACAACACAGGCCTTTCCACTTGGGACGAGGTGGATCGACTCTCGAGGTTCCCTTCGTTGACCTGTCTCCGTGTCCAGGTGAGTCCGTTTTTTCCACAAGTTCAAATCACGCATGATTCAGGGACTATTATTCGTCCATGGGAATACTTTTTACTTTATTTATCACGGACTCTCGCTAGCTTTAGATCCTGTAGTTCTCATAGCTTCTCTACTTCGGGCATGGAGAATAAAACCTCTCCTACTCCATGGTAGAAACATCGACTCTTGATCCAAGTGTCATCGGTTATATTAATTGATTCGCACAATTTTAAGCGATTTTTATTATGGGAACTGCTCCATGAAGAAGGAGTTCGAGGGGTTTATTTAGGAGATCCATGATCCAAGGGCAATCGTATACTTCAGAAATATCGATGCGGAGCTTTGACTCCCAGATCATAGAATGGTTGTTTCGCATACGAAATAGAGACATTGGAATTATTCCATAATTCAGTATTTTCCTTTGCAAATTGGATTTTTAACTTGCACTGCATGCTGGATCGGTTCATACAGTATTTCTTCCCTATTTTCCTGCTACCTAGTCAAAACCTATTCGCGTAGACGCCGTAGATGTTTAATGTTCTTTCAAATGATAACAATAACATTCACAATCTACTCGCCATGTGTTCCTTAATGCGATTATGTTATCGAGTCACAGTGTGAATAATTTATCGTTTTTGGAACCGTTCCAAGTGACATAATGACTACCTATAGGAATCTACCTATTAGATGTGTGAAATATTGTAAACACTACGTAGTATTCACACTACTAAATGAGAACTGTGGAAGGTTGTAAATAAAGAAAGGAACAGTAACAATTTGATAGCATTTTCGTAATAACAGTGAGTTTGTGAAAGGTACCTATCTAGTTATGTATTTTTATGATATTATAGAGTTGCAAATCGAATTGTTTTATCCACCGTCCATCATACGTCAGTACTTTAACCTCTGAAGATGTTACGTACGTGGAATTTGTATGGAACGAATTTTATTCTCCATGTCAATTTTTAGTGTGATTTATGTTCTATCAACTGTAAATATATATCTTCTCCATTCTTCTCGGGTGTTCCGTGTGTAGATTGTCGATGTTGTCGAGCTTTCATCTTCAGGACTAATGTAGTCATTAGTAATGTAACATTAGTCCCGAAGATGGCCTCAGCAAGTAGGCCGAAAGTTCGACAACATCGACAATCTACACACGGTACACCCGAGAAGAATGGAAGAGATATTAATTAGTAAGGACCGTGAAAATCTACAAAGCTATCTGTAATAATATATGAATATAAAAATGTCACTGTTATTTAAATCGTCATTGAATGTAACAGTGATTAAGTAGCAGTGATGAAGACTATAATACCTTATTATTATCTATGTACCGCGTAAACAAAAATATTCACTCACTTTCGTAATATTGTGAAGCGTAAATTATATCACGAAATGGCGCAAATGCATTAAATAATATTATTATGTTGTTTATGCATTAAAATCTGATGGACGGAATTCAAACGCTGTTGACCCATTTTCCTTTTACTTGGTTCAAACAATTTATTGTCCAGATATTAAAGATTTGTATTACCAAGTCTATTTTGTAATCTAAACTGTATTTTTATTACGCTCTAACTTAGCTTCATCTGTCGTTGTTATCTTCTTCTACATTTTCCTCTTCAATTTTGGATATCTTCCCAATGTTCCGGCACCTTGAAATTTTGCATACGTGTTTGCTTTAGGTGACAGTTTAAAATTGTAGTACTGTTTTATCATAAACACGTTTCAATTGGTACCTAAGTTTTAATTTTTTTTTTTGGTTTTCTGGGATCGATTCCGGGCCGCATCAGATGGATGGACTGTAATTGGTGAATGTTATTATACTTAAGTGTAAGGTGATCACATAAAGCCAGCCGACGATAAGTCATAAGCCCGATGGAAAGTCCATCCTTAGCCGTATATCTGTTGAGATAACTACTTGTTTAATTTATTATTTTTTTACGTGAAGAATTTTTTTTAAACGTGGTACTTACTTAATTCTTTTTAAGATTAATTACGATAGTTCTAGATTGGCCACGGGATGGTTCTTTCGTGCAATTACCAAATTGATGAAATAACTAATTTGGGCAATAATTACTCTTGGGCAATTTTACTAAAATGTCTATAATTTAGTGTGACCGTGCAAAAAATATACGTGATTAAGTAAAGTCGATAATTAAGACGAATCGTTTAGAAATATTTTGGCCAATTTAGAAATTATTGACTGCTAGGTTTTGTTAGTTATTCCGAAACTACGTTTTTATCGCCACTATTTCGAAAGCCTGATTGTCACAAATAAGTGGTGTATCATAAAAAAACAGTAATCTTTCTATTCTATTACGTATTGAGTTAGGAGTGTCGATATTTTTCTGTTGTAAAACTGCACATTTGAAGGTATTAAAATTGCAAAAAAGCAGCCATAACCCATATAATATATCATATAAAAAATGACATGGTTTCAAATTGAGTACATGGTTGACGCAGTTGGTTGAGGCGGCAGTCTCTCGAGCGGTAGATGCCAGGTTCAAACCCCGGCGCTGGCGATGTATTCCACACTTTGCGATGTACAGGCTTTTAGCCTAGTGCAAGGTGTGCAGGAAAGTATTTAGGTTTGTGTATGCAAGCCAAGATCCTTTAAAAACAATACAGCAATCTGCAATATATGAATCTCTAAGTCATTGTGCTTCAGACAGTTCATACTATGGCGCGATAGAGTATTGCGGAAAATTTTGTGGACAAAATCCAACAAAGAAAAAGTTAAATTTTACCTTTAAAAATGAACTCCATAGGTACGTTTCTGATTGCATGAATATATTGCAAAATTTATCCATTGCTAGTTTGCCGTACTAATTCAAACTTACCAATATCTGCAAACAAATCAAAGTAATAGCAGTAACGGTTATAATAGGTCACCGTGTCGCTAGTAAATTTGGGTCACACCGGTGACCTCCGTCTATTTTAACTTCTAAACAACAATCTACCTTTCAGATATTCTCTTTCCGCTGTATTTCTTCTATTACTTACGTGATTTCCTTTTCCTCTTGGAAGGAAAGAACTAGAGGGATTTATTTATGCATATTTTGTAAATTTAGAACGGTTTTATCCCATGGCTTTCTGTCTCTGTCCAAAATATTATTGTTCGTTTCATAGGAGGCACTGATGTTATCCAGAGTAGTTTTAATTTCTAATTTATACACACCTTTGAAGGACTCTCACGGGCTTAAGGCCCTCCACATCCCCGGGTAGCACAGGGGCATATAGCGTCCTCTTTACCCGCACTTGGCAGAATATTTTTAAGAGGTGGTCTCAGGGTTAGCCAGAAGGGAGCCCCCCGACAAACTCCACCCCTAACTTACATTCTTTCAGTGTCCTTGTCCAAGGATGGAAACATACACACCATGTCAAAATTTCCTACTCTGTTGGTAATCAGCGACAACTGTGTGAGTGTACGTTGCTTCATCATAGGGCGCACGACGAAACCCTGAAACCCTGCGCTATTCCAAACAACAGTCTCGTCGAAATTTTCATTACTGAGCACTATAGTATTTGGTTTTGGTCCTATTAATAAAATAAAATAAATAAAAATAAAATAATCTTTATTTTACAGAAACATACAAAGGGCGGACTTATTGCCAAATGGCAATTTCTGCTAGCAAACCCGACTTGCACGGTCTCATATTGAATCTGCCTAATAAGTCCACAAAATTTCTCTGCTAAATAGTTTCTCTCCTGTTTCTACGCAGCAATGTGTTCAGCAAACAAATATCTGAACTCAGTAGATCACCAAAGCCATGTGATTCACGGCCCGATTCTCTTTGTTTGCTTAGTTCAGCGCCTTTACAAGCATGACGAATGTATCCTTGATGGCGCGCTTCAAATCAACCATTAATTTCTGCCAGTCATCGCTGTTGTGAGTCATATGACTTTTATCTTTGTTGTTTTCAGTAGTATTAATAGGGCTTAAATGATTAGATTAGGGTTTTATAACTTTTGCCTCCGCATCTTACACAATCAAGTTATCATTTCTGAGTACATAGGAGTGATTATTCTTTGTTACTTTTATGTGGTTCAATGATTTTTTTAATCCTTGATTTGTGGCTTCATTTCAAGCTCAATTATTAAGAATTCCTTGGGTACCAAATTTTCTTTGATGACCACTGGGCACTGATTGACCTATCTCCACCTACACCTGCCAATTTTCAGTTACGTCATTCTTCAAGAAGGGGTTGATTCTGTGTGTGGCTTTTTTGTAATCGTATTAATTGGTAACACTTGTAGTATTTCAGTAGAAGTTTCATTGTTACCACCACGGAAAATTGTAGTTCAAAATTGATCCAAGACCAACTCTTTCTTGTCACGGTGTACTAATTATTTTATTCTCAACGCATAATATCAATTATTGCAATACGATGTTGCCAACGTTAAAAAAGCATTATTGTTTCCACTTATTTATTGTTCAATTAACACTGTAGCTAGTATTAATTAATGATTAATTCATGGCAACACGTCGGTTAATTGCAGGTATTATATTGCTTTTACTGTGTTTGTACGACCGTGGTAACCTCGAGACCCCATCAGTATTACAGCATTATGTCTATCTGTCAATATAAACTTTTCCTGTTTCACCTATATGGTTACATTGTTGACATAATACTATCCATCATTAGAACTTTACATACGTCATATAATTATCATAGATTCTTTATTAGTTATTGTGCGTGAATGCCCAACCCACAAATTTGGGGGAATGATGGAGGATCTGAACAACTTGACGACCGAGGCCAGAATGTGGCTTCGGGATCTAAATGTGATCTTATAGCGCCTGACACCATACGAATATATATATATATATATTCGTTAGATGTCTTATTACTTATGTTTGTCTACAGTAATTATTTCAATGCACAATGCTTTGTTAACAACGACATCTGACACAGTTTTTAAAGGCACCAATTTGTCTATCGTATCAATTATAAAATCATTGTTAGGCAACGTGATAATTTTATTAATTGGTATTGCTAATAGATAATCATCATTAGCTATTCGATTATATTCAGTCGTAGTTAATTATTGTATCTTTTTGATCATTTTTGATCTGAAACTTTTACACTCTAGATCGACTCGATTTTCAGTTGTTTTTTTTTTATTTGACCTATTAATCAAATGCCGATTGGAGCCACTTGAACTGTGATAGCATTGATCTCGACTGAGATTAAGACCGTCGAACATATTGTGGACAGGTGTCATGCCAAGAATTTTGGGGGTTTTCTTGAAGAGAACCACAAGGCCAGCGGACCGCTTGAAAAATATTGACGCGGAGCCAAGACTCCTAGATGGCTTGCACAATGTTCGTAGGCATACGAAAGGAGAATCAGAATTTACCTGCCTTTGAGTTCACAGACGCATCAGTTGATTGAAATGCGACCTCTGTTTAAACGAGAAGTATTGGCCCTTGGGACCGATTGTAAGTGTCGACGATATATTCTGGACTTCAAGTCACAAGAGCTTCGTGTCAAATGTGTGTGAGATAATATTTCGGTTTACAATTCAAATCGGAAAGGTCTCTTGATTCTGTAACTGTTCATCTTTCACTGTATCCGTTTTTCTTTATTAGTTGCATGTATTGAATTTATTATTGAGGCATTACCAATTTTCTACGCTTTCTTTTCATTCGTATTATTTTATTATTAATTTAATTAGCGCCTCGTGCAGGTAATGTCACAATTACTTTTGTATCATCATTTTCACTACACGTCTTAACCATGCAGACTCACTTGAACTGTACTGGAATTAAGTTTCTCGGACATAATTATACGTGCTGCGTTTGTGAAGCATCAGTCTCTTCTCTTTCTCTGGCAATCATTTCCAGATTTCTTCATTTAATGATTGTATGATGATGTATTATGTTGTTATTAGTGTCAATCGTTTCATTTCTTTAGGTCATTATTACGCGACGTATTTCACTTCTATAATAGGGAACTTGCACACTTTTTTTTTATTATCCAGAATCATAAAGAAAGTCATTAGAAACACATACCAATTTTTATTTTTTCGATACGTCGCCTAATGGCTATTTTGCAGCACTTTGAAATTTGAAGTTTTGAATTCCCGCGAAAACGCTACTTTCAAAGACGCCGTACGACGCCGTACGACGCCGTATTGATGACGTCACGAGGTCTATATGTGTTTGGGTTAACGTAGAGTTCGGTAAGTTTATGTTAATTTTTTCAAGTTAGTGATAGTTTCAGGTCGGTTTTTAGCGTTCCATCTGCTAAATGTATATATAAATAATATTTAGGATGTTTTTGAATTTCAGTTTTTATTTTATTCATATGGGATGCTCCTCTCTCGAACGCGTGTTCGAGTAACCGGTAACGACGTAATGATATCGATATGTAAATATTGAAATTAATTAATTAATAAATATTTATTGAAAAAATATATATTTTTCAAATGGCGGGTTTATTGCCGTTGTCAATGTCTACCAACCAACCACTTGTGACATTCATTTGAAGTACAAAATACTCACATATTTAAGTGTATGAAAAAGATTACTATAGTAGAATATACCGTAATTTTTTTCTTAAGGTAGTAGGAAAGCCCAACTGCTTAATTTAAAAAAAAATACAAATAATGGAGTTATACGAAACGTACGTAAATACTCCTGGTTTCAAATAACTTGGCCACTGGCTACATAGTAATTCTATAGAAAAAGTGTGACAAGTAGAAGTAAGGTGAAACGAAATGTAGGTACTTCCATGGGCGTCGTCGGGGGGAGGAAGAGTTGCCCTCCCATAGAAAAATTTGTATTTGGGTATATATTGTATCTACTTTCACTCATTGAATGACAAAACCTCACCAAAATAGCCTTAATACGGCATCGTTTTCTCTTCATGATTTAATTTTCTAAAATTATTAGATAACCCATTCAGTTTCAACTATTCCAATAAAATTTCGCTTGCGGCGCTATTTTTAATGTTTTTTTTTGACAAAAAATCGATTTCCATACCAAACTACAACATGACCCTATTCAGTCCTTTTACTTTTTTTATATTAAATTTTTTGTTCCTCCCACCTATCTTCGAACCTGGCGACGCCCATGAATAGGTAGTTAGGTAGGTACTTTCATTAAAATTAACCTCACAAACATGACCTAAAAGTTAAATTCGATAAAGGTTTGTTTCTAGATTAGTTTCGTTGCACAATGCCATTTTTTCCACTTAGCCTTAGCGGGATCTGCCGGTATCAATAAAAAGCTTTATTGGGCGTCGTATTAGTTGTCTTTGTTCACTCTGGCACTACAAAATATTCGACTGACTTCCTCTGGAATACTTTATATTAAATTAAGCTATAATATACTTCGGAAACAGTCAGAAAACAAACTCAAACACTACGCGGTCAAGAAACCTCATACATTTTGGTATCCCGTCAAAACAAACATGGACTACGTGACGTCACAGACAGATTGACCAATGGCGTGGCGTTTAAGGGGATGCTGAGAAGTCGTGATTTTATTTATCGAATTAAAAATTAAAAAAAAATATTTTAGGGTTTTAATCAACGTAGAATTGATATTTAACCTTTATTCTACCGAATTAATGTATTTTCGTCTATATTCCTCACTAGTGCAAGTTCCCTATTATGTTATTTATTTATTTACTTACTTATACTTTTTGTTTAACTTTATTTTGTATAAAAAATATTTTCCCGCACACTTCACAGTAAGTCAAAATTTTGTGTCGTGAATCTTCTTCTCCAGTTTCAATCCTCATGATTGGTTTTGTCGTTGTTTCTTGGTTTTTCGGGTGAAGCTTGTGTAGAACTAACTTGATCGACGTTTCCAACAAAGCCCCATGTCTCCTTCTCCGCTCATCCCCGTCCTGTGCTGTTCTTTTTAACTCTTTATATGAGTCGAAGCCCATATCCTGATGGCACAGGTCGTCCAGGTATTCATTCCTTGGTCGTCCTCTGTAGTTTGTCCTCTCGTTCATTGCTTTCATACCGGACCACAAAACCGGCAGTCCTTGTCACACTTCGTCAGACCATCTTGTCTGAGGTTTTCCTACGCTCCTTTTGATTTGCCTTGTGTATTTTTATCATTTTGTCTGTACAGTAGTTGGTTTGTATAAGAAATCTTTTTATCCAATCTGACGTGCGTTATTGATACAAATCGAAGGAAATATCTTATCGTTTTGTTGGTTCTGAACATATAGTCATTAGTCATGCATCCTGTCGTGTTTTTCTTATCCGTTATCTGCTCTGTAAATGCTGATTGATTCTGCGGGCGATTTAAAAGATTGCCATTTGAAAAACGTCGTGAATAATATTTAGAAAATGCATTATAACTCTGAGATGACTTCGAAACCAACCATGTCACACATGATTCTATTGAGATTATTGTCTTCCCTAGTAAAAAGAGTGTTATTTCATGACAGAAGATTCGTGCCTTGTTCGAATGATTACTTACTTTATGGAGAGATGCGTGCTTGATCACTTACCTAAAGCCTACAGGCATGTTAATAAAAACTGGAAATGTGATCCACAGACCTAATTTTTATGGTTCGCCACATTTCTGTTGGAAGTCCTATTTTTTTTACTCATTTGGCTAGCCTAAAATATCATAATATGTCCAGATAATTCGTGCTGGAATAAGAATATTCGTTCATAGTTCGACTACGTATTCGGTTTCATCTGAATTGAAATGTTTGCCTTCTGAAGTAAATATTGACTCACCTTGATGGTTGTTGGTGCGCAGTTTTTAGCACACACGTTTTATTAGAGGATTCATAGTCCGTCCGTAGACATATCGTATAATAACTAGATTTATCTGGCTGATTCGTTTCCATGTTGAGGTGCGTCGTCTGTTTAATATTATCATCCTTTGTTCATTATTCTTATTGTACCTATAAAAAAATTTTAGTAATCCCACGTACACAATATTAGGATTATTAAATTTAATATTGCGAATTCCGTGTAACAGTTGCGTATTATTATATCGTAAGGCCCCACGGTAGAGAGTGCATCGGGCCAGCCACACACTCATAATGCTTACGCGCAACTACCGTCGGTCGTCTTCGAAAAGTTTTTCAAATAGCGTACGACATTCGTACATGGGTAGATTCTGGAAGGTGTTTGATTGTCATACTGAATTTTGAATCCAATCCTTGTGTCAACGAATTCGTCAATTGACGATTTTTTTCCAGCTTCCTGTGAAATGTAGAAAAGTAAGCCGATGTGCACTTATCCCATGCATGATTTACCTACGTGAGTTTGAGAACATAGCGTATTAGACTGAATTTCCGTTTCAAAGTATTTTTTTAACGTGACTATTGCTTGAATATAGCAAACCATTGAAAATAAAATAAAATAAACAAAGGTTGAACTTATTGCAACAACTATGCCTTTATGTCAGCCCGTATCTTGTTTGTTTTTAATGTCCTTTAACAATGAATACTTACAAAACGCATTATGTCAATTTGTTTCTTAACACTAATATTATTATGCTATTGTTTTCAAAGTCTGGGTCAAGGAGTCGTATAATTAATTAATGCACAGTCAATTAGAGGGGACCTTCATTTTTCATCGTCCCGGCTCACATTAATGTTTGACCTTGTGACGCCTCTGCAGAATCAGTAGTATTTAGTAGCACGTCTATGGAAAATCCCCAACATAGATTTTTTATGGATAATATCCATAAATGCTTAGACAAAATTGGTCAACGTGCTGTTTTGATTTTTTGCGTGAAAATGTTATTATCTATGACTATCAATAACAATGACAGTAAGATTCCAGCAGATTGAAATTTCGATGTAATTTTTCTCAAAATTGTGGTCATGTCAGATCTTCTTCTTCTTTCTCAGCCGTTTTAATTCCAATAATGGACACAGGCCTCCCCTTTGACTTTCCACAGATCCCTATCTTAGGCATGCTTCATCCACTTGCTTCCTGCGATTCGCCTCACATCGTCAGACCATCGTGCTTTTTCTTGTTCTACGTTGCCACTCGAGAATCTTTTTGGTCCAACTGAGCGTCTGGCAGATAGAACCTTGTGATTCTCAAGTGACGAACTATAAACTTAACTTTCTCTACGTACTTCGTGGAAGGTGTACTTTAGGGCTGTATATAGGTATATACCTAGATTTACATTAAATAAGTATACCTAGGAGAATTTTGTAGTTTCTTTGGTTATCGGTTGACAATAGTACACTATTGTCTTTGTTTATATATTTGCCATGATGAGCATTCGCGACACTCTTCATTATTGTTGAAGTTTTTCACGTTGAAAACTTGACAAGACTCCTTCTGATTTTCGGGTGAACTGTGTGTTGTGTCATTTTCTTCAGATGACACCACCAAGAGTGTCGAAACGTCGCTTCGATAGGAATAAGAATAAAACAAAACACGATTCTCCCGAAAATCAAACGCAGTCATCTGATTCAATATTGTGGGAATTTAGAATCAGCTGTTCGTGTATTTGTTTGTATACACTATACAGTGAGTATTATCTGGTATAGACAGTAGACACTACACATGACTGCGTTGCGTTGTTATTATGTAGTTGTTTGCAAGGCCGTAGCGAGGAATTCATTTCGGGGGGGGTCCGAGCTCTGGAAAACTTGATATTTCCTAATGGAATAAAAACGAGTAAATTGCCCCGCAGGCGGATTTTTTTTCAAGAATGGTTAAATTAATGAACGTGGTTACACATCTGGATATATTTTTGTGTAACTCGGCTAGCGCCGCAGGCGAAAATTTTGTCATAAAATATAAGAAGGCAGTTTATTAATGAACAAACCATCACTTAAACTAGATTAGCGCCGCAGTCAATTTTTTTTTAACAAAACAACTGATTTAATGTATTTTCATAATAATTATTGAAAATTCATGACATGATGAAAAAAACAATGTAGTAATAATGTGATTAATTTCTCCTATGTATAAAACGGTAGGTAAGCTGAGGAATTTCGGGGGGGGGATTGCAACCCCCCTGCCTACGGCCATGGTTGTTAGGCTAGAGTTAGAATATTATAATATTGAATAGTATAGTATGGTATGTATGATAGCAAGAGACCGCACAAGGCCGCTTCATCAATAAACTTTGTTATAAAACAGATAAAATGTATTGTATATACTTACCTATATTATTATGTATGTCGTATGTATTTTATTTTATTTTATTTTTATTTTATTTTCTTAACGGAATCAAACAGTCACAACAACAAATAACATAAATTAACATATCACTTATAAACAGACCAACAAAGATTCCATATTTTACCTACAATATAACAAACACAAAAAATAAAAAAAATAAAAACAAAGAAGAAAACCTGCAGGTATGCATGAACTAAAAAATACGAATCTGAACACTAATAGATACAAGAGCAATGTGCAAGTGTGAATAAATAGAGAAAGTAAATCTGAATTAATTTCAATAGATACATAAATAAATAATTGGGATTGAGATACATATGGATATAATTAGATACTAGATGTATTAATGGACACAAAATCAAACACAAAAATCAATAATATTAATACTCAAAGATAGATAATAAATAGTGAATCCGAATAAAATAGAAATAGATATGTATATGATTGAGATATATATACAACATACATGGACATCTTTAAACATTGAAGTATGAATGGATATAAATCCAAACACAAAAATAGATAAAAACAGTATAACATAGTGTTGGTTGTAATTTGGAGTTAATTACCTTTATTATGTCACTGATACTCTGGTAACCTCACCTAAATCGGAAATAAAGACCTTGATTTGATGTTCATTTTAACCAAAATGGGGAACGGAAGCACGTGCCTATGACGTCTAAATGGAGGTAATCTAAGAAACTCTAACCAGACATTTTACACCCAAATTGGTCGCCATAACCAGTTTGACCTAAACTTCACGTATACTTTACCGATTAATCGACCTGTTTAAAATTTTATGACCTAATGCGCGCATGCGCAGATTATAGAACATCTAACCAATTCTTTATTTTATTATTTAGCACCCGCATCCATTTACGTTACAATACTTTTACAATGGCGTTTATAATATTCATCAAACTGCATAAGCACTTTTTTTATCACTGATTTTACGCGCATATACAACAAAAATGACGTGCGGTGCAAATCTAATAGTATATTATGATGATTGGAGATCGAAAAATACTAACGGGCCCTAAAAATATTGAGAAATAAGGAAATACAATAATATTCGTATTATTTTTATATGTCTTAAAAATTCTTAAAATTGAATTTTATATATGCAAAATTGTTAGAAACATTGATTTATAATGTTTGCTCCCCTTAGTTTTGATAATTGAGCATTAATAAGGGCATAAATAGTAATCATAACATGTTAATTATTCCGCCAAGCTAAAACGTCAGAATGAAAAAAATGGCGTTCACTCTTAGAAAGAGATACGACTTCTATTCGTCAAATAAGTCATGAAAACCAGTAATTCTCGGCTATCAAGAATGTTTTACCTACTTTAGTGATAGAATCTACAAAGTTACCGACCATGATGTCTAATGTAGGTCACCAAAGTTACCACTGTCAGATAATCGAGCGTCACGTGATATCTAGTGATGTGTTAAGCCGCGTTTTATAATAACCATAGCAAAAATTTCTCAAAAAACATAAAATCCAGTAGAACAATTCAGTGGCACACCTAGCTAGGGTAGCCGGCGCCTGAGGCAAACTATTTAATTTCCCCCCCCCCCCCTTTTAATAATACACACCACGATTATACAAATCAAAATAATATTAACGGAAATTATTTAAATTTTCGCTAGGGCGATTAAATATTTAGGTTAATGTTTACAAGGGCGAGCTGATGATTAAAATGAAGTCATCGGCTCGCCCTAGTGAATAAAATACTGAAATAATTATATTTTCTCACTTAATTTAGATCATCAGCTCGCCCTAGTAAATGTTCACAAAAAAATATTAAATTTATATTAATTTCGATTATTAGCTCGCCCTAGTGAACATTTACCTGAAATATTTAAATTAAAACACTTAATTTTTATTTTATTTAATTTAAATATTTTAGTTAAATTTTCACTAGGGCGAGTTTATAATTGAAATTCATTAAAATTTCACATTTTTTGTAAACATTCACTGCTAGCTGATGATCTAAATTAAATGAGTAAATTTAAATATTTCAATAAATTTTCACTAGGGCGAACTGGTGATTAAAATTAAGTGTTTTAATTTAAATATTTCAGGTAAATGTTCACTAGGGCGAGCTGACGACATAAAATCAAGTAGGTTAATTTAAATATTCAGATTAATGTTCACTAAGGCGAGCTAATAATCGAAATTAATATAAAAATAATATTTTTGTGAACATTTAGAGAAAATATAACTATTTCCGTAAATTATTCACTAGGGCGAGCCGACGATCGAAATTAGGTGAGTAAAATACATATTACATATTTAAGGGCAACACCACTATATAAAAATATAAATAAGTAGGTGTGTTGTGAATCATGTGCACCTGCGCACCTGTCGCTGGTTACCGCTCATCGTGGTAGATATCGTGATCGTACGGTATGAATCCACAATTTGCCCATCTCTATTGTCCGCACACACCAACATTATACGGTAGGTATGTATCATATTTCATCATGGCGTCACAATTATAAAAAGAAACTCCATATTCGTCAAAATATCCTGTGCTACCAAAATACTTCCAAAATATAACTAGAATTGGAACACTTATGTGAAACTATAACCTCTAGGTTAAATTTAGAAGCAAATCCTACCATAAAGACATAATAATATTATTGTCCGTAACCTATTGGTGTTCAAAATGACCAATAAGTCATACCTAACCTACAAAACACAACAGATACCGAGAACGCGATCAGCTGATCAATGGCCGCCATTTTGTGGAACTTGTTGGTCGTAATTTTGTCTCAAATGAAGTAAAACAAACTTCAATAAGGGTCATAAATTAGACTAGTAAGTTTTTTTCCAATTGGTTGATTATATGGTTATAATTTCGACGCAGAAACGATTATTTCAACCTATTAGTAGGAATAGCTCAGTGGTTAATAAGAGAGGTAAATACCACGTCTTTTTAGAACTTTTATTCTACCGAGTGGCTATTTGTTCTTTATGGTTGGGAAATAAGTAAAAACGATGTTCTTTTTTCTTTGTATTCACCATTAGAGTCAAAACTTCTGAAAAGTTTAAAATGTCAGAAACTATTACGAAATTTTACACCAAAATAAGTTAATCTGCTATTAGACCAGAATTATTGACTTCGCAATGTTTGCTGGGTACAATGTGGATAAATAGTTGCAAATAAATTATGAATGAATCTAAATAGATATAATAAGTAATGGGATAAATATGCAAAGACGAAGACAAATATAAGTGTGAATAAGTAGTTATAAATAAATAATGAATGAACTTGAGTGCATGTAGATAAATAAACAAATAAATTAACTAATCAAATAGTACAAATAAATAAATTAACAATAGGATTGGAACATGCACAGGTATAGATATAGATAAATATAAGCTTGGTAAAATATTAATAGATATCAAATACAGCATACAGATGGGTCAAGAACGCTCAGCGACCACTGGGCCCATCAATGCTGCCGCAACACCCCTTCTAAACTCCTCTAGGTCCATGGCGAAAATGTCCAAGCTCCTGAAAAACGAGTCGAAAACCGAACAGCCCCTCTGTAGAAAAGAATTACGGACATAGTTCGTAGGACAGGGAGGCAAACGAAAGAGGTAGGGAGCCCTTGTGGCTCGAGGCGGACAGTTGAAGTTGACACTTCCGAGCAATTTTGGTGAGTCCACCAAACTCCTAACAATTCTGTATGTATGTATTACAATATTATGTATTGAAAATAATTTTTTTTGTTATCTAGCGCCATTAGGCCTCTCACTAAAGTGCGGTTCGAGGGCCAATATTTCGAAATTATGTAGAATTTTTACCTATTCGCGTATAGTTAATAAGTTAGTGCCTACAACGTTTGTATAGTATCTACCATAAAGTTAGGAAGCTATAAAACAGGGTGTTTCCTTGCGTATGTGAAAACTGTTGAGAGGTGATAGGGGGATGAAAAAAATATTAAAAAAATAAGACAATAACAATAATGAATGCATGACCAAAAATCAACCGTTATGGAGTTGAAGAGTATGAATATTTCCCATTTAGGTTTTCTGAAAATATCTCACAAACTACGAACGCGATTTTGACAAACCAAAAGAAAAATCATAGTAGTCATTATAGGCTTTCTACGAAGACCTTAATTTGTGACAATCATTTTTGAAAAAGCGAAATTTTTATTATGAAACTCTTTTTTTTCTTTTAAAAAATTATCTTTTTTCGGAAAAACATAAATTTTCTATAAAAATTGACCCATAATGTGTACATTTTACAATGAATCCATAATATATTCATTTTTATTGTTCTATGCAAGTGAAAAAAATATCCATGAAAGTGCTATGATACCTGTAATGAAATAAAAACATTTGAAAAACACTTTTTATGTTCACCAGGGCAAACGTTAATGTTACGTTTTTTATCTTTTCTTTTGTCAAAAGTGAAAAAAATGTGTATTTTATAACTATAAGGCGCATGTTATCTGCATACGTACTTATAAACATATGTAATTATTTCGTTACATAATTTACATACGCACATACGTAGTTTCAATTTTTTATCTCGCCGAGCCAGCAACGAGATGTGACATTACAAGCAAATAAATATTTTGTATTATGTGTACAAAAAATTATGCGCGAAAATTTACTTATTGACGTCACATTACCTATAGGTATTGTAAAATGGCCCCATCTGTTGATTTACGCCGTAGAAATATGTTTTTACGTTTTGTTGCTTGATTAGATAGGTATAGACTTTGGTAAAATTCCGCACGAAATCTTATACTTACCAGTGTTCGGCGTTTAGCGCTGCGCAATACTGAGAGGTAAGAGAATAATCATTTATGTATTGTATTGCAGGATCGACGTTAGGTCGCATTATTTGACCCTTGACTCCTTTCTTGCCACTGCGTGCAGCGTGCCAATCGAAAGTGATTTTATTAATGCGTATCTCGCGAGGAAAGATTGTAGGTACCTATGGTGAAATTGATTTTTTAACAGTTGAGGCAAGAAAATGTTTATTTTACTGCTGCAACTTTCCAGGTGTTTTTTATTTCTAGTTTTTGTCGATTAGTAATGATAATTTAATTTTTAATAACCATGTGGTCGGTAGCCTGGTTAGTAATGCGCTCGACTGTTAATCCAGTGGTCGCGGGTTCAATCCCCGACTTGCTCCACTTCACAACACAAGCTTTTAAGCTTTCTGTGAAGTGTACAAGGATATATTTGGGTTTATTTCGATAAACTCAGATTATTTTATAAAAAAAATGTTTCTTGTTTGTGAACAGACACGTATTGAAGTGTGCAAAACAGCACGAAGACGGCTGTTCCTTACACATGTGAAATGTCTAGCAGTTTTCTCAACGGACGTACAGCAAAGGATGGGCTCTCCGACATGTAGAAAATCCAAACGCATACTACCTACGTTCTCGTGTATGCTCATCACAGTGTAGTCTACTCTCATTTTTGTTAACAATACCTAGTAGGTATTATTGTCAAAATCGAAGCATTCTACGGCATTAGCGTAATAAGTTAATCGACTAACATCGCACCTGTTTTTAGCGTGGGTTTGTTTCTATTGAAGGTTCTTGACATTACCCATGTAGTTGAGACACATGTATGGAATATTACATATTATATCTATCTTATCTATGATTTAGTAGAGGTATTATTGTATGAATATTATAATCGCCACGCTATTAGGTATATAACAATAGGTATATAGTAATGTCAATATAATCATGTGTTATTTACACGTGTATTTGTTTGATATTATAAACTACACAAAACGAGGAATAGGCGTACATACAGTATATCAAGAGAGATATGGTGTCGGAATAATTCGGAACTACAATCTTACTTACTATTATATCAATCCCTTCACTCCGCGTCCCTTGGGTCTTGTCCTCGTAGTAGGTAGAGAGGATAGTACGCCAGACCGCTCTATCCTTATACACACCTTTTGCTTCTGTCACATTCGTTCAATTTGTCATGCACTCTCTCAGATTTCTGTTTTTCAAAACGCGTCTATCATTGTCGGTCCAGATGAGTCTCACACGGCCACGCTTCCTCACAACTCTTCGTTCACCCATATCTTCGTCATCTTTTCGTCATTCATTCTCTCAACGTGCCCAAATTATCTAAGACCACAAAGAAAAATCAGCGTCTATCCATGCAATGCATTGGTTTCATTTTTGCAAACTTCCTATAAGTATTTCAATTCAATTCGGTTTATTTCTCAAAATACTTATTATAGGTACATTTGAGTAATTTATGAAAACACAATATTAATTAAAAAGACACAAATACCGACTAAATGAGTGCATAATGCCTGACACGCGAATCTACCGGCGTAAACTGTAAATCATAATATGATGCAAGTAATGCATCCATTAGTAATATACTTACCTTATACCTTGGACTGTCGGAAGATACGTGTTTTTTACTTCACTTGCATAAATTATATTTAAATATAACTTTGTTTTTTCGTATTGCGCATCCGCGAGGTTGCTCCAGTTCTATTAAGGTGCAATATGCTTTGAGTAATAATCGTTCTATTATCGCTTTAACTTTGGTAAATTTTGTATGAGAGTGTAAGCGCAAAATAATAATAAGGCGAACTACAAAATCGATTTTGAATTGTTGTATAAAAGGGGGACCGAATATCAAAAATACATCCACTAGAGTCACTGCCTTGCCTTAAACGTTTTATCAACCAAATTACAGCATTATATCTAACAAACTAGGGGAGTAATCTCAATTTCCAGCGAATTTCAGAGGTAACTTTGGAATTATTTTTTATCGAGAAAATTTACAAAAATCAAATTTCTTAACGCTAGAGTCACTAAAACATATTTACTGGTTATCACCAACTTCTTAGGTGAGGAATAGCGGAGATAGGAGACACTTATCATTATTTTTCATACAAAATTTGTGCTAGGTGGCTCCTATCTCCACTATTCCTCTCCTAAGAAGTTGGTGAAATCCAGCATTTGTCATTTATCCATGTTGTAAGTCTTAGGATGATATCTTCAGTAGTAGCTGAGTAATCTTACTTTTCCCGATGCAATTTTTCGCATTTTCAGTTTTTATTAATTACTATGGCTCCCTAACTGAATTAATTTGATGCAATTATAAATCGCCACATTATAGATAATGGCGAATGTAAATTGTTTAAGCACAGCTGATTGTTGCCATGTGATTAAATAATTCAATCAATATATTTTTATATTTTATAATCACGCAATACTTCACACAGCACGGTGTTGCCGTAACAATGGGATAGATGAAAGCAAGGTCGGCATATTATCAGTGGTAGATGTTGGCCAAATAACAATTAGTATAATAATGATAGGCATTTAATGTAATAATTATAATAATTGCAGTGTTCTGCAATAGCTGGCAACTTTTTGTAAATTTTGGGTTAAATCTTAATTGAAAACCAATTAAAAACCAACCAAACCAAATACTTTAATAAATAAATCTTTATTAGCCAAAGGGCGGACTTATTGCAAAAGCAATGTCTTACTTTTCTGCTTAAAAGCAACGAATTTCATGTGTATGACTTATTTTCTAAAACTGTTGAGAATTGAGATACGAGTCGACTTTTGAAGCTGATCTATATCTCGATTAGATAGGTATCAATAATATGTACTAGCAGCTGACCCGTAAAGAATAGCGGCCTTCTTCATATAAATATATGAAATTCCACAATGAAATAAAACTATACTATTTTTTTAAGCGAACATTAATACACGGTTATATTAATAAGTCACGCTCACTAGGGCGAGCTTTTCGCTATGTTTGCTTTCGCTAATGTATTATCTGGAGTATTACGTATGTTTATTGATATGTTTGTCAGTATTTATGTTGACACGATTACATAGTGTAGTGTCTGTATGATAATATTAATGTTTACCTTGATGTATTATAATGTACACGGGTTATTGTTTACTTAACTTGTGCAATATTGTATTGCAACTTCTATTAAATATACACATGCACAGTATAATATTATTATTCATAAACAATTACCGTATACTGTTTTATTCCTTACTTTAGTATTAGAATTATTAGAAAACACAAATGGAAAATTCCGCTGTTTTTTTTTTCTTTAATGACGACAGTATCGCCAGGTAATTATGCCTTGTATTTGTATGTCTGACTAGGGCCAAACTAGGAAGAAATTTTAGAGGGGGAATTTAAGGTCCAAAGTAAGCCGAACCGACTCACAAAGCACGGTAGGCAATTCCCATAGATTCCGGAGAAAACCCCATAAGAATATGGCTCAACATGAATAAATCCCCAAAAAGACAAAAGCCCTACAGAATTCTCTATTTTCAGAATCCAATTGGATTAGAGCTTTTGTCCCTTGAGCGTATTTTATTGTTTTCTATCGTCCGTAGGTCCATTCGGGCACCTGGACTCGTCAATTTTTACAATTATAGCATATTACCAAACAATAACAAAAACAATCATTATCAGATCAATGCCAATCAGAGTGTAAAGGGCTCTGATTGACATTTCGTCATACGTAAAAATAAATTATTCAACATATCGTCAATGGAGTAAAACACTTTATCAACAAGGTACTACTTCTTCACCCATTTTAAAGGGATTTTCTCTTTTTGGTATTCATTCAAGTTGATCAATATTTTTATGGGTTTTTGTCCGGTCACGATATTATGTATATCCGGGATGAAGTTTCAAACCGCAAAACTGTCATGATGTGACTCGTACATTGACACACTCCAGAAATTGTGAATTTATTGTCTGTGCTACTGTAATGTCGGCTAGTGTTGTTTTAATCCATAATATTTTTGTTTGTTTATTCAGGGCTGGCCCCTGTGGGACATACTGGAGAGCACGGAGCACGAGAGGCGACAGCTGCTGGTGGCGCGGCTCCCCTCCGTGGAGACCCTGAACGGGGGCGGCCGCCTGGGAGCCGAGGAGCGAGAGGACGCCGAGAGAGCCTTCATCCGTTACTACATGGATCGGCCGGAGAGCGACAGGCCGGAAAGGTAACATAAATAAATTGATACCAAGTACTATATTTCTCTGGGTTTTGTGGGGCTAACTGTAAATGCTAGTTTTGCCCAGAGACAATTCACATACATTGTCCTTGGAATTCCGAATAAAATTAGCTGTACCCCGCGTGCCTTGCTACGCTTCATAAATCAGTGAATCCATGAAAAAGTATTAAATACTCGTACACCTATTTGTTTAAAATAGTCTAACGTGCCCCCCATTGCGAAATGGATGAGTCAATAACCTTCGCGGGCAAAGATTTATCTTAATGGAATGAGTTACTAATGTTACTATTCATCTTATCGACACCGAAAACTATGGATTCGACACTGATATCGCTTTTTGCATTCCAACCCCCAACTCTTACTCCTACACTCGTGCGAGTGTCGGGAGGGTTACTATTCATATTTTCGACACCGAAAACTGTGGATTCGACGCTAATATCGCTTTTTGCAACGAATCGAAAGCATTAGTCGTTAAAAAAAACATGCCTAACATATTGTCTGTATTATGGATTCAAACAATGTCTGTTAGAGATGAGATGGGAGAGATACCTAGGTTTATTATATCCGAACGCCTCGAGCATTGACTATAAATTACATAGATGCTGTGTCCTGTAATGTATGTAATTATTGCATTGTTAGCCATAGCTGTTTCTTTGTCTTGAAACCACTGTGCTGTGAGAGGTCTAACTGAATGTATGTGGCGTTGAATCATGAATCTGGTATACATATACTATGTGCCATGTACAATTGTACATTCATCCTATAATATCTCAACGGTTTTGCCACCCACACTACGATTTTATACGGTGACTGTAAGTCTGAACATATAACAACGTACTAATGATGCATGCTCAGAGTATTGCTTAGTTTGAATATCAATAGTGCATTCAGCGTTTGCTAACTCATACCAGCTACTGTTTTTATCTTGCATTTCGCGTTTTACTAAGCAGTGACCAATTCATCACAAATTTTCCCTATCATTCTGTGGTAGAGAGATGAGTAGATTTAGAACCCATGTTGTGACTAGAAGAAAAGTGAATAAGTTGAGATACAGGACATGTGGAGAGAATCTCTTGACAGTAGAACTTTATATTTGTTGTGAAAATTTGTTCAAACCCCGCCTATTTTCTGTATACCGCCCATTTCCTCAATTGTTGCTCCGCCCCTTTTATCACGTTCTCGGAACCTACGCCCTCTTTGACATTCCCAATTTTTTTCCGTCTTCTCTTATGTTACACAATAATTCACCAATTCTCTTCATCAGAAAAAAGTTGATTTAATTGGGTAATCACATCTAATTTTGTTGATGACTCCGCCTATTTTCCAAAAACTACGCGTATTCATTCGGCAACTCCCATTTTTCGGTCCGCCCATATTTCGCTTCTATTTTCTATTTTTTTATGATATATTTTTCTTATTTAAAACATCACATGTTTCACACCCATTTATAATTTAATACAGCTGTGATTAATAGCATATTCTCGTGGAATAATTGTAGCAATTATCGTCCAAATACAACATTAAATCGATAATTTCTTTATGATATTATTATGATTTTGTTAGCGATGTTGTGGGTGGTGATTGCTAAAAAATTGCGTAGAGAAAGTCATCCACTAAATTCGAAAGGTGTCTTATTTATGACTCATAAACATAATTTCGATGTTTTTTTAAGACGCCATTTTAATTGCGTCGGAAAATGTAAGATTACTCAGCTAATACTAAAGGTATCATCTTAAGACTTGAAACATGGATAAATGAGAATATGTTTTAGTGACTCCAGCGTTAAGAATTTGATTTTTGTAAAATATTTAGATAAAAAGTCATCCTAAAGTTACCTCTGAAATTTGAGATTATTCCCGTAGTTTGTTAAATATAATGCTGTAATTAGGTTGATAAAATGTTTAAGGTAAGACATACCGATTCTAGTGTATAAGTTTTTGATATTCTTTCCCTTTTTTGCAGCAAGCTGAAATCGATTTTGTCGAGAAAAAGTCGAAGCGATAATAGAACGATGTTTTACCTCAACATGTCTATTATTGGGTTAACTTACGTGTACGTGTTGTACGTTCTATGGGTTCATTTACCCCATCAGCCTTTAAACCGTGATAAATATTTCATAATTATATAGGTGACACATAGTGTCATTTTTATACTAAAATTGTTGTCCAATTCGGATCTGTCCAATCTTTTGTAGAAAACGTGCGATGATATTTTTTTTGCAACTAGTCAATTCATCTTTTTCCTAAGAGAACTTTTAAGGGTATTTTTTATTTTTTCAACTGTAAGCATTAGTGACGAAGTGTCATAAGAATACGTTTTCCATCAGGTTACCTTTTTGATGACTAATTGTGTGCACCTGTAACTGGGCGTTACTTTGACTGTTTATTTAGTGTATAGTTTCCATTGTAATTGATTTTTAAGTTATGTCTGTATGTGTGTGCCTTTGAATAAATAAATAAAGAAGACAATAAAATATGTTAGTCCCAGCTTCCCTTCTACAGAAACCCACTCTTTGCCACTGAGGTATTGTGAGTTGGTGACAGAGATGAGTGGAGGGATGCAGACCAATCTTATGTCGCCGCCACACGCTTGCGAGCGTCCACAAGTTTTTTTTGTGTTCATGAGTAAAAAGGCGTCAACGGTCGGTTACGTACACGAGCCAAGACAAACGTTCCATCCACACGCCTTTTTACCCATACACAAAAAAAAAAACTTGTGGACGGTCGGTTACGTACACGAGCCAAGACAAATGTTCCATCCACACGCCTTTTTACTCATATACACAAACTTGTGGACGCTCGCCAGCGTGAGGCGGCGACATTATGACTATGACCCAGAAGAGAAATCTTATTTGTAGTATTTGTCCAGCGAGCCACAGTTTGAGAGTGACGTATCTAATTGATACTTTAAGAACTGAGTAGGTGTTGATATGAATCTCTTGTGTTATTATTGAGTTCAAAGTGTTTTGAACCCATTTTATTAATTGAAGAGAATTATGAGAACTTGTAAGTCAAAAACCTTTCGTTCCACATTTACCAATCTTCTTTGCACTGTCTTCTCCAGTTTCAATCATTATAATTGGTTTGTAGCGAAGCCCCATGTCTCCTTCTCCACTCATCCCTGTCCTGTGCGGTTCTTTTTAACTCTTTATGTGAGTCGAAGCCCATATCCTGGCACAGGTCGTCCAGGTATTCTTTCCTTGGTAGTCCCCTGTAAATTGTCCCCTCGTAAATTCCTTCAATTAATTCAAATGGGAAACCCTCTTGACGCACTATGTGGCTGATCCATCTAACACGTCTTTCCGCTTTTTGCACTGTGAGTCGTAGTACTAACTTTTTTACTGTTTATTCCAGGTATGCGGAACTTGTGGCCATACATGGTAAACTGGATCCGCTTGTCAATGTGGACCTGAGGCCGGAGAAGAGAGTCAAGGTCACATTCACCATCGGAAACATCAGGGAAGTGAGAACAGTCGATGTATATAGGTAAGCTAAATCGCAAAAGAAATTTTAATTATGTAACTTCTTATCCTTGGCTTTGCTAAAATACATACCCCCGTTTTCACCAACTTTTACCTAAGAAGGAAACCCCTAAGAAATTTCCATACAAAAACAGAGATAATATTCTATTTATTGACACGCAGGCCTACCAACCACACCCTAATTCCCTACAAAATGCAACATGCAACTCACCTACGTTAGGTGCCCAAATATCTCTGCCCAGGCTAGGTGAGTTGCGTGTTGCATTTTGTATGGAATTAGGGTGTGGTTGGTAGGCCTGCATGTCAATAAATAGAATATTATCTCTGTTTTTGTATGGAAATTTCTTAGGGGTCTCCTTCTTAGGTAAAAGTTGGTGAAAACGGGGGATAGTATTTTTGTTATTATTTGCTAGGCAGCTTTCCCTTTGACCCATATCCCAATTAAATTGTGTTTATATGCAATTATCCAGTCCACTCTCGAAGGAGTTGGCAGTGGAAGAAAGTACAACCGACTCTGGCAACTGATTCCTTCAAGCGCTGACAGCTCTTTTGGTTGTGGGAGCGTTGGATGTGAATCTTGTTGTCTATAGCTTCAGTTGACGTCCTCTCAGGTGCACATTAGAGCTCATGGTGAACATAGCTGGTAGTATCTCACAGGACTACCTACATACACACACACACAGTATATCTTAATAAGATCCCCCCACACATATCTCCTTCAATGTTGTTTAATTAAATTCATTTGAGCGATCATATCGGAGTTTTCTTAGTTGCATATCTTGTGCTTCATCCTGTTTTCCTTCATTCTATCCACATATAAAAATGTCTAGAGAATGAATAAGACTATCGTTTAGTATATCAACAGTGTCTAATGTTTTACAGTTTTTTCCTCAACAGAGACGAGAGGCATCTTTATTCACATAATGTAGCGTTATGTGAACTCCCTTAGGGAGGAAGCAGGATGAGTGTTCCGACGCTTACGAGCCGGCTTTGGCTGGCTTAAGTGATCACTTTATGCCCAAGGCAACGTTCACCCATTCCACCACAATTGTGTAATTTTTGAGGAAAAAACTGTAATGCATTTCCGTCTGTGCAATGCAGATAAATTCCGGTTCCATACCTAAAATAATTTAGGTATATCTCAAATCATTGTCTAATGTTGTTTTTCATGATGTTGCTTTCAGATGTGTAGCTTATAGACGGACTGATTAACAAGATGTTTTATTACTATTTGCAAGCAATACTATTTCACTATATAATAAAGTCATTATGAATTGTTAATAAATTGTTGTCGAAATACAAATATCTACTAACAATTTGCTTTTGAAAATCCTAATCAAGTAATAATTCAGGTCAGATAACCCTCATTGGTAGTTTATTGTATTTGAGTTGTAAAGTATCGAAAACAGTGTCTATCGATGTTGCTTAAGTTGAATCAAAAACGTTGAAATGTTCCTATTTTAAAATTACACATTTTAAGATATTAACATGGCAACAAAAGCAGCCATAAACCATATAAATATTTAATATAAAAAGTGATATGGTTTCAATTGCAGCAATCTGGTCTCGGACCTATTCCGAGTAAATTGAAAAAAACGTTCTGTCTAAATTGCTGTTGTTGACTCTCATACATTGCGGATTGGTGTATTTGATAGCAAGTCACTTTTTATATTAAATATTTATATGGGTTATGGCTGATTTTGTTGCCATGTTAATATCTTACAATGTGTAGTTTTGCAATAGAAACATTTCCACATTCTTAAGCCAATTTTTGCAAAATCGACAGATTGCTGCTTTTTACACTACGACTCAATTTGAGACTTTAATATTTTGACTAAAATTAACTATCTGTATTAGGGAACCTATTTAATGTAGGAAGACTTAACAGGTAAAGCCATAGACAAAAATTGACCGCCACCATTTTTGCTACTAGCATTTCCGCTAGGTATACGCCATTTTCTCTCAATGTAAAGTACACTAATTTACCATTTAATTACATAGGTTATATCTCAAAGGTAATTTCCACCGAAAATGGCATCCACCATAGATTTGTCATAGATAATAGAAGGGGCTCAATGTTCAATAGTTCTTCCCACCTTTATATAGGTTCCTTAATCTGTATTGTATATTTTATTCAAGAAAGCTTCTAGCGTATTTCTGTTACTTTAGCGATTTTTTTTCTTGCAGAACCGTGGGTGATCTCAAACAGAAACTCGAACGTCTCGCCGGAATACCCGCCAAGGAGATGAGACTCTTTTACGTGGACCAGTACCTCAGAGACCACCAGGGTCCGGAGACCATGATCTATCCAAACAAACAGCTGTATTCTTACAACATACGATCGGGAGACGAAATTATTGTGGAGTCAAAGAATGCCTTGAGTTAAATGCAGAATTTATTTGACCATCTTGTATTGTAAACCGTTTGATGGTTGTTTTAACCTTAAACTATGGACGGTATTTTTTTGTCAACTTTCATGGACGCGTGGTCTCTCAGACTCCCATGTTTCGTAATCATTTTTAATTATCGTCGTTGTCAAGTAAAGACCTCGTAAGTTTTACAGGAGACTGACATACCTATGTGGTATTTTCTGACTAAAAAAAAAATGCCAAAATATGAGGTTTTAGGTCGCGTCGAGCGATTAGGTGTTTTGTAGTCAAAAGATGAGAGTTTTTACTTTCAAATAATAAAAAATATCTTTGCATTTTTCTATTCTTTCGACATACAGGTTTCCACTTGACAACGACGTTATGTTAGTGGTATCTATGATGTCATAATCGGTATAACCATTTATTATTACCAAGCTCTAAGGGAATAAACATGAAAATCGAAAACTGTGAGAGGTCTGCGAGACCCCACGTCCACAGTTAAAGGTTAAAATATGTTAACTGGGTTAACTCAAAGTCTTTGCAGAAGAACTACAATCTGTCAAGAAAGACATGGTCTCGGATTAATTTGGCATTACAATTTTGAGTGCTGGCAACAGTGATTTTTCTATTGAAGTTCTACCACAATGGTTGTCAGAAAGCTGCGTACAGGGCGATCATCGAAAATCATATCTTTTTTGACAGACTGTAGTTTATCCCACATTGTGTAATTATTATTTTTTTTATTTGAATTTATCGTAGAATTTTATTAATGTGCTTTGATTATTTAACAAAGGCAGAGCCTGATAGAAACAACATTTGTATATTGATTCAATTTAGTCATTTTATTTTTTATTAGCTGTCACACAGCCTAAAAAATAGATTCATAGCTTTTCGTTTGGCGGCGTCGAACGGGTTAAGTATTATTCCTAATACTTTGGTAAATTTATTAACGGTGTGCAGTTAAAGAAGATTTTGAACAGTAGATAAATTATTATACTTTTTTCTAATTTCTACATCTTTTTAAATATTAATTTTTGTGATATATTTATCAATTTACTAACATTAAATGAATTTCATACAATTACATTAATTACAGGTAAAACGGGGTGTCTTTGTAGGGGTGAGATTGTGCCACACATAAATGTTGTTTTCTCACTTATGTGATGTTTTATTAGCTCCAAATAATAATCATTACATAGGCAAGGAATCAATTCATTCATTTCAATCGTTGTTTTAAAAATATTGTTTGAACAAAAGCGGACTGTATTGCGATCGAGGGTAAAAACTACAAAAAGTGGCACAAAGACACCCCGTATTACGGTACTATTATTATTGGTTGAATATTTTTAAATATAATTTAATTATGTACCTATCTAATGAAGAATTTTTGTTAATTTTAATGGCTGTGTGTAATTATATTTACACTACAATTATATTTACTTACAATTATATTTAGAGTAAGAATGATGGCTTTTTATTTTATTCAGCAACTAATCAAAGTATGCAAAGTACGAATTAGTGTCTTGGTAATCTGAGTCTGGGACAGTTCTGTATACCAGTTATGTTTTATGGGCGAAAAGGCGGGCTTATTACTTCTGATTTCTTATGGCCAACCCGGATAAAATATTCATTTTCTCATTCTAGGTCGGTTTTGAGGCCTGTGTTCCAATACTCCATAATGAAAAATTATTCGCGAGGTCGGTTTTGGGTAGAATTTTGCAGTCGACTTGATCCAAGTCGATAATAAAAACGGTGTAAATTATTTAGTACCAATTTTTCCACTATTTCCGAACTTTACTATAGATTCCCCACGGTTGACTACCAACCGATCTAAACTCGACCTCGCTAATAATAATCATCGGACGACGACGGACTGTAATTTTTTTAGAATTTACTTTTACATATAACATATATACAATTTCACAAATAACTTGTGACACTTATGTTCCGGGGAGGATCACGATAACAATGAAACAATAAAAGTATCTTACGAATAATATACCAAACTCCAACGCAATATTGATTCTACATAAATGCATATCAGTTAGTAAATTTTATGATTATAATTGAAATTGTCAATATTTCTCTCTGCCTACCCTGCAAGGGAGGATAGATAGGCAGATGAATATTATATAATAAATAGATTATAAAGAATTTTGAGAAATTTATTTTGAGAATTGTTTGTATATTATTTTTATCACTTTTGACTTTTACATATTTGATTTAACGAATTGTACTTTTTAGTCAATTGCATTCACGATTATGAGAATGTACGGCACAGTAGTTTAGTACGTAATGTACTTCTAGTAGGAATCTTAGTGAAACGATTGTCAATATTTCTCTCTGCCTACCCTGCAAGGGAGGATAGATAGGCAGATGAATATTATATAATAAATAGATTATAAAGAATTTTGAGAAATTTATTTTGAGAATTGTTTGTATATTATTTTTATCACTTTTGACTTTTACATATTTGATTTAACGAATTGTACTTTTTAGTCAATTGCATTCACGATTATGAGAATGTACGGCACAGTAGTTTAGTACGTAATGTACTTCTAGTAGGAATCTTAGTGAAACGATTCATCACATTCACAAGTAGTATAGTATTTTGGATATCTTCTATATTTCTATGAGATATTTATTGTTTTTCAGTTCGAAAAAGATATAAGTACGTATTTTACAATTAATATAACAACTGTCATTATGATTTGTACTATTTCAAAGTAGAAATCATGCTTTGTCATTATATTTTGTAACATTTCAAATAAAGAACAATAATTTGTCATTATATTCTGTAACATTTAAATTTGCCACAATATTTTGTCGTTATATTCTGTAACATTTCAAATTAAGAATAATGCTTTGTCATTATATTCTGTAACATTTCAAATTTAGAATAATGCTTTGTCATTATATTCTGTAACATTTCAAATTTAGAACCATAGGAAGGTACTTTGTGATTATGTTCTGTAACATTTCAAACTAAGAATCATACTTAATCCGGTGAAATTAAACACAAAACAGTTCCTCGATGGAAAGTTGTGGGGTAGTCTGTTTTTCTTTCATTCTATACGTATTTTGGGGTGCTGAATCCGAATCCGAGGTTTGCCAACAAAATTTCGTGACGGAACATGGCGAAAAATTGGTAAAATGGCGAAAATATTCCTTTTCTGGCGATTTCTTTATAAGAACTCGAAAACTGACAACTTTCGTAAGTTATTTTTCTACGCAAAATTAAAGTACATAAAATTTACTACAAAATTGCCATATAATAAATTTCTCTAAAATGAATAGCAACGGAGCTGTCAAGGTCCAAAAAATGGCCAAATTTTCTTATTGTTTTACATTACGAGAATCGAAAATGTATTGAAAAAGTTCACCTTGTTGCCTTCATACGCAAATTTTAACAATTATTCTTTAAATTCATGAGTCATATTTTACCTCGTTGGAATCAGAAAACACAAAGAAAACTACTAACGAAATTTTGATTTAAAAACACTGTGAAATATTTGAGCTAGACATGTTTAAATAATTTTATTTAAAAATATAGTAATTTGTTTAGGCTAAAAATGTTTAAACCTTTTTAGCGTAAACATTTCACTATATTTTTAAATAAAATTTGTCCTGAAACCTTTCTCCATGTTTACTGATTCCAACGAGGTAAAATATGTATCATAAATCTGAAGAATAATTGTCAAAATTTGGTGATAATTCTAACAAGGTGACCTATTCTCCATACATTTTCCATTCTCACAATTTAAAATAACGAGAAAATTTGGCCAATTTTTGGAGCTTGACAGCTCCGCTGCTAGTTATTTGAGAGAAAAATTTTATATTGCAATTTTGTAGTAAATCTTACGTACTTTAATTTTGCGTAGAAAAATAACTTAAGAAAGTTGTCAGTTTTCGAGTTCTTATAAAGAAATCGCCAGAAAAGGAATATTTTCGCCATTTTACCAATTTTTCGCCATGTTCCGTCACGAAATTTTGTTGGCAAACCTCGGATTCGGATTCAGCACCCCAAAATACGTATAGAATGAAAGAAAACCGGACTACCCCACAACTTTCCATCGAGAAATCTAAAGGCACCGTATTAACTATGTTCTGCGCCATTTAAAATTTGGAGAGTATTTTTATTATAGGTAGCTACCTAGTTGAATGTAAATGGTGGGTGAGATTGTTGTTGTTATTGGATAATGTAGGTATATTAAATTGTTTGTTGGATTGAATTAGATTAATTAAAACTACATACTACTGTGAGAGTGAGATACATTTACCGAATCAATAAATTAATATTAATCACGTACGTAATGAATGTATTATATTATCAAATAAATTATCTTTATCATTTTCGTGTATCTTTTCCATTTATTTTTCATACCCTTCTGACTAGCGGTATGCGGTGACTGAATTGATTATTCGATGTCCCACAATGGCTTGAGCCGTCTTCCACTCGTGAAGCACTTTCATGAGACACCTAACACGGCCGCATACAGTGACTGGATCCACTTGATCACTGAGTGTCTTCCGATGACTTGAGCTGGAGAAGATTCTTTTATTTTTACTTAATGCCCTTTCATACGATACCACATATGACCCCTCATAACCCTTGGATCCCATCGAACGCTTTACCTATATTTTATCTCTGGAAAATGTTGATCCAATGTGGTGCAGAATAGTTTACACAATTGGTGAAAGTTTCCGAGCTCTACATATGTATGGTAATGAGCTAAAATTATATTACAAAATTTGGAGACAACGCCAAGTGAAGTTAGGTATAAAGAGTAAAAACTGAAAGCCCCCAATACTGCCTAACTGATTTTATCAATGATTTAAGAAAGAATGAAAAAAAAAGAAATTTATGTACTAGAAGGTGTATAAAATTGTTGTTTCATTTAGATTTTTAATATCTGCAAAAAACTGTATCATTGATGTCCTATAATAACTTGATTACTAATTCGAGTCATTTTCCATGAATATTGCGCGGTCCAACGCACATGTTCCCATCTGACAGTTCCAATTAGGCACAATGTATGGAATTTGACATTTGGAATTAGGCAAGCTCCATACAAATATTTTTTCGGTCGGCTTGAGATTTGTTGCTAAGAGCGTAATCAAGTTACTAGTATAGTATAAATATCGATGGTATGTATACAAATATATCGCAGTGTGGCAATCGGTGAGTTAATTGTAGAAACACTAGGCAGGTACTCCATAAAGAGAGAAATTTTAATACCCCAATTTATTTAATGCTTTGTTCAGGAGATCTACTGCCGTAGCTGGTGGATAATGTTTAGAATCTCCTTAATAATTGTGGATTTTCGGCAGCGTTGAGTATTTGACAAAACGCCGTCACAATCACATCAGAACGTTATTTTGAAACGTGTATATATACTGTTTACAAAAAATATTTCGCATTGCACCTAATTTAATTTTGTTTTAATTATATACGTACAATACAAAAAGTAGATATTCGTATACGCCACTGACTTTGCACGAGATTGTATTGATATTTTGGATAAAAATATGTCCAACAAAGGGAATTATTGATTTATAATGATTTTTTATTTCATTTCTGATTTTATAAAACATCACTACCGCCATCTATGAATTATAAATGACCCGGGAAAGAATCTGAAAAAATTGACGATTCGCGTCCAGAGTAAACTCTAATACCAGACGATTTTAGACATCCATCTATTAAATAAACTTACAAATGGAATCTCGGCTTCAACATAGGCTATTAAAATATATGATTTGTATCGTGGTTTGGTAAAATTATCAATTTTCCCAAGATACTGAATTCTATCAAGTTAGTATGAAAATGAAAGAAGCCATTTAAAGTAGTCCCGTTAATATGGTTTTTAAATTTGTTTGCGTCGTTACATAATCTAGAACTAGGATATACATCTAAGGATTATTTTTATACAATGTTTTTGCTCTACAAATACTTCTGTATGACTAAAAATGTGTCTATAATAATTAAAAAATAGTTTTGACATTTGCTCCGCGGCGCTTTCTGTCGTCATCTGTTTTGACTCGCGTGGTGTAGGGGCTAGCGTACTTAACTTAAATTGAGTGTTATGCGATGCGAGGGTACAAGTTCGATCCCACTCTATACCCAACGCTTTTTTCTTCTTTTTTTTACTATCGTTTTGTGAAATTTGAATTGAGCAGAATCCTATATACATAAAAAATAATTTTACTAGGTAAAACAAATATATTCCTACCTATATGCCAAAAATTTATTGCATTGCAGGTATTTAATTCTAAGACGATGTAACTTCACCACCCGTACACAATTTTAGCCGTTGCGAAGCACGGGAAATACAGCTAGTAATAAATAAATAAATAAATCTTTATTGGCCAGTAAATATATATATATACAGTAATAAAAATAAATAAATACGAGAGGGAAGAGGAAAAAAGGTGGGATGGGGAACAAGGGACTGCTCGCTGTAAACAGTTAGACCCGAGGTCGACGACACAGAGAAGAATTCTGCCGGTAATAATCATGAAAGTGAGTGTAAAAAATACTAATAAACGTAATAAATTCAGTTGAAACAGACATTCTTTATTATTTTAACTTATACTAAGTAAATTTACTACAATAGAAATACCCAGGACACGTTCAAAACTAAAAATGTTATGAAAATAAAAAAATCATTTGTTAATCATATAAAAATATTACATCTACTTATACTATAAGGGTAAAACGTGATTCAATCTTCACACTCCAAATTGCGTATAGCATAAGGAGTTTTTGATTACGCTCGCATAGTGTTGTCAGCTCTTTTCACTTCTCTGTAGTAACTGTGGACCACGGAGATGAAGTACCATCGCACCACTGAAATATTCAATAAGAAACAATCAGAAATTAATTATATTGTATTACAGAGAAAACAGAACATCAGAAATCTGTTCTATCCCCTCACACCGCATCCCTTGCGGGGTAGACAGAGAGAACAAAACTCCAGACTTTCACACTTCTTGCTTCCGTCACATTCATGCAATTTGTCATACGCACTCTTCGAGTCCTTGAGAATCTGGTCTAGACCAGCGGTTCCTAAATTGTGTTCCGCGGAACCAAAGGGTAACAGGGAAAGGGTAACAGGGATTCCGAGAGTTAGAGCATATTGTCATATAAATCCTGAAATTTCATTCTTCACATTAAATACCTACGCGCATTAACGATTTTTGACTAAAAACATAGTTTTTGTTTTCAAGTCGAACATAACATACGAACGTGTCATGGGTGTTAAAATGTAATTTTTGTCAATTTGCACTTTTGTTGTCGAGATAGGGTTCCCTCAAAAACAGGTAGATCAATTAGGGTTCCGTAGCCAAAAAGAATTGGGAACCGCTGGTCTAGACGGTCGAGCCATGTGGTTATTGGACGGCCGCTCTTCCATACACCTCTTCTTTCACCCAGGTATATATTCCTTGTTATCCTTTCATCATTCATTCTCTCTATGTGTTCCGACCATCTCAACTTGTTCACTTTCGTTTTAGTCACAACATCCGCACACCATATGTCCTAGTACTCAACAGCTTTCTTCTTTCAATAACTCCATCACAGCGTAAAAACCATAGTAAACAAACTCCCCACATATACACACTCATACACTTACATTTCCACTGCATTGAACCCTGATTGGTCCTTCTTCAGCCATCTCCTTGTCTCACTAGCATACATGCAGGTTGGCACTATAATAAGACAGCATTGCTTTGGTAGCCACATTGCTACTACTAACAATTGGTCTGAGTGCACCATATGTCCTAGTACCCGACAGCTTTCTTCTTTCAATGTCTCCATCACAGCGTCCATCTCTAGTAAACAAATTCCCCACATGTACACACTCATACACTTACATTT
Source organism: Ceraclea dissimilis (assembly GCA_963576895.1). Taxonomy (NCBI): domain Eukaryota; kingdom Metazoa; phylum Arthropoda; class Insecta; order Trichoptera; family Leptoceridae; genus Ceraclea; species Ceraclea dissimilis. The sequence goes on from OY756372.1 coordinate 2,005,176, forward strand.
CCACTGCATTGAACCCTGATTGGTCCTTCTTCAGCCATGTCCTTGTCTCACTAGCATACATGCAGGTTGGCACTATAATAAGACAGCATTGCTTTGGTAGCCACATTGCTACTACTAACAATTGATCTGAGTGCACCATATGTCCTAGTACCCAACAGCTTTCTTCTTTCAATGTCTCCATCACAGCGTCCATCTCTAGTAAACAAACTCTTGCTCCAAACACTCATTACCATCCTTAATCTCACAATTTGTCCTCACTTCCTTTCTTTCAAATATCAATACTACTCCTACTTACTGAAAGATATAATGGCACTTATGATGGTCGTCACTCCAAAGGCAACTTGATTATTCTGGAAGGTTGGTACAGAGAATGCAATGCTTGATCCTAGATTAGCAAATAACATGAACACTGCATAAATCAACCATGGGAGAAACAGTCCGGGTCTTTGCTGAAAAGAAATACAAACAATTTGTATTAAAATAAACTCTAAAACGCAATGTCGTATTCCTACAACAGTGTAGAAGAATTAAGAGTGAACACTGTCGGGCTTACGACCGACCTCGGCTGGCTTAAGTGATACCTTTTCACTCGAGAAACATTCTCCATTTCAGCTCAACCCGGCCAGGATTCAAACCCAGACTCATTCAAGTCAGCCGGGGTGAACTGAAATGGCGAATGTTTCTTGAGTGTAAAGTGATCACTTAGGCCAGCCGAGGTCGGTCGTATGCCCGACAATGTTCCCCCTCAATTCTTTTACACTGTTGTAGGAATACTGCATTGTATATACTACGGAATGTAGAAAAATCTAACGCTTTACAAGGATAATTTGTAAAACAAGAATAATTCAAGTAACTACTAAAACACATTTTCGGACTACTGGATGCGTCGATGCACCGAAGTACCGGATTAGAGACTGTACATTAAAATTATATGAATATATTTTTACCTGACTAACTCCACACAGCATCAAAACATTGATCAAAAACAGGAACACACAGAAACATATATTGATGATGAATAGAATTTTGAATGCTGCCAGCATATCCTTGTAATCCACCGTTTGTCCATCGCCAATATCTATTTTACCATCATTCTGGCTGATCATCACAACGCCCACTATTGACAATATGATGTATATTACAGATAAAATCTAAAATAAAGAAAAACGTGAGTATTTTAATGTATTATTAACATATATTTCATCAAGGACCTAGTTATAGCTGAGGACAGACCAGGGTGGGCCAGACTGCTGAATCTAATACCACATGAAAGTCACGATCCTCAGGAATGAGGAACCGACTTGGATGATGATGATGACACAGCAATGGATGGACCTTCCATCAGGCTTATGACTGATCATCGGCTGACTTAATGTGATCACTTTACAATCATGTAACATTCACCAATTCCAGTCCAAGCCTGATGGAAGGTCCATCCTTTGCTGTGTATCTGTTGAGATCAGCGACATAATATATTAAGTACTACCATGTAATCTCTTTGGTTGAGATATAACTGCAATGGAACCATAAAATGCTGACAATAATTGAGAGCTCTGCTGTTTGTTCATATGGCAACATTTAGTAGGTACTCTACGATTATGAAGTAAATTAAGGTAACCGCCATTTCACTGTTTTTTATACAAACCTATTTTAGGTAATTTATAAAAAAAATACCTAATATCACAGAGATATTGTGAAGCTCCGGTTTGTTAAGATTTTTTCGACCGGACAGATGATATAAAAACCGGACTGTCCGGTCCAAAACCGGACATCTGGTAACCCTAGTTACCTGTATAAGCACTGTAAATAAATAGATGTACAAAATGTTAGCAGTTTTCTGATGATTATCCTTACCGCCTCAATTACTCCGATGATCTGTGTCCCAGTCCTTAAAGTGCACCCACAGCAGCAGCCGTGCAATTTACAGAAGAAACCCATCGTATATTCCTGGAAAAAAAATGTAATTAAGCAGGTAGTACCAACATATGAATGTCAATACTCAATAGTAAAAAAAAAGTGTTTAATTTTAAGTGATCTTTTTTTCTAAAGTCTCAAACGGTCTATCCATCTCCTCACACCGCTCCATTGCGGGGTAGGCAGAGAGAACAGAATGCCAGACTGCCCTATCCCTCCACACACTCCTTGCTTCTGTCACATTAATGCGGTTATTTATTAGAGAGATGAGCAACCGTAAGACGGGTGTGGTGACTAGAGTGAAACTGCTTAAGCTTAGATAGATGGTTTGGGCATGTTGAAAGAATGAATGACGATAGGATTTATTTATTAAAATAATAGAATAGAAATCTTACCTGGATATGTTTTTACAAAGGAGTGTGTTTAGAAAATGCGTTGACAAATCAGCTTTATCAAGTTTATCATTTAGCCTAATATGAAAATCTTTATCACGTAATCTATTTATCCATAAAACTGATAGCATTATTTATCATACAGGAAACAAACACCAATAAATTCACAGATACAGTACAGTAGGGTCTCACTAATCCGGCACTATTAAAAACCGGAGGGTGCCGGATTATTGGAAAGTTTGAATTACTAGATTGTACAGGGAAATTCAAGGTAAATAAAATAAAGCATCACATTTATGTAAGTTTATTTACTGCATAATTCAATTTGATAATCATCTTACTTAACTGATTTATCAAAAAATATGTACTTAGTAATTTTATTTATTGTTTGACAACGTCAACATATTGTCACATGGTTAAAGTCTGACATCCAGCGCCTCCAGCCACTGGAGGAACTCAGGGGACAGGCTGGCAGCACTGTCAATGGTACCGGGGTAGACACGTATGGGGTGATCACGCAAGATGTGCTGCATATATGGTTTTCTTTGGGTGTCCACAGTCACACTGTGGATCATCCCTCATTCCCCACTTGTGGAGCATGTCACCGCAGCAACCATGACCCGCCTAAACCTATAATGTGCGATCCACTGCCTGCGAGGCAGGTGGAATTAATTAATTGAGCGTAAACCTCAAATACGCCCTTGATGTGAATTACAGGATAATCCTACAAACAAATCGGTTAGATCCTGTTAAAAGGTTCCTATTGTAAGTGATAACAAGTTTTTCACATTGTAAAAAGCAAGATTATTTTATTGATTAGATTACATAAAATTCCCTGTATTTTGTGAATGACGCCATGAATTTCCTATGAATTATAATGTATTTCATAGCCATACCTGTACAGTATAAATTGATAGAGAATGCAAATCACTCTTCATGCATAAGTATTTTAACGCATCTGGATGATACGAACATAGAATTAGTATGGTGTGTAGTAAAATCCCCATATTTTTTCATACTAAACAGTGGCCTCCTCCCTCCATACAGTTGTCTTCTTACCACAATCTATGTATATATAGTAACCCCAATCAATGGTGAATAGCCTAAACATAGAAGTGATGCGATCACCATATTATGAATTGTTGTATGTGTATTTTGGAATGGAGGAATTCCCTGATTTATAATACCGGTGATCCATGCAAAAGTGAAGCGTGTAATATGGTTGGAGCGGTGGTCTCTAAAACGGGAGGTACCAGGTTCAAACCCCGGCGCTGGAGATGTATTCCACACTTTGCGATACAGGCTTTTAGCCTAGTGTAGTGTGCAGGAGAGTATTCGAGCCTGTGTTGCAAGTCCAAAAAAATAAATCTGGGTTAATTTCGATTGTACATTTCACATTTTATGGTTTATTTTCAAACTGAGAAATCAAAACACATTTTTAATAATTTTCTGAAAACTTTATTTTCCTCCCACACGTGACTTAATATTGTACCGTAAATAAAGAAATGTGTAATTCATAAATTAATATAAATACATAAGTTGCAATAATATATGTACATAGTACTGTACGATAAATTGTACCTAAGCCCAACACATGGTACAAAACATAATTTAAATAGACTTCTTCTGATTCTGAATTATTTTTTTTGAGAAACATTGGATTTTTCATCTTAGTTGAAACAACAAATCATAAGCCTGATGGAAAGTCCATTCTTTGTTGTATATCTGTTGAGATAACTACCTGATTCTGAGACTTAAAAGTGTAAGGCATATTGACATTAAAAAAAAGAGTTTTCTGAGACCTTAGATCTCGACAACCTTACTAAATATCCTTTACGAAAAAATAGGGTAGAAACATTGAACCTTTATCTAGTGAATGAACGTAAAAGATTTTTTATATCTTGTATCGATTTCTCAAAAAAAAATTGCTAAAAGCACCTCCGAATTTATTTTTAAAAGACAGTAATTTTTTCCAGAAAGTCGCAAACTAAAAAAATATTTTTCGTAGTGATAATATGCATCAAAACCAATAATACAAGGTTCACTTTTACAGAACAATTCCCCAATTATAAGTGAAATCATCCAATGGTGAACCATTTTAACACAGAAGTGATGCGATCACCAGACGGATTGTCGTACATGTAGGGATTAGGTACCTATTTAGGGATGGAGGAATTACTTGATTTATAATACCAGTCCATGCAAAAGTGAAGCTTGTAATATTGGCATCTTTATGGACTGCAATGATCTTATGATAATCATAAAAAAGAAGTAATCGTAAAAAATTACAAATTAAAATCACATTGAAAATAATACAAAATAAAAAAAAATACCAAAAAGTAACCAACGATAACTATTTTTAAACTAAAATACAAAGTAATTAAATATATATTTAATATAAATAATAACTTATACAATAATGGAATTTTATTTATTTAAATTAAAAGATTTAATTAATTTATTTATTTATGTAATAATAATAATAACATATCATACATCGTGATCACACCACACTAATCTTTACATAAATACAATCAGTTAAGCTCAATTCACACTTTACAATAATGTTTAAACATTCTCTATGGTGTGAACGGAACTTAAGTTTATCTGCCCTCCAATAGCAAACATGTTCTAAAATTGAAATATTTAACCCCCTGCTGACGTGGTACAAATTTCATTAATGAGTGGGTATGAAATACCCAACCTAGTTTTACGAACAAAAAATTGCGTAAGATATCTTTTTTATTTACACAATATAGTCTGTAAAAAAAAGGGAGGTTTTCAGTGAGTGCGCTATGTGCATTTTTTTGTCGACCATAGTGACAACAGTTGTACAATTTCAATAGAAATACCATTGTTGCCAGTAAACAAAACCATATTTTTTTGACAGACTTTATTTTTATATTTTTACCTATCCATTGATCCCAACTCAATTAATCGAATAGACTCTGCCGAAAGGTAGGTACATGAAGTCTTAGATCCGTACGTAACCGGCGGGTCTGTCACACCCAGTCACACCACTCTCGAGTTAAACATGTTTTTTTTTAGCTGCACCGTTTTGCCATTGGCGGCAGAAATGTATCACCTAATTCATTAATAATAACCATTAAAAAGTAGTAAAGAGTTACGCCACTGCTTGCAAGATAATAATATAGGTATATCGTCAAACACACGTAACCAAACAGGTGTACGAAAAACATTACAAACTCCTGTATCAATGTTGACACAAACACTGTGACAATACTATTACATAGTAGATACGTATTTACACAACAAACTATTCATTTGACCATCCGTTTTATACGTAAAACTAAAATACACATGTTGCTAAGTGAAAAACTCAACAGCACATCGATGGTCATAAGTCGACTCCTTATAACCGACATTTTATAATTTTCACATTGTATCTTAAAATTGGCAACAAACATTTTTTCTAATTATGCCTTGTAATTCGTACACTTCGGTGTTTTAATTTGTATGTTTTTTCGCTCTCTCGTAAACTTTGGTTTTTGTCGGTTACAAGGGGTCAATTAATGACCATCAAAATGTGATTTAAAAACGAATTTGATTTAAAAATTATAGATTATTATGCTTCCTGAAGTACAGTAAACCCCTTAGTATAATGCTAAATCATTGACAAGTAAAAATCTTGTAACTATGTATATGACAAAACATCGGTTTCCGAGATGTCTTAGTAAAATGTTGACGTCAGGGTGTCAAAAATATGGTTAAGGCGTACGTTAAAAACCAACCCAATCTTTGCTTTCTGGATGCAGTAATAGAATAATATAACCGTTTTATCTCACCTCAGTCATTAACCTGCTAGCACAGTCGTAAAATACCGGCCTTTCAGATCAGAGGTTCGGTGTTCTATTACCAGTCAGTCGATTGATAGACTGGAACTGGTGAATGTCTAAACAAGATTTTTAATTGTCAACGATAAAGTGCAAACAAACATTGTCATGACAAATCGCAAGCTCCATAATTGCCAACAGAAAAACTGAAGTGACAAACGAAATTAGTAAAAAGTTTAAACCCAGACCTGCCTATTGGTCCGTTTTTGGCCATTTGTTAGCTAATTTTGTGCAAATTCGATGTCACTAATAACCGGGCCAGAAAGGTAACAAAAGGCATATCTGAGTTAAAACGTATGTATCTTTGAAATATCACAACAGTCTACGTGAAAGATTTACTGTACGAATTAAACGTTTCGCCCTCGGCTGAAATTATTATGACTCGTATTTATTATGTAATATTAAAATTCTCCTAATGTGCTCTATGATTATAATTCATTATGTTCGTCTCCGCTTTCTCCTTCTTCTTCATCCATCTCCATCTTGATCCCTTCCGTAGTCTTATCGTCATCAGTCTCCTTTGGCACTTGCGTTTCTACGTTCTCTTCGCCGGATCCCGACCCCAAACTGTCTTTAACCGGCGGTTCTATAACCGTTTCTCCATCATCGGTTTCGTTGCCTTTCTTCTCCGGTTTGGGAGTGGTGGGCGGTTTCTTTGGCTTCCAAATCTTTACCTTATTTATCAAATACTTAACCTCCCTATCTAACTCTCGCATTTTATCAGACAACGAACTGACAGTTAACAAGACTTCTTCGTGCAGCTTCTGCTTACTTTGTAATTCCACCATTTCGTTTCTCCATTTTTCCGTGTCTTCAATTTTAGTGGAGAGTAAATTTATTTCGACGTCCGTGAATATGTCTTTATCGGGATTGGACTCTTTGGTGAAGTTTTTGATTTCATTTAAGAACTCGACTGATCTGTTGACTAAAACTTTAAGAGCGTTCAAGGCTTCGGGTCTCTCCTTGTGTTCCCAATGTCTCGCAAACAAATCGTTACTCAATTTCTGTAATTTGGTCAATTTGCTTTCGTATTCTTTATAATCTGCGTCCATACCGTCGTCGTACAACCACTGTGAAGTCTCGGAACATTCTTTCACTATGTTTTCGACTTCTTCTTTCGTTCCGCACTTTTTATATTCGCTCGTTTCCAATTTAGACTGCGTATCTATTACGAAAGACTCCAAATTATTCAAAGCCGTCTCCCTTCTCTTTCTCTCTTCATCTTGTTTCTCCAAGTTATCCAATTTACTGACGGACGCCTTGAATTGTTCATCGTTTAGTACGGGGACTGACAATATTTTTTCTTCTAACTTAATTGGTTCCTTCATAACGATTATTTTAGGTTTGGCTTTCTCGGCTGATTCTGTAGAATTTTTATCTCCTGTCTTTTCTGTGCTATTTGTATCGACCGGTTTTTCCGTTGTCGTATTTTCACTACTTTCGGGTTTGTCTTCCTTTTCGCCCTTAGCATTGTCCTTAGTGTCGGAACCGAAGAATTTACTTATGGTATTTCCGAGTTTTGTTAACGAACTTTCTTCCTCCTCTTCGAGTTCCTCGGGAGTCAACGTCTTTTCGGCGACCAACTCCACATTGATCAACTTCAATATTCCAGAATCATCCATTGCAAAGTGTGCCTTAATGCCTTTGGATTCAATGTTAGGACCTTGATGTTTCGTCAACACTTCGGCGACTTCCATAAGGTCGACTTTAGACAGATTTAGAGAGCCGAGATATTTCAATTCATCGGCATTGAGATGGTCCAACTCGGCATAATTAACGTAGAAACAGAAATCTGTCGTGTGTTTGTTGAATGTGATGACTTTCTTCTGAGGGTAAGGATTCATCTGGCCAAAGAGAGTTCTTTTAACCTGTAATTAAAGAAAAAAAATTATATCACGGAGTTAGACAGAATGCCAGACTGCCCTATCTCTATACACACTCCTCGCTTCAGTTAAACTCAATGTCCAATTTACTGCCTTTTGCAATGCCCAACTTACTGCACATTACAATGCTCCAATTTACTGCCTATTACAATACCTAATCTACTGCCTTTAAGAATATACAATTTACTGTCTTTCACAATGCCCAATTTACTTCCAGTTACAATCCACAAGATAACAATAATTTGCAGTTTATAACTGGTAAATGGTAAAAAAATATACTTACGTGTTTAATATGTCCTTCATGTTCTCGATCAAAGATTACTTGAATCGGGAAGACGACGGCATCTTTGATGATAAACTTCTTCACTTTAAATCCGATGGAAAGATCCGCAGCCCTGTACACGGCTCCCAAAGCCGCGGCTTCGTCCGTATTGATGCTCTTTCCGAGCTCAGTGCCGACGGCCTGTTGCAGGATCTCCTGTACCTTGGGCACTCTGGTGGAAGCTCCGACTAATATCACTTGACTGATGACGTCCATAGTCAGGCTGGCACTCTTTAATGCGGCGTTCAGAGGACGAGATATTCTCTCAAACAGGTCGGCACACATCGCTTCAAACTCTTCACGCGTTACCTGGAATCGTAAAAATTAAAATCAATACAAATTTTTGTGCAGATTTATTCCTAATGTTAATATTTTATTCTATCTTCAAACGTCTAGTCCCTTGCAGAGAGGCCAGACTTCCCCATCCTTTCACACACCTGCTTCCATTCATTGTCCTGGTATCTTACAGCTTGAAATTTTTATTTAAGAAATTTAATCTAAGTATTTTGTTCACTCGCAATAAAAATTAATGAAGATTTTACCTGAACTCTGAAGTCCTGTTCATCCAACAGCCCTTCAACTTGAGCGTAATGATCAGGATTAGCCGACAGAACAACCTTTACTCTGTTGGCTTCCTTCAGGAGTTTAGCCATCGATCTGGGATTCTTAAAGACGTCATTAGGGGTCTTCTTCATTTCGTTGAACTTCTTGGCCAAATGGTCGCGGAGACGGAGGCTGAACTCCAAGCCACCAAGGGTCCTGTGGAATAAGATAAATAAATAGGTACTTATCAATCTATTATCGCTTCAACTTGTCCATGAAGTGTGTGCAAAATAAGAATAATGTTTACAACTGACAAAATCGATCTTGGCCTATTTATAAAAAAGGGATCGAATATCGAAAAAACATCCACTAGAATCACAGTGTCTCATCTTAAACAATTCATCAGCCAAATTACAGCATTATATCTAACAAAATAGGGGAATAACCTCAAGTTTCAGTCAATTTCGGATGTAACTTTGTAATAATTTTATTTATTGAAAAAATTTACAAAAACCAAATTTATAACTGCTAGAATCACTAAAACATATTTTCGTTTATCCATGCTTTAAGTCTTAGGATGATATCTTTAGTATTAGCTGAGTAATCTTACTTTTCCCGACACAATTTATCGTATACGTTCAAGTTACTAAGGCCTTTCAACTCAAACAGATAAAACTTGACTGTAATTAAGTATTTTTTTCTTTTATTATCCGTAAGTCTATATGGATACTTAAATTTGTCAGTAATCATTTCAGATTTACTCTAATAAGCAGATCGGTACAGCGAACAACAAGTTAAAAACATGAACGATGAATATCTTCCTTACCTATCATACCCAACGCCTAGAACCTGAAGTTGTGGATGGCTCTCAACGAATCCCCTCTCTTTGGTCTTAACGATCTTATATTCAACGACGGAGACCTTGGTACTGTGTGCCCCCATATCGTAGAAGATGACATACTGAGACGACTCGTTCATCTCCTTGCTGCGGAAGATTCCGTAGTTGAGAGCCACGGCCGTGTGATCGTTGATGAGTTGAAGGACTTTGAGGTCGGCTAACTTCGCCGCTTCCAACATAGCCATCCTCTCGGCGTGATTGAAGAAACCAGGCACGGTGATCACGCACTCTTTGATTATCTGATCTGGAATTGACAAAGTTGAATTGTTGTTTATTGTTTATTTGATCTTAACATTTGATATACATTGTTTATGTTTGCTTCCCCCACTAGGAATATCCTGTGTCGGGAGAAGCAAACTCACATATGATTATAATAAGAAAATAACACTGTCTCACAACAATTGACAGATAAAGACAACACAACATAAAGAATAAAGATCATACAGTCAAGTGGAGCCCAACACACCATACATACAACAATAATCATTCTTTTTATTGTGTACCTCCTCAACCATAGAAGTACAGCCAGGTGTGTAGGGTGACCACATGCTTGGACTTAAAAGTTTCAGGAACAAAAAATAAAAACAAATTACAGTCATAAGAAGAAAAAAACATATACATACAAATATATACATACATACACACACACACACACACTCATATACACACACATATGGTCAGAAGAGAATATTATTTGAACATGAACTCCAGGGATTTTTTCTTAAATGCAAGAGGATTTTTAGTATTTTTAATATCCACTGGCAGTTTATAAAACAGAGGTGCCACGTAAATATATGATTTCTGTCCAAAAGTTGTAGCCATGTGCGGTGTTTGAAAATTTTGAGAGGTGGATGTTCGTGTAATTCTAGATTGTTGGGTTCTTGTGGCATTTTGCTTACTTAAATGAAATCCATACAATGCTGCTCCCATAAACAATTGTTGAATATTTAATACTCTGGCTTGGTTAAAAGTCCAAATCAGTTACTGTGAATTCCATATTCGTGCTTTTGTTATTGAGAATGTTTGTTCAGGCAGTTTTCAGAGATCTAAATCAGCAGCAACAGATCATCCACATGTTTTATATGGGTTATTTTTGCCCCTGGTGGAATTGTATACTGAATGTATACAATTCTTTTCTTAAAATCCGTACACAATATACACCTGGCAACATCATTTGCATTGTGGCTTATTAATGACTGACTGTATTAAAGATGAGTTTGTAGAAGAGGCTGTCTCTTTCTCCCACTTCCATGCCATGGTGCTGACATTCGAAATACGAATTTTATAATTTTTATAGACTCCTAATTCTACAACAATTTAATAAAAATTATGTGTCAGGCTCATGTTTTTGTCATAAATGATAACTTTAAAGAGCCGTGTTTTGGCGTTTAAAAAAATTCAATAGGTTTAGCATTCAATTTCCCTTATGTATGAAAGCGAATTGACAAAGCTTACCTACTCTAAATACAATATAAACATTTAGTAATTCATGATGCTGTTTAGATAAGGCTGTATTTTCAATGTCTTTCAATTTAGTGTACTAAAGCTAGTAAAGAATATAAATAAATGGTTATTACCTGTGCTGACTTGAGCGAAGTCTCTAGCTTTATTGAGCAATTGAGCTACAAGTTCTTCTGGAGTGAATTTGGTTTCATCATCATGGACAAACACCGGAGTAGAACGCTCCGGATCAGTTTCAATCTTGTAATACGGGAAAGTCTTCCTGAAAATGTAAAACAACAATCAATACATATACATTCTAGTATTTTTACGAGTTTCCAAGCACTTATTTTAGTCTTTATTGCACTCCTGTCAATTGGTTTCCAATAATTATTGTCAACCAAGGCGCCAAAAAGATGGCGGCATTTCTAGTGTCCAGGCTTGAATATCACGTAGGAATTGACTCATAAATATAAGTGAAAGGCAGTTGTAGTCTCTGCAGAGACCCTACAATAGTAATATTTCACAACTAATGTGTGCCTTGTACAAATGCATCATGAGAAACTGTAAGATAGTGAAACATCGAAATTAGCCTCAAAATCTCCTGAAAAATATGCAGATATAAAGTAAATGTTGGATTAAACTCACATGTATAACTGGACCAATGGATGATCCACTGTTTTTCCCAGCAGGTCCAATAGATATGCGTAACTATTCTTCGGGAATCTCACACCAATGGTCGTAGCATCCTCCCCAAATGTCCTCTCCCCATCTCTGAAAGCCACCACAGCTGGCGTCTTTCTTTTAGACTCCTTGTTCAAAGCCATTTCCATTGGAACTCCCGGGGAAACCACTCCAACTTTCATCCATTCGGAGCCGAAATCAATTGACATGACAGCTGCCGGCTTTACATTATGGAACGAAGCGCAAAACACAAGGCAGAAAGCCCAAAACACAACGTTGTATTTCATTTTGTAACCACTTATAAAAACATTCGCGATGGAAATTCCAAACGATACGTATGGTTTATAAATAATTCACTTATTTTCTACAAAGTGCAGACGACCGCAAAAAGACCGAAACGTCAAATTTTTCAAAGATGTTTTTTACGACACCTGTATCAAAAGCATTACTGAAACCGCTTTCACACAAAGGCTGGACGTCTAAAGAACAACGCAAAATCTAGAAATATCGTAAGCCGGTTGTTTTTTAGTGATATTTCATCAGTATTTTGACGGCAAAGACCACGTCAGGCACATGCGGAGACAGATGAAGGTTTTCCAAATTTTTACTTTGTGTGGCGCGTTCTCATTGGTCAAAATTTTCTACGCAAATATGCTATTGGTTTAGTAGTCACAACTATGGAGGATTTCAACCAATCCATGGGCGATTGTATTTTCTCAGACTCAAACCTCTCGAAGACTCAAACCACTCTTTCTAACGGGATTTTGACGTTTCACTTTTTAACTCAACAGTTTTCTGTTTTAACAACATATCATATTGCCAGTGCAGAAATAAATGTTATTTTTAGCATGTTTTTGCGCAATCGTTGTCTGTGGATCCGACGGCCGACGCTCGTTGCAAATGTCATTTTTGTTATAATTTCGTATTTATGGCGCTAGATTTTATTTAATTATCAAGTGATTTCATCACGATTTAACTTCCTTTTACGATGGTAAATGTTATGAAAGGCGTTCTTGTTGAATGGTAAGTTCATTTGTTACTCATCTCGGGAGACAGGAATTTTTCCAGAACCAACATAACCTCTAAATTTCATAGCTTCGTTTGAATGTATCATAGTTTGCTCAGAAACTACCTGGCTGAACAAAACTGGCAAATAGACCATAAGCATTTAACTTTACTAGACCACTGTTTGTGAATTACCTATTTAATACTTCAACAAGGTTTTATTTTTCCTTTAAATTGATGTCGCTTAACTTTTTTTGTAGAAAAATGCAGTCACTATTGTTTTAAGTGTTTTATTTTATTATTACATTACATTTCAATATAATCAAGATCTTGTGGTATTCCAAATTGTTCATTAAACATTTTATCGTCGGCACCCATTTGTTTCTTACACCAACTTCTGGTTGCAAAGATGTTATCAGTCCAGCGATTTATTGCATCCCCTGCATCCTAAAATACAATAATGTAACATTTAGGTAATTATTTTATTCTTTAAAATAAAATAGTACACACTTCTCTCTTTGATAAAATGCCAGGCTGCGCTATCACTACGTACACTCTTTGCTTCCGTCACACTCATGCAGTTTGTTGTGCACCGCCTTTGATTCCTTTTGCGCAAAACATGTCTGTCCTTGAGAATCTGGCCAATATGATTGGCCCTGGTCAGTCTCAATTGGCTTCCCTTCCGTACACCTCTTTTTTCGCCCTGTATATCGTTTTAGTCACCCTGTCATCATTCATTCTCTCAACATGCCCAAACCATCAAAGCTAATTCACTTTCATTCAACACTCATCTTACAGTCACTCATATCTCTAATAACCTCATTCCTTATCCTATATCTCAGGTTTTCCCACACATTCTTCTCAACTATCTCATTTCCGCTGCATTCAACCCTGGTTTGTCCTTCTTCAGCCATGTCCATTACGGTTATATTTACCTCTGTTTCTGTTTTGTATCTCTCAATTACTTCTGGATCTACGTGTGAATATTTTGTTAACTCCTTTTTAACTTTGGCGAGTTTCTCGTTGAGTTGTGTCAAATGTTGTAGAGCTTCTAATCTTCCATCATCCTTCCCTCGACTTGCCTGCAATTTAATCACATTTTTAATTATATTAATTGTCGTCACTATGTCTGATCTCTCAACAGTATTCACTCATTCAGTCTGTCAAGTCCCTTGTTTAAATACCAGGCGCGAAGATACCTAAGAACATGATTGCCATTGAGTTAACTTTTGGAAAAAATTATAGGTATAATAGTGTCTAATCTGATGCAATCCAATAAGAAATGTTAGCCCCGGCTTCCCCTCTGCAGAAATCCACCCTTCGTCACTGTTAAATACATTCACACTTTGTGCAACAACAAGGTCCATACCATCCTCCATACATACACAACTCTATTGGATAAGAAATGCTTCCAGGGTATTGCTTGAAACTGTGTTTGTTTGGCTTAAAATCGTGACCTTTTAAATTGTGTACACAGTTGAAATACCTACATACTCGTAATCATTAGTTTATTTACCGTTTCAATCTCAAGTTTTGATTCTAATTCCTCCAACTTTTTTTTATTTTCTTCCAAGTTTTTAGTCAAAGTATTTAGTCTATTTAATTTCTCATTCTTGGCTTTGCTGAAAAATAAAATGGTCATTAATGATTAAATTAATAACTTCACTAGTATCGTTTTCGTTTCGCTAGTGGTTTGAACCAATTGTTTACGGAAGAAAATGCTCACACCAACTATGCTCGCCACTGCACAATTAATCGCTTGTACATGTTGGGTAATAGATTTAATTATCTCATAGATATGTTATGGCTGCTAATTTCTGGAGTGGGGTGGCCTAGTGGGGGATAGCTCGGACCCGAAAATGAATGAATAGATATGTTTAATGAGAGTGAAATGATTGCTAAGTGAAAACTCACTTTGCACTTTCGCAGTGTGTTGGCTCCTGGAGTTTAATGTATGTTGTTCTGTTTTGCGATTTTTATTTACTGTTTTTCATACATATTGTATGTTTACATACTGTTTTAATTTTGATTCTTTTGTCTGTTGTTTGTTTGGCTGTGTACCATTATTGTACTGATATTTTTTTAACTTCTTGTATTGTAAACTTTTCAAAGACCTTAAGGCCCTTAAAACAATAAATAAAACACGGTATGCATTACCTTTGAAAAGCCCAAAAGTATATTGACGTGCCGATTTTCTCTGTATCCACAAGATTATCGTCCACTAGACCTTGTAAAACTTCTTTGACGGATTGTGCTACGATTCCTTTCTCTTTAGGAGCTATCTTTTCCAATTCCTACGAATCATAAAAGAGAAATACTATGTTGAAAAGAATATGCAGTTACAATTTCCACAATGTAATTTAACTCTAGGACTTTCGTAACTCAACATGTTTGGAAAATTGAATGCACAAAATACCTTTAATTGGAAAAATTCTTTTTTCTCATAAAACAGCTCGAGAAATCTGGTTCGTTTCTCATCTGCACTAACTCCTTTCCGTTTCGACATCTTGTCTACAACAAAATACATACATTTTTAGAGTTAAAATAATGTTAAATTAATCCCTCTGCCTACCCCTCAATGGATATGACATGATGGGATAAATAGGTAGATCAATTAGTATAGGGTGTCACGTTTTTCATAAACATGTTTTTGTCAAGCTCAATTTTCAAATTATTACATTGTTCGCATAGAGATAATAAATAAATCTTTATCGGTCAAAGAAAAACATTCATATTAGTTACAAAAACAAGACAATAATAGTGTGCCAAAAGGCGGACTTATGGCAAAAGCAATATCTTACAGTCAACCCGAAGGTGGGGTTTGTTAAGTTTGTAAAATTCTAAAGTTGTAAAGACACACACTCCTTACTTTCATCGCTTTTAATAATTGTTTTTTCTTTTAGTGACCAGGCTATGAAACAATTCCTTCTCCATTTAGACGAAACGCTGGCATTGGGAAGAAAATTTATTTTACAAGAATTGGATGAGACACACATATTCATATCCGCCGATATTGTAGAGACACTGCAAGCCAGAGTCGACGATCTTATGGATCAGATCAATTTCCCACTACACGACAAAGGACAGTAAATTTAAACGAGAATTTGTGTAATCGTTTCCAAGTAATTTGTTGTTATCAAAATGGCTGCGAGGGAATCTGGTAGAATCAAAGAAGCCGAAAAGCGGAGAGTGTTGGACGATGCGTCGAGAAAAAGAAGAGCGAGAAAAGCGTTAGAAGCCCTAGAGCAAGACAATTTCCACGATGATCCTCATTCCGATCTCGTCATGTCGAAGAAGATACCCAAATTCCAAGATACGAACGAAGTCAAAACTAAAAAGAGAAAAGCAAAGAGTGGGGAGTATTATAAAATGAGATTCCGCAAGTCTTTTGCTCAGCTGTTGGAAGATGACGGAGCGTACAATCCTGATCCACCTAATTATATATCGGCGCAAGCGCCACCTTCTAAGTAAGTAGTATTCTCACAACGTAAGAATGTTGAACTCTTTATATTCTATCAAATATGAAGTGTGAAGGATGGACTTTCCATTGCATTTGTTGTATTTTGTTTTCTTTGCATTCTATTCTATTCCCTCACGCTGTGTCCCTTGCGGGGTAAACAGGGAGAACAAAACACCGTACTTCTTTATTCCTACACACACTTCTTGCTTCAGTCACATTCGTGCAGTTCATCATACACACTCTACAATTCTTCTTTCTCTTGCATTAGATCTGGGATCTGTTTCTTGCACAGGGATCAACTGGGACAGCGAACTCCACTATCCACTATCTCGCACCTTTTTTCTAGTCTTCCTGGTTGGCGGTTGCCTTCCTCGATGTTATTAGCCACCACGTGTGGAAGTCTGTTATTGACCATTCTTTCCATGTGGTCGCATCAGAATCTTCTTCTTACAATTCATTTTATGTAAAACACGTCCGTACTTGAGCGTCTGATCGACATAATCGAGCCAAGTGGTTCATAGTTGGTCGCGTTTCATTACACCCTTTCTTTCACCCATAAATATTTTTATTATCATCCTTTCTACATCTCTTCAAAATTACAATGTTATGTCTTCTTTGTTTTCAGATTCATAGAACGACATTTGTGTGCCGTATGTGGTTTCCCGTCTAACTACACCTGCATCCCCTGCGGCGCCAGGTACTGTAGTGTGAAATGTCTCGGAACACATCTAGATACCCGATGTCTCAAGTGGACTGCGTAAATCTTCTAATGCTTGTATTATAAAGAAGTACTATTTTTTGTTATTAAAAAAAGTATCTAGGCCTGTACACACAAACCTATGTATTATATAGCTTTGTAGATTTTCACGGTCCTTGTTAATCTCTTCTCCATTGTTCTCGGGTGTACCGTGTGTAGATTGTCGATGTTGTCTACATTAATCCTGAATATGGCCTTGACAACCTACACATGGTATATTGAGAAGAACGGAGAAGAGAACCTATGTATTGTTTATTTGGCGTAATTGGGGTTAGCTGGCGGAGATCGCAGCATCGATAAACTCAACATAAGGGAACAAATGTTATAATATGTATTCAAATGTAATGTTAAGACATTCCAAAAAACAGGAGACCGTAGATTTCGACAACCTTAATAAATATGCTTTGGAAAAAAATAGGGTAGTGACATTGTACTTTTATCTAGAGAATAATCAAAAAATATTTTTTATATCTTCTAAAGTTTTTTAAATGAAGCGAAATTAACCCTCAAAAAGTAGATAATGGAAAATCGCTATTCTTCAACATTTTATCATGCGATTGTTCATGTGATTTTGGACCTTAACACCTCGGGAAACGACCGTGACGTCGTAGTTGAGTCCCTAGCCTTAACATAATTCTGTTTTTTGTTAACGAAAAGTGTAAATATATAAACCCAAATTCTTTTGCTGTACACTTTACACTCTGCACCGTAAAGTGTAAAATACATCGTCAGCGCTGATATTCGAACCCAGGACCTCCTACTCGGGAGATGAGTTGTAGATATAATATTATTATGTAATGATTGAAATATGTACCTATGTTTAATTTTGTATACTATTTAATAAAAAGTTTATACAAGTGAAAATTAATTGCGTAACTGTTTCTTGTTTTATGAATTCCCGTCTTTCTGAAAACTTTTTCTATTTTATTCTTTTATAGTTTTTGTAATACGCTGTACTTTGACCTTCTGAGTTCTATTACGTAATCGTACATGGCTGTCATAAATAAATATTTATTAATCAAAAGAGTTAAAAAACAAGACAATAGTATTGTGCTAAAGGGCAAACTTATTGCAAAAGAAATTTCTTACAGTCAACCAGGAAGTAAAGGTGATAATTACAGCAATCCTTACACGCTGCAAGAAATTGGAGAGTTCTTATCAATTCTATTCTATCCCCTCACGCCACGTCTCTTGCGGGGAAGGCAGAGAGAACAGATCACCAGACTTTCGTATCCTTACACACCCTTCG
Source organism: Ceraclea dissimilis (assembly GCA_963576895.1). Lineage (NCBI taxonomy): Eukaryota > Metazoa > Arthropoda > Insecta > Trichoptera > Leptoceridae > Ceraclea > Ceraclea dissimilis. The sequence continues at coordinate 2,023,577 of OY756372.1, forward strand.
TAAATTGAGAATCTGGTCTACATGTTCGAGCCATTTGGTTTTTGGACGGCCGCGTTTCCTTACACCTCTTCTTTCTTCCAGGTATATTTTCTTTGTTATCCTTTCGTCGTCCGTTCTCTATATGTGTCCCAACCACCTCAACTTGTACACTCAACATCCATTTTACAGTCACTCAACTCTCTAATCACTTCATTTCTTATCCTACCTCTAAACCTTTTCCACACATTTTTAGTGATCTCATCAAAATATTCACTGATTAGTAAAAGAGATCAGAGAGCGTGTATGGCAAATTGCATAAATGTGGCAGAAGTAAGGAGTGTGTTAGGATGAGGCAGTCTTTTTCTACCCCGCAACGGCGCAGGGTGAGGAGATGGATAGACTTTTTAGAAAAAAAAGGATTGCGCACAAACACGGATGCTTTTCTACCTACTTCGCACTAAGCAAAAAGCTTATATTGTGAAGTGAAGTGCATAATATGTTGTTCAGGGACCTGAGTCTTGAATGAGAAACACCCACACACAGATAATTAAACTTTAAAAAAGAAGTGGGAAAGAAAATATTTTTCGCCACCTTACAAAATTACTTAACACATTGTGTTTTATGAATAGCTATATATTATGTAACTTGCCGAGAAAATAAACTCAAACACCTACCTAAATAATATCACCAGATATTCTTTCAAAACATATGAAAAGTTCATTTTATTGAAAGAAAACACTGCTTTAAAAACTTTTTGACAGTTCATACTTTGTCAGTCATCTTGAAAATTCTAAAGAAAATCTTTATCAAGAGAAACCTTTTACAATCAATATAACCACTCTAAATTAATTATTTTACAGTTGTTACGTAACATTTATTTATACTATTGAGTTCTTTGTGTATTTTAATAGGAGAAAATTGAATAAGATACCCAAAAACACCCCTAGTAACAAAATGTCATATAACTTGAAAATACTGCTGTGAAGATATTTGTAACTTCAATGTTGTTAATTGTAGATATTACTTTTGAATAATACATCGTTTGCTTACCTTTTAATTCAGTTTTACAATTAAATAAATAAAACAATAATAATTAAAGTCAAAATTTCGTGAGATTTTTCACTTTTTAACAATTACCGCCGTATTTCAAGTGTTGCTAGAGCGATGACAGATGTCTCCCCAAATAAGAAAAAATAAGCTTATTAATTATTCTACTCTAATATAGATGGCGGTAATAGTCCCATTAATAAATAATATTCGTAATAATTCTATATATGAACAGATGGCGGTAGTCTACGTAAATTTTATTCGTGTTGTATTATACGCAATGAAATTTTATTACCTGATACATAATTTAAAAGTTATCTAATTAACGCGATACGCTCTTTCGTAACATTTTTATAATATGCGATCATAGATTATAAATCTGCATGGATTTAGAGAAATTTACGGCGTTATCAATTTCTGTAAATTTTTGTTACCCCCTCAAGCTCCGAGGGTGGCGACGCCCATGCACACTACAGCTCTACAGATTATTGAGTCTACCCACTTTATTCTCATGAATGAACATTAGGGTAGAGAATATACCAACCTGTTTGTTTATTATAAAAATACCTACCATGGATAACTGTATTGATAAGCTGTTGTGCTGTACTTGACGTAGCCATACATACGTATGACATTTATTACACAATATTATGAGATAATATGTTTTGTGCATAAATGCCCAGATTATGCTTGCCTACCTACGAATTGTCTGATAATGATTTGCATTACGTATTGGATAGGTATGCAAACAGATTCCGTACGTGAGGCCAGTTACCTAATCAAATTTTGGAGGTAAATACGAGTATAGTAATCCTTTCATAAACATATACCTATTATTACTTTCATTAAATTTACTTAATATTGTTGTTACTTGTAACCTTAACCGATCATGCAGTGACGTGCCTGTAGTTTTCAAATTACATGGACAAGTTCATCAATAGTGATAATAACAATACCCTTTACTTCTATATGCTTCTTTTTAGGTCTCCCTGATGCTGAAACCCTCTTCCAGAGGTTTTTCTATTTTGCACAACACGGCACAGCTTCTCCACACGCCTCATCCTGGTCCAGTCTGATACGTTTCGCTCGTTACCAAGATGCCAAAGTTCTCTCATAAAGTTGGGACGAGCTGAAGAAGATCGCAGCATTGCGATGAGATCGTCCTGGTGAACTAATGTCATGTCTATAAATTTTAACACAACATTTCTCTACTTTGTTCACATGAAGTTTAAATAATATTAACTCTTCTATAGTCTCAAAAAATGTTGAATTCGTATTTATAATTGTTCCCGAAAAAAAAAACCCGTAAGAATATTGCTCAACATCAATAAATCCCAAAAAAGACAAAAACCTTCAGAAATATCCTCTACGGATAAAAGCCAAAACTTTCTAGTTGGATTCCAGTAGATGAATTATTATTTATAAAATGTTGACTATTTTTTTGTCTATCCCATTTTAGACCCGCTTATTTATTTTCTAATCTATGGTAGTTTCTAACTCACTGAAAGAAATCGTATACTAATCATCATCATCATCATCGTCAGCCTTCCCTCGTCCAGTGTTGAACATAGGCCTCCCTTTCTGACTTCCACACTTCCCTGTCCATCGCCACTCTGTGCCAATGCTGTCCTGCCACCTTCCTGATGTCATCAGACCGTCCCGCCTGTAGTCTGCTGGATTTCTGTAGCCGGTTCTCGGTCGCTATTCTAGGGTTCGCTTGGTCCATCTATCATCCGTAGTTCTTATAATGTGACTAGCCCATGCTAATAGATACAATTAATTTAATTTTCAAAATACATTTGAGGTTATGTCCCTTTCTAAAAGGTTTTTTTTTAGGTATAATTTATTCGTGTTGAGCAATATTCTTATGGGTTTAGTCCGGTCACGTTATACTATGCAGACTGTCAAGAGTTGGTTTTCGTTGAGGGCGCTGCGCCTAGCTTTTTAGATGCTTTTTGTCAACCATAGTGGCAACACTTGATAGAAAAAATATGTCTTCCTTGCTAGCAAAAAAACTGTAGTTCCAAATTACTCTAAAACCAACTATTTCATAACAGACTGTAGAATTCATATTACAGGTACAGGGAAGTGAGAGATAATAAAATAAAAAGATAATTTTGCAGGTACAATATAATTATAATTTTATTTGTAATAATCATAATTGTAAAATCAACGATACATCCGAACATCATTATATAATATTTATAATATACAAGTATATATAATATCTATTATTTATTTCATAATAATGTGTAATACAATCCGATAATGAGTCGATGTTCATTAATCAGATATTGAGAGTGAAACGTCATGAAGCAATGGAATTTTATATTTCGATAAATACTGCGTTTTTTCTCTGTTCTGGCAACACTATTTTTTACATAATCAAACTGTCAAAAAAACTTAAGATTTGAATAATAATTTAGAATCACCTACAAGCATTTGTTTAATGCATCTTTATTTTTCACTGCAGAATTATTGCTTACAAATGAAAAATATTAGGTACTGATTTATCACTCGTAATCAGGTGTATTGCCGGTGGAAATAAGAAGAATGCAAAATATTAAACGTCAATAAAACTCTATTTTATTAGTGGGTAGTTGAAACAAAGTATATTTATGGAGGTTAGATCACTACAAAGTCGACAAGAATAAAAAGGTCTCCCAATTTGCCTCATGGTGATCAGTCAAATTAATTGCTGTGGCATTTTTTTTTCAGGGATAGGCATTTGAAAAACCGGTGTGAAAACAATTCAAGAGATTGCAATAAAACTCTAGTTTCGGTAGCTTTGATTAGGAGCCCTTTAATGAACGATTAATTTATGAAAGAGGTTAGTTGGCTACAATGACCTACTTTGCATTCACTAAGGCCTCCTAAATGAATTAAATTTTATTAGTATGTAGTGATCCTACCTCTCAAAATAGAACTATGACTGACACTTCATGACGTTTTTTTACAAAAAAAGTATAAAAAAGAAGAATAAAAAAACATAATGACAATTTAGTTACTGACAACTTGAAAATAATAATTAGGTAATAAAAACATAATAATATAAAAAAATCGGTAACCATATTAAATATTTTGGTAATTTTATACAATATTTTAACATTTTCTCCTTCTTTTAATCATAATTATTTTATAAATATAACTAACTAATAGAGAAAACTTCTACAATCATAATAATATACAATAATTATTTTTACATTGAAAATTTATTGTTAACTTACTGAGATATAAAAAAAACATACAATATTTTATTTGTTTTATTTATCAGAAAGATCATTAAGTCTACATTGTTTTTTAAAATATTTTTTACTATATTTAAATAAGGTTTAGGATTAATTATGTACATTCATATTAAGTATTTAGATATTACTATTTATTACTTTTATTCCCATGTTTTTTGTTTATACATTTTACATTAAAAAAACATCCATTTTAATTCGTAGCAATTTCACAAAATGGGCAAACAATAAAAAATATAAATGTTTAAATAATATTTTATCGTGATTTAGGCACAAATATACTGATAAAATAAAAAGGCAAGCGAAAGATTGGAATATAAAATGGCGTATATTTGTTATTGTCATTTTAAACTTAATACATTTGTAACTCATTGGTGTTGCAAGCATAAATAAATATTGACAGTTTTGGCAATTTTGTAAAGAAAATTTGTGCACAATTTAGCGACAGCTTTGTGTTTTTAAATTAAAATAACTTTCATAAGAGAGGCGTCAAAACGTAAAAAGGTTTATTTCGAAAACAATGCTTTTTAACGTTTTTATATTGTATTAATTAGTGCTTTTTTATAAATACTTAGTATAGTTGAAAATTTATAAGAGAGCGATGTAGGTAATAATTTTTAATAAATATATCAATTTTGTAATATTTTTTACCAAAAAACGCTTTTTTGAACTGCTCAAATTTGTACATTTTTTGTATGTTTGTGTTAAGTATTTTAATATCCTATTGTATAGTTCGTAGATTGAACTAAAATAGAGAATTGATAGAATTCTAAAAAAACATTTTTTAATACATGTTTTTAAAAAAGAAAAAAAGATGAGCTACCCGTGAGCCAAAGACAATTTTAATAAAATTGAGCGCCTTTAGAATATTAAATAAATGTCACATCGTGATTACGTCATAAGAAAAATCAACAATAATAATAATTTTGAAAAAAAGAAATGTTAAAAAAGCGATAAAATAAAAAGTGATGACATAATTGAGTTAATCAAGTGGCAACATTATTTTATTAATCTATGAAATTTTTTAATGTTTAAATTTCGAACACATTCTTCGCGTCCTTTAATAACGATAATAGACATTGATTGTGTTAGTCCATAATGATTATTATTATTAAAAACCACATAATAATAATATACAAATACAACATAATAAAAATTAATACTTCAATATCTATGGAGTCATTTCACTAAATTTAAAAATAAGGCCTCAAATGATGGCTAAGTAAAACTTTTTTTTAAATGATTGTAATGCATAATCGTATTTGATTATAAAAATCATTAAATAAGTATAATAAATCAAAAATAATGATTCGCTCTTAAACTGTGCTAACTCAAATTATGGCAAATTAAGCTATATCTCTGCAACTCTTACAATGTTTTTTTATTCTTTAAATAAAAAACATGATAAAAAAAATCGCATGAAAATGCATAGTTTCCATTAAGTATGTCTAAAATTTATAAAACGGTATGTCAAAATGGTAAAATAACGAACTAAATGTATTGAAAGAGAAATGTCAAAAATTGGCGAATATTCTGGTTATTGTGCTGTCAGACTGTCAGCACAGCTTTAAAGAGCCATCTGTACATTATAAAGTATAAGTTATCCACATTATTATTGCTGATTAAGAAGTTCGATAAATAAGTATAATGTTAATGTATATAATAATAAATTTTATGATGTGTGTATTATTGTTTACTTAACAAAAGTATTGTTACCACAACACAACGCTTACGTTTATTTGAAATGCAATTCATAAACAGTTAACTTTACTTATCTATGGCTGACACGAACACACTATAGAGATACATACTGTAGTGAAAACGTAGTAACATATTATAATAAAACCGATATAGCGATCGACATAATTTTATAATGTATATAATATGTTTTGTTTATTAAACAGCAAAACAGTGTAGAATTCTTTGACTACAAATTCAATGGTTTGTTTGTGTACAAAACTATTCCAATAATACACTTAGCAAAATTGTTTAATGTAATAATAACACGGATACTTTCATTCCGAAATGAATTCGCCACCAAACTATTTGTATCATTAAACTAATAATATATTAATCTCAACATTTCTAGCGAGTAATCAACCAAGTTGTATTCTTTGTGTCTAACTTCACGGTGTTGGTAATTAATTTTTGAAAAACTGTCAAAACTTTTTAGCTTTGAGACGTCGTCATCTAGATGGCGCTGACTGTTTACACAAATAATTTGACATGGAACTTTTTCTATACATATTAGAATAGGGTATACAGTTTAGTGTTGCCATTTCAAACCAGAATTTCTAATCAAAATAGTTTCAATAAAGAACGGTATTGGTTTCTCATACAAAATGAGTATCGGATCTCGTAATATTGTATCCGTGAAGTTATATAATATGTGTGTGTAATAGTCAAAGTTGTGAATGTTCACTCGTATATTGTATCTGAACAATTTGAGGGATATTTAGAATGGTTTATCCTACTCCCATATCCTATTCGGCTACCCTAAGGTGTTTATTTTATCCCCTTAGCCAACCCAATCTCCCTTTCGTCTCCCTGAATTCACCACCCCTTACTTTATACTGCCACTACTGCTGGTCCCTAGAGTCTATATATCCACGACGCCGTAAAGGAAGAAAAGCTTGGAAAATCATTTTCCGAGCACGACGTATATATATTGTATATACAAGGTGACGGATACGACACAATATTTTATCCTACCGTCAAATTTGCCATCTTACGATATTATAATAAACACATTTAAGATAAAATTGTATTACTTTAAGACTCGGGCTTTTTTTTTATTTATAAAACTTTTTAAGAACCACGCTCCATATTATAAAAATTAAATTAATTTAAAATTACAAATTGAAACGTGTTTATGATAAAACGGTACTACAATTTTAAACTGTCATCTAAAGCAAATATCTGTGCACAATTTCAAGATGCTGGGACATTGGGAGTTTATTAAAACTTGAAGAGGAAAATGTAGACACAGGCAACGATAGATGAAGTTAATAAAGGCGTGGTAAGAAATGATTTTAAAATCACGCATCACTGTGGATTTTTTTTTAATGTGTTTTTTTAAAGATGTGTAAGTATCTTTCTCTACATGTTTTCGGTCAGCCAAAGTAGATTACTTAATTATAAAAAAAATACATGTTAAGGAGGTCTTAAATATTAAAATCTCACGAAATTCATAGACGATTGGAAACTAGTAAGTATTAAATAATATGTATTACTTTAATGGTGTTCACGAATAATTATTAAAATAATGTAAAAAGGGGACTGCCATGTTAAGTAATTTTACAATCATAAAAATAAAATAAATATTTAAAAAAATAATTGATTCCGATTCAGTCCTGGACACTTTTACATTGCATCTCCATGATAATAATAATAATTAATAAAAATAATTGACAAAAAATAATTTATAAAAAATTGGCAAAACGCCTACGAACTATTATATTTATTTTTAATAATTATTTTAAATTACTTTTATTTAAATATATTTTTATAGGCAACATTATCTAATATTGTGTTTTGTATAAATTACAGTTAATTATTCTTTAAATATGTACTACTAATTTATTTATTTATTTAATATTATTTAGACATAATATCACAGACATTGGCATAATATTAAAAATAATAGAGAAAAAAAAACTATTTAATTTCAATCAAATCTTTTAACAAGTCCATGAATCTATAATAATTTGAGACTATTTGTGAAAAATGTTTATTAATGGCATTAAAATTTGATATAACGTCAGTTTTTTTTTTTAATATTGCATAAAATATAAAAACATTCAATTGTTCGTAACATAGCTAACATAAAAAATTACAGGAATACATTTTATTCGAATAAAATTTGAAATTGAGATTTCGTTCTTATTTTGAATATTTTTTTCCTTCTGGTAACAATAAAATAAAATAATAAATAAATGAATATGGAATGCTTCGCCTGAGTTCTCTGTTCAAACTTCAAAAAAATTAATCATATAATAGTCGATTATTAAATTAATCTCACTATAAGTACAACACGTGAGAACAATACATTAACTTAAATAATAACAATACAAAATAATAGTGAACAGCTTATCTCCAACTACAATAATGATAATATATAAAAAAAGATAAAAATAAAACATAAATAAATTCGTTTAAAACAAAATGACTTTGTAATTAGGTATAATAAAAAGAAAAGAAAAAGGAAAATTGAGCGCAGTAATTGCCACAACACAAAATTCTTAATAATTTTCACTTTGGTCCATGCTTAAAATATTTTTCTAAAATAGTTGGTCGGGAATATATCCCGGATGTCTCTGTAGGGACCGCCGTGCAGGGGCTGATTGCCCCACAGCCCTCCTCACGTTTCTAATTCAGCTGGGAGCCCCAGGAAGGGCGCTGCCTGTTGGTCACTAGTTCTCAAAAAAGCTGCTTGTCCACAACTATCCATACTACTGTATCTACCACTCACTGGTTCTTTATCACCCTTTCCACCACAAAAATACACAAGGTCTTCTCTGTCACACAAGTCTTTACCGTCGTCCAGTCTCAATGCGTCCAGAATTATTTCGAATTCTGATTTACTCGGCTTTCTTTGTGGGAATCTGTTGTCTCTCCTAGGGCACGCCGCTTCACACTTCATCTTTTTCGCGGATGGTTCTTGATAGCTCGAGTTGAGAGTTGGGAAATATGATTTGTTTTGGTTTAAATCTAATTCGAGTATTTCTTCAAAACCGGTTTCAAAATCAGGCTTCATTCTGGATAGTTCATCTGGAGGCGTCTCCGCTACTTCAGTTCTCGTAGTGTCTTTGGCTGGGTTAGAGGATAGTCGGTCGCACGAAGAAGGAGTGATTGGATCTAAGATATTGTCATCTTCCATTGCAGAGATCAGGCGTGGTGTCGCCGGTAAGTAGAATTGAGAGAGGACTTCGTGCACATCACAATCTTCTATTTCACTAAACGATCTTTTCTTCGATTTGCACCTTGAATCATTGTCTAATTTTCTGAATCCAAAGTCTAATTTATCACTGTCCATACTGAAACAATTGGAAGAAATCCGACTGCTGTATGACACATCCATGGTTATTGATGCTGACACAGGAGTAGGGAGTTCTGGAAGTAATTCAGGTTCAAGGGAAGGCATATTTGCACCTATGGCATTAAGTTCTATGTCAATAGACTCTAATGCTTTGTCTAATAATCTTTGTTTTTGTTCTGAACTTGGGGGTTTGGGACAAACTGGACTCGGTGCATTCTTCATTTGCTTTTCTCTCCTAACTTCATCTTGTAATTTGAAATAAGTGTTATTAATACAGACAGATCTTCTGAGATTTCTATCTGGATCTTTGATCTTTTCAAGTTTTTCCGTACATATTTGTATCACCTTCTTTCGTTCCTCTTTGGCCCTCAGTTTGGCTGATATCATGGAAGGACGCGGACGATCCGTTCGCGGTGGGAAGCTTCGAGAAGGACCGAAGATGTCGTCTTGGTCGCAAGGCGCTTCGCCAGCTCCGAGAGTTTCGCTGTCTAACACTGTGGGCGGCGTCATGTTGCCGCCCTCGTAGCTCTCTTTACACACGATTGGATTCTGTAACAAAAAGAAAATAACTTCATTAGTCAAAATGCAATTAACTGTCAGCAAAACATTGTTTAGAATTGGGCTTTTTAACCTAGATAAGACGTGTGGGATGAATACTGGTAATAAACGTGTTGTTTTCTTTTCTTTACAGATACGAGTAGATAAGAAATGCATAAATAAACATATTATGTATTTATGTTCACGGTTAGATCAGACCGGAAAATTACATAAAATTCGCAGATTTCCCCGATTTTTATCCGATTTTCATAATAAATATCGGATTTAAACGAACCTAGATAATTTGACAATGCGGAGAACATTATTCTTCTCCTATTTCTCAAGTTTCACAATAAATAACTGAAATTTTGTAGATTTGTACGTTGTTTTACATTTCAATAGTAGATTATCATGTTTATTAAATTAAATTGATTGTATATTTATGTCTTATTATTAATAACATGTAATAAATTATGCTAATTATTTGATAACAAAGTGAATATGTCTACTGATTGACTGCAGAACTGCATAATAGAAAGTTGCCTGTGTGAAAAAATAAAATAATACCTAATCGAAGCAACACAGAGAGAACTACAAATTAAAACACCCGTTTACTGAAATAAGCATACTTTAATTCAGTTTATTTACTAAATAAGTTAATGAATTACTAAAACTGAAATAGTAATGTTTTAAATTACACAAATAAAAAATGCATCTTTTGACAGAAGGTAAGAAAAGTTTCATTCTTTATTTGAAAATTCAAAGTTTCTCATCGAATTAATAAGATAGGTACTTATTTCAAGTAATCTTATAGAGGCAAGATTTATAATCTAAGACCTTTAATAAATCTGTGAGTAAGTACGCGACCGAAGTGAATATAATTCATATAGACCTCCACACAGTGATATTAGAAACCGATGACGTCACAACTTACTGTGTTTTCAGATATATTGATTGATTCATAAAAGAAAACTTTTAAGGTAGGTAGGGTACTTTTTGCACTAGAATTAATGTTTTTTTGTATAATTTTGATACTTAATTACATTTCTTGGTCTGTTGTGTAAATATTAAGCAAATTTATCACTTTTCTTGATATACTTAATACCAAGAAAAATACATAGATAAATGTGAACTAACAATACAAAAACAATACCATTATTTTAATAATCACTACTAATGAATTCACAATAACAGATAATATACGTATTATTTCTAAAATGAATCACCGGCGGTAGCCATGTTGGTTTTTTCAGTGTTCGGGCCTATAATATGCTATAATCACGCAGGTCTCGAGAGGGTTAAGTACCATAATTAAATTTCGTTAATACAATCTATGGAATGGAAGAGATTAACCGCGAAATTTGAATTAATGAAATATTTTTACCGCGCGAAAACGAAAGTTTGAGGTTAAGTGTTTCCAAGTTGGTAGGCGAGGCACTATTTTATCTCAATTACACAAATGTTAATGGTAAAACACAATCCGTGATGTTTTTCCCTTTGAGTGAAGATAAAAACTGCGCGTTGACAATGTTTTCAATGTTGTTTTGTTATTAAATTTGTTGTTATTGTTGTATCACGTTCGTTCTTGTATACCTACACCACACAATATCTACTATCTGCTAACCTACACAGTTGCCTACTTATTTTGACGTCAATTTGTTTACAATATTCGTTATGGAGATGCTTTTGACGTAGCTAAAGGCAATACCTAACTATCAAAGTAGATATATTTAGTTATTTACACTTTGAGTGAACAAAATATACGAATATGTTAGCAAAATAAGTAATATTTGCTGGAGTTCAAGAATTTATACAGTCCATTTTTTTCAGATGTCTCACGGAGAAAACTTGGTTCAGTGTTGCCTGATGTGATAATACGATATGGTTACATTTTTTCACTACTTTCAAATTATATTTCAGAACTGTTGTTTAAAAAAACTAGCCGATTTTTGGATCGTTAGAATAAACTGGCAACCTTGTTTTTCAAACTTGTGATGGCGGTTTAAAAGGATTGTCGGAGTATTTTTTTCTTTATCCAATTCGCAAAACTGTCTTGCCTTTAAAATGATTTCTCCAGCGCCGCTCAGTAATATTTTCGGGTTTTGTAGGTTACTGACTTGTAAAAGATACAATGTGGGAATATTGCAGACCTTTGACAGCTCTTATGACAAGATTCGACAATAGGGCTACCAACAATACAATCGTGAACTCCACTTGCAGATGGCTGCCCCGGATCCCAAGATATAGTAAATAGATTATACATACATAGTTCCTACGTTTTACATCCACTCTTCATCTTCAACAGATGGCGATAGGATCGGAAAATTTAAGCAGAACGTTCTAAATTCAATATTCTGGTCTGGTAGGTACCTACCTAATTTACAAAAAAACACAACCATAGATTTTTTTTACCGTAGATTTAAGAAAAAAGAAACTCATAATTTAAAAAATCATACCTAACAATATTCTCCAGAGAATTATATAAAGTAGGTACCTACCTCCTAGTAATTTAGGTTCAATAGCCTTATCTCTATAATAACTACAGTATATCATGTGAGTGTGTGTCTGTTCGTATGTAGATTTTATAATACATATTGAAATTGTTTAGTACATATTACGACCTAACCAGAGTATGATAACTGATAACAAATATATCACCTACCAGTAACTGGTAACGTCACAAACACTCGCTTTGTATTTGATAAAATATTATTTTCTTCATTAAAACTACATTAAGTCATTCTAATTTATTTCATCACCTTAAGTACTCCATTGTTCGATTCTAGCTTTGTCTAACTTTTAACAACTTTTTTGCTCTAATTCTAATCTTTCATTTTGTATTGCAGGGAGAAAACAGATATTTAAATATTAATACACAGTAATATTGTATTTAATAGGTGCAGAAGGTGTTATTTAACACTATTATAATAATTAAGATCAACTGTTGACAGCTGGTGAAGTGAGAGATATAAAAATCTGACGTTTTTGACAGTGCTGTGTTGGTTTCATGTTCAATTTGTATTGCTTTGTATTGAAACAATTGAATTATAACTTATCTGTCAAATGGTTTACAATAATTTTCAAAATCATAACACACTATGCGAAACATTCTATTTTTAAAATTAATTAAAACCACTGTATTGCCAGATTCATGCAAATTTTCCAGTAATCATTGTTTAAAAATAAGTAGCCAACCGTGATAAACAAAATCACAACAACACGACAAGAATTTTAGATTCATAATTAAAAACGTTCGATTGTGTAATAAATACATCATATTGGCGATGACATACCTGATAAATTTGACAGTAGTACTTTTACTCGACATTTTCGATAATGACAACACTATTACAACATTTTTAAATATCGAACAAAATCAAATCCGGAACTCTCACACGTTCTATTGTCACTTTTTTGAATACACTAATTCACATTCACACATTTTCTCACTATTTGTTTGTTTATTTTTATAATTAGATACATTTTTATTTTGTTACAGTTTTTTATTTTGTTACTCATCTTCCTCCCAACAATCGGTATACACTACTGTTACAAATAATACGTTTTTTAAACAGATAAAGATAGAAAGTCCGACTAATATCGAAGTGTCGTCGCTGTGTTGTGTTGTTGTACCTAGTAGACGTTGGATGGGAAAGTAAAATTATACTATTAGAAGTCTAGGGTTGCCCACAACAAATAATTGTCAACTACATATTTGAATTATTAACAGTATCGCTAGCCTTTGACATTACATAAGCCAAGGTTAAACATATTCTCTATTCTTGTAGACAATATTGTACTGTCTATGGTTTAATGAAGTAATTCTTTTTTTTAATACGCTCTGACATTTAAAAATCAATTCGAATTTTTTTCCATAGAGTCGTTGACATTAGCTCAATTTAACGGAATAAATTAAAAGGAACACTAAGAGCATTCGATAAATTTTACGATTTTATTCTGTTCTATTCTATCCCGTGTCCCTTGCAGGGTAGGTAGAGAGAATAGATCGTCAGACTACCATATCCTTGGACACACTTCTTGCTTCCGTCACATTCATGCAAATCGTCATACATAGTCTACGATTTCTTTTACACAAAATATTCACTCTCTCAACGTGCCCAAACCATGTAAGTTTATTCGCTTTCATTCTAGTCACTACACCCGTCTTACAGTCACTCTCTATTAACAACCTCATTCATTCCTTATCCTGTCTCTAAATGTGTTCCCATATATTTTATTCAACGACCTTATTTCCACTGCAGACTGAACTATGTTTGCATTTAAATCGATATTATCCTTTAAAAAAAAGTAAAAACGAATCATGCATTATAAAAGGAAAAAAATATATTTAAAACTAAAGCCAATCGCATTATGCAATAAGAAACAGTAGAGAACTCTATGGCACATTTAGATTCATCAGAATTCAAATAATATTCTGTTCTATTTTCGAACACAGAATTAAAAAAAAAATCAAAAAACCATAGATGGAATAATTAGATAGCATTAGAGGAGATACTAATCATGACAACCCTAGATGTATCGTGTCAGTGAGTTGGTAGGTTGTTTTAGATGTCTACTAGTAGAGTGTAATATGTACTGTTGTTGTATTAACATGGCGTCCTCCTTTCTTAGCGTACGAGTGTTGCCAGTTGCCACATCTAGGCGGTCTTTATATTATAATACTACCATGCGTAGGTACTATATTATTTATTGTGTTTGAGTTGGGAGGTATGTTACTTCGACACACTCTATGCGTGCGTGTGTTTCAGGCGGTTGTACTCCGAACTATACTCCTATAATGTTATTAGTTAGTACGAGACCATCGAGAATTTACACAAAGGCCTGGTCCACTGCCACCTTGACATTTCTCTCTTTCTCTAGACATGATGTAGGATTAATTGATTGATTGATTTGACAAAATTGATGTGACAGTAGTAGTGGTTCTATGCGATCATTATGCTATGTTGCCAACTGTTACAGTACGGCTAGAGTACCTACTCTAGGAGGCGGTGCCTGGTCCCATAGAGAGAACCTAGCTAGAGGTGCTAAAAATAAGAAGTATGAAATAATTTGTGTCACGATCGGAGTAGGAATGTGATAAATTGATAATAAAAGATTATTAAGTGCACAATAATATTGTACTATTTAATGGGTGTAAAAGGTGTTATTCAACACTATTATAACAATTATAACGAGAGCGCTGCACCCCTGGGGACCTGATACTAGGGAATGACAAGGCGATGTATGTCGCCGCATATTGGAGTGGCAATGTATGACCCACCCGGACACGTAAAGTAAGTAAGTATTAAGATCGATTGTTGCCAGTTGGTGAAATGAGAGATATAAAAATCTGACGTTTTTTCAAATACGACCTCTGGTGGACTTTCGCCATAATATTGTTTCAGTGTCAGGGCTTAAATTCACGATGGCTTCGGTTATTTCTTGTACTAGTATTAAGCCCCGTTTCTATTATTAATTTCATCAAAGAATTTTCTTGTATGTGTATTAGATATGTTGTAGTTTGTAGGTTGGTACTCCTATGTCCATTCAGGTGTAATGGAGCCATCTATTATGTAACACACAAACCTTGTTAAATAGAACACCCTGAATAATTATTGTAATTATTAATCAAGTAAATATTGCCTATTTACAATCGACCTAAAAGTAATTTTTCTTCTTTATATTATGACGTACATTCTGTACGTCTATACATACAGTCATGACGTAAATAAATACGTATTTTTTTATTTTATAGCCAAAAAATTGTCAAGAGTTACAAAATAATACAATAGTAATAGTGTGCTAAAGGGCGGACTTATTGCAAAATAAATTTCTTACAGTCAACCCGATACATACACGAATAATGAACAGGGCACTTGGACCTACATATTCCCAAAAGTAGAAACACGACAGTCTCGACGTCAGACGCATTTAATATTGACTGGTTACGTTTGTGAGGTTGTATTTTTTAAGCTCTGAAAAGGGTATTTTGCTCGACTCGGCTGCGGGTGTGCCGCTTACGCAAATTAAAAACCGTTCTGACGTCGATCCCCGATGCTAACTCCACTTCACGACATAAGCTTTTCTAGATATTTATCTATGAAAGTCATCTTACTGTGAAGTGTACAAAGATGAAAAAAACAACAAAACATTGAACGGTTTTGTAAGTTAGCATAAATTACAAATATCTATCGAACGTCTTGAGCCCGACAATGTTCTACAATATTCAAATTATTTAATTCAAAAACAATGACAACAATATTTTAAACGTCAATAAATGAAGTGAGCCAATCAGTTATTCGAATTTAAACAAAGAACATATTTTTGAAAAAGGAATGTTAATTTCATAGACGATACAACTCCCATATAGCCAGCTGTAATAATCTATTATAAAAGTAGGGAGACAGACGTGAACATAGTTCATTCAGGCCTCTACACTGTGACATAAGAAGTGATGACGTCACAACTTCAGGAGTAGACAGGTTTAATGATTTGTTCATAAAATATTGTACTAAGCTTGAAACAAAATTTTTTGTACCTATGATTTTAGTAACAATTTTCCTGTTCCGTTGCGTAAATGTAAACGATATTTATTATTTCGAGACTCTAAGTGTACCTTATCATAAAAAATACGTAAATAATTGTAATCAGTGGAATAGCCCCCCCCCCCCACTCTCACTCTTTTTTTGTCATTTTTTCGAGCGTCCTGTAAAGGTGTTCATAAAACTCCCATAATACATTGTTCATTGGGCAATGAACTTTTCAACCCATTCTGAACGTTCGCAAAGGGAATATTTCGTATATTTTTACTTACATACAGAAATCACTGGTTACGCCACTATTGGGATACCGTGAAGATACAGTAGCATATTAGTTGAGATATTCATGTTTTTTAGTATAATTAACAGAAACAATATTTTTAAAACGCCATTTCTGATTGGTTTCTGAGTGTCGGGGCGTATATGAATTAATATTTAAGTGGATAACTCGTAAGTAGAAAGATCACAGATAAAAGAAAGGTATTAATAATACTAGTGATGTGACATCACTCACACACAGATGTCTCATTCCATTCCAATAGATGATGTGAATGTTCTAGGCTGGTTGTACTTACACATACCATCCCATCACTACATACATCTTTATACTATAGAAATGTCTGTCGTCTCTCTGTCCTTTATGCATTCCTAAACCGTTCATCCGATTGAGATCAAACTTTGCTAAGTTGTTGTGCACACCGCCGGAAAGGTTTTTAACTCAGTATAACCTTTTTACGATTGGTGACTCGCGAGTTATTAGCCATTAAACAAATGACTGGATTTCATACTTTTTCACGCGATTATGGATTTTTGTTTGAGAAGAAGCATGGGCGTTGTCGTCAGGAATGAGGCAGAGAGGAGGTTAAAGTTGTAGGGGGTGACATGCAAAAGTCGACATTAGTGTCGAATTCATAGTTTTTGGTATCGGTGAGATGAATAGTGACACTTTCCCACCCGTATTAATGTAAGGGGTGGTGTAAGGCTTAGCGAGGCGCGCAGTTTATACAATCGTGAGATTCTAGATTAAACATACTTGACAATGGATTCATTCGACTGAGAAATTGATAAATCGAAATATTCTGTTATACAGCAATAACATTTCTATTGAAATTCTACAAGTGTTGCCACTATGCTTGCCAAAAAGCTACAAGTATAGCACGCAAATCAAAAACCATATCTTAATTGACAGACTGTATGGACTATATTAAATTTATTGTCTATCACATTTAATATTGTACATCCATTCAATTATTATATTATCAAACTCTATGGTAGCATTTTTAAATTTTAGAACAAAATATCTGCTGTCTCTTTCTTACATTGTGAGCCCAGTATGAAGATGGTACATATTATTACAGTCCCGGGAAAATTTTAGCACTTTTCGCCAAAATGAAAAACACACCACTTTCGCCATAAATTAGAAAAATAGCTCCACTTTCGTCAAAAATAAGAAAAATAACAACGCTATTTTCTAGTCCTTAGTTATTATTGCTGAACTGCACTGGAGACCCTACGAAAATAAATGAAGTGTAGGGAGACCACAGGAGATGGGCCGATGATATTATCGAGTCTGTGGGTCATGGGTGGAGGCATAGCGCCCAAAACAGGGAATTGTGGAAGAGACAGGAAGAGGCCTATATCCAGCAGTGGAGGGAAAGGGGCTGAAAAGTAGAAGAAGTTATTATTGCTACAGTTTGCATAGACTAATCATCACAATGTTGTGATGTGTGTAATGTATCAGTGGCGTATATAGGGGGGTACGAGGGGGCCGCCCCCCCCCCGGAAATGTAGAACAATATTATTTAAAAAACGTTATTTTAAAACACGAAAGTTACTCCAGTTCATCACTTCACCCATTATTCAAAAAAATTTCGCCTGCGGCGCTATTCTTCTTTGTATTTTCTGCACACAATATTGATACCAACCTAAAACACGATCTTTTTCACTTACATTCACGAAAATTTTTTGACTGCGGCGCTATTATAATTATTGTACTATACGTCTATATTCAAATGTTTGTTACCTCCACCCCCCCCAAAGTCAAATATTAGATCGGGCCCCCCCGAAATGATCATCACAATGTTGTGGATGTGTGTAATGTATACTTATGTGTGTGTGTGTGTGTGTGTGTGAGGGTGTGTGTGTGTGTGTGTACACTCTGAAGTTAGCTCCACAATGCATAATGTATAACTGCTTCATGTTGTAACATTACTATACTGTATTATTATTGTGTTATATTAGTTACATTATGTTTGTTCGTTTTCCTATTAGGTATTTAAAATATAATGTGTGTTCGTTCTTCTACTCGTCGCCATAGATTCCTGTACCGTCCAATGGTAACGGGATTCTTCTTCATTAACATCATTTCGTTTGATAAAAAGGCGACAAATTATAAATTTGTAAAAAGTATTGTAAACATTATTAGTCATGTATGCAAACGTCACCCAGCAGCCATAGAACATCATAGACGTACGTACAAAAATCAGTGTTGGCAAGTTTTTTTTTAATGCTAAAAAGGGTTTTTTTAGTGATAAGATTAATAAAATTTGACAGTTGGGCACTATTCTCTAATATTCGTATTTTTTTCACTTTTGAATAACGTAATGTCAGAAAAGTATAGAATTTTGACAGCTCTTTTAGCACGATTCGACAATAAGGACTACTAACAATACAATAATGCAATATCTCACTTGTACACAACTTCAGAACGGCCAGATTATATGGGACCGAAAATACCTGATGACAAATAATTGACAAGTGCTATCGACGTTTCATTAATTTTAATTAACTGTAGTTAAAATTTTAACAAAGGAAATTAATTCACAAAATATTTACTAATTTACAAATAAAATGTTTTCATAGCTTGAGTATTTTGGATTAAAATATACCTATGTCGTTACGCCTAGGGTTTTCAGTTCCAAAAATGATTTTTTTGGTAAAATTCCTGACATTTCGATAAATTTCATGACATTTTGTGTCGATACAATATTTTGGAAACACAAAAAGCGCGTTATAGGTGCGACTAATTTTAAAAATTCTCGAGTAAACTTTTAAAAAATCCTAGTATATTTAAATACTCAGTTACCCTGACAGGGGCCTAAATTTCCGGACATGTCAGATAAATTTCAGTCATCCGGTAACCCTGTGAACTCAGCTATTAATTTGACAGCTTTCAGAGTGCGCCATAGATTTGAAATAATGTTTGCGCTAAAAGCAATATGGTCCACGAATAATAATTGACAAATCTGCTAAAAAAATCTATATTTCATTATTATTTATGTATATTTGTGTGCGAATGTTTCCGATTATCAAAAAATCAAATTGTTCATTAGTTAGGTATAAATTCTGAGCAATAATATTAAGATCTTGGCTTATGTTCAAGGTATCTCTCAGTGGAAACTATTCTCGACGGAAGTTTATGGATTCATAATACAACACTTTGTAAAAATAATTACCAAACATTTCCCAACTCTACTAAATGAAATAATCGCTTCGCAATCCATGAACAGGCAACACTAAACTATCGATTCAAATTCAAACAAAGAACATTCTTAATTTGAAAATTGTTCCATCTAATAATTTTGCGAACTATTATTATTGTCATGGCCTGTCATTCGAAATACAAATTGTTAAATGTTGCCATACTTTAAAAAACATAATACAGTTTAAGAATTATAGAGAACCGATTAAAATTAAGTGTAAATCTGTAATTATTTTGAGTGAATTATATTAAATGTGGGGTTAAACTTTAATCGGTATACAATTAAACTTTAATACTGTCAAGAGGGTCCGCTGAATTATGATCGATTACTGGCGTATTTTATCGATATCAATTGATATGTTGACATAATAATCGAACATGATAACAGTTTTTATCAGGATATTTAGGATTTATCAGTAAGATTAAAGACATAATGATATTTGGACGATTAATAGTACCGAAAATCCACATTCTTAACATTCGACAATGATGATTAGAATAAACTTGAAAAAGTGAAAATAAAGGCCTTTTCACATCGGAAGTCGATCTTATGCATGCCCTCCCCTTTTTCATTAAACATAAGGAGTAAGGAGATGTGTATTTTGCTTGTCATGACTTAAATAGAGACATTCAGAATGGGTGGTGAACCTTATTGATATTTTGTCATCTGATAAAAACAAGGTTGTAACTATAAATAAGTATACTAAAGTTGTGCACTTTTTGTAAATAACGAGACTAATACGGTTTCACCTGTGTGTAAAAGATATTATGAGTGTTTGAAACTTTGATGTCATTTTCTCAACATTTTGGGTGTGTCAGTTAGAACTTTTTTATTCTCAGATGTAGATAGATATATTGTCAACGATAAGGATTACAAGAAATACGTTTTTGGGCATCTAAATTATTATGTTTGCCCAAAAATAGATAAAAAAATCAAATGCATATATTGCCAAGTTCATTTTCTGCAGAAACAACTGTGTTTTTTTATGCGCAATGACCCTAAATAATACCCAATTAATTTTTATTTCTAATAGCTGGTGAATTTGTATATTTAGTACTAAAAAAAACACGAATAATTTACTGTAAATAAATGTATCTAACATCAAAATACATAACATCGTTATAAACCTGTCCAATGCATTCGAGAACACGTTTAAATTATTTTTTTTGAAATTCGAATAAAAGAACTGCGTAGGGATTGCCAGTTGAAAAATACTTTTGTTTACCAAAAACAATATACCTACTAAAAGCTACTTATAATATTATTTTTAAATTCACGTTCTGATTGTCGTTTTTAATCCTTTGATCATACCGTTTTAATCTCTCACAAAGGATCATCTTTCGTGTTGAAAATAAGATATAAACGTCAAAAGGACAAATAAATAATAAAAAAATAATACCTAACACCACCAAGCGCGATTTTCAAAGGATTTTTTTTTAAAGAATTACGAAATTGCGTTTAATACTTTTCACTCCAATTTCAAGTATTTAAAACATCACGCCTTCATTAGCCACTTTAGAAAAACTAGCATACCTACCTAATTCAATAAATTTCCTGAAATAATAAAATTGATAGAAGGTTAGTTGTAGACTAGGTAGGTAAAATTGTTTTTGTCTTGATGATAAAATAATTTTAAACAACGCGGCAACACTGTCCCGTAAGTATTTTAAATTAGTTCGAAAGTAGCGCAGTAACTAATTTCGAAAATGGAACATTATTGTAAAGTCAAATAGATTGAAATGATAATTACGAGTATTATACTCTGGTAGCACGCCTAGCCGTTCGCTTTTTCAAAAGTTGGTCATTGTCCGTAGCTTCTGACGCTGTTCGCTAGATGGCAGTGTAATACTCCGTAACCGGAGACGTTATTAAACAACAATTTTAAATGCTTGTAATCATACGAATATTTTAGTGGTATATTATTATTTATTGTTAATATTTATATATTGAATAGACAAATGTTTAAAGCATGCACTGTAAGCACTTTTACAGACGGGTATGATGTATTTTAAGGTCAAATTTATAAAATCATCAGTGGTGACGCAATGACCTAAATCATTAAGTATTCAATAAAAAGTTAGCAGGTGTTTATTAAAAATTATTAATTATTGCAAAAATATGATAAAGGAAGTCTTATTTTAATAGTTCACGTAAGATTGGCTGGTAGAAACGGGGTAAGTTGATTATACAAAACTTATTGTTACCCATTCAACTTCAACAGAACAGAATATAGTTTAAGTAGTCATTGATAGAGCTGAAATTGATATAGATAATATGTAAATTAACGTATGTATCAATAACTTCAAAAGTGTTATAAATTTTTAGCATATCTTGCGGTATTCGGTAAAGAGGTGGTACTATATTAGACTGAATGGGTGAGTACCTACCCACCTGAGGTTTTTACTTCGACATGGCACGCGATACAACAAAGGTTGCCATATGAAATATTGTATGGACAATACTTATTAATAATGCCTTATAATATCTTTATAATAACAATAACACTACATCATATAACCACTGACTGACATTAATATCGAGAAAAAATATTTCATGAAAATATTATACTTACACGACTACAAAATGCTTTATGTGTTCCCTACGGAACATATAATTTTATCTACCATATTATAAAATTCTTTATAGTGGGTTGTGGGCTCACAATGTAAGATAGAGATTGAAAACAGTATCTATGTTCTAAAATTTAAAAAATCTTCCTAAGTAGTGGGCTCACAATGTCAGAAAGAGACAGGAAATAGTACATGTTCTAAAATTTAAAAAATCCTTATAAAATTCTTCATAAGTAGTGGGCTCACAATGTAAGAAAGAGATAGAAAGTAGTATGTCCTAAAATTTAAAAATTCCTTATAAAATTCTTCATAAGTAGTGGGCTCACAATGTAAGAAAGAGATAGAAAACAGTTCTGTTCTAAAATTTAAAAATCTTTATAAAATTCTTCGTAAGTAGTGGTCTCACAATGTAAGAAAGAGATAGAAAACAGTGTGTTCTAAAATTTAAAAATTCCTTATAAAATTCTTCATAAGTAGTGGGCTCACAATGTAAGAAAGAGATAGAAAACAGTATGTTCTAAAATTTAAAAATTCCTTATAAAATTTTTCATAAGTAGTGGGCTCACAATGTGAGAAAGAGATAGAAAATTGTTATGTTCTAAAATTTAAAAATACTATTGATAAGATCTCTTATGTGCTTGACAAAAGGCATGAATCACTAGACAACGGGTGCATTGCCGAAAAAAATTGTTAAGTATTTGAATTTTATACCTGACACATAATATTATTTAGATAAGTACTGTTAAATAAAATAAATTTAATCATGTCATCAGATGTAGCCCAAATTTTCAAAAGAAACTGTGAAAGCAACCGCAGTCGACAAGCAATATTGTAACGCAGGATGTATTACGCCAATATGTTTGCTTTATGTAAAAGTATATTTGTTAGCATCGGACGCCCATCTAGAGTCCTCCCCAAGGAAGTCTACACAATGCCGCATTGTATGAAAATATGTATGTACATTGTACATATATAATATTCCTATCAACTCTTCGAGAAAACTGTATATTATAAGGTGTGCCAAAATAATTAAGGCCTATAGGCGCAATGCGATATCGTTTGTATGACCTTGACATTCACATAACATAATAAAGCTTTGTCCCTCATTACAAGTTGGTATTAAAACTATAAATCTACCTTATCTCTTTTAAAAACAAACCTCATTGATGCCATAAATGTTGGATGACAATAAAGTACAGTATCTAGATCAAGGTAGGATAATATAGTATGCAATGCAAGTGTCATACATTAACACGAAAATTTGAATTTAGAATAGTAAACGACATCTATCGGGATTACATCGGAAGCTAAATACTTAAAATATTAGGTATGGAAGTAATATTGGTAAATTTATTATAGTAACTCATGTATGTTTTTCTTCGTAAATGTCGTATTATTTGTTGCATTAATAATGTAACTAGTTAACTAGAGATAGAATAGAGATATTGCGCAGTATCAAATTTTCAAAACCAACATCTTAGTATTGAGAGGTCACGTGGGGTTGGGCAAAATATCTGTCATCGTAGTAGTATTTGTATGGAATTTGACTAATCTTCGCCGACATTTCAGGGTTCAGGGTTGACTGCAAGATATTGCTCTCGCAATAAGTCCGCCTTTGGGCTCGCTACCATTGTCGTATTTTGTAACTATGCATATTTTTGTGTGGCCAAAAAGATTTATTGACTTATTTTAGGCAAATTTGAGTTATTTTTTTATCCAATACATTAAACGAGTCGCGACCATAAGAGTTAAAGAGATTGAACCTTTTTCGCATTAAATAGAAAAAACTACAGTATTCAAAACTTAATTCACTAAGTCGCCTAGTATTACTCCATGCGCGACGTATTGACTTATGCGCAGAACGTCAATAATCAGACCTTTGACACTCTGGTATATTCCATCTCTATGGTGTAAACGGATAAAAATGAAGACACTTTAACCATTGCATCTAAAAGTTGTCAAATCAGGTGTATTTTTGTAAATTCTAGTACATACATAATAAATGTAATTCATAAGTACGAGTATGTGTTCATTTCATATATGGATGTACGTATTATGTTTTTAGCTAGGGGCAAGGTCGACCGTACAAACCGGTATGATAGAACGAAACGGAAGGGAAAGTATATACTCGGGCACATCACCGAAAAGGTTAAATCGTTTATTTTTAATCGTCTGCATTGCAATGTATGGCATGAAGGGGGTTAACCAGCGATTTGTATGTACCTACCAGTAGCGAAGGGTGGATTTTTGTACCGGGAAGGCCGGGCATAAATGCATTGTCAGATATTTTCTCATTCTAGATCAAAAAGGTAACTCGAAGGGAATCGTAATTACCAACCTAGTATTTAAGACTTGTACATATGTGGAAGAATTAGTATTTAAGTCTCGTAACTGTAAGTGTGAATTGTAATCTCCTTGGATAAGGACACTGAAGGAATGTAATTTAGGGGTGGGGTTTGCCGGGGGGCTCCCTTAAGGCTAACCCTGGGCCCACCTCTTAACAAGATTTGCCTAGAAGTGGGGGTAAAGAGGTCGCTTTAAATGCGCCTGAGCTACCCGGGGATGTGGAGGGCCTGCGGGATTTTCCTTTAATGAACTGGCTTCAATATAACAGAAGTCCACTCTTTGCAACTGGAAGGCAGCATTTTAAACCCAAATCACTTACGTAACCCAGTTTTTCTCATAATTTCCTAGATTTGAGTTGATTTGTTAGCAATTTGATTCATGAGATAGTAGGTACAATAAATGGTATAATAATTTGGTTATAAATGTTGGGGTAATTGCAGTAAAAGAACGGTTATTTGCACGATGCTTGTGATGGGCCCGCAGTAGTACAGTAATGTATCTATTACTCCTACATATTGTTGTGTCAAATATTCGGGCCATTAACATGACATTAATATTATCAACGCATCAGCAGAGGCAGGGACTGTCAACAAGGGGGCAGTAAATTAATTATCAGGGGCCCAAAATTAATTAAAATGATCAACGAGATGCTGGGCTTTGATATCATCTTATTTCACTTTAGTATGTATGTATTATGTAAATAAATAAGATAAAATCCCAGACAAGATGATTGTGTCTGTGTGATCTTTGGGGACGTACCAAAATTATCACTACAACTGGATCCAGATTATACAGTTTTTTTCAAAACAGACGCGAAACGAAAGCAGCATTATGTGCACTCCCTCGGGAAGGACGCAGGATGGACGTTCCGATGCTTATACCCGACACTCCTCAACAGGGGTGGCATTTTGTAACTCTACTCGCTCACTATACGACGTACAAACAATGATTGTGCTTCGTGTACACGTTGCATAGCGAGCGAGTATGAGTTACAAAATGCCATCACTGATTGCGATAGATTCGTAAAATTAGAACATTCCGAAAAGTTGCAATTAATAAATAAATAAGAGAAAACGTCGCTTCATCCAATGCATTTTATAATATTTTTTTGTTAAACGTTGGAGTTCTGATCATTTTTCAATAAAAAGATACAAAGTTAGTGATTTAGCATTCTAGTGTAAAGAATCTATGCCATAATGTCTCCATAACAAAACATACCTACCTCTGTTATTGTTTAATAGGTCAGGCAACATATCTGTGTAGTGTAGCTGATATATACGCACCTGAAACAATACAAAAAGGAATAATTAGCAAATAAAGTCTACGTTTTATAATATAAGTCATTAAAAAAATGAACAAAGCATGACGTTAATTCCTAAATATATTATCACATTTTATTATAGTACCCAGTTACCCGAAATGTCGTAAATTTATTCAAGTATGTAACTATGAGTCGTCGAGTTCATATGTTTTAGTTTTACGGTAAATCAGATGAAACTTTAGATTCATTTGTTTTCCTCGAAAGACATCAAACAAAGGAAAAACAAAGGAATACTACTCAATTCTTTTGTTTGCATTTTTTTCTTGAATTATATAAAATGTATTATGAAATTTACGACTAGGTTTATTACTGAATATCGATCGAGTACTCCAACAATTTTTACGATTACATTTTATCCAAAACTAATAAAATTAATATAATATAAAAATGTGATTACGTAAGCGGTCCCACGGGGAATGTGGGTTGGAAACCTCTACTTTATCAATGTATTTGTGTACGTATTCTACAATACATACACAATATTTCACAATGTTGTAACGATATAGTATGTTTGTTGGTATAGGTGAATATGTATACGTAGGATGTTTGTGTATTATCAGCTGGTGTATTTTGTATGTAGGTGTAGTACGCAACAAGGTTGATATTAATTAGGAGGGCGCTAATGTCGCATCATTATAATGATATCGCGAGATCTATTCTTTTTTTAAATTTTAAAATGTCATTTCGAACCAGAACAATAAACACGTTTTATTCTTGCTTTTAAAATTGTACATTATAGTAATTTGATTATTTTTTCAGATGTCCTTATTTTGAGCAATTAGAACATTTACTTATATGTGAAAAACTACATTCAAAACTAAAAAGATAAACGTTTAAATCGTTTTGGACCACCAGAACGAAATACTATTTTAATATTTTTAATCATAAAAATCTGAACTTACCGATTTACTGAGTTTAGCAAGAATGCTGTTTTTTTTAGCCATTTTAATACTTTATTCGGTCATTTTAACTGCTTTCGCTCAAATCTTGACTGACTTTTAGATTCTCAGCTTAACTAATATTTTTCTCTGTCAAATAATACATAAACATAATTCATTTACAATAAAAGCATTTCAAAATTGAAAGAAAACATTCGAGTCGGTAATGTAGTTTACTGTTTAAAAAGAACAATAATTTCAAATTCAAAGTATGAGTGTGTCACTTTAATTGGTACACTGACAGAATTATTACGAGAGCGGTCGTTAGTTCAAAGTTTTTCTCACTGTCACCGACGTTCGTGGCGCTTCGATCAGCTGTTGTAGAATGTATGCTTGTATTGTATGGCAGATAGCGACGCATTGATATATTTATTTGTAAGTATATTTATCCGTATAGGTATTTATTTATCCGTATGTTCCCATGTCTCTGCTTGAATGTATTGTAAATCGCTGATGAATAAAATTAATAACCAAACTATAGGTTTGTTGGATAAAGTGAACGTCTGGTTATTATCAAACTAGCTGTTACCAGTCACAAATGACGCGGTTTGCGAAGTAGACAAAGAGAACAGATAGCAAGACTTCCCTATGGTGTATTATTATTTTATTTTAAGCATAGTATTTTCTATTTCACTCGAATTTTTTTTCACTCGAATATTTCACTCGAATTTTTCACACGACGAATATTTCACTCGAATTGTACGAAATTATTTACTATGCGTTGAGCAAATGGGCATATGCAGTGACCAAAAAATCGTTCTATTTTTGCTTCAACTTTTTCAAATTTTGTGTGAGAAATTTAGCGCGAAATAAGAATAACGTAAGCGACAATGTGAATCATACCTTTTTAAAAGAAACCTGGGAAGGAATTTAAAAATCTAAAATAACCGATTTGTTAATATTATAATTACCAGTATTTTGGCTAAATTATACTTTTATATTTGAAAAACTGAACGGAAAATTCTCAGATCCCGTAAATTTTAGGGGTAGGTACTTCAGGAATATTTTTTTGTTTAAGGAATTTCCAAATCCTGTAATTATAAAACAGTCAATCTGTAGTCCATACATTCAAATATCACTGTCTTCAGTTTCAAGACGATTCCGTCAGTATTGCCTGAGTACAATTCAGGGCGCCGAAGCCCAATGACACCATATTATAGGACATTAATTATTACTATTTACTATATAAATATGAGATGGTTTTAAGATGATTTTCACACAATATTCACTGGTTATACAAAAGTGTAATCGATATAACTAATTGATAAGGAAATACACAGTTTTTTTATAGACACTACACTTTTAGATACTCGCCTACCTATTATGTAAGCAGGAAGTGAATTTTTCATTTGATCCGAAGTGATACATCTATTTTGGAAGTATAATACGCGGAGTTTTATATCGGGTGTTGATTATTGAGTATCCGCTCTTCCGTAACATTCATCACATCAGTTTAAAATGTTGTGTATTGATTACTTGTGGAGATTACAAATGAACTGCATTGATTACTTAGGCCGTTTCCGTTCGGATCCGGATAAAACTCTCTTAATTCATTCCCAGGACTGGTCTATAAACCCCAAATGGGTCTAGCGGAAGGTACTAACTAAAGGGGATAATGCCAGATTCATTAAATTTCAGAGGTAACTTTGGAATTATTTTTTATCGAGACAAATTTACAAAAATCAAATTTATACTCTTTCACTAAAATATATTTTTATTTATCCATGTTGTGAGTCTTAGGTCCTTAGGACGATGTCTTTACAGTTCTTTATGTATTAAGATATTAAAGTTTGAGGACCAAATTAGCGAATGCAGTATTCCTACAACCGACCGACCTCGGCTGGTCTAAGTGATCACTTTACACTCGAGAAACATTTGCCATTCCCAGTCGTGGTGAACTGAAATGGCAAATATATCTCGAGTGTAAAGTGATCACTTAAGCCAGCCGAGGTCGGTCTTAAGCCCGACAATGTTCATTCTTAATTCATCTACACTGTTGTAGGAATACTGCATTGTATATACTATACGGAATGTAGAAAAAATCCAACGCTTTACAAGAATAATTTGTAAACCAGGTACAAATTAGCGAATCCTAAATCGAGCACATGTAATATGCATACTTTGTTGTTCATGGATATTAATTAAAATCGAGACATAATAAACATTGAATTCCTAGTGAGTATGGTAGGTACCTAGTTACCAAACATATAACGTTTATTATAAAACATATTAGCCACGTTACCTTCACCCGTATTTACAAAGGCCACTCGGCCGAACCGTCGAATGGAGTGGATGTCCTACAGCAATTTGCATAGTGAAATATAATAATCAATAATGAGTAGCAGACTGCCAACTTAGCCACTTAGTGTTCCGTAAAGGAACATAGCCGCCTTACAATGTTTTGCCACTGAGAGTAGTTTTATGCAGTGTGAATTACCTTTTTCATAAAGAAAGAAAGTTTTCCAAATAAACTCAAATACATATTTGTATGCTTCATCGTACCTAAGTTATAAAAGCTTCTGTCGTGAAGTGGAGTAAGTTAGCATCGGGGATAGAACTCGCGTCCACTCGATTGAGTGTCGAACGCGTTACCAAACATATATGATTTAATAGGGTAGTCGCAGACGAAAAGTCCTAAAAAAAGAAAAATAGAAAACATATACAAGAAGCCTACATTCAACAGTGGAAAGATGGCTACAGAAGAATAAAAATCTAATCTTAATCGTCTCAATAAGAGTCAAGAACCTCTTTGACTGTACAATGGTCAAAGACAGTCAAGGAGGATCTTTTCGTGCGTCGAAGGACGGGATATATTATGTAAAATTAGGGATATACAGATTTTAGCTGATTTCTCATCAGAAAATATGCGACGAATTCCGAATATGTATGACTAATTTACAAATCATTTCTGGCTCTTACAGAACATTTAAAAAATAATGTGGGTGTATTGACCCAACCAAATCATCCAATGATTTACGGGAAACTGATGCCAATAATCGATTTTATTACTTCGAGTATTATCTCGCCAGAATAAGCACTTTTCTTAAAATTTATATTGCATACGCAGTTCTTCCTGGAATGAACAGTGTAAGAAGAAATATTATTAAGAGTTTGCCTACCGACATTTTAAAAATATCTTAAAACGGGAGACCATATATCTCGACAACCGTTACTAAATATGCTTTGTAACAAAATAGGGTAAATGCATTGAACCTTTATCTAGGGAATAACCGTAAAAGATTTTTTATATCTTGTATAGATTTCTCAAAAAAAAAATCAAAACACCTCTGATATTTTTTTTGTCTTCGACTTTGAAAGTCGCGGAGTAAATTTTTTTTTTGTACTGATAATATGCATTAAAATCTAGGGAATAACCGTAAAAGTTTTTTGATAGACTCAAAATTAATCTCAAAAAATGGAAAAAACGCTATTTTTAACATTTTATTATACGATTGTTCACGCAAGTTTGAACCTTAATGCCGTGGGAAATGTCTGTGATGTCATTCTTGGTGCCGAGCCCTTAAATAATAACTAAAAAATACGAATAAAATCAAGCGTAGTCCGGATAAAATTAAGTATGTGTGCTGTAATCGTAGCAATGTGTTGTCTTGTCATTTAACCTTACTACTACTAGCGTCATTGCGACCGTTCTGAGAACTACACATTGTTGTCTATGAGTACTTTTCATGACAATACAATATTATGATATTTGTACCTATTAATGACATTGCTTACATTGAGACCAACGTGAAAATGAGGGCTACACTCTGTGACATTTGAACACAACTTATGGTGAAGTAAATAGTATGCAGGATTGGCCATTTATTTACTCATACAAGATTATATAAATTACTTTTTTACGAGTATATTAAATAATTATGTTAGTTTTCTTTTTGCCATACAAATACCGTTTTTGTATGATATTCTTAAATATTTTTCTAGTTTGCTACGCCAACTTGAAGCACATTTATTATGTCGCTAACTTTAAGTAAGTATATCACGAAAAATACACGAATTAATGTAGGTATACCAACATGACAAAAAAAAAACATATATATCATTTTTTAATAATCACTTTTAATAATATAATTAAATAAACAGATTCTTTAGTGTTGTTTCTTGTACGATCTCTGGTGGATCTCCGTCATTTTGTTTTCAGTGTCAGGGCCTGTCTTTATTCTCGGAGGTCTCGCTTACACCGAGCGCTCCATGCGGCAGTTCTCGTAGTTAAGTTCAGTGGTCGCTAAAGGTTAAATACGAAACATGTGACACACTTTTTTTATAGATTTAGCGGGCCGCAGCACACGACAATTAGAATATTATTGTTTTCTTTTGTTATTGCTTTGAACTTCGAGAGAATTTCGCAAAAACGGAAACATAATAATATACGTTTACGTTATAATCAAATTTTAGTGAAAATTTGGCCACATTCTTTCGTAATGTTTGACAAAATATCACATTATTTTTAAATAACATTCGGAATTTTGATACTGAACCATCACGGTAGGTATATCTAAATAATGGGGTAATCAGTGAATATGTACTATGCATTTAAAACACGCAATATTTGCGACATTTGGAAGTGGTAGCGAAACTCATTAGGTACTGAAAAATATGTGAGTCTGCATATAAATAGCAACAGTAAGTATGTATTAGGAAAACATAGCATATAATGTGATCTGCCTAACTGAGCGCGAGTCCCTAGATATACTTAAGTAAGTACATAAGTTTAACGAACAACTGATTTTTACAAGACACTAGAGAAAACGTTAAAAAATGTGGGGGCCTATTTTATTTGGGTGGCTTCTTTCGAATTTCTACGTTTTCAAATTACTCAAAATATTGAGTGCATCAATGAAGCGGGCCGCAATAAATGAATAGCGGGCCACAATAAACGTATACAGCGGGCCGTATGTAAAGAATGTGATGATTTAATGGTCCAATATTGTAGCGAGTAAATCTCTCAACGGTCGAATTTTCGTGGAAGCCATCGGAAATGATAGAGATGCGCGAAGCGTTCTAAATAAAATATCACGGTAGGTACCGCATACATCTGACTGACCACATCACTAATGTTCAGATCTAGATTATGTAGTACGTGTATGGTACATGTTAAAACAGATATTGGATTGGTTTAAATTTTAAACTATAGAACGGACGCTAAATTCTATGTTCTATGCGATTTCAAATTCGAATACGATCTGTGTTGCCAGCTAATAATAATGAAAATTTGCTGTACAAAATATGGTTGTTTCACAAGTTTATTTTTTACACACAATGATAGAGTATTCCTGTTTTTTATATGAGTAAATTTTTCATCTAAAACATAAAATAAAAACATAACTTTCTAGAATTTTTTTTTACAAACTCCTACTGTTTATGAACAAGCAAAATAGCTCGTCAAAGTCTAATTTTTAAATACGACCTTATGGAATTTGGTAGTCGTTAACCTGTAGTACTTATAATTTATTTTTTGAAATACTTAAAACGAAGACTCTATAATGTATGATCACAAGTTCTCGGTAGCAATTTTCCCTAGAAACAAAAATAATATTTTCGGCGAAAAATATTATTTCTGGAAATTCTAAGAAAGGGGTAATGTCAGTCAAAAAAAAATTACCTCTAAAAATGATATCAATATACGGAAATGAAACTTTCTAAAAACAATTTTGAGAGTTCAATGAAACCTTTATATGTAGATTCGGTGGTGACCGCAAAACTAAATTTTCATATTGTTATTATATGATTGTTTAAATCTAAAGTCTAAACATACTTAAAAATCAAATCACACACTCATATTATTGTTAGTAATGAGCGCATATAAATTCGAAATTATAGAACCTTCGAACGAAACAATAGAACATTTATTAGAAAATTTGAAATGTGTACCCAAGTGTTGCCGTAAGAGAAAAATAATAATTTTATTCCAATGATTTCATTGTATGTATATTGTTGTTGTTACCACCACATTAGGTAGGCACTCTAAAGCGCTAGACAGGTAGCTGCTCGCATCGCAAGTTCACGTTACGTATAAATTATAAACTTTACGGTTAACAGGATGCAGTATTGGTTAATAATGTTGCCATCAGGGCGTGAAAAAATTATCATGTCAGAATTATTAAAAACCAGAAACTTTTTTATTTATTTCTTTACAGTTTTTGTGAACAAAATACAAAAATATGTTGACATTAGGAATAATAGATGCTATGACATTTGTTCACTAGGGCGAGCTTATCGCAAAGCTGCAATCTCTACAAGCTAACTTTTTCTACACATTATCCTTTTTTTTTAAAATAAGAATAACAGTTGGGCTACGTACAATCTGTCAAGGAAGAGGTCTCGAATTAGATAGGAAAGGATCTACAATTTTGTTTCCTGGCAGCAATGAAATTTCAACTAAAACTCTATAAGTTAGTGTTACCACCATGGTTGCCAAAAAGCTACATGTAGCATGCTCATCAAATATCATATCTATATCTTGATAGACTGAAGTCTGAATGTATAAAATTTTCAATGGAGCTTTTCGGGGAAAAATCGTAATGAATAAATAAATAAATAAGTATAAAA
Source organism: Ceraclea dissimilis (assembly GCA_963576895.1). Taxonomy (NCBI): domain Eukaryota; kingdom Metazoa; phylum Arthropoda; class Insecta; order Trichoptera; family Leptoceridae; genus Ceraclea; species Ceraclea dissimilis. Next base: position 2,057,186 of record OY756372.1, read on the forward strand.
AATGTTTAGACCCCAAAAAAATAGAGATAAAATGGTAGTTCTTCTATTTACAGCGAAAGATAAAACTGTAGGCATGTTTTGTTTTTAATTGTGTTCGCATTGCATCAAGTGTGGACACAGTGTACAATATTGTGAAGTAAAGATGGACTGTATGAACGGTTTGCAAAGAGTCGCGCTCAACCAGGCGTGGAGGGATGACAAACTATCTGAAGCTAAAGCATAATATAACTGTTAGAAACAGGTTTCTAGTACTATACTCTATTATAATACTACTTAATAATATAAAACACACATATAAATGATACAGTTCACCGCACGCAGACTTCACCGCTCACTACTGAAGATTACCGATTTACGTACAGTACCTTAATTCGACTACTCACTAATTAGTAGTTTGACTAATAACTATGTCGACCACAGTAATACCAACTATGTATTTTAAAATTAAATGGGATTTAAAATTCGACTGCTCGCTAATTCGACTAATCACTAATCCGACTGAACTCTGCAGTAGTTAATACCTAACTATTTAAAACTTGCATGCATATCTTAAATTCGACTACTAATTCGACTAGAGTAATACCAACCAACAATAATCGGGAGACCCCAGGCAAGGTGGTCTGATGATATTAGGAAATGTGCCGGTGGTGGACGGATGCAGTGTGCCCAAGACAGGAAGCTGTGGAGGACCAAAGTGGAGGCCTATGTCCAACAATGGACCTGAGTGGCTGCGGAAGAAGAAGAATACCAACCACTGACTATTTACATATTTTATTCAATAATTTGAAGTAAGTAATAAAATTGATCAAATTATGTAAAACTCAACATTGTTGCTATGAGGCGAGTTGTGTGCAAAATTTTGAATGTATTTTTACATAAGTTTATGAATTACAGCTTTTCAAAACTATTAGATTGCAATTGTTTTGTATTTAAACATTGTCCAAAAATATTTAACAGGAGGATTAACTAAATGAAATTGTGGAAATCGTTTTGAACATGTGTCGAATAAATAAAAAAAAATGTTGTCGAAATATTTAGTCATTTTATTCTAACGTAGTCGAGTATCGGTAAATATATCAGTGCAAATAATTAATTCATATTAAAACAGATATTTTGTATTTTCTAATATAACTATCATTAATTTTTTTATTTACTATCAAATATATTACTAAAAGTTTGTTAGACAGTCGTATTTTTTCTTTTTGACAGCACTCGCATGTTACAGGTTAATTTTAATATTTCAAAATGCCCAAACTTTTTACACTTATAACTCAAAAGTAATATGATTTTTTGCATGCGAGAATAGATACGTGTTAAAAATATATTATAAATTGTTTTATTTTATTTATTGTCTTTCATGTGGTGCGTTTTTATTTTTCTCAATATAATATGACAGTATCCTTAATACGTGAAGTTATAGGTTGGCAACATTTTTGTTCCCGCCATTCTAGATCAAATTCTTTTTATTTGATCTGTAATGGAATATTCGATTTTCTTAATTTTTAAAGATGTAATTCTAAATTTGATTTATTCTTCGTAAAACGTCCTTACAAAATATGCTTTATAAAAAAATAGGGTTGATGGTAAAACTCTTTCTCGTAACGAAAATATGCATTAAAATGTACTGCAGTTACATAAAACTTTTTTAAATGAAGTAAAACTGTGCCCAAAAAACGTAAAAAACCCTATGTACTCGTAGATATGTCAAACATTTGAATTTCGAACGTGAACTACCAGACCAGGGCCATACTAGAAGGTACCAGACCGTCAGTATGGTCCGTAGTTTTGTGCATGTGATTTTAAAAGTTAAACACACGAATATTCCTGATTTTAATTCGCAAATCTTTCAATAAAATACTCTATAAAAATTTGATTCAACTTCGAACCTGCGTAATTTAATTAAAGCAGTTTAATTAAACACGAAACTTCTCGCACGTTTTCTTATGGTTACAATACAACACATTATTACATTTCAGATACTTACTCACAACAAAGTCAACAATGTTTCCTTTGTCAGACAAGTAGTAGGTAAGCAGCAAAAACTTTTCTGTTGATTTAGTGTTTGGCATTATGTGAAATTAGGAAGATACTGCGAATTGTCTTCCATTTTTCACCTGTCTTTATTTGGCAAGTGAGTCTTCTACGTTTCAACCTGTTTTTGGACGAAAAATTCATTTTATCGATAACAAATTTATAGTCATTACTGTTTTTCTTTAAAACGGTGATAATTGTCATTAAAAGTAATATAATGGTTCAGAAATTAGCAAATTAAACAGGCACAGAGTTTTTGTTAGATTTTCAGTGCCTAATTTCCGAAGAATTAATTAAATCTTGAACCATATTTTCCGTTATTAAGTACTGTCCCCCACTCCTTTATTATGAAAAAAAAAATTGTCTATGTATAGTTAAGTAATTATGTCTATTTTCTTCTACAATACCAAATGGCGATTCCAAGTGTCCAGATTTATTAAGGTTGATGAGCTATTTTTTTTTTAATAATGCCTACGATTTTTTGTTCCATGATGCGTAATTAGTACACCAAACTGAATATAATTAATATGTATATAAAGTAGGTGTACCAACTACTCACCATCAAAAGTTCTTTTTTTAAATTCGTATCGTATTGGGGAGCATTGACCATTTGCAATAACCTTCCTAAGTGCATGTCGACACCTAAAAAGGTCACTAATTTTAAATGCAGCTATACTACTGTGCACATAACTTTCACCTACCTTTAGTCCATTATATGGTAAATATATATCGATGCAATTGACACACTTGAAGGGTATACAGCGAGGTTATCGATTCCACAGTTCAAAATGTAATTTTTCAAGGGTATGCAAAGCAAGTAAACAAGGATTATTATGATAAAATGGAATATTATTTTGTTATTGTAAAATTACATTGTTTGCTCGGCCTCGTTGCTGGCCAATATCCGGGTTCGAATCTACTTGTTGACAATGTAATAATGTACATACGTAATAAGTCCATAGGTTGAAAAAGATTCCCGGAGAAAAGCCCATAGGAATTTTTCTCAACATGAATAAATCCCAAAAGAGACAAAAAAAGCTCCGTGACGTCATAGTTGGGTCGGGAGCGTTAAGTGTAAATTAATTTTTTTTTGAAAATGAAATAGACTTTTATGACTATGAGGTTCGCGCAGTTGGTTAGAGTACGGGCTTCTTATCAGGAGATGCCGGGTTCGAATCTCTGTCTTGACGATGTACTTCACGACACAAGCTTTTAGATTGGAAACGTATAATTAGGAGGAGCTAGGAATGAATGAAAATGGAAAACAAAACGCCAGACCAGAATAATATCCTTTGATTTCATCACGTTTTGCTTAAAAAAACGTCATTTTGCTGACAAAACTCGTCTACCTACCCATTTTGTTAGACGGAGAAAAAAATCGCCTCCTTCAGGATTTGGTCCACGTGACTGAAGCACGTGATTCTTATCCACGTTTATTGGCACACTCCATGTTTTAAGAAAACAATATAATTCATATTTCCCACTTATAATCGTTTGTTCTTTTAATTTGTGTATTAAGAGTATGCATACCGACATTCCAAAAATTTCTGAAAACGGGAGACCTTATATCTCGACAACCGTTACTAAATATGTTTTGGAACAAAATAGGGTAGATGCATTGAACCTTTATCTAGGGAATCACCGTAAAAGATTTTTTATATCTTGTATAGATTTCTCAAAATAATTTTTTAAAAACACCTCTGATTTTTTTCCGAAAGACGGAAAATCGTTTCCCGAAAGTCGCGGAGTAAATTTTTTTTTCTTCTGATAATATGCATTAAAATCTAGGGATTAACCGCAAAAGTTTTTTGATAGACGCATAATTAACCCCAAAAAATGGAAAAGAACGCTCTTTTTACCATTTTATCATACGATTGTTCATGCGATTTTGAACCTTAATGCCGTGGGAAAAGACTGTGACGTCATTCCTGGTGCCATGGCCTTAATTAGTAAAGGGAATCGTAGAGTATGTACGAGAAATTGCATGAATGTGACGGAAGCAAGAAGCGTGTGCAAGGATAGGATTTTTTGAGGTGGTCTGGTTGGTAACGCGCTCGACTGTTAATTCAGTGGGCGCGGGTTCAATCCCCGACTTACTCCACTTCGCAACACAAGCTTTTAAGCTTTCTGTGAAGTGTACAAAGATGTTTTTGGGTTTATTTCGATAAACCCAGATTCATTTTTATTTTAAAAAAATGTTCTCTTTTTCTACCCCGTAAGGAATGCTGCGTGAGGGAATAGAATACAACAGAATTAACTTGAGTTTAAAAAACCCTTCTAAACATCGAAGTATTCTATTACTGCCGTTCTAAGCAAAACCATGTATTAGCCACCGTTAGGTATTTTGAGTTTTTCATCGAAATGAGTATTTTAACCTTAGATCCACCTATTTCAATCATAAAAAGTCTAATTTTCCATACGCAACTCATATTTTTCAAGCCATCTATGTCACGCAAATGTATGGAAGTTGTATGGGCGATGCAGGACGTTTTTCGCGATTATCACAGATGTAACATTTTGGTTTATACGTGGTTCTTACTTAGGATGGCAGATCCATGAGTACAATGAACAAAAACACCCCAAAGTGGGGTAGTTTTGTTATTAACGAGACTAATAAGGTTCCATCTGTGTGGAAAGATAATTTTGATCTTAACATTTTGGTCTTGTCACTTAGAACCTCGATAATCTAAGAGGACGATTGGTAGCTTCAATGTTCAATGGATCCCTTCAACAAAAAGATACGTGGGCTGAAAACCGCTGGGAAAACTATAAGATATCTATGAATGAAGAATATCATCTGGGTTATATGGGCGTGCGATATGTCAAGGGTTATTGGGACTCTATTACTTGCTAGAGACAGGAAGTCTCTGAGATACATTGTTCAGGAGACTTTGCGGGAGTCTTATGGTCATCAGAAATACGTGAAGATTTACATAATAATAATATCTGGAAAGGTTAAAGACCCCTGATTTAAGAGTGTGCATACCGACATTTCAAAAATTTGTAAAAACGGGAGACCTTCTATCTCGACAACCGTTACTAAATATGCTTTGGAACAAAATAGGGTAGATGCATTGAACCTTTATCTAGGGAATAACCGTAATAGATTTTTTATATCTTGTATAGATTTCGCAAAAAAATATTTGAAAACTTTGTATTAATAATATGCATTAAAATCTAGGGAACAACCGTAAAAGTTTTTTGATAGACGCAAAATTAACCCCAAAAAATGGAAAAAAAGGCTATTTTTACCATTTTATCATGCGATTGTCACGCAATTTTGAACCTTAATGCCGTGGGAAAAGACTGTGACGTCATTCCTGGTGCCATCCCCTTAAGAAGCATTTAGAAATGTGTATTTAAATAATTCGTTTTATGGACTTTCGACAATAAAAAAATGTAAGTTCGTTAATACCATAACTAATATTATTATAGAAGAGTTAACTTTTAATCTATGGTGAAATATGAACTTTTTACATGTTTTTTTAATGATTGAGTTCAAAGTGCGATAGCCGTTTCGAAGATTCTAATAAAAACAATACCTTCTCTCTCTTGTGATAGACCCGAGAATCTGTTTAATACAAGAGGTCTTCTGGGACATTGAACTCCAACTGTCTTACGACTTCTTTGCTGTTCTTCTGGTGGACCCTTTGGTATATATTGGCTTAATTGGCTACCACGAGTGGACGTTTATTGATGTCCATTCTCTTCATGTAGTCTCGACAGAATCTTCTCCTTTTCCTGCCCATCTTAACATACCTTCCGTGTTGCAGGTTTCACAAAAAAAGTATCTCTAATTCGGCGTCTTTCCTAGAATAGCCCGTATTTTTTTTAATTTCAGTAGTTCCAAGCAGTAAAGGGACTTTTTGTTCTAATGTTTGTGTCTGCTCTTAAATTAATTCCGTATGTCATCACCAGGCTCACTTAAATTGTGTGAAGGAATCAAGCCGGAATTTAAAAAAAAATACATAAGTATTACAGCAAAATTAATCAATAGGGTCAAGTATAGCATGTTCCCTTAATTTGATTATAGAACAAACCACAATACAAATTGACATTTTAAATGTCAGAACATATTAAAAAAAAATATTACTTCATTAAACCATAGACTATAGTACAATGTTGTCTATGAAAATAACATGTTAACCGTCTTTTAACCATAGGGCATAGATTATTGTCAACAATATAGAAAATAAAATAAATGACCAAAGACTATATTATTATGCTGAAAATAGATTGGTATTAAACCATCATCACCTACGCAGCGAAGGTGAACTCGGGCGGCTGATTAGAGGTATTGCTAGTTACATTACAATAATACAACACATACGTATTTATCTCACCAACACATACATAAATCATACTTCATAGTAAATACGATACGACTGTGTTTGTGTGTGTTTATCAGGGTTGCCAACTGTACTACAATATATTTCAGGTCTGCGTACTGTAAACAGTTGAAAAAATTACACTAGGCAAAAATACTATAATTATTTCAGTAGAACGATTTTTTTTTGGAAACACAAAAAGGATATTTTCAATCGTGACTTAAAATTGGCGGAAAAAAAATAAAAACTGAAGTTAAGCATAAAAAAATGATATCTACTATTTAAATATTATAAAATACAGTTGTTTTAAAAACAAATAAGTATGTCTAAACATTGTTTTCTTTCACTCTCTCCATAAAAATATAAAGTAGGTTTATATTTCAAGTTGAACTATAGTAAAATTATTTCAAACTGTCGAACGCAGTTATAAAATTTGACCGAGAAAGGACGACTACCTGCTTTATTCGCATCTTATGGCTCTGGCATCAATGCGAATAAAACAGGTAGTCGTCCCTTCTCTGTCACACTTTTATGACTGCGTTCGACAGTTTGAAATAATTTGGCTTTAGGTAGTTTATGAGTTATTCTGAAAAATACTTAATCAGCTGGGAAAAATGTTGGGAACCCTAATATTAATATGGAGGTGCCTACCTCTGCGATGGTCTTATTATTATTATTATTTCCCGCAAGTAGTGGCAACACTGTGACGTCACACAGACATACGTCATCCGGTACTGGTTACTGAGGCTATGCTATAATACGCCGAGGTACCTACTCCAAGTGATTCTGTTATTTCTTCGGTTAAAATGTTGTTGTTGTATACTGGCCTCGACTTTTGTACATTATTTGAATTTCGAAGTTTCGTAAGTGTTGCAACAAACTGCGATATAATAAAATCAAAGTAATAATGTGTAAGCAAAGGTAAGTACCCCGATGTTGCCATATCAAATGACCGAATTTTCTAGTAATAGCAGGTATTTATTTAATTACAGAAACGATAAATTTTATTGAAAATTAACAAGCTGAGATGGTTTGGGCATGCGGAGAGAATGAATGAAGACCGGTTGACAAAAAATATATGAGTTAAAGAAAAGGTGTGAGAAACGATAAATTTTCATGAAAGTTTACAAGCTGAGATGGTTTGGGCATGCGGAGAGAATGAATGAAGACTAGTCGACAAAAAAATTGATGGGTGAAAGAAAGGTGTGAGAAACGATAAGTTTTCATGAAAGCTAACAAGCTTAGTTTGGGCATGTGGAGAGAATGAATGAAGACTGGTTGACCAAAAAAACTTAGATGAGTGAAAGAAGAGGTGTGGGGTCGGAGACTGCGAGCTGGATCGATCGTGAAGACCTCCCTGAGGATGGACTCGTTTTGATTAAAAAAAAATCGAAAGGCATCCATGCCGAATTGCATTTCAGCAGGGAAGCAAGGCGTTATGTCCTCTCTGCTTACCTCAAAAGGAATGTAGATGGATAAATTTTCATAAAATTTAATATACTTACAAGCCTTTTTTATATACCTGATATGATAATAAAGTAAGTAAGTAATTGAAGTAAGTCTGCCTACGCATAGACATTTTATATCGAACCTTGACATTTCACTTTGATATTCTATCCACCAGAGGGAGAATTTCTTTACATTCTCAAATTCAAATTATTGAATTTGGAACAAAATTACACAACCCGTAATATCACTCATTTGTTTAACTTTCACAAAGAATATTAAACGAAGATTTAGGTTAAAAACCACAGTTGTAAATAATAAATTGGCTTACATCCCTAATTAACTACACAAATATATATTTAAGATCCTACTAACTAAAATAAGACGTCCTTATTTCAATTATTTCATAGTTCTTAGTTCATAAAGTTATAAAATTGGACATAATATGTCGAAATCCATTGTACAGAATCTTATATATTTTCGCTGCTCACTTCCGGTTACATCAGTCGGTGCAATCAATGAAGCAATTAACAAGATAGGAAATGATAAACAAATTATCTAATGATAGTACGTGAGATACCTAACCTCAAAATAAACTGCACAAAACAATTCTCTTTTTAAAAATAGAAAAGATAATGTGGACGACAGTGTATCATCTATGGATTGGATGCATAATAAATTCACACAAGAAAAATATCACAGCAAAAATATCACACGAAAAATAACACATTTTTATTTTTATTGAAATCTTTGATTAATATTGATAAAATTTATAATTTTATAACGGTAGATTTAATTAATGCATCAGGCTTCCTCACAGCACCTTAGCGACGAAGCAATACAATACATAAGAAATATGACAAGTAGGAAAATTCACCCTCTGAACTTTTTTACACTTTGACATAACGAATGTTAAATGATATAAGGCATGATGTTGGCCATACGATAAATAAATAAATAGATCATCAAATTTAACTAAAATATAAATTACAGTGTCTTATAAATCATTACTAAATTTTGAATAAAAATGTGTTATTTATTCTTGTGATATTTTTCCTGTAATATTTTTTCCTGTGTTATTCATCCTGTCATCTATGGATTCATAGACACAGCTGACAGTATAGAATCAGTGGCGTAACTAGGGGGGGGCGGGGGGGCGGTCCGCCCCGGGCGGCGCATTTCAAGGGGCGGCAAAATGGAACAACATATAAAAAATATCTCTGAATTTTCTTAAATTATTATGAAAAACTGTTAAATTACAATAATTTTCATTAAAAAAATTTGCCTGCGGCGCTTATAAAACCTGTTCACGTGTTGGGTACAAACTCTTTGTAATAGGTGCCTAAGTATTTTTTTATTTCACGATAAATAAGCTCAATTTTTGATATCTTATGACTAAAATTTCGTTACTTCGCTAGCTAGATCTTGCATGGTCGCTTCCCCTATACAATACCTGTAACCATACGTGTTAGGTACCTGCTATGGAAAGATTACCAGGTTCATTATTTCACCAATTTGTCTAAAAAATTTCGCCTGCGGCGCTTTTTTATGTCATTTTTAACGTTACCTTGTTAAACGTACTTATTTCTTTATATTTTTATTTAAAGAAAGTAAACAAAACTACAACACGACCATCATGTTTTTTTAGTTTTGTAAAAAAAATTCGCCTGCGGCGCTATTTATGTGACTTATTGTGATACGTTTATGTTAAAATTTTAGTTGCTCTCGCTTAGCTTCAAAGCTGCAGACACCCCTGGGTGGGTACACATGTACTTGTATAGGTACTTTAAGGGTAGGGGGGGGGGGGGCGGCATTTTCAGAGTCCGCCCCGGGCGGCACTAATGCTAGTTACGCCACTGTATAGAATGAAGATACGTCACATACAAACTGTTGCTTTTTTTTTCTCCGTCGCGTCGCCTTTGCACGTTTAGGTATAATAGACTCGATTTAACTTATATAGTACGGTTTTAAACACGAATTTTACTGTTTTATTATTATTATTACTACTACCTACTACCATTAAATCGCTACAAAACGGGTTTTTTCATTTTGTTGTAGGTTACTTAGCGGACATCTCGTATAGATTTGTAATATTGCACTGTTGTGTGTATTTGGTTTGGACTAACGTGTGAATTGGTTGCAACAATGCAACAGTACAATAACCAAGCGCCTATTTATCGACCATACGATATATTACAATAGTGGGGAAACAAGCGAATGCTGTGTGTACATAAAAACATATGCGAAAACATTTATATGACATTCAGAATATGTTGCGAATGGGTTCATTACTAAAATAAGTAATCGTAAAAATATTTTTTAAAACTAAGATTTTATGACTTCACGTCCTAGATCCATTTTCCGCGATACCAAGCAAGCCCTCCCTTGCTTGGTATCGCTTGGTTTCCTTAATTTCGATGGCGCCTCCCACCAAGAATTGACAGATTCAAAATCTGTAAAAAGTTCTGCTCGTGAAGCACTATCGTGAGATACCAAACACGGCGGTATGCAGTGACTTGATCCTCTCGATCGCTCGGTGCCTTCCGAGGCTGACTTACGATCTGGATTTCTTTTCCAGAGCCCTTTCATGCAATACTTTGTCAAAGAATTAAAATAAATCCAGATTCCTTTTGTCGAAATCATATTGTGGTCACTTCCCAGTTTATAATAAGTAGTGGTCAAATATACGAGTAGAGATGATATCATTATCAGCTACAATTTATAACAATAATTAAATTTATTTATTGTTATATCTTAATCGAATACGGAAGTTTATTTACATAACAATATTCTGAAACGAAGAAAAAATAACCTTCATGACTAAATATGCGTGCAAATAATCTTATTAAATACAATAATCTGTTCAAGAAACGAGTAAAAAGACATTGACAATAAAAATAGTAACTGAACATGCGAAATACTGCGCCGGGAAAAGGTACATTACTCAGCTAATACTAAAGATATCATCCTAAGACTTAAAACATGGATAAATGAGAATATGTTTTAGTGACTCTAATCAGGTAAAAATTTGATTTAACACGGCAGATTTTTTTAGCTGGTTACATTAAGTTCTAAATTTAAAATGAAGGAACGTCGCAAAATAGAACACAAATAATATTGTAGATATTCATGTGATTTGAATAAAGAACAAATATTCATATTTCATAGACAAGACACTTTATTGATAATATTATTGTCGACCCACATTACACATTAAATCATACTCTATGGTCACTATCAGTCCGACAGTCAGTACCTACTCATACCTACATACTTGGAAATTATTCTAATAATATATGACATGAGAATTTAGTTTGTACTTTGTTTCAATGTACAATGTCCCAGTGGCGGAAGGTTCTAAAAATTTAGGTTGCCAATGTTGCCATGTAATAAAAAATCCGGGGGTTCCAGTACCTTTTGAGTTTCACAGGTACACCCAGTACTGATGGGAGATCAAATAAAATTTTGATATTGATTGGCATAAAAAATAGTAAATAGTGCCGCAGGCGAATTTTTAGGGAAATTTAGGAAAGAAGTTCTAAATCTTGTTTAATTTTTTTATGACACAATTTTCGAAAAATTGTAATGCATGACCAACAGCGATTTTATTTAATTAGCTATGTGTGAAGTTTAACGGAGGGCTTGGGGTTCCACTTGTTAAGGGCAAGCTGGCGACCTGACGGCCAGTACGTCACTGGTTTGTCCATCCATCCATAGATAATACGTCTAATATACATAATGTGTAGAATGGTCGCTCTATTATTTTGTTTAGTGTTTTGGTTTTTATTCGCGAGGTGAGCATATGACCTCGGAACTGGCATCTAACTAAACCTGGGTAATATTGTTATTATACTTCTAATTCTCTAAGGTACGTTCAGACAAACATCGTCCAAGCAATGAGTGACCTTCACAGACTATCTACCTTTTAATACAACATTAGAATAATAAACTACATTATATTTTATTCTCATTAGTTTATTAAAAACATCAATCAAAATATTACAAACTTAACAACCTTGTGCGCAGTGTTTTTGAAATTAAACGATTAAATTTTATATTTTTTCACACAGGCAACACAATGTGATCCATATTTCATATTCGAATGATTTGAATTAAGAATGCGCGCCGATGAGATTTATTTAAATTTGTTCTTTTTTTGACGTGTTTTCACTTTCCATCGACACGTATACCAACATAAGCATATAAATTACATACCGTCACGGAGTTTCACACAATGCAGTGGAAACAACTGTGCATTGCACACTACTTAAGTACATAATATTTCTAAAATCGACACCTGAATGATGCATATTTCTAAGTCCTAGGTACGTTCGTAGGGTTATTTTTGACAGGAGCATTCCAAAAACCCTACATAAAAATGTTTTCAGTTCAATTTTCACTGTTGTACCAAAAAAAAAAATAACGCGGAAATTGCAAGTATTCTTCTTAATTACAATTTTATGCGGTGACAACAATGACATATCTATTGAAATTGAGAAGTGTTGCCACTATAGTGGACTGTAAGATATTGCTTTTGCAATAAGTCCGCCTTTTGGCTCACTATCATTGCCTTGTTTTTGTAACTACGCCTATTTTTCTTTGGTCAATAAAAATTTATTTACTTATAGTTGCCAAAAAGGTACGCACAGCGCTCCCACTGAAAGCCATATCTTTCTTGACACACTGTACGAAGGATTCATAAATATACCTGTGCATGCATATGGTTGAATTGCAGGTTTTCGAAAAGAACATATGATAGCAAGTAAGTAGTATGTGCAAAACATTCGAATAGAACAGAACATGGAGCGTTTTATTCAAATTAGTAAATCATAGATAAGGCAGAAACAATAGACGTATCACGTCATTGAACTCAGTGGTGGGTAGGTACCCTCAGGCACGTTCAGTTCACCATAGAAGATAACTGCACAAGTTTACTGTACAGTGTAGTGTACAGTGTACACCATACAACACTAGTCACTACCTACAGTACCTACTACAGGCAGCCAACTTAACTAAATCGTGTTCAACCGTAACATCACTATACGCATACATTAAATAGAGTTACGTGTAAATCGCACAGGAAAAAAAAACACGCGAATAATCTCACATGAAAGAAATATCACATTGACTGTATACTATTATTGTTTTGTAACTCCGCATGATTTTTGGCTAATAAACATTTATTTATTAATGTAAGTATATAAATGTCGCATGGAAAGAACAAATAAACAAATAAAGCTTTATTGAAAGAAAAAATCAGAAATATCACGTGCAAAAATATCACAAGAAGAAATACTTAACACATTTTTATACAAAATTTATTATACAATTTGGTTGAATTACATTAATATTGGTAAAACTTGAAAATTTTATAATGGTAAATTAGATAGATCAATAAATTTAACTACAAAATATTACCTAATTATAGTGCTTATTAAATTATTAGTAAATTTTGAATAAAAATGTGTTATTTCGTTTTGTGAGATTACTGCCGTGTGAGATTTTCCCGTGTTATTTTTTCCTGCGTGATTCTGACATCACTGATTAGATACTTATTATTATAGTACATGTCAAGACTATGGAATGAAAATAAAGAAAATTATGCTTATTTATTTATTATTATATGTTAATTGGAAAAAGGAAGTAATTTTACATTAAAGTAACTGTACCCGGAAAGTATTTTTTATTATGCGTATGTAAACGGTTCCTATAGAATAATCTATGGAACTCTTCTGTCACTTTTAATAGAATTTTCAATTTTAGAACAAAATATCTGCCATCTCTTTCTTTCATTGTGAGCCCACTCTAAAATAATATTTTCGCGTTTTTTCTTCACATATGTAAGGGACCTACCTACCTGGAGGTGATCTATGGAAAAAGTAGAAGCATGAAATAATTTGTGTATAGGTACGGGTATGTGATATTAAAAGATTGATACGCAATAATATTGTTTTTACTTGCTGTAAAATGTGTTATTTAACACTATTATAACAATTAAGATCAGTCGTTGACAGTTTTGGTTAAATGAGATATAAAAATCTGACGTTTTTGACAGTATTGTGCTTATAAATTGGCTTCATGTTGAATTTGTATGGAGTGTATTGGATCAGCAACAAAAAAGTGAATTATGACATTTTTATGTCAAATGGAATTATAATAATTTTCAAAATCTATGGTTCTTCATTTCTACCACCGCAGCGCTAGGGGTGTTCTACCGTTCTTAGCTTGGATAAAAGCTTATTATTTTTTTCAACAGAGTGATTTCAAATTATGAATTAGGAAGGTATATTAACCCCGCATATCGATAGGACAATAATGTTTAACAATAAATAAAATCTATATTGTGTAATAAGTATCGGTTTCCCTGTGTAAGTATTTATAATATCCTGTGTCCCCTTCTCCCGCTTCCTGTCAGAACATCTGTTACCGCAATGAGGGGTCGTGACTGTGACCCACCGTCATGATCGTAGGTAAATAACTCTGATGATGGTTCATTCACGATGCGAAACCTGATAGTCGGTAAAAACAAACAGTTCATTACCATAACCATACTGTAATTATTAACTAACTACCCTAAAACTAGTGGCGGGCCAAGGGTTCCCAATTTAGGCAAAACAATAAATTTTATTAAGTCAGATGAACACTTGAGAGATCGGGATAACAAATGATTTTAATGAGCTCGCCCTAGTGTAAGCCCTAGTGACGAAAAGGTAATCTATAGACAGACTGAACCAATGTTTATCTTTTTGGTGGGAACAGATACGAAAATTTCATCCCTAATGTTCTGATTGTCAAAGGAACGGTGTACGTTGAACGAGGATCGTCACGGCCAGTAGAAAAACAACGAATAAGTACCTAAATCAGTGTTTTTAAATATTAACTAGGTTCTGACAGCCTCTGAGTCATCGATATAGTTCAATGCTTTAAAGATGCTTATTGAAGGTGTACTATTATTTGTTGACTCCAAAAACAAGGGTAAATAAAAAAGTCGCTAATTTTCAGCACACACAATGTTCTTAAGAAGAAACATTAGGATACATTAAAGGAAAATCCCGTGGGCTTAAGGCACCCCACATCCCCGGGTAGCTCAGGCGCATTAATAGCGACCTCTTTACCCGCACTTCTAGGCAAATGTTATTAAGAGGTGGGCCCAGAAGGGAGCCCCCCCGCAAGCCCCACCCCTTAATTAAATTCCTTCAGTGCCCTTATCCAAGGAGGATTACTTACAAATATGAGACTTAAATACTAATTACATCTACATGTTAGGATAAGTACAATAAACTTTTATAAAAATGTTGAACTAACTTTGCTTACATATTAATGCATCAGGCACGGTAAGTTATTTTGCAATAATACACGTAGCCACTATAGGGAAATAAATAACACATACTTACTTAGACGTAAGCAATGATTTATCATAACACTAGCTGAGTTACCCGTGCTTCGCAAAGGCAAATTTAACAAACTGGACAAAATGTGACTTAAGATCTGAATTTCTCTTCCAACGCCCTTTCATACGATACCACTTTCGACCCCACACAACCCTTGGATCCCCTCATCATCATGGCATCTCCTGGAAAAAGCTCTTTCTCCAAAAACCGGAGACGTTGGGACACAGCCTATATCATCGCAAAGGTTACTCTAAATTTTCGTAGCAATCCATCGTAAAATGCGGGAGTTATGCGAACACTTCATCAAACTTTACTTTATATATATAGATAACATTGCGTTATAAGTTAAAATATATATACGTATATATATTATCACAATACAAAGCAATATTGTGGATGCATTGTTATTAAAACTTGCATATGTGTGATAACGCGTATATATCTGTATAATTCATATAGGTTTTATCCACCACTGATGCATACGTACACATTCTATGTTTGTATTATGTCTGTAGCGAAACATCTCATAGTGCGGTGCCCTCGGGCGCGCACAGTGCCACCGTCAGGGTTTCGACTCATCGCCAGTAAGGTTGCATTGAATTATATATACGTACCTATTACGATAATTCAAAGGGATTAATAACTTTAACTTACCTGTAAATGTATTTATCGAACGTTAATCAAAATTTGGAGTGAGTGATTTGAAATGGAATTCGTATCAGAGAAAATTATAAATTCTTGCAGATGTTTGGAGCACAGATCTTAAAAGAAATCAGTTAAGAGTATGCATATTGACTTTTCAAAAATTTCTAAAAACGGGAGACCTTAGATCTCGACAACCGTTACTAAATAAGCTTTGGAAAAAAATGTAGTAGATGCATTGAACCTTTATCTATGGAATAACTGTAAAAGATTTTTTATATCTTGTATAGATTTCTAAGGAAAAAAAGTGAAAAACACCTCTGATCTTTTTTCCTAAAGACAGCAACTCGTTTCCCGAATGTCGTAGAGAACCGTAAAAGTTTTTTGATTGAAGCGAAATTAACCCCATAAATGGAATAAAACGCTACTTTCACCATTTTATCATGCGATTTTGCACCTTAATGCCGTGGGAAATTACCGTGACGTCATAGTTGGGTCAGGAGCTTTAATTTTGCATAAATTGAGTCAAAACTGTGGAAATGTTCCTATTGTAAAACTACACATTGTAAGATATTATTTACAGTTTGTTTTAGGTAGTTGTAACTGTTTCAAATGTGTAAATAAATAAATACTTAAATAAAAATCGCTTAAATGTTAGGTTACTTTCGCGTAAGAATTTTCCCACCCCTATTTCAGTCTATCTAAACCCTACAAGAACGGTTCCAAAATATTGGTTTAAGGTTGATGATAGTAGTATAAAGGCATTCTACTATTGGTACATCATCTATTATGGCTATATCCCACGGAAGGTGAATCCTGCTTCGTCCGTAGATTCGCATGCCGTGGGAAGGAGTGAGTCCGTGAATCTACAGACTTTTTCATAGCGATTTGTATGGCGGTACGTGATATCGCAGACGTGCACGGATCGTGGGAAATAGGTTGCCTGTGAATCCGCGGACACGCCTTGATGAATCCAGATGAATCCGTCTAATCCATAGCGTTTGGATAACTTGCAATACAAGTGTTGAATCCAATATACATATACGTAGATATTTCTTTAGGAAACATCCCAAACAGACAGTTTTTTTAATTTTATTTCTTCTTTTCTATTTTAAAATGTATTTTAATTAAAATTAAACTTTTTTTTCAATTATTTTAATGTTAATTTATAGTTTGATAATTACAAAATGTGTAATATAATTATGTGTGTGTGTGTGTGTGTGTGTGTGTGTGTGTGTGTGTGTGTGTGTGTGTGTGTGTGTGTGTGTGTGTGTGTGTGTGTGTGTGTGTGTGTGTGTGTGTGAGGGTGTGTGTGTGTGTGTGTGTGTGTGTGTGTGTGTGTGTGTGTGTGTGTGTGTGTGTGTGTTGATTCTCACAAAATAAAAAACGTTTTATTAAAAAATATAATTATGTATATATTTATGTAGGTACCTATTAGCTTATTACGTTACTTCATTTTCTATAGTATAACTATTAAACGTAATACATATATATTCCATTTGTCGCCGCCCACAAGTTTTTTGTGTATATGAGTAAAAAGGCGTGTGGATGGAACGTTTGTCTTGGCTCGTTTACGTAACAGACCGTTGACGCCTTTTTACTCATGAACGCAAAAAACTCGTAGACGCTCGCAAGCGTGTGGCGGCGATATTAACTTTTACTTAAAGTATTATACCGAATCGGTAGGTATTACCTATATAATTGGCACCAGGAATGACGTCACAGTCTTTTCCCACGGCATTAAGGTTCAAAATCGCGTGACAATCGCATGATAAAATGGTAAAAATAGCGTTTTTTTAATTTTTTGAGGTTAATTTTGCGTCTATCAAAAAACTTTTACGGTTATTCCCTAGGTTTTAATGCATATTATCAGTACAAAAAAAAAATTTACTCAACGACTTTCAGGAAACGAGTTTCCGTCTTTCGGAAAAAAGATCAGAGGTGTTTTCCATTTTTTTTTGAGAAATCTATACAAGATATAAAAAATCTTTTACGGTTATATACGGTTATATAAAGGTTCAATGCATCTACCCTATTTTGTTCCAAAGCATAATTAATAACGGTTGTTGAGATAGAAGGTCTCCCGTTCTTAGAAATTTTTGATATGTCGGTATGCATACTCTTAACATTACTTACTGTAAATTAATACTGATTCAAAAGTTATTCATAGGTACAAAAATACATAATACAAGAATATGATACTAAATTGATAACATGTAGCTACCTACATTAACTGAAAATAACGTGTTGTAAGTTTTGCTAGTCGGGTAATTTGTATATTTTTGTAACAATTTTACAATAAAAATAATTATTATTCGATATATTTTCGGATATATATTTACTAACAACGAGGGTTGTCAACCGTACTAGAGTATAATAATAATATTGAAAATGAGTTGCAAGAAATATATGGATCGCAAAATACTATATTTTTTTTTTGGCAACATTAAAACTAAGAAAATATCAACCAAATCCGCTTCACTTGTAAAATTTAAACGCAGTTTAAGAATTATATCATTGCCTGCAGTTTTCGACTGACGAATGAGTGTGTAATTTACATTAATTTGAAAATTGAGAAAACCACACTTTTCTAGCAAATAAAAATATTATAAAATTCAAGCAGTTCATAAAATGACAGTTTTTATTTAAATAGACAAGTAGATATTTATTTATTTATTGCACATGGAACAGATACAGTCACAAAAACAAACATTGGCAGGTACATTAATACAAAAATATCAATACACAAGACCAATTACATCCGTTCACAATTAGCACACACGCAAAACAAATAGATTACAAAACATAGTTAAAAATATATATCTTATATCTATAAAACATTTATGGTAGGGAAGGAGGAAGCATGGGAAGAGGAAGAAGAAGAGGAAGAAAGGAGGGGATAATGAAGGAAGCAACAAAAAAAGAGTTAAGAACTGATATCAAGAACAATAAGATAATGTGTATGTTTTCTTTTATTTTCATAAAATTATCGAATTACACCCTGATACATATTTGTACACTTCATAACAAGCTTAAAAGCTTGTGTCGTGAAGTGGGGTATGTCGGCATCGAGGATCGAGCGCGTTAGCAACCAGGCTTCCGATAACTTTTTAAAATTACTTATTGTTACATATATATTAAGATTATTGTCTAAGAGCACACGCCGACAAACTTGTTAGGTTTGGCGTGACTTGATTGTTGTAATTTGTATATATTTTGTGACTAATAAAAGAGATTTTAAAAAAAAAAAAAAAAAAGATGCAGATGGAATAATCAGCTGAAAAAATGTTGACAACCCTACTTACATGTTTCAGCGCGTGTATACACAACGGTTTCCGAAGAAAAACCCATAGGAGTATTTACGATGATGTAGTATGAACCCCAAAAAACACAAAAACCCTTCAGAAATATGACGTACTTAATGTAGTTCTGGACAATTTACATCCAGACCTGCATTAAATTGTACCACAAATGTGTTATAGTTTTGTATTGTCTATGTGTTTATTGCTTTCATTCTTTTTTGTTGTGTTTATTGATTTATTGCATTTGATTTTGTGTTTGTAAACCTGACGATTCCAAGTGCCCTAAATATGGTCTACAGATGATTAAAAACCAATAAAAAATCCTCAAATAATAAAAGCTTAAACTTTTTAGTTGGATTTCAGTAGATGAATTATTTATAAAATGTTGAAATCATTGTCTATCCCATTTTAGATCCGCTTTCTTATTCGTATTTTTTAATCTATTCTAGTTCCAAATATAATTTACTCGAATACTAATCGATACAATTAATTTTATTTACAAAATTCAATTAGATTTGTGCTTTTATCCCTAAAAAAAATCCTGTGTGGCTTTTGTACGGCTTTTGTGGGGTTTATTTATTTTGAGCAATATGCTTATGGGTTTCGTACTGTTACAATATACAACGAGAGTGAAAGAGATGCAGATACCCGCATGATTCGAAAAATAAAAATCAAAATAAATAATGTATAAATTTATATTCCCCAGTTGCCATAGAGTGGGGAACATTATATTTTCTTATTATTTATTGAATTAATTTTTCTGGAATTTTGTTACATCGAATTATAAGTCCATGTGGTGCATTTTATCAGTATGATGCCAATCTTTCAAATGTCTCCCTTCAAAAATTATGTACCTAATCTATTAGTCTAAATAACACACGAATGATAAAGAAATTATAATTTTATTTAAAATGAAAAAAAGTTTAAGGTACCAATCATTATATTTTTCTAATACCATGGACCTGAAACAGCACAATTTTTGCACTGTTACTGGGCCGGTATTCTTTTATTCTGATGATATCGACATTAATAATATTAAAAATAAATAAATAAATTATTTAATGGGTTCTCTAATTTCCAGTTATGGCAGACATTTTTTCCCGTACAAAATAAATATAATGTACACCCCGACACATAATGCGCCCGCTACACGCTCGCGAGTCACCGCGACCTTTTGGTGTTCATGAGTAAAAAGGGGTGCGGATGGATCGTTTGTCTTGACATGTACGTAACCGACCGTTGACGCCTTTTTACTCATGAACACCAAAAGGTCGTGGTGACTCGCGAGCGTGTAGCGGGCCCATAACGGGACTGAGAGAGATTAGCAGCTAATTTGAGAAAAACCGGTGTTGAAAAATAACGCGTGATACAAGATACAAAAACTCCGTGTGACAAACTTTAAAAAATATCACCCACAAACAAGTTTAATTAATGCCGCAGGCAATGCTTTCTTTTTTTTTTTTACTAAATTACAATTAATATTGGTGTAAAGACAATAATTTATTCTCGTACCTGATCGATCTAATTTTTAAACACAAAAACAGAATTAGTATATATTCAACAGTATGACAGAGATAATTATTATTATCTATTTATTATATTATATATTTATTTATTTATTGCTTCAACGGACTCAAGATATTTTCAAAATTTACAACGTTAAAGTTAAAAAGTTAAAAATATTAATACAATGAATTATTATATTATTATAAAAATAGGGAACTATTTCCCCATACCCCGTGCACGAAATCATCCATCCGGAAGGGATTAATCCAGATTCGCGTACGAATCCGGATTCACTTGTCGTGGGAAGGCACCCTTATACTTTAATATACCACACTACATCACCCTTGCAGGGTTTACCTTACGCCAGGTGAACGCTCCTAACATCCTCAAGGCGGTTCAATAAAATGATGGGATGGAGAATTTCGGATGCAGGTATATCGAGGGCATAGCAGCATCATCATCTTGTAATAATAGCACGCACGCACCAGCACCTGTCCTTTTACACGATTTGGAATACAGAGGGCGCAAGACAAAAAATGCGATGTTAGTTTTAACCATCAGAAAGGATGGACCATTATTAAACCCAAATAAGACATATTTTAGTTTGAATAAAATAATCCTATTTTTATCTAGTATATTTTTAAATTTGTATGCTGATCCTGTGAGTACCTACATTGTTGGCGCAGCTGGTTTTGAGCGGGGACTTTTAATCAGGAGGTGTCGGGTTCGAATATCAGTGCTGATGACGATATATTCTGCTTTTCACGAGTCACGACACGAGTTTTTAGCATACTGTGAAGTGTGCGTGAAATTATTTGGATTTGAACATGCAAGCCCAGATCCTTTTTTATGGTAAAATCATTGTATAATCAATATTTTAAAAAAAAAAAATTGTTAAAAAAACCAAATTGTTAAAGTTTGAAGAGGAATGTACACTCAGATAACAACGACAGATGAAGATGAAAATTAGAGCGTGTTAGAAAACTTGTTTTGATGGGCTTACCTTACATTAAAATTCTATCCAAGTTATTAGGAGTACAGAGACAGACCGGATAGAGATGCAGGAGGCAATTGCAACATTTTGAAACAGAGAGTATACATACCTGTAACAAATAGAAAAAAAACTGAATTAGACAAAATATACATATCTTGAAGCAAAGTACAGAAATATATTTGTTAAAAAAGTGCACATATCAAGAAGTCCAATAAGATACCTTAACGCTGGTTACCCCAAATTGGTAATTCCATTAGATAGATAAAAATTATCTTTCAAAATTTCCGCGGTTAAGTGATTTTGAAACTGATAAAATATTGAAAATAAAAAAAAGACAAATACCTAACTACGTTAAATATGAAATGCTACAGGTATTTAAATAACAATATTTCACACCAAGTGTAACTTTTTCATATTTGTAACAATGCTACAATAAGTATTGGAGCAAATTCTCTATTCTGGAATTTTGTTTAAGACTAATCTAGCTTATTATTTGGCGAGTCTTCATTTTAGTCAAATAATAATAATATATCGAATCATTGCTCCCGACAAAAATACACAATCAAATAGGGTGCAACATGCAATACGCATGCACACTTATATACACACATGCAATATGTGTACATCATACACAGCGTCGTTTAAAGAATAACTGCGTATTAAGCCCAAAAATTGATCTGTGCAATTCGGGAAAATATTCGTTCTTTTTCTCCAGCTTCAATCGTTACGATTGGTTTGCACCAAAGCCCCATGTCTGCCCATATCATGTATTGTCCATGGCAATAAACCCGCCATTTGTTTAATGTAAGTATGTCATTATTTCAATACAGTTTTTTTTATTTTTTTTATACGTGGCAGTAAGACTTGCTAACACACTTCTGAGTATTATCAGCCAGAAGAGTCACATATAAACTCATCAGCCTAATACCGGGAAAAAATCACCTATCCAGATATCATGGATATCAAAGGATTAGACTCAGATATACTGCTCTATATAAAATACAAGCATTGTGCCTGAAATATCAGTATTTAGAAATCGTCTTACAATATTGCAAGTATTAATAATTACTGATTTTTTCATTTTTATGTATAAATTTTCCGGTAAATCTAATTTTATAAAATTATTATATACATAATTTGAAACACATAATATGTGAAATAGGGAGATTAGAAAATAGGAGTTGCGTATGGAAATTCTTATTTTTTATGATTGAAATAGATGTATCTAAGGCAAAAAATACCCCTTTCGCTTATACGTGGTTATTACTTTTGACGGCATGCAATACACACAAAACGCACATACAAACTAGTATGTATTTGTATAATGTATATGTATTGTATTTTTTGTATTAGTGTGTGTATTTCCTATGCATTCAAATCAGCTGTTTCCCACTATACACAACACAACAAATTTTTCTTTTAACGGTATGATACATTTCAACAACTTTATAAAAATGTTTCGACACGAAGTGTATACGTCGAGTTTTAAAAGAAATAATGATCAAACTTTTATACTAATGTGTCGTACCATCGTCGCTCAAATACTCGCGAGCGATTATATTCTCGTAGGTATTATAATTTCATATTTATACATATTTTTTGTATCTGTTATACAACACTATAATCGCTTATTATGTGTTTAAAATACATTATTGAATATTGATAGCGTATTACTGTGTCAAAAAACGGCGCAATACACGAGGAAATCAAACAAACTGTGTTGGATTAGCGTTAGATAATAGCCACAACATTTACAGATTAGCTTCAGTAAGTCGATCGTGATTCGAAATTTGAAAATCATTCTAGAACGTATTTGAAAATAATTCGAATCTATTTGAATGGAGTCTATGGTAAAACATCACTACCTACTGTAAATTAAACAGTCACTGAAAGCAAATATGTGTGCAAAATTTCAAGGCGCTGATGGGACATTGGGAAGTTATTAAAATTGAAGAGGAAAATGAAGACGCAGATGACGACGGATGAAGTAAAAAAATCGACGCTAAAGCTTTCATTGCAGAAAACTGTTATTAGGATTTTCTGATTGGGAAATATATTATATTTTTTAACAAGCCTGAATCATTTCGAAAATGTAGACGCAGACAACAACGACAGATGAAGTTAAATAAAATCGTGGTAACAAACCAAGTAAGTCATAATATTGCAAAACTCGTTTATAAAAACGGCATCTAGTTACACTTGACATAACCTGCATAGAGCTATTAGAATAAATGCATTCTTTTGTCTATGCTTATTATTAGGTATGTATTGTTACGGTACTCTGTACTCGAGTAGCTAGTATTGTGATACCTATTATTTTTAATGCGGTGTTCCAATGCGGATTCACCCGACATTTTGTTTTCCCCAAGTCAAGTGAAAGCGATTGTACTTGGTTACATTAACATTACATCTAGTCAGTAGTGAGTAGTTATTCACTGCATAATGTATGTGTAATGTGTGTTTGTGTATTATACTAAGTGTGTGGAAGTAGCATTATAAGTTATAAGACTGTACAAGTAACATTATAAATACCATTCGCATGTGTGTAGCATCTCATAAAGTAACAGTAGCATTCTATCATAATAACAGGTATTAGGATTACAATAAGAACAACACTACATCCAATTCTGTGACTTATTAAGTGCGTTCCAACTATAATTAGGATGGACTGGTATTTGTGAATGTTACTTAAGTGTACAGTGATCACCGTAAGCCAGCTGACGATCAGTCATAAGCCTCATGGAAGGGCCATCCTTTGCTGTGTATCTGTTGAGATATAACTACTATAATAAGAACGTTTTTAATATTGTTGTAAGGTTGCATAATGCATATGTCCAGGAATCAGTTTTAAACGGGAGAACTCTCAGCCTGCATATTTTGAGTAACGAAAGAGCAGACTCATGGCTACGACATAGGCTATTAAAAAAATCAAAATCGTTAACGAGAAAAGAGAAAAATTACTCTAATTACAAAACAACATGTATGTAATAATGGTTGCATCAAATTTAAAATCCAGGCGCAGACCCGCCGACCACAAAAGCTAGTTTTAAATATTTTTTTTTCTTTCAAATTTACACAAAAAACGTTGCCACCTGACTAGGCAACGCTAGTATTAAGGTGGTTCACAGGTGCTCACAGACAAACTGATACAAAGAACACAATTAACTGTAGAAAAATATCTGTTTGATTTGGTAATCTGTTACGTTATTCCCGGATTCACCTATATTCCATAGTGCGCTGGTATCTACTGCTTGTCATTTTAAAGCAAAAAGAATAGATATCATTGCAGTAGCTATCTAAACAATGTTCCTAAGACCGGTTACCAAGTAGGTGTTATTAAAAGTAACAGGTAGATGCGTACCTATATAAAAAATAACAATAATATGTATTAGGTACTCGTTGCTTCAGTCATGTGTAACCGATAACGATTCTGAATGAGTACCTACGTACGTATGCATGTGTGGTTATTATTATTATCTATGGTTCATAGATTTTTATTCATTATTATTATTTATTATTGTTACTTTACTTACATTTTATCATTAAATTATGAACTGGTACCTACCTGCCTGCTTTAAAAATGGAATACATATTATTATTTTAAATTTAAAGTGATGTATTGCATTCGCACAGTGGGTGAGATCGATTAGAAAGTGACGGCGATATGTATGTAGAACGAGATGGCGATATGTCTGTAGATGCCCGCCCAATTAGTGAAATAAAATTTAAAGTATTTTTTTTCGCATTTTTTATTTTGTAATGGGAAAGGCGAAAGATGAACTACAAATAAATAAAAAATCACGAACTATTGTGGAGTGTTTTATTGGTTTATAGAACTGAATCATTTGAAAAATTTAAATGACAATTCTATAATTGAAGGACGTTCTAGAATAATTTCAAATATTATCAATAGTTAGTACTGAGTTCAGAAGGTGGCGTGGCGATAATAATAATAATAATAATGTGAAGTACGAAAGAAAAATCGATTAATACCAATTTCAAAAGTTCAAATAACATTCTATGAACGCGCGCAAAATAAAATGACAGAAAATGATCGCTTTAGCTTGGGTAGGTACCAACTACCTATTCACTACTTCTATTAAATTATTAGGTACTTTGTCTATGGATATTGTTCCACTAATTTGAATATGAGGTATGAACACGTCAATATTGTCGGGGATACTTGAAAAATATTACACAACAAACAACAAGAAAAGACATAAAAAAGCATATATTATGGCATCATTTTATAAAAAAAAACAGCATCCACTTTTTTTGACGCGGAGGCAGGACTTGCCAACACACTTCTCAGCCTCAGCATTATCAGCCATAAAAGTCTACGTACTCGTAGTATCATTCATGATTCACATATGAATTCATCAGCCTAATACTGGAAACATTCACCTATCCAGATATTATGGATGTCAAAGGACGGGGCCTAAAATAGTATGCCCGAAATTTCAATAATAATAAACTTTCATACTTGCCAAAGAAAAAAATATTTTATTAATGTGTTGAAGACTAAATAAATACATTACAATTACCAATCATTTGAAATTGATTACAAAAGGACAAACGAATGACATTATAGGGCAAAATGTATCATAATTATTATTGTCTATGCTTCAAATAATAAACATGGCGCATAATATTCGTGTTCAAATGTAATAAAAAAGCTTCCAAGTTGAACAACAGTCGCGCAAACTTGTAGTACAAAGTATCTAGATAGTATATTTAATACTAAGTAACTTAGAGTTGTTAGTAATAATGTAATTTACTAAACACATTTAAAATAATCGGCTGTGAGCAGTAATCCTTGAAGCCTTTGTGATGAGCTAACGATAAAATATTTCAAAAACTAATAAATGTTTTGAATTTCGAACTTTTAAGGGTAACTTCTTCAGAGAGGGACGGAAATATTACAATATATGAAGAAAGTTGAGATAGAAAGAAATTTATGTGTCTCATTGATTTCAACCACCTCATGTTGACAAAAAATTGCGTTTTACAAAGATTAACAATTGGAAAATTAAATACGGTACATTTTTAAATTGCAGGATTTCTACTGACTGAAGAAAGCAGATGGATAACAGATGACAGAGCATATCTTTGATGGATGTCAAAAAGGTTAAAAAAATACGTCAATGTCAAAATTTTAATAATATGCATTTTCAAAATGAATTTGTGTGTTGTAATTTGTAAAAACAGCATGTTTCTGACGCCATCATGCATTGTTTTTTTGAAAAATATGAAGCATGTGGTCACCAAGACACTTATTTTTTGAAAAGTAATGCTTTTTTAATGGAAAAGAAACTAATTGTTGTCAAAAATTTCTCCAGTACGCAATCTGGCATACGCGTTAAAATAATATTTAATCCACATTCGAGGAAAGACAGCAGGTAACTTCCTAAAGGAAAAAGGATAAAAGAAGTGATTATTAAAATTATATATTAAAAGATTTTTTTATAGACATATTATGACGCAGATGTTAAATGTTGCAACAGCCATTGATCTATGGACAGTTAATTACAGGTTTAAAAATACTTTTGTATAAAAAAAGGATTTAACCTAACCAGACATCAAATATTTTTAGGCAGGTAAGTATTTTGTTGTATTTCCTTCAAATAAGAAGGTAAGGAAAGATGCGTGATCAAGGAGACAGAAGGTTCGCCGAAACGTCGGCAGAAATCACCTTCTAGGTACACACGATCAAGTCCGAAAGCTCTACATGTGCACGATCACCATTATATTGGAAGGCGGTAGATCGTAAATGAATAGCTTCGGTTGGCTTTGTCGACGGCGCAGCTAGTCTGCACAAGTGCACATGCGCTACTGTAAACAAAATTTACACTAATTAGTTACCGCACAGTGAAAGAATTATTCATTTGACATGAATAGTTCTAAAGGTAAACCTTTTTAAAATGAGGGCATCCTTTTTCGATGATCTTGTATTACACCAATAAATATCGGGTCAAATTGTGTGATATTTAGAAGAAAAATGTTGCCAGTCAGTTAAAATTATTTCCAAAAAGCAACACACCGACGATGACGCTTTCAAATTCAAATAAAATCGATCAAAAAAATAATCATAAAGTTTTCCCTGTATTTCGGAATAGGGATAGGTATTTCTTATTTCCTCTGTTGGGCCCAGGTGGGGAATTCGTTTGATCTAGAGAAATAATAAAATATAGGTG
Source organism: Ceraclea dissimilis (assembly GCA_963576895.1). Classification (NCBI taxonomy): domain Eukaryota; kingdom Metazoa; phylum Arthropoda; class Insecta; order Trichoptera; family Leptoceridae; genus Ceraclea; species Ceraclea dissimilis. Next base: position 2,085,020 of record OY756372.1, read on the forward strand.
TATAATTAAATAATTGATATTATTATAATGTGTATCTAAATGGCGGTGTCTTTTGACGTCTGAATGGTGCTGTAGTATTGTGTTACATACTACAACTTACAATACAAATCATACAAGAATGTGATATACAGTGGATACTGCTTAAACCGTACCCATATCAAAGACGGCAAATCTACAAGGCAGTGCATCTTGCCCAGGACAGAGCTGCGTGGCGAGGATTAGTCAAGCAACGGGTGTTTGGGTTTGGAGATCGCGACCCTCAGCAGTGAGGAAATCGACAGAGAAAAATCAAAGACGGATTAATACAACAATGCTGGATATCACCAACTTCTTAGGTGAGGAATAGCGGAGATATACCTAGCTCAAATTTTGTATAAAAAAATGTTAAGTGGCTCGTCTTATAAATGTTTATTTATTTGTTTATTTACTTCACGGCACACAAACAGACGTCACCCATATATAAACACAAACTAAACAAAAAACAATACAGATCAAGTTCAAGTAATGCCCTATTACATGTGTACACAACTAGTCAATACAGATAAAACAATATTCATAATGAGGTCAGGTAATTCGAGAAATTGTATGTTAACACTCAGTGCAACAAAAAAGAAAAACAAAATGAAGTCAAAGTAATCAGTAAAAATATGTAGTCAAAACAATGTTTAGTCAAATTATGGAAGTCAGGCAGAAAATTGAAGAAAATCACTAAATACGAGTATATAAGGTCAAGGCAAATCACTGAATATATAAGGTGTTATACGGAGTTGTTGTATAAATATTTTTCGTTTAGGATAATTATGTGTCTACTGTATAAAAGAGACTCTATTATTCGAGAATGTATAAAAATACGTATTGTATCTATGGTCCGAGGAGATATACATATCTATGGTTTGAGGAGTTTGAAGAAATCTCCGGACAACTACCTGAGCGATTCCAATAATTTCATATGGATTAACATACATTTTTTATTCCTATGTGTATCTCGAATGTTCCATAGTGTGTTCAGTAAAAGATACACTATAGTTCTTTTTAAATACATATTAGTGAAAAGAAGAAATTAAATGATTCACAATTTAACATTTTCGGCAGCAGAAGAATATAACATAATTTGAACAGCACAATATCTTTTCTCTGTCAGTCAACATTTTTTTTTTGAAGCTAGTAAAGCGTGTATTTTGCGTTTGGTCAGCAAAATACAAGCGCGCTACCTAAGCTATTCAATTATGCAGCTCAAATTTCATCCATTATCCCAAGAAAATACGTTTCTCACTGCCCATTTTGACAATTGATTGCTGACCATTTCAGTATTATCGTAATTGTTGCCCCTCAGTAGACTTTACTTACTGACATTATGTATAGGTAGATTGATTAATCCAAAGACATTTCTTAAAATAAAAATGGTAGAGATAATATAAATGCTATAAATAGAATTCATAGGTAATTTAATCATATTGTTTGGAGCAGGTAGAACTTCAATCGAAAACAAATCAAATCTAATATTTTTTTCAGTTTTTTCTATTATTATCATACTTGGAGCTGAAGCGTTGTGCGGAGGACCGGGGGGAGTGGAAAGCGAGGTGTTCTTTGCTGCAAACAAATCCATTGGATTGAAACCTGAGAAGCAGATCAAACCTATTTGCGGGCAAACGAAATCAAATATTATTTTCCATAGAATAAAAAAAGCTTTAAAAGATTTGACATTTACACAAATTTTACAATGCCAAATTAGTTTCAGTTCGATTTTTAAAATACTTTTTTAAGATTATCAAATTCAATTCTTTTCTGCATCATTCGACATTTATCAAAATGCCAAAATTTGCATAAAAATGTGCAATTGAATTTTCTATAGGCCTGAAGATATTACAAATTTTAATATTGAAGAAGAAATGTGAATTGAAATAAAATTGAATGACTTAATCAGAATACTAAGTACGTTTGAAAAGGTCACTTGGTTATCGTAATTTCTCTTAGGTATCTATTAGTAATTTAATTCAAATCGCAAGGTCATGGGCGCAACAAACTACGCATTAGTGATTATGGAATATTTTACAGTCGAAATAATCGAAGTGGTTATAATATTTAGAATCGATTGGAATAATCGACTCACTTGCACAGTACAAATTTATTTACTTTTTAGCACAAAACGGTAGGGGCTCACAAATTACGTTCAAAAACAAGTGACAAACATGTGAATGCTTCCGAAAGACAGAAACCGATCGTTCACAATTGTTCGCGAACCTATACGAGCCAAGACAAACGCCCCTTCCACACGCTCATGAATACCTTTCGAGATTCTAGAGCCGGCATTAGATGGCACACAACTCATTAGTTTTGAAAACGCAGCTTTGCGATAAGTTCGCCCTAGTGAATAATGATTTATTAGAGTAGATATGTCCAACTCGTCCAAAAAAATAAAAAAAATAACACACAAACAATTACTTACATATTTTTTAAGGTAAAACAAACCAGTAAACGCTCAACAAGAATGAAACCACATGAAACTGCGAAAGTCTTCAAGAATACCAGTAAGTATATCTTTTAGTACACGCATTATACAAGGCAAACATAAAAGGCTAAAGATGATGGTATTAGGTAGGTATCATCGTCGGTCACCTACTCTTTAACATAAAAGTGTCGAAGACCGAGTGAAGGATTTGGGTTCACAATATCTATACGATAATATACAATATAAGACCTATATGTAATCGGTATAATAAACAGTAATAAAATAAAACAGTGTTTTAAAAAAAGAGGGCGAAATGGCAACACTACATCACGGACCACACACCAACATTTAAAGGTTTGATACGTTTAAAGATGTAGCGACATAATCAATGTTGTCCATTTATAAGTGGCTTTTATTATTTGCGCGCTTCATCTGTCGTTGTTTTTGTTGTCTGAGTCTACATTTTCCACTTCAATTTTTAATTTCCCGCGGCGTTAAGGTTCAAAACCGCATGAACAATCAGACGACCAAATGTTTAAAATAGCATTTTTTCTTAGTTTTCGCTTTATTAAAAAAATCCGGTCATTCGATCCGGACGTTCGGGAAAAGAGTTGTTATATTTCCAAAAAAAAGTTCACAATTTTTTTTTTGAGAAATCTATACAAGATAAAAAAACTTTTTACTGTCACTCCCTAGCTAGATAAAGGTTCAAGGTATCTACCCTATTTTTTTCCAAGGCATAATTAGTAAGGTTGTCGAGATCTAAGGTCTCAAAAATATCTATTTTTTAAAATGTCAATATGCCTAACGTTAAGTATGTAGACGTACTCAATAAAATAAGCGTGCAAGAAAGAGCAAATATAAGCAGTTACGCTATACATAACTTACTTACAAAATATGTAAGCAATTTTCCACTCTCTCGGTCCAGTTATAAGCTTTTACCCGTCTCGATAGATGGCGGTAGTGAGCACGTTCTACGATTTAATACGTACGTTGTGAGCAGTAGTACTATTTTATCAAACAACCTTTTTACGATGAATATTTTTATGATCGTTGAAGTGTAAATAAAGCATTATTGTACCTTTAACGAGATAAGTAGGCAAGTACTTACCTACATGTATAATAATCCATAGAAAAATATGTAAGTAACATTGAATTTTTGACGTTTGAAGTTATCATATTTTATCAACAGACTTATTAATTTCATTACAATGATATTAGAAGCTTGGAACTTGAGTGTTTTGATCAACAAATCGTAATCTAAGTTTTAACTCATATCCAGACTAGCTAGAGGTCTGAAATTGTGTAAACTAGATGACATTACGAATCTGTACCACATTGGATCAGCCGAAGCCTGCGATAGTAGAGTACAAGCCTACATCCTCGAATTCCATCACCGCCACGAGTGGTGACGTCACCTTGTATCGGTGACAAACACCTTGTCTCGGTGACAAACACTTGAACTACGGAATATTTTTTCCATACAATTTAGATGGCGTGATTACGCCAAATCAAAATCATCGTCAAATGTCAGTTGGGCCCGGCCTTCATGAACAATATGGCGACGGCCTCGGATCAGCCCTATCCAGAGACAAAAAATATGTAAAAAGAGAGTCATATTTTTTTAAAAATTAGGTACCTACTTGTTAGTGATTACCGAACCTTATAACATTGTCCCTTTTCATAATATTTTCTATTCCTTTCCCCCTCCCCAGATTTTCCCATCCTTACACATACTACGGGCTTCCGTCACATTCGTGCAATTCGTCATACTCACTCTACGATTCCTTTTACTCAGAACACGTCTGTCCTTGAGAATCATGGTCTACATGGTCACCTCTTCTTTCACCCAGGTATAATTTCATTGCTATCCTTTCATCGTTCATTCTCTCTACATATCCCAACCATCTCAACTTGTTCACTTTCATTTTAGTCACCACATCCGTTTTACATTCACTCAAATAAGTAAATAAATAAAATAAAATAATCTTTATTGTACAGAAACATACAAAGGGCGGGCTTATTGCCAAATGGCAATTTCTGCCAGCCAACCCATGACAGAAACTAAAGTGAGACATAACTAATTATAAATTAAGTACCAAAAGGGTAGGTACCTTTACCTAACAATAATTGAAAACATAAAACACTCAACTCTCTAATCACTTCATTTCTTATCCTATCCTCAACGTTTTTCCACACATTCTTCTCGGCGATCTCATCTTGACTCTTAATTATGTTATTGTAAATATTGTAGGCAATGTATGTATTTTTTATTGTTTTTAGTGGCACTAGTGATGTTATTGATAATTATTAAAATTAGATACCTATAACGTATTTACAATGTGGTTTTGCGGTATGGAGACAAATACACATTTTATCTATGTTATTTTTTCAGTAATATAATTTTAAAATAATCTGATTAAGTGATAACATAAATACACGAGTACCAACCTACACATTAATTACAAAATGTCAAAGGTTATGGAACTGTGTGTATATTAGGTACTTACCAGTTATTGGTACATACCCGTGAAAATTCACGGTGACTTACACGTTCTCTTCACTGTTATCCGAGCTACACAATTTCAAATAATATCCTGCACACTTCACAGCAAGCCAAAAGAAGGGCACATTACATCGTCAGCAGTAAGATTCGAACCCGGCACCTCCCGATTAGAAGTCCGCGCTCCAACCAGCTGCGGTAACCATATTTTTCTCTTCAAATTTTATAATAGCTTCCCAATGTTCCAGCATATCGAAATTCTGCACACATATTTTCTTTAGGTAACGGTTTAAAATTGAAGTACTATTTTATCTTTTTTCTACTACTACTATCACCGTATTTCCTAATAATGGGGTAACCAGTGAATGTTGTGTGTGTGTGTGCGTGTGTAATGTGTACAAAAATACACGACATTCTCCTTGCGCCAACATATGTATGACTATCAGAATGGGTGGTAAATCTCATTGCTGAAAAAGTTTTCTCATTTCCTTTTACTATACCTTCCTTCCTATCACTTTTACCTGCATATATTATACGCTATAAGCTCGCCCTAGTGAACAAATACCATGATATCTTATTGCTTGAAATTTTAATATGTCTTATAATTTGTTCACTTGCAAGTATGAATAAATGAATAAACAAAACAAAATAAAATAAATTATTATCAAGTATATTAAATGTCGTAGGTGACTGCAGGTGCACAATTTCAATAAATGGGGAGGGTTTGTCTATTATATGCGACGATAATGGTTTTAACTTGAGAAACAAAAATGTTATCATTATTTGCATTTATACCACAATTGGCCATTTTCCCACAACACCCACGAATATTATGGAGCGGTAATGATATAAATTCAGTACATTAGATAGATCAGGTATAATAAAATGCATCTATCTAGTATCTAGACAAAAGTGTTGCTGGCTGCTGCACTAATTCATATCGGCCATAAACATAAAATAACTAATATATCGTGGATAGGTAAGTACTGGCAATACTGCACATAGGGTTGCCAGGCGTCCTCTATGTCACAAGTTATTTTTGGTGAAAACATCGTATTTTTTGCATGTCGCAGATGAACGACAAATAGTCATCTCAATTCTCAACAGATCGGATGGATGGACTGGAATTGGTGAATGTCACTTAAGTGTAAACTGATGACATTAAACCAGCTGACGATCACTCATAAGTCTGAGTCCATCCTTTGCTGTATATCTTTTGAGATAACTACTTGTATTTTCGAGTACATGTTTGGTGCAGTTTGTTGGACCGCGGAATTTCAATCCGGAGGTACCGGGATCTATTCCAGCGCTGACGAGTTATTCTACACTTCACGACACAAGCTTTTATCTTACTGGAAGTTTGCATTCAAGTACTTGGGATTGTGTATAAATACAAGCTCAGATCTTTTTAATAAATAAATAATTTGTTTCAACTTTAGTTAATAAATGATGCTTTAAATAACAGACAATTTGATTAAAAACTAACATGATGTCACATATTTTTATCATTGGTCCTTCACAAAATCCTGTAAAACAAAAAACGGGAGTTGGCAACCCTAACTACACACCACGTGTTGTTATCCATAGATATTACTGATAATAGATGGGTGCTGTACAGTCACAGACCGCCGATGCTATAATTTTATCCATGGTAGGTATAGATACATGAATTAATATGCATACTCCATATTATATGTACCTAGCTAGCTGGATACGTTACACCATTATGCAACTAAATGCACCAATAAAGCTCAACACATACTGTGACTTCATGAATTGAATTGCGTTTTTACCTGATTGTGAAAGTTTAGAAAATCACGAAAATTGTCTATGTAATCGGTCTAGGTGGTCGGAAGTCTGGTTGGTAACGCGCTCGACTGTTAATCTAGTGGGTGCGGGTTCAATCCCCGACTTACTCCACTTCACAACACAAGCTTTTAAGCTTTCTGTGAAGTGTATAAAGATGTATTTGGGTTTATTTCGATAAATCCAGATTCATTTAAAAATTAATAAAAAAAATATCATCCGAAAGCTTTTAAAAGTAAAGAAGAAAAAAAGAAATTAGAACATGGCTGCATGCAAAAGGACGAATCAGGGTTGAACGCAGTGGGAATGAGATCATTGAGGAGAATGTGATAAGAAGCGAGGTTATTAGAGATGGGAGTGACTGTAAGTTATGTGACTAAAATGATAGTAATTAAGCTTAGATGGTTTGGGCATGTTGAGAAAATGAATGATGACAGGATGACTAAAAAGATATCGATGATGCGTCAGAAGCTAGAACATTTGAATCAACCCTATTCTTACATTCTAAATTAAATTCGTTCTTATTTCAAATTACTTCAAAACTATTTGTCATAACCGTTTTGAATTTCGAATGCTAATACTATAGAATATCAACCTGGTTTTAAATGACAAAAGCACACATATAAATTATTATTTGAACTGCACCAGTTCTCTCTGCTAACAACTAGTGAGCTGGGTAGAGAGAGAGCAAGGTAGGTACCACACTAGTATCATCTATAGACAGAACATACTGTCTCTATATGTTGTATAATCTATGGTATGGTATAATATGAGGCCGTCGTGAATTAACGCCCTGTCACTGAAACAATATGGTGGCGGTCCACCATAAATCGTAATCAGAAAAAACATTATACAATATGTTTCAGTGAAGAAGTGATTATTAGAAAAATGGTAAATATGACGTGTTTTTGCAATGTTGGTATAAGTACATTTATTTAAATATTTTTCGCGAAGCACTCACAGTTAGCGACATAATAAACGTGCTTCACCAACTGCTTGGGTGAGGAATGGCGAGGATAGAACCACTTATCATTATTTTTCATACAAAATTTGTGCTAAGTGGCTCCTATCTCTCCTATTCCTCACCTAAGAAGTTGGTTTTTATACACAAATCGCTAATCTTCCATAAGCACTACATATTTACTTCACCATAAATCGTGTTCAAACGTCACTTGGACAAGGCCTTTACGTAAATTGTCGATGGTCTCGATCTATGCGAAGCCTGCGATAGTAGAGTACAAGCCTACATCCTCGGATTCCATCTTCGCCATTATCGGTGACGTCACCTTGTATCGGTGACAAACACCTTGTCTCGGTGACAAACACTTGAACTACGGAATATTTTTTCCCATACATTTTCTCCCACTATTGGTGACGTCATCATCGTCAAATGTCAGTTGGCCCCGGCCTCCGTGAACAATATGGCGACGGCCTCGATCTATGGTATGGTGTAATATGGTCATCTCCCTCGCTCAATGTCCCTACGCTCTCTCGTTCCCTCTCTATTCCAATTCCAATATAATACAGTGCCTAGCGTATAACATGAATAGTATAACAGTTAACAGTACTGCATACTTTATGAACTGAGCTTTATATTATAGTGGGTAGGTATGCACCTACTTTATACTGATTACCGCGGTAAACTTTATTGCCCGTTTTTTTATTATTAAGTTTAATTCTCGTGTCATCATTTAGTAATCCATACATAATCACAAAGTTAGTTATGGAACCTATAGGTATATTACTAAAACAATGCCAATTGAACTATTTTAACCACCGTCCGTACGTGTATAGACGGTATGAATTACCCCGTATTTTTTCATACTAAATAGTGACCAACTGTCTTTAATTTTGAATTTTATCCATGTTATATTCATAATAGTTCCAACTACAAAATTCACAAAACAAGAAGAGTTAATAAATTTCAAAAATTCAAAAATATACCAGGTTCTATTCTAAATTCAATATATTACTTATACAATTATTCAATGACCTCAGAAAAGACCTTGCATATTCCAAAGATTAAGTTTTAAACTTAGATTTAAATAAGTCACATTTATTACTCTTTACTTGCAAAATAATAAAACATTACTAGAATAATCTTATTTAATAATAATTTTACCACCATACTGGCAACACTGATTATATAATATTAACACAGGCGTCATTATTTAACCTGGGGTATGAACCTAATAATGTCCTGTCATAAAGAGAGAGATAAAATAATTAAATCAAGTCCCCCTCTAGCCTATTCAATGGTGTCTCTTACTTTCTTTTCTACGACATGTCATCGTCTATGGTCGGCCCGACAACTTCAATGAATTCGAAATTGGAACATTTTCATTCCCCATATAATACAGCATTTACGCGCGCTCGATCTTTTGATTAAAAAAAGAAAGAGGGGAATGGAATGGTTTCTACTTACGAATTATGGCGGGAGAAGAAATGTGAGGTTATGTCGTAGGCGGCGTAATCAGATAATACTTGTTGCTCGTTAAATTTTTTATATCATTATCCACACATTATGCCTTTTTAACTATAATTTAGTAAATAAAACGCCTAGCGTACGTGCGTCCGGGATTTTTCGTAAGACTTCGTCTAAACGAAGTACTCGTAGCTTAGTGTCGAAAACGGTAGTGTTTAACTAAATTTAAAGCGCATTATTGAATCAAATTAATTTAAAAAAATGATTAGTAACCAGACAGAAAGAGTCAAAAAATGAAAAAGGCTTTTTAAAACCCTGGTTCACCAACTATTTAGGTGACGAATAGCAGAGATAGGAGCCACCTAGCACAAATTTTGTATGAAAAATAATGATAAGTGGCTCCTATCTCCGCTATTCCTCACCTAAGAAGTTTGTGAAATCCAGCATCAATATTTTAATATTATAAAGAAGGAAGCTAATCATTTTTTTCCAATGAAGGATCTCAGCAAAAAACTGTCCTACTACATACATAATCATAAGAAGCGTTAAATAACCCAAGTATTTTACTATTTTTTCCATACACATTATCTCGTGAATACACGTGATATACACATATCATTATTGGAATAATTGATGCCAATATTATTTATGATGGCCATTTTGTGTACAATTGTAACACGTGAAGTCATAGATGTGTTGCGGTAGATGAGATATAAACTTTACATTATCTATGCAAATAATTATTACTATTTTACTGCTCTGTTATTATGGGCAGTTAAGGCGAAGATACACACGAGAGATTTTGGCCTCCCGGATACCAAAATGACAGGTCTCTTGTGTGTAAACACATCGGAGACGCGAGATATCTCTCGATACCGCGCGCCTCCTGAGACGGTCTGCGCACGCAAGTCTCGCGTCGTGTATTTTACATATTTTCGTCTCAGGGGACGCGTCTCCGGTCTTTTGACATGTTCAATTTTAATCTGAGGTCTCTTGGAGATGTTTGCAACTGAATTGGATTGGCGCGCGTGGGCACGTGGTTTTTGTATTGATATATAATTTTAAACATTCCTGCGATTGTGACGATATTAGTACATTGTTAATAATAAAATTGTTAGTTGATTATAATTATAATATTATTTTTAAATAATGGCGGATTAATAACAGAGTTGCATTTGCATTTGAAATATGAATACAGTTGTGAAAAATACATTAACATTACGTGTTTTGTTAATTCCTTCATGTCCTACAAGTACAACATTTATAGCAAACTATGTAGTTACCATTTCACCCTTTAATATTCATCGAAGGAACATAAGGAGGAAACAAAATTTCGCTACTCACAACGGTTTCGGGTATGTAGTGCATACCGATACTTGCTTTGGCTTATGTCACTGATGTCATAGGAATGGTGTACATTAAAATAAGGTCTAATTAAGTATTCTATTTCATTTACTAACGCAGAAAAGGAAATATACACATACGCATGTAAGTAAAGTACCGACCGACATTATGTACATTACTGAATCGATAAATAATTTCAAAGCGGTATATAATTATATTTTTTAATCACAATACTCGTAAATACATGACACTAGAGTATGTATACAAAACCAAACGCCATTATGGCGCCAAAAATACTAATAGAATGAATGCAGCAACAGACCAAAGTCTCGCGTCTCGAGATAGTCCCGTGTATTTTAGAATTTGATGACAGGAGGCGATTGTCGGCCATTTTTACTAGAGATGCCGTCTCTAGAGACGAAAATCTCCCGTCGTGTATTTCACTGAAGAGACTGACGCCATTTTGTCAGTGCCTGGAGGCGCGTCTCCTGAGACCCCGTATATCCACACCTTTACTTAATACCATAAAGTTTACATTATAGAGTTTACGAATCGAATCATTTAATCCATACGTTAGGATTTTAACTGTATGTTGCAAAATTAAAGACATGTATACATCTATATATTAAAGTACAGTCTGGTTTTTGTAAGTGTTCGCATAACTCCTGCATTTTACGTTGGATTGCTGCGAAAATTTAGAACAACCTTTGCGATAACATAGGCTGTGTTTTAACGTTTAACGTTTTAACGAAAAAGCTTTTACAAGAGATGTTGTGATGATGAGGGGATCCAAGGGTTGTGTAGGGTCGAGTGTGGTATCGTATAAAAGGGCGTTCGAAAAGAAATTCAGATCTTAAGTCACATTTTGTCCAGCTCAAGCCTATACCGTATGCCTGGTTGGTTTGTTAAATTTGCCGCTGAGAAGCACCGGTAACTCAGTTAGTAGTAGCTAAAATTCAGTCTTCACAAATTTTACATTTCCTGGATGCAAAATAATAGTAATAACCGCAAAACTACGCCATCTTGCCAAACGCTTCCTCAGTTTTATTGTAATTTTTTGCATACTTTAAATTATCCTTTTTTTTATCAATGCTTTGTAGTTTAATTACACTACAATAACAAAGACCATCCAAGGTAGCTTTATTGAGACAGTTCTTACTTCCTGTATTATCGGCCATCTTGTTTATAATATGGAAGTGTTCTTTATTTAAATATGTGTCATGTGATGTTGTGGTGATGTGTCATAAACAATAATTTGTCATATAATTATCTAATGTTACGATTGTCTATGAATAGAGAGGAAATGACCAACGGGTCGGGTTGGGTGCGGGACTGACAGATGGTTGGGTTGACCAATAGGTGACTGACTGATTCCTTGGGAAGTCATCAGCGTTACTCAGTAAAATGATGACTAATTTAAAACAAAATACAACAAACAATTGGGTCAAAGGATTCACTTGAATTTTTGCAATTAATTAATGAGTATTTTAATTTGTTCACCATGGGATTCCTGGGTTCTAGAATTGCCCCCCACTTTTTTATATATTTTCTTCGAGTGTCCTGCAAGAATCAGGTGTTGATAAAATTTCTACAACAGTCATAAGGTTCGCCACTCATTCTGAATGTCATATCAATAAGTATTAAATAATGCAATGTTATATGTACTAGTTATGAAAAATTGAAGATAAGCTCACCCCAGTGAACAAAACTTATAATATCTTTATAATTAGTTATGTCTCACTTTGGTTTCTGTCATGGGAATTGTCTGGCAGAAATTGCCATTTGGCAATAAGCCCGCCCTTTGTATGTTTCTGTACAATAAAGATTATTTTATTTATTTATTGAATATCTATGTGTAATTTTAACACGATTCTGCATTTTGTTCACTTAAAGTTTAAATAAATATAGAATGGAACGTATTCTAATTTCCAGATTCATTATGTGACATAATATTTTTAAATTTCGAAGCTATACAATAAGGAAGAGAATTTCCACCGACGCCATTTTAGATTTTACATAACCACCCAATTACATCACTAAGTGTTTTTGATTAGTTGCCATTGGACAGATTTGAAAATAGAATCGAACGATAAGGGTGAAATCTCTTGCCGCCTAAATGAATATTTTTCTCTTACAAATTACATGAGATTTTTATAGTAGTATATAGGGTGTCGTTTTCGGATATCGTTTTATACAGTGTGTTTTTAAGATGGATACAAACCTTTATTTTGTAAGAAAAAACCCTCTTCAAAATCGAGATTTGTTATTGAAATAACTGTTTCTCAAAACTTTAATCCGATATTTTATATCATTTTTGTTTCTTCTGATTGAAATTAACAAATTAAATAGACTAAACATATACTCAAGCAACAAAAAAGAATGAAAGAACTAAGTACGTACCTTTGCTTCGGATGATATTGGGGAACAATTTGAAAAATTCGGGTTTTTTGGATGAAAATTGATCTCGAATATTTTGAAAACTGTGAGACTTCGAACCTTCGAACAAAGCTAGATTTTAAATGACTTTTACTATCACAACCTTAAAAGTCTGCATCCATTTATCAAACAACCTGTATATATTTTTCGATAACTTCGACTCTAATTAAATCATATGGTTACGAAAAACGTGACTGTTCTTCGAGTTCATTACAATTAATTGTTGTAGTTTTAATTTATTTTTATATGCCTCGTCCGAAAACCATGATGTGTCAGAAGTGAAGGTTACAAACACAAACACAAAAAACAGGAAAGTTTGGCCTTAATAATTAAATGATAATTGTGCATCGTGTTTAACCTAAAGAAGAAGAAGAAAAAATCTTAAAATGTCTAAATATAATTTAGTCATTTAGTGATTGTTAATTTAGTCATTTAGTTACAAAAGAGCGACATTGGCTTCATTGTACCAATGTGAAGATATTAAATACAGTGGATTCCCTTTAATTTGGTCCATTTCCAGATTAGGCCTAACGTTTTATTAAAAAAAAAAAAGGAAAAGCGTTTTATTTCAAAATGCCTTGCCTATGCCTAACGTTTATTACCTATTCCTGTTGGTATGGCAGTCTATAACTCATATCCCGAATTTATTTACCGAAAGTTGATCTGAGCACGTTTTCCGAAACATCATTATACCTGCAAGAATTTTATCTTTATTTATTTATGCATTTAAATGACACAAATAAAAACAAACTAAGAAATAAGTGTGTAATTTTCGTGCTCCATGAGGATCATAACAACAATGAAACAAGAAAAAATATCTTACAATTAATTATTCCTAGCTCAAACGCGTTACATAACACAATTTCAGTGTACATGATCAAATGGCACATTAAAAGTCAGTTAATTGTGACATCACACTCACAGAATAAGGTTTTGTCGGATCTTGCAGCCAACCCATAAAAGAATCAAGAAGAAATACTTCTAAATTCAATACCACAGAGAACAACGAATAAATATGCAGATAAGTGATGTGATGATTTAAGTTTTGAATAATGTGCGGTACGGATAAATTGCGGTTCGAATAATATGGAATACACTGTATTATTAATTAGGTTTGTGATGTGTGTCTCTGCCGATGTCGTATCGTTCTATTTTTAAATTTCAATTTCGAACATTGACGATTGTTTGAAATGTTTGAATCTCGATAGAACTACGTCATTCTGTTGAGACAAAATTTGTATTGAAACTCAGTGTCGCGGAACATTGAGAATCACATCGCAGAATGTGTTCTGTTTTTAAAATAATCATTTTGATAATATATTGAACACTGAACAGCCAATAGCGTAACAGAAAAGTGTCAGTCAATTAATAAACTATAACGTTCTATCCAATGCGTACACGCCCAAATTACGAGTTTATAATTCGAATGTTTTTAAATTTTGCCGCTTATTTTAAACGCGCAGAACATATTTTACTTTAATTAGCGACATTTATCTAACTTGCCGTATTTCAAAAGCCTTCTTAGGCAGCATTTTTCAACTCTTCCTTTCTATTTCCCAGTCCGTCCCAATCCTGACATATTGGGACGACATTATGTATTTTATTGTGTTTTGTGTATCAATATGTAATTGGGGTTAGCTGGCAGAGATCGCAGCACTGCCATAAGCTCGCCCTAGTGAATATTTCTAAACATCTACAACTTATGTTAATTTACCGTGTATTTTGTACACTTTAAAGTTAATTTGAATTTACACGTCATAGCCATTCGGAAAACAAAAGATTGCGTATCATATCAGTGTAGCCAGAAGACAATACTAATAATAATATTAAGTAGATACATCTGGCAACATTATTCAAGCAAAGCTGTCCGGGTAGGTGCCTACCTCCGGGTATAAGGTAGGTGCTAAGTAATTATAATATAATGACGAAGTATCTACCTACTAGGCCGTGTGACGTCACATTGTTAATTTTATTATCAACTACTGCCGCTACTACAACTTTACTGTAAGCATGTGTGTTCTTTATTATTATCTCACAAGTGTGGCAACACTGAGACGCGTGGCCGACGTTCTTTTGTTTCTTTCGTCGTCATCGCTCGCGTAATATGCGTTCACCATTTGTTTTGTTCGACGTTCATTTTTATTAAGTGCTACTGTGTACAACTGTTTGTAACGATTGACTCATTTTGCTTACAAAACAAAGCAATATTAAAGCATTTCTAAGGATTAGATGCACTTTATCGTAAAACGGAGGTCGTCGATCTCAAACGCGTCACTTGAGAATGCAAAATTTAATGATTTGGACCTTTTTCAATTAGATTTAGACAGGGAGGGAGGTCTGTATCCAACGCTGGACTAGAACATCGCCGACGACCAAAAGGCACATTTGTAAACTCAATGCGTTTTATGTTTTGTGAACGTTTTTTTCCGTGTACGCATTTCGAAACGTGCGTTTTTTTGTGGACGCATTTTTGCACCAGCGTTTTTTTACGGCAAACGCATTTTTATCCGTGTACGCATTTTTAAACTTTTGCGATTTATACGCACTTAGCATAGATTTTTTTGAAAATTATTATCATTTTATTTGTACCTAACTAGTAACTACACATTTTCGTGAACGCCAATAATGCGGTGACCATATGAACATGCCTCAAAAATGGTCACATAAATTTTATTGTACGGACAATATTATAATCCTCTAATAAATATTCCGCAAACTTATATTACTGAATTCCTTGTTTCCTCTCCAGACTTCTCAATTTACTCCCCACCCCTAGTCTCTCAATTCATGACCTCCCTATTTCACTACCATTTCTACTTCACCCCACCCCGTGAAGCGACGACACACATACTGCCACCCCTCAATACCTTCAACCAATGACAGAACGAGTTTGTGAGGATATAATACTAGAACTTGCATTATTGTTATTTAATTATAGTAAAATACATTAAAAACGTGTGAAACCGGCATTATCTACAGGTATTGTATGAGTCTTGTAATATGTAGTATCAAAAACAGCAAACTGATTTGGAAAAAAACGTGCAAACCAGCATTATCTGTAGGTTTTAAAGGTTATTTATGCAGTATCAAAAACAGCAGTCTAATTTAGGATTGATCTGGAGAGAGAATTTTTTTTATCTGATTTGCTGTTAATTACTGTTAAGTACTTTTTTGTGTTAATTTTATACAGGTTGCTGTTTTTATCGCCATGTAGCCGTGGAAAACAGCGAGACACCCTAGTGAATAATTTCTCATTTGTACCTATTGCATGTAAGTTCACAAATAGAGTTAACTTTTGAATAAATAAGTTAATTCAGTTCTATCACATCGAAACAATGCCTCTCTTTACACCCTAAAAGCGATGGAATTAAATTAAAAAATACTTAATGAATGTAACAGGAGCACACACTTGACAGAGGGTAAAACAAATTGTTGAGATAAATTCAAATTAGGAGCAAAAAGATTCGAATCTTTTGACGGCTAACAATGACGACAAACTATTTAAATTAAGATATCATTCGCTCCGATTAAAATTATATTTAGCCGCCTGCATAGAATCATGCTCCGAAGAATATTATACACTTTACCGAACGCAATAATTACCTACACTTTACACACATGCGTACCTACTCAATGTACGCAGTTGTGTTCCGACATTTCAAGTCAACTGTGCAACATCATTTCTCCGTCCTTAGCACACTTTCATCATAATGTTATTATTGTGACTAGTGCTCTAGGAATACCCACACACAGCGCACACAAACACACACACACGCACGCACGCACAATTAATCTACATAGTGAATGCAAATAAACGAATTTTAATGCTTGCATTTACCGATAGATGGCTTCATTTGACTCTAACCTTGAATAACAAATTGCGCTTGCAACATGCGTTCTTACTGGTTCGTACTGTTTCGCATTCACGGTTTTTTTATGTTTGTTTATTTATTTAATTTGTGACCAGCTTTAACAAAAACTAAATTAACGATATACCTACCTATTTTTAATGTAATTTTTTAACCTACTCATTTCTAAACAACGTTAGTCAGCAAATTTACTATACAGTTGTCAAATTCCCTTATTAAGTAACGTATTTGATACTACTCAATTATAATCATAATTTCCTAAGTAGTACTTATAATTTAGTGTTGCATATGCAAGATGCATTTAAGCATAAAGAATGGGTATAATTTATTGAATAGGTATGTGTAGGCGCATCCTTCCCACACACCATGTTTAAACATGACAAAACCGTACTAATTGTTGCTCAACCTCAACTTACTTCCTCTACCTACTAGAGTAGTAATTACATCGTATGTACTCGTAGGTATAAGAGTTACTGCTATTTTTGTACAACACTACTAAGAAGGAGACCCCTAAGAAATTTCCATACAAAAACAGAGATAATATTCTATTTTTTGACACGCAGGCCTACCAACCACACCCTAATTCCATACAAAATGCAACACGCAACTCACCTACGTTAGGTGTCCAAATATCTCTGCCCAGGCTAGGTGAGTTGCGTGTTGCATTTTGTATGGAATTAGGGTGTGGTTGGTAGGCCTGCGTGTCAAAAAATAGAATATTATCTCTGTTTTTGTATGGAAATTTCTTAGGGGTCTCCTTCTTAGGTAAAAGTTGGTGAAAACGGGGGTAAAAGTATTCGAAGAGTATTTGAGAGAACTGCCGAAATCCTCTAAAAAATGTAAATATCAGAAATTCGAAATTTAAAAAAAATTAAAGGAAAAAACCATTTGAGAGAGGCGCCCCCTAGCGTTTGAACGAAAATTTAAACTCACGTGAGTTTACAAAGTACGAAAGAGCAAGTTACTGACGTTTATAAAGCGAGTGAGTATCAGGAGCACATACGCATGTAAGAAGTGAGAGGCGCCCTAGCGTTTGTATGAAAATTTAAACAAACGCGTATTTCGGATGAGAAGGTTACAAAGTACGAAATAGCAAGTTACTGACGTTTTTAAAGCGAGTGAGTATCAGGACAACATACGCATGTAAGCGACATAATATTACCAAGAGGCGTCCTAGCGTTTCTATGGAAATTTAAAACACACGCGTGAGAAGTTACAAAGTACGAAACAGCAAGTTACTGTCGTTTATAAAGCGAGCTAGTATCAGGACAACATACGCAAGTATGATCATTTTGACAAGATAATGCTCACTAGGGCGAGCTTATCTTAAGAAGTTCGCCACTGACTCCGTTAAGACGAAGATTGCGCAACAAAATATTGAAAAGTATCAGGACGACATACGCAAGTAAGGGTAAATAATATAGTTGGTCGATAACAACATTCTCATACTAAGAATGCTCTATTGTACTCCTAGATACGTAGGTAGCCACAATGAAGCTGGGTATTTTGAATAACAACAGTGTTTGCCTAGGTATTCCTTACAAACAAGATGATTTTATTGAACAAGTAGAAAAAACATGCCTACGTCATAATGAAATGATAAATATGTTTAGCGAATTACCTATCGGCTTCATGTCACGCCATATACACCACAGCCTATGATATAAATTGACATTAACGTATGTAATGTATTTGCGTATACGGTGCTTATAGAAAATTAATATGACGAACGCAATTATTTATTTATTTATTTATTTATTTAATCACATGGGCACAAACAGTTATAACGGCACATATCAACAATTAAATAAAAACAGAAAGCAAACCAGTGAAGGCCCGTCAATTTTACCAGAAAAACATTTATAAGTTAAAACAAATCAAATTTAAGAAACTAGTTATAAGTAAAGAAATATTTTATGTATGCATAGAATTATATATAATCTAAGTATGTATGTATAGACAAAAAGAACAAATCAGGTAAAATGATATTCAATGATGTATGTACGATAAATTAATAAGGGATGCACACAGATACTCACTCCCTCACACACACAATCCACACACAGACACACACACACAGAAACACACACACACAAACATACACACAGAACATGGACACAACATTATGACGTAGGTACTTTATAATTCGCAATGTATTAATTGCAACGTAACAGATTAATGATTTTTTATTAATCTATAACGCCGTATACCTTGCAGGATAGACAGAGATAACAGGACGCCCACTGCCCTACAAATCCGTTTATCCTTGAGTAGTAACGTTCATACAATTCGTTGTATAAGATCTTCTATTCCTTTTACTCAAAACGCATCCGTCCTTGAGGATATAATCGAGATGATTGATCAAGTTCACTCTTTTGTTATCCTGTTATCATTCATTCTCTTAACAAGTCTAAACCATCTTATATAATTTGTTTACTTTCATTCTCTACAATGCACCGGTCTTATACAATCAGTCATTTCTCTATTTGTCTCATTCATTATACACACATACTCCTTAACGACCTCATTTCTACAGCATTTACACCTGGCCCGTTCTTCTTCATCCGTGACCATGTGTTAAAAAAAACAATGTCACTAATCCCAGTAAGTATTGATTTTTCACACATGTTAAGTATAGTATAGATATAGGTACTATTAGGTTAGTATACGTATTTTTAACATTCACGTAAAAATTAACTGGGTTAAGGTGATCGTAAGATAGCAATACAACATAACCAATTAATTAATAGTGTACAAACACCATTAATTCACAATTCATTCTAAAATGTCACATGTAAAATATATAATCATTCACTTAAGCTGTATGGATATACATACCTACCTAATTATTGTCGCCAAGGTTCTGTTTCCGACAGGGTTACATATTGTGATAGAAAACAAATATGGAACAATGAAAATTGATTAGGTATTTGATCGAGTAGGTAAAAATTAGTAATCGTATATTTTTTTAAGAACCACGCTTATATTTCGCCCTATAAAAATTGGATTAAGTAATTAAAATTTACTAATTCAAACGTGTTTATGAAAAAAAACAGTGCTACTTCAATTTTAAACTGTCACCTAAAGTAAATATGTGTGCGAAATTTCAAGCAACTGGGACATTGATGGGAAGTTATTATAATTTGAAGAGGAAAATGTCGAAGCAGATAACAGGTATCGGGAAACGATAAAAGCGAGTAAAAATCATACAATTTGATTGTTTTTGTGGATATTCCTTACACAAAACACATCAAAAAAACAGTTAATTTTCTACTCAATTTGAATTTCTCAAGAAATTCCACAGGAAAATACCAACGATTGTAAAATAATTATTGGAATTACCTATTATGTTAGGTATGACAAAAGTTGAGAACATAAATTTATAAGTAAGTACGACTTAGGATAAAGAAGTACAAACATATAAACGAATGCGGAAAAACCATACATAACTAAAACTCATACATAAACGTAAGCTAAGAGTAGTTAAGCTATTGTTAACTAAACATTATAATTTGCTAATCGTAAGTTTGTAACTTAGTTATATAACAATTTTAGTCAATTTATTACGAGTAAACTAAATTGTGTTGTAAGTAAACTAACTTAACTAAGTAAATCACAAAGGTAACGTAACTTACTATAAATTTTGTTACCCGTGTATTAAACTCACCTATTCTTTTTAGTTCAGGGACGTTTTACCTACCTTTTTATTGTTACTCAATATGAAACGCTACTGAGATATTAGGTAGAGTAGGTACTCAAGTGTTAAGTTTAAAATATAGAACAATGATAACATTCCTTTTTCAAATCATTTTTTATACAAAGTTGTCACAAAAAAAAACAAAAGTATTGTTTCAAAATAACGGCACATTCTTTTTCAAATTTGAGTTCTACTAGAATAGTTTCTTTCAAAAGACAGCAACAGCGATAATCTGTGATACTGCAACGCGTGCACGTACGACATTATTTGCAGTCTTTGTTTTATTGTAAAAGGTTTCCAAGTACTACTGCGAGGTCATAAACGCATACGTGTTAGTTCTTGTTGTTGTATAATTAATTATCTATGTATCTGTAGCGTCCCTTGCTGGGTAGACAAATAAAAGTGAGTCGCATCAAGAACCACGCTCATTATTATATTATGTAAAAATTAAATTAATTAAAATCTGACAATTTTAAATTGTCTCCTAAAGGAAATAACTGTGCAAATTTTCAAGGTGCTTGGACGTTGGGGAGTTATTAAATTTGAAGATGAAAATGTAGACGCAGACAATAACGGTGTATACAGTCTGCCCGGACGCCGGATAGTCGAGAAACCGTGGAAATACTTCGATCCAAATGTATCAGGAGCGCAGAAAAGACAAGTAGTAGTAATTTCTTCACTCAAAGAATTTCTATAGAATTGTACCATCACGGTTTATTTGCAATAAATTTCCAGTGAATTTTAATTTAACATATATACACTGAATAATGAGATTGCAATATTTACTCTGGACTATATACGGAAAAACCTACTCTTTGTAAATAAATCCAGGAACAAACCTCATTACCTTATTGCGGATGTTTCGTTGAATAGTGGTGACGCAATCACGTTTAGTCCGTAACCGCAACTAACTTGTACATTTTTATCCATATTCTATTTCTGTTTTATTATAGGTAATCGGACATCCACCTTTTCTCAGTCATACCTACCAACGGAGCCTTTGGACCAGTTTTTTCTTTCTATGGACCGTTGTAACAAAATACGAAATTATCGGAATTTTTCTAAAATCCGACAATTTTGAAAGAAACCATTCAAAACGATTCCTTCAAATCCGTTAATTCGAATTTTGTACGAATTAAATTTCAAGCGTATCAGGAATACAGAAAAGGAAGATATCGTTCTAAGATTTCTAAAATCACGCAAAAAAGAACCGTGATCGTTGTTGGGAAGGAGGAGCAGAAAATCTTCACCGTACGATACCAGGAGTACAGAAAGTGTAAAAGGTATCGTAGGGTGAATTGTGATGGAATAATGTCGAAAATCGAGAGTAAAAATTATCACGAGGTATCAGGAGCGCAGACCGTCGAAGAGTAAATAACGAAACAACAGTTTGTTGTAGTGTCCGACCGAAACTGGTTTTTATGACCGAAACCGAAACCGAAACCGAATTTCGGCAACGGTCTCAGTTTCGGCCGAAACCGAAACCGAAACCGAAACTTTCTTACAAGAACATGTTTTGAGGGAAAAATAAAGAAAACGTTATTATAATCAGTCAGACTTTACTTTTTTACTTTTAAATCACATAACTATGCAGTCTTCGATATTTTCACTTATTGATAATCAACATAACAACCTCTTTTTTAAGAAAATATTATTGATTGCGCCTTAAAAATACTTAAAATAGGTGAGGTGTTTATTTGAGTAGGTAGATTCATCCTTTGAATATTATTCTTTTTTTTTTTTTAATATTAAACATAAAATTACTTATTTAAGTTGTTACCTAACATCACAATACGTATATGTACTTTAATATTTGAATTATTAACAAAACAAAATAAATCACTTGTATCTTAAGAACAAATTAACAATAATTAATAAACTTAATTCGTCATTTTGTATGACCCTTCTTCAGTAAGAAAAAACAAAAACCAAACGACTTAATTATAAACGAATGCAAAGGGCGAGACTTCGGAATCATCACAAGTCAACTTCGGAATTTTTTTCTGAAGGATTGATACATTTTTTTAATAATCTGTAAAAGGGATCCACTAGACAAAGGTACAAACTAAATATTCTGCTAACATCTTACTAACCTATTGTGTACCGGTGAGCAGATATTTATCTTGTAAAAACCCCCTATTTCGTGAAAACCCCTCTTAAACTTGATTCTACTATAATCTATGTATTAGTTTGTTGTTATATTGAATTATTTTTTATGTTTGCTACCTATTCTTATGAATGTATATGGTATAGCCTATATCACGTAATAAAACTTACCAAATTCAAAATAAATCACACGACACAAACAAAACGTCACAAACACAAACAAAACAAAACGACCTGCAATCGCTTGCCAGTCGCGACATGAATACACTTCATCGCGTCACAACGCGCCGAACATGACCGATCACAGCGCGAAAACTCCCGAATGCAGTTTCGGTTTCGGTCGTAGTTTCGGCAGGTTTGCCACCGAAACCGAAACTAAACCGAAACCCGTTTTTTTGCCGAAACTCGACCGAAACCGAAACCTAAACCGAACATTCGGTCGGACACTAGTTTGTTGAAATAATTCATATTGATAAATTTATTTTGCCCACTGCCGCTAACACGGAGCGATTATCACTACAGTGGCTTTGGTAGTGTTTGTGAATATAATATGCGGATGTATGTGTGAACGTTGAACAGGTACCCGCCACCCACCATAAGTTTTACGTACGCGATTTTGTATGTATTGTAATCAATTTATTGGCGTATGTTTGTGTGTGTATGTGTTATTGATATTAATATGTAGTTAATTTACATAAACTGATAAGTTGTACTTGAAAAATGATACTAATAAGTCTTTATTAACAGATCGTTATACGCGCATAATCACGTACTCCAAAAATCACATCACAAAGAGATTTTAAATTTGTTATAAATTGGAACATTGGGGTTAACTGGAAGAAATCGCAGTTCTGCGATAATCTGCGATAATTGAACAATGCTTTATATTCTGTTTTATGTCCAATTTTTTTCTAAATAGAGACTCAGTTTGAAAACGTTCTAATTCTAAATGTTTGTATTTATAAACACAAAATAGATTCGAAATAAATTTGAAATAGGAATATTAGAAGAACGACAATTTGAAACGAAGAACTTTTTTGAAAAACATTAATTTTCGTAATGTTTTAAATTTGAATAGGAGAAAAATGATCGATCGGTTCAAAATTTGAAATAGGGTTCTTTTAAATAAAACAGTCTAATTCCAAATGTTTAGATTCAAATTCAAAACAGTTTTGAAAGAAATTTGAAATAGGAACATTCGAAGAACAACATTTAAAAAATAACGTTCTAATTCCAAATGTTTATCTCAAAATGAATTTAAAATCTGAATAACCGAACAACAAAATTTTGAAAAAGAGAACATTCTATTTTCAAACGTTTGAATATTATATTATTACATAGTTATACGAGTAAGTATATGATAAAATGAATTGAATAGTTTTATTATTGAAGAAACGACCGAAGTTAGTATGATTATTATACGGTTTAATAGGTCGCCTTATAAAGTAAATACATAATTACCATAGATAAGCCTAATAATAATAATATGCATCTATAATGCAAGTATGTCTATGGTTTTATCATCACTGTCGCGTCACACACATACTACTGCATTTTACAATATAAACTATGATACCTAAATAGGTGCCTATCTATTTTATTAAAAACGCTTTGTGCTCCTTTGGCCTGTAGCAATTTTTTTTTAATTAGCATTTAGGTATTTATTTAGTTTGTTGAAAATGAAACCCAAAATTTCGAATACAACCGTGAACAAAACTAGATTGGACAAAAATATTGATCTCAAGCTTTGTCGCCTGTTTTTTTACTTATTTATTTCCACTTTTTGTGAACAAAATACAGATATATGTTAACATTACAAATATAAATCATAACGTTTGTTCACCTGGGCGAGCTTATCGCAATATTTATTTATTTAAATATATTATAATAGGTATTTTGAATTGTCCACTTGGGTTTTACAGATTAGGTGGTTAGAATTTTTATAGTTTATTAGAATAGACTGAACAAGTTCGCCCTAGTGAAATTATTATTTTATTTATGAGTTTAAATTAGAAAAAATAAGTTGGTAACAAAACAAGACAGTAGTAGTGTGCCAAAAGGCGGACTTATTGCAATATCTTACAGTTAACACGATAATTTTAATTGGAACGTTACAATTGTTCTAAAGCTAAAATTAGGTAGGTAGGTATTTTACAAAATCTAAGAAAAATATAAATCAAAAATGAGGTTTCTTTTATAATTTTTACAAACGAATGAATACATATTGGATAGAAAAAAAGTAAGTAGGTATAAAAATTCTAAGGTATAGTAATATAAAAAAATAAAACATACTTGCATAAATTAAAGATTTTTAAAATATGTACATATAAGTAACATTAAAACAATCATTCGGAATAACATGAATCGAATTAAAATGTAAGCTTCCTAAAGTACCTAAGTAGTATGCAATCAAATCCCATCCCATTACGTGAAAAAAATAAAAAGAAAAAGTTTGTCAAACAAAGAAGAACGAAGATATATAGCGCTCGGTTCACAGTTCAAATAATGTATAGCGCTGTCCCTCTCTCACGAGGTAACATACCTACAGTAGTGAGTAGCGGTGATACCTCGCGTAATAAATAACAATATTAAACAACTACCCAGACTGGGTACGTACCTACCTACATACCCTTGTTAATTTTATTGTATTGTAAATGTTAAATACGCACCAACTACCTGCCTACCTGATTCCAAATTTGAAATTACAACCCTAAAATAAGAATAACAATAAAAAAATTAAAAATAAGCGCACTAAAAAAATGTTGTAATTTTATGTGGATAAAACAATAAAAATACAGCTGATGAAAAAAAAAATGTGATTTAGGTACATACCTTTTTTACGTCCAAATCAAAAATGTAATCAGCGAAAAATTCCGAATTATCCAAAATTGCCTTCACAAAATCACAATTGTTTCACAAATATTTTTTTTTTAATTATTTTCTAATCATCCAAAAAATCACTAAGTACAATAATCGTAAAACACATTAATTTTATATTCACTTTTTTTTGTCAATATAATTAATAGATGCACAATTAAAAAAATTGAAAATAATGATTCACTGTTTATTAAAAAAAACACATGAATGTTTACAATCGAAAAAAAAGTATCTTATTAATTGTTTATATTTTTGTTGATTATTAATAAATAAAAGAGTTTTTTTATTAATGTTGAGAAATTGCATACAGTAACAATAATATACACTTTCGCGTGTAAATAGATATCGTTTGTAGTTATGTTATTTATTATTATTATTTAGTGAAATATATACGGAACACTGTTAGAAATGAAAAAAATAATAAAACAAGTGAAAAGCGACGATAGATCCCCGCTCACGACCATAGCGCGCAAAGAACGGTTCGCGACTGAGTGTACTATGAGTGTACTACTATATAGTACTAAATAGTCAGAAGTATTTAGTCGTACAAAATATGTACGGAGCAGGTTGCCTTTGTCTCGTGCAAAACAAATCACATAGAACTGAAATCAAATAAAATTATCCAATAAATGTAACAATTATATATTTTTTTCACAATTTGTCATGTTAATTTCGCATCGCATCATGTTTTGCCCTTTTTTCGTTACATAACAACAAAACCACGCCGTTTACGTGTTAATATTTATTTCCACTTCATCCACTATTGATGGTTTTAATTGAAACATAAACTGCATCACTCGTAGACGAGTGGATGGCATGTGAAAAAAGTTTGAGTGATAAAAATATTGAAAAATAAGTGGCTCCCGATTTAAGGGAAAATACATAATTTGTCATGTCAATTAAGTACATATCGCATCATGTTTAGCCCTTTTTTTTCATTAGGTGCACTTACTTATATTATAACAACTAAATCAGGGCGATAAGGTGTTACAATTTTTTCTACTTCAATTTATTGATTTTTTTAAATTAAAAATAAAGTGTCTCCCTATTTAAAAAAAATCACAATTTGTCATGTTATAATCCCATCATGTTTAATCCATCTTTCATCACCTTACCACGGCAATTACGTGTTAAAAAAATCCACCATCCGATTTGTTGATTTTGTTAAATTATAATAAAGTGTCTCCCAGTCTCCCTATTAAAAAAAAATGTCATGTTAATTACACATCGCATCATGTTTAGTCCTTTTTTTCATTACGAAACAACAAAACCACGCCGATTACGTGTTACCTACAATTTTTTTCGCTTCGTCCGTTTTGCTTATTTAATTAAAATTTAAGTAGCTCCCGTCAATCTAAATAAACAAATACATAATATATATGTTTATTATGTATATGTTTTATGATTTATTTAAATAAACTATGATTTAACGGGTGATTTGCGATGTTACATCTACTTCTTCTTTGTTATCAAACATCGCATCAAGTTAAGTGCGTGAAATAGTATGTAAGTGTATCATGATAGGTACAAACATAGCCGTATCGCATTATCACAGTGTTGTTAACTGTCTGAATTCGCACCGCGGCGCTAGTGTACAGGATTTAGAACATTATTATATTTGAATCTTTGAATTTTCTTGAAGTTTTTACCTGAATACAATTAGTTTTTTTGCAGATATTTTTTAACACGTGCTTTTTTCCGTTCTGAAATTTATCTTAAACATTTTTACATTGTTTTGGAAAATACCTACAAGATTTTCAGAACTATTTTTTTATATCTATTTCTAGAGGTGGTCGGTAGCCTGGTTGGTAACGCGCTTGACTGTTAATCCAGTGGGCGCGGGTTCAATCCCCGACTTACTCCACTTCACAACACAAGCTTTTAAGCTTTCTGTGAAGTGTACAAAGATGTATTTAGGTTTATTTCGACAAACCCAGATTCATTTAAATTCTATCTATCCCCTCAATCCGCATCACTTCCGGGGTAGGAAGAGAGAACAGAGCATCACACCGTCCAATCCTTACACATTCTTAGCTTCCGTCACATTTATCCAGTTTGTTGTACACGCTCTCCGATTTCTTTTAATTTCTAATAAATAGTGCATATCGCATATGCAACTGCATATTTTGAACCATTCACGAGCTTTTGGCGTCTTTTACCCCAATCTGGTTCACGTCCCCGGCTTGGCCCAAATTTTTAACACAAACTTTTAACAATTATGACCAAGCTTGCTTGCGAAATTTATCATTGTCCAATACCCAATCTTCAAACTTTTTCCTTTGAGGGATGTGATATATTACTTCTTTTGACCATACGATAAATAAATAAATAACAATTATGGATGCCCACTTGGGCGAGCTTATGTACTTATATAGCTATTCATTCACCGATCTCTAGCAGCAAAGCGAACTCAAACATAAAATTAAACTTGTTACAACTGGAAACGATTGGCAAAAAGCCATAAACGATAAGCTAATCTCACTGCAAGCTTTCACTGTAAATTACATGTTTTTATTATATGCATAATGTTAAATTTTAATACGAATATATAAAGATATATTTATCATTTAAATTTACAACGATCCGCTAATCACTCAAATGATAATAATATAATGATAATTATCAACTTTTGATAACCAATCAAGGGTGTTTTTGATAACCGGATACGTTGGATGATAAGCTTCCGTATAAAAGCTTGTATCGTGATAAAGTATCTACCCAACCCACTAAAACCCTTCATAATTCAAATGGGGTAAAAATAACATAGATAAAAATAAAACCCTTAGAAATATTATTAGATAAAGTGATAAATCGATTTCAATATCGCCATCTGAGAATAACATGGTTGTATGTGACAAATTTTGAGATTACGTCTTCTAGGATCAGTTAGAACCTTATCTGAAAGACATAAAAAGAGACTGGAAGTTTTTGAGATGTGGTCCTACATTTTGGGAATTTCTTGGAGGGATCACATTACGAACGAACGAGGAAGACACCTGCTCAATTCAATAGCAGAAAGACGTGTCAGATGGATCGGCCACATAGTGCGTCAAGAGGGTCTCCTATTTGAATTAATTGAAGGAATGAACGAGGGGACAAACTACCTATAAATATAGTAAAATCTACTACTATCATGGCGAAAAATATGCATAAAAATTCGTGGGGTGGCTGGGATTTTATCCTGCCTTCCAAAATTCTTGAAGTGAACCAGATTTACCAACTTCGCTATCTGATTTAATAAAAGCGAGTTTTGTATACAATACAATGTGTGTATTGAAAACTCGACTGAAAATGACTGTGGGCCACATTGTGACTGAGTGCGACCTCCGAGCATACGAAGGGAGCTTCGATAACTTTCTATACCTGAATGAGCCAGTGACTGAATATATAAATAATGTTCAATTTAATTTCTGACGACCAAGCTTGCTTGCGAAATTTATCATTGCCCAATGCCCAACCTTCAAACTTTTTCCTTTCAGGGATGTGATATAAGAAGTCTATTGACCATACGATAAATAAATAAATAAATACAATATCTGTGCCTTGTGTAAATGATTGTCGCGTGCGTTGTCCTCTCATACAGCATAAAGGCATACGATGTAGTAGGTATATAAGATAATACCTACCTTCATACTTCATAGATACCTATAACTTCCTAACTACATTATGCCTGGCCACACACGTCCCGAAGTTCAGTTCCGGAATCGACCGTTTTGCAAAAAAGTTCCGATCAAAACCTCTCTCTGAATTCAGCGTCACCCCGATTTTAAATTCAGAAAGAGGTTTTGGTCGGAACCTTTTTGCAAAACGGTCGATTCCGGAACTGAACTTCGGGACGTTTGTGGCCAGCCTAAGCTAGTATAGTATAGTAAGTATCTGTAGAACCCAGCATTCGAACAAGGTTAGACACGTCAGGTATGGTATACCTAATACCTATACTACCTGTTCAGTATCTACGTATTTGACTGTTTTGAATGACATATAGACCATACGGTAACCAGATTTTTTAACGAAGGTCTGTTAAGACTCGCGACCCAACTATGACGTCACAGTCATTTCTCGCGGCATTTACAGTCAAAATCTCATGATAAAATGGTAAATAGGCGTTTTTTTTTTCATTTTTTGGGGTT
Organism: Ceraclea dissimilis; assembly: GCA_963576895.1. Taxonomy (NCBI): domain Eukaryota; kingdom Metazoa; phylum Arthropoda; class Insecta; order Trichoptera; family Leptoceridae; genus Ceraclea; species Ceraclea dissimilis. Next base: position 2,114,662 of record OY756372.1, read on the forward strand.
AATTTCGCTTCAATCCAAAATCTTTTACTGTCATTCCCTAGATTTTAATGCATATTAGTAATACAGAAAAAAATCTCCGCGACTTAGTAAGATGTTTTTTATATGTCGTTCCATTTTGCCTCCCCTGCGATCTGCCGCCCAGGGTGGACCGCCCCCTCCGCCCTCCCCTCTTTACGCTAGTGAATTTCACTCATACATAATAATTACGTTTATAGTAATTTAAGTCTCTTATATTTCATAACGTATGGTCACACTATTGATAAAAAAAGTATGACCATAATATATTAATATAAGTAAGTATCTACTATCAATATACATACTTGTAAAATTTGAGGGTCGTTTACTGAACTCAGTTAAATTAGGTACCCATAAATATCTATAAGTAATTATCTATGATATTGTACATAGTTAACTATTTATTAACCTTTACGCACTAATATTGTTTTCAATTAGAATTTGCCAACACACTTCTCAGTAATGTCAACATACATCGGGATCGGGTCGAAATTCAATGCCCTAGGTACCTGGGATTAAGAGATGTACCGGGACGTAGAGTGAACAAAAATATTATACAGTTTATATATTTACTTTGCAAATTTTGTTAATACTACCTGGATACTACCAAATTTTGTTAATACACACAGATACAAGTTACGTGGAATTTATTGTTTACAATTCACTTATTGTTTTATTGCCCTATAGATATTGAATGATGAATGTACATTGTCAGAATTCAGGTAAAGATGGAAACTGCCGTAATTTAAATACTAAGAAAAATAATACTTTTGTTCACGAGCTGTCTGTGGACTTAGATAATTAGTAAGGTTTTATTGCACCTCATCAGGCAAGTGGCATCCAAATTCCTGATGTACACGATTGATGAATCAGCCTAATACTGGGAAACATTCACTTATCCACATATCATGGATATCAAGTATTAAAGAGTATGCATACCGACATTTCATAAATTTCTAAAAACGGGAGACCTTATATCTCGACAACCGTTACTAAATATGCTTTGGAACAAAATAGGGTAGATGGACTGAACCTTTATCTAGGGAATAACCGTAAAAGATTTTTTTTTATCTTGGATAGATTTCTCAAAAAAAAAATTAAAAACGAGACGAAACTCGTTTCCCGAAAGTCGTGGAGTAATATTTTTTTTGTACTGATAATATGCATCAAAATCTAGGGAATAACCGTAAATGTTTTTTGATAGACGCAAAATTAACCCCAAAAAATGGAAAAAAACGCTATTTTTACCATTTTATCATGCGATTGTCACGCGATTTTGAACCTTAATGCCGTGGGAAATGTCTGTGACGTCATTCCTGGTGCCATGCCCTTAAGCTCAGAAACACTGGTCTATAAAATACAAGCATTGTGCCTGAAATATCAGTATTTAGAAATCTGCTTACATTAATGCTGATTTTGCAAATTTACAGATTTAACAGCAAATCTAATTTATTGAAATGGTTTATTATTAAGGATTTTGATTTTAATTTGACTTATAAATTATAATCATATTATTTTTTAAAACTAGAGGTCAGCCAGGCGTCATTCAGCGACGTCAGAGATTATTATTTAGGTACGTTTACTTATGACGAAGTGCATGGACGTGACGGAAGCGTAAAGTATGTTTTTCCTCTCCTTTCTTCCTCTACTTCTTCCTCTTCCCATGCTTCCTCCTTCCCTACCATAAATGTTTTATAGATATAAGATATATATTTTTAACTATGTAATGTAATCTATTTGTTTTGCGTGTGTGCTAATTGTGAACGGATGTTATTGGTCTTGTGTATTGATATTCTTGTACTAATGTACCTGTCAATGTTTGTTTTTGTGACTGTATCTGTTCCATGTGTAATAAATAAATAAATAAATGTATTATAGGGCTAAGGATGTCTGACGTTATGTTCTCTCTGCCTACCCCGTTAGCGAAGGGGCCCCAAAAACTTTGGACGATCACTTCAGCTTCGATTGAGTAATATAATGTTTCTTTGATTCGACAGCATCTTTGACATGGGAGGGAATGCAGGAGGCCTACGTTCAGAAGTGGATGGCTACAGGCTGAAGAAGAATCACAATATAAGTAGATAATATTATAAGGATGTACCTAGTATGTTTTAAGTAAGTGTGTAGGTAAGTAAATTTAACCTATTTGTAAGTAAGTTTAGTACGTATAAAGCCTTGAAATACTTCGCAATAGGTGACCATGACATGGAGAAGGTGAGAGGTTTCATATTAGGTATTGTATTGTGAATTAAACTTAGATATAGTACACAAACTTATTTTACATATTATGTAGAATACTTGTTTAGTATTGAAGGAAAATCCCGCGGGCTTAAAGCCCTCCACATCCCTGGATAGCTCAGGCACATTGATAGCGACCTCTTTACCCGCACTTCTAGCAAAATATTATTAAGAGGTGGGCCCAGTTTACTTGTTTAGTATCTTCTTAAAATAAAAATAAAATAAAATAATCTTTATTGTACAGAAACATACAAAGGGCGGACTTATTGCCAATTACACCTGTCGCTGGTTACACCACAATGTGGTATAATGATGGATGATTAAATAATATAAAAGAGTTGCGTTACAAATAGTGTGGTAATATTGATATTTGATTTCTAATACTTATACAAATAACCAATAAGCATTACAATATTTTAATGTTTACTTATCATTGTACCTACATGTTGTAGTAACTCTCCATAATCTGACAATTTACGGAAAGACCATGTTCATTGTTCAATTGTTCAGTTCTAGAGGTGTTGGCTATCAATAATTAAAATTGAATTGGTATCGGTGGGCGCAGGTTTGATTCCTGATTTCAGCTTCACAAGCTATACTAGCTTACTGTGAAGTGTCCAAAGATGTATTTGGGTTTATTTCGATATATATTTTTTTAAAGTAACTTTTTAAGTATTTGAGGAAGGATTCCGGGTATTAGACATTATGATAGCCAGTACCATCTTTTGAGAATACCAGATTGTTGGCTATAAAAAAAAACTTTTTTTTATCCTACAGGGTTTCGTCAGATGCTCGGGAAAACTTTCTTTCACTGTACATCGTTCATACGACAATGATGTCATCACTTGACCGAAAGATTTTGATATTGTAAGACACAGGTTGACTGTAAGATACCATAAGTCCGCCTTTTGGCACACTACCACTGTATTGTTTTTGTAACTATGCATCTTTGGCCTTTCTCTGAGAACATTTCCTAGACCATACGCAGATATCCACAATGCCACACCCAATACCCTTGAATGATGTCTTGGAAGCCTGGATGTTGCTCTGTATAGGGTACATGTCTCCTGTATGTAACAGATAGCATAATTCTCTTATCTTCTGACGTTGCTCCCCAACGGTGGCAGAAGCCATACAAAATAATAATTTGGCCAATAAAGATTTATTTATTTACTTATAGTATATTACAGCATTAGATTGGGCGTTTTATAAGGTGCACAGTTTCGAACACTCGACAACAACTTTAATATCATAATTATGTATTTTCAGGAAGGTATAACATTTTTTTTGTACATCATGCATAATACATCACCTTATCGCTTATCACCCTCGACTGACGAGCGTTGACAGCAATGGTAACCAGTGATAAGCTGAGAGATAACAATATTGTGATAGGTACACCAAGACACACAATACGATTTAAGAGTGTGCATACCGACATTTCAAAAATTTCTAAAAACGGGAGACCTTCTATCTCGACAACCGTTACTAAATATTCTTCGGAACAAAATAGGGTACATGCATTGAACCTTTATCTAGGGAATAACCGTAAAAGATTTTTTTATCTTATATAGATTTCTCAAAAAAATATATTAACAACAGCTCTGATCTTTTTTCCGAAAGACGGAAACTCGTTTCCCGAAAGTCGCGGAGTAAATTTTTTTTTGTACTAATAATATGCATTGATATCTAGGGAATAATCATAAAAGTTTTATGATAGACGCAAAATTAACCCCAAAAAACGAAAAAAAACGCTATTTTTACAATTTTAGCAAGCGATTGTCACGCGATTTTGAACCTTAATGCCGTGGGAAAAGACTGTAACGTCATTGCTGGTGCCATGCCCTTAATCATCATCACCATATAATATAATATGTTATCATATGCACAATCGTGATAAAACTAAATTGCAGTAAGAATAGAACAGAGTTTAATAAACTCAAATTTAAACTTGTCGAATGACCTTTTGTATTAATTACACAGGCCTGCGATGAAAAAATTGTTCGAAATATTTTAAGTGATTCTTGTGGTATCTTGTGTGTTGATTACATAAAAAATAGTGAAAAAATTCCATCACCCTCCGTTTACCCACAAATCGCACATCGAATTTTTACTTTTTTATGGTTTTTTAACATACGTACAAACCGTATTTGGGTATTAAATCTAAATAATATTTTTATATTACATTTTTTTTAGCCAAATAAGTTAACTTACGAATGTAATTAGTCTAAATTTAAGTTGTCAACATGAAACAGCCTTTCGGTTATTAAAAAACTGTACAGAAAAACTGATAGAATACGGTTCATATTAGATTTGCTGCCGGTTTGCTATTTAAAAAATATATTTTTCATTTGGTAATGCTAAATCATTGCCATAAGAAGGAGAGTGTTTAAGGTACCTTTTTCGGCAGTTTCCCGGCCTCTCTGAGGCAAAACTCAAAGATGGGGGTATTTTTACTGAGCCCGAGTGAGCCCGATATAAGGAAACTTATAAAGGATTAAAACTTTGAGTTGAAAATGGTAAACCAGGAAAGGAAAGCATGGAGGTCTCTTAAACAAGTGATAACTAGCTTTCTAGGAAATAAAAAAGACCCAAACTACAAGAATATTGTTGAGGATCTATTAAATATCTTCAAACCATTGTGTGTATAAAGTGCATTTCCTTCATTCACATCTGTACCAATTTTCGGAAAATCTTGCAGATTTCTAAGCTCAAACGATTCCATCAAGATATAAAAAAATGGAACGCAGATATCAAGGACGCTGGAACGTTAACATGATGGCTGACTACTGTTGGATGTTGAAAAGAGAAAATCCTCAACTCCACAGCAGAAAAAGTACAAAAATAAATTTTGAAGGAAAAAGAAAACGTTCCTACTCGTACAAAGACTCGAATTGTGTTTAAATAGAGCCATATCAACTTTCCATCCTCTATTTTTAAGTTTTAAGTGGTTTATATAAATAATGCTAATATGAAAAATGGCCTATGTATAATTTTTCCTTTAAGGTTTCACCTCATTTTGTAGACAAACCTTACGTGATAAAAAAAAAACCAATATCATATCTGAAATCAGCACCAAAAACTACATAAAAATCAGTTATTAAAACTAAAACAATTTTCAAAAACCTCTTTTTTGTAGGCCTGTGTTATCAGATTTGACTGTAACAATTTGACCAAGTAAGGAACTTTAGAATAACCGAATAAAGAGGTAGATATCATTCGTACTATCTTGGCACATCATCTTCAGCGCTAAATGGCGGGTTTATTGCCATCTACAGTGTCTGCCAACTAACCATTATTCCACAGAGCAATAGAACTCTGAAAAAGAAGACAAAAGAGCGAATAATAATAACATAGATTAGATTTTTTTGGGACAGTGAAGAAGGTCGCTATGTTTGATTTATTTTCTTGAAAATGTTTTCCATAAATAATGTATGAAAAAAATAGCGCCGCAGGTGAAAATATATTTGTCATAAGACATACCAAACTACATATATTTGTTTTTTTTTTATTTATTTAGGTTTTAAAACTATTAACAGATTAGTTTTAAAATGTTAAAAAGTAAAAAAAGGAGAATACTTTTGGAGGAAGGACAAAACCTAGAAAAGGAGGACTGCCCTTCCAAAAGCAGGACGGTTGGTTACCTTTTAAATAGGTATTTTTCATATTCGTTATTTCAACCGGGCGCCTTAGTCGTCTTAAATATAATCGATACGTAAATTCAAAAGACGCAACAATTCCAAAAATTTGTTTCATCAATGGATTGTTTTTCAAAATGTGATAAAAGCAAATTGCCGCGATAATAATTTTAGTATGAAGTTTAAATTACTGATAAAATCATTGCATAGAAAATAGATAAAGTTATCTACAGAATACAAACAATAGAAAAATATTATACCTACGTATCGAAAATAAATAAAATAAACAATGAAATATAAAGACAGATAATTTGAATAATGATTTATTGTAATTATTGGTAACTAACTAGCTGAGTTACCCGTGCTTCGCAACGGAAAATTTGACAAAACAACCCGGCATACTTTATAGGCTTGAGCTGGACAAAATATGACTGTGATCTGAATTTCTTTTTCAACGCCCTTTCATATGATATCACACTCGACCCCACGCAACCCTTGGATCCTCTCATCGTAATTACATCTCCTAGGAAAAAGATTTTCTCCAAAAAAAGGCGACGAACACAGGTTTTATTATCGCAAATGTTATTCTAAGTTTTCGCAGCAATCCGTCGGTAAATGTAGGAGTTATTAATTTATTTATTTATAGCTTTGACGGCCACAAGGCCTTTGAAAAGTTACAATACAAAAAGTTAAAAATATCAATAAAATAAAGGTGCGAACACTTACAAAAAAACGACTTTACTTTATATATATAGATTTATTGATAAGCAGATTCATGAATTTGGTACTATTTTTTGATAGCAATGTTTTGGAAAATCAATAACAATTATCTAAAACGCGTGTGTAAATATGTATATGACAAATAATTATGTCCTACATGACAATTAGCATGCCTGCCAAATAGCCTAAGATCCGACAGCTAAAAATATGACCTATCAGTTTTTTAAATGAAATGTGATTAAAATCTTGCCGCATCCACTCTCCGATTCCTTTTACTCATATGATCGACATGATCGGACCAGGACAGTCTAGGGCGGCCGCGTTTCCTCACCCTTCTTCGCTCACTCAAATATATATTTTTTGTCATCCTGTCATCTTTCATACTCTCAACATGCCCAGACCATCTTAGTTTATTCACTTTATGTTACATACAAACATATACATAAGTATACCAAATAATATATACCTACCTAACTAGTAATATTATTATTTGTTGAGTTCTGAGGGAAAACTGAAAAAATAAGAAATCTCTGTACAGCACAGAGGAAAATGAGGTGGGAGGAGGCAAGACTCAAATATTAGATACAGAATTGTAAGGAATATTAAATTAACGCCATCTGTGTAGAATTGATTATATGCATAAATGGATAAAGTGAGACTACTGCGACAAACTTAACCTAAATACATTTTCAGAAAAAAAACGAATACGTAATAAAATAAATAAAACTTTATTGGATTAAAAAATAAGAGAAATAAATAGTAAGGTTTTAGCTGGAAGAGATCGCGATATGCTCGCCCTAGTGAGAATTGATTATTTTAATTGTAAATCTATATTATCATGTTTTTTATGTTGCATGTAATGTTCAATTAAAATAATACATTGGTTGGAGCATAAAGGTTCCAAAAGGCGGGTTTATTACATATGTAATATCTTACAACCAACCAACAATTATGTAATTATTTATTGTTCCTGTATCGTCCCTGTATCTCTTTCGGAACTTGCATGAACTCATCAGGTTTAACATGGCTAAGCAAAACTTAAAAATGATGAACATAATATGATAAATACATATGTATGAATTATAATCGATGCCAATCAGAGTATAAGGGGCTCCAATTAGTCGAATCAGTTTTAGTCGAATTAGCTATTAGTCGAATTTTCTGGACAGCGCACTTACTACTAAAGTATTGGAGTACATTACAGAAGATGAACAGCTGAAGATCGAAAACGTTCTGAATATAATACAGCAGAAAACAGTGGAAATGTAACAAGTTGATTGATTAGCAGATTTGTCATAAAATAATTATTGATCTTTGTACGTCATTCATATTATTTACGATTATACTTATATATTACTAGCGATCATATTGAACCTATATAATCTTTATCAATTAATAATACTGATAATTGGTAATTGGTGCATGCCCGTAAAACAATACGGTAGGATAATTGTAAAATTATAAGGAAATATAAGTTGGTAATTCTTGAGCCTTCTGGTCCACTTTTTTTGATGTTGTACTACATATGCAGATATCCACAATGCCACACCCAATACCTGGATATATGCTGGATATTGCTCTATAGGGTGCATGTCTCCTGTATGCATAATTCTCTTATCTTCTGACGTTGCCGCCCATCGGTGGCAGAAGCCATACGAAATAATAATTCTTCTTCTTCTTCTTCTTCTTCCTCAGCCTTCCTCCCTCCACTGCTGAACGTAGGCCTCTTCCATCTCCTTCCACTCATCTCTGTTTCTCCCCCTCCGCATCCAGGTTCTTCCGGCTTGTTGGACTAGGTCATCAGACCACCTTTTAGGAGGTCTTCCTAAAAGATAATCATTATAACTACATATTTATAATTTTTGTAAGACTGTGCTCTAAAAAAATAATAATAAAAAAATAAGGGTAAATGTTGGAAAATGACTATTTTTCGAAAATAGCGAAAAGAGCTTCATTCAAATTTTCAGTTTTATTTGTACACAAAAAGGATCTGAGTTTGTAAACATAGACTCAAATACTTTGTGTGTATAAGTGTTTGCGTGTGTACGTACGAGCATAACCGACTTCACTAAATTAGAAGCCTGTGTCGTGAAGTGAAGAATATATTGTCAACGCCAGGATTCGAACCCGCTTGAGAGATCCGGGCTCCAAACAAATTTTAGCGTGAATGTAGGTATATTTTTTGATTGACCCTTTTGTGTCCTTCGACAGGCTAATGCAAAAAACCTTCGGTCAAAACACCCAACATTAACTATAAAAATGATTTTTACCTTTTTCAGCGATGAGGTTCGCATTTACTGGTTACCCCGTTTTTTGGATATGCCACGACCATGTAATGGTATGGCAGTAACAATTACCTATTATTTTTTTTTCAAAGTATTTTCTATACTCGTAGTTCGGTGTCACAGACAGACCAACGCAAATTAAAAATATTGATTCGATTGATTTTATCAAATAAAAATGACAGGATGATAAATAAATTAATTGTATTATGTCATCACCCCCAAGTGCTGACAATGATAGGTAATTATTTTGTTAATCCCTTCCAGGTTAGGCGATATGGCCGATATGACACCTTCCTTTATCTAACTATAATTTAATTTCCCTTTGATTATCATCACTGTAAAAGTTGTCTGTGATAAATTTAATGTAAGTATACTTTTTGACAGCAGCTTTTTTTGCTCTCGGATCTCGACAACTAACGTCAGATTCAGAATTCTAAACAGAGAAAATATTCGCTAATTTTAACTTTCGGTAATACAGAAATATGTCAAAAAAGCAATTAGATGCTACAACATTTATTCACTAGGGCGATCTTATCACAGTCTTGTGATTTCGGCTAGGTTGCTCTTATCTTAATAATTGAATCGAGCAAGTTAACAGATGTAACTGTTTTAACCGATTTTGTAATCTGATGGATTCTATACTAACCGATTATTTTGTTCCTAATAAAAAAATGTTAAATAAGCCCGAGCATTGATACTCTTCTTCTTCTCCAGTTTCAATCGTTAAGATTGGTTTGCAGCAAAGCCCCATGTCTCCTTCTCCACTCATCCCTGTCCTGTGCGATTAACTCTTTATATGAGTCGAAGCCCATATCCTGGCACAGGTCGTCCAGGTATTCATTCCTTGGTCGTCTTCTGTAGTTTGTCCCCTCGTTCATTCCTTCGATCTCTTGATGAACTATGTGACCAATCCATCTGGCACGTCTTTCTGATATTGAATTTGTTTTGCCGTTACGTTTCTAAATATTAAAATATTTATTTATTTATTTATTTACACTTTTGGTGAACAAGATACAGACATATGTAAACATTAAAACAAAATTACAACATTGTTCACTAGGGTGAGCTTATCGCAGTACTGCGATCTCTGCCAGCTAACCCCAATTTTTAAACAACAATATATAACAAAAAGAAACTAATTTTGTCTAATATTGTCAAAAAGCAGATAAAACATTTTACTTAGGTAGTGTACGGTAGTACGGTATGCTAGAGAGAATAATATCGCAAGTTCCGTATATCTGACTGTTGAAAATTAAAATACATATTCTACGTACGTTTCTCATATTTTCAATGAACCGTGGTACATTTTTCGATAGCGAGTAGGTAGGCACCAGAGGTGGGCATCGTTAATCAAAAAGTTAACTTCGTTAATTGATAATCCGTTAACTAAAAAGTTAACTTCGTTAATCGTTAAAGCGTTACATTTTGAAAAATGTAACGGAAGTTGACGTTAATCCGTTAAAGCGTTAATGTAAAAAATCGCGGTTAAATGGCATGAAATAGAACTACATAAGTACAACTACTATCACATTTACACTATCGCGATGTATCTTAACAAAGTGAGATTTCTTTTCCAACTCCCAACCCACATACGATACCACACATAACCCCAGACAACCCTTGGATTATCTAATGCCAGCGCCTCCAGTGGATGATGTCTGATGTCTATGCAAACAATCAAATATTAACGGACTTTATTAACGGAAGTAAAATGCAACGGAAGTTAAATAATCCGTTAACCATTTTTGGAAGTGCGAAAAGCGTTAAATCGTTAACCAAAATGTTAACTTCGTTAATTAACGATTAACGGATTAACGCTTTTCTGCCCAGCTCTGGTAGGCACCTACGTGTACGTACAGTTGTACAACTTGCTGCTTTACATACATAGTAGCTCTATAGGTAGGTACTCTAGCTTTGTGAGATTAAAGTATTATGTGTACATGTGTAAGTAGACAATTTTATTTGTATGCAAAATGTACTATCGCGTATCGTAAGGAATCAGAAAATCAGAGCTATTGTCTGCTTGCATATAGCAATCTATCTATCTGTACCCTCACGCCGCGTCCCTTGCAGGGTAGGTAGAGATGAAAGAGCGCCAGACAGCCCTATCCTTACACGTATTCCTAAACATATATACAACGCTTTTGTCTAACTTCATCTGTCGTTGTTGTTGGTGCCTGAATCTACATTTTCTTGTTCAAATTTTTCCTCGAAACCTCGAAATTTTGAACTCATATTTGCTTTAGGTGACGGTTTAAAATGCTGCTGGGTTTTTGAGAATTTATTAAAATTTGAAGAGCAAAATGTAGATACAGAGGACGACAGAGGAAGTTAATTTTGTTGTAGAAAGAATGGAAATTTACTTTAAAAAGAAAGAAAATCGGGAAAGGGGAAATTTCGGGTTATTCCTGTCAAAAATACTAAATGTGGTTAACCGATTAAAATGGCGAAAATTACCCGGGTCTAAAGTGATCACTTAAGCCAGCCGAAATAGGTCGTAAGCCCGACCCACTTTCCTATACACTTTTCTAGGAATACTACCACATTACTAGTTAGTTGGTAGAGACCTCAGCACTGCTATAAGCTCGCCATAGTAAACAAATAATGTAGCATCTATTAGGTAATTGCTGTGCTAACATATGTCTATAAGATAACATAAATCAATATGTATACATTTTTTTGATGTTATAGGTACCTAACTGATTGAAAAAAAATCACGAAATTCTCGAATAAATTCGTTCGATAACAATCGGGAACTTTCCATTTTCCATTCTCCAGAGATTGCTTGATGTAAGTAAACTAGAATGTTCCAGAAATGAGAAGGTTGAAATCCTCCAATTTAATGTACAGACTCCTAAGAAATTATGAGCTGCAAGGACTTCCAGAATATTTCATACATAAACATGTCTGTGTAACGCCACTTTCATTTTATAAAGGAATAGTCAACCGTTTCTCAACAGAAATAATACATGCTAATAATCCTGGCATGCCCTATGACTCCTAGGCGGCACTAGCGGATTTAGGGGGGGGGGCTAGGGGGCTGAAGCCCCCCCCCAAAACCAAGAGCTACAGTAGTATATATAGAACAAATCTAGGGGTTTCAGCCCCTTAGCCCCCCCCAAACGTTGAGTGACAGTACTTCTTAACCACATTCAGCCCCAGTGTTGCTGTTTGTAGTGTTTTGAATACTAAACTAGTAGTTTCTGAAAATCTGGTATACTGAATTCACCCCCCCCCCCCCCGCTCGACAAATTTTTAGTCGTCAAGGTCAACAAATTTTAGACGACGACCAAAAAAAAAAAAGGTCGACAAAAAGAAATGTGTTAGAAAAAAATTCCATTCAGCCTCCCCCAAAATGAAATCCTGGATCCGCCACTGCTAGGCGGTGCACATGAGAAAGCCTCGCGGATCGCTCCGCCTTGGACGATGATGCTGGAGAGGTTGTGGCTTTCTGGGAGCAGAGGGGAATCTAATAAGTGCTGACCGACACAATAAGAAGAAGATGATACAAGAATACACTTAGAAAAGTACAAAAAGTACAGAAATAATACAAGGCTTTTAGCCTAGTGCAAGGTGTGCAGGAAAGTATTTGGGTTTGTGTACATGCAAGCCCAGATTCTTTTTTATATAAAAAAAGGGACATACAGCAAAGAAATGTATTTTTCAAACTTTCGTAAAATTTTCAAACATATAATATAGGTACTATGTATTTATTTATTTTACTGTTATACCCACAAACTAGAAATAACGGATTCGGAAGTGTAGATACTGGATATTATATTATATAAGAGGGAAGGAAAGAAAAGGAAATTGAGATGTGCATGAACATAATAATATGTAAACTATGTGACCGTGTATAGTGATCAACAAAGAATACAAAACATTAACTGAAAAAGCAATCAATATCTTACAGTCAACCCGTAGTAGTAGGTATATACTTAGTAGAAAATTTTGATGTTTGGAAAATCAATGGTTGATTACACCTGCTTTTCGGATAATCTGTATTATTTATTTATGTCTTTGTTAATACGGATTTTTACAAATGCGAATCTACCTCCGGAATTATTGAAACTTGAGATTAAATTCGTAATTTGTTCTATCTATCTATATCTATCTATCTATACCCTCACGCCACATCCCTTGCAGGGTAGGCAGAGAGGACAGAGCGCCAGACAGCCCTATCCTTACACACACTCCTAGCTTCCGTCACATTCATGCAATTAGTCATACACGCTCTCCGATTCCTTTTACTCAAAACGCGTCCATCCTTGAGGATCTGGTCGACATGATCGGACCAGGTCAGTCTCGGACGGCCGCGCTTTCTCACCCCTCTTCGCTCATTCAGATTAATGTGCGGGAAAACGCTGAGAGATAAGATAAGGAATGAGGTTATTAGGGAAATGAGTGACTGCAAGACTGGTGTAGTGACAAGAATGAAAGTAAACAAACTAAGATGGTTTGGGCATGTTGAGAGAATGAATGATGACAGGATGACAAAAAAGATCGTAATTTGTTAGATATATGTAATGCTGTAATTTGGTTGATAAAATGTTTAAAGTAAGACGCAGTGACTCTAGGAGATATTTTTTTGATATCCGGTCCTCTTTTTATGCCAAAAGCCAAAATCCACTTTGTCGCTTACGTTATTCTTGTTTTGCGTTTACATACTCTCATACAAAATTTGAAAAAGTTGAAGCGATAATAGAACGATTTTTACTCAGAGCATATGCCCCCTATAAAAGCACATATAAATACATTCATTCCTACCTGAAAATATGGTTTGTTTCACACAATATTCACAAATATCAGAACGATTGTTACTCAGAGCATATTGCCTCTTAAGAGTCTGTTGTATCGCGAAAACTTTCAACCGTTTAAACCGAGTTTCCACTTTCATCTTTTTTTCGCAAAGCACGCAAATTATTAGCGGATTAGGAATGAAATCTTTTTTTTATATATTATATTATCAATACATAATATTAACCTACTAAAGCTCTCCCTTAACTGAGCTTACGGCTGAGGGTAGCTTTATTAAACATCCTGAAAAGCCGCACGACATTATAGACACTATGTTTAAGGAATTTAAGACTGAAAATCCTTTAATGTTTGACTCTTGGACGATGGATAATTCAACTTAGAATTGTAAGAAGGCAATATTTCTAAGAATATTTTCCATTTTCTTTCTTTACCTTTGTTATCTCGTTACATAAATATCAGTTTTTTAGCGTAGTTTAGTGATTCGACCCATTTTCAACAAGGATAACTCATTAATTTATTATAATAGTTCGCCAAATATATTTTATTTTTTATTAAATTTATAGCGCAAAAATTAAATTGTAATTATGACTTTGTTTTATTTTTATTACGATTTTATTTAACGTCATTTGACATTGATATCTGAGTCTACATTTTTCACTTCAAAGTTTAGTTACGTCTGATGTTCTATGACCCAATAACCTACAATATTGGTATCTTTTATTGTATATTTTTGATATTTTTTTGTTTCATTTATTTATTTACTTACTTTATTTGTTTATGTAGTTTTACTCACGTGGTCCTGAATCGCTAAGATAGACCCCTACAAATCCCCAATGATTAAAAATCTGTTTGACGCAAATTTGTTAACGTGAGACTGGTTATGATCATTGAGTTGTCTGGAGTGTCGGAGTGAATTTCTTTGCTACCCCATAAGCTACTAAAAGTTCATTTAAATAATTTTTACGTGGTCCTGCTACTTCGTTTTTTATTAAATTTATATGTGCATAATTTTAGTTGGTCTGTATTATAATGAAAAATGAATTAAAGAATTATTAGATTGTGGAGTTAGTTTGATTCAATTAGCTCGCCCTAGTGAACAAATGTTATAGGATCAATTAATTGTTATGCTAAGTTATTGATTTATTTTGTAAGCGTAAATAAATGCATTTATTTTTATATTTTAGTTTGTTGTCTTGTATTCTTTTTTTACTTTTTATATTGGGGTTAGCCGGCAGAGATCGCAGCACTGCGATAAGATCGCCCTAGTGAACTAATATTATGATTTGTAATGTTAGCATATCTCTGCATCTTGTTCACCCAAAGTGTAAATAAATATAGTATAATTAAGAAGGTATGTAAAGTGGAAATGTTCACAATTCTCCTATAGGTACTTCAAGGCAGAGACAACCTCACGAAACACCAAATGAAATAGCTAGGACTAGGAATTAAAGCATCGTTGGTGACCCCATTTTAGTTTAAAGGTATAGGTAGGTAAAGGTATAGGTAGGTAAAGGTATAGGTAGGTAAAGGTATAGGTAGGTAAAGGTATAGGTAGGTAAAGGTATAGGTAGGTAAAGGTATAGGTATAGGTAGGTAAAGGTATAGGTATAGGTAGGTAAAGGTATAGGTATAGGTAGGTAAAGGTATAGGTATAGGTAGGTAAAGGTATAGGTAGGTAAAGGTATAGGTAGGTAAAGGTATAGGTACAGGTAGGTAAAGGTATAGGTATAGGTAGGTAAAGGTATAGGTAGGTAAAGGTATTAGAATTAAATACAATATTTTAATATAGTGTTATCTGGAACAGTTAGTAGTATAATAGGTAAATATTTAGACAGTATATTCCACAGTGGGTATATATAATGCGCTGGTGTAGTATATTCGGGTGTGACACCCCTCGAGGGGTGTGCAGGGTGTTTATTATCGATCGATTCTACCCTCACCTTTCCACCACCCACTCATACACCGGAGCGACCCTTCTGGTGAACCATAGCTTTTCCAGTTCACCCTCTCGCTCGCATTCTCTCGTCTCTTCTCCATCATCAGGAGTCACAAACACTTATTCTTTCATTATACCTATCCCTATCCCATAGGATAAACTAAACGCATCCTAATACAGGATAGACGATTTATTTATTTAATCGATACTAGGGTCAAAAGGTTCATAAACAGGCGACAATATTGACATAATAGCCTGCATTTTTCAACAAGATCTCGCGAAGGCAAAATAATTAGGTAAGTACTTAATTAGTTCAAAAGTGATATAAAATACCTAATTATATCCGGAATCATCTATAAACTTTTCAATTTTAAGCAAATTTAGGGAGAATTCTGTAACTTTTCAAGGCTGTTTTAAATTTATTTCACTGAGAAACGATTTAAAACAGAACCCTCTTGTTAGACTGGGCAATTATACCAATTAATAATGTACGACATCTATTCAATTTTTTTACAACATACAGATGACGTAATGTTACAAAAGGCGGGCTTATTGCCTAAACGCAATTTTTACCAGCTTACCCAAAATGCAAGTAAGTATCTATAAATTAATACATAAGTTTTTTTTTATTGGCCAATGGGCAGAGTTACAAAACAAGACAATAGTTGTGTGCAAAAGGCGGACTTATTGCAAAAGCAATATCTTACAGTCAACCCGAATAGACAAGTGTGAAAAAAAAAACAGTAGTTAGTAAATATTTATAACCATCAGATTCATATTTATTTATTTGATAAACGGCCTTAAATAAAACCTTTGAAAAGATATACAAAACAATATACTTATTATGCTTCAAAAGTCTATACAATACTACTCATAATAATTCACTAGACAAATTGTTTTTCGAGTGTCCCGTGTTGCTTATCCCTGCACCATTCTGTTGAACGTGATCTTGTAAAAATGTAGTTACTCCGCGCGCCATATAGTTTGCTGGAGGTACTTCTCTCTCACAGCATAAGCTGTTGACGAGTTGACGGACGTAAACACATTGGTCTGTTGGAGGAAGAATTGATGGAGGATAAGAAGGAGAAGCAGCCTGGAATCTCTGACGGCTGAAGATTGAAGAGGGCCAAGGGATTATATCAGGATTTTAAAAATCCAGGGATTTCTCTAAAGAAAATAAATAAGTTAGGAACTGTAATGTTTTTTCCCACTGAAAAATCTGATCAGATTTAACCTTACCCTGTCGGCGCTACATACTTAACAAGCGTCGGATCGAGCGGGTTTTCACGAGTAAAACGGCGTGTGGATGGGGAGTTTGTCTTGGTTCGTGTGATAACCGACCGTTCACGCCTTTTTACTTGTGAACACCCGCTCGGCTCGCTGTCTGGCAAGCGTGTGGTTGAGGCATTCGATATCATATAGGGAGATCAAAAAATTCAAAACTAGGCATTTGCAGGTCCGCCAGGATCTCTGTTCTATGTGATCAGAGAGGTGAGAGTGACTGTAAAACGGATGTTGCACTATAATGAAAGTGAACGAGTTGAGATGGTTGGGACACGTAGAGATGTTTGGTGGTATTTTTGCGAACACTGATTGGTTTTAGTTGTTATTATTATTATTTACAGCCCTTATTTTTGGTGTATGCTGCGGGCGCCCTTAATTGGTGAGTCGACATGAGATGTTTTTTTTGGTATAATAATGTATTCATGTTGTAACATGCATACTGTACACTGCTTGATGTAATTAGTAAATATTTCACAGTTGTTACAATGTATGTATGTGTATGTTAATATTGTTATTATTGTTGCAATGAAGTTTTTTTTATTTATCTATATGTATAGTTGATGTAATGATGTCTCTGTGGGTGTCACAAAAAGTAATATTACATGAATGTGACGGAAGCAGGAAGTGTGTGTAAGGATAGGAAAGTCTGGCGTTATGTTCTCTCTGGTTACCTTGCAAGGGATCCGGCACCAGAGGACAGAATACAACATTCTAAGTAAGTACTCAAATAAAATCTACAGGTATGCGTGAGCAGGAACATATATTAAGTAATCCATATAAAATAGTGTAAGTATATGACCTTGCAGGTATATTAGATTAGTGATGTCAACTGCCCTCATTATTTCATTATAATTCAACATCAGCAGATATCGATAATATTAAATAAATACACAATAGGGGAAAGTGGGGGAACCGTACGCACCTAAGCCTAAATTGATCCTACGTCGAAACCTTTTTAGTTGAGAGAGTAAAACATTGATATGTCTTCTATCGAACTATCATAAAAACATTCTATTCTATCCAATATCATAAAAACTATTCTACAAATACCAATAAACTATATTATAATGGTCAAGGGAGATTTTACTACCGAATTAATCATAAAACATTGTAAAATTGTTGTAAATATGCACTCACCATCTTATTTTAGGCAGTGTAAAATTACAACAAAATACTAGTTTTCAAAAAAATGGCATAAACACGGCAACTTCTTCACTGACCAAATGCAATGGCCTCATCGGTGACTACGAAATAGGATTACTAGCGACATAATTTGAGGACGGGATCTTGCTGAATCGC
Organism: Ceraclea dissimilis; assembly: GCA_963576895.1. Taxonomy (NCBI): domain Eukaryota; kingdom Metazoa; phylum Arthropoda; class Insecta; order Trichoptera; family Leptoceridae; genus Ceraclea; species Ceraclea dissimilis. The sequence goes on from OY756372.1 coordinate 2,132,835, forward strand.
ACTGCGCACGATTACCCACTACGCACGGTTCCCCCACTTCCCCTACACGTAAAAGTGATATTATATTTAATGTATAATTGTTTAGAATTAGTATTGTCTGGGTGGAGCCATCAGCCATGACACAGATTATGTTTTAACACTTTGTAAATATTGACAATTTATTGGTTTTTATGCCTGGCGTTGCTAGGGCTCCCACCTTTCAAGTAGGGTAGGCCTGGAGATTTCGGAAAAAATGTATTCTCAATTCAATAAACCATATTTTTTATTGTAGTACCTACTACGAATATGTAAGAAAACTCGTAAATTGCGCCGCAGACGGAAATTTTTTGTGAGGTTGAGCAGAGAAGGTCGTGGTGTGAAATATATCTATTTTCTATAAAAAGAAATAATAATAGGACTAAATCCATCAAAAAGGTAGCGCCACAGGCGAATTTTTTGATGAAACCGTTTAATTTTAATGAGATTTAAGGGCTTGGTACCAAGAATGACTTCACAGTAATTTCCCACGGCATTAAGGTTCAAAATCGCGTGAATAATCGCATGATAAAATGGTAAAAATATAGCGCCTTTTCCATTTTTTTGGGTCTATCAAAAAACTTTTACGGTTATTCCCTAGATTTTAATGCATATTATCAGTAAAAAAAATTTACTCCGCGACTTTCGGGAAACGAGTTTCCGTCTTTAGGAAAAATGATCAGAGGTGTTTTTCAAATAATTTTTTGAGAAATCTATACAAGATATAAAAAATCTTTTAACGTTATTCCCTAGATAAAGGTTCAATGTATCTACCCTATTTTTTTCCTAAGCATATTTAGTATGGTTGTCGAGATTTAATCTTTTTTTTTAAATGTCAATATGTCTATACTCTTAACTTAATTACTTAATTAATGTTGGTAAACCCAAAGATTTATACCAAATTCAAATACTTGGGCTTTTACAGTACTAACATACTATAGTACCTTCTTTTTCTTCATCAGCCTTCTTCTCTCCACTGCTGGATATAGCCCTATTCCATCTGTTTCCGCTCGTCTCTGTTCTGACACTTCCGCATCCAGGTTCCTCCAGCGATTTGGACAATGTCGTCGGTCTATCTCATTGGTGGCATTCCAACTCTTCTTCTCTCTGTCCAAGGCCTCCACTTCAATATTCGTGACGCCCATCTGTACCTACCTTTTTTTATATCGTAGTACCTACCTATTTCTAATTTATTATATCACTTTTAATATTATTTACTTTCGTTTTATATAACGGCAATATAACCTACGCAAGTACGCGGGTACGTGCTTATCTATGTACTATTTTACCTACGAATAGGTATATCTATATTACAGATACAACTATGTATATAATAACTAGGTAAGTAGATATTTCTTTATAGTCATTTGCAGGTAAGAAGTTTAATAGAATTGTGTACTTGAAATTTCCAAACAATAGATAAAAGGCAAATTCATACCTACACAGTACATAGATAAGTAGATAATGTATAGCTAGCTACCTACGTAAATATATAACAATACCATACGGTACAAAATCTAATTTAATTACTATTTACCTATAGATGTTATTACGTTATTACTGTTATTAGGGTAGGCGAGATATTTTTCAGATTTTGGATCTCGACAACCTTGCTATATATTACCTATGCTTTGTTAAAAAATATGGTAAACGTCAATACACTGAACCTTCCGCTAGTAAATTATCGTAACAGATCCGCAAAAAAATGAACCAATACCTAAAAATGTGTGGAAAATTGATTGCAGAGAGAGAGATCGACTTAGGTTGAACTTGTCGAACAATATTGCCTGAGGAAGGACATGTTTTAATTAAGTAAAAGGAATCGTAGAGTGTGTATGACGAATTGCATGAATGTGACGGAAACAAGAAGTGCGTGTAAGGATAGGAAAGTCTAGCGATTTGTTCTCCCTGCCTACCCCGTAATGGTCGTAAGTTGGTGGTGTGGATATAATAGATAAGATTAAGTATAATTAAGTAAGGTGGATAGAATAGATAAGATTAGAAATGAGGATGGGTGAATCTAAGAAGGGTGTTGCGACTAGAATGAATGAGAATTAGCTTATATGTTTGGGCATGTTGAGAGAATGAATGATGAATTGGAGAGCTTAGATATTTGACAAATTGGATAAATCATTCAGAAGACGAGCGTCGAAAGGCCACCAAAAAGATGGACCGACGACATTGTCCAAATCCTGGATGTGGAAGGAAACAGAGACGAGTGGAAACAGATGGAAGAGGCCTATATCCAGCAGTGGAGGGAAGAAGGCTGATGATTCAGAATGTTCCGGATTCGGTTTCAGGTAAACATAATTTAAATGATGAAGACACCGCATCGTGGAATTGAACTCGGGATCTCTATGATGTAAGACTGAATTAGCAGTAGTTATCTAGTTACACCACTTCTAGGTCGGCTACCAACAATAAGTTTATACCTATCTAGATACCCGTGTATAACATGCGAAGTCAGCATACCCGACGTTGCTCGGTATTTGGTAATTTAGAAACATCAGTGTAAGCAACAATGATCAAGGTAATCAAATTGCTATCAAAATAAGATACTTCTTCTTCTTCTTCTTCATCAGCATTCTTCCCTCCACTGCTGGATATAGGCCTCTTCCAACTGTTTACACTCGACTCTGTTTTGACCCTTCCGCATCCAGGTTCCTCCAGCGATTTGGACAATGTCGTCGGTCCATCTCTTGGTGGCCTGCCGACGAAATAAGATGCAAACAGTGTTATTTTGTAAATCACAATATGAGTTTTTTTTGTGAGAACATTGGAATTTTCTACATGTCGTAGTTGAATATAACAAGTAGTTATCTCAACAGATATACTTACAGCAAAGGATGGACCTTGCATCAGGCTTATGACTGATCGTCGGCTGGTTTAATGTGATCACTTTAAACTTACGTAACAAAAACAATTAAAAACAAAGTAGAACATGTTGATAGAATTAATGACGATATAGGATGATTAAAAAGATATATTTGGGTGAGCGAAGATGTGTGAGGATCCTCGCAAGGATGAACGCGGTTTGAGTAAAAGAAATCGGAGAGCGTGTATGACGAATTGCACGAATGTGACAGAGGCTACGAGTGTATGTAAGGATAGAGCAGTCTGGCGTTCTGTCCTCTCTGCCCACAAGTGAGGGTATAGATAGATAGACAGACAAAACATTTCATAAGTATGGAATTGTCGATAGTTCCTGGGAGAACAAAAGGGGCGTAGGAAGACCACAGAAAAGGTGGACAGATGACATTGTTCAGCTTACGGGTCGTAGATAGCTGCGGATAGCCCAAGATAGAAGACAGTGGAAGAGTTTAGATGAGGCCTATGTCCAGAAGTTGACGATGCTCTTTTTGTTAAAAATATTAAGGCCGAGATGCTACCATGAGACTTAATACTTCTCAGCATCGAATTTGCAGTTGAATATTGCTTATATGGTTCAGGTTGGATTATGTGTTCCCGACGTAATGCTAGCAGACGTTCTACACTCTGTTAGCATTGATGTGATTATCTTTTCTTATTGCTCCTCTTGATTGTGACGAGTCCAAGTGCCCGAAATTAGGGCCTAAGGACGATAATGACCATAAACCACAAACACGCAAGTGGCTAGCAGAAAAAATAGAACAAACATACATTTTAAGATATAAATTGCATGGCGATAGAGGAAGGTATACCATATACTTTACCTTGATTGTGCAATACTTGGCAACAGTACCTAGATATCTATACTTATTATAGAGCAGTACTGAACTGTGTATACTATGGAGGTATATTATTAAGAGTATGCATACCGACATTTCAAAAATTTCTAAAAGCTGGAGACCTTATATCTCGAAAACCGTTACTAAATATGCTTTGGAACAAAATAGGGGAGATGCATTGAACATTTATCTACGGAATAACCGTAAAAGATTTCTTATATCTTGTATAGATTACTCAAAAAAAAAAAATGAAAAACACCTATGATTTTTTTTCCGAAAGACGGAAACTCGTTTCCCGAAAGTCGCGGGGTAATTTTTTTTGTACTGATAATATGCATTAAAATCTAGGGAATAACTGTAAAAAATTTTTGATAGACGCAAAATTAACCCCAAAAAATGGATTTAAACGCTATTTTTACCATTTTATCATGCGATTGTTCACGCGATTTTGTACCGTGGGAAATGACTGTGACGTCATTCCTGGTACCAAGGCCTTATTAAACCTAGAAGTCTACTACTATGTTTAGATATTATGATTATAGTATGAGTTCTAAACATTATTCGTATTCGAGTAAAATTCTATATAGGTTAGAATTCTCGCATCAGCAATCATGGATGTCTTTCACAGAATGTAGTACTAAACAATAAAATTATATTAGGTCTCAAATCTGGTCCGAGTTACGTAAATCGTACTTCGTAGTAGTAATTAAGTAGTCCCATTCTTTTCGTACTTTTCGATTTCAATATCCCGTCGGAGATAGACAGAAAAACATCACTTAAAGAGTGTTATATTTTAACACACTTTTGTCATTTCGCTTGTCAAGCATGCTCTCCGATTTTATTACTTAAAACGCGTCCGTCCTTGAGAGTCTGGTCGAGATGATCGGTTCAGGACAGTCTTAGATGACGGCGTTTTCTTATTCTCCCCTTTTTTTCCAATCATAAGTATAGGTATCATTTTCGTTATCCTGTCAACGTTCATTCTTTCAAAATGTCCAATCCATTTAAGCTATTATTCATTTCATCCGTCTTGTCCACCGTGCGGACATTACCTGCAAGTGGAGTTTAGATTGTATTGTTGGTAGCCCTGATTGTCGAATCTCATCATAAGAGCTGTCAAAGGTTCCCAATATTCTCACATTGTATCTTTTACAAGTAACCTACAATGCCGAAAATATTACAGAGTAGCGCTAGAGAAATCATTTTAAAGAAAATATAGTTTTGTGAGTTGGAAAAAGAAAAAAATACTCCAATAATCCCTTCAAGCCACCATCAAGTTAGAAAAACAATGTTGCCAGTTTATTCTAACAATTCAAAAATTGGCAGAATGTTTTAAACAACAGTTCTGAAATATAATTTGAAAGTAGCGAAAAAATTTAACCATATCGCATTATCACATCAAGCAACACTAAACCAAGTTTGCACCAGGGGACTTCTTACAGAGAATAGTCTGTAATTCCACTACCCATCTCCATTAAATTTCCTTGTGGTAAACAGAGGGAGACTTTTACATATCGACATCTGAGAATAAAAAGGTAAATGGTTCTCAAATGAGTACAATTAACAAAAAACCCCTAAAGTGGGGTAGTTTTGTAAATAACTACTAGAGACTAATAAGGTTCCATCTGTGTGTAAAACATATGAGTATTTGAAACTTTCATTTCATTAAATTTTTGTCTTCATTTTGACCTTGTCAGTTCAGTTCAGACAGTCAACCATGGAGAACATTTTTTTAACGTCAATTCTAAAAATCCTAAAGCTCTGATTTTTCTGTCATATTAACAGTTCTGCAAAATATCTAAACTTTAATGCATCTGTAAAACTAATTCATAGAATTTACTAGATTTTGATTATATATAACACGTTATATAAACTGTACAAATATTTATAGGTATAGGTACTGTATTACATTATATTTATAACTATTGTATTTTTCTCTTTTTGTCTTCTAGTTACAATGGCGGTTACACCTTGGAACTAGTGATGTAATATTAACAAGATTGCCAGTACATTATTTTACTGTGTACTGTTTCTACTTACTTCCCATCACTACTTGTCTTGTACTGGTGACAATATTATGTAAAAAAAATCTTACGCAATGATTTATTTTTATATTAAAACTATCTATGTATGTATTCCCTCACGCCACGTCCCTTGCAGGGTAGGCAGAGAGGACAGAACGCCAGACAGCCTTATCCTTACACACTCCTATATAGCCTCCGTCACATTCATACAATTTGTCATACAGGCTCTCCGATTCCTTTTACTTAAAACGCGCCCATCCTTGAGGATCTGGTCGATATGATCGGACCAGGCCAGTCTCGGGCGGCCGCGCTTCCTCACACCTCTTCGTTCGCTTAGATATATCTTTTTTGTCATCCTGTCATCCTTCATTCTCTCAACATGCCCAAACCATCTTAGTTTATTCACTTTCATTATATTAATTATTATTAAAACTTATTATAAGTATTTTGTATCTATGAGTAAAGTGAGGCGAATGAAATCCCCATAGGTCAAAGGCTGCTAGGAAGACCACCAAAAAAATGGAGAGATAGCTGGTCTTCCACATCCCAAGAAGAAGCACCAAACGCCGAAACAAACAGATCTCAGATTATTTCAAACATAAGCGGAAGAAGACGACTAAAGTAGGATTTGATAATAATTTATCACAGTTTTTTCTCAACAGAAGCAAGTGTTATCTACATCCAAGTAATAAAGATTTATGTGAACTCCCTTGGGTAGAAACCAGGATGGTTGTTCCGACGCTTAAGAGTCGACTTTGCCTGGCTTAAAAATGACAACGGTCACCCATCCCACCACGAGAGAGATATCTTTTTTTTTTATTAAAGGCAATCCACCCGTCAACAAGTGATTTATGAAGAGAGATATCTTAAAAAATTGAGTGTTTATGTAAGTATATCAACATTATCAACCCGTGTACAATTGTACATAGATGTTCTTAAACTACGAGATCTAGAAAATCAGATATTCTCATAAAAAAGTGACATTCAGGAAAATATAAAAATATTAATTTCTAGAGTCCCGCCTTATAAGCTTTGGCAATCAAAAATACATGGTATAAATTAATAGTACCTAGTTACAACTTATAGCAATCTATTCTGAATGTCTCTATTTTTTATTAAACTTGTTGTTCGGTAATTTATTAGAATGTATCAGAATAAGTTAATAAAACGTATCTCTACCTATCACTATAATAAATCACTTGCTGTCTGTATGTCCATATGTAAATAGTGTACAATAGACGTTCGAATCAATAGAGGTGGTCGGTAGCCTGGTTGGTAACGCGCTCGAATGTTAATCCAGTGGGCGCGGGTTCGATCCCCGATTCCGACTTACCCCACTTCACGACACAAGCTTTTCAAGCTTACTTTGAAGTGTACAAAGGTGTATTTGGGTTTATTTCGACAAACCCACATTCATTTAGAAAAAATGTTTTCAAATATTGAATTTTCTTGAAAATATGCATACATAAAATTTTAAATCGATTTATTAGTGACTTGATGTAGTACCAATCTTATAGATTGGTTTGTACCAAGCATTTTAGTTCTTTCTTTCCATGTCGTCCTGTCACTCGCCATAATCTCTTCACTTCCGTGTAAGGACTACCGCGCACGCTCTCAATAATCTGGTCCATATAGCTGCTTCTCAGGCGACCTCTCACATTACTGTCCTCTACCGTTCCTTCGAAATTTTTGAAATGTCAATATGCCTACTCTTAATGAACGAAAAATATAGGTAGGCGACGTAACCTCTAAAGCTGGTGGAGGAATGGAAATATTTTAAAGAGGCCTATATCCAGCAGAGGAGAGACCAGGGCTGAAGAAGATGAAGAAGGATAATAATTTAATACTTTTGCTTTAGAATGCCTTTAAACTCTAGTTAGGTAATAATGTGTATGATGTTTTCAGGGAAACTTTTCAGCCGTATGATGTTGTTATTAAACGTTTTCATGAAAATAGTCAGTAGAGGGGTGAACGTGGAAGGGAGGGAGGTTGTTAGATAGAGGGGTAGCTATTATACCTAACCCATACTGTAATACAACCTTCATAGAGGCAGCGTGTATTGTATGTAGCGGTGTTTTCATGCTCAGATAACACAGAGCGAAACTCATTAATACAAAGTATTTAATAATGATGTGTAATCGTATATTAGCTGCTGTTTACCCTTTCAAAATTCTGCGCTCCGGATACTTTTTTCTTCTTATTTTATTCAGTGAACCGTAGTATTTAAATTAATAGTTAACTAGGGCGAGCAAGATAACAAAGGATATGAGGTGGTCGGTTGCCTGGTTGGTATCGAGCTCGACTGTTAATCCAGTGGGCGCGGGTTCGATCCCCGATGCCGACCTACTCTACTTCACGACACAAGCTTTTCAAGCTTACTGTGAAGTGTACAAAGGTGTATTTGGGTTTATTTCGGTAAACCCAGATTCATTTATTTAAAAAAAATGTACCTGAAGCAGAAAAAGAAAAATTTACCAGGGACCAATTACTGTCGGGGGACGAAATGTCGGAGGGATGAATTGTCGAGGCGTAGTAATTTTCGTCTTGTAGTAAGATTATCTCGAAGTCGACGGTAGGCACATCGCGTTTGAAAAAAAACGGGAGATCTAGACATTCTTGCTTTGGAAAAAAATAGAGTAGATACATACATCAAGGGCATGTTCGTGAAAGATTTTTTTAAAGTTGTATAGATTTCTCGTAAAAAAAATGTGAAAAACACTTCTGATCTTTTTCCGAAAGACAGAAACTTGTTTCCCGAGAGTCGCGTAGATTTTTTTTATTTCGTATTGATAAAACGTATATCAAAAAACTTTTACAGTAAATGACTGTAAAAGTTTTTTGACTGGGAGTTTGACTGGGAAATTAACCCCAAGAAGTTAAAAAAACGCATTTTTTTACATTTTATCATGCTATTGTTCATGCGACTTCGAACCTTAATGCCGCGGGAAATGACTGTGAAGTCATAGTTGGGGTCCGAGCTTTAAATAGATTATCTTGAAATCGATGGTTTTTAATCGATTATCTTGAGGGCGATTAGCTTCAATTCGATGGTTCAACGAGAGGCATCTTCATTCACATAAGGTAGCGTTATGTGAACTCCCTCGGGGAAGAAGCAGGATGGGTCTCGTAAGCGTCGGAACACCCATTCTTCTTCCTTCCCAAGGGAGTTCACATAACGCTACTTTAATTATGTGAATGAAGATACCTCTCGTCTCTGTTGAGGAAAAAACTGTAATGTATTTCCGTCTGTGCAGTGCAGATATATCCAGTTCAATACCTAAAATAATTTAGGTAGGTATATATCTGAAATCTAGGTATGTTGTTGCAGATTTTCACTATGGTCCATTATGTAAGTATGAACCGGAAAAGTAAGCAAAAGGACTGTACTCATAATTCATTCAGATATTTCTGTTATATACTTGCATTATTTAATATATATGTACTAGGTATATAATAGGTATTATATAAGAAGTATATCAGATCACGTTTATAATATTAATACAATTCACATGTACAACATAATATGCCTATTACTATTATATGTTTTATATATGCATGATATATACATGATATATACATAATATAATGGATTACTGCATATTGTCACGTGTTAGGTTTGCCCACACAATCAATGTATATTGCACCTTGTTAATTAATCAATTCGTGTTAACTACTATTATTAATAGTAAGTACGCATATTGACATTTCAAAAATTTCTAAAAACGGGAGACCTTATATCTCGACAACCGTTACCTTTGGAAAAAAATTGAGTAGATACGTTGAACCTTTATCTAGGGAATAACCGTAAAAGATTTTTTATACCTTGCATAGATTTCTCAAAAAAAAATGTGAGAAACACCTCTGATCTTTTTCCCGAAAGACAGAAACTCCTGAAAGTCGCGGAGAATTTTTTTTTGTACTGATAATATGCATTAAAATCTAGGGAAAGAACCTCAAAGTTTTTTGATTGAAGCGAAGTTAACCGCAAAAAATGGAAAAAAGGCTATTTTTACCATTTTATCATGCGATTGATCACGCGATTTTGAACCTTAATGCCGTGGGAAACGACTGTGACGTCATTCTTGGTACCAAGGCCTTAAGGATTTATTATTTGCTCGTAAAAATCTACGGAGGATTAAACCGTTGTCGTTTTCTCCTGCGTTTACATTTTCCTCTTCAAATTTTAATAACTTCTCAATGCCCCAGCATCCTGAAATTTTGTACGCTTATTTGCTTAAGGTGGAATTTTAGAAGAAAAAAATGGGGTAAGCTGGCAGAGATCACAGCACCTGCAATAAGCTCCCCCTAGTGAACCAATGTTTTAGCATCTGTTACTTGTCTTGTTAACTTATATTGCTGTATTTTGTTCACTTAAAGTGTAAATAAAAAAACATACCTAAGCGTGACGAACGTGTTTCGAGTAAAAGTAATCGTAGAATGTGTATGAGGAATTGCATGAATGTGGCGGAAGCCTGAAGAGGTTGTAAGGATAGGAAAGTATGGCGATCCGTTCTTTCTGCCTACCCCGCAAGGGAGGTGGCGTGAAGGTGTAGTATAGTAGTACCTAAGCGTAGTTCTTAATAAGTTTTTTACGATTATGAGAAAATAGTGTGGGGGGGGGGGGAATTTTACCCCAAGGGGTTAATTATGAAATCAAGTGAGAAAATCCTGAATCCGTTAACTCTTTAGGGATTCGACTACACAAGTAAATAGTAGGAATTAAGGTAGGTACTGTATTATAATATTGAACATTGGCCGAAGATTCTCATTGCAGTGTACACTGTACAGTCTATAGGTGATTAGTGATTATATATACGGAATATGCTGTACAGTATAACGTGAGTTGCCCGGCGCTGCTTCCGTATCTATGTAAAGGTGCCAGAGGTCACGATCACTCTGGCTGGATTATATTATACACACATACACATGAACTACAATATATACACTATACAGAGTGTGTAGGATAATTTATACGATACATGTTATACAGGGTATAATATTCATGAAATTATTCTAATGTGTACTGACCACAGTTACAGTTACAACATACACATTCGTACAGCGCGGATCTGTACAAACTACCTTTCAGGATGTAACAGAATCATTTTATGTTCAGACTTCACAGCAACGTTCGTATTGCGCCATTTCTCCTGTCACGTGCTAATTTTTCTCATCTGCGTATACGGGAAACCCATTTTTCATAGTGTGTGACGTATTTTTAAAAAACTACATACATACACCTTTTTTTTCTAATTAAAACATTCGCCGGTGTAAACAAATTATAACAGCTCATTATTTCATATTCATAAATTACATCTTTACAATATATTATCTACTAGGGCGAGCTTTTGGGCTTTAAAAAACCAATGGTAAGATACTACAACTTGGAAACATCTATATAGGTGTATAGTTGGGTCAGTTGGTCGATGCGCTACCCTCACTAAAGGGGATGTTATAATTTAGATTTTACTACAATATTTCATAATGCGATTTGCTTAAAAACGAAATCTTCTATCATGAATTTTACAAAAAATACTAATATTATTAATAATAATAAAAATCTTTATTGCAATAATATAAATTACACAAATGGCGGGCTTATTTCCAGTGGCAAGATCTGCCAACCAACCAATTGAGAGATAACATATAAAGATATGGTGTGTGTTCTAAGGCGTACAGTATATAAAAAACATTGATAAGAGAATTAAACAAGTAAAAAAATAATATGCATAAAGAAAATATATATATATAAATAAAAATAAATATTAACAATATGTATATTATGTCAACGTCCATCATTACACCCTGTATTATATCGTCCGTAAAGCAGTACGGGATTGCATGGTATGGTATGCAAGTAATTGCTTGATATATAAATACAGTACAGACTACTCGTACCTAATATTACTATTAGCCGACAGCCTACCTGTATATCTACCTGCAAACCTGCACCATATTGTGGACGTGCTTGCAGCATACCTCTGCCATACTACCTAGCGTGCTAGGACCAGGTCTATCTTCTATACCAGAGATGGAGAACCTTTTGAGCTAGCGTGTAAAATTTTTTAAAAAACCTTAACTCTGATGCCGTGGCTTCAATTTTGATATTTATTTAATTACACTTTAATTAAACAAAATACAGAAATATATCAACATTACAAGTAATAGTTACTACACCATTTGTTCGCTTGGGCGAGCTTATAGCAGTGCTGCTATCTTTGCCAGCTTGACATAAAATATTGATATAAAAAACGAGTAAACAGCGCCTTCTTTAGTTGAACGTTTGCTGTATTTTGGTAATTTAGTTTGGTTGTGTTTAAATTTGGTACGGAACACAAACGATTAGCGCCGCAGGCGAAAGAAAAAAAGGAGATAAAATTTTATAACATCACCATCAGAAAATTTCTCACTGAAATCATTGTCTGAACTCGATTATTCTTATTTTAATCCTTCAATGTGTTCTGTGGTAGGTATTTTGCAATTTCTTGTCGTTATCGATTCGTGTCACAGAAAATGAGTTCGCAAATAGCGTGTCGCCCCGGACACTCGTGTCATGAGTTCGCCATCACTGTTCTGTACCTTACCTACCAATGAGATGCTCACTGTACCTTAGATTTTGCAAATACCTACATACAATATACTTATTATTACTAGCAACATTTATATTCATTACGGAAGAAAATTAACTGTGATTTCATGAATAAAATAACAGCTGGATATTTTTAACAATCACATTAACGTTTCTAGGGTCCCTATATTCATTTTGTGAATTTTCCGCACCTCCGTGTCCTTTGTAGGGCAAACAGAGAGGACATAACGCCAGATTGCCCCAACACTCTTCTACAGACACACTCCTTGCTAACATCACAATGTCGGCATACATTCATGCAATTTGTCATAGGCCCTCTCCGATTCCTTTTACCTACTCGAAATCTATGCAGAGAAAACATAATACACAAATGCGGGGTTCATTGCAATTGGCAATATCTACCGCCCAACCACTCCAGGAACCAGGAATAAACTAAACGTATATAATTTTGCACAATAAAAATACCTAATGAAAAGACATAACCTACATAAAAATTAAACGTACTTACCTGAATAGAAATATAATATTTGCCACGAGAAAGTGTTGGATACTTACATGAAAAAGAGGGATGTTATCGGGTGTCGTTGGTGGGACAATTTTATTTTGCTTGAGAGAGACGATTCAGTTTATTTTTGAAGGAGAGAATAGTTGGAGTGAATCAGATTTTCAATATGAAGTAACAATTTGCAAATGATTAAACTGTTATTTTTCACGGTTCTCACTGTTATTCACGTTCTTCACAGTGATTGTTATTTTATTAATGAGTTTAATGATTCACTAAATATATTCAGTAATGGTTAGTTGTATCAGTTGTATGTGTATTTTGTATGCTCATCTTGTTATCACAGAACAATAGAATGTTTAGATGGAAATTAGTATAGGATTTTTGTAAGTAACATTGCATTGGTATTTCGCTAACAAAACGGATTTAACTAAGTATGTATTTCTTTTAAGGGTAAAATGTATTTCTTTTAAAGACTTAAGTTGGATTTCGCCAACTTCTTAGGTGAGGAATAGTGGATATACATAGGAGACACTAATCATTATTTTTCATACAAAATTTGTATTAGGTGGCTCCAATCTCCGCTATTCCTCACCTGAAAAGTTGGTGAAATCCAGCATAAACATACTGGTTTAAAATCCACATAATGACTTTTACTACACGCGACTAGTGTTCGAGGATTTTCATCCTCATAATAAGGCGTTTGACAATACGAATTATTTACAGTAATAGAGGGTCTTCCTGAACTTCCTGAACCCTGTAGATTGAAAAATAGCGCCCTATTTGGTCAACTGTCATCTGACATTCTCAAAACATGTCCCAATTAGGACCATCGTCTCCTCCAGTTTAAAAATAGAAGATATATGTGATGTGCATAATATGAGGTGATTGTACCATTGTCAGATGCATACCTTCCAGTGTACTCTAGCTGCAGTGTGCACCAAAATCCACAGTACTGGAGCTGATGTCATATAGGTGTGCTCCTTCTACTATAAGTGTAGCACCATGTAGTGTAGTACTGAGGCCAGGCATACCAGAGCAGAGCCACTTGGTAACTGACCTCCAGACGACTATAGGATCTCTACAAAGACCAGAGCCATACCAGGATAGTGAGGTACTGGTACTACACACCAAGTAAGCGAACACTACAACACAATATAAATCAGTATATGTAATTACATAGTTCGCTGGATCTATGTATTTTCTATGTGCATTCGTAAGTAGCAGTGGCGATTATGTAGTACATGTACATAAGCCCGGCTTGCCCATGAGAAATACAACAAACAACAAAAAATATGTTCTAACAATATTGCTTTTCATAGCGGAGATAATTACATATTATTCAATAGAGGAAAGAAATTTAAACTTCGCGCGCGCGATGTGGACAATGCTATTATAATAATAATTTCTCTACTCATTACGTCGCGTGGATCGCAGCGACGTATTACTGGAAGAATAATAAAAAACTATTGCCATTTCTCCAAATGTTCTACGCCTCTCGCTCTAACGCACAGGTTTAGATACTAATATTAGCTATTCATATCCTAGCTTAGATCTAGGTAGGTGTGTATATGTCATATTCTGCCTGGAGAAAAAAAGTATCAACATTCGTAGAGATTCTTTAATGGTATTGGTGTGAAGTGCGAATTTGTTAGTGATTACCAACACACACAGCCGCTCGTGATGTTGAAGAGTGAATGAAATAGTGTATTACCCCGTCCTTGTCTTTCGCTCCCCACTCAACGGCGTTTGTAGAAAACAACAAATTATTGCAATACAATGCACTGACTAATTAAGAGTATGCATACCGACATTTCAAAAATTTCTCTCAAAAAATCTCGACAACTGTTACTAAATATGCGTTGGAACAAAATAGGGTAGATGCATTGAACATTTATCTAGGGAATAACCGTAAAAGATTTCTTATATGTTGTATAGATTTCTCAAAAAATAATTTGAAAAACACCTCTGATCTTTTTTCCGAAAGACGGAAACTCGTTTCCCGAAAGTCGCGGAGTAATTTTTTTTGTGTTGATAATATGCATTAAAATCTAGGAAATAACCGTAAAAGTTTTTTGATAGAGGCAAAATTAAGCCTAAAAAATGGTAAAAACGCTATTTTTACCATTTAATCATACGATTGTTCACGCGATTTTGAACCTTAATGCAGTGGGAAATGACTGTGACGTCATTCTTGGTACCAAGGTCTTAATTTAAAAATAATTCAGTTGTTATTGAATAATAGTATCTAGGTATGAAGAGTAGGTACATTAGTGTACTGTAATGTGGAGTACATAGTGGGAAACCATATTTCGCAAAATTACACAGGTACCCACTAGTACTTCCTATTGATCACTCATCAGCTTACCCGACTACAGATGACCTCCAACGCCACTGGTAAGTAGGTATATAATATTCTAATATATTATTTTACTTTCACCGTTTCTCACATCACTGAATATATCTATTATTATAAAATATTAGTATTATTTACTAACTGTAATACCTGGCACTGAGAGGCAACTAAATGATAATGCGTAATGTAAGGTACAATTTTGTAACAAATTAGGTGCGCACTAATTAAAAACATTATTGTTTTACAGTTTTTTCCTCAACAGAGACGAAAGTCATCTTCATTCACATAATGTAGCGTTATGTGAACTCCCTTGGGGAGGATGCAGGATGGGTGTTCCGACGCTTACGAGTAGGCTTTGGCTGGTTTTTAAGTGATCACTTTAAGCCCAAGGCAACGTTCACCCATTCCACCACATCCTGCTGTCAATTGTGTAATTTTTGAAAGTTGTATAAGTATATGCTACTGCTGGAACTTATTTCACATTGACCCAATGTTCCATATGCTAACGCCATCTGCTGAGGAGTTGATGCAACATTTAAATCCGGTTCCATACCTAAAATTATTTAGGTATATTTCAAGTCATTCTTGTTTTACTTTGCTCATTTCAAATTTCCGATCACCTGAAACTTTGGTCCTATTTTTTCAACATGTTGATCTTGTTAAAATCTCGTCTATTACGTCAAATTATTTGATGATGTCTAAATGTTATGAAAAAAATAGTGTCTCGGGCTTTCTTCACCTCTAAGCTACAAGACATGATTCTGCAGAAATAAATAAATAGGGCATTAAAAAAAAGTTAATGAACCGCACATTAAAATTGATTTAATTTTAATTATAAAAATAAAATAAATACATAATGACACTTTTGGATGCATGTCTCTTAAAAAATGTTATAGCGTAATAAAAATAGCATATACCAATATTTAAATTATAAAAGTTTACCCAAAATAGGTAAATTGCTGTAAATTTAATCAATTAAATAAAAGCTTATAAGCATAATTATTATAAAATTAACTTATTCACCTAATAAAAATAAACAGCTTTTTTATGTACCTACTTGTTTACAGACAAGAAATAAAACTAGTCGGTACCTACCCGTGAAAATAAAATAAATAAATCTTTATTGGCCAGAGAAAATATGCATAGTTACAAAAACAAGACAATATAGTGTGCCAAAAGGCGGACTTATTGCAGATGAAGCAATATCTTACAGTCAACTCGTTATCTCAGTCAGCCCCAGACAAGGTAGACTCATTTTTACAGCTTATACTTACACTTTGCTATGTTGTCTTCAAATCTTGCAATCGATATTTAACACAGTTCCAGACTAGCTAGAGCTCTGAAACTTGCAGACTGTAAACTAGATGACATTACGGTTCTGTACCACACTGGATCAGCTATCTCCAGAGACAACGTGTGAAGCGTTTGAGGGGATCCAAGGGTCGTGTGGGGTCACGTGTGGTATCGTATAAAAGAGTGCGTTGGAAAAGAAATTCACGGAAGTCAGATTTTGTCCAGTTCAAGGTTTCATTCATTCATTCATTCAGATTTTAAAAGCGGACCATCAAAATCATTTTTGTATTTACTTGCTTATTAGATCCTAATAGACCTCTTTGAAAACCTGTAAAAACATTTTTATTTATTTATTTACATACCTACTAGTTAAAATTGAACATTGTATGTAATTTGGTTATTCCATAGGAAACAAGTACCAGAGCGAACACACATTTGCATTTTATTATAAGAGATAGTAAATTAAACGTGAAGTTTTAATGTAGTTTATTGATTTTTTAAACGATACTTAATTAGAAAAATCATCGGTTTTATTGATTTCTAACTGTTAGAATATGTGAATATATCAATTACAACCCAGACACACCGGTATCCTGAATTCGATTCAGACGACGAAGCCAGACGACGATCAGACGTAAGCCTGATAAATTGTCCATCTTTTGCTGTATACCTGTTGAGATAACTACTTATAGGTTTATGTTTTATGCTCCTATGCTGTTACTTAAGGCAGATAGAAAAGCAAAACAAAATTCGCAAATGGGTGGGGCTATGACAAAAATTCCCCTCGAACCCCTTCACACCGCACCAAAGGACCTCCCCTTTTGTATTGTTTACGGTCCTAAGTTTATTTTGTATAGCAACTACCTGTGCTCAGTAAGTGTTATCGCCGTTATCGGTATTCTGACAATAGATAATATTGTAGACAATAGATCTAAGATCAGTAGATACTACAGCGGTCAGGTAATGTAGAATAATTCTATGGTAGAATCTTTACAAATTCGGACATAAAATAACATGTCATATTTTTTTTATTTCATAATATTCGTCCTGAGCTACTACACAGTTCATACTATGAATTTTTAGAATAGTAGGTACTAGGTAGGTATATTGTATAGGATTAAAATTATTAGGTATCAATTTCATGTATCACTCGAGCTCGGGTGCTTTGCCCTAAGAGGGAGAGAGAGAGAGTACGTATTTAGATATGTAATTAGTATCTACTTCAATAAATTTCAAGATGCCCAGTTCAAAACGTATGTATAAATTAGTAAATAATATAAAAATAATACATATTTGTAAAAAATAGCGTCTAACCTTCAGTCTCCAAAAGTGTATAATGAATGATTATAATGAATAATGACAATGCGTAAATAAAATACTCATGAATGAATGAATGTTCACACTTTTTATTTATTATAGTACTATTATTATTTTGTACTCAAGTGTGTAGGTACAATAGTCAATAAGTGGTAGATTATAAAATAACAAAATATAATAATTTTACAGCTGGGCCGGACAATACAACAATAATAGTATATTCTTCCATTATCAGCGTTACCACTACAATATTATTTTTACTATAGGTGCGGTACCCATCAAAAATTAAAATTTCAATAACAAAAGGAATACTTTCAATTTGTTTGTTTTCACAAATCTACACTATAATTATCAAAATTATTCTAATAATTGCATTGATTTAATTTCATTTATTTTTGTATTGCCACAAATCACTCTTTACGGGTTGATTGCCAAGATAATTAAATATAGCATATACCTAATAGATAATTTTATAAGTAGGTATTCCTAATAAATAGGTATTTGGTATACTGGAGTAAGAGACAACCAAATCAAAATATTGGAGGTATTTATAAATTCTGCTCTAATTAGTGATAAATAATGTACCTAAAGAGCCAAATTAGCAGGTAAAATCGAGTGCATACTGTATACCTAGATAAGTAGGTACTTACCTTCAATGTAGGTAATTAATAAGTACATATTATGTACCTACCTATACAGTGATTGCATTTCTAAGGGCAATAAAAAATAATCGATATTCAAGTAGGTAATACATAATTGTAAAAACAAATACGACAAATGAAATAGCACATTGTACGACGTACGTACCTAATGAAGATTTAAATCACCGAACATTTCATAATACATACTATTAGGAATATTAGGATAAACGAATTACGAATACATACTCGTACGTATGTACATTTTTAGTCGATTTCTCGAACAAACAAATAATAGTTTTTTTTTCTGAATGTCATAACATAATGTACTTTTTGTGAGAACAACGGATTTTCTGAATGATGTGGGTGAATGAAAAGTATTTATCTAAACAGATATACAGCGAAGAGTGGACTTTTTAAAAGAAAAGTGGGTTAGGTAATTAATAGGTATATTTTGTATTACAAAAAAAATAATAAAAAAATAAAGAAATAAAAATTTCGTTGACAGTCCATAATCCATAATCCTTATTCATAAAGAAGATTTTAATGACCAAACAAATAAAAATATTTCACCTTTCAAAATATCTATTATGTCGTGTTTACATGCTATGATACTTATAGGTAGGTAAGATACTTATTATTTTTAATGTCCAGAATTAGATTTTATATTATAATGTATAATGAAATCAGTCATTTATTTCTTACCAATTGCACCTTTCATAAACTTTGGTAGACGACTAATCAAATTAAGTATATAAAAAATACGATATTATTTTGAGAATGCTATTGTTTGAATTCATAAAAAAATCGGGGAATTTTCTGTGTCTTACTTATTCGATTCTAAAACAAGAAATAGGATGGGATGGAGGTATTAATAGTTTGGTTCTTCGTGGTGGAAATTAAATGAAAAACAAACGTTATTTTATGTAAGTAGATTTTTAGGACAACAGTCGATTTTACCACGCCGAAATTTTTAAACCACGTGAATTTTGGCAGAATATCTGACCAAAATATGCAGCCTTTCGTCTTTTCGGTCAACCGTTCTCTCTTTTCATTAATTAGTTTAACCTTTGATTATCGAAGTACCTAATCAAAATTATTTTTATTCCACTTAACTAGATTCGCTATACTTCATTTGTTTTAATACAACACTGTGGAAATGATAATGACTCCTTTTCTCTTGACAAAACGATATTCATTTGGTAATTTTTGACGTTTACGGCCTTGAAGGTGGCAAAATGTGAATATAATTAAATATTTTAACGTTAAAATCCAATTATTTCGCTCACCCAAAGCTGCATTACAATAATAAAAAAATACTATCACCTAACGTGGTTTCTCAGACTGTGATTACAGACTACTCTCAAATTGTAATTTATCTTTCCACCGTTAAACATTACGTATTTTGGTTCATATCATTATTAATTTATGCACCTTTCGACTAAAAACACCACGATTTCTGTTTATTTAATAATTATTATCCTTATTTTTACGCCTAAAATAACATCGCAAATAAGATAGTTTTATTAAATTACATAATTTTATTAAATTACCCTTCAACTACAAACAATAGTACATACAACACATATGTTTTTACAGCTTATGCTCAAGGAGTTTTGTATTTTGTGGAAGGTCGACCTCGTCATCGCAATTCTAGACTTTATTTCAGAGTTTCAATTTCACCCATCGTTTAGCTAACAGCCCAAATATTACCAAATGAGAAACCTGTTCGACTGCACCACTGCCCATAGTGAGGCTCATTCTGACGCGTTTGACTTTATGGCTTAGTTTATTTTAATCTGCCCTCCAGTACCATGAAAAAGCAATAATGAAATTCTCCATTATTTTTCAAGTATGGGCTTTTATTTTACTTTGTCATTGAAATAATCATAGTTTTTCAAAATAAATAAATCGAGTTTATCATTATCCTTTTCACATATGCGTATTTAATCATTTAAAACAATAATGCAAAAAAATCTAATGCTCCCCCTCACTTTGTATCCACGCCGCCGGCGTGACGCCGCCGCCGGCAATTTTAGACATGGGCGCCGCCGCCGGCTTTTTTGCAGCCGGCGCACATGTCTAGTAGGTACCAATCCTACTTATGTAAAAACAAATTCATAAATGATGTAAAAAGACGTAGTATCTATATTTTAGTCTGCAAAAGTTTAGGTACAATGTGAAAATAAAATACATAGGTACATAGAGAATTCATGAATCATGATTTCATGAATGAATGTTCGTAGTGTTCAAATTATTTTATTACATATTATTATCTTCTACTCAGGTGTAGTAAAATTACAAAAGAACAAAAAAATGATAAAAGGTAATTAGCGGGACAATACGACAAAAGACAATAATAGAATAAGACCACTTGACTGCAATATTTTTCCATAGGTACCCATCATAAACTACAACAACGGTATTACTAAACAACCTATTATCTATTATATTATAATAATAAGTAATAACCCTATCTATACTAATAATAAAACTATTCTACTATCTTTAGTATTACACGATTCCCTTTTGTATGGTTCACCAATATTATAATTAATATAATTATAAACAAGAAATTTCCTCCATTCCTAAATCTATGACAATTCGTTGAGTGGTCGGTTCATTTTTGTGCGATAATTCGATTTTTGCATAGGGAATTCTTTGGCAAAAGTGAATCCTGTAATATTTATGGGTCTTTAAAATTGTTTTCTCTAATCTACCTACATATATACCTAGTACGTATTGCAATGTTAGTAGGTCATTTTCATAAATGATTTTATTAGGTACGTAATACGTATAGGTATATTAGATTAGAATAGGAGATAACCTTAATCAAAATAGGTATTGGAGAAATTCATGAGAATCATAAGTTTAGCATTATGTATTTTGTTTTTTTTTTTTATTTTTCGAAACTATTCCATTGAAGCATCACTAATTTATTCTGAATGTCTCTATTTAGGGTGCGACGGATTTTCTAAATGATGTGGGTGAATGAAAAGTATTTATCTAAACAGATATACAGCGAAGAGTGGACTTTTTAAAATAAAAGTAGGTTAGGTAATTATTATATTTTATATTACAAATTAGCGGGTCTACTACTAGTCAGCTACTAGTCGTATGAAAAAAAGTAAGCATAACTATGTAAGTAGGTACATCGTCTCTGTATTTCACAATAAAAGACCTAAAAACACTCGGCGCAGATTCCACGTCTGACCACCTCGAGGACGAAGGCGGGACTGAACTAATGTAAATGGAATCCTTGAAATTATTGTATGAGAATGTACGTCGCTAAGGATTACAATCCAATGCGTACGAGTCAGTGTATTTCAATGAAGCTTCTTTAGAATCACGCAAAATACGGTTTATTTGATTTTACACGAAAAGTAAAAACATGACGCAAAAACTAAAATGGTAACTTATTAGAATTATTAATTACCTTTATTTTAAAAAAAGAACCATGCTTCTAAACCTCATAGGTTTTGAGTTGTGGGCGATAAAACTAAAAAAACAGGTATTTTTTAAAAATATTTTGCGGAAAAGGTACGTAAAATATAAAAAAAATAAAATGGTTACTTGAGAGCCAGATTATTAAGGAATAACATATATTTTTTTTAGAGATCTAACTTTTAAGAGTACGGCGCTATGGACCTTCGAAAAGTACCTAAATTATGTAGTTGGTCTTTCCAGTCACCTTAACTATAAGCGAGACCGGCGCAATATTTTGTCATACAGGCCGGGCCCAACTGACATTTTACGACGATGACGTCACCAAGACTGGGAGAAAATGTACGGGAAAAAATATTCCGTAGAAGTGAGAATTTTCTCAACTAAAGGCGGCAGATATCAACATTCACATAATAACTTATGCGAACTCCCTTGGGGAGGGGAGCAGGATGGATGTTCCGACGCTTACGAGTCGGCTTTGGCTGGCTTAAGTGATCACTTTATGCCCAGGGCAACGTTCACCCATTCCACCACATCCTGCTACCAAAATGAAATTTTTGGCCGTTGAGTATATAATACTTAACAACCTATTTCATATGCACCCAATTTCAGATACTACCGCCATCCGTTGAGGAGCGGTGTAACCTTTAGCAACCTATATTATAGTGAGATCTATCTATCTATCTATCTATACCCTCACGCCACATCCCTTGCAGGGTAGGCAGAGAGGACAGAGCGCCAGACAGCCCTATCCTTATATTCCACACACCAATCCGGCATTCTGCCCTCCTCTTTGCGCCCTCCCTGGTCCTTGACGCGGCGTGATGGGTGGCGAGCCTCATCGACTCCATGCGTCAAGACCACCACCTAATTTCTTACATCTTAGGACCTATAGGTCCCGTGTCTTGGTTTCCCTCCACCATGTTAGTTATAGTGAGATCTACCCACTTCTATAGGCGCCGGGAGCATTACAGCTTCCACCTTTTTTCACCACCTTCCAAGGGTTAAGTGTGGGGTCACCCCCTAACCACCACCTAATTCGCCACCTAATTTCACCACCACCTTTTTCACCACCTTTTTCCCCACCTTTTTCACCACCTAATTTCTTACATCTTAGGACCTATAGGTCCCGTGTCTTGGTTTCCCTCCACCATGTTAGTTATAGTGAGATCTACCCACTTCTATAGGCGCCGGGAGCATTACAGCTTCCACCTTTTTGTCACCGATACAAGGTGACGTCACCAATTATGGTGGTGATGTTATTCGAGTATGTAGGCTTGTATACTATCGCTGGCTTCGCTATAAGTTCGATAAAAGTTGATTCAGATAAAGTTATAGTATAATTTTTTTTACCACACATTGTTTTTGTCTCCCTTGGTCCCTACATGGTCAACTTGATCTCTCACGGTTGTACAGTGTACACCTGTCTCCAAATAAAATAACCTTATAAACAAATCCTCAACAATTATACCATCATCACTACACGAATCTCTTTGATCGTTTGCTTATAATTCGGTATTCTATCATTGCTTTATTTCTTTGTACATACATGTAACCTTGAACTTTTATGTTGTAAATAGTATTGCCCCGGAACAGGCTATCGCCTAGTGGGGCAATAAAATCCAGTACTTTTTTTATTGTATTTTTACTTTGTAAAGCTTTGGATAATAAATAAATGAAATGAAAAAAAAATAAACAGCCAATGGCGACTATCGAAATTCCGGAGCCATTAGTTCCGGAATTCTGAGATTTGAGTCTCCAGTGTTGAAATTAGTTCCGGATTGAGAACCTCGCGTTATTGTATGCCCTAAATAAGAATGTCCTTTATTTTTATCCATGGTCGTTTGTATCGTTAGATAATCCATCCTTCGCTGTGTATCTGTTGAGATAACTAGTTGTTATCACATCGTAATGTTTGTAGTCGTATACATATAGTCACCTTCTACTCACATATTATGTATACTATATTTATAGTGCAACTACTGTCATATACTTGGTACTATTATGTACATATGTATGTCTATTTTATATCTATTTACTATGTATCTTGTAGTATATACCTAACTTGTTTGAGCGTACTATAATAAGCTATCGCCTGATGTATTTTTCAC
The DNA here is from genome assembly GCA_963576895.1 of Ceraclea dissimilis. Lineage (NCBI taxonomy): Eukaryota > Metazoa > Arthropoda > Insecta > Trichoptera > Leptoceridae > Ceraclea > Ceraclea dissimilis. The sequence continues at coordinate 2,156,831 of OY756372.1, forward strand.
GGACAAGTATCGTCCGACCTACATCCGTACTCACTCAGTACTACGACAGTTAAATAGATTACTACCAAATTATAACAATAATAAGAACCAGTCAAATAACAGAATTACATAAGGTGCTTGCATAATATTTAAGCACAATTACACCCCTCCTCTCTGCCCAAGGGTGTATATAGGGGGAGGGGGGAGGGTTAAATTATACAAAAAACGTTATTTTAAAACATTTAGAAAGACACCCAGGTTCGCTTTAAAAAAAATTGCTTGCGGCGCCATTCTTTCTTTTTTGCAGTTTTTGTCAGGAAACGACAATTATATTACTAATTACTTCAACCCTTACTTCATACCAAAACACGAACATTTTCACTCATCTTCACGAAAAATTTCGCCTGCGGCGCTATTATTCAGATTGAATGGTCAGGTGGGTCAGGTTTAGTTTTTATGCTCCCCCTCTTCAAAGTCAAATATTGTATTCCCCCCCCCCTCTGAAATAACTATCTAGTATCTATATACGCCACTGTGACTCTACCCACATACCACAAGGGATGCAACATGAAGAGATGGAACTGTATTCCCGCCCCTCTGAAATAACTATCTAGTATCTGTATACGCCACTGTGACTCTACCCACATACCATAAGGGATGCAACATGAAGAGATGGAACATAGATAGAACCTCTAGAAAAATAAGTAACTATTAAAAACTTCTTAAGAACCAAACTTCTTCACCATTTAAAAATTAAATGAATTAAAAACTCAAACATACAACTGTGATCTGTGATACATGTTATTGTTGGTGAACGTTGCCCTGGGCACAAAGTGATCACTTAAAACAGTCTAAGCCGATTTGTAAGCATCGGAACACCTATCAAGGATTGTTCAATTACATAGGTGTCAGCATTTCTGACGGTCACATTACCTTGACATGAACCTTGAAGTGATTTCGACCAGCTAAGCATCAAAGTTGGTCTACTACTATCAAAATCAAGACAAAAAGGTATGTAGGGTGACTGATGAAATTTGAACCTGTGACCCCAAATCTCAAGGTAAATTAGATACTTTAACTGAAAGAAATCGCAGTTCTGCGATAAGTTCGCCCTAGTGAACAACGATTTATAATCTGTACTATGTCCATTTTTTATGTTTTTATGTATTTCTTGTTCACTTAAAGATTAAATAAATAAATAAATAAAAATACCTATTATATTCATTCATTCATTCAATCATTCAAATAAATAAAATCTTTATTGAAAAGAAAACATATCGGGAACGAAACGGGAAGAAAACATATAAGGTTTATTGCCGTAGACAATGTCTGCCAACCAACCACTACCAATAATACCAACTTTGTTATACATGATTTCATACACTTATATATGTGCCTTGAGCAAATGATCGTCGACTGTGGTCTGAACTACAAGACAATGGTACACAAAGGTAAACAAACAATACTTAGGTTAAGTACATTGTTCAGGTAGGTACTGGATCTATACAACATACAAGATACGTTACTAAACGGTGCTAACGGAATTGTTTTCACTTTTTTAACAGCGAGTTATGCGATCAATATCCGACCAAACCTCACACGACACCTTACACGCAAAAGTCAACTTTATCCACAACGCAAATAGAGGCGATATTTCTATGAATTTTTCATACAAATCTGTTATCATTAACATTTTATAATTCAATGCAGTCTACTCGAATATTTGATCGTGCATGTGAAAAGCAAATTACGATTAAAAGTCAGGTAAATTGACACTGTAATAAAAAGGTGTATAACATTAACAAAAAAACTTTTTACACGTAATACAAATGATATCACCTTTTTGTAATAAGCATTCAAACTTGCTGTAAATATTAACGAGTTCTAGATTCCTTAGAGACTGAAGTCTATTCTATTTTGTTCTTATACGTATTATTGAGTAATACAATGTTTCCTTCAAAAGGGGCATTTTATTTGTATTAAAAATAAATTGTGTCATTGTTTATGGTCTTCCCTGTTGATGAGTTGGTCGCATTTTTTACAAAAATGCATATCAAGTGATTTTTATTTACCTGAAATATTTTTGCGTGGGTGTTTTAGTTCAAGGTTTATGAATTTATTTATTTATTTAAACAAAATCAAACCTTTGACAGGTAAAGGCCTCCAGAACGAATCTTATAATATAAAAATTCTGGATTCGGATGTCTGATTTATGGATTTGAAGTATTCTTCTCCTATACATCTCGATAGGTGGTGAACATTGTTGCTGAGCCTCTTCTCCATTCTTCTCGGGTATACCGTGTGCAGATTGTCGATGTTGTCGAGCTTTCGGCCTACTTGCTGGGCCCATCTTCCTGAAGAACGTCGCAAGACAAGACTCCACAAGATGGACCCCAAAAATCTTAAAATAGAGACCTTGGGAGAATAAGAGAGGCGTCGGAAGACCCCAAAAGAGATGGCCGCTGTGGGGGGAAAAAAACTGGCTGCAAGCAACAAACAACAGAAAGGAATGGAAGAATATGGAAGAGGCCTATATCCAGTAGTGAAGGACAGAGGGTGAAGAAGAAGAAGAAAGATCTTGATAATTCTGACATCGAGAGTTGAGAATGTTGAGATACCTACAAAATACATAATTGTTAATTATTATTTATAGTATACTATACTATATACCCTCACGCAACTTCCCTTGCGGGGTAGGCAGAGAGAACGGATCGCTAGAATTTCCTATCCTGACACACACTTCGGGTTTCCGTCACATTCATGCAATTCCTCATACACATTCTACGATTTCTTTTACTCAAAATATGTCCGTCCTTGAGTATCTGGTCAACGTGGTCCAGCCATGTGGTTCTTGGACGGCCGCGTTTCCTTACACCTCTTCTTTCACCCAGGTAAATTTTCTTCGTTATCCTTTCATCGTTCATTCTCTCCGCATGACCCAACCATCTCAACTTGTTCACTTTCATTATTTATACTTAAGAGTGTGCATACCGACATTTCAAAAATTTCTAAAAACGGGAGACCTTCTATCTCGACAACCGTTACTAAATATGCTTTGGAACAAAATAGGGTAGATGCATTGAACCTTTATCTAGGGAATAACCGTAATAGATTTTTTATATCTTGTATAGATTTTGCAAAAAAAATATTTAAAAACACCTCTGACCTTTTTTCCGAAAGACGGAAACTCGTTTCCCAAAAGTGGCGGAGTAATTTTTTTTTCTTGTATTGATAATATACATTAAAATCTAGGGAATAACCGTAAAAGTTTTTTGATAGACGCAAAATTAACCCCAAAAAATGGAAAAAAACGCTATTTTTACCATTTTATCATGCGATTGTCACGCGATTTTGAACCTTAATGCCGTGGGAAATGTCTGTGACGTCATTCCTGGTGCCATGCCCTTAATTATAAATAACAAATAACCGAAATAACTACGATAGGGACGATAGGTATCACAATAATTGTAATAAATAAGCATAGAATTAATAAGAACCGGCTCGGCTATTCTATGCGGCTAAAATAAGTTAACCGGCAATTTCACACAAACAGAATTTGTACTTCGCTAGAAAAAGTAAAACCTATGCTGTTTACCTGGCTTCTTGTCAGTAACACCATCAAAAGATGAGACACTGTGTAAGATCCAGGTAGAACAATTAATAAGACAATAAGCATTATGGTATAATAGTGTTTGGCTGAATGATGTCACCTGAATGCCGAATGTTTTGGCAGGCAGTTGTATTACCAAATACCAATACACAATATAATAATAAAAGGTACAAAGGCATGCGACACATTCTTTTCATAAATAAAAGCTTCTTCATGATCTATTGATACTATCCTCAGCTCAGGGTCACGTTCTGTATCCGTTAAAATTCACTAGGCGATTCGCTCGATTGTTTATGGTTCTATTGTTCGCCGTTCTATCATCAGTGCGTTTCACTCGGTTGTGCGAGTCAACGTGTTCTATGTGCACAGTTGACACGCTCGGTTGTTGCGAATAACACCCAACAAATTTGTTGGGTGACATTCGCTCGCCATAGATAATAGAAGGGTCCGCACGTGCAGTTCACTCACTCTTATTAACACGCAATATGTCTATCCCTCTCTACCAATGAAGAGTGCAGTGATATCGCTATCTCGATGTATATCTATCAACTCACTCTTATTAGTACTCTCGTATCTCTATCTCTGTTTGACAATTCCAATTGGAACAATCACCCAAATGCGTTCTGCTTCGCACGATAATCACTCGTTGACACGCTGAGTGAAAATTAACGGATACAGAACGCGGCCCTGTGTAAGATCCAGGTAGGACAAATGATAAGACAATAAGCATTATATTAGTGTTGAATGATGTCACCTGAATGCCGAATGTTTTGGCAGGCAGTTGTATTACCAAATACCAATACACAATATAATAATAAAAGGTACAAAGGCATGCGACACATTCTTTTCATAAATAAAGGCTTCTTCATGATCTATTGATAGTTGATATGTACTATCCTCAGCTCAGGTATATTATTGATGGTTGATTACTGATTAGGTGTTTTACAACTTTCTGTTGTGGCAAATTGTTAAAGAATTTGGCAATTTCCTGTTACCTGAATCATCAAAATAATATAATCTACCACTTTTAGACCATCACTTTATATAGATTTATTTTTGCATATTATTATTTTTTATTTTTATTATCCCGAAAACATTTCCTGCGACTGTAATACTGGCGCCACACGCTTACCGAGCGTCTACAAGTTTTGTGATAATGAGTAAAAAGACGTGTGGATGGGGTGTTTGTCTTGGATCGTGTAGGTAACCAAACGTTTTAACATAGGCACAAAAATTGTGGACACTCGTCAATTTATTAAAAAAAAATACGTCCTCTGAATTTTAATGTGTACTTACCTACCTATTTATTTATTTATACTTTTGGTGAACAAAATACAGACATGTTAAAAATTACAAATATAAATCACAACATTTGTTCACTTGGGCGAGCTTATCATAGTGTTGCAGCCACGACGATTTCTTTGCCACTTTCGGTCAACGAGTTACTGTCTTTGAAAAAAAAATTGATGTAAGTATTAGGTATTCTCATTTTTTGAGGAACTTGTAAGATACGATAGATCTGTTACAGTCATTCACTGGAGGAAGGTTCAATGTATTGAGGATTGAGGCACTTACCCTATTTTTATTACAAAGTGTATACATATTTAGTAAGGCTGTCGAGATCCACGGTCTGAAAAATCTCTTTTTTAAATTTGGCCTCTTGCCTCCTCGTAGAAATGGACTTCCACCATGTAGCATCAGCCGAAATCTTAAACTATTATTAATGTAGCTCTAAGAAGAGACGTAAAATAATCATCAATGTAATGATTACTTTATCATATCTTTGGAATGTAATATCCATTAGAATGTAATCATCCAATGTCTCTAGTGAGTGGTGAGTCAGCAAACAGCACTATCAATTTATTGTATGATGATTCCAATAACACTGTATTTTAATGCTTTGTTTATTTCTGTTTATTTGATTACATAGGTAATTATTTTGTTAATTTTAAGGTATATTAGTCATCAGTCAACATCTACACTTACCGTTTTCTGTGGTCATTATAAGGTGTTGTGTGCGTCACCTAATGTGGGAAAACGCTGAGAGATAGTCTATCTATCTATAACCTCACGCCATGTCCCTTGCTGGGTAGGAAAGGAAAAGAGGACAGAGGGCCAAACAGCCATATCCTTTCACACACTCCTAGCCTCTGTCACATTCATGCAAATTGTTATACACGCTCTCCGATTCTTTTTTCTCAAAACGCGTCCGTCCTTGTGGACCAGGTCAGTCTCGGGTGGCCGCGCTTATTCACCCCTCTTCGCTAACTCAAGATAGTATGGAGGTTATATTGGAGAAATGGGTGGAGCACATTGTAAGAATGCAGGACAATAGACGGGCGAGGAGACTACTGGAGTGGAGACCATGGGGCGATAAAAGACCACAAGGGCGACCACCTACCAGATGGATGGACGGCATTAAGAGGTTCGCCGGACTGCAGAACAATTGATGGAGCAGGAGACTGCTGGAGTGGAGACCATGAGGCGATAAAAGACCACAAGGGCGACCACCTACCAGATGGATGGACGACATTATAAGAGGTTCGCCGGACCTCAGTGGATGGGAATCGCACAGGTGCGGGAGGAGTGGAGGAGAGCCTATGTCTTGCAGTCGGCAAACACGGGCTGATGATGATGATGACGAGGTTATATTAATTAGAGAGATGAGTGACTGCAAGACTGAGAGATTGAATGAGGAATGAGGTTATTACTTTATTAGAGAGATGAATGAGTGAAAGACGTGTGTACTGTGTAGTGAGTAGAATGAATCTTAGACGGTTTGGGCATGTTGAGATAATGAAGGATGACGGGATCGGGATGAATATAAAGATATGGTTTGATGGTTCTGATCCTTAAGTATGCTAGTGAGATTTGTACATGGCTGAAGAAGGATGAATCAGGAAGAATCCAGTGGACATGAGGTCATAGAGAATTTGTGGGAAAACCTTGAAAGATGAAAAGACGTACGCGACTTGAAAAATAATCAGCGAGCATTCAGCGAGTGTGTATGACAAATTATATCATTGTGACGGAAGAAAAGAGTGTGTGGATGGGGCCGGGCGGTCTGGCTAATATCGATGGATTGATAATTTAATTTTTGTAAAAGAATGGATTTTCTACATTTCGTAGTTGAATAACCAGCAAAAAATTCCACAGATATAGAGAGAAGGATGATGAACTTTCCACATCAGGCTTATAGATTATCGTCGGTTGACTTTATAAAATGTGTGTAAGAATAGGTCGATCTATACCGCTTTGTCCTCTCTTCCAACCTCGCAATGGGATAGATAATATACTGACTTGTACTGTTTACCTGTTATCTCTACCTGCCCTTATCATGTTGTTGTTGATTTGAATATAAGAGAAGGTACACTATATTCTGCATTGTAGCGCAAACAACTATTAAACAATGGCAGAACAAAGTAAAGTTAGTGGGTATATGCATACTTGCTGAATAAATAATTAATCTATTATTGCTTTATACACAAACAATGATTTTGTAAAAGGGCTCGCCACTTTAAGACCATGGGTATACCTGGGTATACCCATCCTACACAATAAAAATAGCACCTGAACGTATCCTAGTCTTCCAGCCAAAAAAGGTCTAAAACCTTTACCTTGCAAAACGAGTAGTAGTTCTGATTTTTGGGTGTGTTATATCGATTGGTTCCGTGGTTCAGAATCCAAGATTGCGTCCTCCCGACTCTTGTGCGTTCACTTGGGTGAATGGGCCAAAAAACCGACGAAATTTCTGTTCATTAATTATGGTTTTGCGATCCATCCTACAGAGAAAATTTATATTTAGAAGTTGTAGAACATTGCCATGGTTTGTTACATGGCCTTCTTCTTCTTCAGCCTTTCCCCCTCCACTGCTGGATATAGGCCTCTTCCATCCCTTTCCACTTGCCTCTGTTCTTCCCCCTACGCATCCAGGTTCTGCCGGTTTGTTGGATTACGTCGTTAGACCACCTTCCGACTTTTCGTCCAAGGCCTCCATTTGTTTAATTCTGGGTACCCATCGGAGCTACCTAAGAACACGATTCCCATCGAGTTACATTTTGGAAAAATGATAGGTAAGTATAATAGTGTCTAATCTGACGTAATCCCATAAGAAATGTTAGCCCCGGCTTCCCATCTTCAGAAATCTCCACTGTTACCCATCTAGTATCTTCCTGTCGAACCATGTGTCTAGCTCGCTGCCATTTTAGTTTTGCAAAACGGCCCATTATGTCGGTACCTTCTGGAGCAGACAATTTCATATTAACCCTATAAAGGTACACTATCACCATCTATAGGATTTTTTTACAATCACGTCACGTATTTTGGTTAATTTACCTTTACAAAAGTAAAAATACTTTTATGCCTATCATTAGTTAGTATCGCCGACACAATGCAAAGTATATTTTTATAATGATGTTACATACCTCACATAATATTTTATTGTAGGCTCTCCATACATTTCAAATAATAAGTCACTTTCACCTTGGTAAAGGTACCTACCTACATGCCTACTCTAATGGCGATTGCTGGCTATCATATTATATTCAGGTATATTGCAACCTGAGAAAATGATCGATAAAAAGTTGGTCATGTGGAGAGGATGAATGATAAAAGCAAGACAAAGATTGAATTTGAAGTTGAAATTCCATACACTAGGAATAATAAAATTCACCTGCTCACAAGTCAAAACTCCACACAACACAAAAAACATTTATCCGAAGAGGAAGACACCAGTAGGAATGTCGAAACGTCGATCAAGTTAATCTACACACACGGAGAAAATTGTATTCTTGTCCTCATGATGAATTATCAAGTCTGATTAATGAAATATCACTATCACTATAATCTATCCATTCAGCATCATATTATATCATTACGTTCCGCATAAAATAACATTATAATAATAATGTATGCGTCCAAAATGTTGAAGACGAATGTTGTATTCGGGCGATTACTAATAAAAATACAATAATGATTTCCGAATACTTCATCATTATTAGTATGTCGTGTTATTTTATCAGGACGTCATGATAACTGTATTGCAAATTGTTCTTACCTACTTTTTATCATGACAAGACTAATATTATGTCGATCCGTAACGATGAATTATCGGGATTTCTTGTAAAATTATTCGTACAGGAAATGTTATGTTTTAGTGACGTATTTCCTAATACTATATTATGCCATTTTCATCATAGTTTATCAGGCAACATTATCATGATATACGCATAACCAAATATTATTCTTGTGTTTGTTCCCCGCAGTATTCATTCTATCGTTTTTTCTCGATCTATCGGTCGTCTTCGTGTGCACTGTGCAGTGAATGTACATAGTTTATGTACTTTATACTATATATTGGGATTTTTTAAGAAGTTTAGTGCTTGGTTTTATCCCTTGAAGGCTGTAGCATCTCATTATTCAGCTTGTCAGAAGGTGAGTTTTGTGTGTTTCTTTTTTTTTAATTTGTGTGTGTGTTTAAGGACCTTTATAAAAAATTACTTATATGTATATATACATAGTGTAACCCTATATAACGTGTCTACTACTACTATACCCTCACGCCACGTCCCTTGCAGGGTAGGCAGAGAGGACAGAGCGCCAGACATCCCTATCCTTACACACACTCTTAGCTTCCGTCACACTCATACAGTTTGTCATACACGCACTCCGATTCCTTTTTCTCAAAACGCGCCTATCTAATTAGACGTATCTAATTCCTGTTATATGTTTCTTGCAGAGGAAAAACCACGAAATGATTTTAAATTGAAAAGTGCAGACTCGTAGGAGAGTCTCTGGGCAGAGAGTATGGTCCTCTACGATACTTATATGATGGAATGAATGCTTTAGCAGCATCGCTTTATCCAGCTCCAGAAGGTCAGTATTGTATGCATTTTATTTTGTTTAAGAACCTCTATGAGAATTTACTTAACCTTACCTAAGTATATAACCAACTAATTCATATTGTTATCTCTTACTTCCAGAGGATACATAACCCACTATTGTTGGATTTTGACAAGGACGCAATCACCATACTTAAAGCTGGTTGGCAGAGATTGCGTTGTGAAATATTTTGTTTATTTATTTTACATACTTAATTTATTTTATTCATTTAATGTTAGGTATGCATCTACCTTCAATGTATGAGTGTAATATGATAGGTATATAAGGTCGATTTACTAGTACATATTTATATACCAAGGACTACATAACAATACGTATTTTAGGTGTTATATACCTTGTGTATAGGTGTATTATATGCTTTGTATACAAGCTCAATTTGCTAGTATTTATGTACCAACGACTATATTAAATGTATTTTAGGTATTATATACCTTGTATATAGGTGTATTATATGCTTGGTATATAAGCTCAATTTGCTAGTATTTATGTACCAACGACTATATTAAATGTATTTTAGGTATTATATACCTTGTATATAGGTGTATTATATGCTTGGTATATAAGCTCAATTTGGTAGTATTTATGTACCAACGACTATATTAAATGTATTTTAGGTATTATATACCTTGTATATAGATGTATTATATGCTTGGTATATAAGCTCAATTTGCTAGTATTTATGTACCAACGACTATATTAAATGTATTTTAGGTATTATATACCTTGTGTATAGGTGTATTATATGCTTGGTATATAAGCTTAATTTGCTAGTATTTATGTACCAACGACTATATTAAATGTATTTTAGGTATTATATACCTTGTATATAGGTGTATTATATGCTTGGTATATAAGGTTGATATGAAAATATTTATACACCAAGGACCATTATGTGTGTAGGTATATTCACCCCGCTCAAGCGTTCAGTTGCTTATGGGGTGCAGTAGTATTGTATATAATCGTGTACATAGTTTTATATATTATATACGTGTATTTATTTTTCTTCGTTTTTAATGAAAATAAATTCAAATAATTGTAACTTTAATATTTGCTTTTATATTTCATGTCACCTCAAAATCGAAACACATACCTTCACCAATTAAAAAAACAAGCACTTATTATGTACTTACCTATATTCTTATTATTCTGTTATATTTTTCTAAAATCCTTTATGCGATGCTGTTGTGTTAGTTACCTTCTATTTGCTGATAAACCACACCTTGAAACCCCAATATTCTATCAGTAAGTATGATAGAATATTAGGGCTTCTTAGAGGTTATCAGTAAGTAGAACATAATTAACATGACAGCACGCATAAATTATTAGCGCAATACTAACAAACTATCAAGAAAACTTAATAAAGCATTCGTATGAGAGCGAATAATCTATTGACACCTACCGTCAAATTATCAGGAAGACTTGCTATCTTATTCGTATGAGAGCGAATAACCTATAAGTACTTACTGTAAAGTTATCAGAAAGAAAGGTCAACTTATTCGTATGAGAACGTATAGTATATCAGTACGTACTGTGAAATTAACAGGAAGAAATGTCAACTTATTCGTATGAGAATGTATAGTATATCAGTACGTACTGTGAAATTAACAGGAAGAAATGTCAACTTATTCGTATGAGAATGTATAGTATATCAGTACGTACTGTGAAGTTATCAGGAAGCGGCGGCCTAATATTATAACAGGCCGCCGCTTCCTGATAACTTATAAGTAAGAACTGCAATCCCTTTTTTATCTTGAATTCCGAATAAAATGTGAGGAATTCCGCATAAATTCACAATGCCTGTTTTCTCAGTGCACGGTTCACCCGAAAACTAAGCAATGATGAATTAGATACACGTTTGAAACAGTTGGTTGGAGCTCGGATTTTTAATCAGGAGGTGCCGGATTCGAATCTCGTTGTGTCGACGTATTCCGCACAACACAAGCCTTTAGCTTATTGTGAAATGAGCGGAAAAATATTTGGGTTTGTATATACAAGCCAGAGCCTTTAATTGTAAAAAATAGGTCACTTAGAGAGGATGATTGATGACAGTATAACAGAGAAAATATACAAGGGTGAAAGAAAGTCGGCCGTCCAAGAACCACTAACCCTGACCATATAGATCAAATTCACAAGGACGGACGTGTTTTGAGTAAAAGGAATCGTAGACCAATTATTTGATTGAGTATAATTGATTACTCTTTGTTGAGTAGACTTCTTTGACATGTTATACCTACGTATTATAATATTGCTTTCATTGTTACAAATAATACTTGCTGGATTACTTACACATATAAATAATCATGGATTAATCTGTATTATGTATGTGTGTGTATGTGTAGGTATGTGTGTGTATGTGTATCAGCAATATGCAGAAAATCATAATATGCATAATGTAACTGCATACTACAGCACAACTAATGGAAATACCAACAAAAAAGGAACAACATTTTTGCAATAGATGGCGCGAGAGTCTTAGGCTGGGTTTCCACCCGCAAGAAAACTTGTGCAAGAAGTATCCGACAGTCTGTCAGGCAGCAGTCAGACTCCGTAGTTTACACCTGCAAGTTACTGTCTGACGGCTGCCTGAAGAAAACTTGTGCAAGAAGTGTCCAACAGTCTGTCAGGCAGCAGTCAGACTCCGTAGTTTACACCTGCAAGTTACTGTCTGACGGCTGCCTGACAGACTGTTGGACACTTCTTGCACAAGTTTTCTTGCGGCTGGAAACCCGGCCTAAGACTCTCGCGCCATCTATTGCAAAAATGTTGTTCCTATTGTTGTTGGTATTTCCATTAGTTGTGCTGTAGTGCTGTAGTGTCTTGCAGAAGTTTTCTTGCAGGCGGAAACCCGGCCTTATGCTGGATTTCACCAACTTCTTTAGGTGAGGAATAGCGGAGATAGGAGGCACCTAGCACAAATTTTGTATGAAAAATAATGATAAGTGACTCCTATCTCCACTATTCTTCACCTAAGAAGTTAGTGAAATCCAGCATTGTGTATTTCATTACACTTTCCCATCAGAGATTCAAAAACTTTTGCGTAGCGATCCTGACGCTGTCGTTTCAGTATGAAGACAGTTCGTGATATTAAGAGGGGGTTACAATTTAGTAAGTAAATTATGGGAAACTAAGCGTAGCACCAATTCTATATTGTACACCTATTACCTCCGCAGACGTACTATCCAGTTACGTTGAAATTAAAAAGGAAAAATAATAAAATAAAATAAATAAATAAATAAAATAATCTTTATTGTACAGAAAACATACAACGGGCGGGCTTATTGCCAAATGGCAATTTCTGCCAGCCAACCCAAAATTGACACTATTTTAAAACATTTGTAAATGAGTTGGATAAAAACTGACTTTCAATCTGAATTTGTTTTCTAGCGCCCTTTCATATGATACCACGCACGACCCACACAACTCTTGGATCCCCTCAAACGCTTTAAATTGTTCTTTTGTCTCTGGAGAAGGCCGATCCAGTGTAAGAATCGTAATGACATCTAGTTCACACAATTGGTGAAAGTTCCAGGGCTCTAGCTACTCTGGAAATGAGTTGAAATTCGATTGAAAGATTCGTAGACAACAAAGCAAAACGAAGTTAAATAAAAGCATGTAAAAAGCAAATTTGAAACAATGTAAAGATGCTCTTACACGAGCAATTTTCGAGCAATAATTGTGGCAATTTCTTATTTAATACGCTAATATTTCGCAATATATGGGAATTATTTCGACAATGATTAAAGCTAGGCAAAGATATTGCGTGCAAACGCGAAAGAGAATTAACTGAAGTGACCGAACCGATTGGATATTCAGCAATTCGTGTCGCCGACATCATGATCTTTTTCGCGTTTGCACACAATATCGTTGTCTCGCTTTAAATAGTGCCGAAATAATTGCAAAATAATGTTAAGAGTGTGCATACTGACATTTCAAAAATTTCTAAAAACGGGAGACCTTCTATCTCGACAACCGTTACGAAATATGCTTTGGAACAAAATAGGGTAGATGCATTGAACCTTTATCTAGGGAATAACCGTAAAAGATTTTTTATATCTTGTATAGATTTCTCAAAAAAAATATTTAAAAGCACCGCTGATCTTTTTTGCGAAAGCGGAAAACTCGTTTCCCGAAAGTCGCGGAGTAAAATTTTATTTTTGTACTGATAATATACATTAAAATCTAGGGAATAACCGTAAAAGTTTTTTGATAGACGCAAAATTAACCCCAAAAAATGGAAAAAACGCTATTTTTACCATTTTATCATGCGATTGTCACACAATTTTGAACCTTAATGCCGTGAGAAAAGACTGTGACGTCATTCCTGGTGCCATGCCCTTAAAATCAATACGATTTGTACAAGTTATCGCAATTATTGCTCGTGTAAGAGCATCTTTAGACTAAGTCTAGCTTTTTGGTTTTGGCCTTCAATAAAAATTACACTAAGTAGTTCCTTACTTATTAATATTAAAAAATAAAGTTTTTATATAAGGTTCTCCCTCCGGTTATACTTTATTCATACACAACTTCTCGTGATACAAACGATGATCTTCTTGCATTTTAATCAAGTACAGATCCGTACGCACGACCACCACAAACACAAACATTCAAAGACACTTCACCACAAAATACACTCATCAATATACAACAATTTAAACACATCCATATAAACCATACAACATTTTTATAAAGGTTGCACAATTTATTTAACCCAGACTGAAAACTTTACGTTGATAATATTCACCGTAATACGGAAAAGCTGGGGAAATTTTGTAGCAAACGCGGCACTTTGTCATAAATTTCCTTTTTCATTCCAAAATTCATTTGATGTTTGTTTACCTTTTGTAGAATGGTATTGTTTTCTCCATCAGTTCACCCTTACGTGTTGCAGTGGGGACTATTTGAAAGTAAAACATATTAATGTAGGTATAGGTTAGATTACTTCATGGTTGCTATAATTTTAATTAAAAGTAATAAATACTTTTGAATTATTTTGATATCGTTATAATTTAATAAGCAATCATTAGTTGACATGTTTTCGAGTGACTTTTGGTATACCTACCTACTTAGGCGTTAAAATTCCCGATATAACATTCAAAACTGAAGAAAAATCATGACACCGTCGTTTTGGCGTAATCAGTATGACAAAACAGTATAAAGAGAGCGGGTCACTATTTAGTATGAAGAAATATGGGAAGTAAACAACGTTCTTTACTACGCACGTACGTAACTAACGTAACATATATCTACGTAGTACGTTAAAAGTCTAACGTATAATTCCTATATGGATATTGGGTAGTGATTATAATAGGTCGATGTGCAAACTCTATAAAAAAAAGTAATGATCTTTTTAGTCATTATAGTGCACATCATTCATTCTCTCAACATGCTCAAACCATCTAAGATTATTCACATTCATTCTAGTCACTACAGTACCCGTCTTACAGTCATCTGTCTAATGTCTTCATTTCTTATCCTATCTTTTAAATGTTTTCCCACACATTCTTCTCAACGACTTTATTTCCACCGCATTCCAGATCCTGACCTCATCTTCCTGTTTCAACCATGTCCAATTCTCACTTGCACCTAAAAATTAAGTACTTACTTGTTTTATTTTGAGTAATATTTTTTCCGACACAGGGGCGGAACTGTAGAGGACTATCATATGATTATGACTAGAGTGCACCAAAAAAGGTCATCATTGTAAAAACGCTTTATTTGTTTAAATTGTATACTCAATGTTTATGCAAAATCGCAAAAAAGTGAAATGTATAAACATTTTAATATGATAATAGTGTGAGGCCTTTATTAAGGTCACACATTGGTCGCAATTCTGAGAGTCTTAAGGGCATGGCACCAGGAATGACGTCACTGTCTTTTCCCACGGTATTAAGGTTCAAAATCGCGTGACAATCGCACGATGAAATGGTAAAAATAGCCTTTTTTTCATTTTTTGGGGTTAATTTTGCGTCTATCACAAAAACTTTTACGGTTATTCCCTAGATTTTAATGCATATTATCAGTAAAAAAAAATTTACTCCGCGACTTTCGGGAAACGAGTATCCGTCTTTCGGAAAAAAGATCAGAGGTGTTTTTAATATATTTTTTTGAGAAATCTATACAGGATAAAAAAAATCTTTTACGGTTATTCCCTAGATAAAGGTTCAATGCATCTATCCTATTTTGTTCCAAAGCATATTTAGTAACGGTTGTCGAGATATAAGGTTTCCCGTTATTAGAAATTTTTGAAATTTCGGTATGCATGCTTTTAAGTTGTTATTAAATTTAGGTGTGAAAAGTTGAAGAGGTGATTCCATGTAATCGATAATGTATAAATACCGTCAATTTACAAATTATAACTAGGTAATTTTCACATTATACACACATTGTAAGTCATCGATGTACATTGTACTGTAAATTAAGTAAATAATGGAATTAAGTTTACATGTTTCCTAGTTATTTGTAGATTTTGGTGAACATAATTTTTACCTCCGTTATATTGGTAAGAACTTTTCAAGCATATATTTAAAATATGGATAAATGAGAATATGTTTGACGTCTAGCATTTTAGAAATTCGTTTGAACAATTTTTCTCCATAAAAAATAATACCAAAATTACTTCTGAAATTTACTGAAACTTGAGATTATTTCCGTAGTTTGCTGTAATTTGTTAAATAAACTGTTTTTAATGTGGAACTTAGTGACTCTAGCAGTTTTTTTTTTTTAATATTCGGTCCGAATTTTATACAATAAACCAAAATCAATGTGGTCGCTTACTTTATTCTTATTTTGCGCTTACACTCCCATACAAAATTTGACAAAGTCGAAACGATAATGAAATGATTTTTATTGATACAGTTTTTAGGGAGTGTGACTACACTACAATTATTAACCTACGGAGGCAAATAAGAGTATTTATACAATTTATTGTGGATTTGAAAAGGGCAGAATACTGGAATAGTACCTATCATTAGATAATTTAGTTTAATTTAACCACAATTGGGGTACTTATGGGGGTGGGGATGGGGTATAAAAGTAAATACCTCGAGTAGTTATTACTCAATGGACGCTATTTTTGGATTTCCAATTTTAGGCTGATAGTATTGTACGAGTATATCTACTTAAAATATTACTAATTATACCTGCTTAGAAATGTATAGGAACTATGTATAGGAAAATTGTTTTACATAATATGTACGACTTATTTTATAAATAGTAACAGCTATCTTTTAATAACTTGTGGGTGGTTATTGGCGACTAATCGATAGCAGATTAGATAGTAATTAAGTAATGGTAAAAAAAACCTTTTCAAACAAATCAAATTAGGGAATTTAAAATTTACCAATTGAAACGTGTTTATGACAATTTTAAACTGTCACCTAAAAGTAGTCAGGAAGTGGTTTTAAAGAAAAAATGAAAGACTAAATATTTTGATTAAAAATCCACAAAAAAATGACATTAGCTTTCGCGAGTAGTATTCGAGGATTTGCACCCTCATCATCAGGCGATTATGAATAAAGTTCACTCCGTTGTTTTTCGTTGGTTGTGCGAAAATCTTGCTATCTTTTTTTCAACCACTTCAAGTGGTTGCTATCTTTTTTTCAACCACTTCAAGTGGTTGCTATCTTTTTTTCAACCACTCCAAGTGGTTGCTATCTTTTTTTCAACCACTTCAAGTGGTTGAAAAAAAGATAGCAAGATTTTCGCACAACCAACGAAAAACAACGGAGTGAACTTTATTCACAATCGCCTGATGATGAGGGTGCAAATCCTCGAATACTACTCGCGAAAGCTAATGTCATTTTTTTGTGGATTTTTATCTAAATATTTAACTTTTAATTTCTTCTATAAAAATGGACTTTCACCAAGTACCGACGGTCAAAAACATCTAGATTTACAACGGAGTGAAGTTATATTAATCTTGTAATAAAAAGTAAAAAAGGCGGTACAATCACTTGTTGGAAAAATCATCATCAAAATGGATTCGAGCGCTGAGATTTCCAATGAAAGTAAATTAATAGTGACTATATATAATATGTAGATAAATGTATACCACAGTACTTCACTTATGTTCATCACAGGTAAACAATGTCGGGAGTAAGTTGATTCTCTGGAATAATAGTAATATATAGTGAAATATCACAGGACGGGGGGTACGGGGGCGCTTTCCCACCCCCATAGAGAGCGCTTCACCCCCCGACTGTACACATATCTTCTCCGACAAATACCTATAAGTAAGTAAGTACTTACTGTGTACTTTATTATTTCAGTACTGAATGTTTTCATATTGAAACTCGTAGTTTGACATTTTACCACTCGGGGGCGTTAGCGGTAGTTTAATGATCAGGATAATTTGGGAAAATTAAAGGTCAATAATTGCTCCTTTGAAAAATCTAGTAAGCTAGGTACCGACAAACATTTTTTTGCGGTATAAGATATCTGATTAGATTCCTGGTTTTATGATACGGTTTATTTCATCACTCCGCCTTCGCACCGATTGAGACTGAACTTTGTTTCGGGAGTGTTACCATTCATCTCATCGACACCGAAAAGTATGGATTCGATACTAATATGTATAGATAATAAGGATAAATTAATAAAAATAATATTTATTAACATCGTTTTCGAGTGTTCCGTAAAAGCGACGTACAAGAAGAATAAAAAATCTTCTTACTAATTTTAACAATAAGTTGTTTAAGTTCACCACCCATTCTGAACGACCCTATTAGGGTTTGATGAAGGAGATGTCTCAATACTGTATAATACATATACCTGTCTCTTGTATATCATTTCGCTGGTTACTCACATTGACAAAACTTATGATTTTATTGATTGTACATATTTATAGGAAACAAGCATACATTGACAAGTATGTCCTTATGTAGTTATGTTCCAGTGGCGAAGAGTGACTATCAGGGACTAACATTCTTGATTGAATAATTATGTTAGATTAGTCCGTGGCTCGGTAAACGCCTTAGAGGCCGTCCGCAGACGCGTTGGACAGACGACCTGAAGTTGACAGCTGGCCTCAAATGGACATCCGAGCCAAAATCCAGAGAGTGATGGAGACGAATGAGGGAGGCCTATATCCAGAAATCGAAGCTGCAGGGCTCGTGAAAAAGAAGAAGACTAATAATTTTATCATTGGAGGAAGTGGACTGGTTGACAGCACTGGATCCAAGACTGCAGTAGTACGAGCACTTTCTGACCCAGCCCGAATGGGTGAAGATATTTCAATCACCGCGCCACACGAAAAGTAAAGTAAAGTAAGTATTTTATCATTCTAAACCGAAAATGTAACTCGATGGGAATCGTGTTGTTAGGACCCTTTGTCATTGGTTGTTCACAAAGTCGCTATAATTAAATTTCACAAATATGTTCAAAAACTTAAGTTAGAAACTTGTCTAATTTAAAAACTTTAAGCATGCCGAACACTGACCTCGAGATGTAAAGGTTTCCAGACTATATAAAGCCAGACTTTTACAGGAAATTAATCAGCCCACTCAAAGAAAACTTGTAGGTATGTTGTATGAATATGAATATTGTATGCTTATATATCATGTATATTCAATATAATTATTACAGAACAAAGATTAAATAAATAAATATAATAAATAAATTAATTATTCTTGTCTGTTGTGTCCTCGTCGAGGAAAGAGTCGTCGGAAGACTCCAAAAGAGCTGGTGGTCTGACGACATAGCCGCTGTGGGGGGAAAAAACTAGCTGCAAGCAGCAAACAGCAGAAAGGAATGGAGGAATATGGAAGAGGCCTATATCCAGCAATCCAGCAGTGGAGGACAGAGTGCTGAAGAAGAAGAAGAAGTTGTGTCCTTATCTCATATAACATGTAGGTTAGGTAAATATATCATCTTGCCACGTGCTTAATAAACCAGGATTCCAAAACATTTGTTTATACGGAAACAAAAATAATAAAATTGTAAGTAAATCCATATTTTGTGTGAGTACGGACAGGGGAGGGGAGGTTGCATGGATAGCCGGAAGAATTAACAAACAAAAAATAATAATAAACGAAAACATATAAAAATGTAAAATTATCTACCTACTGTCGAAATATTAAGGGCTTATATGCACTGAGCAAAAATCGTTCTATTTTCGCTTCAACTTTTTCAAAGTATGAGAATATTAGCGAGATTTTTTTGTACTGATAAGTAAAAGATTATTTTTTTGTACTGATAATTTGCAAAATCTAGGAACAACCGTAGAAGATTTTTTATTGAAACAAAATTAACCTGCAAATTAACATATTATCATGCGATTGTTCATGCGATTTCGAACCTTAATGCCGTGGGAAATGACTTGACGTCATTCTTGGTACCAAGCCTTAAATTCTGTTATTTGTGTAAAAATACGGATTGTGATGTAAAAAATAAATCATATTTCTTTCATTTTAATTTTCTCCAATGTACTGATATGCTGAAATTAATCATGATACTATATGAGAAATGCTTACTTCAGGTTGTGTTACCCTTAAACAACATCCCCTCATCACATACTCTTTAACTCTTATCATTCACCGGATTTACTTAACAAAACGATTAATTATTTAATGAACAAAATCCTGGAAGCATCAAGAAATTAGGTACATTGTCCATACTAAAACGCCTGCAGTATTTGGGTACATATTCCAGATTTGGAACCCTTATTTTTTTAAAGATATTGATTTGTTGGAAAGAGTGCAGAAACGACCCTCCAAAATACCTCGACAACTGATAAACCTGGAATACGAGGACCGTTTGAAAAAACTTAAACTAATTACATTGAAAGAGAGACGCAATCGGGGAGATCTTATTAAATTAGACAAAGTGTTGACACCAGCTGAAACTATAGACAATTCTGGGTGATTGTCACTGGATCGATGTACAGTGAATGAGGGGTTTACGTTGCACTTTTACTAGGCACTTTTGTGGATGCATTAATAACATATTCGCACATATTCGTAAGGAAAATAGATATAGACAACCAAGAAAAATATTAAGAAGTGTTGGCAGACTCCAGGCAATGATGATGTTAGGAAATGCGCCGGAGATAGATGGATGCAGTATTTGCTCAGGACAGGGAGTCGTGGAGGGACAAAGTGGAGGCCTCTATCCAACAATGGATTTGAGAGACTGACAGAACATGAATAACATTCAAAACTAAAGACGAGTGCCTACTGATACCGTTTCGATAAGAAGACATCGGTATGAAGAGAGGGGGTCACTACTTAGTTTTAAAATATATTGGGGACTTCACTATGCTCTAAGTCAAAATATTAACGTATGAATGGATGGTGGATAAAATACTTTTATTTGCAAACATTATAATTTCTTCAGCTCACGATATAACTTGGTACTTACTTGTATTTTTTTCCTGTCAAAATTATTTTTATTGTACGATTAAGAGAATTTATCAAAGTGATTTAAGTATTTTAATCAACACAAAGAGAATAAAATAAGTTTTCACAAATACTTACTTAAATAATAGCTTAACAAAACTCACCAAGAGAATTTATACAAAAGGTCAAAGTATTCTCTCACTAAATTAAAAATTTCAAGGTATACCTACCTATATATTCGAAAACACCTGTCTAGTTCTACAATAGTCAGACAGACTGTGGGAATATGTAAAAAAAACTTTGAACGTTTCATTAATACATTTGAAAAGCAACTTTTGCTGAAGTGCCTGCAGTCTGGGTATATTTGACAAAAGGTCAAACCATTTTCTAAATAATTATAAAATTTTCGTTGTAAAAAACTGTAGAAGGACAACCTTTTTATAAATTTGTCAGTCTGGGTGAACACGCCAAAAGGTCGAACTATTTTCTAACAAATTAATGTAGTTCTTATTGTAGCTCAGATCCTTTTGAAAAACACCTGCTGTTTTGTTCTCGCAGACGGTGAGAATTTGTCAAAAGGGTTTAGGTATATTTAGTGTAAAGTTATGTAAATATGTATTATTTTTTGATTAAGCTCTGCTTACAAACTGCCTACAGTCTGTTTCAGAAGCTTTTCAGTTGAAGAACTCATTACAAACGATTTCCACCGAAAAATACCGAAAGCCTGAAAAATCAATAAAGCTCATATTGGCTTGAATGTTGTGACGAATTTTCCCTGAAACGTAATTGATTTTCCGACAGCAAGTTCAAGGGAACACGACACTGTTGATGTGTATGATTCTTCTCAGAAGTATTCAGTCAGGGTTAGTTCTAAGTATTTAGAATTGATTACATAGGTGTATGTATTTTATAAACAGGTTAAATACATAATGTTTCAGCAGACATATAAAATATATTTATAGTCTTTCAGTAACGAGTACATTTTTTCTATTCTATCTATACCATCCCTTGTGGGGTAGTCTGAGAGGACAGAGCGTCACACCTTTCTATCACTATATACATCTATATGGCTTCCATCTACAAAACTACACACGTTTCACCTAAAAACCATAAGTTGTCATGCCAAATTTAATTTTAGGCATACATGGAGACTGAAAAAAATTGCTATCGTCATAAAACTATTTTGTTACGTTAATTTCATGCTTTTTATGCGAATAAGCATTATTCGCGAATTTAGGCATTATTTACAAGAATAACGCGAATTTTCGTATATTTGACGCGAATTTCGATCTTTGTTCTGAAAAACAAGGTAATTAAAATATTATCAGAGGCATTTTAGAGTTAGAAGAATTACACTGATAAAAATCTTGCAAAGATATGTATTTTTTGTTTTTTTTTTCATTTTTTTTTAGTTTTTGGGATTTTTGTATAAAACTTTGTTCACGTCAATTTTTTGTATTCTTGTATAATAAGTTGCAAAATTGAAATATGAAAAATATCACCCCTTTTTTAAAAAAATAACACCACTTTTCCCGAAAACTAACACCGATATTTTTCAATCCCTAGTCATACATCATAATCTACGGTTTCTTCTACTCGACACGAATATTTCTTTCCGGCACATTTGATGAATACAGTTTAGACAGTTTATTATGAAGTATGTTCTCCTGTTTATACATATTATGTAGGAGTATATCCTTCCAATATACCCATCTGGTATAGACTCCTAGGAGAGTTGCGAGTATATTGGTTTTGAGTAGGGGTAGGGGTAGATATATTTACATACATAGCTCGTATATCATACTACTGCCAAAGCTTTGTGAAATAATGTGGTTCTAAAGGTTTTAGATAAATTAATAGGAGGTAGTGGATGGAAATGGGGAAATGGGATTCTTTATGATATGTATTATTATTACCACACTTTTATTTAACTTCGCATCTGTCATTGTTGTTGTTACCTGTGTCTACAGTTTCCTATCTACTGTGTAGGTGGGTCACCGCACCTACACCTCTGGATGTTTCAGGAGTTTCAGCTCCTATGTCATCCAGTTTTATAAGCAAAAAATTTTTTTTACATGGATACTATCTTGTTTATTTTTTATAAAGAATAAATAAATAAACAATTTATCCCACGGGATGAGAGCTCGCCGAAAGGCTACCCTCAACAAACCCCTCCCAAAATGACTATATTCTGACTACAACATCACGGTAGGTATATTCCAATATCTACTGGAGTAACCAGAGAATTGCAACATTCTCTTTGCGCCAAGATTATTGACATTCAGAATGAGTGGCGAACCTATTTGCTGATAAAGATGTGAAATAGTTTAAGATTAAGTATCATTTTTATCTTTAAAAATTTTCAAGAATTTGAACACGCGACCTGCCATTTAGACGACAGCTGTGAATTGAACTCGAAACCCCAAAGTTGTGAGCATTTTTTACCACTGCGCTACCGAGACTAGTAGCAAAATGATTGTACCAAAATTCCTGTTAATCAATTCGATCTATCACGCAAAAATAATAATTTGATCTCAATCATTTATGTAGTACTGGCCCCCAGTAGGTTACCCAGTCCTAGACCCTAGTCCTGACATGGCTGGGTACAACTTTGCGCTAGACTTCCGCAGAAGTGTTTTAATATAACCTTCAAACAGCAAGGCACAGTCTAGCAAGTCTAAATATTTTAAATTCGCAGAAATACAGTTAAGTCTCTTTTATTCGACTGGTAAAGAAAATAATTTCTTTGTAAAGAATCTGCATCCTTTTGCGATATTCTTTCAAGTATGCTGAAAAAGTCAGGCGTATTTGACGTAGTATTTGATTAGCAATATTAGGTATTATAGTTACTAGGGTCATAGAATTATTAGAAATGGTACATATTACCACAATTAATAATGATGCATAACATTCAAAACCAGGGAAAAGTCCTGCAGCCATCGTTTTACGCTCCCTACTAATTCTATGTACATACTATCGAGATACGTTAAGATACTAACGTATACTTATATTACCCATTGAAGGTACAAGATTGTCTATCAATTTATAAAAATATATAAGTTAGCTCCCAAATTATGTTGGTAGCAGTAGAGGTGGACAGATAAGTGTAAAGTGATCACATTAAACCAGTGGACGATCAGTAACAAGCCAAATGGAAATTTCTTCTTTCGCTGTGTATGTTTAATTTTTTTTTTTTAAATCTAGGTTTATCGAAATAAACTCAAATACATCTTTGTACACTCCAAAGTAAGCTTGAAAAGCTTGTGTCGTAAAGTGGAGTTAGTCGGCATCGGGGTTTGCACCCAACAGGCTACCGACCACCTCAAAATGTCCACCATCTTGAGAAAACTATTGTAATCATTCGATTCGAATAATAATCCAAATAACTGCCGTGTACTGTGATATCGTGCAAGAGTAAAGAACATCCTATGTTCGTGTATTTTTTGCATGACGTATCATACCAGCAGATATTTAATAATATTATCTTTATCGCCTACCTATTTATATATTTTTGCATAATCATTATAATAATTTCCCGATAAAACTGACCTTCTCAGCTTGCCATCATCACATCACTATACAGTATACACCAGCCATGTCAAACTCAAAGTCACTGGTGGGCCAAAAGCATGAAGACCATAGACTAGGTGGGCCGCAAAACGTAATCTTAAAGAACACAAACTACTGAAAATCTCAACGAAAAAACTATTATTATAGGACAAAAAGGACGTTACGAAAAAGTACGGTCTTTTGTCAGTTATTTGACATCTTTTATCTTTAGGTAATTAAGTTTTGTATACACGTGTTGTAACCTTTCGTGAACAAAAAAATTGTCATTTAAAAGAAAGTTTATACACATCTTATTGTTGCGAATTTTTCCATTTTATACCAATCGTAACAGTAGCTACTTTATTTTCGGTTTTTAACACGCTCGTGGGCCGCATTTTCAACATTGATTCGGGCCGCAGCAAAATGCTCAGTGGACCGCATGCGGACCGCTGGCCGCATGTTTGACATCGCTGCTACACACTCTATACAGTGCTACAAAGCAACATTATACATGATTGATTAGCAGAAGAGAAGCTTGCATGGCCTGTTGTCTCGATACTAACATTACGCAATGTTCAATAATTGGTATATTATGAAGTAATGCAAAGAATATGTTTTTGTACACAAGCAAGTTTTCGTTGAACAAAATTGAGATACAATATTTTTACACCTGTTTCTGTCTAGGCATTACCTCATTGCTACTAAATTTCCCCCTCACTCTTTTTTGGATATTTTTTTGAGTGTCATATAAAAGTCAAAAGTCGCAAAAATTCCACAACATTTTTTTGAATATCACAATTCTTTTGTTGGGAGAACATTAGAGATTCTACACAGGTATGTTTCTCGCTACATTGCGATTTTTCAGATTGAATAACAGAAAAAATTAAGGAAAAATACGCTAACAACATGTACTCACTCGTCTAAAAAAAGGAATCGGAATTTATCCAAAAATAACGCTAATTACGTCATATAATTACGCGAATTACGTCAAATAATTACTGACGCAAATTTCGTCAAACAAAAACACCCAATTTTCCAATTTCCACTTTTATACTCGGAAAACGTAGGAGTGTTCTATAAGTATGATGAGCCAATATTTCTAATTAATTGTAGAACGAGAATACTGATGATTGATTACCGAAGGTTCTTCGCCGTCTCTCTAGTCGGGATGACGTAAGCTTTCCATATGAACTAAAAACAATAGCATTTACCTACTATGTTTCTATTAGGATGTTCAACAAGGACATTACAAGGCAATACAGAATACAGGTGAGTCACAAGGCCACGTCACTCAGGACAGTTTAGTACAGTATTATGGCACGTTAATAATAGCATCTTTCCGAACCTAATGCCGGCTCCACACGCTTGTGTTCATGAGTAAAAAGGCGTGTGGATGGGGTGTTTATCTTGGCTCGTGCCAACGCGTTTTTACTCATGAACTTGTCGACGCTCGGCAAACGTGGATGAGGCATGAAAAAACACATGAGAAACCTCACAAGAAAAAAGCGCATATGTATCTTTAATAGAAATCACAATACCCCTTACTCAATCTTAAAAGAATGTTGATTGTTTCGACCGAAGGTTCCTGGTGAAAGTTCACTGTAATATGATTAAAATGAAAACTTAGTACTTAGTATCTTACGCAGACTTTGAATCTATTAAATAGACGACTATAGTTTACGGGCACTTCGCCATGTATACAATTTTTTTTGGCCTGACTAAGGACACGAAAGTGATTGCAAACTAGTCGCCTTTTAGATAAATACAAAGTTTTTGGAAGATTCTAAAAACTGTGTATTCATTAATCTTAATAGGTTTTTCAACACATGCTTCTCAACGATCTCTATTCTACAAAAATTTAAAAGTATCCAGATTACCAAATCTTTTTTCTCTATAGCCATTTCCAAGTCGCCCTGACATACTAAGCTATTTTCAAAACCAAATTTAAATATTCGTCGACAATTGGAATTTCATTGTATAGGTGACGCATGTGTATCATTCACAGAATGGTTTTTCCAGTGTCCTGGCGCGGCCCCAGTGTTAGACCAGACCCCATATAGATATTTTTTTTGATAATAGTATTGTACATACATCGGTATACCTGGTAATTAGTCACGTTAGAAATATGTTATTATAAAAACCAAGGACCCGGGTTCGTTTCCAACCAAAACTATTTCATTCATTGTTGTTTTAAAATATCATACGCACTAGTTTATACTGTCAACTATCGCCCGCTATCCGACAAGCTACTCCTTCTCACAGTTGGTGCAGTTTTTTTTACACACTATTTTATTGTACACGGTGCTCATCTTGAAATGATCACCCTAACAAACTATCCAAACCAGATAACAGACTCATTCAAGCTAGTCGTAAAGAACCAATTTTCGACATCGAATTTAGCATTCCTGATTTCCCTTCCATTACCCCCTCCCCCTCCACGCTTATGGATTTATTTATTTAGGTACACTTCTAGTATCAGCAGTAGGTAAATTAACAACTAATACTCATGGGGAAGATCGAGGGACAACGTGGTCCAGGTAGAAGGCAAACGTCTTGGCTGTGCAATATAAGGGACTGGACCGGAATGAGAAGTGTGGAGGAGCTGTTCCGGGTCGCGCAAGGCAGAGAAGCCTTCGCCAGAGTGATTGCCAACGTCGGGAGAACCTCACAGGGCACATCAAGAAGAATAAATTAACATGACATCGATTCCATAACATTTGTTCACTAGGGGAGAGCCTATCGCAGTGCTGGGATCTCTGCCAGCTAACCCCAAGCCATTATTTTTTATCATAAATGATGAATTCCCTTTTTAATTTTTATTTCTCTCCGTTTTCTCAGTGCTCAAATTATTGTCTTTAATTTTTCTATTATTGCACTATATGTAAGTATGTTTAATTTCTTGTTTATGATTTTGTTAGCTGGAAAAGATCGCTGCAGAGCGATTAACATAAATGTGTATTACCTTGTTTAATCATACCGTATGTAATAAATAAATAAATCTTTATTGCACAATGAAAAATATGAATAGTTAGATACAATATAAGACAATAGTAGTGTGCCAAAAAGCGGACTTATTGCAAAAGCAATATCAGAGAGTCAACCCGAGAAAATAAAGAAATAACATGTATTCTATAAATAATAATAAAGTAAATAAATATATATTGACACACATACTTACATACATACAGTTAAACATACACACATATAGGAATGTTCACTTTAAGAATAAAAAAAGAGTTAAGTATAATAAGTACCTACCTAATATGAATTATTTCTCTTACCAACGAATCGTCATTTACACTACTTTACTTTACTACACTTTACACTGTATTTGATTTCAGTAAACAGAACGTATTTTTATTATACTCGGACGTACACACAAACACACACGTCATTATAAAATGTGTAGATTGTGTAACATTTCACAGCCTACTTTGTTACACACAAAAATATTATGACGATAGTTTATTAAAGAAATTCTAGACATAGGTCCCACCATTCTGAATGACAATAGACACAACACATACACACACCATAATAATATCTCATCAAGCATTCTTTACAAATGTCCGAGCCATTGTGTCATCGTCTTTCTTGTAATGCGGATGTAAGAAAATTAACTTTTTATTGTTAGAATATAATAAGAATTTAACATGATATAGCTTTTAAAAGGGATTATATAAAATTATTTTTTTAATTTGTTTTTTTTATTATAGATCTCATACTTATAGGTATTTTTAAATAAAATATATGAGCATTATATATATATATATAGTCCAGTGACGAAGAGTGGATTTCTGTAGCAGGAAAGCCGGGGCAAGGGTTTTTTTCCTGAATTGTATCAGATTAGACATTATTATTATACGTATTATTTTATCAACCTATATCAAAAAAGGTAACTTAACGTTTGAAAATGAATAGATTTAGATGGTTTGGTCATGTTGCGAGAATGAATGATGTCTTATCGGAGTTTTCCAAGGAATCGATGAAAGTGATCACCGAT
Organism: Ceraclea dissimilis; assembly: GCA_963576895.1. NCBI lineage: Eukaryota > Metazoa > Arthropoda > Insecta > Trichoptera > Leptoceridae > Ceraclea > Ceraclea dissimilis. The sequence goes on from OY756372.1 coordinate 2,185,206, forward strand.
CACATTAAAAAGTCTGATGGGTCCATCTTTCACCGTATATCTGTAAAGATAGCTTCGAGTTTTTCAACTACGAAATGTAGAATTCCGATATTCGCACAAAAAACTTGCGAGATTTAGAAAAAAGCGTCTTTCTTTTACAGGACACTCGAAAAAGTAACAAAAAAAAGTGGCAACATGTTTGACAACCCGGGGATTCCAAAGGGATAAGATAAGTTTTATAAAGCGTATAAAAAAAATCGCAGAATTTCCTACAACGTGCAGTGACCAGCGACAGATGTGCCGGTGTGCTTTCAGGAGATTACATTTTTAATAAAACAGGGTTATTTAACCGAGTTTACCATTGAAACGGATAAAAACTTCCAGTCATCCAGTACATCTCGTCATCATATTTTATAGACAGTGCAAATGATCGACTGAAGTTACGTGCGTGCGCATCATTAAAACAAAAAAAAGCTCCTACAGATGTATTCTTATAATTTTAACATCTGTGCCTTGACGGACTGCGGCATATGTTATAATAGTTAGGGGTAGCACCTGTTCCGATTACAAATCGACAATAACTGTTTGCTGTAATGATTTGTTCTTACATGTTTGGATATTGTCTAAGTATATGTGTAATGTCGCAGGGATATGATAAAAATACGATTTATTTATTTATGGCATACTTTTTCAAGTTTGATATACATATTACTGAGTATTGTCCTCATACAAACCGCAGGTAAAATCTCTTAAGGGGTGATGATGATGAAAAAAATTACAAAAAACAGTTTAATGAATGCAAGAACCATAGACTTTTACATTAAATACTGTAAGTAAGTAAGTAAAATGTAAGTAAGTAAAATATAAAAGTCTATGGCAAGAACAAAAATCAACCATTTTGGAGATATGGCCTTTTGAATATTGAAGATTTAAAATATACGTTTAAAATGACAATTTTTTTATTAGAAATTTGTTTTTAAATTTAAATTTGAAATAAAATAAAATAAAAAATGTTTTAATGATACACTTACTTTGTAAACTATATTCTTTAATAATAAATTAAATATTGAATTGACATGTTTATATTTGGATCAAAAAAATGTTTGTTAACAAAACATTCACTATATTCTAATCCACAAATTAAGGTCTATATCAAACGCCTGAAATGTATCCTATGTTTTTTTCAAAATCGGGTCAATAGTTTGTGAGATATTGTCATAAAATCTAAATGAGAAATTTGTCTGATCTAACTATGTTGTATTACACCTGAATTTGAGATTATAAAGAATCTGCATAGGTGGGGCATCAGTGTGGATGAGGACATCTCCTGTAGCTGTGGAGAGATCCAAGATGACGAACACCTCCTCGTCTACCGAGATATGGCGGAGGGATTTGATAAAGCGGACCTATATAAGGTCAATAACAAAGAAATTGCAGTGTATTGGGGTGGGTTGGCCTAGTGTAAACGGATTCGTTAAGTAAGTATTACATAATGAGTAATCGATATCGAAATATCAATCATAATCGACACAGTTGGCATCCCTGTTTACAATAAGCCTTTTAGAACCAGTTATATCCACTATAATAATTTAATAATTTGTAGGTATACCTGGTTTTGCTATATTTTATCATATTATAGTACATCAGGTAGTTACATATTTAATGAAAAAGTGTGCGGTGCGTATCGTACGCATGGAAACAAAATCTATCTACGGAGTTTGAATCGCAAGATTGTAAAATTTACTAACTGCATTCATGGCACACTTGTGTAAAGATAGATTAGCCCGTATTCCGATTCTTCTTCAGTCCGTAGCCATCAGTGGCGAAGGGTGGATTTCTGGAGAAGGGAAGCCGGGGCTAACATTTCTTATGGGATTACGTCAGATTAGACACTATCATACCTATCATTTTTCCCAAAAGGTATCTCGATGGGAATCGTGTTCTTTGGTAGCTTCGCGACTGGTAGCCATCCACTCCTGGACGTAGGCCTCCTCCATCCCTTTCCATGCCAAACGATCTAGGGCCACTTGCATCCATGTTACACCGGCATAGTATAATTATTCATTTACAATTGTGCAAGTGTTTTCAATAATACATTTTACACAGTTCGCACACAAGACATATTATATGATGTACTCGTATGGTATCAAAAACAGAAATCTGTTGACTTTGCGTAAATTGAGTTAAGAATGTAGAAATGTTTCTATTTTAAAAACTGCAATATCGCAAAATCATCAAAATCTGCCGTTACCTACATACATTTTTAAAGTGTTCCAAATACAGCAATCTGCAATACACGAGTCGAGAATAGCACTTTGACTTTTTTTCAATTTACTCTGAATCAGTCCGAGATATCTCCAAAATATATCTTAACCAATCCAATTAATGGATCTTCAAATAATTAAAATTTAATAATAATTTTCTTTAATGGATCGCATGGCAAGTCTGCAATGGCAATGAGCGGGACACGTTAAAAGACAAGACCCTACAAGACGGACCCCAAAATTTTTAAGATGGAGACCTTGGGAAAATAAGAGAGGCTTCGGAAGACCCAGAAAGAGATGGTCCGACGCCGCTGTGGGGGTAAAAATTGGCTGCAAGCAACAGAAAGAAATGGAAAGGTATGGTAAAGGCCTATATCCAGCAGTGGAGGAATGAGGGCTGAAGAAGAAGAAGAATTATTTTCTTGGATTCGTTAAGACGTTATTTAAACTGAATTGATAGATTTGGTTTAGAGGCGTATCGCAGAAATATCTCCAGTAGTTTGACTTATGTATGAATTCACACTCGCACCTGCGAAAGTAGTTGCTACACCTCTATAATACACACGCTCAGCTAGGTAGGTGCGCTACCTACTTCATTATAATCGGCACACGCCTGTTACCTGTTACGTACTATACATAGTACCTACCTGTGTGTGCAAACTGTGCGGATTGGAAGTTAGTTCACAGTTGACAAGATGTAATTAAATACCTAAACTGTATTATAAGATTTGAAGTTGGATTATATATCTATCTGTCTATCTATCATCTCACCCCCGAGCGAGTCAATTGTGGGGTAGGCAGAAAGGAGGGAACACCCTATCCTAACACATACTCCTGGCTTCCGTCACATTTATTCTTGTCGTACAGACTCTAAAGTTTCTTTCATTGAAAACGCGTCCGTCCTTGAGATCTGGTAGACATAAGCACTAAGCAGTCCAGGTCAGTCTCGGGCGCACTTCTTCACACTATTTTTGGTTATCCAGTCATCATTCATTCTCTCGACATGCCCAAAACATCTAAGCTTATATTCACGTTTGACTGAATGGATCTTCTTCTTCCCCGGAGTAGGCACTCTAGCCGTGCTGTAACAGTTGGCAACATAGCATAATGATCAAACAGGACCACCACTCCTGTCAAATCTCCAACAGAGGTCTGTCATACTCGTTGTTAAGAGACTGTTATTCCATACATTTCCTTAGCGACGATGACGGCAACCCCGCTTATAACGTTTCATGTATTAATCCTACATCATGGCTAGAGAAGGAGAGAAATGTCACGGTGGCGGTGGATGGACCTATATTTTTTCAAATAAATGCTTCTAAAATGCGTTTTAAGGGCATGGCACCAGGAATGACGTCACAGTCTTTTCCCACGGCATTAAGGTTCAAAATTGCGTGACAATCGCATGATAAAATGGTAAAAATAGCGTTTTTTTCCATTTTTTTGGGGTTAATTTTGCGTCTATCAAAAAACTTTTACGGTTATTCCCTAGATTTTAATGCACATTATCAGTACAAGAAAAAAAATTACTCCGCGACTTTCGGGAAACGAGTTTCCGTCTTTCGGAAAAAAGGTCAGAGGTGTTTTTAAATTTTTTTTTTGCGAAATCTATACAAGATATAAAAAATCTATTACGGTTATTCCCTAGATAAAGGTTCAATGCATCTACCCTATTTTTTTCCAAAGCATATTTAGTAACGGTTGTCGAGATATAAGGTCTCCCGTTTTTAGAAATTTTTGAAATGTCGGTATGCACAGTGCACACTCTTAATAAGCGTTAAATGATTATTTATTGATTAGGTTAATTCGGTAGCAGTTAGTAGGAAAATATTTTAAAGAGTTGTCCTCCTAATCCCAAAACATGTATCTTACTAAATAATATGTACAATTTATATTAGAATATATCAGTATATCACTTAATATACTACACTAAGGTACATTCTGGATCATCTTACTGGAATACAAATATATTAGTTTAGTACCTAGAGGTATAATAAATAAGTTAACATAAAGACGCAGTGAAAAAATAATATAATATGCACCTACACCACACACTACAGTGCAGCTTACTCATTTCATACGTCTGTAACCAGTGGTAAATGATACTACAAATCAAAGAGATCTTGCAAAACATAGACAGTAATTATAGAATATCCACATAAGTATGGATAGTCACTAGATAGATCACAGTTACTGGAGAGACCAAAGTCAGAAATTAGGATCGTGATGGTAGCTCCAAAGACAAAGGGACAAAAGCTCAAATCTAATCGGATTTTCAAATAAAATTCATTGTTTTTATTAACATACGATTTCTTTCGGTGTGTTAGAAACTATCGTAGATTAAAAAAATAAATAACCGAATTAATAAGCGGATCTAAAATGGGATAGACAATAAAATAGTCAAGATTTTTATAAATAATTCATTTAGTGGAGTCCAACTCGAAAGTTTGGGCCTTTATCATTTGAGGATATTTCTTAAAAACTTTTGTCTTTTTTGGGATTTATTCACCTTGAACAATATTATTATGGGTTTTTCTCCGGAAATAGGTTCCATCATCATTCATCACTATTCCTCGCCTAAAAAAGTTGTGTAATCCAGAGTTTAGCCCAATGTTTTTGATTCCTTCCTTTAAATATGCAGCTGCACACAAATATAGACACACGCTAACAACAATATAAATACGATCTTTGTCGTACATAGTTACCTACTTTTGTGTTAAAGAGGACGGTTAGAGCTTTGCACCACAACCGAATACACAATGGTACTATGGTATAATCATTTTTATTCCTAACCCGTGGGTAGTAAGTCAAAATCTCAAATCATTTTCATATGTGTTAATTGAAACGTATGATATGGGTGGTGCTCTTTTGACACTTTGCCTAATGACAGTCTGCATAATAATGGACTGATGTACCTGTTACAAAATAAGGATGTGGGGCGTTCCACGTAAAGAGAACAATTTTTGGCCCATCTCTACTGTGGTCGACGACCTAACCTCAATCTGTAGGGTAGACACTAGACAGACAATATTATTATTCTCTGAAAAAATCGTTCTGTTATCGCATCAACCTTTGAAATTTTGTATAAGAGTGATAAGAATAAAGTAAGCGACTTTGCCCTATTGTATAAAAAAGAGATCGAATAAAAAAATATATTAGAGTCACTGCGTCTTACCTTAAACATTTTATAAACCAAGCTACAGCATGATGTCTAACAAACTACGGGAATAATCTTAAGTTTCAGTAAATTTCAGGGGAAAATTAGGAATTACTATTTTTATTGACAAAATTCACTGAAACCAAACGTCTGACCACTAGAGTCACTAAAACATATTCTCATTTATCCATGTTTCAAGACTTAGGAATATCTTTAGTATCCATTTCTATGTTGTTGATTTTTCGGGTTTCCTTTCTGCGTGTAGAATGGTTGAATAACCGAACTTTCGGCAGCGATACTACTGCCATCTTCAGGGTGAAGTATTAGCTGAGTATCTTACTTTTCCCGACGCACGTTCAGTTACTAAGGCCCAGTTGCTCGACGAATAGTATTGTCGGCTGGCAACGGTAAGGAGACAGAAATCGTTGCACCAAAACAAAAGTAATATGCTATAGTAAGATTTCTTCCTATCCGTTTACCGCTGCCCCCAGGTCCAGTAAACGTAATGTACCGAGGTGTACTGGCGCACTATACTGCTAGATGCGTTCTCTTTTATCTAATATTGCCATCTCGCTTGCGCGCGTAACAAAAAGCGAAACGGAAAACAAAACGTCCGTGCGTGTTAATATAGTTACCCATTTTGTACCTGTTCCTTTCGGTGTTTTGAAACAACCCATTTGATACGTTTACTGGTCAGTAACAGTAATAGTATTCTACTGTTCCTATCGTGTTTCGAACAACCGAGCCTAAGACCTATTAAAAATGTGACTTTTTACGTGCAACGCATTCCAGAGACGTAAAGCCTGGTACACACGTGTCAACATCTTAAGATATTTTATAGGCACTAAAAAAACAAAGCACCAGATGGATATAGCCAGTGGTATCTCCATACACCACTAACATAATGAGAGATGCACTATCTCACACTAAACACAACTCTATGATACTACAAGTTATCAAAAGCAGAGTTCAAATACCTCTGCAGCTGTAATATCGGGATATTTTTTTGTTTCTATACAGGGTTACTACAAGCAGAACGATGAGCGACGCATTCCTTTAAAAAATTGCAACAAAAAATCTATAGGCACTTATAAAACTTCTTTGACACAGATTGCATTCAAACGGTGTAAGTATTACATTTTTTTATTAAGTTATTAATCACTAAAATAACTTTAACTCACCCGAAAAACACCTAATTTTACAAAAAACACCATGGTCGCGAAATGTCAGGAGTACGTTTGTCTGCTTATTATTATTATTATTTTTTAATGGTTTATCGAAATAAACCCAAATAAATCTTTGTACACTTCACAGTAAACTTGTGTCGTGAAGTGGAGTAGGTCGGTATCGGGGATCGAACCCGCGCTCACTGGATTAACAGTCGAGCGAGTTACCAACCAGGCTACCGACCACCTTATCCATTTGCATTTTTGGTAATTTTAGGCCGATTCATAATTTCATTCATTTTTTAATCTACAAATCGCTTTTTTATTTAATCAATTTACTTACTGTTTCTAGTGATAAGATTTGAATTTGATTAATTCGAATTGAGTCATTGGATTTTATTCCATTTTTGAAATCTATTCACTTGAATTAACTCTAGATGCTAATCACACTGTTAATATGAGAAAGCTTTCTCTGTCGCAGGACCAATTACCTGGAACAGACTGTCGGACGAACTTCGAAAAGACCAGCCCATCACCAGCTTCAGGAGCAAGCTGAAAACTACGAGCTTCAAGATCAGTTCCCCGAACCCTTGAGATGGAGTACCATTAAATGGCGCGTATAAATTATCCATTATCATCATCATTCCTGCTAGGCACCCTGTGTAGTTTTATTACAATCTGGTGATGTATGTTCTCAAGTAGATTATTCCTATCCTATTCTAAGACTTATTTCATGAAACAGATTATGAAGTTAGTTGCTCGACCCCCGCAAACTTATTAGTAATAGGTTATTTTGTAAAAATAGAGCATACAGGTCTTAAATTTTAATGATTTCATTTACCTAATAAATACGTGCTTGTGTCATTCATGTATCCTTTGATAGAGACCTATACACGCTCACAAACCTGTGCCGTGATACTACGAGATAGTTTGGGCATGAGGAGAGAATGTATGAGAATAGCACGTCAAAGAAAATCTATACATATCTATAAACCAAAGTCCCTGACTCACTGATTGGCGATGACATACTCACTCACGCAGACGAAATAGCTAATCTGAAGTGAAGTTTAGAAAGCAGATTGGTTTTTATAAACCTTTCACCAAGGAAGGATTTTCACAAATTCCGCCCCTAAAGGATGAAAAGATATAATGCATGATCATTGACGTTTTTTTTTAATTTGACCAATTTTTAAATATATCTTCTTCTTCAGCCCGTAGCCATCCACTCCTGGACGTAGGCCTTCTTCATCCATTTCAATGCCAAACGATCTTGACCCGCTTGCTCTAGCATATTTCACAACGTCGTCTCTCCATAGGAGCTGTAGTCGTCTGGGGTTTCTTGTGGTGGTCCTAAAATGCTACCACCAGATGGCGTTCCGTCTGAATATAATGTAAAATTAAAGAAACATAAAAATTTCTGGAAATTTTGCTTCAATAATTATTTGCCACATAATTAAGTGCTAGATAAGAAATGGTGACATATATCGAATCAATATTGATATAAGTGTTTCACGTAAGTTACCACCTACCTACCAGTTGTTGATTAGCAGTTGTTGGTCTGGTTTCAAGGCTGCCGAGTGTATGTTGGCTGGGGCCACTACCAGCACTGCCAGAGTACCAGAGAAGCAGACACCGGTACCGGTACTGGTATATAGGTACCTCATATATATACTTACTAACAGAGAACAGCTGATGATAAGAACACAGTATCTCAACGTGCCGCCGGAACAGGTTATCACAATGTAGTACCTATATGCGTGTATTATGCTATAAGTTGGTATAGTTGGTACACTATCATAACATGAAAGTGTTCCTATTACAGTTCGTAGTTTTGTATCTGCACAAATTATAACTACTGATAATCGAACCAATAGCTGAGACAAGATTTGTCAAATTAATGGAGTATCACTGAAGCCGAATTACTGTCCCTCATTTTTAACAGTGCTGGGGCAGCTCGTTGGAGAGATATTATGAGGGTAGTTGATATGTTTTCATCCCTTGTTTGTTGGTTATTTGATGTGTTTGAGTATTGATATTTTGTTGTACATGTCTGCACATTCTCCAGCGCAAAGGCCTAAAAGCTGTCATGTCGGAGAGTGGAGTTTTTTTAGTTTATTTAATGATAATAATAAAAAGACACCAAAACAAAAACTGCTGACGATATGACTCAGCGTCGCAATCTCCATATACTATGTCCTCCTTTCAATGTTCTGAAGAATCCTGCTTCACCTGATTACCTTAAGTCCAACTTCACACCCTTGGCATCTCATGGCTTATCTCTTCGTTCAAGTGGTTGCCGTTTATTAACCATACCTCCACTTACCTTCCTTCACCTGTTCTTTAATGGAATGAAGAACAAGGAAGGAATCGATGTAGTTGAGAGTTGGATGGAATATTCATGGAATGGTAATGGTGTCTCAGTTTACTCTTGAAGGAGAGAATAGTTGGAACTAGTCTGATAGGATGTGGAAAATTATGTGCCGGGTGTGGAGTGAAAGAAGAGGTGAAGAGAGATGTATGACGTGAAGGTATGGTTAATAAACGGCCACCACTTGAACGTAGAGATAACCCATGAGATGCCAAGGGTGTGAAGTGAAGTGAATGTAGACGCAGACAATGACAGATGAAGTTAAAAAAAGCATGGAGACATAAAGTCTTCGCTTACTCACCTACGAATAATGTTTCTATCAATCTTGAGTGTGGTACTGTACAGGATCACAGTCACCTGTTTTCATGTCCCCAAACAGGAGTGACATGCACGCCCGAGGACGCACTATTGGCGAATGCCAGGGGTGTCCGGGTGGCCAAACATTGGAGATACAAAATTTGATAGTGTTCCGGACACGGAAAGTAAGTAAGTATCAATCTTAAACATATTTATTACCAATTCCCAAGGTGGACAATGGACATTGCACCTCTACTTTGGACTTAGACCAATACCTTGCGTTAAGGTCAGTGACTCGCCCATGTGTAACAGGTAAAAAATCACATGTATTGTGCGCAAATAAAACCCAGCTAGACGGAAACCGCAAGACGCAGACACATGCTATAAAAAAATAACAGTAAATTGAGTTGTAGTAAAGTTTGCCACATGTTTTACTATGTAATTCACATTGAATATTAGAGTGTCGTATGAATGTGTAAGAGCAGGGAACCTAATTGAAATTGCAAAGACAAATCTCGTAAAGTTCAGCAATGAAATGATTCATTATATCACACATCTGAATGTCTCTATTTAAGGTGTGGCTTAAATTTAAAATGTGTAAGCACACAAAACCATGACATTATGGTTCACTAGGGCGAGCTTATCGTAATGCTGTTAATGATTCTAAAACGACGTCGTTTAGTTTATTTCTTTTAGATGGGGTGTATCATGTACTGCGACCTATAAGATCGCTATATTAGGTACTCCCCCACTCTGACAATCTGGTAACTACCCAGTTAGAGCAGTCCCTCTAGTCCTGGACGTCTTACGACGTCTTGGAATTGTAGGAGTTGATTCCACCTCTATCTGGTTTTTTCTCAAAATTCCCAACCTCATGTATCTTACAGCATCAAAGTCTGATAAAAGGTGATGATTCATCGTCACATCATGATTAATAATTTCTTCCTTTGCTTCGCAGAATCTGCAGGTGCCGTCCTCTTCAAGTCCCAGTTTACGGAGATGCTCCCTGAACCGACAGTAACCCGTTAGGAAGTCTGAGAGTATCATGAAACTTTTTTTATTCAATTCAGACTCATCAGAAGTCATAACACAACCTCCAAAAAGCTCTTGGCTTGTTAAGTTCAGAGGATCTAAATAGAGCTTTTGTTCCCTTTGATGTCTTAATCCTTTCTTTTTTATTTCTTTCTCAAAAAAAGTTCAGGTTCACAAAGTCACATTGCCACGATCTTTCTGAACCAATAGAATACTAAACAACTTTAATTTTTAACTTTAATTTAGAATGTTATATACATATTCTATCAATTAATTATAATAAAATAGCATTCACTTTTCTATAGGTATAGGTAAATGTGAGTTACAAATAAAGTCACGTACCTATACCTTCAAGTAACTATGTATGAATTACGTAGACTATAGTATAACTGTTACCATCAGACAATCACAAAAAAAAGAACTAAAATGAACGATTGTAATGAAAGTGAAGAGCGTGTAAGATGGCGTCTGAAGATTACAGAGTTATTAAATAATACCTGTAGAGATTGTGCCATAATAGTTTACTTAAATGTCTAACAGCTTCTAGATCGATTCCTATCTCATGGTGTGTTTGAAGAAAGTACTAAAGTAATTTTCCGTATGAAACGTCATTTCGTTACACTTATTCTGAGTATGGAGAGATGGAGGTATCTTAGAAATAAAATCACACAGCAATACCATTTTAAAACTATACTAAGTATGAATAAAGAAATAACCAAAGAAATAAAATTCGTGGACAAACAAAACAATAATCAGCTATTAAAAAAAATGGTCCATCTCTTCCGAGTAGGCGGGTGAGATGGACCACTTTGTGCTGAAGAGATGAACCAAGGATGTGTAATTAAAAAAAAAAACTGCGGTAATCATTTCAACTGGACCATTATTATTCTTCTTCTTCATTAGCCTTCTTCCCTCCACTGCTGGATATAGGCCTCTTCCAACTGTTTCCACTCGTCTCTGTTCTGACGCTTCCGCATCCAGGTTCCCCCAGCGATTTGGACAATGTCGTCGGTCCATCTCTTTGGTGGCCTTCCGACGCTCCTTCTATCTGCCCAAGGCCTCCACTTCAATATTCGTGGCGCCCACCTGGTGTCACCCTCCCTGGCCATATGTCCTACCCATTACCACTTGAGTTTTGACACACGGCTCATAATATTTTTATTATTTTACAATAATAACAAACTTTATCCACTCGTATATGAACCCCCTCTCCGCTGCTTCCGTGTTTTCAGGTTAAGGCCCAGACGCAGACAAAATACACAGGTGATAAAATAAATTAAAAACTTGTTTATGACTATCTTAACTTAAACGAATAACTACCTAATATGTAAATTTAAAGTTCGAACACTATCGAATATGAATTCAAATTATCGAACTTTGAGAACACAATATATCGCACCCTAGCAGAAAAGTGCCACAAGCAGAAAAAATGCGAAATGTGTTTTTTACAATATATATTTTGAACTAATTTAATTTTAATTTTATTTATTAATAAAGTTATAAATACAAAATTTATAACTTAAAATTAACAATTGAGGTCAACAAAATTATCGAACAATAAATTATCAAATCAAATATCAAATAAAATTATAAAAACTAAGCCCAGCAAAATTATTAAAAACAAAATAATTGTCTCGAATAATGTCATTCTTCAAACAATTGTATGGGAACTTTTAATGTTTTTCGCGATTTCTGTAAAAAGTGTTTTTTTGACTTATGACACTTTTCTGTGCGTTATGGTAATAATTATGTTCTATCTCTCTCTGTAATTTGTATCCTTATATGCACTAATTACAATAAAATGATCTTCCATCTCTCTCTGTAATTTGTATCCCTATACGCGTACTAGTAACAAAATGGTATTCCATCTCTTTCTGTAATTTGTATCCCTATACGCGTAGTACCAAAAAAATGATCTTCCATCTCTTTCTGTAATTTGTATCCCCATCCGCGTAATGACAACAAAATTAATCGTCTCATATACTTGGGGCATATTATTATGTAGCGCAATGTGTCACAATCGTAATACATTATTTAATAACCTGTCTCACTTACTGACATTCGGGAGACCTCGGAATGACTCGGAAGTGTTCGGGTGGACAGAGGACAAACGAACGACCGACGCCGCGCCGTGACGATTAGCAGTTGTTTTGCTGTGGACTGTCGTCAGCTGTTCGCTGTATTACTAATACATACACACAATAATTATACATTAAATTTACACACACAAATATGAATGTATAATACGCACACATACACAACTTTAAGGACCAATATGCTCTGAATAAAAATCGTTCTATTTTATCGCTGTAACTTTTTCAAATTTTGCTTGCAAGCACAAAATAAGAATAACGTAAGCGACAAAACAGATTTTGACCTATTGTATAAAAATTGGACCGAATATCAAAAAAATATTCGCTAGAGTCACTGCGTCTTACCTTAAACATTTTATCAACCAAATTACAGTATTATATCTAATAAACTATGTGAATAATTTTAAGTTTCAGTTAATTGCAGAGGTAACTTTAGAACCATTTTTTATCGAGAAAATTTTCAAAATTTGTATTTCTTACAACTGGAGTTACTAAAACATATTCTCATTTATCCATGTTTTAAGTCTTAGGATGATATCGTAAGTATTAGCTGAGTAATCTTACTATCTCGTATCTAAGCACTGCCTCCTAGAGTGTGTACTCTAGCCGTGCTGTAACAGTTGGCAACATAGCATAATGATCAAACAGGACCAGCACTCGTGTCAAATCTAGTACCAGAATATAATACGTGGTCCGTCATACTCGTTGTTAAGGGACTGTTATTCCATTAGAGTTATTCCTTAGCGACGGTGATGGCAACCTCGCCTATAACGTTTTGTATATTAATCCTACATCATGGCTAGAGAAAGAGAGAAATGTCAAGGTGGCGGTGATCTAAGTGATGTTGAATTTGTATGATATTTACTTGTTTTTACATTTGTATTTTGTATGTCTTTGTATTTATTATATATAAGTACATATTTATCTTTGTTGATAAGAAAGAATATTTCTTTGAAAAGTGTAGATAAAACTAGAAAATATCCAAATTCTTTGTTGATTTAGGTGGCAGCTATCTATTCCAAGTTCCAAGTAAGCATTGATAGAAGTAATTTTGATTGAAACAACATTGTAACTTACTTTTTTTATGGTTAGTCGCTGGCTTCAAATAGTGCCTCAACAATTCCATTCCATTCTATATCGTTTCGTGGTTCGTCTCAGAAATAAGAGAACGCCAGACTTCTCCATAAGGATAACACACTTCCTGCTTCCGTCACATTACTCACATTCGTGCAATTCGTCATACACGCTCTACGATTCATTAAAACACTTCTGTCCTTGAGGATCCAGTCGACCCGATCGGTCCAGGTCAGGTACGGACGGCCACGATTCCTCTTCTTTCACTAAAATTACGTTTTATGTGTTTGTGAGAACATCGGAATTTTCAACATGCGTAGTTAAAAATAACAAGTAGTTATCTCAACAGACACATAGCAAAGGATGGACCTTCCATCAGGTGGCAGATGGATTGACTGGAATTGGTGAATGTTACTTAAGCGTAAAGTGATCACATTAAGCCAACCGACGATCAGTCATAAGCCTGATGGAAGGTCCATCCTTTGATGTGTATCTGTTGAGATAACTACTTGTTATCTACATATTTATTTGGTTACCGTTCATTCTCTCAATATGCCCTAACCATCTTATAATAATTTTGTTAGCATAAGTATAACCAACTTATATTGTTGTTGAGTGTCCCGTACGACCCGGGTAAGTATACACTACACAGACAGAAACAAAATTAAATTATTTATGTAGGTGTGGAATCCAGGTATCTCGGTCTATGGGTTATGCCAACTTGTCATTTTTGTCAATATTTGATAGTTCTGTTCTCTCTGCCTACCCTAACGGGGACGCAGTGTAATGGTAGCTGATATAGTTGCAGAGATAATATAGTATATAGTAATTGTATAACCAATAGTGCATGATTGAAAATACTCAAAATGTGAAGAAATCTTGATTGGTAAAATGGGAGCAGATGTTTGTTTCTGTGATGGGACAGACATATAAGTATAGTATAGGAGTACATTCACATAGCTGTTACTGGCGGACCGTATGTCGAATTTGGAATGTATTATATTATTATTTTGAGTTCAATACACCTTTATTCAGCCTTGGTAGCTGGCACCATGTACCCAGCAATCTCCAGCCCCAATATTATGCATTAGGTATACCTACAATATTATATGGCACCGTGCATACCTTGAGAGTTGAGAGAAAGGGATGCCAACGATTAATAAATTCTTTAATCGATACATCGATATTTCATTATTTGATGTTGTGGGTGAACTGTGCAAAAAACATCGATAAAAGATGTATGCATGTTTATTGTATTTTACTTCACAGGTGTAGAAGTTATTGATAATCACACATAACTTTTCGCATAGTTCCAAAATTGATTACCTTATTGCTTATGTTATTAGATGATGTAGGAATGAAATGTGAGGACTTAAATGATTTTTGGACTATCTACCTACATATTGTCTGTACAGACTACAGGGGCTTTTTGATAAATAAATAAAAAAAGGTTATAATTTAGAAATTAAGCTGAAATAAAATAAAATAATTACAATGTTAATTTTAAGGATTGCACGTGAAAGCTGCAAACACTGTTAAACGGAATTAACGCAGCCTGCATATCTTTATTTTTGTAAAACACAAAACCTTTGTATCTTTATTTAGTATTAAGTATTTATTTGCATACACACGGTTATACCACTAAACAAGAAGGACATTATATTACATTAAAACAAAAAAAAAACACAGAAGTTCAGTTCACAAACACATTAGATGTTTCTTTAGCACTGTTCTATGATCTAGCCAGCACTATAAATACTTTAACGTGTTCAACGCGCCGTGCATGTCCTTGTTTATGAATTTTAATTATGTAGCATAGATTATCGATGTTTTTTTACGAACGCTCTCCATCCCTGTTGGCCTATACATTGCATCATGCTGCTATAGAGTTAGTAGTTAAAAGTAGATATTCTTATTTCAATGCAATATTGTGGTTTGGGGCACAGAACACATATACTCTTTTTGTTGTTTGGGTTTGGGGTTCTTTTGGTTTGGGGTCTCAGCATCATCAGCTACTGAGCTACCGTATTGAAGTTGAGACTGAGAGTTGCTAAGGACATTACATGACATCTGGGCCAGAAGGTGATGAAGGTTTTTTTAGGTCGTTACCTGAAACACTTAAATAAAAAATGAGGACATACAAATAGCTACTACTGTTGATAAAATCTGGCTTATGTATCAGAGTTGCTTACTTGTGTTTTTTTGGTGTACAAAATACAGCGATATGTTAACATTACAAATCATAAAATTTGTTCACTAGGGCGAGTTTATCGCAGTGCCGCAATCTCTGCCAACCTAATTTCAAACGGTTTTCTCCATTTTTCTCTATGGTGCGCGGTGTCGAAACATAGACCGTAAAAGCAGAATATATAGGAGAAAAATCGATGCATTCGAGATGTGGTGCTGGAGAAGAATCCTTCTTATGTCCTGGACAGAACACAGAACCAAAGAATCCATATTAAGGGAGCTCCACGAAGAAACTCGGCTCTCCACAATATGCCAACAACGTATAGGTACTTCGTTTTTTTCGTGCATAGGTATATCAAGACGCGAAGAGACCATAGCCTAGAAAGAACAGTCATGCTAGGGAGTAGTGTACAAGGCAGGAGACCGAGAGGCAGATCGCCGATGCGTTGGAGCGATCAAGTCAGATCAGCCACCAATACCACTTTATACGAGACTGCTCATCTGGCCATGGACACTAGCTCATGGAGGAGAATGGTCATCTTCAGGAGTGGAAGTCAGGACCCTCGTCGAGAGGAACAAAGGATGCTTCTTTAGCATTATTCGTTTATGCACAAAAAAAAATGTCAAACACTTTTTAAACACTGGCAACTGGCACTTTAGATGCTTTCATAAATTCCCATCATTGTCAAAGTTTAATGCGTTGGGTGGCCAACAGCCATTAAATTAATATCATGTTTATATATTTTCACATATAGTTGAGTGTTATGCATCGTATATCAATATTGAGATCATCAATATGTCATGAATTCATGATATTGTACACTTGTACAGGACCTATCAAGGCCGTCGCCAGGGGGGGGGGCAGGACATCCAGCGCCTCCAGCCACTGGAGGAACAGGGAACTCAGGCCTCAGGATCATACTAAATGATACAACCTCACAAAAATTCACATTATTACCACACATTTTCTGACCATGTCATAAATTTTGTAATATTAGTATAAAAAATCCATCAAAATACAATTGTTTCACAAACAAATCGACTGCGGCGCTTTTTTATGGCTTTGTATAGAAAACATTTTTCGTTAGTACATTGTGCAAATTATTAGTGGTTGGTTGGCAGATATTGCCCATGGCAATTAACCCGCCATTTGTTTAATGCATGTCATTATTTCAATAAAGTTTTTATTTATTTATTTATTTATTATGTACATTTTCAAATAAACCAAACCAAATCACGGCCTTCTTCACCATGTCTCAGAAAAAAAATTCGCGTGCGGCCTATTAACGCGTTTTTCGGCCTATATCAATTTTGTAAATTTTTGTTGCCCCCTCCCCTAGCTCCGAGGCTGGCGACGCCCTTGCTTATAGTGTAATTTGCAAGAATGTTGCGTATTTTATTATCAAAGTGATTCACCTCCATGGCATGCCTTTGTCAAGAGTTTGTATTGCGTGATGTGATAATGCACAAACCATATTATGGCTTCCATATTGGGTGATTACACCTTTATAATTTGTCTTTTATTGTATGTCTTGCCCGAAGTAGGTATATTAGCAGGTTAGAGTACATGGTTGGCGCAGTTGGTTGAGGCGGCAGTCTCTCGAGTGGGAGGTGCCAGGTTCAAACCCCGGCGCTGGCGATGTATTCTACACTTTACGATACAGGCGTGTGCAGGAAAGTATTTGGGTTTGTGTATGCAAGCTCCAGATCCTTTTTAAAAAAAAAAAAAGATGGCCTACCTACTAGCAAAATTTCATTCACTTGAGTTGATTTTGAACTCTTTGTAAATCGCATTCGATTAAAGAATAAATAAATAAATTTCTCCTCAAAATATTTGAAAACAGGTAGGTACCTAATGTAGATATAAATGTTGAACAATATTCTTCTATCTAGACGCCTCGTCTCTTGCAGGGTAGGCAGAGAGGACACAACGACAGACTGCCCTATCCTTACATAAGCTCCTAGGTTCCGTCACATTCATGCAATTTGTCATGTATACACGCTCTCCGATTTGTTTTATTCAAAACGCGTCCATCCTTGATTTGATGAAGTATTTTTGCTATACCTACCTACTTATAGATAAACAGCAGTTAAATCACTATAAAGATTAGCTATTTCATGTAAATAGTTGAACTACCTTACCTTTACAGGACACATTAAACACTTGCCTACTACAAGCGGATATTATTATTGCTGTGATCAGAAGGAAAACCCTTGTTCTTAGTAATACAATGTAAAGAGGATTCATATTAGACAGAGGAAAAAGTGATTCTCAAACTCATGTTATGTTTTTATTTCCCATTAGCTGGTAGACACTAGGGAAATTTCGAACCTACTTATTTTTATTTTACCTGTTGAAAATAAGTGACAGATAACGAACAATGTGGGTAAATATTTCATTTTCTGGTTCCGGCCTAACTGAAAAACCAAAGAATCATCATCAGGGACTGAGAAAATCTTTGTTTATTGTTTATTGTTTATTGTTGCTTATCATCCGTAGGCCCATCCGGACACCTGGAATCGTCATTTGAACATGTTATGTAAATAAGAATTACAATTAAACAATAGCACATTAGTATATAAATATATAGGATTGTAAATCAATAGACAGAAAATATGATGCAAGATCAATGCTGATCGGAGTGTAAAAGGTTCCGACCAGAATCTGGACGGGATTGGGAAAAATTAGGTAGATGTTATATGCTACAATATGGCAGTTCAAGCGAGCTTAAATCTTAGGAAGAAGGAAACAACTAAGTGGTCTAATGTTGTTGATTATTTTCGGCGGGGAAAGGAGGGGGGGGGGGGGCGAGTTGTGGGTTCGATTTCCACCTAAGGAACGACGTTTTCTATATTATGATATACTCTGAAAAAGTGTCAGAAAATACACACTGTTTTCAAGGACTAAACGGTGAATGTTTCTTGAGAGTAAAATGATCACCTAAACCACAGATGGCTGGTCGTAAGTCCAGCAGATGCCCTTTTTAGTCTCTGTAGATACATCACATCAGTTGAGTTGAGAGACTACATATTGTTGTTTGTTGTTTATCGTCCTTAGACCCTATATCGGGCACTTGGACTCGTCAGTTATAGATAATCAAATTTATAACAATTAAAGCAATAGTAATAATGCACAACATCAATGCTAAAGAGTATAAAGGGCTCTGTTAGCATTTCGTCAGTGACATAGTATGAAGCAAGATAACTATATAATGAAAGCACAATAAACAGTTTATGATATAATCGTTCAAATAAATGTTGGGAAGCATTGATATACACGAATGATTCTTGTGAAATCCTGTACTTATTTAATTTTATTATTTTTCTAGAGTTTATCTAATGTAGAATCTATGGCTGGTGTTGAGAATAATGTGATTCGTGGAAGGTCCCGTCATGGGCGCTATGGGCTGGAGGTTGAAGAGGTTACATTATTATGTAAATGTAAAATAAAGGATTAACAATTCATTTACATTTACATTATTTTATTATATCATGTAGGTAGTCGCTATATAAATGTTATTATTTATTTAGATTAATGTATATATTTATACCATCGCGACCTTCTCCGGACGAAAACCCAGAAGTTTTTATTATTTTTATTAAAAGGATCTGGAATTATATTTATAAATCCAAATACTTTCCTGCACACTTCACCTAAAATTTACTGCCTCATCCACATGCTCGCCGACCCTCCACGTTTTTTGTGTGAATGAGTAAAAAGACGTTAAACGTCGATTACGTATACAATACAAGACAATGACCCCGTCCACACGTCTTTTTACTCATTCACACAAAAAACGTGGAGGGTCGGCGAGCATGTGGCGCCAGCATACAAACTGAAACGTGTGTATGATATGATAAAACAGTACTACAATTTTAAACTGTCACCTCAAACAATATGTGTGAAATGTTACAAGGCGCTGCGCTGGGACATTGGGTGGTTATTAAAATTTATAGAGGAAAATGTAGACTCAGACACTAATAACATCAATTGTTTTTGCTTGTCCTCGTCTGCTGATATTAATTTTATCCATTGACCATTAATCACTGTGTTTTATTGTTTTATTTTACTTTTATTTTATTTTTTGAAATTTATTGTTTTCTCTGAAAATTAGACTGACTTAAAACTGAATTTATTATTGAATCCCTTTTTGTATTAGTTGACCCTTATTTACATTTTATTCTTTCTTCTTTTAATTCTGACTTTTTTCTGTACAATCTATTATAAAAAATTGACTTATTGTTGTTTGACTGATGAAATCGATTTTGTGTTGTATTACATTCATATAATATGTTACTTTGATTTATACCCATGTAAAGTTTTTTTTTTTTTTTTTCTCTTTTTTATTGTTGTTGATTGTATTGAGTTTGATCATATTTGCTTATATTAATTTGTATTTGTCAGCTCTGCTATGTTCCTAATTGTCTTATTTTATCTAAAGGCCTACGGCCGTTTAAACTGTTAATAAATAAATAAATAAAAATCTCTTCTCCATTCTTCTCGGATGTACCGTGTGTAGATTGTCGATGTTGTCGAGCTTTCGGCCCACTTGCTGAGGCCATTTTCAGGACTAATGTAGTCTAGTAGTCACTACATTAGTCCTGAAGATGACCTCAGCAAGTAGGCTGAAAGCTCGACAACATCCACAATCTACACACAGTACACCGGAGAAGAATGGAGAAGACATTAACAAAGACCTTGAAAATCTACAAAGGTAACCAACAACAACAACGTCAGACGAAGTTAAATAAAAGCGCGTTATTAGCAATTAATAAATATTTTGGTAATCGTTAAAAGATAAACTGTTGAACAGATTTGGATAAAACATGTCACGCCCACATTTGCCCATTTTGCCCTCATAATATCAATCTTTAACTCGTCTGAAGTCCACCGCTAATAATATTATATGTATGGAGTGTGTTATGGAATGAATATGGATGGGAGACCCATGCATACCATCGAACATCGGCCATCTCATCACAATTGTACAAATAAAATTGCTCCTTTTTCGTAAAAAATCGTCTGAACCCATGTTCACCTATATCAGATAAACAGGGTTGCCACACGTGTACTTAGTCTGTCCCGTATTATTCATACTTGATCAGGGATATCTACATTAAAATTAGGTGAATAAAAAGTTAGTAGGTAACTGGGTTTTGTGTCTGTGTGTAGCCCAGATTCGTTTTTTATATAAAAAAGAAAAAAAAAACATATATCAGATTATATAAGAGGGTGTGAGGAAACGTGGTCGTGCCAGAGCCACCTGATGGAGCAAACATATTAACCAGTTACTCAATAGTGGAGTGGGAGAAATCACAATTATGGAAGAGGGGATGTATGTGTGGATATAAGTGTGTGGCACTCTGCCCTCTCTGCCTTCGCCGCACGGATACGGCCGAATGGAATAGATAGATAATTTTTATAGTTGCGTTTTTTGGATACTCCTATCTCAAGGGCTCTTTGTATGCCTACATAAGTTGGTATGAAAAGATTTTTTAAATAAGTTTGTTTTTAGTAAGTTTAAAGGATTAACATCTGTACGTGTCTGATGTCTACAGGAAAAGCACTCCATGTTGAAGGATCTGATGCTGCTATAAAAAAGTTATGTTCAGAACAGGCTTTTGGTGCACAATGTGTTTGATTATCTTTAACTATTGAAACACAGTTTTAATATAGAATTTTAGTTTGCATTCTAAAGGATTTTTTTCGTTTATTTTTATTTTATTAATCTTAAAAGTGCATACAGTTATAAACATATAAACAAGGTTAGTCTCCTCTGGGTACCCGGACATATCGGGGTGGAGGGCAATGAGCGTGCAGATGAACTGGCCAGGAAGGGCGCGGCAACGCGACTTTGCGGACCGGAACCATTTTGCGGCCTGGGAGACACTTTCTTTCAGGAAGAAATCAAAAAGAAAGGAAGACAAAAGAGACAAGAACTCTGGCTAGATCTTCCTGGTCTTAGACAGGCAAAAGAACTTCTTGGGGGCTATGACCTCAGAAGAACTAAAGCCTGTATTAGCCTGAACAAAACAAGTATTAAGACACTCACGGGCTTCCTAACGGGTCATTGTCGGCTCAGGGAGCATCTCCGTAAACTGGGACTTGAAGAGGACGGCACATGCAGATTCTGTGAGGAGGAGGAGGAAACTCCCCACCATCTTCTGGTAGACTGCGATGCTGTAAGATACATGAGGTTGAGAACTTTGGGCAAACACCAAATAGAGGTGGAATCACTTCCCACCCTAGACCCCCTCCGAGTGCTGAACTTTGTAAGACGCCTAGGACTAGAGGGGCTGCTCTAACTGGGTAGTTACCAGATGGGCAAAGTAGGGGGAGTACAATAGATCTTATAGGTCGCAGTACATAATACACCCCATCTAATAAAATAAAATAATAAATATATACATATAATAGAAACAAATACAGCATCATCAGCAAATAAACCAGCGAAGACTCAAATATTACCTAATTACGATTTCTGGGTGGTCAAAACCAACACACAAAATTCAAAAATCATATTATTAATCCCGTTTTAAAAAATAATCCCGTTTTATTAAATGATTGTTCAAGTTGGCAACCCTGTCACGAATGCCTCCCAGGTTGTCAGACGTAAAAAACCCTACCTGAGGAGCCAATGCCCCTAAGAGGGTTTTATAATACCTATAAACCCATCTGATGTTATAATATACCTTTTATACCTATTATCATACATTCACTCACACACAGCTTATTTTTATTGTTATATCAAGTAGGGAAGTAGGTATGGTTGATAAGTAAGTGATGTATAAGTGATTAGAGAGATGAATGACTGTAAGACGAATGTTGTACGTATAACTAGAATGAATGTGAATAACTTGAGATGGTTAGGACATGAAGCGAGGATGAATGATTAAAGAATGAAAAAGAAAATATGTATGGGTGAAAGAAGAGGTATATAGGGCGGACGTTTTTTGAGTGAAATAAAAAATTCGTAGAGCTTGTGTGACGAACTGAATGAATTTGGATGTGACGGAGACAATGAGTGTGTGTGCGAGGATAGGGAAGTCTGGAGTTCTGTTCTCTATGCCTATCCCGTAAGGGACGAGGCTAGAGAGGCTGGAATAGAATAGATTCGGAGTCGAATGCATCACTCGCACTATTTCATTCAATATGCTATTATTTTTTTCGACAACGCACCCGTAGTCGAGTAATTTATTAAACTTCATAATATAATGTAAGTACCTACTGAGATTTTCCTCAACGAAGGCGGAAGGTATCAACATTCACATAAGGTTATAATGCGAACTCCCTTGGGGAGGAAGCAGGATGGGTGTTTCGACGCTTCCGAATCTGCTTTGGCTGGCTTAAGTGATCACTTTATTCTCAGAGCAACGTTCACCCGTTCCACCACATCCTGCTGTCAAGTGTAATTTTTGAAAGTTGTATGAAATTATTTCACATTGACCCAATGTTTCAGATGCTAACGCCATCTGCTGAGAAGTGCTGGCGAAAAACCTGTAATGCATTTCCGTCTGTACAATTCAGATAAATTCAGTTCAATACCTACCTAAAATAAATTATTTAATAACCAAATAATTAGGTATATCTAGTAATTATTTGGTTATTATAATAATAATAGTAAATAACTATCGATTGTTTATGTGAATGTGTTTAGGTATTATAAAATGACTTACGTGAAAGACGAAAGGTGCATTAACTCACTTTCACAATGGTTGGATGGATACGTAGTGGGTATAAGGTATCACAATTCATAATACCTAATAATAAATAACATTCAATACAGTAGATAATTATTATTGTAAAGTTCGCGAGATCGATAAAAAAATGTATTCGCGAAATTTCTTCATAAAGTACGCAAATTTTTTCATTTTTCAAAAGATAACAAACTAATTCTGAAAATACGAATCATTTTGTTTTCTTTGACAGAATATTCTGAGTTAATTTCTGTTTATTTATTTGTGTTCTCAGAAAATTAAAACCTAGAAACCAAGAGAAAAAACCTATTTTTTTCATTAAGATTCTTATTTTTGAGCGGGCTCATCACTATACATAATTATTTTCTATTTTTATGATTTTTATACGTTAGAAAAATAATCGAAACTGCACTAAACGTAAATAACGCAATAACACAAAAAAATAACTCGAATTTTACTATATAAAATGATGCGATTTGATTTATAACACAGCGGTAAAAGTACCGGTGTATCAGGTTGGAGGTCTGGGTTCGATTCCCGGCCGAGGCAGATGGATGGACTAGAATTGGCGAAGGTTACTTGAGTGTACGTATAAAGTGATCACGCAAAACAACGTGAAATTACGCGAATTTTGCTAAAATAACGCGAATTTCATAAGAATGAAACGCGAAATTTATGAATCTTCACCAATAAGTAATAATAATTCTAGGTAATATAAGTACTCACCTATACTGTAGTAGTGATAGTAATGTTGATAGTAATATTGACAGTAGGTGCTCAGGTATACTGTACCGCTCTACTAGCTCCGTCTAATTGGGAAATTAGGAAAATTAGAAAATATACCATTCGGCTTACTTTTTATAAGAGCAGATAACAGACGATAATCATTTACACAAGGCACATACATCGTGTATTGAAGGAAAATACCGCGGACTTAAGGCCCTCCACATCCCCGGGTAGCTCATGGTAGTAGACGAACCTTGTTAGCTGGTAGAAACATATAAATAGTATGCCTGCCAGAAATCCATTATTTAGGTACAGGTGTTCCGATGCTTATACGAACGGGCTTAGGCTGGTTTAAGACTGTTTAAACTGTGTTTATTATCAATGATACTAATTTATCATGGAAGTTTAAAGAAAACATGACTTCTACAGAACACTCGAAAAAATATCAAAAAAGAGTGAGGGAGGGTTATATTCTACATGCCATAGTGACTTCTAGGGAAATGAGTGACTGCAAGACTGCGGTGTTGTGACAAGAAAGAAAGCGAATAAACTAAGATGGTTTGGGCACGTTGAAAGAATGAAAGATGACAGAATGACAAAAAAATAGATATGTGAATGAGCGAAGAGGGTTGAGGAAGTGCGGCCGCCCGAGACTGACCTGGTCCGATCATGTCGAACAGATCCTCAAGGATGGACGCGTTTTAAGGAAAAGCAATCGGAGAGCGTGTATGACAAATTGCATGAATGTAGTAACGGAGGCTAGGAGTGTGTGTGTAAGGATAGGGCTGTCTGGTATAGTCTGTCATATCTGCCTACCCTGCAAGGGACGTAGCGTGAGGGTATAGATAGATAGTATACCTACATAACTACAATTTGGCTTTGTAATTTGTACTGGATGATTTTAAAATATGTTTTATTTACTGATTGATTCGTACGTTATCGGCGTTATCACAAAACCTCGCAATAAAATGTGCCCGCATCTCTGGGGGCCCCAACGGTTGTTTTATTGTAACTTTATCTCATTTTTTATACAGGCTGGCAACATCGTCCCGATCAGACCATTTCATGGCGCACTGACGTCACCCTATTAAGGCCAAAAAAATTGCGGCACACTTATCACATCGTAGGTCAAGAATCAACACGAAAAAAAATTAAAAATCGAACAAAAAATAACGTTTTTTTTAAATATTCGACACGCACGCAAAAATATTTATTCAAAAATATGTAACATTAATCAGTTTTCATACGAACGATTTAACCTTTTTACAAATTCTCACACATGCAGTTTCCTTGACCTCGGTACCTACCGAAGGCACACAAACAAGTATGGAACGAATTCCGGTTCAAAAAAACTAAGCCACTTTGTAATAAAATGTCCAAATTTTTATTTTACGTCCATACAAATGATGCAACTTTGTTATTAAAATGTTTATTTCCTATACAATATCACAGTTCAATGATTACTAATTAAGTAAAAAGTGATTAAGTTGAAAGGTTTTCTTTATTTGTATTGATGTTAATTTTTATTGGTAATGTAAGTGATACTTTTTGATAAGGTTGCTTGATTTTACTTGCATTTTATCGTATAAAATAAAGTTTGATAACCTTCCGCAGCTCCGTCTTCCTCTCACTATGACAAGGTGATTTCAAATTACATATTGTTACAAAATCTGCAAATTCTAATCTAAATCAATGTTAATAAAGCTCATTATGCTTGGCAGCTAATCAGTCGTAATGTATAGACATTACCTAACACGGTTGCATGGAATTATCAACTTTATTGATTTTTCGCAATACGTTTTTATTGATGTGTCCATACATGCTGCATGTATTGCAAAATGTATTGTTTTATAATACAATGTTTTTATTTAAATTAATAATATGTTGAATGAGTTTTCAATGCTTATTCTATTCTATTCTATTCTATACCCTCATGCCTCATCCCTTGCGGAGTAGACAGAGAGAACAGATCCCCAGACCTTCCTATACCTACACACACTTCGAGCTTCCGTCACATTCATGCAATTCGTCATACACACTCTACGATTCCTTTTACTCAGAACACGTCCATCCTTGGGAATTTGGTCTACATGGTCGAGCCATGTGGTGCTTGGACGGCCGCGCTTCTGTACGCCTCTTCTTTCTCGCAGAAACATTTTCTTTGTTTATCCTTTCATCTTTCATTCTCTCTACATGCCTCAATCATCTCAACTTGTTCACTTTTATTTTATACAATCACAGCGCCCGTTCTACATTCACTCAACTCTCTAATCACTTCGTTTCTTATCCTATCTCTCCACACATTCTTCCTAGCGACCTCATCTCGACAGCATTTATACCTGATTGCCTGCAGATTCATCCATCTTCAGCCACGTCCATGCCTCACTCTGAATGATTGTTGTTGTTCATATTTGAGATTCTAATGTCGCAATGGTTTGTTATATCAGTGAAGGAATTATATAAAATAATTCTTGATTTACTTATTTAATAATAGATAATTGATATTACAAAATACAAATAATAAATAAGTAATTAGAAGTCATTGAATCATAACATAACCAATAATCATACAGCGGCAAAACTACCGAAAACCCAATCAAGTGTTAAAACAGGGTAAGTTTAAGTTATATTGTGTAATTCTAATTATGCCAGTTAATTAAATTGGTCAGTAGCAGTGGCGTCACAGGGCTTGACAGAATCCGAAACTTCTACATTCGTGTGAGTATAGGTGTGTGCGACATCTCTCCAGGCATAATCCATGAAAACAGTCTGTTATGGTACGGACATTTTATTTTATTACAAACAAAAGCACAAAACAAGACAACAACTATAGATATAAGTAATAACATGAAGATAAGACAATTAGTCCATTCATAATGCAGCTGTCACCCACAAGCATGCGCCACAGTTAAATTAAAACATTTCATTGTTCAGCAACAAGTTCATTCCGGTCGTCTCACACACCCATACTCAATCTCGCTCACGCACACCTCAGATTTTACATTTTTTTTTAACAAATAAAAAAAGAGAGAGAATACTTACACAAAAAATAAGAATTGTCAGAAGAAAACCGTCAGAGTATGTTGTTGATAATGATATCAGAAGAAAACCGTCAGAGTACCCATGTTAACAACAGGGCACAAACACTAAATGCCCTCCTGGAATGTCCTGAGCAAAGTCCAAGCGCAGGGATGTACCTAGGTGTAGGTGGTGATGGTATACTCACTTTACCAGTCCAATTTTCAGCCACTCACACACTTGTCGTTTACCATTTTCAGGTCCTCTATGTCAATGGCCGTACGTCGTCCGCAAGTGAAAATTGTCCTGAGGCGGTAAGGCAGACATTGAGGGAGAATGATGTCGCACCAGAAGATGCGAAAGATAGAATTTTTATACCAGTAATTCTACAGTCTGTCAATAAAGAATTAAAGGTTTTCGATAACTCGCTTGATTTCGCTACTTATAGCTTTCGGGAAAACATAGTGGTGGCAACACTAACTCGTAGTATTTCATTTGAAATGCCTTTTCAGGTGAACAGTGTTTCGACACTTTTAAAATACAATTCTGCATTTCAAAGTCTAGAAATCTGTATAAATCTGTATGAGGTTATAATAAGCCAACAGGCATAAAAAGGCAAAAAATCTATATAAATAAAATTTTAAAACAAACAAAATATGGTAGTTTATTGAAAAACTAACCTTTTTGAGAAAATAACAGTACTCGTGCTTACATTAAATGTACTAATTTCTTTTTGTAAATATTTTTACTTATTCTACAAATGAGATTTTCATCTATTTACATGTTATCAAATAACAAATGTGATCGAATCTCTTTCTTTTTTACTTTATTCTTCTGATTTATCATAGAAAATTTCTAAAATCCCAAAAATCTGTATAAAACAGAGTAAAATTTGTCATCTGTATATCTCTGTTCCCGATGCCTAAAATCTGTATAAATACAGATAAATCTGTATACTATATGGCAACACTGGTGGATGAACTTAATAGACTTGTGTGTCTAGAGTGGACTTAATAGAATTTACGAAACATATAACACTTCCTTCAATAATTTAGATATCTTCAATACTAGTAGAAACACATTCATCAACTCGGTCAATAAAATCTTACACACATCACCCCTATAAAAATAAAAATAAATAACATTGAACTACCTGCACATAGAATACCTAATATATTATATTATTGAAAGTAGATTGCAAATTATTAGTTTTAAATATTTTTTTATAAATACGTTTGGTATACTATATTATATTATGTTATATTATAAGAACACATATTATATTGTTTTTTTATAAGAATGTAACCCTTCCTCTCTCCTATCCTCATCCCCTTCCCAATGCTCACTATTGACTATTGATTATTAATCGATAATTACATTTATATGAATCACTTTACTTAACTAATTATATATATTATTAATAAGGTAACACTATAATAGGCTTTAAGTATTTTATTATCTCTGTATATATTATAAATGTTATAAGCTGTTGTGTTATAAAATAAAATAAAATAAAATAAAAATAAAAAATAAAATGAATGTATGAGAAATGTGTTTGTGTACTGTGAAGTGTTAACTTGTGCAGCGTGAGCAGGTGTAGTAATCCACCTACCCATTTATCCGAGATATCTTTCTTGACCAAATGTTCTGCTTATAAAAATCCCTCTTTCTAAAAACTTGATCATGGGGTTGTGCATGTGAATTTGAACGTTAAATACACGGTAAATGTTTTTTAAATATTTGTCCCATAAAAAGAGAATGACAATTCAAAACAGGTATATTCTCTCCCCAAATACCTACTAATATGTAGTAGCATTAACATTCTCAGCCGCGAAATAGATTATATAAAACTAATGGATATTTCAGAATTTGATATGCTTTCTGTAGTTTCAGAAGGTTAATTCATTGAACCATACTACGACGCGACAAACTCTCAAGTCTCCAGAGATAATATTATGAAAATGATGTGACAAAATGAAGTTGGAGTGACAGAATAGGAAACATAACGCTGATAGGTTGGTACTGTTGGTAATGTTGGTAGTTGGTACTGTTGGCAGTGGCGTAGCGTGGGTTTATGCGGCCCGGGGCGGAAATCAAATCCGCCGCCCCCCTTATTTTGGCACATAAATCCAAAATTCTTGAAAATTTACAGGAATTATAAAGAACTTCTAGGCTGAAGTGAGATAATTATCATTTTGATATTAATATGGCCTAAAAAGAGATAAAATAGCGCCGCAGGCGAAATTTTTTCCTGTTTTTAATGAAACCAATGGTATTTAGTGTATTTTTGAAATTTTCCCAAAAAAATTCCGCCCACTAAAAAGTGCCGTCCGGGGCGGACCGCCCCCCCCGCACCCCCCACGCTACGCTACTGACTGTTGGGAGTATAGAAAAATTAGATGAATTCAGGCAAGGAGCCAACTTTTCCTCGTGAAAACGTGTTTTGAATTGTGTAGGCAAATGAAAAAGACAAAGCAAAAGTCTATCTATCTATACCCTCACGCCACGTCCCTTGCAGGGTAGGCAGAGAAGACAGAGCCCCAGACAGCCCTATCCTTACACACACTCCTAGCTTCCGTCACATTCATGCAATCTGTCATACACGTTCTCCGATTCCCTTTACTGGTAGTAGGTGGGCAAATCAAATTGAGATTGAGACCATGGGCTAAGATAGGTTTGCTGACTAGAATGACGTGGATGCAGCGGAAATGAGTTCGTTGAGAAGAATGTGTGGGAATTGGGAAAACATTGAGAGATAGGAAAAGGTATGAGGTTCTCAGAGAGATGAGTGATAATAAGACAGGTGTTGTGACTAGAATGAAAGTGAACAACCTTATAGATGATTTGGGCATGTTGAGAGAATGAATGACGACAGGATGAATAAAAAGATGGTGTGAGGAAGTATGGCCTTCAAGACTGACTTGGACCGATCATGTCGATCAGGTTCTCAAGGATGGACGCGTTTTGAGAAAGAGAAACCTGAGAATCTGTATGACAATTTGTGTGTACGTGATGGAAGTCAGGAGTGTGTGAGGATAGAGCGGTCTGGCGCAAACTCTAAATAGAGACATTCGGAATGAGTGGCGAACCTTGACTCAACACAGCACAAAATCGCTCTAAATGGCGTTAGGTAAGTACCTACTTTCAACTACGAAAAACGTTATGGAAGGAATTTAGTTAAATTCGTATTGTTTTTATTTGGGGGCCTGCATTCAACAATGAAAAGGACATGGCTGATGTTAAAAAGCTGCAAAATAATGAAAACACAAACAAAACAGATACTTCAGTCACGCCCGAAACAAATTAGTAGGTAATTTTGCCTTAAGTAAGTAAAATGTATGACGGCTCTAGTACAAACATAGCGGGTCTATGAAATAGTTCAACACATTAATAATCCCATATTATCATGACAAAACGCACTCCTGAATCAAAATGTTCAATCATTTAAAAGAAAATAGAATACACTTGGAGCATTTGTTTCGCACTTTTTATAAATGTTTCGCTTGCTGATTATATTTGTTGTTCATTTCAAGTCCATAGTAAAAAACGTGAGTGTATTATGACGCAGTCGTGACGTAACATTGTCGCAATTTTCAAAGAAAATTTGCTCATCTATAAAAAGGTTCTGATCAAATGCTTTCAATTAAATATTTTTCGCATTCTTATTAAAACATTTTTGTAAAGTGTCTCCATTTTGATGGATTTTTTTATGTAGGTGAAGTTTTTCATACAATCTGTCCATTTGTTCGAAAGATTGCTGTTCAATGATTTTGATAAGTCGTGTTTGGTATTGATAATTTGATAAGGGAATATAGGCTTTATTTCTTATGTAAATAAGGACTAATTTACCTATTTTACATCAACATGTAAATTAATATGATAACTGGCGAATACTTTACACATATAATTATTATTTACCAAGCACATGTATAACATTCAAACTAAAGAAAAGTCCTGACGCCGTCGTTTCGGTAAGAAGACAGCTGTATGGAGAGGGGGTCGCTTATGTAGTATGAAAAAATGTAAGGTCTACTACCAAGTCTATCTATCTATCTATCTATCTATACCCTCACGCCACATCCCTTGCAGGGTAGGCAGAGAGGACAGAGCGCCAGACAGCCCTATCCTTACACACACTCCTAGCTTCCGTCACATTCATGCAATTAGTCATACACGCTCTCCGATTCCTTTTACTCAAAACGCGTCCATCCTTGAGGATCTGGTCGACATGATCGGACCAGGTCAGTCTCGGACGGCCGCGCTTTCTCACCCCTCTTCGCTCATTCAGATATATCTTTTTTGTCATCCTGTCATCATTCATTCTCTCAACATGCCCAAACCATCTTAGTTTGTTTACTTTCATTCTTGTCACTACACCAGTCTTGCAGTCACTCATTTCCCTAATAACCTCATTCCTTATCTTATCTCTCAGCGTTTTCCCGCACATTCTTCTTAATGACCTCATTTCTACTGCATTCAACCCTGATTCATCCTTCTTCATCCACGTCCACGTCTCACTAGCATACATCAGGGTCGGCACCAAGACAGCATTGTGCACTAGCACTTTTGCTTTCATAGACACATTGCTACTACTAACAATCGGACCGAGCGCACCATTCGTCCTAGTACCGGCCAGCTTCCTTCTTTCAATGTCTCCATCACAGCGTCCATCTCTAGTAAACAAACTTCCCAGATATACATACTCATCCACTTGCTCCAGACAGTCATTACCAACCTTTATCACACAATTTGTCCTTATTTCCTCTCTTTCGAACACTAATACTTTCGTTTTATTTACATTCATTTTCATACCATTCATATCGCAGCTTTCGTACACACAGGATACTATCCGTTGTAACTCACATTCATCATCAGCCATCAACACTAAATCATCTGCAAACATTAACGCACATACTTTCACTCCATTTAGGTCCACACCAACATTCAGCTCATTCAGAGGACGCATGCAGTAGTCGAAGAACAGGTTGAACAACCAAGGCGACATGACGCAACCCTGTTTAACCCCTTTTGTGAGAGTGAACCACTGCGACAACGCAGCATTCACCCTGACACAAGCAGAGCTCTCCGTATATAGAGACGCGATTGCGCCAATCAGTCGGTCGCTCACCCCATATTCCGACAGTACACGCCACAGTCTTTCTCGGTCCACACGATCGTATGCCTTCTCCAGATCCACGAACACGCAGAAGAGCCTCTGGTGTTTAGCCATAAGCTTCTCCACGACCATCCGTAGGGAGAAGATCTGATCGGTGCACCCCCTGCCACTCATGAAAGCACCCTGCACATCCCATACTTTACTTTCAGTCACTTTTCTTACTCTTTCAATCAATACCTTTCCATACAGTTTGCCCACAGAGCTCAGCAAACTGATAGCCCGATAACTGCCGCATTCCAACCTTGAGCCTTTCCCCTTGTACAAAGGGCAGATGACTGCCCTCCTCCAATCCTCAGGAGTGCAGCCACTCTCCCAGCACAAGTTGAAGAGCCTCAGGCACCACTCGAGAATCTTCGGGCCACCTTGCTTGATGAACTCTATGGCCACACAGTCATGTCCCGCAGCTTTACCATTCTTTGCTTTTTTCAATGCAAGCACAACTTCATTCATACGTATTTCCTCGTCCTCAGCAATATTTACATTCATACTATCTGCTACATTCGTCTGGTTTGTACTAGTACCACTTTCATACAATTCTTCGAAGTATTCTTTCCATCTTTCAACAACTTCTTCTCCATTCATCACTAAATCACCATTCTTATCTTTGATGCAATTCATACTGTTTTTCTCACTTCCAGATCTCTTTCTTTTTACTTCCTTCCAGAATATTTTCAAATTCTCCTCGGCGTTCCTCGATAATTTCATACATTCCTCTTCCTCAAGTTTTCTCTTTTTCTGGCAAACCATTTCTTTCACTTCTTTCCTACACGCTTTATATATATTCTTCTTTCTTTCTTTCTCACCTCCATCATCTAGTTTCGCACCAAGCACATCATTCCACGCTTTCTTTTTCCTCACTACAGCATCCTTCACCTCATCATCCCACCACGCATCACCTTTTTTCCTTCCTACCAACGCTTCTCCACATACTTCTCTTGCACTCTTTACTAGCACCTCCTTCATAACATTCCATAGTTCACTCGTTGAGCGTTCCTCATCATCATGTACTTCTAGCCTTTCGTTAGTCAGTCTTTCATATTCATCCCTAACATTCGTCTCTTTCAGTTTTTCGACCCTGATTCTCCGGACAGGCTCCAACTTCCGAGCCCTCGAGCGCCAACCGGAGAAAAGATCAATCCTTGTTATCACAAGGAAGTGATCCGTCCACAGTCCGGCGCCCCGAAATGCCCGGGTGTCCTTTGTCGCCTTCCGGAGCTCAGAGTCCACACATACAAAGTCAATCATCGACCTTTCAATACGATCAACTCTCTCTCTTTGCCAAGTGTACTGGTGGATCTCCTTGTGTGCGAAGAATGTGTTCGCCACAAAGAGATCCAACTCCAAACATACTTCTAACACTCTTTTCCCGTTATCATTCACCCTATCATCGCCATGCAATCCCAACACTCTCTCAAAATTCTTCCTTCTGACACCGACCCAACCATTCAGATCACCTGCCAATATTACTTTTTCATTCGCTCTTCTTTTATCCGCTGTCTCCCGCACTAAGTTCCAAAACTCATCCTTCTCATCATCCAAGGCATCATTCCCTGGACCGTAACCTATAATAAGGAACAGCCTGGTCATGCCTACCTTGAAACGAATCCAGATGAGTCTCGGTCCTACCAGTCCATACCCATTACGCTTCACCATACATTCAGTCATTCTTTTTGATACTATAGCACCCACTCCCTGACGTCCATGTTCATTTTCAGGCACTCCAGACCACATCTCTGCCATTCCATTCACCACATCACAATCTCTATCCTTTCTTTTCGTCTCACATAAACACAATATATCTAAGTTCCTCTCATGCAAAACATCACGCAATTCATTCATCTTACCTTCCATATCTCCTCTTATATTCCACACACCAATCCGGCATTCTGCCCTCCTCTTTGCGCCCTCCCTGGTACTTGACGCGGCGTGATGGGTGGCGAGCCTCATCGACTCCATGCGTCAAGACCACCACCTAATTTCTTACATCTTAGGACCTATAGGTCCCGTGTCTTGGTTTCCCTCCACCATGTTAGTAGAAATATATATATATACAAAATAATATAATAAGAATAGAAATATAAATAGAAACTACCACCACCAGAAGTATCCCACTACCAGCCGTTGAAAGTCCTCAAGGTCAGCGTTTCCGTCAGAAGACGCCTGGGGACCACGCGTATGGAATAGTATGATAAAATGGCGTCTGAAAAACAGAGGACAAGATGGCGTACGAAGGCAAAAACCAGTAATACTAGGGGAAAAAGCTTATTAATTCCGGCACTGAGTGGGTTTTGAGTAAAAGCACTCGAAGACACACAAACACGATTTTGACTGGAAAATCACTGAAGGAACGACACAGAAGGTGGAATACACGAAATAGTATTAACGACAATATCGAGAAGAAACACGTGCGGTCACGACGGATGGTGGAGGGCTACTGATTTTGCGTTCAGTGGACGCCTGGGGACCACGCGTATGGAATAGTATGATAAAATGGCGTCTGAAAAACAGAGGACAAGATGGCGTACGAAGGCAAAAACCAGTAATACTAGGGGAAAAAGCTTATTAATTCCGGCACTGAGTGGGTTTTGAGTAAAAGCACTCGAAGACACACAAACACGATTTTGACTGGAAAATCACTGAAGGAACGACACAGAAGGTGGAATACACGAAATAGTATTAACGACAATATCGAGAAGAAACACGTGCGGTCACGACGGATGGTGGAGGGCTACTGATTTTGCGTTCAGTGGACGCCTGGGGACCACGCGTATGGAATAGTATGATAAAATGGCGTCTGAAAAACAGAGGACAAGATGGCGTACGAAGGCAAAAACCAGTAATACTAGGGGAAAAAGCTTATTAATTCCGGCACTGAGTGGGTTTTGAGTAAAAGCACTCGAAGACACACAAACACGATTTTGACTGGAAAATCACTGAAGGAACGACACAGAAGGTGGAATACACGAAATAGTATTAACGACAATATCGAGAAGAAACACGTGCGGTCACGACGGATGGTGGAGGGCTACTGATTTTGCGTTCAGTGGACGCCTGGGGACCACGCGTATGGAATAGTATGATAAAATGGCGTCTGAAAAACAGAGGACAAGATGGCGTACGAAGGCAAAAACCAGTAATACTAGGGGAAAAAGCTTATTAATTCCGACACTGAGTGGGTTTTGAGTAAAAGCACTCGAAGACACACAAACACGATTTTGACTGGAAAATCACTGAAGGAACGACACAGAAGGTGGAATACACGAAATACCGAAATACTACCAAGTACCTCTATTAAGTACCTATAGAGAATGTAAATCGAAGTATTTTATCCACTATCCGTACGTTAGTATTTTAACGTAGGATAGTAACTTACCTACGTACCTAATATGTGAAGTCTACTTTAAGTCCCCAGCCCCACCCCAAATTTAGGTAAGTAAGTATACTAAATACTAACCCCCTCGTTCCATACCGATTTCCTTTAGTTTTGAATGCTTTCATGTTGTAACAATCGTAAAAAACATTCATATAATAGGGAAACATGGAGTTATGATGGGTATTAACAATTTAAATTATTTACTTACTAAATTATTGATAAGTGTGTCACACTACCGCCATCTATGTAGTGGATTACTAAGCACTAACAGCTGACGCGATCTATATTGATTTATTTTTTACAATACCACCGTAGTAATCGTAATCTACAGAGAATATAAAAATATAAAAATTAATAAACTTTTGTAAAATGAAAAAACGTTGTATTTTACTTCCACTATTTTATTTAAACACAATCAAAAGATCTTTCGAAGCTTAAAAGCTTCAGTGGCTTTTTATGAACTTTTGTTTCATAAAGTGAGTTGAGTTGAATCATTTATGTTTTGTGAGAACATCGGAATTTTCTACATGTCGACCAACCATCATAGCTCAGCGTGGAATACCGGCTTGTCAGGTTGGAGGTCTGGGTTCTATTCCCGGCCGCGGCAGACGGATAGACTGAAATTGGTGAATGTTACTACTTAGTGTAATAATAATAATAATAACAAGATAATTTGTATAGCGCCGTTTTGTGAGTATGGACCCACCACAAGGGCGCTTTGTTAATCTAATACATACTTATATAACTAATTAATATTAAAAGATTTCTTAAATAAGTGTGTCTTTAGCTGGTTCTTGAACTGAGTCACAGTCTCTGCCTGCCTAATGCTCATGGGGAGTTCGTTCCAGGCTGAAGGACCCGCAGAAAAGAAGGCTCGGCCGAGGTATTTTGGTTTACCACAAATGTTCGGCATTTCTAATTTGGTGGATGTGTCTGAGTGAGACCTGAGTGATTGTGAGTGTAGAGTGATTAGATTAAGCCAGTCGTCATATTATTCATAAGCCTGATAGAAGTCCATCCTTTGCTGTATATCTGTTGAGAAGACTACTTGACATATTGTCTATTTTAGTAAATACACATGTTGTTTAGTGGGTTGTAGATAGATTGATGATGTTGGGTTGACATGTGCAATGTGGATAATCTCGATAAAAAAGATTTAAAAAATCATTCAACGCACCCATTATCATTACTATGAGATGGTTCCCGGATTGTAACCCATAGGAATATTGCTCAACATGAATAAATCCCAAAAATGACAAAAACCCTTAAGAAATTTGCTCAAGGGATAAAAGCCCAAACTTTCTAGTTAGATTCCAGTAGATGAATTCTTTATAAAATGTTGACTATTTTATTGTCTATCCTATTTCAGATCCGCTTATTTATTTGGTTATTTTCTAATCTATAGTAGTTTCTAACACACTGAAAGAAATCGTATACTAATAGATACAATTAATTTTATTTTCAAAATCCAATTAGATTTGAGCTTTTGTCTCTTGAGCAAATTTCTGAAGGGTTTTCGTCTTTTTTGGGATTTATTCATGTTGAGCAATATTCATATGAGTTTTTATCCGGTCACGCTATGAGATATGTACGTAAAAAAACACATCGGATTTCTACCTAGGTAGCCAATGGTTCCCGGATGATAACACATAAGAATATTGCTCAACATGAATAAATCCCAAAAATGATAAAAACCCTTAAGAATTTTGCTCAAGGGATAAAAGCCCAAACTTTCTAGTTGGATTCCAGTAGATGAATTATTTATAAAATATAGACTATTTTATTGTCTATCCCATTTTAGATCCGCTTATATATTTGTTTATTTTCTAATCTATGGTAGTTTCTAACACACTGAAAGAAATCGTATGCTAATAGATACAATTTATTTTATTTTCAAAATCCAATTAGATTTGAGCTTTTGTCCCTTGAGCAAATTTCTGAAGGGCTTTCGTCTTTTTTGGGATTTATTCATGTTGACCAATATTCATATGAGTTTTTATCCGGTCACGGTAGCCAATATGCAGTATCGTGACCGGACAAAAACCGAAGATTACTAACTAAATATTTTATTGATTTGTTGTGTTGAAATGGTAATGTTTTTTGTATTTGATTATGTACCTATTTGAGAATATTAAGATTTGACACTGTGTACCAACAATAAATTGTTAAAGGCTTTATCCGTTGATGTGTAAATAAATAAATAAATAAATAAACACGAA
Source organism: Ceraclea dissimilis (assembly GCA_963576895.1). Lineage (NCBI taxonomy): Eukaryota > Metazoa > Arthropoda > Insecta > Trichoptera > Leptoceridae > Ceraclea > Ceraclea dissimilis. The sequence continues at coordinate 2,223,033 of OY756372.1, forward strand.
TAAATCCCAAAAAAGACAAAAAAAACCTTTAGAAATATATGCTAAAGGAGCAAAAGCTCAAAGCTAATTGGATTTTGAAAATAAAATTAATTGTATCTATTAGTACTTATACGATTTCTTTCAGTCTGTTAGAAACTACCATAGGTCTGAAAATAAACAAATAAATAAGCGGATCTAAAATGGGATAGATAATAAAATACCCGTAGTCAACATTTTATAAATATTTCATCTAGTAGAATTCAACTAGAAAAAGCCACTGAAGATGAAGCTCTAAGCTTCGAAAGATCTTTGGAGTGTGTACTGTGTAGGTACTCAAACAAGAAGTAAAATACAGTGTTTTTATTTTACAAAATTAGTCAACTAGAAAGTTTGGGTTTTTATCGGTTGAGGATATTTCTGAAGGCCTTTTGTCTTTTTTGAGGTTTATTCATGTTGAGCAATATTCTTATGGGGTTTTCTCCGGGAACCATGCAGTATGCACTTTCGTAACATGCCTACGTGATCGACGACCACTAGGTATCGTGTATAGACACATTTATGATAATTTTTCATCTTAAATTGATTTCGCGTCCTTGTTTCTCTCACACAATACAGATATTAGCATTACTCTCTCTCTCACTTTATCCACTTTATCTCGTTTCAGTATTTCATTCTTAACAATGCTACCAACGGATTGTAGGGATGGAAATACGACGATTTTTTTTTGCATCGTTTTCATCGAATTTTGTTAAAAAAACGATACAACGTAGATAGCCTAGAGCGGTTTCTGGGATAGTACTGCAGCCGAGTAAATTACGCTACCTCAACAGAGAACATTAGTTGAATTCAATGATGTGAATGTGCGCTGGTAACCGAGATGACTTTAGCAGGCTGTAGACCTTATGCGGCCGTAATCCCCCTAATCTTTTTATTGCATAGATCATATAAAAAGGTTCTCTTAATCCTATAGACCACATGCGGCCGGTTTGCTTAGGTAAAACTAATAATAATAGTTATAATATTTGTAGTACAGTAGAACACCACTAACTTGGACATAAAATGTATGGATTACCTATGCCAACTTTATATATTGTAATCTCGATATTTTTGACCGTCGGTACTTGGTGGAAGTTATTTATGATTATTATTTTATTATCACATAATTTAGTAATAAACTAGTCATAATCTAGTTGTTTTGATTAATTAACAGTTCATCAATAAAGATGTACCTACCTATACATGAGAATTTGAATCATTCCTTATTATTATTTACTTGATGATATGATAGAAATAAAACATACAATGTGGGAGATATAAGTTCAACAATATTATAAGTATGTAAGTGTGCTCTGCCGAACAGATCGGGCCAAGTTGGTAGGTTTTTACTGTATCTGAGGTAAGAAACTACAGTTTGTATAGACTGTCTGCCTGCTCTGACCGGCAGGTAAAATCTATAGGATTAGAGACCCTTGAACCAGCAGGCCGCATAAGGTACATGCAATAAAACGATTAGGGGGATTACGGCCGCATAAGGTCTACAGCCCTTTAGCACAGCTAAGTTTCAGCCATTTAGCCATGGCGAATACCACCGGAACACACAGTTAATAAAGTAATGTCAATGAATCTTCGTCGACATCCATCAAGAGGGAGACTATAGAATACCTGGATGGCACAATGCGACAGGATCCTGCGGAGAAATGGCCTAGATGAAGATGATATAAGGAATAGAAGAGTTTACTACCTTAGTACGAGAAGAGCCGACCCCGATAGCCTTCAGTGACAAAATTTGGGAAAGTGCCAGGAAGAAGATGAGCCATTTAGCCATTAGTACACTTGGCACAATTTTATGGAGCAAGTTTGCAGGTGCTATATTAGCAGTGTTGATGGGAATGATTTCTCAAAAGCGCACTGCTGTACTGTAATCTTGTAATACTAATCTTGTAATATTGGGGAGAATTTTCGAATAATAGTTATGTAAGAGATGAATCCTGTTTGTATTTTTTTATAATTGTATTTTTGTCTTTAATAAACATTTATTATTATTAATTTGAATAAACAACAATCGTCCTAAAACGTGCTATTTTTTACACACCTGACAAAACCAACATAGTGAGTAGAGAAACGTTACGACGATACATCGAAGTTTCTGCTAGGTTGTTGTTAAAATGTCGATGGAACTATGCAAGTCAAGTTATTGACATCCCAATATTGGGTGCATTAACCCCCGAATTCCAACCCCCTATGGTCTCCGTATTATTATAGTTCAGGACCCCTTGCACTAGCACTGGGTAGGTACCAAGCATTTTTTGTTTGTCTCGATAGCTCCATTTCGTGATCTCTCCCCCCATCAATAATAATAATAATAACAACAGATTATGGTGTATGGTGAGAGAACATTGGGAATTATTCGCGAGGTGGAAGCAGGGGGGTTCTTACTTACTTGTTGGTTTAGACATGTGGAGAGAATGAATGAAGCGTGAAAAGTGACTTAATGTATAATGTAAACTAACTTAACTAAAAATTGATTTGAGCAAGAAATAAGTAGGTACTACTAGGTAAGTACTTAATTGTAAAAAAAACTTTTTAAGGACCACGCTTATATTTCTCCATATAAAAATTAAATTAATTAAAATTTACCAATTGAAACGTGTTTATGATAAAACAGTATTACAATTTTAAACTGCCACCAAAAGCGTGCAGAATTTCAAGATCCTGGGATATTGTCAGGAAGTCGTTAAATTTGAAGATGAAAATGTAAACGCAGACAACGAGAACGACAGATGAAGTTGAATAAAAGCGTGGTAATAAAATGAAATAACTAGTTCACTTTGCGAAGTTATAGCCGTCTTCAAAAGCTTGTGTCGTGAAGCGGAGTAAGTCGGCAATCGCCATCGAAGATTGTTCCCGCGCGTACCGGATTAACAGTCGAGCATGTTACCAACCAGGCTACCGAACACCTAAACTGTGTTGTGTAATGTTCACTTTAAAAACAAATTAATAAATAAATAAGTAAAATAAATAAATATCTTAATCCACATCTCAAAATTCAATGGTTTCAATAATAATAATATATAAGCTCAGTCACCTTAGCGACTTGTCCCTAACCGATTTGTTAAATTTAACAGCGGCATCACACCATCGCCTTCCTCCCCGCCTGCCCCCTAGGAGGGTGGCTCACCACCCACACAGCCTTCCACCTCCGCTCACCCTAAATGGCCTAAAATCTAAATCACTCCCCTCTTATCACACACTTCCTACGCTTAACTACCAACGCACGATTTCATAAACCACACTTAACCTACAATGCAACTTGTTGAAGACTTATTCAACATACGACTTATTTTCTTATGAAAATATTGATTTTAATTACAATTTTTTTGTGAAGCGTCCTCGAGGTGCTCCGGCACAAAGACGGCGCTATATAAATGTTCCAATTATTATTATTATTATTAGAGAATCTGTCGCATTGTTTCATGAGAAAATAATCAAGAATTTTTAGAATTTTACATATACGAGTACTTATAGAAAACATTTTTTCTAACTTCTTGACCAATTGGGTTCACCTATTTTAGATGTCATATGAATGTTTACGCAAAGAGAATGTTGTGTGTGTACCTACTGCGTATAAAGGCAATAAGTTGATAAAGGTCGCTCCGGATCGCCCAACGCACCACGGACCTCGGCCTACAAGCCCGGAAGATCAAGAAATCAATTGTTATGTGTGTTTTTTATACGCATAATGTTACTCTATAATTTGTATATTATATCGTGATTGTTTAGTAGTAGGAGTAGTAGATTTAAAAAAAAGATATAAGATAAACATATAAAATATAGTTTTAAATACTTAACCAACTGAATTTCCCGATGAGCGTTTTAATTCTAAAGTGCTTTTGTATTTATAATAAATAAATAATAAATACTTTATTTCATAAACAGACATAATAAATACATTCACAATTTTGCCACCTAACTAGGCAAAGCCCGTACTAAGGTGGCATTGTCTCATTCGTTTCGTTTAGTACACAGTAAGTTCACTTAGTTAAGTTGCGTTTGAGTAGCGTTTATGAAATGGTGGTCCACACCCTGTGTTCCTTTGATACTTTGTTCAACAGATTCCATATTTCTCCTTCATTCTACCATTCTTTCATTGTAATTCCATCTTCCCTTTAATAATCTAATGTACCGAAGTAATAAATATATTATATGCTTCACACTGTAACTTATTTAGATACATTCTTATAATATTATTTTATATCTATGTAGTGTTTTAAATGTTTGCTGGTATTTTGATTAAATAAAAATAAAATAAATACTCTTTATTGTATTTATTTACTAAATACATATAGAACACGAGTAATATACTCATATCTGGGGAGTAACAAGATCATTGCTAATCATATTCTTACCATGTATTTAATAATTGTAAATTGTAAATGTATTTTATGTTAAATAAATGTTAAATAAATAAATAAAAAAATGTTTTATGTCATACTAAAAAAGATTGCTTGGTTGGCGCAGTTGGTTAGAGCGGCGGTTTCCCAACCGGGAGGATCCAGGTTCAAACTCCGGCGCTGGCGAAGTATTACACACTTTGCGATACAGGCTATTAAAGCCTAGCAAAGTGTGCACAAAAGTATCTGGGTTTGTACTGTATGCAAGCCCTGCTGAACAAAAAAATACAGGCTTCTTGCCCAATGACAATTTCTACTAGATATTGTTTTTATAAGACTGATGGTTCCGAAAAGAAGGAAAATTCATTCAATCAGTCTGCAGTTTTGAATAAACCAAATTTATAAATTTAATGTTGATAAATCTTGTATTTTTTAGCGTAGGAATGCGAAGAAAATAGTCATTCCTTGATTGATTTTGTGGAGAAGATGAGATTTTTATTTTTCAAAAAGCACGTATATTGGATATACTCGTACATCTTGGGTAGAAAATGACCCGAAACGACGGCTTCAGGACTTTTCTTTCGTTATTATTGTTGTATCAATTAAATTACTCATATTTCTATGCTTGAAACATAATTGCTTGCGGCATCTGAATCCGAATCTTAGGACTAAATTGTACTTTCAACTACTATTATATGTTTTTATGTATGCATGCATTTTTTTTTCTCACATATGTTTGTATGTATATATTTTCTACTTCATATATTCTTTTATTCAATTTCTTTTTTCTGTTTTTTCCAATATTTTTGTTCAATTTCTTTTTTTATCTGTTTTTTCCTGGGGTTAACTGGAAGAAATCGCAGTTCTGCGATAAGTTCGCCCTAGTGAACAACGTTTTATAATCTGTACTATGTCCATTTTGTATATTTATATGTGTTTGTTGTTTACTTTAAGTTTAAATAAATAAATAAGTGATTATCATAGAATTACAACATAATAATTTTGATTTGGTATGAATAACAATTAATAATTAATAATAAGTAAGGGTAATCATGTTTCAATTAACGCAATTGCTTTTCAAGAGATTTCGTGTTTATACAATTGACTAGGGCCCCGACTCGCACGGAACCCTCTTTATATAATAATAATACAATACAGAAGGCATCACCCCTCCGGCTTCTGCTAGCCACTCAGTTCGGTCACCGTCCATACTCTCTCAGACGCATTATGTTTGTCATTCAACCCTCCGCAAAACATATTATATGTGCCTTTACCTAATATATGCCATTGTTATTATAGGTATACGTATGTACTATGTAAAGAAAATATGAATTTGCACATTTATGTATGAATATCTTATGTTTTAACAATTAAGAGTATGCATACCGACATTACAAAAATTTCTAAAAACGGAAGACCTTATATCTCGACAACTGTTACAAAATAGGGTAGATGCATTGAACATTTAAGTATGTAGGGAATAAATAATAAAAGATTTTTTATATCTTGCATAGATTTCACAAAAAAAAAATCGCTTAAGAGTGTGCATACCGACATTTCTAAAATTTCTTAAAACGGGAGACCTTCTATCTCGACCACCGTTACTAAGTATGCTTTGAAATGAAATAGGGTAGATGCATTGAACATTTATCTAGGGAATAACCGTAAAAGATTTTTTATATCTTGTATAGATTTCTCAAAATAAATTTTCAAAACATCTCTGGTCTTTTTTCCGAAAGACGGAAACTCGATTACCGAAAATCGCGGAGTAAAATGTTTTTTTTGTACTGATAATATGCATAAAAATCTAGGAATAACCGTAAAAGTTTTTTGATAGACGTAAAATTAACCCCATGAAATGAAAAAAAACGCTATTTTTACCTTTTTATCATGAGATTTTGAACCTTAATGCCATGGGAAATGACTGTGACGTCATTCTTGGTGCCAAGACCTTAAAGTTCGCGACCAAATTATGACATAAACTATCAGCCAATTAATAAAGTTCTTTTCATGTAGTGGAATGGACAAATGAGCTTGATGGTTCTTAAAAAGATATGGTTCTTAAGACAATATAAGTTTATAAACGTTTCCCGTCATTAAAAACTGTTGAGTTTATATTGAAAAAATATTAATACTAATTGTAATAATTATGTAGACTTTTTGGATAATTATACCTGTAGTGTGTACAATAAATAAATATGAAAACAATTATTTATAACGCGATGCATTGTTCACAGTGTAATATTAACACGAGAACAAATTATAATACTAAATGTACTCGTATAATCGCTGTTAACACACAAAAAATACAGTCCTTTTTATTCAATAGATGTTCTGTGCTATAATAGACAGAGGTTTTCAATATTTATTAAATAAGGGGTCACTCATTAACTTCTTGGTCCACTAAAATGTAATGGTAATTTTAATATTTATTTGTTCTATTAAAAACATTACAATTTATTAAAATAATATTAGTCTTTTTTGAGTGTGTATGTCATAAAGTAGGGTAAATAGTCATGGTCGAACTGCCTTGTTAGGTCGATAAATTTTCTGTTATGTTGTAGCAATAAATTTTACATTACCAATCAAAATAAAATGAATTTTTCATAAAAAAAGAAGGATTATCCATCAGGCTTACGACTGATCGTCGGCTGGCTTAAATGTGATCACTTTACACTTAAGTAACAAATGTAAATGTGATCACATTAAGCCAGCCGACTGTCAGTCATAAGCCTCTGATGCAAAGTCCATCCATCGCCGTATATCTCTTGATTTAGACGTGTAGAAAAAACATGTTTTCAGAATTTCAAAATTGTTACATTAAAAAATGATGTTGATGGCGATTTTTAAATTGAACACCTATGACCAATTTCGAGGATTATGGGGACCTACTTATTTCTTAGTGTGTGGTCCCTGAGTCCCTCGAAACAAAACCTGCATACATTAAGTCTTTTAAAATACAAATACATTGGTACTATCTCATAAATAATTTGGCTATTATCAGCCTTTGTAGTCTTTTGGGATGTCCTCATTTGAACCCATGTGCCTGGGACCTGGGATCCATCGTGGATATAGCTACTTATCATCATGTCACGATTTGTATATCATGGATAGATGACTTATCTATGACAAATGCGTAACATTATAAAGGTACGAGGGTTCGTGACCCGTCCTAAACCAAAAAAAAATTTAAAATTTAAACTTTTTTGAAGCGTCACAGTGTCATGGAGTTTCGTATATTACCTGCGTATATTACCAGCAAGGCGAAAAATGTCAAAAAAAGTTTGCAATGTTGGCAGGATTTCAAACTGCGACCCTAAATTCTTCAGGTGAAGTTGAACCAAATACATATTAAGATTCATCTCTCTACGGCGCCGGCGGCGCAAGCCTTTTACAATAAAAATAATACCTTATAGAAACTTTTTTTTTTAAATATAGGTACATAGGTAGAATAATCGCACTCTAATAAGAAAGTTTACTCAATATGTGCCTTGTGTAAATGATTGTCGCCTGATTTCTATTCTACTTATACCTATAACGTAAAAAAGTGTTACTTTTAAATAGTAAAGCATTACAAAGAAAATAATGGTATAAAAGTATGTAGGTAGGAAGAGGTATATAATAAGGTGCGGTTTGTTAGTGTTGAAATATATTACCGCCATCTCTGTGAGCCAGACCGATATCTCTTTTAAATTGAGTTTATTATATTAATTACATTCATTCCACTCTCTCTCTCTCTATCTCTCACCTCATTCCATTCTCATCTCACCAACTCAGGTACCTACCGCTTACCTACCTAATCTAACTCATTTCTCGAACCTTCCAGTTTGTTCTGGAGTCATTTATATTAAGAGTGTGCATACTGACATTTCAAAAATTTCTAAAAACGGGAGACCTTCTATCTCGACAATCGTTACAAAATATGCTTTGGAACAAAATAGGGTAGATGCATTGAACATTTATCTAGGGAATAACCGTAAAAGATTTTTTTTATCTTGTATAGATTTCTCAAAAAAAATATTTAAAAACACCTCTGTACTTTTTTCCGGAAGACGGAAATTCGTTTCCCGAAAGTCGCGGAGTAAAATTTTTTTTTTGTACTGAGAATATGCATTAAAATCTAGGGAATAACCGTAAAAGTTTTTTGATAGACGCAAAATTAACCCCAAAAAATGGAAAAAACGCTATTTTTACCATTTTATCATGCGATTGTCACGCGATTTTGAACCTTAATGCCGTGGGAAATGTCTGTGACGTCATTCCTGGTGCCATGCCCTTAATATACAATACAAACTAACTACTCGTATACTCGTACCTACTGCTTGTGAATAGGCCCTGACTTTTTAGCCGCCCTCCCCCAAATCACAATTTTTTTTTATCCAATATAGGCACGGGACATAAACTTAGCGCCCGAATTAAGAAAAAAAAACGTCGACGGGGGTTAAGGGGTCCCTAGAAAAATCTAGAAAGAAACTGTTGACCTTAGCCAAGAAAAAATCGTTGAAGGGGGAGGAGGGTGGAAAAAAAATGAATGACTATTTATTTATTTAGGCTCTACGCAACATAATATGTAGTTGTTTTTACATTACACAAATTAAATATTATAACACTACTACGCATAAAAAATTAATAAAAAAAACTTTGACTATTGACCTTCACTACGAAAATTTTAATGAGCGGAGGAGTCAGCGGCCTACTCGGCCTTTTGACTGACTAATCCGGCTTTGCAAATCATACAAAACTGTTCACTAGGGCAAACTTATCTCACTGCTGATCTTTCTTCCAATTAACCCATAATGTTATTCTCAATAACATTTTGATGATTTCTTTATATTTTCTTTAGTTCAATATTTTCGCACTGAACGCTTGAGTCTTCAATAGATCGAATAGATTAAATACTATCGAAATTTAGTTGAGCATTTTCCCACCTGGCGCTTGTGTCTTTTAGCTTACAAATTCGCGTACAGTATGAAGAGCGGTGAGTTGTTATTTTCTTCTCCACTTTCCCTCCCGCCGCTCCCTTGCCTCCCTACATTCACTAAGTACCCAGTAAATATTCTACGAACATAAAGTTGTTTAGTGAAACCCTATTTCCTTCACGAAATCAGGACTCGATTCGCCACAGGCAAACTGAATGTATCAAATTAATATTGAGGGAGGACGATTATTAACTTCATCTGTCGTTGTTTTTGCTGTAGTCTGCGACTGCATTTTCCTAGTCAAATTTCAATAACTCCCCAATGTACCGGCAGCTTAAATTTTGCACACATTTACTTTACGCGTTTTTTACTTGGACGCGTTTTGAGTAAAAGGAATCGGAGAGCGTGTATGACAAATTGCATGAATGTGACGGAGGCTAGGAGTGTGTGCAAGGATAAGGCTGTCTGACGCGCTATCCTCTCTGCCTACCCTGCAAGGGACGTGGCGTGCGGGTATAGATAGATAGACACTTTATTTGAGTAAATTAACTTAATAACGAAAAATGACGATTCTAGGGTTGAATACAGTGGAAATGAGGTCGTTGAGAAGAATGTGTGGAAAAACATTGAGAGATAGGATAAAGAATGAGGTTATTAGAGAGATGAGTGACTATAACAAAACGGGTGTAAATAAACCAAGATAGTTTGGACATATTGAGAGAATGAATGACCGACATGATGACTTAAAATATATATTTGGGTGAGCGAAGACTAAAGAGCTGAGACTGACCTGGACGGATCATGTCAACCAGATCCTCAAGGATTAACGCGTTTGGATTAAAAGAAATCGGAGAGTGTGTATGACAAATTGCATTGTGACGGAGGCATGGAGTGTGTAAGGATAGGACAGTATGGCGTTGTGTCCTCTCTACCTACTCCGCATGAGGGGATAGATACTGAGATAGAAATTTGCCTGTATAGAATGCGATGTCTCGCACATTTCAATTTATTTGGAACAATTTTCTCGATAATATTAACATTTCTCATACAGATAAAGGCAGCGAACACAACCACCCCCATATGCCTTCATCCCTTATATTATACTACCTACTACACAGTTACACACCCTCACAGCCTCCAGTCTCCATACGACAATGTCTATTACTCCTACAGACGTATGAAATAATATAAATTAACTAGTGGTTCCCGTGAATAAAAAAAATAAATAAATAAATCTTTATTGGCCGGAGAGAATATGCATAGTTACAAATACACGACAATTATAGTGTGCCAAAAGGCGGACTTATTGCAAAACTCGAATTCGAATTTGGCATTTTTTAAACTAAGTACTTATACTACCACTCTACCACGCCCTTCAAAGTTCTTTGAAGGAACATATCAGAGATGGTCTTGGTCTTACCTACTTTCCATACTAATTCTACATACGTACCTATTATTCTAATTGCATTCTCTATCAATAATATAATAGGTAGGTATCTTTGATTATAGAAGTACCTAATCAAATTATTTTTACCTCTAGATATGTATGTATACTGTAGTACTTTTACGCGGAAAATAATTTACATTCATAATTTCATAAGTAGGTACATTCGATATTTCAAATTTTCATTCATAAAAAGTGAGACTTCGACGAAATTTTTTAGTCACCCACTAACGCGTCGCTGCTTTAAATTTACATACATATTTGCAAAATTTGCCAAAGGGCCATCGTTACAAACATACATGACTTGGCTTTTACCAGTATATGTAATTGGAATAAGTAAATCACAATAGTACATTACGTATAGTGATACAATATTTAACAAAGGGTGGCTAAATTAATAATACCTATTCAAGCAATCCACTAGGGCGTAATTTTACACGTGCGGTACAGATAAGGTCAAGTACTTTTATAATATTAAGATTTTCGACCGACGGTACATGGTGGAAGTCCATTTTTAAATGTAAAAATGAAAGACTTGCATAGTAGTTCAAAATTCACGTATTGACTTTAAATACACGCGGCTAGTGTTCGAGGATTCTCATCCTCATCGTCATAAGTTGTTAATAAAGACCAAAAATGTACCTTCATTCAACAACTAAGTATTCAAGAAAAACGGGAAAATTGCAATTTGTTGAGAATAAAAAACTGCACATTTTGGACAGCTCTATTCAATTAATTTTTAAGGTTGAAGGTTGATTTCGAGTATTAAAACAAATTGACTTAGAATTGAATTTGAGACGTATGATTTTTCTGTAAGTTGAACTAGAGTTTTTAAAAAAACGTAATCATCAAATTTTGGTAAATTAAATTAAAGATAAAGCTTCTGCAATACTTATAAGTCCACCCAGCTTTTGGACGCTACTTACTTACTTACTTTACGGGTCCGGACTCTAGACCTTGCCACTCCAATGTGCAGCGACAGATATCGCTTTGTGATTTGCCATTTTTAAGTCCTCCATATTGCATGCCATCCCCATCAGCGGGCACGACAGCAAATAATGCAAATCGTCCTGCAGCGCCCCACAGTCGCAACTCGCGTCATCTCCCTCGAGGAAGCCCCGCTTAGGGCAAACTTTAAACATCAGCAACAAACCTTTATTCCCCTTTAGTATGCCACGGAGGTATCAGGCTAGCAGAAACACATACCAGTTGATTAACTAACGTTACGTCATTTATAAAAGTTTACAAATTAATAAATCTGGTATCAGGGTAGCATAATGTTTGATAGTATAATAATCATATCACGGATACTTGGAATGTAATCGGGGGATGATATGATACACCCTCATCTATCTCTGTCTGACTTCCCCTAGTTTTGTGAATAGTGAAAAGGATGGAATATATCACCAGCGGAATAAACCACTTCATGGCTACACGGCTTATCTACTCTCACCGGGTGAAGCATGGATATAAAATATACTATAGATGTGGCGATTTTAAAATTATTATTTTTTATGTGTAAGAAGTTCAAATATTTCAGAAGTCAACTTTTTGATGGACAACTAAAAGATTTCGTCAAACATAAATAAACCTTTTTTGTATTCTAACTGAAATCACAGAGAAAACTATATTAGCGACTGATTTTTCAATCGATAAGTTCCCGGTAAGCTTTGTATTTTTGTGAGTGAATCTTGATTTCGTCCAGTCAACCCCATACCTTATGACGTATCTATTCTACGGAGAAAATCCTCTGAAAGGAGGGAGTAGATATTTATTTTTTAGAAGCTCATAAATCAGAATGGAACGAATCTAAAAAAACAGATCGAAATGAGAGATTGTTGGATAATGTTAACTTGTTTTTTTTTTTAAATAAACAGCATTTTTTCACTTATCTTTTAAATTGTGAAAACAGGGTGAAAAGACATGAAAATTAAACTGATTTTTTAAATAATTATTAGAATTATATAAACAGTATTTTTTCATCACATTTCAAGTGAAACAGTTTATTCTCGGAATATATAATATTCTGTTCATATCCTCATTTTTCACTAAAATGTGACGATATATATCCGAGTTTATTTGCTTAGCTCAATTAAAAAAAAACAAACGAATGCCAAAAATATTAGAATTCTATTTAAAAAATCGCACATCTATGTAGATTCCTTGATATAAAAGATTAGGAGGGGACACAATTTACTGTAATGGTTTGGAGGGTTACCAGTTCGCATCCTGCGCGTCCACAAATAATATCCAAATATACTAATAATAATAACAACATATAGCAGTAAGTTGGTGATGCTACATATCACCCCTCTCTCATCATTTCATTGTGATAACTGATAAACTACACTTAGCCTGGCCACACACGTCCCGAAGTTCAGTTCCGGAATCGACCGTTTTGCAAAAAAGTTCCGATCAAAACCTCTCTCTGAATTCAGCGTCACCCCGATTTTAAATTCAGAAAGAGGTTTTGGTCGGAACTTTTTTGCAAAACGGTCGATTCCGGAACTGAACTTCGGGACGTTTGTGGCCAGCCTTAGTCAATATTGATTTTAATCTGTTGACACAATATTTAGCGATTCGGTCAACTACCTCATCTATAGGTACATTATTAAATCTTTGGTTTTTTTTGGACTTATTTTTTTTTTTACTTATTTATTATTTAAGCTTCGAAAAAATATAATTCACATTACAATTCGCCTAATCCTATAGATTTTTGGCTACTTACACTAAATACTTAAAACTCACTTACATCTAGGTATTGAATTTTACAAACTAACTTATTCTAATCTCCTGCAACACCATGGTCTTGTTCAGTCAACGTCTACTCATATTTTGGATTATACCAGCCATTGTGGATCGGAGGATACCATCAGGTGGTTCTTCAGTAGTTCTTTGAACCTTATTTGGGTTTTAGATTTTCTAATCGAGTCTGGCACCCCGCTCCATGCACAAGGCCTATTAACTACCTATGTATCTTCTATCACGCCGTGTCGCTTGCGGGGTGGGCAGAGAAAACAAACCCCCACACTGCTACATATATCCTTATGCCTCCACTCGCTTAGCAAAGCAAAGCGTTCATGAGTAAAAAGGCGTGAACGGTCGGTTACCTACACGAGCCAAGACAAACGCCCCATCCACGCGCTTTGAGTTGTAGAATGAGATGAGACTGAACAGCTGATATGGTTTAGTCAAATGGAGACAATGTCTGAACATCTTCCTCTTCATAAGCCTTGGTCCTTCCACTGCTGGATATAGGCCTCTTCCAAGAGTTTCCACTCCTCCCTGTCGCTCGCCTTTCGCACCCACTATTTACCCGATACTGAGGTCAAGTCGTCCGCCCATCTCTTCTAGGGTCTGGCGTGAACACATTGACCAGATACTCAAGGACGGTCGTGTCTTCCGATGGAGAAATCGCAATGTAAAGCAAATAATGATACACTCATATACATTGTATATTTTTATTCTATTGCTGCATGTGCTTTCATATATGTAACTTTATTTTACTTATGTTTTCATATATCTATCTTTATTTTGCAATTATGTCTGTATGTGTGTGATATGTATGAACGAGTTGTTGAATGTTTGTTTTTTTTTACCATACTTTTTTTTTCATGTGTTCATTTAATATTTTCATCTGTTAACTTTATGTATTAATGGCCTTGCGCCGTGTGTTCTTTAAAATAAATAAATAAAATAGTCGAAAATAAAATTAATGATGTTTTGGAAATTAGGTACCGCATTGACAAAAAAAGTGTAAACCCTATTGTATTTTTCCTTTTCTATCTAAAATCTACGCGAGTACCTAATACGGAAGATACAAATGTGTTTGTACATGGCTACATGATAAAAGCACACAGGAAAAAACGAAAAATCTCACGGAAAAAATCTCACATGGCATACGTGAAAAAACATCACAAGAAGAAATAACACATTCATACTTTTTTACGAAATTTATTAAGTATGCAATTTGGTTGTCACAAAATTTAAAAATTTTATAACTATGATTGCAATAATTAAATTTAACTATAAAATATCAATTAAAGTGTCTTTTAAGTATTTTTTAAATATAAAAAGGATCAGGGCTTGTATACACAAACCCAAATACTTTCCTGCACACTTTGCGATACAGGCTAATAGCCTGTATCGCAAATCGCGTATTGGAATACATTAATAAATTTAGTGTTTTTTTTTGTGATATTTGTGCACGTGAGACTTTTTTCCATGTGATATTCATTCCGTCTGAGATTTTTCCGTGGGATTTTTCCCGTGATATTTTTTCCTGTGTGATTTTTCTGACAGCGTTTGTACATATAGATATGTAGGTACTGGGGCTACCTAGTCCAGAAACCTCCATCGCTCTTATTTTCCGTATTTTTCCAGTGTTCACCCCCTCCCCAGACCCCTAACTGTATTGGTGAAAGAAAGACAAATGGTAGTTATTTTGTGTAATTGCTTTGCGTCGAAATAAAAAATATTGTAGGTAGGTTCAAGGTTGTTTAGGTACAAAAGTTGGGAACATATATTATTATAGAGTTTACATATCGAATCATTTTATCCACCATGCATATGGTTAAAGCAGTTGGTTGGGGCGGCAGTCTCTCAAGCGGGAGGTGCCAAGTTCAAACCCCGGTGCTGGAGATGAATTCCATACTTTGCGATACTTATAGGGTGTTAGCCTAGTGCAAGGTGTGCAGGAAAGTATTTGGGTTTGTGTATGCAAGCCCAGATCCATTTTTTTAAATATATTATAAGACGCTCAAGGCACCCGTTGACAAATGACGAATACAACAAACACATTAATTTAATAGACACAAAATTATTATTATTATTATTACACTACATACAGTGTACAAAAAATACACTGAACCTTTATCTACAACATCTTGTATACAATTCTACTGAAAAAAATGTGAAAAACAACTATGATCTTTTTTCCGAAAGATGGCAACTTGTTTCCCAAAAATCACGAAGATTTTTTTCGTATCGATAATATGCATTAAATCTAGGGAATGACCGTAAAAAAAATATGAAGAAAGCGAAATTAGCCCCATAAAGAAAAAAATCGTTATTTTTAACATTTTATAATGCGATTTTGAACCCTAATGCCCCGGCAAATGACCGTGACGTCATAGTTGGGTCGCGAACTTTAATAATTGAGAGATAATCAGTTTTCCTCTTTCCAGCAAATAGACTTACCTACGAATAATATTGTAAGTAATACTTATTTCAAGTACAAGTCACTATGGAATGGAAACACCCCCGTATAATTCTGTCTCCTATTTCACCCTCCCCCCTCTCTAACGTAGCCGCCCCCCCTCCAGAGGGTAGCAAGTCGTGTGCCTCACTACCCTTATATTGATCCAGGAGTGAAACTTGAACTCATCGGAGAGACTGTAACTCATTTGGGCGGGATATTCAAAGGTTTCTTCATATTCCAACATACTTCCTTTGTGTTTAAGTCAAGTACTACCTATTTACTTTAACATTTTCACCTCAAATATAGTATTAATTACTTACTTAATTATTAATCCCTGAATTTGTAAACATATAATTATGTAATTCCTGAAAATCTTGTATAATAATGAGAAAACTAGCAACAAATTACTTAATTTTATGTTTAAACATTTCTAGTTTAAATATTTCACTGTGTTTTTAAGTAAAATTTGTCACTGTGTTTTTAAAAAAAGAACGTCTCATTCTTAGTACAAACAAAATTTGTTACAGATTTTTTTTTTAAAGGATCTGGGCTTGCACACACAAACCCAAATACTTTCCTGCACACCTTGCACTAGGCTAAAAGCCTGTATCGCAAAGTGTGGAATACATCGTCAGCGTCGGGGTTTGAATTTACCCCATTATTTTCTTCGTGAGTAAAAGTAATCGGAGAGCGTGTATGAAAAAAATTGCTTGGATGTGACGGAAGCAAAAAGTGTGTGTAAGTACATAGCGGTGTGGCGCCCCGCAAGATAGATAGACTAAAAAGAAGGCATATTGACATTTCAAAGAAATTCTAAAAACGGGAAATTTTATAGTATTATAGATCTCGACAATCTTACTAAATATACTCTGAAAAAAATAGAGTAAATACTTTGAACCTTCATCTAGCGAATGACCATAAAAGATTTCTTATATCTTGTAATATACATTTCTCAAAAAAAATGTGAAAAACACCTCTGATCTTTTTCCGAAAGACCGAAACTCGTTTCCCGAAAGTCGCAGAGATTTTTTTTTTATTTTATAAATACACGCATTAAAATCTAAGGAATGACCGTAGAAGTTTTTCGGTTGAAGTGAAATTAACCCCAAAAAGTAAAAAAAACCCTATTTTTAACCTTTAATCATGCGATTGTTTATGCGATAGAACCTTGTAACGCCGCGGGAAATGACTGTGACGTCATAGTTGGTCCCTATGGCTTTAAAACTATGTATGAAAATTTTACATGTCCAAAAGTGTCTGAAATTAGAGCCCCAGGGACAATGATGAACAATAAACAATATAACTCAAATAAGAATTAATTCGAAATCATAAATTGGATTTAAAAAATCAAAATATTAGTCAATATGTAATCCATAAGTTGAATTATGCTGGTAGTTGATGGTGGTGATATGGGGAGGGTAGGGTAAGGTAGGGTAGGGTAGGATGTAAGTACGGATGTATAATAGTTTTTATAATATTAATACTGTAAGGTATAGTGGAGTCAGGGGGGATGAACAGAGATTGTAGGGGATGGGGTGGGATTATAATGGTGAACTAAAATGAATTAAATTTGTACACACATTCTCAAATATATCAATCCTCATTTTTTAAGCAAGTAATATCGCAATCGCAAATAATTCGCATTTATTTATTTATTATTTCAGTGAACAGTCTCATAAAATAATTCAGTACATAAGCAATGTTTTAAATTTAATATGTAATTAAATAGAGTAAGTATCATTTTCTAACTAACTCTACATTTTTTGATTTTTTTTGACATTAGTGATTATAGACACAACACATAGAAAAAAAAAGCCTCTTCGCAATCTTTTTTTGAATGATTTTTTTATTGTCGTGTAAATTTTGTTAAACATTTGTTTTCTGTTTTAGCAATGAGTTTTGCCACTCATTCTACCTTATGTAAAGAAAATCGTGTGTTTTTTGTTCACAACATTGACCGGTTACCTCAATTTTGACATTTAGCGTGACTGTATAGTACTTGTAATAATAGAAGAAGCAAAAAAAAATCTACAGATCAGCACACGTGTGGGCAAACACATGAATGACGTTATAATATGTATATCATTTGATGTAGGATTGCACGCTTACACACTTGTCTCCTGTTACTCCATAATATAGGAATTGCCATGATGATAATATCTAGATATTGATAGTGGGTGTGACGAATTGCATGAATGTGACGGAAGCAAGAAGTGTGTGTGTAAGGATAGGAAAGTCTGGCGATCTGCTCTCTCTCTGCCTGCCCCGTAAGGGATACGGCATGAGGGGATAGAATTTATATTATGTATCTCAAAATTCAGTGTATAAACGTTGAGAAATACAAATGCTTATTATCGCATATAATAGTTTAAGAACCTCAGAGTGATATCAAAAAATCTCCATCATTGGATTCGATAACAATATTTGATTGTTTGACAAACATAGGTAAATTATATTGGAAGGTACACTAGTATAAAACATTATTGGACGTGTTTCCCACGCTCCTTGCCTACCCCAGCTAGGTACGCTGCATTATAACAATGACATTATTAAGTTTTAGGCAACCTTTTGATAATAGCTTGTACAAGGTAGTTCCACACCTGATGATAACAAGCATGTGCGTATGAATTTCCACTACCCCATATTTTCTACCTTTAAAAAACACACGTCCATACTTACATTGTTGTATTTTGATTTGCGAATTATAACAAACGCAGGTGCGCAATTTTTGAGTAGGTATTTGATTTTGTGAAGCACGAATTCTATCATAATTTGTGGGTTTGATTGGGTGAATGGTGAACGTCGATTCTCGAGTGTATAAAGTCAAAACTTAAGCCAACCAATGACCGATCGTAAGTCGTGTAGATCATTTGGTATACCTCCTGATTTTCGTCTTTTTTTAGCCCATTTCCGTCAACTTCTGGACACAGGCATCCTGCATACTTGTCTCCATGTCGTCCTGGTCTTCTGTGTCTGTGAATCAACCAATACCTACTAGCAACTAGGTAGAAAATAAATACATTGAAGGACTCCCACGGGCTTAAGGCCCTCCGCATCCCTGGGTAGCACAGGCGCATATAGCGTCCTCTTTACCCGCACTTCTTGGCAAAATCTTTTTAAGAGGTGGGCTCAGGGTTAGCCAGAAGGGAGCCCCCCGACAAACCCCACCCCTAACTTACATTCCTTCAGTGTCATTTAGAAAATAAATAATAGTTTGTTTTGTGATTATGAAACAGAGGTCAGCATTCGATTACAATCCTAATTAATAATTATCATCAATAGTATATTTTAAGAGCCACATTTATATTTCTCCATAAAAAAATTACATGATAAAATGGCACTACTAATTTTAAACTGTCACCTAAAGCAAATACCTATGTGTGAAAAATTTTAAAAGATGATGTGACATTGGGAAGTTATTATTAAAACTTGAAGAGGAATTGTTGACGAAATAAACGACACATTGGTGAAAAAAGCTATGAATACCATTCACATTGAGTTACCTTTTTGATTTAGGATGATAAAATGATCAAGCCTGACATAATTCAATAAAAAATGTTAGTCCCGGCTTCCCTCCTACAGAAATCCACTCTCCACTACTGAACGACAACAACAACGACAGATGAAGTTACACAAGAAAAAAGATAAAAAGTGACCGAATATAACGTTTTTTTTAATGAATTTGGGTTTGTCGAAATAAACCCAAATACATCATTGTACACTTTACAGTAAGCTTGAAAAGCTTGTGTCGTGAAATGGAGTAGGTCGGCATCGGGGATCGAGCACGCGGCCACTGGATTAACAGTCGAAAGCGTTACTAACAAGGCTACTGACCGCCTCACCTTCATATTTTAATTTGATTATTAATTAAAAACTGAAATCAATAATGTGTACAATAAATAAATGGTTGAATAAATAAATAAATGAACTGGCAAATAAAGCAATTGTCCGCTAAACTGACGCATTCACCCCCACCCTACCTACCTACTGATCCTTTTGTGTTATACTATTATGAGAGGGCTACCCTCATTGTATCGCTGCCTCCCCTCTAAGGAGAGACTATTGTCAAATCAACATTAGGTATATTATACCTAATAGTTTCAGAGACTGGAAAATAGAGAGACGTTGTCTTTCATACATTTACTGGATCAAAATGGCCAGTTTTACAGATTTTGCAAGGACTTACAACCCGGCATTAGACTTTGCCAAACTGTTTTACAGGGCACTCGAAAATGATAGAATAAAGGAGTGGGGACCAATTCTACAATCCCATGGGGTTAAATTACCTAGGTACGTAAAAAAGCGAAAGTTTACGTCAAGAATATAAAAATTCATATTTTTCCTGAACACCAAGGATGATGTGGTTACAATTTCGTATAGATTGGATTTCACCAAGCATTTTCGTTCTTTCTTTCCACGGCGTCCTGTCACTCGCCAAACTCTTCACTTCCATGTAGGTGCTACAGCGCACGTTCTCAATAATCTGGTCCATATAACTGCTTCATGGGCGACCTCCTACATTACTACCCTCTACCGTTCCTTCTGGTATGACGATGAGCAGGCAAATTTTATTTAAATAACATGACGAATTTAACAAATAGATGTTTATCAAGATGGTTTGGGCATGCTGAGAGAATTAACGATGACAGTATGACTAAAAAGTTACAAATGAGTTAAAGAAAAGTGGTAAAGAAAGAGAGAAGGCCCTCAGAGACTTGTAGACTGGATTGATCGTGTTGACCATATCCTCAAAGATGGGCGCGTTTTGAGTTAAAGAAATCGGACGTTGGCGATTGGTAGGTGGATCTAATAGAATCTAATAAGAATCCGTAACTATCAGAATAGGAAATCTTGTAGGTATAGGTATGGATGTTATATAGGGTACGTTCAGTTTAGTTGACAGGGATGTAGTGTGACCATCCGACAAACCATCATAGCTCAGTAAGTGGAAGTCCTAGGGGGACCACACTGCACGCGGAACACATAATATCGTCGTGCTTTCAAGAGGGGTGTGACCGTAAGTATACTCACTCACTACTCACTACAATATTCAATATTGAATCACATCAGGGTTGTCACACTTCACCATTAAATAAAACGTGTTTTTTAATTTGTTATTTCAGGAAAATTACATGAACACATAGAACGTAACATTGAACAAGTTATGCGAGAATCTTCTTCGTATATCATTTTTTCTCCCTCTCTGAAGTTGGAGATCCCTCCGGCGAAAAGTTTCCTGTCCTGCGGCGCTCAAAACGATCATCTCATTCCGGAAAATTCAACTACAAGCATAGTTCAAAAACTACTGCACTGTCAAAAGTACAGAACTGACTACGTTGTAGAGATGACACTGTACAACCTAAAAGGACTTCTCAGAATATCTTAGATGAAAGTGCCATAACTGAGAAAAACCCCTGGGATCGCATCCGTAATGCAGACATAAGGAAAACCTGCAAAATACAGGGCATTATTCGGTGGAGTATATAAAATTAATAAATAGTGACAGGCTCACACACACAGGAGCCAATGAGATCCCCTCTGGAAACCTTCCACCTGGAAGACCACCTCAAAGATGAAGGGACAGTTGGGCCTCATCATCTCAAGAGTCATAATTTTTATAGCAGGGACCAATAAGTCTATTAAAGATAAAGAAGAAGAAGACGAATAGACATACTGAGAAATTGATATTAAGTTTATTTATTTCAACATATACGGCTTGCGCCCTTAAAATGCATTACAACGACAAAAATTTGGATTCAACATATACAGGGTGATTGGTTCCGCTATTCAGATATTTTGATATTTTGAGAGGTGATAGAGGGTGCTCCAAAACGCAGATCCGCCAAAGGGATGTCATCCCAATTCCCAAGGGTTGCGGAGTTACACCCTTTTAAAAAAATTAAGTTTATTTTGTACAGATCGAAATCACAAGATAAACGTGCGGTTCTACTTTTTTTCATTGACAGCGACGCGTTTAAAACACACATAAAATGATGTTTTAAATTATAAAGTCACCTTATGCAGTTCGAAAATGCGGTTTAATTTAACAGACCGAAACGCGTCGTTTCCAATAAAAAAAGTAGAACCACACGTTTATCTTGTTTTTAATCATATAAGAAAACTGTTTAGAGATTTATTTAGCATACCCCTAAAATCAATATGTGTAATAATATTATGTACGTGTAAGAAAAATAGGGGAAGATGGGCGAAAGACAATACGTGTCCCTGTACTGTGTGCTGTGTGTGTACTGTGTGTGTATAGTGAGTGTTGTACTCAGTACAGTACTGTATACACTACACGACATATTATTATACCTTCTCTGCTATGCTCAGTCGATACCTCCATGTGTGATGTGACATCACACATGGAGGTATCGATAACTACATATTCTTATATCGGGATGAAAATATCTTCATCGAATAGTCGAAATTATCACGATTTCAGCAATGACTTTCTTCAGCCATTCTGAATATCTTCTTATTACGCAACTCAATATTTTATCATTCGATGTAAGATATGAGTGTTGTGACTAAGATGAAAGTGAACAAGAAAGTGCAGGACATGAGGAAAGAATCTTTGAGGATCAAATTACAAAAGAATTGTATAAGTTTCAAAGAGAGGTTGCGAAGAAACGAAGCCATCCAAGAGTCACCTGGAGTTATTATATTGACCGGATATTTTTAAAAATTTACGTCGGGGAAATTTTTGGGTTGGAGAAACCGCAGAGTGTGTAGACGAACGTTATGAAGTGAAACTAGGTGACGTATGCAAAGATAGAAAGGTGTGGCGCTCTGTCCTCTCTGCCTACTCCTCAGGGAACATGTAGAGAGAATGTTTGGTGACCGGATAATAAAAAATATACAGACTTGAATGAAAATTTCTAATCCTGTAGGTAGTAGGTATCTCAATCGATAGCGTACCTAATAAAAAATCATAATCGATGTTTTTAAATTTCATACAAACAAATTGACATCACTATAAATATTATTAGTAGATATTCTTTGCTTGCCTGTGTCCTCGGTCCTCGCATTCCCCTTTCATACATTTAGGTATTTGGGTATTTATTGTAATAGATTGCAGACTACGCTGTACACTACCTATAACTATATTGTGTTTAGTAGAGATATCATATGAGGGTGTCAATGTTCCAATACACACGAATCTCCTCTTCCATAATAAAATAAAACGTTATTATGGTATCTAAATATCATATTATTTAAACTTCCTTGTCTACTCCGCAAGGAAGTAAATGAGAAGATATTAAATAACTATCCCGATAAATTAAAAAGCATCATTTATTTCTGAGCGCAAACGTTGAGATATAAGATGAAAGGAATGAGGTTATTAGGGAAATGAGTGACTGCAAGACTGGTGTTGTGACGAGAATGAATGTGAATAAACTAAGATGGTTTGGGCATGTTGAGTGAGCGAAGAGAGGTGTGGAAACGAGGCGACCCGAGACTGTCCTGGTCCGATCATGTCGACCAGATCCTCAAGGAGGGAAGCGTTTTGAGAAAAAGGAATCGGAGAGCGTGTATGACAAATTGCATGAATGTGACGGAGGTTAGGAGTGTGTGTAAGAATTAGGGCTGTCTGGTGCTCTGATCTCTTTGCCTATACTGCAAGGGACGCGGCATTTAGGGTAGGTATAGATGGAGATACATAGGTGGATTTTTTTGAGCGCTGAGAATAATGTGTATAAAAAACAGGAAACTAGAGATATGAGTGACTGTAAGACTTTGGTTTGGACATGTTGGGAGAATAATGCTGGATTCCACAAACTTTTTAAGTATGAGGAATAGCGGAGATAGGAGCCACATTATCATTATACTTCATTTAAAATTGTGAAATCCACAGCATAAGTCTACGAAAGCCAAAATGCTGGTGCTCAACGCTGTCTTTTTCCCTTATATAGTGAGACGTGGACATGGCTGAAGACAGGTACCGGGTTGTGCGTAGCAAGATTGCAAGATACCTACATATTTATTTTTACTGGGCTATGAATAAATGAAGATATTATGGGGTTGGTTGTATGGAGTGTTGACTTGAAATATACCCGGCAGGTTATATTGATTTTTTGATACTTACTAAGTATTTAATTAACTTCAGTAGGTGACATAATGTTTGTTCAGGTGACAATACTTAACATTAGGTAGATATTAATACCCTATAGTATACACGGTGTAACACAACCGATGGATCAACCAAAGCAGGATGATAGAGAACCTCAATACCTATCGATTTAACCCCCATATATGTTCAGCGATTTTTTGGATTTTTGAGTTATGAATGTTTTTCTTATTTTTTTTCCAAACCCCGACTTGAAAGACGTTCTTGGTCACAGAAACGCCAATTATTAAGATACATACTTGATTTTTTTTTCTAAAATAAGCGAATAGTGTGCCTTGCAGATACAAAAACAATTATGGGCCTAGCTACGCATTAGATTTCAACTACAAGATTAAAAAAACTAGTATGAAAATAGTAGGTATAAATTTATGATTTTTTTTGGGAAATTTTCTTCTCATACATTTAGTATGGAGATTCATCAAAATTTATTTTCGTGAGTTACCGCCCTAATGGCTTTGGAACAATTTTTAGGTACCTATGAATCCGTAAATACAGCTCAATGAAATTCACAGGGTAGATACTTTATGAAATTGGCAAATAGGTATTGAGGTCCTCTATCATTCTGCTTCAGTTGATATATCGGTTGTGTTACACCGTGTATAGATACATATCTATATTAGTACAGTAGCCAGAGCAAATTTGACGGCATATCTAGGAAAAAAATATACCTAGAAGTTAGGTTAAATTTGAATGCGCTCTGGCCCTTTAATGGTTAATTTGATTAAAAAAAGTTGTAGACGTAATTCATAGATAATTCAATGTAGTCTATTTTTTCCATAGCCTCGAACTATTTTCGAAGTGTGTATCCTGTTCTTCTTCTTCTTACACAATGAACTCTATATAATAGTGATGTAAATGCTAAACATTAACATCGATATTGAAAACCATCGATACGATTTCTAAACATGTTGATGAACATGTTGTGTTGTATTGGTAAAAAAATAAAAAGGATTAATTATATAAATAAATAAATTTGTATAATGTTACCAACTAACTTAATATGCTGCCGCTAGAATTAATAATTAATTTCATTACGTAAATTAAATTATTTACATACAATGTCGATCATATAATTATATATTATCTTGCTTAAAAACAATCATTTCGCCCACCCAATAAAAATATACTTTACATGCCCAAATGTCGTGTGGAAATGTAGATTACGCTAGAAAATGTAAATATGTCTTCTCACCTTCGTTAATATCATTATTAATTTATACGTAAAAATGATTGGAAAACGCCTATAACTCGTAAAATCCGGGGAGCGTACTTAAAATATCGATGGCTCGATGTGTGATTCGATGATGATATTACGTGCCTATGCCAGGTGTAATTGAATAAAAATATATTATTTGCGATGTTATTTTAAGCGTAAAAATAAGTCAAATAACTAAATAAGCCTTACTTGTCGCATTTTTAGTCAAAAGGTGCATAAATTAACAATGATATCAACCAAAAAACGTAAGCTTACCGATAGAAAGATACATTACAATTTGAGGCTTAATATATAACCACAGTCCGAAAAACCACGTTAGGGGATAATAAAATGTTTTTTAAAATTAAAATGCATCCTTAGATGAGCGAAACAATTGGATATTAACGTTAAAATATATAATTACAATCACATTTTGACACTGTGAAAATCGTAAACGTCAAATATCAACAAAAGAATACTTATTGAATTTTATGAAAACGAAGAAATGACTTAACACACATTTTCATAGTGTTGTATTGAAACAAATGCTTTACAACTGATCTAGTCAGTATGACTTAAAAATATTTGATTAAGTACTTCAATAATCAAAGATTTTTTCATCACAGGAATTTCTTTAAAGTTTTTTTATTTTTGATATATGAACAAAAAACAAAGAAATAGCTATTGTTTCCGAGTTATTCTGATATTTCTATCAACGCAGCACTATTAAGTGGTGGCAAACCTTAAAATATAAATTTTACAGCCTTTGTCCTTGTATTTTCAATACAATTAAGTATTTTTTGATCGTTATATATCAGTTTAAATAATGGTCAAAACTGCTTCTAATGTACTATTGTGCAAAATTTCTAGGTGCTGGGATATTGGGAAGTTTTTAACATTCCAAGAGGAAAATGTGGACGCAGACAACAGCAACAGATGATGTTAATGAAAATTGTGGTAAATACATTAAATTTCTAGAATGGTTCGCGGAAAAAACCCCCAACAATTATGCCCGTAGCGAATAAACCCCAAAAAAGATAAATAACCTTCGAACATTCTAGTTGATCTAGTTGGATAAACTCCACTCGTCTGCGAGTGATTTAGGAAGATTGCCCTTCAAGATTCTTTCCTATTCTTCTTCTTCTTTCGGTGTCGTGTCAGGTCCCCCCAACGTTGACTATCACTCGTGAGAAAGTGCTCCCGTCCTGGGCAGCTCGAAACAGCTGCCCAGTACAGGCCCAACAGTGCATTCTTCCTATTAATATTTTAAATTTCATATGTCTCAAAAAAGCAATCAGCTGTTTGCAAAGTAAACTTATTATACCATCAGCTGAACTTACACTATGCAACAATACTACTGCTTATATGAATACTAGAGGTGTAGTTAAACACAGTGGACTTGTGTGACATTGAAATACATTTAATAATCACAACATAGCGTCATTTTTATATTACGGCTATGTGTGTATACGTACATTATTATATTAAGGGCTTATATGCACTGAGCTAATATCGTTCTATTTTTGCTTCAACTTTTTCAAATTTTGTATGAAATTGTTAGCGCGAAATAAGAATAACGTAAGCGACAATTTATTTATTTATTTATTCAATCAACGGCTTTAAAGCCTTTTGTATATTAATATGTGTTTGTTGTTTACTTTAAGTTTAAATAAATAAATAAATAAATAAAAAGATATATAAAACAATATACTTATTGTGCTACAAATATACTTATTGTGCTACTTATAATAATATCATACCAATACTTATACTCAAATTAATAAAAATATATATAACAATAGCAATGTGAATTATACCTTTTTAAAAAGGACCTGGGAACAAATTTAAAAATCTAAAACAGCCAATTTGTTAAGATTATAATTAGCAGTATTTTGGGTAAATTATACTTTTATATCTGAAAAACTGGACGGAGAATCTCCAGATCCCGTAAATTTCAGGGGTACTTTCGGAATATTTTTTTATTCAAGGAATTGCTAACTAAAACAGCCGATTTGTAGTCCATACTTTCACCTATCACTGTCTTCAGTTTCAAGATGATTCTTTCAGTATTGGCTGAGAACAATTCAGGGCGCCGAAGCCCAATGACAGCATATAGGACCTTAAGTATGAATATATTATATACAGTATAGGTACACATGATACGTATGACAAATAGTAATGATAATAATACCTCTATGCGTAATAACATTTTTATAAAATTGACCTTTTCCTGTGCCTACTGTATTCAAATAATAAAACGTTTACTGTCTGTATGCGCTACCGTATATTTTTTCAAGAGGTACGTATATATGTCAAGAAAGCTGGCAATTTTATGTGTTGGCAACAATGACATTTCTATTGAAATTCTACAAGTGTTGTCACTATAGTTTCCAAAAAGCTACACGCAGCGCCCTCATCGAAAACCATTTATTTTTTGAGATATATTATGTCTTCTATAGGTATTTTAATTTAGAAATATTGTAAAAACATATACTTACTTAGTCTCTTTTTTCTAAGTTAAAAAGAATTTTGCAAAGTACATATATCAACAGGTATAGTTTTTTTTTCTGTTTCATCTTATTTAACCTTACAATTAATTAGCTATTTATTTAATTTTACGACCTGTTGTAGAAAATAGCAAGCTTTTATGCCTATTTTACCGCCTTTTCAGCAAGCTTTTTAATAAACAAAATAAAAACCAATACCAAAAAATATTACGATATAAAACAGGACAATCTTAGTGTGTCATAGGGCGAACTTATTGCTAAAGTAATATCTTCCAGCCAACCAAGAAAACCTGAAAGATTTGCTAGATGTCTATCCTGAAAAGAACCAGGCATTAACTAATAATATATTACTTATTGCTTAGCAGGCCTTTTTAAACACTAGTGTATGAGAAATAATTATATGTATAAAGTAGTTGCAAAACAAAACAATGACAAAATTACTTAATCATATTTTGTTTAATTAGGTAACAGTGAATCACCGAATTAATATTCTTTTCCATATTTAAAAATATTTGAATTTATGTTTATAACAAGCAAAAACTCTTTGTTTTTATAAGATATTGTGAAATATTGTGCAGCGATAAATTAATAAGTATTAATATTATGAATAATTATTTTATTACCTAATTCACTAATAATAAAAACTTTAAATAAAGATTTGCATATTTAGATTTATTCTTACGATATAAAATATAATATTGATATAAAAAATAAAAACTAATGATACGCAATATCAACATAACCTATAATAATAATTTTTAACAGGCCATGCTCTTCTTTCGATGAAGTAAAAAGTTTAATTTCTAGGAGTTGGATAGAGATGAGAAATAAATTCTTTCTTTGGACTTTTTGAAATGTCATCCAAAGGAGTATTCAGAATAGGCGATTATGGAGTGCATGAAACATTTTTAAAGCTGATCGCGGAAGACTGCAAATACCGAAAGAATTAGAAGCAAAGGATTTAAGCATTCTCTAACCTCAAAAGATTGGGAAAAAGTAGGTACATTACATACATATGGAAAAGCAGTTTCTACAAACTTTATGTAATTTTATAGATAGGAGATAGTTCCAAAGTATGTAAGGAAACCTGGACGTCCAGAATGACTTGGATCGGTGATAAATCCTGTAGACCAAATTCATAAATATGAAGATTTATTTATTTATTTATTGCATTCATTCACGGTTATACCATTAACATAGAGTATAAAATACAAAAACGCGAAATAAATAAGCAAGCACATTTGACAGATGTTTAAAGTACCTAGAAAAAAAGTTATTTCAAGCGCAATATCCAGTCAACCTCTGGTCAACTCGTAAATGAACGAGTTAAAAAAGTCTGTATTGGATATGTTCAATTTGCACATACTCGTACATATTATTATTCTCTTTCATTAAACTAGAGTTAATTTCATATAATTAGATTGAATTTTTCTTGAGCAATCTTAGAACAAAGTGCTTTGCAAACAAAGAGTTCCAAAATCAAATTACGCAGTAGAATGTTGCAGATGTATTTTGAAATTATTCACATTACAGTAATCTTTTTGAGTATTAAAGCAGGTACCTTCCGCATTGAACATTAAATTTAGATTTTAAGCGAATTAAATGGGCGTTACTTTTACATAAAATTACCGAATAATTTTTAGGGAGAAAACCTTTTATCCTAATAAAAAAACACATTATGCGACAATATAAATTCATACAATCATTATTAATTATCGCGAGGTCATGTCGTAATGCTATTATACAAATGTCTACTGGGATTTACAATGTTACTAGTAGCGACATTCGTTCCACGGTCGCTCTGTGTTCTACTGACCCATATTCAAATCAAACTACAAGCGAACAAAAAACACAAACAGACCGTCGCATTCACAAAAAGGTACAAAACAATTACACAGCGTAAAATAAATTACTATACAATTTCTGTACCACTTTTGATGTGGAGGTGCGTTTTATATGTCTTGATTATGTATTTTTTATCGAATCACCTTGCGTCGGATTCTTTTCTACGTTTCATAAGATCGAACCAGATGTAATTAATTTTTAAATTGAGTTACGAACGCTTTTATAAAAGTGGTCAAATAATTGTATAGAACGTTTCCTTACTCAATACAATTGTTTATTCCCTATTGTTTACTTGTCGCCTTTTTTATGCGACGCAAATTAGATTTTTTGTGTGAATTTATTTTTTTATATAGAAAGTGATAATGAAATACGTATTTTTATTGTATTGTGATGCAAGCGAAGAAGCATAGATAGAGGAAGTGTTGCGTTTTACTTTTTTTTTATTACATGGTTGTAATTTGCGTGTATTTACAAACAAATAACGTTACAATTGTTTATGTGACCCGTAAGGTCAAAACAACTCGTGAATGAGGTACAATGTTTGAAATAACTATACTACCAGAACAGGAAGACGTCTCTATAGGACAGTGACGTTTTGAGTAAAAGGAATCGGAGAGCAAGTGTAATACTTATTAGTTAATAAAGGTATAGTTCAGCGCACTTGAGGCGATAATTCCCGAAAACTGCGGTTTAAAATTATCCAATTATTATTAAATAGGGTTGTCAGATGTCCGGTTTTGGACCGGATAGTCCGGTTTTTATTACGTCTGCCCGGTCGAAAAAATCTTGAGAAACCGGGCAAAGGGCTGTGTTGTCGTGTCCAATTTTCAATCCAAGTGTATTTTCTACGTAGTGACTAATATGAAAGTGATTAAACTTAGATGGCTTGGGTATGTTGAGAGAATGAATGATGACAGGCGATGACTAAAACGATATAATATATATGAGTGAAAGAAGAGGCGTGATCGTGCAAGACTGACCTGGATCGACTATGTTGACCAGATTTATCAAAAAAGGTTCCATTATATTCTATTCTCTCATGCCGCATCCCTCGTGCGGTAGGCAGAGAGAACGGATCGCCAGACATTTCCTTACCTTACATACACTTCTTACCTCCGTCACATTCATGCAGTTCGTCACACACACTCTACGATTCCTTTTACTTAAAACGCGTCAGAAAATAAAAAGTAACTACGCATTAGTGTAAAGTGATACTATATACCTATACAATATGTTTACCAAATAATTGTTAACGGCGTTAAATTAATATTGTATGTCTCCCACGCGTCAGAAGATTATGGAGGCGTAGAAACGTAGAGGCGTAGAGGCGTAGTAGGGTGAAGCTACGCCGTGACGTCAAAATGCGTGACGTCACTCCGTGGGAGAGAAGAGAATATTCTACGAGTACACTAAATCATCATCAACTTGTTTGAATAAAACACGAAGTGACGTCACTTTTATATGACGTCACACACCTAATTATATTATTACGATATTGTTCTATTTTATTCTATTCCATCCCCTCACGCCACGTCCCTTGCGGGGTAGGCTGAGATTGCCAGATTTCCCTATCATTACACATACAAGAATGTGTGGATGAACTTTGAGAAATATGATAAAAAATAGAGTAATTAGATAGATGGATGACTATAAAACGGAAAAAAAAGTTGGAACGGTTGGGGCATGTAGAGAGGATGAATGGTGAAATGATGACAGAGAAAATATATTGTATTACTTGAGCGAAAGAAACAATTCATTATTGTATAATGTTATTCACAATATTACAATAAATTTTGACATTACTATACTATATCCTAACGCCACCTCCCTTGCGGGGTAGGCAGAGAGAACGGATCATCAGACTTTCCTATATCCTGACACACACTTCGGGCTTCCGTCACATTCATGCAATTACTCATACACATTCTACGATTACTTTTACTCAAAACACGTCCGTCCTTGAGGATCTGGTCAACATGGTCCAGCCATGTGGTTCTTGGACGGCCGCGGTTCCTTACACCACTTCTTTTTATTTATTTTTTATTTATTTAAACTTAAAGTGAACAACAAATATAAAAATGGACATAGTATATACAGATTATAAATCGTTGTTCACTAGGGCGAACTTATCGCAGAACTGCGATTTCTTCCAGTTAACCCCAACTTCTTTCACCCAGGTAAATTTTCCTTGTTGTCCTTTCATCGTTCATTCTCTCCACATGTCCCAACCATCTCAACTTGTTTACTTTCATTTTAGACGTTTGTCATACTACTTAATTATGAAAAAAAATCGGGCATTCAAATTGAAAGCCAAAATAATATATCTTGTAATTAGGGAACAGTAGTATTCCTACGAATTTTATGATATAAGTGAGTAATAGACCTTTGTGTACAAAATTATTCACAATCTAATGTTTGCTTTAAAATCAATTAGATTTTTTCGGGTAATCCTATTGTTACTGGTAATTACTGTAATTACTAACAGCAATTACTAATTAGTAAATATTACTGTGTGCAGGTAACAGGTAGGACTTGCCAATACACTTCTCAGTATTATGTATAGAAGAGTATACATATTATCATTCATGATTGATGTGTAAACTCATCAGCCTAATACTGGGAAACGTTCACCTATCCAGATATCATACTCTTATGAAAGGACATAATATAGAAATATGAATGGTGTTTTTAATTATTATTGGAATTACTATTACAATAATTGAAGGAACACGAATGACCAAAACTAGATAAAAGTCCTGACGCCATCGTCGCTAAGCTTGAAACACACATGCACGCTCTCCGATTTTTTTTACTCAAATCGCGTTCATCCTTGAGTTAGCATCTATGCTCGTATTATTAAGTGACTTATAAGAGCGTAGAAAAATAATACTTTTTATTATGTACATTTTTCTATCTATTTATCACCTTCCCTAACGTCGCATCCCTTGCAGGGTAGGCAGAGAGGACGACAGATCGCCAGACTTTCTTATATCCTTACACACACTTCATGCTTCTGTCACATTCATGCAATTGGTCATGCACACTCTCCGATTTCTTTTACTCAGAACAGTCAGAACACGTCCGTCCTTGAGAATCTGCGATACATATTATATTACATGGACAAGCCACGTAGTTCTTGGACGACCGCGCTTCCTTACACCTCTTCTTTCTCCCAGTTATATTTTCTTTGTTATCCTGCCGTCATTCATTCTCGCAACACGTCCGAACCATCTTAGTTTAGTCACTTTCATTCCAGTGACAACTCTCGTTTTGCAATCACTCATTCCTTTAATTATAGCCTCATTCCTTATCTTATCTCTCGGTGTTTTCCCACACATTCTTCTTAACGACTTAATTTCCACTGCATTTAGTCTTGATTCCTAATATGTATCATAGCCACATTCTATATATACCCTCACACCACGTCCCTTGCAGGGTAGGCAGAGAGCAAAGAGCGCCAGACATCCCTATCCTAACACACACTCCTAGCTTCCGTCATGCTCATACAGTTTGCCATACACGCATTATAGTCACAATTATTTCGAAAAAAAAAGTGTAATTGTCAATGCGGATATTACGCACAAAATAATATTGGCTAATAAGTGAAAAATATTGTATCCTTTCAGATTCCGATACGAGACATGAACTTTAACTTCCAGAACCTCCCACGCAGGGATCCTGCGGCTAAATATAGTCTGAATCCACCTCCTGTACTCTCACCAGGGAAGGAGGACGTCTGGCCTGGAGGGGACTGGGAGGAAGAGGAGGGGATGAGGAGGGAACTCCCGTCAATCCTGTATTCACGTCATCATTGTTCCAGGAATTTGGAGGTATATACCTCCAACCATAATCACTCACTCAGGTGGTAAAGGTATGTACATTAATAATACTTACACATAAAGTTAGGTACACAGATTTTAAATTTATTACTTATAGGTAAGTACCTACCTAATTCAGTTTATCATTTTTTTTCCTTCTTTTTTAGTGACTTTATCGAAATAATCTATCTATCTATCTATACCCTCACGCCACGTCCCTTGCAGGGTAGGCAGAGAGGACAGAGCGCCAGACAGCCCTATCCTTACACACACTCCTAGCTTCCGTCACATTCATGCAATTAGTCATACACGCTCTCCGATTCCTTTTACTCAAAACGCGTCCATCCTTGAGGATCTGGTCGACATGATCGGACCAGGGGGGGTACTTTGTAAGCTTTCTCGCCCTAAACACGTAGATGAAATGTTTTAGGAAAATGACCCTTATGACGATATACATAAGGTCGTTTTTCGTGTGCATTTTATCTGCGTGTTTGGGTGAGAAACCATTAGAAAGTTCCACTACAGGTCAGTCTCGGGCGGCCGCGCTTTCTCACCCCTCTTCGCTCATTCAGATATATCTTTTTTGTCATCCGGTCATCATTCATTCTCTCAACATGCCCAAACCATCTTAGTTTGTTTACTTTCATTCTTGTCACAACACCAGTCTTGCAGTCACTCATTTCCCTAATTACCTCATTCCTTTATCGAAATAAACCCAAATACATATTTGTACACTTCACAGTAACCTTGAAAACCTTGTGTCGTGATGTGGAGTAAATCGGCATTGGGAATCGAACCTTATAATTATATGTAGTTTCATTCAATGCAAGTTCAATATGCAAAATCCATAGTAGCACAAAATGACAGATTCTTATACTTGCAATTTCACCAGCGAAGCTGTCAACAATAATAATCCCTTTACGGCACTCCCCTTGCAGGGTAGGCAGAAAGAACAGATCGCCAGTCTTCTTGCTTCCATCACACTCTCGCAATTCATCATACACAGTCTGCAATTCCTTTAACTCAAAACACTTTCGTCCTTGAGAATCAAGTCGACATTTGTAAAGCAACGTTGATATTGGACGGCCGCGTTTTCTTATATGTACAATTTTTTTCGTACCTATTTTCATTTTTATCCTTTCATCGTTCATCCTCTCTAGATCTCCCAAACATCTTATTAACTTTCATTTTAATTACAACATATCCCTTTTGCAGTCTCTGATGAACAGATAAACTACTTGTTATCCAACGACGTGTAGAAAATCAGATGCTTTATAGTAAAAAAATGTGACATTAAAAAATATTGCAGTATGCATGCATCTTTGACCACGGACTCTGCTGGGTATAAAAGGGCTCTTCCACCCACGCATCGACGTCATAACTGTTTTGAGTGTCCTTGAAACAACAAGTGCTACTAGACAAAAGATTACCAGTGCCGTTATTTTTAATTATAATTTACAATATTGTCAACAAAACCATCGTAAAACTATTGTATCCTGTTTTGAGTCAACAATAAAATTTTCAAAATGGTTAAAACGGTGAGTCATTTTGTCATTTTCTTAATTATACCTACCATATTTTTGTATCTCTTTTATTCTTTTGTGTTACATCCTCTTACGCCGCTTCCCTTGCGAGGTAGGCCGAGAAGACAGAACGCCAGACTGCCCTATCCTTATGCACACTCGTTGCTTCCGTCACATTCGTGCTATTTGTCATATATGTTCTCCGATTCCTTTTACTCAAAACACGTCCGTCCCTAAGAAACTAGTCGATACGGTCGATCAGTTTTAGGTCCCCCATCTTTCACTCATTTTTATGTTATTTTGTTATCTTTTATTCTCTCAATATGCCCAAACCATCTAAGCTTATTCACAGTCATTCTAGTCACAACATCCATCTTACAGCCACTCATCTCTCTAATATCCTCATCTCTCAATGTTTTCCCACACATTCTTCTCAACGATCTCATTTCCACTGCATTCAACACTGATTCGTCCAATCAGATCTTGCTATTTATACCTTTGCCTCAAGTCTGTGGAATAAAAACAGATTTTTTTACTTTAATAATATTACAATGAACTGCCACCAAGAACCTCCGGTCGAAACACTCAACATTATGTATTTCATTTTAATTCTACTCAAGAATCCTTTGTCTCAAGTTTTCCAGAAGTTTCCAGAATGAACGTTAACTACATAATATTAGTATGAACTAATGTATTTGTTTCTATTTGTCCACAGATCGCAAACGCCCGTTCTGGAAGTCGTTCCAAGAAACTCCAAAGCATCGCTAAGAAGAAGTCTCCAACTGTTCAAAAGAGAAGAATGGCCAATCGCTTCACCAGAGTCCTGAAGGAGAAGGATCTCCTCGTCCTCATAAGGAACCGCCTGGACGAAGGGATCTTGGCGATGGAGAAACTCCAGGTCCTCCTCACCATGCCCCTCACGGATAATGTCATCTATAACATTAAAGATATAATTAAATCGGATAAATACTTCTTCAAAAGTTTCTATAGACCTCTCTTCTATAGAACATTTATATAGGCTGCACGTGTATAGATTAGCATTGCATAATATTTGTATATCCATCATGTGTGTAGATTAGCGTTGCAAAACATTTGTATATCCATTATGTGTATGGTTTAGCATTGTACTATGTATAACATTTATATAGGCCTCACCTTGTACAGATTTAAGATTAGCATGGCATAACATTTGTATAGCCGTCATGTGTATAGTTTAGCATTGTACTATGTATAACATTTATATAGGCCTTACTTTGTACAGATTTAAGATTAGCATTGCATAACATTTGTATAGCCGTCATGTGTATATTTTTTTTTATTTTATTTATTCAAGACATGTGTTATTACAATAAATAGACAGATTAAATTTGTGTTTGAGGATACAGATCTTAAAAATACATATAATAACGTTTTACCCCCCCTTATAAAGTAAAACTTGTGTTAAGGGGGAGGAGTATCCCGTAATTAACAGGGTTTGAAATATTATAATATTATTACATCATAACCTAACATCATATTCTAGCATAGTTTTATAGATAACATTTGTATAGCCATAATGTGTATAGTTTAGCATTGTACTATGTATAACATTACTATAGGCCTCACGTGTATAGATTAGCATTGCACTATAGATAACATTTGTATAGCCATAATGTGTATAGTTTAGCATTGTACTATGTATAACATTACCTTATGAGTCATTACTATAGGCCTCACGTGTATAGATTAGCATTGCATAACATTTTTATATCTGCCTCTAAAATATTTTTGTATCACTTATTATTAGTTTTTGTTTCACATTTATATAAAGCTGTTATTGTATTTTTTTTTATCTTTACAAGTCTGTACTCTGTAGATTTTAGTAATTAAATACCCAGGTATTATAATAATTGTAATATAACTTGTGCGTTATTTTTGTAATTTTTTGCCATAAATAAAATTAACATTATTTTTCTAAAATCCATTCTTTTAATTACTTAGGTACTTGTTCCATTTTTTTTTCACAATTCCTATACAATCTATACACTACTACTTAATTCAAAGGAACTTATTTTTTCTTCTTCTTTCTATAGATCTATGATCTGTTTGATAATGAATTATTCTTTAGTCCTGGTCCTGGGTAAATGTAAAGTACTACAAGGTCTTAATGGAAGCATAAGAATAGGTACCAAAAACCATATCTTTCAGTTTAGGCTACATTTTCTACTTTTCATGGGAATTCAGGAGTATTTTAGGTCTTTTTCCCAGGCTTGTTCCCTTAACTCTTCAACTCCAAGATGTCCGCAACCAGGACAATTGTGGCGATGTGATCCAGAATGACGTGAACATGCTGATAAAGGAGTGGATAAGTATAGGACGTATAGGTACAGTATATCTGGAGGTAACAACTATTAATGGTAACTGAATAAGAGTGGTGAATAATTAGGAGTTCTTTCCTCGTTGCTTATCCCGTAAGGGAAGCGGCGTGAGGGGTAGATAGGTAAATATGTTATTAGGAGACTGCGTAGAGTCTTATTTGCATGAATGTGACGATTGCAAGCAGTGTGTGTAAGGATCTGTCTGTCTGGAGTTCTGTTCTCTCTGCCTACTCCGCAAGAGATGCAGCTTTATGGGATGGATAGATAAATAGAAACAATCATTTTGATTTGTAACTGACCTGAATAACTCGTAGACGAAGGGTATGATTAGTATAAGAATCGCTAGTATTGCGGTTAGCTGGCACTGCTGGCAGAGATCGCAGCATTGCGATTAGCTCCCCCTAGTGAACAAATGTTATAATTTAGGTACATTTCTAATGATAACATATCTCTGTATTTTGTTCACTAAAAGTGATATTTTATTTTTAGGAATTTTGGTGCCTTGCTAATTTGTCAGTATTTAAGAACCAGCCCTGAAATCATTGGTATTTAAATAAATAAAATCTTTACATTATGCCAAATGGAGGGTTTATTGCCATAGGCAATATCTTTAATGATTATTGATTAGATTATATGTCAATATCTACTTACCTAATTCCTAATTAAACAAAATTGTTTTCAAGAAATACCCAAGTATTGTTTATTATCGATTATCGCTATCTTAGTTTATTACTTTTATTAGTAAGTATGTAAAAACCCCAAACTGAAAAGAAATTATGGGTTTTCTAAACAGTGCATTGTTTCATTTTTTAATAGCTTTATTATGGCATAAAATGCCACAATAGACTACCTGCCCGTATGCAAAATTACCCACTTTCTACAACTTCAGAAGGAAACAATGTGTTTCATGGAATTTGAAAAGCAATAATATCGCTATCCTGCTTTAGTAGGTAGATTTTTTTTAAAAGAAAACCCTGGGTCCCCTTATTTTTAGGGACCTGCATTGAAAAAATCATTCATTTTATTTCTACATTTCGTTGTGTGCCGATCTGAAAGTTAAACTGCTGTGTCGATTTTTCAATCGAATTTTTCTATTTTTTTTAAATTTATTTAACTGATTTCTCTAAATCCTGAAAGTTTTAATAGTGCTGTGTATATTACATAAATTAGTCGATTTATTTGTTTCAAGAGTTTTTCCATTTTGGACTAAATTAAACGAACAAATCTTTACAAAATGTAAGTACATAGTTTTTAAAAAAATGTACTTGTTTTAGGAAATAGAAAAAAAATGTTATTATATAAATTTAGCACGATTTTGTGGCATACTTTAATTTAATCAAAATTAAAAATAAAAAAATCTTTATTGAAAAGAAAACATATCTTCCAAATGGCGGGTTTATTGCCGTAGGCAATATCTGCCAACCAACCACTTGTGACATTAATTTGATGTACACATTACATACAGGTGTATGAAAAATAAGAAAAATATAAATAAATATGAAAATAATAATAATACCTATATAGAATACTTATACATACATAAAAATACATATACATACATAAAAATACATATATAATTGTGGATGGGATGAAGGACAAGGAAGGAACCACGGGATTGTCAGTTAGATGGATTATTTAAGGAAAGGTCATTACCAGGCATCATTATGCCTCAGTTTACTTTTGAAAGAGAGAATAGTTGGAGAAAATTGACCTATTAGAATTTTTAATACATAGACATAAGTATGTAAAAATAAAAATAAAAATTATCAAAAAAAAAAATGTTCTATTTGTAGTATTGTTTTCGACGAGATTCTCCTTAGGTACTTACCTAAGTTACTTAGCCTTTTGATAATATTTTAATTACGATTTTTTCTAAACAATGGTCCAAATTTACGTAAAGAAACTCCAAATTAAAATAAATCTAGTTCCTCTATGCAAATTTCGCATTAATCTTACAAAAGACACGAAATTCGCGAATAAAATTATTTTATCAGGACCGCAAATTTTATCTCTATGAATGTGCCCAGTTCTTGCATGCAAATTATTTATTTGTTCATGTACACTTTTGCTAAACAAAATACAGAAATAATATATTAACATTACAAATATAAATTAGTATAACATTTGTTCACTAAGGAGAGCTTATCGCAATGCTGCGATCTCTGCCAGCCAACCCCATTTATAGAGAGATTATAAGGTGAATGAATGGTTCTGAAAAAGGGCCACACCAATACTGTAAATTTGAACCCGGCGCTGGCGATGTAGGTATTCCACACTTTGCGATACAGACTTTTAGCCTAGTGTAAGGTGTGCAGGAAAGTAGGTATTATTTGGGTTTGTGTTTGCAAGCCCAGATCCTTTTACATAAAAAAATTGCAACGATCTCCACAGATGTCTAATATATTAGAATATTTCTCTAAGCAAAATTGATCTTTATAGTCATGTTAATATGGGTAAATATCGCGTGCCTTTATGTGGGTGGACGCCCATTGCGCGGAAGAGTTAAACGAGTATCCAATTGTATTAGGAAAACATAAGTTATAGATGGAAAAATCACAATATAGCATTTTAAGAAAACATTATCAAAATCAGTGCTTTCATTACCGACAACGTTGTCATTTACTTTTCAGCTTGTTCACTTTCATTCTAGTCACACAAGCATCCGTTTTACATTCACTCAACTCTCTGAGCAGTGATCACTTCATTTCTCCTCCTATCACTCGTCGTTTATCCACACATTCTTCTCAGTGATATCTCCTCGACACACCACTGATTCGTCCTTCTGGATTAAAAATAATCATAATGATATTGTTTAGAATGATTGGTTAAAAAAAACGTTTTTTTTAACCAATCATTCTAGTCTATCTATAACCTCACGCCACGTCCCTTGCAGGGTAGGCAGAGAGGACAGAGCGCCAGACAGCCCAATCCTTATACACACACTCCTAGCCACCGTCACATTCATGCAATTTGTCATACACTCTCTCCAATCCCTTTTACTTAAAACACTTCCATCCTTGAGGATCTGGTCGACGTAATCGGACCAGGTCGGCCGCGATTCCTCACCCCTCTTCGCTAACGCAAATATATATTTTTTGTCATCTTTCATTCTCTCAACATGCCCAAACCATCTTAG
Organism: Ceraclea dissimilis; assembly: GCA_963576895.1. Lineage (NCBI taxonomy): Eukaryota > Metazoa > Arthropoda > Insecta > Trichoptera > Leptoceridae > Ceraclea > Ceraclea dissimilis. Next base: position 2,263,478 of record OY756372.1, read on the forward strand.
TTTATTCACTCCAATTCTTCTTACAACACCAGTCTTGCAGTTCTTCATTCTACATAGTCACTTTGTTAATACGATTTTTTCTTAATTTTCAGGGCAAGAATCCCAAGACACAGAAGGATACATTACCACCTATGGAAATGCGAGATAACAGAATACGTATTCACCTTCAGGTCAAATTTATTCGGCGGGTTCTTTCGTCAGTTCATAATACCCAGGGTCCGCTTTTTCGACAAGTGCGTTCACTTTAAATACCCCACGAGAATCGAGTATGAGCCGGGAGTTCCACGATTTGACTTAATAAGAGAAATGGGATTCGGAGATGCGGATTTTGAGGAGTGGCGTGCAGAAGCGCGTGCAGAAGCAATTGCAGAAGCGCAACAGCAACATCGGCAACAACAAATACAAGAACAAAACGATGTTAATAGTGAACATCTCTCTAGGTGTTTCTAGGAATGTTATAGGTATTTTTCAAATGTATATTTTTCACAAAGAAATTAATTTTTAATTAAAATTTAATAAATATGTATATAAAAAAAGTTTTTCTTCTATTAAAGACTTTTATTCCTTGTAAGACAGGACTCTATTCGAAGTGTGCAAAATACTGCTTACTTACTTACTTACTGCTAGCCACTTGCGTTCCACTGCTGGACATAGGCCTCTTCTAAACTCTTCCACTGTCTTCTATCTTGGGCTATCTGCTGCCATCTACGACCCGTAAGTTGGACAATGTCATCTGTCCACCTTTTCTGTGGTCTTCCTACGCCTCTTTTGTTCTCCCAGGGCCTCCACTTCAGGATTTTAGGTGTCCTAAAATACTGCAGACTTCGAAAATAGAGAATCTAACATAAAAATTTTTATCCATTGACCATACTTTTGATGGGCCTTTCTCATATTATAGGGACTACATGGATTATAACACTCCCTCCCCTACCTAGGTACTATAACTATTTAGGTGCTTTAGGTCATAAGTCAATTTGTAAATCTTCTTCTGTATATCATTATTTTTATAAAACCGTTCACACTCCACAAGTCCAATGAACACGCATTTTGGCATTTTATTTAAGGGCATGGCACCAGGAATGACGTCACAGTCTTTTCCCACGGCATTAAGGTTCAAAATTGCGTGACAATCGCATGATAAAATGGTAAAAATAGCGTTTTTATCCATTTTTTGGGGTTAATTTTGCGTCTATCAAAAAACTTTTACGGTTATTCCCTAGATTTTAATGTATATTATCAGTACAAGAAAAAAAAATTACTCCGCGACATTCGGGAAACGAGTTTCCGTCTTTCGGAAAAAAGGTCAGAGGTGTTTTTAAATATTTTTTTTGCGAAATCTATACAAGATATAAAAAATCTATTACGGTTATTCCCTAGATAAAGGTTCAATGCATCTACCCTATTTTGTTCCAAAGCATATTTAATAACGGTTGTCGAGATAGAAGGTCTCCCGTTTTTAGAAATTTTTGAAATGTCGGTATGCACACTCTTAACATGCACCTAAGTAGATACACACAATAAAAATAGGCATATATTAACCATTCAAAATAGTTCACTAGGGCGAACTTCTCGTAATGCTGCAATTTCTTCTGGTTAAACTCCCCAAAATATTCACTCGCTAAATGTGTTTCCTATTAGCGTCACATAATTTTAATATAAAAAAAATCTACGATGTGAAAAAACTTAGTTTCATAACTTTATCTCATCCTCGAAAACAGTAAAAGTCAGTGTTTTCTTGTGTACATAGAACATGCACTGGTTACCCCATTATTGCGATATATCCACCATAATGGGTATACTAGTTTTACCCTGCTAATTAGGCAAAAATAGTTACATGGACATAGTCTTGTTTCAAAGCTTAAAACTCTGAAAATTAAAAGAATTTCAGTTTAAATATTGGTTTAAAATATGCGTAACATGTATATGAATTAAAATAATAAGTTGGGTGTTCATAAAATCATGTCTAAATTAGTTAAAATCATGTTTAATTATCATGTCCTCCAGGAATGACACTGGTAGTCAACGGTTCAACTTCGCTGATCTAGTAACAGGAGCGCATAGGCGAACAGGGGGTAAACCAATGAGGAAGTACGCAAAGCCCGCCCGCTTCGTTGTTCACACAGCGCCGCTTCAGCTGAGTAGTATTATGTCAGTGACCTGCCGCGCCCGCTATGTAACTCTGTCTCTTTTCACACCTTATATATCTCATATCTCCATCACCTTTCAACGAGGCGATGGTACAAGTTCCCGTACAATCTTACATACATACACAAACCGAATACCGTTTAGCGATAAAAAGTATCACCTCCTATGTACTCGTTCGTTTCTCTGCTCTCCTAATACATCAGACTTCATGGGAAGAGGTGTTTAGAATGATTTATGGTGAATTAACTTTTTTATGGTTGGTTTGCAAGTAAGAAAAAATATAAAAAAGTGGCATAACTTGTGTAAACAAATTTAATAATTTAGTGGCAAGACAGTGTTTTTCCACTTCAAAATATAAATGTGGTAGGTTTGGCAATATTGCAGATAAAATGAATACAGTGCAAGCCTTGATTGGTTTATAGAAGGATGATTCGCCGGAACCCATACAAACTGTTTCAAAATATGGGCAAGATTGCCCGTAAATGCAGTTTTCAAATTGAAAACAAGCCGTCACAATTGAATGAAATCTTAGACTTTCGGCTGCTAGAAAAAGTAAAAATTTTATGTAGCTATAAAAATGTAAAACAGATTTATACAATTTCTCAAACAAACACACAGAACAAATTGCATTAGCGTTTCTCAGAAATCTGAAACTGAAATTTGTCAATTATTGTAACAAATTTGCTTGGATTATCCATTCCGAAAGATAATTTTGATATACAACTATACAAGTATAACTATACTTAGTACATTATACACTTCATTTTGCATACATGATGTAAGTATTTCTTCATAAAGTATTTCTACTCTTCCGGCATGCGAGTTTACTGGTACCTATATGTACCATAGAGATGACTATTCCTATCTCTATGATATGTACCTGTGTGTAATGGTGTAATGTGTGTTTGTAAACAAGTTGGTGCAGTTTGGGATTACAATAATATTTAATCAATATCATCTCCTCTCACTTTATGCAACCCTGGTTCGAGCAACTCTACGGAGGTGGCGTTTAGGACGTGCCGTAAGATCAAGTTACGCCCAATATGGGCGTTTCTTGTATCTGGGTGGATTTTGATCACGGTTTTATGATTCGTCATAGAACCTGGTGTCCACTTGAATAATCTGCATTTTATTATACTGCAACTAATTGGATTCATAAATCCTCGACAAGATAAATTAATACACTAATCAAAAATATATGTAGTTGCAATATATTAGTTGCAAGCTATCGTACCATGCAAATGGCATTCAAAATCCATATCTTCGTTGTTTGTTCTTAGGGTTTCCTTACTGAGTGAAGATGGCAGTAGTATCGCGGCCGAAAGCTCGGTTATTCAACCACTCTATACACGCAGTAAGTAAACCCGAAGAACCAACAAAGAAGATATGGAGAGATCACGCTGCGAAAGCCTATTTGGCATTCAGAATATTGCTAAAAAAGATATGTCAGATCTCGGATGTAAAATGTCTTGATGGGATGGGAAAAAAGATCCATGTTTTATATACATACAGCATTCCCTGGTTACCCCACTATTGGGATGGTAACTTCGTAAAAATACGCTTACCACTGAAGCAAATTTTATAAAGTCGAGAGCCCTTTTTTTCCTTAAATATTAGCAAAAGCTGCGCATAAACTACAAAGTAGGTAGAGACATCCGTACAGATTACTGCAGACTGCAGATAGGATGATAGGTGGCTTTTTTCAAGAATCTAGAAGAAAAACGGTTGCAATTTTGGTTACTGAGAAAAATCAAACATTAAGGTCCTATATGCTGTCATCCAGCTTCGGCGCCCTGACTTGTTCTCAGCCAATACTGAGAGAATCGTCTTGAAACTGAAGACAGTGATAGATGAAAGTATGGACTACAGATTGCCTATTTTGAAATGACAATATTTGGAAATTCCTTGAATAAAAAAATATTACGAAAGTACCCCTGAAATGAAATATACGGGATTTGGGGATTTTCTGTTCAGTTTTTCAGATATAAAAGTAAAAATTAACCATAATACTGGTAATTATAATTTTAACAAATTGACTGTTTTTGATTTTAAAATGTCTTCCCAGGTTTCTTTTCAGATTTCATTCACTTAGTCGCTTACGTTATTCTTATTTAGCGCTAACATTCTTATACAAAATTTGAAAAAGTTGAAGGGAAACAGAACGATTTTTGCTCAGTGCATATAGGTCCTTAAACAACTATAAATGAAAATAAGAAAAAAAAACTTCATAATACTTTATTAAAATCCATATTTAAACTTTATGGAAATAACATAGGACATAGACATAAAATAATAGGTCATATGTATTCGTAACTCCTGAATCAAATGGCAGTAAAGAGTTTTGTATTTAGGACGCATTTCCTTTGAGGTGGGTAGGGTAGGTGTTCCACATTCTCCACTAAGTCTACTTCACCCAAAAACATCAATCAATGTCGTTTACAATGTCAATAAGGAAAACCAAATGAGAATTTTTATCATCATGCATATTGCCTCGCTTTTTTAACAACTTGAAAAACTTTGGCTCAAATTTTCAAAAGCAAAACATTCCTTTTATTCGCTCTTTGGTTTGTTCGATTTTGGTCACGAACAACTTCCATTATTTCTGTCTGTCTCATTCTGTTTTCTTTCTATCGTATTCTCTGTCTCTTTCGTACTTTTCTATCCCAGGTGATTTGTTCTTAGTCTTTAAACGAGTATCCATTGTATTAGGCGAACATAAACTAACGATGGAAAAATAACAATATAGCATTTTAGGAAAAATGTTTTTATTATCGACGACGTTGTCTTTTACATGTCATTTTACATTATGGCAAAAAAAATGAAAATGTAAAAGTTTTTCGCCTAAAAACTATTATAAAAAAATGTGTGGATGTAAAACACACTTTTATTAAAAACACAGTTTTGAAGATTATTTGGAAAAAATGGCGGTTTAAAATAAAAGATGGTGGAGACAGCATTTCCTGTTTCATATCAAAACCGCGACTAGCGACGGAGAATTTGTAATTCAACGAAAAAGTATTAGGGGAACATATCGGACAGGAGGAGTAAAATCACAACAGCTTTGGGCGGTCCGCCCATTTTTTACCTGTGCAACAACGCACTCGACGAAAACACGGTGATATAAAGATTAAAAGAAGCGATTATAATAAATAGTAACTTTTTTTACTGTTTTGTGAAGATTGGGGTGATTATAATAATTTATTTTGAAGATGAACCCTTTGCAAAATGGCGGCGTCACTGCTCATTCAACAAAGGATAGTTGCAATTTTCGCCATGTGTTTTGGTGATCACCAGTGGATCATTTAGATCACCCGTGTATCAGGAGTGCATGAGCGTTGAGAAGTGTTTCCACCGCTATCATCTCGGTTGACTGCGGACGTAATTTTTATTTATACCTACCTGTGTTCGTTCCTATCCAGTTGTATGCGTGTGCACCTTGTATACATAACAACAGTATAAAAAGTATGTGACCGGACAAAAACGAATATTTGGCATGTTGCTTACGATTTTCGGGCAATAGTCCAAGAGCCCGCTGCTTAATTTATGACGTATCTGTTTTTTGATCGAAATGTGGTATAAATGATAGCTTACCAATTGGGTATTACATCGCACTAGGGTTGCCTATCAAAATCCTGCCGCAACCCCCCCTGCCCCCCCCAAAAAGGTCCCTCTTCGCGGTTTTTCGCATTTTATAGGAATGTGGTAAGAGATAGGAGAAAGTAGTCAATGACAAAAATTATCCTTGCTAAATTCTCTACAAAAAATGTGAAGTCAATTTTTTCGTAGAACTAGCAGTTTACCCGCAATGGCCGGCCCAAAACCGAAATTCATTTTAAATACAAAAAAAATGTATTTAAACTAAATTGGTTGAAAATTAATAAGAGCTACAGGAAAATAGTCAAAGAACAAATTAATTACCATAGTCTTAGCTACAAAACAAGCTATAACTTATGTTCATACATCTAATAATTTCGGAGTTATTACAATAAAACTCAGTGACGAAAATTCTTAAAATTTAGTTTTTCATAAAATAACCAGTGATATAGCGCCGCAGGCCAAATTTTTTTTTCTATAAAATGTTAGTAATAATGGGTGGAAGAATGTGAAGGAAAAAAAATCAAACTTTTTTTTTTATTTTTTCAAAAAATATCCTGTTTTTTGACCGGCCATTACGGGTAAACTACTAGTCCTATGAAAAAATTGACTTATCGTTTTTTGTAGAGAATTTAGCAAGGATTATTTTTGTCATTGACTACTTTCTCCTATCTCTTACCATATTCCTATAAAATGCGAAAAACCACGAAGAGGGACCTTCTCGGGGGGGGCAGGGGGGGTTGCGGCAAGATTTTGATAGGCAACCCTAGTGCGATGTAATACCCTATTGGTAAGCTATCGTTTATACCACATTTCGATCAAAAAACAGATACGTCATAAATTAAGCAGCGGGCTCTCGGACTAAACCGTGTGTAGTTTGATTTTGATCGACGTTTCGACGCTTTTGTTGGAGTCTTATTCTTCAAATCTGAAGAAAATTTTCATAAATTTCAAGAATATTTATTGCCCAATTATGGAGACCTAGAAATATGAAAAAACATGTAGGTTGATTTGAGTCCCAATGCTTTTGGTCCAGTCAAAAGCAGCTACCCAGGGCAATGCCGGGGAAAACAGCCACTATCTTATAAACTGCGGGAAAAATCTCAAGTTTCAGAGGTAACATTAGAATTATTTTTCAATTTGAAAATTTTCAGTCAGTTAAATTTTTAACCACTAGTCACTAAAACACATTTATCCATGTTTTAAGCATACACTCCGTTTCTTTGGCCATATTGTGAGAGCAGGTCCAGACAGCCTGGAGCGCCAAATCATGCTTGGGACGGTTGACGGTAGGAGGGGAAGGGGGCGACTACAGATGAGGTGGACAGATGTGGTCAAAAGGATCACGGGGGCCAATTTGTACGAATCTACAAGGATGGCGCAGGACCGGGAAGGATGGGCGAGACTCATCCGGGAGCATGGGGGTCACGATCCTCGTAACCGAATGACCGACTGAGAAGAAGAAGTCATTAAAGTCATTTAGGTGTCCATGTTTTAAGTCTCAGGATGATATCTTCAGCTAGCTCAGTAATTTTCCCTGAGTGACAGAATCAAGGTTGCACAAAAAAGGAGACAATTTTCAATAAAAACTTTTAATGGTAGGTACATGGTTTCAATTAATTTCTATCCTGGACTATAATGACACGAGAACACGAAAAAGATTTGATGTTCTTCTCCAACCCTTGCAAATCCTCCTCAAGACGAATTTTCTTTATTTTCACCTGGAAGGTCTCATTCTTGACAGGAAGTCTCCTTAGCTCCCTCAAGACTCGGTAGTACTCTAAAAAAATTGAAAATTTTTATATAATGTCGGAAAATTATGTTCAACCCTAAACTGGATCTGAACATGAGATGTTGATGTTCCTCCATAGATGTGAGAATATTTTGACGGAATGCAAGTTACTCGTATATGTAAGCGCAACCATGTCGACCAGGATGGACGTGTATTGAATGAAAGGAATCGTAGACTATGTTTGATGAATTGAATTAATGTGACGGAAGCAAAAAGTGTGTGCAAGCATAGGGTAATCTGGTGATCTGTTCTCTCTGCCGACCCCACAAGAGGCGGGACTTGAGGGGATAGGATATAACATGAAAAACACCCAAAACTAAGGAAGAGTCTTATGGTATCGTTACGGTGACAAGATAGATGTGAGGAGAGAGTGGGTGACTATTTAGTATGAAAAAATATGCGTGGTCTCGGATTAATTTGGTACAGCAATTTTATGTCCTGGCAAAAATGACGCTGCTATTGAAATTCTACAAATGTTGCCACTGTGGTTACCAAAAGGCTAAATGTAGCGCCCTCATCGAGAACTATAGTTTTCTTCACAGACAGTACCTATTTCTGTAATAAAAAAAATATTATTACCTGCTTGAAGCATTTTCAGTGTGTTCAATCTCTCCTTTTCTGGAAGGACGAACCCAGGAGGCTTTGATCTCTTTTTCTTTTCTTTGCCGCCACCAGGCAAATCGGATTTCTTCTGTTTATGAACATCTGTTGAAAAATACAGAAAAAAATATAATTCTAAGCGATTTGGGGTGCGTTGGTTTAAAAAAGGAATTAGTCGGTTTTTCTGGGCCAAATAAATCCTTATTTAAAATATAGTGAGTTTTACCGGGAAAAGTGGCCTGATGATATTGGGAAATCGGCGGATACAGTGTGCCCAGGACAGGGAGCAGTAGAGGTCCAAAGGGGAGCCCAATGTCCAACAATGGATCTAATAAATGGCTGCCGTAGTAGTAGACGAAGAATAGTTTTACCTGGAAAAGGTTCAGCCGGCGGTGGTCGCGTATCCTGCCCAATCCAATCGTTATTAAAAGTCCTCGTCAATTTATTTTTGGATTTGTTGTATCGACTCGACACAATAATTTGTTGCTTTTTAGCGTTGCTACTCTTCGACCTACTACCTCTTTTTGGAGCTGCATTTGGAGGGGATGCCGATTCACCTTTTCTTTTGAATATAATATCATTATACGATTTTCTGGCCGTCACATCGTTTGCATTATTCTTCTCCATTTCTGGAATCGTATTTTTGGTGTTATCTGTATTCACAAGTAAATTTGGGTATTTGGATGGATAGCAAACTTTTGAATTACCCTCCCTATCATATTCGCTGTACTGACAACCAATTTCTTTGAACGAACTCACTACGGAAGCCACTGGAATAATTGGCTCAACATTTTTCTTATCATCTTCTACTATCGGCGCTTTAATTTTAATAGACGTTCCTGATTTTTGTCCATTAGCTAATTTCGCATCTCGTATTTGTTTATCTTTGGATCGCTTCTTTTTTCTCGGTGTTTTGGCAACGCCACCGTACGCTTCTTCCATTTGAGTTCTCCTTTTGAGTTGTCTCGCGTGTTCCTCATTTTTGTGATTAACGTTGTTCATAAATTTGCGGAGAAAATCCGTACTGCTTTTATTGGCGACACTTCTTCGTGATTTACTCTCAATGGTCAGACGAGAACTTAACGATTTTGTCCTCTTTCTGCGACGTTTCTGTTTTGGGAGTCTGTATCTGTTATCTTTGATGATCTCGGAACTGTGTACAGGTAATCTGGTGTTTGAAGATGTCAATCTAAAGACGAGGTCTTCGAGTCTTGTGTTGTATTTTTCTCTCCAACCTCGTGGCTCCTTGGCGTGTTGTAATCTGAAGTGATTTAGAGTCATGAGTCGTATTCTTTCTTTATTTTCGAATATGAAGTCTCTTTTTACTGGTTTACCTGAAAAGCGAAAAAGTATTTTAATTAAGAAAACTATCGATAGACCATAATTTCGGAACTGAGCCCACAATTGCAGGTATTTTAAACGATAAAACTAAAACACATTGAACCATTCAACGACTCCGTTTACATCTGATGACCCAATAATATTTGGATGTATTGAAAGAATGAGCGATGAAAGGATGAAAAAGAGTATGGCTGAAAGAGGAAGTGTTAGAAATCGTAGCTGTCCTCAAGGACGAACGTGTTACGAGTAAAAGGAATCCTAGAAAAGATCAGAGGTGTTTATCACATTTTTTTGAGAAATCTCTACAAGATATAATAAAAATACGGTTATTCCCTAGATAGAGGTTCAATGTTTCTACTCTATTTTTTTCCAAAGCATATTTAGTTACGGTTGTCGAGATCTATAAGGTCTCCCGTTTTGAGAAATTTTTGAAATGTCATTATGCGTACTAATTAAAATAATGAAATAATAAGAAGCGGCCGCCCCAGACTGGACTGGACCGATCATGTCGACCAGATCCTCAAGGATGGGCGCGTTTTGAGTAAAAGGAATCGGAGAGCGTGTATGACAAACTGTATGAGTGTGTCGGAAGCTAAGAGTGTGTGTAAGGATAGGGATGTCTGGCGCTCTGTCCTCTCTGCCTACCCCGCAAGGGACGTGGCGTGAGGGTATAGTATAGTATAGCATTATTAAAAACGAGTCTTACGTTTTCGTGGGCTGTGAAATGAATTTGGAAGGTTTAATTTCAACATTGTATTATCTGATTCCAAATCAAAATTCTTACTGTAACGAAAAACTATAAATTAAATAATTGGAAAAATCACGCGATGTCAAAAACCAAAAACACGAAACAAAATGAAATGTGGAACAAACATAGGGAACAAACTTATCTGTCAAATTTGAAATTAGAACGCTTCATAAAAAATATCCCAAAATCATAGACAATAAATACTTTACTTAGTAATTGGTTCAGTACCTGTCTCTTGCAATGTCAGGGTTTACTAAAATTCTCCGTGTAATAGAGACTGAAAATGATACCCTACGAGTACCTTGCAATAAGACAAGTATTTCGGATTTTTTGATATGTTATAAAGGTCAGTCTTTTGGTTCAGAATCCAGGTTTGCGACCTCCACTTGCCTCCACACCCTTGTGCGTTCACTAGGCCGAACCTAAACCGTCGATATTCCGGACGTTTTTCAGTTTTTAAAATAATTATGACGTTTTACAGGCGCACGCTAGAGAAAAACAAATAATAAAAATATAAACGCGGACGTCCAAGATCCACTTGGCTTCTCCATGTAGACCAGATTCATAAGTACGGATGTGTTTTGAGTAAAATTAATCGTAGAGTATGTATAACGAATTGTACGAATGTGACAGAATCAAGGAGTGTGTGTAAGGATAGGAAAGTCTTGCGTTTCGTTCTCTCTGCCTACCCCGTAAGAGTTGCGGTTAATATCGTTATTGTAAGCAATAATATATACGCAAAATCGGTATAATAAAGTTAGGTAAGCAAGGTTTTCAAAGGAAAATACCTTTGTTCATTTAGTAGGAAGACCTTTGAATAAGTATGTGGGCAGGTACTTGGTACCCACACACACACACACACATTACTACTTAGAAACCCACACACACACATGTACAATGTACATGCATGCATATACAATCACTTTTACATTGGAGTCGGCTGCCTCTAATACCAATGCGGAAAATTTACATATTGTTGTATGTACATGCATCTCTATACGCGTGTGTATGTTCACTACCGCATCTATAGAGATCTCATACTAATAGTATGGGCGCCATAGAATTATAATGGTCCAGAAGCCGTGTGTAGTACAAAATTAGTCAACAAACATGCGACCGCTTTTGTTTACATGTGTGTGTGAGCCAACGGGCGGGTTGTGTACGTATACTGCCTTCAGTTGTGTGCGTTTTAAAAATAATGTTGCTAGAAAATAAATTTTTCGCCAGAAATTCTTAAACAAATTTGGACTTCTAACAAATTTTGAAAATAATTACGGGTTGATAGAACAATAACAATTATTAGGTGGGTATCGTTATTAAATTTATGAACATTGGTTTTATTACTCATTTTTATAATTTAATGGGAATAATTAATATATTACTAAGAAAATAAATTTGTCAAAATCAAATTACTTCTGTGGTTCTGATATGGTGGATAAGGAGTAGGTATTCATAAAAAATAAAACTAAAATATTTATTGTTTAAAAAATATTTATTGTGTTTTAATATTAACATAAATTATATTAAAAAATGGTTAGCGATTCACAACAACATATAATATTTTAAATTATATAAATATTAAAACTGAAAATATACCATTTTGGGTTCGGCGCCTTTAACAATTCTTCGGTAACCAAGTTTAGTGAGGTACATATCTTCATCACGAAAATGTGCTGAACATATTACGGTCGTTTTACTCGGTTTCCATGTTACTTCACCTCGGCTTCTTCTTACAGTCTCAGTCCATCGGCTACAAACTATAGGATCAGCGGGAAATCTGGCAAAAAAAATTAAAAAAATGGCGAAATGGCGAAAAAAAAATTGTATGTGACAACATTCTCATCCCTGTAGTGACGGTTCGTTGGAAATTATTCGGATAACTTATAATTACCAATTAAACAAACAAACAGCTTTTAAAAGATAGTACTTACAAATGAAATGTGATTCCCGTACTTTTTACATTCTTGCTTGATACATGCTTACAACATAAAACCGCACAAACCGTCATTTTTAGCAGTTTTATTTCACGCACCCCGGAGATGTCACCCCTAACGAAAGTCAAATCGTACTGACGCCCGGGCGAGAGCCACCATGCCACAGTGGCATGGATCTATTGGGCATTCTATCTTCGCACCGACTAGGTATCTAGACCATATATAATCTAAGATGGGCGCGTTAATCTGTTGACTTTTCTGCGAGCCTGATACATGCATATAATTAAATCGAGAGACATTACTCCTAATTATTTATTTCCAACACCCAATCGGGGCGTTTCTCGACATTACCCAACCCAACCCAATTCGTCATTGTGGGTTGCGAATCGAACATTTTAAAATTTTAACATTATGAAAAGACACCATACTTTTTGAAGGCCTTAAGGTGTGGATATACGGGGTCTCAGGAGACGCGCCTCCAGGCACTGACAAAATGGCGTCAGCCTCTTCAGTGAAATACACGACGGGAGATTTTCGTCTCTAGAGACGGCATCTCTAGTAAAGATGGCCAACAATCGCCTCCTGTCATCAAATTCTAAAATACACGGGACTATCTCGAGACGCGAGACTTTGGTCTGTTGCTGCATTCATTCTATTAGTATTTTTGGCGCCATAATGGCGTTTGGTTTTATGTACATACTCTAGTGTCATGTATTTACGAGTATTGTGATTAAAAAATATAATTATATACCGCTTTGAAATTATTTATCGATTCAGTAATGTACATATGTCGGTCGGTACTTTACTTACATGCGTATGTGTATATTTCCTTTTCTGCGTTAGTAAATGAAATAGAATACTTAATTAGACCTTCTTTTAATGTACACCATTCCTATGACATCAGTGACATAAGCCAAAGCAAGTATCGGTATGCACTACATACCCGAAACCGTTGTGAGTAGCGAAATTTTGTTTCCTCCTTATGTTCCTTCGATGAATATTAAAGGGTGAAATGGTAACTACATAGTTTGCTATAAATGTTGTAGGATATGAAGGGAATAACAAAACACGTAATGTTAATGTATTTTTCACAACTGTATTCATATTTCAAATGCAAATGCAACTCTGTTATTAATCCGCCATTATTTAAAAATAATATTATAATTATAATCAACTAACAATTTTATTATTAACAATGTACTAATATCGTCACAATCGCAGGAATGTTTAAAATTATATATCAATACAAAAACCACGTGCCCACGCGCGCCAATCCAATTCAGTTGCAAACATCTCCAAGAGACCTCAGATTAAAATTGAACATGTCAAAAGACCGGAGACGCGTCCCCTGAGACGAAAATATGTAAAATACACGACGCGAGACTTGCGTGCGCAGACCGTCTCAGGAGGCGCGCGGTATCGAGAGATATCTCGCGTCTCCGATGTGTTTACACACAAGAGACCTGTCATTTTGGTATCCGGGAGGCCAAAATCTCTCGTGTGTATCTTCGCCTTTACAAATTTCACAGTTGAACGAAAAAAAATATCTTATTTTACGGGACACTCGAAATATCATGTAGGTTTTAACAGGACGGTGAAGTGTTTCCGGTGACGATTTTTTCTAACTTGGAAATTTCGAAAAAATCTTTGAATTTAGTTTTATAATGTTCACGATCCTTAAGTATTATAAAAAAAATTGCCATTTTGTATGCATTGTATAATAAAAACGTCTTAATTTTATAGACATGCAATAAAAAAAATCAAAGTGCCTCCTCAATTTTGTATAGCGTCCGGCTCCATCTATCGTAAATTTTTAAAAGCTCTCCACTAAAAACATTTTGGCGGGGAAAATAATGTCTTTGTATTGAGAAAAATTCCCAAATGTAATGGGAAGTGTTGACATACATACAAATGTAAAATACATTCATGTAATAAACACACAAAGCTTAAACCACATTACAAAAAGGGATACAGAACATCAATAGAATACGATTACATTTTCATATTAATGTTCTAAAATTTTTGTAATGTGTCTTCACTTTGATGGGAAAATTTTCTATAATTTTCCGTTTGAAGATTTCAGTACATCATTGTCATAGCTTAACAAATAGTATGTGGTAGGCACTCCATACAAAGAGAGTATTATTATAATCCATATTTTTATAACACCTAAATAATGAACAATATTTTTGATGAGGTGTTCGAATATTGTTTGATATTATACGTGTCATTGGTTTCATTGACCTTTCTTAATATCCCATCCAGTTTAGGATGTGTGCAGAGATTATTAGTAGAAAAGTTACACTTTTATTAACAGACTAATAAATGTATAGTCGTCTCTTTCCAACAATAAAGTGGTTGATTAGGAAATGACAATTTAATCAATTGTAATGATTACAAGAGTCGAACTGGGATCATAATTTACCAGGGCCCAACTGGGAATTTTTTGAATCTTTCTATTTAAATACATTATATTTTCAGGAGTGAAAGGTATCTACATGTTTTTTTTTAAAGTAAAAAAATAAACCGTCTTGGAGATTTAGAAAATAAAGAAGCCTAAAAATTACATAGGCTTTTTGAAAATACGAGTATGTATATCAAAAAAATCTACTCATTTTCACTAAACAAAGTAAAAATCATAGCACAAACACATAATAAATTTTTGGTGTCGATGAATTGAATAACAGCATTCCCGACACTCGACGGAGTTTCATTTTTTGAATGAAATATTGCCGAAATATTTGCGCAATTAATTGCTCCATTTGGGGCAATACAAGTTGCCGAGCGATTATTTCCCGTGTAAGAGAACCTTTACGAACTCCCGATTTTTACAGGACATTCGAAAAAAATATTAAAAAAGTGTGGGAGGCAAATCTAAGCCCACGGGGAAAACATTCAGAATGGGTTGCGAACCTCATTGTGATCGAGAAAGATGTGAAATTTCGCCTTTTACAGGGCACTCGGAAAAATATTAAAAACCCGGGAATCCTACAGGGAAAACTATTATATGTGAAATTCTCTCACGATTTATATTTTTTCATAATAGTTTAAGTTTGTCACGTCAAATAAGGACTGCCGTGAAGAGTGAGTGGGAGTCAGTGGGGTGAGAGTCGTGGGGGTCCTTGGATAGTGGGCTGAGGGGTGGGGAATACCCCATATTGGGTAGATTTCCTTGATATTTCACATATATACGTACAAAATATATATACGTAAGGCAACCTTTTGTGTTATTCCTTGAAAGGAATAACAATTTCATGAGAATTTGGCGAAATTCACGTTAAATTGAGACTTTGTTTTAAAGCTGCTCAAATAATCATGGATATGGGTCACGGAGAACTTAACTTGCTTGATTTATTAAATATTATACATAACTAAAGTCAAAAAGCCAGTTAAGCGGGCGTCAATATTGGTATATTAGCTTGGTTTTTTAAAATGGTCCCGAAGGCAAAATAACTTTTTAATAAAAATAAAGCACTAGTGATGGGCAGACTATGGATGAAATAGATGTATATATTTTTTTGGATCTGAGGAAATTTTCGCATTACGGCTCCGCCGTGGAATTGGCCGTCGGCGCTCATATCTAGTACGTACGTTTACAACGTAACCGTAAGTTCTATACGTAGAGTACATGGTTGGCGCAGTTGGTTGAGGTGGCAGTCTTTTAAGCGAGAGGTGCCATGTTCAAACTCCGGCGCTGGTGATGTATTCTACACTTTGCGATACACGCTTTTAGATAGTGCAAAGTGTGCAGGAAAGTAGTTGGGTTTGTTTGATGCAAGCCCAGATAATTTTTATTAAAAGATCAGATAAATGAAGTTACAGTTTGGCCAGTTTGTCAGAAGACGAGTATGATGTTTCATTTCCCGCGGCGTTAAGGTTCTAAATCGCATGCACAATGGCATGATCAAATGTAAAAACAGCGTTTTACATTTATTTAACAATTTTTTACGGTCAGTCACTAGATTTTAATGGATATTATCACTACAATTTTTTTTCTAAAATAACCAGAGGTATTATCACTTTTTTTTGAGGAACCTATACAAGATATGAAAGATCTGTTACGGTGATTCACTAGAAAATGATTTAAAGAATTTAATCTATTTTTTTTTCAAAGCACATTTAGTAAGGAATTCGAGTTTCAAGGTCTGAAAAATCCCTGTTTTTCCAATGACGATATGACTACTCTAAATAGAACAGCTATATGAATGATAAAACTTCGTAGACTCTTTATGTTTTCAAAAGGAACGGAGAAAAATTCGGACGGTTTGAACTTTGAATCTCGGATCTTTTTGACTAAAAGTCTTATTACTTCCTTAGTTAGGACTTCAATAAAAAAGATATAAATGCTTATATTTTATCAAAATCCCATGAACGTAACATATTAAGCTATTGAAGTGATCTTTTTCCCCCAGCCTCCCCCCATCTCATTCCCTTTATCATCTGGGGGGGAGCGAGGGGGCGAACTGGTGGATGTGTCGCGACTGTTTGAAGGATGAATGTGAGGATCCCTGGAAATGAAATACGTACTAAGTAACAAAATTTAAAAAAATCAATCTAACACTTGTATCTATCAATAGAAATAAGTATTAGAAAATATGTAAGTGTTATATGCAGTACTTATATAGAAAAAAAATTTTATGTGAACCACATTTATGGGTCCGCTCCATTACAAGAAATGAATTTCATTAATTCTGACCAATCAAGGAAGACATTTTGAAAAACAACCTAACCTAAATAAGAATGCATTTGCGGGATTTCACCAACTTTTTAGGTGTGGAATGGCGGAGATAGGAGCTACCTAGCACAAATTTTATATGAAAAATAGTTATACGTGGGTCCTATCTCCGCTATTCCTCACCTACGAATTTTGTCGAATCCAGTTATTATTTTAATTTTAATGACTCTAGCGAGTAGAAATTTAATTAATGTAAATTTTGTCAATAAAAAATAATTGGTAAGTTACCACTGAAAGTTACTGAAGCTTGAGAATATTTCTGTAGTTTGTTAGATATAATGCTGTAATTGGTTAATAAAATGCTTCAGGTAAGACACAGTGACTCCATCAGATATTTTTTTTATATTCGGTCCCCTTTTTGTACAATAAGCCTTGTAAACACTTGTATGTTTACATTATTCTTATTTCGCGCTTACACTCTCATACAAAATTTGAAAAAGTTGAAGCAATAATACAACAGTTTTTTCTCAGTTTCTGTGGCTCCCTTTTCATCTATAAAAATTACCTATAAGTATTTGAATTATTTTTGGTTTACAAATTATTCTCGTAAAGCGTTGGATTTTTTCTACATTCCGTAGTAAGTATATATAATGTTGTATTCCTGAAACAGTGTTCAAGGTTCAAGGATAACTTAATTTAGAATACTGCATTGTATAAAAAAAAATATTTGTGAATCTTTTTTTGTCTACAAAATTCCTCAAAAATTTGCTTATTCTTCAGTATTTTTGTTTTTTTCTTTTATGTAGGTACTTGCATGTAACCTTGAACTGTTATATTGTGGTTAGTATTGCCCGAAAACAGGCTATCGCCTAGTTGGGCAATAAAATCCAGTACTTGCTTTTTTCTAATACTATCATATTTTGTTATATTTTTGGATATTAAATAAATGTAATGAATTGAAAAAAAAAATGAAATTTTGGCACATGGTGCATACTTAATTCCTATCTTTGAGTTGTATATTATAACATTGTGTCTTGTAGTAATTCTCGTATATTTGATACTTGAGTATTTTTTACAGCAAGATTTTAAGAGAAGCGAAGACCTCCTTAACATGGAAGCATTTCCAACTTCATACTGAGATTCCCCCCTCTTGTCTGATCTGAATAAATGATGAACACGTTAAGAATTTCATCATCAACACTAACTCTGTCGATTTCGTGACCAGACAAAAACCCATTTGAAGATAATAAACCCAAAGGATTAATTCTTTAATCTGTCCCCAACACAACCGAGAGGTACCTGACAACATTCACACAATGCAGCATGGGAGGGAGGACGCAGGATGGGCGTTCCGACGCTTACGAGTCGGCATTGGCTGGCTCAAGAGATCACTTTGTGCCCAGGGCAATTCGTTCAGACGTTCACCCATTCTCAGAGTAATGTAGATTGGTTTGTACAAGCATTTTAGTTCTTTCTCTCCACGCCATCCTGCCATTCGCCAATAATCTTTTCACTTTCGTATAGTTGCTACAGCGCACGCTCTCAATAATCTGATCCATATAACTGCTTCTTGGACAACCTTTACATTACTGCCCTCTACCGTTCTTTCTGCTATTTTTTAAAGAGAGTAAAAAAGCTTGTTTCAAAGAGCAAAAAATTACCCTATTAAAAAACGAGATACATTCTATGCTCGGCTACGGGTGAAAAGTACCAAGGACCGCATCCTTTTTATTTTTTTATTTTCTACAACAATTATAATACCAGGGTAGCAGAATGTGAGATATGTAGATATTATATTATTATTATAACCCTGTGGTCGCACATCAGTAAAATAATTAATTGGGAGAATGCCGTAACAACAAATCCTAAAGGGAAAATAAATTAAAGAGGTCATATGATACCAGGGTAACATAAGTAAATATGAGGAGATACCTATTACCTACATCACTGAAAGGAGGTAAGTATCTGTAATACTTTAGTACTCATATTATGTTGTATAGAAATAACATACGTTATCAAACAACCCTGAATGTGAATTTATTATCACATTATAAATTAAAATTACATATCTTGGAACTTTCTCAATAAAAAAAATCTGTTCTCTCTGCCTACTCCGCAAGGGGCGCTGAGTAAGGTACAGGATCCAATGGAATAGTACCTAAATCGGACAATGTCAAATTTTCTGTACCTTTGACATGTGCTGACTTTGAATTACTTACCTATTTTTTTGTGATTAAATGAATCTTTTTTCATGGAAATAGTCACACATTTTTAAACATGTTCTACACATCTTCTTCTTCTTCTGCAGCCACTCAGGTCCATTGTTGGACATAGGCCTCCCCTTTGGTCCTTCACAGCTCCCTGTCCTGGGCACACTGCATCCATCCACCACCGGCACATTTCCTGATATCGTCAAACCACCTTGCCTGGGGTCTACCCATAAAAACATAAACATACACATTTACACATAAAAAGTACATTTTCATCATTTATTAAAAAAAAAAAACAATTTTAAAGGAATGTTTAAAAAACTGTCATCTTCATTTTACTAAATGGCTGTCCCATTTCATTCCTATACAAATGTCCGTTTTGTAACAAAATTTTGTTACTCTTTATGTGTAAAGAAATGGAATATATTACAAAAATGTGTGACAATTTCCGTGAAAAAAGGTTTATTTAATCATAAACACTTAATTCAAAGTCAGGGCATAGCCTTTTTTATCAGAGGTACAGAAAATATGACAATGTCCGAAATAATAACAACAAATATAGGAGATGGCTTCACTGGACTCCGAATATGAAACAACCCAAAGAAAATTATGTAAAAGCCAACTTAAAATGCTACAAACGTTTTTTATGTCTAAATTCCCTGGTGAAAATTCTCAATTTCGGCTGTCGGAGTATCAGGGTAGCATGCTAGGGTGGTAGCATGGAACCTCCACCGCATACTTTAGCGTGTTGACATACGATACTGCTGGGTACAATATATCATGACAGTTTGTGTATATGGTGTGTTGTGTGTGGAAAACTCAAAATATTACAATAACAATTATATGGATCCTTATAAAGATCATGACCGGATAAAAACCCAGAAGAATATTGCTCAACATGAATAAATCCCGAAAAAAGAAAATTTCCTTCAGAAATCTAATTGGATTTTGAATAAAATAATATTTTATCTATTAGCATTCGATTTCTTTCAGTGTGTTAGAAATTATCAGATATATTAATATCAAGATATTGCGTTAGCAATAAGTCCACCTTTTGGCACACAAGATTGTCTTATTTTTTGTAATCATTGTAATCATTTTGGTCAATAAAGATTTATTTATGTATTTATTTATCATAGATTAGAGAATAAACAAATAAATAAGCGGATCTCAAATGGGACGGACAATAAAATACTTAGTCAACATTTTGTAATTGTGCTCATTTGCTGGAATCCAACTAGACAGTTTGGGCTTTTATCCGTTGAAGATATTTCTGTAGGGCTTTTGTCTTTTTTGGGATTCATTCATGTTGAGCAATATTCTATGGGTTTTCATCCGGGAGCCTATAAAGATAAGGACTTATTATTATTATCCATAATCAAAATCCAAAACAAATACTTATAACCATAGAGGACCTACGATACCTACTTACCTCCCTCCTGCCTACCTGGAGATGTTCCATGAAAAAAATTAGAAGAATGAAATAATTTGTGTCAAGGTATGAATAAGTGATGTTAAAAGATTCGTACACAGTTGTGTACCTCGGTAGCGGGTAGGCAGTGGGTCAGAAAGGCGAGCGATAGAAAAGATTGGAAACAAATGGAAGAGGCCTATATCCAGCAGGCTGACGACGAAGAAGAATATTGTCTTGAATGGATGTAAAATTTGTTATTTAACACTATTATAACAATTAAGGTCAATTGTTGACAAGTGAAATGAGAAATGTAAAAATCTTACCATTTTGAAACTATTGTGTCAATAAATTGGCTTCATTTTTTATTTGTGTAGACTTGTATTGAAACAATTGAGTTATGACATTTCTGCGTCAAATGGAATAAAAATATTTTTCAAAAATCTACACTCATGAAATGTCAACAAAACAACGCACGTGGAGATGGGCAAAAATCCAATTTTCTATGTGCATTTTGGTGATTAATTTTTAAATCTTTTCGATTTTTAGAACAGCCTGATACATAAGTGGTACTTAATTTGTTTAAGTACTCGTATGTACACTTCACAATATTTTAAGGTCTGTTTAAAAATGGGTCATTTTCTAACTAAATTTATACATACAATATTCTGTACCACCATTGGCATTGCTTCAGTTTAGGGATGAAAATTCTTACGTACAGAAACATCGAAAATAGGTGTTTAGAATTTTGCTTCGTGTAAACTCGTATATTACGATGGTTTCTAAAGGCTCAAAAGTTTGGGGAGTGGAGACGTATTTACGAGACTACATAGACTATAGCAGAGATAGTGATAATACTTTTGGAAATCATTTTTCAGATTCATAGATAGATAGGTATAGTTTATATTGTAATCGCACACTAGAAGCTCAAGGGGATTTCTCAGAAAGCCAGAAATAATAAAACTTTGAAAAAAAAGAACAAGATCGATGAAATGTTAAAATCTAGATGTAATATAAACGTATCCGTGTATTATATTTTGTCAAAAATCAAAGTCTCCGCGTATTTTCTCGACGCTTTCTTATGTTTGTTTAAACTTCTTTCTCCGTTTTTTTTTTGCAATAAAGTTATTTTCACTCGATAAAGGGTTTTCAAAAATTTACTACGGATCGCATACGACTCGATTAATAGTTTCCTAATCGATGTACGAGTATGTATTAAAAAACACGATGTTTTAGAAAAATCGATGTAATATTTCCATCCCCAATTTCTCGCTTCTCAGAATAAGCATGATAATAAGAGTAATACTAGAAGTAGTGGGTATGTGCCTAATAAGAAGGAGGGCCTCTTCCTTCTGTCCTGGAGGACGCCAGGAGAACAGAGACAAGGAGGAGTAGAGGGTTAGAGGAGTAGAGGACATTCTCTGGCCTTCTTACGTGACCTCAATATACTTATTAAATTTATACAAGGTGTTATGTAGTAAATCAAAAATATTATATTTTTGCATAAAATGATCTGGATCCTAGAGTGCGTATGAGGAAGATTATGACAGATGCGGGAAGTGTGATATGTTCTATTTGCCTACCCCACAAGGGATTCGGCATGAGGGTAAAGAATAGGGTCTGAGCTTATTTTAAAACCCAGCACTTGAGATTCATCACAGGCTGAGGAGAAATTACAAATCTTATTTATTTATGATGGTTTCTGTTCTGTATTATCAACCTTTCAAAGTATTTACCAGCCAACATTTTAAGGTACATAGCGGCCACCTGGAGTTGTGATATTCTGATACATTTAATTTTTACCAAGGGCAGTAAGGCCCGCAATGACCTAGAGCCCCGAGTGCTGGACAATGAAGAAGACGCATGAACAAAAATTACACACAAACGAGATTAAGATGCTGAGATAGTCGGGCTCAGGGGGCGTAACAAGGATGGATAAAGTGAGAAATGAATATGCTTACCAGAGGTAGCTTTAAGCTGGCTTCAATCACAGAAAAATTGAAGGAGTCTAGATTGCGATGGTACGGCCACATAAGGCTCCTTGAAAGTCATTTAGTGCCCACAGCAATAAAGTTGGTAAGAGGAAAAAGAGGCAGAGGTCGACCATCTCTACGTGGTGGGGTAATTTGAGGAAGAAGATGAGGGATGCCCAGTTAGATGATGTGACGACTCAGGATAGAGGAGCCTGGATAAGAAATAGATATGGGAGGAGGAAAATGACAAAAAAGAAGAAATGTAAATGACATTTAGTACACGACATCCTGTACTTGTTCAATTTAGTGGGTATACTTGTAATCCCACGAGGAACATACTATCCTTTCTATATAATAGTAGTTTTGTCCTTATTTCCAGCTAAAGTATAACCCGTTGCTGCTTATGCCACCCTAATACTTTATCATAATAATCATTGCTTTAGGATACCTTCATCCCAATCGTGGGATAACCAGTGAAAGATGATAGAAAACATACATCTCTTTGAGTAAAATTTTATAAATATGACTTCAGAATGAGTCATTGCTAAAAATGATGTGAATTTTTTATAAGTAGATATATAATTTTTACGAACACCCTAACGGAAATTCGGAAAATTATTAAGAATCGGCCGAAGAAGAACGAATCATGGTCGAATGCATTGGAAATCAGATCGATGTGAAGAATGTGTGGGAAAACATTGAGAGATAGGCTTATAAGTGACCGAAAGACGGGTGTTGTGACTAGAATGAATGCGAATAAGCTTGGATGGTTTGGGCATGTTTAGAGAATACATGACGATAGGATGACTGATGAGTGAATGTATGTATGCTATAGACACTCCTAAGTGGAGGATTGACCGGATTATTATGTTTTATTTATGTTTTGTGAATGTTTTGTCAACCATCTGTCAATATCTCTTGTACCTTATAAATAAATATGAGAATATTCTGAGATAGACGTGTATCAACCATGAATGGCCGTATTTTGAGCAAAAGCTGTGCAAGAATTCAGGAAACAAAATATTTATTCAGGTTTTCTTTGGATGGATGAAGGTATCTGTAGTACTCTCTACACAACCCAAAAGGGGGTATAGGTAGAAAATTTACTGAATTTACTTGGCCTATGTAAAACGATATCTGGTTGGTTTGCAGAAATGAGGGTAGCCATTATTAACGGAGTAATTTGGGAATCATGTATTAGGGTAACATAATACACATGAAGGTTAGAAGTCAGTGGGATATATTCAGTAGGAGGAACAGGAAGGAATATGTAGGTCTACTCAATTATAATCAAAACTACCCACCAGTAGATATGGTGTCTCTAATGATATTAATATTACACAGGGAGGTAACGATAGATAGTTTGGAAGGGTAATAAGGTGCCAGGGAAGAGAATTTAGGAGCCCTGTGTAAACTTGAATGTTGAAAAGTGATAGATTTGAATCTAGGTTGGTTCAATAATGAATGCTTGAATCCAAAAAGATGAAAATAGACTGTGGAAAAAGTTATGGGATGATGTAAATCTATTATGTTGTTATGGAAGTATACACAATCCAGTCATTTTCCTTGCAAACTTTTTTTCAAAACTGTGGCTGAAAAAATTAATAAACTTACCCCATATTGTGAAGAATCGTTTGGTGATATTTCCGGTTCCCTAAACCAACCGTAACCAATCTTATCCGGAGTCAGCTTTGAATTTATAAATGGGAAGAGGGGTCATATGGCATAAATTTTTGATTTGTTCTTTTACAAATTAACATTTTTGGAGGAAAACAAATGAAACCTATTTCAGTTTTCAAAAGTAATCCTCACAATGTAGTTTTTTTATGGTTAATGGTTGGGAATATCGAATCCACTGAATTCCTAGATATAGGATCCATTGCTTTGGAGGGTAAAATACAGCGGGTGTTTTTTGGTCATCAGTGAATGTTGTACCTACGACGCATTGTGCGGGGTTTCTTGTTTTTTACGTTACGCCAATGTCATTTGCAATAAACGTAATGATTTGAACCTATAGAAGGTATTGGGAGCTCATGGATTCGCGTAGGTGTGTTTAGTAGTGATGGGCAATTAATCGATAGCATATTCGATTACATTCGAGAAAATCGATTATAATAATCGACTACAACAAAGTTGACAAATAATCTATTTAAATAGTACATAAGAAATGGTTTAAAAATTCTAAGAATCACGCTTATATTTCTCCATATAAAAATTAAAATTTATTAAAATATGTCAATAAAAACGTGTTTATGATAAAACAGTACTACAATATTTTAAACTGTCACCTAAAGGAAATATATGTGTGCGAAATTTTAAAGTGTTGAGACATTGGGAAGTTGTTAAAATTTGAAGAGGAAAATGTACACACAGATGTAGTTAACAATAAAAGTATGCTAAAAAAGAACTAAAAACAAAATATATTGTGTTATTTTTTTTTTACAAGGGCGAGATTTAAAAATTTCATTGCTCCTTCGATTTTGTAAAGCAGCTGAAAAATGGCGGAGAAGATTGAAGATGGTTTGTGGGAAAAGTAGTTTCTTCGGAGAAGCTATGGATGATGTATGGGGGAGAGTGAAATACTCCGGGGAGACGGGGGATAGTGTGGGGGCGGGGACGTCTGGAGGATACGGGGAGGGGTGGAAAAGTTGGAGAAAACTGGGATTTTGTAATAGATTAGATACGCCAATAAAATATGGTCAAAAATACCTGGAATCTGGATTATAGTATTTTATGTCGTTACGGACCATCTTAGATAGTGTCTATACTTTCGTGTCACATCCATTGCAGGGTAAGCATAGATGACAGAATGACAAACTGCTCTACTTCTATCTACTATCTATCTGTCTCCTAAATCCGTGTCCCTTGCAGGGTCGGCAGAGAGGAACGAACGTCAGACTCCTCCATTCCTAAAAAAACTTTATTGATGCAAAAATAAAAATAATACTTACCACAATTTGAGGCAATAGTGCTAAGGGGCAGGCTTGTTAATAGGCAATATCTTACAGCCAACCAACTCAAATTATATCATAAAAATTAGGAAAAAAAAAACGTTTATCGAAATGTTGTCGAATTTCGCTGTCCAATGAAAACATTTTTTTTTGTCTTTGGGGGACTTTGTATAAAAAAAAAATGTTTTTCTTGTAGCAACTTAGAGCCGACTTTGGAGCAAAAACAAAATGATGTATGTGTATGTGTTTGTATTATGTATTATTTTGTTGGTTATTGAGTATTCATTTGTTGCGTTAGATTGAGTCCTGCCCTCCACACAAGCATTCTGTTGCTTAAGGAGGGCAGTATCCAAAATTATACAGAGTATGTGATTGTAATTCAAGTGATATTGTAAATGTTGTTATTTTGTTATAAAGCGATTTAAAAAAAAAAGTGTAATATTTAGTATTTCCGTATGAAAGTAATTTCCACAAAGGATCCCTTGTTCTGTGTCTGTGTCTATGTACCTTCCAGCCTATTTATCTATATCCCCACAGAAAACTTTATCGTCTCTCCCGCGTCCTTCATTCCCATATTCTATCCAAGGTATAAAATCTATCCTACAATTTACTACGAGTATGAAATTGGGCAGTGGAGCCAAACCTGTGACAATGAAGAAGATATTTTTCTTTTAGACGCCATATAAAAATTTTGATGACAAATTATCAAAAAGTATCGAATGTCGTCCATATGTACATTGCACAGAGAGAATTTTATAGGATAGCATGAGATAAGTAGAGAATCTTTGAGGATACCAAAAGGTACGTAGACAATTTTAAAGGATATCAAAAGACAGTTAGAGAATTTTTGAGGATACCAAAAGACAGTTTGATAATTTTTGGGGATTTCAAAAGATTAGAAGACAATTTTAGAGGGCAACAAAAGAGAATTAGAGAACTTTCGAATAAAGTTTTTTTTTTCTAAAAAGACAGCAATTCTTTGAGGATTTATGAGGATACCAAATGATAAGTAGAAAATATTTGAGGATACCAAAAGCACACAATCTCTCCATTTCTTGATTGACTATACTTTCTTACTTACTGTTTAAGCCATTTGCGTTCTACTGCAGCACATAGGCCTCAGCTTATAAACCTTTCCAATATATTCTGTCTTGGGCTATCTGCTGCCATCTACGACTCGTAAGCTGTACAAGAAAAAAAATGTGGGTGAATCTTGTGAATAAATAAGTATAAAAAATGTCATCCATACCTACACCTTTTTTGTTGTCCTCCACTTTAGGATTCTAGGTGACTATCTAACACAGCCCGAGGTTCACTATGTCTGATAAAAACATCACCTACACACACATACTCCCCTGATATATTGTATGTGTATTATGTTGTGTAGGTATACACTTATCTCTCTTATAGTATCCTGGTATTTTTTTCCCATTGTATCTATTCGTCTAGTTTTTCATATTTCCATATTTTTACTTAAAACATCATGCTTTATCTCTTTCTTCCTCTTTCTCTCTCTCTCTTTGTCTATCACTTATTACAAACTGATTGCATAAAAACTTAAAAATATGTTCTCCAACAATTTTTGAAAATGTCATGATTTTCAAGGAAAATAAAAAGAACAGGGTGGCGCTTAGAGTTCCTGTTCATATTTTCCTTGCCTCAAATATACCAATGACACGAATGGCAGGAAATTCGTTAGAAAGTCAGGGAATTTTGCCAGGGAAACTTTTTTTTGGATCTGGTAACCCTGGGCACAGTAGGCCCATAGTTCCGTGACTAATTAAGTATAGGCATTGAACTAACTAAAATAAGACGTTTTTTTTTCAATTATTTAATAGTAAAATAGAATTGTTTATCTGCCATCTGAGGAGCATCTGACCACACCGGCCATGTTTCTTGCGGATCCGATTTAGCCATTTTAATTCAGATTCGGATTGATTGTGTTAACGAAATAAAAACACAACACTTATGCCCAATCCCACCAACTTTTACCTAGGAAGGAGAGCCCTAGGAAATTTTCATACAAAAACAAGGATAATACCTATTCTATTTATTAAATAAATAACATCAGCTTCCAGCACCACCACAGCCTAAATCCATATGAAATGCAACATGCAGCTCACCTGCTCTGGGCGGAGATATTTGGGCATCTATCATTTCATATGGATTTAGGCTGTGGTGGTGGGGCTGGCTGATGTTCTTTATTCAATAAATAGAATATTATCCCTGTTTTTGTATGGAAATTTCTTTAGGGCTCTCCTTCCTAGGTAAAAGTTGGTGAGATTGGGCATTAGTTAGTTATCTGTTTGACCAATATGGTGTCAAAAGGAATAGATACGTGTGTCAATTTCAAGCTATGAATATACCTGTAGGTACTTCTGTCCTTGTATAACGTAGTTAATTGTAAGTACTGTGAATATAGTTTGGACAGTCACCTTGATACAGAAATATATGGCGTGACGGAATATCATGGTGACGGGGTTATCTGAAGTAATGCGGGGAATGTGGAACACTGTATACTGTACAGAGTGTCCCATGAGACCCATATCAAAAGAATATTTTAGTTCAAATTCAAATAAGTTTGTTAATAACTATAATATCTCACATTTCTAGTACATACATATAGAACTTATTACAATATTTACATTTTCCATACTACCCTTCAATGTGAAGAGACATCGTGTATTGGAGGGGAGTTCCGGAGTTTTCATCAATTCTAATATACAACATCAACAATAAAACAATGACATATTTTTTTTTACAAATTATAACAGAAAAAAAGAAACAACAACAATATTAATAATCGGATTCATGCTGTCATCTGTCATTCAATTCAAATCTCTCAATCTAAACCTTTCATATATCACCTTTTTCATCTTTATTTTGAATGTTATTTTACAAAAGCTAAAATGAAATTGATCTTTGGGGAATTATAAGTAATAATAATAAAATCATTATTAAGGAATTGGGGACACGGAAGGAGCCTCCACGAAGATTGAGCTGTTTAATATATAGAGCAATCGGGCGTCCCTGGAAACGACATTATGTCGGCAAATCCTTCCACCACCGGAGAGTCAGAGAAAGAACCATCTAAAGCGCGAATGTCAAAAAGGCCTTTATCAAGGCCAACCCTCACGACAATCTCGATAAACATCGAGGGCTTATCATCTGACAAAGAGATTTTACTCTCCGAGATATGCAAAAAACACAATTGTGACGTCCTGTTACTGCAGGAAACCCATAGGGGATTAACTAGGAATAGACCTTGTATTGAGGGGATGAAATTGGTCGTAGAACGACCGCATGACAAATACGGTAGTGCGATTTTTACAAGAAATGACATGGACATAACATCTATATCCCTTACCTCTGAGAATGACATAGAAGTTCTAACGGCGGAGACAAACGCCTTTACTATCACATCAGTATACAAACCCCCAATGGCAGACTTCAACCTCAAGGAACCGGATAACTTTGCAGCACAACCGATAAAACTCGTGATGGGCGATTTCAACTGCCATAGTACTGCATGGGGTTACTCGGAGACTGATGAAAGTGGCGAACGACTAGAAGCCTGGGCGGAGAAGACCAGCCTCAAGCTGATCCACGACCCAAAACAGCCCTCATCTTTCAACAGTGGGAGATGGCGGAGAGGCTACAATCCAGACAACATCTGGGTCAGTGATAGAATCAGTCATCAGGCAACAAAGTTGGTACTGCCACCGATACCAAGAACTCAACACAGACCCATTTTATGCCTAATCTCCGCAGCAATAAGACCAGAGACTGTACCTTTCAAAAGGAGATTCAATTTTAAAAAGGCTAATTGGGAAGAATTTTCTAATGAACTAGATAGAGCAGTTGTGCGACTGGAACCTGCCCCTGCATCATATGATGACTTTGTATCGATAGTCAGGAAAGTCTCAAGAAAACACATACCTAGAGGCTGTCGCACGGAATATGTGGCCGGCCTTAATGACGACTCCAAAGAACTGCTTAAGACCTACCAGAGCCTGTACGAGAATGATCCTTTCTCGGAGGAAACTATACAGGCAGGAGAGGCCGTGCTGCAGGCTGTCTCACAATTCAGAACAGATAGGTGGTGTGGGCTTCTGTCGAGCTTGGATATGAAGCAGAATAGCCGGCGTGCTTGGAAGCTAATAAAGAACCTTGAAAACGATCCCACAGCACCAATGACCACCCTGAATGAGGTGACACCAGACCAAATAGCTCACCAAATCTTACTTAATGGTAAAATACCCGGAAAGAAGGAAAAAGTCACACCCCTCCCGAATGCGGCTGAGAAGAGTGATATCCTCGATGTCCCATTTACTGCTGAGGAGCTCAAAAAATCAATACACCAGATGAAGGACAATAAAGCGGCAGGCTTAGATGATATCCGCACTGAGCAGATCAAAAGATTTGGACAAATTACCCTAGATTGGATCACTCAGATGATGAACAGGTGCGTCACCACTAATCAGATCCCAAAAATGTGGAGAAAGTCCAAGATCATCGCCCTCCTTAAACCAGGAAAAGACCCGGCAGATCCTAAGAGTTTTAGACCTATCTCCCTGCTGTGCCACCTATTTAAGGTGATGGAGAGAGTGGTTCTCAATCGAACCTTTAGCAGGGTGGAGAGTAAGATCATCCCTGAACAGGCAGGGTTCATGCCCGGAAAGTCGTGCTGTGGCCAGGTCCTCAACCTCACCCAATACATCGAGGATGGTTATGAGGGAAAGCAAATAACAGGTGTTGCTTTCATAGATCTGTCCGCGGCTTACGACACCGTCAACCACCGAATTCTTCTGCGCAAGCTGTACAACATCACGGGGGACCTCCGACTGACCAGGCTTGTGGAATGTTTTCTTCAGAACAGGCGCTACTGTGTTTCTCTTCAGTCCAGAAAGAGCCGTTGGAGAAACCAAAAGAACGGACTTCCCCAGGGCAGCGTGCTTGCCCCGGTGCTCTATAACATCTATACCAATGACCAGCCTATAA
Source organism: Ceraclea dissimilis (assembly GCA_963576895.1). NCBI lineage: Eukaryota > Metazoa > Arthropoda > Insecta > Trichoptera > Leptoceridae > Ceraclea > Ceraclea dissimilis. The sequence goes on from OY756372.1 coordinate 2,293,853, forward strand.
ACCCTCACACCAAACAGTTTATATATGCAGATGACACAGCTGTAGCAGCCCAGGGCACGTCCTTTGAAGAGGTGGAGAGAAAACTGTCGACTGCTCTCGAGGACCTGTCAGAATATTATGCCAAGAACCATCTAAAGCCAAATCCCTCTAAGACACAGGTATGCGCCTACCACCTCAGAAATAAGGATGCAAAGAGGAAGCTGAAGGTGACCTGGCGGGACCAAATGCTAGAGCACTGTGACTCCCCAAAATATCTAGGTGTCCGCTTGGACCGTTCCCTGACCTTCCGGCAACACTGTCAGGAGGTGGGAAAGAAGGTTAGCACAAGAAACGGCATCATAAGAAAACTGACGAATGCCAGATGGGGATCACAACCTCATGTTCTTCGAGTCTCGGCCCTGGCACTGTGTCTCTCTGCGGCTGAATACGCAGCACCTGTGTGGTATGGTTCAGTACACGCAAGGCATGTTGATGTGGCCATAAACGAGACAGTCCGCACTGTGTCTGGATGCCTTAAGCCGACGCCAGTGAGGGACATCTATCCAATTGTGGGTATCGCCCCTCCCACTGTCAGAAGACAGGTTGCGGCTGAGACAGAGCGACAAAAACAACTATCTGATCACAGACATCCCATGTACGGCCGTGAAGCCAGACAACCCCGGCTAAAGTCAAGAAAAGGCTTCGCTGAAACAACAACACCGCTTCCCGGCCCGCCGGAGACACGCCGGATTGAACTATGGCAAGCGAGCCTCTCTGATCGCGTGCATGTCAAGCCGAAGGAGGAGATGGCCCCTGGATACAATCTGCCATACCCAACTTGGAGAGCACTAAATAGATTAAGAACTGGGGTGTCGTGCTGCAACAGTAACCTCAAAAAATGGGGATACACGGAGGACGACACCTGTGAGTGCGGAGACATACAGGACAACCAACACCTACTAGTATGTCCTAAAATCGGGGAGACATGCGCGCGAGAAGATCTTATAAATGCAAGTGACAGGGCCGTACATGTGGCCAACTATTGGAGGTTCTTGATTTGAGGCATCTGGACACGGAAAGTAAGTATTATTAAGGAAAAAAAAATACAATGTTCTTATTACAATACAGAACAGAAACCATCATAAATAAATAAGATTTGTAATTTCTAATTTAGTAAATTGAATTAAAATTAAATTAAATTTTTAAAATAAGTGACCATAACGTGTGAATCAGTGCTCCAATTGTTTCATTTTTTTTGTGACTTTTTTTCTTTTTTGTGTAATATAGTGAACATTACTTTACTTTACTAGTTTTAAGTCTCACTTTGTTTATATAGAATTAATTGTTTCACTCCCCTCATACCAGCGGTTTACACTGCTGACTGGGGAGTTACAAATCATAATGTACTGTTTTATATTCATGATTAGGTTAAATCAATGATTTGTATTATATTATTCCAATAAAATCAATTCAATTCCAATTCAATAAATTGTGTTAGATTCATTCAAAATGATATTTACTTATAACGATTCTTGAGAAAGTAAAAGGACCAAGACACCTGCTCAATGCAATAGCAGAAAGACGTATGTCAGATGGTTCGGCCACATAGTGCGTCAAGAGGGTCTCCTATTTGAATTAATTGAAGGAATGAACGAGGGGACAAACTACAGAGGACGACCAACGAAAGAAACCTGAACGACCTGTGCGAGGATATGGGCCTCGACTCATATAAAGAGTTAAAAAGAACCGCAGGACAGGGAGAAATGGAGAAGGAGACATGCTGCAAACCAATCATAACGATTGAAACTGGAGAAAATAAAGATTGGAAAATAAATAATTGGATATAAATAAACGTCGATCTCGCCATGACCTCCAGAACACTCTGTATCTAATATTTACTGTAAACTGGAACAAAATATTGTTATTGTTAGGTATACCTAATATAAAGTAGGGTAACATACCCCAATTCATAAACTTATTAGGTATATAAAAAGGTATAGGTATATTATAATATCTTGTTTACATATTAAGTATATACCAAGATAAACTTATATTCTTAAATTCTTCAGGTGATAAGATTAATAATGACTGCATATAATAATTTTATTCATCATTTAGTATTTTAACCAATGCTGATGGTAGTTCGTTGTTAACTCCCCATATTTTTTCATACTAAACAGTGACTCTGTCCCTATATGCTGTCTTCGGTTCTTAAGGTCCTCTTAAACGGGCCATTTTTCAAGCAATAACTCGTATCGTCCCAACTGGAACAATTAATTGCGCAATTATTTCGGCAATAATTGCTCGTGTAAGCGAACCTTTACCGAAACAATGGCGTCATTGTTTTTGTTTAGATTTGATCAATGTCATTTATACCTAATCTATCAATTGTTATATACCTACAAGTTCAATACGTACTTAACGATGAAAAAACTTTTCAAGAACCACGCTCATAGGTGTAGGTATTTCTCCAAATTAAATTAATTAAAATTTAACAATTGAAACGTGTTTATGATAAAATAGTACTATAATTTTAAACTGCCACCTAAAGCAAAATAATATATGTGCAAATTAAGGGCATGGCACCAGGAATGACGTCACAGATATTTCCCACGGCATTAAAGTTCAAAATCGCGTGACAATCGCATGATAAAATGGTAAAAATAGCGTTTTTTTCCATTTTTTGGGGTTAATTTTGCGTCTATCAAAAAACTTTTACGGTTATTCCCTAGATTTTGATGCATATTATCAGTACAAGAAAAAAATTTTGCTCCGCGAGTTTCGGAAAACGAGTTTCCGTCTTTCGGAAAAAAGGTCAGAGGTGTTTTTAAATATTTTTTTTTGCGAAATCTATACAAGATATAAAAAATCTATTACGGTTATTCCCTAGATAAAGGTTCAATGCATCTACCCTACTTTGTTCCAAAGCATATTTAGTAACGGTTGTCGAGATAGAAGGTCTCCCGTTTTTAGAAATTTTTGAAATGTCGGTATGCACACTCTTAAGGTACCAGGACATTGGGAAGTTATTAAAATTTGAGACACAGACAATAACAAGAACAACAACGACAGACGTCAGAGAAGCGTGGTCATGGTAATAAACAGGAGGCTTTATCAATCTGTGGCGGCATTTTTGTTATAGTTCCATATTCTGTAGAGTTTAATTTCACTGTGAAATAATTGAAAATACGAGTAGAACATCTTACTTTAGTTATATAGTACGCACTTAATTAGTTTCAGAATCGGACCTATAGGTAATAAGCAACTGGGTCAGGTTAGCTTACTACTGATACAAACTGGAACAAAATCATAAAAATCGACTTGTAATTCCCAATATTTAGTATCAATAAACTTAATTAAGTGTATTTATAGGCCTGGGTACTGACGTTACATTACATTCAGTCTCCTTGACACCCTTTGTAGGCCTGTAACCTTTTCTATGGCTTCAAGCCGCGGTGTGTAACCGAAATCGATTGGGTGACAGTGTGGCGGTCGCCTTTAGAACAGACCGTCTAGCGACGCCTTTATAGTATTGTCAACTTAATTATTGCATATCATTACGCACGCGGATCAACCAGCACAAATCAATCATTCTTATCGAGTCTCTGGTTGGTTCAGCACGATAAGAATGACTCGATAAGAATGATTGATTTGTGCTGGTTGATCCGCGTGCGTAATGATATGCAATAATTAAGTTGACAATACTATAAAGGCGTCGCTAGACGGTCTGTTCTAAAGGCGACCGCCACAACAGTTCGGGCCCCGACATTTCGTCCCCCGACAATTTGTCGCTCGGACAGTTCATCCAGAAAATAATAACCACTTTTGTACATAGATTTATAAAAAGAAAATAAAAAATAATATGTCGGACATTGCTAAATATTCTGTACGTCTGGCAAAAATGCTGTGCACTGACTTTGAATATTTTTTTATGATTAAATAAACCTTAAATTTCGTGGAAATAGTTACACATTTTTTCTGTCGGCTGTCCCATTTCATTCCTATACAAACGTCCGTTTTGTATGGGAAAGGTGTGTGACTTGAAAAAAAAATACAGCTTTTTAATTTTTTATTTAAATTGTGGTTTTTTAAAGATTAAAAATTAATTCAAAGTCACTGCACACTGCACAGCCTTTTTTGCCAGAGGTACAGAAAATTTGGCAATGTTCGATGTACCTATCTAATATCTATGTAAGTATGCAAGCTGAAGAAATGGGCTGAAAATCATGTATTGACCAGGGGACGAACTGTCGGGGGGACGCATTGTCGGGGGACGAACTGTCGGGGGACGAATTGTCGGTGCACCCCGAAATCTATCTACGATCTATCTTTTGAATCGAATGCCTATAAATAGGCATACTAACTATATTTTTGTGGTCAAAAATCCATAAGTATTTATTTACAGACAAGCATATCTACGTTCACTCCCTATGTGGAGCATGTGGTCTTCACCCAGTTTTTCCAGGCTTTTCTGTCCTGGGACAACTCCGTTGCCTGTTTCCATGTCATTCCAGCCTGGCGCAGCTCTAATGTGTACAGCCTCTGGATGGTCATTGCAGGCCTGCCAAGACGTCTGTTGCCTACAGGGCGATATTGGAGACAGCTGTTGTTGATGCTATCAGCGGCCATACGTAGAATGTGCCCGAGCCAGTTTAGCCTACGAGTCTGACTTCATCGTTTGTGGCATAGTCAAACCATCTGACTCCCAGTATTCGCCACAAGTATCTGTTCTCAGCGCTGAGTAATTTTCTATTGTTTCAATTTTTCCTCAACAGAGACGAGAGGCATCTTCATTCACATAATGTAGCGTTATGTGAACTCCCTTGAGGAGGAAGCAGGATAGGTGTTCCGACGCTTACGAGTCGGCTTTGGCTGGCTTAAGTGATCACTTTATGCTCAGGGCAACGTTCACTGATTCCACCACATCCTGCTGTCCTGCATCCTCCCCAAGGGAGTTCACATCACGCTACATTATGTGAATGAAGATGCATCTCGTCTATGTTGAGGAAAAAACTGTAATGTATTTCCGTCGGTGCAATGCAGATAAATAAATAAATAAATAAAATCTTTATTGGAAAAAATATATTTCACTTGTGACATTCATTTGATATACAAAATTGATACATGCAAGTGTATGAAAAAGAAGAAAAATATAAATAAATATAATTAATAATAATATATAGAATACTTATACCTAGATAAAATACAGATATAAATGAATAAATATAAATAAATCCGGTTCAATTACCTAAAATAATTTAGGTAAATCTCAAATATTATTTTTTTCTTTAAGTGAACATTAGGTAGCTAAAGTACACATGAAAATAATTTAGGTAATAATAACCTATGTTATATTTCAAAAGCTACTAATCTATTGATACCTAGAAAAAACGACTATAAATATTTAACTATCGCATCGCATTCACTTCCACCACATTACAACATGTCACAAAAAGTCACATGAAACAGTCTGGAGACAGATAGCGGAATATCGTAAAAAATTAACAACTCGACTAAAGTCGGTATTATAATTTTCTTCTCATGTCTTTTTGTAACGTTATATTTATTTATCGTATGGCATTTCGTTACATCACATCTTTTTTTTAAATTTGATAGTCCACCCTAACTGGGTGATCTTAAATCTGTGTGATCTGTGATCTGATTTGTGATCTTAAAATAAGGACATAAAACCGTAATAAAAGCACAGGTAGGTCTGATTGTCAAAGATTTAGGTCAATGTTTAAAATATATTCAGTCGCTGTATCCGTTAGTATGAAGAAGTGTTTGAAATTTCCCTCATACGCTCTAAAGCCGCATTCGGATACAATAAATGGTGTATGGTCTGTTTCAGGGGAATTCAGTAACGCTGATGCACTATGAAGGATGATGACTGAAGCGAGAAGGAAACGCTGTATATATAAGTGATTATCTCAAAAGATATACGACGAAGGATGGACTTTACATCAAACTTATGACTGATCGTCGGCTGGTTTAATGTGATCACTTTATACTCAAGTAACCTCCGCCAGTTCCAGTCCATCCATCTGCCGCGTGAGAAAATAAAATATTTGATCGTATATTACCTACCGTCAAACTGACTGGTCAGCGTCCAGCAATCAAATTATAGCTATAATTTTCATTTGTTCCCAACCCTCAGAAATAATACTACTTAATAATACTTACCCCAATACTTTTTTATTATTTAAGGGTGTGTCCAAAAATATGGCCCTCTCGACCTTAATGACAAATGACAAACAAAATCACTAAATTCTTCCAAACATTCTTGAGAAAAATTTGAAGTTAATAGCGTTCTGTCCTCTCTGTGCAAATTATTGGCGTGTTATTTTAAATTTGGCCCTTTTTAAAAACGGCCTTTAAGAGTATGCATACCGACATTTCGAAAATTTCTAAAAACGGTAGACCTCCTATCTCGACAATCTTTACTAAATATGCTTTGGAACAAAATAGTGTAGATGCACTGAACCTATATCTAGGGAATAACCGTAAAAGATTTTTTATATCTTGTACAGATTACATTTTTTTTTTTAAAAACACATCTGATCTTTTTTCCGAAAGACGGAAACTCGTTTCCCGAAAGTCGCGGAGTAAAATTTTTTTTGTACTGATAATATGCATTAAAATCTAGGGAATAACCGTTAAAGTTTTTTGATAGACGCAAAATTAACCCCAAAAAATAGAAAAAAACGCTATTTTTACCATTTTATCATGCGATTGTCACGCGATTTTGAACCTTAATGCCGTGGGAAAAGACTGTGACGTCATTCTTGGTGCCAAGCCCTTAATCGTCATCTCTCACTGTTGAGAGTTGTTAGATGGTTTGGACTTGTCAAGAGAATGAATGATGACACGATGAATGGATATTACTAGACTTTCTTCAAACAATTTATGAGCACGAAAAATCGACGTACCGAGTTTTTTTCGGTGCAGTTGGTCGAATAATTTTGAAACCGACCGATCAAACAAAATCTCAGTTTATTAAGATAATAAATACACAATATTGATGATACTTTATTTATTTACGACTTTACAGACGTCAAGGTTTTTTAATAACAAAAAAATTCCAGGAAATTTTATTTCTCCTCAATGTTAAGCTAAGTAATTGAGCCTGGTTTATCACAGGTCATATTTTTCTGCTTAAAGCAATACGAGGGATGTGTCGTCACCGAGGTTTCCGAGAAATTCGATTACCGGGAAACAATCGATTCAGTACTCGTTCACCCGTGAAACGTTGTCAGATTCCGGGAAATATCTCAATACACTTGTGTGTATAGGAGGTATAAGAGTCAACGTAAAGAGAACTTTATTGCTTGCTGGAGTTAATTTATTAATTCATTAACATTTTCACGTGAAACTTTGTGGAAAAGCATTGTGTGTTGTTATTTTCCTATCATAAAACAAAACGCCTTTGATTTTGTTATTTTTCCACTGTTTTTTTACACGTTTTATACATCTTCATTAACTTACTGAAGTCTTTTCCGAATTGACATTCTGTGTTGGCTGATAGAAATTGCCATAAGCTCGCATTTTGACTTACTTCTTAAATAAAGAGTATTTCATCTTATTTTGTAAATCGATCGAGTTTTCCGAGTTACAGTACCAGGTGTTTCGTGGCTTAGGTGTACTGGGAGTGAATGGAGGGTGGAGGGGTTGTTGTTTTATGACATGAAGGGTGATGAAAGTGTCGGGATTTGGGTATCAAGTGTTAATTTAAACATTATTCTTTATTTCAATGTTTTCAATAATGCCCAGTTTTCTTTCCCATAGTCGAGATAAAATCTTAAAACAAGTAAAATTCTCGGTACCCGATAACCGGAAAAAAACGCTTCAATTTTTTTTTAAATCTCGACCCATCACTATTCGGTCAATATATATTTGATTGAATCCCGATATTGGTTTAGTATATAATAATATTTATAAATATTTAATTAACTGAGGGGAGGGGGGTTGAGGGGTTGGGGGGTTATCTTAGAGGTCTAATATTATGTAAATAGGTAGCCGGCCTACTTAGCATTTCAAGAAAATGCCCGAGGGTAGTCGTACATTTTAAATGCCAAATTGTACAAACGGAAACACATTGTTGAAAATGTAACGGCACATTCGATTATAAAATAACGGCACGGTGGAATACTTAAATGGGAAAATGCAGTTTTTGTTAATTTGTGAATTTAGCATTGCTTGTATTTGTCTTTTCTATTCATTTTGTTATTAAGGTGTGATATACTCGTATTTATCAGTAATCTGTAATAGTAGTAATTTGTTAAATATAGCGAAAAAATGTATGATTAAAAAAATGAAGCATGTGGCGAACATCCGACTTGTAGCACGCGGCAAGGCGACTTATTCTGTGTCGCATTATGTTCATTCAAAGGTAAGACTGTGCAGTGTGCGTCAATGTCACGATTTTAAATAACATAGTAAAAGTATTTTATTTTATTAATTTTTCAAGTTAACAAAGTGAGAGAATTAAAATTAGACATTTAATAAATTAAACAGAATTATTTATTAGGGCGAACTTATCTCAAAACTTCGATTGTGGATGCAAGAGCCTTTTCGAGCGATGCAGTTCAGGGAGCTAATCTCCGCACGAGATGAATATCAATAAAATACAACGGCACACTCGCCTTCATTTTCTGTAGATGGAGCATGGTATCAAAAGAAAACAATGTTCATTAAGGTAAGTGGTTTCGACAATAGTATCACGAGAAGCAAGTATGCGAAAAAAACGGCACAGTCAATTCTAAAATTAATGAGTGTGCCGTTACATGCTTAAACGTCTGCAGAATCTAATCTAGTATAACGTATCTTGGTACTGTAATTTACTCTCTGTAAATTTTATTAAGTACATAAAAAGTTTGAATTTTGCCTTAGCAAGTGTGTGCCTAAACTAAACTAAGAAAATTAAGTGATGTGCCGCTTATTATGAACACAAGGTTGCTTAATTAGTGCGTACTGGCGCCCTAATTAAGAACCACATATAACCCAAGTTTTGGTGTTTTTGGGGTATTTTTTTTATCGAAATGTATGTAAGAAAATAAAAATTATCAGAAATTTTTAAAGGTACGAGTCAAGCTTTTATAATAAAAAAAAATATATAAATCTTACTGACCAAAAAAACAGTAGGAGTTACAAAACAAGACAAATGGTAGCGTGCCAAGAACAACCTGATTGTATGCAACTATCTAAGGGCTATCACACACGTTCTAACATTCATAAACTGAATCGACCGTTTGCATAAAACTCCGACCAAAACTGCTCTCTGAATTCAGTGTTACCCTGATTTTGAATTCAGAGAGAGGTTTTGGTCGGAGCTTTTTTGCAAACGGTTGATTCAGTCAAACTGAATTTCAATACGTGTGTGCGGAGTCTTAAAGAGTAAATAAAAAAATTAAAAAAATCATACAGAACTGTTCACTAGGGCGAACTTATCGCAATGCTGCGATTTCTTCCAGTTAACCCAGATGTATGTATAAAGATATAGGTAATATACATGAATTACATACATATTCTTATGTATAGAAATCTCAATTTAGTTAATGTAATGGTAGGAGTATGTGAATGTATGTTTGTAAACACATTTAAATGCTGATTATTGCCGAGTACTCTCTGTATACCCTTTCTTCACCTTTCCACAAGATTTTCTAATCAGTGAAGTGTACCTATTTACAATTCAGAATTCTCGCATACCTACAGTTCATTTCGATTATCCGGACGTAAGTTTTACATATTTTTGTACTTATTTTTTTATTGTTATATCGTTATGCTTATTGTTCATTGACGTAACGTAGTTCTGGGCTGCGTCCGATCTGCTTTAGGTTTTGCTGTCGCCATTAAAAAAAAAGCTTTTGCTGGGAGGTGCCATGATGATGAGAGGATTCAAGGGTTGTGTGGGGTCATGTGTGGTATTGTGTGAAAGGGCGTTGAAAAAGGAGTTCAGATCTTAAGTCACATTATGTCCAGTTCAAACCATCGGAAGACACCGTGCCGTTGCGAAGCAGCTCAGCTAGCATATGTAATATGATTGCGTAGAGAAAATGTTATGTCTTTTTATACTACGCACAGAATTCACTGGTTACTCCATTATTTCTGATAAACCGTGAAAATATAGTGGTAATGGCTTTCTGCAAGTTCGGAAAATTTGCCTTTTTGACACTATATAAAAAAAGGGTTTACGGTAAGTTCGTTTAAAATCAATTCGGCCAAAATCAATTTGCCTAACGATCAATTCCTCGATTTTAGAAGAACTGATTTTAGACGAATTGATAATTAGACGAATTGATTTTAGACGAACTGATTTTAGACGAATTGATTTGAGACGAACTTACCGGACACCTAAAAAAAAAAATAACAAATTTTAGTTGTGATTTAGCGGGGCGATTAAACCGACTCCACTGTACACACAATATGAAAGCGTTAAATCACAAAACGTGTTAAATCCAAAAGTGGTTGAAATTGACTTAAGCGGAGATGGTATCCCTTAAGTTTATGTTATGTGCTTAGGGCGGGAGAGATAAACGATGGGGTAGTTAACGGACTTAATTCCGAAATGATATAAAACCAACTTCAGGTCGTACAAGTTGGGTTCTCTCATTCGCTACATCTCGAATCATATTATATACGCATCACTGGTTGGTTGTTTTAAATGTTCAAATAGAACGTTTTCTGTTTTCAATTCAAATTTAGATTTCGACTCATTTGTAAATTACAGACTACATTTTGTGAAGTAATACAGATTTTTGTATAGAGTTTTTAGTAAGAGTTATGAACATTTTAAGAGGAATATGTAGACGCAGACAACAACAACAACAGAAGAAGTTAAATGAAAGCGTGGTAAAAAAGAAGTGAATTAACAGATTGCCAAATGGTGGGCTTTTTGCAAAATAATGTAGGCGGGTCTATTACCTACAAAAAATGGGCGTCAAAACTCAAAGACATTAAGTTGTTAAGTATTTAAATTTGAAGGGAAAGTGTAGACGCTGACAACAATAACAACAACGGCAAATGAAGTTAAAACGAATCGCGGCAAAAAACGTGACTGCAGATTGCCAGATGCCGGATTATTGTATCATCAATAGCCGGATTTTTAACTAAAGAATATAGGCGGGTCTAACAAAAAATGGGCGTTTCTGCAAATCAATACAAAATGGGAGGGGCCTAAGTTAACTTGTAGGAAGTAAGTAATACAATATTGACATTTAATTTGAATTTGTGAAACAGAGTCAACCTTTTTTGTAATGATTTCCAAATTTACCCTTCGGAGCGTTTAATTAGTAGTCATTTCGGGGGGCGTTGCCCTTTTCGCTTGAATGCATAAAATTAACTTCTGGAATAGTACAGCTAGGCCTTACTTAAACGAAGTTCAAATTTGGTAATAGTTAAACCCGAGATTAAGGGAGCCAATTTGGTTGCGAGTTTTATGGACTTGTTGATTTAATCCGCACTTTAAGATTGAATCTCTTGGTGCTTGCAAACAATACATATGTTGGGATAATAAGATAACATCTAAATGTGTAGGTAATCTATCTATTCCTTCGGGGTAATCAGAGAGGATAGAACGCTAGACCGTCCCATCCTTACACACTTTTTAATCCATCGTATTCATGCATTTTGTCATACACGCTCTTCGAATAATTTTACTCAAAGAGCGTCAGTCCTTGAGGATATCGATCCTCATGCGATTATGTCTATTTGGTCATCCTATCGTATTCATTCTCTCAATATGCCCAGACCATCTAAGCTTATTAACATTAATTCTAGTCACTACACCTGTCTTACAGTCACTCATCTCTCTTGTGAATAACTTCATTCAACCTTACTCATCATGCGGTTGCCGAAAAAAGGATTGAACACTCAAGGAGACATGATGCAGCCTTGCTTTACTCCTTTTGTGAGAGTGAACTACTACGAAAATATCCACCATTCACCCTGACATAAGCAGAGCTCTTTGAATACAGAGAAGCAAGCAGATATGAAGCGAAAATTCCAAATTCGTTTGGGGTCTGCGACTGAATTTCAGGATTGATGCAACCACTATTTCATGCCCGTTGTTATTAGAGTCATTAAGGTATTTGATTTTTTAATAGTCTATTTCCTAGTCAAGATTCTGCTCTATTGTTACTCAAAGTATGTAGTCTGTGAGTTCTCCCGTGTAAAACTGATTCACACGATCATAAAATGCTTCTTCAAAATCCTTTCGTTTTATTAACATTTCGGGACCTATAGGTCCTAAGATGTAAGATATTAGGTGGTGGTTCTTGACACATAGAATCGGTGAGGCTCGCCACCCATCACGCCGCGTCAAGGACCAGGGAGGGCGCAAAGAGGAGGGCAGAATGCCGGATTGGTGTGTGGAATATAAGGGGAGATATGGTGAAGCAATAATGGAAGGTAAGATGAATGAATTGCGTGATGTTTTGCATGAGAGGAACTTAGATATATTGTGTTTATGTGAGACGGAAAGAAAGGATAGAGATTATGACTAATTGCATGAATGTGACGGAAGCTAGGAGTGTGTGTAAGGATAGGGCTGTCTGGCGCTCTGTCCTCTCTGCCTACCCTACAAGGGACGTGGCGTGAGGGTATAGATAGAACATTTATTTTCAGATAGCACCTACTTATTTGTATATAGCTGGTAGTATGTACGAGTAAGTTAAGTGATACATAGTTAAGCTGTTAAGAAATGATTGTATTAACATGGTGTTTTAGTTAAATATGTGTCAGGACATGTATATCTACTTTACAAAGAGCCTCAGGTCGTAGAGAAGTATAGGATATAGAAGGGAAATAGATGCTATTCAACAAATATATACTATGAAAGAAAATACTATATGCTGAACCAACATTTTGTCATCCTGAACAGTTAGAATATGAACAAAATGAACTCAATTCTTAAGATTCAAATACTCTACCATACTTAAATGTTTTCCAGCTTGGGTTAGCTGGAAGAGATCGTTCTATAGCGATAATAACAGGAATGAACATAATAGGTATACAGGGTGTTTGATAGATAGATACAGACTTTCATAGTTTTACTACATTGACGATATGTTGAAAAATTGATTTTATGAATGAAGAAATGTCAATCAGAGCCCTTTACACTCTGATTGGCATTGATCTGATAATGATATTGTTTTCGATACTTTGTTTGATGATATGCTGTGATGAAATGATATTGTAAAAATTGACGAGTCCAGGTGCCCGAATGGGCCTACGGACGATAGAGAACAATAACAATTCTACAGAAGTCATTTAGAATCTTTTGAGCCAAACTTAGTTTAGACCAAAGTAGCACAGTTTTCGAGTTATTCGAGATTTTAACTTTTTATCGAAAAACTCCGTACTCAAGTAAAGGTACCTACTTAGTTCTATCATTATTTTTTGTTACTTGAATATGTGTTTAGTCTGTTTAACTCATTACTTTCAATCCGAAGAAACAATAATGATACAAAATATCGGATTAAAGTTTCGAGAAAGAGGTATTTCAAAAACGAGTTACGATTTTGGAGGGGATTTTCGACAAAATGTCTAAAGATTCAGAAATCTGGATAAAACTTCTCTAGTTTATGCTCTTTCAAATGATATACAAAACATATAAAACATTAGTTTCATAAAAATACTATACAATGGTGAGACGTCTACTAAACATTGATGCGATCACTATACGAATTCGGAGAATACCACGCTTTATGATACCGGTGATCGATACAGAAGGAAAGCGTGTAATATTACATTTAGTCACTACTGATGCCCTCTGGTGAGAGATGTACTAGTACTTGAAAGATTTTTCATGATGGCGTGAACGTAATCAGTATATCGGTTTTATAAAGTATTTTGCTTTCATGAATAGGGGAAGAATGTCGGCAGGGGGCGCCGGGTGGGCCGGGGGTGGTACAAGGTATATCATAACACCCTCTTTCTCCTGATCAAAGCCCGAAACCTCCCCCGTGACAGAAGTTGTGTACTCACACAGTAACTCTCTGAGCAGATTTAGTATTATAATTATGTTGCGATGAAGGAGATTAGAGCGAAATCGCTTTTTCTCAGCCAATATGCTATAATATTGTTATTTTATTTCTAAATACATATAAACTATTTCGTAATGTAATGTAATGAGTATAGTAGGTATTCTTTATTGTTCTCTAATCAAGAAGAGACTGGAGACTTTTGAGAGGTGGTGTTACAGAAGAATTCAGGGTAATTCCTGGAGGGACCACATCACGAATGCCGAGGTGCTCAGCAGAGTCGAAGAAGGGAGGCACTTACTTAAAACCATCTCCGAGAGACGTGCCCGCTGGATTGGTCACATCATGCGCCACGAGGGTTTCCTACATGGCTTAATAAAGGGAATGGTTGAGGGGACAAACCACAGGGGGCGCCCCCGACGGCAGTACCTGGACCAGGTGTACGAGGACATGAACTGCACCACATATGTCGAACTGAAGAGAGCTGCGGAAGACAGAGAGGAGCGGAGAACAAGATGTAGGAATTTGCTGCAAAGCAATCCGCAGGATTGAAACTATAGAAGAAGTATCATGCGTAGGCCCCATTTAAGGCACTTGGAATCGTCAGATTTACATATTAAACAAACATCACAAAATTAAATGCGATACATCAATAAACAGTTACAGCAGAAAAGAATGAAATCAATTGACAAAACAAAACTTAAAGCAGGTGTGGTTTAGTTCAATGCAAGTCTGGATACAAATGTTCAGAACTTACATTGCGTCAAAGACAACAGAATTCGAGAATGAAATCAGTACAAAACAGAGACATGTTGTTATCCAGTGCAGGTCTGGATGTAAATGGTTCAAAACTGCATTTCGTCAACAATAAATATAGGTACGTTTTGGTTATTAAAGGAATCGTAAAGTGTGTATTGTGTATGACGAATTGCATGAACGTGACGGCGAGGCACGAGGTGTATGTATACGTAATGATAGAAGAATCCGGCCATCCGTTATCTCTGCCTAGCCCGAAAGGAGGGGATAGAATAGAATGGATTTGAATAAGTAGTATGGATTTTTTAGTGTAAGTATTCTGGATATCTGTTGATTCCTTTGCGACGCGACGGTTCATGGTGAAATTCTATTAAACATAACAAAATTAATTAGGCACGTTAACGTAAAATCCAAAAATAGATTTATTGTAATTTTTTTGTGACTGTTATGGCGGTTTTTTGGAAAAATCTTTACAGAAAAGAACATCGCTGTAAATTCGTCTTTTCTACTTCAAAATTTGTCGAAATATGGTCATTATTGAAGCAGAATATCCGAATAGGTTTAAATGTCATGATGTTTTCATGTGTTATCTTTTACACGAGGGTCAAACGGAATTCCAAATGTGGAGTAACTAGTTACAGGTGTACAATAATCGTCAGTTAATATTTCAGTCTCAAAAATTATTTATATTATGAATGAAAAAAATACGGAGTAATTATATTGTATTCAGGCGTACAAAATTGTTCAGATAGGAAAAAAAATGTGTCTTATTTAAGAAATATATTAGTATGCCGTAATCCAATGATTGTGTACTCCACACAGTCAGGGGTTGTTTTAGTTTTGCATTATTTAGCGAGTGGTTTCATGTATGGTGGTTATGACAAAAGATATATGAAATACAGGTACATGAGAATTTTAATATTACAAGTAAACTTCATACGGAAATCGACTAAACAAAATGGATATACTACTTTAAAATATGATGCATTTAAATAGATTAGAATTAGAAAATTTAAAGACATTTTTTTAATTCTATTAGGTACTCGCCTAGGGTTCGACAACTCTGGCAACTTTGTGGTATCAAACTTCATCTCGGATCAATTATTCTATCTCATAATAACGAGGTGGTAAGTAGCCTGGTTAGTAACGTGCTAGACTGTTTAATTCAGTGGGCATGGGTTTAATCCCCGATGCCGACTTACTGCACTTCACGACACAATCTTTTCAAGCTTACTGTTAAGTGTACAAAGGTGTATTTTGGTTTATTTCGATAAACCCAGAAACATTTTATATTAAAAAAATCTGCCTTTCTATAGTTAGCAATCTATGCATTATAGGTACACAATTTGATAGATGAGGCTTATGTGGTTATTTTCCCTTAAAGACCTTGTTGAAAAACGCAGGCTATTATGCCAATATTGATGTTATTACCGTAGGATCGATGTTGAATGGCTAGGACGTCTGAGACCTTGTCGAATCATCTGACATTCTTAAAACATACACCAGCCAGGACATCGTTCGTGTCTCCCTGATTTTAGGGAGATAAAACTTAGTATATTAGCCTTGGTTTGTTGCCAAGACTCGCAGCCGTAGGCGAGAATCGAGATAACTTATTTACCTAATAAATATAAACAGAAAAAATACTTAGAAAACATAATTACGAGAAGAAAAATGAAAGTAAATGTTTGTTTGTATATCAAATATTTTACGATAAAAAAGGCTTTATTTTCAAAACAGAAGTATCAGGATGGCATAAGTGTGTGAGGGGGAGATAAAATAACATGAAAGGCGACAGGAAGCGAAGGGTATAGAAACGGAAACAGAGAGAGGAATATATGTACCTACATTACTTCCATACTATGCTTTGTTCTGCTATTCATTGTGGAGGTTTGGTTCGCTCGATATTCAAATCACCCATTTGATGTGCATGTTCTCCTGTTCACAATTTTCTCAGTTTTTGAGGTTTTTAATGTGGCGCCTTAAGGGCATGCCCCACACAAGGTGAAGTAATCAGCGACAGGTGTGTACCCATTACAATAAAATGCTAGTACTTGTTTCCTACATAATTACAAAGGTTACATGTTCATCCATTTCAAAACAGAAATGAGACCATTTTTTTAATGAATCTGGGTTTATCTACATTAAAAAGCCAAATATCTACTACATACGTCTTTGTACAGTTCACTGTGAAGTGCTTGTGTTGTGAAGTGGAGTAAGTCCACATTGGGTTTCGAACCCGCGCCCACCGGATTTACGGTGGAGCGCGTTTACCAACCAGGCTACCGACCACATCATAATTTCAAAATATTGTAGTTCTAGGACAGTCTAGTACTACCATCTATCACTGTCTTCAGTTTTAAGACGATGTTCTCAGTATTGGCTGAGTAAACGCCAAAGTCAAAAGGCAGAATATGGCCTCTTAAATTAAGAAACCAATTCCCTTATCATAGAGAAAGATAGATAGATAGGTACGTACTGTCTATCTAAACACGAAAAAGAGGACAGTCACGTTTAAAGTATGTAGGAATCGGGGAAGGGTGTAAGAAGAATTGCATGAATGCATTAATATTATACCAGTCATGTACGTGACTGTCCTTATTATGTATCGAGGTATCTAAATGCATATGTTTTATAAATGAGATGTTTGATGGTACTAGCTATATTGGGGATATCTTTAATAAAAAGAATAGTGGGTTATGTAGATGCATAGAAATATGAATGATTTTTACAATTGATAGGTCATTTTTAAATTTTATTAAATTTAATCTTAAAAAAACATACAGTCAACACAATAAATACATACAAAAAAACATCACCATTTCATAGACCAGCGAAGGTTCTGCGAATTACCAATTTATACAAAAATAATCCCTTAACAATGTAAGAGTGTTTTAATGTAAAATTAAGTAAAAATTATCAGATTGTAAATTAATAAAAGCAAAAAGATAAACAGTCAAAATCATAAAATCGAACAAAACAAAAAACATACAACATGAATAATATCCGAAACTTATGAAAAGTCCTGCATTGGGGCAACAAAAGAGACGTAGGAAGACCACAGAAAAGGTGGACATTAGATGGCATTGTCCAGCTTACGGGTCATAGATGGCAGCAGATAGCCCAAGACAAAAGACAGTGGAAGAGTTTAGAAGATGAGACCTATGCTCAGTAGTGGAACGCAAGTGGCTGGCGGTAAAGAAATGTTCTGAAGTTTGGTGAGAATACGGTGATAATGAAAAAAAAAAAAAAGCTTGGTCCTATCGTGGGGGTATTGAGAAGAGCGGACTTGTTCGATACCAGGACTAAAAGATATATATACGATGCTTTTGTTGTTTCTCACGTGATCTATGGTTTGATTATATGGTCTCAATGCAATCTAGAGGCTCGTGGAATGATCCAAAGATTGATGAATAAGGCTTTGAAAATAATCTACAGATTGGGTCGATTTACTAGAACTGTTGAACTTTATAATCTGACCAAAATGTTAAATTTAAATGACCTTATTTTCATAGAAAAAGCAAAGATGATTCACAAAATAAAAAATAAATTAATTAAATCAAATATCAAGCTGGTTTACAATTCAGATGTACACTCGAGGTACACACGTACCAGAAATTTTATTCGAGGATACACACCTCGGACCAATAGTGTAAGGCAGGGTTTTCTATACACGGCGGCCGAACTGTATAATGGCCTGCCGACTGAAATAAAAGAAGTCAAGTGTCCAAAAAACTTTGCCAAGAAAGTGAAAAAAATAATTTTTGAAAGACGTAGCGATGTAGTGTAGTTGGCTGTTTGTTTTGTTATACTCTTTAGTGTTATACTTTTAAGAATGTTATAAAATATGTTTTAGTTGTTGAAAAATGATACCCCCTCATACCAGCAATCTCTTTTGCTGACTGGGGATATTTTATTCTCACATTGTGTTACTTGTATTATTTCTGTGCTGTATTATGTAATGTTGTAAATTTTAACAAAATCAATAAATAAAATAAATAAAATAAAATGAATGACGGGGTCACTGTTTAGTATAAAAAAATTGAGGACTTAACTTGAGGTGGTCGGTAGCCTGGTTGGTAACGCGCTCGACTGTTAATCCAGTGGGCGCGGGTTCAATGCCCGACCTACTCCACTTCACAACACAAGCTTTTAAGCTTTCTGTGAAGTGTACAAAGATGTATTTGGGTTTATTTCGATAAACCCAGATTCATTAAAAAAATGCTAAAATTGTGAAAAATAACTACATTTCGTGCTATGTCTTCGCTCTTATCCCATTAAAAGCCGAAATTCGGTCATCAATCACTTATTTAGACCGAAATTTTAATTACGATTCAGTCCTTAGTTCAGAGACATTAAAAACAATGTAAAAATTGTACACTGTACACCCTTTTCTATTGTCCATGAAAATATATCTTTATAAATGTTCACGAAATGGTCAGGTTTGCAGGCGTGCTGGTAAAGTTTTCTTCCTGACGTTGGTAAATACTTCATACAAAAATGTTATACAGAGTATTATAAAAAAGTAATCCAAGTGAAACAGTTTTTTTAGTTAGATATTGTCTCACAAGGTGGCGATATTGTCCGACTAATTTTGTTGTCATATTAAACTCAGGGAGAAAGAAGAGGTGTAAGGAAACGCGGCCGTCCAAGAACCATATGGCTTGATCATTTGTATGTAGACCAGATTCTGAAGGACGGACGTGTTCTGAGTAAAAGAAATCGTAGAGTGTTTATGACGAATTACGTGAATCTGACGGAAGCACGTACCAAGTGTGTGTGAGGATGGGAAGTTTGTCGATCTGTTCTCTCTGCCTACCCCGCAAGGGATGCTACGTGATAGAATAGGATTGTAATTTTATTGTTCATATTGTATTTATATGGACCGACTTTTGAGTGTCCCGTGTTTCGAGTTCTATGAAATATTATCTTTCAGCTTTGCTGAAATTAATGAAATACTCCACGACTCCTGAAAATTCTGTAATGTATTATTACTAAAGTCTAAAATCTAAATGAATTTGTTCCAACAATAATTTATAATCCAAAAATCTCAAGAGAAAAATTATTTTCAACTTTAATCCATAGAATTTCATTCCGCAGTACTTACCTGCTTTTAATATCACTTTCGGGATAGATAAAGAGGCCCGAACGTTAGTTTCTAATTAGCCCAGTATATTTTTATCTATCTCTCTTTGCCACTTTTTATTTGGAGTCGGCGGCTCGGATCCTCCATTAACCTCGATCGAGGAAATCTTCTGAAATCTTCGTCCCTTCTCTGCACGTGTCCATACCACCGAAGTCGGGCCTCTCGCGCTTTTAGGTCAATCGGGGCAACATTCATAGTTCGGTATATCTTTATCTATGGTATCCCCAATTTAATCTATACATATAAAGTAAAGTCTGATTTTTGTAAGTGTTCGCATAACTCCCACATTTTATGACGGATTGCTGCGAAAATTTATAATAACATTTGCGATAATATAGACTGTGTCCTAACGTCGCTGGTTTGTGGGGAATAAGCTTTTCCTAAGAGATGCCATGATGATGAGGGGATCCAAGGGTTGTGTGGGGTCGAGTATGGTATCGTATGAAAGGGCGTTGGAAAAGAAATTCAGATCTTAAGTCACGTTTTGTCCAGCTCAATCCTATAAATTATGCCGGGTTGGTTTGTTAAATTTGCAATTGCGAAGCACGGGTAACTCAGCTAGTATTGTATATTTAACGTATTTAATCCATCGCGATTTTTCAAAATACCAACTAGTTAAGAACGATTGAAAAATGTAGATATTCAATGCATTCAAGACACACATAATTTCTGTATATCCTATCAGTAAATATTGGAGCAAAACAACCAAAATAATAATTATAATGTAATCGTGAATCCTAACCGCCGATGTGTAATTTTCTCTACTGTCATAAAATCTATTAGTTAAAATATTATTACGATCAACCAAATACTTTAAAACTAAAAGGGTTTGTGAATAAGATCACAACGGGGAGGGGGAGGATAATAATGGATGAAAGGAAGAGTTGAGATATAATATAATGAAGGATACTGTGAAAAGGAAGATGTTACAGTGGCAGGAGCTAAGGCGAGAGAAGGGGAGGAAAAGATGGGAGTTAAAAGTTTGGACACTTTCCACCCCCACAACCCCCAAAACCCCTTGTTTTAGATCCCCTCCCCCGCTTCACAGTCCTCTCCTTGAGTTCAATTTATATTTTACAAGTTGTTTTTTGATAGTAGTCCTTGCCAAAATCACTTTCCTTCCATGAAACGAAATAATGATCATGGAATTTCGCACTGATGGTTCATTTCTTAAACATTGAAGTACTTGTAAACGTTTTTTTTTTAATTGGGCTGGTCACATGATAAGAACTACGAATGATAGATGGACCAAGCGAACCCTAGAATGGCGACCGAGAACCGGCTACAGAAATCCAGGCAGACCACAGGCGAGATGGTCTGATGACATCAGAAAGGTGGCAGGACAGCAGTGGCACAGAAAGGCGATGAACAGGGAAGTGTGGAAGTCGGAAAGGGAGGCCTATGTTCAACACTGGACGAGGGAGGGCTGATGATGATGATGATAATGACCTGTAATCGTAAAAATACTTTTTAAACCCAAGATTATGACTTCACATCCTCGAACCTTTTTTCGTGGTCCTCCAAACGTTACCAACCAAACACGCCCTTCCGGGGTGCTTAGGTTCCTTCATTCCAATGGCGTCTCTCACCTGACAGATTGAAAATTAAAAAAAAGGATATTGGTTTCACTCGAAAAGCACTTTCGTGAGATACCAAACACGGCGGTGTGCGGTGACTGATTCTCTCGATCGTTCGGTGTCTTCCGAGTGTTGAGCTGGACAAAATCAAATTTACGATATGGATTTCTTTTCCAACGCCCTTTCATACGATGCCACAGACAACTCCACACAACCCTTGGATCATTGCAAACACATTAAAATTGGTGTGTGCAGAAGTATGATCCGATATGGTACAAAATCATAATGTCATCTAGTTTAGTGTTTACACAATGGTTGAAGATACAGAGCTCTAGCTAGTCTGGTCAAAATTCGATTGCAAGGTTTAGAGACAAAAACAACGGCAATTGAAGTTAGATAATTCGGTAAGTTAGAGATTCGGGTTGACTGTAAGATGTTGCGTTAGCAATAAGTCCGCCTTTTGGCACACGATTGTCTTATTTTTGTAATTATTATGCATTTTTGGTTTGCCCAATAAATATTTATTTATTAAAAAGGGAGTTAAATAGTGATGAGATTCCAGCTGCGCAATGCAATTCAATTCCAGTTAAATTACCTAATTATTTAGGTACGTATGTCCCAAATTATGGGCCAGTTAAATACAAACAGTAACGGAGCCAGCTAGATGTCGCATTGTCCATAAATTTCTCAATTCAGTTCCAAATGATTGTCCAAATTCCAGGAAATTTGAACGTCAAATTCAATACGTGGTGTGAGGGGATGTTGTAACCAGTGACGGCCCCAAGGGAGTCATAAATGTCTTTGAGTGACTTATAAAGGTTTTTCGATTCCCATACTTATACCTACATTTATGTACGTATGTAGTGCCTTACGTTCCTATTTACCTACATTTCTACGTTCTACGTTTTAGAATTCCATCTACTGTTTTCAAGCCCACAGATAATAGACAAAATTTGCAGAATACTGCGATGCTCTCTGATTGGCGAATGCATTCAATAGTGGGTACCTACCCGTGAAAATTCACGGAGGCTTGGCTAAATAGGTTTTTGTGTAACCACTATTAGTACTCCACCCTTCAAAGTTCCTCTAGTAAACACAGGAAGAACACAAGGCTCCGTCTTTTCCCCGTCTCTCCAATATCGTCATGAAAGTCGTAAAACCAGATTCATATTGTCGAGTTTTTTTGTGTTTTACACTGTAATGCCACAGCATGTGATTAGGTTATTACAATCAAAATAAATAAATGTGTTTTGTAGGGCCACAGTACAAGATTTCTGTATAGAAATGCGTATCAGTTAGTACGAATCTCACAAGGGTATCCTATTTAGTAAAATAAGTAAAAAAATGTACCTCATAATATTAAGAACGCTATGATAATATAGAATTCATAGCTTATGAATATTTTTCAGGAGTTTCAGGAAAGGTCAACACGGAAAAGGTTTATAATATGTAAACAAGGGAAGGGTAAGCGGAGAGGACGGCGGTAGGTAACCTTAACCAACTTTATATTAATATAATGTATTAATATATTTACCCCATGTATTTGGGGCAGCCGTTAAAGGGTAAAATATTAGTCTGTGATTTACAGAATGTGTTGACTTCAAAATTACCCGACTAAATACTTCCATTCATTTTTTCAAGTGTCCCGAATGAGTCGGGTGACCCGAATGAGCCGGGTGTCACGAATGAGTCTAGTGGCCCAATATTACTTACTTATTGCTAGCCACTTGCGTTCCACTGCTGGACATAGGCCTCTTCTAAACTCTTCCATTGTCTTCTATCTTGGGCTATGCCATCTACGACCCGTAAGCTTGACAATGGCATCTGTCCACCTCTTCTGTGGCCCAAAATTAGGTAGACAAAATAACATTTTTCATAAAGTTTCTTTTCAAGATCTATCGGATTGTGCTTGCATACACAAACCCAAATACTTTACCTCAAAAAGCGTGAACTGCAGAATACACGCATCGTCAGCATCGGAATTCGAACCCGTCATCTTCTGCTTAGAAGATCGACACTCCAACCAATAGCACCAACGATGTACCTGTTCAAAGCTCTTTTTCTTTCGACTTTTTCTTTTATTTTTATTATATCATATTCCTGCACGTATTACATATACCTATATTTCAAATGGAATGTCACAAGTGGTTGGCTGGTAGGCTTTTTCCCACGGCAATGAACCCGTCATTAAAAAAATATATTTTTCTTTTTTTTAAATCTCTTTTATTAGTCACAAAATATATACAAATTACAACAATCAAGTCACGCCAAACCTAACAAGTTTGTCGGCGTGTGCTCATGGCTATATCCCACGGAAGGTGAATCCTGCTTCGTCCGTAGATTCGCATGCCGTGGGAAGGAGTGAGTCCGTGAATCTACAGACTTTTTCATAGCGATTTGTATGGCGGTACGTGATATCGCAGACGTGCACGGATCGTGGGAAATAGGTTGCCTGTGAATCCGCGGACACGCCTTGATGAATCCAGATGAATCCGTCTAATCCATAGCGTTTGGATAACTTGCAATACAAGTGTTGAATCCAATATACATATACGTAGATATTTCTTTAGGAAACATCCCAAACAGACAGTTTTTTTAATTTTATTTCTTCTTTTCTATTTTAAAATGTATTTTAATTAAAATTATACTTTTTTTTCAATTATTTTAATGTTAATTTATAGTTTGATAATTACAAAATGTGTAATATAATTATGTGTGTGTGTGTGTGTGTGTGTGTGTGTGTGTGTGTGTGTGTGTGTGTGTGTGTGTGTGAGGGTGTGTGTGTGTGTGTGTGTGTGTGTGTGTGTGTGTGTGTGTGTGTGTGTGTGTGAGGGTGTGTGTGTGTGTGTGTGAGGGTGTGTGTGTGTGTGTGTGAGTGTGTGTGTGTGTGTGTGTGTGTGTGTGTGTGTGTGTGTGTGTGTGTGTGTGTGTGTGTGTGTGTGTTGATTCTCACAAAATAAAAAACGTTTTATTAAAAAATATAATTATGTATATATTTATGTAGGTACCTATTAGCTTATTACGTTACTTCATTTTCTATAGTATAACTATTAAACGTAATACATATATATTCCATTTGTCGCCGCCCACAAGTTTTTTGTGTATATGAGTAAAAAGGCGTGTGGATGGAACGTTTGTCTTGGCTCGTTTACGTAACAGACCGTTGACGCCTTTTTACTCATGAACGCAAAAAACTCGTAGACGCTCGCAAGCGTGTGGCGGCGACATTAACTTTTACTTAAAGTATTATACCGAATCGGTAGGTATTACCTATATAATTGGCACCAGGAATGACGTCAGTCTTTTCCCACGGCATTAAGGTTCAAAATCGCGTGACAATCGCATGATAAAATGGTAAAAATAGCGTTTTTTTAATTTTTTGAGGTTAATTTTGCGTCTATCAAAAAACTTTTACGGTTATTCCCTAGGTTTTAATGCATATTATCAGTACAAAAAAAAATTTTACTCAACGACTTTCAGGAAACGAGTTTCCGTCTTTCGGAAAAAAGATCAGAGGTGTTTTCCATTTTTTTGAGAAATCTATACAAGATATAAAAAATCTTTTACGGTTATATACGGTTATATAAAGGTTCAATGCATCTACCCTATTTTGTTCCAAAGCATAATTAATAACGGTTGTCGAGATAGAAGGTCTCCCGTTCTTAGAAATTTTTGATATGTCGGTATGCATACTCTTAACATTACTTACTGTAAATTAATACTGATTCAAAAGTTATTCATAGGTACAAAAATACATAATACAAGAATATGATACTAAATTGATAACATGTAGCTACCTACATTAACTGAAAATAACGTGTTGTAATTTTTGCTAGTCGGGTAATTTGTATATTTTTGTAACAATTTTACAATAAAAATAATTATTATTCGATATATTTTCGGATATATATTTACTAACAACGAGGGTTGTCAACCGTACTAGAGTATAATAATAATATTGAAAATGAGTTGCAAGAAATATATGGATCGCAAAATACTATATATTTTTTTTTGGCAACATTAAAACTAAGAAAATATCAACCAAATCCGCTTCACTTGTAAAATTTAAACGCAGTTTAAGAATTATATCATTGCCTGCAGTTTTCGACTGACGAATGAGTGTGTAATTTACATTAATTTGAAAATTGAGAAAACCACACTTTTCTAGCAAATAAAAATATTATAAAATTCAAGCAGTTCATAAAATGACAGTTTTTATTTAAATAGACAAGTAGATATTTATTTATTTATTGCACATGGAACAGATACAGTCACAAAAACAAACATTGACAGGTACATTAATACAAAAATATCAATACACAAGACCAATTACATCCGTTCACAATTAGCACACACGCAAAACAAATAGATTACAAAACATAGTTAAAAATATATATCTTATATCTATAAAACATTTATGGTAGGGAAGGAGGAAGCATGGGAAGAGGAAGAAGAAGAGGAAGAAAGGAGGGGATAATGAAGGAAGCAACAAAAAAAGAGTTAAGAACTGATATCAAGAACAATAAGATAATGTGTATGTTTTCTTTTATTTTCATAAAATTATCGAATTACACCCTGATACATATTTGTACACTTCATAACAAGCTTAAAAGCTTGTGTCGTGAAGTGGGGTATGTCGGCATCGAGGATCGAGCGCGTTAGCAACCAGGCTTCCGATAACTTTTTAAAATTACTTATTGATGCAGATGGAATAATCAGCTGAAAAAATGTTGACAACCCTACTTACATGTTTCAGCGCGTGTATACACAACGGTTTCCGAAGAAAAACCCATAGGAGTATTTACGATGATGTAGTATGAACCCCAAAAAACACAAAAACCCTTCAGAAATATGACGTACTTAATGTAGTTCTGGACAATTTACATCCAGACCTGCATTAAATTGTACCACAAATGTGTTATAGTTTTGTATTGTCTATGTGTTTATTGCTTTCATTCTTTTTTTTGTGTTTATTGATTTATTGCATTTGATTTTGTGTTTGTAAACCTGACGATTCCAAGTGCCTTAAATATGGTCTACAGATGATTAAAAACCAATAAAAAATCCTCAAATAATAAAAGCTTAAACTTTTTAGTTGGATTTCAGTAGATGAATTATTTATAAAATGTTGAAATCATTGTCTATCCCATTTTAGATCCGCTTGCTTATTCGTATATTCGTAAATTCAATTAGATTTGTGCTTTTATCCCTAAAAAAAATCCTGTGTGGCTTTTGTACGGTTTTTGTGGGGTTTATTTATTTTGAGCAATATGCTTATGGGTTTCGTACTGTTACAATATACAACGAGAGTGAAAGAGATGCAGATACCCGCATGATTCGAAAAATAAAAATCAAAATAAATAATGTATAAATTTAGATTCCCCAGTTGCCATAGAGTGGGGAACATTATATTTTCTTATTATTTATTGAATTAATTTTTCTGGAATTTCGTTACATCGAATTATAAGTCCATGTGGTGCATTTTATCAGTATGATGCCAATCTTTCAAATGTCTCCCTTCAAAAATTATGTACCTAATCTATTAGTCTAAATAACACACGAATGATAAAGAAATTATAATTTTATTTAAAATGAAAAAAAATTTAAGGTACCAATCATTATATTTTTCTAATACCACGGACCTGAAACAGCACAATTTTTGCACTGTTACTGGGCCGGTATTCTTTTATTCTGATAATATCGACATTAATAATATTAAAATAAATAAATAAATTATTTAATGGGTTCTCTAATTTCCAGTTATGGCAGACATTTTTTCCCGTACAAAATAAATATAATGTACACCCCGACACATAATGCGCCCGCTACACGCTCGCGAGTGAATGAACACCAAAAGGTCGTGGTGACTCGCGAGCGTGTAGCGGGCCCATAACGGGACTGAGAGAGATTAGCAGCTAATTTGAGAAAAACCGGTGTTGAAAAATAACGCGTGATACAAGATACAAAAACTCCGTGTGACAAACTTTAAAAAATATCACCCACAAACAAGTTTAATTAATGCCGCAGGCAATGCTTTCCTTTATTTTTTTTTTACTAAATTACAATTAATATTGGTGTAAAGACAATAATTTATTCTCGTACCTGATCGATCTAATTTTTAAACACAAAAACAGAATTAGTATATATTCAACAGTATGATAGAGATAATTATTATTATCTATTTATTATATTATATATTTATTTATTTATTGCTTCAACGGACTCAAGATATTTTCAAAATTTACAACGTTAAAGTTAAAAAGTTAAAAATATTAATACAATGAATTATTATATTATTATAAAAATAGGGAACTATTTCCCCATACCCCGTGCACGAAATCATCCATCCGGAAGGGATTAATCCAGATTCGCGTACGAATCCGGATTCACTTGTCGTGGGAAGGCACCCTTAGACAATAATCTCTAATAATAAACGAAAGTGCCTGACTGAATGAATGACTGAATGACTGACTGAATGACTGACTGACATACTCACTCATCAACGCAGAGCCGAATTGGCTAATCCTAGAGAAGTGAAATTTTGAAGGCAGATAGGTTTTAATACAAAAGCTTCCACTAAGAAGCGATTTTTGGAAATTCCGCCCCTAAGGGGGTGAAAAATAGGGTTGAAAGTTTTTCAGAGTATGAGAATATCTCGGAAACCAGACATTGTACGAAGTTGAAATTTGGCACATAGATTCTACTATTAAAATTAGTAATGCTGTAGTAATGCTACTATTAAAATTAGTCGGCTGTTTCGCCGTTTTTTTTTAATTTTTATTTAAAGGGATGAAAAAGGACATAAAGAAAAGGGGTGATTTTTAAATGCCTCTTAATACGGTAAAAAATAATTTTATAGGAATTTCCAAAAAATGGATTCCTAAGAAAGGGTCAAAATATGATATTCTGTCCAGAAAAAGAGTCAATCCTTAAGGGTTAGGGCGTGGGATTAAATTTGCTTTGATAGTAACGTATCTCGGTAAACACTGAAGCTACAAAGCTGTAGTTAAACAGTTGCATACTTCTTTTAAAATGAAAAAAATTCGTCTTACATTGTTTAATCAAAAATTGAGGATAAGGGCATGAAAAGGGTACTTTTATAGTTGTTAGTTGATATAAGTACTCTCCTGTATACGTGAATATATACACGTTTTTATAGGTGGTGAAATAAGTGTATTGTTATGCGCTCAGTGAAGCATGGACTCTGAGTAAAAAAATATTTGCAATTTCGTTAATTGTATTTTTTTCATAAGCCGTACTAACTGTATTGCCCAGCATTGCCCGTCTAGCCAAGTTCTACTTGTGAAGCTCTTTTATGAGACACCAAACAATGTGGTATGTGGTGACTGGATTCTCTCGATCACTCTGTGTCTCCCGATGGTCTGAGGACGCATAAAAATGACTTTCTGAAGATTTGAATTTCTTTTCTAACGCCCTTTCATACCATACCACACATGCTCCACACAACCCTTGAATCCCCTCATCAAAAAAATTTCACAGAAGGTTCTCAATTTCCAGAAGTTTCTACCACACAGTATTGGTTTCCATATAGCAAGGCATTTGCGAATATTTAACGCAAATATTAAGTAGTAGTTGTTATTTTGCTGGACTGACTATACTATATTTTACCGTACTACACACGTCTATACTTATGTACACAGGTGGGCACACAGTCATCAGTCTGTTTTTACATACATAATATATTGCATAGTGTGTTTTATCGATTGTGAAATACATATTATTAACCCCGCCCGTTGGAACACCAACGGCGCGAAATTTAAATTGCAAAATATAAACTTTTAAGTAAAATAATATTCGTAATTTTGTTAATTTGTTAATTTCAGAAAAAAATGTAGGTATATAAATTTTGATGATACGTATTAATTAATTCAGACAATTTAGATGACAGATTGTGATGATTCCCAATAATAAATATTTTAGTTCGTACCTATGGTATATACCTAACATTTTTCACCTTCTCCTTTATAGACACCTAAACCGTTCATCCGATTGAGATGAAACTTTGGAAAATTATTGTGCTTGCCCCAGGGAATGTTCTTAGTGTGGTAGGGGGTACGAGGAGGGGGACACTAAGGGGGCACGAAGGGGGGGGGATCCACACAATTTTTCCGTAGCGATGCACGGGTAATACAGCTAGTCTTAATATATATGTAACAACACTATCCTAAAACTCACTATCGATGAAGATTTATTTATTTATTTAAGTAAATAGCTCAGTATGTGGCTAAAAATCGATTCGAAAAGGTTACGAAGAGGGATTTATTTATTCTTGTGATAGAAGAAGTCCCCCATTTCTGACGGGTCGTAACTTGTAGGTAGATAATACATAATGCCTGTAGATTTTCTTGGAACTTCACTCCTAACTGAATTACAGCATCGCATTGTTGTTCTGAGGTTTCTTTGACAATAAGTATGCTCGTAACCACTCCTGGGAATATTGATGACATAACCAAACACACAATGTCCATTAGAAAATGACCTGGTAACACTTAACCCGCACCATTAAGATCCTATATGCTGTCATTCGGCTTCGGCGCCCTGAATTGATCTCAACCAATACTGAGTGAATCGTCTTGAAACTGAAGACGGTGATAGATGAAAGTATGGACTACAGATTGACTGTTGAATAAAAAAATATTCAAAAGTACCCCCGAAATTTACGGGATCTGAAGATTTTCCGTTCAGTTTTTCAGATATAAAAGTATAATATTTAGCCAAAATACTGGGAATTATAATCTTAACAAATTAATTGTTTTAGATTTTTTAATTTGTTCCCAGGCTCTTCTTAAAAAGGTAAAAATCACATTGTCGCATGCGTTATTCTTATTTCGCGCTAACATTCTCATACAAAATTTGAAGAAGTTGAAGCGAAAATTCAATGATTTTTGCTCAGTGCATAAAAGCCCTTAAGATTTATTTCTATTCTAAATAAATAAATAAATCTTTAGTAGCCTTCGTTAGTCTTCGTACGTTTCACTCCTAGTGCGTTGACCAATAATATCAAAATACTTTATAATACTTATATGTTCATTGAGTGGAAAAAATCTTCAGATTGACTTTTGTTGATCTTAAAATAACGAATTCTTAAACCCTTTTTTAGCCCTTTTCAAGATTGGATTAAACAAACCTCAAGATTTTGCCATAGCAAAATGATCTCTAAAAGTTTTAATTCAATAGTACACGGTATATGTTACAAAGTTTATATTACTGTGCACACATCCTGGATATCGTACAATAAAATAATGAAACGATTACCGTATTTTCTCAATTTACTATTTCGTCGAGACACGTAAGCATGTAAGCAAAACCTATCCACTGAGTTTGAATTGCATGGCTATAAATAAATAAATAAATGGGAGTTATTAAAAATGAATTAGAATATATACAACGACAGGTGAAGTTGATTTTTTTTCTTAAAACAAGATTTTATGAATTTACATCCCACAACTTTTTTTCGCAGTCTTCCAAACGATATCCCTAGGTGCTTGAATTCCTTCATTCTAATGGCGCCTCCTACCAAGAATAAACAACAGAACCAAAATTTGTTTAAAAAAGAAATGAGTTCTACTCGCGAAGCACTTTCGTGACATACCAAACACGGCAGTATGTGGTGACTAGATACTCTCGATCGCTCGGTGTCTTCCAAGGCTTGAGCTGGACAAAATCCGACTTATAATCTGGATTAGTTGAAAATTAGATTGCAAGATTTTCACAACCCATTTCCACAACCCGAGGATTCCAGAGGTATAAAAATACATAGTTATACCAATTCACTTGATGAATCTTGAAATATATGTAGAATTATATAGGTTATAATTATTTTCTTAAAAAGACGCTATTTTGAAACTTAATGGATATATTTTGTTTAGATGCGACGGGGTAGTTCCTTATAGGGGTAAGTGAACTATGAAAAATAATTTATTTATGTACCTACAGTCTACACCTAAATGGTTCCTGAACTTTATTTGTAGTAGGCGTTTTCGTAGGTGTAATTTTAATACATGATATACAATGTATAAATTGAATTTTACCTAGGCTTTTGACACCACAGAGCTATTTGTAACACATACTATATTATACATTATGTACCTAAGTATATAGCTATTAATAATCATATTTATTGGTATAAGCACATGAGCGGATTAGCTAGTTACAATCAGTTACATCATCATTTAAGTGGGTAGTCTCTTCGGTCGTATTCCTCATTGCTGAGGTCGCGATCCCCAAACACCCGTTGCTGGACAATCTGTCGCCACGCGGTTCTGTCCCCCACAAGGTGCATGGCCCTGTAGATGGAAGGGACCACAGTTTGCACCACCTGATCGGCCCATCTCATAGGTGAGCGTCCTCTTGGTCTTCATCCCGGTGTTTTCCCGACTACGATTAATTTCTCCAGACTTTCTTCCCCTCTTCGAGCTATATGCCCAAAAAAAAAACAAGTAGGTATAAGTACTCTTTGAGGTGGTCGGTAGCCTGGTTGGTAACGCACTCGACTGTTAATCCGCGGGCGCGGGTTCAATCCCCGACTTACTCCGCTTCACAACACAAGCTTTTAAGCTTTCTGTGAAGTGTACAAAGATGTATTTGGGTTTATTTCGATAAATCCAGATAAGATAGACATGATCGGTCTAGGTTCTATAATGTCCAGTTTTGTTACAGCGCGTTCTGTGTTGGTCGTAATGTCCACTACCCATAATTCAAAGACATAGTAATATAATTTTTCAGTGACCCAAAGAGAAGAGAGTCAGTCGGGTTTTATTTGTAATATCCACGTTGATTAATGAACCCAGTTGACAGTTGTCGCATGTGGTCTGCGGAGTGAGATGGAGGATGGAGAGAAGGAGATAGCATGATGCCCCCCCTCCCCCCCAACACACACCCTTGGGTTGGCGCCAACTAACTAGAGGTCTGGGTGAATAAAGAGAATACAAAATTACTATATTACAGGAAACTATAACTATAGTAAAAGTATACATCATCATTTTAAAAATTCTTCTTTGTCTCAATACCCACTTTAAATGAGAAATAGTAGTAATAAAAGCCTGTATCGGAAAGTGTGGAATACATCGCCAGTGCTGGGGTTTGAACCTGGCACCTCCCGCTTGAGAGACTGCCGCCTCAACCAACTGCGCCAACCATGTACTCTTTATCGACATTATAAAAAATTCAATTAACGGGAAACTATAGATAAATAAATATTTAAATAAATAAATAAATAAATAAACAAAATATGCATACCTAATTACAAAAATAAGACAATCGTAGTGTGCCAAAAGGGGGACTTATTGCAAACGCAATATCTTACAGTCATCCAGAAACTGTAGATCTCGACAACCTTACTAAATATGCTTTGAAAAAAAATAGGCTAGAAACATTGAACCTTTATCCAGTGGATGACCGTAAAAGATTTTAGAACTTGTATAGATTTCTCAAAAAAAAATCTGAAAATACCTCTGATTTTTTATGAAGGACGGAAACTTTATTCCCAAAAGACGCAAAGAAAAAAAATGTTTTCGTATTGATAATAAGCATTAAAATCTAGTGAATGACCGTAAAAGTTTTTTGAGTGAAGTGAAATTAACCCCAAAAATTAGTGTACTAATGGGCGGACTTATTGCAAAAGAAATATCTTACAGTCAACCCGAATGATATAATTTTATGACTAATTGAAAATCACAGTTTATGTTTTGTGAGAATATCGATGTTCTGCATGTCGTAGTTGAATATAACAGATGGATGGACTGAAATTGCTGAATGTTATTAAGTTCAAAGTGATCACATTAAACCAGCCGACGATCAGTCATAAAACTGACGGAAAGTCCATCCTTTGCTGTATACCTGTTGAGATTACAACTTGATAATTATGTATTTTTTTATCACTGCACATCTATAATGACAAGGCTAATTGAGTACTTTATGAAAGACAAACAGGTCCAGATAAAAACATACTCTGACAACTTAAACCTGGCAAAATAAATTATTACAAGGTTGGTGAAGGCTTTCACGCGTGAACACTTCACATGATTGCTTGGTTTTCTGGAGAACCGTATATGTAAATTGACTTTTGATCGACGCTTCGACACTTCTGCCAGTGTCTTCTTCCTTAGAGAGTCAATCTATGCACGGTTCGCCAGAAAAGTAAGTAGGTAAACAATAAACATAAATGTTTAGATTTTACTAATAAAAATCATCATAATGAAAAACAATTGGTAGGATTAATTAATTAATTAATTAGTAATCCCAAAGTTCATAATAAATTTTCGTGTAAATAATAGGTACACTACACCCGACTTACACCACTCATTTCTCTAATAACCTCATTCCTTATCCTATCTCTCAGTGTTTTCTCACACATTCTTCTCAAAGATTTCATTTTCTACCAGTGGCGTATACAGGATTTCATTTCGGGGGGGGCCGATCTAATATTTTACTTTGGGGGGGGGGGGGGCGAAGGCAACAAAAATTTGAAGATAGACGTACAGTACAAAAATTATAATAGCGCCGCAGGCAAAATTTTTTAAGTGAATGTGAGTGAAAAAGGTCGTGTTTTAAGTTGGTATTAATATCGTCTGCAGAAAATACAATGAAGAGTAGCGCCGCAGGCGAAATTTTTTTGTATAATGGGTGAAGTGATGGACTTGAGCAACTTTCATGTTTAAAAATGACGTTTTTTAAAGAATTGTTTAACATTTAGGGGGGGGCGGGCCCCCTCGGCCCCCCCCCTATATACGCCACTGTTTTCTACTGCATTCAATCTTGATTCGTCCTTTTTCAGACACGTCCACGTCTCACTAGCTTACATAAAAGTCTCTTGCACATTTTATTTTCATTTTACCAAGTTAATACTGTCGTAGTGTATTTACGTTATAGAAAAGCACCCAACTTCAAAAAAAAAGTTATTTTTCCAAAATTTAAATTGATTTATTCAAAATTAAAAAGCGCTCGTTGTCGGATGATTGATGAAGTATTTTTGCGCCGGGCGTCTAAAGATGAAGATGATAATAGGATGGATGGGGAGCTATCAACAACACCTTACTCTCTCCCCTTTCTCCATTCCTCTCACCAATTATCGTCCCTTGAAAAATATATTCACTGACCTAACACTATCATCATCATTTCGGTCCTCCTGCACACAGAATTGACGTGAATGCTGACATGAAACCTTTACACTCAGTTTAGCATTTGATTTTAGTTTTTACGCGGATGCAGGACTTGCCAACACATTCCGCAGTATTATTTATTGATTTAAAACATTCACGGCATTAAGAGTATATGCATATTGACATTTCAAAAATTTCTAAAAACGGGAGATATCAGATCTCGACAACCGTCACTAAATATGCTTTGGAAAAAAATAGGGTAGAATGACACATTGAATCTTTATCTAGGGAATGACTGAAAACAATTCTTTATATCTTGAATAGATTTCTCAAAAAAGAAATGAGAAAAACACCTGTGATATATTTTACGAAAAACAGAAACTTGTTTACTGAAAGTCACAGATTTTTTTTATATTGATAAAATGCATTAAAATATACGGAATGACCGTAAAAATGTTTTTGAATGAAACGAAATTAACCGCAAAAAGTAGAAAAAAACGCTATTTTTAACATTTCATAACGTCAGAAGATTCTCCTGCCTGTGACTGTGGAAAGTCAGTGCAATCCATCAAGCACATTGTCGAAGACTGTCCTCTGATGAGAGCATTTCCTGAACCATATTCAGATATCCACAATGCCACACCCAATGCCCTTGAATGACTTGGAAGCCTGGATGTTGCTCTGTAGGGTACATGTCTCCTGTATGTAACAGATAGTATGTGGTAAAAAAAATGGCCTATGAAAGTCTCAAAAAGAAAGAACTCAAAATTTCCTGTTAACCCAATTTTCTTTGCCCATAATGTCTACTGCACAAAAACAAATCTACATTAAATAAAAAAAACTTTCAAAGCTTTTAAAAAGTATAATAGGTAAGTTAACAAATTTACATTGACTATCGCATTATGGCGGATACATACTCGACTGTGTTACTTAGATAGATATTATTATTTGTATTCAAACAAGATTTTATTTGTATTATATGTAGGTGGGTCTGGTGTACAGGCGTACTACTGAGAGAGAAACCCTTATAACTTGTTGGGGCTACGGAGTTCATAGCGATTTAGACTTCTATAGACAGGCATAGAAACAAACTCCACCAGATAAAAATAACAAAAATTTTGAAACAAAAATTATTCATCATAAGAAGCCGTAGAGAATGCTGCGAGTAGTATATTAGGTATTACAATTGATACGACGTGCGTAACTTTCAAAGCAAAACATAAGAAAAGTCATGACGCCGTCGTTCGGTAAGAAGATGAAGAAAGGTTTTCATTATTTAGGATGACAAAATATTGGGACCTATAAAACTAATGGAGGGAATGACCGAGGGGACAACTCACAGAGGGCGACCCCGACAGGAATATATGGAGCAGGTTCTCCAGGATATGAGCTGCTCCTCATACTTGGAGCTGAAGCGTTGTGCGGAGGACCGGGGGGAGTGGAAAGCGAGGTGTTCTTTGCTGCAAACAAATCCATTGGATTGAAACCTGAGAAGAAGAAAACTATGTTTCATACTAATTTTACGTACCATATATTACAGTTTGACCTTCTGCATGTTATGTGCACCTTTTGCTTCATATGTATTCTTTTTTTAACATAATACCACTCCAACTTGTAAGATAGCTGATAGAATAGGTACCATACCATCGACATCTTGCCATGTGAGAGTAGCAACTAACAAATCTAGACTTTTGTGGAAATGTTTCTATCCAATATAAATATAATCTGTGAAAGCAATTAACAAAAATAATCAAAAGTGAGATAGTGCTGCTATTTGCGTTCTGTCATCAATTGTAATAATATAGTATTCATATTTCTATGGTAAGAAGTGAAAGGCTTAACTAAGTAGTGTAAAATGTACAAGAAGATCATCTTGTGAGTTTTAAATTCTAAAAAAGTCTGTCCTTTTTACAGTAGATATATTTTGTGTTTATGCCGTTTAGAGTAAAGCAAGCCAAGGGAGAAAGAGGAATGGAATATACTAGTAGAAGGAATAAGGGAGTTGAAATTTGTTGTGGGAGATTGCTGTGGAGGCTGCCTGTTTGAGGGTTGCCTGCAGAGGGATGAGGGTTACGTGGAGGGGAGGGTGTATTCAGGTTAGGTATTTTATTCGATAAATTCACGTTATACTTATCTTCTTCTTCTCATTTCTCTGCTTCAACAAAATAACTTACGAGTGTAACTACATAACTTATACTGACTACTTTTCACTATCGTATAACATGTGTCAAACTTCGGGAGCCATACTAAGAGTATGATTACCGACATTTCAAAAATTTCTAAAAACGGGAGACCTTCTATCTCGATTACCGTTACTAAATATGCTTTGGAACAAAATAGGGTGGATACATTGAACATTTATCTAGGGAATAACCGTAAAATAATTTTTATATCTTGTATAGATTTCTCATTTTTTTTTTTAAAAACACCTCTGATCTTTTTTCCGAAAGACGGAAACTCGTTTCCCGAAAGTCGCAGAGTAAATTTTTTTTATATTGATAGTATGCATTAAAATCTAGGGAATAACCGTAAAAGTTTTTTGATAGACGCAAAATTAACCCCAAAAAATGGAAAGAACGCCATTTTTGCCATTTTATCATGCGATTGTCACGCGATTTTGAACCTTAATGCCGTGGGAAAAGACTGTGACGTCATTCTTGGTGCCAAGCCCTTAACTTTTTGGGGGTGGATAAAAAGGTGTTTCAATTAATGTATACCAATCCATCAGAAGGTTGAATGTAAAAACGACTAAGTATATAAAATGAAAACAATTATGAATATGATTTGAGATAACACCAAAATTATTTAGGTATGGAACCAGATTTATCTGTACCTATGCACAGACGGAATTATGGGCATAAAGTGATAACTTAAGCCAGCCAAAGTAGACTCGTAAGCGTCGGAATACCCATCCTGCTTCCTCCCTAAGGGAGTTCACATAACGCTACATTATGTGAATGAAGATGCCTCTCGTCTCTGTTGAAAAAAAATAATTATAAATTTATTAAAACGAAAATATAATAAAACAATTCAATCGTGTTTGGTATCGTTTGGAAGACCCTGAAAAACAGTTCTAGGATGTGAAGTCATAAAATCTTGTGTATAAATATATTTTTACCAATAATAAAAAATAAATCTTTATTGGCCAGAGAAAATATGCATAGTAACAAAAACAAAACAAGGCGGACTTAATGCAATTAATACTTATTTATTGAATTCACTGAGGTACGTTCTGAACAATTTATTCAAAGCAGTGGCGTATATAGGATTTCATTTCGGGGGGGGCCCGATCTAATATTTGACTTTTGGGGGGTGGAGGCAACAAAAATTTGAAGACAGACGTACAGTATCAAAATTATAGTAGCGCCGCAGGCAAAATTTTTTTGTGATTAAAGTGAAAAAGGTCGTCTTTCTAGAAAAATCAAAGAAGAATAGCGCCGCAGGCGAAATTTTTTTGAATAATGGGTGAAGTGATGAACTTGAGTAACTTTCATGTTTTCAAATAACGTTTTTTAAAGAATTGTTCAACATTTCGGGGGGGGGGGGGGCGAGGGGGCCCGGCCCCCCCCCTATATACGCCACTGATTCAAAGTATAAAACTGTTTTAAAATATTAAACCTACACAAGCCATGACATCACAAATTCTTGCAATATTCAGCTACCAGCTGCCTATACAAAATTGACTATAGTTTCGCTAATCGCTACAAGTTTTCCACATTATACGAGTAAATATGAAAATGGTTTTATCAAACTTTGTCATCGTCATTATCATGCCACTGTAAAACAATGGGTGTTTTAATAAAGCGATAACAATCAATAAAATATGTTGTGTTTTAAGAGTGAGATAAGTTATATTAATTTTATGTTATACTAAATTTTATTAGTTTTCTGGAAATACCTTTTTTGGTCCGAGTAAAAATGGTTCTATTATCGTATCATTTTTTTTTTAAATATTGTATGAGAGCTTAAGAGTATGCATACCGACATTTCAAAAATTTCTAAAAACGGGAGACCTTATATCTCGACAACCGTTACTAAATATGCTTTGGAACAAAATAGGGTAGATGCATTGAACCTTTATCTAGGGAATAACTGTAAAAGATTTTTATATCTTGTATAGACTTCTCAAAAAAAATATTTAAAAACACCTATGTACTTTTTTCCGAAAGACGGAAACTCGTTTCCCGAAAGTCGCGGAGTAAAAATTTTTTGATTGACGAAACACCTTTTTAGGGACGATATACTCTGACTAAAAAACATTATATTTATCGCTTCAACCTTTTCAAATTTTTATTTATTCATTTATTTGTTTATTTATCTATGGTACAAATACAGTTACAGCAATACAATAAAAACAGAAAAGTGTTGACAAACTTGACCAATCACAATTTTGTATGAGAGTGTTGTCTAATAAAAATAATGCTTTCTCTGCTTCCTAAATGAGTTTTGAAAATCATTTGACATAGATTTAAGCGACAATTCAAAAGTCCATACAAATTCAATAAAAAAAGCCAATCGATTTATATACAATAAAAAAAAAAGGATCTGGGTTTGCATACACAAACCCAAATACTTTCCTTCCTGCACACCTTGCACTAGGCTAAAAGCCTGTATCGCAAAGTGTGGAATACATCGCCAGCGCTGGGGTTTGAACCTGGCACCTCCAGCGTGAGAGACTGCCGCTACAACCAACTGTGTCAACTATGTACTTACCTACTTATTTTGCTTTAATTTTATTTGCCAACACCCTTCTCAGTATTACCAACCAGCAGAAGGTAGCAGGACAGTAGTAGCACGCAGAAAGGCTATGGACAGGGAAGTGTCGAAGTCGGAAAGGGAGGTCTATGTTCAACACTGGACGAGGGAGGGCTGATGATGATGAATCTGTCTTTATTAAAAAAAAAAACGAATTATTAGATAGTTGTGATAATCCAGTTGGATGTACGTACATAGAAAGTTAAATAAACACCTGGTATTTTCTAACCTAATGTAACCTAACCCAACTTAACGAAACCTAACTTAACTTACTATTTGATTATCTTTAAAGTTTTCTTATTATGTTGATACTTTGATTAAATATTATTCCAGATAGATACATTCAGAACGGAAGGATCACGACCAACTTTCGATAATAAAGATTGAAAAAAAAAACTCTCTTTTCTTTGTTTGTTTGCGTTTTTTTTTTGCGTCTGAGCCAAATCTCGGAATATATGATTATTATGTTATGTAAGTATAGAGATAGGAGAGCCTATTTGTTTGAATTTTATTTTATAGAATTGTATCGACAACTAATGGTTTTCAGTCTGACTTTTGTCCTGATCTAATATGTTCTTGATCTTTGAAATGAAAGTGCTGAGAAAAATCTTTGGACCTCTCTACGAAAATGGAAGTTGGAGGATAAGGTATAACCATGAGCTGGAAAGTCTGTACAACGAACCCAACACAGTAAAGTACATAAAATCATATCGCCTAAGATGGCTGGGACATGTCCAGCGAATGGAGGACAACCGAATACCGAAGAAGATTCTCAGCACGCGACCTGATGGGAGAGGAGACTTAAGCTGAGATGGATGGATGGTGTCGAAAGGGACCTCAGGGCAATTGGGGTGACAGACTGGAAGGTGCGGGCGATGGACCGAATGGAATGGCGAAGAATTCTGGAGGAGGCCAAGGCTCACAGTGGACTGTAGCGCCAGTGATGATGATGGATATGTTCTTGCCTCGGCTTTACCAGTCCTTAGTACTGAAATGCGATTACCTAATTGTAAGCAGTTGTACTAAGCACTTTCAAGGCGTGACAGAGTTTTACCGAGTTTTTTTGTTGTGCGTCCAATTGTCTGATGCATCCTTTGT
Organism: Ceraclea dissimilis; assembly: GCA_963576895.1. Lineage (NCBI taxonomy): Eukaryota > Metazoa > Arthropoda > Insecta > Trichoptera > Leptoceridae > Ceraclea > Ceraclea dissimilis. The sequence continues at coordinate 2,334,261 of OY756372.1, forward strand.
TACGGCGTCCAATTATCCTGCTTCTTTTTTCCTTCCTGGTCTTACTGTTCGCGTGTAGCTTTTCGGCAACCATAGTGATACGACTGCACTTGTACAATTTCAATAGAAATGTCATTGTTGCCAGCAAACAAAATCGTAGTTCTAAATTAATCCGAGACCATATCTTTCTTGACCAACTGGGCCTGTTAAATACTAGACTTCACGACACAAATGACACAATCAATCTTGCTTTTTCAGAGCGAAGTGTCAGAGCACATAAAAATGCAAATGTTTGGATATGTGCAAAACCACCGCTACCTTGACATTTCTCTCTTCCTCTACCCATGATGAAGGATTAATACAAAAAATGAGTTTGCCGTCACCGTCGCTAAGGAAATGTATGGAATAGCAGTCCCTTAACAACGAGTATGATGGACCGTGTATTTTATTCTGTTACGAGATTTGACAGGAGTGGTGGTCCTATTTGATGATTATGCTATGTTGCCAACTGTTACGGCACGGTTAGAGTACCTACTCTAGGAGGCGGTGGCAAAACCATTCCTCGTATTCAATAACAAAAGAGCGTCGACTTCTGGCATTCGATGATACTGTAAAATAAATTGTATATTCATGAGACATACAGAATATCATTTGTTTAACGTACCAAATAACGAGAAATATTTTTATGTCCATGTTTTACTGACATACTAATCATTTGTCTTATCATTACACTAACATTACCTTTAAGAACGTTGGTTGGCCACTAAACTAAAAGTCAGTTTCTTATAGAAACCTCCTCTGATTTCAGTGCAGACATTTGAATGCATAGTGTTATTAGTTGATTGTGTAGTGTGTGTGTCTTGTTGTGTGTGAATAATTGATGTATTATGTATGGCCTGTGTATCTGTGTGTTTATGATTGTTAGGTGATGGATGAATGAAACATGTTGTTATATTAATGCATTTTATATTTAAATCTATCAGCTGTATGAGCACCATCATGAATAAATAAATATATAAACTCAGTGGCGTAACTAGCATTAGTGCCGCCCGGGGCGGACTCTGAAAATGCCGCCCCCCTCGACCCCTAAAGTACCTATATAAATACGTGTATTTATATAGGTACATGCGAAATTTTTTTACAAAACTAAAAAAAAAATGAAGGTCGTGTTGTAGTTTTTTTTAAGTACTTTCTTTAAATAAAATATATTAAAAAAAGTAATTACGTTTAGCAAGGAAACGTTTAAAAAGGATATAAAAAAAGCGCCGCAGGCGAAATTTTTTGGACAAATGGGTGAAATGATGAACCTGGTTATCTTTCTATAGTAGGTGACACATATGGTTACAGGTATTGTGTAGAGGATGTGACCATGCAAGAATTAACAAAATTTTAGTCATAAAATATCGAAAATCTAGCTTATTTATCGTGAAATAAAAAAATACTTAGGCACCTATAAAGAATTTGTACCTAACACGCAAACAGGTTTTATAAGCGCCGCAGGCAATTTTTTTTAATGAAAATTATTGTAATTTAACAGTTTTTTATAAAAATTTAAGAAAAATCTGATATATGTTTTAATTTGTGTGTTTTATCAAGATGTTTTTTTATATGCTGGTCCATTTTGCCGCCCCCTGAAATGCGCCGCCCGGGGCGGACCGCCCCCCCCGCCCCACCCTAGTTACGCCACTGTATAAACTAGACCAATTTTTCTGTCAGTGCCAACGGTAGGTAAACAAAAAAAAATAAGGATTTTCGAGAATCTTTTAGTGTAAAAAACGTGTCTGAAAACTCTGAATTCATCCTAGTACTAAGTTTATCTTTGGGAACGTATATTCCTCAACATATTGTACCTACCTATTAAGGTTTTGACCGACGCTACGGTACGTGGTGGAAGTCCATTTTTAAAGGTAAAAATGAAAGACTAGTAGGATTATAAATCCGCGTACCTATAATGACTTTTATTTCATTGTCAAAACGCCTGATGATGAGGATGAGAATCTTCGAAGACTAGTGGAGTTTGATAAAAGCCATTACGTGGATATTAAACCATACACTAGTCATTTATTTTGACCTTTTTACCAAAACAGTCTGTTGATGATGTGGTTACAATCATGTAGATTGGTTCGTACCAAGCATTTTAATTCTTTCTTTCCACGCCGTCCTGTCATTCGCCAATCTCTTCACTTCTGTGTAAGTGTTACAGCGCACGCTCTCAATAATCTGGTCCATATAACTGCTTCTTGGGCGACCTGTCACATTACTTTCTTCTACCGTTCCTTCTGCTGTGGTGATGGGCAGGCCGGGGTGCCTGATGTTGCGAGTGTTGCGACCTGTCCATTGTGCTCTCTGTTGGGCAAACTTATACAAGATTTGTCTTGTCTCTCCGCTTACTAAACACCTCGCTGTTTATGGTGTGATCTGTCCAGTGAATCTTGAGCATGCGTCTGTAGCACCATATCTCAAAGCCTGAAAGACGTTCTATTCAAACAATATGTATTACATTTCTCAGAGTAAATAAAATCACGATTAATACTAAACAGTAAGTATTCATTGCAGGCAGGGGTCTTTCTGAGCGGACTGGGGTCCATATGTTCAAAATAAATTACTTACCTTATTAAGAACGCTAACCAAACGTATACCTACATGATATTATTTATATTGTAAGGTATTCTAATATCCGTGTCATGACCTAATCGCATGGGACGAAATCGCATGGAGATGAAATCGCATATCTTAATGACATACATCCATTTATTGACAAGAATCGCAAGCTATTGCTCTGTTTATTTTTTCTATACTAAGACAACATCTCATTATCATCATTTTGGATACTCTTTTTTACATCGAGTAGCACTCACCCTTACACTGGATTTCACCAACTTTTTAGGTGAGGAATAGCGGAGATAGGACCCAGCTAGCACAAATTTTGTATTAAAAAATGATAAGTGGCTTATATTTCCGCTATTCCTCACCTAAGAAGTTGTATGAAATCCAGCATTAAGGCTGGCGCGACCCAACTATGACGTCACGGTCATTTTCCGCGACATTGACGTTCAAAATCGCATGATAAAATAGGGTTTTTAATTTCGCTTCAATCAAAAAACTTTTACGGTTATTCCCTAGATAAAGGTTCAATGTATCTACCTATTCTATTTTTTTCCAAAGCATATTTAGTAAGGTTGTTGAGATCTTAAGTCTCCCGGTTTTAGAAATTTTTGTAATATGTCAATATGCATACTACTTATGTAATTTTTATTATGTAAGTATGTGATTTCGTAATTTCTTACTACTGAAGATCCATAAATGCATTTAATTTCTATATGTGATTTCTTCGATGTGTCTGTTCCATTGTGATTTTGTCGTATGTGATATCACCATATGTGACCACGAGATTTTCCCTAATAACTTCATACATACATACTCGCTATTTTTGAGTTTCAAAATCGTCTCACGTTTTCGACCCAATTAAGTTTCTAACATAATGTGAAACAAAATAATAATATGGAATCCTTTAAGTAAGTATTTTTAGCAAAGCACCAAAATATAAATAATATTAAAATGAAACACAATATTTAGCATCTCCCACACACTTTGGTATATTAAACTGGCGACTAGTTTTTTAGACACCTTTTTGGGTTGTGATTTTTACCTCTATGTGATGTAAATATGTGTGCCAAATTTCAAGGTGATTTCAATGGCTGTCTACGACTAAATTTTACTCTTCGTAAATTTTACAATTCGATGAACTTCTCAATGTCCCAGCACCATGAAATTTTGCACACATATTTGCTTTTAGGTGACAGTTTAGAATTGTAGTACTTACTGATTTACCGTAAACACGTTTCAATTGATAAATTTTAATTAACATTTTTTTATGATCTTTTATGTTTGTGAAACGGCGCTATAAAAATTGACGAAGTTTTTCCTTCGTCCGTTATCAAACTTGTCAACAAGTCGCCCTTTTAATATCAAAGTCCGTGCAACAAATTTGTTAGTAAAATAATTTTGGGCGATTAAGATTCTCTTAGGAACAGGCAGAGAGAAAATTTTGTGTATTTACAACCCTTTTTCCACTAATAAATTGTACCTACGAAATTTTCTTTCTAATTTATGAATGCGCCGTTTTGTATCTGTTTCCTGTCCAAAGCTTATTTGTGTAACCAAACCACATTGTTAATATTTCGCAGAAATACCGTGAACTTTATACCAGGCTACAAGGAAAGTGTAGGAGGTTGATTATTATTATTACGTCTTGCAATATTCTACGCGAATGCAATATGAGAGAGGAGGAGTTATCAGATACTAAGGTGGTAGGTACCTTTCTAGTACATCAAAGTACCTACTGTCCCGATACTACCAGGTTTCTATGCATTATCTAGTTTGTGTATGTATGCATTGGTAGAACTACCACCCACGCTCAGTCCTTTTGCAGCACGAAGTCGGCAAAATTAATAACAGATGGGACTCTATGCAGTATGATACCTTAGGGTGGGATGTTTCAGAATATCAGGCGTCCCCCCCGCCACACCTGACGCGTCACCCCCCTGGCCCCCCGAATAGGTCCCCCTACGTGGTTTTCATCTATTTATCAAAAAATTGTAACAGATAGAAGGAAAATGTTAAGGACAAAAATAGTCCTTAATAAATTCTCTACAAAATAGGTAAAGCACATTTTTTGATAGGACTAGTAATTTACCCGCAATAGCCGGTGAAAATATCGTAATTTTTTAATAAGAACCAAAATTTTTTTATTTTACTCAAATTGCTGAAAATTCATAAGAGCTACAAGAAAATGGTCAAAGAATGAATTAATTGCTATAGTTTTAGCTATAAAATGAGCTATTATTTATTTTTGCACGGCTCATAGTTTTTGAGTTATAACATAAAATTCCAATGACAGAAGTCTTAAAAATGGAACTTTTCATACAATTTGTATTGAAATGCTGTGATATTAAAATTTAGGTTACGCCTGTTTTTCACAAGTATGTGAAAGATAAAAAATGTATTGGAGTATGACTGGATTTTGTAAGTATTTTAAGGTATAATTCTTTAGAAGTTCAATACACTTTTGCCAGCCATATTTCAAAGCCGTATCCCAGTTTTGCAGAAGGATTCGTCAAGATCATTAAAGAAGAAAATTTAGTGTATGTCTGTGTAAGATACGAGGTTCGGCTGAACACTTCGTAGCCCTGAGAAAAAAATGTACAGACCAGTTTAAGTTCATTATTGATATAGATAATTTAAACTTCATTAGGGCTATTTACAAAATTTGAGATCGATAGGACGACGCTGGCACTCTTGGCACCATTTTTATTTCAACGTGTTTGACATTTTTGTGAAAATGTGAAATTGTCAGCTGCGATCCGTGATAAAATATTATTTTATCTAAGGTCATAGACCGACACGAACCATAAAAGAAATATCGGGTTCATTAATGGAGTCTGTTCCATCATATGCCATGATTAGAAAGTAAGTGCCAGATTTTGAATGGGCACAGCAAGGTGTCAAACACAACCCTTGAAGCGGAAAGCAATAAAATGCAGTAGTTCTGGAGAACGTCGATAAAGACATGGATTAATTTTTCAAAGATCGCGGAATTATTAGTTAGGTGATAGCAGAGATTCCAGTGATCTGATTTTAATCAGTAGTGTTCATCTTAACTTCAGAACAGGACTTGTACAAACCCTCGAATCGCCGGGTGCCAATGCTTTTGACCCATATCCTAACCTTGAGGAATCCTTCTGGAAAACTGGGATAATGGCTTTGAAACATGACTGGCAAAAGTGCATTCAACTTCGAAAGGATTATATCTTGAAATACTAAAAAGACCCAATCATACTCCAATACATTTTTTATCTTTCACATGCTTGTGAAAAACAGGCTTAACCTAAATTTTAATATCACAGCATTTCAATACAAATTGTATGAAAAGTTCCATTTTTAAGACTTCTGTCATTGGAATTTTATGTTATAACTCAAAAACTATGAGCCGTGCAAAAATAAATAATAGCTCATTTTATAGCTAAAACTATAGCAATTAATTCATTCTTTGACCATTTTCTTGTAGCTCTTATGAATTTTCAGCAATTTGAGTAAAATAAAAAAAATTTGGTTCTTATTAAAAAATTACGATACTTTCACCGGCTATTGCGGGTAAATTACTAGTCCTATCAAAAAATGTGCTTTACCTATTTTGTAGAGAATTTATTAAGGACTATTTTTGTCCTTAACATTTTCCTTCTATCTGTTACAGTTTTTTGATAAATAGAGGAAAACCACGTAGGGGGACCTATTCGGGGGGCCAGGGGGGTGACGCGTCAGGTGTGGCGGGGGGGACGCCTGATATTCTGAAACACCTCACCCTAAGGTATCATACTGCATAGAGTCCCATCTGTTATTAATTTTGCCAACTTCCCCATACATTGATTTCCTAAAGTGACTGAACTACATACTAATTATACCCCTTGCATCTTATGTTATCCTGGTACTTTGCAAAGATTCGTTTGAAAGAACGCGTGGGAGATCGAGGGGCGATTTTGTCCTTTTCCTTTTTAAATGTCCTCTCTCCCTCTCTCAAGACGATTTTAACCTTTTTGAAAAGGTTGAGGAGTTTTAAGGTATTTTGTGGGTCAAATGACGCGTGGAGATTTTTTCTCGTCGCGTTATGATGACATTTTAATAAAAAAAATATTGTGACATTCCATTATGATTTGAATTTGGCGCTAGATTTATAAAGTCAGTCAATAAAATATGTTTTTTTGTTGAGGGCGCTACTTCTAGCTTTTTTGCAACCATAGAGGCAACACTTGTAACATTTCAATACGAATGTCATTATTGCTAGCAAACAAAATTGTAGTTCTCAATTAAACCAAGGCGCACATCGTTCTTGACAGCTTGTAAAAAGAAAACTTATATGCGTAATAATTTTTCACAAGACACAAAGCACCTACGTGGCTGAGCGCATGGGACTTTTCTTAATTAACATATTGTTCACGATGATTTTAGGGTGATTATCCAATGCATGACTTTTCTTAATTAACATATTGTTCACGATGATTTTAGGGTGATTATCCAATGCATGCGTAATCAGAAAATGTTCCGTTAATTATCATAGTATAGGGGAACTTGAATCCTAATTAAAATAATTGTTTATTTTCGTGAATAAAATCATTTGATGCTTTGATCTTATCTATTTTAATACAAAATCATAAAGCGATAATAGTATTAATAAATATGTATAGAGGGCGCCACCATAGCAGCTATAGAAACATCTTCCCCTAATCAAAAATCTTGTCTTTTATATGCAACACGTATTGCCAAAACAAGGTTTATGAAAAGTACTAAACCATGTAGGAGAAAGACTATAATAAATTCGTAACAAACAAGGATGGAAATATACAATAGTTCGCTGGAGGAAGCGGGAGAAAATATCCGTTTATCTACGAATAAAATAAGGAGGTTAGTAATAATAATACTATAATAGCAAATTCGTATTCAGTGAAGTATGAGTCTTGCGTCAAAAAAGGATAGCGAATATGAAAACTCGCAAGGAAAATTCGAGACAAAAAATATTGAACGAAGGAAAATTATGAAATTTTTCAGTATAAAGAGAGTGTTGTTCTGTTTCGTATCATTTTAGACAAGAGTGTGAAGGCGATATTCAAAATTACGAAGTGAAAGAGGGATAGAAAATATGGCGAGGTCTTGTAAAATATGTTTCAATATTGTTATACGTCGAGGAGAGGGAGAAAGATAATACGTGATGTAGTGTGTTAGAGGGGGATGGACGAAATTCAGGGTGTGGTGTATCGAGGTAAGTTGTATATTATTTTCAAACTTCGAACAAACTTTTTTTTTCTGAAAAGAGATTTTTGGATATCGTTCTTTAGTTCTTTTTATGAATTTTTAAGTAAGCTGTGATTATCCACGATATAATTTGAATTATAATGATTAGGTTTCATTTACGGACGCAGAAATACTTTGTTTTTCTAGTGCCGTTTATCATTTTTTCTTCCTTAAACCCTCGCGGTTCACTTTTTACGGTATAATTTGAATTCTCCGATCAAAACTGAAATCATCTAATGGTGAACCATCTAAACAGTAAACACAGAAGTGATGTGATCACCACACGAATTGTTGTGCGCGTATTTTCCATGCAGAAGTGAAGCGTGTAATATTTAAGGGTTCATAGTACCAAATTATATGTAATTTTCTCAAAAGATTGAAAGTGAAAACAATATCAATTTCAATTTTTCAATTTCAAGATTCTTTTATTTTCCTTCAATATTTTACACATATAAACAAAATAAATACTTAAAACTATATACATTTCGAGATACCTCCCCAATAGAGACAAGTCTCGTGTGTGGGGAGGGAGAAGAAGTACATACAGTAAGTAACATAAGGAAAACAAGATATACCTACAAACCTACATTCACAATAAGAATAAGTAAAACTCACTAGGGCGAGCCTATCGCTGTACAACAATCACCTAAAATGTATAAAACTGTATGAAAAAGGATCACACAAAAAAATTGCAACGAACAGTAAATTCGAAAATTCAAAATTGGAAAAGTGTCATTAGCGCCTCCAAGCGGTCGTACACGATAATAATATTGTAAGGAACTCTTAAAAGTTAAGCGATCTCTTACTTGCACTGCAAGTTTGAGGCAAACATTATCAGGAGGACATAAACGCATACAAGGTATTCAAGTACAAGTACTTCATATACGTGCATTTCTTGAGGTTGATTACCTATTGAATGCGATCGCATACAACATGCATCAATTCCTACACAGTACCTACCTATTAATTATTATTACATACTCACATCCAGACCCATTTCATTTCCACTCAATTGCTCCTTACGCTATTTATACCTTTATCAGTTCATATTTGCCTGATACTTCTTCCCTTCAAAATTACTGGAACGCTCCTTATCTGCACTCACTCCCAAGTACACTAACAGGTAGACTGAAATCCTGGGATGCGCATAGGCTACAAAAATAAAAAGTTCGAACAAATTGTAGCGCTTGCGCCTGATTCTATGCAAACTCACTTGCACACTTTAAACGCCTGTAACCTGTAAGTAACCGTATAGTTTCCAAATTGAATTATTTCTTCCACCAACCATCCGTATGTTAAGTATTTTAACGTAGGTAGATGGCGCGAACGTAATTATAAGTCTGGAACGTAAATGAGTCCCCATATTTTTCCATACAAAAGTAGGGATCCCTCTCTCGATGTATTCTTACCGAAACGACGGTGCCAGGACTTTCCTTTAATTTTGAATATTATTTGTGTTCTATCACTGTGAAACAAAGTGCTAGAGTGAATCTGGGAAAAGTGCCCAAGGTGGAATAGAAACATTAATTACTGAATAAAACAAGTAACAACGGAAATAAAAATTGTAATTTCTAAGTTATCAGGCAAACAACACAATCAAAAATTGTGATTTCTCAGTTATTGGGGAAACACACAAATGTGAATTGTAATTTCTCAGAAAGCAACACAAACAAAAATTTTAATTTCTTAGTTCTTATGCACACAACCCAAATAAAAATTGTATTTTTTTAGTTAATAGACAAAGAACATAAATATTCTAATTTCTCAGTTTTAGGAATTATTCGTCCTAACTCATCATCCAAGTCGGTCCCTCATTCCTGAGGATCGTGACCTTCATGTACTATTTGAGTCATCAGTCTGGCCCACCCCGGTCTGTCCTCCGCCCGCCGCAGTGCCTCCGCAAACATCGTCCTAACTATTCCAACACAAATCATGGGTCCCAAGCATTTTCAGTTTCAAAGTTTATCCCGGATATGTGTAAAACGGAGACACGAATGTAAACTGTTCCTCTCTGCCTACCCACCCTTTGATGAGTTAAATAGATTTGAAACTCATGTGTTGTTTTGCCTGCCAATGCAAGTAACAGGGAACAGGATGGCAGAAGCTTGTAGGAGGTTTTACTTCACATAGAGAGGGGTAGAGAGTATTGACGCAGTTAGGTATATAGGGTGTTATACATGTATGGAATATTCTAGATAGAATACAGAGAGGACGCAAGCACAACACGTGCAATGATTGTGAATCAACTTTAGAATAATATCAACTTTCATAATTCTGGTGGAAATGGTGTACAAATGTTTGTAACGCACGACCGTGGCAACTTTTGCAAGTTGCTCCAATATAATATGGAATTTAAAACACTTCTCAATCACATTCAAAATCATTCTCTGGCACATATACCGACATACATAACGCCACTCCAAACGCCTTGCAATGGCTTGATTATTTGGATGTTACTCTCTAGTGTCTCCTGAATGTTACAGCGAGAAAACTTTGACTCTCTTATCTTGCTGGCTGACACCAAATGATAGTAATGATAGTCGGAATGCCTTCAGCTACGGTAGAAATGTGTTTGGATAACACTATCCACTTATACTATTCATTGATAATATTGCTTAATTTCGTTACAAATCGTTTCTCCTGAACCTTCATTGTCATTATACGAGCCAACAAAATGTTTTGAGTAGTTATTGATAAATGTCGAGATCCTTAATATTAAATTTGAACATTTTGATTTATAAATTGAATTTATTTATTTATTCATATCAACGGTGTGAGCCTTTTACACAAATTATGATACAATAATCAAAGTTAACAATATTTATATTAATTAAAATTAACAATACAACAAGGTTTAATATTGTAGTACAAAATATATTATTACTAAGTAGAATAGGAAATAATACCTACGCTAAATACAATTTTAATTTATCGTAAGAATACACGTACAATTATTATACATGTAAGTCTGGCGATCTGTTCCCTCTGCCTACCCCGCAAACAGCGTCATTTTTGAAGGGTTACAGCTAGTAATATAATAAAATGGCGTCGATGAAGCCATAACTGACTTGACACGAGGCAAAATGTTCTTTATTATTTGCAAAATTAGTTGACGTTATATGCTAATATAAGACTTATTGGACATGGCCGAAGGACGAATCAGGGTTGAATGCACCCAAATGCCTTATTATAGTATTGAAATCAACCAAGTTCATCAATTCACTCATCTTTGAAAAAAAAATCGCCTGCGGCGCTATTTACTAGTTTCGTCTCAAGTAGGCCGTCGTCTCTAAAAATGCCCGGGCCGGTTTGAGGTCCCAGTCCGGGCCTGCTAAAAAGATATAGGTATGTGAGGAAGTGTGACCGTCCGAAACCGACCACGTAGAACAGATCCTCAAGGATGGACGTGTTTTGAGTGAAAGAAATTGGAGAAGCAAGGAGTGTGTGTAAGGATAGGTTGTAGAAGCGCTGCTCCCCACATCTTTTAGAGTGTCCTGGAAAAGCCAGGTGTTCGAAAAACTTCTATAAAACGAAGTTATAACATCTTTTTCAGCAAGGACGCTTGCCACCCATTCCAAATGTCACACTAGTTTTAGCCAGAGAGAGAATGATGTGTGTTTTTATCAGCGACATATTATATTAAGTATGTACTACCTAGACAGAGTACTCAATGCTAGAAGTGTAACAAAACTGATGCCCACAAACTGTCAAATCGTATGGAAAATTTTGACAGTTTGTGTGCAACGGATTCGAAATTTTGCTCTCATAGTTAAAAATGGTATTAGTTTCAACGTTATTTAGGACTAAAACGACAGTTTTAAAGATGTTTTAGTTTTTATTATTGATATCTTGTTAATAGTGTGAGCTTTGCGACTCTAAAATACCAAAAAGTGCCGTGCGTGAAATTGCTACACTTCCGTTCTATTGAAGATACATAGAATCAGATCTCTAGTACTTAAGAGTATGCATACCGACATTTCAAAAATTTCTAAAAACGGGAGACCTTCTATCTCGACAACCGTTACTAAATTTGCTTTGGAACAAAATAGGGTAGATGCATTGAACCTTTATCTAGGGAATAACCGTAAAAGATTTTTATATCTTGTATAGATTTCTCAAAAAAAAAAATTAAAAACACCTCTGACCTTTTTTTCCGAAAGACGGAAACTCGTTTCCCGAAAGTCGCGGAGTAATTTTTTTTTCTTGTACTGATAATATGCAATAAAATCTAGGGAATAATCGTAAAAGTTTTTTGATAGACGCAAAATTAACCCCAAAAAATGAAAAAAACGCTATTTTTACCATTTTATCATGCGATTGTCACGCGATTTTGAACCTTAATGCCGTGGGAAAAGACTGTGACGTCATTCCTGGTGCCATGCCCATTCACGTACTCATGTACTTACCACAATTGACGACAGCAGGCACATAAGTATTAATTATTAAATATATATTATTTACCCAAGGTTAGAAATATTTTCCACCCCTACGAAGTATAAATAAATGTCTATAATTAGAAAATCAATCTAATTTTAATACATACGTACTAAGTTGTTTATTATTATTGTGAAAGACTGAATTAGTTCATACTAGATATTTTTATTTTTATCAACCCACATAATTTATGTAACTCGTGATCGGGTGTTTTGCCTTAATAAAGGGAGAGATAAATCAATTAAATTCATCTTACTACTATATTAAGCAGTATGTTTTTACAAAAAGAGACATCACATGAGAAGAAAAATGATATAGTGAAAATAAAGTAAAGTGTTAATGTTATATGTATATATTTGTGTGTCCCCTTATACCAACCAGCACGATAGTTGCTGTCTGGGGATTAGAACATATTGTGCAAAATATCATATTGATTATATTTTAACTATATTGTACATAGATATTTACGGTAAATAAAATTTATTATTATTATTATATTGAGGTTAGCTGGCAGAAATTGCTACTTTGAGACAAGCTCGCCCTAGTAAACAAATATTCAATATTTTGTAAAATCATTACAACCTTTGCAGTTTGAACAATTTCATGCACCAGAAGAATTTTCGTAGAAATGCATCGTTTAGGACGTATTAATGAGAAACTGAAATAGCTCTGAAAATTTCTGGGTTTTGGTACATCCCGTTTATTGCACAAAAGTGAAAATTTGTGCAAACTTCAAAAACCTCATTTTGTACTTTAACAAAGAGATTTGAACCGTTTCCAGCTTTCCGAGGAAAAAATACGCTACACTCGTTTTTTATGTATTTATTTGTCTTGGCCTATATTATCGAAAAAAAAGACTGAAAAATTGAAGTTGAATTTCATCATTACTTTTTCATCTAATTTTCTATGTATCTTTACAAATTTCTGCTAAAAATACAGGTAAATATTGAACATGCGATTCAATTTCAAGAAATTGATTTTGGTCTCAAATTCAAGAGTAGCTCAAAAAGCTCAAATAGGAATAGAAATAAAGAAGTTCTACGGAGGTATGCATTTAGTTTCTAGATACATATGTGGCTTTTCATATTATAAAACTGTATTATTAGTTTGCATTGAATTAAAATACGACCTCCTTACACGTTATGTTTTTCTATTATTAGAATCACATGGGTGACAATGCATGCATGCAAATTCATGACCTTTCAGATACACGTGCAAAAGTGCATAGCAGTTTCTATCTCCGCCGTCGGCAGAACGTTTTTTTTTATCTATCCTTCATGCACCACCTTGACATTTATCTCTTACTCTAGCCATGATGTAGGATTAATACATAAAACGTTATAAGTGAGGTTGCCGTCTCCCTCGCTAAGGAAATGTACCTATGGAATAACAGTTCCTTAACAACGAGTATGACGGAACACGTATTATTTTGTTACTAGATTTGACAGTAGTGGTGGTCAAATTCGATCATTATATGCTATGTTGCCAACTGTTACAGCACGGCTAGAGTACCCACTCTAGGAGGCGGTGCTTAATGCCATGTCTTTTTGGGGTAGGCAGAGAGGACAGGACGCCAAACTGCCCTAACCTTACGCGCTTTCTTTGCTTTAGTCACATGCATAAAATTTCTCATACACGCTCTCGATTCCTGTTACTAAAAACGTGTTAGTCCTAGCGAATCTGGTCGACATGATTGGTCCAGATAAATCTCAGATGGCTGTATTTCCTCATGCCTCTTAGGTATATCTTTTAAGTCATCCTGTCATCATTCATTCCTTCAACACGTCCTCTCCAAATCAACCATATTTAATAACTTTCATTCTAGTCACTACATCTTTCTAACAACCTCATTCCTTATCCAATTTAAAGAATTTTAATTCATTTCGTTAAGAAAACAGCGATTTGGAGTGAGGGGGTCAATATTTAGTATGAAGAAATATGGGGAGTTAACAACCCTATGAACCAGTGGCGTATATAGGATTTCATTTCGGGGGGCCCGATCTAATATTTGACTTTGAGGGGTGGAGGTAACAAAAATATTAAGATAGACGTACAATATAAAAATTATAATAGCGCCGCAGGCAAAATTTTTTCGTGAATATTAGTGAAAAAGGTCGTTTTTTATGTTGGTATTACTATTGTGTGCTGAAAATACAAAGAAGAATAGCGCCGCAGGTGAAAATTTTTTTGAATAATGGGTGAAATGATGAACTTAAGTAACTTTCATGTTTTAAATAACGTTTTTTATAGAATTGTTCGACATTTCGTGTACGCCACTGCTATGAACGTACCTACCATCTATGTTTAATATGTACATTAAAATACTAACGTATATGGACGACGAAGAAAACAATTCGATTTTAAACTCTAATGTACTGAAGGAAAATTTCATATACTTACTAAAAAAATCTAATAGAGTTCAAGCACCTTAGAAAAATCACTTAAAATCTGCGTTTACTTATTGAACGTTGTTAACATGAGCTTTTGTTAATTAAAAATCTGTAATCTAATCGTTAATTGCTTTAAAAATATATATCGTCTTAATAATTTCTCGAAAATACTGGGAAATTTAATGTTCGTTATTTGATATGCCTATCAAGTTCGTGGTTTTATTTTGTAATTACATTTTTTGCACACAAGTTTTTTTCAGTGTTTCTTTCATTTGCAGGCACCATTTACTCTAAAACTTTTTATGTTATAAAAACTAGCTTTTCGTAACCCGTTGGTTATTTAATAAGTTGTCAATTAACAAAAACAGTTACACTCTCCTACAAAACACCTAAAATTACACATGTGCGGAAACTATAACCAACGACAGGTGTGCGGGTGTGCATTACCTCCTTAAAGGGTAGGTAAACACAAATGTGCACATAGGAAAGAAAGCGATGAGGCAAAATGTATGTGCTAGCTTAGAAATAGTCATGCGCCAACCTAACCTAACCAACAGGGCTACATTTTTCACTGACGTCCATCGATGCCTACCCCGAAAAGGGTGCTTTTAATATCCTATAATGGATGTTTATCGAAATTTTCAACCTTTCTTCACTCGAAAGCCTCTTTCTTCTTTGAAAATCTGAATATCTCTTATCCGGAGATCAGAAGGGTCAAGGAGGTATGACGCTTAGGAGTAAAATGTTGTTAACGATATTATGTTACCGCGGATTGTATCCACTTCCACTTTGTAGGGATGTGGTATGAATGGTGGGCGGAGGGAAACTGTTGAAGTGTGGGTGGGCCGCCCCTCCTACGAAATAATAATAATAATGTGGACGCATCCTTTACTACTGCAAAGCTGCATAGCAGTCGCATGCTTACCTCCGTAACATGAATGTAATCATATTGTGAGGATGTGACACATTTTACAGTTAAAATTTATCGAATTGAATGTAAAAAATTGTAATTAGGTGATTTTGTTTAATGTAGTAGATATTGCTAGATATGTTAATTGTTTATGCTTATTGAAAAACTGTTTGTACTCGTAAGATTAATAAAATAAAAAATAAAAATAAATAAAATTGCTATAGTTGTTTATGATTAATCAATTAATTCGGCGTTCTTTACAAAACGACTTGCTAAAAATTCACTAAAACTACCTAGTAAGTACCTGCATTTGAATGGGTAGGTATTTCCATTTAAACAATCGCATTATTAGTATTACAACATAGCTTTTTCGTCATATATCATGAATTTTCTAAAATTATTTTAATAATCCATTAAATCACAAATGTTTCAGAATTTTCTTTTGCCTGCGGCGCTATATTGCTATATGACGTTATGCATTCATTAAAAGTAATTTCATATCACGGCAAATAAACTAGATTAAGTTTATATCACGAATTGTTTATGTAGGACATAGGTGCCTCATATCTTATGTCATTTTTGCAAGGCGTCAGTTACGAGGTTATTTACCTCACACAATGTGAACAGATGGGTTACTATTTATTGAAAGACAACCATGTTCATCAAATCATCAATTTTTCTAAAATAAAAAACAGTTCTTCTACATATTCAGTCGTTTTTATGCTACATATCAGCATAAAAAAATTGTGTCCTCTCCCTATGCGTTAAAAGCTCCAGTGTATTTACGTTAAAATAAAATTATGCCAAATCCTTCGTGTTGACATAACTTCATGATCATTCGTCGCTCACACATACTCACACACTTGCAATAATGCGACTTTCACATGCACTCTTGCATACATTGAGTATAGGAAGGTAGGTACTATTCCTCACACGAGTACTTATCCATATTATCATTACTTTGTGTGCAGCACACCCTCTTGCATTCATGTGCGCCTGGTAGATTATTCAGTAAAAATGGGAGGAGAGGTTGTTTTCCGTCTTTTTATTAATCCTTCTTTCTCCGCACATGTCCTAAGGATATTTTAATTTCAGTTTTTTCATCCTCCACCCATTGTGTATATTAATTTCCAGTGCATTGTTTTTAAAGAAAATATTCTTGCATACTTTTGTTTAAAGACAAAAAGCTTTAGGTACTTGTAAATAAAAATGACATAAAAAGTCGAAGTACCATAATAAAAAAACACTCCTTTTTGCATACATAAAAAAACTATTGAACCGGGTTGTCCTAAAGGGAAAATAAACTAGATTAAATCAGTACCTACATTTTTGAAAAGACTATTTAAGAGTATGCATACGACATTTCAAAAATTTCTAAAAACGGGAGACCATCTATCTCGACAACCGTTACTAAATTTGCTTTGGAACAAAATAGGGTAGATGCATTGAACCTTTATCTAGAGAATAACCGTAAAAGATTTTTTATATCTTGTATAGATTTCTCAAGATTGTTTTTTAAAAACACCTCTGATCTTTTTTCCCAAAGACGGAAACTCGTTTCCCGAAAGTCGAGGAGTATTTTTTTTTCTTGTACTCATAATATGCATTAAAATCTAGGGAATAACCGTAAAAGTTTTTTGATAGACGCAAAATTAACCCCAAAAAATGAAAAAAAAAAAACGCTGTTTTTACCATTTTATAATGCGATTATCACACGATTTCGAACTTTAATGCCGTGGGAAAAGACTGTGACGTCATTCCTGGTGCCAAACCCTTAATTTTATTTAAAAAATGCCCCCTGTGGGTTTGCTGGATTAGTATTGTTTAACTTTTGGCCTAACATTTGGCACAAGAATTTACCTAGTAAGAATTATTTTTGTCATTGACTTCCTCCAATAGGAGAAGTATCTAAGACAAGATACCTATTCCTGAAAATTGAGAAAAATCGTAAGGGGACCTATTGGGGGAGTCAGGGGATAACGGGGCAAGATTTTGCTAGGCAACCCTGTGGCGATGTATGACCCCATCTCTAAACTTTCATTTAAATCACGTTTCGATTAATAATAATAATTCGACTATTTTTGGCGCCGTTTAGCGATAAAATCGTCCCAAGGGCACCTTACATTTTTCTTTATCACCATATAGGATCGTCACGAACAGTAAAAATGATAGATTAAATCACTTTTAACGGTCAAACCCTAGGCTACTTCATAAAAAACGCCAGATGAAGTTAATTAGTAAAAACATTATAAAAAAGGGCTACTTCTAGAAAACCATTCATATTTAAAATATAAATTTATGATTCGCGCATTAATTCTATATCATAATATTATGTACTAGAATCATTGCATAGTCTATAGGTATTACGGTATTTACCAATGGTAATTGAAACCGTAAAGATATCACACGATAATATACTAAACCCACAAAGTATACACGCTTTGCTACACGCTATACATGCTAAATGTGTGCCTAGATAGACCCTGTATTATACACTACACTACAGTAGCATTCATACTTTTACACTGAAGTCGGCCCATGCTATCTAGGAGAGATCAAACAGATTTCTTCACTGCGATTTTTAAAAGTCGATGTATGGGTTAACTGGAAGAAATTGCAGAATTGCGATACTATGGGGGGGAGTGCACAGAGGGTAGCTGCCCCCCCCCCCACCCTCACAAAAAACCTCACAAAAATCACATTACTACCACATCGTTTTCTCATCATATCATACATTTTCATATTTTTTTATGAAATCCACAAACTACAATTGTTCATTGAAAATTTTTGACTGCGGTGCTATTTTTTTGCTTCATCCTATATGCATAAGAAAACAATTTTCATACCAAACTACAACACGGCCTTTTCACTCAGTCTTATATAAAAAATTCGCCTGCGGCGCTTTTACATTTTTTATGCCACATGTATATTATTGATTCCACACTAGATTGTTGATCGGGTTGACTGTGAGACACTGCGTTTGTAATAAGTCCGCCTTTTGACACACTATCTTATTTTTGTAATTAGGTATACATATTTTGTTTTGGCCAATAAATATTTATTTATTTATATTTCGCTCCCAGTTTCGAAGCTGGAGAAGCCTGTAGGTGTTGCTACTGGCTGAGTTGCGATTTTTAAATCACTGTTACCAAAATACCTGTGATTTTCCTCCTTGCTAGTGTCATCTCATACTCTCTCTCCACAGAGCAAAATTAACTGCTAAAATTTATAAGGCCCATTTCGCCCCATTCTACCTTCCCTGTATCGCTGTCCCTCTCTGTCGACAATGAACATATGCTGTTTTGCAATAAGCGAGAGAGGGATGAATAGTGATTTCACGGTGTAGGTCTTTGGAGGTATATTTTGTATAGAAGTTGTAAAAGTGAACCTCAGTGGAGAAGTGGCCAACCTTTTTTGAATAAAAATAATGATTTTATTTGAATGATTTTATATTATTTACCAAATTCACTTCACGAATTTTGAAATAATATAAAAATCTATCCCCTTACGCCGCATCTCTTGCAGGGTAGGCAGAGAGAACTGATCCCAAAACTTTCTAATCCTTACACACACTTCTTTCTTCCGTCATATTCATGCAATTCGTCGGACACACTCTGCGATTCCTTTTATTCAATCCACTTAGATAATAATTACCTATTTTTTAAATACATAAACAATACGGTTTCTAATTGCAAAATAAATTTCAATAATTTTAATTAAATAAAAGAAAAACGATACGGAAAAACGCTGTTTAAATTCGATCGACGGATTTTGTTTACGAGCGACGCTGTAGTGCCTTTAGAGTCTTAAAAAAATTTAAATCACAAAATGAGAAAGATTAGAAAAACAAAAAATTCAAAAACCAACGTATTAGACCACTGATATCGTTTGCACGTAGGTGAGAAAGAGAAGGTAAAAGGCACCTTTCATCTTCGCCTACAAGTGCGAATGAGACAGCGCTCTACAAGCAGTGAAGACAGATTGGGTTCGGATAACTAAAACAGAAGCCACTAAAGTTTTCCGCAGATATGCTGAAGAAAACCAACAAATCGTTAAGGAAATTCACGCAAAAATAATCTTTATGTTGGTGGAATTAAGGGTGAAAATTGTGTGAAGGATTTGAAGAAAATTGGTATAAGTTAGTGGTTATGGTATTGTTTATTGAAGCTGAAAACCAAATGGTTGTGAAAATATTTCACGGGAAATTGGGCCATAAATACTGATGTAATAAGGGTTATATTACTATGCGTATAATGAGGACGTTTGGTTGTATTGTTGTTTTCTAATCGTTTTGTTTATGGAATACTGATATCTATGATAAATTAATATTAGGAATATTTTGTATGGATTGATGTTTAAGGGCATGGCACCAGGAATGACGTCACAGTCTTTTCCCACGGCATTAAGGTTCAAAATTGCGTGACAATCGCATGATAAAATGGTAAAAATAGCGTTTTTTTCATTTTTTGGGGTTAATTTTGCGTCTATCAAAAAACTTTTACGGTTATTCCCTAGATTTTAATGCATATTATCAATACAAGAAAAAAAAATTACTCCGCGACTTTCGGGAAACGAGTTTCCGTTTTTCGGAAAAAAAGTCAGAGGTGTTTTTAAAAATTTATTTTGAGAAATCTATACAAGATATAAAAAATCTTTTACGGTTATTCCCTAGATAAAGGTTCAATGCATCTACCCTATTTTGTTCCAAAGCATATTTGGTAACGGTTGTCGAGATAGAAGGTCTCCCGTTTTTAGAAATTTTTGTAATGTCGGTATGCACACTCTTAATAATTAAACGCATTTTTCTTTGAAGACATTCGGCAATTATAATCAGGGGAAATGACAGTACAGTGAAATTCGCGTTAGAAGTCCCCTGGTGCAAACTTGGTTTAGCGTTGCTTGATGTGATAATAAGATATGGTTACATTTTTTCGCTACTTTAAAATTATATATCAGAACTGTTGTTTAAAAAAAATGCTAATTTTTGAATTATTAGAATAAACTGGCAAAATTGTTTTTCTAACTTGTGATGCCGGCTTGAATTGATTATCGGAGTATATTTTTTTCTTTTTCCAACTCGCAAAACTATCTTGCCTTTAAAATGATTTCTCTAGCGCTATACTCTGTAATATTTTCAGTTTGTAGGAAAATATACAATGTGAGAATATTGCGAACCTCTGACAGTTCTTATGACAAGATTCGACAGTCAGGGCTACCAACAATACAATCTTGAACTCCACTTGCAGCTAATGTCCGCACAGTGGCCAAGATAGAGGAAACCACTTGTAAGTGGCGCTGGTAAAAATGTTCCATATTCGAATTTTTAAATGGGGACCAACGTGAATATAGCGAAGAATCCTAACTCTAAAAGGTAACTCGATAGGAATCGTATTCTTAGGACCCTTCGCCACTGAATGTTCATTCTAGGCGACTTTGGGACGGTCACGTTTCCGCACACCCTTTTTCGACTGAAATTGTCTATAAACACAATCGACATCTATTGATTTTTTTTCACACACTATGGGCAGTATGCGTTTTATCACAATACTAGCTGTGACCCGTCAAAAATGACGTAGTTTATGAGTTAGGCAGAGAGAGAACAGATCGCCAGACCCTATATTCTTATACTTTATTGTACGTTCATTCTTATTATAAATATTTTTTCATTTAGCACAGTACCTAAGTATTTTCTATTCTAATTAATAATATTTGTACCTACTAGAACATTTACCAATTTACTTCTTTG
This sequence comes from Ceraclea dissimilis, assembly GCA_963576895.1. Lineage (NCBI taxonomy): Eukaryota > Metazoa > Arthropoda > Insecta > Trichoptera > Leptoceridae > Ceraclea > Ceraclea dissimilis. The sequence continues at coordinate 2,355,565 of OY756372.1, forward strand.
CAAATTTAATATAAAGGAGCTCGACATCTATCGATGACTGCTCAAAACATGTTGTAGGCTTGTTAATGTCATCGAATACCAAAGGTTGTGGACAACGACATATACCTATTATATTGCGCGATATTATATCAAAAATGTGGTATTAGCCTAAAAATTATCGACCATAACAGAGAGCACTATAATCGCGAGGTGTTTTAAATGTCGTAAGTATAATATTTTTTATAATTTCATTTTTTATTTATTTTATATTACAAAATCACAATTACCAATGTATCTATTTATATCGTATGGTATTGGAGAGTCCAGAGTCAGAGATTAAGTTCGTGAGGTCTCAGGTATTGAAGTGCCTCAAAAATTGGGCAAAGCAACATATTATTCGAACAACTTGCAAAACTCACCACGGTCTAATTGCGTTCCAAACATACCCTATGTCCACCAGAATTATAATAAGTTGACTATAGTTGATTAAACCAATTTATTTAGTTGATTATAACACTTTATTTTATTGGAAAAGCGAAACAATGTAAATACACTTTACCTAGACAAAAGCCGAATCGTGTGATGCCCTTAAACAAAACCGTTTTAATTACAAACGTACCTCGCTTTACGTCTATACAGTCATGAAAGATTTAACGTTGAGTGAATAAGTTTAGTAACATATTATAGACATAACTAAAGACACTCGATTTGGGACTCTGACACACACAGTTTACATTGTGAAATATACACGTAGTGTCTGTCTGATTATTATGTATTGTTATTTTTATTATATTATTATTGATGTGATGTACTGTATGACTAAATACGATAAATAAATATTAATACTTAACAGATTCTTTTTATTTTTCAAACAAATTATTTTGGACATGACTGAAGAAGGACGAATCGGCGTTGAATGTAGTGGAAATGAGATCGTTGAAAAAATGTATGGGTAAATATTAAAAGATTCAATTTTTATTCATAGAAAGGTATACAAAAGCAGTTTTACACACTCTGTTTACATAATGCGCGATGGGAAGATACCTAATTCTTGACATCCCATCTCGAAGCTGAGATTAATTCTGTAGACACTTCACGACACAAGCTTTTAGTTTACTGTCAAGTGTGATGATATGCAGAAAAGTATTTGAGTTCGTTGTACAGAAGCCCAGTTTTTTTTAATGTCAACAAACCCCTCCCGAAACTACTCTGAGCATCCTCAATAAATTTTAATATATTATACTCGTATTAAAATTTATTAAAAACTCTTGCAGTTACGTATTACAACCTACTGAACCTACTAAATCTTAACCCAGATGACAGCATTTTTGACAATTTGACAGGGCACGTAAAAATATAACAAAAAGGATGTATTTAACTGTATTTATGGTGTGTGTACTGTATAGTGAAAATAAACTATGAGGTGTAGTGTGTGATAGAATAATATGTGTTGTTTGTGTTAAATATCTTATACTGTGAATTATATAAATTATGGTCGACCCCCTTATACCAGCTCATAATGCTGTCTGGGAACACCAATAACAATAATTTGATATTAAATTATACATGTATGTGTAAATTGTAAATTAATGTAAGATAATATTCTCTGATAAATAAATTGAAATTGAAATTGAAGTGGGGCAATTCCACAACCCAAAGATCCCATGGATAAGAGAACATAATAAACGTTGATCGAATCTTCGCTAAGCGAATGTTAGGTTGTTATTATATTAGTGTACTGATGACCTGACGGGCGTCGAACCCTGGAACGCTTGCTGAAGGACGTTCATTGCACTGAGGATTTAAATGTACTTACTTACTCAACCAATAAGCCAACAGACGCGCTACACACACAGATATCACCTCTCTCTTTCATACCAATGCATTATTCGCAATCCAGGAGCGAGGGAGAGAGATTTAATATTTACGTTTCATATCTAATGTGACATATGCAAAATAAGTTTCTCGGCTGCAGGTGTTTCGACAATTTATTATTTATATTAATAGACTTAACCAAACCTAGAGTTGGGCTGCTTTTTTTTACTAGTGGTTATCTCAACAGATATACAGCAAAGTGAAGACTACTGGGAGTACTGGGTACAGGAGAAAAATAAGGAATGTCAGTAACAATCTAAAATTAAAGTAATTATGCCATCTAGTGGCATTTGTGTGTACCTTTATAGATTATTAGGATTATTCCTGCAAAATTGCCAAAGCAACAAAAGTCGTTGTCAAAGACTGACGGTTTTATTAGTTATTTATACAAGGCAATAATCATGAGGGTCCGCCAGCAGTAAGCAAAAACCGTCGATGTCACTGAAACGTCAATATGCCTAGTATGTAACAGTACCTATGGTAGGAAAAAGCATTAACAATGAATGTCTTCTTCTTCCTCAGCCTTCCTCCCTCCACTGCTGGACGTAGGTCTCTTTCATTTCCTTCCACTCATCTCTGTTTCTCCCCCTCCGCATCTAGGTTCTTCCGGCTTGCTGGACTAGGTCATCAGACCACCTTTTGGGAGGTCTTCCGACGCTTCTCCTTTTGTTCCAGGGCCTCCACTGTAGGATTCTGGGTGAATGAATGTCAGTGACACTTAAAAATTAAATGACCGATGGCTGGTCGTAAGTCCAGTAGCATGACCATCTTCCACTGTACATTTGTTCAGAGACTACATAACTGTTAAAATGATATCTGCGTTGTAGATAAACCCAGTCATACTTGGTGAAATTTCTTCTTTCTCGATAGATACCTACTATCATGGGCGTCGCCAGCCTCGGAGCTAGGGGGGGCAACAAAAATTTACACAATTTATATTGGACGACAAACGAGTAAATAGCGCCGCAGGCGAAATTTTTTTGTTAGTCTTAGTGAAGAAGATCGTGATGTGGCATAATAATTTGCACAATATATTATGTATGAATTTTTTTTTATAAGAAGTAATTAAAAAATAGCAAATTTATTTTGAAACTGTTGTATTTTGATGTATTTTTTCAATAATTTTAGAAAATATATGACATGACGAGAAAATGTGCGGAAATACTGTGATTTTTTGTGAGGTTTTATCACTTAGTATGAAAAAACATATACCTATTCCAATCTATGGGGGGGCAGCTGCCCCCCTGACGACGCTCATGCCTACAATAATTAATTCAATTGTATATTTGGCATCTCTGCGCCCCAAACTTAATGTCAAGTGCGTACGCGTTGTTAAAAGATAGGTCTATGTTCTACATACAATAGTCCTCACTCCTCACCCCAAGTTGGTGCATTCAGAATGGAGGTCACAAGTGGTTGACCTCATTGGTGTCTTTGTACAAGGTAATTGTAAATGGAACAGATTTATTACTCGCTCATTCTATCACCAAACGGAGCAAGATCAGCTTAAACAAATAATCTTTGGAATAGAAAAGTATTGTGCTAGCTATGTGCTAGGTTCATGGAACGACAGATGCTTGAAATATGTCTCCGGGATACACTAAAGATACTCTTGCCAATTTTTCGAGCAGGATTTTATCAACATGGAACAATATTTAAAGTGCGGTGTCGAGCGATTATTTCGGCAATATTTAAAGCGAAGCAACGATGTGCAATCGAGAAAGAAAATTGACTAAAATTTCCAAACCGATTGAATATTCAGCAATTCGTGTGGCCGACATTAAGAAATGTGGATTAAATATTGCGCAATAATTGCTCCAGTTGGTTGCTGCATATTAAATAAAATAAAATAAATAAAATAAAATAAACTTTATTGTACAGAAAAACATACAAGGGGCGGGCTTATTGCCAAATGGCAATTTCTGCCAGCCAACCCAAGATAGAAACAAAAAATGAGATATACCTTATTATAGATTCAGTACCAAGAGGGTACCTTAACTGAATACTCAAATACATACATAACAATAATTGAATTCATAAATACATACATAGATAAACATACTATACATATAAATATATAAATATTATATGAATGGTAAATGGGATGGGATAGGGTAAGGGAGGGATGATGGGTTCAGGAGGGACGGGTTGTGGGATTTAAAATAGAAAGGTAATGCTGCTTCAGTCTACTCTTGAAAACGGAAATAGTTGGTGCGAGTCTGATGGATAATGGAAGGTCATTCCACAATCGCGCAGCCTGTACAGTGAAAGAATTAGTGAAAAAAGATGTATGATGGCTAGGGATTAAAAGCGTACGTTGTGCACCAGAACGGAGTGGTAGACCATGAGATGCCAGTGGAGTGAAATTCGTCTTTAAATAATCAGGTGAGGAGGGATTGTATAGGACATTGTATAGAAGAGAGAGGGTGTGGAGATTACGGCGATGAAATATGGTTAGCCATCTAAGATCAGACCTGAATTCTGAGATGTGGTCGAATTTCCGCAGGCCATACACGAAACGGATACAGATGTTTTGCAGGCGGTCAATTTTCATGATCTGCTCCTTAGTGACGTCGATGTACGATATGTCCGCATAATCTAGGAGAGGTAAAAGAAGTGTAAGACATAGAAGAATTTTGGTAGGTTTGGGAAGAAAATTTTGATGGCGTTTGAGAGAATGAAGTCTATAGAAGTCTATATTGCCCTAAGTTGCTGCATATTGCCCTAAGTTGCTGTATATTGCCCCAAGTTGCTGGGGATTGTTTGATATTTTCGTGACGTACCTACTCTCGGCCAGGATTGTCGGGAGTGTAGCAACTTAGTTGCTCGTGTAAAGTTGCACCTTTAGAAATGGAGAAATTAGACAGAGAACCTAAGCTGCTGATATCATGAACCGTGTGTCAAAATTAAAGTGGAAATGGGCAGGGCATATGGCCATCAGGCAGGGTGACACCAGATGGGCCCCACGAATATTGAAGTGGAGGCCTTGGACAGATAGAAGGAGCGTCGGAAGGCTAGGGATTGACGACATTGTAAATGAATTCAGTTTGTAATATTTTGATCAATCCTGTGTAAATTTTAATATACATGAAATCATTTTAAACTGGCGAACGTAGTCATGAGGAGGAACGACTCACTTCGCACTTAGGCCAGAGCCATGAGTGCGAATAAAGAAGATAGTCGTTCCTTCTCATGACTACGTTCGCCAGTTTAAAATAATTTCATACATAGTAAGTATGTGAGTGTTACAAAGTCAGTTCAGCGTAACTATGACTAGGTATATTTATTCTACATTACTGCTTGTTTATTATTAAATTTAAAAAATAACGAATATTATGGTTTAGGCAGATCTTGTACCAAATGTTTTCCATCGTAGCAGAGAGTAAAGTAAAATGACTATACGACGAGTATACTAAAGCGTAGCGCCGGCCGTAGAGGAAAGCGAGGCATCGACCCTCGAGGTCTAGACAGACTACGCCGTCCTCTCTCACTCGCTCTACGCCAGGCTACGTATGCTTTACCTACTATACTATAATAGGTACAGATATGGCATACTAATCATATAGTAACGTAGTCTGTAGAGATGCTACGATAATCCTTCACGCTACAAAGAGGAAATTTTGACAGACGAAAGTGAATATGTCCTCAAGTGGTGGGTTGATATACTTTAGTAGTAAATAGTAGTAATTTTAGTAGTAAGTAAATAAAAAAAAGCAATAAATAAAATAAATAAGTAAAACCCTTATTGAATATAAATAAACATTATTCTAAATGGCGGGCTTATTGCCCTGTAGGCAATGTATGCCAACCAACCACTTGTGACATAGAAATGATAAAATTTAGAAATGAAAAAAAAGAAAGACATAGAAATCAGAGAAAAAACATAGAAATGAGAGAATGGGTGAACATAGACATAAAGTAAATTAAGCTGGCTGACTCGTAAGCGTCGGAACACCCTTCCTGCCTTGTCCTAAAGAGTGTTCACATAATGCTGCATTCTGTGCGAATGTATAGATGCAGCATGTCCAGGATAGGGATATGTGGAAAGTCAAAGGGGATGTCTATGTCCGGCGTTGGAATTAAGACGGCTGAGAAAGAAGAAGAAAAAAAGATTAAGACGTGTAAATAGTGCCGCAGGCGAAATTTTTGTCATAAGACGTAAGGTGTACCAAAAAACGCCGTGATATAAATCTTTTCTTTTTCGCTAAATAAAAAACATAGGTCAAGTACTTACTTGAGTATAAAGAATAGGTAACACAAAAACAGGCGATGGTAATTAGCGCCGTAGTCATTTTTTTTATATAAAACAATGGCATTTTTTACTAATTTCTGAAAATTTATTATGCTATTTATATATACCTATTCCAATCTCTTGGAAGTCAGCTGTCCCCCTCTGACGACGCTCATGTTTTCCACTGGAAACTTATACTTATGGTGTTTTTTCAGCAAAGACCTGGACTACTCCTTCCATGGCTGATATACGAAGTTTTCCTGTTAATCTTATCCACAATTGGAACCACAGTAATTGCAGTAGGAGCCTTCAATGTGCATGATTTAATCAAAGGGTCGTCTTTGCTGGTTAGTACAATCATAACATTCTGTAAGTAAAATTAAAATGGTTGCCATCTGTCCGGCTTTAGCCGGACAGTGTTAGGCTTTTTGACCTCTTGTCCGGCCAAATTTGACTGCGTCCGGCCCGTCCGGCTTTTTATTTAAGCTCAGAAACTATTGCAACAATGTTGAAATTGTAAATTTTTTTACGAAAAAATTACTATAGAAATTCACATTTAAAAGCAGGTTTCTGCCAAAGGAAAATAATATATAAATGATACGGATTAAAACGTTGTTAAAAAATGTGTTTTATTCAATTTTTTAGTCAAAAAAGTTTTTTTTTTTATTTATCGTCCGGCCCTGGGACCCAAAAGTCCAGCTGTTTTAGCGGCTAAGTCCGGATTTCTAATTTTTAGAGATGGCAACTCTAACAGTATGTCAAGAAAGAGATGCTTTCGATGAGGACGCCACACGACGTAGCTTTTTGGTAATCACAGGGGCAACATTTACACAATTTCATTAGAAATCAGTGGCGTATATATAGCTTTTAATTTCGGAGGGGGCCGGTTCAGACGTATTAAAAAAGTAATAACGCCGCACGCATTTTTTTTCGTTAAGTAAAAGGATGTGTTTTAGATTGGTGTTTAGATTTTGTACAAATATTTGTTGAAAAATAGGTGAAGTGACATACAGACGGAAGGCTTAATTCCAACCCTGATGAATAATCTAAAATTATATTTTACTTGCCTGCTATAGAAAGACAAGCAGGTTCATTATTTCACACATTTAAAAAAAATCGCCTGCGGTGCTATTCACACTTTTAATAACACAAGGTCATATTTGCATGTGACGACTTTCACCCCCCCCTCCCCCAACTAAATTGAATCCTGGATCCGCCACTGCTACTATTAAAACATTTATCTGGTTTTTTCAACAGTTGGCTCTTGTCAGTTAGTCCATTATTATTTTTATATGACGAATATATGAATCGTAGTATTTTGTGTTAAAGATGCACTGTCAAACAGTGGCGTATATAGGGGGGGGCCGAGGGGCCCGGGCCCCCCCCGAAATGTTGAACAATTCGTTAAAAACGTTATTTTAAAACATGAAAGTTACTCACTTCACCCATCATTCAAAAAAATTTCGCCTGCGGCGCTATTCTTGTTTGTATTTTCTGCACACAATATTAACACCAACTTAAAACACGACCTTTTTCACTTACATTCACGAAAAATTTTTGCCTGCGGCGCTATTCTTATTTTTATACTGTACGTCTATCTTCAAAATTTTGTTCGGGCCCCCCCCCGAAATGAAATCCTATATACGCCACTGCTGTCAAATGATAATGTTAAATTTTAATATAAACTAAATAAACTGTAATGTCTGTTTATTTTTTCAGTTGTACGGTGGTGCTTTATTTCCGTGGTGCACAGTTATTACAGAGAACTTAAATTCAACTGTTAAACTGAAAGGGAAAGTGGAAAAATAATTGTGAAGTTGGACAGTGAAACCTAGTCCTGGAAAATTGGATGGAGATGTGTGGTCGTGATAAGATAGGTTGCAGTTTATAACGAAATTTTTAGATAAATAAATTCTAGTGTAGAGCCATCTAGCGAAGTTTGATTGAAACGTTTAAGACATCAACACATTTTGCTACTGTTCTATAGATGGCGCTGCACAAGAAAATTAAAATAGTTAAATAAAGAAGGCACCTAATATGTATTATTCTACGTGAATATATTATATTTTTTCTTGAAATTCTGATTTTTAATATCACCATCGCCACAACCACCTGACAAAGTTTTATTAAAAAGTTTAATTTAACCAGCTCGCTGATGTTTAATAGAATCTATGATGTACGGTTTAAAATGTAAAATTCCGTGATAATTTCGTTTTTTGCAACTTAGTGCCATCTAGCGATATGTAATGAAAGTATTTAAGACATTTAATAATTTTGCTGCTGTTCTACAGATGTCTCTGCATTATTAAAATGTAATCTCCTTGAAAATTTAGATTTTTTTGTATATTGCAACATTATCACTTGCGGCGACAAATTATTTTGACATTGACGGATGCGGCATGCGGCGTGATTCTGGAAGTCTGGACTCAGATAGGTATTATACTGTCAGAATTACACCGAATATTGTATTATAACAGAGAGTTAAAGTATTATGTGACTATAACACAGCGCCTCAAGCCGTGCGCGTCATTATCTTCAATATATATTATTAATAATCTAAGATTATCTTATTGAGCTTTATAGTGTAGTGTGTTCCCACAACCGAAGACAACCGTGATTCGACCAGAAGAGAAGGTTAAAGACTATCAATATGGATAAAACTAGCGCTAGTGTGCATAATGCCGGGGAGGAATGTGTAATAACTGATATTATAACTGATGAAGACATCGAGGACTTCCTTAGGAATGTCACTGTGGAACAAGAACCTGCCGAGGAGAGTGAAGGTGATGTTGGACATGCTGTTCCTTACGGAGACATTGACATACATGAACCTGATATTGAAGTACAATGTGATAGAGCTAGCAGAGAAAATAATTTAAATTCAGTGGCCAGTTCGTCTTCTAAATGTGACGAAGAGGTTTTGCACACCAAAGTGTTTAGAATGAATAATCGTTCCACCAAACTTAAACACGGAAATACTACGTGCAATATTTGCACGAAGACATTCGACTGTGCTTCAAATTTAATTGTGCATAAACGAATGCATGCTGGAGAAAAACCCTTTGAGTGTAATATTTGCAAGAAGAAATACAATAGTTCATCGCGTTTAAGTAAACATAAACGAATTCACACTGGTGAAAAACCAATTGAGTGTAGTATTTGCATGAAGAAATTCAGTAATAACTCAAATTTAAACGCGCACAAACGAATTCACACTGGGAAAAAGCCCTTTCGGTGTAATATTTGCAGTAAGACATTCGGTAGGGCAGATTATTTAACCTCACATAAACTAACTCACAGTAGTGAAAAACCTTTCGAGTGTAATATTTGCATGAAGACATTCAATCGGGCGTATACTTTAAAAACGCATAGGTTAGTTCATAGTGGTGAAAAACCTTTTGAGTGTAATATTTGCATGAAGACATTCCGTTGGGTGGGTAATTTAAACAAACATAAACTAACTCATAGTAGTGAAAAACCTTTCGAGTGTAATATTTGCATGAAGACATTTAAAAATATGTCGAATCTAAAACGACACGAACAAATTCACACTGGCGAAAAACCTTTCGAGTGTAATATTTGCATGAAGACATTCAAAACTTCCACGCATTTAAATATACACAAACGGATTCACACGGTCGATAAACCCTTTCAGTGTAATACTTGCATGAAGACATTCAACACTTCATCGTATTTAAATGTACACAAACGGATTCACACGGGCGAAAGGCCCTTTCAGTGTAATACTTGCATGAAGACATTCAACACTTTCTCGCATTTAAATACACACAAACAGATTCACACGAGTGAAAGGCCCTTTCAGTGTAATATTTGCATGAAGACATTCAATCGGGCGGATACTTTAAAAACGCATAGGTTAGTTCATAGTGGTGAAAAACCTTTTGAGTGTAATATTTGCATGAAGACATTCAGTTGGGTGGGTAATTTAAACAAACATAAACTAACTCATAGTAGTGAAAAACCTTTCGAGTGTAATATTTGCATGAAGACATTCACTCTTGCTTCAAATTTAAATCTGCATAAACGAAGGCATGCTAGAGAAAAACCTTTTGAGTGTAAGATTTGCACGAAGAAATTCATTAATTCATCAGATTTAGGTAGTCATAAACGAATTCACACTGGTGAAAAACCATTTGAGTGTAGTATTTGCACGAAGAAATTCTTTAATAACTCAAATTTAAACGCGCACAAACAAATTCATACTGGGAAAAAGCCCTTTCGGTGTAATATTTGCAATAAGACATTCGGTATGGCAAAATATTTAAGCGCACATAAACTGACTCATAGTAGTGAAAAACCTTTTGAGTGTAATATTTGCATGAAGACGTTCACTTCCTCATGTTTAAATACGCACAAACGGATTCACACGGGCGAAAGGCCTTTTAAGTGTAATGTTTGCAGTAAGACATTTAGTCAGATATCAAATTTAAACCGACATAAACGGATTCACACGGGCGAAAGGCCCTTTAAGTGTAATGATTGCACTAAGACATTTGGTCACAAATCAAGTTTAAACCGACATAAGCTGACGCACTAAATATAATAGGTAATATTATACGAGTATGTGTTATAACGTTGAAATGGAATCAGAAGAAAAATACTCGATCTTTTGATAAACATAGAATCCGTGGAGAAAACAATTCAATGAGTAAAATTTGTCGTGCATATAAAAATATTATTTTCAATTTAGAAGATGGTTGATTTATTGTTTGAAGATTGATTGAAGAAAGATTAAATGTGGAATTGAAGGCTGTTTAGGTTACGAATAGGCCTGCCACCTCTCTGGGTTTGACCCGGAGTCTACGGGTTTGAATGGTGTTCTCCGGGCTCCGGGTTAGCATCGTATATCTCCAGGTCAGACTGGGTGGTGAGACAGTGCCTTATCTATCGCCGGACAGACCCCTGCCAACCTATACAATATATGTATTATGAAAATCATTTAAATCTCATTAAAAATTTAACTGTTTCATCAAAAAATTCGCCTTTGGCGTTACCATTTTAATTTAATTTAATTTATTCATAAAGTTTATAGCTTAAAATTAACAATTACAAACTACAGTAATTTTTCTTAACTGTAATAATATATTTTAAGATGTCAAAAAATTACAATGAAATAATTGTGATTTAAAGGATTTACTTAATATTTTTTTTAAAATTCATGACATGATGATAAAACAATGTGGTAATATTGTGATCATTTCTCCTATGTATAAAACGGTGGGTTGGCTGAGAAATTTCGGGGGCGGAGGGGGGGTTGAACCCCCAAAACAGTTCAAATTCACACAATATCTGTGCCGAGTCTATTCACCATAATGTTGTAGTAAGATTGCATAGGCACTAAATCACCCATGTCCAGGAATCAGTATTACTCAAGTGAACTCTCAGACTACATATTTTGAGTAACAATAGAGCAGAATCTTTACTGTGACAAAGACTGTTAAAAAATCAAATATCTCTTATGGTTACAGAGCTAAATGCCTTTAATGGCTTAAATGCACTGAGCAAAAATTGGTCAATTTTCGCTTCAACTCTTTCAAATTTTGTATGAGGATGTTAGCGCGAAATAATAAAAGCGACAAAGTGAATTATACCTTTTTAAAAGAAACCTGGGAAGAAAATTAAAAATCTAAAACAGCCACTTTGTTTAGATTATAATTACCAGTATTTTGGCTAAATTATACTTTTATATCTGAAAAACTCGACGGAAAATCCTCAGTCCCGTAAATTTCAGGGGTACCTACTTCTGGATTTTTTTTTTTAATGAATCTGGCTTTATCGCAATAAACCCAAATACATCTTTGTACACTTCACAAAAAGCTTGTGTTGTGAAGTGGAGAAGGTCAGGGATTGAACCCGCGCCCACTGGATTAACAGTCGAACGCTTTAGAGTCAGTCTAAAAGAAAACGACCAGGCGAGGTTGCTCGACATTTTTGATTTTCTTTATTTTTTATAGGGGGACTCTCGAGTATTTTGTGAGTACAAATCCATTAAAAAAATTTTTTTTGGACTCATAGTTTTTTCTTGGCGGCCATTTGAAAATTTCAAATTTGACAAAATCGTACTTTGCAAGATCTTCTCTAACTTTGTTATTTATACAGATATCAAGACAATTCAAAATGTATTATATAGAAGATAAAATAAACTAAATAATTTGTAATGAAATTTTTTTTGGTAAATATTTCAAAAGGGCCCCAAAATGGATATGTAAAAAATATTTGATTCTAGAAATTTGTTACTTTTTGGCAGTAAAAAATATAATGAACAAACAGTTTGTTACGACAGTTTTTTTCTTTTCTGAATACATACTACTTAGCACTATCTTTGATGGCAATATGAATTTTGGGCACTTATCCAGTTTTTCCGTAGAGCACTCGAAATATGACACTGAACGGCAAAAATCCGGTTTTTGAGTTTAAATATCTCAAAAGGGACTGAGTGAAAATCGTTCATATTTTCACAAAATCATCTTTCTGTAGATATTAATACAATATCAAAAAAAAAATAGTGCTTTTGGCCTGGTTCAGGAGTTATGAAGCCCCAAAGTTAGCAAAAAATGCTCACAGGTATACATAGGCGAACACAGCTGAAGTGCATAAATGATATCCTTTTGCAATAAAAATTTCACTATGCTATTACTGAACCATCAGGGTATCTCTCAGTCTAGGGGTAACCAGCAACTACCATATACATATATATACACACAACATAATTCTCTATGGGTCCCCCCTAAAATATAGATATGTCATTCCAGCATCTTAATGCATGGGAAAGTCGGCAAAATTTGTAAAGTTTTGAAACCTATGCAGCTAGTATGGACGTGCTGTTTAAAAAATCGAGTGTCTATATCCCCCGACCTGATGTGTCCCCCCCCTGCCCCCCCAAATAGGGCACCCTAAGTTTTTTTAATTATTTTTTATTTCTAAGCGATATGGTAAAAGATAGGAGAAAATAGTCAATGACAGAATTAATCCTTATTTAATTATCTACAAAAATGCTCTATAATTATTTTTGGTAGGACTAGCAGTTTACCCGCAATGGACCGTCGAAACATCCAATTTTATGAGAATTTTTTATTATTATTATTTAATCCTAAATTACGAAAAATCCGTAAGAGTTGAGAGAAAATAGTTAAAAAAATATTATACGCTACAGTTTTAGCTATAAATTGAGGTATAATTTATTTTCAAAAGACTAATAGTTTTTGGCCTATTGCAAAAAATTACAATAACAGAAGTGATATTAATAATTATAATTTAAGGATTTCTGTCACTTGATTTTTTCCAAAACATCAATGACTATTTGCCTTTTGAAAATAAATTATACCTCATTTTATAGCTAAAACTGTAGTGTATAATATTTTTTTAACTATTTTCTCTCAACTCTTACGGATTTTCCGTAATTTGGGATTAAATAATAAAAAAAAAAAATCTGATACAATTGGATGTTTCGACGGTCCATTGCGGGTAAACTGCTAGTCCTACCAAAAATAATTATAGAGCATTTTTGTAGATAATTAAATAAGGATTAATTCTGTCATTGACTATTTTCTCCTATCTTTTACCATATCGCTTAGAAATAAAAAATAATTAAAAAAACTTAGGGTGCCCTATTTGGGGGGGCAGGGGGGGGACACATCAGGTCGGGGGATATAGACACTCGATTTTTTAAACAGCACGTCCATACTAGCTGCATAGGTTTCAAAACTTTACAAATTTTGCCGACTTTCCCATGCATTAAGATGCTGGAATGACATATCTATATTTTAGGGGGGACCCATAGAGAATTATGTTGTGTGTATATATATGTACATGGTAGTTGCTGGTTACCCCTAGACTGAGAGATACCCTGATGGTTCAGTAATAGCATAGTGAAATTTTTATTGCAAAAGGATATCATTTATGCACTTCAGCTGTGTTCGCCTATGTATACCTGTGAGCATTTTTTGCTAACTTTGGGGCTTCATAACTCCTGAACCAGGCCAAAAGCACTAATTTTTTTTTGATATTGTATTAATATCTACAGAAAGATGATTTTGTGAAAATATGAACGATTTTCACTCAGTCCCTTTTGAGATATTTAAACTCAAAAACCGGATTTTTGCCGTTCAGTGTCATATTTCGAGTGCTCTACGGAAAAACTGGATAAGTGCCCAAAATTCATATTGCCATCAAAGATAGTGCTAAGGAGTATGTATTCAGAAAAGAAAAAAACTGTCGTAACAAACTGTTTGTTCATTATATTTTTTACTGCCAAAAAGTAACAAATTTCTAGAATCAAATATTTTTTACATATCCATTTTGGGGCCCTTTTGAAATATTTACCAAAAAAAATTTCATTACAAATTATTTAGTTTATTTTATCTTCTATATAATACATTTTGAATTGTCTTGATATCTGTATAAATAACAAAGTTAGAGAAGATCTTGCAAAGTACGATTTTGTCAAATTTGAGATTTTCAAATGGCCGCCAAGAAAAAACTATGAGTCCAAAAAAATTTTTTTTAATGGATTTGTACTCACAAAATATTCGAGAGTCCCCGTATAAAAAAATAAGAAAATCAAAAATGTCGAGCAACAAAAATAATTAATTTTAGATGGTTAAATTTGGACCGACCCTTTACCAACCAGGCTACCGACCACCTCAAGGAATTTCAAGGAATTTCCAAATATTGTAATTTGAAAACAGTCAATCTGTAGTCCATACTTTCGTCTATCACTGTTTTCAGTTTCAAGAGGATTCTCTGTATTGACTGAAAACAATTCAGGGTGCCGAAACTGGATGACAGCATATAGGACTTTAATTACAAAACAACATGATTCTAATACTTGTTTGCTGATGTATTTGAGGAAAATTAATAACACAAGTAGTTAGCTTAGTTAGCTTAATTAGCTTTACCAACCAGGCTACCGACCACCTCAAGGAATTTCAAGGAATTTCCAAATATTGTAATTTGAAAACAGTCAATCTGTAGTCCATACTTTCGTCTATCACTGTTTTCAGTTTCAAGAGGATTCTCTGTATTGACTGAAAACAATTCAGGGTGCCGAAACTGGATGACAGCATATAGGACTTTAATTACAAAACAACATGATTCTAATACTTGTTTGCTGATGTGTTTGAGGAAAATTAATAACACAAGTAGTTATTTTTTGCAATTTATTTATAAATTGTTTATTGTTAATTAATACTAATCAACTCAAATATAAAACAGTTTTAATATAATATAGTAATAGTGCTCTTTCTATAGTATTTTATTATGTAATAAATATAATAATTAGTAATTTTACAATACGCAAGTAACAATATCATTCACCAAAAGGCAAATTGACTATTCTATGCAGTAAAGTGATCAAAAACGTGCCACATTTCTCGAGAAAATGAGATAAGTACTAATACAGCTTTGATATATATGGAGGTTTTTAGTTTGTTTTGAGAATTTTGAGTAATCTTCCATCAGGACCACAATATTTTATCCGTCCCTCAAAACAATGCTTTAAATATGATGGAAATGTAGTCAATATAGGTATAAGAAGTTGGTGAATAAAATGAGTGCTTTGTTCTCTCTATATACACTGCAAATGATGCATTAAATTATCATTATTTTACAAGATTTATTAAATACGTTTTATGTTTGCTGTACATTTTTTGTTCGTGATTTGAACTGCAGAAGATATTATGATTTACACTGCAGAAGATATGATCTGAACTGCAGAAGATATGATTTGGATTAATCTTTGATTTACCTCGGGTACAACTCAAACTCAACAGTATAATATTAAATATCTAACAAAGAATAACAAAATGTTTTAAGTAATACAATTTAAAAAGCATTTTTTTTAATTCTCTATTCTTAGCAACGAAGCAAACTTATGCAATTATTTGCAAATTTTGGTAAATTAGAAAAGAACTAATTAGAATATAGTTTATATTTTATTTCTTTTCAGTTCATTATTGATGAAATGAGTTGTCTAATTGTCTAAATTTATTAAAATTTAATAAAAATTATAAATTTTAGTTTGAGTTTTATTTATTTATTTTATTCATTTAAGGTGAAGTAAATACAGAAATATAAACATAATGATTATTTTCTTCACTGGTACATGGTTTTTAATCACAATTTCAAAGTTATTTATCTTAATAATAAATTTAATATACTTTGTTTATATTTATTCATATTTTTACAGTATTTCGAGATACCCCCTCAATAAACACATTAAGTACAAGTAGTTATCTCAACAGATGTACAGCAAAGGATGAACTTCATTAAGTAGTACTTACACTTATATCAATTCACTTCACGAATCTGGAAATAATTAAAGATACATAGATAATAAATATTTTCTTTGATTCAGAAAGACGTAGATTTTGTAGAAATGAAATTTTTATTAACTATGATAAATTTTAATGATAAATAAGGATAAATTTGACAATTAGACAACTCAATGTACAAAAGAATGATTATTCACTTAAGATTTATGAAAAGCACTTCGAGAATATATATAAAATAATTTCATATATATATAGGGTGTTTTTTTAATAGGCACACTTTTAAAATGAAATTAAACGTATTAAAATCATGGTAATGTCCATAAAATAACCCCTATGGATTATTTTCTGTGGGGATATGTGAAGTCTACTAGGGATCTACACAGATAAACCTGAGACATTGGATCACTTGGAAGCCAACATTCGCAGAGTAATTAGCGATATATGGCCTCAGCTGCTTGATAAAGTCGTCGAAAATTGGACTTCCAGATTATGCTAGTTCGAGCCAACCGTGGTGCACATATGTCCGAAATCATTTTTAAGCATTAATGGTATAAAATAATCTTTTAAATAAAGCTATTCTTACGAACATTAACATGATTTTAATATGTTTAATTTCATTTTATAAGTGTGCCTATTAAAAAAAAACCCTATATATGTATGACAAAAGAAGCAATAAATTATAATATACATTATCATAGATAGATTATTATCACATGTTAGATTCTTTTATTTCATGAAATAAAATTATATTTCTCACATTTTTCTTTCATTTCTATGAACAATAATATATTTTTATTTCTTCGTACTTTATTTAAATGATGAAGCTTGATACTTACAAAATTTATTTTTATTCATCGTTATTCTAAAACGAATCAACAAAATTTTATAATTACAATTTTAGTTCTTAACTTCGCATTATTTATATTTAAAATCTACTAATTTATCTTAAGTTTATCACTTTTTTATGTTTTATTTCTACTTTTTTTAGTATTGCTTAACTTTTTTGAGTTTTGGTGCATTTTTGTTGTATTTTTGGCAAAACTGATTTTTTATTGCGTCTCAACAATGTTACAAAGAAATTTTGTGTTGTGATTCTTACCAGGGTCAGTATTAAGAATCCCAATATTTTTTTATAGGAGTTTAAAAGTCAGAGCTTCAACTAAATATGATGTGTATAACAAATTCCATGAATGTGACATAAGAGAGGAGTGTAAAAATAGGACAGTCTGGATCCTGTCCTCTCTGTATACTCCAAAAGGGACATGACATGAGAAAACAAATAGATAATTAATTATTCTTGTAATTCGTATTGTATGCATATTTTTTTATTCTGTTCTGTCCCCTCACCTCTCAACCAGTACGGGGTAGGCAGAGAGAACATATCGCCGGACCTTCCTATCTTTACACACACTTCATTTATTCATATTTTTTTAACTGTAAGTACATTATTCTCTCACAAGAAAGATATATTTGAGCGAACGAAGTGGTGTGAGGAAGCGCGGCCACCCTAGACTGGCCTGGTCCGATCATGTCGACCAGATCCTCAAGGATGGACGCGTTTGGAGTAAAAGGTATCGGAGAGCGAGTATGACAGATTGCATGAATATGACGGAAGCCAGGAGAGTGTGTGTAAGGATAGGGCTGTCTGGCGCTCTGTCCTCTCTGCCTACCCTGCAAGGGACGTGGCGTGATGGTATAGATAGATAGATAGACATTATTAAGTATGCATAAATTTGTAAGACCCCAGGAAAGGTGGTCTGATGATATTAGGAAATGTGTCGATGGTGGATTGATGCAGTGTGCCCAAGACCGGGAGCTGTGGAGGACCAAAGGGGAGGCCTAGGTCCAACAATGGACCTGAGTGGCTGCGGAAGAAGAAGAAGAAATTTGTAACGTCAATTTTGCCAAACTCTTAAGCAGCACATTGTCAGTAGTTTAATTGAGACGTATTTACAATAAATATGTGAATATTGTACGTTCACAATATTAAAGACTTAATATAACCTTAAATACTTTACTAAATCACTAAAGCGAATACCCGATTCGAGATAAAGTCATTATTAGCAGTAAAAATACTTAAAAATACATAGTAACATTATTGCTGTCGTGAAAATGGATGCAAACAACAAATCCATTTTGTTATAATCGTAATTCTATAATAATAAATGGAAATTGTATTCCTAGAAGGTGAAGAAAGGAAGTGGTGTGAGTCTACACTAAGAAAAAATGGTGACAATAATGTAAAACAGTGTTGCCACCTTTTATCTTTTAATTTTTGCTCGTGATTTGAACTGCAGAAGGTATTATTTGAAGTGCAGAAGAAATGTTCTGAACTGCATGACAAATGATCTGAACTGTACAAGACACTGTGATTTGAATTAATCTTTACGTTTTTTCTTATACTGGCAACACTGAGAATCGAATAAAGAAAATTGATAGCTAAATAGTAGGTAATTTGTATTGTTAAGAAGGCACAAAGTTATAATAATAATTAGCAGTTGTAGAATTATGAAAATATTTTGTATTTTTTAGCGTGCTGTTGGTTCGTCACTTAATAATTAAATATAAATGCATACATATCACTAATGTATCTCTAAATACACTAATATTTTTCTAAAAATTGAGATTTAATCACAAAACAGTAAGGTTTGTGATTAGTCAATTAATCGACGACTGTATTTTCGATTTATAAGGAAAAAATGAATAACTAAATATTTAGATTAAAATCCACAAAAAATTAATTTAAATTTTTGCAAATTTCGTGTGGGAATCCTCAAATGCTAGTCGCAAAAGCTTAAGTCAAATTTTTTGTGTATTTTAATATAAATATTTAGCTTATCATTTTTTCCTTAAAAATGGATTTCCACCAAGTATCAACGGTCGAAAACATCGTGATTATATTTGTGTTAAACTAGGTTATGGGAACTTAATGATTCGTCAACATGAGAACCATGTTTATGATTTGATTCGTCAACAAAAGAACCATTTTTAGAGTTCGTCAGCTTGAGAACCATGTTTATGATTCGTCATGACAAGAGCTGTGGTTATGATTTGTCAAGTTGAAAGCTGTGACTGTAATTTGTCAGCTTGCAACGGATTTAACATAATTTAGCATAGCTTGGTGTAGCTCAACCTTAGAATTTATTATTCTATCAAGCTTATAATCGATTCTAGAATGATAAACAAACAAAACATAACAAGTGTTATATTCTAATGCATTAATTGTTTTGATAATTCTAATTGTGAGAAATTCTAAATCTAAATCATCTACATAACAATTCCTCCTTTTTATCTAAAGTACAGCAATTAATCGGCAATATTTTATAAATACCGGTGAAAAGTAAAATTGAATTTTACAGAACACTTTAACTGTAAAATGTATGGAAATAAAATGACTTGTTCATGAAAGTTTTGAAAATAGAACAGATTTTCAGTAAAAGTTTTGGAAACAACAGATTTCAGGTAAAAAAATAACAGATTTTCAATAAAAGATTTGGAAATATAATGTAGAAGGAATACCTAATTTTGTGAATTGTTTTTTTTAAAGATTCTGAAAACATAATTTTTCTACAGGTATTTCTTTTAGATTTAGATTTTTCAATCGATTTGCATTCTGCTCAAATTCTTACTTTCACCGTTGCATGAAAAGAAAAACTGTCAAGAAAAGAGTTGGTAACCATAGTGGCAACACTTGTAGTATTATGATAGAAATGTGATGGTTGCCAGCAAACAAAATTGTAGTTCCAAACTCTTTTTTGACAGATTGTAAACAGCTATTTATGGGTGTTGTGTTTAAAAGCTCAATTGAATACTAAAAATATAAATTATTGTGGGGACTGCAGTGACATTTTTAGGACATGACACAATGGGACATATCTATGGAAAATTTAGGGATGCCAGGTGACAAAATTGATTACAATGTTTGTTCAATGTTCATATTAGTTCACTGCAGCATATTTTAAAAGAGATTTGTAATTCCATTTTGATCATTCTACCGTCAACTCCAATTTGTTGAATTCATTTTAATGGATAAAATCAGTCCATTCCCTCAAAAAACAATAATAAATTATTTTAACTTCTCCAGGACCCAATCAGGACGATTAATGTCTAACTTAATAATTGCGTAAAACATGAACAATACTGGTCTGATTTTGGAATGAGTGATTGTAGTGGTGGTCTAATTATGGAATGAGTGATTGTAGTGGTGGTCTAATTATGGAATGAGTGATTGTAGTGGTGGTCTAAACATGGAATGAGTAATTTTAGTGGTATGGAATGAGTTATTATAGTGTGGTCTGACTATGGAATAAATTATTATAGTTTGTAATGGAATGAATAACTGAATGGTTGACTGTAAGACTTGCTTTTGCAATAAGTCCGCCCTTTGCCATACTTCTGAGTCTAATAAGATTTATTTAGATTTATTTATTATAGTGGTGGTCTAATTATGGAATGAGTGATTATATGGAGGTCTAATTATGGGATGGTTGGTATAATAGTCGTCCGATTCTTGAATGACTATTTACATAAAAATGGAAGGGATTACCAGGAAGGCATAAATTTTGAATAAAATATTTTTGAGGATAATTTTTTTATACACAATGGAGTTACAAACCTCGTTTCGTAAAGTGTAAATATTAAATTTTTTCAAACTAATCTACGAAGACACTGGTGACTGTACAGAATAATTTTATTTTATTTATTTATTTATTCTAAGCAATAATATATTGCATTAAGTATGTGTTAAATATATTATTTCTTAAAAAATTACAAGTATTAGTAATATCTATTTACGATAGTTTTCTTTTTATAAACAGTTAGTAATTGCTCTTTATATTTTAATATATTATTTATTTATTTATTTACAAAATGACAGGTGTGCACAGGCGATAGTTTCAAAGATGTTTTAGTGTTTATTATTGATATTTTATTAATAGTGTGAGTTTTGCGACACTAAAATACCAAGATATATCGAGCGTGAAATTGCGTCACTTCCGTTCTATTGAAAATACATGGAGTCAGACGTCTAGGTACTTAATATAATATAAAAGTCTTTGATAAAATTAGAAGTAGCTTCTTTGACTCGAGCTGCGTTACTTAAACAGAAATGGCACCTCGTAACGGAGTTGCCAATCAACAAAAGTCTTTTATATTTTTTAAACCCTTGATTGAAACTTTATTCTAATGGAGCAATAGTTAAGACGGAATGAATTAATTAAAGGAACAAAAAAAAATTTTAAGTTCGTATAAAAACAAACGAGTAAATAAATAAAAAATTGTTTCATGAATACATCTTCGTATACATAATATATTTTTGATTTGAATATGTCAAAAGAATAAATTCGAAATAATAATTTAAAATTGGAACAAGGAACAATAATTAAAGGAAGACTGAAAATAGGAAAAAATCGTTCTAAATTCAAAATTCTTTTCCTTTTTTTTAATATGCAGGGTTGCCACATATTGAAAGAGAAAAATTCTTAGTTATTATTATTATTCGTTTATAAAAATTACAACCATTTTTTTTAACGCAGTTATTAAAAACCCGCTTAAAACTAAATAAATAATTATGATCGTACCTGTAAATCAAATACTGCACGTTTTTTTCTTAAATTAAACATGTTCGTACACAAAAAATGAGAATGTAAATCGGAAAAAAATGTGCCTATAATTATTAATAAATTCAGTATATGTTATGAGCTATTACCAGATAAAAACCCATAAATATATTACATAGGACGAATAAACCCCCAAAAAAAAACGGGACTATGTTCAATGGGCAAAAGTTCAGATATGATCGAATTTTGGAGAATTGAAAATAAATTGTGTTACAATTTATTAAATTATATTTGCGTATAGGTATAAATATAGAAAATAATAAATGCGAAAGGCGATAAAAAATAGTCTGTATTTATCTATTGGAATCCAACTACAAAATTTGGGCTTTTATCTGTCGAGCATATTTTGGAATGTGTTTTTTACGGTTTATTTACCATGAGCAATATTTTTGTGGGTTTTTCTCTGGTAGGCATGAAATATATACAATGATGATGAATATTTAATTTTACAAACTGTGTTTTAATTTTAAATTAGACATTAATTCTAAATCTTGTGTTCCCATTGAAAAAAGCATTTAGAGGCAATTGACATTTTGAGAAATACTGCTTTACATTTTATTTATTCTATTATTACTTATTTTTATTTATTATTAAAGAAATAAATTGTACAAAAGAGAAAAAGAAATATATTATATATTTTTTTATATGGCAATAAATTAATATAACTGTGTTGTCATCGTATAAAAAATATGAACTGGCAGTGTGTAGATAGAAATATGTAAGAGATTTTGCGATAATTTTTAATAATGGCAAGAAATCAAAATTTTCATAGTCAGTGAAGAATATCAATTTCATAACTTTTTTTTGTTATGGCAACAATTTGTACAAATAAAAAACTTAGGCCTGTACAAGACAACTGTCTCTAATTAAATATTGGCCAGTTAGGTTTGTTAGGTTATTTTTTTTTGCGTCATTCTGACAGTCGTTACAAATTTATTAAACTTTGTCTATGACATTTGTGAAACCGAAGCCGTCGATATATTATCTAAGCTCTGACATTCAAATAACATCACAATGGCAACCCCACTATTATCCTTGTCTCGGTGACTAAACACTTGGTCAACAGAATATTTTTTCCCATAGATTTCTTTCAATCTTCGGTGACGTCATCATCGCCAAATGTCACATAGACCTGGCCTCCATAACAATATTACGCGGGCCTCGGTGAAACTAGACGACAATTTCGAACAAAAATACATAATGGTAACACTGACTTCGAACAAAAATACATAATGGTAACACTGACTACGATTTTATCAAAATAATTAGATGGAGCCATAATAATTATAAAACAACATTTCATTTTCCTATTCAGTATTAATAATATTTCTTTATAATATTATATTTAATGTGGACCTCGATGCTTTTTATTTCCTAAATTTATTCTTCAATTATTACGTTGTCTATGGTTGATGTGAGAGGATGCTAAATGAAGTCCTTTGGTTGTGGAGGTGATAACGACCCAGGCGGCGTGGGCGCAGCACCTTTCGCTTTACTTTTCGATCTTCGTTTCCGCAACATCAACGGACCTAATCCATTCCCTCCGGAAGACGTACTGGCCGTCGCACCCGTCACCACCGTAATCGGAGATATGACACCTTCAACTTGCGTCGTTGGTGGTTCTCCGGGCGACGCTTGCGATCCTGATGAACTACTCGGCGTCAATCTTGTGACGATTTCGCTCAACAATTCTTCCATACGATTCATTTTTTGATTCAGCCTTTGTATTTCTAATTTAACGTCCACTTTAAAGTCCATCATGTTCGCCATTAGGTCTCTACAGTCGGGGGCATCTGGAACAGAATATAAAAGAGCTGCAGCCGGATCCCTTAAGCCACAGTCGTACGAGTCGACTTTTCTTAAACTCATTGATCTATCTATTCTCTGTCTTTCTCGTACAATATCCTCAACTTCAACGATCTCTTCTATTGTGTCTTGTCGTTTAACTTGAGGTGGTGTAGCCGTAGATAACTTTTGTAGTTTCGGGAATATTTTATTTCCCGAGGGATGTGACGGCGCTGTGGATCCCGAACCTGACGATGACGAGGACTGCGGTCTTTCTTTAGCTGCGGCGTCTCTTGCACTGAGACTTCTCGTAAACGACGCTGGTTGTGGTGCGGGTTCCGAACCTGAATCTAAACTCGAACTTCCTAATAATCGACCCCATTTACTCGGTCTTTTTCCTACAGAAACGGCAGGTCCCGTTGAGCTGGTCGCCGTGGCTGATCCGTCGTCTTTTTCGGCTACTGCCGATAATTTCGTCATTGATAACGGACGACTTGAACTTTTTTCGTCGCTCGTGTCTCCTTTTTCGGCGTCAGTTCCGCTTGCTGGAGGTAACGCTGGTGGTGTATGGGTTGTCCTATCTCTCCTAAATTTACTAAATATTTTTCTTACTAAATGATCTTGATTTTGATCTAATTGTGGTTCGTTTTTTCTTCTCTCTGCCAGTTCTTTTTCTCTCCTGACGTCCGCTACCTTTCTGAATATAAGTCTATGTCTTAGGTTGTAGGTTAGGATGAGGTTTCTTGCGAAGCTGTTGGCAAACGCTTGGTAGAAGTCTAGCACTTCTAATAACTTGTCTCTCTTGATTGTGTGCAAGTCACAGTATGTGAGGGCTCGTACGTTAGCAGCTGACTGTCCCACAGCACTGTCCTTCCAGAATGAATCTCCAAATACATCACCTTTACCTGAAATTAAAACATAATTATTAATAAAACGTATTGTAGTGACCGTCGTCTTATATCTTCAGGGTCTCAGACATTGCGGAGAGAGTAGGGACACTGAAATGGCAGAGGGCAAGGTATAAGGACGGCAGATGGACCCCCAGAGTACTGAGCTACAAAAATAAACGAAGTGTGCGGAGACCACAAAGGAGATGAGCTGATGATATCATCAAGTCGGTGGGACATGGGTGGAGGCAGAGCGCCCAAAACAGAGAATTGTGGAAGACACAGGAAGAGGCCTATATTCAGCAGTAGAGGGAAAGGGGCTGAAAAGAAGAAGATTGTAGTGATATATGCGAACGAGGCATGGACATGGCTGAAGAAGGATGAATCAGGTATAAATGCTGTCAATATGAGATCGCTGAAAAGAGTGTGTGGAGAGATAGGATAAGAAATGAAGTGATCAGAGAGTTGAGTTAGTAAATATAAAATGTATGTTGTGACTAGAAGTTGAGATAGTTGGCACATGGAGAGAAAAGGAATGATGAAAGGATAACAAACAAAATATACAGAGGTGTAAGGCAGGGTGGCTGTTCATGAACCACTTGGCTGGACCATGTTGACCAGTTGCTTAAAGACGGACGTGTTTTGAGAAAAAGGAATCGTAGAGTGTGTATTTGCATGAATGTGACAGAAGCAATAAGTGTGGGTTACGATAGGGGAGTCTGGTAATCTGGTAGAAGTATAAATTCCGAGAGCGATTTGCTGGAGTGCCATCTATTGATTGAAGATCAAAGTAGATTCAACTGTCATCTAACAATACTGGTTTGAAAATTGGTTTGTGTCATTATGACAGAGCAATATATTCACAATAGTACAAGTTAGGTACAAGTTGCCTGCTATGGCAATGCGAGAAAAATACTAATTAAAGATGGTTTGGGCATGTTGAGAGAATGAAGGATGACAAAAAATATATACTGAGTGAATGAAGAGGTGTGAGGAAACGCGGCCGCCCGAGACTAGCCTGGTCCGATCATGTCGACCAGATCCTCAAGGATGGATGCGTTTTGAGTAAAATGAATCGGAGAGTGTGTATGACAGATTGCATGAATATGACGGAAGCTAGAGTGTGTTTAAAGATAGGGCTGTCTGGCGCTCTCTGCCTACCCTGCAAGGGACGTGGCGTGAGGGTATAGACAGAGAGTATAGATACTACTTAATTAAAAAATATTATCTTACCTAAAATAGCAACAACCTCATCATCTTGTATAACCTCTAAACTTCCCGTTACGATGAAACACAGAGAATCTATCGACTCTCCGGTGTGGTACAGGAGATCCCCTGGCGCCGAATGTGACATGGTGAAGTGCATGGCGAGGGCTCGGAGGCAGCCGTCAGATGCCAGACGGAATGCCGGATGCTCGTTGAAGACTTTCCGATTGAGATGGACGCAGATGTCCGCCTTCATGTCTTTTGGACAGTAATTCAAAACCTGGAACATTGATGGATAATTGGTTAAAATAACATTATTGGACTCGTGTGTTTCAAAATGTGAACAACAAGCAATGTAAACAGTACTAATAGTTAGGGTGTCCCGTCAATCTATGGACATTTTCTTTTTTACGAATATTGGAACATCAGAGTAGGTAAAATTTTGGTATTAAGGGCTTATATACACTGAGCAAAAATCGTTCTATTTTCTCTTCAACTTTTTCAAATTTTGTATGGGAATGTTAGCGCCAAATAAGAATAACCTTTTTAAGAAGAGCCTGGGAACAAATAAAAAAATCTAAAACAGCCAATTTGTTAAGATTGTAATTACCTACCAGTATTTTCGCTAAATTATACTTTTATAACTGAAAATCTGAACAGAAAATCCTCAGATCCCATAAATTTCAGGGGCACTTACGGAATATTTTTTTATTCAAGGAATTTCCAAATATTGTAATTCTAAAGCAGCCAATCCTTAGTCCATACTTTCATCTATCACTGTCTTCAGTTTCAAGACGATTCTTTAAGTATTGGCTGAGAACAATTCAGGGCGCTGAAGCTGAATGACAGCATATAGGACCTTAACGAGTAGTATCAGACCGCATAATTAGTTTTTAAAACATCATTTTTCACCTCTTTAGGGCCTGGTAGAGGTCCAAAAGTAGTATTGTAATTAACAACTTAATATTCAGTCTGAAACTACTCGTTAATACCAAAATTTTGACACCTCTGCTGTTCCGATATTCATAAAAACAATTCCCCATACATTGACGGAACACACATAGTAATTATATTTAACTGTCAAAGTTGCGTACTCTTGTGCTATTTTTAATGGAAAAAGTTTACCGATAACAATTTTAAAAAACCTATTGCAATCCATTCAACACCTTTGTAGCACTTGACAAGAATTGCAATGATTGGATCCTAATTGCAGTAGTCATTCCAATGGGGTGAGCGTTCAGAATAACCAACTGTCAAGATTCCAATAGCTGCCATCTCGGACTTCTCCTACTTGCTTTGTTTACATCAATTGCAACATCATTGCAAAAATCATCAGATTTTTCATTATACAAACTAATTTGCTTGCTGATCGAAGAGTTTGCAAGGATGTTGATACGGCCTGTAAATTTCAGAAAGTTCTGTTGTGTTCTAATACTAAATTTTAAAAATATTAAGTAAGCTTAAAAGCTAAAGGTTATAAGTAATAAAAATAGGTAATTAAAAATAGAGACATCAAAATGGCTTCATGGACAGTGCTAAAAAATTGTGTCAAAATTTTAATTAGATTTTTTTTAATAATGAATTATATATTAAATATTTTAAGACATAAAACATAAAGAGAAAAAACAAATTCTCAATTGGTTTCAATATAAAAATTACAGCTTGCAATAATTCTTGACCCTGTATTTTCTCATTTCCCCAAAACACGATTTTAATGTAGTTTATTTTATTTTATTTTATTTATTTATTAAAAAAAAATTAACAATGGACGATAATTTTAATAAAAAATATGATTTAAAATATACACAATCATAATATCCATGAATTTTGAAAAAATAAAGAAGAATAATGTAAAATTATTGGCACTAATAGAAATGAGTGTAGATTTGTGTAAAGTGGGAGTGGTTCAGCTTATTGTGGGAGGAGCCTTGTGTAAAATGGGAGTGGCTTGGCTTAATATTGGTGGAGCCACGTGAATAAGCTGTGTATTAAGGTTTGCATACTATTACATGGAAGGGAAAATAATTCTTTTTTTATTTATGGGGGGAGCAAAAATATGGGCGGGTCCTTTTGTTCATAAAAAAGGCAGATCCAAAATTTGGATAAGCAAAGTTTTATAGATACAAATGTGATTTGTAGCTTGTAGCGAAAAGTTGGAGTGGCTTTGTGAATTTTGGGCGGGGCATCGTGAAATACGGGAGGTGCCATATAGAAAATTGGATTATGGCAGCATTTGCAGCATTTATAAAATAGTGTTTTGAAATATTATGAAAAGTGTAAAAGCTGTTTAGAGAGTTGCAGTAGAAAGAGAGTGATTAAGAAGAAAGATGGCATGTGTAATTAGAATATTTGTGCAAATAAGTAGGCACCTACCTAGAAAATTTTATATTTTATGGTGATTAGAAAAAAAATAGACTGTGCAAAAATAATTCGATAAAAATGGAGTATG
This sequence comes from Ceraclea dissimilis, assembly GCA_963576895.1. Taxonomy (NCBI): domain Eukaryota; kingdom Metazoa; phylum Arthropoda; class Insecta; order Trichoptera; family Leptoceridae; genus Ceraclea; species Ceraclea dissimilis. Next base: position 2,383,887 of record OY756372.1, read on the forward strand.
GCAGAAAATCCGTAATAGACTGAGAACAAAAGAAGATAATTTTGAAAAATAGAATGTCAGTCAAAAATTTCAAAGCTTGAAATATAAAAAGAACGTTATTTAAAAAAGTCTATAGACAATTGATAGAATATTGTTGTCAGATTTAATAAAAAAAGTAAAAAGCACTTAGCCATAGAGACATTTTGATCCTCTAACCTGATTTACCTTATCCGTATCTAAGCCTTTCGTCATGGCCCATGTTGACACAACATAGTCCATGACCCTTTCACTCAAAGCTTTCGGTACTTCGTGTAGTTTCATGAATTCCCTGACGTTGTTGAGCATATCGTGATATTTAGCCGTTGCGCTCGTCATTTGTTGGATGATTGTTGTGACGTGACCAAAGATGGTGGCGTAGAGAAGAGCTAAAGTCAGACTCAAAATATTTAGTTACTGGATTACAAATATTATGACATGTTGTTAACCTATAGGACTGACGATCGTCATCAACAACACATTGAATAAAATGTTAAAAATAATACCGTGAATATGAGTTTTGCGTTAAAATTGCAAACAACCTATATGACTGACGATCGTCATCAACAACACATTGAAGAAAATGTTAAAAATAATACAGTTAAAATGAGTTTGCGTTAAAATTGCAAACATTAAACAACCTACTACATGACTGACGATCGTCATGTAAAGCTGACGTCCATGAGTCTTCCTTTGAAGTTTAAAATCTTTAATCACAAAATTCTTTTATTTGTGTGTAGACAACAATTGGAACACATACCTACCGTTGAATACATCATTTTTTTTTTAAATATATCAATCAATTTGTTTTTATTTGTGGCAACTTTTTATGACAGTTTCATGTAAGAAAATGATAACGCAATAATTTATGATAAATACATAAGTACTTAATTTTTCTAAAAATCTGTTTTTATATCTTAAAAAAATGGACCTGAACTTATATTTACATAAAAAATATGGCTTGTGTGGCGAAGTAAAGAATTTTTCGTCAGCACACAAATTCAGATTGACGACCTTCAGTACTTAACAACAGTTGACGAAATCATGTGTTTATTTTTGTTTTTATTCTCTGTTCATTATTCTTGTATCATCTTTTTTAGGTCTCCAAACAAGGTCATCGAAACACTTGAAATCGTCAATGAGTTGATCGATATATTTTTGTAAGGTACAGTGGGTAATTTATATGAATCTACTTACTTCCGTGTTGTAGGACTGTACTGTAACAATTCTACGTACCAAACAGGCTAAGAATATTGACTGTGACAGAACTCATGTGAGTTATAATTCTTTGCAGTTCCGAAGTACTAAAAGATATTACAATTTATTCTACTTAGAATAGTGTATTATATAGAAAATAATAGTGATGATCTATACCTACAATCTACATATTCGTATTATATCTATTTATTTCTTTTTCTGTCCTAACCCTTTTGAATTTGGCTTTTAAGTCCTATATGCTGACATTCGGCTTCGGCGCCCTGAATTGTTCCCAGCCAATACTGAGAGAATCGTCTTGAAACTGAAGACAGTGATAGATAAAAGTATGGACTACAGATTGTCTGTTTTAGAATTACAATATTTGGAAATTCTTTGAAACAAAAAATATTCAGAAAGTACCCCCAAAATTTACGGGATCTAAGGATTTTCCGTTCAGTTTTTTAGATATAAAAGTATAATATTTAGCCAAAATACTGGGAATTATAATCATAACAAATAATTGGCTGTTTTAGATTTTCTAATTTGTTCCCAGGCTCTTCTTAAAAAGGTAAAATGCACGTTGTCCCTTATGTTATTCTTATTGAGCGCTAACATTCCAAACACAACAAAATTTGAAAAACTAGAAGCCTAAGTAATTTGACTAGATCATCAATATTATATGAAACACCACACAGTGTGTTTGGATAAAATATATTTTTTATTACCTCAGAACTAGAAAAATTTATAAAAGTCACCTACAAGACAATACCTGACTTCAATCCACAATAAAATGTATACAGGTGGGTCAATCAACTTTCAAATACCAACACAAAAAGGGGAAACGACTCCAAAGTAACTAAAAATACTTAGGAACTCACTCCAAAGTAACTAAAAAAACTTAGGAACTCACTCCAAAGTAACTGAAATACTTAGGAACTTACTCCAAAGTAACTGAAAATAGTAAGGAACTCACTCCACAGTAACTGAAAATACTAAGGAACTCACTCCAAAGTAACTAAAAATACTTAGGAACTCACTCCATAGTAACTAAAAATACTTAGGAACTCACTCCATAGTAACTAAAAATACTTAGGAACTGAACTCAAACAAAAAAATATAAAAGAAAGGTATAGATAATCAAATTATTAAGAAAATAAAAATATAGTAAATGAACTAAGATATGCTGTAAAAGATTATGTTGTAAATATGTTGATAAGCTAACTTTTTACACTTTTTTATTTAACTTCACTTATCTCCAAATCTAACAATTGAGTTTTAACTCATTTCCAGACTAGCTAGAGCTCTGAAACATTCACCAATTGTGTAAACTAGATGAAATTACAATTTTGTACCACATTGGGTTAGCCTTATATTCAGAGACAAAATATAACAGCAACATTTCAACAATTTTAATAGAAATTGTCGTTGTTGCCAACACAAAAAATTGTGATTTCAAATTAATCTGATACCATCTCTTTCTCGACAGACTAGAAAACTATTTTGAATTCGAATTAAAGAAAATGAATCATCGGCGTATCATCAACATATTTACACCATAAAATTAAAGTTGAAATAAATAAGAGTTGAGTTAGTATAATATTGTTAGATTGGCACACCTGTTACACTTTAACAAATAATAGAAGTATTACTTCACACACCTGCGATTATCATCATACAGATTGTGAATATCTTCTCATTATCGGTTTCTGCGGCGACATTGCCAAAGCCCACAGAAGTCATGCACGTCATTGTAAAGTAGAGAGCTGTCACATACATAGTCCTCCTGGTCGGACCGTTTATCAATTCAGGACCATTCGATTCGTTGGACCAAATGTAAGAGTAAGGACTTTGTGTAACGTTTGCTAATTTCCACAACCACGAGTATTGCAATCCGTTGTCTGCATCGTTCCTTCCTATCGAATACCAAATGCAAGCCAACCAGTGAGCGACGAGCATGTAGAAACATAGGAGAAGTATTAGCATTGCTGCTCCGTATTCGAGATATCTGTCCAGCTTTCGAACCACTCGCCCGAGTCGCAGTAGACGGACGACTTTTAAAGCGCTGAATAGGCTACCGATCCCCTGAAACATAAAAACAATGTTTAGAAACTTATATAATTAATATTAAAAAATTTCGAAAAAAACTTATATAAGTAATATTAAAAAAAAGTCAATAATTTATTTTTGCCTATAATAATGTTTCACTTTGCTCCATAATTAGCTTAAGTTACACATTTTTAATAACTTTTCACAGATTTTAGGAAGTAAATTACAGATTTTGAATAATTTTTTACAAATTTTAGTGAAGTAAATTACAGATTTTGAATAACTTTTCACAAATTTTAGTGGATTAAGTTAAAGATTTTGAATGCTTTTCACAAATTTCAGTGAAGAAATTTAAGGTGCACAATTTTTTTTGTAATGAGAAATTTTGTTGCCCTTGATAACAAGGTATTTTCCATTTTTGAAAAAATCTTATTCTGGTTTTTATACTCATATTGTCAAGTGAAAATATGGAATCACCATAATATTTTAGTAAGGTTGCATAGGTACTAAAGTGCCTATGTCCAGGAATCAGTTTTACATGGAAGAACTCAAAGACTAGATATTTTTAGCAACGATAGAGCAGAATCCTAGCTAGTAGGTACATAGGCTATTAAAATATCAAATACCTCTTACGGATAAAGAGAAAAATGACTTTGATTAAAACAACATGAAAGCGACAAAAGCTAGTTAATCTGGGGTCCGTTCTGTATCCGTTAATTTTCACTCGGCGTGTCAACGGACGATTATCGCGCGAAGCAGAACGCATTTGGGTGATTGTTCCAATTGGAATTGTCAAACAGAGATAGAGATACGAGAATACTAATAAGAGTGACTTGATAGATATACATCGAGATAGCGATATCGCTATACTCTTCTTTGGTAGAAAAGGATAGACATATCGCGTGTTAATAAGAGTGAGTGAACTGCACGTGCGGACCATTCTATTATCTATGGCGAGCGAATGTCACCCAACAATTTTGTTGGGTGTTATTCGCAACAACCGAGTGTGTCAACTGTGCACATAGAACACGTTGACTCGCACAACCGAGTGAAACGCACTGATGATAGAACGGCGAACAAAAGAACCATAAACAATCGAGCGAATCGCCTAGTGAATTTTAACGGATACAGAACGTGACCCTGATAAATATAATTTTACTGTTGAAAAATTAATAATAATTAATTGAGTAGTAGAATAAATTATGGGTCTAAGTGGCACAACCGCCTGAATACAGTTTTTTCTAGTTTTCAAAAAAAAAAAAATTTGGTAAAATGATACTGGAAGCTTACCTCTTCGTCATGATCAAAGGCGTTGAACACATCATAAGGCAGACAAGACAGAAGATCTATAACGAACCAAGACTTGAGATAATTCATCCTAATTACTTTTGGATCACTAACCACTTCCCCACCGGGCCCCACAAACGTCGTGTGGAAATTTAAAACAATGTCTATGAAAAAAATTACATCAACTATTGAATCGACTACTAATAAATAAACATCTTCGCTGGTTTTATTCTTAAAAGCCACGTTGTATGGAACCATGATGGCCGTATAAAATGTTAAACATAAAATTATCCAATCCCATATTGCTTTGAAGGCGCAGTAATGTAAGAGTATGTGTGGTGGCGTTTTGGGGGCTTCTTGACGGTATTGGGGCATAACATCCGAATTCAAACTCATTACCTGTCATTTTTTATTTCATTATTTCAAAACAGGCGCCAAATTTACAGAATAGGCGGCAAATAATGTCAGTTTGAATTTTAGAACAGGTGACAAAATTTAAAAATAGGTTGGGATTTACAAAATAGGTGGGTATATTACAAAATAGGCAAGTTAACAATTTAATAATAAATTTTAAAATAGGTTGGCAAATTTTAAATTAGAATTCAAAATTCACAATTTAGAATTTTTGAACGGATGTATTTCAAAAAAAAGTAATGAAAATTTTAACCAAATCCGTTTATGGTCCGTTTCCAAAGGCAGCAAGAAATTAGAAATATTAATTAAGAAATGACAACATTTAAAAAAATAAGTTCTAGATTATAACATATACTATTTTTAAGTATAGCAAGTTTTACACAGTACCTACCCATATAATTTCAAGGTTTTATATAGAATTTTGTCAAGTATAGCGGGTTTTGTATAGAATTATGCCCAGTATAGCAGGTTTTATAATACGAAATAATGTCAAAGTGTAGCAGGTTTTGTATAGAATTACGTTAAGGTATAGCACGTTTCGTATAGAATAATGTCAAGTATAGCAAATTTTACATGAAATTGTGTCAAGTATAGCAGGTTTTCTATAGAATTATGTCAAGCATAGCAGGTTTTCTGTAGAATTATGTCAGCAGGTTTTGTAATAGGTACAGAATAGTGTCAAAGTATAACATTATAAAACAATGTCGAGTATAGCAGGTTTTTTACAGTATTGTGTCAAGTACAAGAGGTTTTATATAGATTCATGTCAAAGTATAGCAGGTTTTGTATAGAATTATGTTAAAGTATAAGAGGTTTTCAATAGAATAACATACAAGAATGATTTGAATTTAAATATAGCAGGATATAGAGAAGGGTACTAGCTTACTGACATGATTGAAACTAACATGAGCCAAGTGGCTCTGCTTCACGGGATCCTTGAGGTTGGGGAGGTGTGACGAGAACTGGGAGACCAGGACTGATCTGCTCCTGGTCACGGATCTTGCCAACTTTGCAAACTTCGAGAGACCTGAAAAAGTTAACCATGTTTTACTTTCAGTGAAACAGAAATAAAAAAATAATTTTATAAAGCACATTGGATTGACTAGAACTTGAATTGTATAATTGTAGATTATGTCTGTTAATTGTGGCGTTAGGATCGCCTAGAACAGAATCCTGGTACTTTTTAACATTAGTTCCGAAAACTGTCGCTGAACTGGATCGTAAAGGACTAGTAGAAAATAAAACACATTTACGCCGTAAGAGCGAAGCGATGAGAAAATAAAAGAGCGGGATTGCGGTAAAATCGTAGAATTCGGTACGAAAATCGATTTCCATCGCTTTTAATTATTGTATATTTAGTAGGCAAATTATCTAATCAAGCCTTTCCCTGGTTAGATCCTTCGTTGGATATTTATCCAAATAACTATACTTTCTTTATAATATCAGAAGATTTATGAAATACTTTTAGGTACACATTGTCGCTGGTTACCTACTCCAAATTGTGAGAAATACCACGATTGAGAATTTCATTTATTTATTTATTTACACAAAATATAGAGATTTTGTTCACTTGGGCGAGCTTATGCTGCGACTTCTGCCAGCTAACCCCAGTTAATTTGTAAATATGTACTGGATGCTAGTAAGAAAATCGGTAAATAAAATATCTTTCAAATACTTATTGTAACGACTCAAAGGACTTCAGACATCTTGTAAATGATGTAATATTTATAACAAGTCTACTGAAGTCTGCGTTAAATATTGTATTTGTATGATTGGACTGGAATACATATTATTCCATTGTTTTATTAATATGTAGTATTGTAATACGAAAGGCTCTCGTCTCAGAAGATCTAAGGAATAATTCCAGATCCAGAACTGTGTGAATTATTCATAGAATAGTTTAATCTTTAATACATTGAACCTGTTCAACGTTCATACATTCTTACTGACAATAAACAGTAAGGTGAGAATGGGGACGCCAGCAGGGGGTAGCAAAGGGGCAGTTCCCCTCTTAGTGAAATACATAGGTATTTTGCAGTTCTAATTAAGAACCACGTACCTATAAGTAAACTTTACTATTTTCTTTAACGAAATTGTTAAATCAATCGAAGATACATATATTTCAATCATAAAAAACCCGAATTTCTGTACGCAACCTCTATTCTCAATCCCCAGGCCAAACGGGCAGGATAAACCGATTTGGCCTAGGACAAATTAATTCGGCCTGAAATCGGATTTAGTCGGTAATATATACACGGAATTATATTGGCGATACACTATGTACGGGTAGATGCGTTTTTCGCGTTTATCCCAATTTCATATTTTTGGGTTAAATACGCGTACCTTTTTGGTCATCCTATCATCACTTCATAGGATAGGAAAGTGCCTATTCTTATAAGGCGCCTAAACTTTCACAGGTTTGGTCTGAAATTATTGTTTATCCAATATTATCCTATCTCTTAACGTTTTCCCACACATTCTTCTTAACGATCTCATCTCAAAAGCAATAGGTACTAACCGATGTCAAAATTTGTTACCAAATTCATTTTGTCCTGATTAGAAGTAGGTACAGTGATGCAAGTATAAGTTAACGAACAGATTTTTGAAAAGATTTTCCTCGCAAATATCCAGATTTCCTGGAACGGAGGCCAAATGGGTATTATCTGGATGAAGCCTTGAGCCTTCTACACGTCATTCCAGGATTACGCAAGTACAGACTTTGGAGAAAGTATCCACAAAGCAGACACATAATATGTACAAGTAGGGAAGATATCACTGCCTATAGAATAAAATAATATTTTTTCCTTTTTAAGATTTATGTGTACGTGAAAAACACTTTTCCAGACAAATTATCTTCGAATTAAGTAGCTTAGTTTAGTAGCTACAGTTTCACAGTTATTTTTTTTTTTAATTTGATAGACTTTTTGGTAACTTCATTTATTTTTCCAAGATTTTTTGTTTGTCTGTGAACAAATCTTGCAATCGATTTTTCAACCACTTCCTGGTTACACTTAGAGGCCTGAAACATTGCAAACCTACGTAAAATCGGTGACAATACAATTCTGTGCCACTTTGGATCAGCCTACTCCAGAGAAAAAAAGATGTAAAGCGGAGGAGGATCCAATGGTCGTGTGGGGTCATGTGTGGTGTCGTATGAAAGGGCGTTAGAAAAGAAATCCAGATCGTAATTCAGATTTTGTCCGGCTCAAGCCTTGGAAGACACCAAGCAATCGAGAGGATCCAGTCAACGCATACCGCCGTGTTTGCTATCTCAGGAAAGTGCTTCACGAGTAGAACTCATTGAATCTTTGTACAGATTTTGATTCTGTCTATTTTTGGTGAGAGGCGCCATTGGAATGAAGGAATCCAAGCCCCTTTAAATTGGCGTGTTGGATAAGGAGGGTTGCGGCAAGATTTTGTTAGGCAACCGTAGTGCGATGTATAACCCTATGGGTAAGCTATAATTTAAACCACATTTTGATCAAAAAACAGTTACATACATGAGCGGCAGGCTCTTAGGCTACAAGAAAGAAAGAGATTGTATTCTTACCTCCTTTAGTGTCATCTGTTTCTATGGGCTGTTTGAGTGCCGTGATGTCTCTGAAGGTGAGGAGAAAGAGTACCACCAGATCTCTCTCGTTCTTGATGGGTGCTATCTGGAGTAGGAGCCATAGCGGAGTCTCTATCAGGAGAGCAGCAACAGAAACAATATTAAAATATGAAGAAACGTGTCACAAATGTACGTATTTGAATATGGACAACTCTAAGGTAAGTTTTCTCCTAAGTCGATTTCACCCCTTAGCGCTTCTGAACTCCTGATACCTACTCAATTTTAATCATGTGTGTTTTTCACGCAGCATTTGCTGTTTACCCCATTATTTGGATTTACAATACATGGTTCGTATTTAGAAACAATTTTAGAAGAATGTAACAATTTTAACTTGCCAACACACTTCTCAGTATTATGAGCCAGAAAAGTCTACATATTATCATTCATGATTTGACATATAAACTCATCAGCCTAATACTGGGAATCCCGATATCATGGATATCAAAGGAATAGGTTAAGTTTACTTTTTTTTCAACTTTGTCAGACAAGCCGTGAAACACGAAAGTCTAAAAAACCCATAAAGTATGTCAATAAGTTTCAATTGCTTCGCGTTGTCGAAGAAAGGTGTCGCATTGCGACAACTACTGAATTAAGATCCTTTTTTTGTCCTGGACATCGGAGACTTTAGGTCAACCAATACTTTTAAGATTTCATTAACCAGTAAGTTGCACAATATGCTAAAAATCTTTTGAAAAATAATTTAATAGATACCTAATCCCATTTGAAATTAAGTTATTAAAATCCCAACTATATAATTTAAGCTAATTTACAGTATTTTTAGTGTCGACTCAAATGAAACTAAAATCCATATCAGCAAAAACGCAATAAAGCTGTTTTTTTTTGCCGCAAAGCATTTAAGCAAAACCTACCACATGAGTTTAAGAAATATTCTGAATTAAATGCTAAGATTTCGCTTCTTCAAATATTACAGTTTTTTCCTCAACAGAGACGAGAGGCATCTTCATTCACATAATGTAACGTTATGTGAACTCCCTTGGGGAGGAAGCAGGATGGGTGTTCCGACGCTTACGAGTGGGTTTTGGCTGGTTTAAGTGATCACTTGCAACGTTCACCCATATGTGCTGCGGCTGGAAATCATTTCACATTGACCCAATGCTTCAGATGCTAACGCCATCTGCTGAGAAGTGGATGCAACATTTGCAACCTAAATATTTTTACAGTTTAAATATTGATTAATTCTGCCGATATGCTTTTTAGTGTCGTTTAAGTTGACACTAAAAAGTATTGCCATTAGTTTAAAATAAAATGCACATTATTATCTATCTTATAATTATATTTTATCTATGATTTTATATGTGTAGGTAATTATTATTGAGTAGTCTTTATACAAAGTTTGAGAAACATGTCTGAAAGTGTCTGAGAAGGAAAAAGCAATTGTAATAATTAGATGTAAATTTTGTGTTGTTTATTACCTGTTGGCATCAGCCTACCCCGCAAGGGATGTAGCACGATCTAATGTAAGGTTTTTTGTAGTTTCGTCAAAAAAGTTACATGTAAAAGCGTAATCCATGAATTTCATTACAAGTAGTAAATGCACAACTGTATACCTGTCACTGATAACCCCAAATTGTGGGAAATTCCGTAATAGCATCGATAAATAAGTGGCATAGTATAAAAAAGCAGTCTTTCGATTTTATCAGTATCGAAAATTTAAATTTTACCTGACAAAACTATACGTTAATAAGATGGAATGGTAAATTCAAATTAGCTTACCTTTTACATATCTAAATCTATCATTTAATAAATTTCTTTATTTCAATCGTCTCTCTTTAAACATCTGTGCATCCTAAACCATGCGCTATAGGTGTAAACTTTTAATCACAAGTTAGAGAATAGTGACCCACCATTAAATATGTTCAGTGAAATATTACCGTAAATACCTGAGTGGTGGAGTTATTCAACAACGATTCGAGAAAAATAGGAATATTTCAATTTGTTGGGAAAATTAATATGTACTTGGCAGTGCCTGTATCATATATTTTTTTTTTGAGATAGAAAAGAGTATTTTATGCTCAAACGATGCAGAATAATATGTACTTTAGTTCATTTCAACAAACATTCTACAAACAAAATTTCAATCTAGTAGGTAATAACACTCGTAAAACATTAATAAAAATATAGAAGCATCGTCATAAAAAGGGTCTATTTTTATTGGTATTTGATTTATTGGTTCCGATTTTCTATACGCACGTGAAAAATTTGTACTTACGTCGATAACAATGGTATGCCGGTTTGTATGAAATATCCGATTTAGAGTAGGCTAGTAATTTAGTCAAGTAGCGAGTGATTTAGTAACTAAATATGTATTTAAAGAAAGAATTTAGACAACATTAGTTTGGTACGTCGTTTAGACGAGTCAATCCGTTTTGTTTTTAGTCAAGTAGCGTCCTCGAAACGCTCTCTTGTTGACTAAATTGTCCACTAAACAAGTCTTAACCTGACTTTTTAGTCAAGTTATTAGCTTCCATGAAAATGTTATTCTGCATTACGCATGCTTATTCCGTCCTTTTTAAAGTCATATATACTTACTCGTAAATATCAAAATTTAAGTTAGCGCAAAAAAGGCAAATTATATCGTCCATTAATAAACTACTTACCCAATGAAATATTATGACGTTTTTACATGTGTGTGAATCTTTATATGTGTGAATAATTTTCGGTCAGTTCGTTCGCTTCCGGTTTAGTTGACTAAATCACTAGCTACTTGACTAAATTACTAGCATAGTATAAATCTGTCACCAGCAGAAGTAGAGGGGTAGTTTTCAGGCATTCAGTCTAGTGAAATTACATCCCTTTTTACTGAAGTAAAGGATTGTACGACTAACTATGGCATTGCGTGACTGAAGAATTTTGTATAACCTAATGAGTCTTTGTCTGATTTTACGAAAAAAATCATTCCTCGTGACTGAATTGAATTTCAAATTGAAAGTAAAACAATAATGTACATAACAATAAGTAGGTCAGTTAGTGTATATTATGGGTCCAATTTTGCAACTAATTAAGTGCGCACTAACTAAAATAATACCTACTATCATATTTCATGGTAAAATAAGTAAAAAAAAAAATCTTTAAGCTACAGGATTATACCGTATGTTACAGTGGAAACGTTTATATATTGGGTTATGCACGTGTAAAAAGGGTACCGAATATCAAAAAAATATCCGTAAGAGTCACTGCGTATTACCTTAAACATTTTATCAATCAACTTACAGCAATATCTAACAAACTACCGGAATAATCGCAATTTTCAGTGAATTTAAGAAGTAACTTTGAATTTTTTTTTCAAGAAGACGCACAATAATCAAATTTCTACCGCTAGAGTCACTAAAACATATTCTCATTTATTTATGTTATAAGTCTTATGCTGGATTTCACCAACTTTTTAGGTGAGGAATAGCTCAGATAGGAGCCACCTATCATTATTTTTCATACAAAATTTGTGCTAGGTGGCTCCTATCTCCGCTATTCCTCACCTAAAAAGTTGGTGAAATCCAGCATTATATAAGATGATATCTTTAGTATTAGCTGAGTAATCTTACTTTTCCCGATGCAAATTTTTGTATGTTCAGACTATGGCCCAAATTCACCTACAGAAGTTCTTCATTTTTTTTAGAAGGATCTGGGCTTACATACATAAACCCAAATACTTTCTTGTACACCTTGCACTAGGCTAAAAGCCTGTATCGCAAAGTGCGGAATACATCGCCACAATTATACACATTTCTTTATGTTCCCATCCTAGGTATATACGACTCATAGAACATAGTCTGTTCACTGAAAATGTGCACAAAACTCCGCAGTAAAGTGGGTAGCATTTTTTTAATCAAAAAATACGTGGAAACAAGTGTTTAAAACATTAAATATTTCATAAAATTCTTCAGTATGAAATACAATCCCATAAAATGCTCCCAAATGGTTACAAAATATGTATTCATGTACAAAAAAAATGAATACACGAAACCGTATTAATAAAAAAAAGAAACGCAAAAAAGAGAAAATGCATAGTTGCAAAAATTTTCGGGATGAAATAACCTTTCGGATGCCGTAAGCGTGTTAACGCGGTCTATTTTCAATCTTGTCGTCAAACAACGTCCTATGACAATTAACTAAAACACATCTATTGAGTTTGAATCGCATGACTATATTAATTATGGCTCACTTGTGAAATAAAATTTAATTGAAGTTTTTTTTTATTACAATAATTTCCCCCCAATATAGACACCTACCGATACCAAATCACTTCAATAATTCTTGAAATATGTAAAAACATTGACACTTATCTTTAATTTCGTGAAAATCGAGTGCCACAGTCCTAAAATTCCATACTCTAAGATTATAATTTTTGTTGCATGATTATGAGTAATCTTGCGATAATTTTTTCCAAGTTTAGAGTTTTTTTTATTAGCAGATTTCGACTCTTCACGCTTTGAAAATATATACCAGACTAATACATTGCATTAAAATAATTGCTCATTTAGTGTAGTTTTTAAAATGGTAAGTAAACACATTTCAGTTTTGGAAAAAAGATATTCCTATTTTACAGAAAAAGAAACTCGTTATAAAAAAAGTAAAACGAATTCAGATAAAAACGATAATTTTGCTTTTGAACTTATAATGTGACGTAGGAGTGACACCTTTTCAATGAAAAATAAACTTTTTCTTTCACCACCTCAATTTTATAAATAAATAAATAAAATCTTTATTGAAAAGAAAACATATCTTCAAAATGGCGGGTTTATTGCCGTAGGCAATGTCTGAAAACCAACCACTTGTGACATTAATTTGACATAGACATTACATACATACATTACATACAAAACAGAAAAATAAGATAAAATATAAATAAATATGAAAATAATAATAATATATAGAATACTTATACATACATAAAAATACATACATAAATAGATATGTGGATGGGATGAAGGACAAGGAAGGAACCACGGGATTGTCAGAGATTGTCTGGGATTGAATAGGTTAAAACAAACATTTGGTACGTAGTTGTTATTTTAATATGGATGAAATATAATAATACGTCGTCATCCATATGGATGAAATATAATAATACGTCGTCATCCATAAAATGTGGAGAGGACAATGCGGTGGTCGGAGTTGGAATAAAAAAACACAACTATAAAAATATAAATGGAACATATTATTTAATAAAAACTTTACTTTTACCCAAAACGTGACAAGATTTGGAGCATTTGCGTAGTTCATTTGTGTACCGCTATAGTAGCATAGATTTCACTTTTTTTCTTTTTCAGAAAAATGTACATTTTTTTGTTTTTCATAAAAATATAAATTTTTATTTACTTTGGGACTTTTTAAAGGAGTTAGTGTCATCAAAGGGGTATTTTTTGGAACAAATGTTTCGATAACCTTACTTATTTGCGTTGTAAAAAAAATGGTAATTACATTGAACCTACCTCTATTGGACTACATAAAGGTCATAGGGCATATCTGGGTTAACAGATCTTTCATATTTTGTATACATTCCAAAAAAAAATATCGAAAAATACCCCTGAAAAAAATAGTCAACGTAAATATCTCCCTTTGCGAAATATGCAACAAAAAACAAGATTTAAGTAGGAATAATGTTTGATCTCTAACGTCATGATTTTTTTCCTACGATTTACCTACAATAAACCCGCCATTTGAAAATGATATATTTTTTTAATAAATATTTATTTATTTATTTACGTGACCAGGAATGTGACAAAAAACCTCCAATTGTATCTGCACTCTTCACCCCTATAGACACATTTTTTTTCTACGAATATACTCAATACGTATATATACGGAGTTCAGTGACTGCCAGATAAAAATAAATGAATTAAAAAAAATGTGTTGATTAAAAATAAAACTGTAAACAATAAAAAGATGTCCCAACTGTCACATAAAATATGTTTGAAAATTATCAGTTTTTATTTAGAACACGTTCTCATTCCCTATTTGAATCATTTAAACAAATCGTTCCAAACAACCATAGATATCGTACTTTATACTATACACCAATGTTGCCAGTACAAAATATTTCAACGAGATAAAATATATGAGAGGGAAAAACGTACTAAGTCGCAAAAATGTTTTCAATTTTTTTTATATCAAATATTGTATTATGTCCATCTTTCTATCCCCTCACTCTACGACCCTTGCGGGGTATACAGGGAGGACAGAATGCCAGACTGCCCTATCCGTAATTCGTTGCTCACGATAATGAACAGCTTAACGAATTGAATAGATTAACGAACAGATTAACGATTCGAAGATTAATTCAGATAGTAGTGATTAATTTAGTACCTCAAGAGGTTCACCACCCATTCCGAATGTGTGTATTTAGATATGCATAAAAATAAAATAAAATACTCTAGATTCCACATGTCAAAACATACCATGGGCGGGCTTATTGCCATAGGCAATTTCTGCCAGCCAACACAAAACAGGTAACTATATAGTGTGACAATTATACCTATAAGTGTTTAGTATTATTTGGTATGAAAATACTTTTATTAATTTATATATCAAATGAACAAATACAGAAATATGTCTAAAAATCACACTGACAAACATGCCATTTGATCACCAGGGCGAGCTTAAATTGCAATTCTTCAATCTCCTACAGCTAACCCCAATTTTCATGATACGTTTCGCTTAAATTTGTTCTAGAATTTTACTGACTTAACCCTTGAAATTTTTATGTTCCTGATTTGGGACAGTTTGGATTGGTAGCATGTACGGTACAACATATTCGTATCACTTGTGTCGCAGAGGTGCTTATATAATTTCACCACAAAACACTCCGCTGATATCTGTCCCGCGGGACATATCTGGCACAGTCAATGTGACGTCGTACTATAACACAGTATTGTACTACAGAACGACACTGGGACATCAAAGCCTCAATAAAAAAACATGTTAAAAAAAAGTTCAATGCATTTGGGAATTATAACATTGTCTTATAAAAAACCCACGTAAAAAAAGCGATATTGCATTGCATTGTAGCGATGGTGGATTTAAAAAATTATTTGGGAGATTGTCATCTTACAAGTCCTTACTTTATTCATTTTATTATCGTTAAACAATAAAAAAAGAAACACAGAAAACAAAACAAAATTACTTCTAATCAGAATTTAAGGACTAACATCCTACTTTCTTTTTCTTCTTATCAGCCCTATCGCGCCCAGTGTTGGGCATAGGCCTCCCCCTTATATTTCCACTGCTCCCTATCCTGTGCCGACCGCATCCATCCGCCCCCGGCAACCTTCCTTATGTCGTCCGACCATCTTGCCTGGGGCCTCCCAACACTTCTTCGGCCTGTTCTTGGTCCCCATTCGAGAACTTTTTTGGTCCATCTAGCATCCGTTGTTCGTGCTATGTGGCCAGCCCAACTCCACTTTTGTTTGGCGACCTTAAGGACTACGTCGGTGACTCCCGTTTTCTGTCGTATCCATGTATTGGTTCTTCTGTCTCTTAGTGATATCCCTAGCATTCTTCTCTCCATGGCTCTTTGTGTTGCATCCTACTAATTACAATCAATTATAACTATTTTTTATTGTTAATGTATGGACCGCATACCAGCCCCATATAGAGGCTGAGATCCATACGATAATGTGACGTCACGAGGTGAATTTGATAAAACCGAGCGTTTTTCAGTAACCCCAACTTTGACGCCTAATATCTCCGAAAATATTCTATATTCCATATTGTAGCAAAGGCGCATATAGCGTCCTCTTTACCCGCACTTCTTGGCAAAATATTTTTAAGAGGTGGGCTCAGGGTTAGCCAGAAGGGAGCCCCCCGACAAACCCCACCCCTAACTTTACATTCCTTCAGTGTTCTTGTCCAAGGATGGAAACATAGACATAGGAAGTATTATAGGTATAGACAAAATTTGTATGTTCGTCCATTTAAATACTCGGACAAAGCAGGTCACATAAGTTTAGTGATGGTTAAATAAATTAGTAATGGGCAAATTGAGAATTATGGTATTGCACTATTGGTCTTGAAATGTACCCAAATTCTTACCCTAACAAATTGTACGTAGAAATTCCTGTCCGTTACTTTATGAAATTGATGGACACATTTTTTTATATGGTACCCTAAGTTTTTCTTTATATGTTACACAAATATTTACGGTACTACATAAGTATTTGATTTGGCGAACAAAACAAAAAGAAAGCAGTCCCACGGCGATAGGTTTATTTAGATTTTTTACACAAACAGTTGACGTGCTTAACGATTGCAATTGTTTTTTGTTGAGACGAACAACCGTATTATATTTCCGCTAGATGTCTCTGCATGTCATTGATTACTCTCGAGAGTGTTCCAATGTGTAATTTGAATCAATTTGGCCCTCAAAGAGAATATTATATCCTACTTGGCCCTCTTCGACATCTGAGATTTATTAAAATACCTTTGAAACAATATTCTCTACACAAAACCATCGTGAATTCAAGCCCTGGCACTGAAAATAATATGGCGGAAATCCACCACAAATCTTAATTACAAATAACACTATGTACAATCTTTTTTGTGAATTATATCGGCAGTGATTATTAAAAATTGATAAATATGTGTTCCAGTAAAATCCTTATTTCTTCAAATTAATCTGGGTTTATCGAAATAAACCGAAATACGTCTTTGTACACTTCACAGAAAGCTTGAAAAGCTTGTATTGTGAAGTGGAGTAAGAGTTATATATGTATATTTCGCGATACAGTTCGCGACATAACAAATGCCCTTCAAATTTATGCAACAAACTAGCAAAAGTATTTTTTTTTAAACTTTAGGAAAAGTGGTCTGACTAAATAAAGAGATGTGCCTGAAAGAGGTGGATGAACTAATGCCAGGACAGGGAGTTGTGGAGGGTCAAATGGGAGGCCTATTTCCAACAATGGATCTGAGAGGCTGAGAAAGAAGAACATACGTAAAACAGTTAGCGTAAAAACATAACTCCTAAAACTGTAAACTGCAAATAAATTTATGAGCTCTGTGTATCTAAAAACAACACTTTGAAAACAGAGTTTTTCAACAGTTGTATACAATTTGTTAAGCGATAATTTCCCTTGTGAATATTACAGAGATACTGTTACAACAAAAATAATAACAAAAATTCTATCATAAATTTCCCGAAACAATTGAACGGGCGTTTTTCTTTTATTTATGAACTAGTTTATGTACCCGACGGGCCTGCGCCTGGATTTAAGATCTTATGCAATCACTATTGCATACATATCAATAAAATCAAAATCATTTTTCTCTTTAACCGTGTTAGGTGTTTGATTTTTTCATTGCTTACGTCCCAGCCAGGATTCTGTTCTATCGTCACTCAAAATATGTAGTCTGAGAGTTCCCTCCTGTAAAACTGATTCCTGGACATGGGCGATTTAATAGCTACGCAGCCTTACTAAAATCTGGTGCCTCATCCCGAGCTGGCCGAGCTGTCATGTTTTTTGTGTGAATGAGTAAAAAGACGTACGGATGGGGGTGATTGTCTTGGATCGTATACCTAACCGGCGGTTAACGCCTTTTTACTCATTCACACAAAAAACGTGACAGCTCGGCCAGCATGTGGATGAGGCATTATGGAGTATTTATCGGTTTTTTCTGTTAAAATTGTTTTCGGTTAAAATTGATTATTCAAAATTTTATTGATGCATGCCTGAAATTAATTAATTAAAGCCATATTATGTATATACCATAATCATAAACTGTATTTTTTACCAGCGAAGTTCACTACTCAATGTGAAAGTCATATGTATAAAGCATTCACTGGTTATCCCACTAATATATATGAAGTTATTTATTAATCCCGTGAAGGTATACTAGCAGTATTGAAGCTATTAAAATTTCCTCAAATTAAAAAAAAAAACAGTCGAACAATCATTGATTCCCCACTAACCTCATTTCAGTTAGAATTGTTTTTATTTCAGTACTTAGCACTTTATCTAGTTTATACTTTTACAAACTTTGTACAAAACTAGAAAGAAAGAAAAGAAACTTTTATAATAATACAATTGCACGAAGGAAAAGTTCCATTCTGTTACCGGCGTACAAAACGGAGAAACGGTTAACGAGAGGAATAATAATATCGTAGTTTGAGAAACAATGGTTAAAGGCAATAATTTCATATTAAGATGTAGTCGTTACAAAGTTTCAAAAAATCTTTATAAGATTGTTTTACAACCATAACCTACAATACTTCAATTAACGAAACATTTTTCAATATTGTCATAAAGCGTATGAACAGTATGCAATTATCCATACCAACATTTCAAAAATTTCTAAAAACGGGAGACCTGTTATCTCGACAACCGTTACTAAATTTGCTTTGTAACAAAATAGGGTAGATGCATTGAACATTTATCTAGGGAATAACCGTAAAATATTTTTTATATCTTGTATAGATTTCTCAAAAAAAAAATATTTTTCCGAAAGACTGAAACTCGTTTCTCGAAAGTTGCGGAGTAAAAAATTTTATTGCACTGCTAATATGCATTAAAATCTAGGGAATAACCGTAAAAGTTTTTTGATAGACGCAAAATTAACCCCAAAAAATGAAAAAAAAAACACGCTATTTTTACCATTTTATCATGCGATTGTTCACGCGATTTCGTACCTTGATGCCGTGGTAAATGACTGTGACGTCATTCTTGGTGCCAAGCCCTTGACTTCAATATTCAAAACGCGTCACGGATCGGAAAAAATAACGTTTCGTAATAGTGTTAAACATTATTAGGCTCGTAATTTACAAAACTACCCCAATTTATGGTATTTTTTTTAAACTGTACTCATATCTAGGTTACGTCAGATTTTTACGCAAAAAGTAAAAAAAAAAATGGTATTTAGAACTTTTTTAATTTCTGGAGCAAAACTAAATTACATAAATCATGACCTTACAATTAAATACCTACTGTAATTTCATCAGAAATTATCTTGAGAGAAATGTTATTCTTAATATTGGAGAAAAACATTTTTTTGCATACCTTCAAATAAGAATTTTCCTGTACCAAAACTTTATTTATTAAAATTAAACTTATGTAGTAAAATAAACAATTCTATAATAGGTGGATGTTTTTTTTTTATTGTGGCGTTGGGCACTTAAATGAAATTCATGGATGTGATGCATGTTTGAGTAATAAGGCATAATGTGTACCTAAAATGTTTTAATATACCTAACTATACACAGATGGCTCTAAACATAAAATCGAATCGGTTTATGGATACAAAATTATTATACAATGTGCCGAATGTCGGCGTTGTCGGCGTGCGTAGAGCAAAATGCATTTATAAAATGAATGATATGATTTTAAGACTTGGGCAAAGCGCATATTTTATATTGGCAACGATAGATGAACGTGTCGCTGCGTAAACAGCGTGCGTTGCAAAAAATATACAGTAAATACTTTGATGCATTTTCCTGGGATGTTATTTCCGTTTCCGACACGAATTTTTTTAGTAAATAATGATTTTTTATTCCGAAATGTGACTGGAATTGACTGCATAATTTTAAACCCAAAAACCGATCTTCATACAGATATAGACACGTTTTATTATTCGATACTCACTGCAAATAGTGTATTATTGCATTTGTGGCACCGTTTAACGTTTAAAATTGCATCAAAAACACCATTCAATGTCTTTTATATATTGTTTATTTAATGACGTCAAAACAAAACTTTTAAATTTGCTTTGAGTATCGAATAGTAAAAAGTGCAACAAATATTATTGTCACCATCCAAAAAGTTA
The DNA here is from genome assembly GCA_963576895.1 of Ceraclea dissimilis. Lineage (NCBI taxonomy): Eukaryota > Metazoa > Arthropoda > Insecta > Trichoptera > Leptoceridae > Ceraclea > Ceraclea dissimilis. The sequence continues at coordinate 2,404,228 of OY756372.1, forward strand.
CTAGTATTTTGTCTTCTCTATTATAAAAAAAATTGCGTTTGCGGAGTGGAAAACCGTATTCAATTAATTCAAGTTACACGTTTTTTTTTAAATTTATTTTCATCTTTATAGGTATTCAATTTCTTATTTCTTCAAAAGAACCTGGAGAAAACGTTCGGCATAATAAATTAATGTAATTTGTGGAAAATAGCTGTTTTTGTAACCTTAATTAATTGTTATCTATATATTATTAAACAAATTTCGATACAAAAACAACAATAGTTATCATTTCTTCGTTGTATTAATATTATAATCCGTTAAACTAAATTTAATCCTTCGTTTAAACATCTTTCAAATGTTTAGTAAGCATAATTAGATGATGACATTAGGTAATCCGGGGATTTAGTTAAACATAGATTAATTGCTCGTTAAAACCTACATCTTAATTTCGTTACGGAGCGGAGTATATTTGGCGGAATAATTATAACGTTTTTTTTCTTATCTATTTATTTATTTAAATCAAAATTGTATAATTATTGACCTACCTCTCGGAGTGCCTGCACAGTCCAAAAACAAATAAAATTATTATTTAAAAAAACGTCCTCCCTGCTGTTATATCCATTTTGGCATATTACTATATTTTGATGAAATAATAATAAAAAAATACTATAATTTATAACATTTACTAATAAGACATGTCACCAAATGAATAAATAACAATATGGGTAAATAAAATGTTTAAATAATGCATGGTAAATGTATGTAGGTAACTATTTTCTAATGGAATGTTTTACAAATGTCATTGTTAAAGTATGAAATTAAAAATGTAATGTTGCAATTAGGTACTACAAATTAAATTAAAATAAATAGGGTAGACATTTTTTTCTGGGTTATGTTTGAATGGGGTAGAAATAAAACAGTGCAATTTTTAAATCTTCACAATCAAAATAAAGTGATACAAATAAAAAATATATATATAAAACAAAAATAAAAGTGTTATCCAAACTACGAGTGCCGTAAATAAATGCCATACCAATTACGTATAGAGTTTGTATAAGCTCAGAAAATATTAGCAATACGATGCACTTACAAAAAAGTGGAAGAGAAAAAACATACGGTTGATAAAGAGAAATGTCACTTTATTTTTACGATACTTCATGCTTTTCTTTTCACTAAAAACTATTATTCATACAAAAAGCATAGAAATTAGAAGTAAGTTGGTAAAACTGATTTTCAATTTTACACTAAATTAAAACGAAAGTGAACACGATGCAGTCATTCATCATCGGTTGAATTGCACGGTGAGGTTCGATGATATTATTAAGATGTAGGTTTTGTTTTCATACAAATTTTATCAAGAGTGCTCGAACATAACCCCAACATTGAAGCGGTTATGTAAATGAGTATTTTTATATAATATATTCAAACGAATTTTAATCATACAATTTTATGTAATTTTTAAATATTTTTCTTTATGTTATGAAGAATAGGAGAAAAGAACATCGCACATTCAACGTAAAATTTTGTCTATTAGTGCGGTGTTATTTACGCCTTTCAAAAAGCATTAGAATGAAATTTTTAAAACATATTTTACATATTTAAGAGTAAATTTTATTTAGGAAATTTTAGTCCGTTGTGTATTTATTCGTTTTAAAAGCATTAGGAAAGCAAGAATGATACTCTACGATAAAATATGTTCTACTTGAGGCAATATGTATAAAAAATACTTTTTTTTATTTAAAACTAACTCTAAATCCTACTTCACGAACTATTTTCACTATTTATTTATTTATTTCTATTTTGATTTTTTTTCTATTTATTCATACCTAGTTAACGACATAAACTTATTGTTAAACATAAAAAAGACTGCGTATTTCAATAAGGATTTAAGAAAACCCTCAAAGTTAAGTGGCGTCTAAATGGTTTTAAACTTCATTTAACTTTGATGGCACTTTCTTATTAAAATTTACAGCCTTCATAATGAATTTTCTAATAAAATTATTAAACAATCTAATTATTTTTACACAGATATTTTTCAAAATATGACATCCAAACAGTTAACAAAGGGGTTGACATCTAAAGACAACTAAAGGGATAGTCAATTGGTCGTTGACAACTAAACAGTTCATTACAATAAAGTTGTTGACGGCTAAATATTTGACGTTGACATTGACAGTTCAATGTTTAATCTCAGCTGTTCCATAGAATCTACATGAAGACAGTAAATTCTACAACATTTAATTTAAAATTCAGTAATCTATGTTCTATGGAAGGTATTCTAACATTTAAACATTTGACATGTAATTTTCTACACATAAAGCCTCTATCAGACGTGACTAATGACTAACACAACATATAACAGGCAATGTTTCACAAATAAACTAAGGATTATGGCCAAGTGTATACGTACCTTTATGTTCTTTAGCAATTACAAATTACGGGCAGGTTAGATAAGTAGGATCGGGCGAGCAAGTAGGGTAGAAAGAGATAGAAAAAGAGAGAGAAAACAAGAAAAAAGGCAATCAATCGCCATGCGTGGGAGCGAGACATAAACACAAAATGTGGAAGTGATAGAATACATTAATAATATTATATTTGAAAAAAGAATAATAATAGTAAAAGAACATGTTTGAAAAATTGCTTAGTTTTTTTAATTTTACCTCCAAACAATTTAAATTCAGAACTTTGGCGCTTTCAGATTTTATCGACTTTGATTAATTACCAAAGTTTTAAATTTCCAGAATTTTTCGAAAGTACTTTAACTACGTACAGTGAAAATTTGGTTAATTTGAATTTATAAAAGTGTTCCACGGTAAAATTCTATTCATTCATAAATAGAACGAGCACACAGTTTCATAAATAATTATGAATCTTGTGTGATTCGACCTTTTTACGAGATTGACATTTAAATACATATACAAAATTTCTACATGATCCTTTTATTACAATTTTTGTATGTTTATGGTAGGAACAATGTTTTTTTTTAATAAAAAGTAAACAACTTTTCAAACGCAAACGATTTTAAACGTAGGTATTTTATTTATATATTATTGAATCTATTAAAAATTATAGAAGTAAAATATATTAAATAATTACTTTTATAGGACAATTATACGATTCACTGCACATTTTTATCATAAAAACACAGTAATCACAATAAATTCATACGAACACAAAACAAACATTCAACAGAAATCACAAACAAACACACACCACACATTAAACTAAAGACGTCCCATAATATGTAAATTAAATTTACGTTGTGATGTGTAAGATTTATGTAAGTTGTGTGATTAGTGTGTTTCATGTTTAAAAAAACAATAATAAGTAGTAAATAAGTACGTTATGGTCTCAGCAACATTTATGCTAGATGTGTGATTAATCTAAAAAAAAGTTTTTAAAACAATAACATATTATGTCATATAGGTGAGTATGTTGTGGTGTCTTTACCATTTATGTAAGTTGTGTGCTTTGTGTGATTTGTGTGCTCACTACTTTTTAAGCTCAATATAAATATGTTCAAACGACAGTAATAAATAGGTATGTTAGGGTGTGTCAACAACCTTTATGTAAATTGTGTGTTTATGTAAGTGGTGTGATTCATGTGATTTATTTACTTAATATTTAAATACCAATAATAAATAGGTATGTTTTGGTGTCAGCAACATTTATGTAAGTTGTGTGATTAACGTGCTTAATATAAAATATGTATAAATTTAAAAACGTTATATCAAATTGATTTGTTATGGCATCATTAAAAACAAACTCAAAAAAATCAATTATTGTAAACGTGTGATTAAATAATTATTTACTTATGCACAAATAAATTCATAGAGAATAATCATTGATTAAGATGAATTTTGTTTAGTAAATTAAAAAAAAAAAACACTTTTTGTATAAAAAATGTTGTGATTCGATGTTTATTTATGAAAGACGCGTATTTTTTGTCTCTGGTGTTTGCTTATTATATTATGGAACATTAGAATGCAATAATACTTATAAGGTAGGCAGAGAAGACAGAATCCCAGACAAATTATGCTCCTTTATGATACCATATGGCAACCGTAACATTGTGAGTATTCTCACATAGTTTCTCATAGATATAGATGGCGATATAAAAATATTCTTCTAGCGTAACAAATGAATTAATTATTCCAAATAATGTGGCAACACTTTGGCCATAAACAAAGTTTCACTCGCATTAAAATGCACGCCATGTATTTAATTTTAATTGCTATTGTTGTTTCATAATTTTGTTCCAAAATTAAATTATGTAGATGTTTATGGTTTTTAATTTGAAAATTTATAATAAGTAAGAATATTTTGCAAAGTTATCGCTGTGCGTGTTAATTATTTATTAAATTTAATATTCTATTCTGTCCCCTCGTTCGGCGTCTTTTGAGTGGTAGACAGAGAGAACAAAACGTCAGACTTTCTTATTCGTACACTTCTTGCTTCCGTCACATTCATGCCATTCGTAATTCGTTTTACTCAAAATACGTCCATCCTTTTGAACGTCGACATGGTCGAACCAAGTAGTTCTTGGATAGCCGCGTTTTGCTTACACCTCTTTTTCAACCCATGTACATTTTCTATAGTCAGGTATAGTCGCCTATTTACAAACTACGTTCCATAATATAAATTTGTATTACTAAATTTTAGTGTTATTATTGAAAATTTTCAGAAAAAAGTCAGTGTTGTATTGTATCCATTTGGATACGTTTAGAAGTGTGTATAGAATTCATTGGAAATAAAATTAATATCGATATGAAAAGAATTTAGTAATATTATTAGGTTACCTTCAAGTTTAATAATAGTAAAAATACATATTTAATAAAAAAATGCGAATTAGTGTAAGAAGTAAAAAAAAAAAATTAAATTTGTAGATTTATTGAAAAATGCATAAAAGCTTATAAAGTGGAAAAAGTTTGCAATAATTAAGTATGTACATTCTACAAAATTATTTGGAAAAATTTATATGAAAATAAGCAGGTCAATATTGAGTTAGTAATTATTTATTCAAAATGGAAATAATAAATAATAATGTAATTTAAACTGATTAATAAGGTTTTAGTCATATATAAATGGATTAGGGATAAATCAATAATTTATTCTTTATCAATTACTATTAAAATGGAAAAAAATATGGAACACATTTTAAAATGAATTATGAACTCTTTTGTAAAACAATTGGGCTCGGAAATGTGAAGTATTACGTTTACCGCACATTTTAACATTTATTTATATAGAGACTAACCACTAACATTAATCCTAAGTATAATACAATATTTGAAAATCGAATGTCATCGGTATTTTTTTAAAAAAGATTACTCTTTCCATTATACCTACGAACTATAGTGTTGAAAAGAATGATAATATAATTCTCGGATATAACTTTTTTTCTGTGTCCAAGTGGACAAGCTAGACGTTAAAGGGTTAACATACGTTAATAACAGATATTTGAGTTTACCCCAAATTTCTATGCACAAAATCATGGATTTTCCAGCGTGTATTCAGGTATTTCTCATATTGGAATTTTAATATCGTAATACGACTGAAAAAATCACTAAAAAAAATCGCGGATATTAACAAAAGAGTTCAATTTTTCATTCCAATAAAATATAACATTTTTTATTTAGATTTTTGCATCTTACATTCATTTTGCCCGTAAAATTGCTTTAGTTTATGCTGAAATATTTTAAAAATGTGCTAAATTTAAGCGAATAGATTAAGCTAAGCTTAGCTTGTGAAAATAGTATTAACGAATTCTTTTTTTAAATCTATTAGATGAATCCATAAAAAGTAAAAAGGGTAAGAGTTAATGTATGTACAAAGAGCAAAGTGAATGTAACTGCTGCTGAACTTTTGATGAAGTCATCTATGTGCCATAAAACAGAATGATAGCTTGCTTATCGTTTGTTATGCTGAACTACCGTGAACTGAAGTAAGCCAATTGTGTTCTGATTGTTTTAATTTTGATAGCTTCTGTTTAGAATTCATTCGAAACAGTTTAAATAAAGAACGTAAAAAAGCATAAACCAGTAGAAAGCTGTGATTCGTTAAGCCGAGATGGACGTGAATATAGCTCTTCAAATAGGCCTGCACACTGAAAAAGTAAGTATATAGTGTAGAGGTGTACATGAACTATATTCAGGGCAGTCTTATTTAAGCAGTTAATTTGAGATAAAAGCAAGCCATCTTTCTTATCGCGTCTTCTTATATATTTTTTTCGTTTTATGACATCTAGATTCTATATTCATCTGTAATTTTTATGGTGAATATTTATAAACAAAGGTGATTTAAGAATTCTGAAGCTGAATTTTCACAGATGAGGCTAATTTTCATCCGGATCCGACTTGCATAACTCTTAACACGTAATTACTGGTATCCTCGTTCTCTGAAACCATTAAGACCCGTGCAACTTTCTCATAGCGCATTTTTCCTTTCTCACATCGCATTTTCCCCTTTCTCGCAAATTTCTGGTCACCATTTGAAATGGGTAAAACATTTTTTTTATTGCTGTCCGATGTGTGTACAGTCTTCGGCACAAAGGCCTAAAAGCTGTCATGCCGGAGAGTGAAATACTTTAGCCATAATAATAATGCGTAGTAATTACTGAAGAGCCGGGTTGACTGTAAGATACTGCTTTTGCAATAAGTCCGCCCTTTGGCACACTACTTTTGTCCAATTTTTTTTTCTTTATACGCGGATGCATGGTTTTCCAACACACTTCTCAGTATTATCAGCCAGAAGAGTCTACATATTATCATTCATGATTGACATATAAACTCATCAGCCTTATACTGGGAAAAAATCACCTATCCAGATATCATGGATATCACAGGATTAGGCTCAACGCGGGGTTTAAAATACAAGGATTGTGCCTGAAATATCAGTATTTAGAAATCGACTTACAATATTGCAAGTATTAATAATTACCGATTTTTGCATTTTTATGGATAAATTTTCCGGTAAACCTATTTTTTTTTACAAATTATTAAATAGGGTCATAAAATTTGTTTAAATGAAAATTGAGCTTCAAAATTCAAAAGGTTTAAGAGGTTTTTTTTACAAACTACTGATATAATTTGGATTACTTACTATTTTTCTTGTAAAGGAGGATCTCGAACTGATCGTGGAGTTGGGCTTCCAGCACTTGGTCAATCCTGTCAATCGTCTCTTTATCCGTCAACTCTCCGAACATGAACGAACATCTGTCCCGGAAAACATAAACATAAACATTCTCCTTGAAAAACAAAAAAAAAGTGTCAATGTCCGTTGTCCGTCCCTGTGAATGTCCGTCGGAGAAGACTTTCACTGCAATATCTTATGAGTAAAAAGGCGTCAACGGTCGGTTACGTACACATCAAGACAAACGTTCCATCCACACACCTTTTTACTGATGAACACCATTTGCTCGTGGTTGGTCACAAGCGTGTGGCGGGGATATTACACGAATGAATGTGGGCACTTCTTTACGTAGAAAATACGCTGTGGCCCTGTGTTCCGTAGCTTACAAATCTTGCCTTAAAAATTATATATTTTTTTAATTTAAGCCAGATTTAGTCGATTAAGGATAACTAGTATACAACCTGCAAGATTTCTGCATGACTTCAGCTCTGTTGTAACCGCTGATCTTACAGAAGGCCTCGTTGCAGTAAACGATGGGGAAGTCCACAATCTGGGCGTTGGCGAGGAGGAAGCTGCTGTCCGCTGGAACAAACAGAGAACCTTCTGTTAGATAATGTGGTCTCATAAGTTATCCCTGTGGTACACCACAGAGAGGGCACAATATACATAAGAAAATCAATCGAATATGATGTTGATGTTCCAAAAATATAACAATAGCTGGTACATGTGATAAATTACGTTAATGTACCTCGTTGTTGACAAAAATGGGAAATGTCTTCTGGAAGTTTGGGACCGTGTGTAGAGTATGCTGGTTTATGGCTATGAGAAGGGTTTCAGAGTCATATATGCCAGCGGCCGCCTAACTGACCCAAATACAGGTTATACCTAGTTGGGCAATCCCGGTGATGTACTGTGTATATCTTATTTGTGAATAAATAAATAAAAAAAAAAACCTTTTTCACCCATCAACCGAGTTTGATAAGACCGTGAAATGAGTCGATTCTCGGGCCACGTAAATTGGCTCACAGACCACTGGTGGTCCGACGCTTAAAATTGTCGTAAAGAAAATGTAAATGACGGATATACTCGTATATGGTATTGTAAACAGTGCCAAATAACCACAATACTGTCTTACATAAGATACAGTATTGTAAATTAAAGTCAATTGTCATATTGTGGAAGGGACTTATACTTAATTTGCATCGAGTAGCCTTGAAAAAACTGATATTTGTCTCTTGAGTACAAAAAGTTTTTGTGATATTTCAAAATGAGTTAATTTACAAGATTCATTTTGAAAATCAAAATTTATGTTTTTGAGAACATTGGAATATTTTACATGTCGTAGTTGAATATAACAAGTAGTTATCTCAACAGATACACAGCAAAGGATGGATCTTCCATCAGGGTTATGACTGATCGTCGGCTGGCTTAATGTGATCTTAATTCCATCAGTCATAAGCCTGATGGAAGGTCCATCCTTTGCTGTGTATCTGTTGAGATATAACTACTTGGGTTTATTTAGTTTAACCGCTGATTTCGAAAGAAGTTTATTTAATGAGAGTCGATATTTCTGTGCAAAATTTAGATTGGGTGACGACCCTCAATGACGAAAAAGATGAAAAAAAACATCATATGGAAATTTTACGAATACCGACTTTTACAAGACACTCGAAAAAATCTATAAAGTGTAGATGTTTATTCAATTTTGGAACCCAGGTTTCCACAATTCCAAGGACTCACACAACTGCCTTGCCGCATCTTAAATAAAGACATTCGGAATGGGTGGTAAGCCTCATCTCTATCGTCTACGATAAATCTTCATGTCTACTTTGTATTCCAAGTTCATTTCCTAATAAAATAATATTATTTTGTTTCGCACAAAGCGGCCCTTGGGACGTATTTTTCATGCGAGGACAGTTTCGTTTTTATTGTAGTTACTTTAAGTAGGTATGTACAAGAAAACAGCTGTGACGTCACAGTTTATAGTATTACTAGAAATTCCCAGTGCGATTCAAACTAACTATGGGTAAGAAAAATCTGATTGAAAGTTCATCCTTGACTGCATATCTGTTGAGATAACTACTTGTTAATTGTTATCCGACTAAGACATATAGAAAACCTGATGTTACACATAAAATGAATTAGTGATATTAAAAACATAGTAAGCAATCCATTTAAGAACCATGTTTATTTCTCCATATAAAAATTAAATTATTTAAAACTAGCTTTTTTTGCAACCACTATTGCATACCACGTTTTTTTTATTAAATAAGGAACTGGGCTTGCATACACAAACCCAGATACTTTCCTGGACACCTTGGACTAGGCTAAAAGTCTGTATCACAAAGTGTGGAGTGCATCGTCAGCGCTGTGGTTTGAACTTGGCACTCCCGCTTGAGAGACTGCCGCCTAAACCAACTGTGCCAACCATGTACTCTTATTTTTCTTTATAACCGTAAGACATAATATTAGACTTTTTAATAGCCTAATGTCCTAACTAGAATTGTGCTCTATCGATTCTCAAAATATGTAGTCTGACAGTTCTCCTGTGTAAAACTGATTACTAGTCATCCATCACAACCCTTGGATCCCCTCAAAAGATTCGAATTGTTTTGTCTCTGAAGAAGGCTGATCCAGTGCGGTATAGAATCGTTATGTCATCTAGTTTACACAATTGGCGAAAATTTCACAGTTACAGCTAATCTGAAAATTAAGTTAAAGTTAGGTTGGAAGTTAAAAACAAAGGGTGTAAAAAGCTTATGCACAAAAGAGGGATTGGAGGATCACAGGAAAGATGGATAGAAGACGTAACCTCGTCAGCGGGTGGATAGTGGGGTGCAAAAGGCGAGTCACAGAAAGGAGTGAAAACGTTTGGAAGAGGTCTATATCCAGCAGTGGAGAGAATGAGGGATCAGGGTTGCAGAATAAGAAGAAAAAAACTAACGCGAATCCATAGTGTAACTATATAACATCTTACAAGCATTAGGTATATTCTATAGGCTGTAACTTCCAAGTAATATAATGAAGTTTTTCATTACCATAATTACTCTTTTCTGAGACTATATCAGTATCTTCCAGTCGACTTCATCCAACTCTCTTATCAGTTATGTACTCCTGATAATTTTCTCTACAAACTACAATTTATCGAAATTAAATTATTATTCTCTGTAATTAAAATAAATAAAGTTAGTTTTAAAAGACTTTTTGATGTCTCATCGCGTACCAAATTTCAATCCAATATTCTATCTATCTATCTATACCCTCACGCCCTTGCAGGGTAGGCAGAGAGGACAGAGCGCCAGACATCCCTATCCTTACACACACTCCTAGCTTCCATCACACTCATACAGTTTGTCATACACGCTCTCCGATTCCTTTTACTCAAAACGCGCCCATCTTTGAGGATCTGGTCGACATGATCGGACCAGGTCTGTCTCGGGCGGCCGCGCTTTCTCACACCTCTTCGTTCACTCAGATATATCTTTTTTGTCATCCTATCATCCTTCATTCTCTCAACATGCCCAAACCATCTTAGTTTGTTCACATTCATTCTAGTAACAACACCAGTCTTGCAGTCACTAATTTCCCTAATAACCTCATTTCATCTCATCCAATATTCACCATTTATATCAAGAATCGCGTATAAACCTAAATGTTGAAACTGAGATAATTTATTTATTTATTTATTTAAACTTAAAGTAAACAACAAACACATATAAATATACAAAATGGACATAGTACAGATTATAAATCGTTGTTCACTAGGGCGAACTTATCGCAGAACTGCGATTTCTTCCAGTTAACCCCAATAATCACAAAAAACGTCTTGTATCGCCCATGTAACTCCGATAACTGCGCGTGATGCTTGAAAAAAAGGGGTTGCGTATGGAAACTCAAACTTTTTGTGATTGAAATAAATGGATCTAACTCATGTATTTCGATGAAAAACTCAAAATACCTTAAGGCAGCGTATATGTACACGGCTCTTGCTTAGGAGGGCAGGCATATAGTAACAATTTATAGCTACTAGATTAGTTCTACAACAGTTAAATAACCGTTTTAGAACTAATATGGGCGCTAAACAGAAATTCTGCGTCCGTCTGCAATAGTACGGACCATGGATCGAAATTCGAAAGCCACCATAAGACGGATGTAGTGACTAGAATGAAAGTGAATAAACTTAAATTGTTTGGACGTGTTGAGAGAATGAATGATGACAGCATGACTAAAAAGATAACATAGATGATTGAAAGAAGACGTGTGAGGAATGCCGGCCGTCCAAGAACCTCATAGTTCGACCAGGTCAACCAGATCCTCAAGGACGGACGCGTTTTGAGTAAAGGAAATCAGAGAGCGTGCATAACAAATTGTATTAAGGTCTTATATGCTGTCATCCGGCTTCGGCGCCCTTAAGCCAATACTGTGAGAATCGTCTTGAAACTGAAGACAGTGATAGATAAAAGTATGGACTACATTGACTGTTTTGAAATTACAATATTTTGAAATTCCTTGAATAAAAAAATATTCCGAAAGTACCCCAGAAATTTACGGTATCTGAGGATTTTCCATCCAATTTTTCAGATATAAAAGTATAATTTAGCCAAAATACTGGTAATTATAATCTTAACAAATCAGCTGTTTTAGATTTTTAAATTTCTTCCCAGGTTTCTTTTCAAAAGGTAAAATTCACTTTGTCGCTTACGTTATTCTTATTTCGCGCTAACATTCTCATACAAATTTTGAAAAAGTTGAAGCGAAAACAGAACGATTTTTGCTCAGTCCATATAGGCCCTTAAGGGCATGGCGCCAGGAATGACGTCACAGTCTTTTCCCACGGCATTAAGGTTCAAAATCGCGTGACAATCGCATGATAAAATGGTTAAAATAGCGTTTTTTTACATTTTTTGGGGTTAATTTTGCGTCAATCAAAAAACTTTTACGGTTATTCCCTAGATTTTAATGCATATTATCAGTACAAGAAAAAAAAATTACTCCGCGACTTTCGGGAAACGAGTTTCCGTCTTTCGGAAAAAAGGTCAGAGGTGTTTTTAAAAAAATATTTTGAGAAATCTATAGAAGATATAAAAAATCTTTTACGGTTATTCCCTAAATAAAGGTTCAATGCATCTACCCTTTTTTGTTCCAAAGCAAATTTAGTAACGGTTGTCGAGATAGAAGGTCTCCCGTTTTTAGAAATTTTTGAAATGTCGGTATGCACACTCTTAATGTGTTCTTTCCTCTATGTCTACTCTGCAAGGGGTGCGGCATGAGAGGATAGAAAGATATATTAGTATATTCAATTTCCGTATTTTTTTCCCCCGCCAAATCACCATTGGTAGATTTCTCAAATTACAAGAAGATTCGCAAAGCATAACGAACAATTATTTCCCTGTTTTCTTCAATACAAATCAATCTATTTAGAGCATCGTTGAATCAGATAATACAACATTGTTTTTGTTTTCTATAACAAATACCATACCATAGATGGTAAAGTAAACTGACAGTATAAACTTATCCAATTTACACAAGAACCATTTTCTTCTTCCGAAATCAACCGCTACACTCCTACCCTTTTACCCTTTGCTTCTAGTTACAACAAATAGTAGTAAATGAAACATTTTAACACGCTTCTATTTAAAGTGCTATATGCACTGAGCAAAAATCGTTCTATTTTCGCTTCAACTTTTTCAAATTTTGTATGAGAATGTTAGCGCGAAATAAGAATAACGTTAAGTCACAAAGTGAATTACACCTTTTTAAAAGAAACCTGAGAAGACATTTAAAAATCTAAAACAGTGAATTTGTTAAGATTATAACTACCAGTAGTTTGGCTAAATGATTGTTTTGAAATTACAATATTTGCAAATTTCTTGATTAATAAAATATTCCGAAAGTACCCCTGAAATTTGCGGGATCTGAGGATTTTTCGTTCAGTTTTTCAGATATAAAAGTATAATTTAGCCAAAATACTGGTAATTACTATCTTAAGAAATGGACCGTTTTAGATTTTTTAATTTGTTCCCAGGCTCTTCTTAAAAAGGTAAAATTCACATTGTCGCTTACGTTATGTTTATTTCGCGCTAACAGTCTCATATAAAATTTGAAAAAATTGAAGCGAAAATAGAACGATTTTTGGTCAGTGTATATAAGCCCTAAACGCATGTTTCCTGCGTTTTGCGTTTTGGTTGTAAGATATTGCCTTATTGACATAAAAAAATGCATACTTAAATAATTCTTTTTTATACAGGCTGAAAATGAAGTTCGCCTGTTTACATTGTATAGAATAAAATAATATATACCCAATAGTATTAATATAAATCATGATAGATATCGGGGTTTTCCGTTTTGTCAATGAGGATATCGCTGTCGTGTTGTGAGCGCTTTGGGACAATGTCCGCGGTCATTTATCCCACCACTAAATGCCCACTGACATACTTTACACAGCCCTGGGAATCCAATATTATTGGAACATTATGGACGTATAGTAAAACGATTACACTATTCATACCGAATTGTTTACAAATATGTACCTAAAATTATATCGTGTACTTATTACATAATGGTTATAACCATTATGTTACCCTATACTAAAATCATACTCGCCCTATTGTTTGGTAAACGAAATTTACTACTAGTAAATTTACCAATTCATCCATCCACACTTCACACCATCACGTGATTTTCCACAATGTGGGGCAATCAGCAATGAGGTTCAACATCCATGGCTTCTGAATATCTCCATTTAGGGTGCAGATAAGGTGCATAATTCATACCAACATACCCATCGCTGTTTACCCCAAATTGAGACGGTAAAGAATAGAATAGGTGCCTCCCAATATTGAATTCAGTTGTTTGGAACGCAAACTTACAATCTGGAGGTGCCGGGATCGAATCTTCTGGCTGACGATGTATTCTACACTTCACGAGACAAGCTTTGAGCATACTGTGATGTGTGCAGGAAAGTATCTGGGTTTGGTGTTTTAAATACAAACACCTGCATACATACTAATCACTGGTTACCCCAAATTGGGAGAAATAAATGATGGATAAATAAGGCCTTGGGCAGATAGAAGGAACGTCGGAAGGCCAACAAAGAGATGGACCGACGACATTGTCCAAATCGCTGGGGGAACCTGGATGCGGAAGGGTCAGAGCAGAGACGAGTGGAAACATTGGGAGAGGCTTATATCCAGCAGTGGAGGGAACAAGGCTAATGAAGAAGAAAATGGAGAAATAAGTACCTCTGCATAATATGGTTGGGTCAGCTCAATGTCAAAATATTGATAATAGCGTAGCACACCTGTCGGGGTAAACTGGGCTAATTTTATCAAAATATTATTGTTGCAACAGCGTTCATAATAACGTAATGCGGCCGCTTCACGCTCGGCATCCCTCCACGAGTTTTGTGTGAATGAGTAAAAGGACGTACGGACGAGGTGATTGTCTTGAACTGTATACGTAACCGACGGTTAACGCCTTTTTACTCATTCGCGCGGGACTAGTGGAAGGTCGGACAGCATGTGGATGAGGCATAACGATACAACCTAATGCAAGTTTAACCACCCTTCTAACCTCCTATAGCTCATGCTTCATAACTAGAACTAGAGACCGAACGAACCATAACTGTATTGCATATGTTTCGGCCTAAAGAGAATCCGAATTTTCGGTTATTGCAGCCCGAACTAAAAACGAAATAAGCATCGTCAGAAAGCGATCCCACACAATCATAATATGCGGGGTTTTAGAATAGGACTCCGTTTGTATTAACTTCTTCCGTCGTTGTGTACCTCCGCAACATTATTTCATATCAGCAACAGGAACGTCACTTTGTATCTCAAGTGACAAGCGTGTCTCTCTATAAACAACCGTAATTTTCTTTTTCCTACCTTCTAAATAACAATGTCACTTTTTTTTTTTTTTTTTTTTTTTTAAATGAATCTGGGTTTATCGAAATAAACCCAAATACATCTTTGCACACTTCACAGAAAGCTTAAAAGCTTGTGTTGTGAAGTGGAGTAGGTCGGGGATTGAACCTGCGCCCACTGGATTAACAGTCGAGCGCATTACCAATCAGTCTACCGACCACCTCGAACACACTTTTAAAACGATCACACGAGTGAATTCATTTTGAGTTATATTTTTATACAAACGTCGGGGGTCCATGCCCTCAGCCGCTCGCATCGTATCGCGTAAGAATTTCTGTCTCAGGTTTCGGTCTGAATATTATTGTAAAAATTGCTCTGAAAACGATACCCTCGATGGTTTAGGCAGAATGTAATCGAAATTTTCAGGAGGCCCCGCTCAGTATAACACATTTCGGTCTTGCTTGAAATTATATTAACCAAATTCGGACTGAAAACAAAACTGTTGATAAATTAGGCCGAAAGTAGTCGAAAATTTAATTTCGGCCGGCTCTTACATATAATATAATCATAATAACTGTTTATGCACCTACCTATATACATTGTTTTCTGCTTTGCATACGGCCAGGTTAAGGCCGTACTGTTGAATTAGTAGTATTCTATATAACTACTATACGTTTAGTACCAATATTAGTTCGTAAAAGCACAAACGTGCACCTTAAAACAGAACTATCACCCTTATATAAAACATAAAGTTATTGGGTTGGTAAGTTTAAGTGCAATCTTTAGTAAACGATAGTGTTTTGCAACAGTGACTATCATTGCTACTTTTATTCCATTTCCACACTCAAATATGACGAGACTAGCGGGAACAAAAGTATACATATATTTGCCTTCACAGTCTGATAAAATTCTATTCCGGGGTATACTCGCTATGATAATTTTTAGAGGGAAAGGTTGAGGGGACAAACCATAGGGGGCGCCCCCGACGGCAGTACCTGGACCAGATGTACGAGGACATGAACTGCGCCACATATGTCGAACTGAAAAGAGCTGCGGGAGACAGAGGAGAGTGGAGATCAAGATGTAGAAATTTGCTGCAAACCATTTCGCAGGATTGAAACTAGAGAAGATATTCCAGAATATTACCGCAGAATTACCAGGTCTAGAAACATTTCTCAGAGCAACATAGGATGCCCTAATTATAGTGAAACTAGCCAATAGCTATGAGAGTGTAATGTGTAGATATTATATTAGCGTACTACACATCACCGTGAAGTATTTTTTCTAGTCAACCAAGTCAATGAAGATGAATTGAACATGAAATACTTAGTGAAGAGTTGTTTCAGGACCTATCTAAAAAAACAATAACAGCCTCATTCTTATTTGGTTTATTCTTATACTGGTTCAAGTATGAAACCATCGAGTAAAACATTAATACTAGCGATAAACCCATCTGACTACCTATGTATAGTAAACGGTCCCTATTTTACCGGGGTATTCAAATTCATACATGGAAGTCAGCATGATCGTAGTAAAATTTTATCATGCAATAGTGGAGTTATACTTGCATAGTAAACACATTTGCTTACAGCGACTTCGGTTATAGTAACATCTCGGTTAAGACGACGCAAATTTTGTTTCATGCTATGTCAAACCTCGGATGTAGCGATTCTTAGAAAACAGAGATATGGTACACTATACGAATCAGTTTCGGAAATAATGAAGGAAATTTTACAATATCGTCGCCAATAATTCAATTTACCTACTAATTTGTTAAATTATTTTTAAGCAAAACTTTGACGACAGGTGGCGAATTTTGGACTCTCCGCTACATGTTTCATTGCTTTAGTTAGTTGGAAGTGATCGCTATACAGGGATATGCTCCCCTTAGTGAACATTCTATCTTATATCTAGCTCGGTGTATTGTAATTTTCACTTAAAAATACCTAAATAAATCAACGTTTCGGTATACAGTATTTAATTAAAAAACGCTTCATTCAATTCAGGCAGAAAACCAGTGGGCCGCCCCAGAAATAGCCGGCAGAAGCAGGTGACAAAGGTGTGCGAGGAGAGACTGTGGTTGGAGTGGCCATAGGTCCTGGAAAATGCAAGTGACAGGGGCCTCTGGCGAAGATTCACAGTTGCTTTGAGCCCCCGACCCAACCAAGGATAGAATTGGAATGTATGTATGTATGAATATGTATACTTCATTCAATAGCCACGTAGATCGGATATAGCGACGTTTTTTGTATAGTCCATACACCGTCGTTATAACCGGAATATATTACATAGGTTTATACATTAAAATGCATATTAAAGCCTAAACAATAACACAGGAGTTATCTGATCAAGGTAAAATAATAATACAAAGAATGTACCTACGTACCTCTAACATTGTTTGTTGTTTAACAGTGAATCTGGGTTACATGGCTTGTACTCTTTACAGTGACTTGAAGGTCAAACGATTTCGTAGACATTATTTCACGTGACACGATATTTAGGGAATAACTTTCAGTAACGTTGAAATACATGGTGTTTTCTTTTGAATAGTAAATATTTACAGGGTGATCTAAAAGTTTTTTTAGTAAAAGGATCTGAAGGCATAGGAAGACCACAGAAAAGGTGGACAGATGACATTGTCCAGCTTACGGGTCGTAGATGGCAGTAGATAGTCCAAGACAGAAGACAGTGGAAGAGTTTAGAAGAGGCCTATGTCCAGCAGTGGAACGCAAGTGTCTAGCAGTAAAGTAAAGTAAACATAGAGGATCTGGGCTTGCATACACAAACCCAAATACTTTTCTGCACACCTTGCGCTAAAAACCTGTATCGCAAAGTGTGTTATAGACAGCGCCAGGGTTTGAACCTGGCACCTCCTGCTCGAGAAACTGCCGCCTCAACTAACTGCGCCATCCATGTACTCCAAGATGACAAAATAAGAAAAAAAACTGGTAAAAGTATCGTCAAAACAAACGTCTTTTTGAAGTTATAACCTATGGTTATAACCTTTGAAAATACTTTTTTTTTTAATATTTGTGACGAGCAAACTAGCATGAACGGGGTGCTTGGACTGTAGAGAGTTTGTATGGCGAATTCCATGAATGTGACGGAAGCAAGTAGTTTGTAAGGATAGGGAAACCTGACGTTTTGTTCTCTCTGCTAACCACGCAAGGGAGGAGGCATGAGGGATAAAATAAAATAGAAGATTAGTTTTATACGCTACACCATTTTTGAAGGATTTTATTTATTTATATATTTATTCAGACATGGCACACACACAGACGGCAACATATTCGGGTTGACTGTAAGATATTGCTTTTGCAATAAGTCCGTCTTTTGGCACACTGCATCGTCTTGTTTTTGTTGTTATTTATATTTACTGGCCAATAAAGATTTATTTATTTAGACAAGATAGCACAGTAGAAAAAACATCATTACAGCCCTATTTAAGGTGCACACAATCAGCTATAGTATTATAGTCAATTTATGGGTGGGTGGAACTGAAAAATATGTTGTATCTAAATGCTGTCTCAATGGATGGATTTTGATTTTTGTTTGAAAAGTACCTACCTAGTTTCAATGTACTTGTGCACTGTATTATGTTAGCTATGGTTTCTATTGCTTATGTATGTTGTTAAATATTGATATGATTGGAAGTGTTGTATTTATAAGTTGTAATTATTGTAATTATTATTAGGAATATGTTTCATGCTCCCCTCCTGTACGATACAATATTCAGCTTCTCCGATTAACGGATCTAAAACCGAATACTGTATCGGGAAAAATTGGAAGATGGAATAATTAGGAAAGAAACAGTGGAACTTACCCCAATCCTCCAATGTTATGATGTCGCTGGTTTTTGATGTTAACTGTTGAATAAAGTTCTCGATGCGTTTTTATTAATGGATAATGATGATTAGATATTATATGTAGTTAGATTAGATAGATAGTAACACACACACACACACACACAGTAAGAAAAAGTTGTAATAGATTTAAACCGAAAGTGAACCGCCGTAATTTTAATGATGTTTTAATATGTACCGCCGTAGTGTAGGTAAGTTTGTACCGGAATGATAACACAATGACAAGTGGATACAGGAAAAAGAAAAAAAGGAACTAGGTACTCATCCGGTGTTGCCATTGTCGACGTATGATTTTCGATGAAGCTGCAACACTTCGATTTGATATCGAACATCCTCCCCGCCGCAAAAAGTTAAGTTATCCCAAGAAAAAAAAGTAAAATCACGATTGTGAAAAATCAATCAAAACACACCCACATGAATTTGAAATGAAGTTATCTCCTTATAACTACTTACATGTATGTAATGTGATTAACCCAACAAAAAAGTTTCCCATACGAAACGATAAAAGAAAACAATATAGCATATAGCTCAAGAAAACTGTGAAATACCTTATAAACTAACTTAACCTATTTTTTTTTTCTTCCCGACTTGCGTTAGAAAACTGTTGTCTTGCTCCGTTTGCTAATTGTATGAGACATCTCATTGCTTGATATGGTGACGAGGCCACTCCGAATGTTACAGTTGTAAGCCTGTAAATTTGTATCGGATCCGCAGGATAATTTCTCCTCATATTTTCCCTTGATTTTTCCTAATATAACCCAACCAAAAATAGTAGAGTGCGCCGAGGGCAAATCTTTGTTAAATGTAATTATCTGTCCGTTTATAATCTCGTTGTAAATGTCCACACCCAATAACATTTCGATTGGACGAGATTTATAAAATTCCGAATCCGCTAACTTCAAATGTATTCCTGTAATATATCCGATGTGAGCGTCCTTGATGGCAAATCACCGCTTATTGTTTCGAGTACTAATGCTGAAACAGTTATCTGTGGCGTGTCTGTAAATGTAGGCGATATAATGCATGTTACTTCACCGGACATCTTTTTTATATTTTGATTTCCGACGCTGTAAGCAGTTTTTTTCGTAAAGCGTTTTCTTAGCCCGAGGCGTGTCACGCATTTGTCTGTGATCAAACAAGATTCACTTCCTGAATCAATAAGTGCCCTCACAGTTTGAGAATGACCGAAATTATCCTTTACGTGTATCATTGCCGTTCCCAATAAAGTCATGTTTGGAACATTGCTCGTCCTTTGAGTAGAATGAAGTATTGATGTGCCTATATCTTCGTTTTCGTGAATTTCAACATTCGCTGATGTGGATGGTTGGGGATCTCTTACTTCATCGTAATGTAATAATGTATGGTGATTCCGATTACAGGATTTGCATAAACTACTTGACGTACATTCTTTCACTGGATGCTTACGCAAACAGTTCCAGCATAACCGTCTTTCTTTTACTGTTTGTCGCCGTTGACTGTGATTCATGTTAAGGAATTTACGACATGTCGTAATGTAGTGTGTATCCCCATCGCAGCATACACACATACGTGCAACTCCGCTGAAAAAAGTACTTAATCTGTTTGGTCCGTGATTGTCACGACTATTGCTGCTTATATCCGATTTTTTACACGCGCACGACTCCTCTGCTCTACATTCTATTTCTAAAAAATCCATCAATTGAGTAAATTCTGGAATCTCTAGACTATTAAATTTCAATTCGAATCTGTTTCTCAATTCCGGGTTTAGTTTTTGCAATAAAATATGTAACAGTATGAAAGACCATCCGTCCACCTTAAATTTGAGAGCTTGTAGAGCCAATATATTTTCTAGAATAACATTAATAAATTCTCGCAGTTTTATTCTACTGTTTGATAAATTCGGCAAATTCAATATTAAATCTAGATGTTTCTCAGCAATTAGTCTTGGATTATAGTATCTTTGATTTAATAAATCCATGGCGACCTGATAATTTTCGTTTGAAATAGTCAAATGCTTAATTAGTTGATATGCTTCTCCACTTAAACATGATATTAAATAATGTAGTTTTTGTATTGGAGGAATTGCTAGATCCTCATGAACCAAACTGTCGAAAACATTCTTAAAACTTGGAAACATTGTGATTTCTCCACTGAATGATGGTAATTTTATTTTCGGAATTGAGAATTGAGTTTTACCGACTTTATCATCCCTTGAATCTGTATCCGATAAAGTTTCGTTGTGTTCCGTCTTGAATAGGTTGTGGGTGACACCCTTTATTTTATACATCAAATTTTCATAGTGCATGTATTCTGATAAATGACCTTCGCCGTCAAAGCCCGCTTTTTTAGCGGCTTCAATTGAAACATACTGTTTCACAAACGTGTGTGTCTATTCCTTCCGCTCTAATTTTGAATTCACGCATTTGTGCATCGTCCAGACCTTCTGTCTTGTTTGCTAAATCCCATAATTTATCGATAGACAGTTTACTTAGTTTGTATTTGATCTCACCCGCCATGTTGTATACACACCCGTTTTCTACTTAAACTTAAAGAAATAATTCAAAAAAATCACTCCGAATGAAATGAAATAAAACAAAATAATGTTTTCCCAAAAGTATATTGCTGTAATATTTGTTATGAATAAAGTTTTGACAACCGTGCTTTCTCCTATAGCATAAAAGTAAACAAACCGCCGCGCGCCGTTCCCGCGAACGTCACGCGATGAGTAGGTACCGATTACCCAAGAAAATAATATTACCGCGCCGAAAAATTAAATTGTTGCAACCTCATACAAAAAACATGAATCGAAAACTCTTCCAACATCCGGAACGAATGGAACAGAAAAATGTACGATACAATATTCAGCTTCTCCGATTAACGGATCTAAAACCGAATACTGTATCGGGAAAAATTGGAAGATGGAATAATTAGGAAAGAAACAGTGGAACTTACCCCAATCCTCCAATGTTATGATGTCGCTGGTTTTTGATGTTAACTGTTGAATAAAGTTCTCGATGCGTTTTTATTAATGGATAATGATGATTAGATATTATATGTAGTTAGATTAGATAGATAGTAACACACACACACACACACACAGTAAGAAAAAGTTGTAATAGATTTAAACCGAAAGTGAACCGCCGTAATTTTAATGATGTTTTAATATGTACCGCCGTAGTGTAGGTAAGTTTGTACCGGAATGATAACACAATGACAAGTGGATACAGGAAAAAGAAAAAAAGGAACTAGGTACTCATCCGGTGTTGCCATTGTCGACGTATGATTTTCGATGAAGCTGCAACACTTCGATTTGATATCGAACACCTCCCTTTACACAAGTGTCACTTTTTAAGGGAGGGTATAATGTTATTATATTTATTTAAGATAATCACTGTGGAACCTAAAAAAATGTATTGTTATTAATGTCAAAATTTCAATAAATAAAAAAATTTAAAAAAAATTACTGCCAGATTCACAATTTATATTTTGCTTACATAGTACTGCTAGAAAGAAAAAGTTATAAATGTAAGTATTGATTTTTACGTAACTATTGATTATTCCACGTAGGTTGAACTTGAATTCCTCTACGAAAGGAAGAGAAAAGGAGAAAAACAAATCAAAAGTAGAAGAAAACAAACGAAAAGGAAATAATGGAAGAAAATATACATACATTTAGAGTATGCATACCGACATTTCAACAATTTCTAAAAACGGGAGACCTTATATCTCGACAACCGTTACTAAATATGCTTTGAAACAAAATAGAGTAGATGCATTAAACATTTATCTAGGGAATAACCGTAAAAGATTTTTTTATATCTTGTATAAATTTCTCAAAAAAAAAAAGTGAGAAACACCTCTGATCTTTTTTCCGAAAGACGGAAACTCGTTTCCTGAATGTCGCGGAGTATTTTTTTTCTGTACTGATACTATGCATTAAAATCTAGGGAATCACCGAAAAAGTTTTTTGATAGACGCAAAAAATGGAAAAAAACGCTATTTTTACCATTTTAACGTGCGATTGTTCACGAGATTTTGAACCTTAATGCCGTGGGAAATGACTGTGACGTCATTCTTGGTGCCAAGTCCTTAATTCGTAAGTTAGGTTTTCTTCTCAAAAATATGCTAATACAAATGTTAATTCGATTGTAGGTATTCTTGTATTCGTAGAGGAGAGACGAGATGGGATAGGAAGGAGAGATGGAAGAAGTGAAGAAGGAGGGTGTTATTGTAAGAAGGAACAATAAAATAGGGCTATGTTCATAAACACATTTCTTTTTATCTATTTATTATTTGGAGATACCTCCCTAATATACCAATTCACTTCATAAATCCTGATGAAATAATTAAAAGTACACAAATTTTCGTTTGCTATATACATTATACATGATGCAAGTTCCTTTTCGCCTCTGCTATCAGACTTTGTAGCAGAGCGGTTAGAATACCGGTGTATCATCAGGCTGGAAGTCTGGGTTCGATTCCCTGCCGCGGCAGATGGATGGACTGGAATTGATGAATGTTACTTAAGTATAAAGTGATCACATTAAACCAGCCGACTTTCAGTCGTAAGCCCGATGGAAAGTCCATCCTTTGCTGTATATCTGTTGAGATAACTACTCATAATAATATGTAGACTTTAAGGGCTTGGCACCAGGAATGACG
This sequence comes from Ceraclea dissimilis, assembly GCA_963576895.1. NCBI lineage: Eukaryota > Metazoa > Arthropoda > Insecta > Trichoptera > Leptoceridae > Ceraclea > Ceraclea dissimilis. The sequence continues at coordinate 2,427,707 of OY756372.1, forward strand.
TCACAGTCATTTCCCACGGCATTAAGGTTCAAAATTGCGTAAACAATCTCATGAAAAAATGGTAAAAATGGCGTTTTTTCCATTTTTTGGGGTTAATTTTGAGTCTATCAAAAAACTATTACGGTTATTCCCTAGATTTTTATGTATATTATAAAAAACAAAATTTTATTCCGCGACTTTTGGGAAACGAGTTTCCGTCTTTCGGAAAAAAGATCAGAGGTGTTTTGAATAAAAAAAATTTGAGAAATCTATACATGATATAAAAAATCTTTTACGGTTATTCCCTAGATAAATGTTTAATGCATCTACCCTAGTTTATTCCAAACCATATTTAGTATCGGTTGTCAAGATATAAGGTCTCCCGTTTTTAGAAATTTTTGAAATGTCGGTATGCATACTCTTAAGTAGCTGACCAAGCTGTTGAAAAAACAGTCTGTTCTATAATAAAAGCTGTTAAAAATATTGAACCGATAACTATATTAGCTCGGGGATTTGTACGATAAAATTAATTGCAGCTTCTTTAAGCTTTGAAAAGCTAACATGGTATGAATTTTTATAGCAATTTGTGGATAATTGTTCAACATTTCTATGATAAAACACGTTTTGAATGTCATCTCTTTATATAGATAGGTAAGTAGAGCTTTAACAAGAAAAGGCATCTCAGAAACTTGGCTGATATCCAAATGATACAGCATTAACAACCTGATTACAGCCCGCCTCCAAGGCTTCGGTGGGAATTGGAAGAGGTTATATACACGAAAATTCTCGATAATATGAATTGATGGTATTTTTCACATATCTCGACAATATGAGAACTTATTATTAAGGTGTGCTTACACGAGCAACTTTCGATCAATAATTGCGGCAACTCGTGCAAATCGTATTGATAAGCATTATGTGGTTCTCCACACATGTCCGGAAGTTGAGTTAACTGAATCGACCGTTTGGAAAAAAAGCTCCGACCAAAACCTCTCTCTGAATTCAGTGTTACCCTGATTTTGAATTCAGAAATAGGTTTTGGTCCGAGCTTTTTTGCAAACGGTCGATTCGGTTAACTGAGCTTCCGGGCGGGTGTGGGGAGCCTTTCGCAATATAAAGCAATTACTTATTTCGGCAATATTTAAAGCGAGACAACGATATTTCGTGCAAACGAGAGAGATAATTATCATGATGTCGGCGACACGAATTGCTGAATATCCAATCGGTTTGGTCATTTTATTCAATTTAGATTAGAGGATGATTCAATATTTTCTCTGTGTGAAATAAAATAGTACACATTTGTTCAGTTTTATCGTTCAATTTCTCGAAATAAATTGCTTTGAGTCTAAAAGTAAAAATAGCTCTCATTAAAATTTATTGAATTTTATGAAAATAAATACTAAAGAGGTAGGTATTACTGAATTATTCGCCCCTGGATGAGTTTGTAAGCGGAAATATAACCGGAATCAAAATACCGGTACAAGGATCAGCTGGGGAGATGGTATCCGGTATCAGGAAGACATGGATGGATGAGCGGGGCATATGATATCTAACGGATTAGATATTCTGGAAATGAAATCATCTGCTGGATATTTTGATAATGAATTATGTAGGTATTTTTGAAAGGCAACAAATTTTATATTTACATATACCAGCTTTAAGAAGAGTACTTGCATTTTGGGGATTGTTTTTTCTGGTTTCATCGTGCTAACTTCAAGTCCAACACTAATTCGATTTTTTTTTTTTTTAATATGTATTGACCAGCATTACTTCTATCTCCTCACACCGCATCCCTTGCAAGGTAGGCAGAGATGACAGAACACCACACTGCCCTATCTTTACACACACGTCTTATAGCCTCCGTTACATTCATGCAATTGTTCTCCGATTGCTTTTACTCAAAACGTGTCCATCTTTTAAGATCTGGTCGGCATGATCGGTCCAAGTCAATCTCAGGCCGACGAAGTTCCTCGCACCTCTTCGCCCACGCAAATGTACATTTTTAGTAATCCTGTTGTCATCCATTCTCTCAACATGTCTAAACCATTCTAGTCTCAAAACACACGTCTTGTAGTCACTAATTTCTCAATAACCTCATTCCTAACTCTCTCTCTTCTGCATAGAGAAAATGTTGTGTCTTTTTTATATAACAGGATTTACTGGTTTCCCCAAACATGTCCCTATCAGGGGCTGTGTGTGTCGTCTAAACCGATTAACTGTATTTGTACAAATGTACACACATGTACGTACCTAAGTAATGTAAAAAATAAACTTAAAGCACGTAAGTTAAAAAATGTGTAGACTGGTACTAAACTCATACACGTGTACATAATGATAGTGTATACTTTAATAACTTTACTAAATATATTACTACCAGCTGTAACCTGCGGCTTTGCTCGCTGAAAGAGACATTTGAAAGACTTTTTTCTTAATGCCCTATGTATACAAACTTTTTAATAAAAAATAGGGTCAAACACCCTAGTAGCTACTAATTTCGATAGGAGAACCTATATGCCAAAACTCAAGTTTGTTTGAAGTCTTTTATTTCCAGTAATATTAACAATTATATATACTTACAACAAATGATTCCTTAACTATACAAATATTTCGGGATACCTCTTCAATAGAGACAAGTCTCGTATATAGGGAGGTATTTCTCAATCTTTTAATACTCAATTTTTTAAAATCCTTTTTAGGAGCGAAATCTCCAAAATACATAGAATAGAAGATTTAGTATTAAAAGGCATCTATCTTCCAAATTTAACCTGTCTACGATTAGCCGTTTGGGCTGTGTGTTAATGAGTTAGTCAGTCAGGTACATTATTTTACAGATTTAGATGTAAATTGTGCGCAATCCATTTCATTATTTCACATACCTAATAATTGTACACAATTTACACTTACATGTAGGGCCTAATTTAGCATTTTGGTTGGCAATTTACTTTGGCAATGTAACACGCGAGCAATGTTTTAGTATACAGACTCCTACAAAATTAGACTTTGCCAAAGTGCTTTGTGCTTTATACTTATTATGATGTGATATTATGTTATTGCTTGCTCACAAACGGTAGTCGATTGGAAGAAAATTTCTATCTATCCTCTTGGGTCCCTTGAGGGGTACCCAGAGAGGACAGAATGTCAAAACCGCCTTATCTTCACACACACACTCCTAGCTTCCATCACATTCGTACGATTTGTTATACAGACTCTCTCCGGTTTCTTTTACTCGTAACACGTCCGTCCTTGAGAGTCTGGTCGACACAATCGGTCCAGGTCAAACTCGGACGGCCACAAGGCTTATATTCGAGATATCAAGTGCGTAAGACACAGTCTCTTGCTGTGTTCAAGAGTTTGTTGAAAACTCATTTGTTTGGTAGGTCATATAGTTAAGCTATCTATGTATTAACGAAATTTTTTAGGAGGCGCCCTTGAAGTGGATTGAATCCACAAAACGGCGCATTATAAATTGTCTTTATTATATCCTAGATATTTGAGTAAAAGGAACCGGAGAGCGTGTATGACAAATTGCACGAATGTGACGGAGGCCAGAAGTGTGTGCAAGGATAGGGATGTCTAGCGCTCTGTCCTCTCTGCCTACCCTGCAAGGGACGTGGCGTGAGGGTATAGATAGATAGAGATAGATATTAGATATAGTGATATATTTTATACTTTACCTGTACCTACGTGGGGGCGTCTGTTACGAACATTAGAAATAATTCATTAGACAGGTACGTAGTTTGATATCCTCAAAGAGATAGACTTCATTACAATGTGAAGTGAAGAAGGTATAAGGATCACATTTCAGATCTCTCAGATCTCACTACACCTACTATTATATATGATGGCTTTTGTGCTCAATCCAGGCGGAATTCGACTTTACAGAGATGGTTGGGTATAATCAGAAGTATTTCAGGGCAATCACTTCTACATGGAATGTCACATTGTGAAATTTCGAACACCAATCCTATCAGAAATCTTTGATTTGAATTATTAGGGTTCACCATGGTTGAGTCGATCGACTTAACTCGTTCCACTATCGCTTCAACTTTTGCAAATTTTGTATGAGTGTGTAAGAATTCGATTCGATTCTTGGCTTAGTGTGAATAATAGTAAAAAATATTTGAAATCGATATTTTATGACTTCACGTCCTACAACTGTTTTTCACGGTCTTCCAATTGATACCAAACACGCCCTTACGAGGCGGTTGGATTCCTTCATTCCGATGGCGCCTCTCACCAAGAATGCACAGAATCAAAATTTGTAAAAAGATATTACGTATGATTGCAAAACTTCGGGTCTCTAAGTAGTCAAGAAGTGGTTGAAAAATCGATTATAAAGTTTGCGCACAGTAAAAATGTAAATAAAATCTTGCAATTTGCAAAATATCCGATGGAGTCATTATGTCTTACCTTGAACATTTTTTCAACCAAATTACAGCATTATATCTAAAAAAAACTACGGGAATAACCTCAAGTTTCAGTAAATTTCAGAGGTAATTTTAAAATTATTTTTTATCAAATTTCTAAATAGTTATAGAGTCACTAAAACATATTCTCATATATCCATGTAAAATATCTCTTAGGATTACATTTTATTTTATTTTATTTTATTTTATTTTATTACAGGTATAAGTGCAAAACAGATAACAACTATAGATATAAGTAATTGAAGATTAGTTCATGCATAATTCAGCTGTCACCCACAAGCATGCACCACAGTTAAATTAAAACATATAAGTTCATTCCGGTCGTCTCACACACCCATACTCAATCTCGCTCACACACTCACCCATCGCACACGCACACATCAGATTTCACAATTTTTAGGCAGAAAAACAGAATATAAACAAGAATACAAAAATACAAAAAGAAAAAAAAAAACATCAACTGAGTAATCTTACTTTGGCCGATCATGTTTCTTTGGGTAAAAAAATATATCTGCGTTTGCTTCAAAAATGATCATTTTGGGTACAGATATAATACAATTCGGTGTATGTAAGGTGATTTTGTAAAATAATACAAATACCTGCTACAGTTTCGTGAATAGAAAATATAAAACTTACTACAAACAACATATTAGCAATCAACAGAAATGTACAATAATTCATGGGTGACTAACTTAATAGTAAAATGTTGCAAATCGACATTAAGTGCTTGGCACCAAGAATGACGTCACAGTCATTGCCCACGGCAATAAAGTTCAAAATCGCGTGAACAATCGCACGATAAAATAGAAAAAATAGCTTTTTTCCATTTTTTGGGGTTAATTTTGCGTCTATCAAAAAACTTTTACGGTTATTCCCTAGATTTTAATGCATATTATCAGCACAAAAAAAATTACTCCGCGACTTTCGGGAAACGAGTTTCCGTCTTTTGGAGAAAAGGTCGGAGATGTTTTTCAATTTATTTTTTTGAGAAATCTATACAAGATATAAAAAATCTTTTACGGCTATTCTCTAGATAGATGTTCAATGCATCTACTCTATTTTGTTCCAAAGCATATTTAGTAACGGTTGTCGAGATAGAAGGTCTCCCGTTTTTAGAAATTTTTGAAATGTCGGTATGCATACTCTTAATATTAAAATGTCGCAAATCGACATTCATACATTGTTTTTTTTAATACACAGAGGACAAAATTGGAATAAAAATCAATAAACATGGTGAAAAACACAGCTACATGAATATTCAAGTTATTTTTATGTTCAAAAAACACGAATAAATTTAATTATAGTTGTGTTCTGAGCAAAAGGAATCGTATTTATTTATTTATTTATCGTATGGTCAAAAGAAGTATATCACATCCCTCAAAGGAAAAAGTTTGAAGGTTGGACATTGGACAATGATTAGTTTTTCAAGCAAGCTTGGTCGTCAGAAATTAAATTGAACGTTCTTTATATATTCAGTCGCTGGCTCATTCAGGTATAGGAAGTCATGGAAGAGTATAGTAAAGTAAAGAAATCGTAGAGTGTGTATGAGGAATTGCATGAACGTGGCGGAAGCACGAAGTGTGTGTGAGGATAGGAAAGTCTGGTGATCTGTTTTCTCTGCCTACGCCGCATCCCTTGCGGGGTAGGCAGAGAGGGGATAGAATAGAATAATGTACAATGTACATGGCGCGTATGTACATAGTACCGAGTTACGATCGAGCTCGTATTACATCGACGATAATATGTCTACTCGATTTGACCAAATTCACACATGAACTAGGTATATTATACCACATCAGATATTATTTTTTCCCCAATTCAATTCCTTTTCCTTTTCCTTTCCCTTCCTCTCCTCCTCCCTGTCCCATTTCCTTACAATCCTTACATTTACATTGTACATATTGGGTAATGGGTATACATGTTATTATATTTTCGCTATTTATGTATTAGTTTAAGTTGGTATTTATTGTGTTTTTCGTGCTGTTGTTTGTGTACAGATGTAATTGGTCTGTTTCGATAAAAATTTTACATTTATCTTTGTATTATTGGATATGACTGTACCTGTACCTTAAAAAAATAACTAAAGTTGCCTGTCAAAATCTAAAACGGTCCCTCTGACCCCCCGAAAAGGTCCCACTACGCGGTTTTTCTCCTTTTTTTAGGAATATGGTAAGAGATAGGAGAAAGTGGTGATTGACAAAAATAATCCTTACTTAATTCTCTACAAAATTTCTTTTACATTTTTCTCGTAGGACTAGTAGTTCACCCGCAACGGCCGGTCAAAATACTGGGAATTTTTTTTGAAAACAAATAGGTTATACGAGTTAGACATGTGCGCCGGCTGCAAAAAAGCCGGCGGCGGCGCCCATGTCTAAAATTCCCGGCGGCGGCGCCACGCCGGCGGCGTGGATCCAAAGTGGGGGAAGCATTGGATTTTTTTGCAATATTGTTTTAAATGATTAAAAACGTATATGTGAAAAGGATAATGATAAAATCGATTTATTTATTTTGAAAAACTATAATTATTTCAATAATAAAGTGAAATAAAAGCTCATATTTGAAAAATAATGGAAAATTACATTATTGCTTTTTCATGGCGCTGGAGGGCAGGTCAAAATAAACTAATCCATAAAGTCAAACGCGTCAGAAAGAGCCTCAGTATGGGCAGTGATGTAGTCGAACAGGTTTCTCATTTGGCAATATCTGGGCTGTTAGCTAAATGTTGGGTGGAATTCAAACTCTGAAATAAATTGCAATGACGAGGTCGACCTTCCACAAAATGCAAAACTCCTATGTAGCTGAGAACTACAGTTGAGCAAAAGCTGTAAAAACATATGTGTTATATGTGCTGTTGTTTGGAGTGGACGGGTAATTTAATAAAATTATGTAATTTAATAAAACTATCTTATTTGCGATGTTATTTGAGGTGTAAATATAAGGATAATAATTATTCAATAAGCATAAATTGTGGTGTTCTAGTCGAAAGGTTCATAAATTAATAATATCAACCAAAATACGTAATGCTTACCGGTGGAAAGATAAATTACAATTTGAGAGTAGTCTGTAATCACAGTCCGAAAAACCACGTTAGGGGATAGTAATTTCTTTTTTTATTATAACGTAGCTTTAGGTGAGCGAAATAATTGAATTTTAACCTTAAAATATCGAATTATAATAATTTTTTGACACTTTGAAGATCGTAAGCGTCTAAATTACCAAATGAATATCGTTTTTGTCAAGAGAAAAGAAGTCATTACTATTTCCATAGTGTTGTGAATTCAAACTCTGAAATAAACTGCGATGACGAGGTCGACCTTCCACAAAATGCAAAACTCCTATGTAGCTGAGAACTACAGTTGAGCAAAAGCTGTAAAAACTTATGTGTTATATGTCCTGTTGTTTGGATTGAAGGGTAATTTAATAAAATTATGTAATTTACCTAATAAAACTATCATATTTGCGATGTTATTTTAGGCGTAAAAATAAGGATAATTATCAAATAAACATAAATTGTTGTGTTTTTAGTCGAAAGGTGGATAAATTAATAATGATATCAACCAAAATACGTAATGCTTACCGGTAGAAAGATAAAATACAATTTATTTATTTATTTTCAATCCCATACGGCTTTTAAGGCCATAAGTACAAAATATACGAGCATTATAACAATAAAAAAGTAAATCAAAACATAAAAAAATTGAGAGTAGTCTGTAATCACAGTCTGAGAAACCACGTTAGGGGATAGTATTTTTTTTATTATTATAGTGCCGCCTTAGGTTAGCGATATAATTGGTTTCTAACCTTAAAATATCTAATTATAATCACATTTTGACACTTAGAAGATCGTAAACCTCAAAAATTACCAAATGAATATCGTTTTTTGTCAAGAGAAAAGAAGTCATTACTATTTCCACAGTGTTGTATTGAAACAAATGAAATATAGCGAATCTAGTCAAGTGGAATGAAAATAATTTTGATTAGGTACTTCGATAATCAAAGGCTAAACTAATGAAAAGAGAGAACGGTCGACCGAAAAGATGAAAGGCCGAAAATTTTGGTCAGATACTCTGCCAAAATTTACGTGGTTTAAAAATTTCAGCGTGGTATGATAAAATCGATCAAAAAACCATAAATTCTGATTTTTCCTTATAATTCCCAGTTACATAAAATAACGTTTGTTTTTAATTTAATTTCCACTATGAAGAACCAAACTATTAATGCCTTGTGGCCGTCAAAACTATAAATAAATCCCATCCTATTTCTTGTTTTAGAATCGAATAAATAAGACAATGCATTAAGTAGTTATTATTCGACATTTTATATAATTACTGAACCCTAGCATCCCCACAGCTGAATGCTTCAATTTTATTACCTGGAAAAGTACTTATTTCGATTTCTGTATCAAGAAACACAAGATAAATACTTTTGGTCACACGGATCCCACGCCGCCGGCGTGAGCGTTTTAACCGGCGGCGGCGCGCCGACCATGATCAACGGCGGCGCGCCGGCGCGGCGCTCATGTCTAATACGAGTATTATTAGCGATCGGGTCCTATGTTATGTATAGAGGTGCGATGCCTCCGGTGGAAATTAGGAGAAGTGTAAGATTTAAAGGGAAAGAAACTTTTTTTTAACTGATAGTTCAGAATAGACTACTAGCGCTATCAGTGATAAAATAACACACTAAATTTAATTTCGACTTGACCAATAAGTGTACCATGTTATATGTGAGGCTTTAAGCTAAAGGGAGGGGGCGAATCGTTAAATATTCTATATGGATTAAGGAGAGGTCACCGCATGGTTTGGGGGTAAGATTAGAGCTACCAGTACTGCTGTGGTAAGGGTAATAATATTATTACTAGAAGGTACTTTGGAATGTTAGGAATTCGCTTTGATAGAAGTACCAATAACATATAACCTAGTTCACCATAAAGGTATGAACTAGAACAGAACAAACAAACACAGAACAGTAATGAATGTACCTAATCGTAAAAAAACTTTTTTGTCAAAATAAAAAAAAACGGTATTTTGACCAGCCATGACGGGTAAACTGCTAGTCCTAGGAAAATATATGTGAAACATTTTTTTGTAGACAATTTAGTAAGGATTATTTTTGTCGTTGACCATTTTCTCCTATATCTTATCATATTCCAGAAAAATGAGAAAAATCCACGTAGGGGCCGCGCGGTGGGGAGTCGTTTCGAGGGGCCAAGGGGGGTGGTGACTAGGCAAGATTTTTCCGGACAACCCTGTGGCGATGTGTGATTCTATATGTAAACTTGCATTTAAATCACATTTTGATTAAATAACAGATAAGTCATTTTTAGCGGTGCGACAATTAGGTCGGCGAGAGATATTGTTATTTAGCAGTGATTTTTAACAGTTATATAATAACAGTGACGGCTCATCAATACGTTTTACGAAGGTTCAAAGGGTAGTTATTAAATGATAAACTAGATTTTTTTCTGCTACAAAATGTACGGGCTGATTCAAAACAGATCATGCGTACCTACACATACACAATACACATGTATGCTTTTAAAAGGATATATTTTCCCTTGAGAAATAGCAAAGAAAAATTCTAACAAGATTCGTGAAAATCTTTTTCAGCTTGTGTTATAGAGTGAAATAGGTCGACATCTGGAGGTGAACCAATGCTCACACCTTTAACAGACGATGTTCTCCTAATCTAGCTACGTTCAGTCGCCTGACACTGTTTTTTTTTCTTTTCTAGACAGAGAGGAGCTCAAGACTTCCTTATCCTTAAACTCTTGTTTCCGTCACATTCCGATTTATGATTGGCCATAATTTGCGAGGCAGACCGAAGCCTGGCTGGCTGCAATTCGCTATACAAGCTAATTACTTTTACTCAAAACATGTTCGTCCTCGAGAATCTGGTCGATATGATCGAGGCAAATGATTCTTGGACGACCGCATTTCATTACAGCTTTCATTTTTCATTTTCTTTATTACCCTTTCTTTATTAAATTCGTTTCCGTCTATTATGTGTGTTTTTCGTGCAACAGGGTAGGTAGATGTATTTGTCGCAAGGTGCCAACCCTCCCTTCTGCCAGTCAATCAGGTTGTCCTGACACGCGATTCAAGTTAAGTCACGCGCCCTTATATTGGCGTCAATACAAAGAAACATGGGTATACCTGCCTTCTATTAAAATTAATATATGAAAATATTCAAGCAGGTATACCTACAAACATTATTCATTTTACACGAAAATATTAAGATGTGCGCATGTTCTATGAAATTAGAATGCAAAATTATTGTTTTCCTTTTTCACTTTGAACATTCATAACGTCCTTCGAGCGATCTTTTAGGAGCACGTAAAATCATTCCACTATCGCTTAAGTTACTTCAAATGTTGTATGAGAGTGTAAGCGAAAAAAACAATTATGACTTATTGTATAAAAAGGGGGACTGAATATCAAAAAATATCCGCTAGAGTCACTGCGTCTTATTTGCTCCGCGACCTTCAGGAAACGAGTTTCCGTCTTTCGAAAAAAAGATCAGAGGTGTTTTACCATATTTTTTTTTGAGAAATCTACACTACCTTAAACATTTTATCAACCAAATTACAGCATAAGATCTAACAAACTACGGAAATAATCTCAAGTTTCAGTAAATTTCAGAGTTAACTTTGAAATTACTTGTTATCGAGTGGTGTACACGGATAACTGTAGATAATACATATGATTGTTTGAGCATATGGAAAGAATGAGTGATGCAAAAATGACGAAGATAATATGACAGTATGACTGAAAGAAACGGTTTGTGTAAACGTGACCGTACTAACTGACTGAAACAATATTATTCAATCAATTTGACTAAAATATCTACCAGGCAAACATAAACTATCGCTGAAAATATTGAAAACTTGAAATAATTTCTTCAAAACAATGGCAGATATTTTGAAACAATCTTTGGAGTAGATCAACTTGACTGAAATATCTACCAGGCAAACATAAACTACAGATGGGTTAGGCCTACAGGTAATCTATGAAATGAATCGGATGAAAAATGTTCATTTATTATTATTACCTACTACCAACTACTGTTACAACGTAGTATGATTACCTAATAGTAACTTATAGTCGCCTAATACTTTGATGGCCAGATATATATTAGAATAGCGTGCCTCAAGTATGTACGCATAGGTAGCTATTGACTCTTGGTCGATAATGGGGACCATTAACTACCAGCACGCCTTCCGTATAACCTAAAATATTCCGACAGTCGATTTTCTCAAAATTTAGATACGTTTTTCACAAGGCTTCGTTTTTAAATAACAACGTACTCGTAAGTATTTTATTTGCACAATTTCAACCGCGTGGTTATTTTAATGTTGTAAAATATTTCTTGCACTTTTAATATTCCACATTGTACCAAGCATTCTAAGCTACCACCATCTATCGAAAAATTAAAAAAAAGTAAATTGGCATATTATTTAACAACAGTTGAAATGAGACCTTTAAGAAAAATGTGTGGGAAAAATTGTGAGAGACAGTAGGATAAAAAGTGAGGGTATTTGACGGGTGTGGAGAATAGAATGAATATTAATAAGCTTAGATGGTTTGGGCGTGTTGAGAGAATGAATGATGATGAGATGACCAAAGAGGCGTGTACGAGAGAAAGAAGAGGTGTGAGGGAGCGTGGCCGTCCGAGACTGATCTGGATCGATCATGTCGATCAGATCTTCAAGGACAGGCGCGTTTTGAGTAAAAGAAATCGTAGAGCGTGCATGACGAATTGCATGAATGTGACGGAAGCAAGGAGTGTACACAGTGGATGCTAAAATTGGATTTTAAAGTTTGCACACTGTTTGACGATCACAGGAGAACATAAAGAAAGAAAGAAAGCGGTATATGATCTTGACTATCCAACACCATACATAGTCCGTTGAACGGAACGGTGATAAATACCACTTAAAATAGATAGAAGCAACTATACCTACCCGGAGTCGAGGCTTCCGAAGATAATGGATTAGGTATATGCGGTATACAGAGCTGAATTTAAATAAAAGGCCCAATTCTATAAGTGACTTAAGTGCGTACTAACTTAAAAAAATATATTTTTAAATTACAAGATTTTATTTTACTTTCATTCCGTTGTTTATTTTATTTTGTCTGTGCGTAAATCTTGCAATTCGTTTTTCAACCAATTCCCGACTACTTAGAGACCTGAAACTTTGCAAACATACGTAAACTCGGTGACAATACATTTCTGTATAAAATTGGATCATCCTTCTCCAGAGACAAAAAAGATGTAAGGGGTTTGAGAGGGATCGAAGGGTCGATGGATGACAGACGTACATATAGGTGTATTATCAAAAGGATGCAAGATTGAATACCTAAAATAGAGACATTCAGAATGGGTGGCGAACATTCTGATTTAACGGCACACTCGAACACCTATTACGTGAGAGTACAAAATTTTCCCGAAGCAAAATGTGCTTTTCTGAAGATTAATTGGAGGAGATTATTATTATTATTAAGCTGGCCTTCCACAGGTAATGTAAAAATAGAATAATACGTGTAATCAAATGTAAAGCTAATGTTTTTCACGTTTGGGTCTTTAAAGTGATAAATTACCCCAAATTACCCTGTTCATAATATGACTTATTGTTTGGGAGAGTATATGGGGTCACGGAGGGTAAAACGACCCGTATTTGTAATAATTCTCTTAAAAATTTAAGAGTGGGTGTTGCCTAAAGGGTATTTTTCAGAACAAATACCTCGGCAACCTCACTAAATATCTCGGCAACATTACTAAATATAAAAAATGGGGTAAATACATTGAACCTTTGAATTTTACATCTTGAATAGATTACTGAAAAAAAGTTAAATAAACTGTTTTTTTCCCTGCACGAAAGTCGTAGAGAGTAAATCTTTCTAGTACTGAGAATTTACATTAAAATCTAGTGAACTACTGTTATAGTGAATTTTTTTCAAACTGTCGAACGCAGTCATAAAACGTGTGACCGAGAAGGGACGACTTCCTGCTTTATTTGCACTTATGCCAGAGCCATAGACAGTTTAAAATAATTTCACTATCGTAAAACTTTCTTTGAATAAAGCGAAATTATCCCCCAAAAACGTAAAAAAATATGTTTCTAAAATTTGGTCATGCAATCGTGCATGCGATTTTGAGCTTTAATTTTTTTCCTGGAAAAAATTTAAAGTTTTTTTTTGTTTTATAAATCCGATACTGTCGTCACGTTTCCGATTACATAACTAATCGCAGGTAGCCTAGCTAGCTGAAGCGGTGAAAAATTATACTACTTAGAAGTAGTGAAAAAATACAGAAAAAAAGGTTTATGTAAGTATATAAGTAGTACCTACAAAGAAAAAGAAATGTGAAAGTCGCGATAAAAATCACGGTGAGCCATTCAGCGTGGAATGATAATAGCGCCATCCAGCCGTGATTGTTGTAAGCTGTACTACAATGTGGAAGACATTTTTATGTAAATATACGACTTATATGTATGGAATTATGTAATCTGTAAATGTCTAGCATTCTTAAGAAGACTGTTATACAGAGACAACGATATTGTCTGCTCTTTATTCGTCAATAACTTTCCACTACTGGAAATAAGCTTTACCCAATTTCTTAATGTTTTGTGGTTTTTACAGTTTTTTGGGTGCGTGCCTATTTTGGAATATAGCAGGATTTGGAGAAAAGAAGGGGGATAGGATAGAAATTGATTAGGGAGAAATCAAGGGATTGGGCATAAATTGTGCAGAAAAAATCAAGGAATTAGGCAGAAAATGTACCAAGAATTGATCCTAGATGCATTACTAGGAACCAAACCAAATGGCAATATACTCGTAAATGGCAGCACCGTCATACAATATTGGATTTGAAGAATTGTGAGTAAAAGCTGTGAGTGAATAATCCTTTTTTTTTAATTTTGATAAAGATTTGCACGGCTTTAGAACGACCTAAAGAATTTGCTGACCTTGTATAGTGGACATTGATATGAATGGCCAACAGCCATTTTTCATACTCAACGTCGTCTGAAGTCTTTTAGAGAATTATCTGTCTTTGCATAATATGTCTGCAAATCAAGACTTTTCTTCACATTTCGAAGTATGTTAATAGGAAAACTGTTTGAGCTGTGAAGTGCGGAAAACGTATTTTTAATACTTGTCAAATTGTTGCGCTACTAGCGCTCTGTGGCAGTTCAAAACAACTCGTTTCAGAACGTAAATTATACGCAATGTTTTTTTACCTTGTATCCCAAGCAATTTCTCAACAAATTATGGCTTAATTTCAGTATTTCATACAATATTCGAGAGTAGCAGTAAGTAATCAAGTGTAATAATCAGCATCATACATTATTCCTCCACCTTCTCTGCCATCACGTTCATTAAATTCGTCTTAGTCAATCTATCTATTCAAAACACGCTCGTTCTCCGTACACCCGCTAGTAATAATATTATTACAAGAACTATGCTTTGCCTACATCGGGTCAAGGTCATACTAAGTCATCAAAAATCGATATGAGCGCCACCGTGTTTGTTCGAGTAATTATTATTGTACAAAATGTCTACGCAATCATTGATTTTATGCATAATATCGAGATACGAGATTTCTTTAAAATGGAGAAATCATGCGTATAAAGTCGAGGATGTCGTCAGATGGGGAAGGCAACGGAGGAGATATTGGTACGCGCATGTGGGGAGAATAGAACCATCCCAGGCTCCCTCACATTGTGCTCCATGGCCAACACCAAAGTAGGCGACGCCCCGGGCAGACCACTAAAGATATGGATTAACAGCTGGGAGTCGACCTAGCAGGAGGCTAACCTCTCTTAAATAGCAGGCCATCAGGCCTACATTAAGATTAAGAAGAAGAAGAGAAGAAGTGTATAGAAATCAAATTTCGGATGTTCAGTACAAACATGTGTCAGGACTCAGGAGTCAGGACGACAATAACTTATGGTGTAAGAACATTAACTGACACAATCCTAATTTAAGAATCTGCTAGGAGATCGGAAGTGAAAACTTTAAGGCGATTTACAGGGAAAACACTTATGCTGGATTTCATCAACTTCTTAGGTAAGGAATAGCGGAGATAGGAGCCACTTATCATTGTTTTTCATAGGTACATATTTTGTGATAGGTGGCTCCTACATTTGCACCCTCGGCTTACAGAGCTTTTAACGGAGCCGCTCCTCTGGCATCCGAATGACGTGTCCGAGCCATCTCAGCTGAGACCTCTCTATGAAGAGGACAACTTTTACAACTAACGAACAACTTTTTTTTCTGAAATTCTAAAATACCTTCGATGAGACAACATTAAATATGTACACAGTATAGCTACATATTCATAGGTAGGATATAAAAATTGTGAAATGATTGTATCTTCATCTGTTGAAGATATACAAAAGGGCATATGGATAGTAAGCGTTTTATGTACTATATCATGTTATTATTTTCAATAACAAAATGCCTCCAATTACGTAGGTTTCTGTTTTTGATGCGAACACAATGGACACTGTTTCATATTATAATCATAATAATTAAAATAATACAATCACGATACTCGTAATTTGTAGCTACCAAAGTAAACACACTAACTATTCACTTAAAACATTTTAATAACACAATGTTATGTGTTTACATATTCGAGTTTTATCCTCAAAAGTTCCACGAAAGAACACAGTGAGGGCACAATAAGGTCCCTCTGCTTAAAGCGGTTTTTGGCGGTCTGTATTATCTAATCCCATGTCTTGAGATTTTCCTCAACGAAGACGGGAGGTATCAACATTCACATAAGGTTATTATGTGAACTCCCTTGGGGAGGGAGCAGG
Source organism: Ceraclea dissimilis (assembly GCA_963576895.1). Lineage (NCBI taxonomy): Eukaryota > Metazoa > Arthropoda > Insecta > Trichoptera > Leptoceridae > Ceraclea > Ceraclea dissimilis. The sequence continues at coordinate 2,443,937 of OY756372.1, forward strand.
ATGGATGTTCCGACGCTTACGAGTCGGCTTTGGCTGGCTTAAGTGATCGCTTTATGCTCAGAGCAACGTTCACCCATTCCACCTGTGGATACTTATAGATTTACCATCTTGTTATATTGGTATACTTAACTAGTTACTATTTTTAAGATTTAAGATTTTTTGTATTACTGTCTGTTTGTTTAATGAATAAAAAATGAATCTTCTTATTCAACCCTGGTCTCTCAACTGACTTAAGGCTCTGACAACTCCCTTAAGGCTAACCCTGGGCCCACCTCTTAATAATATTTTGCTAGAAGTGCGGGTAAAGAGGTCGCTATTAATGCGCCTGAGCTACCCGGGGATGTGGAGGGCCTTAAGCCCGCGGGATTATCCTTCAATGGTCTCTCAACTGCTGGATATAGCCCTTTTCCAAACGTTTCCCTTCTTTTCTATAACTCTCCTTTCTCATACATAGTCCACCCGCTACCAGAGTTAGGTACGTCATCTACCCATCTGTTTTTTCATCTGTTCATTTCATCATTCTGTAGAGTCGTTCTGTTCTGAGGCTTTCCGGCACTTATTTTGTTTGCCCATGGTCTCAATTATAATAGCCTGGGTTGTCCACCTACTTCATAATCATCTTGTCTTGTTATATGTCCTAACCCCCCTGACCATTAGGTACCTTTTCAGTTCAGACCACACTGTGTAAAAAGAGATGGCTTTTGGACGGCTCTACAAACATAGTGGGAGCAGTTGTAGAATTTAAATAGAAATGTTCTTGTTGCCAGAAAAAAAATGTAGTTCTCAATGAATCCGGGACCATATCTTTCAAAAACAGATTGTAACAGCAAACACCGTGACGTCAACAACTCGGATTCTACGCCCGATTGCCTCATTTCTTATTCTATCTCTGAGGCACACGCCGAGCATATATCTTTCCGTGGATGGTTGGTAGATATAGCTACCATCAAATAAACTTAATTGGATAATGCATTTAAGTATCATGGATATTACAATATGTTTAAGTAGTTGGATTAGACCATAATAAGTTAATCTTTATAGGTATTAAACTAACAACTAAGGGAACACACATATAGCGGTATACTTTAGCAAATTATAGGGTAGCTATTGTATTTTATACTGTTATCAGAGATTTACATAGTAATAATTATATACCTACCACCGAACAATGCTAAACCTTATAATTACTTCTACGATATAAGGTTGTTCAAAGCACCAGGGTATTTTCTCGGAAACTATGAGGTTTTCGAAGCTGGCAATCTTTCATATTCCGAGATACCTCCCAATATACCAATTCACGAAATAAAGAAGAAAATACACAGATATTGTGTTAAAAAAATGCATCACGAATCGTCGGAGCATCTGATAATTACACGATTAACAACCCGAAAAACAAATCTACATATAGGTCATCGTGAAAACCTACAACAACTATAGATAGTCTAGGAGCCTACCGCTAAAATATGACGTAGGTATTTTAAATCGAAATGTGATTTAAAATAAAGTTTACATGTAGAGTCATACTTTTCCATAGGGTTCCCTAACAAAATTTTGCCACGTCACCCCCCTGCCTCCCCCGAAAAGGTCCTCCAGTTTTTCGCATTTTTTAGAAATATGGTAAGAGATAGGAGAAAGTGGTCAATGACAAAAATAATCCTTACTAAATTCTCTACAAAAAATGTTATGTCCATTTTTCATAGGACTTGTAGTTAACCCGCAATGGTCGGTAAATACACAATTTTTTTTTTTGGGAAAAAAACATCACTAACACTTTGGTCAGAAAAAAATTAAGTGAGTTTATGTGTACATATATCAGGGTAACTAACTTTTAGTGTCCGACCGAATGTTCGGTTTCGGTTTCGGTCGAGTTTCGGCAAAAAAACGGGTTTCGGTTTAGTTTCGGTTTCGGTGGCAAACCTGCCGAAACTACGACCGAAACCGAAACTGCATTCGGGAGTTTTCGCGCTGTGATCGGTCATGTTCGGCGCGTTGTGACGCGATGAAGTGTATCCATGTCGCGACAGGCAAGCGTTTGCAGGTCGTTTTGTTTTGTTTGTGTTTGTGACGTTTTGTTTGTGTCGTGTGATTTATTTTGAATTTGGTAAGTTTTATTACGTCACGTAATAAAACTTTATAAAAATATTATTTTGTTTTGTTAATAATTCAAATATTAAAGTACATATACGTATTGTGATGTTAGGTAACAACTTAAATAAGTAATTTTATGTTTATTATTAAAAAAAAAAAAGAATAATAGAAAAGAATAAAATAATAACGTTTTCTTTATTTTTCCCTCAAAACATGTTCTTGTAAGAAAGTTTCGGTTTCGGTTTCGGCCGAAACTGAGACCGTTGCCGAAATTCGGTTTCGGTTTCGGTTTCGGTCATAAAAACCAGTTTCGGTCGGACACTACTAACTTTAATAGTTCACGCTAGTAAAATGAATGTGTTTAGTTTAGACAGAGGCAGAGAATTCTTTTGTTTAGAAGTGGAAAACCATGTTGTGAGAAGCTGAAAATGGGACTGATGCAGGGCCGCAACGAGGCATTTGGGTTTTTTTAAGAATCGCTGAAAATGTGTAGAGAAGAAAATTGTTCATGTAGAAATTTAAGTCATTTTCGATGGAGATCGTGAAATTAGGTTAACATTTTTTTAAGTTCTTATTCTTCATCAGCCCATCCCCGCCACTCCTGAACAAAGGCCTCATCCATTTTCCTCCATGTTGTCTTGTCCTATGCAGACTGCATCCAGGTTGCACCGACAAGTCGGACAGGTCGTATCTCCATCTCAGCTGTGGCCGTCCCACACTTCTGTTTCCATCTCTAAGTTTCCAATTTAGGAGGTTCTTGGTCCACTTGCCCTTTGCACTTCTACCCACTTCTTTTAAGTTAATTTTCACAAAAAAACGAGAACTTTCTTCAAAACGAATGGGGTCTAGTTGCATGATGAGTCCCCAAACCTCTGAGAACCGTAAAATGCCGATTGGGACAAGTATCTCGAAAACAATATCCCGAAAGGATCAAAATCGTTAACACTTTCACTACCACCCTTCCTCCGTCTCTGACGTTCTGACTACCCACTGTTTTAATACGATGGCTATTAAGATTTACATGCTAAATGTTTTTGTCTTAATAACGAGCGTGTTTCTTAAGGAAAAGATATGTTGTATTCTTGTGATAAAGAAAATGCATGTTTTGCCAAAATAACTGCTAATACTACTTCGCTCTTTAATGTTCCTGACAAGAACAAAAGCAGCTCCAAAGCTTCGGCATATAGATGGCGTTTTGTGCGATTTTTTCGACGTCATACCCTTCTCCGATCGCTCAAGCAAAAAGCGAACAAATCCTATAAGTATTTTGTAACAAATCTCTAAAAAGGGTAGGACATTCAATATGTCGTCATATAAAGTAAAGAGTGTAATTAAGATATCAAGAATATCTTCGATTAGTATCATCAAATAGATGTGGATAATCGGGAAATATCATCAAAATCGTACGTAAAAGATACTTTGGTACAGTGATAATTGTGGAAAATCTAAAAAAAAGTGAGTAGATAATCTCTAAATAGTATAGTTATCAAATATTAGATGTGAATCATTAAGTAGTATCATCAAATACTAGATGTGAATCATCAAGCAATATCATCAAATAGATGTGAATCATCAAGCAATATCATCAAATAGATATGAGGTACGAATGTATTTTCAATAAGTTTCATTAAAAATATAATTCATAGGGTAGTATTATCAACTACATGTCACGAAATATCATCAAATGGACGTGGTTCTTCAATTAGTATCGTCAAATAAATGTGTGTAATTATCAAATAGTATCATCACATAGATGTGAACTACCAAGTAGCATCACCAAATAGATGTCTATTATCAATAGGTTTCAAGCATTATCATCAATTTAAAGCATATGGTATCATCAAATTGTTGTGTATTATCGAGCAATATCAACAAACAGCCGTGTCAAGCAGTATCACCAAATAGATGTGTTATCAAGCAGTATCATCAAGAATACCACAAACGCCACAAAGTGAACCTAGTTATGATAGCAATAAATATGATGAACGTAAAAATATTGATGGATGTACACAATTCATAAATATTTTATCATTTGGGAATTTCATATCTTCTGCCTTTTATTGAGATCATTATATGGGATAATGTTAATATAAATAAACACGATGACGTCATTCGTACAATAACCACAAAAGCGATCAAAAATATAAAAATACATGAAGTGCTAAAAACCGCCGCTAAGAGCATACGGCACACTTTAATATTGGCATTAAAAAGGTTAAATATTACGATATCGAAATGTGGGTATTATTTTAATGCAGTGGTGGTTAAATGGTTGAGTTGCCATTATACATATCTGACATTTATTAAAAAAAAATAGAATGGTCTACAGTTTGTCAGAGTTCGAATCTCGATGTCGTTTGGATGAAAGAAAACCCAACATCAGAACCAAGTTATGGACGTTTAATGGTGACTATGTAAACTAGCTGTTACTGCAATAAATAAAAAGAATTTGAAGTGAAAAATAGAAATTGATTTTTTTCATTCTTCATCTTACTCTTCTTCAGTCCGTAGTCGTCCCCTTCTGGACGTAGGCCTCCTCCATGATCCCTTTCCATGCGAAACGATTTTGGGCCACTTCCATCCATGTTGCACCGGCATGCTTCACGATGTCATCTCTCCATCGGAGCTGTGGTCGGTCGTCCGGGGTTTCTTGTGGTAATCCTAGGACGCCAGCACAGGAGGCGTTTTGTACATCTGATGTCTGAGCTGCGGGTCACATTTTATCATTACATACTTCTAATATGCGGGCTACTTTCGCTTTATTCTTCAGTACGTTAAAGAGGACGCTATGTGCGCCTGTGCTACCCGGGGATGCGGAGGACCATAAGCCCGTGGAGTCCTTCAATGTATTACATACTTCTATCTACATCTTAAATTATATTTATTTACAAAAGAGTGCCAGAAATACATCAGTTGGAAAGTATTTAGAGGCATGAGATTCTAGCTCAATTTATAAATGTTGGTTACATGCTTGGTTATATTTGGCCGAATTCAGAACATTTCAGGTATTTCTTATCGAATTTACAAATAAAAAACCTCGTATTAGACATGCCCGGATCCAGCCTTCAAAAAAGGTTGTGATCACAGGCAGTGGCGGATCCAGGTTTCAATTTTGGGGGGGGGGCTGAAGGTCGTCACATGTAAATATTACCTGGAGGCATTAAAATGTGAATAGCGCCGTTGCGTTGGCGACTTTTTTTTGAGACTGGGTGAAGAGGGTCATGAAACCTATCGTTTTTAGAAAACGTGTGAAATAATGAACTTGCTTGTCTTTCTATTGCAGGCCTGGGCAAACTATTTGGATGAAGGGCCATTTGTAATTGTAAATGAGCGACGGGTTGCAAAATACGATTTTAGATTATTTACCAGGGTTGAAATAATGCGCCGCAGGCGAATTTTTTTTAGAAAAATGCATGAAGTGATATGAAACACACAGTAGACCTAATTAGCGCCGTGAAAGTGTCACATTACAAGTCTATTAGGGTTGTGGGCATGCCCACCGTGCCCACAACGGTGGATCCGCGCTTGGTATTAGACTAACTTTTTAACGAAAAAATGATAACGAATGAACAACATTAGTTGTCCTACATTTAAATAATTTAATATAAGTACCTACTCGTACAGTCGCTCTAAAATATGATGTTCATTATCTGTGAGTAATGTTTTGTGTAGTAACATGTACAATGTACACAGTACAATACATGTACAATGTACACAGTACAATACATGTACCAGAGAGGTACAATACATGTACCAGGGAGGTACAATAATATACAGCGCAGTGCCGTATATAGCTTTACATTTTGGGGGGGGATATAGTATTTGACTTTGGGGAGAGGGGAATGAAAACTAAGCCTGGATATTTTATATCTGAATAATAGGGCCGCAGGCAAAAATTTTCGTAAAGTGAGTGAAAAAGGTCATGTTTTGGTGTTAAAATTGTAAAGTAAAGGTAAATATTGTTGTTGTGGTGTACGAAAACTACAAAAAAAGAAAGAATGGCTCCGCAGTTTTTTAAATGGGCGAAGTGTAAACTTCTAAATGTTTTAAAATAACGTTTTTCATTTTTAATTGTCATACGTTTCGAGGGGGGGGGCCTCTTCGCCCCCGCCATATATATACGCCATTGATACAGCAGCATGGGCGTCGCCAGGTAAAAGGTTAGAGGGGGCAACAATTTTTTTTATGTAGATGTGGCACGAAAATGATTTAATAGCGCCGAAGGCGAAATTTCTCGTGAGGCTGAGTGAAAAAAATGGTAAGGTGAGGTAAAAATTTATCAAAAACTAGAGCCGTAACATTTTTTTTTCTGAAAAATAGTTGAAGCGATGAACCTAATTGCCTTTCTACAGTAGGTAACGTATCTGGTTATATCGTATTGGTCGTGAGGTAAAAAAATAAGTATAAAGAATACGTAAAGAAACAGGCTCAATTAGTGCGCCGCAGGCAATTTTTATGGAACAATTGTAGTTTGATACATTCCAAAATAATTTTAGAAAACGCTTGATATGACGGGAAAAAGGTGTGGTGCTAATGTGATTTTGTCATTTTTGGCTAAAAATATATACCTATTCATTTCTCTAGGGAAGGGTAGTTGCCCCCCTCCTCCCTACCCCCTGCACGACGCCCATGTACAGCAGGTTTATTATTTTTTGCTATATAAATATAGAGAATAATATGTAGGTAAAGCAGGTATCTGTATTTAGGTAAGTATACAAAACAGCGCTTTAAGTATTGAAAGACATCATACAAAAGAAAAGCACTAAAATGTATGAAAACAATAGGAGCTAAATCCGCGGGGATCTTCGTACAGACTTCATTCAACAGAGGGGAGCAACCATCGGGAGTGCGGCATTTATAAGGAGGATAGAAATTTGTCATCATAATCAATAATCGTCAATTTTGAGAACTTTAATTTAACTGTAGCGCATGCTTGTGGGTGACAGCTGAATTATGAATTGACTAATTATCTTTATCTACATGTTATTACTTATATCTAAAGTTGTTGTGTTTTTTGTGCTTTTGTTTGTAATAAAATAAAATAAATTGTATATTCTATAGTAATGGCGTAACCAAGAACTGTGACGATTTATACTCAGAAAAATGTAAGGTGCCCTTGGGGCGATTTTATTGCTAAACGGCTCCAATTAGTGGTCCGATGATGATGATGATTGTTATTCACAAAAATGTTACTTCCTTGGAAGGCCGCAATTGGACTCTGAGAGGGCCAGATTTCCCGCACCAAAACAGATCATTTTACAGTGTTTCAAGAAACGGATGGTCCCGAATTATTTAGCAATTACAATTTCGTTTGCTGGCAACAATGACATTTCTATTCAAATATCCAAAGTGTTGGTTGCCAAAAAGTTACAGTTAGTGCCTTCATCGAAAGTCATATTTTTCTTGACAAACCTCTAGAAAAGCAAAAAGGGAAGTTAGTGTATCTCATTAGCACTATAGCGGATCCAGGGCTGAAGCCCCCCCCCCCCCCCAAAACCATGAGTGACAGTACTTTATATACAACAAATCTTGGGGTTTCAGCCCCTTAGCCCCTCCCAAAACTTTGAGTGACAGTATTTTTTACCATGTGACGGCATTCAGCCCCTCCCAAAATTGAATCCTGGATTCGCCACTGCTCATTAGCCTCAAGAATTTTTCAGATTCAGAAAGTTTTGAAATTTGACAGCATTACAGTGTCAATACATTTTTGCGCCGACGCGACTGACGAATTTTGTACGATTTTTGTGGCTCTTGCACCAAATGTTCTCTACACATGTAGGTACCGTATGATATGAAAAGAAAAGGAAGCCTCATGTAAGAAAATGAAGAAGGCAGAGAGGTGAGAAGAAGACGGGAAGAAAATATGAAAGAAAAGATTAGTACAAGTAGAAGTGGAAGTGGAAGGAAAATGCGAGTACAGTACAGAGAAAGGTATAGTGTTGTGTAATATGTATTAGAAATAATTCTCCTGGAAATGGGGTATGTTTGTAACGCAGGTCCGTGGAAACTTGTGTACGTAAGTTGATCTCGATGTTTTATACCGTATGTATACTACGCTATGTAATTTACCATAAGAATAAAGGTACAAAAATAATTATACGTGTAAGGCCTGCAATTCGAAAACTTCTGCAAGAAGTGTCCGACAGTCTGTCAGACAGTAACTTGCAGATAGGTTTATAGCCCGATGTTGCAGATAGATATATAGTCCGGCCTAAGGATAGGTTCTGACGACCTGTTCTTTCTGCCTACACCGCAAGCAGCGTCATTTTTGACAGGTTAGAGTAAGTATATAAGTACTATAATAAGGGTGTATGTGAGTTCTAAAAATAGACACGATATTGTCTATGCATATATTTCTAAGTATCGTATTACAGTCACATGGAAATATTACGGAAAAGCGTGGCTCGTTTTACGTTGTTGTATAGATGAGAGTAGATAGGAATCTATATATATAAAGTAAAGTCTGATTTTTGTAAGTGTTCGCGTATCTCCCGCATTTTACAATGGATTGCTTGCGAAAATTTAGAATAACATTTGCGATAATATAGTCTGTGTTCTAACGTCGTCGGTTTTTGGAGAAAAAGCTTTTCCTAGGAGATGCCACGGTGATAAGGGGATCCATGGATTGTGTGGGGTCGTGTGTCGTTCATAGTATGAAAGGGCGTTAGAAAATAAATTCAGATCTTATGTCACATTTGTCCAGCTCAAGCCTATAGAGTATGCCGGGTTGGTTTACTGGTTTACGGGTATATCAACTAGTATGAATATAAAGTGGACCTTTGCATAAATAAATAAAGGAGCGTTCGTAATATGGCAACCGATGGGCGAAGGATGTACCCCTGGGGACCTGATTTTGGAAAATGACAAGGCCATATCTGTCGCCGCATTTTGGAATTGCAGGGTTTAATCGCATGATCAAATGTTAAAAATTGCGTTTTTTTTATTTTTTTTGGGGGATAATTTTGCTTCACTCAAAAAGATTTTACGGTCATTCCCTAGATTTTAATGCATATTATCAATACTATTTTTTTTACTATACGATTTTCGGGAAAACTGTTGATGTCTTTCGAGAAAAAATATTCAGAGGTGTTTTTCGCAATATTTATTTTGAGAAATCTATACAAGATATACTTAAAAATATTTTACGGTAATTCACTAGATAAATGTTCAACGAGTCTGCCCAATTTTTCCATAACATACTCGTATTTAGTAAGACTGTCGAGATCTAATGTCTCAATTTTTTTTAAGTCAATATCCCACTATTCAGTAAGTATGTGTCTCTTTTTTTCAATAGATGTCATTAGTCTAAATGCTCTGACAGACGTATGACTGTTTGACAGATAGGTAATTAATATCAGGGGCGTAATAAGGAGGGTCGAAACCAAACGGGCGGTCCATCGGATGATGGATTTATGGGAGCGACAAGATGAGAGTCTAATCAATTCTCTCGTATTTTTTTATAGTCCAACCATGTTTTGGCTCAATTTTTGGATAACTGGGTATTTTAATGAAAAATTTTACCCGCGGCGCCAATTACCTATTAGTTATTAAACAAATGGGAAGAAGATTGAACTGAAGTAGGTACCTTAGACCCTTGAATTTTATGCCTAGGGCAGCGAATAACCTGAGACCTTAATCTGAGTTTTGTTTTTACCACTTTAATTTTTTTTGAGTCAGAAATGTAGAACCTTTTTCAGAGTCACAGAGTCGATAAGACATTACTACAATTTTAAACTGTCACCTAAAGTAAATATATGTGTAAAATTTCAAGGTGCTGGGACATTGGGAAGTTATTAAATTTTGAAGGGGAAATTGTAGTCGCAGACACCAACAACAACAGATGAAGTTAAATAAAAAGTGTTAAAATATAAGTAAGTACGATATTGATATACGAGTTGACTGAAAGACATTGCTTTTGTAATAAGTCCGTCCTTTGGCATACTTCTGTGTCTAATAAGATTTGTTATTTATACAGGTCTGTGGCTAATAAACATTTATTTATTTAATATTACAGTACAATACAGAAATTGCAGCTCTGCGATAAGTTCGTCCTAGTAAACAATGATTTATAATCTGTACTATGTCTATTTTTTGTATGTTTACTTTGTTCACTTAAGGAATAAATAAATAAAAATTACTGAAAAGTAGATTGCCTGAAATTTATAAACCGTCCTAATATAAAACAAAACAAAATAGGTATATCTACTAGCGAACCAGTACCTAAACAATAAACAGTAAACAAGATAAGTGAGGTGTATTTATCTCAGTTAATTATAATTCTCCCTAATTAACGCAAATTACCAATTACAGAATGACGCGTGTTTTCTAAATTAAATTATACTTGACTCATTAATCATTAGGTAAGTATATATAAAACTTACTTGACTAATTAGTCTACCAATGTGATGAACTTCAGGTTATCGTTACAAGACGTCTTAAAATTATTACGTTAATGATTTCTGGAACGACTCTACGAGGGTAGGCTGAGAACTTCGCGGCCTTGAGAAAAAAATGTACTGGAGTATGGTTGGATTTTCTTATTATTTTTTTATACGATCTCTTGGAAGTTGAATACACTTTTGCTAGCCACGTTTCAAAGCTAGGATCCTAGTTTTATAGAAGAAATTGTAAAGGTCTCCAAAAATTGCTCCGCGTTTACTTTAACGCCGTTAACTGAGTCAATTTGTTACATGCTGAGATTTTTTTTGGCTTAGGGATGAGGGGAAGGTCTGACGATTCCATTTTAGGTAAATAAGGCTGATGTTTCACCAACTGGAAGCCATTGGCATGCAATTTGGCTATGAAAATTGTTTTTCTGTGAACTGCCTCAGAGTCGCGGTGAAAGATCACGAATTTGGACAATTTTCCGGGTCTTTCCGCGTTGGTAATTTATCGCAATTGGATTTTTAGATTAGCAAGTGCTTCCCACTTCTTTTTTTGCCCTTAGTCAAGTAGTCTATTGTGATGCTAGCCCTAAATTGCCAAAAAACTAATGCCATAACTTTTCCAGTTGACAAAGGAGACATCGATTCCTTTGAAGACGGAAAATCACCACGCCGCCACTATTTTGATTACTTTTGGGCTCTGTTAGATGCAGGTTTCATCCATGGTGACATGACGAAAAAAAAAATCTTCAGGATCAGCTTCAAACCTGGCCAAAAATTCAAATGAAAATCGAAAACGAACACATGTTTGTTCGGCCCTAAAATTGAGTCAAAGGCGTTGGCACCCTGCGAACAGAAAGCTTATACAAGTCCTGTTCTGAAGTTATATGAAATCTATTCATTAAAATAAGACCATTAGGATCTCTGCTATCTGCCAGGCACTAATTTGGCGATCTTTCTGAACCACATCCATGATTTCGTCGACGTTTTTCGAAACAACTGCAGTTTACTGCCTTCCACTGCGAGGGTTTTCTTCAATACCTTGCTGACCACATTTAAAATCTGCTACCCATTATTTGACTTCCGCATATGATATAGCAGACTCCAATTATGTATCTGACATCTTTTAAAAAGTTTGTTTTGATATACAACCTGTGATAATAAAACACTTTATCGTGGATCATGGTTGAAAATTTCTTATTTTCGCAAAAAACTCAAACACGTTAAATTAAAAGTGGTGCCAAGAGTGCCAGCTTAGTCCTATTGATGCCAAATTTTGCCAGTAGCCTTGTAAAGGTTCAAATTATCCATATCAACAATAAATTGAAAGTGGCCAGTACAATTTTTTCTCAAGGCCGCGAAGTTCTCAGCCAGCCCTCGTACATATTTTTTTGATTTAAGTAATTTGCAAGACTACAGTACCATTTTTTCTGAACAATCAGTTTTTACATATGCACCTACCAATTATTTATTTATTCTTTAAGAGTATGCATACCGTACCGACTTTACAAAAAATTCTAAAAACGGGAGACCTTATATCTCGACAACCGTTACTAAATTTGCTTTGGAACAAAATAGGGTAGATGCATTGAACCTTTATCTAGGGAATAAGCGTAAAAGATTTTTTATATCTTGTATAGTTTTTCCACGATTGCGTGAATGTGACGGAAGCTAGAAGTGTATGTAATGATAAGGAAAGTCGGGTGATCTGTTCTCTTTGCCTATCCCGCAAGAACGTGGCGTGAGCGGATAGAATATAGAATATAATAATTTAGAAAGCTTAACATACGTGATATCATTTTTAGTAGTTTTTTGTAGATATTTTTATGGGTTTCTCCGAGTTTACACATTACAATTTCGGTCCGGATCATCAACCTCAGGAATCTGGAATATCCACATTCCAACTTGTGTACGACGTATTGTTATCGTAAGTAAATAAATAAACAAACAAACAACGGGGAATGGCGACGTCCTTTGGGAAAACCCAAGGTCGATGATATGCAAATTAGGACAACATCGTACTCTTTAGGAAAATGTTAAGATAACCTAAATATGTATGCAACATATGCATAGCTATATACAATATACATACAACTGCAATATACAGAATATGCCACATCTCAATATCATTCACACCCAGGGCTGCCACCTTTGTAAGAGCGTAGGCCCGGAGATTTCGGAAAAAAGGAATTTGTAATTATAGTTTGTAAAAAAGTTGAAGACCTTTTTTTTTCTTGCACAACACCATAATTACTAACCCGGAAATATAGTATGCTGACCCGGAGCCCCGATCTTACTATCGGGAAGTCTTTTTTTATTTTATTTTTTCAGTCATGACAAAAATTTCTGACCCGGAGATACACTATGCTAACCCGGAGCCCGGAGAACACCACTCAAACCCGTAGACTCCGGGTCAAACCCGGAGAGGTGGCAGCCCTATTCACACCTATTTCGTCCTCCTTCAGCCATGTCCTGTGCAGTGTCTATGTCTCGCTAGCTTACACCATTGTCGAAACATAAGACATAATATGCTGAAAATTTCCATAGCAGTACGATAGTACAAAAATAATAATTATCTGCTTACAACAATTTACGCTCTGGGGTATCAACTTCATAATATAAAGTTAGTAATCTTTGACCTGTGCTCTGAAAACTATATTGATAAACAAAATAAATTATCATTTCAGAGTTGAGTGTCAAGTTAAATAAGAGTCAGCTGAGATAGTTAAGACACGTTGAGAGGATAATTGATGAACCGATATTTTTTTATACACTGAATACAAGCACAAAGTCGGTTGATGCCGGTCACCAGACTTCATAGCACAGTGGGTAGAATACCGGTACGTGTAAGGCTAAGGCTAAGTACGTGGGTTAGATTTCCGGTCGTGGCAGATAGATGGACTGGGATTGGTGAATGTTACTCAAGTGTTAAGTGATCACATTATACCAGCCGACGATCAGCCGACCATGTCACTGACGAAATGCTAACAGAGCCCTCTACACTCTTTAGCATTGATATTGTGCATTATTATTATTACTATTGCTTTAATTGTTATAAATTTAATTATGTAAAACTGACGAGTCCAAGTGCCCGACATAGGGTCTAAGGACGATAAACAACAATAAACAATAAACTCATATAAAGTCCATGTCCAGTCTTCGCTGATGTATCTGTTGAGATAGGTACTCGATGAACTAATTTATTTTATTTTATTTTAAAGAATATACGGCGCAAGGCCACTAATACACTAAGCTAACAGATGAAAACACCAAATGAACACATGAAATGTCAGAAGTTAGAAAACTAGATGGACAGAATTTTAGATTATGCGAGTATTTGGGCAACCTGAAAGGTAGCATCAATGCCGCATGTCATCTGTTGCCTAAAAGTTGATTTATTTACTTATTTTTCTTCTTCTTCATTACCCTTCTTCTCTCCACCATGCTGTATATAGGCCTCTTCCAACTGTTTCCAGTCGTCTCTGTTCTGACACTTCCGCATCCAGGTTCCTCCAACGATTTGGACAATGTCGTCGGTCCATAATACATAATTTATAATTTAAAAAATAACATTGTTAAAACAAAGTTTCAGGCGTCACATTGCACTCATCCAGTCTTTCACACAGGGTGTCACAGTTACTATCCTATGGTAATTACTAGTTTTGAAGAGTATGCATACCGACATTTCAAAAATTTCTAAAAACGGGAGACCTTCTATCTCGACAACCGTTACTAAGTATGCTTTGGAACAAAATAGGGTAGGTGAATTGAACATTTATCTAGGGAATAACCGTAAAAGATTTTTTAAATCTTGTACAGATTTCTCAAAAAATATTAAAGAACACCTCTGATCTTTTTTCCGAAAGACGGAAACTCGTTTCCCGAAAGACGGGGAGTAAATTTTTTTTGTACTGATAATATGCATTAAAATCTAGGGAATAACCGTAATTTTTTGATTGAAGCGAAATTAATCCCAAAAAATGGGAAAAAACGCTATTTTTGCCATTTTATCATGCGACTGTTCACGCGATTTTGAACTTAATGCCGTGGGAAATGACTGTGACGTCATTCTTGGTGCCAAGCCCTTATAGACACGACACTTCGCACGAATTGGAATTGCGCCTTTATGGAATGAGACCTGTTGTTATATTCGCTGTGGGTGTCTAGATGATAACAACATGATTATTTATTTAATGTATTTTGACACTTTGTCTCTGAATAGCTCAATTAAATAATAAATAAATAGAATACTTAAATAACAACAATATTTATTTAAGATTTTCCTCCTTTTATTTTAAAATATTCCGATAATCCAATAATTCAATATGTTAATTAAATCATTTCAGATTTTTTATTACTCATTATTATCAGATCAACTTGTTTGTTCAGACAAAGTGATAATATTAGTATTGTCTCATTATTGTTACTGATATCGATATGGGTTGGCTGGCAGCAATTGCTATTTGGCAATAAGCCCGCCCTTTGTATGTGTTATGTATGCAATAATGTATGTATGCTCTGATTAATTGTCAACCCCGATACAGGCCATAACCTAGTGGGGTTGATAATTATATACTATACTGTGTACGTTTATGTATTGTTGTATGTATTGTTTGTGTACTTACAATGTTGAGAAATATAAAATAAATAAATATTACTTATTTCATTATATTCCTTTTTAGACAACAAAAAATAATTCTCACTCTTTTTTGATACTCAATTGTCCTGTAATCAGTAGTAATTCCAGATTGACTGTAAGATATTGCTTTTGCAATAAGTCCGCCCTTTAGCATACTACTATTGTCTTGTTTTGTAACACTCGTGATTTTTGGCTAATAAAGATTAATTCATTTATTTTATTTACGTGTTTGTAAAACCTACATAAGATCATGGATCTTTATCAGCAATGAAGTTCACCACCAATTCTGAATGCCCTATAATTTTTGCGCTAAAATTGTTTTTATACACACCCAGTTACAGCTGGTTACCTCATTATTGGGATAAACCCTGATGGGGTATCAGTATAAGAAATTTAGAGTGTCCTATATGAGAAATTGGCTGCCTTCTTGAACACGCAAATCATTGGCAGAAAATAGTGGACCTCATATTAATAAATCAAGTGAGAAGATATCGAATTACCATTTTGTAAGGTAGTTCAAACTTGTTTATATTTCACCACATGTAATGTATGGAATGACATATTGTTACCCTACCTGTATTTCACTTCAATAACAATGGTTTTGATTTTACTACAGTATGTTCCGTTTTATTCGAATCTAACTAAATACACATTTGGTGATCATTTGATCATTTTTGTTTGTCTGATAAGTGATAACACACTGTGGGAATTTAAATCAATTAAATGATAGATGTAGGTACTTATAAACGATGGTGAATGATAATAATTTATGTAAGTTGGACACTTCTAATTGGTGGGTTGACGCGTTTCTCATTTTATGTTTGTTATTGTGTATGTGTTGTTAACTCTCTGTCAGTGTCCCTTATACGTAAAATAAAATAATACATACAACGTCAGGTATTATTAACATTGTTATACCTAATTCGGTCGCGAAATTTTCGAATCGGTTGCAAGTGGTTGTGAATTATTTATTTAATACCTAATTTAACTCAATTTAAAACATTTCCCGCCAGACGAGATTTAGTTAGGCTAAGGAACCTATATAAAGGTGGAAAGAGCTTTTGAAAATTGAGCCATTTCTTTTATCTATGACAAATATATGGTGGACGTCATGGGAGTTCAAAACATATGATTGCGTGTCATATTGGTTGTCAACAACTGCATGAAACCTGGTGATATATTTCAGTGATTTTTGCGACTCATTATGTATAATCAGTGTGGAAGTTAACTTTGGAATATAACCTATGTAATTAAATGGTAAATTAGCGTACTACACATCGAGAAATAATGGCGTATACTTAGCGGAAAGGCTTTGAACGCCAATGGCGGCGGTAATGTTTTGTCTATGGCTTTATCCGTTAAGTCTTCCGAGATTTATAGAGGTTTCCTAACTTAGGCATCTTAAAAATAAACAGATCGGACGAGATTTAAAATTGACAGATTGGAAACAATGAAAAACTTGCAAGAAAAGAAATTTTGCGTGGTTTCCTCCAAGTCCCAATAAAATGACCTCTACTGTATCACGTTTACGACATAGGTGATATCTTACTTTTATTGTAGTTATAGTAGCTACAACGTGTGGTCACTTCATGTATGTGTTACAGGAAATGCATAAAACTTAGAAATTGTATAAAACTCCTAGGAAATGTGTACATTTCCGGGTCAATTTAGGAAATGTGTGAAATATAATTTGACGGAGGTTCTTAAAATCATACTTTTCTTAGGAAATATAATATGTTTTAATAACTCAAAAACTTATTACTTTTTTGGTGAAAGCTTGCAGATAGATAGAATCGATAATTAAAACGTAATCAACCTGAAGAACCTATTTATTTTGCAGGTAAACTGGAATCGCACTTAAAATTAAGTACATTTTTATCATGTTTTTAAAATTGAATTTAGGTTTATTGAAATAAAGCCAAATACACCTTTGTAGACTTCACAGTAAGCTTGAGAAGCTTGTGTCGTGAAGTGGAGTAGGTCGGCATCGGGGATCGAGCCCGCGCCCACTGGATTAAAACAGTCGAGCGCGTTACCAACCAGGCTACCGACCACCTCAATGGTTTTATATTATATATTCCAGATTCCTGTTTAAAAAAAAATACATAATTCCTAATAAAGGGTGTAAGTATAATAAACCTATCACATTAATACATATTTATTGCACTTATACATAGAAATACTTGCATAACTTAAAAAAAAATAATGCACACATTTTCAGTCGATTTAGCATTGTATATTTTACCTGGAAATTGTATACAATGACGTATTTCATACATTACTGGTAACATAATATATTTATTAGGATTTGTCGCACTCTGGTTTAATGTATGGTGTAAATTTTACAATACTTATAGATTTTATCGTACTGGTAGTATTCGGGTACATTAAAATAATTCCATAAATTACAATACAATTTGTAAATAACTCCGTGTATAATAATGTATACATATGTATATGCGGCAATAAATGAAGATATATGCGGCAATAATATGTGTAATGTCGCACATTAGTCGCATACCTGAGATATATGCATCCGTTTATTTGTATATTTTTAAGCGACATTCAGATACGAATATTGTAAGTCTAGAAGTAGTCAGCGTATTCACTGTGTAACTACATAAGATAGAGATATAGAAGAATATTTATGCCCAATCGACGCAAAATATCATAAGTTATTAGTGAACAACTGAAAAAAGTACAAAAAAAATGCTTTTTGGGACATCCTGTATTTATCACAAGCAGCAAATTGGTGCAAACTTAAAAAAAACTCTTTTTACATGCCAATAAAGAGATTAAAACCATTTCCAGCTTTCCGTGAATTATAATAAGGCTACATATTGTATGCCGCTTGGTCGATGAGCCTTAGGAGTCTTACGAAATAGAAGACTTAAAATTACAGATATATTTTGAATACCATCTTTTCCGTATTTTGTTGGTTTCTTACTAGCATCTAGCAATAAGCAAGTGTATGTATATTGTACGTCTATTTTCCTGGAAATATTAGTTCGCTGTACCTACTAAGAATAATAATAATAAATTTTATTTACCGTAAATATCTATGTACAATATATTTAAAATATAATCAATATGATATTTTGCACAATATGTTCTAGTCCCCAGACAGCAACTTTCGTGCTGGTATAAGGGGACACACAAATATATACGAGTACATATAAGTAGCACTAACACTTTACTTTATTTTCACTATAACATTTTACTTCTCATGTGATGTCTCTTTTTGTAAAAACATACTGCTTAATACGTTTCTTGAACGCATGTATACTTTGTACACTTTTCACCTCATCCGGAATATCATTGAACAACTTGATGGACGAATAAACAAAGCCATATCTTGCTCTGTTGGTTCTGGGTTTAGCTGCTCTCAAATTGTTCACCGATCTGGTATATCTAGTGTGAATGTCTCTGTTATACACCAGACCTATATTACTTTTTATCAGTTTATGCTTCATCTTGTACATCATTTTTGACTTTTCTATATATAGTATGTCATCTAAATTCAACATTTTTGTAATCCTGTACAAGTCTCTAGTTCTGGTGTATCGATCTAGGTTAAATGTAATCTTAATGGCCTTGTTCATCATTCTTTCTACAAATCCTCGCAATTCTTGAGTGCATTGAGACCACACTATAACTCCATACATAATATAAGGAAGAACAAAAGCATTATAAATCATCATTTTGGTTTTACAATCAAAGAATTCCGCTCTTCTCATAACTCCAACAATTGGTCCCATCTTTTTGAGTACCGTCTGTATGTGGTTAGTCCATGAAAGTTTGTCGTCCATCTCAAGACCTAAATATTTAACACACTGGACCTGCTCAATTTCATTACCTTTAATGACAAGTTTCAAATTTATAGGTGATTTATTTTTCTGTTTAATTATCATAAACTTTGTCTTATCCGTATTGATTGTTAAAAAATTTTCATCGAGCCAAGAAACAAACGCCTTCAGGTCATCATTTATGGAGTTCTGTAAGCACTCTTCATCATTACCACTGTAGACGAGGAGTGTGTCATCAGCATAAACAAAATATCTCCCAGTTAGATTAGTAAATTGTAGGTTATCTATATACAATAAATACAATAATGGACCCAATATTGAACCTTGAGGTACTCCGATATCCATAGGCAATTTCCTGCTCACTTTATCACCTATTTTTGTCATTACTTTTCTTCCTTTAATATAACTTTCTATCAGTTTCAGGGCATTACCTCTGAATCCTAATTTATATAAAGATTGCAATAAAGTATCATGATCCACCGTGTCGAATGCTTTCGAGAGGTCAATAAAGATTGGGACCACATAATTACCCTCATCCAGTTTCCCATTGATATAATCCATAGCATCAATCAAAGCTGCCGAAGTGTTACTCTCTTTCTGGAAACCATACTGATACCTATCAAAACCACAATTCTTGTATATGAAATCAACAAATCGGGAGTGTAAAATCTTTTCAAATATTTTGCTGAGAGTGCTAAGCAGACTTATAGGTCGGTAGTTACCAGGTTCATTTTTATTTCCAGACTTGTACACTGGTATTATTCTAGCGGTTTTTAGGCAACTAGGGTATTCGTTATTTTCTATACAATTATTTATCATAATCAAAGAATGTATCATGACCGCAAAGTGGGAGCAGAATTGAGAGAAACTGGATTCTCGAAGTGGAGAGAGGAGAGAGAAAGATGTGGTTTATATGTAATCTCGTTGAAAAGTTTGCTTTCTCAAAGCTCATGGGATCAAATTTCAAACAAGGAAACTAGAAACTATGTACATCTCGTAGTTTCAAAATGGTTTCAAAATATTTCTCAGGAAGTAAGTAGTAACTGCGGGTATCTGTAATGAGATTCGAAATGTCTGCGGGGCCCAAGGGACTACAGCAATATAATATCTGGAACATTTCGAGAGGTTATGTTTCAAAAACCGACGCGTTTTAATAATAGTACTTAATAATAACAGCAGAATAAGCATGCTTAAATTGTAGAAATATCCGTTCCCAACGTGTTAAACTTAGACCAAAAACACACTAAGAAATGGGAAAATACATTACCGTAGCAGAATTTATTTATGGTTTGGAAACGTGGAAGTATTGTCACATCGTTAAAGTCTGATATCCAGCGCCTCCAGCCACTGGAGGAACTCAGGGGACAGGCTGGCAGCACTGTTAATGGTACTGGGGGTAAGCACGTATGGGGCAATCACGCAAGATGTCCTGCATATGGTCTGCTTCGGGTGTCCACAGTCGCACTGTGGATCATCTCTCATTCCCCACTTGTGGAGCATGTCACCGCAGCAGCCATGACCCATCCATCCATGACCGTAGGTAGCAGAATAAATGAATAGAAAACCAGTAGTAACAGAATGGGCGGTGTAATTATAGATTCGTGGCGACCCACGCGTGGGTCCGAAACTGGTCCATAGAAAAAGTTTTCATGGCGGCTTGGATTTGAACCTCCGACCGCAATATTTTTAGGTTAATCAGAGATACTAACTGCGCTACATGATTTTATAAATTTTAACAATTATGTAGTCTCTCAACTAATGCACAGTGTAAGATGGGCATTCTGGACTTACGACCTGCCATCGGTTGGTTTAGGTGATCACTTTGCTCTCTAGAAACGTTCACCATTCATCCCTTAACACCTGTGTGTATATTTTTACATAATTACAGTTGATAAGGTTTGAGAGAGGTGGATCAACAGTTTCCAGGTATCATCCATTGGCGATACTTAACCAATCCATTACCAATTGCAATGCAGCAGTCGACACACTCCTGGGAGAAATTATATGGCATTATTGCGTTGAGAGTTTTATGGTCCCATTTTTAATGCCTTCCATAAAGGCGGTACGAGTAGTAACAATAATATCCAGCGCCATCCAACCCATTGATCAGAAAGCTATTAAATTTTCACTCGCTTATTTTTAAAAGCAATATTTCATTTTGTTTCATTATGTATCGAGCATATTACACATAAAAGTAGGAACCTATATTATGTAGAATTTGTAAATATAATTATTTTGCACACATCACCTATACGTTAGAATTTAATATACATAGATGGAAGGTACATAGATAGAATTATTAGGAAAAACTAGTTAAGAAGTCTCAAGTCACCTTTGATTTTTTCACACTAAATAATGACCCCTTCCTTCCACAACGCTATCTTCTTACCGAAGCAAAGGCATTAAGGACTTTTCTCTAATCTTGAACATCACTCATTCTTAAAAAATATGATAAGTATTGCATTACCCATACTAAAAGGTTGGTCTTTCTTCAGTAATTGTTTACTACACAATCACAAAGTTTAACACAAGTTTCACTTAAAACCCTTTTTTCGCAATTTCATTGGGTTCAAATTCAATTATTGTGGCTAAATGGAAGTGCAGTAATTTTCGTAGGTCTCTAGTTAGGGCCAGAACTAACAGGGGTCTTGTATACCGTATGAAAATATTTAAAAAAACGTCTAGATGTATTATCTACCATTAGGATTTTCCTAATGTGGGAAAACCCAGTAATGACTGTGAAGTGTGCAAGAAAAAATCTAAATCGGTGTATAGGTACAATAAAGAGAAAAAAACTGAGGTGGGAATCGAATCTGAGACCGCGTGAATCCCACATGTCAACGTGCACAAAGGCTCATCAAAAAAAATTACAGTGTTTAAATTTAAACTCAAAACAATAGTAGGTGCATACTCTGATGTTTGCTGATCTGATAGTTCAAAAACTGATGCTAATTTGAGTAAACAAGGATGTATGCAACATTTTAATTCTATTTTCACACAAAATTATCACAATATTTTTTTCAAATAATGTTAGTTACGATGTTTTACCACCCAGTTAGCACCTAGAATGTTTTAAGACAATACTAGCTTACGTGCCTCGGTGAAGTACGAGTAATTAAATAAAATAATTAATATCTCAAGAAATAAAAATATCCGCTATGAAATAAGTTTAGTTCACTTCGAATCATGGGCGTTGGGAGTAGATTGTAGGGGTAGTTACCCCCAACCCGCACAAATTGATATGTTTGAAAGTAGGTAGTACTACTTAAGTGCATACAAAATTGCAAAACCTCACATTACCAACACATCGCAGTTTTTTATCACACATATTCTACATGTGCAATACCTATTAAGCGGTAATAACACTTTCATTGTACCTATTGCATAGTAGCAGGCTGATGCGTTACGTTTATAGAAAATGTTACGCTTAGTTAATAGGAATAGCACCTTAAAATATTCAGTTATTCCATATCATATTATCAGCAAATCTGTAATATGTAATACACTAATATGTATTGTAACCAACTGACGTGTCCAAGTTCCCGAATCAGGGCCTAGAGATGAAAAAGAACAATAAAACAATATATTTAATCATAACAAAACAGGAGAGCAAAAACAACGGTTTAGAAATTGGAACAATAATTTTGTATAGACTCGAATTAATATCTATCACAACCTGATTGTCTTCGGCCATTGTTACATCCTAGAAAAACGATTGAAACGAAGAAGAAATGAAATGAAGAAATTAGTTTTCTATAAGTAATTAAGTAATTTGAATTCTGGGTACAATGATTATTGACACACACCGACATACACATAAATATAAAGTTACGCTCTGATTTATTATAGTGATGGTAAAATGATAATAGAATCGGCGACGGTGCTGTAGGTATAAATTTAATGTGTTTTTATCATTCCAAGTTTGGGATTTATTAATTTATTAGTTTACCGGCGCCAATATCTTAATAACAAGTTGGAGGAATTCCGTGACAAATATGTGAACATCCCGGAGCAACATTCCACGCGCACAATTCATGTCCTTTTACGGGACACTTTCAAAAATAAAATTATACCAGAAATAAGTTTTGACAAGTTGTTTGTGGTGTTATTGATTGCGATAGCGGCGCCATCTTCAGGATACGGGGATTCCCCTAATATATTTTAACACTTTAACCTTTCATCTCGGTTACATTTTTTTTCTCAGTGTACCCAATTTTTTGCGTCATCAACGCATGTAACCAAAATTTATATTATATCGAGTTTGAATTGCATGTTTACTAACTGTATTTTTGACATACTTGTGGAAAAATGCATAGACAGAAATAAGTTAGTCTAGGAACCCAACTATGAAGTCACGGATTTCCCGCGGCATTAAGTTTCAAAATCGCATGATAAAATGTTAAAATAGCGTTTTTTTTTAAATTTTTTTTTGGGTTAATTTCGCTTCGTTCAATAAAACTTTTGCAGTCGTTCCCTAGATTTGAATGCATATTATCAATACGAAAAAAGAGTTTTTTCTTTACGACTTTCGGGAAAAAACTGTCTTTCGAAAAAAATCAGAGGCTCAATGTATCTTCCCTATTTTTTCGTTGTCAAGAACTATGATCTCAAAAAAATCTATTTTAATAATATGCCTACTCTTGATTGTTCAAGTGCAATTTTTATCGTCGTCCTTGAAAATGAAATACCTAGTATTTCATGTAGAACTCTTCAGTTTCAAATTTCAGCTACACTGTGAAAAAATGATAATCGATTTCATACTTTAGTTTTACGCAGTAAAAAAATTGACCTTCCCATTAAATGAACACTCACTATTGTGATGAATAAAATAATCATAAAATATTAAGAATGATAATTGTGCATTCCATTCCATTATTATTCAAATGTGACAAATATGTTATTCTGAGAATGATGGCGACAGCTCGAAGGTGGTCGAAACAGGTCGCTAAACTTATTTTCCTAAATAACAAACAATTATTATGATAATGTTATGTAGTAATGTAGACATGGGCGTCACCAGCCTCGGAGCTAGGGGGGGGGGGGGGCATAAAAGTATAATATGATTTTTTTTTTTAATTTAAGGCAATCCACCCGTCATCGAGTGATTTATGCACATGAAATTGGTATAGCACGATAAAAGCGTAAATAATAAAAAAAAGAAAGACATAGTGAAAAAGCTCGTGATGTGGTTTGCTTTATTTGAAAATGCATATAATGTTTTGCACAATTATGTGCATAAAAAATGCCTTTTAAAAAAAGCAATAAAAAATAGCGCCGCAGGCAATTTCGTTTTATGAGACAGTTGTGTTTTGATGAATTTTCACGAAAATTTATGATTTGATGAGAAAACGTGTGGTAATAATGTGATTTTTTGTGGGGATTTATCATTTAGTATGGAAAAATATATATCTATTCCAATCTCTAGGGGGGCAGCTGCCTCCCCCTGCTCCCCCCTGACGATGCCCATGGTAATGTAGAATTATCATTATGTGTTTACAGTTCAACAATATAATAACGTAAATAGGAATAATTCGAGACAATAAATTTTATCATAATGCTATCGTAATATTGGGCTTTTTATAGATTATTTATTTATTTGTTAGTCTCGGAACGTGCTGCTTCGGCTCGCCAATTTTTTCTCACCTAAAGTTTGTAAAACGAGCAGCTGTCTTAAAATGGAGTTGGGCGAGACACGTTACCACGCGCTGAGTTTCTAGATGGACCAAAAAGATTCTCGAGTGGCAACCTAGAGCAAGCAAAGGAGCGTAGGAAGACCTCAGGCAAGATGGTCTGACGATGTGAGGCGAATCGCAGGAAGCAAGTGGATGCAGCATGCCCAGGATCTTTGGAAAGTCAAAGGGGAGGCCTATGTCCAGCACAGGAATTAAAACGGATGGGTTCGATTATTTTGAAAGTCGACTATTTTAAAGTCAATTGTTTTTGTAAGCGAAAGAAATATGTAACAGTCAGTCAAAAATAATTAATCATATCTTTGTATAATTTGACGGTTGACGGGTTGACTGTAAGATATTGCTTTTGCAATAAGTCCGCCTTTTGGCACACTGTATTATCTTGTTTTGTTTTTGTTGTTACATATATTTACTGGCCAATAAAGTTTTATTTATTTATAATCGCCATAGGTAGGCACCTATACTAATTAATTTGTAGCCCATGTCAGTTCAACGATTCCACTCTGGATTCCGCATGGATAAAACATTTTGGATATTTGGAAAATTGGATGTTCCAATTTTGCAGCAAACGTAGATACAATATATTTTTTTTAGTTTTAGTATTTCCTACAAAGTCCTAAAAAAATATGACGTACGAGGTATTAACTTGTTGAAGACGTTCGTCGCAAGATGCCCTTCACAGGATGATGCAGAAGTAATGTTGCAATAAAATCATTAATATATTATTTTTCCCACAACTTCACATTGATGTTATTTTTACAGCTTTTGCACGCACGTGCATGTAACAACGTGCAGTCCATATAAAACATATATAAAACTAAATTAAGGATTATCCTATAAACTTTAATAAGCATCACCTGTTGCGGTGTACGAGCACATAAAAAAAAAAAAAAAAAAAAAGTGTTCGAGTCCAATATTATTCATTACTAATACGCAAAGACTGGAAAATTAAGCGATCGCGATAAAACGAATTCTTTCGATCATTTCGCGCTTTTTACGCGAATAACGCGAATCTCGTATTTTTATAGGAATTACGCGATATTTAATGTTTTTGACAGAAATAAAGCCAAATATCAAATTTTTACGTGAATCTGATTTTTTTTTAAAGTACATACCTAAAAATGTTGAACCGTTGATAGAAGAAGGAACTCACGGATTTCATCTTGTAATAATTCATGTTGATTTTTTATTTTTTTGTGAATACATATATTTTTTAAACAATTTTTTTCTGTATCTTTTGCATGCAACATTGTTAACAACAGCAATATCGACAAAAAGTGAAAATTTAGTTGCTATTTCACCACGCGACACATTTCTTGTACTAATTGCTACACCTGATCCTTAAGGACAAAATTAAGTTTCAAAAAGTTGTTAGCAAGGAGCAAATTCACCGACTCTGTAACATACAAGATTCTACGGGCATTATAACAGTTGAGGAACTGTTTCCGGATGAGACATTTATAAATAAGAAAATTTAGATTCGTGCTCTTTTTAAATTAATGATTAAGTTATGCAATAAATAATAATAAATAATTATAGTTTATTTATAATAAATCCCTTAATTCGTAGAAGTGATTTCATGCTAAAGTACGGTGGAAGGTTATTTGGGTAATTCCAAGTAGACGGATGAAGATCATACGTGCAAAATGTTTTCTCATCACTGCACTGGATTATCGCGATAGCGCTACTCACTTAACGCTATTTCAATATTTTGAATGAAAGGTTCTACTCAGTTCTGCGCACTTGTCAATTAACACTATCAACAACACGTTAATACGAATTTCAATAGTGCGAGACAAGTTATCTAATTTTTTTGGGAAGAAAATTTCAGTTAACAATTTTGCACCACCGCACCATACAGAATTATCGAAAAATATGGACCCTATTTTAAAAAAGGTGTAACTTTGAAACCATTCATGGTAAATGAGTGATTCTTTTACTATATGGTAACTGATGAATGTAAGTTTTGTTTGATCCTCAATGAAATGCAATAGCGTATGCGCAAACTAACTGTTAGGTTGACAAAGCCGATCGGCGCTATTATTCATCTACCACCTTCCAATATTACGGTGATCGTGCAATAGTAAGCAGTGCGATATTTGATTCGCGAAGTCAAAGTCTATTGTCAGTGTGCAGTGGCTCTTTGTAGGAACTTATCCAGTGAAACGGTACATTATTCGACTGGCCAACCAAGAACTTCAGAGTAAAATTTTGGACGTATCCGCCATTATTATGTCAGGAACCCCAAGCTACAAAAAAAATGGAAAGGGACTAGAAAGAAAAGGAATAAGGCATGACGATATTTCACACAGATTTTAAAAAATCAGTAATGCCTGTAGTAGTAGATTTTTGTGTCGTAGCAAATTACTCAGTTTTACTTTATTTATTTACTTATACATCAACGGCTAAAGCCTTTAACAATTTCTTGTTGGTACGTAGTGTCAATCTTATTATTCTCAAATTCACAATCAAAATACAAAAAACATCACCATTTCAACACAACAAATCAATAAATCTCAATAAAATATTTAATTAATAATTATAATTCATGTTTCATAGAAATATCAAAAAATAATAATAATAAATCAATCAATCGTCTGTTGTTGACCCGTTGATAATAAATGATAGGGTCTTAGTGTAGTTTTTTGATCAGGTACAGCTGTTACGCTATTTCGCTATCATCTTCTCTAGGTATAATTATGTTAAGTATAGAACATTCGTTGAACCGAATAAGTCTCTAATAGCAACATATGGTACGTGATACACGTATGTTGAATGTTGATTGTGTTTGTTACGTCGCCTCAGCGGTGTTTACAAACAACCATATGTAACGAACGGGTGATCAAAATGTTACTGACACTTTGACTAAACACAATCGACTGTAGAAAATAAAATTAAAAATTGATAGTTCTGTTGAAAATTGGAAGAAATCACCTACCTACTATATATTTTCAAAAAGATTTCTTTTCCCTTTTTTATTTGACCATTCGATCACATTTATATATTTATTAAATAGTAAGCACACGACCACCCTGTAGGCAACAGACGTGTGGGCAGGCCTGCAATGGCCATCCGGAGGCTGCACACATCAAAGCTGCGCCGGGCTGGAATGACATGGGTGCAGGCGAAAGAGTTGGCCCAGGACAGAGGGGCCTGGAGAAACTGGGTGACGACCACATGCAGCATGCTCCACATAGGGAGCGGACGTGGATATGTATGTATGTGTAAGCACAAAACATTCTCTCTGTCCCAATCTCTCTATTAACAAGATGTCAAAATCAAACATCTATAAACTATCTCTTATACCTCCTAAATAACGTTGTAACTAATACAATTTTTAACTGTGAGTACCAAATTTCGAAAGCGTTGCCTTCGAAATGTCATAATTCTCCATACGATTTAACCGTTTGTAGGCACCAGTTCACTTCACTACTAGCATTGAGTACGCCATCTATAAAAAGGTACTTAATATAAAAGTCTATGCAAAACACAGAAAAAGAATCTAATAGTTCTGTTCTGTAAATTTTGGTTTGCTTTAGAAACACATACATTTAAGGTCTTAAAACTCAATTTTTACGAAATCTCAGAATGGGTGTTGTTATCGACTTTGTATGCAAGAGCCTAATAATTTAAGTAGGTACTTAATCTACGTGAAGTAATGCTCTTTTAATGGGAGCATTATATTGTTAAGATTGCACTCCAACCAGGAGTATTAGTAGAAGACTAATTATTACGGCAATTAAAATGCAATTAACGAAATCAACGTGAAATATATGCCCGAAATAGTTTTCGAACTAATCACGGTTTTACTAGAAAGTTATATGGGTGAGTCACCTAACAACCCTAGTAACAATTTAGCTCCTAGATTGGTTCTAGAGCAGTCCTAGAACCGTTCTAGAACCACTCTAGTAGCTAAATTGTTTCTAGGGAAGGGACGGTAGATAAATCTAAATATTCACAAATAAGTCGTAGAGTAGTGATATCTCAACAGATACACAGCAAAGGATTGACCATCCACCAGGCTTATGACTGATCGTCGGCTGACTTAATGTGACCTAAGTAACATTCATAATTTCCTGTCCATCCATTTGCCGCGGCCCGGAATCGAACCCAGACCTACAACCTGACAAGCCGGTACTCGGTATTATTGTTTAAAAATTGGGGTTAGCTGGCAGAGATCGCAGTACTGCGATAAGCTCGCCCTAGTGAACAAATGTTATAATTCTATTTAAAGTTTACATATGTCTGTATCTTGTTCACCAAAAGTGTAAATAAATAAATACTCTACTCTAAGGCTGGCAGTTGAGTCGAGATGAAACATGTATAACGGCCCTCTATTAAGATTGTTTTTTGTATGTTCCAACCATTTTTATGCTTCGTAGGCATTCTAATCTCGGACTGATTCGGATTGTTTCTGATTATTTTCAATTTCGCGGCTTTTTTCAAGAAACTCCAAGCAATTTTAGTAAAATAAAAATAGATGATGTAAAATCCTATGGCATAAAAGAGCCATAAAAATATATCAAATAAAAAATATTATCTACTTATTTTTCATATTTATGTCTCATGATCATAAATGATGTGTAATGTATTGAAAAGGTTAAGTTACATTGTAAACACCGTTTTCCTATAAATAAGATTCGCCGTCCTTATCAGTTTCAGATTGTACCTACAGTCGTGAAACAATCGTGAAAATTTGTATAAAAAATCGCAATTGTGACCCGTCAAACTGAAACAGTGAAATATACAAACATTCGAAATTTAAAACAAAATAATTGCAATTCTTGTTCTACTTTTTGAATTTTTGAATAAAACAATTAACAACATAAAAAAAACTAAAAATGAATATGTTAATGATTTATGGTTGTGTCTGCATCCTGTTAGGAGTGCATTTTCAAGTAACTCAAGGAGCTACGGCTTATGAAAAGGATGCGCAGGACAAAGGTAAGGTCCCATGAATTAAATGTATTTTTTTTTATTCTATCTATCTATCTATACCCTCACGCCACGTTCCTTGCAGGGTAGGCAGAGAGGACAGAGCAGACAGCCCTATCCTTACACACACTCCTAGCTTCCGTCACATTCGTGCAATTTGTCATACACGCTCTCCGATTCATTTTACTCAAAACGCGTCCATCCTTGAGGATCGAGGTCGACATGATCGGACCAGGTCAGTCTCGGGCGGCCGCGCTTCCTCACCCCTCTTCGATCACTCAAATATATATTTTTTGTCATCCTGTCATCATTCATTCTCTCAACATGCCCAAACCATCTTAGTTTGTTTACTTTCATTCTTGTCACAACACCAGTCTTGCAGTCACTCATTTCCCTAATAACCTAATAACATTTTTTTTCTCGTGTTTACTGTAAGATTGCTTATCCAATAAGTCCGCCTTTCAACACAATACTGCGGTCTTGTTTGGTAATACTTTGTGATTTTTGACTAATAAAGATTAATTTATTTATATTTGTTTGCTAGTTCGTCACCCGTGAATAACAAGGTTCTAACTGACAATATAAAAATGTTGAGAAAATGAAATGTAAGTTTTAAACACTCGTATCTTTTACAAACAGATAGACCTTATTAGTCTCGGAATAACAGTTTTTTTTATTGTACTCATAGATTATTTTGGATAGAAACACTTTCCTGCAAAAAGATAAACACTCTAATTTTGAAATTGCTATTTGAGATGTTTTTCTTAATACAAATTTATACCTATATCGTCGCGTATCACTATTTTTTCCAGAAAATCCCGAAAGATGTTTCTCCAAGATGTACAAAAAGCAACTAGTAATAAACCATACATACCAAACACCGGATTGCGTAATGATGCGGTGCAGTGAAGACTTCGTGATCTCATATGCATCGTAAGTTAACCAGATTCTATAAGTAAACTAAGCCAGGAGAATACTTCCAACCTTAGAATCACGGCATATCCAGGGCAGGATTTCCACTTTTCACAGGAATAGGCCCTTAATCCCCCCCCTCACCCCCTCCCAATATTTTTTATCCAATAAAGAACGCATCATCTGGAATGAGTATTGGGAATTTGGGACGTTTATCAAATGAGATTTAACATAAATTCGTAGACAGGAAATCAGTAGAAAACTCTATTTTATGACTTGTTTGTTGTTTTGAGCGAGCGAACGTCGCCCTTCGAGGGCTTCCGTCCATAGTCCCCGGACTATTCAGCTTTTCAAGTCAGGCCCTGGGTATATCCCAATGATTATCCACTAAATGGCTCGTCAACATACACGTCCATATCGGAACGTCATATCTCATCCCCGTTCCATCGGCCATAGATCTCGAACTAGCGACCTCTAGCTACATGTCATTTATGCTCGAGACATAGACAATACTACTATTATTAATATTATGTTATAAAATTGCTTATAAATTCTGCTTAACGGATTATTTACCTACATCCCTTGGTCCTATAATTATGTCAATATGTTGTCCATAATTCATTATCAGTTAAAATATAAACAGTGAAAACCAAAAATCCATCTGAAAACCGTAGTTTTCTATAGCCCGTTTAGTATAGAAACATCAATTTTGCTTCTTTTGCCTAACAGGTCATTTGCGCGGGAGATCGCAAAGAATGTATAGAGAAACAGTGATGTGTTCTATTCAGTATTATTACACATTTATGCACTAAAAAAGTATATACCAATAAGAACGTTGCCCGTTGTTGAAAAATACGAAAAGTGTATTTTGCTCGGACACTAACAAATATATATGAAGCAGGTGCAAAAAGTACTTTGCGGTTTATTTTTTTCTTTTTCCAGATGTGGCATCAGAGTCCGCGCTGGAAAAGATTGCATAGAGAGGCCTGAAAATCCAAAACTTCCATACCCCCAGTGCTGTCCAGTGCTGTGCGAGAAAAAATAATCCAGGGATGAAGATCACAAGGAATTTAGCGCGGTTTTGTGAAAACGCTATCCAAAGATGACCAATTTATTTTTTGTTATCGATTCGAAGAAAAACATTTTAATTATTTCCAAAAAAATCTTTCATAATATTTTTCTCTGTCACTTTCATAGTTTTCGAGACATGAGCGATTTCTGAAAAAACTTTCCACCTCATTTTAACCCCCTATTGTCAATTTAATGCCCTTGTAATTTAAATTATTTATTGTCATAAATTTAATAAATGTTTATTTAAAATTATATGTCTTTGTTTTCATTCTGTATATTTACACACATCATTTAAGGCTCCCGACCCAATTATGACGTCACGGTCATTTCCCACGGCATTAAGATACAAAATCGCATGATAAAATGGTAAAAATAGGGTTTTTCCACTTTTTGGGGTTAATTTCGGTTCAATTAAAAATCTTTCATTTTTTTCTTTCATCATTATTATTTTTTCTAAATTGTCTGGCTCCCGTCTTACAATATGTCCAAAGAAACCAAGCTTCCTACAATTTCACATTGCAAACACATAAATTCTCATACTCTCGTAGGCATGCATTGTCGGCACGCAATTAAAATTTAAAGGGAGCAAAATATAGCAATATGCTAACATAACAAATATTAGATGCCTAAATATTTATTCACTTGGGCGAGCTTATCGCAGTGCTGTGATGTCTGCCAGCTAACCATAAACATATTATTAAGAAAGGGCAGTGAGAGAACTTCATTCTCTCGTATTTACAATTTCGTAGCTTTTACAAAACACTCGAAAAAATATCAGTAAAACAGTAAAAAATAGTGGATGTAATATCTCATGGAATAAAAAAGCTGTAAAAATAGATGAAATAAAAAAACTCAGTATTATTATCTTTATGTCTCATAAATGATCTGCGATGTATTATTAAAAAATAAAAAGGTTAAGTTACATTGTAAACACCGAGCGTTTTTCCTATAAATACGATTCGCCGTCCTAACCAGTTTCAGATCGCAACGTACGGCGAGTCGTGATACAGACGTGACAGAGTCGTGAAAATTTGTTTAAAATAATCGCAATTCGTAAATACGATAAACGTGTTGTTAAAAAAAAAACAAGAGAACATTGACCCGTGATACGTGAAACTGAAACAGTGAAAGATACAAACATTCGAAATTTAAAACAAAATCATTCTAATTTTTTAATCTGACCAAAGACAATAAAAAAACAATTGAATATCTACGACGTTCTAGAATTTGAATTCTACTACAAATTTAAACATTGTTCTTTCATTCTGGCTAAATTGAATATCTCGTGTTCAAACATTCGATTCTAATTTCAAAATTCAAAATAATATTGTTCTAAATTTGAATCCAACCAATAACAGTGAGTTGATTAATTATTCAAACAATTGATAATCTACGACGTTCTAAAATTTGAATATTGTTCCTTGTTGTTTTATAGTGTTTTGTATTATTTAAATTTTTACGTTTGGCGAGTGTTTTGTGTTATTAAATTATAAATAACGATAATAAACAAGGTTAAATAAATAAAAATGAATATGTTAATGGTGTATGGTTGTGTCTGCATCCTGTTAGGAGTGCTTTTTCAAAGAAGTCATGGAGCCATGTATTTTGAAAAGAATGCGCAGGATAGTGGTAAGTTTTTATTCATACATTTTTATTTACAATATTTTTTAGTACCTATCACAATCCTCACTTTGTGAAAAACATCGAATTTTCTACATGTCGTAGTTGAATATAACAAATAGTTATTTCAACGGATGTACAGCAAAGGATGGACTTTCCATCAGGCTTATGACTGATCGTCAGCTGGTTTAATGTGATCACTTCACACTTAAGTAACATTCACCAATTCCAGTCCATCCACCTGCCGCGGCCAGGATTTGAACCCGAATCCTAACTCAATATATAGCGTTTCCTTCTTGCTTCGTTCATCATCCTTTATAACGCAGCGGGTAGAGTACCGGAGTGTTAGGCTGAAGGTCTGGGTTTGAATCCCGGAAAATTTCCTGGAAAGTCCATCCTTTGCTGTACGTCCGTTGAAATTTTATTTATTTGATATATCATCACCAGAGAATAACAATGTTCTAACTGACAAAATAAAAAAATGTTGAGAAAATGCGATTAAGGTTTCAAACCCTTACATCTTCTACACGCAGATGAAACCTTATTAGTCTCGTTAGTTACAAAACTACACCACTTTAAGGCCTTTAAAAATCGTACTCATAGATTATGTCATTATTTCTGAATTTCCATTGCAGTGCAGCAACGACAGTTTAGAAATGTGATACTTTTTTTCCAAAAAAGGCCTTGTCCCGCGTATTATTTGAAAATAAACAAATTAATAAATTGCATAAGACAAATAAAACTCGTTCACAAATTGATTTCATTACAATTGTACACTAAATAATTGGGACCTATTCTACAATCCGGGGATTCCACAAGCATTTTTGGAAATAAACAGACAGGGCTGTAATATTTAAAAAGTACTTAATTATTAACAAACAACTGCCAATACACTGAAATGACTTATCCTAATTTTATGCCACCGAAGTGTAACCAATACAATATTCGAACATAAATAAAAGCGTCATTCGTTTGTCGTAATCGTCGTGCAAATCGAATTTTTATAGCCTATGTCACTGCCCATTATTGGCGCATACCTTAACGTTATTACAGTAGTTAAGTAGTTGTAATTTTATGCAAAAATAAGTGGATAGCCTTCTAAATACAAAAATTATGGTATTGAAATATAAATTTATTTAAATTCTAAGAAATTCGATACTTACATTCTTTATTTTTTTTAATCGCGGTCTTTTACATTTAACGTAAAATTTAATTAGTAAACTATAAAAATCTTAATTATAATATTAAATTAAATATTTAAGTTTAATAAACGTTGATAAATAATTAAATCCTTATGCGAAATAATTTCAAAGCGGATGTAGTTAGGTAATCTCTGCATACACATTTTTTCTTACATCATTTCGACAGATAATTTATAATTTTTACGATTTACAAGTCGTCAATAGGATCTATTTGACAAGACCAAAATGTTGAGAAAATTGAGATCACAGTTCGTACACTTAAAACTTTTACAACCAGTCTTCTTATGTACAAAACTACACCACTTTAGGGTGTTTTTGTGAACCATTCTAGAACCAATCTAGGCTAGATTGTTACTTGGGATGTTTGTCCTAATATATTAATGCTGGATTTCTCCAACTTCTTAGGTGAGAAATAGCGGAGATAGGAGCCACCTATCATTGTTTTACATACAAAATTTGAGCTAGGTGGCTCCTATCTCCGCTATTCCTCACCTAATTTGCCAGAGTTCGGAATAGTTCGCAATAGGTCATTGAATGACACATAAATAAAATTAGCATAGATCACGAATCGCCTTATAAAGGCATCGAAAACGCCTCAATGACCAAAAAAGTATTGGCATCTAGTAGTTTATCTCATTTTGAATCAAGACTTGTAGATATTTGGGTCATTTTAATTAGTTTTCTAAGTGATGTTTTCTCTTTGTTTCCAGAAAATCCCAAAAGATGTTTCTCCAGTGTGTTCAAAAAGCAACTAATAATGAACAGGATATACCAAATGCCAGAATGTGGCAGAATGCAGTGCAGTCAAGACTTTGTCATCTCATATGCAACGTAAGTTATCCAGATTCCGTCTCTCGATAGTTCTGATGAACAAAATTATCCAACTATACAATCAACGTACCTACACCATTCTATCTGAGCAAAACATTAAAAGAGTATGCACATTGACATTACAAAAATTTCAAAAAACGGGAGACCTTAGATTTAGACAACTGTTACTAAATATGCTTTGGAAAAAATATGGTAGATACATTAAACCTTTATCTAGGGAATAACCGTAAAAGATTTTTTATATCTTGTCTAGATTTCTAAGAAAAAAAAATGAAACACACCTCTGATCTTTTTTCCGAAAGACAGAAACTCGTTTCCCGAAAGTCGCGGATTTTTTTTCTACTGATAATATGCATTAAAATCTAGGGAATAACCGTAATTTTTTTTTACTGAAGGGAAATTAACCCTAAAAAATGAAAAAAAACGCTATTTTTACCATTTTATCATGAGACTGTTCACGCGATTTAGAACCTTAATGCCGGAGTAAATGACTGTAACGACATTCTTGGTACCAAGCCACTAACATTTTATTTTCTTTTTTTCCAGATGTGGCACTGTCGGCATTCCAGAAGGTTGCGTAGCGAGGCCTGGAAATCTAAAACTTCCATACCCCCGATGCTGTCCGGACTTCTACTGCGAGAACGAGATTTCCAGCGGAGAAAATCACAAGGAATTTAGCATGGTTTTGTGAAAGTGCAACCCAAAGATGTCTACTTAGATACTGAATTATTTATTTTTTCATCATCAACTTGGAAATATCATCCATAATCGAAGCCATAGGTACTCCACAATATTTTTAAATCTTCTTCTTCTTAAACTGTGCTTAGACTCAGCGAGTCTGTATTGACAGGATTGTTCTCCTGTGATGTGGAACTCCAGCTGTCTCTCCATCGCTTAGGTGGTCTTCCTGGCGGGGGTTGACCATCAGGCACCCAAAGCAAAGCGTTGTATGGGAGTCTGGTATTGTTCATTCTTGACACATGTTGGTTCCAGAATCTCCGCCGCTGTCGTCCCCATCTGTCTACATCTTGGACATCACAGATTTCTCGAATTGCAATACTTTTAAATGCTTGTTTAAATTTATTATTAATTTATTAAAAACGGTTTGTAACTTTTTAGCTCCGTCAATTTTATAGTTTCCGAGTCAGGTTACAGCGATTATTGAAAAAAAAAATTAAACCCTGCGTCCAATTTTTTTAAATACATTTAATTTTCTTGTAATTTAAATTCAAATTGTTGTACAAATTGTAACGTATGTTGCAAAATAATTGGTGTAAAATTTAATTTATTTTTAATAGGTTTGAAAATTTGCATGTAAAAACAATTTAAAATGTAAAAACTTGTTACACAATTCAATTTTCCAATTTATTTTTAAATTTTAAATTAAAATGAACTTGTACAGCTGATTCCCGGATAAAAACCCACAGGAGAAAAGCCCAAAATTCATATTTATTTATTTTCTGATTGTTTATTTTAATACAATAAACAGTTTTTAATACATTGTAATGAATCTAACGCATTTTTTTTTGGATTACACAAAATCCATTTAGATTTGAATTTTTGTCCATTAGGCATAGTCGCGTAAGGGTTTTTGTCCTTCTTGGGTTTAAGTTTTTGTCCTAATATCATAATATATTATACATATATATTTTTCACGTCTGTTTTTCTACATCCAATTACAGTCTATATTTTTCATTTCTCATAATAATTCTTAGGTACAAAGTAGAAAAGTTCAGTGAAGGGAGAGTTATTAAAAAAAACAAATTTGACATCAGCTGTCACAGTTTACCTCATATTAATGAGATATCATGATGGTATTGATGAATGAATGAATTTATTTTATAGACAAGAATAATCCTATTTTAGTTTAACATAAATTATTTTAATATATTTTATAAGATTTATACCAAAAATAGATTTATATTTTTATGTAAGTACTTTTAAAATAAATTCTGCAAATAGTCACCCGAAAATGCCAATTTTTTTAACTGACAAATGTTGAAAAAACAAAAACAAAAAAAAATGATATCAATGTTGAAAAATCATATTTTTACAAACATTATTAGTCTCGTTATTTACAAAACTTTCCACTTTAGGGTGTTTTTGAGAACCAATCTAGAACCATTCTAGGCTAAATTGTTACTTGGGATTTTTGTTTGTAGTCAAAGATTTTGTCGGTTGGAAGCATTTTCACGCAAGAAGTCTCTAAATTTGATAGAACCTTGTTATTCTCAGATGACGAAATTTAGTTTTAATTCTTTCAGAAGAAAGCATATTTTCTTAGTAGGTATTTTACGTATCCGTATAAAACTAGCTGTCTTACCCGGCTTTGCACGGCAGGTAAAAAATAGTCGATGATAAATTTACAAAGGATAAATGTACAAAAACCAGTGACAGTAGTTACATAGCTATGTAAAATGGAGTGGTGTGCCTAGGGTTATGAAATTTGGTAAGCTGATGACTTGCATTACAATAAAAAAAATCTATCTACATAACCTATCAAACCTTGTAAACTACAATTAGAGACTAGTATTGTTTGAATGGGCATTATTTTATTAAGGTACGCATTTATGGAAGGCAATCCACTGAATTAAATACTGTGCAAAACTAAATTCATAAAATATAAGTAATAAGAATGTTTGCAAATTACTAAGCCTATACCTATTTAGAAGAAAAAAAAAATAAAATTATATTCTCACATAAATGGTAATCAATTGGTGATATTTTGTTGACATGTACTTTTGTATTGACTGTATGGTTTTTTAAATGGAAAAAAAATATTATTATGTAATAGGTCGAATACTTATGTGTCTATGTAAGAAATATTTATTGTATCATTTAAATAAATTAATATTAAAATTATTTATTGTCACAATAATTAATGTAAAATAAAATAAACACTTATTTAAACATATGTGGCTGTGTTTTTATTCTACACATTTTACCTATCAATCCTTTAAACATCCTGTATTAATTGATGAAAAATCAATTAATACGGGGTGTTTCATTCCCATGTAAAATCTCTTGAGGGGTGACAAGAGAGTGAAAAAGTACAGAGAACCGAGAAATAAGAAAGTTTAAATCTTTTGGTTTAAATATAATTAATCACCATAAAACAACCGTTTTGGAAATATGACCTTTTGATGATCAAAGAGTGTGAATATTTCACATTGAGGTTCTTTGACAATAACTCACAAACTAGTAAGTCGATTTTAACAAAACAAAAATCATAGTAAATATTTTATAGTTTCGATAATGTACATGGTTGGCGCAGTTGGTTGAGGCGGCAGTCTCTCAAGCGGGAGGTGCCAGGCTCAAACCCCGGCGCTGGTGATGTATTCCACACTTAGCGATACAGGCTTTTAGCTTCTTTGTGCAAGGTGTGCAGGAAAGTATTTGGGTTTGTGTATGCAGATCCTTTTATTAAAAAAAATCTTAACTTGTGGCTTCTGCATTAGAACATAGTAATTTTTTTTAATTATCGAAAATCAATATTTTTAGCAGTTTTTTAAACAATAGTAGTAACTTATTGATACTCAATACGTTTTTCACTCAATTACAATATATTTATACAGAAAGAAATATAAATAAAACAATAAAACATTGTTTGTAATAATGCAGCAACAATAAAAATAAACATTAGCAATATAATGAATGACAATTTATTATACCAATATTATACCTATAGGTCATCACGACCTCATTCAAGTCAATCACGTTCAATAGGTAGAGGTATAATAAAATAGTAATTATTATTTTTTATTTATTAATTAAATAAATAACACGACATATAATTCCCGATCCATGGGTTGTAGAAATCCACCCCATATTTTCTTTTTGTGGAATGTTAAAGACGGGTGTTCGCAAATGTTCCATAAAGATATTTCACATATTTTTCAGCAATGTTGTTCGCAAACCATTCTGAATTTCATATAATCATTTTTATTTCATTTATTTAATATCCAAAAAAGCATTTAACAAAGTATAATATTTGTAAGCAAAAATCA
Organism: Ceraclea dissimilis; assembly: GCA_963576895.1. Taxonomy (NCBI): domain Eukaryota; kingdom Metazoa; phylum Arthropoda; class Insecta; order Trichoptera; family Leptoceridae; genus Ceraclea; species Ceraclea dissimilis. Next base: position 2,483,122 of record OY756372.1, read on the forward strand.
AGTCCTGGATTTTTTGCCCCACTAGGCGGTAGCCTGTTCCGGGGAAATACTAACCACAATATTAAGGTTACATGTATGTACAAAAAAACAAAATATACCTAAGTATTTGCGTAAATAGAATGTTGAATACAGCATTCACTGGTTACCCCACCATTGGGTTGAGCCACACCGTAATGCTATTTAGCCTAGAAATATGAAAATACCAAACCAGCTAAATACGTCACATCCCTGTCTGAGTAGGCCGAGAGCCGAGAGGAGCGCCACATTTAAAAGGAGAAAATTGTACTCTTTAGTTTTAAAATTTTATTAATGAAATTCATATCTTCTATTATTTCGCCCTTTTGAATTCCCCAGAGGAACACAGGGAGATAGGATTTTTCAAGATATCTCTTAAAATTAATATTTTTGATCGTACAACTTTGCATACTTACCTACTATATTATTACAATTTTGTATGGGGTTCTTTTAACCCCCCCTTTCGACTAGGACGACAGTATTTTACCATTAGGAATTGCAAGGTTAAAATGGTTGATCGATATAATTATTATAGATAAATGGGCGTTAATGACGAGAAAAAATCGTATAAATACAAGTCACAAACAATATAATAGGTTTCGCATTGTATTATGCAAAATATTTTTTAAAAATAAATTGTGTACCAAGCTGCCACGAAAAATAGATGGCGGTTCGTAGAAACAAAAGTGCGTGTTTTTCAAAATTAGAGCACGCGTAAAAAAGGAACATTAACGTTAATTAAATTTTCTCCTGTTCAAGAATTCGATTCTAATTTCAAATTATAAAACATTGTTCCAATTAAGAATCTAATGCGGCCGCTTCACGCTCGGCATCCCTCCACGAGTTTTGTGTGAATGAGTAAAAGGACGTACGGACGAGGTGATTGTCTTGAACTGTATACGTAACCGACGGTTAACGCCTTTTTACTCATTCGCACGGGACTCGTGGAAGGTCGGAGAGCATGTGGATGAGGCATGAGAGCAATTTTGAATTCGACAAGAAATTTAAATATTGTTCCTTTATTCTTTCTGATTCAATTTTCTGCTTTCCAAACATTCGATTCCAATTTTAAATTTGAATCTGACCAATGACAATAATATTTGCGAGCTAATTAATTATTCAAACAATTGACTATCTACGAGATTCCAAATTTAAATATTGTTCCTTATTGTTTTTTTAAATTAAAAGTGTTCCTTATTACAATTTCGTACGTGTCCATTAGAAGATTCGCGAATGTATTTGTTTAAATAAATTAATAAACAGACAAGGTTAAATAAATTAAAATGAACATGTTAATAACATTTTATGTTAGTCTGTGTCTCTTTTTGGGAATGCTGATTCCACAAAGCAATGCCGGGGGCATGTTCTTCGAAGGAAATGCTCGTGATAAGAGTGAGTACTTATTTTTTCAATCTACATATTAATTTTATTTATTCTTAAAGTGAACAATACATTAAAAATACAAAACATAAGCAAGATAATACACATCCATAATAATAAGTTAGTAAATATTGAGTTGCCAGACAGGGGACAGAGCGATGGACACCCAGAGTTTTTAGATGGAAACCGTGGGATAAAAAAAGAGGAGTTGGTCGGCCACAGAAAAGATGGGCCGACGATATTATGCCAGTCGCGGGTAGAAGATGGATTGGCAAAGCTCAAGATAGAGAAAAGTGGAAACAAATGGAAGAGGCCTATATCCAGCAGTGGAGAGATGGCTGAAAGAAGAAGAAGAAGAAGTAATGATCACTAGGGCGAGCTTATTGCGATATAGCGATCTCTTCCAGCTAACCCAAACCTTGAGTGGTAGGCAGAGATAAAAGAACGCCAGTCCTCTTTATCCTTACACACACACTTCGTACTTATGTCACATAAATTAAATTAGCTCTCAACACAAGCTCTCCTATTTCTTTTACTCAATCCTTAAAATTCTGGTCGACATGATCGGTCCAGGTCAGTCTCTAACGATTACCATTTCTCACACCTCTTCGACCTTCGTTCACCCATATATATCTTCTTAGTCATCCTGTGGTCATTAATTCTCCCAACATGCCCAAACCATCTAACTTCATAGACTTTAATCATTTGTTTATCCTTTAAGTGAACATTGCATATTTAAATACAACATAAAAAACAAGATAATATACACTAAAAATAATAATAAGTAATACTCACTGGGGCGAGCTTATCGTTATATAACGACCCCTTTCCAATGACTACAATGTAGCGGATTTAAATTTAAGAAATCGAATGTTTCGTTCGAATTTGAGCATTTGAATTTCGAAGGTCCAGTAATGAGTACCTATCTACCTACATAATTATATAGTAATTTTAATCATAGTTCATTGGATGACACATACATAGAATCATCGTGGATTGCCATATAGAGGCATAGAAATGACATCAACACATAAGCCCAATATGTAGCCGCTAGGGATGTGATATGTTTCGATGGTTTTAAACCTAATGTAATTTTACGATGTTTTATACATGTAGGCAGTAATCTTTTTTTTTTATTAACACAGTATATGCAATAAATCATACAGAATTGTTCACAAGCTGCGATTTTTACCAGTTAACCCTTTATAAAATGGCTTAAGTCTGTTCGCTTTGGCAAACTTTTCAAAAATTTGATATTTATTCAAATCAAATGCGATTAATATAATTTCACATACAGAACACACTATGTGTGTATCAATACATTTTATTAAACAAACCATATAAGTATATAATGTTTTTGAGGTCCTTGTATTAAATAATTGTTCATACTTATTATATCCATTTTGCAAATGCATACAATTCATAAAATATAAATGTTTTTAGAACTTGTCTTCTTCTTCCTGGCCTTATTCCCAACTCATCGCCTGTGAAGGCTGTTAGGGTCAGCTCTCCTCGTCCTAAGGCTGTATACTCTTCGATTCTGGGCCGCCTCCGCTGTCAACTCTTGTCTCAGCAATTGGTTACTCCTTTGCGCCATCCAGGTGTTCTTTGGTCTTCCCCTATTCGTTGTTCGAGGGATGTCTGCCGCCATAGCCTGATTTACTATGTGATTTTCGGGTCTTCTTAATATGTGACCATACCATCTCAATTGTCTTTCCTCTATTTTGTTGTTTATTCCTGTCACCCCTAAGCTTCCTCGAATGTATGAACTCCTTATTTTGTCTTCTAGAGACACTCCCGTTGACCATCTTAGCATACGCATCTCTGTGGTTTCCAACTGTCTGTGATAGGTGTTATACATCGTCCAACATTCGGAGCCATATAGTAGTGCAGGTCTGACAATTGTCTGATATATTTTCCCTTTCAATTTAATTGGCATTTTTGGATCACATAAGACTCCCTTCATAGCCCTAAATTTCATCCATCCCACGTTTATTCGGTGTGTTACATCTGCTGCACATCCTCCATCGCTATGGATCATCGACCCCAGGTACTTAAAGGAGTCAGTATTAGGTAGATCTTCTCCGTCCATTTGCATTAAGGGAGTAGCAGCATTTAAATTATCGAACGGTAAGTAGAGGTACTCCGTTTTCTTTCTACTAAGTCTCAGTCCATTATCTTCCAGAATTTTTCTCCATCTTTCCAGTTCATTTTGCAGGTCTTCGTGCTTGTCACTAATTAATACGATATTGTCTGCAAATAGCAGAATCTTTGTAAGGCTGTTCATTTCCTGTTTAGTCAAGTAATCCATGATTAAGATGAAAATTAGGGGACTGAGAACCGAACCTTGATGTACCCCCACTTTTATAGGAAATTCTGGAGAAACTCCCGATGTGCATCTCACTTGTGTTTGGACTCTGTCGTACATATCCTGGATGGTAAGGACATACCTTTCCGGTACTTTGTGAGCTCTGAGTGCTGCCCAAATCAGGTTTCTTGGGACTCTGTCAAACGCCTTTTCCAGATCTATAAAGACCATATGAAGGTCCTTTTTGGCGTCACGGTGTTTCTCAACTAGAATTCTCACAGTCTGGATGGCATCGACTGTGGATTTTCCAGCTACAAAGCCGCATTGGTTTTGGTGAATCTCCACTAATTTCCTAATCCTAGTATTGATGACTCGTTCGTATATCTTCATCGTGTGGGACATTAGTTTGATACCCCTGTAGTTGTCGCATTTCCTGGTGTCTCCTTTATTTTTGTAAAAGGGCAAAAGAAAGCTTTTTCGGAATTCATTTGGCATTGGGTCTCCATCTAGTATTTTATTAAACAGCTTACAAAGCCATTTTTGTCCCCATTCACCACATTCTTTCCAAAATTCGGTTGGTATATTGTCTGGCCCTACTGCCTTTCCAGTTTTCATTTGACATATTGCTAACCGTACTTCATCTTGGGTTATTTCGGTGATCGGCCCAAGGATTTGTTGTTCAGTAGGATTTATGGATCTCGGAAATTCTTCATTTAATAACTTTTCATAATATTCTTTCCATCTTCCACAAATTTTACTTTCCTCCGTGATCAACTTACCGTCGTCATCTTCGATATATTTTGGGGTTCTGATCGACTTAGCCCTTTCTTTTCTTTGTGCAGCGATTTTATATATTTTCTGTACTCCAAGATTTGTTTCCAGTTCATCATATATGTCTCTCAGTGCCTCGTGTTGTGCAGAGGCTACTTGTTTCTTTGCGTTCTTTTTGGCTTCCTTGTATAGTGCATGGAGGCCTTCCTTTTCTGCTTCGTTTATACAGTTGGACCAGTTTTTAAAGGCGTTCTTCTTCTCCTTGATTACCCTTTGTACCTCATCTGTCCACCACCAAGACTCCTTTTTGATTTTGAGTTTACCCTTTGATACTCCTAGATGTTGCTTGGCATTTAATGTGCAGGTCTGTGAAAACGCTTCCCACATTTCATTCGGTTTCATTTCTTCAGATCTTTGCAGACATTCCTCCAGCCAGTTTTTCATCTTTGAAGTTAGTTGTTTACCTTCTTCCTTTGAGATGTTGAACCATTTAATTTTTGGTGTTTGTTTGCATTGGTCTTTGCTTAATGTACTCTTTTGAACGTGCAATTCGAGCAAAACTAAACGAAGCAAAACTTAGAACTTGTATTAGGAATAAATAAATAAATAATTTAATCTTTATTAGCCAAGCCACAGACCAAATGTAAATAACAAATAGATATTATTAGACACAGAAGTATGCCAAAGGGTGGAAAGCGGTGTCTAATGCGGCCGCTTCACGCTCGGCATCCCTCCACGAGTTTTGTGTGAATGAGTAAAAGGACGTACGGACGAGGTGATTGTCTTGAACTGTATACGTAACCGACGGTTAACGCCTTTTTACTCATTCGCGCGGGACTCGTGGAAGGTCGGACAGCATGTGGATGAGGCATTACAGTCAACCCGAGAAAAGAAAAGAAAACATATACATACTTTTAAATTAACCATTGAGAAAATAAAGGAACAGAAGCACATACAAATGTTCGATGTTACCAATGAAAAAATTGACACATTCACATCCCTATACCATAAACAATACCTTAATTAAATGCTATTAAGGTATTGTCTTACGTATTGTATTGTTGGTTAATATAAAATGGAAAAACCACACAAATAGGTATACCTATCTAGTATCTAATAATATAAATACCTAATTAGCAATTACCTAACCGAGTACCTACATACTTTTCTATAATTAGAAACATATCTCAGACTTCGACAGGTGATATCATTTGTTAGGTTAATTGTAACTAAGGAACAATAAATGTGGGAAAACTTTGGCTGATAGTAGAAATGAGATAATTAGAAAAACAGGCGATTTTAAGACTGGTAGATATTGTAGAGAGAATGAAAGTGACCATAACACATCTTTCTTCACTTCTTCTTTCACCACACACGCGGCTAGATTATGGAATAATCTTCCACTTCCTATCAGACTAGCTCCAACTATTCTTTCTTTCAAGAGTAAACTGAAGCATCATTACCTTTCCATGAATAATCCATCCAACTACTCCCTTGATTCCTTCCTTGTCCTTCATCCCATCCACCTATTTATTTATGTATGTATATTTATTTATGCATGTATATTATTATTATTTAAAGGAGAATGCTCATTTTGTATGGGAAAAAAACCCAGGCCCGGCGCAAACGAAATGTACCTCAAATGATAGGTAATAATTAGTAATTAAATACTGCATAGGGGGCATCATCGAAATCAATGGCTTAATGGGTAAAATACCTATTCGAAGTTTCACATTGGTCACACGAATATATAAAAAAGGAGCATTAAACCGTTACAATTGCGATTCAAAAGTATATAATATGATGAGTGTAAGGTAGCCTGTCTGATTTTTCTTCTTCTTCAGCAGCCTTGATCCCTCCACTGCCGGATGTAGGCCTAAAGCTAAATGCTCATGAATTATGTAAAAAATAAACATGTCCGGCGCAAATGCAATGTGACTCAAATGATAAGTAATAATGAGTAATTAAATACTGCATAGGTGGCATCATCAAAATCAATGGCTAAATATGTGAAATACCTATTCAAAGTTTCCCCTATACAACTTCGAATAGGTATTTCACACATTTAGCCATCGATTTCGATGATTCCTCTTATGCAGTATTTAATGACTCATTTTTACCTATCATTTGAGTTAGGTTTCGTTTGCGCCGGATCTGATTTTTTTTTACATATTTCATGATCATTTTCCTTTCGGCTTATATCCAGCTGTGGAGGGACCAAGGCTGTTGAAGAAGAAGACGAAAAGGACGGGCTACCTTATACTCATCATATTATACCCTTTTAGACCGCAATTGTAACTGTCTAATGCTCCTTTTCTTATATATTCGTGTGACCAATGTAAAACTTCGAATAGGTATTTCACCCATTAAGCCATTGATTTCGATGATGCCAACCATGCAGTATTTAATTACTTATTTTTACCTATCATTTGAGTTACATTTCGTTTGCGCCGGGCCTGGGTTTTTTTTTAGCATTCTCCTTTGTCTTGTTTATTGGTTCCTTCCTTTTCTTTTCATGCACCTATATGTAATTTTTATTGTAGGTACGTAGGTACTTATGGTATATTTCAAATTTAATTTCGCAAAAGGATGGTTGGCCTACGGCAATAAACCAGCCATGTGAAAACATTTATTTTTTCGAAAAAGTTTTTTTTATTTCATTTCATTTATTTAAAATTAAGATGGTTTGGACTCATTGCAAGAATGAGTGACGATAGGATGACCAAAATAGTGAATGTAGGTGAATGAGAGGGTGTTAAAAAACCAAGGCTGTGGAGTAGGCAGAGAGGACAGAACGCCAGAATGCCCTATTGCACTACACACATTCTTTGCTTCCCTCACGATGGTAGTAAAACGTCTAGAGCTAGAGGATGTTTTTAAAATCCAGCCACAACAAAACAGCCTAGGCATTATTATTGGCGATATTATAATTTAGCAGTATTTATAATTATAATCCTCAGAAAGTAGGACATGTCTATATAAGGACATCCACTTTTGAACTTTTGCTGAAGGTCGTAATAAAGATGTGGCAATTATTAATACTATCAACATTATTATACTGATTTTAAACCTCAATATTTAGTGATTGAGGCGATGCTTTGTTAATCCGGGTACCGGGTAGTACTATCGAGCAGCCTGTAATCTGGTAAGTGTACTCTGAATGAAATACCCAGTAAAAAAGTTTTGTTCTTATTCAATACACAATGCTGACACGCCGCGTCCCTTGCCGGGTAGACCCAGACGCGAACAGAACGGTAGACTCCTTACCTTACATACACTCCTTGCTTCCCGCACGCCTATTCCTTTTAGTCTGTGTCTTAATTTGATTAGCGATTACGATACTTAATTAATTAAGGAAACGACCTAGAAAATATTTTTTCATTTTGTGCCGTTCCTTCCCGATACTCATCACGATCATGGACCAATCTGATGAATTTCGCTGCTTCGGATATTTCAAATCATTGCCGAAAATTCCCGGGCCAAAATGCTCTCAAACTGTATAAGGGCATATTTTTCTTCGCGAAAAATGTAATCAAATTATCGGACTTTCGTCATTTCGGTCAACAGTTCTCTCTCTGTAGTAATATTCTAAGAAATCTTTCATTTGAGTTCTGATGAACCAACGCGATTCTTAATGTTCTCCTGTAGGTACTCCAAATATTTCACTTGTAGTTTATTGGTTTTAAATCATCCGTAGGCCTTTTTAAGGCACTTGGAATCGTCCAGAACTACATAAATAATACTAATACATACAATAATATTATGATGAGTCCGACAATCATAAATCCTATAATATGAACAAAAATATTATACGTAGTTAGGTATAGGAAAGCAATTGCATGAAATATTGCTCCATACAATAGTAGGAAGTCAATTATGTTCCGAAGAAAAATGTTTACTTATCTTGAAAATTGCTCTCCTGATAAGAAAACACAGATATGAGGAGAATAATTGAAAATAATACAATAGAAAATAAATTTATTATTCCGTTTGAGCATGGAAATGTTAAGGCTATACCATATCAACTGGTAGAACATGCATAACATTCAAAATTTATGAAATAGTCCTGATGCCGCCGTTTCGGTATAGGAAGACAGGAGTGTGGAGATTCTGGATCAATATTTAGTACGAAAATTCAATATGGGGACTTGACTAGTTTCTAATTCTACGTACGTACCATTACTCACGTACGAATATACTAACGTATGGATTGTGGAACAAATAATTCCATTCGCAAACCCTAAATATAATAGTAATATGCGTTTAAGATTCGTAGACATATTGGTACACTGTCGAACTATACTCAGACATTCCATCCGCATGTCAAAACCATCTTAACTTGTTCACTTTCATTCTAGTCACAACATTCGCCCTGCATCCACTCATCACTTTAATTATACTAATTCATTTCATAGGTACTCTCGGCGTTTTTCCACACATTCTTCTCAATGACCTCATCTCCGTCGCATAAATTTCACTCTCGCCCTCTCTTAACCACATCCATCCATCACTTTGATTCTTTCATGTCACCATGACGATTCATGACGAAATGCAAACTGAGCCCTTTACACTTTGTTTGCATTGATTCTACTTCTCTGTCACATTGTCACTGTTGCTCCTCTTGATTGTTAAAAATCTATAATTGTTATAACTATGTACATTTGACGAGTCCAAGTGCCCGAAATTAGGGCCTAGGGACGATAATGGTCAACAAACAATAAACCAGACCCGGAAAAAATATACATACAATATTGGGTAAAGCAAATCAGTTATTTAAACAGCACTATTTTACTTATATATTTTAGTGCTATTCTTTTCTTTCTTCTCATATAAAATAAATCCGTGGTTCATATAAAATAAATTCTCGTATAAAAGTCGTGAAGAAAATGATAATTGAGTTGATTCTTAGTGACACGAGTTGGCTCAAGGCGTTTCACAATTGTTAACAGCACAAGAGAATGACGCATGTCAGCGGTTCAAGGTGGCTGGATTCCAAGCAACAATATATTATTATCTCCACTTTATCATATCATGAATAATAATTTTATTCACGATGGCGGATGTAACGCCATGATTTACAATGGTTTTTAAATCGGGACAATATATACAAGTTACTTATTACTAGATAACATAAAATCTTTGTGAAATACAGTAAATGTATGATTATTTGGACACATTATTGCGGATTCTGTAAGTTCAAGACCTAATGAGGCATACTAATCAAATCCCCGCCGGTTATCCCCGTCCCGTGAAGAAAAATCATATTTGGGCGGTTTTCTGGATAAATACCAACTTTTTGTACTGACTTCCTATTCCAAATAATAGAACACAAAATTTTCTACACACTTGGGATACAAACTTTTGCTCTAAAATAAATAGCAGCGGATCCCCGCTGCTATTTATTTTGAGTTGAGCATCTAAAACTGTCCATTTTTTCTTATTTTTTTTTTAAATTGCGAGTTTCGAAAATGTTTGAAAAATAGCTGACCTAGTCAGGTTTCTGCTTGATTTTTATCAATTATTCTTACAATTTATGAGTATGCGTATGTTGGATGTTCCGTTACGAAACTCTGTTGGAAAATGTTGGATTCCCTCGACTCGGCACCCCAAAATACTTGTAAAATTGAAGAAATACAAGTTACCCACAACTTTCCATGAGCTAGGGACAATTTTGAGCAGCAATTTCCTGGACTATAATTGGCTTTGTTAAAAGCGTATTGTTCTATTATATCAAAATAAACTCGACAAGCGTATCATCCAGTAAAATGTGAAAATAAAAAAAAAGCAGAAAATACAGAACGCTTCTTTATATAAAAAAACTTCGAAATACGGATGAAAATAGATGCGTATAATAGAGAATCTATTGTAGAGGTACCCACTGTACTTAAATATTTTAATTAGAGATTATATTGTGATCATTATATGCCGGAGGTTGTAATTAGAATGATCGTTTGAGATTTAGGAAGTCGTGTGGAAATCCCCTGACTTGGATCCTTATCCTAAACTTAGACTATTGCCCTCTTCTTAGGCATATCATCATTATTTAATTGATTGCTCAGGTTTTCATACACAGATCATCCAATTGGTTTTGCCCAGGTCTACGAGTATGTCTCTGATGATATGATCAAATATCAAGTAGTTATCTCAACAGATGTACAGCGAAGGGTGGACTTTCCACCAGACTGATGACTGATCGTCGGCCGATTTAATGTGATCGCTAAACGTTTGAGTATCATTCACCAATTTCAGTCCATCCATCCGCCACGGCCGGGAATCAAACCCAGACCTCCAACTAGATACACCGGTATTCTAACCGCTGTGCTATGAAGGCTAAGGTCATGAGCTAAAGCGAAAAGGAACATGTATATATTATACTCGTATTTTACTACCGGCGTCGTGAGTCGTGTTTAATAAACCTGATGGAGAGTCCATCCCTTGGTGTATATCGGTTGAGATTACTACTTGTTATTCAACTACGAAATGTGGAAAATCCGGTGTTGTCAACAAAATTGTGTAATTCAAAATATTTAAGTATCCAAATATCGGGTTGACTGTAAGATATTGTTTGGCAAAAAGTCCGCCTTTTAACACCCTAATATTGTCTTGTTATGTAACTCTTCATCATTTTTGGCTAATAAAGATTTATTTATTTGTTTATCATTTTTATTTTCAGCTAATCCTAGAAAATGCTACTCCTCCATATATGGCCAGCAGTTGAAGATGCGCAAGGTATACAGAACTCCAGTTTGCGGGACCATGCGATGCGACAGAAACTTTGTCATCACATACTACACGTAAGCACTCTGAAAAACCTCTAAGTTCATGGTCAGATTGTCTCAAACCTCTTTCTAGTTCTGCACTCCTAATTCATGGTTGCTTAGTTTTCAAAAGAAACTTGTGTAAATTGACTTTTGATCGACAGAAGACATTACCAGGAGTGTCGAAACGTCGACCAAAAGTCAATCTAAAGGTTTGCCCGAAAACCAAGCAGCCTTCGTCCAGTCTCACAATCAAAATTTCAACTTGAACCTGTATAGAGGGGACAGAAAAAGTAAGATTATTCAGCTAATACTAAAGATATCGTCCTAACACTTAAAACATGGATAAATGAGAATATGTTTTTGTGACTGTGTGTAATTGATTTTTGAAAATTTTCTCGATAAAAACTAATTCCAAAGTTACCTCTGAAATTGACTGAAACTTAAGATTACTCCCGTAGTTTGGTAGTACTGATGCTGTAATCAATGCTCTAGTGCAGTGGTCCCCAACCTATGGTCCGCGGCCCAGTACTGGGCCGTGGACCAAATGATACTGGGCCGCGCCGCCTGCTTAAAAATCAAAATATTTTTTGAAAAAATCGTCAAGCTTAAAATAATTATTCCGTAAAAAATGCCTTCCGAAATGTCGAACATAGATGTGCCATCTGCTATAGAATGATCCCAGGTTCATTACTTCACCCGTTTTCCAAAAAAATTTCGCCTGCGGCGCTTCTTTTTTGTTGCATTTTTAACCTATCAATTATAATGCCGACCTAAAACAAAACCTTTCTGAGTGCACCTTCACGAAAAAATTTCGCCTGCGGCGCTTTTCCTGATTTTTTACTACGTCTATGTTAAAATTTTAATTGCCTCCCCGAGGAGTTTTTTCGCCCCCCCCTCCAAAATGAAAACCTACCTATATATGCCACTGATCTCTATAAATATAATAAATACGGGGTTGAGGTTTTAGGTATTCCTGAGGGACCTTGTTCTTTATGATGAGGAACCACAATATATTGTTTTATGTTTATTGTTAATTTTAATACATTTTTCTTTACTGTTTGTTTTTAATTTTTATATTTCTCTGTGTATGCCCCCCCCCCTCAATGTAACCCCCCTACCCTCAGTGGGCCGCGGTGAAATTATCAAACGCTGACCGGTCCGCGGCGACAAAAAGGTTGGGGACCACTGCTCTAGTGGATATTTTTTTCATATCCCATGTCCCCTTTTTATACAATAAGCCAAAATCGATTGTCACTTAAGTTATTCTTGTTTTGAGCTTGAACTGTCATACAAAAATTGAAAATGAAAAGCTAAATTGGATGATTTTTACTCAGAGCATAAGATGCCTTAAGGTTAAGGGTTCTCAAAGGTTTGAACTTTGCTACTGAATATAACTGTTTTTTTTTTGACAGATGCGGTGCCATAGAGGTTCCAAACGGATGCTATCAGAATCCCGGAAGTCCGGAACTTCGCTTTCCCCAATGCTGCCCATCAATTACATGCGACGAGAGCGCCTTTGAGGGAGATGAGGATAACGAAATCAGTTTTATGTTGTGAATGAATAAATAAATAAGTTAGAAAAATTTGTAGACAAAAATGCAAAAATACATGCAATGTTGTATGAAGACTTCTGAATACTGATATTTCAGGCACAATGTTTGTATTTTATATAGAGCAGTATATCTGAGCCTAATCCTTTTATATAATGCGATATTATAATAAGTAGCACAATAAGTATATTGTTTTATATATCTTTAAAAGACTTTAAAGCCGTTGATTGAATAAATAAATAAATAAATATCCATGATATCTGGATATCTGAATGTTTCCCAGTATTAGGCTGATCAGTAGGTATATATATCAATCATGAATTTTAATATGTGCACTTTTCTGGCTGATAATACTGAGATGTGTGTTGGGAAGACCTGCCTCCGTGTTAAAGTGTGGCAATAAAATCAATTACCTACCTTCTTTTATGATATACTTACATTATATTTATGTAGGTAAGCACCTAATTTATTTATTTATTGAGACACTCACAGAGGATTGACCCGCAATCACGAGTGTCCACAGCATGCACATTGCACGTACATATTTTGGATAGTAAATAAGGGAAACGAATATTATTACCATTGCGTTAAAGTGTTTGTTATGTTCATAATTTTTCAACGGGCCCTTTACAACTAACTAGTAATATTAATTTCTATGATATAGTGCGATATTTGATGTATAATAATTTCGTAATGCTTTTATCTACATAATTAGGTAAGTAATTGAACCTTGAGTAAAAAACAGAACAGAATTTAGACAGTGATGTATCGTTGGGTACAGACCCGCTTATCATCCGATGGTACCTACTTTATTAGGCCTGGGGTCAGGGGCCAAGGTCTTTATAAAGACAGTTTCTAGATAATTTTTATCTCTGTAGAATAAAAACACAACAGTGGCTAATTAATTCGAATTATTATTGTTATGTTAGCTTATGGAAAAAAAAACATTGGTTGAGGGTATCTACCTATATAATAATTCCATACCTATATATAGCAATAATAAGATTATTCTCTATAACTGGTGTTTTGAATATTTATTTTACTGTGAAATAATTGAAAAACAAACGTCTTATTTTAGTTGAACATACTTGTATTTAAGACTCGCGACCCAACTATGACGTCACGGTCATTTCCCGCGGCATTAAGGTTCAAAATAGCATGAACAATCACATGATAAAATGGTAAAAATATCGTTTTTCAATTTTTTGGGGTTAATTTCGCTTCAATCAAAAAGATTTTACGGTTATTTCCTATATTTTAGTATCCACACAAAAAAAAAATTCCCCGCGACTTTCGGGAAACGAGTTTTTGTCTTTCGGAAAAAGATCAGAGGTGTTTGTCAGATATTTTTTGAGAAATCTATACAAGATATAAAAAATCTTTTACGGTTATTCCCTAGATAAATGTTCAATGCATCTATACTATTTTGTTCCAAAGCATATTTAGTAACGGTTTTCGAGATATAAGCGTCTCCTGTTTTTAGAAATTTTTGAAATGTCGGTATGCATACTCTTAATAAGAATAATCCGATAGATACACCTACTTACACATTTTTATAAAACGGTTACACATTGGTATTATCTGGTGATGGAAACTCCTACTAAAAATCAATAAAAAGCGTTTTAATTTTATTAACGTTTTGGCATTCTAAGCCTAAAATACATTGACAAAGGTTATGTGAATATAATCGATAAGCTTTTTTATGACATCATTGTTTCATACCTAAGCGCTTTTGTAAACGAAGCAAAAAAAGCTGTGACCTTTATATTTAAAAATCATTCCATTACCTACCTGATATTTACCCTAAAGTAATATTTAATAAAGGTATGAAGACACTACGACACTAGTGTAGACAATTTAGTCGCTCGTTTAGGCGGAACTCAAGGTGACAACTTATGGCATCTTCAGGAAGGCAAGGAAATTTAAAACAGCGTTTAAATTACGACTCAAATTATTTTTGAAAGCATAAATAATAAAAGCCAAATCGGAATTCATTATTATTATAGGTGGTGCAAATGAAAAGAAGGCATATATGCGCTTAGGTGAGCTGCAGTGGTATATGTTACACACAGATGATCACTCCTTAATCCCATGTCCCTTTCTCTTTCTCATCCTTACTCCTATCCTTCCCTACAAATCTCACGTTAATTTTTATCTTCTTTCACATTTTCTCAATACATAATATTTACACAATATCACAACACATAATTGGAATAGTCTTATTTTATTAATTATGTTTTGTTATTTTATACTAATTATGTATTTATTCTGTTTGTTGTTAAAGTAAATAAAAAAAGCTATCTTGTTCTTCAGCCCTCTGTCCTCCACTGCTGGATAAAGGCCTCTTCCATACCCTTCCATTTCTTTCTGTCGTTTTCTGCTTGCAGCCATGTTATAATTTATGTGATGTACAATGTAAATGACCATACGATAAATACAATAAATGCTTGCAGCCTATTTTTACCCCCCACAGCTATAATAATCAAAAAGAGAAAATTGTAGGAAATTATCAATGCCGTAGTGTGATATTGTCTTTTTATGTCGTAACATGTGTATGAGTGGGTTGTATCATTGTATGTATAGCAAATAGTTATAATACGATAGATACTATGTATACAATACTATGACACATGATGACATATAGTTTGCATATATACAAGGAGTGAATTCGATTATCGCTTGTTACATAACTGCTAGACATTTTAATAATAATGTACCTACATTCACATTGAACAACCCACGCTATACAGGTACGCACCAAGGGTAGTTCAATGTGAAAATGTTGAATTTATTATATTTTTATTTTTATCAAGTTATATTGTAGAGTGTGTACGTACACTTCACTGTACGTACGTACACTGTCGGACACTTCTTGCAGAAGTTTTCTTGCAGGTGGAAACCCGGTGGTGGAAGTCTGGCGATCTGTTCTCTCTGCCTACTCCGAAGGATCCGGCGTGACGGGATATAATAGAATAAAATGAATGCAATCTCACAGTTATAAATTTAATGTTTAGAAACTTCGAAGAAAAAAAAACAGTTTAGATAATGTTGAGTGTTTTGAACGAAGGTTCTTGATAGAAGTTCAATATAAATAAAATAAAATAAAATAAAATAATCTTTATTGTACTAAAAAAATAATTGTACAATGGGCGGACTTATTGCCAAATGGCAATTTCTGCCAGCCAACCCATAAACCATAACACAATTAAAATG
Organism: Ceraclea dissimilis; assembly: GCA_963576895.1. Classification (NCBI taxonomy): domain Eukaryota; kingdom Metazoa; phylum Arthropoda; class Insecta; order Trichoptera; family Leptoceridae; genus Ceraclea; species Ceraclea dissimilis. The sequence goes on from OY756372.1 coordinate 2,499,120, forward strand.
AAAATAGTGTTTAGTTTATTCCACAGACTTTCGGATTTTAAAAAAAGGCGACTAGTGTTCGGACAATTCCGATTTGTCAGTTATAAATTTAATACAGAATACACAGTGTTGAGGGGGGTGAATGAGAGAAGGGAAAGAACAAATATATAAAGGTGGTGGTAATAATTAATAGGGGTAATAGGAAAGTGTTCGAACACTAGTCGCCATTTCTAATGAATCCAATGTCTGTGGAAAAAACTAAACACTCTCCATTTTGACATATCATTTTTTTTATTGTACGGCATTCCACCCGATGTCGAGTGGTACAGCCATAAGTACTTGCAACAGCCCTCAGTAGGAGCTGTGCGGCGCGGTAGGAATATTTCTGATCATCTCCTATCGTTATGTATGAATATAGTGTATAACAGTGGTACCAACACAGCGAGCTTACAACACACTTGATAATAATAGCAGGAGTTTATATAAATTAGTCTACTCTATGGCTTCCTTCACTCTTGTATATCACATCCGGCATTATTCATATTATTCAGTCGGTACTGACTACATCCATGTGCAAGCGTAAGTACCAATATATTGTGTATTGTATTGGTACAGATGATGTATGGTTGTCTGGTAGAAATAAAAGTATACATACACCTTTGTACTGTCAGACACGAAACGAAAACGAAACACCCATTCACATCTTCTGTAACTCCCGTTAAGGGTTGCTCCCTCCCACTTACCCTGGATGATGAAGAAACGCTAGTTCCTATGTCGTTCAATATTTGTACAAAAACAGTTCTAGGGAGGGCTCAGGGTTTGCCAGAAGGGCTCCCCCCGACGAACCCCTCCCTGATTTAATACAACCCTCAAAGTTCACAAAATCTTCTGTAACTGCGACGCACTAGCTCACAAGAAAGTCATGTTCTTGGAGGGTCACTGTTGGTTGCAAGACAGCGTGTTTCTGCTGCTCGGGGCGAAACCCAAAACCGCCGCCCCCTTATTCAGGCATATAAATCCAAAATGCTCGAAAATTTACATGAATTTTAATGAAATTCGAAGCTGGAGTTGGGCAAATAAAATTTTGATATTGGTAATGATGTACTTAATGAGAGAGAAAATAGCTCCGCATGCAAAATTTTTGAAGCTTTTAAGAGTATGCATACCGACATTTAAAAAAATTCTAAAAACGAGAGACCTTATATCTCGACAACCGTTACTAAAAATGCTTTGAAGCAAAATAGGGTGGATGCATTGAACATTTGTCTAAGGAATAACCGTAAAAGTTTTTTGATAGACGAAAAATTAACCCCAAGAAATGGAAAAAACGCTATTTTTACCATTTCATCGTGCGACTGTTCACGCGATTTTGAACCTTGATATGCGGTAGGTACTTCGGACGTGATGAAAAAATTAATTTCGTAAAATATTTAAAATTATTTGCAACATAGTGGTCGTTAGAAAAATAATATTTCATCAAAAGTTGACAAAATGTAACATCGCAGGTAAAAAAGGGTAGATTGGTTAGTAGGGGATTAAGATATAATTTACAACAGATCTATTGTTTATAATGGGACGATGAGATAGGTATAGAGATATGTGGGATGGCTATATGCGGCCAGGCTAATGGCGTGGTACAATGGGATTTCGTAGAAGGCTGGAGAGAGTTATGTCTCCATGTGAACAATAGATTGAAAGACCAAACGTTTGAGTGCATGAGTACTTAGTAGGTAGGTAAAATGTTATAATTAGTAAAAATAAGAATGTTCTAGAACTTCACTTGACGAGTAGGTATGTAAATATTTTGTCGTGTGAATTTTGAATACGCGGTGAACAATAGGTATAGGTATGTGGGTATAAGGAGACTTATTTTTAGAATAATTAGTTGAACGATAAGGGTGTAACCAGCGCTGTAGGTATTGGCTGGTAGTATTTGCCAAAGGCAATCGAGTTTTTTTTTCTTCTGCCTACTTGCCTGGATTATGTGTTTCGTTGTAAATATTATATTGTTATTTGTAAGCTAGCTTTGTATAGATATTTTGATTTATTAATTAATGTTACAGTGGACAAAATTGCTAAATCAAGCATGTGCGAATTAATTTGGACTGTTAAAATAAAAATATGTATTTATTCTGAACCACGCGGACTTCAAAATCATCCTGGAGGCGTGGTTTAACTCAAGCGAGCGAGACAGATGATGGTCTTCGTCTCTTCGTTGCCGGTGCAAGCTCGTTTCTGAGTTAGGTGGCCGCACGCCAGTAACACGTTAGTTCTCATCTACCTGTTGAAGGGTTCAGTTGTCTAATTGTGTAACCAGTAATTATCTCCGGGCAAGTGAAATAATTATCTTCGTGTCTGTGTGTGTGTCGCCAACTAATGCCTCGGCAAACGAGGCGTTGGGCGCGGGGCTTTGCCCCCTCTATTGTAAGAGTCTTTTCTATCAGGGCTGCTATATAATCATCACTCTGTGTGCTTCGATTGGAAGGCAGAGTTCATCGTGGGAGGTCAACGCTGACAAATATTCATACACCGCTGTTGGTCAGTCAGCCAGTCTTCATGTTACGTGATTCATCCCCTCATCAGTGACTCACCATAATTCAGGTCAGCGTCTCTGGAAAATATCCATGAGAGCGACCTGAAAACCTCATCGCTGGATGACGTCATATCGATATGAGCGGTTGCGTAATCGTGTTTTTTTTTATTGGCCTATAGTGTTTAAATTGTGATCGGACAGTGTTAATTGTATAAAATAAAATCAGTGGTAACTCGTACGTCGATGCTTAGGATTGTGTAAGAATAATTGGACGTATTATTATTATTGTTTGTTTTCATTTATGTGTATTTTGGTATGCGAAATGCCTACTTGTGAAATCTGTGTTTATTAAATTGTGTAAATAAAATATGTAAGTATAGTTTGAAATCTTGGTTTTCAATACACATTGCCCACCACTATTTGTCTCTTTCCAGATAACTTGCCAGTGTAACTCTTTGCTTTCTTTCTTTTTTTAAATTCATTTTATTTATTTATTTTACCCCTCATGAGCGAGGTGCTTTTCTTTTTTAACTTCAATTAATTTAGTATAATTTTTCATTTAAATTTTCGTTTAACCCCTCATGAGAGAGGTGAACCATGGACCAAAGAGGAGAACTGGAGATGATTTTCCTGGAGAACGCCCCCCCATGTCAACCTTAATACAGTGGGAAATGACCGTGACGTCACAGTTGGTACCAAGCCCTTAATGAAACGAATGCGATTTCATTAATTTTGTCCAAAAAATTCCGCCTTCTAAAAAGTGCCGCCCGGAGCGGATCCGGATCGTCCCCTCACACTGCGCCACTGTGTAAAATACTGTGACAAACAAATCATTACCACCAGGTAAAAAGTAGATGCACCAGGGACGGATTAAGGTGTAAGCTGATTATGGTGCAGCCTAGAGTTCACAATTCATAGGGAGGTAGTAAATATTAAGATTTATATAATACGTGTAAGTATTATATTATGAGGTATATTCGCACTTAGTTGCACTGTATGGCTGCAAGTTATTGCTTCTCGACACCTAGACAATCCAAGGTTGATGAACGCAAAACACGTCTTGAGAAATACTTACAAAATTCAAAAAGATTTAAATTCAAAATAGAGTTATGATCTTGATTTTTGATTTAAAAAACTTACAATGGAGCTGAGCAGGACACGCTGTCAGAAGCTCCGACTCTAGATGGACCAGAAAGATTCTCTAATGGCAACCTAGAACGAGCAGAAAGAGCGTAGGAAGACCTCAGGCAAGATGGTCTGACATGTGAGGCGAATCGTAGGAAGCAGATGGATGCAGCATGCCCAATACAGAAATCTGTGGAAAATCGTAGGAGGCCTATGTCCAGTATTGGAGTCAAAACGTCAAACTGAGAAGACGGATTAAATTTTGATCAATTAAACAATGTAATAAATTCTTTTGTTGCATTCTTCTCTATCTTTCTGTATTGTACAAGTTAACTGGGAGTCATAGCTCCCAGTCAGTGTTCTTCAAGTAGTCTCCTGCCCTTGGCGCTACCTTATGGATTTCCTCGAGAACCCTTACAATCTTCTTGTCAGAACACCTCTTCACTATACGTTAACAGTCTCGATCTGGCCACATTCATAAAGAAGGTAATCTGATCCTCTAGTTACAGTCAGTAAAACATATGAAGCTACCCCAAGTTTTATGAAAAATCATATTATTTGATCCTGGGACCTGGGACAAAAATGACCATAGCAAGACTCTTCCGGGACAGAATTTTTATTCATTAAACAAACAAACAGACAGTAATACAAAAAATCTTAAATCTTAAAAATAGTAACTAGTTAAGTATACCAATAGATTTGACAGCTTGTTTTGACAGCTTGTGTCAGATAAAATCTTGCCATATGAAAAGTTTTATATCGCTAATAATTTGATAATATTTTGCCATAATGATAAAACAACTATGTACTATCATTTCCCTGGTCTCGTCAGTGGTCACTGATCCAATTTCCATATTATGTTTTGGTCATTGTCCGTTATTATATTTTTATAATCCTATTGGAATTTTGAAATAAGCTTACGATACATCTATTTGTGATGTATTGCAACATCAAATAAAATAAGTAGGTTCCTAGTTTCTAGAAATAGACACATAATAGGTCCATACACAACACAAATATGGTATTGATCTGATGTGTAAGTATGTTATGTTCTTATATTCAACCCATTTACTGTTTCCTGACATTAAATGTCACGATAATTCTAGGAAGAATGACAAGAGGAACATTGACAAGCAATAAAAGTTCCATCCCAACCCTTCCTTAAGTTGTCAATCCACTGTATAGGAAAATTCTCGTGGGAGAAAAAAGGCTATTTATGGAGAGCGGATACGTAAATACGAGTATATAGGGGAAATAGACCGAAGTGTAAGAAAAACTAATAGTCCCAGAGCCCGCTGCTTAAATTATGACGTATCTGTTTTTTGATCGAAATGTGGTACAAATGATAGCTTACCAATAGGGTATTACATCGCACTAGGGTTGCCTATCAAAATCTTGCCGCAACCCCACCTGCCCCCCCCGAAAAGGTCCCTCTTCGCGGTTTTTCGCATTTTATAGGAATATGGTAAGAGATAGGAGAAAGTAGTCAATGACAAAAATAATCCTTGCTAAATTCTCTACAAAAAATGTCTAATCATTTTTTTCGTAGAACTAGCAGTTTGCCCGCAATTTTCGATCAAAAAACAGATACGTCATAATTTAAGCAGCGGGCTCTTGGACTATAAATAAGAACAATAAGTAAGAATTTTTACATGGTTTTTATTTAACTTTTCCTTAGCGTTGTCTTCAAATCTTGCAGTCGAATTTTAATTCATTTTCAGACTGGCCAGAGCTCTTTAAGCGTATAAACTTGATGATATTACTATTCTGTGCCAAATTGGGTTTAGCCTTGGGGTCATGTGTGGTATCGCATGTAATGGCGTTGGAAAAGAAATCCAGATCGTAAATCAGATTTTGGCCAGCTTGAAAGACACCGAGCGAACGAGAGGATCCAGTCACCGCATCTCGCCGTGTTTGGTATCTCATGAAAGTGCTTTACGAGTAGTAACTCATATCTTTTTTTCAAATTTTAATTCCGTCTATTCTTGGTGGGAGGCGCCACTGGAATGAAAGAATCCAAGCGCCTCTCGAAAGGGCGTGTTTGGTATCGTTTGGAAAACCGCGAAAAACAGTTCTAGATGTCTTAAAATATTATTTTTTTCTTTATAAATGAATCTGGGTTTATCGAAATAAACCCAAATACATCTTTGTACACTTTACAGTAAGCTTGAAAAGCTTGTGTCGTGAAGTGGAGTAGGTCGGCATCGGGGATCGAACCCGCGCCTACTGGATCAACAGTCGAGCACGTTACCAACCAGCTACCAACCAGTTCTTGTCTAGCCTGAATAATATTTAAAATTAATAAAAACTTTTTAAAAATTAATAATTTGACTTCAACAACTGGAGACTCGACTTGAGTGAGTACCTCCAAGACTCAAAACTCGAGAAAAAACCACCCCCAGATTTGCAAATTATCATTAGGTATTAGGGTAACATAAAAACAAACGTATTAAACGAAATATTTGTTATATCAATAAAGAAATATAATATTACACATGCAAATCATAGACTTAATTAAAACAACAACATCCGCAATGCAACAAAAATTGAATCACAGAGTGTTATGATATTATTAATATGGATTATTCCGAATTAATATTTCGTTAATTGATTTCTGATTACAAACACGACGATTCGTATTCAATTTATTATAGGTATTATAGTTATATCAAAATACCTCTATCATTCTATCATAATTTGTTGGAGTTGATGTCATATAGGGGTCTGGCTCTTCCTACTATTGCAGCATGTAGTGTAACAGTGAGGCCAGAGCAGAGACACTTGGTAACAGACCACCAGAAGACTAGTGCCCAACCCCACCAAATTTTACCTAGGAAGGAGAGCCCTAAGAAATTTCCATACAAAAACAGAGATAATTTTGTATTTATTGAATAAAGAACATCACCTTCCAGCTATAACACAGCCAAAATCCATATGAAATGCAACATGCAACTCACCTACGTTAGGTGCCCAAATATCTCCGCCCAGGGTAGGTGAGCTGCATGTTGCATTTCATATGGATTTAGGCTGTGGTGGTGCTGGAAGCTGATGTTATTTATTCAATAAATAGAATATTATCTCTGTGCATTGTACGGAAATTTCTTAGGGCTCTCCTTCCTAGGTAAAAGTTGGTGGGATTGGGCATAGGATCTCTACAGAGACCAGAGACATACCAGGATAGTGAGGTACTATACAACAAGTAAGTGAACACTACAGATATGAAGGGATAGGGTTCCTAAAACCTTTGAAAATTGTATTCTTTAAATAGAGTCATAAACTCTTTTTCAAAATGTCAATTTGCTTGTTAAACTACTTCAACATAAAAAAGGGTCGTTGAAAAGACGATCGAATGAAGTGGCCAATCTAAATCAGTGACATTTCACGCCGTCTACCACTTAGATCGGGATATCATAAGATTGAAGGAGGTCTACCGAAACAATGGGGGGAGAATGAAAATAAACTCTAAGTAATAATAATGTTAAAAGTACTTACGCTGAGAGGATGAACGACGGATGATGTTTTCAAGGAAGGTGTTCTGTGGGGCGACTAGCCCCCTGCGGCCTCCGGGCATTTCGGCCCTCTCCTTCCCCTTCTAGCGACCCACCTCCTCACGCCCCCTCCCCCCTGCTGATGTATATCTTGGTACAGTATTCATGCAGACAGACCGACGACACCTCTTCGTCGTTTATAAACTCCTAATACTAAGATCTATATTGTTTTATTCTCTATCTCAAGCGGCACTCTCTTAATTTGAAAGATAAAACACTCTCTTTTTACTTTATGAGCGCCGGATACTTGAGACCAAAGACTTGTATAACAATTTTCACTTTTTTTTTTGCACAAATTAAATAAGAAAAAAGGTTTACGTGACACGCGACCCAATTAATATATACGGGGAAATATTAGGAATCAAACCATCCTTAACTGTTTCTGACCCCCTGTTACAATTTTCTTTTCAACAGGATGATCGATGTTGACGATTTAGAATGACTGGTAGACATGACATCATTGTGATGATACAACCAGTTGATTATCTGTAAAAAGAGAAACAGTTGATTAAAATTTTGACGTTTTTGCGACGTGGTGGGTGGCGAGCCTCACAGCTGTATCGAGGTTTGAGGATAAGAACAGAAAGACAGAAAAAAATACAGCAAAAAAATGGGTTTTGTGGTTTTGGGAGAGTTATTAAAAAGGTTCAACCCACCCATATCCACCATTACCCATCAAAAAAATGTGCCGTAAGCAAATTTTCACAAATATACAAACATTTTTTTAAGTCAAACAAAACAAAAAATTGTGTATTTTTTAAAATAAATATTTATTCAGCAGCCAACCGCATACTGGACGAGAGTTTATTCATACCCCCACCCTTCGGTTCCCTCTCCATTCAACCCCCTCCCCCTTCCTACTCCATCTCCTTCCTTTTTTTCTATCATTTATCCACAAAACAGACCAGCAATAGTGTCGAAATTTCAGTCTTCACATATAAAAAGCGGATTTTTGGAATGTAAAGTCATTCATCGAATCATCGAAATTATGAAAAAACTATAGGTAATTTAATTACTGAATGAAGAGGTTATTATTTTCGACTGAATTTTATGTCTGGTGTTGCCTAGATAAATTGGAGAAATAAAATAAGTTTAAATATAGGTATGTGTGTTAGCTAAAAAAGGATAATCCTCTAGAAATCGCGTTTCACATTCGCCCTAGTGAGCAGTCCTTATAATAAAAAAAAATAGAATATTATATTGTTTTGAATAAAGATTAAAATTCAATAAATTTATTGATCACCAATATCGTACATTTCTCTCCTTCTTCTCCCTGGCGATTATTAATCCCACAAGATGGTGGGGTCACCCTATCCTGTATCGTACATTTCTACATTGCACATTTAAATTTTCCAAACAACCCTCCGATGTGACGAGACCTTATTAAGGTGGCTTCCCACAGTCCATGATATTACGGAACGACGCAGGCTTTTGTGTACATACACTTCGCAAGTACAGTAGTAGTAGGTACAAATTTTTACTTTATATGTGAGTTTTCATGTTACCTACTGAAAACGTTTCGACGGAGAAATATATGCCAGAATATACTAATTATTTTATTTACACGAATTATTAAAATAATCAATGACACATGTACTAAAAAAACTCGACGATTTTGTTCAACACTTCCAACCCTAAATAGGAATGATACCGCAGATATTTAAACAGGGTCGTTTTTAGTTGAAATTTAACCGTTAACAGAAATATAGCGTGTTTCAAGTGAGAGCATGTTCTATAAATAGCTCAATTCCACTGTAATAATGTGAATATATCTAGTTTGCACCACTATTATTCCTATTATTCGCAAAATATGCCGAGTCTAAAAATAACTGCATTCCATGCACATTATCATATTCACAGCGTGTTCTAAAATGAGAAGACATTAAGGTGAATTTTTATCGCTTCGTTAATAACACTTATGCATTTGAAAAGCTGGTTAGTTGTAAATTGTTTGACCATTGAAACTTATTAATATAACAAATACTTTAATTAATTAATGTATTTTTCATCATAGTTTCATAGTGTTAGCGTTACAGAGTTTGTCAGCGTCAATGTTTGTGTTCTACTTCATTGACGATATGTTGAATAATTGATTTTTATGTATGACGAAATGTCAATCAGAGCCCTTTACACTCTGATTGGCATTGATCTGATAATGACTGTTGTTTTTGTTATTGTTTGATAAGGGCCTACGAACGATAGAAAACAATAAACAATGTGTTCCTCGCAGGAATTACCAGGTTGTACAGCGAGATCCAATCTTTTTTTTATACTGTTTGATTATCTTGTAAGAGTCAAGTGTTCTTAAAACTTCCGTCACACATTTGTCAGTGCTCATTCGAAATTTCATATGAATGTTATTCCAAAGAGACAACTAATGCTTTTTTTCTCTGCTTCTATTTAGTAACGCCCTATCTCCACATCACTGCCTTTTTACTTGTCTATTATTTTGAATGTTATTGACGTTCTATCGATACTCGTAATAATGTAGCATTCCTAATTCTGTGGTATTAATGAACAAGTTAGAATACTAATTACAAATTCCGGAAAACTAAAGTGAACAGTGGTTGAAGTTTATAATAATAATACACATCCTGTATATGGGGGTGAGCTGCATTGAAAGATCATTGGTGCAGAACCTTCGGTCAAGAGTGCAGAAATGTAGTTTATGACTCAGTTTGTATTGTTCATAACATGGTTATGCATTTTCTCATTGGCTCTCGCGGGAGACTCACAAACCATGAAAATGCATTTTCTTAAATAAATTATTTTAACACAGTTTTGTAGTAGATAATGTTGCTTTTATGAAAATTATCTAAAGATATAATCCTAAGACACAAAACATGAATAAATGAGAATATGTTTTAGTGACTCTAGCATTTTTGTAAATTTTCTCGATAAAAAATAATTCCAAAGTTACCTCCGAAATTGAATTAATTAATCATGAAATTATCCCTGTAGTTTTTTTTTTTTAAATATAATGCTGTAATTTTGTTGACAAAATGTTTAAAGTAAGACGCAGTCATTCTAATGGATATATTTTTGATATTCGGTCCCCTTTTTATACAATAATCTAAAATAAATTTATTCGCATACGTTTCTTAAAATAATTTGAAACGTAACGTAATTTGCAAAGTTTATACGATAAAAGAACGATTTTTACTCAAACATTATTGCCCTTCAAAGGTCACATAAAAATAAAAGAAATTAAAATAATTCACTTAGGTATACCTAATATTATTCTGAGCGTTCCGATCACGCGCCAAATAGTTGAGTACCGATGCTGTACTGTCCGAGTACAAAGTAGGTACTATCTACAATACACATTATTATATAGCAGCAGAGGGTAGCGGGTAATCGCCACTACATGCTAGTACTACCAGTATGGAACTACGTCATAAAGGACCTGCTTACGAAATGTTGGTCACGAGGGCAATGACAGACCGGGGTGGTCGATAACACCGGACTTGCATTTTTTTCTCTATTGTTCAAACATCAAATAGGAATGTTTTTTTTTTCGACCTGTATTTATATTTTGCTAAGCTAAAGAAAAAATGCGTTTTACATAGATATAAGTACTGAATTATTGTTATTCTTATCGCTCCGCCACACGCTGACGAGCGTCCACAAGTTGTTTGTGTTCATGAGTATGATGGACGGTTACGTACACGAGCCAATGCAAACGTTCCATCCACGCGCCTTTTTACTCATATACTTACACAAAAAACTTGTGGACACTCGTCAGCGTGTGGCGGCGCCATTATATACCCTCTTTATCTGTACACCATTAAGAGTAGGCATATCGTCATTTCAAATAATTTCAAAAAAACGAGAGACTCGACGAGATCTCGACAACCTATATAGGTAGGTATGCTTTGGGAAAAAATAGGGTAGATTCATTGAACCTCTATCTAGGGAATACCGTACAGGTTTATTGAATCGAGCGAAATCAACCCCATGCGATTTTTTATGCGATTTTGAAACTAAATGCCGCGTAACATGACCATGAAGTCATAGTTGGGGTCCGAGCCTTAAATTTCACTTTTGATTGGGGAATTATTCCGTAAAAGTTAACCGTCTAATATTGGCTTAACCCAAATATATTTGAAGCCGCGTTGTGACGAGAAAAGAAAACTGTACGAAAATCTTTTCCAGAATCATAATGCAAAATCTGCAATGATATTTCATCTTGAGATATGATGGATATATCCAGAAGCCTTCACGAAAAAGGCTGTATGGTTATTTTTACCACAGCATTGGCGTAACGACTTTATAAATATATATAAAAACAAACTAATACAGCTAAGTTAATGGAGGCCAAATTTCCCACGAGAATTCGTTTAAGTATCTGGGTATGTATTTACTGCTATCATAACCCAAAAACAACTCGTTTGGGGTAAACCTAAAAGTATTAAAAGTTAAGAAAATGAGTTTGTCTAAACAATGGGTCAAAACAAAGAGGTGGTCGGTAGCATGGTTCGTAACGCGCTTGACTGTTAATCCAGTGGGCGCAGGTTTGATCCCCGATGCCGACCTACTCAACTTCACGACACAAGCTTTTCGATCTTACTGTGAAGTGTACAAAGTTGTAGGTATTTGGGTTTATTTTGATAAACTCAGATTCATTTATAAAAAAATAAAATCCTAAAATGGAGGTTTTGGACACGTCGAGAGAGTGATGATAAAAATATATTATTTATCTGAAAAAACTGTTTATAAAGAAACGTTGCCGTCCATGGATCATTTGAGCTAGCTTCGTTAGGACTCTTTGCCTATCCTGCATTCGGAGGATTATTGAAAACTATTTGTAAGAATTGAACACATTTCGTGTTTTGAGGTGAAATTATTGCAAAAGTCGATAAAATTTTACAGTTGTGTCGCCGAAACATTTAAATATGTCTTGATATATGGTGAAAAATTTCATGAAGTGATAAAGTATGACCTGAAATGTCGAACCAAGTATATTGCAGAGAAATGTTCGTTCTAGGCTACAGAAAATTGACCATATATGAGAAGAAACTGCCATGAAGGGCTGAAAGAACAGATAAAATGATAAATAATCGTCCTAAACTTGAAGCTGTATCTCAAAATTCTGTTTCTTTTTATGTTTAGACAGTTTACAACAAATAAAAACTCATTTATTTTTTCCAACTCAATGAAAGATATTGAATACATATAAAAATAGTATGAATTGAAAAAGGATAGTCTAAACAATGCCCTATTCAAGGTGCACACATCTGGCCTTTGTATATGGACATTGGACACACAACAATTAAAAGAAAAAAACGACAAACAAACTACAGTTAAATAAAAATACAAAATGTCATAGTAAAAAGAAAATAAAAAAACTAACCTAAAAATAAGACGTAAAAAAATAAATTAATATACATGGTGTCCCGTAAATCAACGTCATCCCGTGGAGGGGTGATAGACCAGCTCATAACCTACCAGAAAATCGAAATTTGACCTTAGTAAAAATCGCTCATTCTCGAGATATCGGCACTTTTTTGTTTTTCGTGAAATTCAACACCTTCGATCAGTTTTTTGATCGCCACCGTCGCAAAATTCAATATTATGGGATTAAAATTTTTGATTCGTAATCCTGAATAATTCAGCTATTTGATTTCAGACCAAAATAAAACCTATTAATTCACAAATTTGAAAAAAAGAACATCGTTTCCGCCTCTCGAGTTTTTTGTTTTTTATTAGCAAATTTCGGCTCCTTTACACTGTAAAAATTAAGTGTGACATTGAGCTGTCAAATTATATTAAAAACTTCCTCATTTAATGTAGTTTTTAAAAAAGTATAAAAATGGATATAGTTCCCTTTACAAAAAAAGATATTCCTGTTTTCCTTCAAAAGGACCTCATTATAAAAAAAAATCAAATGCAGGTTTATAGCTTCCTTATGTCCAATATTTGGACATGTGATAGAGGATGAAAAAATATGAAAAAAATATTATCATATAAAAAAATTTATAAAAAATTCACGTTTTTCTCGGGCCCAAAGTGAACTAAAAAGAGGAAAATAACTTTTTCGGGGCTTTGTAAATCGATCAGTAAAAACGCATACCTAAAGCTACCTCTAAAATTCTACAACTAAAAACGTGGGGCGTAATTTGAACCTACAATAATTGAAAATCATTCAAATTTTCTTCTGGGGCTGGGTCCCAATGTACTGGTGATATCATACTTGTGTGTATGTGTGTATGGTATGTAAGTACATTACAAGTTAATACTGATTGTACTGGTGTGTATGTGTGTATGGTATCATACTTGAGGATTACATACATACATACAAGTTAATACTGATTGTACTGGTGTGTATGTGTGTATGGTATCATACTGGTGTGTATGTGTGTATGGTATGTAAGTACATTACAAGTTAATACTGATTGTACTGGTGTGTATGTGTGTATGGTATCATACTTGAGGATATTGGTGATATCATACTGGTGTGTATGTGTGTATGGTATCATACTTGAGGATTTTGGATGTATCCAAACCTAATTACCATACACATTGATGTTAATACCGGTGTGTACTGTGAAGACCCGACACTACATCACCGGTAACTGGACAGACTAACCTAAAGTTATTCTACAGACCAATTCTACAGTTTTTCTACCTCCGCCCCTATAATTAGATGTCGATAGTAATTAGGCTTGGATACATCCAAAATCAAGCTTGCAGATTAATTCATAAGATTTTCATACGAATGGGTAAATTTCTGAAGAAAATTTGAATGATTTTCAATTATTGTAGGTTCAAATTACGCCCCACGTTTTTAGTTGTAGAATTTTAGAGGTAGCTTTAGGTATGCGTTTTTACTGATCGATTTACAAAGCCCCGAAAAAGTTATTTTCCTCTTTTTAGTTCACTTTGGGCCCGAGAAAAACGTGAATTTTTTATAAATTTTTTTATATGATAATATTATTTAACTCTTTTTAGTTTTGGATTGTTAATCTTGCGATCATTTTTGTAAATCTGAAAATTTAATCATAATTAAAAGAAAACAATTGAAACTTCATATATGCATTTATTTAAATTTAACACACAAAAATCATGCCTTCTTTGTTTCCAAATTTTTTGGAGTACCAGACCCAACCACGAGGAGGTGAGGCAATTTTGAGAACTTGACTCGGACTCATCATCGGTCCAATACAGAAAACATAAAACACAAACAAACACAAGACATTCACAAACATAAAGATGGAACTTAACTGACGAGTGAAATTATTGTTGATCCGGTGGCTGATAATTCCGCATTAGTTCCATTTCTTTAATTGCATCCTCGTTGCATGGTTTTCTTCCAGTCAGCTTACTGCAATCCAGTTCAGTCACACGTACTCCTTCGAGAGATCTCACTCTGCTGAGAGCCACATATGCCTGTCCATCTTGGAAAAGTGACTTTCCAAGATAGACAACAGCATGATCAACAGTACAGCCCTGCATTTTGTGGACTGTACATGCCCAGCAAAGAATCATTGGCAGCATTCTCCGCTCAATTGTTCCATGATTGTATTTAGCTGGAAATTGTACAGCTCGCGGTTGAATCAAATGAACGCCGTCCTGGCCAAAATCTACACGGACTGATGGAACATCTGTATCATACATTTGATCTCTTCGGAAGTGAGGCCACACTATCTCTACAATATTTCCCATAGAGCCGTTGACAAGTCCTTTTTGAAGGTCAATATTAGATCGCAGCATAATCTTTGCACCAACAAAAATTTCCAATTCCTTGGGCATACCACCAGTTTTGTTAATATCGGCTGGCACGATATTATCCATGTTGATATTTTCCACATTACGCATCGCATCAACTAGTCGATCTTGAGCGCGAATCTTGAAAATTCGAATTCCAGGTTGTGTTCGATAATAATCTAATACAGCTGCATTATGGTCATCAACCTGTTTTCTGCATAATCGCATAAACGACTAATGTACAATCATAAAATCTTTAAAATCTTGTATTGTCATCGGAACTAAGCTTGCACAAAAAGTTTCAGCTCAATTGGATGTTAGGAAGTGGTCGAAAAATCGACGCGTTAATTTATTAATTAAGTTATTAATTATCGCATAAGCGACTAATGTACAATCATAAAATCTTTAAAATCTTGTATTGTCATCGGAACTAAGCTTGCACAAAAAGTTTCAGCTCAATTGGATGTTAGGAAGTGGTCGAAAAATCGACGCGTTAATTTATTAATTAAGTTATTAATTATCGCATAAGCGACTAATGTACAATCATAAAATCTTTAAAATCTTGTATTGTCATCGGAACTAAGCTTGCACAAAAAGTTTCAGCTCAATTGGATGTTAGGAAGTGGTCGAAAAATCGACGCGTTAATTTATTAATTAAGTTATTAATTATCGCATAAGCGACTAATGTACAATCATAAAATCTTTAAAATCTTGTATTGTCATCGGAACTAAGCTTGCACAAAAAGTTTCAGCTCAATTGGATGTTAGGAAGTGGTCGAAAAATCGATTGCAAGATTTACAACACACAAACATACAAGAAAGCAAGCTAAGAAAAACGTGGTAAAAAAGTTTAAAAATGTATGTCGAAAAATCAACTGTTTTGGAGTTGTGAGGAGTATGAAATTGATGAATTGAGGAGTATGAAAATTTCACATTTGGGTTTTTTGACTATAACTCATAAACCACCTACTCGATTTTGACAAAATAAATTAAAAATCATTGTAAATAATGTAGGCTTACGATAAAGTTCCTAATTTGCGGCCTTTTCTTCAAAATTCCGTGAAAATTCTGTTAAGAAACATGTATTTTTGTGAAATAATGATATTATTATTCAGAATTTTCACTAGATTCTAAGGTAAAGGCCACAAATTAAGATCTTTTTCGAAAGCCTATTTTATTGACTATAATTTTTAGTTTATTTTGTCAAAATCGAGTTGGTGGTTCTAGAGTTATAGTCAAAAAACCGAAATGAGAAATTTTCATACTCCTCAATATTCAAAAGACCATAACTCCAAAACAATTGATTTTGTGACATACATTTCATAAACTTTTTTTCATATTTTTTCATCCTCTATCATCTGTCTGATTTTTGATGAGGTTCTTTTAAAGTAAAACAGGAATATCTTTTTTTGTAAAGAGAACTATATCCATTTTTTGTACCTTTTTAAAAACTATACTAAATGAGGAAGTTTTTAATATAATTTGCTAGCTTAATGTCATACTAAATTTTTACAGTGTAAAGGAGCCGAAATTTGCTAATAAAAAACAAAAAAACTCGAGAGGCGCAAACGATGTTCTTTTTTTCCAAATTTTGAATTAATAGGTTTTATTTTGGACTGAAATCAAATAGCTGAATTATTCAGGATTACGAATCAAAAATTTTAATCCCATAATATTGAATTTTGTGACCGTGGCGATCGATAAACTGATCGAATATGTCGAATTTCACGAAAAACAAAAAAGTGCCGATATCTCGAGAATGAGCGATTTTTACTAAGGTCATATTTCGATTTTCTGGTAGGTTGTGAGCTGGTCTATCACCCCTCCACGGGATGACGTTGATTTACGGGACACCCTGTATATTGTCATATTTATTAATGTACCAAACACTAGTAGGGATTAATAGGATAGGATGTAATATTGAGAGGAAATATAGGATGAAAGAAAAAATCGTTACATGTTTGCACATTGCTTTGAAGAATATTATTTGATTAACAAAATGTGTTGTGTAACTGTTCGCGGTCGTAAATAAACAATTGCTGGAAAAACTAGCTACCATTGTGGTTCAGAGGATATTGTATCAGGTAGAGGAATGTGTATTACCTACTGCCATGGGCGTCGCCAGCCTCGGAGCTAGGGGGGGCAACGAAATTCAAAAAATGTTTTTATTTATTTATTTGTAATGAGAAATATTACAATAGTTTAAGATATAAAATACAAATACATATATAACACAAAGAAATCATATTATCCTCAAACAGCAAAAAATGCTGGTACGAGTATAAGAGGAATTTAAACCTCTATTGTAATTACTATAGCACTTATCACGAGAAACGCGTAAATAGTAGCGCAGTAGGCGATTTTTTTTGTGAGACATAGTGAAGAAGGTCGTGATGTGGTTAGGTTTATTTGAAAATGTACGTAATAATTTGCACAATAATATGTACGAGAAATTTTTTTATAAAAAGTAATAAAAAAATATCGCCGCATGAAAATTTTTTTATGAAAAAATTGTATTTTGATGGATTTTCACACTAATTTTGGAAAATTTATGACGTGTGAAAATGTGTGGTAATATTGTGATTTTTTGCGATGTTTTATCATTTAGTATGAAAAAATATATACCTATTCCAATCTCTTAGATATATATCCAATAACTTATATGTTTTAATTTAACTGTGGTGCATGCTTGTGGGTGACAGCTGAATTATGAATGAACTAATCTTCAATTACTTATATCTATAGTTGTTATCTGTTTGGCACTTATACCTGTAATAAAATAAAATAAAATAAATCTCTAGGGGGGGAGGCAGCTGCCATCCCCTTCCCCCCTGACGACGCCCATGCCTACACTGCCATACTAACATGACGTACTAAAAACTGTTGGGTTTACTGAGAATTTCGCGAAGGATTTATTTATTACCTATAGCTACTGTAGTTCTAATACGCCACGCCGGGTACGGGAGGGGAAATCTCATGAATATTCTAGCAAACCCAACGCAATGCAGAACAGAAGCCAAGCTCTGGGATATACGGAGAAACCTCCAATCGTACGATTTGCTATTCGAGAGAATTTCTTCAATACGATTTTATCACCCAATCTGTTCAACGAGGGATATAGGAAGGATATTTATTTATTTGATATTAATATCATTGTGTGGCATTACAGTGTAAAACACCTTTGCGCCACACAATGTGAGGTTACAGTCTTTTTTATGCTAATTACAAAATACAAAAACATAGAGAGCATCGCAATATCTGCATCCAATCAGATTACAGACACAATTGGATGCGGGCAACAAATTCACTATATGATATAGACATAGGCCTCTTCCTACTGCCTCCACTCGTCTCTGTTCTGACCCTTCCGCTTCCAGGTTCCTCCAGCGATTTGGACAATGTCGTCGGTCCATCTTTTTGGTGGCCTTCCGACGCTCCTTCTATCTGTCCAAGGCCTCCACTTCAATACTCATGGCGCCCTGCGGTGGTGTTGACCTTCTTACCGTGCTTTCATTAAGCTTTGTTGTTGATGTGAGAGTCGAGACTTTGAAAGGAGAATGCTAAAAAAAGCAGGCCCGGTCCAAACGAAATGTAACTCAAATGATAGGTAAAAATGAGTAGTTAAATACTGCATAGGAGGCAACATCCAAATCAATGGCTAAATGTGTGAAATACCTATTCGAAGTCTACAGGGCTCACATGAATGTATTAGTAAAAGGAGCATTTTAAACAGTTACAATTACGGTTTAAAAGCGTATAATGTGGCAAGTATAAGGTAGCCCGTCTTCTTCTTCATCATCAGCCTTGGTCCCTCCACTGCAAGATGGTAACTAAGAAATAATATTTTTTAAAGATCGTTGCAACATACGTAACGTATACTGAATTTATACAATCTCTGTGTCTCCTGAATTTTTACCTTTACGCCGCGGAAAATGGTTGGGCCCCCAGCCTGAAAAACGCATTGTAATAAAAAGTCCGTATATTCTTTGACCTTCTAGAATTACCTATATGTATATTTCACAAACCGCAGTATTCAGAGTATTTTTACGATACATCGTCTCGTAGACGCCGCGTCCTTTCGCGAAAGTACCAATCTAGTTGTAGTACTTTCTCGAAACAACAATTTGGTGAAAATTACGAAACAGCGATAAATAATGCAACATCACAACCTTAATTATTTCAAACAACGTTGCAATCTTCTTCCTTTTTTTAGGAATCAGAAATCAGAACACCCGCTGTCGAGTTATTTACGGGATGCAATCTGCAAAACAAGGGAGGAGCAATAACAGAAAATATACATACTTGAAGATACTACGTACAATTTCATTTGCCGAAAAAAATCTCATACATTAATGAGAAACCCGCATGCAAAGGACGTAATTGGAACAGAGGTAACCTACCTACTTACTGAACAGTATTGCTCAATAGTTGGGTAACTAAGCTTTTGAACCCCAATTGTAACTGTTTATGCTCATTTTACTAGTACATCAATGTGAGCCCTGTAAACTTCGAATAGGTATTTCACACATTAACAGACATTGATTTCGGTGATGCCCTCTATGCAGTATTTAATTACTCACTTTTACCTATCATTCGAGCTACATTTCGATTGCGCCGGGCCTGGTTTTTTTTAGCATTCTCCTTTATAGGTAAGTATCATTACAATCTTTACATCACACATTATTTACACAGCAAACACAATAAGGAATTGTTTTTTTCACATTTCTACTGCATTGTTAGTGGCAGGAGTAACCCTGAGAGACCGAATAAGGAACGAAAATGTTCGGGAGGCTCTCGAAGTGGAACCCACACTCCTCTTCATAGAGGTCTCAGCTGAGATAGCTCGGACACGTCATTCGGATGCCAGAGCGGCTTCCGATAAAAGCTCTGGAAGCCGAGTGTGCAGGCAGAAGACCGGTGTGCCGCCCCAGAAAAGGTGGCAAAAGCAGGTGACAAAGTTGTGCGAGGAGAGACTGTGGTTGGAGTGGCCAGAGGTCCTAGAAGCTGCAAGTGACAGGGGCCTCTGTCGAAAATACACAGATGCTTTGGGGCCCCGACCCAACCAAGGATAGAAGGGGAAGAAGATGTATGTATGTATGTACATTCCTACTGCCTTGCGCGAATAATTGCTGCCTAAAGGTTGTTTTACAAATAAAATAAAAAATCTGTTTATAATATGGGAGTGTAGATATGGTGTATCATTCACCATATTGCGATGCATAGTACCTCTAGGTATGTTTAATGAAAAGCATTTTAAATTGTAGATTGTTTTATAAATAGGTTGTACAGATATATGGTCGTATCGAGTTCCCGTGTAGGTTGGAGTATCTGGATACAGATTGTACATGGGTGAACATGGCGTACAACGTATTATATGGATGTTCATAAAGTTTCAGGATCCTTATTTATTTATTGAATCTCAACATAGCAATTATAATGAAGTATGCATAAAATATTCCATTTGACACTTTTTTTTAAGAATTTATAATTGCTAACTCCACTACGACATATCCTGCATTGAGGTAGTTAATCGTTATCCATTTTTAATCGTACTTAAATTTAAATCCAAGCATAAATAAATTTAAGAGGTGGTAGTGTTCACAATTCACTCGACATGGGGTGCTTTGCCGTAAAGCAGGAATAGAATAAAAATATTTTTTACAGTCTAGCAGATTGCGAAAAAAATACATAAATACCTAGCATTTGTCCAAAATTCTTGATTAAATTGATAAAAACAAAATTCTTGATTAAATTGATAAAATATGTATTTAATGATATGTACTGTTTTCGATGCTACCTACTAGGACGATACAGGGCCTCCAAGCCACGATACTTGTACTATGAATAATATTTTTTTTAGGTAAGTACTGCACTTTTTTCTTTCTAACATAGATGGCGTTATATATGGTTTGCGACACGGATAATTTGATGGAAATTAGGTAAGTTCTTAGGTGAACGGATAATTAAAATTTTGAATTTCAGGAAAAACTTTTGTTTTTTTTTTCAATTTTTGACACATTGAAATGTCAAATTGTGCGATTATTGGCGTATCTCCAATTTGTTTCAATTTATATTGATAAAAGTGGTATTAAATTTGTTTAAGATTTAGTTAATTCCGTAAAGTTTTACGATTGTTGTGTGACACATATTTTAAAAACCAATGGCGTGCTGTATTTTACCTAGGTATATTGATTACGTGTTTTTAACATTAGTCGTCGTGGAAAATGCCGTCGATAAGATTTTCTTATATTTGCATATTACATTCGTAATTTTCATCAGTAGATTTGGGTTCTTATTACATTGCATCTTGGTATAATACCTATTTTATAGTGATATAAAGATAAATATTGTGAAAACATATTATGAAAACTACATATTATCAAAGTTCATATGTAGGAAAATAAATACCAATTTGTAATTCAGTTTTTCAATTCTCTAAAACCCTTGCAAAAATACCTAATATTTAAAATAGTTATTAATAATACCTACCTGTGTAATTAACCATATAGCATGAAAGATATTAATTTGATATTTTTATGTTTACGAATATACAAAATTCCATATTTATATCCAAAACCTATAATAATAAACATAAAATAATATCTTTCACAATCATTCAACACTACCAACATTTTTCTGCCTGTTTAAACTTATGTAAAAAAATCTAACATTATCATTTGTATTGCTTTGTACCTATTCTACTTTCATTTTTTACATCATATGTTGCATTTGTACTCTCTTGTATTAAACATAAATGAAGCAGGCAAAAAAATATCAAGAGTAGTTAGATGTTATTACCAGGTAGGTGAATATTATAGGAAAAGAGGAACAATAATTAATTTTGAAATTCCCGCCTACTAGGCCACTTATTTACTTGCTAACATAGATGGCAGTTTATTTAGTATCGTTTTTTTAGTTCCTGGTGTGGTTTCTATAGGTACTATATATTATTATTCTATGGGACGATACGCTGTAGGTGCCTATACAATATACATACTTACTGTTTTTATTTTTTAATGAGTATTTGCGGAATTATTGTATTTTTTTTTAAATAATAGAAAGAATTAATCTAGGTATACGTCTTTCAGAATATTTAAGCACTATTTCAAATTCTGTACCTATGATCTAAATACATTTTTTCCAGAAAAACTCCAGATACTTTGTTGACATTTATAATATTCATGAATTCTTTTTTTAAAACAACATAGGTAACGTATTTTTTTTTAAACATCGAATACAATGGAATAAAATCCTCCTCACCTCTTATCTCCTTGCCTACCCTCTCTGGATTTCGACATTATGTAATACCTATGTATATACCTACCCTAAAAAAACAGAGAGCAATATCTAAATATACAATTTGTATTTTTCATGTGCAGATATGCAAAAAAGACAAGCATTCGTAGGAACATATGATTTTGTAATAAGAATTAGGTACATAGGTACAAACTTCGCTAATTTTCGCTGATTTTCAAGAACTCTGCTGACAAAATTTTGACTAAACATATAATCCTGAATGCTGTAAACTTATGGAATATGAATAACATTCAAAACTATGTAAAAGTCATGGTGAGGGGGGTTACTATTTAGTATGTAAAAAAAATGATTATTTCATGTTTTGTTGACAAAAAATCATTGTTAGACGGGTGTCGTGACTGAAATGAATGTGAATAAAACTTAGATGGTTTGGGCATGTTGAAAGAATGAATGACGGCGGAATAAATAAAAAGATACTTATACTTATATGGTTGACTGTCGAGGCCGTTCGAGGCTGACCTGGACTGACCATGCCGACCAAATCTTCAAGGATGGACGAGTTTTGAGTAAAATAAATTGAAATACATGTATGACAAATTACTTGAATGTGACGGAGTCTAGGAGTGTGTGCAAGGATAGGGCGGTCTGGCATTCTGTCTTCTTTGCCTACCCCGCAAGGAAGGCGGCGTGAGGGGAATATATGTCGCCCCTGAAAGAATGAAGCATAGAATGTTGCGTATATATTGTAAGTACTTACCTATACATTTTGCTACCATTGTCTCAATTTTGCAGAGACGTGTAAAATTTTACGATTGCTATATAATTTTCACCTAGCTACCTGCATTTGTCTCAACTAGATTTTAAGCATACACAAATATTTACACATTAACTTTACCCGGGTTAAACTTTTCCCCGAAAGCTCGCACTGGGTCTTTTATAGGCACGTTATTTCGAGAATATCAACCCTCTTAAATATTTAATTAAAGCTCAAACCCTATAAAGCAAAGGTGAAACGGAAAAAGCTACCTGTTTTCGTGAGAAGCAAGACTACACATGTGGATTTTAACATTAACTAGATCTATGTGATTTCTTCCTACGATTGTGATAGTGGTCGTAGGTATGCGATGCATATTTTTTTTTATTCTCAAACGGAGAAAAGTATATACTCGTACTTACAATAAAAAGTGGACATGTAACAAATCATGAAGCATTTTTCACTAGGGCGAACCTATCAGAAAGCCGCGTAACTAATTCTCCGATATTTTCAAGCGACCATCGTATGTGTTAGCACATCAGCCGCCAAGCTACCTTTCCCTACGCCGCCAGCTACGATTCCCATCGAGTTACCTTTTGGAAAAAATGATAGATATAATAGTGTCTAATTTAACGTAATAGATTACGTGTAGGTGTCACCAGGTGCATGGAAAACATGCACAGGTGGGGTATAAGGGTGGAGGAGGATGTCTCCTGCGATTGCGGAGAGACCCAGACTGACGAACACCTCCTCGTATGTCGAGACATGCCAGTGAGGTGCGATGCGAGGGACCTGATGATGGTCTCTGACAATGCCGTTATGGCTGCTAATTTCTGGAGTGGGGTGGCCTAGTGGGGGGTAGCTCGGACCCGAAAATGAATTAATGATCTAACGTAACCTCATAAGATAAGAAGTGTTAGCCCCGGCTTCCCTTTTGCAGAAATCCACCCTTCGCCACTGTAACTCATATTCATTATTTTAACGTAGGTTTGTTTGTGTTAGTACAAAATTCCTTCTATATTCGTGTGAAATTTGAAATATTGAGAGAACAAAAAGTGTTCCAATTTCGAATGAAAATCGATCGCGGAACCATAGACTAAGTGTCTATGGATTGTGTAAACATAAGAACACGAATGTTAGACACTATAATAGATACGTACATTCTATAAGTAGGTTTACTATCATTATCTGTGTATAGTTAGTAAGTAAGGCGCTGTAGACGCCACGTGGATAGCGGAGAAAATTGGTACTAGTTAAATGACATTTCACTTTGTAGAAAAAAGTTTAACATAGCAATTAATGAACAGTGTAAGATGGGCATGCTGGACTTACGACAGGCCATCGCATCGGTTGGTTTAGGTGATCACTTTACTCTAAAAAATAATTCACTTTTTGCACACACAATCCACAACCCAATTCCACCAAAAATCCACCACATCCATCGGACCACTTTTTGGCGCCGTTTAGCGATAAAATCGCCTCAAGGACACCTCACATTTTTCTGAGTATGTAGGATCACCATTAATCACCATATAGGATCATCATAAGCAGTAAAAATATAGTAGTTATACTCTGAAATTTCCGTATTTTGGGTGGAATTCGAACTTACACCCCACGGCTGTGAAGCAAGGATTCTACCCACTAATCCATAAGCCGCTCAGACTGACTGCGAAGAAACTGTTCAGGTACTATTCCCTCTTAAAATAACGTCAAACTTACGAAGCAATCATTAAATTGTATAGGTTAGGTTAGGTTCGGATTATTTTTGGAACAAGAATTCGAATTGCGTGATTAAGAAGGGAACATCTTTACCGACATACTTTCTACTATTTTAACCCCTAACCGTCCACCTGAAAGATTTCTTCGATTGTATTTAATTTATCATTATAATAAACACTTGTTATATGTATGTCTTGTTGTGAAAATTTCTAAAATTTCTGGGCACAATTTCATGAAAAAATATTCACCAAGGCGAGCTTGTCGCCTGACGGAACACCACAAATCTTACGTTCGCCCTCCGCTCTTTTCTGATATTTTTTCAAGTGTCCTGTATTTTTTTAACTATCTTTTTAACTACCTGTATTTTAATGTATATTATCACTATATTTTAATGTATATTATCACTACGAAAAACGTTTATCCTTTGTTATTTTGTCTTTTAAAAAATAAAAATCAGACGTATTTTTCACATTTTTTTAAGAACATATACAAGATATGAAAGATCTGCTGAGGTCATTCACTAGAGGGAGGTTCAATATATTTACCATATTTTTTTCCAAGCATATTTAGTAAGGTTGACGAGAGCCAAGGTCTGAAATGTCTCTTGTTAAGACAACACCCCTACTCTTTATTGGTTTTAAATCATCCGTAGGCCTTATTTAAGGCTCTTGGAATCGTCAGGTTTACATATTGAACAAAATTTACACATTGCAAACTTATAAACAGTTACAGCAAAAAAAGAATGGAACCAATGGTGACAAAACAAAACTGTAAAAAAAGTGTAGATTTGTTCGATGCAGGTTTGGATGTAAATTGTCCAGAACTACATTACGTCAATGACATTTTAAATGAATAATAAATCTATTGTATGTAGGTATATTTTATTTTTCTTATTATTTTTTGTGTATTTTGTCAATATTTTCGCATGTTTTAGCAGGAATTCAAACACTGGTACATATATAAATGTCGATAACCTTTTCAACTCATTTCTTTTCGATTATACGTTAATGTATATAATGTATGTTGGTTAAGTATTGGATTGGTACAATAATAATAGTGAACACCGCTAACATGATACATATTGTGCTTTGTTATTATTTATTATTATTATTATTTATTATTGATTTATTATTATCAAATCGACAATACGATAATACAAACCACACATCTTTTGAGCACTTCAATACGGAAACAATTCAATTATTACTATTACCCATTAAAATAAACGGCAAACTTTTCAATGTGTCCATGGAAACAATTGCGGTCTTAATAATTATTGGGAAACTGAATTTTTAACCCAAAAGAAAGAACAACTTATTTTATTTTAATTGTAAGTATGGTTAAAAAATACAGTAGGATTAGCAGGTACTTAAAGCTCCCGACTCAACAACGACGTCACGATAATTTCCCACGGCATCAAGGTTCAAAATCGCATGAACAATCGCACGATAAAATGTCAAAAATAGCGTTTCTTTCCATGTCTTGAAATATATACAAGATATCTGTAAAAAATGTAGTCTAGAATAAATTTGGAGCTACGATTTCATGTACTGGCAACAATGACAAATTGGCAAAAAGCTACATGCAGCCCCCTCATCAAGAACCATCTCTTTCAAATAATATATCTAATAATCAAAATCATATCTTTAAATTTGCAGTAGCGATATTATGATAATTTTGAGATATTTCTGTTTTGAATTGTTGTAACGGAGAATGTTAGCCATCATACAAATTTGTGCTTATTTACACATCAAATATTATTAATAATTCAAAATGACAAGTCAACCGACCACCAACCTCATTAAAATACAGGTAAGTATCGTAAAAAATTTACATACATATACACGCTGTCACATTTTCACAGATATGAGTAATTTATTGTCGCGCTGAAGCACATAGCAAGATGACACTTTCTATGCGTTTGCGCGACAACAGTCATTTATACAAGGCACACATATTTCGTAAACTCTCTTAGTGTACATGAAATTAAAAGCGAAGTTAGTGTACATCTCATTCAGATTGAGAATTTAAGGGTTTAAATCCCAGCCACCACACAAACCCTTTTTTATAGACTTTTTTCCCCTTGATGGTCGTAGACGAACCTTGTTAGCTGGCAGAAATTACCTGGTAGGTACTATGTCTTACAGAAAATGTTAATGGTCGCTGAAAAAATCTAATAAATACAAAATTTCCAGGTGAAATAAAAAATATTTGGCATTATCAGCTTTAAGTGTATAATCACTAATGAATATAAAATTAATTAAATTTACCAGAAAATCTGTTCATAAAAATAGGAAAATCATTAATACCTACATGCAATATTGTAAGAGGATTTCTAAATACTGATTTATCAGGCACAATGCTGGTATTTTATATAGAGCAGTATATCTGAGTCTAATCCTTTGATATCCGTGATATCTGGATAGGTGAATGTTTCCCATTATTAGGCTGATGAGTTTATATATCAATCATGAATCAATCACAATGCACTACATCATAATACTAACAATTGTAGCGGCAAATTCTGCCTTACCGTAAGTTTAATCATTTATCAATATTTGGCTCTCCTGAGTGTTGGCGGCACCGGAAACTAGCATATTGAATTTAAGGCCTTGGCACCAAGGATGACGTCACAGTCATTTCCTACGGCATTAGGGTTCAAAATCGCGTGAACAATCGCATGATGAAATGGTAAAACTAGCGTTTTTTTCCATTTTTTGGGGTTAATTTTGCGTCTATCAAAAAACTTTTACGGTTGTTCCCTAGATTTTGATGCATGTTATCAGTACCAAAAAAAAATTTACTCCGCAACTTTCGGGAAACGAGTTTCCGTCTTTCGGAAAAAAGATCAGAGGCGTTTTTCAAAAAAAAATTGAGTAATCTATACAAGATATAAAAAATCTTTTACGGTTATTCCATAGATAAAAGTTCAATGCATCTACCCTATTTTGTTTCAAAGCATATTTAGTAACGGTTGCCGAGATATAAGGTCTCCTGTTTTTAGAAATTTTTGAAATGTGGGTATGCATACTCTTAATTTGACAAGCAATGCTACCAACCTATGTTATTCCAAAAATGGAATATTATTTCATAATGCTTTGGTTAATAAACCTAAAGGTTGAAGGTAGGGACCAACCCTTATAAAATAATGTAGAATATAGATTACAGTACAGTTGTACCTAATAGTCGGAGACACGCGAAAAATGAATTCACCGAAATGTTAATGGTATTGTTGCCAGTGTTGGGAAAATCATTTTCTCTTATTATTAAGTACCGTCTACATTATATTTTAATATCGTAATATTGTTGTTGTGGCAGCAATAATTCATATTACATAATGGTATGGTTGAAATTTAATCAAACCGAAATTCAGTAAGTATTAACAAGAATAAAAAATATTGGGAGAAAAGAGCTAAGACAAGATTTCTGACAAGTTTGCATTTTTATATTGAAAATTGTATTGGTGGATTTCTTAGATACTATTTGTTTGAAACCGAATGTTTTTAATGGTGTTGTTATTATAATATTATCTGTTTTTTGTAAATGGCTTTTCGCCGTATATGGATAAATAAATAAATAAATAAATAAAATAAATAAAATCAAAAACTTTTAGTCAACTATCCTTTTGGAAAAAATAACAGATATCACGGCTCGCGACTCAACTATGACGTCACGGTCATTTCCCGCGGCATTAAGGGTCAAAATCGCGTGAACAATCGCATGATAAAATGGTAAAAATAGCGTTTTTTTTTTTCATTTTAGGGGTTAATTTCGCTTCAATCAAAAAACTTTTACGGTCATTCCCTAGTTTTAAACGAAATTTACCATAAAAAAAATCTTCCCAACCTTCGGGAAACGAGTTGCTGTCTTTCTAAAAAAAGATCAGAGATGTTTACACATTTTTGATTTCGAGAAATCTGTAAAAGATACAAAAAAATATTTTACCGTGATTCCCTGGAAAAAGGTTCAATGTATTTACTCTATTTTCTTCCAAAGCATTTTCAATAAGGTTGTTAAGATCTCAGGTCTCCCGTTTCAAAAAATGTAAATATGCCTATATTCTTATGAAATAACAAAAAATATTGAAAGAAAAGCGCCCAAGGGGGGAGTTCCACAGAAACAATAGCTTCTAGTCAACCATTCTCAATTGATTGATATAAATGTAGTACGTACCTATACCTACGTATACTTTACCGTCACAAACAGTGACTTGGTGGAATTTAAAGAAAGCCGCTGTTGAAATTGGCGTGCATGAAAAAATAAACAGAATATCTTCAACTCCTCAACGAGCACGAAGCTACCTACATAATTCTATTCTATGTACTATTCTATACTGTAGAATCACAAAAGAATTCGCGTGATGTAGCACTAAACCCGCCACAGCTCTTTGTTCTTTTGTGTTTGTCATGTTAATTTATGGATTAGCTACTAACTATATAGATATACATTTTATGTTCAACAATGTTTTCTGGAAACTAAAACGAATTCAATGAAAAGCTAGAGCAAGTTTCTTACTGGAAAATGGCTTTACTTATAATAAAATGCAAGGTGTTCGTACGCTTTTTCACTTTTTTAAAGCTAGGCATACTGACATTTATAGATCACTCGCTCACGAGTGAATTCCTGAGGTAATTTTAGCCAAAAATCCATTTGGATTAGGCACCCCATCAATCATTTATACTCTGTTAAATAATCTACAATAAATAAATAAAAAAATAATAAAAAAATAATAAAAAAATAATAGAATTATACTGACATTTAAAAAAATATAAAAAAAAAACGGGAGACCTAATGGCTATATCCCACGGAAGGTGAATCCTGCTTCGTCCGTAGATTCGCATGCCGTGGGAAGGAGTGAGTCCGTGAATCTACAGACTTTTTCATAGCGATTTGTATGGCGGTACGTAATATCGCAGACGTGCACGGATCGTGGGAAATAGGTTGCCTGTGAATCCGCGGACACGCCTTGATGAATCCAGATGAATCCGTCTAATCCATAGCGTTTGGATAACTTGCAATACAAGTGTTGAATCCAATATACATATACGTAGATATTTCTTTAGGAAACATCCCAAACAGACAGTTTTTTTCATTTTATTTCTTCTTCTCTATTTTAAAATGTATTTTAATTAAAATTAAACTTTATTTTCAATTATTTCAATGTTAATTTATAGTTTGATAATTACAAAATGTGTATGTGTGTGTGTGTGTGTGTGTGTGTGTGTGTGTGTGTGTGTGTGTGTGTGTGTGTGTGTGTGTGTGTGTGTGTGTGTGTGTGTGTGTGTGTGTGTGTGTGTGTGTGTGTGTGTGTGTGTGTGTGTGTGTGTGTGTGTGTGTGTGTGTGTGTGTGTGTGTGTGTGTGTGTGTGTGTGTGTGTGTGTGTGTGTGTGTGTGTGTGTGTGTGTGTGTGTGTGTGTGTGTGTGTGTGTGTGTGTGTTGATTCTCACAAAATAAAAAACGTTTTATTAAAAAATATAATTATGTATATATTTATGTACCTATTAGCTTATTACGTTACTTCATTTTCTATAGTATAACTATTAAACGTAATACATATATATTCCATTTGTCGCCGTCCACAAGTTTTTTGTGTATATGAGTAAAAAGGCGTGTGGATGGAACGTTTATCTTGGCTCGTTTGCGTAACAGACCGTTGACGCCTTTTTACTCATGAACGCAAAAAACTCGTAGACGCTCGCAAGCGTGTGGCGGCGACATTAACTTTTACTTAAAGTATTATACCGAATCGGTAGGTATTACCTATATAATTGGCACCAGGAATGACGTCACAGTCTTTTCCCACGGCATTAAGGTTCAAAATCGCGTGACAATCGCATGATAAAATGGTAAAAATAGCGTTTTTTTTTTTTTTTTTGAGGTTAATTTTGCGTCTATCAAAAAACTTTTACGGTTATTCCCTAGGTTTTAATGCATATTATCAGTACAAAAAAAAATTTTACTCAACGACTTTCAGGAAACGAGTATCCGTCTTTCGGAAAAAAGATCAGAGGTGTTTTCCATTGTTTTTTGAGAATCTATACAAGATATAAAAAATCTTTTACGGTTATATAAAGGTGCAATGCATCTACCCTATTTTGTTCCAAAGCATAATTAATAACGGTTGTCGAGATAGAAGGTCTCCCGTTTTTAGAAATTTTTGAAATGTCGGTATGCATACTCTTAACATTACTTACTGTAAATTAATACTGATTCAAAAGTTATTCATAGGTACAAAAATACATAATACAAGAATATGATACTAAATTGATAACATGTAGCTACCTACATTAACTGAAAATAACGTGTTGTAATTTTTGCTAGTCGGGTAATTTGTATATTTTTGTAACAATTTTACAATAAAAATAATTATTATTCGATATATTTTCGGATATATATTCACTAACAACGAGGGTTGTCAACCGTACTAGAGTATAATAATAATATTGAAAGTGAGTTGCAAGAAATATATGGATCGCAAAATACTATATATTTTTTTTTTGGCAACAACTAAGAAAATATCAACCAAATCCGCTTCACTTGTAAAATTTAAACGTAGTTTAAGAATTATATCATTGCCTGCAGTTTTCGACTGACGAATGAGTGTGTAATTTACATTAATTTGAAAATTGAGAAAACCACACTTTTCTAGCAAATAAAAATATTATAAAATTCAAGCAGTTCATAAAATGACAGTTTTTATTTAAATAGATAAGTAGATATTTATTTATTTATTGCACATGGAACAGATACAGTCACAAAAACAAACATTGGCAGGTACATTAATACAAAAATATCAATACACAAGACCAATTACATCCGTTCACAATTAGCACACACGCAAAACAAATAGATTACATTACATAGTTAAAAATATATATCTTATATCTATAAAACATTTATGGTAGGGAAGGAGGAAGCATGGGAAGAGGAAGAAGAAGAGGAAGAAAGGAGGGGACAATGAAGGAAGCAACAAAAAAAGAGTTAAGAACTGATATCAAGAACAATAAGATAATGTGTATGTTTTCTTTTATTTTCATAAAATTATCGAATTACACCCTGATACATATTTGTAAACTTCATAACAAGCTTAAAAGCTTGTGTCGTGAAGTGGGGTATGTCGGCATCGAGGATCGAGCGCGTTAGCAACCAGGCTTCCAATAACTTTTTAAAATTACTTATTGATGCAGATGGAATAATCAGCTGAAAAAATGTTGACAACCCTACTTACATGTTTCAGCGCGTGTATACACAACGGTTTCCGAAGAAAAACCCATAGGAGTATTTACGATGATGTAGTATGAACCCCAAAAAACACAAAAACCCTTCAGAAATATGACGTACTTAATGTAGTTCTGGACAATTTACATCCAGACCTGCATTAAATTGTACCACAAATGTGTTATAGTTTTGTATTGTCTATGTGTTTATTGCTTTCATTCTTTTTTGTTGTGTTTATTGATTTATTGCATTTGATTTTGTGTTTGTAAACCTGACGATTCCAAGTGCCTTAAATATGGTCTACAGATGATTAAAAACCAATAAAAAATCCTCAAATAATAAAAGCTTAAACTTTTTAGTTGGATTTCAGTAGATGAATTATTTATAAAATGTTGAAATCATTGTCTATCCCATTTTAGATCCGCTTGCTTATTCGTATTTTTTAATCTATTCTAGTTCCTAATATAATTTACTCGAATACTAATCGATACAATTAATTTTATTTACAAAATTCAATTAAATTTGTGCTTTTATCCCTAAAAAAAATCCTGTGTGGCTTTTGTACGACTTTTGTGGGGTTTATTTATTTTGAGCAATATGCTTATGGGTTTCGTACTGTTACAATATACAACGAGAGTGAGGGAGACAGACATACCCGCATAATTCGAAAAATAAAATCAAAATAAATAATGTATAAATTTAGATTCCCCAGTTGCCATAGAGTGGGGAACATTATATTTTCTTATTATTTATTGAATTAATTTTTCTGGAATTTTGTTACATCGAATTATAAGTCCATGTGGTGCATTTTATCAGTATGATGCCAATCTTTCAAATGTCTCCCTTCAAAAATTATGTACCTAATCTATTAGTCTAAATAACACACGAATGATAAAGAAATTATAATTTTATTTAAAATGAAAAAAAGTTTAAGGTACCAATCATTTAAGGTACCAATCATTATATTTTTCTAATACCACGGACCTGAAACAGCACAATTTTTGCACTGATACTGGGCCGGTATTCTTTTATTCTGATAATATCGACATTAATAATATTAAAAATAAATAAATAAATTATTTAATGGGTTCTCTAATTTCCAGTTATGGTAGACATTTTTTCCCGTACAAATAAAATATAATGTACACCCCGACACATAATGCGCCCGCTACACGCTCGCGAGTCACCGCGACCTTTTGGTGTTCATGAGTAAAAAGGGGTGCGGATGGATCGTTTATCTTGACATGTACGTAACCGACCGTTGACGCCTTTTTACTCATGAACACCAAAAGGTCGTGGTGACTCGCGAGCGTGTAGCGGGCCCATAACGGGACTGAAAGAGATTAGCAGCTAATTTGAGAAAAACCGGTGTTGAAAAATAACGCGTGATACAAGATACAAAAACTCCGTGTGACAAACTTTAAAAAATATCACCCACAAACAAGTTTAATTAATGCCGCAGGCAATGCTTTCTTTTATTTTTTTTTTACTAAATTACAATTAATATTGGTGTAAAGACAATAATTTATTCTCGTACCTGATCGATCTAATTTTTAAACACAAAAACAGAATTAGTATATATTCAACAGTATGACAGAGATAATTATTATTATCTATTTATTATATTATCTATTTATTTATTTATTGCTTCAACGGACTCAAGATATTTTCAAAATTTACAACGTTAAAGTTAAAAAGTTAAAAATATTAATACAATGAATTATTATATTATTATAAAAATAGGGAACTATTTCCCCATACCCCGTGCACGAAATCATCCATCCGGAAGGGATTAATCCAGATTCGCGTACGAATCCGGATTCACTTGTCGTGGGAAGGCACCCTTAGATCTCGACAATCTTACTAAATATACTTTGTACAAGAAAGAGTAGTATTGAACCTTTATCTAGGGATTGACCGTAAAAGATTTTTTATTGAAACGAAGTTAATCCCAAAAAGTGGAAAAATACGTTATTTTTTTTCATATCACCTCTCAAAACTCTCTCACCTTTAAAATGGTTTCTCTAGCACTGTTTTGTAATATTTTCGGCATTGCAGCTTACTTGTAATAAATACAATGTGAGAATATTGGGGACCTTTGACAGCTCTTATGACCTCCACTTGCAGCTAAACTCTGCCGGCTGCCAAGATATAGAAAATGCACTGTATGTACAAACATTTTTAATCACTATTTCATTTTTTAGTTACTTTACATTTCAATTTTCATAACTTTTCAGGTTTTTTCAGAAAATATTTTCGCGGGTTTATGTCTGTCTTTGAACTCTAGTAGGTAAATAAATAATAAAGTTATAAAAAACACATAACCGTTTTGAATACAAAATACCTACAATGATTTAAAAAAGTTTGTCGTTAGTTAAGAAGAAAAAGCTCTCTAGGGAAAAACCGTTGAAAATTACATTAGAAAACTTACAGTTATCCGTCCCTTATAAAGTAAGTTTTAAATAATACTCGTATAACTTGATAGTTTAAAATAGGGAAAAGGAACGTTGGGAGAAGGTTTTTTAAATGTCACAATTTTTTTTGTGAGAGCTTCCAATTTTTCTACACGTCGTAGTTGAATAACAAGTAGTTATCTCAACGGATATACAACAAAGAATGGACTTTTTATCAGGTTTTTTTTAAATGAGGCTTGAATGACAAAGAAATTACAGATGTAATTGATCAGGTTTTTTAATAATTCTTACTGTTTTTTGTTGTACCTAGTTTTATGACTGTATCTGTACCTTGAAATAAATAAAATAAAAATATGTAAGCATGAAAAAAAGACCTCACCGGAGCGGAGGCTAACCTCTCTTAAATAACATTCAATCAGGCCTACATTAAGATTAAGAAGAAGGAGAAAAAGTTGTGACGAAGCGTGTTTTTCCAGGAGTCACCTGGAATGGACATATTTACCAGATATTCAAGGACGCACGCGTGTTGAGTGGAAAAAATCGTAGAGCGTATATGACGAATGTTATGATGTGAGAAATGTGAGGATATATTAATTCTTTCATTTATTTATTTAATAATCAAATTAATAGTTAATTAGGTACCTATTAAGATAATCAAAGTATCGTATAATATCCTTAAAAACATGAAGTTCATTTAGCGTTACTTAAATTAGAATAAAATAATAAAATTTAATGATACTTAACTGTTAAGAGTATGCATACCGACATTTCAATAATTTCTAAAAACGGGAGACCTTCTATCTCGACAACCGTTACTAAATAT
Source organism: Ceraclea dissimilis (assembly GCA_963576895.1). Taxonomy (NCBI): domain Eukaryota; kingdom Metazoa; phylum Arthropoda; class Insecta; order Trichoptera; family Leptoceridae; genus Ceraclea; species Ceraclea dissimilis. Next base: position 2,534,197 of record OY756372.1, read on the forward strand.
GCTTTGGAACAAAATAGGGTAGATGCATTGAACCTTTATCTAGGGAATAACCGTTAAAGATTTTTTATATCTTGTATAGATTTCTCAAAAAAAAAATATAACACCTCTGATATTTTTTCCGAAAGACGGAACCTCGTTTCCCGAAAGTCGCGGAGTATTTTTTTTTTCTTGTACTGATAATATGCATTAAAATCTAGGGAATAACAGTAAATGTTTTTGATAGACGCAATATCAACCCCAAAAAATGGAAAAAACGCTATTTTTACAATTATATCATGCGATTGTCACGCGATTTTGAACCTTAATGCCGTGGGAAAAGACTGTGACGTCATTCTTGGTGCCAAGCCTTCAACTGTTAATTGTTTTAACTCTGTCTAGCATTGTATCCTTAAATACCCTTAAATAAATACGTTTTATTATATTGAACAACCCATCGCTGTTACAATTGTTATGGGGTGGTTCAGCAGAATCATAATAATACAAAATGAAATTATATTGTTAATGTTCGTATTACATAATTGAGAAAATTATAATGAAACTCTTGGAAATTACTGCGAAGTCCTTCAAAAGGGACTGACGGAAATGTTGTGTTCGGTTTTGTCTCAGCTGGTTTCGGCCACAATTGAAAGCTCAGATTACAGTTAAGTGAAGTAATTTGAACGACTAATACTGAATCATTTTCATCGTTCGTCGTATAACCTTTCATCGTTCATTTATAGTCCGAGAGCCCGCTGCTTAAATTATGACGTATCTGTTTTTTTTTTTATCAAAATGTTGTATAAATGATAGCTTACCAATAGGGTATTACATCGCACTAGGGTTGCCTATCAAAATCTTGCCGCAACCCCCCCTGCTCCCCCCCGAAAAGGTCCCTTTTCGTGGTTTTTCGCATTTTATAGGAATATGGTAAGAGATAGGAGAAAGTAGTCAATGACAAAAATAATCCTTGCTAAATTCTCTACAAAAAATGTTAAGACATTTTTTCGTAGGACTAGTAGTTTACCCGTGATGGCCGGACGGAGTTTACACCTGCAAGATATTGTCTGACAGACTGTCGGACACTTCTTGCAGAAGTTTTCTTGCAGGTGGAAACCCGGCCTGGATAGAAAATCGTGGCGATCTGTTCTCACTGCTTACCCCACAAGGGATGCGGCGTGAGGGTACAGTATACTAGTATGGTTGTATTGCGACTTATTATCTAGTTATTGGTACACAAGTCAAATAATTATATTCTATGTATGTACCTATATATGTAATTGTTGGACAAAATGTCACAAAACTATTTGTATATCTGCAAATGATTTGTCCCTTGCTTGCTGTCCTGTTGGTATTTATTGACAGTAATTTGAATTGGATGAATTATACAGTACACAGTGCCTACTTGGCATTCACTACTCTTGTAATGTACCTAATGGTATACAAATACTACTAAATATACAGGGTGTTTATTCACTGGCACACCGTGTCTAACTAAATATTTATTTCAGGTATCACAACTCTCGGGAACTATATAAATCCTCTCTTCTTTTTTCACCTCCTCTCCATCCTTATGTGTTTTGTTGCAGTAATGCCTAATCATCCGATGCACTGCTACCACCATATAATAATAAATTATTGATACTTTCTTACTTTTTTAATATCTTGTTGTTTGATTCGCGGTCTTTGTGATTGCTCCTTGGACAAATGTCATTGTTGTTATTTGCTTTTTGCTCTGTCGTAAGTGACTTATTTTTTTTTTCTCTTATTATCTTTCTTATGTATAGTATAAGTACTTAATGTGTTTATTATGTGAAATGTAAAAGCAACTTTGTTGCGTGGAACATAAATAAATAAATTCTTCTGCTTCCATCGTCCTCTGGTACATTGTTTGTTGCATTACGCTGGTATTTGTTATTTTATGTGCAAATTCTAGACTTAGTGTGTGAATTTGTGTATGAGAGAGAGTGTCTATGTATTATTTGTGTTTGTTCTATTGTTTTTAGTAATGAAATACTGTCTAATATGTTATAGGGCTAATTTGTATTTAGCATTAATAGGGCAAGGTATGAACCATACATAATTGTTTAAAGATATGTATATACATTGAAGGACTCCCACGGGCTTAAGGCCCTCCGCATCCCCGGGTGACACAGGCGCATATAGCGTCCTCTTTACCCGCATTTCTTGGCAAAATCTTTTTAAAAGGTGGGCTCAGGGTTAGCCAGAAGGGAGCCCCCAGTCAAACCCCACCCCTAACTTACATACCTTCAGTGTCCTTGTCCAAGGATGGAAACATAGATACATACATGAGTACAAAAAAAATGTATATAATACAGTATACACACCTTCTTGTGTAAATAAATAAATAAACACTGACTTTGTGACAAACATCGGATTTTCTACATGCCGTAGTTGAAAAAACAAGTAGTTGCTGATTGTTACTTAACTATAAAGTGATCACATTAAACCACCTGACAATAAGTCATATACGCCTGATGGAAAATTCATCCTTTGCTGTAGGTACGTCCGTTGAGATAACTATTTATTTCAGTTACTTATAAAAAAAAGATAAATAAAAATAATATTGGATATAAAAAATTATACCAAATGGCGAGTTTATTGCTGTAGGCAATGTATGCCAACCAACCACTTGTGTCAATAAAATGGGATAAATTGTATTAATCATGGGATTGTGCATGCGACTTTGAACTTCAAAGACACGGGAAATTTTTTCAAGATTTTTATGATTTATTCCTTTTAGGAATTCTGGCACGGGTGCATGGAATCACTCTGTATTTTATTTAGTGGAGAATTGTAGAACTGTATAACCTACAGTATGTAGAATATTATTCAGAGCAAAACCTTCGTTCGATTTGGATTCCACCCAAAATTACATTGAACTTATAATATCGGAAGTGTTTCTGTACAGTGTACACTACTCTACACATTACTAGGTACAACATATTATTACTGTAATAATTTATATACTTACTTAAATGTTTTCAGCAGTGTATTTATTTAAACACTTTTATTACAAAATTTTATTTAACTTCACAGCAGTGTTTTTTTTGTTTGTTTTTCTGTGAACAAATCTTGCAATCGATTTTTCAACCACTGGCTGACTACTTAAGAGACCTGAAACTTTGCAAACTACAAAGAATTGACAGAATCAAAATTTAAAAAAATATATATGAGTTCATGGGCGAGGCTTCGTGCGGAGGATGCGGGGTACAGAAGGACTTGGAGGATGACGACTAGGAGAGCTGGTCCCATGTAAATGGGACAAAGGCGAGGGCGAAGAAGAAAATATATGAGTTCTACTCGTTATGCGCTTTGTGAGATACCAAACACGGTGTCTTCAGGGGCTGGAGCTGGACAAAATCTGGATTTCTTTTCCAACGCCCTTTCATACGATAACACACATGACCACACACAACCCTTGGATCCCCCTCAAACGCTTTACATCTTGTTTTGTCTTTGGAGTAGGCTGGTCCAATTTAATACACAATTGTTTTGTCACCGAGTTTACGTATGATTGCAAAGTTTCAGGCCTCAAAGTAGTCAGGAAGTGGTTGAAAAATCGATTACAAGATTTAGTCACAAACAAAAGAAAAACACCACAGTGAAGTTTAACAAAATCTTGTAAAAAAATTATGCTGGTTTTATTTTGGTATGATATACTGAAATTATGTGAGCCATATCGTGTCCGAGTGTGCTCTCAGGGCATATGGGGGTGAAACGTCTGACTTTATGTGTCTAAATGAAGCAGCGACGACATACCTAAGGACACTCGATTTCGAACTCTGACAAACAGTTTTCATTGTTCAATATACATGAAGTGTCTGCCTGATTTACTTTGTATGACTATACGATTTTTACTTATTTATTTATTTCATAACTACAACATAGACACTGAATACACATAGAAATAGAATGGACATGGAGTATTTATATAGCTCAAACAGCGACCTAATTAGGTTGTACAAGTTAAGTCAATATTATATCGTCAATAAATAAGAAATTAGAAGCTAATCTACGAAATATATTAATATAAAAGTCAAAAGAAGAGAATAAAAAAAAAACAATAATCTAACCTAAAATTAATATGTCAAATTAAATTATAAAACTACTTACCCAAATACATTAAAAAGAAAACAATGCACCAATCACTACAAAGGAGGGAGAGGATAGTATGGGATAGGGAGAGGAAGTGTAGGATAAAAGGAAAATCATTTCAAATTAACATATCACCCTGAAGAATACCAAGTAAATAAATATACCTATATACTTTACGAATTCTGCTTCAGAGAACAGTTTCAAGATTGAAGTACTATGGATATTGCATCAAAAGCTTACAAGTGTCTGAACCGAACATTGCTGAATATTTCTGATAAACTCGGGACGGGATTACTGGGAGAACTTCAATACTATATCACTATTATTATTTTACTGTCAGTTCCAGGTTCAGGTATACCAACTGCCTCACTTCACACCAGTATTAATTCCGGGAAAGTTTCAGCAACTAACAACCAATCTCTGCTTTTCAATCTGTAATCTGAGTACCGATACAGGTGACTGGTTCCGTGACCGGACAACAACCCACAAAAATATTTTTTATTGTTTATTGTTCTGAATCGTCCCTAGGCCATTTGCAGGCACTTGGACTCGTCAAAGTTACATGTTAAACACAGTGAATAATATATGTATATAAAAAGAGATAAAACAATAAATTTACAGGGAAATTCAATGCCAAATAGAGTGTAAAAGGCTCTATTGGCACTTCGTCATGGTCGTAAAACTATAGGCACATATTCTACAACACTCAATAAGCACATATGTGACATTGCAGTACAGACTCATTAATATTACTAATATTACTCAACATGAATAAATCCCAAAAAAGACGAAAGCTCTTAACAAATTTGCTCAAGGGACAAAAGCTCAAATCTAATTGAATTTAGAAAATAAAATTACTTAATTTGATCTATTTGAATACTATTTCTTTCAGTTAATTAGAAACTAACATAGATTGGAAAATAAACAAATAAATAAGCGGATCTAAAATGGGAGAGACAAGAAATAATAGTTTACATTTTATAAATAATTCAATCTACTGGAATCCAACTAGAAAGTTTGGGCTTTTGTCTTTTTTGGGATTTATTCATGTTGAGCAATATTCTGATGGGTTTTTCTCCGGAAACTGACTGGTTCTGTGTGTCAAATATTCGGAGAGATGATAAAGGATGAAAAAATGGGACTCTGAAAATTTCTTAGTTACTTTTATAGAATCTCAACATTTGTCAATGTTGAGTGTCTTGACGAAAGGTTCCTGATGGAAGTTCACTATAATATATTTATACTTAATGAAAAACAGTGTTGAAAAACAGTGTCTTACACAGACTTTGTATTGGCCTGACGAAGGACACGGAAGTGTCCGCTAACTAGTCGCCTTATTTAATTAATCCAAAGTCTGTGGAAGACACTGAACACTGTTTTTCAATCTAAATTCATTAAATTTATTAGTTATTTTGCTATTCACCGATGAGAAAGCAACAGAAATACACGTTTTTTTTTGTCTAGAAAAATGATGAAAATGAATAACTGCAAGTGAATAGAATGAATGCGGAATGGGTTAAATAGTTTGGGCATGTTGAGAGAATGAATGATGATAGGATGATAAAACAAATAATAAATATGTTGTTCAAAGAAAGGGTCTAAAAAAGTGGCAATGCACCCGTTGTCGAGTGATTTATGAGAAAGCACCTACATCGTTCGATCATAATAATTACATTTATTTATTTGTACTATTTGATTAGTTAATTTATTTGTTTATTTATCTACATGCACTCAAGTTCATTCATTATTTATTTATAACTACTTATTCACACTTATATTTGTCTTCGTCTTTGCATATTTATCCCATTACTTATTATATCTATTTAGATTCATTCATAATTTATTTGCAACTATTTATCCACATTGTACACTATGTTATACTGTTTTTATCTATTTTTGTGTTTGGATTTATATCCATTCATACTTCAATGTTTAAAGATGTCCATGTATGTTGTATATATATCTCAATCATATACATATCTATTTCTATTTTATTCGGATTCACTATTTATTATCTATCTTTGAGTATTAATATTATTGATTTTTGTGTTTGATTTTATGTCCATTAATACATCTAGTATCTAATTATATCCATATGTATCTCAATCCCAATTATTTATTTATGTATCTATTGAAATTAATTCAGATTTACTTTCTCTATTTATTCACACTTGCACATTGCTCTTGTATCTATTAGTGTTCAGATTCGTATTTTTTAGTTCATGCATACCTGCAGGTTTTCTTCTTTGTTTTTATTTTTTTTATTTTTTGTGTTTGTTATATTGTAGGTAAAATATGGAATCTTTGTTGGTCTGTTTATAAGTGATATGTTAATTTATGTTATTTGTTGTTGTGACTGTTTGATTCCGTTAAGAAAATAAAATAAAATAAATAAAATAAAATAAAATAAATAAATCTCAAGAATGTACGCGTATTGAGTAACGGGAATCGTAGAGCGTATATATGACGAATTGTACGAATGTGACGGAAGCTAAAATGTGCGTAGAACTAGGGCAGTCTGGCTTTCTTTTACTAGGTCGCAAGGGACGTATTATGAGAACGTATTATATATGTAGATATAGTGTAAAAGAAAAAATGGGGAATGTCCTTAAGATGATATGTCACAAAACCGTGCTAAAAAATAATCAACAACTTACATAATTAATACCCATATTGTTTGATTAAATAAACTCAAAAATTGGAAAATTTTAATATATTGTAGTTGGAAAGGAAATCTAAATATTCGGTATATAATTATTGCTTAGAAATATAAAAAATATAATGGTACGAAAAACACGAACAATAATTGTATAGAAATCATGAATAATTTATGTACAAAAACAGCAATAAATCATAACGACAGTAAAATTACAGTAAAAAAACATGTTCATACCATTTTTATCCACAGTAAAATTCAAAAACTGACACTCGTAAAATATATCGATTCTAGAACGTTTAATCCTTTTTAAAAATACAAATTAATAGTTGAATTATAAACACAAAACGATTTTTATTTATAAAATACACCACACATCAATATAATATTGAAATAAATAAATAAAACCATTCGACGGTGAGAGGAAAACGCACCCGCACGTCACGAGAACTTTAAAAAAACTGAAAAATATTCGTTCGTCGAACGTAAACTGTTTTACCCTCAGTGAATAGAGAGAACAGACACACACCCCTATTGGCGAAAATACGGAAAAACCGAACAACGCTGACACGAACGTTGACGGAAACACACGAAAGCAAATCATCAATAAAGGCTTTGTGTTCTCAAAAGAAATCAAAGAAAAATGAACGTAAATTCACTTGAACCCAAGGACAATTTTTGCTTGGGTAAATCAAAGAATTTGGAACGTTTTTTGTAATGTATGTGAGATGTCAATTCAAATTACAACAATAATAAAATGTTATGTGTGTGTTTTACGTACGTTGAGGAAAATCGAATTAGTATGAAGCGACGGTAGCGACATTTTATTTATTCGCGGGTAAATAATCAACTATTTTGAATGTGTCAAAAAAAGGCGGTTTCGTTTTGAATGAATAATTTAAATGTGTTCTATTGTATTTAAATTTAACGCTGAAACAATTGACGTTTAGTCGAATACGGTCGCTGTCAGATTCAAATTTTTGCATTTGGAATGTTTTCTAAGAGAGAGTGTTGTTGCCGGTAAGATATTTTTTATGGCATTGTTTGTTTTCGTTCATTATTGGCGTTTGGTATTGATTTCCGAAGATGTTTTTTTGTGAAATAAAATATGGCAACATTGTAGTAATCATAATATTTTTAGAAAGATGATTTGTTTTGATGGAAACCAATCTACGACATTTGAAAACAGAAAACCAATCAAACACAGATGCCATGGTACACGGTGTTTTTTATTCTATTTTTTCTGTTTTTATTTGAATATAGAACAGTATAATATTACGTAGCGTCTCTTCGTTCATTTGTTTTTTATTCGAATTTGAAATGTACTTCGTTCTACGTTCTATCGTTCTAATATAGGTATCTACTATTGTTATGTATGTATTCTATTATCTTATTGACACGGAAAACTATGAATTCGACACTAATATCACTTTTTTAATTCCAACCCCTCCCCAGCCCCCCAATCCTCCCCCCTCCGCTTATTCCTGCGGATTTCGGGGGACTATTCATCTTTTTGACACCAAAAGAAATATGGATTCGTCAAATATCCTTTTTTTTCGTGCCCCCCATAGCTAGGATAAAAAAATTAAACCACGTAATATTTGCACGAAGTGGGTGCTTTTATTAACTTTAAGTTTTTTGGCCACTTGGAACTTTTCGTTGTCGAGCGCCGCGCCATTTACCTATCCAAACAATTTGACAAGAATAAAAATGTTGGAATAAAACAAGATGAAAAAGTCAAAAAGTATTTTTTTTAGACGGTCCACTTGTACAGGATAATTATTAATTAATTACCAATCAAAAGTGAAATCATCCATTGGTGAACCGTCTAAACACAGAAATGGTGCGATTGCCATACTAACTGTTGTAAATGTATTTAGGGACGGGGAATTCCCTGATTTATAATACCTACCGGTGATCTATGCTAAAGTAAAGCGTGTAATATTACCATTAGCGACGTGAGTGCCACTCGGCTAGTCAGATAAAACTTTCCAAGGTAATGCAAGGCCAATCACCTGTTTTCTATGTTTTTGTCAATAAAAAAGATTATTTTAATTATGTCTGGTTTTATTATGTTAAGTAACTAGTGTATACCTACCGTCTCCGAAATCATGTTTTTTGACATGCTCTATTCTAATCTATCCCCTACCTCCGCATCCCTTGCGGGGTAGGCAGAGAAAACAGATCGCCAGACTCTCCTATCCTTACACACACTTCGTACTTCTACACATTCATGCAATTCATGCAATACACACTGTACGATTCCTATTATTCAGAACACGCCCGTCCTTGAGAATCTGGTCTACATGGTCGAATCACGTGGTTCTTGAACGGCCACGTTTCCGTACACCTCTTCTTTCTCCCAGATATATTTTCTTTGTTATCCTTTCATCATTCATTTTTTCTACATGTCCCAAATATCTCAACGACTTTTTTATTTTATACGACTTTATTTTGGTCACAACATCCGTTTTACATTCGCTCAACTCCCTGATCACTCCATTTCTTATCATATCTCTCAAAGTTTTTCATTTTGATACGTTCTCAAAACAAAAATTAAAAAAAAAAAACAATCGTCCTGCTGCTAAATTTTTATTATTTTGCCTAATGAGTGATGAGCTTTCTAACCACTGAGCTAAAGGATATAGTAATCATGGCCGTAGACAGGGGGGGTTAAGGGGTTTAACCCCCCCCCCCCGAAATTCTTCAGCTAACCCACCGCTTTATACATATGAGAAATTAATCACATTATTACCACATTGTTTTTTCATCGCGTCATGAATTTTCAATAATTATTATGAAAATCCATTAAATCACAGTTGTTTTATTATTTTTTTGCCTGCAGTACTAATCTAGTTAAAGTGATGGTTTGTTCATAAAAAATAAACTACCTTCTTTTGTTTTACAACAAAATTTTCGCCTGCGACGCTAGTCGTTTATCTTTTTTTTTCCTTAATGTTTTTTTTTTAATTTTTTTATTTTATTCATAAAACAGACAGTAATACAAAACATCTTAAATCTTAAAAATAGTAACTAGTTAAGTATACCAATGGATCTTGTTGGAAACCATAAATATTCCCAGATGCGTAACCAGGTTTATTAATTCAACAATTCTTGAAAAACAAACAGCCTGCGGCGCAATTTACACGTTTTTATTCCATTATGGAATATCAAATTTTCCGGAGTACTTGAACCCCCCTCCTGAAATGAATTCCTGGCTACGACCTCGCATATAATACACTATTATAGTTGATTATATTTCATACTATAATATCATAGTACAATGTTGTGAATTTTTTTACATCCATATCAATCTATAATAATAAAACAAAGTCCGCTTTTTCGTAAGTGTTCGTAAAACTCGCGCATTTACGATGGATTGCTGCGAAAATTTAGAATAACATTTGCGATAATAGGCTGTGCCCTAACGTCGCCAGTTTTTGGAGAAAAAGCTTTTCCTAGGAGGTGCCATGATGATGAGGGATCCAAGTGTTGTGTGGGGTCGTGTATGATTTATTTATTTATAGTTTTGACGGCCTCAAGGCCTTTGGAAAGTTACAATACAAAAAGTTAAAAATATCAATACAATACACAGTAACAACAGATAAAAGAATCACAATTAAGACAGTATGTAAACACACAATATGGACAAAAAACAGTAAATAAAATAAAAAATCGTACAATACGGACTTACAATTGATATCGCATGAAAGGGCGTTGGAAAAGAAATTCAGACCCTAATTCACATTTTGTCAAGCTCAAGCCTATAAAGAATGTCGGGTTGGTTTGTTAAATTTGCCGTTGTGAAGCACGGGTAACTCAGCTAGTATAATATAAAATGCAGCTGCATAAGTATTTCTAATGTTTACAATCTGGTACAATATAATACTTAATTTAATATGTCTTGTTGACTAGTGTGTGTGAGTTCGCCGGGCGATTAACTCGTATCGCGATACGGCAATCACAACAGCTATGTGCTGGGAGTGGCGACACTTTATCAGACATGTATTGTGTCAGTTGTGTGTATTCACAGTGAAACGCCGTGAGAATGATAATTGATAACACATAAAAAAGTAAGTCGAATAAGATACATTTAATATCTAGGTACTAATTTGCTTGCTTTTTTTTTCTGAATTTAGTGATGGGTTAAATTTAATAATTCCACTATTCCACCGAGGCTTGTCAAAAAAATAATAATTGTTATCTACTATAAGTACTATGTGTTTTTAATCATGTCAAGATTCGTGAAGGGAATTGCTATATATTGGGAGTCTCTTCTTCTTCTTCTTCTTCCTCAGCCTTCCTCCCTCCACTGCTGGACGTAGGCCTCTTCCATTTCCTTCCACTCATCTCTGTTTCTCCCCCTCCGCATCCAGGCTCTTCCGGCTTGCTGGATTAGGTCATCAGACCACCTTTCACCACCACCACCTTGGGAGTCTCACATGTCGGAAATTGACAAATTTTCTGTACAGTAAGTAGAGGTACAGAAAATTTGGCATACACAAAATTTGGCAATGTTCGTCGTAATTTAAGACTGACAGAGAAAAAATGTCTTTTTGTGTAAACTATCTAAAATTTATTATACAAAAGAACATTGATTTTGACATTGAATTTTCGTGATACATATTTATATAAAAAACAAAACATAAAAAACAAACAATGGTGGAAGAAAGTGGGCATACTTGTTGTCTTGTGGGACTCATAGTGATAAAAAAATATTCGGAATGGGTAGGGAAACAAATAATAAAAAAACTTTTTTTTTTTTCAGATACCTGAATGAAAAGAGTTTCAACAAAAATGTTTCAACCAATCGTGCGAGTTACAAAATGTCTCGACAAATCTGTGCTATGTCTTCGACAGTTCTCCATCCAATCACACAAAAGCGGAAATGCTTGTAGACTTTCTCAAACACATCATTGGAAAGGAAATAGAAGCAATCTTGTCTATGGTTCAACAGCTGTCCATAGACAAATTATTCCATCTGTCAATCGTCATAGACAATATCACCATAAAACAGAACAAAACGTCATGTCTTCGATTCATAATGATTTTGAAGTTCAGAATTATACGGTGAATGAGCATATCTGGAGAGACTTGGACAAATGGGCTGATAAAACTGCTGTGGTGAGTATTTTAACTCTTTTTTTTTTGTTGAGTGTCTTTATTTATTTATTTATTTTATTTAGCAAACGGCTACAAAGCTTTTTAAGATACACAAAAAAATAAACGTATTATGTAACATGTCAAAAAAAGTCTATACAATACTACTTATCTTATAAAGTGGAGGCCATGGGAAAACAGAAGTGGTGTCGGGAGGCCCCAGAAAAGATGGGCGGACGACGTGACCTCGGTAGCGGGTAGGCAGTAGGTCAGAAAGGCGAGAGATAGAAAAGACTGGAAAAAAATGGAAGAGGCTTATATCCAGCAGTGGACGGACCAAAGCTGACGAAGGAAAAAAAGATGCCAATAAACCAATTTTAGAAGTCAGGTGTTCGTAAATCTTCCATAAGCCATTCACATTCTTTCCGGTAATGAGGTAGCCACCCATTCTGAATGTCGCAATATACATGCTCATGCAAGGAAAATGACGTGTGTGAGGTCTAAAAGTAATATCATTGTAAAATAACTAAATATGTAGTCTGAAACTACCCAAATTTTGACACCTACGCCCTTCCGATAATTATTTTTACTTTTTTTTTTTAAATGTTTCTGGGTTAATTGAAATAAACCCAAATACATATTTGTACACTTAACAGAAAGCTGAAAAGCTTGTGTTGTGAAGTGGAGTAAGTCGGGGATTGAACCCGCGCCCACTTGATTAAAAGTCGAGCGCGTTACCAACCAGGCTACCGACCACCTCAATATACATGCTCATGCAAGGAGAATAATGACCTCTGTGAGGTCTAAAAGTTGTATCATTGTTAAAAAACTAAAATGCAGTCTGAAACTACCCAAATTTTGACACCTCTGCCATTCTAATATTAATAATTTTTGGGCAAGCAGCCTAGGCCGATGGGCCAAAATCAATGTCTGTGCTATCCGTCATTCTGAGAAAGTCATCCAACCTGCTTTTAAAAATGTTCACTGATGGTGCTTGTATCACATTTTCGGGTAAACGGTTCCACATATTATTCACTACTGTATTGCAAATAAAATTCTTTCTCGGATTACTGTGAAACCATCCTTGGTGAGCTTCATAAATTGTCCTCTCATATGGGTATTCGTATTGGTATTCAGGATGTAAATGAATAAATTGGAAAAAAAATCATACATTGACGGGACACCCTATGCCCAAACCATCATAGTTGAATAAATTTAATCAAATTCCAGGTTTGCAGTATAACAGGCAGAGGTTTCACATATTTCCAAGCTTACAAGATGTCTGTTGCCTTTGCAGCGTGCTTGAGGAACAAATTGGGCATGCGAGATGGAGACTGTGTTGCCATTATGTTACCCAATTGTCCAGAATATCCTTTAGCAATCTTAGGAGCGCTCCAAGCCGGATGTGTCGTAACGACTGTCAACCCCATCTATACTGAAGGTGAGAAAACATAATTGGGAATTTTTAGCCAATGACACAACCATTGCTTTTTATATTTCAATGGTTGTTAGAATTTCTACCATATTCTTTTATTACATGCTTTTATTCAATTTCACCTGTCGTTTCCCGTTGTCTGCGTCCATTTTTTCCTCTTCAAATTTTAATAATTTCCCAATGTCCCAGAACCCTAGTGGTTGGTTGGCAGACATTGCCGAAGATATGTTTTCTTTCCAATAAAGATTTTTTTTATTTGTTTATAACCTTGTAGTTTTGCACACATATTTGTTTTTGGTGACAGTTTAATACTGTAGTATTGTTTTTATTTATTTTATTCGGTAATCATAACACAGATAAAAAAATGTTTATTCGCTTTGGTACTTGTTTCCCATAGAAATATAAAATTTCATACAAGTTTCACATTTTTTAAAAAACAACAAACTTTGAAAAGTGGTGCGTCTAGATGTTTTACAACAAATGGCGTTTTACTTATTACAATAATTTAGTTCATGTTCAATAAATCAATAACTGAAATATTTTTATACATTATTTTCATTAGACGTCACATATTTTCAAGCAGTTTATCTAACCTTTCATGAATTTCACTGGGATTTGAACATGAGACCCCGAAAATATACTATATTTTTCAGTATATAAAGGACAGAGCGCTAGACCGTCCTTTCCTAACACACACTCCTTGCTTCTGTCACATTCTTATTTAATCATTTTAACTTTCAGAGGAAGTTCTGCGACAATTGCAAGACTCGAATGCGAAAGTAATGATTACGACTGCAGAAAATTACACCAAAGTTACGAACGCTGCAGAAACATTAAAGAAAAACATTCCAATTATCGTAGTAGACTGTGATACGAATAAAACAATGCCTGAAGGAGTTATTAAATTCGCTGAGTTCGCAGAGAACTTTGCAGAATGTACTGATTGTTTGAAGGAAGTCAGAAGAACGGGAGACGATACAGCCGTCATTCCTTATTCCAGTGGCACTACAGGCCTCCCAAAAGGCGTAGAATTGACGCATAAAAACATAACATCAAATTGTATGCAGATTCATTCGATGAAATTCAAATTGACTCAGCCAACGACAAGTACGTAACAATTACTGTTTTTTTTAATGTCACAATTGCATTTTGTAATTGTGATTTTTTTTATGCTTTCTATGTAACTATTCTATCCCCTCTCGCCGCATCCCTTGCGGGGTTAGCAGAGAGGGCAGATCCTCAGACTTTCCTATCCTTACACATACTTCTTGTTTCCGTAACATTCTTGAAATTCGTCCTACACACTCTACGATTCCTTTATCTCAGAATGTGTCCGTCCTTGAGAATCTTGTTTACACGGTCAACCAACCCGTGTGGTTCTTGGATGGCCGCGCTCTCTTTCATCTCTTCTTTCTCCCAGATATTTTTTGATATCCTTTCATCATTCATTCTCTCTACATGTCCCAACCATCTCAACTTGTCCACTTTGATTTTAGTCACAACATCCGTTTTATATTCACTCAACTCTATAATCACTTTTTTTCTTGTCGCATCTCTCCACACATTGATCTCAGGGATCTCGTCTCGACAGTATTACCACCTATTATATTCTGTTACGAGATTTGACAGGAGTGGTGGTCCTAAGGGTTCATTATGCTATGTTGCCAAATGTTACAGCACGGCTAGAGTACCCCCCCTAGGAGGCGATGCCATGCCTCACTTGCATACATAGATTAAATTTCTGTTTATTTATTTCAGATTCCAACCAAGACGTAACCGTATGTGTTCTACCGTTTTATCACATCTATGGTTTAGTCGTGGTAATGCTGAGCAATATGGCCAACGGTCTGAAGTTAGTAACGGTTCCCAAATTTACACCAAGTACCTTTTTAGCTGCACAAGAAAAATACAAATCAACAATTTTATATGTCGTGCCACCTATAGGTAAAGTTAAAAACATTGGTCTAATTCTGTAACTCTTCGAACTAAAATAAATGTGTTTTAAATTTATATTAGTACTAGCTGAAACCCGTCAAAAATTATGCAGTTTGTGGGTAGGCAGAGAGAACACGTCGCCAGGGTTCCCTATCCTTACACGTATAATAAATTGTATGTACATTATTATCGTAAATATTTTTTTATTTAGCATAGTAATTTCTATTCTACTTAATAATATTTTGTACTACAATATTTACCAATTCAATTTATAAATCAAAATGTGCAAGTTTAAAGGAGGTCGACATCTATCGATGACTGCTCAAAACATTTTGTAGACTTCAATAAACACCAAGAGTTGTGTTGAATACCAAATATTATGTAAAAAATGTGGTATAAGTAGGGCTGCCACCTCTCCAGGTTTGACGCGGAGTCTACGGGTTTGAGTGGCGTTCTCCGGGCTCTGGGTTAGCATAGTGTATCTCCGGGTCAGAAATATTTGGCATGACTAAAAAAAAAAAGGAAAATAACCGGGGTCCTGGTCTCCCCGATAGAAAAACCGGGGCTCCGGGACAGCATATATACTATATCTCCGGGTTTGTAATTATGGTGTGTACCAAAAAAAAAACGTCAACTACAATTACACTAATTCCTTTTTTCCGAAATCTCCGGGCCTACGCTCTTACAAAGGTGGCAGCCCTAGGTAAAAGCAGTAAATTTCTCAACTCTAGGTGATAGAGCGTTTTGAATTCCGTATATATTCGAATTATATAAGTTGACTGTTGTTTACTTTCAGTCTTATTTTTGACTCAGTCGAAAGATGTCTGCAATATCCACTTGGACCCAGTCAGAACCATGGTGTCAGGAGCAGCCCCGCTTGCAGGAAGTGACGCCAACAGATTCTTGGAGAAAACAAACGTAAGAAATACAATATATTTTTAAACCATTCATAAAATTGAATTTGCTACAGTCCATCGAGAAAGACTTGGCTTCGGATTGATTTCGTACTAAAATTTTGCCGGCCACATTGTTTTTTTTTTTCAAATGTATCTGGGGTTTGAACCTGGCACCTCCTGCTTGAGATACTGCCGCATCAACCAACTGCGCCAACCATATGTGTGGCCCCAAAATCGAAAACCATATCTTTCTGGACAATCTGTACACCGAGTATCCCATCAATGTACGGAGATTTTTTTCAATTATATCCGATCACAAGAGGTGTCAAAATTTAAACGAGTACTTTTATGCTGGATTTTACCAACTTTTTAGGTGAGGAATAGCGGAGATAGGAGCCACTGCTAGGTGATGCTATAAGGCTATCTCCGCTATTCGTCACCTAAGAAGTTGGTGAAATCCAGCATTTGACTTCAACCAGGCCCTAACAATGACAATCTGTACCTAATAAAACCTCATTATACAAAATATCTTCTTGTTATATTCCAGGGTAATCTTGCATTCTTGCAAGGCTACGGATTGACTGAAACTAGTCCAGTATGTTTAATAAATGAGAGAGGAAGTACAGATTACGCTTCAGTCGGTTATCCGCTGTCCAATTCTGATGCTATGATTGTCGGACTTGAAGAAATGAAGCCATTAGGACCAAATGAAGTAACAATTCAATTATTCTCCTTAGAAAGTTTCATTAGAACTTGAACACAAAAAAAGTATTAGCAAAACATTCACTTTAAAATTGCATATTACAATCTGTCAAGAAATAAATCGTTTTGTCGATGAGGGCGCTACTTTAGGGCAGCCCAATATATACGCCCAAAAAGATGGCGCTGCAGGTGAATTTTTTTCAGAAAATTTAGAAAGATATCATTTTTTCTCCATTTAGGTCTGTATTGTCATTCTCGTGTAAAGATAAAGTATGTGAAACTATGTACAGGATATTGATTTCAGGTAGGGGAGCTGTGGATGCGCGGTCCTAACGTTATGAAGGGGTACTTTAATAATCTTGAAGCCACAAATGAAATCCTCAGACCTGGAGGATGGCTGAGGACTGGAGACTTGGCCTACTATAATGACAATCATGCTTTTTATATCACTGATCGCCTAAAAGAATTGATTAAGGTAAAATGCTTCTCTTAGATTGATGACGTTCGCTCTCACTAGAGGTGTAACGCAGGGTTGCATTATGTCACCTTGGTTGTTCAAATTGTTTTTCGGCAACTGCTTGCGCCCTCTGAGAGAGGCAAACGTTGGTGGATTTAAGTGGAGGGAAGTTATGCGCGTTAATACTCGCAGATGATTTTAATGGCAGATGGTGAATGCAAGTTAAATAGTCCGCTGTGTGGTATCAGGAATGGTATGAAAATTAATATTAATAAAATGGAAGTATTGATTTTTGATAGAGAGGATCAAGTAAGGACAAATTGTGTGATAAAAGTTGGTAATGACTATCTGGAGCAAATGAATGAGTATGTTTATTTGGGGAGCTTGTTTATAAGAGATGGACGCTGTGATGGAGACATTGAAAGAAGAAAGCTGTTGGGTACTAGGGCGAATAGTGCATTCAGTCCGATTGTTAGTATAGTAGCAGTGTATCTATGAAAGCAAAAGTGCTAGTGCACAATGCTGTCTTGGTGCCGACCCTCATGTATGCTAGTGAGACTTGGACGTGGCTGAAGAAGGATGAGGATTGAATCCAGTGGATATGAGGCCGTCGAGAAGAATGTGTGGGAGATCGGATGAGAGAGAGATGAGTGACTATAATACTGATGTTGTGACTAGAAGGAAAGTTAAGAAATACAGTAAAATAACTTCTTTTTTTAAGGTTAAAGGATATCAAGTTGCCCCTGCTGAATTAGAAGGAGTCCTTCGCTCACACCCGGAACTCCAGGACGCAGCTGTTATAGGAATACCACATCCGCAATACGGAGAAATTCCCAAAGCATTTGTCGTTAAGAAACCCAATATGTCAACGTCAGCTGAGAACATTAAGGCATTTGTAGCAGAGAAAGTTGCCAGCTATAAAAAATTAGGAGAAATTCAGTTTATTGATGTAATACCCAAATCAGCTGCAGGGAAAATATTGAGAAAGGAACTTAAGAAGACTTATGCATAATTTTAGTGAAAATTATTATTAAAAGTATGCATATTCTGACATATTTTATTTTATTTTACTTATATTCTTCCAAAGATAATGGACTCATACATTTTTTTATTATTTTTATTTTCTGGCATATTATTTTATTTCTTGTATTAATGTTTTATTTTATTTATCTGACTACTCTTAATATTTTTATTACATTTATTACATATTATATTTAATTTTTATTAAACTAATTGTGTGCACCTATAACTGGGCGTTACTTTGACTCTTTATTTAGTGTATAATTTCCATTGTGATTGATTTTTAAGTTATGTCTGTATGTGTGCCTTTGAATAAATAAATAAATAAATTATAACATTTCAAAGATTTCTAAAAACGGGAGACCTTAGGCCTCGACAACCTTACTAAATATGCTTTAGAAAATAATGAAGTAGATACATTGAACCTTTATCTAGTGAATGACCGTAAAAGATTTTTAACATCTTGTATAGATTTCTAAATAAAAAAAATTAACAACACCTCTGATCTTTTTTCCAAAAGATAGCAACTCGTTTCCTAAAATTTGAGACAATAATTATTTTGATGTGTTTAATTTTATTTTCAATAGATGTAGCTCATATACATTCATCTGACCTTTTTTTAAATAAGTAAATGTCTATCTATCTATCTATACCCTCACGCCACATCCCTTGCAGGGTAGGCAGAGAGGACAGAGCGCCAGACAGCCCTATCCTTACACACACTCCTAGCTTCCGTCACATTCATGCAATTATAGTCATACACGCTCTCCGATTCCTTTTACTCAAAACACGTCCATCCTTGAGGATCTGGTCGACATGATCGGACCAGGTCAGTCTCGGACGGCCGCGCTTTCTCACCCCTCTTCGCTCATTCAGATATATCTTTTTTGTCATCCTGTCATCATTCATTCTCTCAACATGCCCAAACCATCTTAGTTTGTTTACTTTCATTCTTGTCACTACACCAGTCTTGCAGTCACTCATTTCCCTAATAACCTCATTCCTTATCTTATCTCTCTAAGTAAATGTAATTTCGTATAAGTTTGTAATTTTGCCTTATTGAAATGATATTATTGTAAAAAGACTGTTACAGAACTATAAGTACCAAAACATTTCTTTTCGATGACTTATTTTTTTAATCGTAAAAAGCTTTTCCAACTATATGATAGATGTCTCTGTCAGTAACATATCATTTATTAAAATTAAAATTGTATCTTTATAAGAGACTCACATAATGTATTTTATTTTCAATTTATTGATTTGAATATAAAAGGCAACTAGCCATAGAGATATATATGAATGTCTTAAGCACCATTTTTGGCTTTTTGCGAATAAATGTGATTATTTTTATAGTATCTCCTTTAACCTATATTTTTGTTACTTAGGTAGGTAGGTATATTTTTAAGGATATATTGAATATTTTTTCTATGATGTTTTATTGATTGGTGAATTTAAAATTATGGTAAAAATGGACTTCCACCATGTACCTACGGTCCAAAAACTTGAGAATTTAAAATTTTATACAAACACAAATTTATCTATTTGTAAAACTATAAGACTTGAATAAAATTAATAATATTTTTAATGTAATTTTGTATTGATAAATATATATATTTTATGATATTATTTATAGTACCATTTTTGTAATAAATTAAAACTGAATTTACATGTTGTTTCAAGTTTAATTTTTCCATCTTTTATTACTTGAGGCAGACCCGTAGCTAGGGCTTTAGAGGGGCCCTATATTTTTTAAACTTTCAAATAAATAAATAAAAATAAATAAATAAAATCTTTGTTGAAAAAAATCCAAATGGCGGGTTTATTGCTGTAGGCAATGTCTGCCAACCAACCACTTGTGACATACATTTGATATACGCAAACATACTTGTATGGTTAAAAAGAAGCCTATGTCAAAAAAAACAAATCCCCATTAAATTGCAAATTTTATTATTAAAAGAAGAAAGCAGCAAAAAATGGATATAATAATTATATAGAAAGCAAATGTTAGACTCTATAATTATATGTAATAAGTTGACATAAAATTACAATAGATAACTGTAGTAATTATTATTAAATCACATTATAACATAACATAAGCATTAATTCTTATTACTCTGTGTTTGTATTTTTTGCAGTGTTAATAGAAAGTGAATTCTGATGAACTATAGAAAATCTAAGCTCTATTACTCATTGCCTTGTGACTTATGTAGCACAGGATTGCTCATAACTAACACTGGTATCGGACAGATCCGAGGTAAATGAGTAAAAAACAGTAATTCCAAAAAGCCTGCATATTAATTATTATTTCCACACAAAGCCTCCTGATTTTATGCAAACGCTTAATACTTAATTTTGACAAGCGATTGCGGGTGAACTGCTTTTTCTTCTGGGTCACAATCTTTACGATTGGTTTGAACTAAGCACTACTCGAAGCTTCCACTCCCCTCTGCATCTCCTGGTAACTGATGGCACAGCGCATGTCTCTCTACTAGGTCCATGTAGTTGTCTCTAGGACGACCTCTACTGTTATTGCCCTCTGTCATTCCTTCCGGAAACTCTCTTTCGGAGTGGCCTTGTTTCTCCAACCCTGCTCAACACTTGGTCGTTTCGGATGTGTTCTGTCCTTTATGAAAAAAAAAATGTAAATAAAATAAATAAATCTACAGATAGTAGAATAGTCAGATAGAACATATTTTAGCGGTCGGAATTGGCAGCAGAATAATGACCAGACCATATGAATGCTTAGATTTTTTTGCATTATATGGGTACCTAACTAAAAGTTTTTTTTTACTTAGAATGTAAAACAAATAGTACCTAAGCTATTATTATATTTTAGTTAATCACATTTTTATCCTACCACCAAAGTTAATAAAATACTAAAAAATTACAGTGGTAAAAATTAGGTATTCTTAATATTTGTGCAAATTTCTCCACAACTACTTACAACAAACCAGTTCTATAAAATTAACACAAAGAACTCACGGTGAATAAATTAAAATTTTAGGAGTTCAAAACTGTCTAATAATTTATGCCAAATGGTCGCTGGTGTGTTTTCAATATCAAAAGACAGCTCCCGCCAAAACTCGTTCTTTATTTGAAAATGTTGACACATTTAAGATGGCGCCGATGATTATATTTTCCAATATTCTGGACTTTAGGATTTTGTATTTCGAAGGGCAAAGAACCAATAATGTCTTTCTAATGTTTCCCCATAAAACGGCGAGAACCTGTATTAAACCACTTAAGTATATAAAGTTGGCAAATCGAGTTATTTTAGCCACAATCCTTACCATAGTCTCGAAACTCAAAGGGGCAGAGATGGCAGCAATGCACCAAGGTCAGAAATATATGGAAGGATATGGAAGAGGCCTATATCCAGCAGTAGAGAGAAACAGGCTGATAAGAAGATGAGAGTCAATAATAGCCACGTGACTTACTACTATTATACCTCCCAATAATGAGGTAACCAACGAATGCCGATGTGTTGGCATAAAGACACCCACAACATTCTCCTTGCGCCAACATTTGACTATCAGAATGTATGGCGTCCCTCTCTGCTGAAAAAGATGTGAAATGTCTCATAGATGTTTTAGAAATACACGACTTTTACACGATGCTCGAAAAAATATCAAAAAAGAGTGGGGAGCCAAGTCTACTACAACCCGGGGATCCCCGCAATTCCAAGGAATTTATACCGCAAAAAGTTCGTCAAAGTCTAATAGTCTATTTAAGTTCTGGAACGGAACATTACCGGGAGCATAAAAAATACGAAGAATCATTATCGTTACTAGGTCTCCAAGTCATCGAAAAAAATGAGAATTAGGCACATGCGCGCGCGCACGTTAAAAAAATCCACTCGCCAGTCTCCTCTCCACACATGATTAGAAATCATGTATAGATCTTTCTTTACCTTGAACTTATATATGGAGAAAACCGTTACCAAACATTGTATAAAAATAATAATATTACTATTAGTATTGTAACTCATTGATAAATCACAATGATCTACGATCAACACTATCCCAGAGGATCTATTTCAGAGATGGACAACCTTTTCTAATTAGATTTTTTAAAATTTATTTGATGTCTTATTTTTTCACTCCGACTCTTGTACACAATTTGTCTTGTATCTATATATTCCCTCACGCTGCATCCATTGTGGAGCAGGCATAGAGGACAGAACACTAGATCAAAGTATCCTTTCACACATCTTGCTTTCGTCACAATTTGAATTGTAATGCCTATGCCTATCTACGAGTATGTTTTTATATGTACACTATGATGACTAAATAAAGAATCTATCTATCTGTTCATGCAATACGTCATACACACTCTCCGATGTTATTTAATCAAAATGCGTCCGTCCTTGAGGATCCGGTCGTCATCGATCGGTCCAGAGGTCGCTCCCGGACGACCGCACTTTCTCACACCGCTTCTTTCACTCTATATCTTTGTGGTGATGGTCATCATGACATCGCATTCATTCTCTCAACGGCTCAGCATCAACATACCCTATACAATACATCTAAAGCTTATTCACTTTCATTCTAGTCACTACACTAGTCTTATAAATCATTCACTCATCTCTCTAATAACTCCATTTCTTATTCTACCATTCAATGTTTCCCCACAAGTTCTTCCCAACGAACCCATAAACATAGTACGGTATAATTTCAAACACGATAGAGAATTACCTATGACGGAAGTTTTTTAAATGAATTTTTATCTATTTTTTTAATTTATGGCTTAAAAATGAGTAGAATTTTTAAAAAGCGTGTTGAGTGAAAGATTAGATGCAAGGCTTTCCTGCCAACCGATCCACCTGATCCACAGCATTCAAACAATTTTTTTTTAAAAAAACTTCTGAATCAAGTATTTAGAGCACGCGTTCCCAAGGTTGTCGCCACCTGGATCCATACAATATTTCGTCTACAATTTACATTCATATTTATCCGTATATAGTATAGATCTTATTTCAATATTTCCACCTCTCTCTGTCACACCTGTACACTTTTTGTATGAAGTATTGTGGTGTCGTACTGTGGACTCCCTCTCTCTTTATTGCCTTTTCTTAATATTATGGTACCTACTTAACTAATATCTCAGACATAATCGTATGATATAACCCGTTGGTAGATATCAAAATATAGGGTGATTACAAAATACCTACTTTCTCAAAAATTATTAGTTTGATATCTCCGAATGCCAATTATGTTGTCCAAATAGTGAAAAATCGTGGCAAAATAAGTAGGTAGGTATGTATTAAAATTTTCCCTACTTGGTGTATATTATATATAGTACATATAGCGACATTTTTTTTAATTCACGATAGCTTGTTATTATGAACAGCGCCGCAGACATTTTTTTTTATCCTAATCTAATGTTTTTAATAGGATCAATTCTCGTGGACCCCAATTTTTGTTTTCGCCGACATAGACCTCTTGACTTGACCTCATGTAATAATAATCGGACCACTTATTGGCGCCGTTTAGCGATAAAATCGCCCCAAGGGCACCTTACATTTTTCTGAGTATAAATCACCATATAGAATCGTCGCAGAATCGACCCCCAGGGGTCGATATAGACCATTTTGGCAATGACTTTTGCGGAGGTTTATTTTTTATTTTCAAAGCTGATACCCGAGCCAGTTAATCTTCTTGATTTTGGCTTATTTTTGGTTGCCTTGTTTGAGAACGAACACTTGACGTTCAAAAGCTATATCAACGCTTTGTTCCTGTGTCTGTTCCTATCTGTACAATGTCTGTTTGATAAATAAATCTCTCTGAAATGTGGAAAAATCGTGATTGTAAATAATAAATAATATACACTACAAATACCATCTTAAGAATTTCTTAACGGTTTATCCTTCCTTATTATATTTATTAGCAAAGTGCAGTGCAAAACTAATATTTACTTTAAACATTCGTCTTGGAAAAGAGCCTAAGTCTGGAGAGATTACAAAAATCACTGCTCTTTCTGCATTAAAGGATTTTGTGGGCAATATTAGGACAGTGTGAAAAAGTATTCAAAAAAGGTCAAAGATCAAAAGATCCAGCGATTCTTCGAAACGATTTGTTTTTCCGAAGTCTTTATTTAAACTTTTCCTTTCTTGTTTTAGAATTCATATTGAACCATACTCTCAATGAATCCTCACTTTAATTTCTTATGTCTTCCGCTATGACCCTGCGAAGCCCCTTTCAGTTTCGTTCATTAAAAATTGTAATTCGCGATTTTGAAGTCACAGCGCCGCAGGTCACGTTCAAACTCATAAGCAATAAATAATAGGCACATTTTCCTTTTGCTCCTTCTAGTGTATTGGTGCATCCTTACAGGTAATCTCACTGCGTACTAGTATTCAAAGGTCTGCTAAACAGGAAATTTGAGAGGACTCATAGTCAAGAAACTCTTCCTGGAAACTAAGACGGTGGCAGTTGTCCAACAACTATGACACCTTGGATTGGAACAATTCCTAGAGAGATGCCGGTATTGACACTCATGGGCTACTAACCATCCAACCTGGTAGTCCATGTTGATGTTAAGCCTCACCTCGCCACCTTTGGTGCAACCCATCTATCGATATTTTCAAAAATTCTTTGGAGATAATGTTTATGTCAAATATTTGACTTCGTCAAATTCTAATTTTTTGAACACTTAGCGTAAACGTGATTTTCATACGCTAAGAGATGAAGTTGCCAGTTGTATATATTTGTCATCTGTTCTCTGCTCACTGATTTTCATAAGTCACTTATGTGCATTATTAATTTAAATTCTATTTATTCATTAAAAAAAACTCTAGTTAGAAATTCTTTAAAGAAAATACCGACATCTGTTGAATTTTTTTATAACAAAATAGGACATACGTACATCCAGCTTTTTTTGTTAAAAAGATATTACAAGTATCATTCCACTACCTGCGTAACTATAAGAATTCTATGTACACAAGAAATTAGTATGAAATTTGCAGCTTTGCCTGCAAGATGAGTAAAATCCTATATAATTATATTAGCACGCTAATAAGTATGCAAGTATTTTTACTTATTTATTCCTACACTACCTATAATATATTACAAAGTGTCAGTGAAGTGAAGAACACCGTGTGGAGAGTGATTGACCCATCTAGACCGGTTCTGGACCAAGAGGTGTTAGTATAGGGCCGCACTGGGAAAATAATATTTCTTCACCACGTTTTTATTTAACTTCATCTGTCGTTGTTCGTGTTGTCTGTGCCTACATTTCCTCTTCAAATTTTAATAACTTTTATTACACGTAAC
This sequence comes from Ceraclea dissimilis, assembly GCA_963576895.1. Classification (NCBI taxonomy): domain Eukaryota; kingdom Metazoa; phylum Arthropoda; class Insecta; order Trichoptera; family Leptoceridae; genus Ceraclea; species Ceraclea dissimilis. The sequence continues at coordinate 2,559,764 of OY756372.1, forward strand.
TGCATGTAAACTTAGTGAAAATCAGCTGAGTTTATTTGAAAACTAATTATTATCTGAATATTTCTTCTTCTTCAGTCCTGATCCCTCCATTGCTGGATATAGGCCTCTTCCTAATGTTTCCACTCCTTTCTGCTGTTCACATTTCTCTCACCCACTGCTCACCTGCTGCTGAAGGTTTCGTCAAGGGTTGCCAACATTTTTCCGAAAAAACTTACCTAGTATTTTTCAAAATAAGTTAACATACTTACATAGTATTTTTCAAGATAAAAAATATAGTATTTTCAATGGCGGATTAAGACATCCAGAATTTGGAGCCCCTCTTTGATGTGGCAGAAAAGAGTGACAAATAGCGCCGCAGACGATTTTTTTTGCGAGATTGTGTAAAGAAGGTCGCAATGCAAATCTGGTGCATTAAAAAAAAATCTATACCATTATTGAATTCTTGTACCTTGATGGTATATTTGCAGAAATAGTAATTTGTACATTTTTTTAATGGTCCGTTACGGCCCTGTAAAGTTTTGAGAGCGAATGGAAATCATTGAACTTGGGAAGACGAAAAAACAGAGAAACATAATAAACTAAAAACAGTGGTGTAACAATAATAGTAGAGGTCAAATATAATTGTGCACTTTTTTTTATACCTATATAGGGAGGATAAAAATACGAATTCTCACAAATTTACAACCAACCATTGAAAAATATAAGTAATCTTAAAAAAACTTTTTAAGAACCACGCTTATATTTCTCTGTATAAAAATAAAATTAAGTAATTAAAATTTACTAATTGAAACGTCTTTATGATAAAACAGTACTAACTACAAGTTTAAACTGTCACCTAAAGCAAATATGTGTGCAAAATTTCAAGGTGCTGGGACGTTGGGAAGTTATTGAAATTTGAAGTGGAAGATGTAGACGCAGACAACAACAAGAACTACAGATGAAGTTAAATAAAAGTACTGTAGTTGATTTGTTTTGCATTTTGTTGTACAAATATTACTTATATTGGGTAGAAATGACCAAAATAGGACCAAATAGTTCAAGGTTAAAATAGTGTGACTATCATATATCACGCTAAATTGGTCCATTATCAGTATAAAAAACTAGCACGTCATACAAGGTAGCTACTTAATTAAATTAAAGTATCACAAAATTCTGGAAATTGTATAACAAATTTTAAAATCAATCTATATCTAAAATCTATACTATAAAACGCTTGTTGTTCGTATGTAGTGTTGTAAAAATTTTCAATAAATGTCGCTATATGTATATAGTAACATTTATATTTCAAATTGTCGAAAGCAGTCATAAAATTTGACCGAGAGGGGACGACTAGATGCTTTATTCGCACATTATGGCTCTGGCGTAAGTGGGCTGGGCTACTGGCTATTACGACACTATTTTCGCCTATTTAGCCGGTTAAAAATGCTAGTTAACTAATAGGTTTGACAATAACAACATAACCTCAATCACTTCACAAATTATAGTACTTAATGATATTTTTGATTACTTAGGTCCTACCTAATTATAGTATTACATGAATCAGAATGATAAATAAAACGCAAAAATGGAACTATTGTGTTTATTTTTTCATAATACCAAACAATGTATTATCCAATTAAAGTCCCATCATTAAAATTTTTGTTCTATTTTGTGAATTACCATTATTATTGTATCAGGGGAACTTTAATTATTATATTGACGTAATTGATGTCATTTTTTACTGTTCAACAGGATGTTATGCAAATGCAATCTAACCTATAATTTATTTATTTTTATCAAAGAGGTTTATCCGTTAATATTATCGGATAGTAAAATATTCAAATTTTTGATGAAAATGTCTTGAAAGTAGGTATAAATGAAGCACAAAGTGATCACTAAACCAGCCAAAAAAACTGAATTCTTGTCAAGGATCGCATGCTGTATTTATGAGAAAAAAAGGTTATGTATGAGAAAGATGATCTTGCTACAAAATATTTGAAAAAACAATTCAAGAAAAGAACCAGATTTTCAAAAACGGGCGGGTTGTGAGTAAAAGGAATGTGTATGACGAATTGCATGAATGTGACGAAAGCAGGAAGTGTATCTTAAGATAGGAAAGTCTAACGATCTGTTCTTTCTGCTTACCCTGCAAGGAATGCGGCGTGAGGGGATAGAATGGAAAAAAGTGGTAAACTTGGAAATGCTGTGGTTAGCAGTGTGTGTAAAATAATGTACGAGAAGTGAATGTAGTCACAAAGTATTAATTTAATATGTTGTGGGATACGCCACTGACAGGACAATCAAAAACCCACCGTTATGTAGAGATTTGAGGTGAGATGTATAAAATGTGGCATAAGAGTACAGACCTCTCAGTTTTTATTCTCATTTTGTGCCGAAATCAGTTATGAATTTGTGTTGCGGATTATTCCTAGTTTTAGCCTTTATGGCTGTCACCAAAGCGGCCTCAATAAATACAGAACACCAGGATGTAAAAACGTTTACATCAGAATTAGACGACAGTTTCCAAGTGACAGTACAAAAAAATACCATACCCCTCGAAGAAGATGAGAAATCAAACATTTTAGACGAAAAACTAACAGTAAAATCCGCACCAGAAGAAACGCACATTCCAGTTAAAATCGTTCACGAAGATTCGGACAAAGTTGGAGTAAAAGCTGTCAAAGATGAATCCGTGCCAGTCGTTTCTGAACCTGTGGTCGAAGCTGTGAAAGAAGATGTGCCAGCAGTTGTCAGCCAAGATGTTAAGCAGGATGTTAAGGAGGACATCCCCGTTGTGCATGAAGAAGTGTCTTCAGATGTCAAAGTACCGGTAGAAAATGTTGAAGATAACGTCGAAGAGTGTGATGAATCTGAAAAAAGTGTACCAGCAATTTCTGTTAAAGCAGAAGATAATGTTCAAGAAGAAGGAGCATCTCAAGGAGCTTCTCCAGCGCAAACTCCAGTGAATATAATCCAACAGGGTATCCAGGGCATCAACAATTTAGGACAAGGAATACGTAATGTAACAACAAGCATTTCAAACGCAATCCAGTCTGTACTTCGGCCTGATCCTTCGTCGCCTACCATCATTGAAAATATCCAGAGTGGAATCCAAAATTTACTGAATCCATCCAATCCAATAAGAGATACAGTTAATCAAACGAGCGCTAATTCTACAGCGCCTGTTCTCCCTAATATCTCCACTGCTTTAGCAAACTACATGGCTGAAATTCGTGAAACCATATCTAACTTCACCCAGAATGTTCAAGAAGTACTCAGGAATCCCATCGGCGCAGTAAATAATACCATCACAACAATGCAACACAATATACAGCAATTTCAAAACCAACTCGGAGGTACTGTTCAAAATTTGACATTACTTATCAGACCCCAAGGTTCCAATTCATCGAGACCAATAATACAAAATGTCATTTCTGGATTGACTGCAGCCCTCAACAACACAATTCAATCAGTAAATTCTACAATCGCCAGCATATTGACAAGACCTCAGAACGATGACCAGCAGAGGCCAGGAGTTGTTCAAAACTTGCAAAATCTCTTCAATAGAAGGAACGAAACAGTCGTTCAAGAAGGGTCAACGGCAACAAGGGACGATTTGCATTCACAACTTGAAGAGCAGTTGGCAGCTTTGAATACGACTCTATTACAAGGTGTCCAAGAACTGGTATCGGAAGTAGAAGAAAAGGAACCAGTTAAAAATGATCAAGTAGCAGATGATGAAAAAGTCCAAGTTCAAGAAAAAATTGCAGAAGTGCCTCAAGTTGAAGTTCCTGTCGTTAAAAAAGACGATGTCATTCCACCTGCAGATGTACAAAGCGTCGAGCAAAAAGAAATAGTTAAAACCGCTTAAATGAATTATCTCATGATGCCATTTTCCTAATTATTCCTTAAGTTAATTATGATATTGTATTTATTTATGATTCCGATGTGAAATAAATGTTAAAATTCACGTTGTAAATTATTGTTTTCCTCAATAATTATCGTTAAATTGATATATCCATAAAATTTGGGTGAAGATAAAATAATCTAAAGGTGGTATCTTAATTTACATAATTATTAGATCCAAACTTCACCGCCTAATCCTTCTTTTCTTATATAGGGTGTTTGATAGATAAATACAGATATCATAAGGGGTGATAGTAAAGGTAATTTGGGATCTTCTGAGTTAAACTTAGTTTAGTCCAAAGTCTCAAGGTTCTAGGAGTTATTCGAGATTTTCACTTTTTATCGGAAAACCCCGAAATACTCAAGTTTTACTCCAATAGCTTCCTACCTACTTAGTTCTCTAACCCCCGTTTTCACCAACTTTTACCTAAGAAGGAGACCCCTAAGAAATTTCCATACAAAGACAGAGATAATATTCTATTTTTTGACACGCAGGCCTACCAACCACACCCTAATTCCATACAAAATGCAACACGCAACTCACCTACGTTAGGTGCCCAAATATCTCTGCCCAGGCTAGGTGAGTTGCGTGTTGCATTTTGTATGGAATCAGGGTGTGGTTGGTAGGCCTGCGTGTCAAAAAATAGAATATTATCTCTGTTTTTGTATGGAAATTTCTTAGGGGTCTCCTTCTTAGGTAAAAGTTGGTGAAAACGGGGGTAATTATTTTTGTTACTTATGAATACGTAGAAGTAGTTTTTTAATTATTTAGAGTGACATAGATGAGTGGAGGGATGGAGTGAGTGAACCAATCTTAGGATTGTGACCTTTATATACTATACAAAGAGTAATTATTGAAAACATTTAGGTACAAAATCAGCGTCTTAATTGCTGAAAGGGCCATATTATGCTCTGAGCAGAAATCGCTTTCGCTTCAACTTATTTCAGGTTTTGTATGAGAGTTTTAAACGCAAAATTAATGAGGTAAGCGACGAAACAATTTTGGATTATTGTATACCTAAAAAGAGGACCAAATATCAAAAAAATTAAGAGGGGTCAACCAAATTACAGCTTTATATTATAAATCTAAAAATCTACGGGAATTATATCAAGTTTCAGTAAATTTCAGAGCTAACTGTAGAATCATTTTTAATCGAGAAAATTTACAAAAATCAAATTTGTAACTGCTAAAGTCACTAAAGCATATTCTCATTTTTATCCATGTTTTAAGTATTAGGATGATATCTTTAGTATTAGCTTAGTACCTAATCTTACTTTCCTATTCTATTATATTCTATTCTATCCCCTCACGCCACATCCCTTGCAGGGTAGGCAGAGAGAAAAGATCACCAGACCTTCCTATCCTTACAAACGCTTCGGGCTTCCGTCACATTCATACACACTCTACGATTCCTTTTACTCAGAACGCGTCCGTCCTTGAGAATCTGGTCTACACGCTCAAGCCATGTGGTTCTTGGACGGCCGCGTTTCCTTTCACCTCTTCTTTCTCCCAGGTATATTTTCTTTGATATCCTTATCTTATGTTGTATTGAACAAATTGATATTGTGTATATGTCAAAGGCTCCTGGTCGTTTATGATTTAATAAATAAAATCCTTTCATCGTTCATTCTCTCCACATGATCCAACCATCTCAACTTGTTCACTTTCAATCTTACTTTTTTTACTATATTGATGGCCTCCACCCGTTTGCGAGTGACTTAGCTCAATCTTACTTTTCCCAACGTAATTTTTCGCATGTTGAGTTGCTATGCCCCATTTAATTAAGATTAACATTGAAACTACAATTAGTTTGGTGTAGGTAAGTATAAAGAATTGTGATTAAAATAACATATTTAATTTGAAAGTAATGTTAACTCCTTATCAATGATATGTTTTTTTAAATTAAAAATGAAAATCAGTCATAATGTGATGCCTACAAAAAAATTTACAAGCAGATCAAATTTTTAATCACATTCGCGTCAAAGACGTAACAGCAGTACAAACAAAATCTTTCTTGGTGTTGCTAAAAGTGTTCGTGATCTCAATTTCTTTGACCCTCGGTACTTGGTGGAAGTCCATTTTTAAGGAAAAAATGAAAAACTAAATATTTAGATTGAAATCCACAAGAAAATCACTTTAGACTTCCCAGTCACAATCACAATCGTCTGATGATGAGGGTGCAAATCCTCGAATACTACTCGAGAAGTCTAACGTCATTTTTTGTGGATTTTTATCTAAAAAGTGTTCGTCCCTGTCAATTTATAGTCCCCAAATGTGTTGTTACCAGAAAAGTTGTGGGCAAGTTTTTATTTCTACAATTCTACGTGTATTTTTGGATGCTGGATCCGAATCTGAGGTTTGCCAACAAAATTTCGTGGCACAACATTGAAAAAGAGGCAAAAAAATAAATAAATATAATTTTCACAGTTTTTTCATGTATCTGGAAAACAATTAGCTTTTCATAAGTAATTTTCCAATTCGAAACGAAAGTACATAAAATTACCTAAAAAATTTCAGTATAAAATTTTGCTCTAAAATAAATAGCAACGGAGCTACCAAGCTCCAAAAACCGGCCTAATTTTCGTATTATTTTTTAAACTGTGAGATTCTAAAATGTGAAAAACATTATTTTACCTTTGTTTTGTTCTATAGTTTTTCAACTGAAATTACCTTTTCTGTACCTTCACTGTGTTTTACAGTAAATGAAAATACTATATAATATCAAAGTTGCAAGCCATTAAGAAAATCCATTTTTTAATTTAGTTTTTCTTTAACTCTTAACATCATGAAGTTTTTAATATTGTTTTTAATCGTGTTTCACGTAATTTTTGCAAAACCTTTTCCTGAGGATGGGTTGACAGATAATACAGATATTTCTGAAGAAGTTAACAATGATCTCGGTGATCAAGTTGCACTAGTGATGGCGCTGAGAAATGCGGTAACAGATTATCAAAACATGGCGACTGAATTTATTGTGCAATTGCTCAAACTTAAGACAGATTTGGCGAACAACATTCAAACTATCCTTTTCAGCATATCAGAAAAACTAAAAACCGGCGTAACAGTTCAAGATATCAAAGACGCTTTTACAGAGCTGGGAAAAGCTTTTCAATCATTTAGCAAGCAAGTCGAACAACAAGCGAAAAAAGTAAAGTTGAACGCTTTGCCAGGACCTCTAAAGACTTTGTTTGAATTGGTGATTTATATAAACACGAAAGTAATGGAAATGCTGGAGACTGGATGCCACATTGTAGCGAAAGAATTGGAGAATTTCGTGCCAAACATTGAAGACCTCATAAAACAAGTCAGCAATATTGAACCTTTGATTTTTGATACGGCCAAGTCCATAGAAATGTTAAAACATGTTTTTACAGGTTTCGGATCCTTGGTTCAAACCATTAGTGGATAATAAGTTCTGACAACATCTATGAAATAAAAAGTAGGTATTCCTACTACATAATCTCTATGGAAAAATTCTGTTTTATTTTCAACTAGCTTCCCAGCGTGCTTGCGCCTGGATTATGCGTTTAACACAACCACTATTGCATATTATCACACGTTGTTTCGTAATTAATGTCATTTTTCTATTTTTTAATAGCCCAGACAGGATTCGGCGCTATCGTTTCTCAAAATATGAAGTCTGTGACTTCCCCCGTGCAAAACAGATTCCTAGACAGAGACGGTTTAGTAACTATGCGACTTATTTACCCAATCTCAGTGAATACCATAAAAGCTTCTAGTTACAGCTTGTGTATTTTTCGAATCTGGTAATATTGTTGACTCTATGGCAACACATTAAAATATTGCCAACGTTATGATATATTCGCTAAATCTACCATTATCTGAAAAGTTCAGAAATATGATGAAAAAAAACGATGAGGCATTTAATGACATTTTTCATAATACCTAGTAATTTGTTAGGGAAGAAATACTGCAGTCATCACTGATAAGACTAATCTGAAGAAACTACAACTGTGTAGGTAATTGGAGATTGGAGAAATGCAGATTCTCAGGAAGCAGCATAAATTTATGCGAAAGTGAAAATAGACACAAAATGATGTCAAATTCCTGAGTTTCCTGAGTTTTGAAAATTTGAATTTCGTTTATGAACCCAATATTTGCATATATATATATATATATATATTCTACCATAAAACACTTTTATCTTCAACTCTTCAAGAAATGAATGCTTTCTGACTGAAAAAAGAAGTTTGGCGATGTGTGTTGCAGTAAAATAATCATTTAGCATGTTATTTGGTGTTCTTTTTTAGTGAGAATCTGACGATTAAATGTATCCAATACTGGCAACATTCGTTATGTCAAAACTGTCAAACAATCCAATTTATTTTGTAAATTGTGGTCGAACGTCGAGCAACGAGTGTCTGCGCCTGGCAGGTTTTATGTTGCACGTGCCCTAATTAATACATAATATACCTGTTTAATTACATTATCCGCTTCATAAAAAAGTGATTACATTTACGGTACACGATTTTCATTCAATTAATGTACATTACAAACCAGTTATCGGAGAGAAACTTGAGTTTTCATGCACATTACTGCAAAGTGTTTTCATCGCGTTTATTTAGTTAATTGTGTAAATTGACTATCAAAATATGGGTGAAGAAGCCGGGAAATTGTCTAAATCGATAGGCATTTGGATGTCTGAGAAGAAATTTCAAAAATTACGATGGTCTGAGCTAGTTTCTGTAGGCAAAAGTCATGGTTATGATATCGTTAAGGTATGTTAAATAATTTTGATATAATAATAAGGTTGTACTAACTAATTTATTTCATAACTGTTTTGTTTACATATATATATATCGTATGGCGTTAAGAAGGCAGAGTCAGAGTTTAAGATCGTGGGAGCCCAGCCCAGGTATTGAAGAGCCTCAGGAGACAGGTTGTGTATGTCCTCGATGGGACCGCTGAACTTGGTGAGTGGACACTCCCTGGTGATGTGGGTGACAGACTCCACCCCTCCACAGGGGCAATATGGGTGCTCCCTTTTGCCCCATCTATGGAGGAGGAGGCCGCACCTTCCGTGTCCTGTTCTGATTCTGTTCAGGTTACACCACAAGCGGCGTGGCAAGTGGCTACCAGGTGGCATTGTCGAAGGGTCCCCCACAAGTCCATCGGTGTCTATGCCGCTTTCCCTCCAGACACGTCCCCATTCGGTTTTTGTGTTGTATTCATTCACCATAAGCTCCCTCCCTAGTTTCCAGGAGGGGTGGCGGGACTCAAGGCGGAGTGAGTCCTCACTGGGAATGTCCTGGTGTATTGGAAGGGCCGCATTGTCATAGCATTTTGTCCATTCTCTTATTGTCGCCTCGTTTCGACGGAGCTCTGGGGGGGCTATGCCGCTCAACACTGGGAGCCACTGCAGTGGTGTAGACCTGATTGTGCCACTCACCATACATGTTACTTACATAAGATCTTGTTTATTACGTTGTAAGGTGTTACAGTCTCACTATTGGGTTTGTATTAGAATTATGTTTTAGGGGCAATATGCTGAGTAAAAATTGCTCTTCAACTTTTCAAATTTTGTATGAGAATTTAAGCGCAAAATAAGAATAATGTATGTGACAAAATTGTTCTGATTTATTGTTTAAATAGTAAATAAAGATATCAAAAAATGTCTGCTATAGAGTCACTGCGTCTTACCTTAAACATTTTATCAACCAAATTACAGCATTATTATACAAACTATGGGAATAATCTCAAGTTTCAGTAATTAGAGAAGTAATATTGGTCTAAATTATTTTTTATTGAGAACAAAAATCAAATTACTACCGGCTATAGTCACTTTTTAAAAAATCTCATTTATCCATGTTTTTAGCAACTAAAGATGCTCTTACACAAGCAATTTTTCGAGCAATAATTGCGGCAACTTGTACAAATCGTATTGATTAACATTATTTCGCAATATGTAGCAATTATTTCAACAATATCTAAAATGAGACAACGATATTGCGTCCAAACGAGAAAGAGAATTGACTAAAATGGCCAAACCGATTGGATATTCAGAAGTTCGTGTTACCAACATCATGATAATTATCCTACTCTTTTGCACGCAATATTGTTATCTCACTTTAGATATTCCCGAAATAGTTGTTATAGGTTTATTGCTAAATAATGTTACCTTATCAATACGATTTAATACTTATTTTAAGATGTGATGTAACGAAATGCCATACACTAAATAAAATAAATACAGTTTGTACGAGTTACCGCAATTATTGCTCGTGTATATGCACCATAATGAATATTACCTTTAGGTTTGCTTACACGAGGCAATAAATTGTTCCACTACCGGAAATTTCGCGTTACAATGACGTCACAACAACATCGAGTATATTGCGTCATTGTGAGGTGAAATTGCCGTAAGTGGAGCCAATCGGTAGCCTGGTTGGTAACGTGCTCGACTGTTAATTCAGTGGGTGCGGATTCGATCCCCGATGCCGACTTACTCCGCTTCACGACACAAGCTTTTCAAGCTTACTGCGAAGTGTACAAAGGTGTATTTGGGTTTATTTTGATTCGACTTGAGTACACGGTTGGCGCAATTGGTTGAGGCGGCAGTCTCTCAAGCGGAAGGTGCCAGGTTCAAACCCCGCCGCTGGCGATGTATTCCACACTTTACGATACAGGCTTTTAGCCTAGTGCAAGGTGTGCAGAAAAGTATTTGGGTTTGTGTAATGTGTATGCAAGCCCAGATCCTTTTATTTAAAAAAAAAACAAAAAAGAAATTGTTGCTCGTGTAAGTTAATTTTTATGTGTCCACATAACTGCCTCATTGTAGTGCAAAAGGAAACATTCAGAGAGGATGAGGACATTTGAATGTAGACCTCCACATCCTATTTGGATTAACCCATGGCTCACCGGTTAATGTATGTTTTTATATCTAGTAGGTAACCTTCATTCGTAGACAATAACAAAATATCTAGTACAGTAGAACCACAATTAACTGAATTGCAGTAGGTCCGTATAGATGGAAATATGGTTTTTTAAGGTGTGTACGTAATTAGATTAATAAAAAATTGTTAGCCATAGTCCGCGAGTAAACATTTAGTATGTTACGGTATATGCAAGTACCTAGGAGTAGGAAGATGTAGTGGTGCGTGGTTATACTGATTCGTCAGAAGACTCCCAATCCTCGCGTAAATGAGTAAATCTATCCGCATGGAGCTCAAATGCTGCACAGATAGCACATGCGGGATTCTCCTGCTTGTGACTGCGGAGACCCAGTGCAATCCATCAAGCACATTGTCGAAGACTGTCCTCTGAGAGCATTTTCTGGACCATATGCAGCAACACCACCCCAAATGCCCTTGAATGGCTTGGAAGCCTGGATGTTGCTCTGTAGGGCACATAGTTTCCTGCATGCAGGTAGTTTAATAATTGCCTATCTTCAGAATCAAAACAAATTTAAAAACATGTTTCTATTTATTATTATTATAGACTAGACTGGCAGCTACTGTTTATAAGCCTGTATCGTGTATTTCTGAGTGTAATATTTGTCAAGTTGTTCTTATATCGGTTGAGTGTACCGGCAGATACAACTTCTTCTGGCAAACTATTGGTTACAAAATGCTTCCTGGGATTCAGCAAAGAGGATGTCTCATTCAGTTCTAAGTGTTGTCCCACCCAGTTGTGGACTATGATTCATCGTAAAATGTTACAAAAATTTGATTTATTAGAGCAATCTGAGAGGTCATTTTTTTATCCTTGTCAACTATGTACTGATCTAAATTCTTTAAATATATACCTACCTTGGAGACTGAAAATCGAGGTTCCACTGTGACTAGTTATGTTTTTACGTTTGTAATTCCGTAATGATTCACAAACTAAATACTACAGCCAACGTAACATACCGTAACATTATAATACAATAATGTTGTCATTCACATTGACTGTATTTGTGACTAATACTTCTATGAATACATGTTATTGTTTTTCTGCTACCGTCCTCTGCAATTGTTAACCACTTGACGTTTTGTTAACCACAAGGTATTGCGTTTAGTTCCATCTGTCCGTGAAGACCTTCAATATAATAGGACTTCTTAAGGGCTTGGAACCAAGAATGACGTCACAGTCTTTTCCCACGGCATTAAGGTTCAAAATCGCGTGACAATCGCATGATAAAATGGTAAAAAAAGCGTTTTTTTTTTCATTTTTTGGGGTTAATTTTGCGTCTATCAAAAATCTTTTACGGTTATTCCCTAGATAAAGGTTCAATGCATCTACCCAATTTAGTCCCAAAGCATATTTAGTAACGGTTGTCGAGATAGAAGGTCTCCAGTTTTTAGAAATTTTTGAAATGTCGGTATGCATACTCTTAAGGGGGCATATGCACTGAGCAAAAATCGTTCTATTTTTGCTTCAACTTTTTCAACTTTTGTATTAGAATGTTATCGCTAAATAAGAATAACGTAAGCGACAAAGTGAATTATATACCTTTTTAAAAGAAACCTGGGAAGAATTTAAAAAAATCTAATACCGCTGATTTGTTAAGATTATAATTACCAGTATTTTGGTTAAATTATACTTTTATATCTGAAAAACTGAACGGAAAATCTTCAGATCCCGTAAATTTTAGGGGTACTTTAGGAATATTTTTTTTATTCAAGGTATTTCCAAATCCTGTAATTCTAAAACAGCCGATCTGTAGTCCATACTGTCATCTATCACCGTCTTCAGTTTCAAGACGATTCCCTCAGTATTGGCTGAGTACAATTCAGGGCGCTGAAGCCCTCAAGCGCTCATAGGAACTACTTGATTTTTTACATATCTATGATTCACCATTTCTCGATCCTTGTGAGAACACGCTTTAGACTTTTATTGAAATGGATTGATTCAGGGTTCCCCGATTTAAATCATGATATATATTGGATTTTTATGCCTTGATATATATGAGATGATTTTATTTTGAAAAGGACCTTTGATCGTGACCGTGGTTTCTCGGTTTTGAAAGAATCTTCCGACCGTCTCCAGGGGGCGCCAGATTGCATTATTTGTTACTTCATTCATTTTGCCACTATTAGTATTACTTAGTATTTCTAATGTTTCTTTGCTGTTTAATCGCTAATATATATAACTATGTAAATTTGACGAGTCCAAGTGCCCGAAATTAGGGCCTAGGGACGATAATGAACAATAAACAATATATTGCAATCTTTCCTGGAGGCTCCATTCATACAATGAACTTCCACTACCTTCAGTACCTTCAGCCGAAACACTCAACATGAATAATTTTATGAGCTACCCAAATTGTCACGTTGTGAATCACTTCGTATGTAGAAAAATATCTACCTTTTATTACCATAATTCTGATTGTTATTATCATATACTTACTACTAAGTGTGTGTCGGTAATGACAGCAATGGCTGTAAAACACTTAGCATAATGTCTTCTTGACTATAGATTTTATTAAATAAGACCTACTTCTACATTTACTACTAGAGACCGGATTATATGCATTTGCATATTTCCGCAATTTATTCAGGATTTTGCATATTTCGACCAAAATGTCCTGATCATGCATATTTGGGTATATTTTCTTAAATTCTAACTTTATTTGTAAAATTTAAACGTTTCAAAAACAAAAATGTTGGTGTCTAGTTGAAAATGTAGTAAGAAAAAAAAGGAGTTTAATAAAAAAATAATTGCCAAATTGTAATTAAAAAAAAACAAGATTTTATGACTTCAAATCGTAGAACTGTTTTTTGCGGTCTTCCAAACGACACCAAACATAAATGAAATAAAAATAAAGTTAAATAAAATCTTGTAATAGAGGTAATTTGTTGTATTTATTTAAATTTATGTTGCATATTTTGCTACTTTTTGGTGATTTTGTTGCATATTTGGAGCATTTATCATGTATATTTGCATGCATATTTCAACCATTTCAAGTTGCAAATAATTCGGTCTCTAATTATTATCATATACTTACCAGGCGCGAAGCTACTTAAGAACACGATTCCCATCGAGTTACATTTTGGAAAACAATATATTTTATTTATTTTATTTTATTTTATTTATTTTATTTTACATATAAGGGGTATAGGTATAATAGTGTCTAATCTGACGTAATCCCATAAGAAATGTTAGCCCCGGCTTCCCTTCTGTAGAAATCCGCCCTTCGCCCCTGATACTTACTATTAAGTATGTGTCAGTGATGACAGCAATGGCTGTAAAACACTTAGCATAATGTCTTCTTGACTAAGTACTTCTACTTTATTACCCACTCAACAATGTAACCACGTAGTACCTACTCATAATACATACCTACATAGATAACACATCTGAGAATAGCAAGGTTACAACTGAGTAGTAAATTTTGAGATTTCGACTCTGCGTGAAGATGTTTTCAGCTGATACAATCTATGACTACCGTTCCCGGGCTGTAGAATTGCCCCCCACTCTTTTTTTGATATTTGAGTCCCCTGTAAGTGTTATGGATTTGTGAAACTTCACGTCGTTTTCAGCAATGAGGTTTGCCACACATTCTGAGTATCATATAAATGTTTGGGCAAAGAGAATGTTGCATGTGTTTTCATACGTACTATGCATTTGCTGGTTGCCACATTACCGGGATATACAACTTTAAAAAATTACACGTTTGACAACAGGATGTGGGAAAATATGAACGTTGCCCTGGGCATCTTATCTTTTTTTTTTTTTATCTTGTTGATGGGGCGTAGCTTTAGGGCTACTTTGGCATCTCGACCCTTGGGATCTTTTATGCCTTCCCCTCCTTATCCCACTGTGGACTTTAGATAGTTTATTGTGCTACCCCTTGAAATGAAGTCGAACTCTTCTGGTTTGGGGTAACCCATGCCCAGTATTGTTTGTCTTCTTCTTGCAAGAGCGTTGCAGTCACATAGGAGATGTTCCATTGACTCCACACTGGTGCCGCAGAATCTACATGTAGGGTCGTCCACAAGTCCCATATTGAACAGTATCTTGTTGACTCCATAGTGTCCTGTGAGTATACCAATTGTTTTTCGGATATACTCTCTTCCGTACTTCCAGATATTTTGGGTCTGGTTTACGTTTATGTTTGTGATAAACTTTTTTGAGTGTTTTAGTCCTCTTGTGGAGTTCCACTCCCTTGAAAATCTGTCGTTTGCGTTTTTCTTTATTGCATTTTTGACAGACACGTATGGTATTCTTAGGACTGGTTCAGGTCCTATGAATATCGATTCTGATCCCTTTCTTGCAAGTTCATCAGCTTTTTCGTTGCCCTCTACCCCTATATGCCCAGGAACCCACACAAGCCTGATCCTGTTACCGCGCCCCAGTTTGTTGAGTGTACGCATACAGTCCAGTATGAGTGTTGCCCTGGGCATAAATTGATCACTTAAGTCAGCCAAAGCTGTCTCGAAAGCGTTGAAAGACCCATTCTGCATTCTCCCCAAGGGAGCTCACATAATACTAGATTACCTCTCTCTTCTGTTGGAAAAAATCTGTAGTATAATATTATTGTTGTTTGTCTTGTGTAGGAATCTTTCACTTAAACCTAATTGTGGTTACATTTATTTTCTTATCGAAATGTGTTTCTTTCTTTCCAGCTGGACTTGGACAGACCCCTGGAAGAACAGGGAGACCTGACGGTCTTCATCCACAAACTGACAGATATCATTGCTGCTGCGGACTATGGAGATCCCAAGGTAGGCACCTGGTATCTTAATTGTCATCACGGGTAGCCAGTCGACAATCAGTCTTGTGCTGGATTTTACCAACTTTTTAGGTGAGGAATAGCGGAGATAGGAGCCACTTAGCACAAATTTAACTTGAAAGGAGAAATTTTTACTAAGTATGACTGGGTTTATTCACAACATAGTCATCATTTCAACAATAATGTAGTCTCTCAACTAACAAACAGTGTAAGATGGGCATGCTATACTTTCTCATCTCTTCGACAGAAGGCAGTGGATAAAAAAATGGTGGGCCTTTATAATTCGGTTTCTTAGCCGTCAACCTGAGACAGCTCGTGGATTAGTGGGTAGAATCCTTGCTTCATAGTCGTGGGGCGTAGGTTCGAATCCCACCCAAGTGTAATTTACTTTGGAAAAGGTGTAAGAATACACACAGGTGTTAAGGGCTGAATGGTGAACGTTTCTCGAGAGTAAAGTAATCACCTAAACCAACCGATGGCTGGTCGTAAGTCCAGCGTGCTTATATCTTACACTGTTCGTTAGTTGAGAGAATACCCCCGTTTTCACCAACTTTTACCTAAGAAGGAGACCCCTAAGAAATTTCCATACAAAAACAGAGATAATATTCTATTTTTTGACACGCAGGCCTACCAACCACACCCTAATTCCATACAAAATGCAACACGCAACTCACCTGTACGTTAGGTGCCCAAATATCTCTGCCCAGGCTAGGTGAGTTGCGTGTTGCATTTTGTATGGAATTAGGGTGTGGTTGGTAGGCCTGCGTGTCAAAAAATAGAATATTATCTCTGTTTTTGTATGGAAATTTCTTAAGGGTCTCCTTCTTAGGTAAAAGTTGGTGAAAACGGGGGTATATATTTTTATTAATTTTATCATTAGTTTAATCTTTCTTATCAAATCATAAAAATCTTTATGGATAGGAATTTGGCTATTCATGGGAGTGTTTGCAATTGTTTCAATAAATTTGTCATGTACAAATATGGTGTGGCTATATTATCTACGGTTTAACGGGAATGAGTGACCAAGTGGTTTCTTTGAAATGTGTTGAGTAAAAAGGGAGTGGTTAAAAAAATAAACCACTTGGTTCGACCATGCCAACAAAATGAGAAGGACAGATGCGTTTTGAGGAAAACGAATCGTAGAGTGTGTACGACAAATTGCATGAATGTGACGGAAGTAAAGAGTGTGTGTAAGGATGGGGGAATCTGGTATTCTGTTCTCTCTGCCTGTCCCGCAAGGGACAAGGTGTGTTTAGGATACAGTTAGAATAGAATAAAATAAATAAATCCATGTGAATGATTTGGCCATTGTATTTTTCAGAGTCAAGAAATCATAGCAGAGGTGAAACAGTACATTTCCAATCATCCCAAAATGGTGGTCATAGATCCGTTGGACAATGTCAGGATATTACTAGACAGGTGAGGCATTGCAACTTTCTATTCTGAGTCTCCCATGATTCAACAAATTGTAAATTGTATCTCGACTCAACTACCAGCCTTCATAGCACAGAGGTAGAGTACCGGCTTGTCAGGTTGGAGGTCTGGGTTCGATTCCCGGCTGCGGAAGATGGATGGACTGGAATCGGTGAATGTTACTTAAGTGAAAGTAATCACATTAAGCCATCCGATGATCAGTCATAAGCCTGATGCAAGATCCATCCTTTGCTTTTAGGGTCTGGTCGACGTGATCAGACCAGCTCATTCTCGGGCAGCCGTGTTTCCTCACCCCTCTTCGATCACTCAAATATATCTTTTTTGTCATCCTGTCATATTTCATTCTCTCAATATGCCCAAACCATCTTAGTTTATT
The DNA here is from genome assembly GCA_963576895.1 of Ceraclea dissimilis. NCBI lineage: Eukaryota > Metazoa > Arthropoda > Insecta > Trichoptera > Leptoceridae > Ceraclea > Ceraclea dissimilis. The sequence goes on from OY756372.1 coordinate 2,577,137, forward strand.
GACTTTCATTCTCGTCACAACACCAAAAAGACACATTTTTATTAAATTTCTTCTTGTTCCAGATATAGATATTACTCATTGATTGAAAATCATCCAAGTCTGAAGCGACATAACGTATTTACGCCGAAGTTTTGCGTTTTCTCAACGCCGTGCTCTATGGAGAATTCCGCAGCTCAGCTGAGACAGAGAGGAGTCACATTCCCACTGGTCTGCAAGCCGATTCTCGCTCACGGTTCCAAGTCCGCTCACAACATGTGCGTAGTCTTCAACCAGCAAGGTTTAGCTCACTGCAAACCTCCTTGTGTTGTGCAGAGTTTTATTAATCACAATGCAGAGCTGTATAAAGTATTTGTCGTAGGAAATAGGTAAGTTTACAACATTCTGTTTTTATCTCGACAATTGTGTCTGTTTGTGACTATTTATGACTTACATCAATGTTTGACCTTAAAAAAATCAGTGATTTGCTTCAATTTTCTGCCTGACTTCCATAATTTGACTAAACATTGTTTTGACTACTGATTACTTTGACTTCATTTTTTTTGCTCTGACTGTTAACTTATAATTTCTTGAATTACCTGATCTCAATATGAATATTGTTTTATCTGTATTGACTAGTTGTGTACACATGTATTAGGGCATTATTTGAACTTGATCTGTATTGTTTTTTGTTTAGTTTGTGTTTATATGTGGGTGTTATCTGTTTGTGTGCCGTGAAGTAAATAAACAAAATAAAATAAATGAATAAAAGTAAGATTACTCCTCTAATACTAAAGATATCATCCTAAGACTTAAAGCATGGATAAAAAATGAGAATATGTTTTAGTGACTCTAGTTGTTTGAAATATGATTTTTGTAAATTTGGCCAATAAAAATTAATTCCACAAAGTTACCTCTTAATCCGGTGAAATTAAACACAAGGCAGTCCCTCGATGGAAAGTTGTGGGGTAGTAGGGATTTCTTTCATTCTATACGTTTTTTGGGATGCTGAATCCGAATCCGAGGTTTGCCAACAAAATTTCGATACGGAACATGGCGAAAAATACAAAAAATGGCGAAAATATCCGTTTTCTGGCGATTTCTTTATAAGAACTCGAAAACTGACAACTTTCGTAAGTTATTTTTCTACGCAAAATGAAATTACGTAAAATTTACTACAAAATTGCCCTTTAAAATTTTTCTCTAAAATAAATAGGAACGGAGCTGTCAAGGTCCAAAAAATGGCCAAATTTTCTTATTGTTTTACATTACGAGAATCGAAAATGTATTGAAAAAGTTCACCTTGTTGCCTTCGTAAGCAAATTTAAACTATTAGTCTTTAAATTCATGAGTCATATTTTACCTCGTTGGAATCAAAAAACACAAAGAAAGCTAATAACGAAATTTTGTTTAAAAACACCGTGAAATATTTGAGCTAGACATGTTTAAATAATTTTATTTAAAAATATAGTAATTTGTTTAGGCTAAAAATGTTTAAACCTTTTTAGCTTAAACATTTCAATATATTTTTAAATAAAATTTATCCTGTAACCTTTCTCCATGTTTACTGATGCCAACGAGGTAAAATATGTATCATAAATCTGAAAAAAATTGACAAAATTTGGTGATAATTCGAACAAGGTGACCTATTCTCCATACATTTTCCATTCTCACAATTTAAAATATCAAGAAAATTTGGCCAATTTTTGGAGCTTGACAGCTCCGCTGCTAGTTATTTTAGAAAAAAAAATTGTATGCCAAACTTGTAGGAAATTTTATGTACTTTCATTCTGCTAAAAAGATGACCCACAAAAAGTTTATGGTGTTTAAGTTCAAATCCAGAATTCGCCAGGAAATGTAAATATTCGCCATTTTACCAATTTTTCGCCATGTTCCGTCACGAAATTTTGTTGGCAAACCTCGGATTCGGATTCAGCACCCCAAAATACGTATAGAATGAAAGAAAAACAGACTACCCCACAACTTTCCATCGAGAAATCTAAAAGCACCGTATTATCTGAAGTTTACGTGAGATAATCCCTGGAAGAGATTGCCTCTCGGCAATAAGCACGCCCATTGTGCGTATTTTTATATATGACAAAGAGTTTATTATTATTAGATTGTTAGATATAATGCTGTAATTTGGTCGATGAAATGTTTACCGTGAGACAGAGTGACTTACGGATACTATTTTGATATTCGGTCGCCGTTTTACACAATAAGTCAAAATTGTTTTTGCTGCTTACGTTATTCTCATTTAGCGCTTACACTCTCGTACAAAATTTGATAAAGTTGATGCGATTAAATTGAGCGATTTTAACTCAGGGCATATCGCCCCTTAACATTGTTAGACTGCCTGAAAATCTGATGTCAATTATCAATCAACTTTAAATTTTTCACACTTATAATATTTAATGGCACAAATTAGCACTCAATTTGCAGAACTGCTAAAAATATTCAAGGTCTTCCCAAATAGTTATGTAATGCATTTTTTAATACTATGATGCCAAAATTAACAGATATGTTTAGTGTGTTAATTCTATAGAACATACATAACGTTCAAAACTATGAAAAAGTCCCGACCCTGTCGTTTCGGTATGACGAGAGGGGGTTACTATTTAGTATGAAATAAATATGGGAACCTGTCTAACTACAACTGCTTTCCATATTTATTCTACAGTCTGTCAAGAAAAATATTGTTTTTGATGAGGGCGCTGAATGTATCTTTTTGGCAACCATAGTGGCAACACTTGTAGAATTTCGGTAGAAATGTCATTGTTGCCAGCAGACAAAATTGTTGTTCTAAAATAATCTGAGGCCATCTCTTTCCTCATTAGATGCATTAAATTTTTAATCTCTTAAAAATGTTTTTTTTTGTTTTCAGTTACCACATTACGGAAAGACCTAGTTTGAAAAACTTTTACGCCTGCGACGACAGAGAGCCGATATACTTCCACAGTGGCGACGTCTGCAAAGCCGACAGTCAATCAAAACTATCGATACTGGACCCATACGACATAGATCATCTAGAACAGAAGAAAACCTGCTTAGATCTCGACAGAGTCGAAGCGATTATAAATACGTTACGAAAAGAATTACAACTTATATTATTCGGAATAGACATCGTCGTAGATAATACGACAGATCAATACGCGATTATTGACGTAAACGTTTATCCCGGCTACGAAGGTTATCCCAATTTCTTTGAACATTTACTCAACACGATAGATATTTTAGTAAGCGTACAATCAGAATGCAACGGTACGGTCATTACGAATCAAATTTCTCCTTCGAACGGCGGCGAATGTCACGAGAATAACGAAAATATTTACCGAATAAATAACGGTATAATTTGTAATTATGAAAAACAATTCCTTTTGAACGTAGATAGTTACTGTAAAAATATATTAAAGAACGTAAATGTTATAAATAATTACGAAGATTAACGTTTTACGTTTGTTTAGTACGAATATAAAACAAGGATGGTAAAAATGTATTATTAGTAATTGTGCCGGGAACGTAAGTAGCAAACATTTTTGTGTGCGTGCAATAGAAAGTGTGATTGTATTCCGGCAACTAACATACCTGCATTCCTTTTTAGTGTAATCGCGTGCATGTTATAAAGGTATTACAATATTTGTTGTATGAGTGCCTGCAGTAAGAGTAGTATTTTTTTTTTTTTTTTTTGTGATCGTTCAACCAAAGAGGTAATGACTGTACCTGGAAACTCTGTTAAATAAAATATTCATTGTGTGCCGGTAACCTTCGTAACTTTAATTTTGTTTCTTTGATTGTATGCCAGAAATGAAGGCAACTACTGTGTTGTTTTTATTATGTGCCGGGAACTGAAGTAGCTAAAGTATAAGTGTTTTTTAATGTGATTTTGTTCTAAATAGAATTATGGTCGTATGTGTGCCTGCAATTTGGGTAACGTAAGTGTTTATTTGTATGCAAGCAATTGAAGTAAATAATTACAATTCTTTTTGAGAAATGGCATGCCAATTTCTGATAAAACTAGAATATTTGTTGTATGTTTGTATGCCGGCAAGTGATACAACATGAATTGTTATTTTGTCGTAGTTAGCCTGCTCTATAAGTATTGAAGTTTACATAAAATTTGCAGGAATTAGAATATATCTTTAGTGTTTTTTTGCCGGCATTCGAGGTAACTGCAATTTTGACAATTCAGTGAATTGTTTGGCGGCAGCTAAGGTAATTGAAATATTTACAATATGAGTTGCAGGAATTAAAATATGTTTTATGCTTTTTTGCCAGTATTCGAAGTAACTACAATTTTGTGAGTATGTCTGTTTGCCGGCAGCTAAGGTAACTTAAATATTTATCATCAGTGAAGTAGTAATCTGTTGATCAGATTAATTGAGATCTCTGATTGGTAGATCATATTTTTTGTATTACTATACAAAGTATTGGCAGATGACTTTTTTTATTCTATTCTACGAATCATTCCTACGATTCCATGTGGAAATAAAAATCATAATCAATGAAAAATTGTTAGCTTCCTTATGTTTATTTAAGGAAATGTGAAAGCCAAAGGTGATGATGCAAAATTATCGACATACTGCTCGTAATGTAGTACATAGTTGGCACGGTTGATTGGAGCACGGACTTCTAATCAGGAGGTACCGTGTTCAAATCGTGCTGCTGACGATGTCTTGTGCACTTCACAACACAAGCTTTTAGCTTACCGTGAAGTGTGCAGGAAAGTATTTGGGATTGCACTTACAAACCCAAAAAAGGAAATGGAGAATTTAGGTAGCATCCTTATGTTGAAATAAGGAACAGCGAGGGTTAATTAAAGAATTGTTTGAATTGTGTGAACCCTTCTGTCTATATGTATTTTTAAAAGACTGAATAATTGCAATTTTTTCTATGTAAATAAGATAGCGTATAATTGTACATTTATTGTATTCTAAATACAGTAGACTCTCTCTTATCCGACACTCGAATGTCTGGTGTGTGAATATTAAATCCATTACTATAAAAAATTGTGGGGCCAATTCAGTCATATCTCAGGGCAAATTTCTAAGCATTGAATACCGTAGGAACAAAATTCCCATTATAACCTAACTTAAATATTTATCCCTGAAAAATATTCATTAAGGCTGCATCAACTGCTGTGAAATGTGTCTGGCTATACATGTTTTTTTCAGCCAATACTGAGAGCATCATCTTGAAACTGAAGACAGTGATGGATGGAAGTACTGACTACAAGTTGACTGGCCTAGAATTACAACATTCGGAAATTCCTTAACATAACCTAACTAGGCAAAGCCCGTACTAAGATGGCACTATACAGCGAAAGAATCACTCATTTAACATTAATGGTTCCAAAGTTATACCTTTCTAAAATACGGCCATCTTTTTCGATGACCCTGTATTATTTGAGGTGGTCGGTAGCCTGGTTGGTAACGCGCTCGACTGTTAATCCGGCAGGCGTGGGTTCAATCCTCGACTCGCTCCACTTCACAACACAAGCTTTTCAAGCTAGAAAGTAGAGTAGAAAGTAGCACTTCACAGAAGTGAAGTGTACAAAGATGTATTTGGATTTATTTCTTTAAACCCTGTTTAATTTTTAATTAAATTTAAAAAATATTATGCTGTTTTAATTTCTATTTACTATTTTATTCATTCACCAATATTTTCCCCTGTTTCTGCAGGCCATTAAACGCTAGTAATACCAGATAAGAGGTAGTCTACTGTATTAATACTTTTCTAACATTTAAAACAAAGTATTCCATATATTGTGTAGTTTTATCTAGAACACTGTAATACGTATTTGATTATGGTTTTACTTGTCCAATATTTGCACTATTCTGTGTGCCGAACTGTGTTACTGTTTACTGTAGAATTTCATTCACACTGTTGTGTGTATATCGTGTGTGCATTAGTTTTCATACTTTTATATTGTCTAACAACCACTGTGCTAACTCTGTTTGAAGGTTAATGGGTCTAAGGTTCGAATATATATATTATCATTATACATCAGGGATATGGGATTCATTTCTGGAGATGTGCAGGGACGTAGAGTGAACAAAAACATTATACAGTTTATTTACTTCGCAAATTTAGTTAATACTACTTGCATAATGCACGCAGATACAAGTTACGTGAAATTTGTTCTTTACAAATCACTATATTGTTGTATTCCCCTATAGATATTGATGGTTGTATCAAATTCACGTAAAGATGAAAACCCCCGTAATTTAAATTCGAAGAGAAATAATACTTTTGCCCACGAGCCGTCTATGGAATCTCATTCATAGGAAAGGTTTTATTGCCCCTATTCAGGTAAAAGAATCCGATATTCCGATGTAGTATATATATCATATCAAATCGAAGTCAAGTGCTAGTACTGTCAAAAATTTTTATGTGTATTTATATTAAAAATCATCATTAATAACAAGTATTGATTGAGTTAGCATAGTTTGACAGGGAACCATTGATATAATAGTTTAGTTTGCATGTGCCAAAAAGTTTGGTCCATTCGATAATATGTATTATTTGTTAAATTACATAGTTCTAATATTTACAAATTTAATGTAAAACCAAATACACTTTTTTTGTAATCACATTGAGATAAGAGAAAATGTTTTGATTTCTTCGTAATATTTACTTAATGATTTTTTTTTACTAAGGTTCAGTATTTCCTATCAGTGGGTAGGCAGAGAGAACGCAACGCCACACCTCCCTAACCAGTGGCGAAGGTGAAGCTGATGGAAAGGTCATCCTGTTGTGATAACTACCGGGAAAAAATCAAAATAGTTTTTTTTAGACATAGGCCCTATGGCCATTTCGCCACGATATTGGATATTCATATAAATATCAGAGGTTTTCGAACTGTGGTTCACTTCCATGTTAACAAAATGCAATATACTTTCCAAAATATTAGTTTATAATTAGAAATGTGTAAGTACATAATTATTTGTAGGTATTATTTTAGTATTGTATTTATAATACAACCACGATTGTCTTACTAGTATTTTTATATTGTTTTCTATGTTATATTTGTACCATTATTAAGTTTATAAACATATACACCAACATACGTGAATTTGAAATGATTCTGTGTTTTATTTTGAGCCCCATTTACATTGGAGCCCCTCAAATAAGTTTTATGAATCAAACCGCACGATTAAATTTATACATTCTTTTCAGAATATTTGGGAAAAAATCTTACCAGTATGCATTACTGCCATCTGTGTGATTAAATGAAAAATAAAATGTGTAGCGCACTCTATGTAAATTGCTCGAAAGTAATTGTAAACTAGGCATTATAATAGAAGACGTACCTATCAGTTATTTTATTAAAAACTTTAATCATGTTTCGTAAGATGTCTCTACACCACATATTTACGCGGGAAAAAGGTTGATTTAAAATGGGAAATATTTTTTAACAATGAGTACGCAGTATGTATGTATACGCACCTATGCAAACTGAATGCTCTTTTGCAGTTTTGTAAATAACGAGACAAATTGAATAAGGTTCCATACATAGGCGTCGCCATACAATTTTTTAGAAAATCTATGATATATGATGAGAAAATGTGTGGTAATAATGTGATTTTTTGTGAGGTTTTATTATTTACTATGAAAAAATATACACCTATTCCAATCTCTAGGGGTGGGGGGGCTGCCCCCGTCTGACGACGCCCATGGTTCCATATTATATGCGTAAAAGACACGACTGTATGAAAATTTGATCTCATTTTTCTCAATATTTTAATCTTGTCAGTTAGACCCTTGTTATTTTTATTGACGAACTGATTGAGAACTGTTTTAGTAAAGTAGACGTACTTTTAAAGTGTTAATAATAGGCATATGACTATAAAGTAGGTTGAACTTCTTAGTAAAAAAGAACTGTTTTAGTAAAGTAGACGTACTTTTAAAGTGTTAATAATAGGCATATGACTATAAAGTAGGTTGAACTTCTTATTGACAATCGCACATATTATTATATTCACTCTAACATCAACATAATATACCTACCCTACCTACTAAAACTTTGTAACTTGAAACATACGCTTAAAAGTTACAAGATACTAGTAGCCCTCAGTGCGATTCGCATACTAACTTGCCTATTTGTTAACTTGTTTACTTGTTAACTTGCCTGTTGTTGTAGGTAATAAATAATGAAAGAAAAGAGAGATCCGTAGTCCAGAGAGAGATCCAGAGAGATGGTAGTTCTATTTATTCTATTTATATTTCTATTCTTATTATATTATTTTGTATATATATATATTTCTACTAACATGGTGGAGGGAAACCAAGACACGGGACCTATAGGTCCTAAGATGTAAGAAATTAGGTGGTGGTCTTGACGCATGGAGTCGATGAGGCTCGCCACCCATCACGCCGCGTCAAGTACCAGGGAGGGCGCAAAGAGGAGGGCAGAATGCCGGATTGGTGTGTGGAATATAAGAGGAGATATGGAAGGTAAGATGAATGAATTGCGTGATGTTTTGCATGAGAGGAACTTAGATATATTGTGTTTATGTGAGACGAAAAGAAAGGATAGAGATTGTGATGTGGTGAATGGAATGGCAGAGATGTGGTCTGGAGTGCCTGAAAATGAACATGGACGTCAGGGAGTGGGTGCTATATTATCAAAAAGAATGACTGAATGTATGGTGAAGCGTAATGGGTATGGACTGGTAGGACCGAGACTCATCTGGATTCGTTTCAAGGTAGGCATGACCAGGCTGTTCCTTATTATAGGTTACGGTCCAGGGAATGATGCCTTGGATGATGAGAAGGATGAGTTTTGGAACTTAGTGCGGGAGACAGCGGATAAAAGAAGAGCGAATGAAAAAGTAATATTGGCAGGTGATCTGAATGGTTGGGTCGGTGTCAGAAGGAAGAATTTTGAGAGAGTGTTGGGATTGCATGGCGATGATAGGGTGAATGATAACGGGAAAAGAGTGTTAGAAGTATGTTTGGAGTTGGATCTCTTTGTGGCGAACACATTCTTCGCACACAAGGAGATCCACCAGTACACTTGGCAAAGAGAGAGAGTTGATCGTATTGAAAGGTCGATGATTGACTTTGTATGTGTGGACTCTGAGCTCCGGAAGGCGACAAAGGACACCCGGGCATTTCGGGGCGCCGGACTGTGGACGGATCACTTCCTTGTGATAACAAGGATTGATCTTTTCTCCGGTTGGCGCTCGAGGGCTCGGAAGTTGGAGCCTGTCCGGAGAATCAGGGTCGAAAAACTGAAAGATACGAATGTTAGGGATGAATATGAAAGACTGACTAACGAAAGGCTAGAAGTACATGATGATGAGGAACGCTCGACGAGTGAACTATGGAATGTTATGAAGGAGGTGCTAGTAAAGAGTGCAAGAGAAGTATGTGGAGAAGCGTTGGTAGGAAGGAAAAAAGGTGATGCGTGGTGGGATGATGAGGTGAAGGATGCTGTAGTGAGGAAAAAGAAAGCGTGGAATGATGTGCTTGGTGCGAAACCAGATGATGGAGGTGAGAAAGAAAGAAAGAAGAATATATATAAAGCGTGTAGGAAAGAAGTGAAAGAAATGGTTTGCCAGAAAAAGAGAAAACTTGAGGAAGAGGAATGTATGAAATTATCGAGGAACGCCGAGGAGAATTTGAAAATATTCTGGAAGGAAGTAAAAAGAAAGAGATCTGGAAGTGAGAAAAACAGTATGAATTGCATCAAAGATAAGAATGGTGATTTAGTGATGAATGGAGAAGAAGTTGTTGAAAGATGGAAAGAATACTTCGAAGAATTGTATGAAAGTGGTACTAGTACAAACCAGACGAATGTAGCAGATAGTATGAATGTAAATATTGCTGAGGACGAGGAAATACGTATGAATGAAGTTGTGCTTGCATTGAAAAAAGCAAAGAATGGTAAAGCTGCGGGACATGACTGTGTGGCCATAGAGTTCATCAAGCAAGGTGGCCCGAAGATTCTCGAGTGGTGCCTGAGGCTCTTCAACTTGTGCTGGGAGAGTGGCTGCACTCCTGAGGATTGGAGGAGGGCAGTCATCTGCCCTTTGTACAAGGGGAAAGGCTCAAGGTTGGAATGCGGCAGTTATCGGGCTATCAGTTTGCTGAGCTCTGTGGGCAAACTGTATGGAAAGGTATTGATTGAAAGAGTAAGAAAAGTGACTGAAAGTAAAGTATGGGATGTGCAGGGTGCTTTCATGAGTGGCAGGGGGTGCACCGATCAGATCTTCTCCCTACGGATGGTCGTGGAGAAGCTTCTGGCTAAACACCAGAGGCTCTTCTGCGCGTTCGTGGATCTGGAGAAGGCATACGATCGTGTGGACCGAGAAAGACTGTGGCGTGTACTGTCGGAATATGGGGTGAGCGACCGACTGATTGGCGCAATCGCGTCTCTATATACGGAGAGCTCTGCTTGTGTCAGGGTGAATGCTGCGTTGTCGCAGTGGTTCACTCTCACAAAAGGGGTTAAACAGGGTTGCGTCATGTCGCCTTGGTTGTTCAACCTGTTCTTCGACTACTGCATGCGTCCTCTGAATGAGCTGAATGTTGGTGTGGACCTAAATGGAGTGAAAGTATGTGCGTTAATGTTTGCAGATGATTTAGTGTTGATGGCTGATGATGAATGTGAGTTACAACGGATAGTATCCTGTGTGTACGAAAGCTGCGATATGAATGGTATGAAAATGAATGTAAATTAAACGAAAGTATTAGTGTTCGAAAGAGAGGAAATAAGGACAAATTGTGTGATAAAGGTTGGTAATGACTGTCTGGAGCAAGTGGATGAGTATGTATATCTGGGAAGTTTGTTTACTAGAGATGGACGCTGTGATGGAGACATTGAAAGAAGGAAGCTGGCCGGTACTAGGACGAATGGTGCGCTCGGTCCGATTGTTAGTAGTAGCAATGTGCCTATGAAAGCAAAAGTGCTAGTGCACAATGCTGTCTTGGTGCCGACCCTGATGTATGCTAGTGAGACGTGGACGTGGATGAAGAAGGATGAATCAGGGTTGAATGCAGTAGAAATGAGGTCATTAAGAAGAATGTGCGGGAAAACGCTGAGAGATAAGATAAGGAATGAGGTTATTAGGGAAATGAGTGACTGCAAGACTGGTGTAGTGACAAGAATGAAAGTAAACAAACTAAGATGGTTTGGGCATGTTGAGAGAATGAATGATGACAGGATGACAAAAAAAATATATCTGAATGAGCGAAGAGGGGTGAGAAAGCGCGGCCGTCCGAGACTGACCTGGTCCGATCATGTCGACCAGATCCTCAAGGATGGACGCGTTTTGAGTAAAAGGAATCGGAGAGCGTGTATGACTAATTGCATGAATGTGACGGAAGCTAGGAGTGTGTGTAAGGATAGGGCTGTCTGGCGCTCTGTCCTCTCTGCCTACCCTGCAAGGGATGTGGCGTGAGGGTATAGATAGATAGATAGATAGATAGAAAAGAGAGATCATTATATGTCTGTATTAAATTATTGTTTAAATTAGATTTTTAATACCTATACAAAAATTGCCTCTGCACATAAATCTGGTTATACTACTGTGGTCCTACAAAACTCTTATGTAGATGTGCATCAACTCCTTATAGGTAAACCTGCCTATTTGAAAAAACAGTGGTGTAATTTGGTTCTTATTCTTACCCACTTTGTGCAATCTCTTTTTCTCCCTTCAACCATGGAGTTATTATAGCTACTTTGTTTTGTGAATAATTACATAAGTAATAGGCACTAGCGGATCCAAGGGGGGGGCAAGGGGCCCGAGCCTCCCCCCCCCCCAAAGCCATGAGTGACAGTACTTCATATACAACTAGTTTCCGAAGAATCACATTATTACCACATAAAAGTACTATATACTATGGTAAAATAAAATTCGCCTGCGGAGCTAATTAAGCCGTGTGTTTCAATAACACTTCATCCATTTTTCTAAAAACGCCACGCCATACCTATTTCATAAAAAAAAATTCAAATCATTGATCAGAATTTTGCTTATAATCGACAATTCACGATTTCAGGCAATATATTATACATTAATAATGATATTGAATGACCAGGTGGATGATGTCCCAGACAAAAAACGACCGACACAAAAGTTACGACAACTTACTAAGAGGGTCTTGTGTATTAAAAAAATACGATGCGAAATTCGATGACGAGTGACTTCACGACATATCAACACTCTAGTTTTGTTCATACTGTATCACATCTTGTAACATCACCTATATACTCTTGTTATTTAGTCATGATGTAGTACCTAGGCTCTTCACATTAATGATATGAATGATCTCTTCAATTCACAACAACATACAATTCAAAGTCAGTCAGCTGTGAGCCGCCAATCGGGTTTGTAGTTCGCGGCGACCGCCATTTTTTTACAAACGTCAGTGAGAAATCGTCATAGACAAAAAAAAAACATCGCTACGACGCAAAATGCGCGGGAACGCGAATTCTCAATACATTGTTGCTATTATCAAAAATATTTTAGCGCGCGTTTAATTATTGTAAATTGCGCGAATACCATTATTTTTATTTTTTTTATTGCTCAATTTATTTGATGATTATGGCATTGTGTTGCGTGTGAGTTGTTTTTTATTGTGTGTTGTGTTTAAAAATCATTATTTTTATAATAGATACCTTCGTGCAAAGAGCGATTCATCATCATTTTCAAGTGTTTTATTAAGTGTGATTTTATGTGTTTATTTTTGGATTATAAGATTACTTTATTCTTGAAATTTATGTAAGTAATTTTAATTTATAATTATACGTTATAACCCCTTACTGTCAAAAAATAGAGTCCCGGCCCTGTCTGTTATTTTCTCAGTTTGTCTATGATTTTCCAGGATTCCCCGTAAGGAATATTTGGCGGGAAACTTAAAACATCTACATAAATTTTCCGCCCTTAGCTCGAACCATGGAAATTCAAAATTTGAAACTGAGATATTATCCGAAAATATTTAGTACTTATCGCCCATATAATTTCGTGGAATATGGGAATTGGAAAATAATGGTTGCGTGTATGTACGATATACCTAAATTCAGACTTTTTATGATTTTAATAGATGTATAGGCTCAATTCAAATTGAAATACTTACTCATTTCGATAAAAAATCTCTAAATGCAAAAAAAAAAAAACAACGTACGACCAACAACCGAGTGTACCTACACGAAGTCTTCCGGAAAATCCGAAAATGTAAATATATTATGTACGTACGTCTAGGTCTAGCAAATTGTGTAGGTAGCAGGCGCGAAGTTACATAAGAACACGATTCCCATCGAGTTACCTTTTGGAAAAAATGATAGGTAGGTATAATAGTGTCTAATCTGACGTAATCCCATAAGAAATGTTTCCCTTCTGCAGAAATCCACCCTTCGCCATTGGTAGGTAGATAATAGTGCGGTGGTTATAAAAAATCAAAGGTTACAAGAAACAATACCTGATATGCCATGTAATAATTCATCAGTACTTTCTCACCAATTAAAATTATTCCAAAATTTCATCTGCTATACTAAATGTATTATATTATTTCTTAATTTATAAATAACATCACTCTTAATCAAGATCGGTTCACAAAGTCTCGGGAATTACATTTTACATTATTGCTTTACCGTCGTCTGTATGATAATTACTATTATTATCGTTTGGCGTCAGTCACTGAAATGTGGCGTTGTCAGAAGATAAGAGTCAAAGATTTTTCGCTGTTACATCCAGGAGGCACTAGAGAGCAACATCATAATCATCGAGCCATTGCAAATGCGTTTGGAGTGGCGTTATGTATGATAATAATAAAAAAATACTAAATGTAGTCACAATTCTATGATGTCGGAAAACGAAAGTATCTCGTCTAAGCTATTTACAAATTTTAATGGTGAAATAAAAAATGATTTCGTAAATTTTCTCCGGCGAAATCCTTAATATCCTATAAAATAACATTAAAAAAATAAAAAAACACTGTAATTGTACAATGAACAGTACACAAGTTATAATACCTTTTTTTTAAATATTTGCATTCATATACGTTACCTTACCTATAATGCGTTATTTTGACTAAAGCTGGTACACATCGCCTTTGAAAAGGCTTTCGCCTACTAAAGCAATGCAATCAATTATCTTGTATTCCTTATTTTACTGCATTGTTTATACCTATAAATTATCAATACCGACAATTGTCACTTATAAGTGGAATTATTGGAAATTATTATAAATCTAACTCAGGAGGTAGGTAGGTATTACTAAGAATACTTTTTTTTAAATTCAATCTATCGAGAATTCCCGTAGCTTTCCAAACACCCATCCACAACTAACAGTAAAGTAAAATCTCACTTCTAGGCGGAGAGTGTGAAATAATATGAAATGATAATGGAGTCATTATGTAGCAGAAATCTCTCCACAACCATTCTCACTATAGTCTGTATACAATCGTCATAATAAAAAAAATACTTAAAACAATCAGTTATTAATTACCCGAAATTCCCACGTTACAATTGTATAATAAATAATATAAAAATTAATTATTATGCATGCATTACTCATACTTGATATTATAGGTACCCAAAAATACGTACTCGTACATACAGACAAAGTTTTATGATAATTATCATCGATGAAAAATATATAAATATCTGAGGATCTGTTCTCTATGTCTACCAATGGCGTATATAAATGTCTGAGAATGATTTGCCATCCACTATAGAAAGATCCCAGGTTCATCACTTCACCCATCCTTCAAAAAAATTTCGCTTGCGGCGCTATTTTTGTTTTTTTTAAAGCGTCTATGTAACAATTTTAATTGTCTGCTACAGAAGTTTTATCGGCTCAAGAAATTTAAAGAATTGAGATTGAACAGTCAGGCTTAGTCTCCCCCCCAAAGTCAAATACTAGTTCATTGCGGGAGGCTGTTCGAGCTCTGGACCAGAGACCAGTAACAACCATGGGAGTCGCCAGTATCGAAGCTATAAGTGGGCACAACTAATATTTTGATATTGCCATATGGAATAAGACCTATAGTAAACAGCGCCGCAGGCTGAATTTTTTTCAAAAATGAGTGAAGTTGGTTGATTTCATCTTTTGTCATAAAACTTAAGAAGACGTATAAAAAGAATCGTTTAAAAGTGTACTTTATTTTTAGTGAACAAACCCTCACTTTAGTAAATGTTAGCAAATTAATGTTTTTTTGTTTAAACTTTAGTGTTAGATTAGCGCCACAGTCAATTTTTTTTAATGAAAGAACTGTGATTTTATGAATTTTCACAATAATTATTGAAAATTTTATTCTTGACTTGATGACCAGATAGCGGTGCAGCCCATTGGCCCTTTGAACAGACCGCGGCCCATCGGGCATTTGCCCGACCTGCCCTTTGGCCAGTCCGGGCCTGGTCCAAACCATATAATTTACCCTGAAATATATCAATTAATAGACAAATAAGTTGACGTGTTAATATGTTGAAGGTTAATGAACATTTAGTTAACATTTATTATATTAAAACGGTATAATTGTTTAACAAGTGACATTAATTATTGTGAATAAACACATGATCGTATTGAATGCATGTAAGTACTCGTATATTGGTCCGTACTATATAAAGCATTGTATGGCATGAAAAGGTTTGAGTCAATTGAAAAACATTTAATATATGTGTGTACATGAATGTAGACTGTAGAGGTATATGACGTATTGGGTAGTGGCAACTGGCTCTAAAAATTTGGGTTGCCATGTAAAATGTTATAAAGCCGGGGCTCCTAGTGCGTTTTGAGATTTTCAGGGAAGGGGTCCAGTAAAATTTTGATCTTGAGTTGGCACAAAATATAGTAATTAGCGCCGCGGGCCAATTTTTGTGTACTATAAGGGAATTAGTTCGTGATATGGATCTGGTTTATTGCCTTTGAATAAAAAATAAATAAATATATAGTTTAATATGTTAATAATATTAATAATGGACGACACCTATTGAACTTTTTCAAAACACAGACGGCAATCGAATGCGCACGAAATCTTCCGAAAAATTGCCGACGCACTTACGCTTAACATTAATTAATTTATATTGATATTAATAAATTTTCTGTTTATACAGTTTTGTAGTATTATACTTCAAGGTACATACTGACGAAATATTACAATTATATGATATAATTTAATAACAACATTTATATGGTGGTGAGGGTATCCCTCATTAGGCTTGTTCTCACGTTCTATTTGGGGTGCGTTTTGACAAGTGCTAACATTTTATATATTAGATACTGTGATTTTATGTAGTACACATTTTATCCCGATTTTTTCTAATACAAATTGTCCTGTCACAAAAGTAATATCCTAGCTGGGTTAGCTGGCAGAGATCGCAACATCGCGATAAGCTCGCCCTAGTGAACAAATGTGATAATTCATACTAATTGTGATATACTTACTGTATTTTGTTCACCAAAAGTGTAAATAAATAAATACATACGTACATACATCTTCTTCCCTTCTATCCTTGGTTATGGGTCGGGGGCTCAAAGCATCTGTGTATCTTCGCCAGAGGCCCCTGTCACTTGCAGTTTCCAGGACCTCTGGCCACTCCAACCACAGTCTCTCCTCGCGCACCTTTAATTAATTAATTAAAAATAAAACAATAAAATTCCATATGACACCTCCTAATCTCTTAGTCAGTCCACAGATATAGAAACACATAGATAGATGCTACAGAGTGAGTACACAATAGACACAGCATAACTATACAACATGAGTTCAAGCAGTTAAATGAATCTCAATTACTTACCTACTAAAGTGGCCAATTATTTATCTTTAGAGCGAATGTCTCGTGTGATTTGTCTGGGTTATTATCCTCTGTAACAAATAAAATAATACCTACTCTAAGTCGTTTTGTTCCGCGATACTTGTGTACGCTAAAATGAGCCGTATGGTGTCAAAAAGAGCAATCTGATCTCGAACTGATTCGGTGTTAGCGTTGCTTGCCATCCGTCCGGCTAAAGTCGGACAGTGTCGGACGGACTTTTTGACCTCTTGTCCTGCCGAATTTGACTGCATCCTGGCCGTCCGGCTTTTTTATTAGGCTTTTTTTTCTAGTCTCAAGTTTGGTGCTATCAGTCGATCGGCAGATATAAAGCAAGTTTCTGCCAAAGGAAAATATGTAAATGATACAGATTAAAACTTTGTTACAAAATGTGTTTTATTCGATTTTTTGGTCAAAAAACCTATTTTTAACGTCCGGCCCTGGGGCCTAAAAGTCCGGCTTTTAAGCGGCTAAGTCCGACTATCCAATTTTTAGAGGTGACAACGCTATTTAGAGTAAATTGAAAAAAAAAAGTTCTAAGTTGCTGTTTTTGACTCACATATAGGTATTGCAGATTTTTGTGTATTAAAATCCATGTCACTTTTTATATTTAAAAAAATAGGTATAGGTTATTGCTGCTTTATCTTAGAATGTGTATTTTTAAAATAAGAACATTACATTTTCTTAAAAAAAACGACAATTTTCGGCAGTGACATTCAAAAGAGGTCAAGTAAATAGATATCTGCTTTAATTCTTCAATATTGTGAATATAAATGACATTAAAATATAAAAAAAAAAGATTATCAAAACTCTCGGAATTTTCTGTAATACGAGTAATTTCCACTTCTCTGCACTACTTATTTTTTTCGTAATGGCAACACAAGTTACTTACAGCGCCACACGCGACCACATTACGAACTACCCAGACTGGTTCTTAATCTTTGTTACCCATTTCACTGATTTTTGCGGCATTTACTATGTGCACGTTTCTAGACATTTTTAATAAAAGAGTTTATTATACTATGTAATACGGCACTTGAGTTCGATAGACAACGCTACCGCGGTTTCAACGCTTGAGCGTCATTAACGAGCGTAGATTATAAACTATGCTCGTTAATGACGCTCAAGCGTTGAAACCGCGGTAGCGTTGTCTATCGAACTCAAGTGCCGTATTACATAGTATAATAAACTCTTTTGTTACCCAGTTAATGGGTTGTTTGATTTCCTTTTTTGCCGCTGGGAGCGCACTGACAAATAGGGTCTTGGATACAAAATTTTACGATTAAACTTTAGTTATACAAGAAAGTGTACCCAATATAGTTTTTGTTAAAAACCTCACCCAGCAGACATGGGACATTTATTTTGGATCATGCAGTTACTTTGTTTTGCGATTGGCTCGATTGCGGGTGGGGCCGCACGTACAAAAAAACTTATTAGCGCGTTTGAAAAAGTAACCTAATGCCGACTAACATTGATGTATGAAAATTCTTCTTCTTCGTCAGCCTACTCCCATCCACTCCTGGACGAAGGCCTCTTCCATCTGCTTCCACGCCGCTCTATTTGGGCTCTCTGGATCCACTTGTTACACATGTATCTTATTAGGTCGTCTCTCCATCGTAGTGGTGGTCTTCCTACACCCTTCCTACACGTATGCAACATTGATGTATAAATCCCATGTTTGCTGAGTTTGCTGGGTGACATGTGTGTTTTACATTAGACCCTGACGTGAGTGCTGCCACCTGGTGTGCATTTCTGGAAGCTGCTTAGAAAACAACCCATTATTGTCAATAATTATGTACCGCACTACGCAATTTTCTAATTGTTGACAGCAATTTATAAAATGTCTTATTACAGTTAGTTTATTATACACAGAGATTTTATACATAATCTTAACACTATGAAGCTGGGCGATTATAATTAATTAAATATGCTGTTATGATAATGTTGCAAACAATAATTATGATAAAATTATAATAGCCTATGACAGTTACTTCCTAGAGTCGACAATGATTATACAAATATGCGTTCCTATGATATGACATGCCTTTGTATAGTAATAATTAGAATGCCTATAGTTAATCGAGTGTGATGACCGTAACATACCGCGGAGTATGAAGATTATAAACTCTTGACCGGAGCACTTGAGGCCGAGAGTGACATCTACTTACTAAATATTAGTTCGCCCTTTCACGCTCGCGACCCAACTATGACGTCACGGTCATTTCCCACGGCATTAAGATTCGCGTGAACAATCGCATGATACAATGGTAAAAATAAGGTTTTTTTCTTTTTTTTGGGGTTAACTTCGATCAAAAGACTTTTACGGTTATTCTATTCCCCAATTCCCCAGATAAAGGTTCAATGTATCTACTCTATTTTTTCCAAAGCATATTTAGTAACGGTTGTCGAGATCTAAGGTCTCCCGTTTTTAGAAATTTTTGAAATGTCAGTATACGTATTCTTAAGAAATGAGATTAGTGGAGAGATGAGTGACTGTAAGACGGGTGTTGTGAAAAGAATGTAAGTTAATAAACATAAATATGGTTTGGGCATGTTGAGAGGATGAATGACGATAGGAAGATTAAAACGATATTACATAATATGGGTGAAAAAAGAGATCATGTCGACTAGGTCCCCACGGATGGACGCGTTTTCTGTAAAGAGAAATCGGAGAAGGCATATGACATATTGAATGTGTGTACCGCAAGCAAGGAGTGTATGTAAGAATAAGGGAGTCCCTTCTTCTTACCTACTATTAGTTGATTTTTTAAATAATCTATTATGTTAACTCATACGGAACACTCGAAAAAATAATATATAGTGATAGAAGATCACGGTTCTTCATAACCTGGCTCCTACGGGATGTTCCAAAAAGACAAAAGAATAATAATTTCCTACCTAACACAATCCTTTTTTCATTTCAGGTGCCTTTGGATTTCGTGCGGTGCTTCCAAATGTTTCGACAGGAGGGAATCAAGTGAAGTATATTTTGAGAATCACCGATCGGTGTTTAGTTTCGCTTTTTTATTCACTACCATGGCGTATCGAATTTGATCTTTTAATTCGAATTTTAAACCGAGTGTTCTTATTGCCAGAATAATAATATTGTGAAGTTGATAAAGTAGGTACCTACCTGTAGGTACTAATACTAATAAAAACTATAAAAAGTATCTTAGTGTTGCCATTATAATAAAATGTGAGTAATAAAAAGGCGCGTGGCTCTAATGTATTCTAGGCCAATGTGAATATCGTGATGAAGTTCTTAATTCAAAAAATAGAACTCCAAATGATTTTAAAAATAAAAGCGAACGAATTTAAATCGGTTCAGTGTTTACATCAGGTGTGAAAAATTTCAACAGTGTTGCTAAGTGTAAAAAAAGTGTTACGTAAAAAAATAATAATCGTGATTTGTTGGATTTTGTTAGTTTGTTTTTATGGTAAGGTCTACAATATTTTTATTATTTTTTAGTAATTTTATGGGAAATTTAGTACCGTTTACGCAATATAGTAATTTTTATGTAAATTTTGTTATTTTATATGCAAATGTAAAAAAACAAATATTTTTATACTAGCTGAATTACCCGTGCTTCGATCGCGACTGCAAATTTGCTTGGTGAAGTAGAACAATTGCAATGTTCTACAAGGGTGCATTTAAAAACTTTTAGCCAAGGCTGTAAATTTCAGATTCTTGCATAATTTATTCATAAATAAGGATTAAGTTTAATACTGAAACATAATAAACTAATATGTCTGTTTGTTTGACCACATTTACAAATAGCAGCAGTAAACACTCCTAAATACGTTTGATAGGTATTATGATTGACACTATGGCAGATATTTTTGCTTCAGTAAATGTCAAGTTTGAAATTAGAACATTACTCTGTTTCAAATAATTTTTACTCTCTGTTACAAATAACTTGTCCACTGGATACTTGATTCTTAGTAGGTAGTAACTCTATGAAAAAAATTCGTATCCACAGAAACCCATGAGACAAATAATGTGAAACGGAGAGTACGTGATACGAATAAATAAATTTACGGACTAAAATATTTTTATAATTTTTATACATATGTTATAACGCCAATAGTGAAAGTGTTTGAAATTTATCGTCAGATAATCGTATAAAATGACAATAATTATTAATAGTTAGATGAGGACTACACAGTTCACATTCTTTTAGCATCTTTGCTTCCATCACATTTATACAATAATCAGTATACATACTTATAATTGTCTCCCTGACAATGTTTGAACGTAACGCTTCTTTTAAAAATGCAGCATAATTTTGTGATTGAATCGTAATGTCTATCTTTCTGTCCTGTTCGAGCCCTACTTCCTGGCTCAAAATTTTAATGATAATCGTGTGTTGTCGGAAGTCGAATTATCAACTTGTTCGTCATGCAATAATATGACAATAAATTATAATAAAAAGGTGGTGCTGAGAGGTGCCAGGTTCAAACCCCGGCGCTGGCGATGTATTCCACACTTTGCGATACAGGCTTTTAGTGTATGCAAGCCCGGATCCTTTTTTAGAAAATAAAAATGTCGCCCATCGAAAAAAATACTGTACTACGTGCTTATGTTTATTTACCACACTTTTATTAACATCATCTGTCATTGTCTTGCCTACATTCACCTTTTCAAATTTTAATAACTTCCCAATTTCCCAGCACCTTGAAATTTTGCACACAATATATCTACCTATTTAGGTTTAGGTCACAGTTTAAAATGTTTCTTCATATTGACGGCGTGAATCGTTTAGGTAATATATAATATACCTAATGCCGAAAAATACATACATAATCATTAAGGACTATAAGAATGAAAAAAGTCGTACTCGTATATTTGAAATTATTTTAGAATGCGATCATTTCTAGTGAGAGTCTGATAACTTGAAAGAGTCTGATAACTAGAAATGGAGATTAAGTCCGTGATATTTGCCGGATCATACGTAATAAAATACTACAATAATGATTCGCTATAATAAGCAAGTGAAGTATGAATTTTAATGCATAGTTTTATGTGAGAATTCATCTGCAGTCTGTTGTATGGAATAGAAAGTGAATGAAGGAGTGTTTATCTCTTAATGGAGATGATTAGGTCTAAGTATACTAAGGTACTTTACAATGGTTTTAACACCAAGTGGGTTAAATTATGTGTTTAACTTCTGCATTATAACCTTTGCATCAATAATAATAGAAACTGCTACCTATACTACTGTTGCGCCCTTTGATATTCCTGATGAGAAAATAGGGAGGTCTCAAGTAAATAAATTAAAATAAATAAACAGATACGTACTTCACTTTACTTTTTGTGTGGCATTTAGGCGTTGTCCTTTGCCCGTCTAGGCTGCGTCGACATAAGTATTTTTTAAAGCCTTGGCTACAGTGCTGCCAGCCAGACCTCCGCTTCCGGTCTTGCCTCGTGGATGTCCTGGAGGCTACCGGGAAATTTCCTTGCCTCGCAGTCCCGGACCAAATGTCTGACTGTCTGAACAGCACCACACTCACACTCAGGATTGTCATTATTATATTGTCCCTCTTTCCCCACCTCCAAACTAACTGTGCGGTCGACAAAGCCAATCGGCGCTATTCCTCTACCAAGTACCACAATCCACAATATAATGGTGATCGTGCAACGGAAAGCACATTGCGTTGATTTTTTTGCAATTTCGAATTGTAGTTTTTGGAATCTGGTCAAGCAACCGATTTTTTTAGGTCCCTAACACAATCATGGCGGATACGTTCAACATTTTCTACAAAAACTATTTTAAATTAACTTATTTTTGTACTTTTAAAAAGTTTTTTACGATTTACTTATTAAACATAAAATAATTAAAAATATGGATACAGTACCTGCCTATCATTAAAATTTGGATGTCCACGAATGAAGTTCGTATTTTAACAAGACATGATGCTAATCGAAGATCTCGCATAGCAAAGTCTGTCATATCGGTAGTTAATCTAAAAACAGTACTTCGAAGCTCGTGGCTGAGTTGTTATTGCTCTCGTCATAAAAACGTTATGTTTATAACAGTAGTGCGGGTTCGTTTCCCGGATGGCGATATCACGAGCGGATACAACCATTTTATTTGTTTTATTTTACTGTATGTGAATCACTAATTAACTAATTAATTAAATCATGCATGTTTCATTTATACATTGAAGATTAAGATCCGAAATTAAACTTTGCCAAACTGCTTTCTATTATATCTAAGTAGTTAATTTGTGTGTAAAGCACTAAGTTATTAAAGATCAATATCGCTTGCTCATACACAGTAGATGTTTGGAACGTAAATTTTGAGAAAGATGAGGTCTAAAGTAAATGTGGTTTTAATTTATTTAAAGACATATTCTAATTTTAGTTAGTAGTAGGTACACATTTCATTAGCTATAGAATTGCGCCTATGAGTTTTTTTTTATATTTTAGATGAAAATATTGCTCTGATTAAATAAGTACTTACCGAATCATCAAAAACTTTTGAATAACCAATTTATATAACCTTCTCCATCTAAAAATTTAATTAATGAAAGAATTAAACGTGTTTATGATAAAAAAAAAAAGTAGGTACTAGGTACAATAAATTATTATCTGTCTGTAAATCGTGTGTGCAAAATTCCAAGGTGCTGGGTCATTGGAAAGTTATTTAAATTGAAGGGACATATTTCAGGTGCCCCAATATAAATTGATTCAAAATAAAACACAGAAGAAATAGGAAAATGAAAACGCAGGCAACAACTGCAGTAGAAGTTATATAAAAGCGTGGTATCTGAACGACAAAGTAAATATCTAAGTCTTACACAGGGTGAGAACGCGTTGAACTCCTACAGGAAATTAGAAAAAATACCATAAAACAGTGGGGATGTATTCTAATACTACCTTCAACCTCGGGATCTAGTGGATAAAATCGGTGTCCGGTAAGTTCGTCTAAAATCAATTCGTCTAAAATAAATTCGTTTAAAATCAATTCGTCTAAAAAAAAATCGTCTAAAATCAATTCGTCTAATTATCAATTAGTCTAATCACCAATTCGTCTTAAATCGACGAATCAATCGTTAGGAAAATTGATTTTGGCCGAATTGATTTTAGGCGAATTGATTTTAGACGAATTGATTTTAGGCGAAATGATTTTAGACGAACTTACCGTAAACCGATAAAGTCATAATAAGCAATTTTTTGCTTGGTTTGTGAAATATCAGTACCAGTTTGTGATACGCCTTCGTACGTGAGATACAACGCTACGTACATGTGCCCATTATGTAAAATCGCCAATTATTTAAATCTACAATACGCACGCAATACCAAACAATACAGTACGCAGAGGAACAATACACAAATTAGGTACGAATATGTTCGTAGGTTGATACTGTACCGTACCTACTATCAATGACAGACAAATCAATCAATTTCGTAGATAATTAGACTCAATGTCAATTTTAATTTAATTAGGGATGCCCTTACATTAAACTGTTTTTACACGCTTTTATTTATGTTGTTGTTGTTTCCAAATTTTGCAATCGCATTTAAAGTCATTTCTAGACTCGCTAGAGCTCGACTGAAACTTTCGCCCCTTGTGTAAACTAGATAACATTACGATTCTCCAGAGACAAAAAAATGTGAAGCGTTTGAGGGAATCCAAGGGTTGTGTGGGGTGGTATCTTATAATAGGGTGTTGGAAAAGAAATTCAGATCGAAAGTCAAATTTTGTCCAGCTCAAGCCATCGTGAGACACCGAGCGATCGAGAGAATCCAGTCACCGCGTACCGTGTTTGGTGTCTCATGAAAGTAACATATAAACAAATAAATAAATAACTTGCAAGGATCAGACTTTTGAATTTAAATATTAAATGGCTAAAGTATTGAAAAAATCGTTAAAATTCACAAAAACCACTGTAAAGGTACAAATTTTGGGCATGATTGGTACAGCTTTCAGCATTGTGGCACATAAAATGTCAAGTTTTATAATGGAGACATGATACATCCCTGCTTGACTCCTTCGTCGACATAATTTGAACAAGCTTAACATTATATGTAAGTTAAAGTAGGTACCTGATTATAATTATGTATTAAAACTACAAGTTACTTAGACTGTCGCTTAGTTACAAAGTAGTTCCCTACTATACCTACCAGTTATTAACTTACATAAGTACCTACGCAGCGCCGATTCTAATAAGATTAACCTTCCACCTACCTGATGTTATTATAGAGCTACCCTCGCCTTATGTAAATTAAGTTAAGATTGCAGGGACGTCTTTAGAGGTTCAATTACCCATTACGAGCAGATCAAAGTACGAGTAATAGTTAGTGCGCTATTATTATGCGAGCGCCAATTTTCAGCTATTACACAGATTGATACAACATACTTACAACTTTTGAATGCGATTTTTTTTTGTTTAATTTATATTAAGTATTTATTTAGACATGTATTAACCTGGAATGCCCCATTTTCAGTAGCATGTTCTGAGTTTTTGAATAGTCCCTGTTTTAAATATTCGATTGCGCCAGATAACCAACATATATTTTTTTAACCGATCACCAATTTTTGAAAACTTTTGAAAACTTACCGCCTTAGGAGCGGAGTGTTTTTCAACAGTCCTTCCGTAATGGAAAGTTTTGTATAAAAATCTATTCGTCTTCCAAATTTTACTCCTCTATGATTAGTCGTTTGGGCTATGGTATGTCAATCAGTCAGTCAGTCATTCAATCAGGCACTTTCTTATATAGATTAAGAAGATTATTATTGGATGATGACTTACACTGTACCATTTAGTGTTAAAATCCTCTTGAAAACGTCGAGACCGTCAAAAGCTGATAATGTTTTCTCAATGGGAAAGTCTTCTGAGACATATCCTGGACTTCACCAACTTCGTAGGTGAGGAATAGCGGAGATAGAAGCAACTTATCATTATTTTTCATACAAAATTTGTGCTAGGTGGCTCCTATCTCCGCTATTCCTCACCTAAAAAGTTGGTCAAATCCAGCATAAATATCCCACTTTGCCATTATGGTATAGTTTTATAAACATTTCGAATCCATCCATCCACTGAATCCATCACTGGCTACTTGCGACTTCGTCGTATCGACTCCGCGATTCTTGTTATGATGTACCTATGGAGTCAACCCAAGGTATTTATTATTGGTATAGGTATGTCATATTAATATGTATCGTGTGTGTTAGGTTAGTTTAGACATAGTATCTGGTCTAGAAGTAATTAGTAGTACCTATGTAGTAAGCAGGTACCTACTATTCTTCTAGGTAAGACACTTATCAATATTCATACAAGCTTGACATGATAATGCGTTGTTAATTTATTTATTTATTTATTCAGGCACACAAACAGACATCACCTACACATTAACACAAATCAAACAAAAAACAATACAGATCAAGTTCAAGTAATGCCCTATTACATGTGTACCTACACAACTAGTCAATACAGATAAAACAATAATGAGAATTCAGGTAATTCGAGAAATTGTATGTGCAAAAAAAAAACAAAATGAAGTCAAGGTAATCAGTTGGTCTTCCTTTTTTGACAATCATGCACCCGATGACGGCTGGAAAATTTCGCGTTTATATTTATTGTGGTGATGGGCTATTAAGGTTAGAGACATTTCAAAAATTTATAAAAACGAGGGACCTTAGATCTCGACAAACGTTACTTAATATGCTTTGGAAAAAATAGAGTAGATACATTGAACCTTTATCTAGGGAATAACCGTATAAGATTTTTTATTTGTAGTGAAAGTGAAAAACACCTATGTGATATTTTTCCGAAAGATAGCAATTCGTTTCCCGAATGTCGCACAGTTTTTTTTTTGTATTGATAATATGCATTAAAATCTAGGGAATAACCGTAAAAGCTCCATGATTGAAACGAAATTAACCCCCGAAAATGGAAAAAACTACTATTTTACAATTACAACTTTATCATACGATTTTGAACCTTAGTGTCACTGTAAATGACCGTGACGTCATAGTTAGTACTTTAACAGGTAGCACATTTAATTTAATTGATAGTTTTAAACATCATAAATACCATAAATTGATTGTAAATTAACATCGATACGATTATTTCCACTGTAAAACATGCGGCGTTATCGCTCATTCACTATAGTAGTTACGATACATGCACCTTTCTAAGTAGTATACCAAATGCAACATTGCTATCGGAAAAACAGCTTCTTGTGTTACACATTACACCATATGTTGAATTTTTTTCCCAGAGAAAAACCCATAAGAATATTGCTCAACATGAATAAATCCCAAAAACAAAATCCCTTAAGAAATGCTATGCCTGCAAATAGTATAATGTAAATGTCTTTCTTATTTCTTCTTTTTGTTTTGAGTTAGCCCATGTATGTATGCTGTAGACACTCCTAATTGGAGGGTTGACCGGATTATTATGTTTAATTTATGTTTTGTGAATGTTTTGTCAACCATCTTTCAGTGTCTCTCGTAATAAATAAATAAATAAATAAATAAATATGCTCGAGGGATAAAACCTCAAACTTTCTAGTTGGATTCCAGTAGATGAATTATTTATAAAATGCGACTATTTTATGTCTATACCATTTTAAATCCACTTATTTATTTGTTTATTTTCTAATCTATGCTAATTTCTACCACACCGAAAGAAATCGTATGCTAATAGATACAATTAATTTTATTTTCAAAATCCAATTAGATTTGAGCTTTTGTCTCTAGAGCAAATTGTTTTGAGGGCTTTCGTCTTTTTTGGGATTTATTCATGTTTATTTATTTATTCTTTAAGTGAACGACAAAGAAATACAAACATGAAAAAAATGGACACAGTACAGATTATGAATCGTTGTTCACTAGAGCGAACTTATCGCAAAACTGCGATTTCTTCCAGTTAACCCCAGAAAATTTGAGAAATATTCTTATGGGTTTTTATCCGGTCACGATTGAAATTGAATCACTACAATATGT
Organism: Ceraclea dissimilis; assembly: GCA_963576895.1. Classification (NCBI taxonomy): domain Eukaryota; kingdom Metazoa; phylum Arthropoda; class Insecta; order Trichoptera; family Leptoceridae; genus Ceraclea; species Ceraclea dissimilis. Next base: position 2,604,824 of record OY756372.1, read on the forward strand.
GATTTGACACTTCATTCACGTATTAAATACTACCAGCAGAATCATTCAATCTTGTAGCTATAGGTAGTACCTGTCGAAAGTAACGGTTCCGGTGTTATTATATCTGTTACTTCTACTAGGTACATGATACCTGTTACTACTACTAGGTATATGTGATACCTGTTACTACTGGACTAATTCACATAACTGGTGTTATAGTTATTATAAAATGCTATTTGTTATATTGTTATGCACGGGCGTCCCCAGCTGCCCATCCCTAGAGATAGGAATAGGTATATTTTTTTGTAAGTATACTAAATAGGGCTGCCACCTTTGTAAGAGCGTAGACCCGGAGATTCGGAAAAAACGAATTTGTGACCACAGTTGACCTTTTTTTTTTTGGTCCACACCATAATTCCAAACCCGGAGATTTACTATGCTGACCCGGAGACCCAGTTTTTCTATGGGGGGGGACCGGGACCCCGAGTATTTTCCTTTTTTTTTTTTAGTCCTGACAAAAATTTCAGACCCGGAGATACACTATGCTAACCCGGAGCCCGGAGAACACCACTCAAACCCGTAGACTCCGGGTCAAACCCGGAGAGGTGGCAGCCCTAATACTAAATGATAAAACCGCCAAAAATTCACATTACTACCACAGATTTTTTCATCATATGATTTTTCTGAAATTAGTATATAAATCCATCAGGTCCATAAAATAAAAAATTTCTGCGGCGCTATTGTTTTTCACTTTTTTTATAAAAAAATTTTTTTCATACATATTATTGTGCAAAGTAGGTATTACCTATATACATTTTCAAATAATCAAACCATATCGCGTCATCTTCACTATGTCCCACAAAAAAATTCGCCAGCGGCGCTATTTACGCGTTTTTGTACTAAATCTTTTTTGCCCTCCCTTCCCCCTCCGAGACTGGCGATGCCCATGATGTTGTTATGCAGATACATACATGGGCGTCGCCAGCCTCGGAGTTAGGAGGGGCAACAAAAATCGAAGAATATAGCATAAAAAACGTTTAAATAGCGCCGCAGCTATTTTTTTTTTGTGAGGCATGGTGAAGAAGGTCGTGATGTGGTTTGTTTATTTAAAATACTTTGCACCATAATATGTAAGAAAAATAATTTTTATAAAAAAGTATTAAAAAATGGCGCCGCAGGCAATTTTTTTATGAAACTAATGGAGCTTTTATCAATGAAGCCTAAGGAATCATACCGCGTGATCCCTGGATTTCTGAAGAGGTTCGACTTGAAACTTTAACGGATTTGAACTTCTGAATTTCATTTGATCTTAAGTTTTCTTAGATGTGTACTGGCAGAAATCACCCGGTTAGGATGGACTGCATAGTTATATATATACATCGGGAGATTCGATGCCCTAGGTACCTGAGACTAGGAGATGTGCAGGGACGTAGAATGAACAAAAGTATTATTCAGTTTATTCACTTCGCAAATTTTGTTAATACTGCCTACATAATGCACACAGATACAAGTTAAGTGGAATTTGATGTTTACAAATCACTATTGTTGTATTCCCTTATAGATATTTGTATAGAATTCTGGTTAAGATGGAAATCCCCGTAATTTACGAAGAGAAATAATATTTTTGGTAACGAGCCGCCTATGGACTGTGGGATTAAACATAATTTATGGCCTATAATATAACAAAAGGTACGAGTATGTTGTAAAGCATCGAAACTCCCGATGTATAGTTATAAGTTATATATAAAAAAAAGGATTATCGTACTTAAGAAAATTAATGATATGATAATAAAATGTATGGTAGTAATATGATTTTTGTGAGGTCTTATCATTTACTATGAAAAATATATACCTACCTATTCCAATCTCTAGGGGGGGCAGCTGCCCCCCCGAAGACGCCCATGGAATCGCATTTGATAAAATATACAGATCGATTGATGAATAAGGGCAGTAGATATTGATATTATAAATATAACATGAAATGATTTATTTTCCACAATCACAATTATTTAAACAATGCACAATAGGAACTTAACAATTGGATGTGTAATATGTATCCAATACATCTCATGATTTATTTATTTATTATTACAAGATAATATACATAAATATAGTCAATAAATCAATTCAATAATCTGATTTCGTTCATTGATTTCATTTCATACGTTCATGATTCTAGAAAGACGGTATAGAAAATTATGCTGTTTCACTAGGCTGAATTTGTTCAGTAGGATTGTCAACATCGGTGCTCTAACACCCTTTTAAAATTTTGTGGTGTCGCTATGCCACTGCACAAAAAGAACTGAAAAATATATGGGTATTTTGAACGTCAAAACTACTTATTTGTCTGTATTGCGAATATTTTATTTGTCTGTAGTCGATCATGTATATTTAATTCCATTATTAATCTATCAAATGAGTTTGATAATATTTTTTTCTATCCGGAAAGACAACTATTTTAACTCATTTCTGTTATATTTATTTATTTTTCAGTCATATACGGCTATTAGGCCATTTGAACAATATATCACAGAACTCCTATCGTTTCTAAAAATAATATTTAGGACCAATCTAGTTGAGTGATATCGATTTGCCAGCAGTAGAGAGGTATCCTGACAAGAAGTTTGCAGGGATTTTTGAGGAAATCCGTAAGGTGACGCCAAGGGCAGTAGATTACTTGCAGAATATTGACGCGGAGCTTTGACTCCAAGACAACTTGTACAATGGTCGTGTGCATACGAAAGAAAGATCAACTTGCCAATCAACCTGCAGGTAAATTTATATTGTGAGTAAATTTAATATTATTATGTATATAATATTTATGAAATAATTAAATTGTGAAATATAATATTTTGTAAATAATACTCAATTAAAAATATAACCCACGAATATGTAGTACATATGGGGATTAAATATGTTATATTCCGTAGAGAATACGCACTAAATTATTTTAATGTAATTAATTTCTTTACCTAATGTGTATCAAAGTCCGGAAGGTATCATATTTGGGTCATGTGCTCAGGGGAGAAAAATATGAATTACTCCACCTTATCATTATGGGCAAAATAGAGGGTCGTAGAGGGGTTGGAAGAAGGCAGATTTCTTGGCTCCGCAATATACGAAACTGGACTGGAATAAGGAGTGCTGAAGAGCTGTTTCGAGCTGCCCAGGAGAGGAGCACTTTCTCTCGAGTGATAGTCAACGTTGGGGGGATCTAACACGACACCGGAAGAAGAATGTGTAGGGAGTGAAAATATCGTTGTTATTTTCTGGGAAAACAGGTGTTAATTTTCACTTTTTTTATTGAATTTAGACATTCTTCTCCTTCTTCAGCCCTTTGTCCTCCTCTGCTGGAAATAGGCCTCTTCCATTTCTTTCTGTCGGTTACCGCTTGCAGTCAAATTTTATCCCCCACAGCGGCTATGTTGTCGGACCATCTCTTTCAGGGTCTTCTGACGCCTCTCTTATTTTCCCAAGGTCTCCATCTTAAGACTTTAGGGGTCCATCTTGTGTGGTCTTGTTTTGCAACGTGTCCCGCCCATTGCCATTTCAGTCTTGTTACGCGATCAGTGACGTCTGCTACTTTGGTTCTGTTCCTAATTTCCTCATTTCTTATTCTGTCTCCTAGGCTTATACCAAGCATGGATCGTTCCATGGATCGCTGTGTGCATTTGAGCTGTTCTGCGTTTCTCTTTGTAAGGGCCATGGTCTCTAACGCATATGTAGTCACTGGCAGTATATGTAATGTACATGTTTCATGTTTAGACATTATTAAATTTTACTATCTACATCGGTCAGTCGGAGGTGGTCAGTAGTCTGGTTGGTAACGCGCTCGACTGTCAACCGGCGGGCGTGGGTGGGTTCAAACTCCGATGCCGACTTACTCCACTTCACGACACAAGCTTACTGTGAAGTGTACAAATATGTATTTGGGTTTATCGTAATAAACCCAAATACATTTATAAAAAAAAGATAAGTCGATGCGAATCGTATGTGTATCTTATCTTCCCTTCATGCATTGTTGTGCAAAACAATGTTGTGTGTGTTTTTGTACACACACAGCATTCACTGGTTACCCCACTATTGAGGTATATACTGTGACCAAGTAATGCGTATTATTATATTTGCGGTCCCATAAAGCAAGGGAAAGTATGTAAGACTATTTTGATGGACAAGAACTGATTTATACTTATTTATATGTACAGTACAGGTTGATCCAAAAGTAAAGTGCATTTATAAATCATTTTACTCGTAAAAATCGACAGTGTGTGAAATGAAAATTTGTGCAAGAGTATTTTTTAGAATCATTACGTTATGATTTTTATTACAATGTTTAAAGCTACGAATATTTACAGATTAAATTTATTTATTCGCTGTGGAAATCCCCGGGTTGTAGAATTCTCCCCCCCCCCCCACCCCCACTTCCACTCTTCTTGATATTTTTTAAAGTGTCCTGTAAAAAATCGGTGTCCGCAAAAAAATCATTTCGCATCTTTTTCAGCAGTGAGGTTCAGTCACACATTCTATATTACTTGACATTCAGAATGTGTGGCGATTCTCATTGCCGAAAAAGGCATTAAATCACTCACGAAATTTTTACAATACTTACAGAACACTAAAAAAAATAACAAAAAAGAGTGGAGGATCAATATTTGGTAACATTCTGTATTATGTCTATACGTACAACCGCAAAGTATCCACATTCCACATATATTATGGAGTAGACTGTAGCATAACTACATAACTAGCAAGTAGGTACCCAACTGTCAAACTCGTATACGAGTACCTATATAATATCTTGTAACTTCCAGCAGCTGACAACTAATCACCGATTTATTTCCATCTATAGATGTGGCATCAATTAAACCTATATTGCACGCATGTATATCAATCTGTAAAGAGCTTCTGTTATCCCAATTTCTTACAGTTAATCCAATTTTTTTTTTCAATTCCATTTGTTTTATATCTCAAAATATTGTATGTACAATTGAGTAATTTATGAATAGCAATACTAATTAAAAGACACAAATGTTAATTAGCCGCCCCCAGACAGCATAAGTTTATTAACCCAATCTTCTAATTCCAGTTAACCTAATAAGTATTCTTTATCATTTGGAACACCTTCGAAGGCCAACGAATATGGCTATGCTTTTAACATTTTTAAGGATTCCAAGTCCAGGGTCAAAATTTTGTTAAACATTGGTTTTGTTAACAAACCTCTGACTTGGTACTGCAGTTTTATATGATTATCCTTGTAAGCTGACTGATTGGTACGACTGTTAGGTTATGTCATGTGCACTTGTCAAAAGTGAGAACCAAAAGGTAGTTTTTAATCATCATTCCTTTGAAGTGACTTCACTGACTTATGCCGGATTTCACCAACGTTTTGTGAGAAAGAGCGAATGTAGGAATAAATAATAAATAAATAAATAAATCTTTATTGAAAAGAAAACATATCTTCCAAATGGCGGGTTTATTGCCGTAGGCAATATCTGCCAACCAACCACTTGTGACATTAATTTGATATACACATTACATACAAGTGTATGAAAAATAAGAAAAATATAAATAAATATGAAAATAATAATAATATATAGAATAAAAACATAAAAATACATACATAAATAGATATGTGGATGGGATGAAGGACAAGGAAGGAACCACGGGATTGTCAGTTAGATGGATTATTTAAGGAAAGGTAATGATGCCTCAGTTTAATTTTGAAAGAGAGAATAGTTGGAGCTAGTCTGATAGGAAGTGGAAGGTTATTCCATAGTCTAGCCGCGTGTGAACCACCTATCATTATTGTAATAACAATTTTTTTGACAGAATAACCCCCGTTTTCACCAACTTTTACCTAAGAAGGAGACCCCTAAGAAATTTCCATACAAAAACAGAGATAATATTCTATTTTTTGACACGCAGGCCTACCAACCACACCCTAATTCCATACAAAATGCAACACGCAACTCACCTAGCCTGGGCAGAGATATTTGGGCACCTAACGTAGGTGAGTTGCGTGTTGCATTTTGTATGGAGTTAGGGTGTGGTTGGTAGACCTGCGTGTCAAAAAATAGAATATTATTATCTCTGTTTTTGTATGGAAATTTCTTAGGGGTCTCCTTCTTAGGTAAAAGTTGGTGAAAACGGGGGTATGGCTCCTATCGCCGATATTCCTCGCCTAAAACGTTGGTGAAATCCAGTATTAGTCTCCTACGAGCTAGTACTAAAGAAATAATAAACAAAATTTCACTCACTTCTCAAAAATTTACCATCATATAAACTTTATGGTACGTTTTTATTTATACCTATTTTAAATTTCTCGCACACGTTCCATCTACACTGTTGTTGATCTGTGTAGCGCGACACCTCTACGCAGTGTCTCTTCTCAATGGTATAACGCCGCAGGCGATACAATCAAAACATATTTTTATTCTTGTTTTATTTACTGCTCTGATTTTGATACTTATACTACAAGTTGTACAACTTATATGTTTATACTAGCCGTTGTAACTCGCCAGAAATGACGCGGTTAACGCGGTAGGCAGAGAGAACAGATCGACAGACTTTCCTGTACTTACACGTGGATATAATTTAATTATTGTTCGTATATTTTTATGGTAAATTATTTTTTTTATTTATCAATACAGACACAAGTCTAGTGAGGCACCAGATATATATCCAAAATGAACTCAACTATATTTAACTCGTGGAATATTTATATCCATGTACATTTAATGAAATAAAATTTATTATTATTATTTAGCATGTACATGGTTGGCGCAGTTGGTTGAGGCGGCAGTCTCTCAAGCGAGAGGTGCCAGGTTCAAACCCCGGTGCTGGCGATGTATTCCACACTTTGCGATACAGGCTTTTAGCCTAGTGCAAGGTGTGCAGGAAAGTATTTGGGTTTGTGTATGCAAGCCCAGATCCTTTTTTATTAAAAAAAAAAAAAAATGTGTTATAAAACATTCTATCTACTTAATAAAAAAATTACAATATTCACTAATTCACATTATAAATCAAAATGCACATTGCACAAATTAAACGTAAAGGAGCTCAATGTTCACCTGGTAAACATAGTTCTAAAAATGTCGACATCTATCGATAACTAGTCATAGCAATTTGTAGACTCGTATTGTTAATGAAAAAATGTGGTATTAGCCGAATAATCTTTGATAATAGCTTAACGCGCAGCGATCTTGAATCATTTTAAATTCCTTATATATTCGATCAACGTGCAAAAGTTGCCATGGTTCTTTGTTACAATCATACGCGGTTTCCACTAGAATTATGTAAGTTGATGATGATGTTACATCCCATACATAATATATGGCACTTGAAATATTTCACATTTTTTACGCATGCGTTCCAAATCTGCAGATTCATTCATCTCTGCGATGTTTGCGATTTGCGAAATGAAAGTGCCTACGTACTTAAATAGCGGAATTCAGGTTGACTGGGAGAAATCGCGATAAGCTCGCCCTAGTACTTTTTGTAGTTTTATTTTGTTTTGTGCTTGTATTAGTAATAGAATAAAATAAAATTTTCATGTTTTTATAGTTTTTATTCTACCGTAGGTAGGCATAACTCCAGACATCCTAATCCTTACGCACGCTGTCTTCTTCCGTCACATTCGTGCAATTCGTAATACCTATTTATTTTCCGTTTCCGGAACACTATCAAATTTTTTAGCCCTAATATTCGAATACCTACCCGGATAGCCCTGATGACATTCGCCGGTAGTGTATCCTCGAACGTGCATGTCACTCCAGCTAATTCCTTATAATACACACTACGATTCCTTTTATTCAAAAAATGTCCGAACTCGAGAGTCTGGTCGACGTAGCCGAGCCAAGTGGTTCTTGGGAGGCCGCACTCTGCTAATCAAAACCACATCCTTTCGGATGTGGTCCGACTAATGGATACTATCCATGCTACTGACTTATTCGGGTGACAATATGCGGCGACAGATATCGCCTTGTCGCTCCCCAAAATCAAGTTCCCAGGGGTGCATCAGCCTTCTCCCATTAGTGGGAATATTAGCAGAGTTGACTGTGCCCCTGTATCACCAAATCTCGAAGGTAGCCATACATCTGACTGATCAGCCAGTATGGTATGTTTTAATTGATTTACCTTGGTTCACTATTGTGTAAAACAATACTTACAGAGTATATTATGGCAGTACTGATACGGCGATACCTAGTTACATTAATATTTTCGACCTCAATGTCTTTATTTGGATAGGCATAATTGGTATCTCTGACTAACTGACGAAATACATTGTGAGATCTGCTCTCCTATATACAAAACACATACATATATTGATCAACAAAATGTTTTACAAAGTATGTGTGTTTGATGTGATTATAATGAAAGTGAATTAGGACATATAATCTGAGACTTGCACTTTGAAGAGGACGGCACCAGCAGATTCTGCGAAGACGCCAAGAAAATTCTTAGTACCTTTCTAATAGACTGTGATGCTGTAAGATACACGAGGATGAGAACTTTGGGTAGACACCAGATAGAGGTGGAATCATTTGCCACCCTAGAACCCCTTGGTATGCTGGACTTCGTAAGACGTCTAGGACTAGAGGGACTGCTCTAACTTGGTAGTTACCAAATGGGCAGAGTGGGGGAGTACAATAGATCTTATAGGTCGCAGTACATATCACACCCTTTTTTAATAATATTAAAAGAATTATATAGTTTAGGTATTAAGAGAAAAAAATGTAGTAGGTATATTGAATTGGAGACCGAGTACTTGGAAGAGACCAGAGCGATGTCCATCCATATAATGATTACAAACTCGTTCCTTCTCGCTTCAACTACCAACCTTCATAGCACACAGCGGTTAGAATACCGGTGTATCAGGCTGGAGGTCTGTGTTCGATTCCCGGACGCGGCAGATGGATGGACTGGAATTAGTGGTCCACATTAAACCAGCCGACGATCAGTCATAAGCCTGTGATGAAAAGCTCATATTCGCTGTACATCTGTTGATACAACTACCTACTTATTATTCAACTACGACGTGTAGAAAATCCGATATACTCACAAAAAAATGAATTTTCAAAATAAGATGGTTAGACAATTTGATTGCTTACCGGGGCATTGACGGGTAAAACAGCTAGTCTGTAATAATATATCCAATCTTATTCAGTAATTGTAAAACATTATTTATGTAAGTACCTTCTTACCTAATTCGTATTTCATACGTAATTAAGTTAATAGATAAAATATTAATTGGAAAAAATATACCTTATGGTGTTATTTTTTTTGTGTAAATCCAATTCATGAAATGATATTTATAGCAACAACTCACAAGTTTTTTTTTTCTCTTTTTGGTGTTAATTTTACGTTCATTCCCTAGATTTCAATGCATATTATCTACACAAAAAAATATTTTTGTTCCGCGACTTTCGGCAAACGAGTTGCTGTCATTCGGAAAAAAGATCAGAGGTGTTTTTCACATTTTTTTGCGAAATCTATACAAGATATAGAAAATATTTTACGGCCATTCACTAGATATAGGTTTAATGTATCTACTCTATTTTTTCCAAAGCGTATTTAGCAAGGTTGTCGAGATCTAAGGTCTCCCGTTTTTAGAAATTTTTGATGTCAATATATGCTTAAGTTAATAGATACCTACTTAATTAGAAAAACTGTACCTTATGGTGCTATTATTTACGTAAGTCTAATTAATCAGCGATATTTATAAAAACAACTCAGCTGGTTACCTCGCCCTAGTGAATAGATATTGTTAAAGATGACATCACAACACCTCGCGACCATAAAAACGGGAGATTTTTCCGAACACAGATCCAAATCTCGTACATACGTGTTGTCAATATCAATGCAAACCCTACGATCAGTAGGACAATTCGTTGAATTAATGAATTTTCAGGTGATTTTCATGATACGTATATATGTCGATAGATTTGGAATTACCTAGACTAAGTAAGCTGCAAGGATTCGCAGCTTTACTATAAGCTCGCCCTAGTGAAAAATTCTATATGATTGACACACTATGCCTAATTTTATTGTATGCCCATTGTGCATTGTTCACTTGAAGAACAAACAAGTTGAGGTGGTTGAGACATGCAGAGAGGATGAATGATTAAATGATAATGACAAAGAAAATATATTTGGGTGAAAGAAGAGGTCGAGGAAGCGCTACTGTCTAAGTGCCACTTGGTTGGACCATGTCGATCTATTACCTACTCACGGACGGTCGTGTTGGGGCAAAAGGAATCGTAGAGTGTATATGACGAATTGCAAGAAATGTGTGCGAAAATAGGGAAGTCTGGGGATCTGTTGTCTCTGCCTACCCCGCAAGGGACGCGGCGTGAGGGGATAGAATAGCTTAATATGAAGTGATCAGTCAAACATCATACGCTCTATGTGAGAACCGCTCTGAGAATTGAACCCGAGATCTCAGGTATGCAGGTCAACTCTGACACTAATACATTACAATACGTCAAGAGCGGATACTACCTAATATTTGAAATAATGTGGCTACCTCATGCAAATAGGTAATTAACTTTTTTATTTTTATACACTAGTTCCTACCCGCGAAAAATCACGGAGGCTGGGTGAGCAGATGTACCTACATTCAAAATAATGGAAAAATACTGCCGCCATCTTTAGATGAGAAGACAGCGATATGGATAAAGGGGGTTATTATTCCGTATGAAAAAATATGGAAACTTAACAACACTATACTACTTTCACGATAATTCTACCCAATTCTACATCTTGTATGAATCTGAGCTATGAATGGTTAATTTTGAAAATAATTCTACTGTGGTACATCTATGAACGAGTGCTGAAAGCGAAAAAAACAATAGTGTAGTAGTAGTTCAACGAATATTTTTTTAAGACAGATGAAGGCCCTCCGATTGCGAAATGTCTTAAATTCATCCGTATTCGAACAGCTTGCAAAAGTTCCCGCGGTACTGCGTCACATACATACCCGATTTCCACTAGAATTGTGTAAGTTTATGGTGTCTATTTGGTATATTGTATCTAGGTCTTGCAATGTAGGCAGTAGGTACATAGGAAATGATAAATTTCGTTCCAAAACATCCTCCGGAATCATGTTCATACTAATTTATTGCTTTATTTAATGTCGTACCCGGCATTGCACTGATATGTTTTTTAAATAGTTTTTTACCCTCTATATGTACAATGTACATATTCTAAAATCATAAGATAACTAGTAACTAGTATGTTTTTTTTTTGTAAATGAATCTGGGTTTATAGAAAGAAACCCAAATACACCTCTGTACACTTCACAGTAAGCCTGAGAAGCTTGTGTCGTGAAGTGGAGTAGGTCGGCATCGGGGATTATACCCGCGCCCGCCAGATTAACAGTCGAGCGCATTACCATCAACCAGGCTATCGACCACCTCAAGTATCGTGTTTATTTTTACCTGTGGGTGTACTTTGGTGTTAGCTGGTCGCAGGACGATGCTCACCCTAGTGAACAAAGGTTATAGCCTCTAGTAAAAACTATGTTATATCGCTCCTAACACCAAGATTTGCACCCGGCACCTCCCGGTATTTTGACGGGCCAATACGGGTAAACTGCTAGTCTTACGAAAAAATGTATATAACATTGTTGTAGAGAAATTTGTAACCAGTGTCTTCTATCTCTTATCATATTCTTAAAAAATACGCAGGGGGACCTTTTTGGGCTGCATGGGAGGGGGGGGGGGGGGTTGATTGACAGCATATGGCCCTATGTGTGAACTTTCATTTAGATTAAAAAACAGATCATATAGATCTGTATAAGGTCACATTTTTAGCGGTCGGATCATAGGCTAAAGGCGATTTTCGTTGAGCAGCTATTTTTAAGCGAACAGACAGATAAACAAACGTGCCTATAATTATAACCAAATCACATTATATTAGAGCCGTAATAATATATAATTTAACTTATCTTGTTTACACAAAAAATACATTTTAAATCTCGGTACATTAATCATTCTCAAGGTACATAACGCGATGTCCCGTCTCTCTCACACACGCGCATTCTCGTAAGCGATGAGGGAAAGAGATAACTATTCGTGTGAATGATTTGTATATTTTTACATCTATTATGGCTATATTGAGATTTAATAACCATTATTTACGCCTAGATGGTCAATATTTTTTACTAAGTATGTACTAAATAAGATATTTTTGATTTTATGTCCGTCAATTCGTTTTTATGTTGGATATTATAATAACTGAAGGTACCACTGTACGGCAGTGAGGTACCGACATGGAATCGTTCTCGGAGAAAACCCCATAAGAAAATGATCTATTCTATATAAACCCCAAAAAAGAAAAAAGCAGTTTGCCAGCTAACCCAAACTTTTTGGGTTAGCTGTAATAAATCACGTTATAACGATGAGCTCGCCCTAGTGAACATTACGTTTTTTATAGTTAATAAAAAATCTGTACACTTTACAACTACATAGATGTTTGTACACTTGGTAAGATTGAAAAGCTTGTGGCGTGAAGTGGAGTAAGCTTGGCATCGGGGATAGAACTCGCGTCGAGCGGATTGACAGTCGAGCGCGTTACCAACTAGGCTACAGATTACCTCAAAATAAAATGTGTCTTTCACTTTAAGAAAAAAAAATATACCTATAAGTACAAATTAAGTAAAAATGTGGTATATTTTTTTCATCCCTCGCATTGCAATCTAAGTAGGTATTTATTTATTTTATAAAATTATAAGCAAACACAGTAAAAAAAAACACAGAAAAAATGTGTGCCTACACTTAGTTACATAGTTAAGGTGCGTACCCGTAAATTTTAACGGGCGTCATATATTTAAAACACAATAACATGAAGTTAGTAATAAATAATACTCCTATGATTACAAATGTAATAGATTTGGTATAATAACCTAGATAATGTGTAATTATTTGTATCTGCTGCGTTATATTAGGTGTAGCAATAGTAGGTAATTATAATGATCTATAAATGTCGTAAGCCAAACTTTCATCTTAATTTCCGAGACCTTTACAAGAAAGACTGTATTGCTAATGGCATATTACCAATCATTATTATTTGATAACGAATATAACGATATAGATTTTACTTCTGTAGCTTTTTTAACCAAAGTAAACAGATCGTTTTTTTTTATAAATTATTCTGGGCTTTTTGAAATAAACAAACATATAAGACAAACCTCGGATTCGGATTCAGCACCCCAAAAAACGTTTAGAATGAAAGAAATCTAGACTACCCCACAACTTTTCATCAAGAAATCCAATGGCATCGTATTAATTATATACAATGAAATAATTGGAAAAAAGAACATCTTATTTTAGTGAGTACGCACTTAATTATAGTCACAGAAGTCACAAGTCGCAGGGCCTAGTATCTAATGCAAGGGCGTAAACATGGGCGTTTTAAAACATGAGAGTTACTCAAGTTCATCGCTTCACCGATTATTCTTCTTCTTCTTCATCATCAGCCTATTCCGTCGACTCCTGAACAAAGGCTTTTTCCATCTCCCTCCATGCTGTCCTGTCCTGTGCAGACTGCATCCAGGTTGCGCCGACATATCGTGACTAACAGACAGGACCCTCAATGACTGACAGTGACAAACAGACTTACTATCTAACGGTTGTATGTGGAAGGAATGAAAGAGTATTAATTGTCGTTATGTGAAAAAAATGTATTTTCAAACAACTGTGGAATGCCTACGTGTGTGTGTTTGTGTTGTGCATTATTTTGTTGGTTGTTGAGTATTCATTTGTTGCTGTTGACTGAGTCCTGCCCTCCACACAAGCATTCGGTTGCTTAAGGAGGGCAGTATCCAAAATTGTAGTATATGATTGTGATCCGGGTGATATTGTAGATGTTGTTGTTTTGTAATAAAGTGATTAAAAAAAAAAAAAAAAAAAAAATATCGGACCAGGTCGTCTCTCCATCTCATCTGTGGCCGTCCCACGCTTCTATTCCCATCTCGAGGTCTCCAATTTAGGAGGCTCTTGGTCCACTTGCCCTCACAAAAAAAAAATTGCGGAAAATGTTGGGTGTTTCCATATTTTTGACCGCCACTGTATCGTCTGTATATGGGAAATATCAATACTTAGTACACTAATCAGAGGAAATTAGATGGCATTTCTAGGAAAAAACTATAGACATTTTTTTCTCCATCATTCTTTACATATTTGGGGGTGCTGAATCCGAATTTCTACTTTGCCACCTCGTAAATGTGATGCGTTCTGAGATATCTCAGAAAGAAAGAGAAAAAATGTTTTTTTACAGACTTTGACTGATAATTCAAAAATAATTCAAATACGTAAAGTATGATGGAGAAAAAAATGTCTATAGGTTATTCTTCGCGAAAACACCATATTATTGTACTATCAAATAACTACTAAAGCCTATGTATCGGGCATGTTTTAGGAATTAGTATAGTAGAATGAGATGAAAAAAAAACAATAAAAAATCTCGCTAACCTTGACATTTCTACGCCTACGACTGACATCATCACCATAACAAAAATAGTATTGCGTGTTGCGTGTGTATATATGTCATCATATTTTCTTATCTACGAGATACGTAAAATGATAACTGTTTGTAAGTCATGTAGAAATTTTCAATAGTTGATAATATTATCCAGGAATGGTACTCAACTTGCTCCATATACGATGTAAAAACGACAGTAGATAACAATTGCCTTTTCGTATTTTGAGCTCAGGCATACTGACATTTCAAAAAAAATTCACGAGATCTTAGATCTCAAAACCTTACTAAAAATCCTTTGGAAAAAATAGGGTAGATACTTGAACCTTTATCTAGATTCCTTCCTTCATGTTTCCTCATTGCTGAGGGTCTTGATTTGTGGAGCTACCCACGGACAAAACCTCCAGTCCTCTCTGTTCTCCGCAATCCGCACCGCCGAGCACAAGTTTTTCCCAGTAATTTCCATAATCTGGTCGCACTATTTTGCAGGAGATCTACCTCTACTTCTTTTGCCTGGAACACTTCCCAGATTATATTTTCTTCCAGGTTTCCCGATTCTCTTCTGGTGATGTGCATAGATAGTCGATTTTTCTAGTAAATAACCATGAAAGATTTGTTATAACTTGTACAGATTTCTCAGAAAAAAGTGAGAAACACCTCTGATTTTTTTTCTTTCTTTCTCATAATAAATAAATTGTGATTTTCAAAATCAAAAGTGTTGAGATTACTTGAGACTGTTATTTATGGAGAAACTCCAAGCCTTGGTCAACATTGATTCTTCTCATTGATCAAACATTTCGAATAATTGAGGACACTCGAAATGTAAACATTAATAATTTCAAGGTATGATGGCGAGGTTATTGCACGCAAAAATACATTATTTTCACTCGGAGCTGTAGCCAGGATTTCATTTCGGGAGAGGTTTAAGCCCTTATTCGAGCTCCGGACCAAAAATAATAAGTATGGTCGTAAATAGCGCAGCGGGCGAAATTTTTTTCAAAAATGGGTAATTTTATGAACCTAGTTTATTTCAACTGTAAGGGTTCTGGATATATTTCTGGGATAAACATGACAAACGACTAGCGCCGCAGTGGAAAAATTTTTCATAAGACGGTAGATAAATCAGAATCGTTTGATACCTAATTTTATTTTTTGTGAACAAGTAAGTAACGAATATCTCGGAAACCAGACGTGGTAGGAACTTGAGATTTGGCACATAGATTCTCCTACCGAAATTAGTGATAGGATGTTTGTCCGTTTTCTACAAACTTGAGAGTATAAAGTACGAGATAGGGAAGATGGAAGCAGGGGAAAAGGAAGAAGATAGGAAAGAGGAAAAGGGAAAGAAATGGGAAGGAAAAAAGGAGATAAGACTTGATTGAATTAATTTAATAAAGGATTTTGAACATGGTTGATGGCGCAATTGCTTGGAGCCAGGAGGTTCAAGGTTCGAATCCCGACGACAATGCACTTTACGATACAAGCTTATTGTGAAGTGTGCAGGAAAGTATTTGGGTAAAAAAAATGTACCAACAGAGGAAGGCATGACAACTCGCTCTTTGGTTGGTAACTGCGTATCGAATTACTTCCAAAACCACAAAATTCTTTATTCAGAGTCTTCAAAAGGAGAAAAACAAACATTGAGTGCATTAATCAAATTACAATCAAGCTATTATGTGTGTACAATGAGTAAATACAATATATTATGTAAGTAGTACAACACACTATTATCCGTCTCTTTGTCTGTCCGTTCACTTACGTCTTTGTGTGTGAACTGTGTTTGTCCATTTGTGTTATAGCGCCTACTTATGTCACTGACACAATACAATGAACTATACAGGGTGGAATAATGCAGTCAGAAATAATTATTAAAGTGCTCGTCCTTAAAATGGACAATATTAAGGTTTACTACCGACTGACGTGATATGACGAGAACGAAAAAGAAGAAATTACTGAAAGAATTAAAGACGATAGGACTGAAATGGAAGATGTTAGAAAAGTGGCCTTCCTATGGTAACCTGGAAGATCCAGAAGACCAGATCCTCAGAAACGACTGAAAGGATTAGATGTGTGTGTATGAGGTAAGCAAGGAGTGTGTTTAAGGATATGACAAGTTGGCGCTCTATTCTATTTTCCTACCACGCTAGGGTGAAAGTAAAGTTATAAAACATGTTTCGAGAAGCAAGTTCGTATTCTGCCGTCATAAGCAAGCAATTTTAGGTATTTTGAGTTTTTTTTTTTCGAAATGAGTATTTTTCAACTTTAGAATTTTAGATACATCTACGTATTTCAGTCATAAAATTAAACTTCTTTGATTTTGAAGGTTTTACTTTGTGGCGACATTATATTATAATTAAAACAATATTAATTTGACTCTGGTCAAAACAAAAGTGGTGTAAACAAATTAATATTGTTTTAATTATAATAAAATTAAAGTCTAAGTTTCTTTATAAAACCCATATTTTTCAACCTCCTAATTCCACGCATATGTACGGAATTACATGGTCACAGGCCACGTAATTCTTCGAATGCTTGTCAGTTATTCAATTGTTTAGCTTTCGCGTGGTTCTTGCTCATGAATACAATATATTGGGACAGGGGAGAGTACATGGTTGGCGCAGTTGGTTGAGGTGGCAGTCTCTCGAGCGGGAGGTGCCAGGTTCAAACCCCGGCCCTGGTGATGTATTCCACACTTTGCGATACAGGCTTTTAGCCTTGTGCAAGGTGTGCAGGAAAGTATTTAGGTTTTTATATGCAAGCCCAGATCCTTTTATAAAAAAAAAATAGGTATTTAAAAATGACCTAATGTAAGAATCTAGCACCATCTAGCAGGTTTTCAATTCATCTTTCGTTCAAAAAACCACTTTGACATCAGATTTCTGACATCCTGTATCATAGCAAGTACAAGTATAAGTAGAGAGAGTGTATCTGTATAAGTTGATTGAGAATCACTGTATCGTAAAGTCTGAAGCGGGGCCTCAAAGCCCACACACATTATTCATATTATGCATGCACTGTGCATGACAATTAATTTATCTGTTGAATGTTGTATGCATATGCATTCACTATGCACATAGCAGTATCATTCACGAGACCATTCTGAATGTCTCACACCTATCTATACCAAACCTAATCTGTATACAGTGATAGTATCAAATTGAAATATACTTTTTGGTATCTCCTACGAACTTTTCATTCATTTTAATACTTACGGTGTATTTCCACTAAGAACCTTCGGTCGAAACAATCAACATTCTTAATCTTGTATATAGTTATCTCAACAGATATTCAGGGAATGATAGTCCATCAGACTTATGACTGATCGTCGGCTGGCTTAATGTTTCTACATGTCGTAGTTGAATATAAAAAGTCGTTATCTTATAGGTCTGGTAGAATGTCCATCCTTTACTGTATATCTGTTGAGATAACTGCTTATTCTTTATCTACATAATCTTCTCTTCACTTCGTTAGGAATTGACAATAATGTATGGACGAAATATTACGTTGACTCTGAGGACGGATTGGTAGTCTGGATGTGGGTCATTTTACTGAAGTGTGGTGAGGTGATCACATTAAGCCAGCTGACGTCCATCCGAGCAAGAAAGTCCATCTTTCGCTGTTATATTCGTGTTGAGATACCTACTTGTTATTGGTTAAAATTTATTGTTTATAACAAAATTTCATTTTGAAAAAAAAATTGCTAAATATCACTTTGCTGAACAAGATACAGAGATATGTTAACATTACGAATATAAACCATACCATTTATCCACTAGGGTGAGCTTATCTCAGTGCTGCTATCTCTGCCAGGTAACCCCAAAAAAACCCTAAAAAACTACCTCTTCTACCTTGTGTCTCACCCTGTTTCTCTCTGCCTTTCAGGAGAGAAATATTCAAAGATAATAATATATTTATTTATTTATCTGTTTATTTATGCATCGAATAGTCGTGTACTGTACAAAATACAGTTTACAAATCGATAGATGAAATTATATTACTATTTTACTTATCCTCGTCAATAAACATGTCCGTTATAATTGTAAAATTTCTATTCTATTAACTGCTAAAAGTTCTCCACTCCAATCGCCATCCAGTACAATCCAGTCCACCTTCAGTGTCTCTTTCGCCCACAATGTTATTGCCAAAGTGCCAACCTACAATGCAACGCAAAATTATCATTAAGAGCCAGAGTGCCTTGCTCAGAAATTATTCATATTTTTATGACAATATGCGTGCTTCGGCAGTGGGTAAAAATTTCATTTCTGATTTATATTGTTTTATTTTATTGTTCTTTTTCATCCCTAGGCCCTGATTCGGGCACTTGGACACGTCAGATGGTTACAATTCATATTAATTACATATCATGCAGTATTAAATAATGAAATAAAATCCATATAATTATAATTTCATTAAATAATGAAATAAAATCCATATATAATCTAGTGAAATTAAACTCACTGCAGCTCCTCGGTGGAAAGTTGTGGGGTAGTCCGGATTTCTTCCATTCTATATGTATTTTGGGATGCTGAATCTGAACCCGAGGTTTGCCAAAAAAAAATCGTGACGAAACATCGCAAAAAATGGGAAACATGGCGAAAATTTGCATTTTCTGGCGAATTCTGGATTTGTACATAAAAACTATCAACTTTTTGTGGGTTATCTTTTTAGCAGAATGAAATTAAATAAAATTTTCAAAAAATTTGGTAAACTATTTTTTTCTTTAAAACAAATAGCAGCAGAGCTGTCAAGCTACAAAAACTGGCCAAATTTGCTTGTTATTTTAAATTGTGAGAATGAAAAATGTATGGAGAATAGATCACCTTGTTAGATTTATCACCAAATTTTGACAATTATTCTTCAGATTTATGAGACATATTTAACCTCGTTGGAATCAGAAAACATGCAGAAAGTTTTCAGGAGAAATTTAATTTAAAAATATAGTGATTTCGCGTGGGATTCATAAATTCGATAGTGCTTTCTTAGGTACTTTGTAAGGTATCTTCTTCTTCTTCGTCAGCCTTGGTTCTTCCACTGCTGGATATAGGCCTCTTCCATTCTTTTCCAGTCCTTTTGATCCCTCGCCTTTCTGACCCACTGTCTACCCGCTACCGAGGTCACGTCGTCCGCCCATCTTCTCTGGGGCCTTCCGACACCTCTTCTATTTTCCCATGGCCTCCACTTTACGAGTCTGGGAGTCCATCTATTCTCGTCTTGTCTTGCTATGTGCCCTGCCCATTGCCATTTGAGTCTTGCCGTACGATCCTGTATTATTCTAAGGTATAAGTGGTCCTTAATTCAGACCTTTTGCTAATCTACAAAACATTATTCCGGCATTTATGATATTAACATATTACCATGTACCTAAATGCCTGGGTATCTTATGATATATAATGTGAATTGTTTATATTGAAATGTGTCAATGAATCTGTATCATGTTAAAATCGAAACAAAACAATTAAGTTACTTTAAAACTTTATTATTCAACGGGTAAGCCCGACAATGTTCACCCTTAATTCTTTTATAGACTGTTGTAGGAATACTGCATTGTTTTATGCACGTTGATTTTTTTTTCATCTACAATGTTTGAGCCAAAACATACTTAGTATTAGAACTTAAAAGGGTACTTATATTTATTTATTTATTAACAAGGCACACTTACAGACATTGAACACAAATTAGACTAAAGAAAAATATCACCTACATTAAATATAGTTCATTCAAAGCCCTATTACAGTGTACACAAAGAAATCATATTATTGGGACAAATACTTGTTGAAAATATAAAAAAAATATATCTAATCTAATTAAATTCTTACCTTTTAACCTATTAATTACAAATTATAGATAAACTAAGTCAAATAATCAAAAATAAAACAACATTATAACCTAAATGCTTGCAAGTACCAATTAGAGGAAGGAATAAATGGAAAAAGGCGTAAGGAGTTAAAGAGGAAGGGAGATTGGGAGTAAGGTAATGTAGACACAAGAATATTGGCAGATTAATGAAAACATTACTAACTATTCTGCAGAATTCCTGAAATTTGCTTTTTGTAACTGTAATTAGTGGTAGAGAACATGTCGACCTCGGTGAATCTGTCATTGTAACATTTTGTCATTTTATGGAGAGGGTTCTTACAACCAGCATTAGTTAAGCGACCACTTATAACTTTCATATAATACCTACCTATAGCTAAAGATTTCTCCCAACTAACCCGTAAAATGGAAACGAAGTTTTAGTGTCGAAAAATATTGTTGGTAGGGGGGTACACGTGTATTTTATAGATCGCTCACACGATTAAATTGATAAGATTGTAATAAATCCGCCACGTTATATTTATATTATTTTCGCAGTAATGTGCCCACTTATTTATTTATTTATGTCACCAAGACAAGCCGTAACGGTCAAAGTCCATTTAAGCATAAAACACGTCCGTGGAGAAAAATTTAATATCACCGTAGGGACGACTATAATTTGACCAATAAAATTTCCAATTTATCATCAGACTAGCGATCCCCACAATTTTGCCTAGTGACCTTGAAGGTAAATTAATTTTTTCACGAATTTTCCTGCTCACTCAATTTTTTTTCATCACTCAGTAAACTAATTCAAAAATCTTCTAGCGAATACATTTGGACATTACTGGATGGGCTACTGTGACCCCAGTGTCGGAAAATTTATTTATTTATTTTCACTTAAAGTGAAAAAAACACTGCAATTTTATGATAACATATAACAAGTAATAGATACTATAACACTTGTCCACTAGGGCGAGCTTATTACAGTGCTGCGATCCAGTGGCGTATATAGGGGGGGGACCGAGGGGGCCCGAAATATTGAACAATTCTTTAAAAAACGTTATTTTAAAACATGAAAGTTACTCAAGTTCATCACTTCACCCATTATTCAAAAAAATTTTGCCTGCGGCGCCATTCTTCTTCATATTTTCTGTACGCAATATTAATACCAACCTAAAACACGACCTTCTTCACTCACATTCACGAAAAATTTGCCTGCAGCGTTTTCATAATTTTTATACTGTGCGTCTATCTTCATTTTTTTGTTGCCTCCACCCCCCCAATGTCAATGAATTTGAATTTGAATTTCTTCCAAGATGTCTCTATTCAACAAACAAACGTACATTTTAATTCTCTCTTTGTGATAGTATATTTCATTCTGTTTTCTAGGTATCATGTAGTTAGGTGGGTGGTTAGGTACTGAATAATTAAAATACCTTTATAGTATTATTCTTACTAGATATGGCAGAGTCACGCAAACTCGGCCATTTTGAATCCGAGGTCACGGATCAAACTCACAGACCATATTATTATTATTGCCTACCTAATACGATAAGAATGAAAAATCGCCGAATTCATAAACTCACTTAATTACGCTAGGAATATGGGAAACATATTTTTAAGTAACGACTAACGAAATTTTATAAATTATGAAATTATTCGCTCCAAATTCTTATTCTTAAAATGGCCGAATTCACAATCTCACTTAATTGCGCAAGAAATGTTGATTTTTTTAAAGTGATGTTTAAGAAAATCTTATATGTAACCATGGCCTTTTTACTCCAAAAACTCATACTACCATCTAAAATGTCTTGTGCATTTTCATCATACGTCGAAGCATATAAACAAAATCTATGATCTGATTTTATATTACAGCGTCTTTCTGAATAGAATAAAATAATTAGATCAGTAAGATGAAGTTTCAAAAACTCATACATAGACGCGTTATTTACAAAACTACACCACTTTAGGGTCTTTATGTTAAAATTGTATTCACATGTGTATAGAAACATTTTCACACATAAAAATAAAATTTCAAAGGTTGAGTTGTCATTCGCAGATAAATAAAATAGATAATGTAAAAAAAATACCAACTTTTTATTGAACACTCAATGTTCCTAAATCTACACTTACTGCCTAGTGGCAATTTCTGCCAGCCAACCCAAACGATAATCAAAACTGAGTTGGGTTTTAAAACTTATGAAATTGTACTGTTAAACAAATCGTTTCCATTATTTCTCATGTCATTAAGATTTAGGTTGACTTATCTATTCAAGGATCGTCTACGAAATCGTCCCTTACGATTTGTGAGTTGAGGTTCCTCACAATAATGGGAGATAAACCGTGGCACGTGTGGACAATAAAATTTACCGAACAATAAAAATACGTATTGGATATTCACTTCTATTAAAATAAAAATATTTAGGTTGTTACTTATCGTGAATAATAAAATAGATCTAAAGATAAACCACAATACACGATAGGTTAAAGTATTACGCAGAAAATCTCGAAACATGTATAGTTTTAAGGAGTACATACATACATCTTCTT
Organism: Ceraclea dissimilis; assembly: GCA_963576895.1. NCBI lineage: Eukaryota > Metazoa > Arthropoda > Insecta > Trichoptera > Leptoceridae > Ceraclea > Ceraclea dissimilis. The sequence continues at coordinate 2,627,627 of OY756372.1, forward strand.
CCCCGTCTATCCTTGATTGGGTCGGGGGCCCAAAGCATCTGCATATCTTCGCCAGAGGCCCCTGTCACTCGCAGCTTCCAGGACCTCTGGCTACTCCAACCACAGTCTCTCCTCGCACAAACCTAAGGAGTATCCTAAGGAGTATGTGTTAAAATATTGAAGAAAAATAAAAATAATTTTGAAATTGAAATTGAATTGAATTGAATTTGTAAAATATAAGACCCATTTAATTGATATCGCTGTACCAGTTTCATACCAAAACTTAGACATACCTTCCTGTTCACTTTCCGTGTGTAGGTATGCGTTCGTTTCAAAGTTTCCTTGGGATGATACGGGTATTGCAACTGTTTCTTTGAGATTGTACGGGTATTACATCAGTTATTTTCTTGAGTTTATGCTGGTATCGCTGTTTTCTTGAGTTTATATGGATATTTCGTCTAATTTCTTGAGTTCATATGGGTATTGAATCTGTTTTCTTGAGATTTTACGGGTATTGCATCTGTTTCTTTGAGTTCATAGTGGTACCTATGGCATCTGTTTCTTTGTAATCATACGGGTATTGAATCTGTTTTCTTGAGATTTTACGGGTATTGCATCTGTTTCTTTGAGTTCATACGGGTACCTATGGCATCTGTTTCTTTGTAATCATACGGGTATTGAATCTGTTTTCTTGAGATCGTACTGGTAAATATATTATTTTCTTTAGGTGACAGTTGTAAAATTGTAGTACTGATTTATCATTAAAACGATTCAATTGGTAAATTTTAATTAAATCAGTTTTCATACATGGAGGTTCTTCAAAAGTTTCTTTACGAGTACTTCTTCTTCTCCTTTGTCAGCCGTTTTAATTCCAATGCTGGACATAGGCTTCCCCTTTGACTTTCCATTTGGGCATGCTGCATTTACTTGCTTCCTGCGATTCGCCTCACATTGTCAGACTTTCTTGCCTGAGGTCTTCCTACGCTCTATTTGCTTGTTCTAGGTTACCACTCGAGAACCTTTTTGGTCCATCTAGAATCTGAGCGTCTGGCAACGTGTCCTGCACCATTATTATTATTATTAATTTGAAAAATTCCCGCATAAGGTCGAGATTTCAAAATTTTCTAGTTAGAACCTCGCTATTAGATGAAGAAATCTAATGGGCAAAACTTATATTCGTATTCGTTTGGATCTAAAAATACAATTCCCCGCATTCCCATTAATAGTCCAATTGTAAAAACTCGCAATAATTCTGTTTCCTCATGACTTATTCCGGCATCAATTCAACATTACCGTGTGAATTTTACAATTTAATACCTACAGCAGACTAATGCCGGTTTGCACCAACATCACTCACTTACTAACTTACTTACTACTAGCCACTTGCGTTCCACTGCTGAACATAGGCCTCTTCAAGACTCTTCCACTGCCTTCTATCTTGGGCTATCTAGTGTCATCTACGACCCGTAAGCTGGACAATGTCATCTGTCCACCTTTTCTGTGGTCTTCCTACGCCTCTTTTGTTCTCCCAAGGCCTCCACTTCCGGATTCTAGGTGCTTTAATAATTAATCTATAATAGTATTTTTTTCACAATTAAAATGTATAAGACTCTCTTATGAATCCAGTTGACAGTGGCCTGTAGAACGTCTGTCTCAATGATTCTGGTTTGAGTCAATCAAACTTCTTCAAATTTTGTATGACAATGTAAATGCAAAATAAGAAGAACGTAAGCGACAAAATCGGGGATTCAAAGGGACCGAATATCAAAAAAATATGCTCAAAGCTAATTTCTACCTACTAGAGTCACAAAAACATATTGTCATTTATACATGCTTTATTATTTAAGTATTAGCTGCATAATTTTCCTCTTCCCTTGCACAGTTTTGTTCATGTTTAAGCACTATATGACCCTTTAATTCACATTTGGATACTTAATCGCGGAATTAGCTACATAGAATAAACTACAGTTGGTGCAAACCGCCTTAACACTATAAGTATAAATTACACCATAGATGTAATATATAGCTATAGATTGATGATGATTCTTTGCACTCACTCCATGGTACATCATTTGGCCAGCAGAGTCCATTGTCTTCAGGTCAATCTGTTTAATAAAGACGAATCTTTGACTTCAATCATTCATCCACTCTCGTTGTGATAATTTATTAGTTTATTGTATTTCACTTCAGCTGTTTAATGTTGCATTGTTTACGGCGGAAATGATCCAGAAGATCTATCATTTATCATTGAGATTCTTCTTCTAGATCACATTTTTATTGTTTTATCTATTTCTTTTATTTCTGCCTACTTTTTTTATTGTCTATGTTGTAGAAATATGAATGCCATATTGTTACGATTGATGGGATGTGAATAACGTTATAAAATAAAGAAAAGTACTGGCGCCGTCATTTCTGTGAGAAGACAGCGATATGGCACGGAGATGGGGTCACCATTTAATATGTAAAAATTGGGGACCTATAGCTACGTTACATACTAAACTACGAGTATATCTTTATATTTACTTAGGTACGTTAAAATGCTAACGTATGAATGATGGACGAAACAATTTCTCCTTAAGGGGGCTGGCATAGAGAACTGACCCGATTTTTATTTTATTTTATTTTTTTTATTCCTATCCTAACACTAGCTTCCGTCACATTCATGCAATTCGTTATACGCGCTCTACCTTTTCCTTAAAACACGTCCGGCATTGAGAATCTGGTAGACTTGGTCGATCCAAGTACGTACAGAATTCGCCAAGCTATTACATTCTTATATATTTTCTTTATTATATTTTAATCGTCATGAAAATTTAGAAAAATTGTCGGAAGCATGTAAAACAAACAAAAAATAATGAATTGTCAACGAAATTAAGACGCTTTCAGCCTCTAATTACATTGAAGGACTCCCACGGGCTTAAGGCCCTCCGCATCCCCGGGTAGCACAGGCGCATATCGCGTCCTCTTTACCCGCACTTCTTGGCAAAATCTTTTTAAGAGGTGGGCTCAGGGTTAGCCAGAAGGGAGCCCCCCGACAAACCCCACCCCTAACTTACAACTTCAGCCTCTAATATTCAATTATGACCTTGAATATTCCTTCTATCTTGAAAATACTTTAAAAAACATTTACGAATTCATTATTACAATTAAATGAATCCGCCGGCAAAACATTTGTATATATTTTTTACTACATTTAGAATTCTACAATCTACATGTGACTCATGTAGATAAAAACTATAAAAAGTTCGTCTAAAATCAATTGGTCTAAAATAAATTGGTCTAAAATCAAATGGTCTAAAATCAATTTGCCTAACGATGAATTCATCATTTTTAGACGAATTGATTGATTATTTATTGATAAGTTATAATATCTATTACGGGCAGCATGTAATTGGGGCTGCAACAGGTGATTACTGTTTTATTGTAACAAAATGTATATTATGTGGTAGTCCTGTATGTTGCTATATTGAATAAAATAAATAATAAAAAAAAGATAATTAGACGAATTGATTTTAGACGAATTAATTTTAGACCAATTGATTTTAGACTAAATGATTTTAGACTAATTGATTATTAGACGAATAGATTTTAGACGAACTTACCGGACACCAGCTGATGGTGTTAGGTTAGCAATGTGCGAACTCTTGGCATTCCGCGAACATTGAACACGAAGCAGTGACCTTGGATTAGGGGCCTTTTACGGAATGACAAAAATGTCGCTCGACACCGTAAATAATATAAACAGACTTTTTTTTTATTCTGACAGTGACAAATCAAAGAATTATACAAAGTCATCTATGAGCCTACGAAACCTTAGAAATTTTTATCGGAACCTATATACCTTACTTTCAAAAGTAAACTGAGGCATCATTACCTTTCCATAAATAATCCATCTAACTGACTATCCCGTGATTCCTTCCTTGTCCTTCATCCCATCCACCTATTTACTTATATATGTATTTTTATGTATGTATTAGTATTGTATATATTATTATTATTATTTATTTGTATTTTTATTCTTTTTCGTACACTTGTGTGTATGTACGAGTATATCAAATGTATGTCACAAGTGGTTGAATGGCAGACATTGCCTATGGCAATAAACCCGCCATTTGGAGAAAATATTTTTTTCGATAAGTAAAGATTTTATTTATTTATTTAGGTGTAAATTCTCTATCTATACCCTCACGCCACGTCCCTTGCAGGGCAGGCAGAGAGGACAGAGCGCCAGACAGCCCTATCCTTGCACACGCTCCTAGCCTCCGTCACATTCATGCAATTTGTCATACACGCTCTCCGAATCCTTTTACTCAAAACGCGTCCATCCTTGAAGATATGGTCGACATGATCGGACCAGGTCAGTATCGGCCAGCCTCTTCGCTCACTCAAATATACCTTTTTTGTCATCCTGTCATCTTTCATTCTCTCAACATGCCCAAACCATCTAAGTTGATTCTATTTTAACTTCAACCGTCGTTGTTGTTGTCCGAGTATACATTTTCCTCTTCAAATTCCATCACCGGATTCAGTGTATTTTGAATCCTCTTTGACCACCTACCTACCTTACATTTTTATTACTTTACACACTTTTATGTACTCCATCTGTTGTTATCTGCGTCGCATTTTTCCTCTTCTGATTTTAACAACTTCTCAATGTCTCAGCACCATGAAGTATTATAAAAAATGTTCACTAGGGCGAGTTCATCGTGTACCTACTCGTACAGTAATCTCTTCCGGCTAACCCAAGAGATTTTTTTTAAAATTTATATTCAAGAAATAAAATATATACCTTACCTAAAAAATATAAACCAATTATGGTACCTACCTGCACACTTTACAATGTATCATCCACACTGAAATTCGAACCTGCTTATTTAAACAGAGATGAGTTAACAACGGAAGATGCAATTTTGTAATTTATACAAAAAAATTGCACGATTACTTGAATAAAAAAAAGTTCAATTACTATCGTTCGTGTTCGTGAGAATCGTTCTTTATTTGACATGAAACCTTTTTACGTTTGAAATGAAAATTGGATTCATTGACTTTTTGCTCTGTACTCTCATGATCGTCATGAATGTACGATGGCTCCCACAACCTTTCAAAGGCAATTTTAATTTATTTTACCCTTATTTTTTTTTCTTATTTTATAGACACATATTGGACGGACAACTGGCGGGTTAATTGCTTAAACTTTTAATTCGATCGAATCCAGCTGTTTTATAGCGTAGAATCGTAAGGTTTGCTACTTCTTGATTATGGTAACATATGGTTTTATCGAAACGTTGAATCACACACATCAGTAATAAAATATTTTTAGCACCCATAAATCGGGTTATTGATATCCCAAAATTGGGGTAATCAGAGAATTCTGAGTAAAATAGAACTTTTTTATAACGAGGAGGCATGACTTGCCAACACACTTCTCAGTATTATCAGCCAGAAGAATCTACATTCTATCATTCATGATTGACATATAAACTCATCAGCCTAATACAGGGAATAATTCACCTATCCAGATATCACGGATATCACAGGATTAGGCTCAACGCGGGGCCTAAAATACAAGCATTGTGCCTGAAATATCAGTATTTAGAAATCGTCTAACAATATTACAAGTATTAATAATTACCGATTTTTGCATTTTTGCACATGCAAACACTTATTATTGTAACATTCAGAATGGGTGGCGAACCTCATATCTCAATAAATTTATAATTTTAGAAACCTTCTTCCTCTTCCTCAGCTGTTTCAATTTAAATGTTGAGATAGGCCTCCCCTTTGACTTTCCTTAGATCACAATCCTGGGCATGCTGCATCCACTTGTTTCCTGCGATTCACCTCACATCGTCAGACCATCTTACCTTCAGGGCCTTTAGGAAACTACACTCATTATATTATCGCAGATTTTTTTTATTAGATACTTGGAGCGCTACAGAATCAGTCAGTGAATCAGCGCTACTACAGAATCACTCAGATCACTGATCAGCGTAACTATAGGCATAATTTATTACATGGTAGTGCCTATATTTTATTTATACTGGTCAGGTCATATGAACCTATGCTACTCTAAAAATTTTCCAGGAAAAAACATTCATGACGAATATCATAAATGACGTTATAAAAACATTTTATAGTTTTTGACTATAAAGGAACTATTGTATTCCTGTAATCCTGTACATATTTTTTTATTAGTTTTGTTATATATAAATGCGAACAATGATTCCGTTGTTTAGGCCAGTTTAGTAACAGCGTTATATCATATTCAAAATCATATAAAGCATATTCAAAATCATATTCAAAATCATAAAAATATTTTTATAACAATATTTTTTTATCTAAGTATAGAGTTGTGTTAATCTTTAGAGAGGCCAGTGGATGTAGCGTGAGTGTTGTGACTAGCGTACTTGCTATCCGTCCGGCTAAAGCCGGACAGAGTTAGGTTTTTTGACCCCTGGTCCGGCCAAATTTGACTGCATCCGGCCCGTCCGGCTTTTCTTAGGCTTTTTATTTTCTTTTATTAACTCACATCTCACGTTTTGTTCCGTCAGTCGATCGGCAGTAAGCAGTGAAGGAGGACTTACGGAAAAATAGGTTTACGCAGTAGCAGGTTTCTGCCAAAAGAAAATATTATGTAAATGATACGGATTAAAACTTTGTTACAAAATGTGTTTTATTCGATTTTTAGTAAAGAAAAAAACCGGTCAATCAGACAGCCCGGCTTTTTTAGCGGCTAAGTCCAGCTTTCGAATTTTTAGAGATGGTGACGCCTATAGTTGTGACTAGGATGAAAGTTAACAAGTTTAAATAGTTTGTGCATGTGGAGAGAATGTCTGAAGATAGAATGACAAATAAATTTATACAAGTCTGGAAGACATCGTCCAAAAGTCACCTCGAGTAGGTATATAAACATATTGACTGTGTTGAGTGGGAGAAATAAAGGACGATCATTATATGAACGCGATGGAGGTAAGAGATATACATAATAGTCCAAGAGCCCGCTGCTTAATTTATGACGTATTTGTTTTTTGATCGAAATGTGGTATAAATGATAGCTTACCAATAGGGTATTACATCGCACTAGGGTTGCCTATCAAAATCTTGCCGCAACCCCCCCTGCCCCCCCGAAAAGGTCCCTCTTCGCGGTTTTTCGCATTTTATAGGAATATGGTAAGATATAGGAGAAAGTAGTCAATGACAAAAATAATCCTTGCTAAATTATCTACAAAAAAATAAAGTCATTTTTTCATAGGACTAGTAGTTTACCCGTAATGGCCGGTCAAAAAACAGGATATTTTTTGAAAAAATAATAAAAAAAGTTTGATTTTTTTTCTTTCACATTCTTCCACCCATTATTACTAACATTTTATGGAAAAAAAATTTGGCCTGCGGCGCTATATCACTGGTTATTTTATGAAAAACTAAATTTTAAGAATTTTCGTCACTGAGTTTTATTGCTATAACTCCGAAATTATTATATGTAAGAACATAAGTTATAGCTCGTTTTGTAGCTAAGAGTATGTTAATTACTTCGTTCTTTGACTATTTTTCTGTAGCTCTTATCAATTTTCAACCAATTTAGTTTAAATACATTTTTTTTGTATTTTAAATGAATTTCGGTTTTGGACTGGCCATTGCGGGTAAACTGCTAGTTCTACGAAAAAATTGACTTAACATTTTTTGTAGAAAATTAGCAAGAATTATTTTTGTCATTGACTACTTTCTCCTATCTCTTACCATATTCCTATAAAATGCGAAAAACCGCGAAGAGGGACCTTTTCGGGGGGGGCAGGGGGGGTTGCGGCAAGATTTTGATAGGCAACCCTAGTGCGATGTAATACCCTATTGGTAAGCTATCGTTTATACCACATTTCGATCAAAAAACAAATACGTCATAAATTAAGCAGCGGGCTCTTGGACTATAAGGATTGAAGTGTGTGGCGCTTTCTCCTTTATGCCTACCCTACAAGGCATACGACGGATCAAAATTTTGCTAGTCTCGACGAATTTTAAATACATCACTACATTTTTGTAGATTAGTGTATTAATATTAATATAAGTACCTACAGCGTACATAGATTTTGACCATAGGTATTTGTTTAGGTATATTAATTTATTTGTATGTACACCATAACACGACATTCATTATTTATGTACATTGTACATGTACATGATGTACTTCTTAAAATTGTTTACAATTTATACAATACAAAATCATGTTTACTAGAATTCTTTCATTACTCATTATGCCCAGTACATAACATAAGGATAACCTTGAATTTGTTCACACATACATACACCTGGATATTATAATATATTATATACCTAATACCTACGCTTTATATGGAAAAAAACATTGAACTTTTATGAAGTGTGATACATCTAAGGTTTATCTCAGGTATTTACTATATTATAGACTTAGTCGAGGGTTTGAAGAGGTTCAGACATGGTGGCGACGAGACCAGTTGTGATGTTCAAGGTATAATTAAATCAGTACGTATCGTTCCGAGATGAAAGTCTTTGAGATCCTGAAAACGTCCTTCGAGATCGTGGCCTTAACGGAGACATAAGGAAAACCTGCGAGGGACATTGTTTAATGCGAAGTAGATCCAGAAGAAGATACTGGAAGGACCATGTAGCCAGAATGAGTGCAGCCAATAAGATCGTCTCTGGAGACCGTCCACCTCCACCTGGAAGACCACTTAACATATGAAGGGACAGTTTGATCTAATCATTTTAAGAGACAGAATTTATGTTCCACAGACCAAAACCTGAAAAAGAAGATATCGTTTGGTGGTACTCCGTCGAAAAAATGCTGGAATGAACCATTTACATTCACTTCAGAATTGAACTGACTATATCATTGTTTATTGTGCTTTGATTGTCTAAAATCTTGTTTCATGCTATGTCTCTGACGAAATGCTAACAGAGCCCTTTACACTCTTTAGCAATGATATTGTGCATAATGTCTGATGTATATTCCATTAAATTATTATATGTCTAATTATGTAAAACTGACAAGTCCAAATGCATGAAACAACAATAATCAATGAAACCAAACCATATCATCTTTTTCATTTTTACCTCGACTAGGCGCTTACTTTTTATTGTAATGGATGGATAATCCGGCTCGAATGTGTATCGATTAAACAGACTTTACTGTAGTCAGTTTGATGTTCTACATAGTAAATTATAAAGAGTAATTTGTACTATTTGTATACGGCCAGTAACAAAAGTGTGTACTTACATGATAATACATATTATTAGGTATTATGGAAGTTGTGTTGCCTGGCATTGTTAGGATAACATGCCTTCTCATCACGATTCAACTTAAATACCTACCTTCCTACCTACTTACATAAACCTAAATATTATCCTGAAAATTACATTTGACAGTAAGGTAAAAGCTAATAATAAAAGTAAGGCTAATCGTAGAGAAGAGAAATTTGGAAGACAGATATGTTGAGGTGGTTAGGACATGCGGAAAAAATGAACGATGAAACTAGGATAGCAAGGAAAATTTACCTGGGTGAAAGAAGAGGTGTAAGGAAACCCGGCCGTCCAAAAAACACATGGCTGGTTCACATTGACCAGATCCTCAAGGACGGACGTGTTTTAGTAAAAGTAATCGTAGAATGTGTATGAGGAATTGCATGAATGTGACGGAAGTCCGAAGTGTGTGTAAGGATAGGAAAGTCTGGCGATCCGTTCTCTCTGCCTACCCCGCAAGGGACGTGGCGTGAGGGTATAGATAGATAGAAGAAAATAGATAAGCGATTTTTCTAACCTCTTAGTAAAAACTAAAAAAAAACTGTTTAATAAAAATACAACGAAACAAACAGACTAAAAACACGTTTCATATATAAATATACAAGACGATAGAATGAACATTGAATAGGTACTCTACCTATGACCTGACAAATGATATTCTAATTTGTATTACGTGTCTCTGCCAGGCGTAGGTAGGATTAACAGATTACATAAAAGTTAAACAAACATTATGACTAACATACCTAATATTCTGTGTTTTGTAATGCTAATACCTGCTTAGTACACAAAAAAATAGTTTCCTATGGATTAGTGAGTTATAGCCTATTCACAATTATATTTTCACACACTTCTTATACTTGAAATATTAGATTCGTCCAGCTATCCATCTCAACACATTTTACTTCTTCTTCTTGTTCTTAATATAGGCCTTGTGGCCTGTTATGAAGATGGATTAGCCTCCTGCGATGTCGACTCCCAACTGTCAATCCATCTCTTTGGTGGTCTGCCCGGGAGTCGTCTGCTTTGGGGTGGGCCGTGCAATGAATGACGTTTATTTACTTATTTGGGGTTAGCTGACAGAAGTCGCAGAACTCGCCTTCGCCTCGCGAAAAGCTCGACCTAGTGAATAAATACTGTAGAATCTATTGCACATACTAGTATGTTAACATATTCTTGCATTTTGTTCACTTAGATGTGCAAATAAAATTGAAAAAACATAATTTAAAAGTGAACATCACACATAATATGATTTGACAAGATAATAGGGTACACAGTTAAAATAATAAGTAATGGTCACTAGGGGGAGCTTAGCGATCTCTTCCAGCTAACCCTAATGTGAGACAACCAGAAACAGTTTTCTTCAGATGTCACTTATTTGAGACGGACTTCAACTATCTCGGGGACAAAAACTTGGAATATTGAACATTATTCAATGTTGGCCAACTAGGATTGTTCACGCGCGCGGCAATTTAACAAACATGAATTTAGCTAAAATTATAAAAAACATGATATTTTAAAAATTCAAGGACATAACCTATACGATAATGCGGTGGTCACGTGCATCTTAATGACAAAAGAACAAGAACAGAATGCAATTCAAATCTAATTCCGTAAATATCGTGATTCTTATGTTAATGTTTCTTCTTTATTTTTGTCTATGGCAATAATTTTTGTCACTCTGTTGTAATTCCGCGTAACCTTGCGAAGTGAATTGGTGCGTGCAGTATGGTATGTCATAGTTTAGTGGTAAGTAAGTACTAAGTACCACTCCGTGAATTAATCAGTCAGAAGTAAGTGTTTCTCATGTCTATATAAGATGTGTTTAAATGTATGATTGTGTCTATAAGACATATCATCAGGAGCGCTGTAAGGATTTTTCTTTGATTATGTCTATTTTTGGAAAACCACGCAAAACGGTTCGCGGTTTTCGGAAAATTGTACGTTTTTTATGTGAAAAAAATATTCAAAAGTGCCCTGAATGCAAAATATACCTATATGTTTTTAAAATTTATTTATTATGCAATTTACCCATGTTTGGGTGATTTTTGCCATAAGGAAAAAGTCAAATTATATAACAAAAGAGAAATTTGCAAAAAGAAAAGAAGATGAAATATAATAGAAATAATAGAAAAAAATATGTAAACTGTAATAAAGTAGGTGCTTATTGACATGCTATCTCTTTTCTAAAATATTGCAAAGTGTAATAATAATAAAAAAAAACTACACCTATCGATATTTTTCTTAAATTCTTTCGAAAGAACTAGATAATACAAAGTACATTATTTTTAATTCTTATTTATTTTAGATATCGGTATGTTTTTTAAAACCGTTTGAAATTATTTTATTTATACTCACATGGCTATGTACAACAATGTATTTAATAAGAATAAAATATGGGCACGTGCACATTGTGATCTTAAACTAAAACCGTCCCTGTGTTTTTTGTGTGCCTCTTTTAAGGTCATATTAAATTCCACCTTGCGTTGTTTGTATTTTCTAAAAAAAAAACTCGTAGTAAGACTAAGCTAGGATATCAGATGAATTTTAGAGATATGCAGTACCAAAATATAGGAAACAACCTGGTTATAGTTCCTTGTGGTAAATTATGGGTTGATAGGGGGTGAAAAAATAGCGTATGATCTGAGATATGACATTGTATACACAAACCCAAAGTCCAAATACTTTCCCGCACAATTCACACTATGTTAAGCTAGAGCTTGTGCCGTGAAGTGCAGCTGCAAGATTCGAAGCTGGCTTCTCTGGATAGGAAGTCCCCTTTTCAAACAACTGCGCCCACACGGAAAGGTTCACCACCCATTCTGAATGCCACATAAATGATAAATGTTTGATGCAGAAAGAGAATCTGTGCTTTTGTTCTATACAGATATTAAATTTTATGGTTCCCATCATTGGTATTCATTTATACGTCTTATTATTCTTCTTCAGCCCTGAAGCCCATTGCTAAATATAGGCTTCTTCAAAACGTTTTTACTCCTTTCTGTTGGTCGCCTTTGCCATCCACCGTCCACCCGCTGCGCGCTGCCGAGGTTACATCGACCGTCCATCTATTCTGTGGACTTCCGACACATCTTTTGTTTGTCCATGCATGGTTCCCGTTTCATTATTTATTTAATAATGATTTTAATTTAATTATAATTTCTTTCCATTCGGAATTACAACCCATTTACCGATATTTCAGGCACAATGCTTGTATTTTAGGCCCCGTGCATCTGAGCCTAATCCTGTGATATCCGTGATGTCAGGATAGCTGATTTTTTCCCAGTATTTTATGTTTATATGTGAATCATGAATGATAATATGAAGACCCTTCTGGCTGATAATACTGAGAAGTGTGTGGCAAAGTCATGCCTCCGCGTAAAATAGATTTTATTTACGTCCAATGCCGGGTTGCAAAAGCTTAAATAATAATAATTTGGAATCAAGGTCGTTTGTATGTAGTAGAGTCGAGATATTGAGTAGATAAACTCGTAAAATACCTAGGTACCCGTATGCGAGAGTATTGTGGATATATAAATAACATACACAGAAACAGGTTGAGGTACCATTTACCTACATATTCTTATTATCAAAATCATGTATCACTCATGTACATCTATATATATATATATAAAGTAAAGTTTGATTTTTGCAAGTGTTCGCATAACTCCCGCATTTTACAATGGATTGCTGTAAACATTTAGAATAACACTAGCTGATTTACCCGTGCTTCGCAAGGGAAAATCTGATAAAACAACCCGTCATACTTTATAGGCTTGAGCTGGACAAATGTGACTTAAGCTCTGAACTTCTTTTCCAACGCCCTTTCATATGATACCATACATGACCCTACGCAACGCTTGGATCCACTCATCATCATGGCATCTCTTAGGGAAAACTTTGTCTCCAAAAACCGGCGACGTTAGAACACAGAGTGTTTTATCGCGAATGTTATTCTAAAGTTTGGCAGCAATCCATCGTAAAATGCGGGAGTTATGAGAACACTTACAAAAAAACCGACTTTCCTTTAGTTATATAGATTAGCGATAATATAGGCTGTGTTGTGTTCTAACGTCGCCGGTTTTTGGAGAAAAAGCTTTTCCTAGGAGGTGCCATGATGATGAGGGGATCCAATGTTTGTGTGGGGTCGAGTGTGGTATCGTATGTAAGGGCGTTGGAAAAGCTCAAGCCTTATAAAGTATGGCGGGTTGGTTTGTTAAATTTGCCGTTGCGAAGCACGGGTAACTCAGCTAGTTATGTATATAATATACCTAGGTCTATGTATATTGCAAAGATGAGAATCTACAATTTATAAGTATTTGTTTTTAAAATATGCCCAAGGCGGCGGAGATTCATTGACGATTTTTTTTCTTAAAAAAACATTTCCCGCCTCTTTAAGGTTCTAAATCTTATGATTAAATTTTAGTTTTATAATACAAACACTTGGACAAGGACACTGTAGGAATGTAAGATAGGGGTGGGGTTTGTCAGGGGACTCCCTTCTGGCTAACCCTGAGCCCACCTCTTAAAAATATTATGCCAAGAAGTGCGGGTAAAGAGGACGCTATATGCGCCTGTGCTACCCGGGGATGAGGAGGGCTTTAAGCCCGTGGGAGTCCTTCAATATAATACAAACACTAGATATACTTATAAGATTTTTTTGTTTTTTTTTTATTCACAATCCCAAAATCAGCTGGACATATAGGATTGAACGGAGGTAATATGATTGCCAGAAATATTCATTTGTAATACGAGTACAACCATTGATTGGAGTTCCGATGCTTACGAATAGGCTTAAGCTGGCTGAAAAAGCTCCATAAAAAGTTTATAATCTTTATATGTAATCAATTTAAAAGCTACCCCTGAATATGGATAACTTCTATAACATCGAATGTCGCGTTCCGATCGGTTGATAGAGAGCTGGCTTGTTCGCTTGTAATTTTGTTTTAGAAGTGTCAAACTTGATTGGGTCAGAATTAATGAAGTTCTTTTCTTGAAAAGGAATATAACAATAATGCCCAATCCCACCAACTTTAACCTAGGAAGGAGAGCCCTAAGAAATTTCCATACAAAAACAGAAATAATATTATATTTATTGAATAAAGAACGTCAGCTTGCAGCACCGCTTCACCCTAAATCCATATGAAATGCAACATGCAACTCACCTACGTTAGGTGCCCAAATATCTCCGCCCAGAGTAGGTGAGTTTCATGTTGCATTTCATATGGATTTAGGGTCAAGTGGTGCTGCAAGCTGGTGTTCTTTATTCAATAAATAGAATATTGTCTCAGTTTTTGTATGGAAATCTCTTAGGACTCTCCTTCCTAGGTAAAAAGTTGGTGGGATTGGGCATAAGGGTGGTTCGTAAAAGCTTTTTACAATCACTTGCTTATTGAAATATTTTCTTCCTAGACACGTCCCTGTTAGTTCATACAGTTTGTATAAAATAACATAGTAATAATTAGTATAATCAGAGCAGGACACAGGTACATTAAATTCACTTCCTTCGAATATAATTCATTATCAATGTGGGAAGTGGATTGCTTTTTTATACTTACATACATTTCCAGTTCGGTATTAATACGTACTTACTTTAAACTAGATTACATACCAACTTATTTTAAGACTAGGGACCCAACTGAGACGATACGGTCATTTTATGCGGCGTTATGGTTCAAAATCGCATGAAAAATCTCATGATGAAATGTTGAAAGTAACGTTTTATTTTTCACTTTTTGGGGTATTTTTTCGCCAAAAAAAATCTCTGTGACTTTTGGGGAATGAGTTGCTGTCTTTCGGAAAAAAATCTGAGGTGTTTGTCACTTTTTTTCGGAGAAATTTATACAAGATACAAAAAATCTTTTACGGTCATTCCCTAGATAAATATTCAATGTATCTACTCTATTTTTTCCAAAGCACATTTAGTGAGGTTGTCGAGATCTAAGGTCTCCAGCAAAAAGCCTGATATAAATAGGTTCAGTTCACAAAACCCTCACCCAGTTCACAAAAAAACTAGCTTAAATAACTAGTAATTAAAGAAGCTCGAAAAACGGATAAAAAATTTATACAAGTTTGACAGCTGTCAAAAGCCTCAAAGAAGAACAGAATTTTAAAAAATATCCCTTTTTAATATTTTATTTCTTTTTTTTTTCATCAATTAGTTTGGCCACCCAATCTAATTGTTATAAAAATATGTAAGTACTTATAAGTACTTAGATGTTTTTATACACCAACAGCATTCACTGGTTGCCCCATTAATGGTATTTAGCTTGATAGCATATAGCAGTACTTAGATGATTATCAAAACCGGTATACGAACCATCGACCAGCGATCTATAAATCTAAATAATAATGTAATTACGTATTATCTCTGGTTGGCTAATTTATTCAAGTATTGATTGATTAATTACTACACCATTTGTAGGCTAGACAGAGAGATAACGACAACACAATGTTCTATTTTAAGACCAATTAGGCACTCCTCAATTTCATTTCCTTGTAGTAAGTATATCTCTGCTTGATTGTCTGCTTGTATATTAAGGTGGCATCCCACGGTCCGTGATATTGCGGACCGACGCAGAATAAAGTTGGCAATGAATCTTGTAGGTATAGATTCTATAAAAAAATGTGAAAAATACCTCTAATTTTTTAATCAAACAAAAATCACTCACTCCGCAAAAAGTAGTAGAGACAAAATTCTTTCTTACCTAATATGCGTTTTTACCATAAAACTTTTTTGAGGAAAGGTAATTTCTCAAAAAAAGTAACATACCCTATACTTTTAATGCGAAAATACAACATTTAAAATCTTCCGCAGACTTTGAATTTATTAAATATGCGACTATTTTACTCACACTTGGGTGAGCTTTGGCAGGGCCTATACAAAGGTGGCCAATACAAATTAGATAGATAGGAGTGTCTCCATCAACAAGTCGCCTATCTAATAAATTCAAAGACTGTGGTAGATATTAAATACTGTGTTTTCATTTTTATAATATTGCAATGGACTTCCATCAAGAACCTTCGATCAAAATACTCAACGTTCTGAACAAATATTTCCAAAATTTGATCATGCAATCGTGCATGCGATTTTGAACGTTAAAAACTAGTATTTTCGGGATATTCGTCTCTCATGCCTCTACCACATGCTCGCCGACGCTCGTGTGAATGAGTAAAAAGACATGCGAACGGAGTGATTGTCTTGGATTGTATACGTAATCGACGGTTAACGTCTTTTTACTCACTCACACAAAAAATGTGGAGGGTCGGCGAGCATGTAGATTAACCATTAAAAACCCTACATAGCAGAAACGTTACGCATTTAAGTCATTAGAATAAGTAGATGTACACTGTATATAGATTTGATATTGGTTGGTAGTTGTAGTTAGTATAGGTACAGTGGACTCCCGTTCAGATAAAAACCGAATACTTTTTATTGCATTTATTTTCCATTCCCGCTATCTGCATTCCTTTGTCCTCTCTTCTGCTCTATTATTTAACCGCACCACTTCCACTGTACCTCATCAACACGATTTGCGGCAGCTTGATATACGTAACGTGACCATATGGAAACCTACATAGATACGTCCTGTTTTCAGTTCTAGTATCTGATAAACTGTCCGTCATCTCTGTGCACAGCTAGGACGTCGAAATGTCATGTTTACAGAATGAGTGCAAGACATTGAAATAATTTTAAAAATGCACCAAAAATTGTGAATCATCATTCTCGTAAATGTTGTGAAAAATGACGCCTGCGGCGCTTATTTACCACGACAATTGTAAAGAAAATGAGAGGTGAGGGCTCGGAATTTCGACAGCTTATTGTCGAAAATGCAAAGTCGAAATATGGATGTGGTCTTTCCGTTCGTGATTCATTGTTTTTTTTTCTCATACATAGTAATTTTTTAAACGAATCTAGCTTTATCTAATTGAACCCAATTATGTACAATATGTACATTCTTTTATACCTACACTTCACAAGTAGGCTAGAAAACCTCTCCGATGTAAGTCGGTATAAGGGACCAAACTTTGTATCTAAAACCTGTAAAAAATCAATTAACATGACGTGTTAAAATTATAAAAAAAAATTAGAAAATTCGTAAATTGGAGCGTTTCAGTTTGACGCAAATATATCACTGTAAACAACAATAACCACATTTCAGAAGCTGTCTGTAGCTACATAGATAAGCCCCTCATTCCCTCTCTTCCCCTCATCTCCCCTCCCATCATTCTCTTCTTCTTTTTCTTTTTTTTATTTTCTTCAATCCACTTCGCATTCAATCCTGTATATTTTATTGTTACACATTTTGATCTGCGATTTTTCAATACCACGTATTTGGGTGAATTAAATATTTTTAATGTTCAAATCTTTGGTGACTACCTTACGTTATCTCATTAATTTTATTTATATTTTATTTTCTGGTTAAACCCAATCCATCTTCAGTAACACGTACTTGATTTACTTATGCTCAAAATTTCAGTTTTAATGTTAATTAAGCGTGACAGTGTAGAATTTAAGATCAGTTTTACTCCAGAAAATTTAAATCGTTCATGATTTATATCAGAGAATGGTTAAATTTTGATCATAGCTTTGATCCTGGCTGGAAATAATCAAATACCTGTAAGTAGCAATTTTGAGCCCCCGATTATATGCCGGTCCATTAATGCCATTATGTCCTCGGTTACAGTTTTTCGGTTTAGGTTTCAGAAAATCAAGCAAATGTATATATACATATTAGGTAACACAAACCGATATAAGTTATTCATTTATTTAGCTGGCGTAAGTCACTTGAGCACGAATTCTGGGTGTATATTTTATTTAACTTTGAATTATTAGAAGGCATCAGTAAATAAGAACAAAAAATTAAAAATCGGTGATACATGGTATTCCTTTTCCGGTAATTTTATTTAAATAATATCATTGAAATGCGCTACGGCAGCTACTTACACACTCACAGGTTCTAGTATGTCATTCAGATTCCTTGCATTGCCACCACACCATAACATACAATGGGTACACTTTATTTTATCACCCAACTACACAATAGGTGTGTCACATTGCCACCGGTATTTGATAAGCATAAGACATGTACATAATAGTTACTATTTTTAAATTTAGAATTTCAGAATGTTGAAGTCCATTTCAAAACTACATATCTATATAGGATAGATTATTATTATTTAATTCATTAAGGCAATCCACCCGTAAAGAGTGATTTGTGCCAATTAAATCAAATCAATACAATATTAGAATAATTTTGATAATAAGATGAAAGATAAAGATGATTACAAATAGACTTATAACGAAAATATAGGATAGATAGAGAGTAAATAACCGTAAAAAAACGTAAAAACCACTATTATAATAATAATAATCATCGGACCATTTATTGGCGCCGTTTAGCAACAAAATCGCCCCAAGCGCACCTTACGTATTTCTGTCTATAAATCATCATATACGATCGTCCTAAGCAGAAAAAATGATATATATTAAAATCACCACATAGGATCGTCACAAACAAAATAATGAATCTAATCAGTTTCTCTCTAATGCCTCATCCACATGCTCGCCGACCCTCCACGTTTTTTGTGTGAATGAGTAAAAAGACGTGCGGACGGGGTGATTGCCTTGGATTGTATACGTAATTGACGGTTAACGTCTTTAACTCATTCATACAAAAAACGTGGAGGGTCGGCGAGCATGTGGATGAGGCATTATAAATCTCGGAATATAAAAATATAATTAATTCAAACGTGTTTATGATAAAACAGTACTACAATATTAAACTGTCACCCAAAGCAAACATGTGCGCAAAATTTCAAGATGCTGATGGGACATTGGGGAGTTATTGAAATTTGTGTAACGAGAATATGGCGCCTCTCAGATTACAACAAAAACAGCAGAAAAACATGTTAAAATAAATCATCATCTTCTTCTATTTATTTTAGTACCTAGACCTATTGGTCTGTCCGGCAGATATTACGACTCTTGAGATGATGAGGCCTAACTGTCTCCCCATCTCTTAAGTGGTCTTACAGGTAGATGGAGACCTGAAGGGATTTCATTGGCTTCTGTGTGTGCGGACTGTCACTGTTCATTCTGGCAACACGGTCCCTCTAGTATATCTTCTTCTGGATCTGATCCACCGAACAATGTCCTGTATTTTACAGGTTTTCCTTATATGTCTTCGTTACGGAAACGCCCTCGGAGGGTTTATCCAGTAATGGATTTTAGGACTTTCACGTTGGATCATAATATCAATTATTAATTTTTCTCCAAGTGTGGGTGGCTGGACTCCCTGCCTGCGACTGTGGGGCGGAGAGGCAGACTGTGGGCCACATTGTGACTGAGTGCGGCCTCCGAGCATACGAAGGGAGCTTCGATGACTTTCTATACCTGAATGAGCCAGCGACTGATTATATAAAGAAGGTTCAGTTTAGTTTCCGACGACCAAGCTTGCTTGCGAAATTTATCATTGCCCAATGCCCAACCTTCAAACTTTTTCCTTTTAGGGATGTGATATACTTCTTTTGACCATACGATAAATAAATAATAAATAAATCCATCAATTATTGTTCATCCATTTCCTATCAATTAATATCTTACAGTTGTTTGTACTACAGACACTATGGTTGGTAGATAATAGCTATACATCTTACTACTAAAGTTCATAGTCTGTGTATGCGCTGTCCTAAAGTCTAGACTTGGTAGCTTGGTAGCTATCTATGCAGTATGCACAGTGTAATGTTATGTTGAGCTGAATGACTCCGCCAGGACTCGAACCATAACTCTCATATCTTCCTACGCACCATCCACACAAACTTACCAACCATTAGTCACAATAATGTTAAACCACTACTTTACTGCTATCCACTGCATATATCTATTAAAATATCTATCCATTTGTCTATACCATTTTGTCTGCAAACATTTACAGTAATAATTCTACTAATACTCCGATTAGTTTAAGACAAATACGATGTACTTAGTCAAATTTGTTTTAGGCGTGTAGTTTATGGAGTATTGGCTCTTTGAGGTAATTAGACTACCTTCCAGTGTGACGAAACCAAATAAGGATCCTAGCCAGGACCTTCACTGGACACTGCAGACTGCGGAAGCACATGTTCAAAATTGGACTTTCAGACACCCCAGTCTGTAGATTCTGTTCAGAGGACAACGAAACACCTATTATTCACATCCTCTGTAACTGTGACGCACTCGCTCACAAAAGAAGTCGCTCTCTTGGAGGGCCCCTACTGGACTCCGAGAAGGCAAGACTACTCGCACCAAGACAGATCGTGAGCTACATGAGACACGTCGGCCTTGAAGACGAGATGTAACATTGAAGGGTGTCACATTAGACCTACTCTGGTCGCAGTGACGCAGGGGATATACGGTCCCCTGACTTAACAAGGGGAAAAAAAGTGTATCGATTTGTAGTCTCTCGACTGATGTACAGTTTAAAACGGGCATCTGCTGGACTTACGAATCATACGATCAGTCATCAGTTGGTTTACGTTTAGGTGAGTTTTTTCTCGAGAAACGTTCACCATTGAGCCCTTGACAACAGCGTTTGTTTCTTTTTCAGAGTTCATAAGTACTATGAAAACATCTAGCTTAAGGTCCGACTGCTAAAAATATGACATATTATATGTTTTTTAATTGAAAGTTTTCACATAGGGTCATACATCGCTATATAGTGTTGCATATCAAAATCTTGCCGCGTCCTTAGGGTAACCAACCACCAGACAACTATAGGATCTCGACACAGAGACCCTCTCCATTCCAGGTTAGCTGGTTACCTTACACTAAGCATATCTTTGTGATTGGAACATTGATTTCATTTTTTGGTTTCGTCAGTTAGAACCTTCTCATTCACTTGTGACGCCTTATTAAGATGTATTAATTAAAACTGTTTTTTATTGTTGCAGGTTTTGTTGGTGTATTTTGGCAGGAGTGCGACCAAAATGATGCCGTGTGAAATGTCGTTAGTGAGTTCTCTTTACAGTGCCACAGCCATGATATACAATGCGTAACGTTGCGCCTGTAAGTACCATTTCAAATTATAAATTTTCTAGCTGTAGTACCTGGAATAGCACTGATAAATGTCAGACCTTACAACCTTATATTTCATTTTCATTTCGTTTATTTATTATCCAAAGCAATATAAAAATAAAAATATAAACAAAAAGTACTGGGTTTCATTGCCCCACTAGGCGATAGCCTGTTCCGGGGCAATACTAACCACAATATAATAGCTCAAGGTTACGTGTGTACAAAAAAAAAATAGTGACAAAATACTGAATGATAAGCAAACGATTAAAGAGATTTGTATAGTGATGATGGTGCAATGGTGCAATCGTGTTCAACCCATAATAGGTTTAATTGATCAGAAAACCTCTTAGGTATATCATTGATGATGAAATCACCGAACACCGGCCGGCGAAAAGGCGATGAGCTGTCTAGTCGGCAGCAGCGATATATCATATTCCAACAAATGAGGCGGTCGGTAGCCTGGTTGGTAACGCGCTCGACTGTTAATCCAGTGGGCGTGAGTTCGATCCCTGATGCCGACCTACTCCACTTTATGACACAAGCTTTTTAAGCTTACTGTGTGCAGTATGCAAAGGTGTACTTGGGTATATTTCGATAAACCCAGATTTATAAAAAAAAAGTGCGTTAGTGCTGAGATTTGAACCTGGGACCTTCTGCTTGAATGTCCACGCTCCAATCAACTGTGCTAATGAAAGTAGCTAACTGTTTCCACAGAATTGTTAGTTAGGTTAGGTATGACACTAGTATTTGTCCCCAGGAAAAAATGTAAAAAAAAAACAGAGAGAAAGTACTGTCACTATGGTATCTACCAGAGAACCAGGTCAAGCAGTGGTACATATCTTTCACTCTTTTTACTTTTCGCGCTCGCGATATTTCGACCTAATATGGTTCAGCTGTTGCCAACCTTTTCATAGCAAATAAACATAAAAACACACTCATAAATGTGACTAATTTTAATCGTATTGACAAACCACTAAAGGGATTGACTTTTTTTGTATTATAACGGTGATATTTCAATATTATATGCAGCGCCCTTGGAGTGCACTTCACCAAACGGCGCTGTATAAATTGTCCCATTATTATACAGTATTAGAATATTGTTCTGAATCGTCCCTAATAGGCCATTTACAGGCACTTGGACTCGTCAAAGTTACATGTTAACCCTAGTAACAATTTAGCTCCAAGATTGGTTCTAGAACGGTTCTAGGACTGCTCTAGAACCAATCTAGGAGCTAAATTGTTACTAGGGAACACAGTGAATAATTATATAAAAAGAGAAAAAAAAAACAATAAATTTACAGGGAGATTCAGTGCCAAATAGAGTGTAAAAGGCTCTATTGGCAATTCGTCATGGTCGTAAAACTATAGGCGCATATTCTACAATGTCACTCAATAAGCACATACAAATAAAATTAACAAAGTGATAATAATATGGTAAGGTACAGATGTGACATTGCAGTATTTAATCGTAACAGATCTTTGATTTTTAATAGCCTTAGCGAGGATTCTGCTCTATTATTAGGTACTCAAAATATACCTATGTAGTCTGCAAGTTCTCCCATGTAAAATGGATACCATGGGTACCATAATGGACATGGGACATAGCAGATCATTTAGTACGTATGCAACCTTATCATACCTTACATATCATATGGGGTTGACTGGAAGAAATCGCAGTTCTGCGATAAGTTCACCCTAGTGAACAACGATTTATAATCTGTACTATGTCCATTTTTTATATTTATATGTATTTGTTGTTCAAGTTTAAATAAATAAATAAATGAATATATTTCTAATAGTTGTCGATCCCAGTTTCTGGTAATTATAACACCATCATTAGGCTGGGTATCGATCAGTCCGGAGACCTGTCAATAGTCGGTCATTAGTCACTGATACTCATGACATGACTCCAGACCACCGGATGGGCACTTAGGTCGCGAGCAGAGGGAGCTAATGAACGGATCTATAATATCTATCATACAATGTATTGTCTAAACTGTCATGTTTGCAACTGTTATGAAAACTGCAGTTTTAGATTTAAACGCTTGGTACCAAGAATGACGTTATAGTAATTTCCCACGGCATTAAGGTTCAAAATCACGTGAACAATCGCACGATAAAATGGTAAAAATAGCGTTTTTTTCCATTTTTTGGGGTTAATGCTGCGTCTATCAAAAAACATTTACGGTTTTTCCCTAGTTTTCAATGCACATTATCAGTACAAAAAAAAATTACCCTGCGACTTACGGGAAACGAGTTTCCGTCTTTCGGAAAAAAGATCAGAGGTGTTTTTCACATTTTTTTTGACGAATCTATACAAGATATAAAAAATCTTTTACGGTTATTCCTTAGATAAATGTTCAATGCATCTATCCTATTTTGTTCCAAAGCATATTTAGTAATGGTTGTCGAGATATAAGGTTTCCCGTTTTTAGAAATTTTTGAAATGTCGGTATGCATACTCTTAAATCTTTATAAATGTGCTCTTGGATTGGGAGCCCTCAGAAAGGCGCGGATGGGGTCCCCCAAGTACCTACTACTGGGCTACGCTCCATGCTTGCAGAGTTGAGGGGAGCCGACCTACAACGGCCGGATGTCAAGACCATGGCCCAGGACAAAGACAAATGGAGAGGTGTTGTTGCCGCCCTATGTTCCCCCAGGAGTTAGAGGAACTAATGATGATTATGATAATCTCGATGTTTTCGACCGTTGGTACTTGGTGGAAGTCCATTTTTAAGGAAAAAAATGAAGACTAAATATTTAGATTAAAATCCACAAAAAAAATACTTTGATGATAATGATGAAAGGTGCTTTTCCGCGAGCAATTCTTCGAGTAATAATTGCGGAAACTCGTACAATTCGACTTCGACTATTTCGCGGCAACATTTAAAGCGAGAAAACGATATTGCGTGCAAACGAGAAAGATAATTTTCCTGATGTCGGCGACACGAATTGCTGAATATTCAATCGGTCTGGACATTTTTTCATGTTTATATGGACAATTGTCTTATATAGAGACTTTATTAAAAAATCGTAAAATAAAACCCCAGTTTTCAGATTTGGAAATCATTACACCCGAAGTTCTACATGATACTTTTACTCATACTAGGTTGAGTGGCAGGGGAGGGGGTGAGTGTTGGGGGGGGGGGTTGTAGGGTGTGAAATATTATTATAACAATAATAATAATGACGGAAATAAAACAAAAAGAGGAAAAAATAATGTGTATATGATGCTTGCCACAGGAAGTAAATGGGTATTAAATAGCCAATAATATTGGGTTTAGTTTTAGGTATAGAATAAGAAATGAGACTATCAGGGCCAGAACGGGAGTGTTGGACATACTCGAAAGAGCCGCTGCGCTAAAGTGGCACTGGGCTGGTCATGTTGCCCGTAGCTCAAACGACATATGGACGAAACGCCTCTTGTGCTGGCGCCCTAGAACATCGCAAAGAAACCCCGGACGACCCCAACTCCGCTGGAGGGATGACATTGTCATGTTTGCAGGTGGAACATGGATGCGGAGGGCGCAGGATAGACAGGAGTGGAGAGGCTTGGAGGAGGCCTACGTTCAGGAGTGGACGGTTTCGGGCTGAGAAGAAGAAGAAGAATATTGGGTTTAGGCAACCCATAGAGTACAATAATATTCCTATGGATTTTTCTCTGTTACCACATGACATAAATAAATAAATAAATAAATGAATGAATGAATGAATGAATGAATGAATGAATGAATGAATGAATGAATGAATGAATGAATGAATGAATGAATGAATGAATGAATGAATGAATGAATGAATGAATGAATGAATGAATGAATGAATGAATTAATTAATGAATGAATTAATGAATGAATTAATGAATTAATGAATGAATGAATGAATGAATGAATGAATGAATGAATGAATGAACGAATGAACGAATGAACGAATGAACGAATGAACGAATGAACGAATGAATGAATGAATGAATGAATGAATGAGTGAATGAATGAATGAATGAATGAGTGAATGAATGAATGAATGAATGAATAAATGAATAAATGAATAAATGAATAAATGAATAAATGAATAAATGAATAAATGAATAAATGAATGAATGAATGAATGAATGAATGAATGAATGAATGAATAAATGAATAAATAAATAAATAAATCTTTATTGGCCAGAGAAAATATGCATAGTTACAAAAACAAGACAATCACAGTGTGCCAAAAGGCGGACTTATTGCAAAACCAATATCTTACAGTGAACCCACTTACCAGCAAGCGTTTTATGTATGTATGTAAGTTGGTAATACTCAGCAGATGTAGGACAGACATCAGCTGCTGCAATATTCTTTGACTCTTAAGAGTAAAAAGAAACCATTCCTGTTCATTCTACTAGTCCATTCCTTGAAATAATAATTATACAGAGAACTTCAAGAAGCTTCTACAAGCTTCACGTCGACTTAACGTATTAGTCTCAAGTTGAACTACCTCAGTTTCAGAGACTGATTTGTCTTGGTAAAAAATCAATCAAAAAATCAAAGTAGCAGACGTCATGGATCGCGTAGCAAGTCTGAAGTGGCAACGGGCGGCACACGTCTTAAGAGAAGACCCCACAATATGGACCTCAGAAATCTTAAAATGGAGACCTTGGGAGAATAAAAGAGGCGTCGGAAGACCCCAAAAGCGAAGATTCGACGACATAGGCGCTGTGGGGAAAAAACTGGCTGCAAGCAGCAAACAACAGAAAGAATGGAGGAATATGGAAGAAGCCTATATCCAGCAGTGGAGGACAGAGGGCTGAAAAAGAAGAAGAAGAAGAATGGCAATAAGTCCGCCTTTTCGTACACTACCATTGTCTTGTTTTGTTACACTGTACGTTCTTTTTTGGCCAATAAAGATCCAATATATTTTTGCAAATTGACTGCACTTATACATCCAAAAGTCTGTCTATCTATTATTAAAGTAAAATGAAAAATTAGCCAACTTACTATAGTCGAAGTGTACCTGGGAGACTGAAGGTAAAAAGTGAAGGAACTAAATAATTTGAATCACCCTATATACCTCAGTATAATCATCGGAATAAAAGGTGATTTTTTTGTTCTACTCATTATTTTATTCACAGTATGATTTTTTAAAAAGAAATTCTTCATTACGTATTTTTAAATATCCACTTTTTTTTAATTCCGTACCTGCTCTATCCTCAGGCAAACCTTTGCTATTAAAATTTTAAAAATTATTTTAGCTTTCCTGATATGATTTTTATTCTACTTCTTCGCGTTTGTTTAAAAAAAATCGCCTGCGGCGCTTGCAGTTTTTGAACACTTCCCCAAACACCACGTCCCTTGCGGGGTAGACTAAAATAAGAGAACGCCCGGCTTCCCTATACTTACACACACTTCTTGCTTTTGTCACATTCATTACAGTCACACACATTTTCTAAGATTCCTTTTATTTAAAAAAATGTCTCATCCACTCATCTCTCTAATCACTTCATATTTTTTTTTTAATGAATCTGGGTTTATCTAAATAAACCCAAATACGCCTTTGTACACTTCACAGTAAGATTGAAGAGCTTGTGTCGTGAAGTGGAGTAGGTTGGCATCGGGGATTGAACCCGCGCCCACTGGATTAACAGTCGAGCGCGTTACCAACCAGGCTCCCGACCACCTCGCATATCTTATCTTTTCTCACACGTTTTTCCCACATTCTTAACGATCTCATCTCAACAGCGTTCAAACCTGATTCGACTTCTTTAGCTTCAATTCTTTTTACTCAAAACACATCCGTCCTTGAGCATTTTTG
The DNA here is from genome assembly GCA_963576895.1 of Ceraclea dissimilis. Classification (NCBI taxonomy): domain Eukaryota; kingdom Metazoa; phylum Arthropoda; class Insecta; order Trichoptera; family Leptoceridae; genus Ceraclea; species Ceraclea dissimilis. The sequence goes on from OY756372.1 coordinate 2,654,718, forward strand.
TCAATTTCATTGTGCAGTAGTTATTTTGTAAACTAATAATTATTCTTCATAAAATTTCTCGCAAAAAAACTCAACGTTTGTAAAAGACCTACATATTTTTTCTTTCTTTTTAACTCGTAAACAATTCATGCTTCAGTTAACAATTGAATCTCAAGGATTCTTGATTACATAGCGAGTACATAGTAATATTATTCTTATAATTATTATTGTTTCGTTTTCATTCATGATATACTCATTACACACTCAAGATTTAGTGATGTGCAGGCAGTATATTGCATGTACTCGTATTATATGGAAACTAAGACCAAAATGATGTTCTTGTTGGTCGTAATTCTAATGGAAACTAAGACCAAAATGATGTTCTTGTTGGTCGTAATTCTAATGGAAACTAAGACCAAAATAATCTTGTTGTTGGACCTAATTCTTAAATTTGGTCTTTAGTACATACATTTTTTATTCGATGTAAAATCAAGATTTTGGATAAAAGAATTGTGGATTAAAAATACGTAAATACCTAGTACTTAATAGTTGTGTACTTACTTACCTACATACTTATTATTTTTATTTATATTTTTCTGATCAACTTCCACCGAGAACTTTCAGTCAAGACTTTTATTTATGAAAATTCTAGGGTACGTTGTAGATACAACCCAAAGTGAGTAACATACTAAAATGTGAATGTTAAAGCCACGCTGGCTGGATAATGTTATTTCTGCAATACTTTTTCTTTCATTCTACTTTTGAACTATATCAATTAATGTTAAAATGTATTATTTATTTAGTTGTAGCTTTTCAGTGAAGCGATGATGAACTTACATAATCCTTCGAGACCAAATAATAACACGTATACAACTTACTCGTAGTTTTGGCAACAATCATTGTGAATTTAACAATATAGGTAAATAGGAAAATTTGGTCCGAGTAAATAATGTTCACATTTATTCCGAGACCAATCGTCAGTTTTACTTTGCCCGTCACTATTTCTTATGCATAGGTAAGACATAACTCATACATATTCATGTAGAGTGTTCAGACTCATTGTCATGGAAATGGAGGGTAGACAGAGAGAAAGAAGTCCTACACAATAAACACGTGTATATGTCTGTATTACACTTACCTATGAGGATATTGCATCTTGTGATGTCACGTCGATCATCGAATCATCGAAAATAATAAATAAATAAATCTTTGTAAGCAAAAAAACCATCAAAGTTACAATTCAATACAGCAGTAGTAATGTGTTAAAGGGCGGATTTATTGCAAAAGCAATATCTTACAGGCAACACTGTATATGTAAGTATTTATTTATATCATTTTTGTTTAATTTTCTTTATCGACTTTGATACATTTCGTATTGTTACGAATAGAATTAACAGGATCGAATTTTGCCCTAATAGACAATGAAACAATTCTGAAGGTTAATCCTATGGCTATTTCGACAAAAAAATCTCCAATGGGGATGGTATGAAATACTTCGTCTTCTTCAGTCATCCTCTCGTTACCGCTGGATACAGTCTTCTTCCATAACCTTCCACTCGTCTCTGTTTTTTTCGTTTTCAAATCCAGGTTCTGCTTTCTTTTAGTATATTAGAATACGCAAGAAAAAGACATAGTATATCACGTAATCGAGATTTTCTCTAATAAGTACAAATAATCTCTTACCTACATCGATAAATAATTAACAATTTTGCCAGAATATCGATATTACATTATCCCCATCGCACGCATCTTTGCACTCCCTAAATTCATATGTAGATTAATACTTGTACATGTAGACACATCTACTCTACATCTATTATTATAAGTACACAAGAACAATGATTATGTGAGTACATGTACATGTAGATAGAAGTACAAAAAGAAAGGTAAAATGTAAAACAAAGGAAGTCGCAAATTATAAAAAAAAACTGGGTTAATTGTCTCCCTACATACTTGGACTGTTTGGGAACTCGGGCTATTGTTATAATTGCTATGAATATAATGCAAGGAATGTATAAAAATATTTACATGTATAAAAATACTTTTAGATAGCATTCAACTAATTAATTTATTTATTAAAAATCTCGAATTAAATATGTGTACTTAGATTATTATAGGAAAAAAATATATTAAGTATACTAATTAGACAATTATACAATTACTAGTTACTAGTAAGACGTCTAAGATGCCCGTTGTAAAATGACGAATATAACAAATACTTCAATTTAATACTCGAAGTTATTATTATTCGCACTTTTGACCGAGTTCTATTGAAGCAATCAGGCCTGCTGAGTGTTGGGGCGGACCTGATTTACTTGCTTAGAGAGAAAATGGAATACTTGATATCAGAAGGTTTTGGTACCCAAACCAATTAGCTGCCAACGGATGAAGGCGATTGAGCTCTCCAAAGCCTGGAACGGTTGTTCAACAGGTTTCCTTGATTTTCCCAAGTACCAGAGAGTGAAATAATAGAATGAGGGGTTTCTAGAGATATGTAAAGGCTTACCACATTAAATCAAACACGGATTGTTCAGTTAATACTATATTGATAAAGAAAATCACATTAATACAATGTTACAATAATTTACAAACTCGCGGTTCACAATAGCTGAGATGAGGCGACCATACAAGGGCGGCGACCGAAAACGGAATGAATTTGCAAGAAAAGTTATCGCTCGCCTTGGTTACAATGACCTCATCTCGGCTATGCAACAATTACTTTTCAGTGTTACCAGCCGACTCACCACACTATGTTCTATTGCTCTGTACAATTGTGGTTGATTGGTAGACATTGTAGACAGCAATAAGCCCGCCATTTTACTACATAAATATTTGATTTATTTATTTCATTAATATTTCCCAAAAATATGTAGTAAGTAATTGACAAAAATATAATATTTAGACATATGGATGCACTGGAATTGGTGAATGTTACCGAAGTGTACCTACCTAAAGTGATCACATTAAATTAACCAGCGTACATTCAGTCATAAGCCTGATGGATCATCTCAACACAGTTGCCTAGAAGATATTGCCTTGGCAATAAGTCCGCCGTTTAGTAATTTGTTGTGTCTCTTATGCCCAATCCCACCAACTTTAACGTAGGAAGGAGAGCCCTAAGAAATTTCCATACAAAAACAGAGATAATATTCGATTTATTGAATAAAGAACATCCGCTTGCAGCACCACCACAGCCTAAATCCGTACGAAATGCAACTCACCTACATTAGGTGCCCATATCTCCGCCCAGAGTAGGTGAGTTGCATGTTGCATTTCGTATGGAATTAGGCTGTGGTGGTGCTGCAAGCGGATGTTCTTTATTCAATAAATAGAATATTATCTCTGTTTTTGTATGGAAATTTCTTAGGGCTCTCCTTCCTACGTTAAAGTTGGTGGGATTGGGCATGAATGTTTTTATGTGGTGATAATTACTTCTCAGAAAGCTGCTGTTATCCTACAGGCAAAGAAAAGCACGTAAATACTTAGGCTGGTGGTTACTTTCAGTAGAAACCCTCACCAGGTCTAACTCTAGAGTCCTGTGTATAATTAAGAGACTTCTGTAATTATTGTACAACTTGCTAAGGTTTATTTTACTTTACTTACATTTGATTACGATTGTCCTTTTTGTTTTATTCCGTGACAGGAATTAAAATGTTTTATCCTTTGGATTATATCCTTCTTTGTAATTATTTATTTTTATCTACTACGTGTCCAGACAATATCTCAATAGAGTTGCAAACAAGGGAAATAGGCTTGATATGTTCCGAGATTCTGTAACCCGGAAAATAATAAGTAATAAATCTTTGTTACCTAAAAAATTATTCACACAATCACAGTTTAAAACAATACAACGCGGTAGTGTGCTAAATAAAAGGTGGACTTAAACATTTTTTTTTGCAAAAACAATACCTATCTTACATCAGGCAAAATAATATTAAGTAGTAAAAACTTTTTGAATATTATAAAATCGTTTAAAAATTAAGTTAATTAATTTTACTGATAAGATTTACGAATTACTTAATTAATTAATTTAAGAATTTTGCTAACAGAAACGTACTTATGTTAAAACAGTACTACAGTATTAAACAGTAACCTAAAGCAAATGTTTGTGCAAAATTTCAAGGTGCTGGGACATTGGGAAGTTATTATATTTTAAAGAGGAAAATGTACCTATGCAATGTAGGTACACATTTCCAAACAAAAATTAGATACCTACAGTTTAATAATTAAGTACCGTAGAGTATAGGACAAATAGTACCTAATACTGCTGCCCAGTGTGGCATGCGAGCGCCCATACCCATCTTGTCGACGTCCAACTCCACGAAGCTATGAGAAATATCAGTGGCACGCTAAAACCCACACCAATACCGTGGCTATCAGCATTGAGCAACATAGCGCCCCCACACCTGCGACGCGAAGAAGCATGCTTCAGGGAGCTGGACAAAATCAACACTGACTGCAACTTACCCATACACCTAGACATTGACGACCCACCGCCCCAACGACTCAAGTCACGACACCCCTTCTGGCTGATCAACGACAACCCAAGGGACCGCAACACAGCACAACGATGGCGAGATCTCTGGGCAACAGCTGATATCCCCAGAGGACATCAGCTGGTGACCGACCCAACAGAACATCAGCCCGGTTTCGCTCTACCGAGAAGGACATGGTGCAGGCTAAATAGATTCAGGACAGGAGTCGGCTGCGCGGGGGCAAACTTACATCAGTGGGGGATGGTTGACTCCCCCACCTGCCCATGCGGGGAAACCCAGAGCATGGACCATATAATGGAGCAGTGCCCCCTATATTCCTTCGACGGGGGACTAAATGAGCTGCATGACGCCTCGGAGGCAGCCGTACGATGGTTGGATGAACTGGATGTGAGGGTTTAAGGCCACAAGAAGAAGAAGACCTAAGGATTCCTCCTCAACTCGTAACGGAAACCCGGAAAATATATTAGTTTTCCTATATACAGTTGGCAACCCTGTTCTAGAGAGTTATCTCCCAAAAACGACACAAAGAAAGAAAAAATAATTTTTCATTACAATTTTTTATGATGGGAAAACTTATTCTTTCTCACGTTAAAATTTTCTTATTATTTTTAGAATTTCAGTAATATTCTTACACAACCCCTTCAGTTCAAATTGAGACACTCAGGATGGGTGGTGAACTTCATTGCTGAACTTATTGAGCTTTACTATTTTTTATTCCCCAGCTTATATTGGACAGTGAAATTGAAGACATTTCAAAGGCTTATTAAAAACATATTTATTTAAGAAATCCTTCTCAACAACATAGGGAGTAGGGATACAGAACGCCCTTGAGGTGGGAATACCCACAAAACGGCGCTATATAAATATGTAATCCAATTATTATTCTCTTCTTCTCTCAAATCGGTCCCTCAATGCTGAGGATCGTGAACTTCATGCGGTACTTCTCGCAGTAGTCTGGCCCACCCTGGTCTGTCTTCAGCCCGCCGCAATGATTCTGTAAACGTCGTTCCAATGGCATCCGTCACCAATTATTATTATTTAGTAAAATACTGCTACGCCGCGTCCCTTGCGGTGTAGGCAGAGAGAACTAATCGTCAGACTTTCCCATCCTTACACAAACTTCTTGCTTCCGTCACATTCATGCAATTTGTCATACACACTATACGATTCCTTTTACTCAAAACACCTACACCACATCTTTTTCCCAGGAATATTTTCTTTGTCATCCTTTCGTCATTCATCCTCTCTACGTGCCTCAACCACCTCTTATGTCACTGGACACTTGAAGACATTGTTTAGTAAAATACCGAAAAGACACATTAAGGGCTTGGCAACAAGAATGACGTAACAGTCATTTCCCACGGCATTAAGGTTCAAAATCGCGTGAAAAATCGCATGGTAAAATGGTAAAAATAGCGTTTTTTCCATTTTTTGGGGTTAATTTTGCGTCTATCAAAAAACTTTTACGGTTATTCCTTAGATTTGAATGCATATAATCAGTACAAAAAAACATTTTTACTCCGCGACTTTCGGGAAACGAGTTTACGTCTTTCGGAAAAAAAGATCAGAGGTTTTTTTCATTTTTTTTTTGAAAAATCTGTACTTCATATTAAAAAATCTTTTACGGTTATTCCCTAGATAAATTTTCAATGCATCTTATTCCAAAATATATTTAGTAACGGTTGTCGAGATATAAGGTCTCCCGTTTTTTGAATTTTTTGAAATGTCGGTATGCATACTCTTAATGAGAAAATGTTAGTCGAGAATTTTATGAAAATATTGTTTTGTGGCTTGTTTTTTATTTTACGAGCATAACGCTATACATTCATCAGAGCTGAGAGTTTCTCATACAAATAATTACTACATCCACACATTTATTCAAGGCTCCTATAACGTTCAATTGATGAGAGAGGTCAGCTGAAACATTTAGCAAATCAGGTGTTTGGAGTCTTAATTCTGATATTAGTGGTAAATATTCTTGACTTACTCGTATTATAGAAAATAATGCTACATGCGACTTTGCATTGTTGTAGCTAGTGTTGCCCGGATTGCCCTAGAACAGACCATCGTCTAGTGGAGCAATAAAAACCATTTTTAATTTTACTTTTTTCCTTTGGTGGATATTTTATATGCGTGATTTTTTTGATAATAAAATAATACAATAATGCCACTGTTGGTTAGACCACCGCACCGGTCTCCCAAGCGGAAAGTGGAGGGTCCGAATCCCAGCGCTGACGATATGTGCTTCACAAGCTTTTAGTATTTGGTTATATAGGTGAAGTTTTTTTATGTAATTTGAATTGTATTGGTATTATGGTAGTAATTGTAATATTGTAATATGTTAAATGCCCATACGGCCGTATATGAACGAATAAATATATAAATAAATTGGTTTAGACGAGTCGGATTCCTTAAAAATAATGAAAAAAACGAAAACTGCCCCGTTTAAGGTCCGTTATATAAACTTGTCGAGAATTCTGTTCCACATATTATTTCATACAACATACTCCTCGCCTTTTTCCAGGTTTCGGAAAAATGAAATACGATTAAGTTGGGAAATGAATTTCTAAAATACAACCCAAACAAATTGGTTGATTTACTCATCGGATTTCCCATTTTTTTTATATTTCGGGTTTAAAAGTAACATTTGTTTGTATAAATTTTGACAAACTGTTTTGTTGAAAGGAAATGATAGTTAACTTTCCGAATTCCATTCGTACGCCACCATCCATTTTTGTTCGTTATTCAATTTTTTAAAGTTCATTATTATTCATTCATTATACAATATTTTTTTACGTCGAATTATTTTATCCACCTTCGATACGTTACTTAATATTTTAACGGATCTAGACTGTACATGTGTACGTAGGTTTAGTACGGAACATTGTTAGTCCCCATAAGGTAAAATGAAAGACTGAATATTTAGTTAAAAATCCACAAAAAATGACTTTAGATTGCGTAATCTAAAGTCATTTTCTGGAATTAAATTCATACAATATTACAATACCTATCTATCTATCAATTGATTAACCCTAGTACGGACTCTGCCTAGCGCCATATATAGTTAGGAATGCAAATAAATTTATATTATTTCAATATTTCAAAGTTATTATTATCTATACCCTCATGCCGCGTACCTTGCACCCTGAGGCAGAGAGGACAGAGCGTCAGACAGCCCTATCTTTACACACACTCCTAGCTTCCGTAACACTCATGCAATTTGTCATACACGCTTTCCGATTCCTTTTACTCAAAACGCGTCCATCATTGAGGATGTTCGACATGATCGGACCAAGTCAGTCTCGGGTGGCCGCGTTTCCTCACCCTCTTCGCTCACTCAAATATATATTTTTTGTCATTCTGTCATCTTTCATTCTCTCAACATGCCCAAACCATTACAATAAATTTGATAATATAGGTTGAACAATAAATATTATCTGATTTATATGCCAAATTCATTACCATATAGGAACGACGATTAAATTATGAGGTACCTAATGTGAAGATGTTTTTTTTATTCTGTCTTAATAACTTCGTGCGAAACTATTTTACTAATAATGCAACATTTATTTCCTTATTTCTGTTGCTAAAAACCTTTAATAAAACGTCATAATTATGTATTTAACACAACCAGACGTCCTTGATCGCTAAATTGTTTCTAGAGTTCATTCATTCCATACCACACACAACCCAATTCACAATCGTAAAAATAGTACAATCGTAGATATGAATTTGCAGTATGAAGGTCAAACCATACGATCGTGTACAAATATTATTTTCGTATTTTCATAGTTTTTGGTGCAAGTCCGTAACAGGTTGAATTCATATGAGCAATCGCACCATACAGAAATAATTTACAAAGGGCATAAGTATACTATATACCCTCACGCCACCTCCCTTGCGGGGCAGGCAGAGAGAACGGATCGCCAGTCTTTCCTATCCTGACAAACACTTCGGGCTTCCGTCACATTCATGCAATTCCTCATACACATTCTACGATTACTTTTACTTTAATCCGTCCTTGAGTATCTGGTCAACATGGTCCAGCCATGTGGTTCTTGGACGGCCGCGTTTCCTTACACCTCTTCTTTCACCCAGGTAAATTTTCTTTGTTATCCTTTCATCGTTCATTCTCGCCACATGTCCCAACCATCTCAACTTGTTCACTTTCATTTTAGTCACAACATCCTTTTTACATTCACCCAACTCTCTAATTAGTTCGTTTCTTATTCTATGACTCAACGTTTTTCCACACATTCTTCTCAGCGATCTCATCATAAGTAGGTATACACTGTGAAAATTCCCTCATGGGGCCATACAAAGTAACTAAACATGCGAAAAATTGCGTCAGGAAAATCAAGATTACTAAGCTATATCTAAGATATCATCCTAAGACTTAAAACATGAATAAATGACAATATGTTTTAGTGACTCTAGTGGGTAGATATTTGATTTGTGTAAATTTTCTGGATTAAAAAATGCATCGGGAAAAGTAGTATTACTTAGCTAATACTAGAGATATCATCCTAAGACTTAAAACATGGATAGGTAAATGACAAAATGTTTTAGTAACTCTAGTGGGTAGATATTTGGTTCATGTAAATTTTCTGGATTCAAATTAATTTCAATGTCACTAAAAGCTGAGATTGTTCCCGTAGTTTGTTAGATTGATGTAATTTGGTTGATAAAATGTGTGTGCCTTATATTAAACTTCTTAATTACAAAAAAAACGCTTTAGGGTGTGTTTAGACAAGAATAATTTTTACGCTAAAACTCAAAATCTCAAGATTTACTAGAACAATCCTTGCGTGAACAAAATACAGAAATATGTTAGGTAGGTACCACTACAAGAACCACAATATTTGTTCACTAGGGCAAGCATATTTATACCAGTTAACCCGAGATGCTATTTTCATATGAGGATGCTCAAACGTAGTATATCTTTATTGAAAATAATATTTTTTACCCATTTTCTATTTCCAGATGATAATCCGTGTATGGTGCGATGGAGAAGGTGGAACCTATGTCCCGGTGACTCCCTCCACCACCTGCCGAGATGTCATAGAGTGCTGCAAGGATCCTGGAGAAGAGAAGTGTCATCTGCTCAAAGTGGACAAGGCCAACATCGGTAATACAATCATTAACCATACTTGAACAGTAATAGTTACTCCTGAGTTTTGTTAAAACGCAACCACTATTACACCATTATTAGTACACATATAGAATAAATTCAGGAGGCAATGAATACTTGCTGAATTTAACTCATAGTCTTATTTGTTATCACACAGGCCACGTACTTTGCAGGGTAGAAAGCAAGCGCAAAGCTACCTAAGAACATGATTCCCATCGAGTTACCTTTTGGAAAAAATGATGGGTATAATAGTGTCTAATCTGACTTAATCCCATATGAAATGTTAGCCCGGGCTTCCCTTCTGCAGAAACGTCAGATTCAAATATTTAAACTATATTTCATCAACATAACATGATCAAGCCAGAAAAAACAGTCACAACTGAAATGGATCACTGTATAAAAATCTCTAATTTCTACGGATCTTGATCTGAATATTAATTTTATTGTTTCTATTTCCAGTCCGAGTCCTTCGTGAAGATGAGAAGCCTCTGGACATCCTCCTGTCTCAGGATAATGGAGTCCAGTTCATCCTCAGATACGCCAACATGGGTGGTGAGTATACTTAAATACATACATATATATTCGTTGAATGCAGTAGAAATGAGGTCGTTAAGAAGAATGTGTGGGAAAACGCTGAGAGATAAGATAAGGAATGAGGTTATTAGGGACATGAGTGACTGCAAGGCTGGTGTTGTGACAAGAATGAAAGTAAACAAACTAAGATGGTTTGGGCATGTCGAGAGAATGAATGATGACAGGATGACAAAAGAGATATATTTGTGTGAGCGAAGAGGGGTGAGGAAGCGCGGCCCCCCGAGACTGACCTGGTTCGATCATGTCGACGAGATCCTCAAGGATGGACGCGTTTTGAGTAAAAGGAATCGGAGAGCGTGTATGACAAATTGTATGAATGTAACGGAAGCTAGGAGTGTGTGTAAGGATAGGGCTGTCTGGCGCTCTGTCCTCTCTGCCTACCCTGCAAGGGACGTGGCGTGAAGGTATAGATAGATAGAAGTATTCCTACTGATTTTGATCCTACTGACGATTTAGTTAACAAATTCTTCAACAACATTCAAAGAAAGAACCTTCAGTCAAAACATTGAACTGATGGCGTACACGATTCATAAAAATATTTCATTATCTTGAAATTGTGGTTATTGCAGGTACTAGGTACACACAGTGCCTTTTTGTAGGTATTGTATAATGTACCCATTGTTGAGTAAAGTTATTCGGTGCGCCCCACCTGTTGTGCCACAGGGTTAAAAGATTGATCGCTTGATTTCCTCAGATTACCTTTAACCCCAAAAAGCTTTACACCTGACAGGGTAGTAACAGTAGATAGAACCTTCCCCATCTACTATTCCATCCACACTTCTCGGTTTAGGGGCTAAACCTTAACTACACCCTTATCATAATAACAATAATAATACTGGTGTCTTAAGTGAGAACCGCGCTTAAGCCAAAAAGTTATATCAGTTTTTCCAATAATGTGCCCTTTAGCATACTACTGTTGTCTGGTTTTGTAATACCTTAATTTGTGGCTAATAACATTAAGGGTAAACCCACCTCCACCCCTGGATGTTTTAGGAGCTTTAGCTCCTATATCATCCAGTCTTTTAAGCAAAAACATTTTTTCAAAGGAGGGCTCAAGGTTCGCCGGAAGGGCTCTCCTCAAAAAACCCCTCCCGAAACTACTCTGAACACCCTTAATGTTCCCTGGAGGAGACTCTCTCTCTCTGTGGCTAGTAAAGAGTTATTTGGTTATTTATTTAACTCTCTCTCCCCTCACGCCTTTTTCCTTTGCGGGTAGACAGAGAGAACAGAACGCCAGATCGCTCTATCCTTACACACACTCCTTTCTTTAAACACATTCATCTAGTTTGTCATGCATGGCTAAGAAGTTGAAATTGAGATAATCGTTAAAAACATGTAGTACTTATAACCCATGTAATTTTATCCAAATACTTGGAATAAAAGAGTTGAAAAATATGAAAAATATGGAGATTTGGACTTTTTATGCTTGAAGCAGGTGGATCTAAGGTTAAAATTAAAGAAAATATTTGCGGGGTAGACAGAGAGGACAGAACGCCAGATCGCTCTATACCTACACACACTCCTTGCCTCCGTCACATTCATGCAATTTGTCATACACGCTCTCCTATTTATTTTACTCACAACGCGTCCATTCTTGAGGATCTGGTTGACATGATCGGTCCAAGTCAGTTGGAATACCCATTTCGTTAAAAAAAAAAACTCAAAATATCATACGTTGGCTTATACAGGGTTCATTCTTTTAGGAACCTAAATAACCAGTGGTGTGTTTGGGAAGCTTATGATAAAAAAGCTATTACGTCGATTATAAAAAGCTCTATTTTGCACGAATGTGCTTATTTATATACTCGTAATGTGTTTTTCTACTTGTTGAGGATGAGTGCGATTTTTTGCCTTACAAAGTGTTGCATCAATTTGTCATACTTCAGTTAACACGTTTTTACATAAATGCGTTTTGCCGCAATATATTATTTTGAGTATAGTGTTTGTTCAAGTTGTTAAAATTTTGTTAATGAAAGATGGGGGGTTCGAATCCCGGTGCTAACAACACGAAATTTTAGTTTACTTTGAAGTGTAAAAATATTTAGTTTAACTACCGTCATTTGCAATTTTTTTCAAAATGTCTAGAAATTTTCACATAGGTAGTGCTCAAACAGTACATAACTCAAACTATTTGCGTCAAAAAATGTGGTAAAAAATGATATACTTCATACCTACGCATTATCAAATAAATAATTTGTATTATAAAAATATGCTGCGTTTTAAAAAATTTTTGCGTTTTTCGTATTTGTAAACCCTTTAACAACTATTTGTCATACAAGCATGGAGTGTAAACACTTAAGGAAATAAAACATAAAATAACACATTCATACATTTATGAGTTTTAAGACAAATTTAAGCGTTTTTCTATGCATTTATACATTTTTCTAAGTATCTTTGCGTTTTCGTGCATGTATGGCTTTATGCGTTTTTTTTGCAATTGTCTATTTTTGCGTTATGCGTTTTTTTTATTTGCGACATAACTGACTTAACAAGCTCGCCGTGTTGCGTGAGGTATTCGTGTAATTAAAAATAAATTATGACCGCATCAAGGCAACTTACATTAAAGTGTCTTCTAAAAGAGACTTAAATGTTATCAGAAAGCTTAAATCTTAATTAAAATAAAGTGGCTAAAGCCAGTAATTAAAAACTTTTCCCTTCCTTCACCTAACTCACTTAATCTTCTCCTCCATTCATTATTTAATCACTTTCAGAAACACTCGTAGACTTATTGCCAAGTTACTTATGTTGGATTGTAGAATTTGAGAAAATTCGTTCTTTGATCTTCAAAAAAGAAAAAAACGTTTACACAGGAAATATATTGCTTATTCTTTTATTAATTTAACTCTGAGGCACAAAACAATTTTTTGATACCTACTGGTTTAAATGAAGTCGAAAAGAGGTCGTATTTACCTACTGTTCTTTAATCATAAATTATATTTTAGGAAAGGTTATAAAAAAAAATAATGAAAGAATATTTACATTTTGAAATTCAAATATTTTGTGAAAACATCGTATTTTCTACATGTCGTAGTTGAATATAACAAGTAGCTATCTCAACAGATATACAGCAAAGGATGGACTTTCCATCTGGCGATTTCTTTCGATTCCCGGCCGCAGCCGATGGATGAACTGATGAAAGTGTAAAGTGATCATATTAAACCACCCAAAGATCAGTCATAAGCCTGATGGAAAGTCCATCCTTTGCTGTATATCTGTTGAGATAACTACTTGTTATATTCAACTACGACATGTAGAAAATCCGATGTTCTCACAAAATGTTAATTGCGATTTTCACTTTGACCTCCGGTAGCGACCCCTAAATATAGATGAATAATTAAAAAAAAATCTGTAATAGTTTTTAAAGTAAGAGAATCAAATTAGAAGTTGCCCCATGGAAATATCGAAAAAAAAAGTTTTTTGAACCAAATAAACCTACATATTTGACAAATAAACCTACATATTGTTTGAAAAATCACCCGTAGACGGGTGCGTGCCATATTTAAATAAACCTACATAATATGTGTAGATAGGTAAGTACTATGTATATTGCATATTTTATTTGAATATGTATACTGTATACACATGTGATATTGGAATAAATTAATAACAAGACAGGACAACCTTTACTAACATCAAAGATATGAATTATTGAGATAATCGAAAGGCGAATATTGTTTCTTTATTTTGTTTGTCCTTAAATATAAAAAAAAGTCTTTCTATACACTATACAGATAAATGTTGTTGTCAGTGTTGAATTTTTCAAAAGTCTAAATGGAACCTTTCTGAAACATTCTTCAGAGAGGTAGCCGCTGAAATGTGAAGACATTACTGAAAAGGAAAAGCTTCTCTTACGGGTTCATATATCACCAATAATTAACGAATGTTGTAACTGAAACTTTGACATGGGTTATACAAGTGGTTCTCAATCTTTCCTATTGCCCCACCGTAAAATACTGTAAAAGCAAGTTTTGGGCTATTAGGTAGTTTGTTGGTTGAAAATGTATTATTTTTCAATGACCTTAGAAAAAATGGGAAGAATTGAAATAGGGCGAAAATCCCTTTCAGACAAGGCTACGGCCTTTTTGGGGAGTGGGATGACATATGCTTTTTTCCAAGAAGTCGGAAAAGAGCCTGTGTCAAGAGAGAAGTTGATAATATGAGCCAGCACCGGTACAATGTGCTCGATAATAAGCAGAACGAACGATATACTGATATCGTCCGCTCCAACAGATTTGGATTTAATATGTAGAGTCAATTCACTTACCTACGAATTGTTTCATTAGACGCGTGTGAAAACTCAAATATTCATCAATTTGTATCAAAATTTATTTGGAGAAAGTCACAATTTTCTTGATTAAAAAAACCCTCTCAGGGTACACCTCACCAGTTTCATTATCATTTTTTTTTTTTTTTTTTTTTTTTTTAAATGAATCTGGGTTTACCGAAATAAACCCAAATACATCTTTGTACACTTCACAGAAAGCTTAAAAGCTTGTGTTGTGAAGTGGAGTAGGTCGGGGATGGAACCCGCGCCCACTGGATTAACAGTCGAGCGCGTTACCAACCAGGCTACCGACCACCTCATGATCATGATCTTAGTTTGAGAACCGTTGGGTTAAGTAGTGTTATTTCGTAGCATTATTGAAACTCTAAAAGCGATATCCCACGGTGCGCGAATCCGGATTCGTACGTGATTTTGGATTTGTACGTACCGCCATACAAATCGTTACGAAAGCGTCTGTAGATTTACGGACTCACCCCTTCCCACGGCGTGTGAATCTACGTACGAATCCGGATTCGCGCACCGTGGGATATCGCTTTAAAAGTTCGCGTTTCGAGTTTAGCTTTTTTAACAGTTTTTAGTGAGAGATCGAATTAGAAGAGCAGAAGTCAAATCAAAATCTTCAACAATTAGGTACAAGTGACAGACTGCCTTATCCTTACACACACTCCTTGCTTCCATCACATCTAGCCAGGAATTCATTTTGGAGGCGGGGGGGGGGTTGAGTTCTGGATAATTTGATGTTTCCTGATGGAATAAAAACGAATAAATTGCGCCACAGGCGGATTTTTTCTTTCAAGAATGGTTGAATTAATGAACCTGGTTACGCACCTGGATATTTTTTTGGGTTACAACAAGATAAACGACTAGCGCCGCAGGCGAATTTATTTTCATAAAATGTAAGATGGTAGTTTATTTTTCATAAACAAACCACACCACACACACACTAACTAGATTAACGCCGCAGGCCAAATTTTTTAATAAAACAACTGTGATTTAATGGATTTTCATAACAACTATTAAAAATTCATGATGTGATGAAACAACAATGTGGTAATAATGTAATAATGGGGTTTGAACCCCTAAACCCCCCTCCTGCCTGCGACCATGCATCATATATAGTGTCAATAATTGATAATATGTTTTATAGCCCATGTAGCCTTTTTGATTTTATCATAAACAGGAAATAGAGACGCAACAGGGTAACCCATCAAACCCTATAAAGTCGTAAATATGCTTTTAAATCAACCCATCAATAATAGCTACGATAATAAAATTATTACTGCTTTTGACGCATTAGTGGGTTAGGAAGGGTATAAGGATTTATATTAAGAATATGCACACCGACATTTCAAAAATTTCTAAAAACGGGAAACCTTATATCTTGATAACCGTCACTAAATATGCTTTGGAACAAAATAGGGTAGATGCATTGAACCTTTATCTAGGGAATAACCGTAAAAAAAAAATAGACGCAATAAATGAAAAAAAACGCAAATTTGACCATTTTATCATGCGATTGTTCACGCGATTTTGAACATTTATTCCGTGGGAAATTACTGTGACGTCATTCTTGGTACCAAGGCATTAAGGACAGTATGTTCCTAATTAGTTTGTTTTTCATGAAGTCTACAGGGTGTTCTTTACCGGAAAGAAAATAAATGTTTTTTTTGAAAAGGATCTGGGCCTATTTACACATATTCAAATAAGTTCCTGCATATTCACAAATAGTTTAAAAAGCTCGCCCTAGTGAAGAAGTTTTATAGTAGATCCGATTCTATTACTATTGAAACTAAAATAACTATGTTCTAAGTAGTTATGTCTCAAAAGAGACATAGCAAAGGATGGACCTCCCATCAGGCTTATGACTGATCGTCGGCTGGCTTAATGTGATCACTCTAGATTTATTTTACTATGAAATAATTGAGAAAAATAGGGGTCTTATTTTAGTTAGTATTTTAGTACGGACTTGATTAGTTATAGAATGGACCCCAGTACCTATTAGGAACTTGTAATGATGACTTACTTATTTTTTTTATATGATGTTGTATTTCTATTTTAAAAAAAGGATCTGTACTTGCATACATATAACCCAAATACTTCCCTGTACACTTTGCACTAAGCTAAAAATTTATACCCTGATAATATTACTGTATGTAGGTACTCGAAAATAAATAAAATAAAATAACATACATATCACTCGCGAACGGGTGGAGGCCAGTTAATATAGAAAGAAGAAGAAATAATATACATACAAATTTATGTATTTTGTTCAAGATTATTTTGAAAATCACAATTTACATGTTTTGTGAGAACTTTAGAATTTCCGCATGTCGTAGTTAAATATAACAAGCAGTTACCTCATCATATACACAGTAAAATGATCACATTAAGCCACCCGACGATCAGTCATAAGCCTGATAGGATGTCCATCTTTTGCTGTGTATCTCTTGAGATAACTGCTGGGTATATTTTTCACTTAAAGTGCAAATAAGTAAAATAAAAATATACCTATGAATTTAGTAAAACTCAGCAATTTCTCAAATACAGAATTTGTGCTTCGCGAAATAATATAATGAAAAAAATATTATCTTATACAAAAAGATCTCCTATCTCTGTACACGAATTGCTATAGTAGTATATAGAATGTAATTATGTATATAGATAGTTTGTATAGTAGAATACTAGCTACGTACCCTATTTGTTTTTGAACTTCTACCAAACTCGTTTTTTTTTATTGAACGTTTGTGTTCTTGACCCGAATTCACTAGCCGCCTTATGAATCAGAAGTAGCTCCAACTGCACAACGTATAAGCCTTCTCGATAGGATAGTATTGATCTGTAGCGCTGTGGAATGTATATGTGCGTTGTGTACAATTAAAATGTATTGGATTTTCGATTCGATGTGAAACTAGCCTATATTCGTATGATGAACTCATGAAATAACATTAGTTTTGACTTACTTAAAAGGTCACGTATTGAGCCTTTCGTATGAAAAAATAAATACTATGTTTTTGACAGGTCAACTTAATGTGTCAGGGGTTGGTAAACGCGGTTTTTGTTATAAATTTGTTTCTAATAGTTACTACTGCTTTGGTATCCATGATATCTGGATAGGTGAATGTTTCCCAGGCTGATGATTTTATATATCACGTATAAATCATAATAGATAATAATAATAATCGGACAACTTTAGGCGCCGTTTAGCGATAAAATCGCCCCAAGGGCACCGCACATTTTTCTTTTCACCATATAGGATCGTCACAAACAGTAAAAATGATAATTAAATCACCAGATATGTAGACTTTTCCGGCTGATAATACTGAGAAGTGTGTTGGCAAGCCTTCTAAAAGTTTATCCTAATAATGGGGTAACTAGTAAATACAGACTTGCGCATAAAATATACCTACGGTTCCATGTCAAAATCTCAAGTGACAAAATCTCACATGTCAAAAGGGTAACCTACTATTGACAGAATCGCAACTCAACACCGGGAAATCTGATGCCGTTGTTTTTTTTTTTTGTTTTGTTTTTGTGTGCAAAAAAAAAACAACCTAACGAACCTAACCCAACAATATTGAAATTGTCGGCAACAGGTTTTCCGGTGTTGAGTTGCGATTCTGTCAATAGTAGGTTACCCTTTTGACAGTTGAGATTTTGTCATTGTGAGTTTCTGTCTGGTTACCTATACCTACATAGCATTTTCTTTGCACAAAAATTTATATGTTTTTCAGAATGGGCGATGAAACTCATTGTGGAACGTGTCATTTTTTTTTACGAACACCTGAATTGTACAGGACACTCGAAAAATAATGTAAATAAAATGGGAGCCTGTTCTGTGATTTTTGGATCCCATGGAGAAAATAATTACAAAACAATTTTTTACGTTTAAAGAATCGGCGAAAGATGGAATTTCCATCAGGCTTATGACTGATCGTCGGCTGGCTTAATGTTATCACTTTCACCTAAGCAACATTAACCAATTCCAGTGCATCCATCTGTCGCGGGCGGGAATTGAACCCAGAGCCTCTAATCTGAAACACCGCTTTTTTCTACCGCTGTGCTAAGTAGGCTAGCGACTGAGAATGAAACGGGTGCAAAAAGCCTATGGAAGGTCCATCCTTTGCTGTACAGTGTACATCTGTTGAGACAACTACTTGTTAGTTGTTATCCAACTATGAAATGTAGAAAATCTTTTAGCCACATATTATAGGTACACTCTTTTTTCTATCCCACCGTCACTCACTCTTAGAATATGTCCAAACCAGTGGCATATAACCCCCCGAAATGTCAAACAATTATATAAAAATCGTTATTTTAAAACATTTAGAAAGACACCCAGGTTCATCACTTCTCCCATTTTTCAAAAAAAAAAATCTTTGGGTTTTTTTCATTCATTATTTTTTTGTAGCTTTTGTACACCACAATTACAATACTTACCCTTACTTCACAATTATAACACCAAAACATGACCTTTTTCGCTCACCTCGACGAAAAATTTCGCCTCCGGCGCTATTGGTCAAGTTGGATGGTCTGTAGATTTAGTTTCCATCACCCCCTTCTCCAAATTCAAAATATCGTATCGCCCCCCCTCCCCCCGAAATGAAAACCTATATACGCCACTGGTCCAAACCATCTTGAATTGTTCACTTTTATCTCGCAAATTTGGGCATTAAAAAACTATCCTAATATTTTGCCTAAGATCGTCAATAATAATAATGATGTAAGTATGCGGAAAATGCCAACAAAATGTATGTACATAGTGATACATTGTTCTAAGTAAGTACATTTTATTACACTACTGATAAACAAAAGTAGCGTACTTAGACACACTGTCTAAATAATATAGCCTATGTCTACAAAAATATTCTATACTACATACCTACCTACATACAAAAGGTATGATCTTTGTAGATCTATATACCTGCATACTCAAGCAAAACTTTATGCAACGTATAAAGACACGTCAAACAGACATATCAAATTAATGCCATCTTATAAATTGCATTGTATAAAAAAGAGATGGGTATAAAACGTACGTTCGTTACCTGGACTTAATCGCACCTGTAGTATCATCGTACAGGTAACTCGTTCTCAATAACAATACGAACAATAACAATAGACTGAAATGTAGTCGTCTCTTTCGCGTGTGGTCGTTTAGTGTGTGTGTTGAAAAGAGATGAACGTTTCGGTGAAATGATCTATCGTCACCCGCACAGGTAAAAGAGATCTACAATACCGACAGTGTTCGATCAACGGTCTTAAGCCGTGCCTTTGGAACGAAGGCAGCTCCGATTTGTTTTTTTTTTTTTTGTAAATTCCATGTATAAACGACAACATTCCAATGTGGCATAGAAATCGTGTGTAAAAATTCAAAATTTATTCCATTTTCGAATAGTTTCTCAATTCAAAATGTTGTCAAAAGTGTTGTTAGTGTCGTAAACGAGTGTTGCATGCTGTAAAATTGTGTTTTTATTGTGTATTGTGTTGGTTTTTTTTTGTACAGCCTTATTGTAATCATATTGGCATTTTAATACACATCTCGCGATCATTTACTTTCGATGTCAAATGTTTCGAAGTAGCAACAAAATTTTGCGAGGGAAAACAAAACATATTGTCATTAAAAATCATTAATAAATAATAAAAAAAATGCGTGATATATAAAATTTAAAAAAGATCAACAAATGAAATAATTTGCACGTAAAAAAGTTGATGTTCTTTTTTTAAGTTTTAGAACTTTCTAATGATGATCTATAGATCTTAAAGTTGCGTTATGTGTTGCCATTTCTAAATCATCTCGCCATAATACCACCTACCCACTTCAAAGTTGTGTTATTTGCCTTTAGCGGTTTTGTGAAAGTTTTCCATACATAACATCCATCTAATGTAACAATATTATGTATGTAATATAATAATTTATTTGTTGTTGTTTTATTCCACGATTTGTGTCAAGTTTTTGGTGTGTTTTCGTTGATTTTTTGTTGTGTTAAAGTGTGCATATTTTCATCGCATTATTTTGGATTATCCACTGAATTTGGAAATACGGTACGTAAATAAATTTTTATTTTTTATTACCTACATGAATGTAAAACTGTAGCATTGAAGAGTTCGGTTAGGTTAGGCTCGTTTTGAGATATCTATGCCTAAATAATTTCAGGTATTAGAACTGGATTTTTCAGCATTGCGCAGATGTAAACACTTTACCTATCATGCTTCCTCCCCAAGGGAGTTCACATAACGCTGTATTATGACATGAGAATGAAGATTCTTCCCACTTCTGTTGAGGAAAATCTGTAATAGGTTAGTCTCGTTGAAAGGAGCCCTTCTGGCGAACCCTAAGCCCTCCCTAGTGTATATGGTTTTCATAAATATTGAATCTGAATAACATAAGAACTGAGGTTCTTGTATCATCCAAGGGTGGGAGCCATCCTTAACCGCAGTATGTTTAGATCCAACTGTCACTATCCCTGGATCTTTAAGGAGGTCATCCAGGAAGACATTGATCATCTGCAATATAAGGGATTCCAGAATTGACAATTTCCTTAACTTTCCAGTAAATGTCAATGTAGAGAATACACACGCTAATTTGGACATTGCAAAATTTTCTGAACCTTTGATAAAAAAGGCTGTTCACTGATTTTGAATTGATTGTTATGATTAAATAAACCTTTCTTCATGGAAATAGTCACACATATTGGAAATATGTTCTATTTCTTACACATAAAAAGTAGAATTTCATCACAATTTGAAAAGAATTTTTAAAAAGCTGACAATTTTATTTTACAGTTAAATTACAATCCCACACCTTTCCCAAACAAACAGTATGGGAATGAAATGGGACAGCCATTTTACTGTGAAATAAAAATGACAGCTTTATAAAAATTCTTTTCAAATTGTGATTTTTTAATAATAAACTATGAAATTGTACTTTCTATGTGTAAGAAATAGAACATATTTCAGAAAGGTGTTACTATATCCAAGAAAAAAGGTTTATTTAATCGTAAACAATGAGTAAGCGCGGCCGCCCGAGACTAGCGTGATCCGACCATGTCGATCAGATCCTCAAGGACGGGCGCGTTTCGAGTAAAAGGAATCGGAGACCGTGTATGACAAACTGTATGAGTGTGACGGAAGCTAGAAGTGTGTGTAAGGATAGGGATGTCTGGCGCTCTGTCCTCTCTGCCTACCCTGCAAGGGACGTGGCGTGAGGGTATAGATAGATAGAAACAATTAATTCAAAGTCAGATTCAAAGTCAGTGCACAGCCTTTTTTGTCAGAGGTGCAGAAAATTTGGCAAAGTTCTAATTACTGGTGTGTCTATTTTATAAGCTCTCCTAAAGCTAGATTCAGATAAAGCTACTCTAGAACTTATTAATTACATATATACAATTGCCGCAGCAAAACCGTGTCATGTAGCTGTTTTTACTATTACTAAACTTGTATATAGAAATACCACTTCTGTGCTAACTATATAAGTAAAGTATCATTAAAATTAAAAGCTTAGCACAACTTGATTTCAAAGAAAAAATTACAACTGTGTGAGGTCTCAGGTTCGAATCTTGCGGTTGACAGTTTATATTAGTCTTGTACTCAATCATTCATCATTAATATAAGTGTAAATTACAGAGAAAGGGAAACTTTACTTAGTTAAGTGATCACCTAAACCAACCGATGTGTGGTCGTAAGTCTAGCATGCCCATCTTACACTGTATATTTGTTAAGAGACTAAATGAGTGTAAATTATTGTCTTGTGATGTGTATCACTCTCTTTCAGTGCTATTTTAACATCGGCGGGCGAAAAGGCGATGAGCTGTCAAGTTGACCGTTGCTACATTGTATTCCAATAAATAAATAAAATAAAATAGTCACTTCGATTATTATGGTCCAATGAAATTATATCCATGATTTGCTAATTTTTTTTCGTTATTTTATTTTATTAATCCGGTCTTGAATAAAAACAAGCCCACATACACTTTCCTGCACACTTCACAGTAAGCTAAAAGCTTATGCCGTGATGTGCAGAATACATGGTCAGCGCTGGGATTCGAACCGGCACCTTTTGATTAGTAGTCCGTGCTCCAACCAATTGAGCCAACAGTGTTCCTACTCCAAAAAAATCTTAGAAATCATTCGTGACGTGCGCTGCGCTGCAATCGCTTCCTCACATCATAACAATTTTACAAATAACAATACATATTTCATAACATAGCATGTACGGTTTATGTATTATTTCTTTATGATAATCTAATCACTGTTTCTATGCGGTAGATACCTACTGAATCGAATTAGAGCGAAAAATTGGAAAATATTGTGGTAGGTATTTGTTGATATGCATTGTATAAATGTATACTTAATCATCGTTGATATGATAATACGTGCCAACTGAAAAATATCAAAAGCTAGAGACCCAACTATGACGTCACGGTCGGCATTAAGGTTCAAAATCGCTTGAACAATCTCATGATAAAATGTTAAAAGGGCGTTTTTTTTTTACTTTTTGGGGTTAATTTCGTTTCATGCTCTAAATTTTAATGCATATTATCAGTACAAAATAAGTCTCTGCGACATTCGGAAAACGAGTTGCTGTCTTTCGGAAAAAAGATCACAGGCGTTTTTCACATTTTTTTTTTGAGAAATCTATACAAAATACAAAAAATCTTTTAGGATTGTGCCATAGATAAAGGTTCAATGTATCTGTCCTATTTTTTTCCAAAGTATATTTAGTTTAAGATTGTCGAGATCTATGATCTCCCGTTTTCTTAAGTTTTTATGTCAATATGCCTACTCTTAATATTTTCTGCTATAATTCAATGAATTGTACAATTTGATTAAAATAATATTATTTTGATCTAAATATGATTAACCTTGGAGCATTGTTGTTCGTATTTCTTACGAGCCCTATCACATTCTTCGTCTTTTCACAGTTCGTTATTTGTCTCGTACATTTCTCGCTAATATCATATTTGGAAACGTGTTGTACACAATTGCTTATTGTTGACAATGTTGACTATCATCCTTAAGTCAATCTGTACACTTGAAATCGCAAGTTTACATATCAGGGTTATAATCAATCAATTATAAATAATACAACAATAAAAAATCATAAATGCAAAGAATAATTACGTGATGACCATGATAACGATTCAAGATTAATGCTGTCAGAATGTATCTTCTTCTTTAGCCTTCTTCCCTCCACTGCTGGATATATAGGCGTCTTCCAAATGTTTCCACTCGTATCTGCTCTGACTCTTCCGCATCCAGGTTCCCCCAGAGATTTGGACAATGTCGTCGGTCCATCTCTTTGGTGGCCTTCCGACGCTCCTTCGGCGAAAATACAAAAAATGACAAAATATTCATTTTCTGGCGATTTCTTTATTAGAACTCGAAAACTGATAACGCAAAATGAAAGTACATAAAACTTACCACAAAATTGACGTACAAACTTTTTCTCTAAAATAAATAGCAACAGAGCTGTCAAGGTCCAAAATATGACCAATTTTTCGTATTGTTTTACATTACGAGAATCGAAAATGTATTGATAAAGTTATATTATACGATAATTTTAGTAGACATATAATCCTTATTTCCCAAATATATTTAACATAATTATGACAACAATGTCCATACACTAGTAATAAATTATTATAATCGTTTGTCTGTATTTTCGCTTGAGTGATTCACTCCCTCGTGCATTGGACACAATGCAATACAAAAACAGGAAACAGTCACCTGATTATAGGAAATAGTAATTTACTTTTGACCAGGTAACTTGTATGATGTACCTGCGCCTGTCTGCGTGCGAGCCACATGTCCATTGTTCATATTGTCCAAACTATATACAAACATTAAATTTTAAGGTATAGGTACTTAGCTGCCTACAAATATTCTATTGTGCATATTGTGTGCGATGTAGGTTCAATTTCTAAACAACTAAATAATTCTAATAATATACGAGCAAGGTGTTTTTTGGCTTACATAAATTGTTTCATAGTGTATATTTCGTTCTAATGTTTTCCAAAAGATATCTGGTATTTAGACCGGCCATTGCGGGTGAACTGTTAATGCTATGAAAAAATGTATAAACATTTTCTATCTATCTAGAGCTATACCCTCACGTCACGTCCCTTGTAGGGTAGGCAGAGAGGACAGAGCGCCATAGAGAATTTAGTAAGGATTATTTTTGTCATTGACCACTTTCTCCTATCTCTTAGAGAATTTCTAAAAAAATGCGAAAAACGGTTATATTTTTAGCGGTTGGATTGGTTAAGGTTGACAATCAATAGATGTCTAACGGACTTAATATGACTGAATATGAATATGTCAACTAATGACGTCATAAGTCCAACCCCAATGTACTTAGCTATGTCATATTTTCATGAAGTAATTTATTTAGACACATTATAGAGACATTGCATGTCAGAGTATTGAATAATGAGTATACTCAAATCAACAAGGATAGTTTACTCTAGTGGCTAGTATCACATGTCACACGATACATTATTATCATTCTTTGTTAAATTATGTAACTAGATATTAGTTTTTATACTCAGGTAAATAGATACACGAACTAACATATCGATTTATAAAAAAATATCTACGATATATACATGATGTATTTGACTGGAGGCAAACCGTTAAGGGGTGATAGAATTGGGAATCATTTAAAAAAACGGAGCTCTCTCGAGCTGTTCCGAGAGTTTTAGACTTTCTTATTCTGTAATAAGCAAATCTTAATGTTGAATTGGTAAATATTGAGGATTTTTTTTCCAAAATAAGGAAAATTCCTGACGCCTTTATTTCAGGAACAAGACAGCGGTATGGCGAGCAGTGTCACTGTTTAGCATGAAAAAATATGTGGATATAACTAAACTACGTTTTATAAAATTTTTCGTAAGCAGTTTTCGTAAAATCTACTTACGTTAACTACTAACGTGTAATTGGTGGGTAAAATAATTCAATTCACAAACTCTATAATATTTTTTACAGTTTATACGGCCATAGGCCTTTGAAAAAAAAATGAAACAGGCATAAGAAAGAAATTCCTTTGGAAAATCATCCAATATACCCATGAAATCGCGCGCGTAATGAGGCAGTGTGCGTGTGTCATGGATCCTTTGATAAGGCACACTCGCAAACCTGTCGCTAGTTACACTCATTGGGAAATCCACTGTTAAAGAAATGATTTTATAGATAGAGAAATAGATAAAAAGTGGTCTGCAACTATAGGGAAAACTAGGCGTCAATTTCTAAGACAACAACAATTATAATTATAGCAACAATATCTATAAATGGTGTAAACATTAAATCTCCAATCTATTCTTGTAAGATTTTACTTCTCGCCATGATGATGATTATGTAGATTCCTCCATATTATCAAGTTCACGTTTCACTTAGTCCGGATAAGCAAGTTTAATATTGGAGAGATATCAACGCAGTAAGACGAAACCTGATTGCTTTCATACACATTAATATGAATGTTGTATCAACTATCAATATACAGTGGCCTATATGTATTGCTGTAGGTCAGTGGTTCCCAAAGTTGACTGGGTGCCGACTCATCTAACAAAAATTTCCAATCTTGCGACCCACCTCTTAAGAAAAGATGGGGGGGGGGTGTACTAGCGCCAGATTTACACTTTTTCTCGGTATAGGCACTCCTTTAGTTTTCGCCGCCCTCCCCCCACCACGAAAATTTTATCTTATCAAAAACACGCCAAGAAGTTAGCGCCGCAGTCGAAATTTTTTAGAGTCTAAAGAGCGTATTAGTATTGGTAATGCTCAGATTCCGTAGTGGCGAGTAGTGAAACTTATTTGTTTTAATTGAAATGAAAAAAATATATATTTACAAGTGTTACCAATTTGAATGAATGACTGTTGAAATAAAAAACACGACTTAAATATTTTTTTTATTACTTACATAACTACCCTGCAAGTTTTTTTTACAAAGTAATTTCAATGGGAAAGATGTATTTGTTTCCGATTTTTCTTCATTACAGTTTCAGCATCAACTTCAACTTTAGTTACTTTCAATCGCAGTGAGCGTGATATATCCAATCTATTTCTGTAGTTATTTAGTTTTAATGTAAACCATAGACGAAAATCCGGGGCCCACTAAATATTTGCTCGCGGCCCACTGGTGCGTCGCGACTCATAGTTTGGGAAATACTGCTGTTGGTATTAAAGATAGGTATTTTAAACTAGATTTTATGCTTGTTTAAATATTTAATAGATACAAACAATGAATATGGTAGGCTCAGCTGGTTGGAGCGTCAATCTCCATGGCTGGAGGTATCGTGTTCGGGTTGACTATAAGACATTGCTTTTGCATGAGTCCGCCCTTTGGCATACTTCTGTGTCTAATAAGATTTGTTATTCATATTTGGTCTGTGGCTAATAAAGATTTATTTATTTATTAATAATAATATCAAAACCATTAAATAGATATTGTGTACCTACGAGGTAGGGTTAGTAAATCGCCTGACTGTGAAATGGGTGAGCACTGGTTCGATCCCCGATTCCAACGTACTCCGTTTCACGACACAAGCTTTTCGAATTTACTGTGAACTATATACCTTGTACTCACCCAACCATTTACATTTCAATCTTCTTCTCTGGGTGCCATATCAGATCCCCCCGACGTCGGCTATCACTCTGGCGTAGGCCTCCTTGTCCTGTGCTATCCGGAACAGCTCCCCCACCCTCTGGATTCCGGTCCATTGCCTTATATTTCTTAACCAGGACATTTGCCTTCTCCCCACGCCGCGACTTCCTTCAATTTTCCCCTCCATAATGATACATTTCAATACAGTACAATAAATAAATAAAATCCTACTCATTAAAAGCCTTTTCAACACTAGTGTACATAATATAATACTTTAATTCAGACACAATTCTGCGTCTATCGTAACGCAAGCCTTATAGCTTAACGGTAATCAATTATTTAACTTTATGATTGTTGTCTATGTTTTATGTTAAGGGCTTGGCACCAGGAATTACGTCACAGTCATTTCCCACGGCATAAAGGTTCAAAATTGCGTGAACAATCGCACGATAAAATGGTAAAATAGCGTTTTTTCCATTTTTTTGGGGTTAATTTTGCGTTTATCAAAAAACTTTTACGGTTGTTCCCTAGATTTTAATGCATATTATCAGTACAAAAAAAAAATTACGCCGCGACTTTCTGGAAACGAGTTTCCGTCTTTCGGAAAAAAGATCAGAAGTGTTATTCAAAAATTTTTTTGAGAAATGTATACAAGATATAAAAAATCTTTTACGGTTATTCCCTAGATAAATGTTCAATGCATCTACCCTATTTTGTTCCAAAGCATATTTAGTAACGGTTGTCGAGGTATAAGGTCTTTCGTTTTTAGAAATTTTTGAAATGTCGGTATGCATACTCTTAATGTTAAGGTAATTATTAATTATTGACAAAGTCCGCTGATTATGAAATAACGTCTGTACGAGTTCACAGAGGTTAATTGCGTAACGTAATAATTGCGTTTACTGTGTTCTATTACCATTCGGTCGTGCGGTATGGGCTTCAATAAAACTTCGAGCTTTTGAATTAAGTATGTCATAAATATTTCAAAGTACAATAAGTCCGGACCCGTTAAGAGTACGCATACTGACATTTCAAAAATTTCTATAAACGGGAGACTTTCTGTTGCTAAATATGTTTTGGAAAAAAATAGAGTTACGTTGAACCTTTATCTAGGGAAAAACTGTATTTTTTTTATCTTGTATACATTTCACAAAAAAAAATGTGAAAAACACCTCTGATATTTTTTCCGAAAGACAAACTCGTTTCCCGAAAGTCACGAAGAAAAATAATAATACTAAAATAATAATAGAAAAATAGTTTTATTTTCAAAATCCAATTAGATTTGAGCTTTTGTCCATTGGGAATATTTCTAAATGGCTTTGTCTTTTTTGGAATTTATTCATGTTGAGCAATATTAAAATAAAAAATAAAATAAAATAAACTTTATTGTACAGAAAAACATACAAGGGGCGGGCTTATTGCCAAATGGCAATATTCTTATGGGTTTTTGTCCGGTCACGGGCTATCAACATAATAATTATAGAAATTTAGTTAGTAGGCTGAGAAAAGATACTTACATTCGGTAATAGCTTACGCACGTTTCAATGCTGCCATCTACCGGGCTGTGTACCTACTACAACAAACAATTTGTTATATTATTTACTCTGTAATGTATTGTACAGTGTAGATATTTTTCTTGATAAACGCGTTAACAGCAAATGCGTGACTATGAACAAAAACATATTACATTATTATAACTGGATAAGAGCTGTACGCGTAAATATGAAGGTAATTTCAAATATTTTGTACTGTTTACTAGTACTGAATGATAAGAACAACTAACGCCACGAATTGTATCTTGATGTAGTGAGAAGATTGTGAACTAACAGTAAGTAATCGTAAAAAACTTTTCAAGAACAACTCTTAATTTTTCCATAAAAAATACGTTAATCAAAATTAAAACGTGTTTATGATAAAACATTACTACAATTTTAAACTGTCACCTAAAGCAAATATATGTGCAACATTTCAAGGTGCTGCGATATTGCATAGTTATTAAAATTTCAAGAGGAAATTATAGACAAAGACAGCAACAACAATAACAACGACAGATGAAGTTCAAGCATGGTGGAAATGTGCCAATTTAAGTTAACTGAATACATACTAGAAAATATTCAAAACGAAACAACTCTTCTTCTTCTTTCTAAGCCATCTCTCTGCTGCTGGATTTAGACCTCTTCCAATTTTTTTCCACTCCTCTCATCTTTGGGCTTTCCGTATCCATCCACAACCAGCGACGGGGACAATATCATCGGCCCATCTTTTCCGGGTCCCGGCTTATTCCTCTTTTCATATCCTACGGTCTCCATCTCAGGATTCTGGGTGCACATATGTGTCCACTCCCTGTCTAGCAACATGACTTGCCAATTGCCATTTTAGTTTGGCAATGCAATCCATCACAACGGCAACTTTTGTCCGGCATCTGATTTCCTCATTTCTGATCCAATCTCTTCGCTTTCGATTGCAAATGGAGTGTAATATGTATTGCGACCTATAAGCAGAACTATCGTACCCCCCACTCTGTCCATCTGGTGACAACCCAGTTAGAGCAGCCCCTCAATAGTCCCAGACGTCTTACAGAGTCCAGTACTCGGAGGAGATCAAGGGTGGGAAACGATTTCACCTCTATCTGGTGCCTGTCCAAAGCTCTCATCCACGTGAGCACAGCATCGCCCGTCTCCTAGAAGGTGATGAGAAGTTCCCTCCTCCTCTTCGCAGAATCTGCACAAATTAAGTACCTACATAACTTGCGTGCAAATTAGCCTAGGCCAGTTTTCTTCTATATGAGTTGACATTTACTTTACTAATTCTAAGTTTGTTATGATTATTATACTACCTAGGTAGACAGCGTGTTCTTGCACGGCCGTTTTACAGTAAGCTGTTATAGTACCAACGAAGTATGCCATAATAGCCATAATACTTTTAATAGAAGAAATTACTTACATACGTATTACGTACGTACATTTTGTAGTATAGACTAGCTGTAGCCCGTCAAGAATGACGCAGTTTGCGGAGTAGACAGAGAAAATAGATCACCATCAGACTTCCTTATTCTTACACGTATAATTGTACGTTCATTCTTATAGTAAATTTTTGTTTTTAGCACAGTATTTTCTATTCTACTTAATATTAAGTAATAAATAAATAAATACATATTTATTGGCCTGTGAATACAAATAACAATAAAAACAAGACAATGCAGTGTGCCAAAAGGCGGAGTTATTGCAAAAGCAATGTCTTACAGTCAACCCGAGAAAAGAAAGAAAAACTATTGTAAAAAGTACCTATTTTTTCTACAATATTTACCAATTTACTTTTTAAGAAATTAAACACGAAGGAGCTCAATGTTTACGTGGTAAACTTAATAATGAATTAAAGTTGCTAATTCTAAAAATGACGACATCTATCGATAACTACTCAAAACATTTTTTTAGGCCTGTAATGTCAAAGACAAAATGTAGTATTAGTTATAGACGAATAATTTTCGGTGATAACTGAAGGTGCTACGATCGTGTTTTTTTGTTAATTCCATTTACACTGATTGTTTTCTATCGTCCGTAGGCCCATTCGGGCACCTGGACTCGTCTTTTTTTTATAGATAATATTAAATTTTACAATTAACAATAACAAAAATAATTATCAAATTAATGCCACTCAGAGTGTAAAGGGCTCTGATTGACATTTCGTCATACATAAAATCAATTATTTAACATATCGTCAATGTACAACTTGTACAACTTGCAAAAATTGCCACGCTCATGCGTTACATTCATACGAGAATTATGATTGTCGATACTATGTTTAGTATACTGTGCACAGCGAGAGAAGAGTTCTAGATATCCCCGTTATACGCATGACACTATACACACTATACTAGTGTAATTGTACCTACATAGGACATATCAACGTCTTAGCAGATTTATTAAAATTACAGACTTACTCTGTGTAATGCTGTTTCGTTCAGCGCTAAGTTAACCTCGAATTGTCGCCAATGTTCGCGGCAGAGGTATGCTACATAAGTATTTTTTTTTTGTTTTATTTAAAAAATAAAGATCTGGGCTTGCACACACAAACCCAAATACTTTCCTGCACACTTTGCACTAGGCTAAAAGCCTGTATCGCATCGCGCCAACCATGTACTCTATAATTATTACCTGATGATAAACTGTTCTTTCCTGTTGAAGTATCTATATTTTAAAAACGTATTTACATGATAGGTTTTTTTTACCGTACATAATACTCACTCATATATTTCCAAAAAATGTAGGGTATCTAGTAAACAAATTTCAAATATATTATACCCTCAAAATGTAAAAAATATTGAAATCATTCCGATATAATCCGTTACTAGAAAGAGGTTTTGAATTCATATTTCTAATATTTAACAGTTTAAATTTTCAGATTTTTGTATTCGATACTTTTTCAAAAAGGTGTTTTCCAGAAATCTTCCCAACACCCGTTTGCCGTGAGGGAGGGGTTTCAAGGAAGTATTTTTATAGTTGAACATATTAATATATTTGTACAACTTTTTTTAACAATGCGGGTAATGTTCAATAAATCGGTGGGACATTCGTTCATCTACAATTTTTTAAAACAAAACTACTCTGGTTAGCGACTCTATCTAGTGAGAAATGTTATGCATGATAACTTAAACGAAAGAATGGAAATCGAGATAGTTTTGTAATCGACGTAAAGTGAGTACCTACATTATTGTAATGTCATAGTGTGGCAGTTACTCGATATTATAGTAGCATTGTCTAAGATATTTGTCATATGACGTGGTGATACTGTAGTTATATTCTATCATATAGGTACGTAGATATTATGACGTAGATATATTTATTTATTTATACACAAACGGTTAGATAGCTGTATATTGTTGTGTATAAATGTTTCAGCTATACTTTGTTTGTACACACATTATTTATTTATTTCCTCAGAAAACAAGAAGGTCAAAAAAGGACGTAAAATTCAGGTATTCCTAAAACTCCCGTAAGACATTTTACGTCCTAAATGGCATATAAAAGTTTGTGGATTGGGAATGTCATGTGTGTTTTTAAACACACACAAACGCACGTTTGCATGTATGCACGCACACACACACACACACACACACACACACACACATACAGACACACACACACAAACACACCCTCACACACACGCACACACACACACACACACACACACACACATGTTTACTTATTATTAGAAAAACCTTCATGTTACAAGCCCTAAGAGACTATATAGCATTTGTTCACTAGGGCAAGCTGATATGCTGTCGTTGTTGATAGTTGACAGCTCAAGTCAGTGATGTAGGCATATTACATTCAGGGTTTTACGGAACAATTTAGAATAATATTGGGAAAAAAATGTGCAAATATACACACATTCTAAAAAATATTATGTAGATGATTTAACCCTGCAACGGCGTGGTATGCAATATCAGATGACCACTGGCCGTCAGAACTTCGCAGTGGTAATCTATTATGAATATGCATCCGTCCCTAACTGTATTACACATTCAACTGACATTAACGTGTGATATGTCATTACGCCGCCATCTGTCTGTCATATTATAACTGTGATGAATAATTTCATTTCTACGATAGCGTTATGTTATTAAACACCGCTCTATATAACTTAAATACGCAATTCTGAAACATCTGCATATTTTACACTGCATATTTGTGACTGTTTTTTTTTTTTATTATTCGTTACTGTGGGGTTTGAGAATACTTGATTCCAATAAAATATCAACGTATTTATCTATTTATTTATAACTTATATTATAATTTCGTATGCACGCGACCATTGTACAAGTTATCTTAGAGTCATAGCTCCGCGTCAATATTTTAGATAGATAGATACGTTTTTTCACCTCAGGATATACCATCAGTCCCCACAATGCGTCTGAAATCTAGGCACCCGTTATGGCATCTGGGTGATCAACTTATTAAGGAGGGGTACAGTACCGGGCGGGCATGGCTAGATAAGTGTAACGCTCAGAACCCCGATCGTAGATAACTTGTTCAGGACTCTATAGTGAAGCAACCTGGGTTCAACCTACCCCGCAAACAATGGTCGACCTTATACACAGGATTCGAACTGGCCACGGTAGATGCGGATACTTGCTCCATAAATAAATAAATAAATAAATAAAACTTTATTGGCCAGTAAATATATGTAACAACAAAAACAAAACAAGACAATACAGGGGCATAAATGGGGCAAGAGAGACCATCCCCTTTGTGAATGTGGCCAGATCGAGACGGTTGACCATATGGTAGAGAGGTGTCCTGACAAGAAGTTTGTAGGGGTTCTTGAGGAAGTCCATGAGGTAACGCCAAGGGCAATAGATTACTTGCAAAATAATATTTTTTCTGCCCGTTTGCATGCATATTTTATTCTATTTCTATTCTATTCTATACCCTCACGCCACCTCCCTTGCGGGGTAGGCAGAGAGAACGGATCGCCAGACTTTCCTATCCTGACACACACTTCGGGCTTCCGTCACATTCATGCAATTCCTCATACATACTCTCCGGTTACTTTTACTCAAAACACGTCCGTCTCTGAGTATCTGGTCAACATGGTCCAGCCATGTGGTTCTTGGACGGCCGCGTTTCCTTACACCTCCTCTTTCACCCAGGTAAATTTTCTTCGTCGTTCTTTCATCGTTCATTCTCTCCACATGACCCAACCATCTCAACTTGTTCACTTTCATTTTATTCACAACATCCTTTTTACATTCACTCAACTCTCTAATCATTTCGTTCCTTATTCTATCTCTCAATGTTTTTCCACACATTCTTCTCAACGATCTCATCTCGACCGCATTTATACTTGATTCATCCTTCTTCAGCCATGTCCATGTCTCACTTGCATACATCAGTGTTGGTACCAGGATGGCGTTGTGCACCAACAACTTTGCCTTTGTCGATACGTTGCGACTTTTCATTATTGGCCCAATTGCCCCATTCACCCTGGTACCTGCTAACTTTCTTCTTTCAATGTCACTTTCACACCGACCATCTTTTGTAAACAAGCTTCCCAGATACACATACTCATCGACTTGCTCCAAGCATTCATTACCAACTTTAATCGCACAGTTCGTCCTTATCTCATCTCTTTCAAATACCATTACTTTCGTCTTGTTGACATTCATCCTCATCCCATTTCTTTCGCAGCTACCATGCACACAGGATATAATTTCCTGTAACTCACTTTCGCTTTCAGCCATTAGTACCAAATCGTCCGCAAACATCAACGCACATACCCTCACTCCATTCAGGTCCACACCAACATCCATTTCTTTCAACGGACGCATACAGTTGTCGAAGAACAGATTGAACAACCAAGGAGACATGACACAGCCTTGTTTTACTCCTTTTGTGAGGGTAAACCACCGTGAGAACGCACCGTTCACCCTGACACACGCAGAGCTCTCCGTATACAGCGATGCAAGTGCACGAACCAATTGGCTGCCCACCCCGTAGTCCGACAATACACGCCACATTCTTTCACGATCCACGCGATCATATGCTTTCTCCAGATCTACGAACGCACAGAACAACTTCTGGTGTTTATCCAAAAATTTCTCCGAGACCATTCGCAGGGAGAAGATCTGATCGGCGCACCCTCTTCCACTTAGAAATGCACCTTGAGCATCCCATACCTTACATTCCGTAATCTTTCTCACTCTTTCAATCAATACTTTCGCGTACAGTTTGCCCACAGAACTCAACAGGCTGATGGCCCGGTAACTACCACATTCCATCTTTGGGCCTTTCCCTTTATATAGAGGACATATGACAGCCCTCCTCCAGTCTTCCGGAGTGTAGCCATCCCTCCAACACAGGTTGAAAAGCTCCCAGCACCACTTGAGAGCACTCGGACCACCGTGCCTGATAAATTCCGTCGCTACACAGTCATATCCTGCAGCCTTACCATTCTTTGCCTTTTTTAGCGCATTCCCAATCTCGCTCATACTAATTTCATCGCTACCATCCTCACTTACAACTAAATTCGCTGCTCCGCTAGTCTGGTTCATACCGGCATTACTTTCAAACAACTCTTCAAAGTATTCCTTCCATCTTTCAACCACCTCTTCACCATTCATCACCAAGTTGCCGCTCTTGTCTTTAATACAGTTCATACCATTCGTCTCGCATCCAGACCTTTTCTTTTTCACTTCCTTCCAAAATAACTTCAAATTTCCTTCCGCACTCGCCGACAATTTCTCACATTCTTGCTCTTCGAGCATAACTTTTTTCCTACGTACGATATCTCTTACCTCCTTCTTACAATCCTTGTATATTTCAACCATCCTTCTTCTTCGTATGTCATCCGTACCCTTCGTACTCACGACATTCTTCCATGCATTCTTCTTCTTTAACACAACATCTTTCACCTCATCATCCCACCAGGCATCACCTTTCTTTTTCCCTATCACCGCCTCACCGCATGATTCTTTTGCACTCTCTACCAACACCCCTTTCAACATACTCCACCGTTCATCTACTGTCTTCTCACTTTCATTGTACACTTTCAACCTATCATCCACCCTCCTTTCAAACTCATCTCTCACATTCGCATCACTCAGTTTTTCGACTCTGATTCTCCTGGAGGGCTCACACTTTTGTGTCCTCGACCGCCATCCAGAGAACAGATCAATCCTTGACACTACAAGGAAGTGATCAGTCTCCAGCTCGGCGCCTCGAAACACCCGAGTATCTATGGTAGCCTTCCGGAGACACGAGTCCACACACACAAAATCTATCATCGACCGTTCAATCTTTCGACCTTTGCTCTTTCTTTCCCACGTATACAGGTGAATCTTCTTATGTGCAAAAAACGTGTTAGACACAAAGAGATCCAACTCCGAACATACTTCTAACAACCGCTTGCCATTGTCATTCACTCTTGCGTCACCATGCGCTCCCAGCACCCTCTCAAAGTTTAATCTCCTAACACCTACCCAGCCATTCAAATCACCTGCCAGAATAATCCTTTCATTTACTGTCTTTTCATTGGCTACCTCTCTCACAGCATCCCAGAACTCATCCTTTTCCGTGTCTAAGGCATCGTTCCCGGGCCCGTACCCTACAATGAGGAACAGCCTAGTTAGGCCCACCTTAAAACGTATCCAGAGGAGTCTGGGACTTACACACTTATACGTCTTCATACATACATGCATATTTTAGCGTTTGCATATTTCACAATAATACCACAATACAGCATCTAGGTTGTTGTTAATACCATAGGTTGACAGCTGGTGGTATGAGCGTCATAATGCATATTGCTGAATGCAGATTCAATAATAGGAATATAATGTACAAGGGACAGACAGGTGATATATTGAACGCGTTTCTACAATTGACGATGTCATTATCAGTGTACCTGTTCAGTCAAGGGTTTACATAATAAGTTGGTCGATGTGATGGAGTTGCATTGTAATATTCACTGGCAGCATCAGAGCCGGATTTAGAGGTGTGGAGGCCTCGGGGCAACAAAGGAGTGGAGGTATAGGAATGAGTTTTCCTATAGGTGGGTGACATAAATTAATAGACGGATCAGAAGGTTTGCGTGTTCATTATATTTATATTTGTTATTCACGGAATTGTCCGGTTACATAGTGACTGTAGGTATTGATAACTATTGATGACTAGTGATCTGATGACTGTAGATGACTATCTAGAATTTGATGACTTGTATTTGATGACTGACTTGTAAGGGTACTTGCAAATGCTTATGTAGCTACTACAAATTATTGGTGCCGTGTGCTTCGGCTCTGCTAGAAATTGTCTCACGGGAAATATATATTTTGTGTCATCAGCAACAGAGGCTCCCTGGCCCCCAAAATTTTTTTTCAGTCGAGTTTTCCAATAAATAATTTATTGTGAAATCAAGTATAGATTATTTTGAAAATTAGGAAAAGTTGATTACTAGTCTGAATTTGATTTTTTTTTCCGAAGTCTCTATTATGTGAGCCCCTCTTTTGTGGAGGCCCCGGGCAGTAGCCCCGGTTGCCCTTCCCTAAATCCAGCCCTGGGCAGCATATACATTTAAACACCTGTACTCGAATACAGGAACAATGGAATAGAATCACTTCAGAATGTTGAGTGTTTTGACCTAAGGTTCTTTGTAGAAGTTCATTTTTTTATTTTATTTATTTCGTATGGCTTCTGCCACCGTTGCGTTGGGCGGCATCGTCAGATGATAAACGAATTATGCTATCTGATACATACAGGAGACATGTACCCTACAGAGTAGCATCCATGCTTCCAAGCCATTCAGGGGCGTTGGGTGTGGCATTGTAGATATCTGTATATGGTCCAGGGAATGCTCTCAGAGGACATTCTTCGACAATGTGTTCGATGGATTGCTCTTCATTAGTTCATTATAATATTATTAGAATGAATACACAGTATAGTATCTTCCGCAGACTTTGAATTTATCAAATAGGCGACTAGTCTACGGATCCGTGTTTTTGTCAAACCAATACAAAATGAGAAAGTACTGTCTTTTCATTTTGAAAGCACAACAATAAACTTCCAGCAACAACCTTCAGTCGAAACACTCAACATAGAAATGAGAGAATAAAAATTGAGATTTATACGTATTTTTAGAATTTCAGTAATATTTCGCTCGAATTTGGAAAATATTATTTAGCGCGAAAAAGAATATACCTAGTCTGTGTCACATTAAGTGACTATACGGTATAAAAACTTTTTTTACATATACATATATAGAAGGTGCACTTTCTAGGCACCCGACAAAAGATTACTTCTGGATTTTACCAACTATTTAGGTGAAGAATAACGGATATAGGAGCCACTTATCATTATTTTTCATACAAAATTTGTTCTGAGTGGCTCCTATCTCCGTTATTCTTCACCTAAAGAGCTGGTGAAATCCAGCATACGCCTCGTCGAGTCGATAATGTCACAACTCCTAATTACAAAATTAATATAAATGTCATAGAACAATTTGAAATATCGTGACATTTCTGAGATTCTAGTGACATTAATTCAGCTCAGGTAATAAAACGTAAAAGGTAAAATGAATGAAATAAATTAAAATGTTGACATTAAAAAGTAACATAAAACCGTGGCGGTTCTTTTAATGTTAGATGAAATTATAATCAGGTACACTCGTACCTGTGTTTTTAAAAGGTTGTCGTTGCATTTTCAACATAACGTCATTTTACACTGTTAACAGTGCTGGGGGTCCTCGTTGATGCGGATGGTATGCAATATGGAGGACTTAAAAACGACAAATCACAAAGCGATATCTGTCGCTGCACATTGGAGTAGCAAGGTCTAGAGTCCGGACTCGTAAAGTAAGTAGTTGGAGAGATATTATGAGGGTAGTTGATGTGATGTTAAAAAAATATACCACAAACAAAAAAAAACAAATCACTGATGATATTCATCCGAATGAAATATTTTTGTAGGATGTGGTTTTTTTCTGTTTCTGGTATATTTTTTTGTTTACATAATTAGAATGTTTTGAAAAATCATTTAGGTTCTTTTGTTTGTAATCGATAGTTTTAATGGTGTTGTATTTTTTGTGTTTTTTGTAAATGGCTTACGACCTGTATGAAATAAGTTAAAAATATTTGATACCTACATTTAATTGTCTACTTATTTAATTTTCGCGAAGGCCTAAAAGCTGTCATGCCGGAGAGTGGATTATTTTAGTAAATTAATAAATCGTTCGCTGTAGATCGGTTAAGATAGCTACCTTTATCTAACGACAGAAAAAGTTTTGCAAAACGGCAGACTTGTCAAATAGCATGAATAAACCTGTAAAATTAAACACATTAGTGAAGATCGTGAAAATTTCTAAAATCTTTGGAGTAAGGACGAGTTTACACCTGCAAGAAAACTTCTGCAAGAAGTGTCCGACAGTCTGTCAGACAGTAACTTGCAGGTGTAAACTACGTAGTTTGACAGACTGTCGGACACTTCTTGCAGAAGTTTTCTTGCAGGTGAAAACCCGGCCTAAGAGTGACGCTTATTGGAGTCTGCCTGTATTTTATAGAATACTAGTATAATGTTTGATATTAATTAATGTTAAATCCGTCATTTCCTTTTGTCTCGTA
The DNA here is from genome assembly GCA_963576895.1 of Ceraclea dissimilis. Classification (NCBI taxonomy): domain Eukaryota; kingdom Metazoa; phylum Arthropoda; class Insecta; order Trichoptera; family Leptoceridae; genus Ceraclea; species Ceraclea dissimilis. The sequence goes on from OY756372.1 coordinate 2,693,910, forward strand.
ATAATTATTATAAAATCATGTACAGGTAATATAATTAAAAGTATGAATATGACGTTACATGCGCACTGCTGCGTTATTCGTGGACAACTTTCAACTTTAAATTATACCATTGTTAAACTATACACTTTTAAATTATACCTTTAAATTATAACATTGTTAACGTATAGGACTTACTAGCAATCTCGACTTGGCTTGGTACCATCAGAATCCAAATGAGGTGAGTTTTACAGGTTTACTTTGAGGTGGTTGGTAGCCTGGTTGGTAACGCGCTCGACTGTTAATCCAATGGGCGTGGGTCCACAATCCCCGACTTACTCCACTTCACAACACAAGCTTCTATGCTTTCTGTGCAAGTGTGCAAAGATGTATTTGGGTTTATTTCGATAAACCCAGATTCATTTTATATAAAAAAAAATGATAAAAAAATGTTATAGTACTACATGAGTTAGAGTACATGGTTGGCGCAGTTGGTTGAGCCGGCAGTCTCTCGAGCAGGAGGTGCCAGGTTCAAACCCCGGCGCTGGCGATGTATTCCACACTTTGCGATACAGGCTTTTAGCCTATTGCAAGGTGTGCAGGGAAGTATTTGGGTTTGAGCATGCAAGTCCAGATCCTTTTTTTTTTTAAAAAAAACTACTAAATTGAAGTAAATAATATTAATCTTTATATGCATTAAAATCTAGGGAATGATCGTAAAAGTTTTTTGATTGAAGCTAAATAAACCCCAAAAAATAACAAAATAAAACCCTATTTTTACCATTTTATCATGCGATTTTGAACCTTAATGCTGCGGGAAATGACCGTAAAGTCATAGTTGGGTCGGGAGCCGTAACATTCAGGAACAGTTTAGTGAGGCATAAATGTGAATACATATAAGTAGGGCATCACTTAAGATTAGACTTTTTTGTGTTAATATGTACTGTGTTTATATGTGTGATGTCTGTTTGTGTTCCAAAGCTGAATAAATAAATAAATAAATAAAAAACAAGAGAAATGTTGCTGATGAGTATAGATACATATGGTTGGCGAAGTTGGTCGGAGCGCTGGTCTACCAAATGTTCGGGTTCGAATCCTTGCGATGAAGATCTGTTCTGCACTTTTATTTTTTTTTGTTTGTAAAACAGACATCAGACAGTAAAATCGTTTTTTTTTCGTGTAATACATAAGAAATCTACATTTAAGTCTCTGACAAGCAGGAAAATTCACCCTGCGCTTTTAACTTTTTACACTTTGACATAACGAATGTTAAATGATATAGGCGTGATGTTGGCCATACGTCAAATAATAGTTACTAATTAAGTATACCGGTGGATTTAAAAACCACGTTTACGCGTTACAAACTAATTGAATTAAAATTTAAAAATTGAAACGTGTTTATAATAAAACAGTACTACAATATTAAACTGTCACCTAAAGCAAATATGTGTGCAAAATTTCAAGGTGCTGGGACATTGGGAAGTTATTAAAATTTGAGGAAGAAATTGTAGACTCATTACGACGTCAGATGTAGTTAAATATTAAGCTTGTTAATGGATGATTTAGTTTTCAATTTGAATAAGAAATCGACCGGAAGTATAATGTCCACAGGAAGTCTTGCAACATTGCGGTCGTGTAAAATTATTGCAATAACAGATCAATAACTCTACGTACAAGATTATTAATAATATCGTATCGGATGATACTACCGCCAAGTCGCCCTCTACTAGTAATAATGGGGATACTATACTACTTCATATTCTATATTCGCGAAGTCCGGGTCCCGTCGCGAACTGAAGGTATCGCGAATTTTAGGTACGCAGCACAAAAAATGCTAAATAATGCTTGTTTTATAAGGTTTTCAAATCTGAAAAATGACTTTATACAAGTATTTTTCTATAAAAGCACCTAAAATTACATAAAATTATAAATATACAATAAAAATATTTTGGTTCAAAATCTACAAACAACTATAAATGTGTCTCAACCGGTGTACAGCGTAAAATGTATATTATCTAGCAGACTTACGACTGATCATTCATTGGTTAGCAGTGATTACATGACATTTGAGAAACGTTTATCACTATTCTTCTTCAGCCTGTTTCTGGCCACTCCTGTACATAGGCCTCTCCGTACCGTTCCCTGCCAAATGATCTTGGTCTTTTTGCATCCATGTTGTTCTGGATTTTTTTTTAAATGATCTGGGTTTATTCAAATAAACCCAAATACATCTTCGCACACTTCACAGAAAGCTTAAAAGCTTGTGCTATGAAGTGGGGTAGGTCGGGGATTGAACCCGCGCCCACTGGATTAACAGTCGAGCGCGTTACCAACCAGGCTACCGACCACCTCAAAAAATGTTTCACAAAATCATCCCTCTATCGAAGTTTGGGTTATGCGGGGTTTTCCTCAGATCCCAGCACAGTACCCATTCATTTAGTATTTGAAGGTCGCGATGATAATTTCGCGATAGTTCGCGAATCTTGGAACGCGAATACGCGAACTGTATCTATCCAATACTCATACATACACCTGCAGTTGACTATATAGATAGAAGACCATTCTTTGCATTTTTTATAAGCAGGTGCGATATACGCCGTTGCCACATTTATCCAGTACTTAACTTGGATACTTACTTATCTATGTGATACTTACTTACTCACTTAAAAGAAAGTTCCTATGTTGTTTCAGCGTCTACTGTCTTAGAACAGACTTCGGTCCAGTGAGGCAGTAAAATTTTACCAGATAGTTGAGCGACTGGTGCCTCATGGCATGTTTTGATTTATTTATATGTTTGTTTGTCGTTATTCATTGTTTTTGCATGTTGTTGTGTATATCAGGAAAATAAATTTCTTTCATTCATTTATTTTTAGCCGAGAAATATGACACTCATAATAACTAAACGTGAAAAACCGTGCCGAAATGTAATCTAAATCGCACTTTTTCTTAGAAGGTATTTGATTGTGAAGTAACTAAAGACAGGTGTATAGGTGTGCATTATTTAATTGAAGGATGCATTACGTAATATGTGTAAGTAGATAAGTGCATGCCCAGTGCCCATACAGGTGTTTCGTCGCATGTAACGAAAACCAATCTTTTAGTCAGGGCAAATTGTGCTTTTACCAGAAAAGTTGTGTAGTTTTGATGAAAGTATACCATACTTATGTTTTTTGGGGTGACGAATCCGAATCCGAGGCTTGCCAGCAAAATATCGTGAAGGAACATTGAAAAAAATCTCAATATGTTGCGGTTTTTTGCTTATAACATGAAACTATCAACTTGTCGTATGAAACTTTCCTATTCCGAATGTAAGTAGGTACAGGAAATTCCCTACAAATTTGGCGTATATGAAGTTTTCCTTAAAAATAAATATCACCAGAGTTCTCTAGCTACAAAAACTGGTCAATTTTTCACAGTTTTTTTTAAAATTATATATGAGAAAATAGTTAAGCTAGTCAGGTTTATGCTTAATTTCATGTATTATTCATGCGATCTACGAGTCAAATTTTACCTTGTTGGAATCAGCAAATATGAGAGAAGTTTTCAGGATAAATATAATTTAAAAAAAAGTGAACTATATTGACTAGAGATGATTTTTAAAGATTCGAAAAGACGCTATTTAAACTCAGTTGATGTATTTTGTTTACATGCCTCGTTGTGTCCTAAATAGAGTCATTTTAATTACATAATTTCACATATTTTTAACTAGTAATTTCACTACGAATACACTAAGTGAATTAATAAAATATCACCTGTTCGTAATGAATTATTAGCACGTGCCGTTAACAATAATTAGCATTAATTAACTTTTATAAATAACGTAATATATACCGGTGTAGGGCTGTCAATTTAAGGCTTGGCACCAAGAATGACGTCACAGTCATTTCCCACGGTTCAAAATCACGTGAACAATCGCATGATAAAGTGGTGAAAATAGCATTTTTTCCATTTTTTGGGTTAATTTTGCGTCTATCAAAAAACTTTTACGGTTATTCCCTAGATTTTTATGCATATTATCAACACAAAAAAAAATTACTCCGCGACTTACGGGAAACGAGTATCCGTCTTTCTGAAAAAACATCAGAGGTGTTTTTAAAAACTTTTTTTGAGAAATCTATACAAGGTATAAAAAATCTTTTACGGTTATTTCCTAGATAAATGTTCAATGCATCTACCCTATTTTGTTCCAAAGCATATTTAGTAACGGTTGTCGAGATATAAGGTCTCCCGTTTTTAGAAATTTTTGAAATGTCGGTACGCATACTCTTAATTATCTTTTATAAATAACGCAATGTATATACCGTTGTAGGGCTGTCAATTAATGCTATAATTATAATTAATGAAACACGCTAAATTACAACTTTAAAATATCCCATATTTATGGAAATTATAATAAATTATTTATCGACAACTGATAATTAATTATGGGTTATCGCAATTGTGTCAGCTGACCAAATTGTAATCAAGGGGCGTTATTTTTTTTTTTTTTTTTTAAACTTTATACACATAAATATAAAAAATGGACATAGTACAGATTATAAATCGTTGTTCACTAGGGCGAACTTATCGCAGAACTGCGATTTCTTCCAGTTAACCCCGATATTGTGCTCGGTGTAAAAATTGGTATATTATCGCTTCAACTTTTTCAGAAGAGGGAAAGCTTAAAAAAGAATAACGTCAGCGACAAATTCAATTTTAGTTTATTGTATAAAAAGGACAATGAATATACAAAAAAAAAACACTGAACATTAACCAAATTACAGATTTATATCTAACAAACATGGTTGGCGCAGTTGGTTGAGGCGGCAGTCTCTCAAGCGGGAGGTGCCGGGTTCAAACTCTGGCGCTGGCGATGTATTCCACACTTTGCGATACAGGTTTTTAGCCTAGTGCAAAATGTGTGCAGAAAAGTATTTGGGTTTGTGTATGCAAGTCCAGATCCCTTTAAAAAAAAAAACATATTTCAGCAATAAACAAATATGAAACATTAAATAAGAATAACAAATAAAAATGTTTTATTTCTTCTTGTGATATTTTTGTACGTATTATGTAGTTCTTCCTGTGATATTTTTTCCATGTGATATTTTTCCCGTGTTTTCTTTCATGGCACCGATAAATAGGTGAATTGAAGCGTTTTATTATTAAAATATACACACGATTCGCTTGCATCACATGCCACATTGATATATGGAAATTTGAACAAATATTATATAAGTAATATTTTATAATAACAATGATATATACCTGATACCACATGGTGAATGGGTTAACCAAATCAAAGTATCAATTCTACATTGCCAATGCTAAGGGTTGCCACACGTCCCGTATTTACTGGGTTTTCACCACATATTTTTTAAATGACCTAATGTCCGCTTTTGTATAATATGTTAAATAGATAGGTAGGTAGTATACCAAATATTTCCTTGATGAAACCATAATTGATCCCTTTTCTACCATTTAAAAATTATACCTATGCAGGTAGGTACACTACCAAATCTTGTAACTCCAATGTTCGGCCACCCGGACACCCCTGGCATTCGCTAGTAGTGCATCCTCGGGCGTACATGTCTCTTCTGTCTGGAGACATGTAAACAGGTGACTGTGATCCTGTACAGCACCACTCTCACAGGTGTCTTTCTCTATGTAACCCCATTTTTTAGGTTCTTCTTCTTCCTCAGACTTCCTTCGTCCACTGCTGGACGTAGGCCTCTTCCATTTCCTTCCACTCATCTCTGTTTCTCCCCCTCCGCATCCAGGTTCTTCCGGCTTGTTGGACTAGGTCATCAGATCATACCTTTTGGGAGGTCTTCCGACGTTTCTACTTTTGCTCCAGGGCCTTCACTGAGGCTTTTTGAGGTTACTAATTTAGTTTTTTTTAATTCATTTTTAACTTATTGCACTATTATTTTGAAAATATAGAGTAAGGATGAAAAATACGACACACCTGTATTTTTGCAACCCTATACACTACTAGATACAGCGACGTAGAGCGAATTATTTCCATTCCGATGGGCTTCCGTATTCAGGTACCCGACGCACATACTCTTAACCTTATTATTGAAATAAATATAAAAGTTTAATATAAAAGTTTCAATACAAAGAAGAAGCAGTCGAGAGAAATGGAGAGGAGCATTTTGACTCCGCTGTGACTATGTCAAGTATATGATTCACAACTTCTTCACTTAACGCTGGATTTCACCAACTTCTTTGGTAAGGAATAGTGGAGATAGGAGCCACTTATCATTATTTTTCATACAAAATTTGTGTTAGGTGGCTCCTATATCCGCTATTCCTCACCTAAAAAGTTGGTGAAATCCAGCATTAAAAACCTTGATGCTAGAGAAAGGGGTAAGGAAGACCCTGCTCCCTTCTTACCACTCTTTTATTTCACTTTATCTCTGAGTTTACATTTTCATGCCCAAATTTCAATGGGTTCTCGATGTCCCTGCGACTTAAAAGTAGGCATATTGACATTTAAAAAAAAATCTATAAACGGGAGACCTTATCTCGGCAACGTTACTAAAATATGCCTTGGAAAAAAATAGAGAATATTTGATTTAGGTGACAGTTTAGAATTGTACTACTGTTTTGTCATAAACACGTTTCAATTACCTAGTAAATTTTAATTTATTTGCTTTTTACTGAGAAAATAAGTTTATTTATATTTATGTCGTTCACTTAAAGAATAAAATAATAAATACCTAAATAATTAAACAAAAATCCAAAATCCCTGGTGTATATTAAATATCTTCCAGTCATCGTAATACTCGTACACTCATGATTAATTTAATTTTAACCCTTTCCCAGCTAACGCTGAAACAAATTAATTTGTACATCATCATCACGCTGTCAACTCTGATAATATTTCTATATATCTAGAATCCTACTGCATACGGAGCTATGTAAATCATTCGCTTGTACCATAGTATTAATATCATTATCATTTCAAGAGCGTAATAATGGATTACGGTTAATCGGTTACCCGGTTAAAAAACAAAAGTACTTATAGAAAAAATGTTTTTTTAAACTTAATAGGTATGGCTGTGTGAGACGACCGGAATGAACTTATATGTTTTAATTTAACTGTGGCGCATGCTTGTAGGTAACAGCTGAATTATGAATGGGCTAATCATCTTATCTTCCTTCATGTTATTACTTATATCTGTAGTTGTTGTCTGTTTTGAGCTTGTATTTGTAATATAATAAAATAGAAATAAAATTACTAATTATTTACACTTCAATATTCGCAATTAGAAACACATACAATAGTGTTTTTTGCATTATCCGTTTTTTGACACTATCCTGCAAAAAGTATTATAATGGATTACGGTTAAATGGTTAGCCGGATAAAAATACAAAAGACATTTATTAGTTTGAGGATTATGTACATAGTACCACAATTTTTGTATATCTTGTATTTTTTGTGTCACTGTCGTGTCGAGAGTATAATGGATTACGGTTAAACGGCTAAGAATACGGATATATCACCCGCGTAAACTGGTTAACCCATTAAAAAAACAATTTAATCAAATAATCCGTAAATTATTAGTTTAAGGGCGCACATCTTCTACCTCGCTTTCAAAATGAATTCTGCAGTCTCTTTACAAGGAGAGCATGCAGTGTGGTGTTTTGTAGATTTACGTGTAATAATTTGAACATATCCGCCATCCGGTTAACTTATTCATACCAAAAAACCGGTTAACCCATTAAATAATATATGAATTCATACAAATATTACAATATAACCGTTAGGGTGTCCCGTAAATGAAAATTTCAAAATCACGTTATGTAATAGCACGGAAAACTTGGGTATGGACGAGCTGATTACGGGAAAAATAATAAAAAAAATCCTGGACATATGTTTTAGACCTCTACCGGAGCCTGAAGTTTTGAAAAAATAGCTATTTTCCACTGAAACTTACCTTAATGCCTTGTGAATAATGACATAGATTTTTGTAACTGCAAATATGTAGAGTTTATGAAAAATGTTAGACTTTTATATTAGATTGTACCTAAATAACTAACCATACCCTGAACGTTCCTCATGGGAACACAGGGAGGTCACCAAAATCCATTACTTAGAGAGTTTTTTGTGCAGTGTGATTACGACTTTCTACGTTATTCCTAATGCTCTGATGCACCAATTCTCTATCTTAGAAAGGGTTTAGACCTAAAGAAGGTCTTCCAGGTCATTGATAGCCCTATAGGATGAAAAAAAAATATTGGTCAGCAGTCACGACCTACTTACTAAAAAAGCAGGTAATACAGTATAACGTAAGCCAAAAATCTACAACGGGATTAGGCATTATCTTATCTAATGTATTGTTTTACTATATTGTTTTTTTTTAAATAAAAAAAACTACAGAGCCAACCGTTAAAAAAAATACTACTAATTGAAAGGCGATAAAGGAAAAGATGCTGGACTTTGATTTACAATACATTTCTTGGTCGATGTAATAATATAGGGATGAAGTTTTGAGATAGAAGAATATTTCTTTGAAACTAATTACTTCTGCGATTCTACAACATGCAGTTTATAATCCATTCCGTAAATACTAGGGTTGTGGTCGATAAAAAGAAAATACATTGACCAGTAGAAATGTCAAGAAGGTCTATGTAGAAGGGAACAAAATTATGTGTGGATAGAACGTTCTCGGCCATGCTTGATGAGAAAATACCCTTTTAATACTCTTATAAACTACAAATAACATAATATTTGATGTTATTAGAACAAAGTATGATGTATTACCTATATAGAATAAGTCTTTCCAAGACGTGGAGCTGAGACACTCAGATAATTGCCAGTTTTGATGGTTTTAGAAGGGTGGTGTTCTTAATGTCTAAATATTTACCTAAGTAGGCTATTGCAGCGGTTAATAATCATATTTCAAGTGAAAGAAACCTTTTACCATCCATAAAAATGCCTTTTCTACTACATTCCTATCAACTTCAGGCCCCACAATCATCGACATGTAGAAATAGCTCACATTGGTGACAAAAATAATAATGCTATAGGTTTAATACTGATGAGTGGAAATTTTCACAAAAAAATGTGAAATACAAAGAGTAAGAAGAGTCCTAAAGAGAATCTATAAAAATAAAAATAGCTAGCCATGAAATTGGAACAATACAACATTACTAAGCTTATTCTGAGACTATGATATACGTAATAGAACTCATTCTGAAATTTTCACATCCTTGAGGAGTTTGTAATGAATTAAATGAACTTACTTGGTTGAGTATTGAGTTCGTATATAGTAGGAATATTAAATTAATGCAACCCTTGCCTTATACGACACTTCTGATGAAAATTTGAATTCTCTAATCTGTTCGAAAACGAACCTACAGTAATACATTTTTTTTAATTTTTCCTCTCAGACAGGCAGTGCAATACTATACTAAGGTGGCACTAACAGAGAGACAACGCCTTCTCAGTATATCCTGAAGCCTAAAAAATCTAGACATCGATTCAAATAGTGTAGAATTAAACTGATATGTGAGATGACATAAATTTAGCTATAAAATTCAAGATTATTGATTATTTCAACAAAAATGCTAATTTCTATGTATATAAAATTTCCTTTATTTACTTTGATAATAAGTTTTCATGACTAGTATTTTTATGTCATGCGTTTATAAATGGGTATTTTTAATTGAAGTTGAAAAAATACATAAAACTGGACGAAATATATTTGTATGAAAACCTGTACCTGAAACCTTATTTTTCACATCTTTAGGGCCTGGTAGAGGTCTAAAAGTAGTATCAAAATTAAAAACTAAATATGCAGTATGAAACTACTCGTCAATACCCAAGTTTTGCCACCTCTTACGTTTCGATAGTCGCAAAAAAAAAATTCTCCATACATTGACGGGACACCCTAATAACCGTATAGTACATTTCAGCATGAATATATCCATACAATAATATCTACCCCAGTACTATAATGTTCAGTAGCGCTGTGCATTGCTTTGGTGGTGTACTCTCGAGGGACCTCGCCTGGTTTTGTATGTCGGATGTACTACATACAATCTCTCATCGTCTTGGCTTGGAACCCACCTTGCCACTTTCAACTTGGAGCGATTCCCCCTGGGATTTGGGAATACAGCTCACCGCTTTCACCTATTACAATAATCTCCAACGTGTAAGGGAAGCTTTATTCACTAAGGTCATATTTACATGTTGTGGAGTTTGTTGTACGTTCATGAAATTTTGATTTAATTTATATCTAAGTAATCTCAGCTGTAATTTAATTGGTGTAACTTTTATGGCTGAATGCTAGTCGCCTGATTGGTGACTAATTAGGCGAGATCTCTATCCTGGGCATGCTGCATCTACTTGCATCCTGCGATTCGCCTCCCATCTTCAGACCATTTTTCCTGAGGTGTTCTTACGCTTTTTTTTATGCCATATCTATACTAAAATTTCAGAAAACACTGATGACCGTTTTGTGTGATTGGACTGCCTGATGTAACTAGAATGAAAGTGATAGAGTAGAGAGGGTTAGGACATTAAGAGAGGATTAGAGATGTATAGAAATCAATTTGTCTAATATCTAAGAACCAGTTGGCTCGACCATGCCGACCGGATGCTCGAGGACGGGTTTGTTTTCAGTCAAATGAATCGTAGAATGTGTGTGAGGGATTGTAAAGCAAGAAGTGTGTGCCATGTACACAATAGTAACACACTCTACGATTGTTTTATATATCCATGTAACATGTAATACTATAGATCTATAATACCTGCAGTATTCTATCACTGAGTACTGATAGTATTGTACCACGGATTACATCGATACTAGAGGCGTCATAACATTAATCATAATGCAATTTGTATTTCTTGTTATGTCACACGTCTGCTAATCCTATACAGTCGGGGAATTTTAATCGGATTCCAGCCCTGATATAGATAATTCTTCTTCTGCTATGTCCTTTCCTTAAGTGGAGCATGTGGACCCAACAAACTATCTCAAACCACTACTAGCATAAAATCCGACCGAAAAAGTATCACCTATCTCTTTTTTTTTCGAAATCGACATTGATTTAAATTAGACTTTACACATAGGGTCGTACATAGACCCAGTGTTGTCTAGCAAAATCATGCCGCATCACCCTCCTGATCCATCGAATAGGTTAACCTACGCGATTTCTTGCATTTTTTAGAATTATAGAGAAAGTGGTCAATGACAAAATTAATCCTTACTAAATTCTCTACAAAAACTTTCCATCTATACATTTTTTTTAAATATTTTAAATTATTTATCTAAGGTATTTAAGTATACCCTGAACAATTCAACACAAACACGTTGCTAGACGCTCAGATTCTAGATGGACCAAAAAGATTCACGATTGGCAACCTAGAACAAGGAAAAGGAGCGTAGGAAGACCTGTGATAAAATGTGTGAAGCGAATCGCAGGAAGCAAGTGGATGCAGCATGCCCAGGATAGGGATATGTGGAAAGTCAAAGGGGAATCCAGCATGTTTTTTTTTTTGTTTTTTTTTATTGAAATTTTGACATTAATAACAATACATTTTTTTAGGTTCTACAGTGATTATCTTAAATAAGTATAATTACATTATACCCTCCCTTAAAAAGTGACACTTGTGTAAAGGGAGGGGAGCATGAAACATATTCCTAATAATAATTCCAATAATTACAACTTATAAATACAACACTTCCAATCATATCAATATTTAACAACATACATAAGCATTAGAAACTATAGCTAACATAATACAGTGCACAAGTACATTGCAACTAGGTAGGTACTTTTCAAACAAAAATCAAAAATCCATCCATTGAGACAGCATTTAGATACAGCATAGCAGCCAGCCAGCCAGTCCAGCATTAAAGTTAAAACGGCTAAGAAAGAAGAAGGAGGGATATAAATAGGGCTATATACCACTTTCCATTCGATACCAATGTCTTGGAATTTGGATGTATGATTGGTCGTGAAACTTTACCTCTTTTCATCAGCCAATTTAAGGGAATCCTCATGTAAACTATTGTAGTATCTACCTACATGAATAAGTGATTGCAGTAGTACGTGTATAATGTAACGACATGTTATGATTGGATCAACGGAAGGATGAGTGGCGTGTTGGAAATAAAACAATAATATTGATTTTATGGCTTCTGAGAACATTACTGCATTGCCATTCAGGTGAAATAATCATATCAGGTATTAAAACCATTATCCATTGCGTGTGACATCAATTATTAACTCTAGGCAATGTTTTATTATTCAATCGTAAATTGAAATAATTTCACATTGTACCTTCACTACCGACTATCGCCATCTATCGAAAAAAAAGTTTTTTGAAACTATTAACTCGTTATTTTCATCAAATAATATTGGGTAAAAATCATTGCGTCTGTCAATATGTTACTTTTACACTAATTCTTATATGATTCTTCTGTAAACGAAATATTTCACATTGTACCTTCACTGTCGACTACCGCCATCTATCGAAAATGAAAATTGAAACTTTTTCAAAACATTGGGCCAGGTGATTCTTGGATGGCCTCGCCTACTTACACATTTTCTTTCTCCCAGATACATTTTTTTGTTATTCTTTCATCATTCATCCTCTCTACATGTCCCAACCATCTCAACTTGTCCACTTTCATTTTAGTTACAACATCCGTCTTACAGTCACTCAACTCTCTGATCACTTAATTTCGTATCATATCTCTCAACGTTTTTCATACATTTTTCATAGCGATCTCATCTCGACAGCATTTATACCTGATTCATCCTTCTCCAGCTATGTCCATGTCTCGCTAGCATACATCAGTGTCGGCACCAGGACAACGTTGTGCTATGTATGTAAGTATGTATACCTTCTTCTTCTTTTCAGCCCCTTTCCTTCCACTGCTGGATATAGTCCTATTCCTGTCTCTTCCACAATTCTCCGTTTTGGGCGCTTTGCCTCCACCCATGTCCCACCGACTCGATGATATCATCGCCCTATCTCCTTTGTGGTCTCCCTACACTTCGTTTATTTTGCGCAGGGTCTCCAGCTCAGTACTCTGGGGGTCCATTTGCCGTCCTTTTTGCCTTACCACATGACCCGCCCACTGCCATTTCAGTGTCCCTAGTCTCTCCGCAATGTCTGAGATCCTTGACCGTCGTCTCATGTAAGTATACCTAATGTTTGTATAAGGCAAATAAATTTCTGTTCAAAAGCTCAGATTTGTTTATGAAAGAACAGAGCGAATTGCCGATGAAAGAATCCACATTACGTATTCATATTTGCAGAATGACGCATAGCTCCTTATACTCCGCATCAAGCGTCCTTCTGGCTTCTTTCCCGCCAAAATGTAAGATTCCCGCGCAAGGACGCCTGGCTGTTCAACAATAAGAATAACAGCCGCGACAGAGAACCGGTTTTAAAAAAGGAACGAGTTAAGTTTAAAAATATTATACCAGCCTGGATGACCAATCACAGACGCCGTCCTGTAACACGCTACAGTATAACCTTAGTGTTATGTCTGTTTGTTTTACGTTTTCTCATATTTTCTTTTTAGTTCGTACAGTCTTGTATTGTATCACATTGTACTAAAATTACAAATATTTATTGTCTCTTAAATCCTACACCAGGTGTTTTGACTTGAATTCTGACTAGTTTTAAAATATTTTAGGCTGACCTTTTCTACACGACTAGTGAGTAACTCCCGTGAAAACATTGAAGCCTTGGATCTCAACTATTTATTTATTTATTTATACTTAAAATATAAAAATATGTTTAAATTTCGAGTAAGTAATAAGAAACCACGACACTGGTTCACTAGGATGAACTTCTCGCAATGGTTCTATTCAGCTAACCCCAGAATTATCAAATTCGAGGGCGGCTTTTCGCATTTGACACACAATGTGTGCGTGACACACAATGTCATGCGTCAATACAAAATTGTTGTGGTTTTTGTTTGGATGATTCGTGTTATTATTTTTTTAACAAATTGGCCTCAAACCACACGCTACAGGATTTTTATCATCGTGAATGACAGTATTAGGAAAATGTCTTAAATTCGTATCTGCAAACAATTCATTATAGGTAATAACAGATGAGCTAACTAATAGCGAAATCAATAAGCACGCCGTTCGAATATGAACGGTATGAACACGGGAAAAACGTAGAATTGGATATTACTGTACCGGCATAGTAATATGTGCTCAAAATCATATGGTTATAGATACCCACTCTCCTACGAGTATGTGGTATATAAATAGGTCTATATAATACGTTATATGTTGCTATGTTTAATACGTTATGTAGGAACTAGCAATTCGTGTGGTATTTACTGTGGAATTTGTTTGAGATTTCTCTGTTGTGTTGTGGGCTGTGGCCAATAGTACGAGGGAGGGATGAAAACTCCGCGGCCTTGAGCAAAAAATGTACTGGCCGGTTCCAGTTTATTATTGATATGGATAATTTAAACCTTTCTAAAGCTACTTGCAAAATTTGGCACCAATAGCACAAAAGTGGCACGGTTGGCACCATTTTGAATTCGACGTGTATGAGATTTTTGTGAAAATGAGAAATTTTCAACCGTGATCCATGACAAAATGTTTTATTATCACAGGCTGTACATAAAAAAAAGTTTCAAAAAGATGTGGAATATAGAATTGGAGTCTGCTCTATCATATGCGGTGGTTAAAAAGTGGGTAAAGCATTTTAAACGTGGTCAGCAAGGTATTGAACAAAACCCTCGCAGTTGAAGGCGATAAACTGCAGTAGGTCCGAAAAACGTCGATAAAAACGTGGATGCGGTTTAGAAAGGTCACCAAATTAGTACTTGGGAGATAGCAGAGATCCTAATGGTCTTATGTGAATGAGAAGAGTTCACGTTAACTTCTGAACAGGGCTTGTATAAGCTTTCTGTTCGCTGGGTGCCAACGCTTTTAACTCCTTTTTACGGTCGTAGAAACATGTGCTTGTTTTCGATTTTAATGGGAATTTTTGGCCAGGTTTGAAGCTGATCCTGAAATTTTTTTTTACACGTTTTGTCACCACAGATGAGACCTGGACCTAACAGAGCCCAAATAATGATCAAAATAGTGGCGGGATGGTAATTTTTGTCTGCAAAGAAATCGATGTCACCTTTGTCAACTGCAAAAGTGTGGGCATTCGTTTTTTGGGAATTTAAGGCTAGCATTACAATAGGCTACTAGAAAAAGGGCAAAAAGAGAAATGGGGAGAGCTGTGCTAATCTAATAATCCAATTGCAAGCAATTTCCAATCCGGAAAAACCTGTAAAATTGACCAAAGTCGTGATCTTTCACCATGACTCTGAGCCAGTTCACCGAGCAACGATTTCAATAGCCAAATTGCATGCCATTGGCTTCCAGTTGGTGAACCATCTGCCTTATTCTCCTAAAATGGAATCATCAGACCTTCCCCTCATCCCTGAGCTCAAAAAAATCTCGACATAATTTTTTTGACCCAGTTAACGGTGTTTCCGTCGATGCGGAGCCATATTTTGAAGACCTTCACAATTTCTTCTATAAAACTAGGATCCTAGCTTTGAAAGATGGCTAGCAAAAGCGTATTCAACTTCGAATAGATTATATTAAAAAATAATCAAAAAATCCAACCATACTCCGGTACATTTTTTTTTCAAGGCCGCGAAGTTCTCAGCCCTCCCTCGTAGGTTTCTGCTGGATTTCACGATTCCAATATAATCTAGAGACTTATGTGTGTAATTGTACTCGTATAAATCTACTATCTAGGTACTATTACTTACGAGTACAATTGGACGTACGAATGCAATATTGTAGAGAAATACTCCTAGCAATTAGGTTCAGGATTCTATCAAGATTTCACACAAATCGACTGCTCTGGATATATCTTATTGTATTCTATTCATATCTCACACCACGTCGTTTCCGGGGTAAGCAGAGAGAACGAAAACCAGACCTTCTCATTCTAACACACACTTCTTGCCTCCGTCACATTCATGCAAATCTTTATACACACTCTACAGTCTACAATATACGATTCTGGATGAATACGTCGACATTGTTTTTGCAATAAGTCCGTCCTTTAGCATAGGTTCTACTATTGTCTGGTTTTGTAACATCTTAATTTGTGGGTAATAAAGTTTTATTTATTCTATTCATTATATAATGAATATTATGATGGAGATGTAGTCAGCCCGTCTTATAGACTGCTGGATAGAGGCCTCTTCATTCGCACACTACCTCTCTCAGGTCCTGATGACCATCCTCTTCCATTTGCGGATTCGACAACTCCATCTTGTTAGCTATCAACTGTCAACTGTCATATACCTAATACGCCAAATTCTTTTAAATTCGTCTAACCTTCCATGATTGACGAGCCACAATTTTTGTCAGGGATGGCCTAAACATTCTTGAATTATTCAATTCTTAAAACATTTTGTAACTGTTTTTAAGATTCCTATGAATAAATAAATAAATAAATATGCATGGATAAGGAAAAATGTGATGTAATACAAATGTCGATGAATCAAATATTTATAAGTGTCTAACTGTAAAGAATCCAATCATATGAATGACAAATATTGCATGGACGTTTTGGAAGCGAAGGATGTTCGTTTTCCTGTTAAGACATCATGCAAAAATGTAACTAGAATTTGAGTTAATTTTAGAGGATTTTTTCCTTGAGTTCTTTGTAAGAACATAATTATTTTATTGCACCTTTTTGCACACAGAGTGGATGTTATGTTATGACAAGAATGGACCTGAACTAGTCGAGATGGTTTTAACACGTGAAGAGAACTAGGGATGCCACTATGACAGAATGATGTGTGAAAAAGGAGGTGTCTGGAAACATGGCCCTCCAAGAATTACTCTGATACAAAATAAATTGAAAAGCATTTATGACGAATTTGAACATTGAGGTGAATAACAGTATAGATATCTGAGGTTCTGTCCTCATTGCCTACCCCACAGGTTCCTCAGATAGATAATTAGATAGATAGATAGATAGATAAAGGTTCAGATAATTAAATAGATTCGAGTACATGATTGGCGCAGTTGGTTGAGGCGGCAGTCTCTCGAGCGGGAGGTGCCAGGTTCAAACCCCGGCGCTGGCGATGTATTCCACACTTTGCGATACAGGCTTTTAGCCTAGTGCAAGGTGTGCAGGAAAGTATTTGGGTTTGTGTATGCAAGGCCAAATCCTTTTATAAAAAAAAGATAAAGGTTCAGATAATTAGATAGATAGGTAAAGACTTTCTTTATTGTGAGAATTTCGCAGTAGGTATAATAATAAGCTTAGTGAACAAAAGATTCTCAACAAATTCCTGTTTGGTGATAAGATCTGCAGGGACATCCTAGGCCTTTTAATTCTACGTATTATCCTACTATGTCGCTCCCCCAATTCAAAACTAGGATATCTTAAAAAAAAGTGAAAATGAGTTAAATATGAGGTTCGATAGGATTTTTAAAGCTCTATCTTTCCTAATTTTTGGATTTTCAAAATTCAATTTTTTTAATGCTTTAAAAAAAATATCCTAGTATGACTCTGAACCAAATGTTTCAACATACTCACTTCAAAACTCAGACATGTTAAAATGTCTTAGTGACGTCACTGAAATACATTTTATTCCCATGGAATTCAATTTATAGTTTATAATTAAGATATTATAAGCATAGCTAGTGCCTTCCAGATTAGTTAACTGAAATAAAATTACAGATAATTTGGTATATAAAAAAATCACATTACTTTTTCAGTAGTATGAAAATAGATCCACATAGTAAATCCACTACCTGAGCTGGATCAAAACTCAGACATCTTAATAAAAAAAAATTAAAAAAAATTTTTTTTCATAATTCAAATGGACTCATTTGGTTATAAATCATTAGATGAACTGTTTCTATATCAAAAGCTGTGCTTTAATTAATTTAATTAATTAAAAGTATGATTTCACTATAGAAAACTATAGGAGAAATCCTGGTGCAAAACAAGGACATGTTAAAATTTAAAGTATAAAAAAAAGTTTTTAATATTTTTTTCTTTAAAATCTGATAAAACACCCAATTTTATACCAGAACAATATTATACAAAGAAAAAATATATGATAATTACAGTTTGGTTTATGATTATATATTGCCAAAAACTTAAATGTCATTTATCTCAAAACATAGTGTGTTCAAGATGTCCTACTTTTGAACTAGGGAAGCGATGTATCTCACTATTATTATATCAAGGAGGAATTTGTGCAGAAGCTATGGTAGTTTAATAGCAGTAGTTAACCTTCAAGGTCGGGTGAAGAAGAGGCCTTGAAGCCGTTTATTGTAGGAAAGGAATTCACTATACCGACGTACTTTATAGTAAAAGTATATTAAATAATGAATTAAACAATTTTGTATGTTGTGGAGGTAGGAATTTTTACATAATATATTGTGATAATTGAGTACTTAATTTCTTTTTCTTTTCATGTAACATAGTTTAGCGTAATTACAAGATTTTATTTAACACTGTGGTGTTTTTTATTTATTTTTTGGTTTGTGCGCAAATTTTTCAATCGATATTTCAACCTCTTCCGGACTACTTAGAGACCTGAATCTTTGCAAAAAATCGGAGAGTACGATTCTGTTCAAAATTTTATCATCCTTCTGACACGAAGAGCGAGAAAGAGATCGACTAAAATGTCCAAATCGATTGGATATTGATAAATTCTTATCGCCGACATCATGGCAATTCCCTTTCTCGTTTGCACGCAATATCCTTGTCTCGCTTTTAATATTGCCGAAATAATAAGTGCTATGATATATTGCAAAATAATGTTAGTCAATACGATTTGTACGAGTTGCCGCAATTATTGCTTGAAAAATTGCTCGTGTAAGCGCACCTTGATAGTTGAGATTAGAAAATAGTAAAATAAGAGGTGTGCGTGTGCGATGGGTGAGTGTGTGAGCGAGATTGAGTACGGGTGTGTGAGACGACCGGAATGAACTTATATGTTTTAATTTAACTGTGGCGCATGCTTGTGGGTGACAGCTGAATTATGAATGGACTAATTGTCTTTATCTACATGTTATTACTTATATCTAAAGTTGTTTTGTGCTTTTGATTGTAATAAAATAAAAATAAAAAATAAAATAAATTGGTACTTCAGAATTGCTAATAGGAACGATATGGGAATAGGGAATACGCACGGCTCAAAAACCGCTCTATGGTGGACCAAGTAGGTAATCTCCATGTGTTCCCTAGAGGAATTTACAGGGCAGAGTAGTTATAGTAATAGACATTAATTTATTCAGCTCGTCACCCGATGAGTAAACTACACATAGGCATTAAATCAATCAACGAGCTGTGACGGGAATATGAACCTTAGTCAATTACTCATTACCATGAAATCTCAGTGCAATTTGCAATGCAACGACTGAATGTAAAATTCTGTTCCCGAGAGACTATATAAACGAACTGTCGCAGGTAAAAACCGCGTATGAGACAAACGGTTGAAACTGAAAAATATCTAGTATCGCCCCTATTTATTCATTTATTTATTTATTGGAGACACACACAGAAAGTTAACAAACATACTTACACAAAATATATAATTCACGTTGACCTCCCAATTAAGAGTGTCCACAGCATGCACGCATGGTAGGTACATTACAAATCAATCGAGTGCAGAATATAAAACAATTAAATATACTAACACGTAGGCACCCATAAACTGTATGTGCAGGTAAGTATGCCATTAGCAACAAGTAGGTACCAACACACCAATAAAATAATATAATTTAGATGTAACGTAGCTGGCAAAGGTCGCAGCACAGCGATAAGCTCGCCCTAGTGAACAAATGTTATATTGTCTTCGGATTGACTGTACGTTATTGCTTTTGCAATAAGTCCGCCTCTTGGCACACTACACCGTTGTCTTGTTTCTTGTAACTGTGCATATTTTCTCTGGCCAATAAAGATTTATTTATTTATTTATCACTTGTACCTAATCCCAATATATTTCACCAGAAGCGTAAATAAGTAGGTACCCAAATATGTAATTTTGTGCACATACATACGTGGAATAGGGTATGGAAATTCGAACTTGTTAAGATTGATTTAAAGTTGAAATAACCATTTCCACCAAGAAAACATATTTTTTTTATTATTTTTTTTATTACAATCAAAAGCACAAAACAGACAACAACTATAGATATTACTATGATAACATTTAGATATGACAATTAGTCCATTCATAATTCAGCTGTCACCCACAAGCATGCGCCACCGTTAAATTAAAACATATAAGTTCATTCCGGTCGTCTCACACACCCATGCTCAATCTCGCTCACACACTCATCCATCGCACACGCACACCTCTGATTTTACTATTTTATTAATACCTAAAGTTGACTTGTACGTGTTTTTTACTTAGGACAGTGCTGCTAGTATTGCCAATATCATGTGTCGTGTTAATAATCCATAACTCCGTACAATGCAGTCATTCTTTATCAGATCTTATGGATCTACAATTCTGCTGGATGTTTAAGATCGTTTTAATTAGATACGCTTATAAAATTTCTCATAATAGTGATAGATCATACACGCTATGTTGCAAAAAATATACAACTGTGTTTTACCTTCAACGCTCGCTTGGGGAACATGGTGATGTTACAAGGTTTTGCCTTCAAATAATAGCGATATGCTCTGAGTAAAAATCGTTCTATCAAATCCAAATTTTCAAATTTCTGTTCAAATTTCGTACAAGAGTGTAAGCGCGAAATAACAATTACGTTATCGACAAAATCGACTTTGGATTATTGTATAAAAAGGGACCGAATATCAAAAAATATATCCACTCAAACATTTTATCAACCAAGTTGCAGCATTCTATCTAACTGGAATAATCTCAAGTTTCAGTAAATTTCAGAAGTAACTTTTGAATTATTTTTTTATGGAGAAAATTTATTAAAATCAAATTTATATTCACTAGAGTCACTAAAACATATTCTCATTTATACATTTTTCAAGTCTTAGGATTATCTTTAGTATTAGCTGAGTAATCTTACTTTTCTTGAAGCAATTTTTCCCATGTCAGTTTATTTAATTTGTTTATTAAACTTATTTACACATTACATTCAACATACAGTTACTATGGCCTTTTAATAAAAAAATGTACCTCAACCTTAGAAATAGAAAAAAAAACATTAGATATTGTCGAGGTGATGAAATTCACACAAATAATAATGATCTATAGATTCAATATAACGGGATAACTAGATCCAATATGTATTAATGATATTACGATCATCTCTGGGCTGTAACCTGATGTTGCGGTCAGTGGATCATTTGAATAGATCATAAAAATAAACTAATATTAGACTAATAATGGGTTCGGTTTTATTGTAGAAAAAAATTAATCAAACCTAAATAGGTTAAGGTGGTTCTGTTATTAATAATTTAAAATAAAACGTAGGTATCTAATCTACCTGCGAAAGAATTTTAACGCCCAAGTTAGGTACCAATATTAAGGAAATTGAGGTGGTCGGTAGCCTGGTTGGTAACGCGCTCGACTGTTAATCCAGTGGGCGCGGGTTCAATCCCCGACTTACTCCACTTCACAACACAAGCTTTTAAGCTTTCTGTGAAAGTGTGCGAAGATGTATTTGGGTTTATATTTGGTTGATCAACAGGTGATGTAAATACTAGTTCAATGCATATAAATATGCTAAAATTTGAGTTGGGAAAAGGCAGATTACTCAGCTAATACTAAATTTATAATTCAGAGATATAAAAAATGGACGACTTAGGTACAATTGAAAATTTACCAATTCAAAAATTACCGCTGTACGCTGCACATGGCGAATGTTTCTCAAGTGTAAAGTGATCACTTATGCCTGCCGAGGTCGGTAGTAAGCCCGACAATGTTCATCCTTAATTCTTCTACATTGCTGCAGGAATGTAGGAAAAAATCCAAAGCTTTACAAGAATAATTTTTAAACCAAAAATAATTCAAATATAGTACGTACAATATTATGTTCTTATCAATAATAGCTCCATATCAGAGTCATCCATATTTCTCATGCTTTGCTATACCTACTTTTTTTTTTAAATGTAATCTCGGTTGGGACAATTTATTCTGCACTTCACGATACGAGCTTTTAGCTTATCTACTGTGAAATATGCAGCAATGTTTTTGGGTTTCTGTGTATATACGTGCCCAGATTTTTTTTTCATCAAGTAACATCACAAAGCTTTGGTTAGCCGGAAGACATTGGCATTTAGCGATAACCTTAGCAGCTGTATAATTTGTAATTTTTGTTACACATGTTATATAATAAAGTGTTTATCATCATAGGCGTATCGCGTGCGTAGATGACTTTGTTAATCAAATAGTAATTTGATATAGATCATGCGAAACTGACATTAGTATCTGTATCACTAATGATACACGCACGATAAGTACACATAGGTTTTTATAGAGCTGAAAAACTCATATGTTTAATGTTTATTAGCATTTTCTTATTCTAGTGCCTGGCTTTCTCCGGCAAGATGGTCGAATCGATGATATTTTATTCATAGACTCGTCATCTCATAGTTTTTCACGTGTCCATGGCAAAATTTTATATACGAGGGGAGTAAGAGCCATCTGAAGCAGTTTCTAAATTACGAATTTAAGTTTTTAAATTATTGTAAAAGTCTGATGCTGGATTTCACCAACTTCTTAGGTGAGGAATAGCGAAGATAGGAGCCACTTATCATTATTTTTATACAAAATTTGTGCTAGGTGGCTCCTATCTCCACTATTCCTCACCTGAGGAATTAGTGATATCCAGCGTTGAGTGTAGCAGTCTGGTCAGGAATTAAAGGCAAAAAAAAAACATAAGCTAAATGCACGACCCTACATAGTCTTTAGTCGAATTTGTTGTCAGTCGCATTGATCGTTGGTCGAATTAGTATATACCTATTGGACGAATTTAGTCGAAATAATTTTAGTTAAATTAGCCATTTGTCGAGTTAGTTATAAGTCACAATATTATGAGTCGTGTTTACTGCAGATCGTCTTACATACTGTGAAAAAAAGCGTTGAAAATATTTCAAGAATATCTTTCAGAATTCTTTACCGAAGGATTCGTACTACTTAGGAAAAATCCAAACGGATCATTCATGAGTGACTAGAATACTAGATAAAGGTTTGAAGTATCTTCCTTATTTTTTGTAGCGTACGTACCATGTACCGGTGTGCTGAAAATTATCTTGCCCTTAAAAAATATGGACGAACCGCTTAATTTACCGATTCACACGCCACCTAGGAATAGTACTATGAACTTTTTGTTTCTGAACAAAGAAAATAATTGGCGAATATCTCCGTAATTACTTATTCAATACTTAATGATTTCGTAACGATCATGAATGACTAGTAGAAATATACTGTGTTTTTTTAATGGATAATTAATTAGTTAGACATCAGAATTACAAATGATAACCAAAGATATTGTTATTTGAGAAAAAATAATAATTTTGAAGAATGTTTTTTACTGACTTATTGGAATGTATAAGGAATGAGATAGGTACTAATTATAAAAATGATGGACGCGTTTTGAGTAAAAGGAATCGGAGAGCGTATATGACAAATTGCATGAATGTGACGGAAGCTAGGAGTGTGTGTAAGGATAGGACTGTCTGGCGCTCTGTCCTCTCTGCCTACCCTGCAAGGGACGTGGGGTGATGGTATAGATATAGATAGATATAAAAATGAGCGATTGTAGGACTGTTTGTTTTAGAGAATGAATGTGAACAAATTTAGATGGTTTGGACGTATTGAAAGAATGAGTGACGAGAGAGAAATAATGAGGTTTTTTTTTAAAGGAAAATATACTCTGGGACGGATTTGTACTGAGTAAAGGGAATTGACGTGTCTGTATGATGACGAATAGCATTAAGTACCTACCCCGCAAGGGACGCGGTGTGAGGATATAGATTGAAACTGTTCATTGGTTCTAAAACTTATATCTACGATCTGTATTAAGAAAACATAATATGGTGTAGATATGTATTTCTATATATCTAGTTGTTGAGAGAAAGAAGTCAAAGTGAAGGCCGAAAGAATAATACTGACTTATGTGAAACCTGTTTGAAGACATAGAAGACAATAATGTAGTATGTATGATGGACTATCTATCTACACTACATTCATATGCGCCTGATACTTTCGCAGATATTACGAAGAGAGAAACATGATGTAAAAGAAAGTAAGCGAGTTATTTGTGGTGTAAATGAGACAAAACATACACGTAATAAATGTTAATGAATGAGATGTGTATATGATTTTATCTTTCCCTCTAAATAATTTTCATTTGTGTGAGATATGCCGTGGGAACTTTGCCGCTCGCTACATTTTGTTGACTCTTCTATTATCTCAATACATGCGAGAAGTATTTTGCTACATTAATTTATTAACCATTTGCATATTTATGAGCTCCGTATACATTTTCCCTATTCTTATTTTGTTGACTCGTACAGTTTTTAGTTTTCTAGTGTTTTGTTTTGTATTCATGTTGGATTTTCTTGGCTCGCCTACGAGTGATTTTATCAACAGAATATTGCAATTGAACAGAAGATAATTGCAGTGATCAAGTTTATTATCCCTAC
Source organism: Ceraclea dissimilis (assembly GCA_963576895.1). NCBI lineage: Eukaryota > Metazoa > Arthropoda > Insecta > Trichoptera > Leptoceridae > Ceraclea > Ceraclea dissimilis. The sequence goes on from OY756372.1 coordinate 2,718,475, forward strand.
TCAGCAAAATAAAAAATCTGGATGTCCACCATCAGATCGTGATCCTCAAGGATGGACGCATTTTGAGTAAAAGAAATCGAGGAAAGTGTATGACAAATTGTAGGAATGTATGTATGTGTAAGGATAGAGTAGTCTGGCGCTCTGTCCTCTCTGCCTACCCTGCAAGGGACGCGACGAGTGAGGGTAATTTACATAGATAGATAGATAAATTCGTTTTCATCCAAGCGTCTGACATTGGCATGCCAATTTTGATTTCTGTTTCAGCTGAGAAAAAAATATAAAGTGTCACGTCGCTAGTTTGATGGATTAAAATCCTTCATTCAAAAAACCTAAAGAAATGACTTGAACAGTTTAGAAATGTAACACACAAAGGTTTCGAAAAAAAAAGGTCAAAAAGTGAACAAATTACAGTAGCTCAGAATAGAGAGTATGATAATAATGGAATCACCATAACAAAAGGCGATGAACGGTAGTGGGCCAAGTGTCAGTTATGTCAACAATTGAACTGTTTGTGATGATGACACAAAAGTCAACAACAGACATAGAGAAAAGAAGTCGCTGCTATTTGACTTCTGGAAGTTGACTTAGAAATAGTCAACACAATTTGTCCAATAAATGTATTTCTATTGACAAACAAATGGGCCAACCCACATGTGTTTTAGTTTCACACACAATTTGATCAATACTTTTACCATAAGTACTGTCCAGTATCCACTGTCCATACCTTTCAGAACTGCTCCCTTATGCACAGTAAATCCATTTTGATTCCAAATTTTCTTTCTGTGTTGCTTCCATCGAAGAAGAGCGAACGTCTTTTGGAACTTTTAAAGATCCTGAGCCAATTATACCAGAGCTAAAAACGTTGGGCGCTCTGACTAAAGGTTGTTTGTGGAAGTTTATCGTAATGTTATTAAAATGAAACGGCGAAAGACATGAATGTGTCCGTTAAGGGCCATAACAATGCCGTTCGGTACATTTCGGTACTTTTTCAAAAGTTATATAGCCGCACCCTTTAAAGATATAGCTTTGAAAAAAACATATTGTATTCTTTCATCTTTTCTCTAATGGATTACTGTTTAAAATAAACGATATGTTTTATAGTTTTATTGTAATAAAATATTTAAAAACATCCGTTTTTGACGCTATAAAAGCTATATTTCAAAAACCAATTGACATAGAAATATGTTTATTTTTTAAATTGATAGGTATTTTATATATCTAATCGATTACTGTATAATTTTTACGAAATCGTTATTATTTTTATTGTAATATCCAAAAAACGACATTTGAAGATTTTTGTGATGCGCCTTGCCGAGATTCGATAACGCGCGCAAGGTGAATAATAGATCTTAACGACATGCATTCTGGTGTTGTAAGCGAGATGTTTGTATATCATTCCTCAGTTCCGCCCACAAGCTTGTGGGCTACAGACGTGAAATCTGTGTTGAATTTTTTGTTAGGAATTTGGAGAAATACCTATCTTATTATTTTATTTTTTTCGGAATTACTTACGTAGCGCGCGAATTATGCGACCACGGAGCTACAAATCGATCTAGATCGAGCATTTAATACAGATTAACGGGACTTTCGAAACTAATAAAGTAGGTGCCTATTTTTATCATAACTTTAAATTGTAATAGACAGGTACGTATGTAATATTAGGTACTTGTTATAGACAGGTAGGTAGGTATGTATCCCCTTTTGGAAAAATATTTTTTTAAACATATAGGTACCTCCAAACTTTATTTTCAATGCATAATATTATGTGTTGTAACGTAAAAAGTAAAATAATAATATAATGCAGGTTGTGCAAAACATTTATTAGGTAGGTAAATATTTTATTTACAATTATGGTGGTATAAAACATGTTACAAATGATACAAATCGTCTTTTTTTAAAACAACACAGATAGTCCGAGAGCCGGCCGACAAAAATATAACATATCTGTTATAAAGACGATTTTTATTATATGTAACATGTTTTATACCACCATAATTGTAAATAAAATATTTACCTACCTAATACATGTTTTATACAACCTGCATTATATTATTATTTTACTTTTTACATTACAACACATATTATGCATTAAAAATAAAGTTCGGAGGTACCTATATGTTTAAAAAAATATTTATCCAAAAGGGGATACATACCTACCTACCTGTCTATAACAAGTACCTAATATTACATACGTACCTGTCTATTACAATTTAAAGTTAGGATAAAAATAGGCACCTACTCTATTAGTTTCGAAAGTCCCGTTAATCTGTATTAAATGCTCCATCTAGATAGATTTGCAGCTCCGTGGTCGCGTGATTTGCAACGTGTAAAGAACATCAGATTTCTAAACAAAAGGGGGTGGGACTAATGCGCGGAATAATTGTAGGAACGCCCGAACGCTCAAGGTCATTCGCCTTATCTTGGCCCTTAACCAGTCGCCTATTAAATAAATTGAAAGTCTGTGGAAGGTCATAAAAAACTGTGTTTTATTTTAATAATATTGTTCAGAGTTTTCGTCTTGTACGTATCCAAAATGAAATTTTCCATGTTTTTTTTCTTTCCTCATCATACTCTGTATTTTCTGTTCTTTCTTTCCTTTCCCTTTGCTCATCTTTCTGCCATTGACCGTTTTTGAACCTGTACGCATCTATGTAGATTACACAAATTCTTATAATATTTCAATTTAGATGAAAACTTGAGTTGGAAAGACCTCATCAGTTGCCTTACGGGGCGGGTCAGAAAACTGGCATATATTTTTAGAAACCTAAGAAACATACTTAGCCCACAATATATCAAATCGGTGTACTTTGCATTGTGCCAATCAATTTTGAACTACGGAATCCTGGCCTGGGGAGGTGTGGCAAAGACCTTAATGGATCCACTATATAAAGCACAAAAAATGATTCTCAAAATTATGCTCAAACTCAAGTGGAGATTCCCATCTATACAACTATTTAAGGACGCAAATTTGCTAAGTACACGACAGCTATATATGTCAAGGCTCATCTTGAGAATAGCTGGAGAATTTCAATTGATGGAAAAGGTAGACCACACGCGGTATACAAGACAAGTGAACAACCTAGTAGTGCCAGCAACAATCACTGCCTTCTGCCAGAGGTTCCACACCTTCCTGGGACCCAGACTATATAATACTGTGAATAAATTTTTTGGTGAGAGGGGCAGCAAAATAAACAAAGTGAATCTGGCCAAATACCTGGTCGAAGTGGGGGTAGTTAATTCAGAGACTCTGTTGTTAAAAATATTAGTATAGGTGTGTGTGTGGTATATGATGTACAATTAAATTGCTAGGTATAGATAATTATGGAGATAAAGACAATTATAGTGACATACTTATAACTATGTAAAAGGTAGCCTCAATACAGACGCAAGTCCAGTGAGGCACCACGCATATTACAATAATGAACTTAACTATATTTAAGTGAAATATTTATATCCTTAAAGTGTACACTTAATGAAATAAATAAATTATTATTATTATTATAATTTGGGCGAAGAAATTCTAGACATCCATAAAGATGCTCAAAAATCTCAACATAATTCGAAACTATTTCAGTTCAGACTGAATTGAGTTAGGTAAAGGAATTTGACATCAGGGAGATAGACTTACGTTCAACATTGTATACGTATTACTTGTACATTAATACGACCGATCCAGCATTTTCTAAATATGGGAAACAAAGGGCTTATGTCATGCCTAGATGCAACGGTCCACTCCAGGCGAAAGATGTATGGGTTGCGCGGAGATAACATCTAATAGGTACTACTTACTAGAAGAGTGATGGTGAACCTTTTAGACATCGACATGAACTTTCACGGTTTCAAATGCTGTCCAAAACTAGCACGGATTCGAAACAAGAGAGACTGCTAGCCATTTGCGTTCCACTGCTGAACATAGGCCTCTTCTAAACAGTTCCACTGTCTTCTAAGTAGTATGCTGGGATATCTGCTGCTATCTACGACACGTAATCTGGACAATGTCACTTGTCCACATTTTCTGTGGTCTTCCTATACGCCTCTTTTGTTATCCATAGTCCTCCATTTCAGGATTCTAGGTTACCATCTGTCACAATCCTATCTTGCTACATGCCGCGCTCACTGTCAACAAGAGTAACTCCGATTTAAAACAACAGCATATCATGAGTTAAAAAAGTAGCACAGGTTCGAAACAAAAGTGGCACTGAGCAAGTAGCAGCCAATGAGATTAAGTTAGTATTTAGCGTACGCACCAACTTATAACTACCTTTTTGGCTCTCTAACGTCGACATTTTATTAAGACATTCGTAGGTAGTTGGCGGTAGGCTCCATAGCCAAATTTTTGCATATCTGTTCATATTGAGGGGTGAGGAAGCGCGGCCGCCCGAGACTGACCTGAGGATGGACGCGTTTTGAGTAAAAGGAATCGGAGAGCGTGTAAGACTAATTGCATGAATGTGACGGAAGCTAGGAGTGTGTGTAAGGATAGGGCTGTCTGGCGCGCTCTGTCCTCTCTGCCTACCCTGCAAAGGACGTGGCGTGAGGGTATAGATAGATAGATAGACTGTTCATATTATAACTACTTGTTGTCAAATTGTGACTTTAAAGATATATGGCAACATGTTTAAATCTAAAGCCCCTCTTTTCTCCAGAAATTGAGCCAATTGTGACAATCTTACGCTGTACATTGGTTGATAATACATGAAAGATTGTTAATATTGTTTGATTTTTCTCTTGTGTAGAGTGTGTGACGAACCTTATAGAAGAGAGTAGACAAAAGTTAAGTAGTGCTGCATCGCTAAACTGGTTTCCGTCGTGGAATCTGCAATAGTTATTGGTGACAGCATGGGAAACAATAGTAAAGTTATGGGAAACAACTCTTCCATGGTAGTATTTATGGCGTATGGTAGATCTGGAGGTAATTACTGTTGTGTTTGCTGTAATTTATTGTAAAGAATCATGTACACACGAGAAAATACTATTATTATTGTACCACTCGTATAGTCTCAGTGGTTTAGTGATCGTGGTCTTAGCGTGCCTACATACATTCACGAGGTCCTCGATTCGATTCTCAGTGAATTCGTGTTTTTTTTTATTATCCTTCATAAATACATGCGGTATGGAACGGTAATGCTAGGCAGTATACGAGGCAGGAGACCGAGAGGCAGATCGCCGACGCGTTGGAGCGACCAAATGAGGGCAGCCACCGATCCACAATGCCTGGTCTAAGACGACTACTTAACGATTGACTGGACGAACGGTGGTGTTGCGGGGACATTTTTGTAGAATAAGTAGAATATTTAGTTTTATGTTAGTTTTTAGTTAGAATAAGTATATAGCCAAAAATCCATTTGGATTAGGCACCACACCAACTTTTATATACTACTTTTATATTTTGCAATAAATTAAAAAAAAAAAACAAATACCACTATACACGAGGCCGCACATCTGGCCATGGACAGAGGCTCATGGAGGAGGATTGTCAACTGCGGGAGTGAGAGTCCCGACCCTCAGTCATGAGGATAAACGACACCAGGAGCAAATATATAAGTTCTCGGGTCGACTGTAAGATATTGCCTTTGCAATATGTCCGCCTTTTGGCACACTACCATCATTGTCTTGTTTTGTAACTATGCATATTTTTATTTGGCCAATAAAGATTTATTAATTTACACTATCTACTCCAAATTTCGGCGTGAGTCGATTTGTATATCTACATATATATCTTATTTCTCCGATTTAGATAGTCAGTTTTACGTGGGCGAACGGCATAACACACACATATCCACATTACGGATATACCTACAATGTCTTGGGTACAATCAGGGTTGCCATCAGCTCCCGTTTTATGTATTAGAAGATTTGATCAATTTGATTCGATTAAATAAAGGACATATGATGAAAAAAACGATATCAATATTATTTTGATAAAATGCTGTTATGGTATCATTAGCGACGTTTATTAAGGGCATGGTACCAGGAATGACGTCACAGTCATTTCCCACGGCATAAAGGTTCAAAATTGCGTGGACAATCGCATGAAAAAATGGTAAAAATAGCGTTTTTCCCATTTTTTGGGGTTAATTTTGCGTCTCAAAAAACTTTTACTGTTATTCCGTAGATTTTACTGTTATTCCCTAGATCAAGAAACGAGTTTCCGTCTTTCGGAAAAAAGATCTGAGGTGTTTTTCAAAAAATTTTTTTAGAGAAATCTATACAAGATATAAAAAATCTTTTACGGTTATTTCCTTGATAAATGTTCAATGTATCTACCCTATTTTGTTCCAAAGCATATTTAGTGACGGTTGTCGAGATATAAGGTCTCCCGTTTTTAGAAATTTTTGAAATGTCGATATGCATACTCTTAAAGACACATTTAGGTTTAAAAGAAATGACGTTTGGCAACCCTAGGTACAATCCATGTTATCAGGAGTGGTAATACTACATTCCATAGTTTCGCCATAGGGTACCCAATATGCAAAATAGAAAAACAACATCTATGTATTTGAACTCAATACCACTACACCCAATTTGACACGCACTGTAATTAATCATACCAAATATACGGATATACTAAACCTATAGGTACAACATATTATTGGTCGGTTCCCGGAGAAAACCCATAAGAATATTTATTTAGTGGAGGGCATTCAATAGGCTTAGGACGGTTCATGGCTGCAGCGGTGACATGCTCCACAAGTGGGGAATGAGAGATGATCCACAGTGCGACTGTGGACACCCGAAGCAAACCATGCAGCACATCTTGCGCGATTGTCCCATACGCGTGCTTACCCCGGTACCGTTGCCAGTGCTGCTAGCCTTCCCTCTGAGTTCCTCCAGTGGCTGGAGGCGCTGGATGTCAGACTTTAACGATGTGACAATACTTCGACGTTGCCAAACTATAAACAAATAAATAAGAATATTGCTCGACATGAATGAATCCCAAAAAAGACAAAAGCCCTTCAGAAATATCCTCAACGGACAAAAGCCCAAACTTTCTAGTTAGATTCCAGTAGATGAATTATTTATAAAATGTTGACTATTTTATTATCTATCCCATTTTAAATCCGCTTATTTACTATGCTAGTTTCAAACACACTGAAAGAAATCGTATGCTAATAGATACAACTATTTTTAATTTCAAAGCAATTATTTTGCCAATAATTGTTCGTAAAGGCGTTTCTCAGAATTATGACATTATTTTTCTACTTATTTATTTTTAAATCAGGAAACAGGAAGCAAAGGAAGTTTGGAATTAAATAATTAGAGACAAAAAACAATCCTTGAATCTGATTTCACGTATTTTTTCAATTAAAGTATCTTCGTGTAGGTAGTTACTTGATGGCATCATCCGCAGTGCCTGGCATTGACTTGTCTCATTACACGCTTGAAAGAACTTGTGAAGGCTGTTTGTTTTCTATCTATCTATCTATCTATACCCTCACGCCACATCCCTTGCAGGGTAGGCAGAGAGGACAGAGCGCCAGACAGCCCTATCCTTACACACACTCCTAGCTTCCGTCACATTCATGCAATTAGTCATACACGCTCTCCGATTCCTTTTACTCAAAACGCGTCCATCCTTGAGGATCTGGTCGACATGATCGGACCAGGTCAGTCTCGGACGGCCGCGCTTTCTCACCCCTCTTCGCTCATTCAGATATATCTTTTTTGTCATCCTGTCATCATTCATTCTCTCAACATGCCCAAACCATCTTAGTTTGTTTACTTTCATTCTTGTCACTATGCAAAACATCACGCAATTCATTCATCTTACCTTCCATATCTCCTCTTATATTCCACACACCAATCCGGCATTCTGCCCTCCTCTTTGCGCCCTCCCTGGTACTTGACGCGGCGTGATGGGTGGCGAGCCTCATCGACTCCATGCGTCAAGACCACCACCTTTTGTTAACTTATTAAATTTTGCAGTCATCTGTGAGAATTGAGCTGTGCCGCCATCTTTTGAGCAACCCTACTCACCATGGGCGACGCTATATCGAAACTACAGGGGCAGCAATTAAGATTTTATATTGTTCTTCTTTATTACCCTCTTTCCCTCCACTGCTGGATATAGGCCTCTTCCAACTGTTTCCACTCGTCTCTGTTTTGACCCTTCTGCATCCAGGTTCCTCCAGCGATTTGGACAATGTCGTCGGTCCATCTCTTTGGTGGCCTTCCGACGCTCCTTCTATCTGTCCAAGACCTCCACTTCAATATTCGTGGTCCCCATCTGGTGTCACCCTGTCTGGCCATATGTCCTGCCCATTGCCACTTGAGTTTTGACTTGAGTTTGATTGTACATAAACTAGAAGATGGCGCCGCAGGCTAAATTTTGTTGATAACTGAGTAAACTGATAAATTTGGAATCGCATCTAACGCATCTAGTTATATTATCATACAAGACATCATGAAGAAACTTACTAGCGCCGCAGACGAAAATTTTGTCGCAATTGGTTCTTAAAAAACGTTCGTCAAAATAAATCTGATCTATTTTTTCATGGAATAAAAATATTTATGAAGAAAGGGCGTTAAATGGCGCCAGTCAGAATGATCCTTAATACAAAAAAAATTGTAGGTACAACCGTATTTAATACGAGTATATTATGCATGACCTACTCTACAGTCTACGAGTACATATGTATGCTTATGTTTGATGACAAAATTTTCGTCTGCGGCGCTAATTTCTTCATCGTTTGTCTTGTATGATATTGTTTATTGTTCATTATCGTCCCTAGGCCCTAATTTCGGGCACTTGGACTCGTCAAATTTTCATAGTTATAACAATCAAAAAGAGTTTTGAACAATTAACAGTGGCAATGTGCCAGAGAAGTAGAATCAATGCAAACAGAGTGTAAAGGGCTCAGTTTGCATTTCGTCATGGAGATAATATAATTCTTTGTTTTCATTTACTACAAATCGATCTGAATATGGATCGGGCGCACCCACCACATTCCACTTACGCCACACAATGATGCGACAAAGTATTGTGTGTGGAATTACGGCCACGTGTCTAATAAATAGTTATAACAATACTCCTATTTAAGTACCTAACTGATCCACCATGACAATCCAATTATTTTTTGTATAGGTGAAGTATTTATTATCACAATAGTTGAATTGTTGGTGAATAATTCATGAACATGTAATAGTTTATTATGTATTTTACTAAAATGTCTGCTGTCTGTATGTCCTGCTGTCAAATTTTTCAATAGATGTCATTCCTACAACAGTGTAGAAGAATTAAGGATGAACATTGTCGGGCTTACGAATGACCTGGGCTGGCTTAAGTCATTTTACACTCGAGAAACATTCGCCATTTCAGTTCACCCCGGCTGGGATTCGAACCCAAACCTTCGTCTCGCATAGTAGGGATCTTATCCACTACACCACGAGGAAAATCCATCCTGTTGTGTGACATATAACGCTACATTATGTGAATGTAGATACCTCCCGTTCCTGTTATTTATTTCCGATGTATTGGAATCAATAGATTTATTTATTTATTTATTTACGCTTTTGGTGAATAAGATACAGACATATGTAAAAATTAAAGTAAAATTATAACATTTATTCACTAGAGCGAGCTTATCGCAGTACTGCGATCTCTGCCAGCTAACGGAAGTATGTATGTGATAATTTCTAGGTCCAACCTCTCCCCGCTTTCCTCTATTCGAATTTCGAATGCTTGAATAACAATGAAATAGGTGATGTATGATAGTTCACATATTAGGGTGCCTTCCCACGACAAGTGAATCCGGATTCGTACGCGAATCTGGATTAATCCCTTCCGGATGGATGATTTCGTGCACGGGGTATGGGGAAATAGTTCCCTATTTTTATAATAATATAATAATCCATTGTATTAATATTTTTAACTTTTTAACTTTAACGTTGTAAATTTTAAAAATATCTTGAGTCCGTTGAAGCAATAAATAAATAAATATATAATATAATAAATAGATAATAATAATTATCTCTGTCATACTGTTGAATATATACTAATTCTGTTTTTGTGTTTAAAAATTAGATCGATCAGGTACGAGAATAAATTATTGTCTTTACACCAATATTAATTGTAATTTAGTAAAAAAAAATAAAAGAAAGCATTGCCTGCGGCATTAATTAAACTTGTTTGTGGGTGATATTTTTTAAAGTTTGTCACACGGAGTTTTTGTATCTTGTATCACGCGTTATTTTTCAACACCGGTTTTTCTCAAATTAGCTGCTAATCTCTCTCAGTCCCGTTATGGGCCCGCTACACGCTCGCGAGTCACCACGACCTTTTGATGTTCATGAGTAAAAAGGCGTCAACGGTCGGTTACGTACATGTCAAGACAAACGTTCCATCCGCACCCCTTTTTACTCATGAACACCAAAAGGTCGCGGTGACTCGCGAGCGTGTAGCGGGCGCATTATGTGTCAGGGTGTATATTATATTTATTTTGTACGGGAAAAAATGTCTGCCATAACTGGAAATTAGAGAACCCATTAAATAATTTATTTATTTATTTTTAATATTATTTTAATATTATTAATGTCGATATTATCAGAATAAAAGAATACCGGCCCAGTAAAAGTGCAAAAAATGTGCTGTTTCAGGTCCGTGGTATTAGAAAAATATAATGATTGGTACCTTAAACTTTTTTCATTTTAAATAAAATTATAATTTCTTGATCATTCGTGTGTTATTTAGACTAATAGATTAGGTACATAATTTTTGAAGGGAGACATTTGAAAGATTGGCATCATAGTGATAAAATGCACCACATCGACTTATAATTCGATGTAACAAAATTCCAGAAAAATTAATTCAATAAATATAATGTTCCCCACTCTATGGCAACTGGGGAATCTAAATTTATACATTATTTATTTTGATTTTATTTTTCGAATTATGCGGGTGCGTCTATCTCCCTCACTCTCGTTGTATATTGTAGCCGTACAAAACCCATAAGCATATTGCTCAAAATAAATAAACCCCACAAAAGCCGTACAAAAGCCACACAAGATTTTTTTTAGGGATAAAAGCACAAATCTAATTGGATTTTGTTAATAAAATTAATTGTATCGATTAGTATTCGAGTAAATTATATTAGGAACTAGAATAGATTAAAAAATACGAATAAATAAGCGGATCTAAAATGGGATAGACAATGATTTCAACATTTTATAAATAATTCATCTACTGAAATCCAACTAAAAAGTTTAAGCTTTTATTATTTGAGGATTTTTTATTGGTTTTTAATCATCTGTAGACCATATTTAAGGCACTTGGAATCGTCAGGTTTACAAACACAAAATCAAATGCAATAAATCAATAAACACAACAAAAAAGAATGAAAGCAATAAACACATAGACAATACAAAACTATAACACATTTGTGGTACAATTTAATGCAGGTCTGGATGTAAATTGTCCAGAACTACATTAAGTACGTCATATTTCTGAAGGGTTTTTGTGTTTTTTGGGGTTCATACTACATCATCGTAAATACTCCTATGGGTTTTTCTTCGGAAACCGTTGTGTATACACGCGCTGAAACATGTAAGTAGGGTTGTCAACATTTTTTCAGCTGATTATTCCATCTGCATCAATAAGTAATTTTAAAAAGTTATCGGAAGCCTGGTTGCTAACGCGCTCGATCCTCGATGCCGACATACCCCACTTCACGACACAAGCTTTTAAGCTTGTTATGAAGTGTACAAATATGTATCAGGGTGTAATTCGATAATTTTATGAAAATAAAAGAAAACATACACATTATCTTATTGTTCTTGATATCAGTTCTTAACTCTTTTTTTGTTGCTTCCTTCATTATCCCCTCCTTTCTTCCTCTTCTTCTTCCTCTTCCCATGCTTCCTCCTTCCCTACCATAAATGTTTTATAGATATAAGATATATATTTTTAACTATGTAATGTAATCTATTTGTTTTGCGTGTGTGCTAATTGTGAACGGATGTAATTGGTCTTGTGTATTGATATTTTTGTATTAATGTACCTGCCAATGTTTGTTTTTGTGACTGTATCTGTTCCATGTGCAATAAATAAATAAATATCTACTTATCTATTTAAATAAAAACTGTCATTTTATGAACTGCTTGAATTTAATAATATTTTTATTTGCTAGAAAAGTGTGGTTTTCTCAATATTCAAATTAATGTAAATTACACACTCATTCGTCAGTCGAAAACTGCAGGCAATGATATAATTCTTAAACTGCGTTTAAATTTGACAAGTGAAGCGGATTTGGTTGATATTTTCTTAGTTTTAATGTTGCCAAAAAAAAATATATAGTATTTTGCGATCCATATATTTCTTGCAACTCACTTTCAATATTATTATTATACTCTAGTACGGTTGACAACCCTCGTTGTTAGTGAATATATATCCGAAAATATATCGAATAATAATTATTTTTATTGTAAAATTGTTACAAAAATATACAAATTACCCGACTAGCAAAAATTACAACACGTTATTTTCAGTTAATGTAGGTAGCTACATGTTATCAATTTAGTATCATATTCTTGTATTATGTATTTTTGTACCTATGAATAACTTTTGAATCAGTATTAATTTACAGTAAGTAATGTTAAGAGTATGCATACCGACATTTCAAAAATTTCTAAAAACGGGAGACCTTCTATCTCGACAACCGTTATTAATTATGCTTTGGAACAAAATAGGGTAGATGCATTGAACCTTTATATAACCGTATATAACCGTAAAAGATTTTTTATATCTTGTATAGATTTCTCAAAAAAAAAATGGAAAACACCTCTGATCTTTTTTCCGAAAGACGGAAACTCGTTTCCTGAAAGTCGTTGAGTAAAATTTTTTTTTGTACTGATAATATGCATTAAAACCTAGGGAATAACCGTAAAAGTTTTTTGATAGACGCAAAATTAACCTCAAAAAATTAAAAAAAACGCTATTTTTACCATTTTATCATGCGATTGTCACGCGATTTTGAACCTTAATGCCGTGGGAAAAGACTGTGACGTCATTCCTGGTGCCAATTATATAGGTAATACCTACCGATTCGGTATAATACTTTAAGCAGAAGTTAATGTCGCCGCCACACGCTTGCGAGCGTCTACGAGTTTTTTGCGTTCATGAGTAAAAAGGCGTCAACGGTCTGTTACGTAAACGAGCCAAGACAAACGTTCCATCCACACGCCTTTTTACTCATATACTTGTGGGCGGCGACAAATGGAATATATATGTATTACGTTTAATAGTTATACTATAGAAAATGAAGTAACGCAATAAGCTAATAGGTACCTACATAAATATATACATAATTATATTTTTTAATAAAACGTTTTTTATTTTTTGAGAATCAACACACACACACACACACACCCTCACACACACACACACACACACCCTCACACACACTCACACACACACACCCTCTCACACACACACACACACACACACCCTCACACACACACACACCCTCACACACACACACACCCTCACACACCCTCACACACACACACACACACACACACACACACACACACACACCCTCACACACACACACACACACATAATTATATTACACATTTTGTAATTATCAAACTATAAATTAACATTGAAATAATTGAAAAAAAAGTTTAATTTTAATTAAAATACATTTTAAAATAGAAAAGAAGAAATAAAATGAAAAAAACTGTCTGTTTGGGATGTTTCATAAAGAAATATCTACGTATATGTATATTGGATTCAACACTTGTATTGCAAGTTATCCAAACGCAATGGATTATACGGATTCATCTGGATTCATCAAGGCGTGTCCGCGGATTCACAGGCAACCTATTTCCCACGATCCGTGCACGTCTGCGATATCACGTACCGCCATACAAATCGCTATGAAAAAGTCTGTAGATTCACGGACTCACTCCTTCCCACGGCATGCGAATCTACGGACGAAGCAGGATTCACGGACCGTGGGATATAGCCATTATACAGTTCGACCACATCACAATAGAGCTCAGGGGCACCCACACAAAAACAGTTCTTTATTCCTTGTCATATTGTTCTCTGCTTGATTGTTTATTGGAGCAACGACCTTTGCGGTTTGGTTATATTTAGCGCTTGTCAAATATTTTATAACACGTGACCTTCTAATAATAATTTATTACTATGAGTGCTGAAGAATTATGTCACTAGATGGAGCCAAATTTTTCGAATGAACTAGCTGTAACCTGTCTAAAATGGCGCTGTTCGCGGAATATTTAAATTATATATCTTAATATACGTTTACTTACTACTATACTTAATACTTCTACTTCAACTATGTGTAGTTCCAATGATGGGGTAAACAGTAAAATCTCTGTGTCACACAACATTCTCTTTACACAAACAAGTAGGATATATCGTTCAGAATGGGTGGCGAATCTCATTACTGGTACAAATATAAATGTCTTGTGGAAGTTTTACGAACACCTTACAATTATAGGACACACGAAAAAATATCAAAGAAGATAGTGTTGGGTCAATTCTATAACCCGGAGGTCCTCACAGGGACCTTTGCGATCTTGTCAAAAGTGTAGCGGAACATCTATACCCTAGGGACAGTCTGTACCTAGGGTATAGCTAGATGTTCCTATACTGACTTGGATTCTACTGATTAAATAAATTCGCTATGACGTATGGACTGTAAGATATTGCTTTTGCAATGGGTCCGCCTTTTGACACACTGTATTGTCTTGTTTTTGTTGTTTGATATATTTACTGGCCAATAAAGTTTGATTTATTTATTTATTTATCTCTCTTTCTCCCTGGGCATTTATTATTCCCATATATATATAGTGTGGTCTGCCATTCTTGTCTTCTGCCGCCATTCGGCTCTATCCTGTGCATCTTCCGGGGATGCTCCACAGTCTCTCATATCTTGCCTCAAAACCTCACGCCACCTACGCTTGGGTCTTCCTCTGGATCTCCTACCAGGGATAACTATAAGGACTGTGCCCTGTCACCAATGTATTCGGGGGGTCTTCTACTATCAACTCCATTATTTATCTTTACATGTTGTAACTTTATTGCAACTATAAGTAAGTTGTTTTATATTTTTACAGAGCTTTATATAGTTTTTATTTTTCTTTCTAGTATCCTCGCTTTCTTTGTACACAGTACCTTCTTTATACTCGTACTTTCTAAAAGGTAACGTTGTTATTAAACTATGTAACTTTCTCGCTTCAGACTTTTTTTTGCTGATGACATGATAAAATCACACAGGAAAAATATCAGGGGAAAAAATCACACGGCAAAATTTCACATGAAGAAATCTCACGTGCAAAACTGACACAAAAAAAGACATTAATATTTTATTCAAAATTTATTAAGCATACAATTTAGTAATATTAATGTTGATAAACTTTGATTATGATTAAATAATGATTTTTACAACGTTAAACTAGATAGATCATTAAATTTAACTATAAAATATCAATTATAGTGTCTTATTATCGTAATAACATTATTAAAGGCTTACGCCGTTTATGTTGATAAATAAATAAATATGTATTTTTTTAAATAAAAATGTGTTATTTCTTCTTGTGATATTTTTGCATGTGAGATTTCTTATGTGTGATATTTATTTATTTATTGAGACACTCACAGAGGATTGACAGATATGCACAAATAAAATCATCAAACACAAATTTCAGGTCAACCCCCCAATTACGAGTGCACGTAGGTATATATTATGTTACAAGACAACAAATTAACTACGTATGTAATATATTAAAATTAATAAAACTAATATTCATTCCATGTGAGATTTTTCCCGTGAGGTTTTTTTCCCGTTTTATTTTTTCCTGTGTGATTCTTGCCTGATGTTGTTTTTGTTAAATTAACTATTGTCTCAGAAAGTTGACGCCGTAGTTTTAATTGTATCCTCACCGCAGAGGATTGGATGTAACTGGAAGGAAAGAAAGAAGGAAAAAAAGTAAGAAAAGAAAGTAACAACAGCAAGCCAGACAAATTGGCTTAATCCGTTACTTTAAAGTTTATCAAGATAATATTTTATTACCAGTGTAATATGTATGTCATATATCACTCGCGATCGGGTGCCTTGCCGAAAGAGAATAAAAATAATATGTATGTATGTATGTATAGCTATACGCGTCTGTATCTAGTCTGTTCTTGTTAGAAGCTTTAGGTATATACCTAAAGCAATTTTTTTTCGGATGGAAATTGGAAGTGTATCGCTCTCGTAACAGCTGAGATGTAGATTAGCGCCTACTAGATTTTGACATCACGACCCTTGGTACTCTCCAGAAAAAAAAGAGTAAAAAACATTTTTAAGAAGTTGTGAAGATTTCCAGTTGAAACTTGTTTATGATTAAACTTACTACAATTTTAGACTATAGGCAAAAATGTGTGCGAAATGCGATATTAAAATTTGAAGAGGGCTCAGACATGAAATAGACTCAGACAATGACAGATGGAGCGTGGTAAAAAATGGAACTAATGCACTGGAATTTATTTTGTATGTAGAATCTACTAAAAACTTCTACAAAGAACCTTCGGTTAAAACACTGAACATACTTATTTTCAACTGATTATCTAAATTAAATGGTAATTCGAGTCAAATAGTAGTAAGTAGCAACTGTATTGGCAGACTTCGTAAATAAAAAAGATTTTTTGTTATGTACCTATGTATGTGTGTGCCTTGTATAAATGATTCAGATGAGTTTACTCTTATGATTGGTCAAAATACGTAGAACTGTTATTTTTTAAACCAAAACTACTAAAATCAGCGAGTATTTTTAGAAATACAAGATTCACCCATATGTCCCAATTAAGAGCAAATAACAACTCTTTTCATCACTCACAAATATGCAAATTACGTAGGTGTTAAAAATATAACCGCTATCCAGAATACTTTTCAATACATTGCGAAGATGCGAGTCGTCAGAGTGGTGTGTATTCTGTTAATTAACCGACAAAAATAACACCTGACGAACCGTTGTATCTTAATCAAATTAACAGCTTCGGTGCGATTCGCGCAACAACTATTCTAATTACCAGTGGCGAAGGATCCTAAGAATACGATTCCCATCGAATTACCTTTTTGATTTAGGATGATAAAATAATAGGTCTTATATGACATGCAATAAAAATGATAGTCCTTACTGCTTTTCCTCCTACGTAAATGCACTCTTTGCCACTGCAACCTATTCCATATTATAGACACTACTGCAACATTCGATTATTTGAATTCAAAATTTTAATAACATAGAAAGTCGAACAATTGTCTTTTTTTACCAACACTTTGAATCATAGATTACTTATTTAAAGATTGAGCGCCGATTTTCGTTGCAATTTGACATAGGTACATTATTTAGCAAAAAAAACTTAAATTTAAACAAAATTTAAAAACTACACTAAACATAGCAATTAGTTTGCCCTAGTGAACATTTATTGTAACTATTTAAAATTAGATACTTATTTTAAGTTGCGTAAATTATATTTTTAATTAAAACATATTTTTGACAAGAATTCGAGGGGGGGAATTAAATTTTTAAAATTCCTGACGAGACCAAGGACTAAAACACTGGAGTAGAAACATCAGATATATATTCGTGGAACTTTGACTCTCAGATCACCTGTACACAACAGTCTTTCGTATATGAAAACAGAAAATGGAACATTTAAATACATTCAAATTTTCATATGTTCCAATTTTTAAACAAAAACTCTCGATCTGTAAATAAATGAGTTTTTTATTATTTTGTCAAGTGGTTGGTTGGCAGATATTGCCCAAGGCAATAAACCCGCCATTTGTTTAATGCATGTCATTACTTCAATAAAGTTTTTATTTATTTATTTATTTAAATGTAATCTTTGATTTTCAATTAGTTCGCAAAGAGAGTTTCCCGCCTTTAAAAATGAACAACAAAGATGGCGTCTTTGAGAAATTCTCCGTGTCGTTAATTTGCTCAACTGCCAACATTTTTTCACACGATCTTGCGAGATAAACCTCAAATGGCGTTACATATGGCAAGACTTGTACATAATTACCATTCTGCATTGTTAACACGAATTAAATGTTTTGTTTTTTAACGATGATATTACATAGATAAGTAATAAAAATTGTAGCTAATGCTTTTTATTATATAAGAAGATTACAAAATCAGACAATGAAATGCAAATTGTTCGCAACATAATCATGTAACTATGTGAATTACAAGAACATGTTTTGTAATCTAAATCTATAAAGCTAAGTGCCTGACTGATTGACTGTCTGACATACTCACTCATCAACACAGTCCAAAAGGCTGTGAAATTTGTAAGACAGAGGTTTTAATACCCAAATTTCCACTAATAAAATTAGCACAACAGGATATGGACATTTTTTTAAATAATTTATTTCGTCTCCCATATTTATAACAATGTAATTGATTCAGATCTAGTCAAATGCAATAATAATAATTTTCAAACATTAATTTGAAAAAAATAATTTTCAGTGCAGTTCAAAAATAATTGTATTAGGTACTTCAGTAATCAAATTTTTAAGTAATGGACTTCACGTTCTAGAACTGTTTTTCGGAGTCTTCCAAACGATACCAAACACGCATAGGTTCCTTCATTACAATGGCGCCTCCCACCAAGAATTGAATTGACAGAATCTAAATTTCAAAAAGTTCTACTTGTGAAACACTTTCGTGAGATACCATACACGGCGGCATGCGGTGACTGGATCCTCTCGATCGCTCGATGTCTTCCAACGTTTGGGCTGAACAACATTTGACTTAGGATCTGTATTTCTTTTCCAATGTTCTTTCATACGATACCACACATAACCCCACACGACCCTTAGATTGGATCTCCTGAAACGCCTTAATTTTTTTTTTGTCTCTAGAGAAGGATGCTCCCATGTTTTATACAGAAACGTATTGTCACCGAGTTTACGTACATTTGAAAAGTTTCAGGTCTATAAGTAGTCGGAAAGTGGTTGAAAAATCGATTTCAAGATTTGCGCACAAATCAAAAATAAAAATCAACGAAGTGAAGTTAAGCACAATCTTGTAAAAATGGAGTCTAAACATACACGTGGAAAATACTATACCTATATATTTACAATTTAGTGAACTACGTATAATTATATATAACTCCTTTGGGTTTATTACAAATTGCCCTATAACCTTTTCATGTACAGGTAAGTAGCTACCATTGTACCACCTTTATACCACCTACAGCTACACTTATTACTAGTTCCCCTATCTCTCTCATTAATAGGGTGTCCCAAAAGTCAACTCTTAACAAAATACATTAGCAAAAGGATATAAGCTGTAATGGCAGCATTTAAAAAAGGGTGCCTTGGTGTGCACAAACCTAAATACTTTCATGTAGACTACTAATTTATTTATTTATTTTTTGGGTACACACACAGAATGTTAACAAACATATACATAATGGCATACACAAAATATATGATTCACGTTAACCTCCCAATTAAGAGTGTCCACAGCATGCACGCATGGTAGGAACACGCACTAAATATTGGCGTTAGCTGGCTGAGATCGCAGTACTGCAAAAATCTTTTCCCCTCTAGTACTTATTATGTCAACATTTTCCTGTAGTTGTCCATTTGAAGTGCAAATAAATAAATGAAACGCCAAAGTGATAGTCCGCGAACAAATTTCCATAGTCCAGTTTGAAAAAGCAGTGTAAATGAAAGAGGATACTGACTTTTGGGACATCCTGTATAACAATATCATCTTCCTCCTTTCTTAATTCCCACCCCATCTAACTCTATCTCTCCTCCTCTCTCCTTCTTGCTATCTCTCACTATCTTCCTACTACTACCTTTGATTTCTTAATTAATTACTCTATCGTAGGTACCTGTAGACTGGAGAGATAGCGCCATCTATGTGTAGCATCGTATAAGTATATAGACAACACACGTACTCGGTAGGTAGTGCTAACATACGTCTCCCGTGTTGAATTTCATATAGTTAAGTTTAATTGCATTACTTTGCTAAATATATGTTTAGCCCTCAAGATTCGACGCGTTTAAGGGGTTAAATGTAAAACATCACAACGTAAATTCAAATTTTATTGTGACAAAGATAAAGGTACATAAATTAAGATGGTCGGTACATAAATTAAGACGACGATTTCTCCAGTGTTGGGATATTGGTATCAAAAAGTACCATGCGTTGGTCTGGCCATGTCATCCGTATGCACGATAACTAACTCCCAAAAAACATATTATTCGGGCAGTTTGTGCACGGAAGAAGAAACCAGAGTAGCAAGCGCAAACGATATAAAGATGTCCTTCATACCACCTTGAAGGAGAGTAAGGACGCTGCTGATCGTGCCAAGTGGAGACACTTAATCCACAATTACCATCCAAAGGATAAAGAACACCAAGGCCCACCTGCGGGAGAGCATCCATGCTCCAGGTGTGACAAAATATGCCTAATCTCGAATTGGCTTATTTATAGCTATATGAGATGGCATAACAGAATGGATGCTGTATACGGTCCGATACATCGTGAACTTTCGGCGCTCACAATACTCGCCTTATCGAGTTATTGGCATATATGGGCAGACAAAAGAGTCGTTGGGAGACCACAGAAGAGTTGGGTAGACGACGTAACCTTGATAGCGGGTGGACCGTGGGTGAGAAAGGCGAGTGATTGAAGGGAATGGAAACATTTGGGAGAGGTTCATATACAGCAGTGAAGAGACCAGGGCTGAGAAAGATGTAGGTACCAGGCGCGAAGCTACCTAAGAACACGATTCCCATGGAGTTACCTTTTGGAAAAAATAATAGGTATCTTATAGGTGTCTTATCTGACGTAATCCCATAAGAAATATTAGTCCTGGCGTCCCTTCTGCAGAAATCCACCCTTGACCACTGGTAGACAGTGGATGAGAAAGGTGGATGATTGCAAGGAATGGAAACATTTGGGAGAGGTTCATATTACCTACCAGGGTAAATTGCCTTCTTTTACTAGTATGTTGTGTTGTTTTTTTTTGTGTTTATTATTGTTTTGTTCGAAACTCGTTCTGTGTGCACTCTTCGGCGCAAAGGCTGAGCGCTGTAATGCCGAAGAGTGTAATATTTTTACTAAAATAAATAAATAAATAAATATACAGCAGTGAAAAGACCAGGGCTGAAAAAGATGTAGTTAGTTACTTAACCTATTCTGCGCGTAGGGCAGAGATAAATGCTTCCTGGGAGCGTGACATTAATACATGTATGAGAAGACATAACTGCTACGAGTATTATTATGGACTGTATAGTGTACGGATCTTGTGTAGGACTTACGGGTACCTATATATAGGACGTAACATGAGAACATGAGCGGCTCCCAACTTATTGGATTATGGAGGTTACGTGTATATTGACTGTTCTACAATTATTTTACATAAATTACATTAAAAGCCTTAAACTTGTCTTCGTAGCTTCGTCTCATCGTAGAGCCTAAGATCTACGGTAAATTCGCGTAGAAGCGTAGAATACCAATATGCAATATATTGTATTAATGGTGTTTAAGTTTCTAAAACTTTTAGTTTATTTATTTATCCCTTTTCTCCCCGTGCGAACCCCAGGTTTAAAATGGCCCCACTCTTTGTAGATCCTTTCTCGACTTGTCCTGTAGGAATCGAGTATTCGTAAAGCCCAGATAAGTTTTTCAAATCTTGTCCAGCCACGAAGTTAAAGTAATTTAGTGATAAGAAATTATTTGAATGTCAATTGGAATGAAAATGTAGTATTTGAATTAGTTCTAGAACATAATTAGAATTTGAAACTTAGATAATATTGTACGTCGTTTATCATGATCCATAGATTCGCATCTAAGTCTATGGATTAATAGCAGTAATGAAAGTTTGAACAACTGTAATCCATAGACTAAATTATGAAAGTATTAATTTGACATTTCTATTGATGAGGGTTTTGGCGCCAATTTAATCCTCTTTCACCATATATTAATATGGTGTAATTCTCCTACTAATGCCGAGACCTATTTTAATATAGCTCCGATAAAAACAATATGGTGCCCACCGCAGATGCGTTTAAAAAATAGCATTGAAAAGCTGTTAAAAATTGATTTTAGTAAATTTTATCGATAAAATTTTTTTCCAAAGTTACATCCACTTGTTTCCTGCGATTCGTCCCACATCGTCAAACCATCTTGCCTGAGGCCTTGCTACGCTCCTTTTACTCGTTCTAGGTTGCCATTCGAGAATCTTTTTGGTCCATCTTGAATCGGAGCGCCTGGCAACGTGTCCTGCCCAACTCCATTTTAAGGCAGCTGCTCGTTTTTTAAAGCATATCGTCCATTAAATTTGACTGGAAGAAATCGTAGAACGGTAATACAGGGTGTTTCCTTCCGTATGCAAAATCTCTTGAGTGGTGATAGAGGATGAAAAAATAAGAAAAAAAAGACATCATTGGATCGGATGCTGTGGTCCCACCGTCGGGAAATATTGTAATTTTTTTAACTCAAGTTATTGATAACTCATTAAGGCTTTATTGTAAAATGTAAAAAATGATTGAAATGACTTAATTGGGTTATTTTTTAGAAATTTGATGTTTATTGGAAAAAATACTCATTTTTTCCGTAAAAAAAAAGTTTGGGTACAAAATTTTCACTATTTTGTGAGGCTAAATCCATGAATTGAGACCTATATCGAAAGACTATATTGTTTTCTATGATTTTTGTTTTATTTTATTAATATTCAGTCAGTAGTTTTTGAGATTTTGGCCAAATAGAAATAGAGAAATAAAACCAAATAGAGAATTATACATACTCTTAAATTTTCACAAGACCATAACTCCAAAACGGTTGATTTTCGGTCATGCATTCATCAAACTTTTTTCTTATTTTTTCATTCTCTATCACACCTCAAGAGATTTTACATACGGAAGGAAACACCCTGTATAAGAGAGCTCGCTAGTAGATAGTAACATACATATTTGGAATTGATAGATATGAGTTGTACTTCAAGTAGACATCACAAAACTGTTTTAAAAGTTGTTGAAGCGGCAACAAGGGGGCTTGTGACATAGAAGACAACTTTTCCTTTGATGGTGACCTTTAAATTGGACATTTCCATATGTACCAAGTACCCTTTAGGACCCTTTCAACCTGAACAGGGACAGCTCAAGGTATGTGGAGAATGTAACGTATGCCACAGACCACAAAAATTATGTAGAAATTACGTTGTTTTCCTTGTCATCTTGTAGGACATGCCGTTATCCATTTTATTTTACGTATAAGAATAATGTAGAATGGTACACTGGGGCTATTTTCTTACAAATTAAAGATTTCTGATTTAAAAATACATTCCTCGCATTGTGGGCGAGAGCGATGTGCATTTCAGGCGCAAGTAAGCTCGTCTTAGTATGAGATCTCGTTTCTTTTAATTACCTTTGTTTTATTCCAATGTCCACCAAAATAATAATAAATTAATGGGGTTAACTGGAAGAAATCGGAGTTCTGCGATAAGTTCGCCCTAGTAAACAACGTTTTATAATCTGTACTATGTCCATTTTGTATATTTATATGTGTTTGTTGTTTACTTTAAGTTTAAATAAATAAATAAATAAATAATAAATAGTTAGACTGAGAATGGGTGAACTAAATTTCATTTGGTCTTTTTGAATATTTTTTTAGATTATCCGGCCGATACGGGACACTAGTAAACGACATTTTGAACTTATTTTTTACCACGCTTAATATTAATTCATCTGTAACGTCGGCGTTCATATTTTCCTTAACTTCCTATGTCCCAGCACCTTGAAATTTTGAACCCTTATTTGTTTTAGGTGACATTTTAAAATTGTAGGTAGTACTGTTTTATCGTAAACACGTTTCCATTGGTAAATTATATTTAATGATATTATACTTGCGAAATTTATCATTGCCCAATGCCCAACCTTCAAACTTTTTCCTTTGAGGGATGTGATATACTTATTTTGACCATACGATAAATAAATAATAAATAAATAAAATAAATTATATATAACTTAATTTTTATATGGAAAAAGTTTTTTTACGATGATATGATACTTTAGTGCCCAATCCCACCAACTTCTACCTAGGAAGGAGAGCCCTAAGAAATTTCCATACAAAAACAGGGATAATATTCTATTTATGGAATAAAAAAGATCAGCTTCCAGTTAGAACACAGCCAAATTCCATATGAAATGCAACATGCAACTCACCTGCTCTGGGCAGGGATATTTGGGCACCTAACGTAGGTGAGTTGCATGTTGCATTTCATATGGAATTTGGCTGTGTTCTAACTGGAAGCTGATGTTCTTTATTCAACAATTAGAATATTATCCCTGTTTTTGTATGGAAATTTCTTAGGGTTCTCCTTCCTAGGTAAAAGTTGGTGGGATTGGGCACATGTATCCCTAGACCTGTCCCTGTTTCTACACACGTACCCATATGTAACTACATACGCTTTACAATAATACGAGTATAAGGACCCTTATGGCTTTTAGTCATATAGAGGAAAGGTTTCCAGAACCTTCCAGAACACTAGTTCTATAATGTTTCTTCTTATTATATTATTCTGTATACTTCTCTCGTATGGACATTGGAAATTATTTCCACACATTTTACCAATTGATTCGTGTAGATTGTAGGTACATCATAGAAAAATCTTTGAGAGGTCATTGCTAGTAACTAAACATGCGATAAATTGCGTCGGGAGAAGTAAGATTATTTCTATTTATATATTTTTTCTTACTAAATGATAAAACCTCACAAAAAATCACAATGCTACCACACATTTTCTCATCATATCATAAATTAATAAAACAATTCTAAAATTCGTATGAAAAACCATCATTTAAGATAAAATTGCCTGCGGCGCACTTTTTTATAAAAAAAGAAAAACATTTTTCATTCATATTATGTGCAAAGAATTACATACATTTTTAAATAAACAAACCACATCACGACCTTCTTCACTATGTCTCACAACAATTTACGACTTTTTCATGTTATATCATTTTTCAAAATTTTGTTGCCCCCCCCCCCACCCCTAACTCTTAGGATGGCGACACCCATGATTAGATGAGAAAATACACATCTCCTGATGTCTGAAAAAGGGGGGGCATACTTATACCGGTCTCTGTTAAAAGTGCCTTAAAAATAAACAAGCAAAATTAGAAAATATTCGGGTATATATAGGGAGAATATTAAAAAAAAAGTTTATTTTAGTACCCGGGACTTTGTGGGTCACACGACATATTGAAAGAAGGAGATGGCATAATCGTCCCGAACGATCAAACTTTATTTATATTGAATAAATTTAGGGATTTTGTTCGCAAAATTGCTTAATAATAAAACCTTTTGCTTCCCAATAAAATTATTAGCAAACTTTGTTTTATTTTTTGTTTCAGAATATTGACAGAGGTTTCGGAGTTGTTATTTTTTGGAACAAATTTTAAATTCAGTAAATTTTAAAAGTTCTCAACATCCCGAACTTAGGGTTTGCCAAACAACTTTTTCAAATTCTATTTTGTAAATAAAAACTAAGTTTGAGTTTGTTTTTTTTTTTAGGTGGAAGGGGCCCCGACACTAGCGATGGTATGAAGGAGCCAGGAACTCTCGACGAAGTGGTAAGTTTGTATTTTTTAAGTTTGTTTGTTTTATTTTTTTTATTTTAAGTTACTACACTAATGAAGGTACTAGAAATACTGTTGCTACAATCCCGTTTACTTTTCTACAAGTATAGATACTTAATTGTATTTACCATCCTATGTAGGTACAATATTTTTCTAAGTAAAGAGATAAGTATTATCAAGCCGTTACCAGGTTCGAAACTTGGGGAGGCATTTAAAATTTTGACACAGTTTGAAACCTTGAAATTTTGCACACATACCTAATATTTGAATTTTTTAAAATTGTAGTAAGTACAATTTTTTTAAATTGTAGTAAGTAGGTACTATCGCTGCAGGCGATTTTTTTTTATACAAAGCATTATGTAGTATTTATTCAGAGTGTAGCCTCCTCGATTTGCCGCCCTTAGGCTTTGCCTAACTTGCCTATTAGGTAGAGACAGCCCTGCATACATACTTTGCGATTCATTTTACTCAAAACACCTTCATCCTTATGCAACATTGTCAAGCCGCGTGGTTCTTGGACGCGGTTCTTTAGTTTTTATATGCCCAAATCTTAAAAACCTTCAAACACTAGTAATATTATCATTCTTGAATTATGTTTGATTTATTCTTGTAAAGCGTTGGATTTTTTCTACAGCCGTAGTATATATTATCATTCTGTAGATACTATTTATAGTCCGAGAGCCCGCTGCTTAATTTATGACGTATCTGTTTTTTGATCGAAATGTGGTATAAACGATAGCTTACCAATAGGGTATTACATCGCACTAGGGTTGCCTATCAAAATCTTGCCGCAACCCCCCCTGCCCCCCCCGAAAAGGTCCCTCTTCGCGGTTTTTCGCATTTTATAGGAATATGGTAAGAGATAGGAGAAAGTAGTCAATAACAAAAATAATCCTTACTAAATTCTCTACAAAAAACTTTAAGTCAATTTTTTCATAGGACTAGTAGTTTACCCGTAATGGCCGGTCAAAAAACAGGATATTTTTTGAAAAAATAAAAAATTAAGTTTGATTTTTTTTCTTTCATATTCTTCCACCCATTATAACTAACATTTTATGGAACAAAAAATTTGGCCTGCGGCGCTATATCACTGGTTATTTTATGAAAAACTAAATTTTAAGAATTTTCGTCACTGAGATTTATTGTAATAACTCCGAAACTATTAGATGTATGAACATAAGTTATAGCTCGTTTTGAAGCTAAGACTATGGTAATTAATTCGTTTTCTGACTATTTTCCTGTAGCTCTTATCAATTTTCAACCAATTTAGTTTAAATATATTTTTTTTGTATTTTAAATGAATTTCGGTTTTGGACCGGCCATTGCGGGTAAACTGCTAGTTCTACGAAAAAATTGACTTTATATTTTTTGTAGAGAATTTAGCAAGGATTATTTTTGTCATTGACTACTTTCTCCTATCTCTTACCATATTCCTATAAAATGCGAAAAACCGCGAAGAGGGACCTTTTCGGGGGGGGCAGGGGGGGTTGCGGCAAGATTTTGATAGGCAACCCTAGTGCGATGTAATACCCTATTGGTAAGCTATCATTTATACCACATTTCGATCAAAAAACAGATACGTCATAAATTAAGCAGCGGGCTCTTGGACTATTAGTTATGAATTGACCCGTTACATTAATGTCGCTAGTTGTTGTTTTTATCTAAACTAAACTCAACCTAGTTTCACCAATATCAATCTATCTAATTACTATCATTAAGTGAAGCCATTACATTCCAGTTGTACTGGAAACTTGCAAGTCGAGTTATTATGTCTTACTACTGCTGTAGTAGTTTTTAATGTATTGGTAACTGATGTGGTCAATTATTTAATCGACTAGTACCTACCCGCGTAAAATCACGGAGGCCGGATGAGCGGATCTCCCTAGGTTCAAAAGAATAGATAAATCCTGTCGCCATCTTTATTTATTTATTCTTTGATAAAAGTATTACATAATAATAATGCCCTGTGGAGGCCCTGGAACAAAAGGAGAAGCGTCGGAAGACCTCCCAAAAGGCGGTCTGATGACCTAGTCCAGCAAGCCGGAAGAACCTGGATGCGGAGGGGGAGAAACAGAGATGAGTGGAGGGAAATGGAAGAGGCCTACGTCCAGCAGTGGAGGGAGGAAGGCTGAGGAAGAAGAAGAAGAAGATATAATAATAATAATCCAAAGCATCGCTGTCACGTTATTACTGATCCTGTCGATGATGCCATTGGAGGTGACTATGAAGGCCGATTCTGGACATGCACACTCTGTCACACTTTGGACAAGGCTGTTCCTCATTTGTGATAGGTCTGCGGGTGGATCTGTTTTGCGGGCCAGTGTAATCATTGATGATCCTCTGCCAGTTTTTACGATCACCCACCAAGTTTTCCCAGTCACTTTGAGAATTTATATCCTTCAGTGTGTTGTGCAGAACATCTTTGTATCACACAACATAAAAAACCAGATAATATTCATTACAATAATAATAAGCTTTGTTCCCTAGGGCGAGCTTAACGCAATACAGCGATCTCTTCCAGCTAGCCCAAGTGATAAACGGAGTTATAAAAGGAATGGAAATGAAAGAGACATGTAAGTTTGCGGTTAATTACCAGTAAAATAAAAATTTTAATATTGATAAAAACTAAATATTGTCGAAACAAGGATAAAATACTAACTAAAACAAAAAGATCACATACATGTAACATTTGAAGAATGGTTACAATTTTGGAAAGTTAAAAAAAGGGAGGGATCAGATGGTACGTTCGACGACAAAAAGTGGGCTATATATAACTGTTAAGAGAGCGATATTAAAAAATTGACACTGTTCCGCGTTACATTCACACCCGGCATCGACGAGAATTATATCAGTTTATCTGTAATATTGAAAATAGCCCCAGGACTTTCGATGACCTAAGAGATTTTCTTTCACCGTATACCGTTCCAATTGCAATCAAATCTGAACATTAGGAATGACGTGGAAATAGATTATACATAACACATGGCATGCGCAATAATAGGTAGGTATTTATTTATTTAATTACTAGCTGTATTTCCCGTGCTTCGCAACGGCTAAAATTGTGTACGGGTGGTGAAGTTACATCGTCTTAGAATTAAATACCTAATGCAATAAATTTTTGGCATATAGGAAGGAATATATTTGTTTTACCTAGTAAAATTATTTTTTATGTGTATAGGATTCTGCTCAATTCAAATTTCACAAAAAGATAGTAAAAAAAAGAAGAAAAAAGCGTTGGGTATGGTGTGGGATCGAACTCGTACCCTCGCATCACATAACACTCAATTTAAGTTAAGTACGCTAGCCCCTACACCACGCGAGTCAAAACAGATGACGACAGAAAGCGCCGCGGAGCAAATGTCAAAACTATTTTTTAATTATTATAGACACATTTTTAGTCATACAGAAGTATTTGTAGAGCAAAAACATTGTATAAAAATAATCCTTAGATGTATATCCTAGTTCTAGATTATGTAACGACGCAAACAAATTTAAAAACCATATTAACGGGACTACTTTAAATGGCTTCTTTCATTTTCATACTAACTTGATAGAATTCAGTATCTTGGGAAAATTGATAATTTTACCAAACCACGATACAAATCATATATTTTAATAGCCTATGTTGTAGCCGAGATTCCATTTGTAAGTTTATTTAATAGATGGATGTCTAAAATCGTCTGGTATTAATGTTTACTCTGGACGCGAATCGTCATTTTTTTCAGATTCTTTCCCGGGTTATTTGTGATTCATAGATGGCGGTAGTGATGTTTTATAAAATCAGAAATGAAATAAAAAATCATTATAAATCAATAATTCCCTTTCTTGCACATATTTTTATCCAAAATATCAATACAATCTCAAAGTCAGTGGCGTATACGAATATCTACTTTTTGTATTGTACGTATATAATTAAAACAAAATTAAATTAGGTGCAATGCGAAATGTTTTTTGTAAGCAGTATATATACAGATTTCAAAATAACGTTCTGATGTGATTGTGACGGCGTTTTGTCAAATACTCAACGCTGCCGAAAATCCACAATTATTAAGGAGATTCGTTGACGACCACTTGGCCTTAAGGGGCGACATTCTCTGTAAAAATCGTTCAATTAGGTACCCATTCAACTTTTTCAAATTTTATATGAGAGGCAAAACGACAAAATATCTAAATATTGTACAAAAAGGGGATTAAATATCAAAAAAATATCTGCTAGAATAACTGCGTATTACCTTTATTTGAACCAAATTTGGTACCTATGACTAACAAACTATGGGATTGATCTCAAGTTTCAGTAAATTTCACGAGTAATTATGGAATCGTTTTTATCTCCTTTACGCAAACATGTACGTATTTGTTAATCAGAATCTTTACTCACACCTGACTTTTACTGGACGCTCGAGAGTGTCAGGCCAATTCTTCAACCTAGGAGTGCTCATTTGCACCCTCATCATCAGGCCTCACCTTCATCATCATTCAAAATCGCCTGATGATGAGGGTGCAAATCGTCGAATACTTACTAGTCTCGAAATCTAAAGTCATTTTTGTAGAATTTAATCTAAATATTTTGTTTTTCATTTTACCTTTTATATATTTGAGTCGATTTTCAAGGACGACCACGTTTCGATTATAAGAAACTGTTGAATTGCATGAGTGTGATGGAGGTATAAGAGATGTAGGTATGTAAGAAAGATAATCTATCCTTGGAATTTAACTTTTACCTCAAGGGTCTCCAGATAATCATCTCGTCATTAAACAATTAGATACCTATGGGTACATCTGCCCTACGTAAGATGAGCAGATAGTTACTCAATATAGATAGTCCTACCTGCCGATAGGTATCCGCCATATTTTGTCTTACGAATGTACTGAAACAATTGAGTTTTCTTAATAATGGATTTGGGTTTGTGTACAGAAGCTTAAATACTTTACTAGACAATTCAATCAGTACACAATTATGTTCACGCCTTAATAAAAGCGATCTAGTTATCCTATTAGAACAATTTTGGGTAAGTAATTACCTTTTTTTTAAACAAAGGATCGGGGTTGCATACACAAACCCGAATACTTTCCTGCACACTTTGCACTAGGCTAAAAGCCTATATCACAAAGTATGGAAAACGATTACAATATTTATTTATTTAATTATTTATACAGTTAAAATTTCACAAACTATACATTGGTTTTACTTCCCAAATGTGAATCAAAACAATAATGAAACAAAAGTAATATCTTACAATTAATTATACCTAACTCCTACCTATAAACCTATAAACACATTAACAAACAACAATAACATACCTATAAATTCAAGACAACAAAACGCCCGTGGTGTCAACCAGCTAATGACTGTGACGCAGTAAAACCTGACAAAAATATGAGAGAGTAAGACCAAAAATGGCGGTGATGACGTGCTACACAGTACTGTCTGTCTAATCAAACATTTTCTGACCCTACCTAATTCTTCCAGGCAACCAATGTTTTCTACAATGGTAGAATGTACTATAATGTATCTTCGCATGCCAAAGGATTTTGGGATAATGGTTTCATTGTTGCCCCTAAGCCATTTAGCTACTGTCTGAATTCCAGAATAATAGGCCATAATTTAAAAGCGTTTGATCTTTCCGTGTTTGTCTGATGGCCTTCTAACATTAAATATAATACGCCTCAAGGTTTTCAAACCGTAATCGATTCCAGAGAATGGATGACTATGCTGAACACTAATCTTCTTCTTCGCCCTCGCCTTTGTCCCATTTACTTGGGGTCGGCTCTCCTAGTCCTCATCCTCCAAGTCCTTACTGTCCCCCGCATCTTCAGCATCACCTTGCCTCCTTTAGGTCTCTTGCGATTGTGGACATCCATGTAGTCAGGGGTCTGCCTGGTCTTCTGGGTCCCACTTCTATGTCCATTGTCCTTTTTATCATGTTATCCTGTGGATGACAAAGGAATTATCTAGGTATTCTTTGGTTACCTCAGAAAAATCTATTAGCGTCTAAATCCCAAATTGATTCATACTGAATAGTGACGCCGTCTCTCCATATTTCTATATTCGTACCTAAAGTTGGCGACAGGAGTTTTCCATTATTTTGAATGTTGGGATATCTGCTCACCCAGCCGGTGAGTAGTAGTATTATATTTTGTCTAAAATAAGCCGGTTACAAAAAGCTAGTATCTTAATAAAAAGAGACTAAAATATGATAACAATTAGCCTAATTAGAAAACCTCCACAACAATAGTATGCAGTAGCTCTTCGTTCTCCGTATTTCCAGCCTCATCCATATTACGGCTGCATTCTGATCAAAGCAACCAGGCGACCTCTTTCCCAACCCATCCCTATACACTCATATTTTCTTATCCCATGAACAACAGTTTTTTCTCGACAAAATCAAGAAGTATCTATGTACATTCGCACAATGTAGCATTTTGTGAACTCCATTGGAGAGGACGCAGGATGGGAGTTCTGACGCTTATGTGTCAGCATTGGTTGGATTAATTAATCACTTTATGCCCAAGGAATCGATCGCCCATTCCGTCACATCCTGCTGTCAAAAGTTTGACACAGGATTTTTTGTCAAATCCAAAGAGCCCCGCCTAATTTGAAAATTCCTATTACAAATTCTGTTTATCTCTACATTACGAAGTCTTTATGTATACAGGCCGAGCCTTTATATTATATACACATCTATGGGTTCTTGTGTCGCAAATTACATCGTCAATACTGAAATTCGCTCCTGAGACCACATTTTCCAAACTAATTCACTCAACATTAATCTCTCTAGGTAGCAGTGGCGATGAGTGGATTTCTGCAGAAGGGAAGCCGGGGCTAACATTTCTTATTGGATTACGTCAGATTAGACACTATTATACCTATCATTCTATCCAAAAGGTAACTCGATGGGAATCGTGTTCTTAGGTAGCTTCGTGCCTGCTAGGAAGGTACACATTTACACAATTTTATGATTCTGCTGGTAGTTAGAAATTTAAAAATGTAATCCGCTTTACGGAATTCAATTCTATTCTTCCGTTTTGCATGGTTGTAGTATTTGTTACTTCATCTTCAGCGTTAGATTGGAAATTATAATAATGTAAACCTCCATACATATTATAATACCTACAATCAACAGAATATACAACCTAGACTAAGCAATGTTGCCCGACGTAGTCTGGCTAGATTTATTCACCTAAAAAATATACCTACTATTTTATAAACATATTTATTTTCATATTTTGTAGAAAAAACCCAAAAATATGTTTTAGTGATTTTTATTTTTATGTCTGTTTATCGATAAAAAGTAAATTTAAAGTTACCTAGGAAATTTGTTGAAACTTGATATTATTCCTGTAGAACGAGTAGAATTTATTTGTTTACATAACAAGTAATAGATGTATTAATATATGTTCACTGGGGCGAGCTTTTCGCAGTGCTGCGATTTCTGCTAACTAACCCCAATGCGGTTATTTGATGAATAAACCCTTGAATGTAAGGCGCCGTGACTAGAAGATATTTTGTTGATATTCGGTCTCCTTTTTATACAATTATTCGATTTGGTCGCTTACTCTCTCTCTCTCTCTCTCTTTCGGGCAAACACCAAGACTCAAACGACACATACTCATACAAAATTTTGGAAAAAATTAGGCGATAACAGAACGATTCTGACTCAGGCAGAGCATATCGCCTCTCGAGCATCGCCACTCATACAAAACTCATACACAGACTCTCTAAATTGTAATGTATGTAAATGGTCTAGCTATGTATACATTAAGGTAGTGCCGCTTTATTAAGAGCACGATGCACGATAATTTATA
Source organism: Ceraclea dissimilis (assembly GCA_963576895.1). NCBI lineage: Eukaryota > Metazoa > Arthropoda > Insecta > Trichoptera > Leptoceridae > Ceraclea > Ceraclea dissimilis. The sequence goes on from OY756372.1 coordinate 2,751,894, forward strand.
ATAATTTATTTGCATATTATTTCCTCTATTACGCTATAAGAGCTACTCCATAATTTGTGGTGAAATTTATTTTGTAATTCTAACCAACAAAACTGTACTAACGTAAATCTAAGAACGTGAATTAATACTGGCCGAAAGCTTAACGGAAGGTATTCGATTACGACAATTCATGGTCCAATGTGTGATTTTTTAAATTTGAGTCTGGCCATGTATACGCAAATCCAAATTTCCTGCACACTTCACAGTAAGCTAGTCTTGTGTAGTGAGCGTGTAGTGCAGAATGCATCGTCAGCACTGAGATTTGAGCCCTGCACCTCCTAATTAACATTTCACGCTCCAACCAACTGCGCCAACCTTGTAACTATTCTATATGGAACAGTTAGATGAGTTAGATTTTTATTCTAACTGAGCCGTTTTGTACTTCGGCATTACAGACTGTTCTCCGTACTAAGACGTATGGATCACCATGGATATGAGATTTTTCGATAGAACTACTAGTAATATAATCAAGTGCTCAACCGACAAGTTGTCATAAATGCAGAGTAGTGATTAGCAATAACGCCATTTTTTTCTTTTCGAATTAATCGAAGTCTGGACAATTTATCATTGATGGCAACAACGCCGGGCTCAGAAAGCTTATTTATAGATTTTAATAATAGGTATGTATATTAAGATCCTGAGAATACTAGCGCTTAATAATCTACCCAGTGTTTCAATTCAAAATGGTATTACACGGTATATTCTATACAAATTGCATACATTTGCATCTCATGATAATAATTTTCATATCCTAAGTCGCATACAGTCCAATTTCCCTAGTAGAATATACCGTCTTCCTTAATATCCTTGCCGGCAAAATGCAGTCGGTATTATTATTAAGTTGGACATATCTACCGTCTTAAATCAAATCAAAACTACATGATAAGTAGGGGCAATTTGTTATTTGAAGAAAATTAACATCGGAAATTCATGCATTTTCACACAGTGATTGTCTTCAAATTTAAGTAATCCTCAGAAGTTAACGTCTTCTTAAAGGCTAATGGAACATGATTTATGAAACAAGGTTGCCTTGAAGATATTGCTTCTAATAAGTCCGCCCTCATTCACCTCGATGTTTTTGAGCGTCGGTACTTGGTGGAAGTCGATTTTTAGGGAAAAAATGAAAAACTAAATATTTATTAGATTAAAATCCACAAAAAATGACTTCAGCTTTCGCGACTAGTATTCGCGAGGATTAGCGCCCTATCATCAGGCGGTTGTGAATATTTTGTGTTGTCTCGTCATGTTTTTTTTAACTAAAAAATAGGTATCGATAAATCAACCCAAAGAAAAACGAGATTTTGAGTTTTAAAGTGAAAACGTTGGTGTCTAACCAACATAATCTACGTATGAGTACCTGCAATAATACAAATAACCTAAAGCGGTTCTAAATAGAGCTCATTTTTCTCAACATTTTGGTCTTATCATTTTAAACCTTGTTATCCTTGGGTGATGATATTCCTTATTGCAGATGGCACTTAAGTATCATTTATATTAAAAAGTATGTTTTTTGTTTTTGAAATATTTTACGCAGAGAGTTCGCATTGCGTGTAAATAAATAAACAAAACATGCTGTTTTAAATATTTATTAACACACTCCAACTCTATCATCAAAACTAAACACCTCATTTTACAAAAGCTGCAAAAAGCTTTCTTATTAAGCGACTTTTCTCGTATACTAAACTAAACGATACAAAACATTATTATGTAGAATAGTAGTTCGGCACAGTAACGTAAAAGTTAATGTCTGGCTTTAACAAAGAAAGTTTCCAGCGAAAAAGCTGCTGAATCGGGGATCCTGGAACCATTACAGAATCCTGAGGGATCTGTTTATTCTGGATGTCATGAAATGACAACAAGGCAATCGTTATTCTAACCCCAAATAGGGTATTTACAGCAACACAAAGTGGACACAAAAATGATAAACACTTTCTATACACCGTGCATATTATACTGATAGTTGGGATCGATCCCCCCCCCCCCCCCGAAATCGGGCGCATACACGACACAGGACGGACGGGACGATTTTTCTCTGCTATCTGGGCGCGCCTCAGTTTTTTTTAACGACTTTTTATCATTTTTATATGATACATACTTACGTAAAAAATTTCGCCTGCAGCGCTATTTACATGGTATATTTCCTACTACATACAAACAACCAGGTTAATCACTTCACCTACTCTTCTAAAAATTTCTAATTTCTAGGTACATTTACCATGGGATAAAAAAGGGGCAAAAAGTCTGTGCCTATACATAAGAAATTTCTTTCACATAGTTTGATTGAATAAATGTCCCCCCCCCCCCGAACCATACCAGGATACGTGCTTGGTTCTATCATTTGTAATAATATAGGGTTCATACATATTTATTTATTTATTTATTTTATTACCGATTGTATGACACATCACGATGGTTTGGACTTGGAACAGTTTTCATTCATAAGTCGATGAGATGCCAGGGCCGTGGCAAGTTGCCATCGCGCAATGTTACAATTTTACTGGAGCGTCAATAATAGAAGAAGACATTGCAATAATAATATTCTAGTCAGGCAAGTAAAGCTTCACCGACGAATTGTTTTTTTACAGTGAGCGTTCCTTCCGCATATAAAAAAAAAATTGGCAAAAATTACCCAATATTCTTCCTCAGCCTTCTTCTCTCTACTGCTGAATGTAGGCCTTTTCCATCCCCTTCCACTCATATCTATTCCTTACCATTTGCATCCAAGTTCTCCCGGCTCGTTGAACTACGTCAGGATGACGGTATTGCTTTTGCAATAAGTCCCCCCTTTAGCACACTACTATAATTGTCTTGATTTGTAACTCGTCATGATTTTTGGTTAATAAAGATTTATTTATTTATGTAGTGAGACCACCTTCTGGGAGTTCTTTCGACGCTTCTATTTTTCTACCAGGGCCTAGTACAATAATTAAAAACAGTATGGAAATGTAATGCTCACATTCAGCAAGCTGGTGTGAGAGAACACAGAACTTCGGCTCAAATGGGCATCCTCTGTACTTTAAAATACATTTAGTCAGAGACATTTTTTCACAATGTTTTTTAACGTGCTTTTTTAGTTCATGTGGACACCTCCTCCATAAATGGGGCAAGAGGGAACATCCCCAATGCAAGTGCGGGCAGATAGACACGATGGAACACATTGTGGGGCACTGTCCTATCAAGAAGTTCGAGGGGGATATTTGGGAAATCCATGAGGTGACGCCAAGGGCATTCTGAATATCTGAGAAATATTGACGCGGAGCTCTGACCCATCAGACTCCCAGATCATTTGTACAATGGTTGTATTCGCATACGAAAGAAGAAGAAGAAATTCACAAATCTGCCACTCGCCGTTTTACGTCTGTGAAGCTATACTTAGCTAATAAGATTAATATTACAGCTCGATGGCCAAGAAAATACTAAGCAGTGAATATACTTAACAATTATTATATGTGCAGTATACGTTCTGCTCATGACCCCTATTTACTGATAAATGGCACTTATTCCAAGCATCACAATAAATGTTGGGAATACTGGTGCCAACTACACGTGGACTTATGGCGGCTAGGGTGTTTCATTTTCCATCTTATTTTTATATATGGATATATTCTGACTTGCAGTCAGAGTCTATGTTATGTAAAAACTATTTATGCCAAATTTCAAGAAGATTTGATAATATTTAGAGGTTATTATTTGATCACTTTTATCTCATAAAGTTCATAGTAATTAGTACTGATGGCCTTTTCATGTATTTCTTCGATCATGTCGATGTCGACATCTTTAATAGTGGTCTGTCATCCTTTAAGGCAATAATCCGCACTAACCTAGACAAATTCACACTCGCCTAGTTCTAAAAAAAAAAAAAAAAATCGGTTCACATTTTGTATATTGCTAGTAACATTGGCTGTTGCCCCACCATCAATGATTATTGATTTTATTATTGTTGTCTTTTTGTTTGATATTTTTATTTGAAAATAAAAGATGTGGATGTAGAATAATAGTTGTACATATATATACCTACGTATATATGTAGTTATAGATATAGAATGTTTATGTAAGTTGTGGACACTTTTAATTGGAGGGTTGACGCGTTTCATATTTTATGTTTGTTATTGTGTATGTGTTGTTAACTCTCTGTCAGTGGCCCTTATATGTAAAATAAAATAAATAAATAAAATCTCTTGCACCGATTTGGGCTACAATATAAGCGATATGTGTTTTAATGCTACAACATCTAATACAATACTTATCCAAATGACATGAATTAAAAGAGGATTCGGACGAACATACCAATGTACATGTGGCTGGCTTGCCACTTTTTTCAATATTAGTTCATTAGTAAGATGGCACACATGGTTATTCAGCCATTTTTTGTAGAGTGTATTCCAATGCACGTCATTCCTGAAGCACGAACGGTATACGGTTAAAGAGGGATTTTTCACGCCCTCGCGATTACTTACGGGATCTTCGGTAGTTGTAGAATTGGTCCTCCACTTTCTATTAGATTTTTAGAGCATTTCGGAAGACAGTGCTGTATATAGCTCTTCATTTCGGAGGGGGGCGATCCAGACGTACTAAAATAGTAATAGCGCCGCAGGCAAAAAAAATCGTGAAAGTGAGTGAAAAGGACGTGTTTTAGTAGTTTTAGTTTAGTAGCAAAAAATGTAATAAAAAGAAAAATAGCGCCGCAGGCAAAATTTTGTTGAAAATGGGTGAAGTGATGGAAAATAGCCGTTTGAGGCATGTGGATAACTTTTGATTATTTTTTCTAGATCTTCTTTTTCTTTTAAAATAACGTTTTTTCCAAGGGGGTCTGGGGCGGAATTTAAAATTTTACGTAGACGACAAATATTTTATTTTCCATATCCATACGTATAAAAAAGTACACTACTGAACATATTGTATGATTGCATGCAGTGCAATGGTAGGTACAGTACGTCCTCTATTATCATCCACGTTCATGATTATTATTACTCTTTCAACGCAATGTTAATTCCGCGAACAATAACGTTTTATTTCAATTGTATTTCCGTCTCAGTGTGCACATTGTCCCTCCACGTAATAATATAACGTGTAGTATTGTTACAATGTGTAGTGTACACAATACATTGCAACAATACTCGTAATTTTCTGGAGTTCAGTTTTTTCAATTCTCTCTCTACTATCTTGGTACTCCCAATTCGGTGTAATCATAAAAAGGTGCGTAGGGGTAGGCAGAGAGAACAGATTCCCAGATTTTCCAATCTTTACAACACTTCTTACATCCGTCACATTCAAACAATTCATATATTCATTTATTCTTTAAGTGAACAAACAAACAATATATTCTTCTTCTTTTTCTTTATCAGATGTTTTCATTCCAATGCTGGACATAGGCCTCCCCTTTGAATTTCCACAGATTCCCATCCCGGGCATGCTGCATCCACTTGCTTCCTGCGATTCACCTCACATCGTCAGACTATCTTACCTGAGGTCTACCTACGCTCATTTTACTTGTTCTAGGTTGCCACTATGAAAAAAGAAATTTTATGAAAAGTATAAGATATAAGATAACAAATATGCACTATAATAAGTAATGCTCACTAGGGCGAGCTTATCGATTTACAGAGGATATCTTCCAGCTAACCCAATTCATCATACACCTACGATTACTTTTACTCAAAGCACCTCCGTCCTGGTCAAAACAACTGGGTAGTTCTTGGACGGCTGCGTTTTCTTACACCTCTCATTTCTCCCAGGTATATTTTCTTTATCATCATATTATTCATCCTCTCTACACGTCCCAACCATTACAAATTGTTCACATTCATTCTAGTTACAACATCCGTTTTACAGTCACTTCTGACACTCTGACCACTTCATTTCTTATGCTCCCGCCACATGATCGTGTAGGGTCGTGAAGGCTCGGTGTTCATGAGTAGAAAGCCGTCAACGGTCGGTTACGTACACGTCAAGACAAACATTTTCATCAAACACGCCTTTTTACTCATTCACGGCGAGGGTCGGCGAGCGTCTGGCGTCGGCATTAGCCTATCTCTCAACGAATTTTTCTTTCAACAAAAACATTGTCAGCGTGTGTGTGTGTTTGTTTAACAATATGCATAACCCGGCGATGTTTTTGAGTCAGTTGATTTTAGGGAACACTGGTACCGTACAAATATTTACTTAATCAAATAATAATAATACACCCGACGAAATTAATAATGCGAATGTGAAATAAAAAATACCTACAGCATATTTTATACGTGTGGCAAAATCGACGTTCAAAATCCCGAAAATCATCTCGACAACTCAGTATCCCGACAATTCAAATCACCTATTACTGACTCCTACATATTTAATAAGAAAGCATTTTTTTATTATTAGACCGACATTCCACCTATAGAAAACGAATGATCTCTGATGAAGAAAACAATTTGAAATGATGAAAAAAATACTAAGAGGGAAAGAGTTTTGTATCAAATTTATCTCAAAAAACACTAGTGCAATTTACTGCAGTATTGCAATTCAGACTTTTTTCAATCATAAATTTGAGATTATTTCAACTTTTTACATAACTGAACTATTTTTCTTCCGATTACTTTTAATAAATATGCTTACAACACAGGAAGTTGAACAATATCCATACATGTAATTATTATAGCAGTTACGACGTGTCCTGACGGAAAAAAAACTGCTTTCAAAACTAGTAGACGATAGTCTTATTTATTAATTTATCGTATGGCCAACATCACGCCTACATATATCATTTAACATCAGTTATGTCAAAGTGTAAAAAAAAAAACTTAAGCCGCAGGGTGAGTTTTCCTACTTGTCAGAAGTCTAGATTTATTTTTCTAATATTATACAAACACAATAAAATCAAATACCTGTGAGTTATCTGAAAATGAGGCATGCCGTGACGATTTGAGTTGTCGACGTGTCGAGATTTCGAATTAATTGGTCACATCATAATTATGTGACCGACCGCTCTCTCGGACAATATGGAGAGGACAATTTTATATTTTCATCTTTGTTTGTTTGTTGTTATAATATGTCCCTGCTCTGTTTATTTGCACAAGGGTAGGGAGGTATCCATACCATATGATAATATGAAAATTGGTTCGGTTTCAATACCTATTTATTTTGAGGTTAAGTCGTAACAGAATACACCAGTACTGAAACTTTCTAAAGGTTTCTCACCCGAAACACGCAGATAAAATGCACAAGAAAAACGCCCTTATGTATATCGCCATAAGGGTCATTTTCCATAAACATTTTAACTGCGTGTTTTGGGTGAGAAAGCTTTACAAAGTACCCCCCCTGTTTTGGATTTCGATTCGTGCATTCAGCAGTTTTTTCCCCAATTGTTTGTTTTACGTATTTATACTTTTGCATTTAGCTCTAAATTCGACCGCTAAAAAACTCCCTCATCTGTTTTTTAACAGAAATGTACAGAAGGTCATATGTACATCGCCACAGAGTTGCCTAGGAAAATCTTGCCGCGTCACCCTCCTGGCTTCCCGAATGGTCCCCTCTGCGCCGTTTTTCGCGTTTTTTTAATATACTTAGCAAGTTTTAATATACAGCAAAAATATTTTTACTTACTAATGTATTTTCATAGAACTAGCAGATGATCCATCAAGATACCGATTTTTTTTTTTGAAAACAGAAAAAAAATGGTAGGTGTTTTGATAATTCTAAATTGGCGTAATCTGGTTTAAATGATCACTTCATGCCCATGACAACGATTATTAATTTGGCACCATTTCTCAGTTTTCCCGTATGCAAATAATTTTTGAAATTTGCTCGCCCGAGTGTTCAAAAACAATGTTGCATAATAATAGAATAGTACTATGCGGTAATCTGTAATCGATACTCGTATAGCTACGCGCGCTCCACGCTTTATGCATATTTTTTTACATTTTGCAGTAGATATCGTATTATGGTATGCATTTAGTGGTCTGTCAAGTCTGTGCAGTGGCGGATTATGCGGTACGCAAAGTATGCAGTTGCGTATGGCCCCCGAGATTTGAGGCCCCCCCGAATTACAACAGAATTCATTCATGGCAGAATTCACTAGTGTAAGAACACGGAAGTGTCCGAACACTAGTCGCCATTTAATTAATTCAAAGTCCTTGGAAAAACTATGCACTGTTTTTTTATTTAAATTCTATTCATAATGAACTTCCATCAAGAATCTCCGGTCAAAACACTTAACATTATGTCATAGTTAACATATTTTCAATAATAACAGTAATCTTAAAAAATTACCTGCGGCGCCATTCACTTATGAAAAGGTTGAAGTACTTATAGATATTATATTATTTTAATCATTAGGGTGGTGACCCCAGAATCCATTTTTGAGTAAGGCCCCAGGATTTCTTAATCTGCCACTGGGTCTATGATTATATTACATAACAGCATTTTTTTGTTGTCTGTTGTCGTTGATGAAAACCGCAAGCTTTTGTTTTCTTATTTTTTATTTTATTGTTTATTGTTGGAAGTCTTTTGTCTCCACACACGACTGTATTTTTATTTTGTTGCTTAATGTGCGAAATCTTCTCTGCTATTTTTTTAATACATTAATTTTAAAGTTATTTGTCATGCTCATTACCACGCTTTAATTTAACTTTATTAGTCGTTGTTGTCTGCGTCTTAATTTATTTCACAAATTTTGATAACTTCCCAATATCCCAGCACCTTGAAATTTTGCACATTTAGGTGACAGTTTAGAATTAGTCATGTTTTATCGTAAATACTTTATGAACGTTTCTCGGATATAAAGGGATCACCTAAACCAACCGATGGCTGGTCGTACATAAGTCCAGCGTGCCCATCTTACACTATACATCAGTTGAAAGACTACATGTGTTGGTAATCATTAATTTGTGTCTATTGAATCCATGCACGATTCATCCCAATATAATATTTAACATACATTTTTCATAAAATAAAGAGTTGCTTAATACTAATACTAACTTAACATACGAGGGTTGGCTGAGAACTTCGCGGCCTTGAGAAAAAAATGTATTGGAGTATGGTTGGATTTTCTTATTATTTTTTTATACGATCTATTCGAAGCTGAATACACTTTTGCTAGCCACGTTTCAAAGTTAGGATCCTAGTTTTATATAAGAAATTGTAAAGGTCTTCAAAATATTGCTCCGCGTTTACTGTAACACCGTTAACTGAGTCAATTTTTTACATGCTGAGTTTTTTTTTGGCTGGGGGATGAGAGGAAGGTCTGATGATTCCATTTTAGGTAAATAAGGTACATGTTTCACCAACTGGAAGCCATTACCATGCAATTTGGATATTAAAATTGTTTTTGTGTGAACTGGCTCAGAGTCGCGGTGAAAGATCACGACTTTGGCCAATTTTCAGGGACTTTCCGCGTTGGTAATTTGTCGCAATTAGATTATTAGATTAGCATAGTACTTCCCACTTCTTTTTTTGCCCTTAGTCAAGTAGTCTATTGTAATGCTAGCCTTAAATTTCCAAAAAACTAATGCCATCACTTTTTCAGTTGACAAAGGAGACATCGATTCCTTTGAAGATGGAAAATCACCATGCCGCCACTATTTTGATTATTTTTGGGCTCTGTTAGATCCAGGTCTCATCCATGGTGATATGACGAAAAAAAAATTCTTCAGGATCAGCTTCAAACCTGGCCAAAAATTCAAATGAAAATTGAAAACGAATGCAAGTTTGTTCGGCCTTAAAATGGAGTCAAAGGCGTTGGCACCCTGTGAACAGAAAGCTTATAGAAGCCCTGTTCTGAAGTTAATATGAAATCTGTTCATTAACATAAAACCACTAGGATCTCTGCTATCTGCCAAGCACTAATTTGGCGATCCTTCTGAACCACATCCATGATTTTATCGAAGTTTTTCGAAACAACTGCAGTTTATTGCCTTCCACTGCGAGGGTTTTCTTCAACACCTTGCTGACCACATTTGAAATCTGCCACCCACTATTTGACTACCGCATATGATAGAGCAGACTCCAATTATGTATCTGACATCTTTTAAAAAGTTTGTTTTGATACACAGCCTGTGATAATAAAACATTTTATCGTGGATCATGTTTGAGAATTTCTCATTTTCACATAAATCTCAAACACGTTGAATTAAAAATGGTGCCAAGAGTGCCAGCTTAGTCCTATTGATTCCAAATTTTGACAGTAACCTCGTAAAAGTTCAAATTATCCATATCAACAATAATTTTAAACTGGCCAGTACATTTTTTTCTCAAGGCCGCGAAGTTCTCAGCCAGCCCTCGTACTAATTATAGCACTTTTTCATATCACCTGAGAAGAAGAAGGTTCTAACCAACAATTATTTGACTTTATACATGAATTTTTTTCTAACCACATAATCTACGAGTACAATTGACGCAATTTTTTTTTTATTATTTAGGAAAAATCTTCTAAAAATCACACCCTAAAGTGTTTTTTTGTAATATATGTTCCATCTATATGTAAAAAATCATAAGCGGTTGAAAACATTAATATAATTTTTCTCAACATTTTATATCAGATAAAACCTTGTTATTCTCGGGTTACGATACATAGTTATCTATGAAAAGTATCATGTTTCATTTAGACCGACCAGAACACGTCTAACTGATATACAACATACAGTTTGTTAGTAAAGCAGCCAGTTTCATTCTAGTAGGCGGTGTGGTGTAAATTTAATATTCTAGGCCAAGCAACAAGTGGTATCTAAATAACATTTCTGAGTTTAGTTAATCTTTTAGCAAAGAGTGGTGTAAATAACAAAATATAGCATTTTGTTATTCGTGTGTTTGATTTAATCGTTTATACTAAACTTGAGTACTTTGTCAAGCTACTAAATTTGTTATTGTGTTATGTGTTGTTTTTTTTGTGTGTTTGGCTGATAATATTTTTTTTATTTTTATTTTTATTTTATTTTTTTATTTTTTTATTTTTTATTTTTTTTTTATTTTTTTTTTGTGTGTTCTTGTTTGTTTTCTCTTTTTTATGTTTAATAAAATAGTAAAATCAGAGGTGTGCGTGTGCGATGCGTGAGTGTATGAGCGAGATTGATCATGGGTGTGTGAGACGACCGGAATGAACTTATATGTTTTAATTTAACTGTGGCGCATGCTTGTGGGTGACAGCTGAATTATGAATGGACTAATTATCTTTATCTACATATTATTACTTATATCTAAAGTTGTTGTCTGTTTTGTGCTTTTGTTTGTAATAAAATAAAAATAAAAATAAGCAAACGTAACGCTTATATTCGATTGTCTTTTTCTGACTATCTTGAAGATAACACGAATATCGTTTTGCTATTCGTATGTTTTTTTATTGTGATATCGTGTCCACTTGTTTATTGCCCAATCCCACTAACTTTTACCTAGGAAGGAGAGCCCTAAGAAATTTCCATACAAAAACAGAGATAATATTCTATTTATTGAATAAAGAACATCAGATTCCATCACCACTACAGCCTAAATCCATATGAAATGCAACATGCAGCTCACCTACGTTAGGTGCCCAAATATCTAAGTAGGTGAGTTGCTTGTTGCATTGCGTATGGATTTAGGCTGTGTTGGTGCTGGAATCTGATGTTCTTTATTCAATAAATAGAATATTATCTCTGTTTTTGTATGGAAATTTCTTAGGGCTCTCCTTCCTAGGTAAAAGTTGGTGGGATTGGGCATATGTCTTTCAGTCGGGTTTCCACCTACCCAAATAGATATGTATAAGTCTGAAACAGAGGGTGTGAGGAAATGTGGTCCTCCATGAATCACCTGTAGTGAACATGTTGACCAGATACTTAAGGACGGGCGTGTGTTGAGTGGGAGAAATAGCAGAGCGTGTTTGACAAACATGCCCGAATATGGTGGACCCAGAGTTAGTAAGCATATGGAAGCTGTAGCGTTCTGTCCTCTCTGGCTATCCTGCAATGGACGCAGCATGAAGGGATAAATATATAGACACGCTTTAGGTATACATACACTAAATATTTTTCCATTTGTTGGTAGATTTTGCAACATATAGGTTATCCCTTTCATGAGTATCATCAAAAACCGCAAAACCAACATCAGTCTGGGTTATTATTACAAAGTCATCTAGTGGAAGAATACAATACGAAGAATTTACATAAAAATTAACATTACATGAACGTGTACTACATTTTAGGGATGCTATTTCGAATCTGAGGAGAATATTATTACACTGGCATTATATATTACAACTTAGGGGGTGAAATTTCAGAATAGGAGGCTTAAGCATTTTATTATTGCGAGTCATATCAATGAAATCATTTTTGTCACATTATTAGGGATGTAAAATAATATTTTCTGCCATCGATTTTACATTAAAATTGAAGTTGGGTTTGTTTCTAACATTTTCAAGTAACAAATCGATGCTTGTGAAAAAATATGCAAATTCTTCCTTTCCTTCCTAAAGAGTACATTATTACCACTGAGGTTTACTGAACTTGAGATTATTCCTGTAGTTTGTTAGATATAAAGCTCTAAAATGTTGGTAAGACGCAGTGACTCTAGTGGATATTTTTTTTGGATATTTGATCTCCTTTATAGACTCTAACCCAAAATCGATTTTGTCGGTCACTTTATTCTTATTTCGCGCATACATTCTCATACAAAAGGGCGGAATCCTTGGGGGTCCCTGGCCCCATGTCTCTTTCTCCTCGTCACACATCTTCCCAAAACTTAAACGAGATAAAGTTATAATAGAACAATTTTTGCTCAGTGCATATCGCCTCTAAATACTACAATTTTATTAGGTGCGTGGATAATTAATAAGAAATAACATTATTATCAAAAATTAAGGGCTTGGTACCAAGAATAACGTCACGGTCATTTTCCACGGAATTAAGGTTCAAAATCTCGTGAACAATCGCATGATAAAATATTAAAAATAGCGTTTTTTTCCATTTTTGGGGGTTATTTATTTATCGTATGGCCAACATCACGCCTATTTCATATAACATTCGTTATGTCAAAGTGTAAAAATAAAAGTCAAAAGCGCAGAGTGAACTGCTTGTCAGAGACTTAAATCTAGATTTCTTATGTATTGTATTGCTTCGTCGCTAAGGGTTAGGAAATCCGATGCATTGCCACTGTACGCTCTGAGTGCACACTCTGGGGGTTAATTTTGCGTCTATCAACGGTTATTCCCTAGATTTAAATGCATATTATTAGTACCAAAAAATACTCCGCGACTTTCGGGAAACGGGTTTCCGTCTTTCGGAAAAAAGATCAAAGCTGTTTTTCACATTTTTTTTGAGAAATCTATACAAGGTATAAAAAATATTTTACGGTTATTCCCTAGATAAATGTTCAATGCATCAACCCTATATTGTTCCTAAGCATATTTAGTAACGATTGTCGAGATATAAGGTCTCCCGTTTTTAGAAATTTTTGAAATATGCATACTCTTAAAGTTCTATCGATGTTTTCGATGTAAAATTTCCTTCACTAATTACACTCTTTTCTTCGCCTCTTTAATCCTCATATTAAAAATGTTTCACCCACATCTTTTCATTCATATTCTCCTGATCCATTTCTGGAACAACATTCTGGAAATGAGATCACGTATTCTATAACCATTTCTTCCCCTCTCTGTAATATTTCACCCCCACATGCACCCTGGAGGGATGGAACACCTAGCTGTATATAATTATTATCACGATCTTACCTCAGAAATTTCCCATCTCAGGAAGTTAACAATAGATTAAAACCTCCATTATTTTTTAATATTAATCTAGAACTCTAGACTGATCAAAACAAATTCAAATACATCATAGTAATGACATTTGCCGTTAGAAAGCTTACGTGTTAAAGGGTCAGGTATCCTGAAAAACTTTCCTGAGTCTTTAAGCTTCAAAATCGCATGCACAAACAAATAGGAAAATTTACCTTTTTTTGTAAAAAATGGCTTTTTTATTTTTTCTACTGATATTCACTAGATTTTAATGCTCCCTATGACAAAGAAGTTTTTGCACTACTTTTGCGAAAGGTTTAAAAAAAATGATTTTATTTAAAAAAAAATATTCATGAATCTTTAGAAGATTTTTTCAGCTACGCATGATACCTATTTATTTTTAGAACAAATAGAAAAAATCAAACAGTGTTGCAGTCGAGACTCTGCCCATTTTATTTTGTTGACTCCACCCCCTTTATTTGTAACCCAGCCTCTTTTACTTACAAACTCCTCCCATATTTTATAACCACTCCCACTTTTTCATCCGTTTTAAAGTATTTTTTTGCCGCACATTTAGTCGCGTGTGTTTATGTAAATTTTCCATTGGAATGTAGATAAATTTGCAACATAAATCAAATAATTTTCTCGTACATAAAAAAATATTGTATTTATAATTCATTTCGTGTGCCAAGTAAATAAAATTTAATATCTAAACACATATTTTCTCATCCTAAGTATATTTTTATAGCTCATTAGTATTGATTATGGATTTTTGCTCTACGCTTTCTCAAACTAAATGAAAGCGAACAAGCTTGGATGGTTTGGGCATGCTGAGAGAATGAATGATGACATGATGACCAAAAAAGTATTTATGAAGGAAAAATATCTGTGAAGAAGCATGGCTGTCCTGGCCTGGACCTGGACCGATCGTGTCGACGAGATTAACAAGAACGGACGCGTTTTGAGTAGAAGAAATCGGAGAGTGTGTATGACAAATTTCACGAATCTTATGGATGCAAGGATTGTGTTGTGTAAAGATAGGGAGGTTTGGCGTTCTGTCCTCACTGCCTACCCCGTGAGAGTGAATAAACACCATGAAATTTGTCCACTAAGGAGAGCTTGTTGCAATGTTGAGGTCTCTTCCGGCTAACCCGGCGTAAATCAGTGGCGTATGGTTTTCATTTCGGGGGGGACCGAAAAGACTCCTAGGGAAGGCAATTAAAATTTTAACATAGACGTAGTAAAATAATCAGTAACAGCGCCGCAGGCGAAATTTTTTTGAAAAATGAGTGAAGTGATGAACCTGGTATCTTTCTATAGTAGATAGCACATCATTGTTTGACATATACTCCACTGCCTATAGTAGAATCGTAAACCAATCTTGTAATCTCGCTGTGTTCATTTATGGATCAAAGAAGGGTAGAAGTGCTATAATAAGCACTAAATACTACATAGCCCAGGAAATTTAGCTTTGTAGCGTAGATAATTGTCGGAAAGCTGGAAACTGTTTTAATCTCTTCATTAACAAGCAAAGAAGGTTTCCTGAAGTTTGCACCAATTTTCCGCTTGTGCTAAGTACAGGGTGTCCCAAAAACAAAAAAAAAATGAACTTTTTTCAGTTTTTCATTAATAACTCCTAAAGGAAGCTTTCTAGACAAATTGTGTTCTCCTGTGAATTAAAGTTGATAAAATTCTTCGTCTACTGAGCATAAATACTACTCTCTACTTTGAAAAATAACTGAGAAACAGCGATTTAAAATTGTGATGTTTTTGTCAACAAATGACAAATCTCTTAATTTTCTTGATTCGTTGTTGAATATCTTTTAATCTATGCTACTTACAGCAAATTTTAGTACATATGATTCAATGGCCGGTTAATTCTCTATAAACTGGCATTAAAATTTTACCTCTATATTAAATTGTTTAGGATGTAGAGGTATTTAAAGACAGACGAGTGAAATAGAGAAATTTTTTAAACGATAGATTTCGGTATGTGAAAGGTAAGATAGACTTAATTTTGCGGCTCTTTCTTAATAACGTACAATTTTTTTAGTTAAAAACCGAAATTTCGCTATTGATACGCCACTGTGTAACAACTTATATCGAAAAGACTATTTTTTTACCTTCATCAGTTTTACTAATATTACTCCTGAACGGTTGATGTTAGGGAAAAGATATTTTACTCAAAATTTAACTAAAACTTATTTACTATAACTTGATTTCAAAATTAACTCTGTAACTTAAATAATAACTGAGTTACAGTGTTTGAAAAAAAGCATTACTAAAAAAAATAAATTGCCTCGGCTATTTTTGTTGAATAACTCCTGAACCGTGATATAGAGAAAAAGTTCAAGAGATTTAAATATAAGGTTAATAAATTTTCTATAACACAAGCGTAATAAAATAACTTTAAAAGTTATATTAAGAAAGTTATGGATGATCAAAGTCAATATTTTGTGTAACCATTCGACGTTTGCTTATGAATTCTATTTGCCTAGTAAGCACCTCCGAGCCGGTGTAGTATGAAATATGTCTGCCTAATAAAGTACCTGCTTGCCATATAGTATGAAATATATCTAAACAAGCGTCGAATGGCTACACAAAATATTGACTTTGATCTACCATAACTTTTTTACTATAACTTTTAAAGTTATTTTATTACGCTTGTGTTATAGAAAATTTATTTACCTTATATTTAAATCTCTTGAACTTTTTCTCTATATCACGGTTCAGGAGTTATTCAACAAAAATAGCCGAGGCAATTTAATTTTTTTAGTAACGCTTTTTTTCAAACACTGTAACTCAGTTATTATTTAAGTTACAGAGCTAATTTTGAAATCAAGTTATAGTAAATTAATTTTAGTTATATTTTGAGTAAAATATCTTTTCCCTAACATCAACCGTTCAGGAGTTATATTAGTAAAACTGATGAAGGTAAAAAAAATAGTCTTTTCGATATAAGTTGTTACACAGTGGCGTATCAATAGCGAAATTTGGGTTTTTAACTAAAAAAAATGTTCGTTCATAAGAGAGAGCCGCAAAATTAAGTCTTCCTTGCCTTTCACATATTGTAATCTATCATTTAATAAATTTCTCTATTTCACTCGTCTCTCTTTAAATACCTCTACATCCTAAAAAATTTAATATAGAGGTAAAATTTTAATGCCAGTTTATAGAGAATTAATTAAATTATATGCACTAAAATTTGCTGTAAGTAGCTTGGATTAGAAGATATTCAACAACGATTCAAGAAAAATAAGAAAATTGTCATATGTTGAGAAAAACATTACAATTTTAAATCGCTGTTTCTCAGTTATTTTTCAAAGTAGAGAGTAGTATTTATGCTCAATAGACGAAGAATTTCATTTACTTTAAATCACAGGAGAACACAATTTGTCTAGAATGCTTCCTTTAGGAGTTATTAATGAAAAACTGAAAAAAGTTCAACTTTTTTTTTGTTTTTGGGACACCCTGTACTTAACACAAGCGTAAAATTGGTGCAAACTTCAGGAAACCTTCTTTGCTTGTTAATGAAGAGATTAAAACAGTTTCCAGCTTTCCGACAATTATCTACGCTATACCCCCTTTTTTAACGTTAAAACACCGGTCTAACAGGAATAGATTGAATTTTCGTCGCAGGGAAGCCGGGGATATAACAGTCTTATTGCATTTTGTCAAATGAGACATTATTATACCTTAGATTATACATATGTATTATTCCTATAATTTTATCATCCGAAATCGTAGTCTTATGTATCTTCGCGCCTGCTAGATACCTACATACAATTTTTTTAGTAAGACGATATCTGAACAACATCTGTGCACAGTGTATCTATTTCAGATCACTCGCATTCGAGTGAATGACCATTGAGACAGATTGAGTTATGTGAATAAATAAAATAAATAAATAACAAATAATCCTACCTAATGGGTATTAATGTATTAAGGCTCGCGACTCACCTATGACTTCACGGTCATTTCCCACGGCAATAAGGTTCAAAATCGCGTAAAATGGTAAAAAAGCGTTTTTTCAATTTTTAAGGTTAATTTCGCTTCAATCAAAAACGGTTTTTCGGATATTCTCTAGATTTCAATGCATATTATCATTACAAAAAAAATTATCCGCGACTTTCGGGAAACGAGTTTCTGTCTTTCGGAAAAAAGATAAGAGGTGTTTTTCACATTTTTTTGAGAAATCTATACAAGATATAAAAAATCTTTTACGGTTATTCCCTAGATAAAGGTTCAATGTATCTACTCTATTTTTTCCAAAGCATATGCATAGCAACGGTTGTTAAGATCTAAGGTCTCCGGTTTTTGTTATTTTTGATTGTCATTGTCGATTGTCAATATGCCTACTCTTAATGTATTAAACAGCAGTCGTAAATAAAAACTCTTCGTGGAAATGACTATTTTAGATACTTGCTAACCTAATTCGCCGTATTTTTTTAGTTGTGTTTTTATTTACCGGCCAATGGTCGTCCAGAGAAACGCATACAGGGTATAATGTTGTCTATGGATTATTGTAATTTACGACGAGGTTTTTGGGCCAATAAGTTGTCGAACATTAGTCTCGTATCACCATAATATTATATTATTTTGAGTAAGGTTGAATAGGTACTAAATCTCGTATTAACCTAGTCGAGATAAATAAACAAATTTATTTATCGTATGGCCAACATCCTATATCATTTATTATATCATTCAACATTCGTTATGTCGAAGTGTAAAAAAAAAGTTAGATGGGCAGGGTGAATTTTCCTGCTTGTCAGAGACTTAAATCTAGATATCTTATGTATTGTATTGCTTCGTAAATAAATAAATTTTTATTAGCTACAGATTATAAATATAAATAACAAATAAATCTTATTAGACACAGTAGTATGCCAAAGGGCGGACTTATTGCAAAAGCAATGTCTTAATACAGTCAACCCAAGAAAAGAAAACAAAACTCATACATAAGTACTTAAATTAATCATAAAGCAAATAAATAAATACATACATACACACAAATACATATACATACACATAAATACATATAAATAAATAACATGTGCAATGTATATACATAATATTCGATAGATGTATAGATAAATTTAGTCTTTAGTAAAAAATCTCAAGTTAATGAGACTTTGGGATGTTATTTATGGATGCCCAGTAGAGCTACTCAATTTATTGATCAAAATTTCCTTGTAATCGCTTGGGAAAGGGCGAAAAAAATGCTAAAATTCATGATATAATAAAAAAAAATCATGATATAAGTAATAAAAAAATACCAAACACAATTTTATGAAAAAAGTATCCCCAGACAGCAAAAAATGTGCTCGTTTAATTGATTTTATCGCACAAAAAACTTACCAAAATTATATAATATTTTTTCGAAAGCCAAATTAGATGACAAATATTTCATTACAGAAACGTTACTCTCTGTATGCGTTTGTTATTTTGGCGTATAATATACTGGAAACAAAATTATTTCTATTTCCAAACATTTCACTCGAGACTTGTGTGCGTCGCTGTATGTACGAGTGGTTCGCGGTGTAAGCGTCGCTGAATCACGCGTTTTAGACGCCGCGACGCGGACGCTACAAGTGGTTCGTTCATAAAATAGGTACTAATTAATAAACTTTTACATTCAATCCGCGTTTCCGACAATCCAATAAAATATAAATTAATTATTATTTCATTTATAATCCTATAATAAAATGGCGACGAATGATGACAGCTAATTGTTATTCATTTGTTTCACTTGTTTCGTTTTGCGTTTGTTTATTTTTTTGCGTCGAACCGTAATTCAAAAGCAATTAGTTTTTATTCTGTTTTTTATTTTGTTGTTTATTGTTACTTACTTTCAGTCGTTTTTTTACGTTTTCGTTAATTGTTTTTGTGTTTATTTGTGTGACATTTTGTGTTAATGTTTTTTGTAGGATCTGAATAAAAAATACCATATTCTCGGATAAATCTAGTTTGTGAAACAAAAACGTTCAGTACTTCCGTAAACAAACGGTTATTTCCAAGAATCACCTGATTGAATACATGGTTGGCGCAGTTGGTTGAGGCGGCAGTGTCTTAAGCGAGAGGTGCTAGGTTCAAACCTCGGCACTGGCGATCCACACTTTGCGATACAGGCTTTTCGCCTACTGCAAGGTGTGCAGAAAAGTATTTGGGTTCGTGTATGCAAGCCCAGATCATTTTTATATATAAAAATAAATGTCGACAGGTTTTAAAGAAGGCATACTTTTTCATTTCAAAATTCTCAGAAGTTTCTACCACACAGTATTAGTTTCCAGATAGCATCAAGGCATTCGTGTAGAACAAATCTCTTCGCTTCTAATTGACTTTTAGATATGTTTCTGTACATATTTTCATATTATTGTTATCACATACCTTTAGCACCTGTGATTTTTAAGAGCAGCTATCCAGAACTCTTAATAAGGTTGACCACTCCTGATCTCTTTGATTGGAATAGAATCTGAACTGATCAAAGTCTTTTCAACCATGTTGTTTTAAAATGTCATTTCCAGATGTTTCTCTATTCTACAAGTATATAGCATTAGCAATCGGTAACATAGAAATATCTCTCTTTGATATTAATACCTATACTTAGAAGTTTGTATATAGGAAGACTGTTACATAGAAATATCGTTTTAGATAATAATTCTCAGATTGAAATCAATTCCTTTTACATTTATTTTTACGATTTAGTGACCGGCGTTGTCCGGTTAAATGTCTAATTCTTTTTTTTCAGCCATCTCTCAATGACTGGATGTAGGATTTTTTTTTAAATTCTTTATCTACCTCAATATCCAAAATATGTACTTACATTTATTTGATTGACTCTAAAAACTACAGAAAAAACACTTTTTTTTTTTTCAAAATAATGTATTTTAAGGGTTAGGTTTGAATGAATATTGGGGGGGGAGGGATACATAAAAGGTATAAGTAAATTAATTTGGGTCGTCGGATTTTTTTTTTAAATGTCTAATGAATATGAAAAGGTCATGATATAAATCGCTTATTATTCATTGAATGAATCGAAAAATAGCGTCGCAGGCATTTTTTCCAAATCATTTTTTTATTAAATGGAAACTTATATACGAGGTATTTATTGAATATCAATATTTTAGAAAAGATTCTTCCATGGAGGATAGAAAAGGAAAAGTAGCATTCAGTTTCTTCTGGTTGCGTTGTATTATATTAATAACTCGATGAGACACTCCACAAACAAACATACATACTTTATAAAATGTTACCTGTGTTGTATACCCATTTATTTAGACTTTAGAGAAAATGGCTTACAAAGAGGTTGTAATCCTACTGAAATCGGAAATTGATTGCAGATACCTACGCTTAATATTACAAAACATCTGTGTATTTCGTTATGTCGCATCCCTGCCAGGATGGTAGAGAGAACGGAATGCCAAACTCTGTTATCTGTCTATACACACACCATTTTTTGCTTCCGTACAATTCCATTTATTCAAAACGTGTCCATCCTTGAGGATTTGCTAGGCTTCATCATTCTTTGATAATTTTTCTATCTATCTACCTCTCTATCGCCTAACTCTGCCTCGTTTGAGGGGTAGGCATAGAGGACAGAATGCCAGACTGCCCTATTCTTGCACGTTTTCCTTGCTTCTATCACCTTAATGAAATTCTTTATACACGCTATCCAATTTCTTTTACTCAAAATCCTTCTGTCATTATTTGTTCTATGAACATGCCCATTGCCCAATCATCTAAGCTTATTCACTTTCATTCACCCATCTTAAAGTCACTCATCTCTCCGATCATTCCTTATGCCTCATCCACATGCTGTCCGTCCTTCCACGAGTCCCGCGCGAATGAGTAAAAAGGCGTTAATCGTCGGTTACGTATACAGTTCAAGACAATCACCTCGTCCGTACGTCCTTTTACTCATTCACACAAAACTCGTGCAGGGATGCCGAGCGTGAAGCGGCCGCATTATACTTCGCACAAGCAATAACTTTAGAAGTAAGGTATATAGTATGACGTATTGAATTATTGCTTTGACTTGTAATGTTTGCTTTAAATTGTAATGTTTCTCAAACTGAAATAAAGCATACTATCTCTTCTTCCAACACATTCTTCTCAACAACCGCATTTCCACTGAACTGAACCCTGTTTCGTCCTTCTTCAGCCATGTCCAAGTCTCACTAACATACATAAGGGTCAGCGCGAAGGCTGAATTGTGCACTAGCATGTTTGCTTTACTTTAAGACTCGCGACCCAAGTATGACATCATGATCATTTCCCACGGCATTAAGGTTTAAAATCGCATGAACAACCAAATGAAAAATGGCAAAAATAGATTTTTTCCATTTTGGGGTTAATTTGGCTTCCATCAAAAAACTTTTACGGTCATTCCCTAGATAAAGGTTCAATGTATGTACTCTTTTTTTTCCAAAGCATATTTAGTAAGGTTGTCGAGATCCAAGGTTTACCGTTTTTGGAAATTTTTTAATGTCTTCTCTTAATTAGCAATACATAAATGAATGACTGTAAGACGGATGTTATAACTAGAATGATTTTTTTTATGTTTATTTATTTATTTACCTGGTCTACGCCAGGTACAACAGCGCCCTCTAGTTGTATATAATTTAATTAGTACTAATTAGTATTATTCAGAATAATATCTGATAGATATTTCTCTAACAACATTATTTGATCTAGACTTGGTAGTTGGCTGTGAGTCCGAGTTCCCAATTATACTAAATCAAATAAGACGGTTGGCTGGCGGGATCTTCGTATTCTTCTCAATAATTTGATTGCTGTGTCTCCTCTCCTACCCCGTATCCCTTTCTCGGCACCTACTCTTCCTTCTTAGAAAGGTGACATCATAGGAAAGGAGTCACAAAAAATGCAGTTTTCGTTTTTGCGTTTTCTTTTCTTTTCTTTCGGCTCCGCTGTCATCTTCGCCCATGTGGGTTGCTTCCTGAAGAAAACTACAGTCTTAGCTCCTGTCTGTTCAGCCAGTCCACCGCCTCCGGAAACACCTGAACTGTTTGATATGGTCTTACACTCACATTAAGGGTTTTACCTTTTCTTCCACCTCCTAAGTCAGCGTCTGCAGCAGCACTGCTCCTAAGAGGTATCTACATTCACATAGTGCGGCGTTATCTGAACTCCCTTGGGGAAGAAGCATAATGGGTGTTTCGACACTTACGGGTTGACTTTGGCTGGCTCAGGTGATCATTTTATGCCCAGGGCAACGTTCAACTATTCCACCACGTGAACGTTGACCTGGGCAATAAATGATAACCTAATCAGCCCAAGCCAACTCGTAAGCGTCCGTCACTTCTTCCCCAAGGGAGATACCAACTCGCTTCTGTTGAGGAGAAACTGTAATATATTTCCATCCGCGCAATGCAGCAAAATCCAGTTCAAATGATTCAGATATGACTCCAAAACTCCAGTTTTTGATTGAAGTATCACATTGGGGAAAGACACCATACCTTTCAATCTATCATACCTTCCCTGCAGTCCCCCGCTCCACCTTTCCTTTATACTTCCTGGACTTCCCTTCCAGCTCCAGACCTTTTCTCCTCCACAATATAATATAATTTATTATTATATTCTCCACCAGTATGGACATGGCAATTTGAGTGTAAATTAATAGCCTGCTATATCCGATAACTTTTCTATTTCGATGATTTATGATTTGCCTGGTTTTCGGTTCTGACGCCTTTCTGTACCTAATTTATTTTATGCCAATTAGAAATTCTTGTTAAAGGGCCCTATATTCGGACCTCGGGGCACACTTTTCATCATTGCTTTCGTGTGTCTATACACAATACATTCTTCTTTTTCTCAGCCGTTTTGATTCCAATGCTGGACATAGGCCTCCCCTTTGACTTTCTACCAGATCCCTATTCTGGGCACGCTACATCTACTTGTTTTCAGCGATACACCTCACATCGTTAGACCACTTTGCCTGAAGTCTTCCTACGCTCTTTTTCTTCCTACACAATACATCTTCATGAAATTTGTTAAACCCGCTTTCCGATTCCTTTTAATCAAAACGCGTCCGTCCTTGACTCGGGTAACAATTAAGTTCCTAGATTGGTTCTTGAACCGCTCTATCCTTACACGCACTCCATGCTTCCGGCACATTTATGCAATTTTTCATACAGTCTCTCCGATTTCTTTCACTCAAAATGCGTCCGTCCTTGACTCTGGTAACAATTAAGCTCTTAGATTGGTTCTAGAACCGCTCTATCCTTATGTACACTCCTTGCTTCCGCCACATTCATGCAATTTGTCTATCATCCTCTCCGATTTCTTTTACTCGAAACGCGTCCATCCTTGAGGATCTAGTCGACATGGTCGGTGAGTGAGCTGATGACTAAACTAGGATTGTAAAAAAGGTGAATCAGTAATAAAGTTTTTATCATTTCTACATTAATAAATAAAGTGGACACTAAATGATCCGGTCTTTTTAATGAATTTTACCAAATGTACGCATAATTACGAGTTTTCATTGACTGAATAGACCATGAAACATTTTTCGCGTTCCATTTACCTACAGTATTCTATTTTTGAAGTTTCAAATTATTTTCTGTTTGCGGAAATTGAATTGCCAGTGTAATAATTTGGATTTTAATC
Source organism: Ceraclea dissimilis (assembly GCA_963576895.1). Taxonomy (NCBI): domain Eukaryota; kingdom Metazoa; phylum Arthropoda; class Insecta; order Trichoptera; family Leptoceridae; genus Ceraclea; species Ceraclea dissimilis. The sequence goes on from OY756372.1 coordinate 2,776,240, forward strand.
TGATATTGATTTCGATATTGCCAGCTATACAATAATGTTATTATTCAAATAAATTGGTTTTGGTTTATAAAACCTGGAAATGTGATACGATTAAATTTATTTTATCCAATCATAGATACGGTATCATGTATCACTCGAACTCGGGTGCTTTGCCTGAAAAATGGCGAAAGGAAAGATGAGATATAGGTATTTAAATAAGAAAAATGATCCTCTATCATCCTACCCTCGAACTTTAGAAAAATAGAGAATCCAAACTATCCTATACCTAAAACTACCTGAAAATCTCGCTTGTGCCACATTCATGCACTTCGTCATACATAATCTACGATTCCTTTTACTCAAAGTGTGATCATAATGAAGCTTGCGGTTAAATGAATCCGGGTGGTTCTAGGACGGTCGCGTTTCCTTTCACCCCTTACATAAAATGATAAATTTTATTGTCAGTTTTAATAAAAACCATTCCATAATAAAATTAGGTAGTTATAGTTGGATGTGTCCCCATATTTTTACTTACTAATTAGTAACCCCTTCACTGTCTTCATACCGAAAGGACGGGGTCAGGACTTTTCGTTAATATTGAATGATATCCCTGTTCTATAAAAATATACTTATCATATTTCTATAGTTCCCTATCTTATTTATATGTAACGTAATTAATATAAACAGCTTCCTAGAATTTGGCCAGGTCACAGAAATATTGATGTATACAAAAATTCATTAAGTTAATTGACGAAATTCATAAAAGAAATCCAGTGTCTTCGGAGATTCAAAACACTAGTCGTTCGAATGATATGAGAGAAGAAGTGAAGGGAAAATAGAAGGGCCCTAAGAGAGAGTAACCTAAGAAAAAGAGAGAGTAGGTAACCTAAGAAAAATAGAGAGAAGTAAAAAGAAAATAGAACGTGTACAAAACTAAAAGAACAGATAAAAGAAAAAGTAAACCACGGAAGAGAGGGAGAAATAGTATAAAAATAGAACGAAGAAAAAAGAAAAGAGCAGAAATAACGAAAAAAGGACCAAAATGGATAAAGACGATGACTCGTCGTCTACCAGTACTCAATACGAATCCAAGGACACTCCAAAACAAAGAAAAACAATACACCCATCAAGGTATGCGCATATACTCCAATTAAGAACCAAAGACGAAGACTCGAACGTCATCACAGTGTGTTCAATTCAAGACTTTAGACGATCAGGGACTTACGAAAGTGATGAAGGTTTCCCACAGAATGACAATTACCTCGTGTCATTCCCCGACGATGACAGTGACATTTATTCGATCAACACTGACACAAATGATTCCTCGATGAGGAACAGCATTTATTCGGTCAAAAGTGGTCAAGATTTGTATTCAATCGATACTAGTTCGTCGGTCAGAAATAGTATTTATTCGGTCAAAAGTGGTCAAGATATATACGCAGTTATTGACGCGACTATTGCCGAAACCATATCCAATATTGAATCAAGTCTAGAAGAACTGAATAAGCAAAACATTGATATAAATCCGAAACATTTTACCAAAATCGATAAAATTGATGACATTTATCAAACAAAAGGTGGTGTTGTTGATGATAAAACAAATGAACGTGCTAATAAAACAAGTGAATTCAAAACAAGTGAATTCAAAACAAGTGCAAACCTTCCAAATGTGAATTCAAAAAATATCATCAACGATATTAAAGATTTTCTCTATTCTTCAAAAAAATGTGACAATACGTTTGTTGATGGTGTCGATTTGAGCAACAGTGAAAAATGTAATTTCTTCTTTGAAGATATTCCTCAAAAAATTGATGAAGATTGTCCAGTTGTCATGGTGAGGATTGGCAGAGCTGCTGCCTTACAAAGGGCCATAAAATATTCCGGATTTAAAAAGGTAAACATTTTTTTCCATACTATCTTTAGTTCTGTTAGAGACGTTTCTCCACTAATAATATAATTAGTGTTTCGGGTTTCGGCTGATAGTGACAGTGATAATGATTTTGAGGACATTTTTGAAGTTGAATAGTGCCTCGTTTATTTTGCCATACGTTTGAAATACTGTTTTTTATACGAAGAAAGGGGAAATTTTACTTATTATGACTGGCTTTGTCTGCGACGTAGCTATCATTTCAACAATTTTGTAGTCTCTCAACCAATGTACAGTGTACAATGGACATGCTGCAGACATCCATAGGTTGGTTTAGGTGATCACTTTTCTTGGGAGAAAAGTTCACCATTTATTCCTTAATTAACACATGTGTGTGTATTATTACACCTTTTCAGAGTTTACTATACTCTGAAAATTCGCACCTTGGGTGGGATTCGAACCTACACCCCACGTCTGTGAAGCATGGATGCTATTCACCAATCCACAAGGGGTCACAAGCTGACCTCAAAGCTTACCGATTATAAAGGCCAACCCTGCACTACCATCTAATTGTCTCACTTTTCTTTTTTGAACCCACTCGCTTTGGTTCATATTTTAGCACAAGAGAGAAATTAAACATAAAATATGTGTATATTTCTTGCAGTCAAATGAACAAAACACTTCCGTACTAGTTAATGATACCCTCATTTATCTCAAGGATCTTTTACATACAATTGTAACGAGCACAACTGCGGTTAATGCACTTCTTTTATATGAAAATAATTATTAATTACCATTGCGAGTACGCTGCTCAAAGAATGCTTTCTCTACCATTAATATAGCTTTGTAAGTTGAAATGGTAATAGTAAAAGCACAATTCTTTGATGTAAAAGACTTGTTAAACTTTCAAATAAATTCTTTTTTGTTCATTGCAAAAGTTTTAATGAAACACTAGGTCCAATTCCAAAGCATTTTATTTTACTATTAAAATAATTGAAAAGAAGTCTTATTTTAGACTTTTACTAACTCTGTTTTTTATTAGATGGTTTGGAAATATAGAAAGAATGAGTATAGTATAATGAATAACTAACTCACCTGTTGTTGTCCGAGGCTCAGCTAGAGGTTTCCTAATACAGCTGTTTTAAATTAAAGGAAAAGGTTATTAGCCTCTCGCCCAACCCCCTACCAGATCGGTCCTACCAGGAGGACCAGGGTTTTCTGTCGGGGTTTCCATCCCTTAGCTGGGGGGTTCCGGTTTTGTGGCGCAGGAGACTCGATTCATCCTCTCCTATCTGCTATAGCACTGATGTTGATATTCCAGTGACCCCATTGCCCAGGGCTCACAGGGCTTAAGAGGTCACTCATGGACGCTAGGAATAGGACTATTACATTATACATTATTTCCAGCAAAAATGTATCTCCGTGACCCTACCAAACTTTGAGCCCCTTAATTAAGTGCGTACTAACTAAAGTAAGACATTATTTTTTCTATTATTTAATAGTAAAATAAATTTAAAACGTAGTTCGAAAAGTTACAGAGACCTAGTAATTAGTATCTAATATGTAGTAACCTTATTATAGGTTAAATTTTTATTTTAATCTGTGGAGTGAAAACAGATTTAAATAATTCAAGTATCCTTGATAAATGAAGTATCTATCTAAAATATTAAAATGAGAGCTGTAGATTTAATTTCAATGGTTTGACAGGCGGTGTGACGGACAGATATTCAGTTTTCGAGTGGCGGAATACCTACCCGTATTCTACCCAGCAACGTATCGCGTTACATGTGTAATTGACACATTGCCAGATGACAATATAATAAAATATTGACAAATCACCATTGCCATAAAATACTCTTAAAAAATCAAAGCCAATGATATTATCAACTTGAATATTACGACTTACGAGTATACCTATATATTAATAAATTAGTGTGTATGTATGTATGTTTATTTATTCGTATTTAGCCTAGGGTTTTAATACCCGAACTTAAAATATACTCGTATATATAAGTCAGACTTATAATTCATAATCCATTTCGCAACAGAAGTCACCCGGAGCAAACTCGGTTTAGTGTTGCTTGAAGGTATTTTTTTTCGCTACTCTCGAGTATATTTATTTATTTTATTTATACTGTATAATTCTGTATTCTATGTAAATAGTGAAAAAATGCATATTTTTTACCAAACTTTTATTAACTCTCTTTATCTGTCGTTTTCTGTGTCTACGTCTAAATCTACATTCTCCTCTTTTTATTTTGTGATTTACTTACTTATTTTTAAGTAAGTACTAAAAAAATAATGGATAAAAACGCCTTATTTTAATTAGTACGCACATCATAATTAGTTACAAATATGACCTCAATATATTATCATTTTTACATCGGGCGAGTCCGGGCACAACAGCTAATACGGAATATGCGTATTGCGTACCAAAAACACAAACGATTGAAGTATTTCCGATTCTTTTTGTGTAATTTAAAACACAAAGAAATATATTATTCCATCATTAGGAAAGAATTTGTTGTGTATTGTGTTGTAAGAAATAAAACTTATACCTTCATCTTATATTGGATTCATATGGAAATTTATTTTATTACTAGCGTTCAAGGGCCTGCTCAAACAAGCAAAAATTATAACTTACATAATTTATTTATTTATTTAAGCTTTAAGCGAAAAACAAATACATATAAAAATATAAAAAAAGGGGCATAGTACAGATTATAAATCGTTGTTCACTAGGGCGAACTTATCGCATAACTGCGATTTCTTCCAGTTAACCCCAGGAAAAAAAAAGATAAAAAGAAATTGAATAAAAATGTATGAAGTAAAAAATACATAAGTACATACATACATATGTGAGGAAAAAATAAATAAAAACAGAATAAAAAAATAATAAACAAGAAACAGAATGCATTCATACATAAAAACATATTTAGTTGAATCTACAATCTAGTCCTAAGATTCAGATTCAGATGCCGCATTTGACGCCAACATGTGATTTCTCACATAATTCTGGTGGAAATCTGGTATTTTTGTATTCTTAAGACCCTTTGCCACTGGTATAAGACAACATTTGCTGGTTACCCAACATGGTTAGCAACGCCGTGAAACGAAGATAAATAGAAAAATAGCAGATTCAGACTTGTTGATCCGTCTAGGTGATATTTGCTTAACATATTACCTACTATTTTATATTTCTTCTGTTTGAAACTTGTTAGTCTGAAACAGGGGCGATACCGGGATGAATTAAATGAAGCAACTGCCCAAGAAAAAAGTGCGACAAAAAAACTCGTTTTTACTATGATACAAAACAGAGGACATGATGGAATTGGCGAATGTTGCATGAGTGTAAAGTGATCACAAAAAACCAGGAGACGATCAGTCATAAGCCTGATAGGAAGTCCATCTTTCGCTCTATATATATTATAACTGAAATAACTACTTGTTATTTCAACTACGACATGTAGAAAATCTCATGTTCTTCTGTTTTTTCAAAAACTACACTCGTTTTTCTCCATATAAAAATGAAACTATAATTAGAACTTACCAAATGAATTATAGGTATTTATGAGAAAACAGTACTACAGATTTAAACTGTAATTCTTTTTTCAACTGTAGTGTAAATGAACTGGGACATTGGGAAGTTAGTACAAATTAAAAAGAAATATGTAGACGCAGGCAACAGTAACAGATGAAATTAAATAAAGTATAAGAAGTGTTCTCTTGACGTTATTAAACGTATGATTTTTAATGGATTCCAAAGTGGTTTAAATGACTCTTATTTCGACTCTGGTTTTTGAGGATTTGATTTCCAATCTTTTATTTCGTATCCTTTAGCTCTTGCGAGATGTGTACAAAGGAGGATATTGGAGGTTTTATTATTCTACGGAGCAGGTGATTCTCCCAGCTGAACATCCGATTTCTCAACCTGTCACCGAGGAAATCTTACGAGAGCTTTATCCTCGTGATAGATGCAGGGTGTAATTTGCTTGCAAAGAACTTTTCCATTACGCTTGCAAGAATTGAACACATTACCTTACGATAAGGATTTGCGCGCATATGTACTACCAACCTAAATAGGTATAGGTAAAGTTTGAAAATGAGAACCCTTTTTGTGGTGTTAGTGAACGGACTTGCTTATTGCAGGTTTGAAAAAAATAAAAATTAATTAATTTAAAGGTTAAGGCTTGCTTATATTTTTCCAAAGACTCTTACATTTCTTTATTATTTTTATTTTCTGACATATTATTTTGTTTCTTGTATTAATATTTTATTTATCTGACTACTCTTAATATTTTATTGCCATAATTCTATTTTTATATACTAATTGTTAATATTGACCGATTGAACTAATTGTGTGCACCTGTAACTGGGCGTTACTTTGACTCTTTATTTAGTGTATAGTTTCCATTGTAATTGATTTTTAAGTTATGTCTGTATGTGTGTGCCTTTGAATAAATAAATAAATAAACAATAGAAATAAAGCAACAACACAACAAAGCAGGGCGGGGCAGCTGCCCCCCTAGAGATTGGAATAGGGATTTATTTTTTCATACTAAATGGTAAAACCTCACATAAAATTACATTACTACAACACATTTTCGCTTCATATCATAAATTTTCTAATATTAGTATAAAAAATCAACCATTTTCATAAAAAAAATATCGTGCGGCGCTATTTTTTATCACTTTTTTTATATAAAATCATTTTTCATACATATTATTGGGCAAAGTATTACATAAATTTTCAAATAAACAAACTACATCGAGACTCCCATGCATAGGATAACAACCGAGTGCACACGTTTCTTCTAAAAAAATTATGGACGCACGTACGCTTAGCATTTTATGTATTGGATGTAGATGTAATCTGAATATCGTAAATGTGATGGAAGAAAAATGTAGATAGATACAAATACGAGTATATTTGTTTCCATCATGCAAATTGGAGAAGAACCCTGCGCCAAGAAAATCTGTCATCACTTGTCAGTCAAGTCTCCCCACCCAAAAGCCTAAGATCCGGCCGCTAGAAATATGACCTATCTGTTTTTTTTTTTGTTTTTCAAAAAATATCGGTATTTTGACTGGCATTATGGGTAATTATGGGTAAACTGCTAGTTCTATGAAAAAAAAAACGTATGGAACATCTTTTGTAGAGAATTTGGTAAGTATTATTTTTGTCATTGACCACTTTTTCCTATCTCTTACCATATTTTTAAAAATAGGGGGATCTGTTCCGGAACCCGTGACCCAGAAGATTTTGATAATCAGTAATAATAATAATAATTTGATAATTTGCTAATGCGCAGTTTTCGCGAATTATCGCCTCAAGTGCGCTGAACTGCTTTAAAACTAAAGCAATATTCACTAACAATAATTATTAAAGCAAGCCTGTGGCGACGTATGACCCTGAACGTAAACTTTAATTTGTTATTTTTTAAATTTGTATTTTACGTATAAATGACACTAACAGAGAGTAACAACGCATACACAATAACAAACATAAAATGAGAAACGCGTCAGCCCAATTTAAATCACATTTCGATTAAAAACAGATAGGTCATATTTTTAGCGGTAGGATCTTAGGCTATGAAGCCTGGAGGCATTTGAACACACCTAATGATAACGACCCCTTTGTTGTCACAACTAAACACCTGATCCCAATAAGTGTATTTGGGTTACGTAAATATCGTTACATGTTGGTTTCCGACAAAATTCACGTATTTACACCACGTCGTCCGTTTGGGGTTAAATTCGCTTCAATCAAAAAACTTTTAAGGTCATTCCCTAGATTTTAATGCATATTATAAATACAAAAAAAAATCTCCGAGACTTTCGGGAAACGAGTCGCCATCTTTCGGAAAATAGGTCAGAGGTGTTTTTCACATTTTTTTTTTGAGAAATCTATACAAGATATAAAAAATCCTTTATGGTCATTCCCTAGATGTAGGTTCTATGTATCTACCAGGCGCGAAGCTACCTAAGAGCAAGATTCCTATCGAGTTACCTTTTGGAAAAAATGATAGGAATAATAGTGTCTAATCTGAGGTTATCCCATAAGAAATGTTATCCCCGGTTTCCCTTCTGCAGAAATCCACCCTTCGCCACTAGTATCTACCCAATTTTTTCAAAGCATATTTAGTAAGGTTGTCGAGATCTTTTTTTGATCCTGTTTTTAGAAATTTTTGAAATGTCAATATGCCTGCTCTTAACTATTCTGCCCTGGTGTCAAATTTATAGCTCACTCCTATTTTACCGTACTGTTGCGGTAAAGGGGGCATATGCACTGAGCAAAAATCGTTCTATTTTTGCTTCAACTTTTTCAAATTTTGTATGAGAATGTTAGCGCTAAATAATAATAACGTAAGCGACAATGTGAATTATAGCTGTGTAAAAGAAACCTGGGAACAATTTAAAAAATCTAAAACAGCCGATTTGTTAAGATTAAAATTACCAGTATTTTGGCTTAATTATACTTTTATATCTGAAAAACTGAACGAAAAATCCCCAGACCCCGTAAATTTTAGGAGCACTTTAGGAATATTTTTTTATTTAAGGAATTTCCAAATCCTGTAATTCTAAAATAGCCGATCTGTAGTCCATACTTTCATCTATCACTGTCTTCAGTTCTAAGACGATTTCTCAGTATTGGCTGAGTAAAATTCAGCGCGCCGAAATCGGTTGACAGCATATGCCCCCTTAAATCTCTCTAGATCTTCCTCTACATCAGTCACGTCAAAGATACGGCCCGCGATTGCAATATATCACGGAAAGAAAAAATGGTACGGATTCACAAAAAATCGCATTACAACACATTTTCTCATCATAATTTTCTAAAATTAGTACGATAATCCATCTGTTTCATAAAAAAAAATGCCTGCGGCGCTATTTTTAATATTTTTTTTTATAAAAAATAAATTTACATGTATAATATTGTGTAAAGTTTTCAAATAAACAAACTACATCATGACCTTCTTCACTTTGACTCACAAAAAAATTTCGCCTGCGGCGCTATTTACGTGCATTAATTTTTAGAAATTTGGTGGCCCCCTATAGCTCCGAGGCTGGTGACGCCCATGTACTATAAATTAAATAAATAAAATGTTGTAATAATTCGTACTTACATTTTTTTATTTGAATCTGGCCCGCCTACACATTCTGAATTTAATATATGGCCCTCTGCAAAATTGAGTTTGACACCCCTGCTCTACATAATATTATGATGGGAAGTCACTTATAACCAGGGTAGGAACTATGTATTAGTGTGAACATCGCTTGCATCAGCTACTACGCTACAACACGAAATGATTACTACTCGTACGTGATCTTGTGTTGACATATTTCATTTCTACCTTAACCCTTCACCGCTACCGTAATATTCTAATGATGTTTCAGTTCGACGTAAGTGTCTTTATTCATTTATTTATTGAGACACTCACAGAGGATTGACAGATATACATAAATTGAAAACATCAAACACAAATTTCCGGTCAACCCCCAATTACGACCGTCCACAGCATGCACATAGATATATTATATTACGAGACAACAAATTAACTAAGTATGTGTATTAAAATTATAATTAACAAAACTGAGCAAAATGTATATTAAGCGATCAGACATAAACTAGACAAATAGGTTTGTATTATGTTTGCAGCCATATAATTATTAATCATAACCTGACGATATCAAAATACAAACACATTAACAAGAGTAATTAGTAATATCAAAAACGTAATATCATTTTAGAAGCTCGTATTTTCAACCGTATGTCATTTTTAGTTCGTCTTCAATATTACAAATAACAAATAGTAGAATTGTTTCGCATTTGACACTAGTTATGTTGTTTTTTTAATGTATTTTAAAAAGGGTTTTTGTAGTTGTATTTTAACTAAATAAATAAATAGGTAAACGCAGTCTCTTTTCTATACATATTGCACTTAATTAATACAATATTTAAATTATGTAAAGATTTGATTCTCTCGAAAACTAAATTAGCAAGATTGCTTCTGATTTGCGACTGAGTTTTTTGTAATTTTATTAACGTTTCGACACCCTTACTAGTATCATTTTCTTCAAAAGGCACGGCTCGCCCGAATATCAGTAGCACTCTGCTTGGTACATCGTTTATCTGTTAGATATAATCGTTTCTTGGCTACTATTTCTCAATTAATCTGTATTTTTTCTTTCATTTCAGGTAAGTTCCAGGAATTTCTTAAATCCTCATTCAAAGAAAGTCTACTGTATAGGCCGTGGCTGGCAATTGAAATGGTAAGTTACAGACGGTTCGCCATTGGATGATTGCACTTTTGATAGGAGAATTATTCCGTAAAAGTGAATCGTGTAATATGGGCTTTAGATGGTTCACTACTGGATGATTTTGATCGGGGAATTATTCGGTAAAAGTGATCCGGCTTTACAGTCACATGTTATTTAGTATTCGTCGCTTATGAAGGGTTAAATTGTAACATTGAAATAAGTGTCGCTTTGTCCGCACGTATAAAAACTAATGGTTGTCCCGTAACTGCTTTGCCTTCTGCTGGGACATGAAACATGGGACATGGGACATGGGACATGCGGCAGTCTGAATGACAGACACTACTTAACTTATGACACCATGTACTTCAGATTCAACACGTTCTTTTTTAAATGAAATATGAAAATTGTGCATAAAGGTTATCTTGGAACTAGCTGCATTAAAAATATTCATAAAAGAAGAGATTTTTATCTTTATGATGATGGTTGCGGGGCTTTATAGGTTAAGTTTCTGTAGTCTATTGGTTGTACGTATTTTTAATGGGGCCGGTACACGCTCGCGAGTCATGACGACCTTTTGTGGTGTTCATGAGTAAAAAGGCGTCAATGGTCGGTTACGTACACGTCAAGACAAACATTTTCATCCACAGGCCTTTTTATTCATTCACGGCGAGGGTCGGCGATCGTCTGGCGTCAGCGTAAAATAAAATGTTCTATAAAGAAATGATGTGATCAGAGAGTTGAGTGAATGTAAAACGGATGTTGTGACTAAAATAAAAGTGAACAAGCTGAGATGGCTGGGACACTTAGAGAGAATGACGGATGAAAGATTAATAAAGAAAATATAGCCTGGGAAAAAGAAGAGGTGCAAGGAAACGCGGCCGTCTAAGAACCACATAGTTTGACAATGTAGATAAGAATCTCAAGGACGGATATGTTCTGAGTAAAAGCTATCGTAGAGTGTGTAAGACGAATTGCATAATTGTGACGTAAGCACGAAATGTGTGTAACGATAGGAAAGTTTGGCGATCTGTTCTCTCGCCTAGCCCGCAAGGGATGCGGCGTGAGGGGATAGAATAGATGGTCTATTCTATCCTCTCATGCAGCAGCCCTTGCGGGTAAGCAAAGAGAACAGATTACAGGCTTCTTTCACTTCTGAAATATGTACCTATAACGCACGCACGTAATGGCCGTATGTGATTTCTTGCCGTGTGATCTTCATGACGCGCAAAAAAACTTATAAGTAAGCAGAAAGACCTTCACCCTTCTGAGGGCTTTACAGAATAAAAAAAGTTTCTTTTTAAACTTTTAAACGAGTGTAATAATAAAAACGAAAGTCAGAAAGTTGGCGAAAGCCTCTGGTAAATATCAGTCAGTCAAATTGTCGCAACAGAGTAAGTAGATAGATAACGTTTCAGCCTTCAGAAACTTTCTTCTGAAACTTTCTGAAAAATCACTTCATTTTTTCTGAAAAATAATAAGCGATACTTTTTGCTTGATACCGAGGTAGGTATATTTAGAGAGGTTAGATCACTACATAGTCGACAAGGTTAAAAAAAGGCCTCTCAATTTGCTCCATTGTGGTTGGTCAAATTAATATGTTGCTATGGATTCTCAATGTACCATGGCAACATCATTTTTTATGACTCTAGAGATGCACAATTGACAAACCCATGTAAAAATATTAGTACATAATATTGTCATTACAATATACACGAGTACATGGTTGGCTCAGTTGGTTGAGGTGGCGGTCTCTCAAGCTAGAGGTGCTAGGTTTAAACCCCGGCGCTGCCGATGTATTCCACAATTTACGATATAGGCTTTTACAAGTACAAGTACAAGTAGATGTAATAATATTTCTTAACTAGGGCGAACTTATCGTAATGCTGTGATCTCCGACAGCCAACTCTGTACTGAATACAGACGTTGTTATTATCGAGTATTTATTAAGAGTACGCATACCGACATTTCAAAATTTTCTAAAAACGGGAGACCTTATATCTCGACAACCATTACTAAATATGCTTTGGAATAAAATAGAGTAGATGCATTGAACATTTATCCAGGGAATAACCGTAAAAGATTTTTTATACCTTGTATAGATTTCTCAAAATAAAATGTGAAAAACACCTCTGATCTTTTTTCCGAAAGACGGAAACTCGCTTCCCGGAAGTCGCAGTGCATTTTTTTTTATTTTACTGATAGTATGCATTAAAATCTAGGGAAAAACCGTAAAAATTTTTTGATAGATGCAAAAATAACCCCAAAAATGAAAAAAACGCAATTTTTTCATCCGATTGATCACGCGAATTTGAACCTTAATACCGTGGGAAACGACTGTGACGTCATTCTTGGTGCCAAGCCCTTAAATGTGCAAAAAACGAATTGGTACCGCGATAAAAATAACATTGTGTTCGTATAAGCCAGAAAGTTAAACAATGGTAGCAATACTAAGGCCTCCGAAACGAATGAAATTTCATTAGAATCCGGTGATCGTACCTCTCTAAATATACCTACATATTCTTGGTACTGCTACAACATAACTTTTTCGTAGTTGAGATTTTCCAGTTGTTATTCGCCTACATTTATGTTTACATGTTTACAAATTTCCATTTTAGTAAATGGCGAATGTATGTTCGCTTGGGTACCTACTTGTTTCCTATAGAATTACAAAGTTTCTCTTTTAAAATACATCGAATACAAACATTTTTTGTAGGAAACCCATAAGGCTAACCCTGGGCTCACCTCTTAATATATGTAGATTTGCCTTGAAGTGCGGGTAAAGAGGTCGCTATTAATGCGACTGAGCCACCCGGGGATGTGGAGGGCCTTAAGCCCGCGGGATTCATTCAATGAAGCAAACATTCAAAAGTAGTGTGTCTAGGTGATTTACAACAGATCGTAATAAATAATTATCACAAATACATGTTTAATAAATAAGATATTTTTTACACGGTTTCACTGGTGTCACCTATTTTTAACTTAATTTGTCGTTGCCTGCGTCTATATTTTCCTCTTCAAATTTCAATAACCACCCAATGTCTCAGCACCTTAAAAATTTGCACACACATTTGCTTTAGGTAACAGTTTAAAATTATTTTTTTATTTAAAAAAAAAAAAGGATCTGGGCTTGCATACACAAACCCAAATACTTTCCTGCACACTTCGCACTAGGCTAAAAGCCTGTACCGCTGTATTGTAGTATATCATAAACACGTTTCAATTGATAAATTTCCATTTACTTTCTTTTTATATAAAGCTTGGTTCTTAAAAAGCTATGAATTTTCTCGGTTAGGTACCGACTAGTCCATTATATTGATAAAAATATAATATTAAAGTACCTATATCATTAGAAAGTTCTACACGAAAGCTTAAGTAAGTTTGTAGTATAGATCTGTCAGCTGTGTGCACATACTTATTTTCCCAAAAGTTCACCTTACTAAGGATCAAAAGCTTCAATCAGATGATCCAGAGAATAACAGTCATACTGAGGCACTAACTGTCAGTAAGCTTTTTCGCTTTTTTCTCCATTCAAAACGATAATATGGAAATAAACCCTCAATTTTTTAAAATAGTTATTTAAGAACCTAAAGGACTAAAAGACTACATTATAAATAAGGATTAGTTTGTCCTTTCCATTTATTTTTTGAGCCATTATTTCAATTTTGTATTTAATTTAGTTATTGTCTGCCAAGAGACTCACAGGGTTGCCACATAGATACTATTTTTCGCTTTAATTTAATACTGCTAACATTTATATATAAGACGACGTTCAAGGGTCTCAGACATTGCGGAGAGAGTAGGGACACTAAAATGGCAGTGGGCGGGTCATGTGGCAAGGCAAAAGGACGGCAGATGGACCCCCAAAGTACTGAGCTGGGGACTCTAAGAAAATAATCGAAGTGTAGGGAGACCACAAAGGAGATGGGCCGATGATATCATCGAGTCGCTGGGACATGGGTGGAGGCAGAGCGCCCAAAACTGAGAATTATGGAAGAGACAAGAAAAGGCCTATACATATGTCCAGCAGTGAAGGGAAAGGGGCTGAAAAGAAGAAGAAGAACATTTTTGTAGGTTCGTATCCACGATTTATCTCAATAATGGATTAACCAATAAAAGCTGTAGGTATGTGAATTAAAAGTTACATGACATTTTCTTTCCTCAGACAGTTGTGATATTCAGAACAGCTGGCTAACGCCATGCTATGCCATGCGACACCCCAAAAACTTATATTTAAATGTCTTGTGTCTGCCTTGCTTTTTTCTGCCAAGCCTTCTTTTAATCCAGACATCATTTTCTTCGGGATTTTAACGAACTCCATACCCCACGAAGTTGGTTTTGCCCCGCTTGCCTCTCCTGTAGAGGAAAAAACCCCACCTTTCATATACAGTTTTTATTCGGTTCAGCCTGCACAAACTGGCTTCCAAGTTAAGTCCATTTCGAACATGATTTCTTATCGTCAACAAGGGATGAAAAATACAATGAATTTCTAATAAATTTCTATATAGCAGCGATGGTTTTTTCGGAAAGCCATAGAATTTTGCTTTGGAAAATATAGATAAAATTAACTAGGAATACTGTCCAGTGAATTCTGTATTTCTCTGGACATCTGGCAACCCTGCTGGAACCGCTGGCGTTGGGTCTTGTCGTTTCTCCTTATATCTTCTTTAAATGTCATTATTTTGAAGCCACCAGCCAAGTTACTTCTCATTTTCTCTCATCCATTTCATACATCTCCATTACATTCTATCTACTTTCTTACTTTATTTTCTTATTTCTTACTGTAAGCAACGTCTCACAAAAAATATCCGAGAATTTTGATGGAAATTTTAGAATCATGTTTCGAAAATCGTAGTCCGATCTGAAAATTGGCGGATAAATGAATTAATTGGAAGAAGTTTCGCCCTAGTGAATAGTTTTGAGGATAGTCTGGCGTTCTGTCCTCTTTATTTACCTGGCAAAGGACGTGGCATGAAGAAAAGAATAGATATCTTCTTCTTTTTCTGAGCAATTATTAATCCCACATTGTGATGGGGTCTGCGTTTCTGGTCTTTTGCCACGACATTGTTCTATCTTGCGCATCCTCCGGTACAACGTCACTCTCTCTCATGTCCTGCCACACCACTTCCCTCCACCTGCGCTCGGGTCTTCCTCTGGATCTCCTACAGAGAACATTAGGTGTTTGTGCCTTGTTGCCAACATACTCTGGCGGTCTTCTGCTGATTATATTATGCCCGTACCAACGCAGTCTGCTCTCCTGAATTTCAGATATATCGCGTACACCTATGTAGTAGTCCAAGAGCCCGCTGCTTAATTTATGACGTATCTGTTTTTTGATCGAAATGTGGTATAAATGATAGCTTACCAATAGGGTATTACATCGCACTAGGGTTGCCTATCAAAATCCTGCCGCAACCCCCCCTGCCCCCCCCGAAAAGGTCCCTCTTCGCGGTTTTTCGCATTTTATAGGAATATGGTAAGAGATAGGAGAAAGTAGTCAATGACAAAAATAATCCTTGCTAAATTCTCTGCAAAAAATGAATCCGAGACTTCCACGGATGTAGAAGGCTCGGATTCTGTCAAGCCTTGTGACGCCACACAGGGGAAGCATAGAATATATAACTTTCTGATTATATTATAAGTTTCGCTCTACCATTTTTGCTTGAGTGGCGTAAATTTTTTTCCAGCATCGCGTCTTTGAATAATGTCGGGTATTATGGGGCCGCTTCACGCTCGGCGTCCTTCCACGAGTTTTGTGAGAATGAGTAAAAGGACGTACGGACGAGGTGATTGTCTTGAACTGTATACGTAACCGACGGTTAACGCCTTTTTACTCATTCGCGCGGGACTCGTGGAAGGACGGACAGCATGTGGATGAGGCATTAGATAGTCACATCTTAGTGGATCTAACCGCCAATAAATTATGGATAAGTCCCGCAATTTCATGAAATAAAATAATATAAGGAGAGAGAAAAAAACGAAAGAAGAATCTCTTACTGAGATTGCATTTTATGGGTGGAGATTGAATTGCTGAAATAATAGAATTAGGATCTTTATTTTATTTTATTCCACTCTATTATATCTCTCACGCCATATCCCTTAAGGGGTAGACAGAGGAAACAGATCTTCAGACTTCTCTAGCCTTACACACACTTCTGCGTTCACAATTTTTCTTTACAAAATAAGTCCATTCTTTGTCGACTTGGTTGGGCCAAGTGATTCTTGGACCGCCGTTTTTCATTTCATCTTTCACCCATTACGTATATTTTTTTTGTTATGCTTTCATCATTCATCCCCTTAACATGTCCCAAACGTCATATAATATAATACACAAAAAAAAATAAAAGTATGTGTATCTCATTATTCTCAACAGATACAGCGAAGGATGTCTTTTCCATCAGTTCCATCAAGCTTATAACTGATCATCAGCTGGTTTATTGCGATCACTTTGCACTTAAGTAACATAAACTAATTTCAGTCCATCCGCATATTCCGCATCCGTCGCGGCTGGGAATCGAACCCAGAACTTCTTATTCAACTATGACATGTAGAAATTCCAATGTTGTCACAAAAAAAGTAATGGCATTCAGAAAACATTGTGTATTATCTATTTACTATATCTTAGGAGCCGGCGGACATTAGCTGCAAGTGGTGTTCAAGATTTTATTTTTGGTAGCCCTGATTGTCGAATCTTGTCATAAGAACTGTCAAAGGTCCGCAATATTCTCACATTCTATATTTTACAAGTACGTAACCTACAATGCCGAAAATATTACAGAGCGGTGCTGGAGAAGTCATTTTAAAGGCAAGATAGTTTTGCGAGTTGGATAAAGAAAAAAATACTCCGATAATCCCTTTAAGCCGCCATCACTAGTTTGAAAAACGAAGTTGTCAGTTTATTCTGATATAATCCAAAAATTGGGCTAGTTTTTTTAAACAACAGTTCTAAAATATAATTTGAAAGTAGCGAAAAAATGAAAGCATATCTTATTATCACATCAAGCAACGCTAAACCAAGTTTGCTCGGTGAAACTCCTGAAAATAATAGACCTATAATATACCTATAATTTTAGAAAACGGTGGTCGCCATATTAATTGTTCTACTCGTATGTATGTGCAAGCCTATATTCATGGCACGTGCGAATATTGAGAATAAACAAACATTTTATAACAGCTGATAAATAACAATTTGAAAGACAACTTCCTAGTGGCAGAATATCGCAGTTTCCTTGCCAATTTCCAGAATTTCTTCAAGTACTTTACTTTGGAGTAATTCGTATGTAACTAGGTCTCTCTTATTCAGAGCATTATGTTGGAGATTTCCTCCATGAAAACGATATGTTCTTCACATCGTGGAGATGATTTGGAACAGAGCCAAGATCGACTATCACGATCAACAGTAGAGAAAGAATAATAAGAGGTATTTGGAACTCGAATTAAAAATCACACTTTAACACGTTGTTGTCTGTGTGTACATTTTTATCTTCAAATTTTAAAACCTTCCCAATGTCTCATCAGGACCTTGAAATTATGCACACAGTTTTTTTTTTATTTATTTATTTGTAAATATAATATGGGTTCAATAAAAGTTGTTAACAGTTATTTATTTATTTATTTCATACAAGCACACACACAGACATTGAATATATATGGAAACAGATTGGATATGGGGCATTTGGAGAGCTCAAACAATGACCTAATTTAGGTGTACACATTTAGTCAATATTATATAGAGTCACAACAAATTACAAATTATGAAGCTAACCTACAATTAAATATAAAATGTTAAGTCAAAAGAAGCCTTTTAATAAATACAATACTTTCTTTGTTATGTGATGTACACGCCAGGAAATTGATGTAGTTATTGTCTGGCGACCATTGTGTTAGTTCATTTTGCATTAATACTTTTTTTTAATACTTTTAATTTTTAATATCTGACAATCAAACATGAGCTATTATTGTAAATTGATATTGTAATTTATGTGATGTACTAGAAATGACCATATGATAAATAAATAATACAATACCACACATGACCCCACAAAACCTTTGGATTCCCTCTTTGTCTCTGGGAAAGGCTGATGCATTGTGGTACATATTTGTAATGGAATCTATTTTACACAATCGGTGAAAGTTACAGAGCTCTAACGTGTCTAAAAATTTGTTAAAATTTGACTGCAAGATTTGGAGACAGCGCCAAGTGAAGTTAAAAATATATGAACTCTCAGAACAATGCACAATTTAAAATTCTATTTCAAAATGTCCCAAGTCCATAAACGCCCATAAAAGATTCAGTAGGTATTTCCTAATAAATACGTTCTTCTTCTTCTTCCCTTTTAATTCAATTTCATTGATGGAAATTGATGTCTTTGGAATTGCGATACTTTCTTCTTTCATAAACCGTGTCTGCAAATAACAGTCGCTGCTATTTTTAATATCAACGACAAATTACATACATGATTTGTTTCTATTGCTTATGTTACCAGTAAACACTGCTTGACCGTACATCGATTCTCTTAATCTCGCTCGCTCATTTTGGTCGAGTTAAAACTACAATCTTTTCCCATAAAATGGGCTCTCATATTTCAACTGTTCACTTATTGACTTAAGCTACTCATCAATAATAATCGAAATTGTAGGTACTCTATTCTATCCTCTAAATACGCGTCCTCTGTGGGGTATGCTGAAAGAACAAAATATCAGACATATCTATATCTTTACACACACTTCTTCCTTTCACCAATTCGTCATACACACTTTTTGGTTCATTTTACTTAAACTACGTCAACATCTCGGCATGACGGCTCTTGGTAGTCCGCATTTCCTTACATCTCTAAGAAGAGGTGTGAAAGATCACACGTGTTTATTCTTTTTCTTATCTTTCATCATTCATCCTCTCTACATATCCTAAGCTGAATTATTGAAGCTGTATGAGATATTCTAAATACCTATGTGCTTCACTGCAAAAAAGAGGCAACGTTTTAACAGTTAGAAAGTTATTTAACGAATCACAGTTATAATCTGCGAATTTTAATCACTGGTATTTCTAAATTTGTCCCTACCCTAAAGTCTCAGATGGTCATTTAAAGACATAAGAACCTAAGTACTATATAATTGTATTCATGGATTTCTTAGTCATGTCTTTTTAAAACGATTCCTTTCCGATACTTACCCACTCTTAATAAAATTAAGACAAAATTGATAGATATCTCAACATTCTCAACAGACATACAGTAAATTATGAAATTCATTAATTGGGACGAAATTGGGATCATTTCATTCTAAAGTAACATTCACCAAAGATTTATATTCATCCTTTTTCCTCTAAAGTCGATTAAATCGATTACTAAAACACTCAAGTGTTGAGGAAAGGAAAATTATGGTACGTTATTTCGTATTCTCGAGAAAATTGTAAATCGATAAACCATCGCTTAAAAAACATTACTATCAAGGAAGGGTGGAATATTACGTTAGGTTAGTTGGAGATCGTATCTCGATTATTTGATAATATTCTCGAAAAGTTGAGAAATATCGACACTATGTTTAACTAATTATACTTATAAGATACGTTTCAAGCAGAAATAAATCGAACCTTTCATGTGTAACAAAAAACATCCTTGGAAGTAAAATGTGAATTAATATAATCTTCATATAAAAAAATAGTGTAAGTATATCTAATCAATGTCTACAATTCATGTATCATAAAATTTCTTGAGAAATCTCGTACACTTTAACTGAATTATATGTATATGAAAAATGCTGTAAAATGTATCGAAAAACCCAAATACTAATACTTACAAACTTTGTGGAAATAATATTGTCGAATTTTCGTCTCAGAGCATACGTACTTGACTTGTTATCTCGAATTCTCGAGAAAAATTAATGAGAAATGAAAACAAATGAATATCTTTTCTCGAAATTTCTAGCAAGTTTACGTTGTCAACGATTAATATACTAAGTACTGAGTTGGTACTATAATGATAATAATGAAAAAAAGGTTGAACCTTTGCTGCGAATTAGATTATGTACTTATAAAGGGGAATGAACTGCTCATCTCTTTTCATTATTATGTTCTCCGGATAATTGCCAATTTGAAGTTGGCCGAATTTTCGAGAAAAAACACCCATTAATTTCATTTTGAATAAATTTGCAGTAACTAGGTTAACAATATCAGAACCCTTTTTCTTCCTAATAGGTTTTTGTCTTCAGAGATGAATAATTTAATATTTTATAACAGAAACATGGATAATAATTATTATCAACACTTAGTATCAGAATCTTCAACCTTCTTCTTGCTCAGCCGTCTCTCCACTGCGGAATATAGGCCTCATCTTCTAACGTTGTCTAATTTCTTCTACTTTGAGCCTTGCTCAACCAGTTTCTTCCTGCGATTGGGACTATATCATCTACCCATCTTTTTTCGGATCGTCCTACAGGTCTTCTGTTCTCCGATGGTCGCCATGTTTAGCACCAAAACACGTATTATGGCAAGCGTGATGTTTTAATGCCAAAAACCTTCTAACAGTCTTCTTCTTCTTCATGAGCCCTGCAGCTTCCATTTCTGGATATAGGCCTCCCTCATTCGTCTCCATCTCTCTCTGGATTTTGCCTCGGATGTCCATTTGAGGCCAGCTGTTAACTTCAGGTCATCTGTCCAACGCATCTGTAGGCGGCGCGGCCTCTAGGGCGTTTACCGAGCCACGGACGCCAGAACAGGAGCTTGTTGCTCCATTTGCCAGTCTACAGGCGTTAAAATATTGATTTATGTATGGCGGATAAAATGATTTAATTTGCAACCTCTATAATACATAGGTTCCTAACATTCTATATGATGTTTGTCTATTACTCATCTTGTCTGAAAAAAAAGTACTTTGCAACATCGATTTTTCACGGAACAAAAATCACCCTAAATAATCGATTACTCTATTTGACAGATACGTCTTTTACCGCGTTATTCAATCTTGTGTGTAGTTTACTATATCTGCGTGTTTTTTCAATGTTACTTTCCATTATCGTCGGTGATATGGGAATAAGTGCTATGTGACGAAAAGTAAAGTTTACAGAAGGGCGAAAAATGACAATATTTTTATGTGGTCAATATTGGCATAATAGCCTGCGTTTTTGAACAAGGCGATCCTGAAGGAAAAATAACTACATAATAAATTGATAGGTTACAAAAAAAATACAAATAAAGGACCATCTATCTCTTCCGAATTAAAGAGAAAATGTATTTAGGTTAGACAATCGTATATTATAAATTTAATAATGGACGACATGTGTCGTCTTCGTTAAAGACATACGTGTCTTTGTACACTTCACGGAAAGCTTAAAAGCTTGTGTTGTGAAGTGGAGTAGGTCGGGAATTGAACCCGCGCCCACTGGATTAACAGTCGAGCGCGGTATCAACCAGGCTACAGACCACCTCAGTTTTGCGTTCTCAGTGTATGAGGACCACTTTTTGGATCACATTTAGTAGAAAAAATCTTTGTTTTTTCACATGGAACATATTGCCATATGACCGACGATATTGGAGTATTTTATATTCGGTAGATATTCCAACTCCCAATTCCAACTAGCAATTCCAATTCTCGCCACTGAATACATAATATCTCACAAAGGAAACATGACAATTGCGATCATTTATTCAATATATTATTATATTCTTCCAACACATCAAACAATACTACATCAGTTTTTTTTTATTTCACTAGAATGAAATACCCGCAATTTTATTACAAGATACATAACTTCACTCCGTTGTTTTTTTTTGCGCAAATCTTGCTATCGATCTTTCAACCACTTCCTGACTACTTAGAGACCTGGAACTTTGCAAATGTACGTAAACTCGGTGACAATACGTTTCTGTATAGCATTGGATCATCTTTCTTCAGGGACAAAAAAATGTAAAGGGTTTTAAAAAATCCAAGAGTCGTACTTCGATCATGGATGATATTATATAAGCCTCGGAAAACACCAAGCGTTCGAGAGGATCCAGTCACCGCACGAGTAGAACTTAATTTTGATTCTGTGTATTCTTGGTGAGAGGCGCCATTGGAATGAAGATATCCAAGCGCCTCCGAAGGGCGTGTTTGGTATCGTTTAGAAGACCGCGAAAAACAGTTCTAGGACGTAAAGTCATAATATCTTGTTTTTCAATTTTTTTGCGTCCATTTATTGTTCACCTATAAAAAGAGCTTCAACAATGTTACTCAAGTAAATTAAAAAAACAAACATAATATGCGTTAGATTCGGACACACATACAAACATACACAACCAGAAGTTCCGTATTATGATGTGTAGATATTTTTCTGTTACTTTATTATAAATATTTATTTTATTTTTTGCAATAATTTACTTTCTTTTGTGTTTCTTCTTCCTTTTCTCTTTCTGAAGGATCAGCTTAGAAAGAACTCAGTACTACATCAGTATATTTCAATTTTTAGTAATATTGTTTTAATGAGTTATCAGATGTACAAGGTTGGATGGACTTTCTATCTGGCTTATGACTGATCGTCAGCTGGTTTAATGTGATCACTTTACACAAGAGTAAACTCAATAGACATTATAACATTTGGTACTCGTAGGTACAGACGAATAGGTTGACCAAATTTAATAGTAGCCCGATCTGGTAACGCAGAAAAAAGAGTAATTCGTTTTTCTCTGTCATTGTTTATGTTTTTGGAATACTGAATTGGAATTTCAGCGTAAACATCTCGTAAAACTGATGGGTTTTAATAAAACTGAGAAAAATGGGGAAAACTTTTTCGTTAGATTTTAACTCATATGTAACTTGAAAACGACACGCTTCAAAGAGAAAATTTCCGGTAAATAGATAAACAAGTCATTAATTAATGATATATAAATATTTTTTATTTTATTTTATGTGAGTATGTATAAATTTGAGACATTGGTTGTTTAAGAACAGAGCCGTAGAGATAGCAAGGTGATGTATTGGATAGAAATATGATTAGATGCTGATTCACTGTGATGCTGGCGCTACATGCTTGCCAAGTTTCCACGACTGTTCACAACCTCCGAGCGTGTGGATGGGCGTTTGCCTTGTCTCGTGAAGGAACGTGAACACTTCGACTGAGTGTTCACGGTACTTCAAAGATCAAAGGAAGCTTGCGGCAAAAAACTTGCGAAGCGTCCACACGTTCGTGCGAACTTAGTAGCGTTTGTGCATTAGCAGGGGAAAGACGGACGTCTCGTATTATTGTTGTAATAGAAATAGCTGCATTCTACCTCGCTGTTATCAGTAAATATGAAGAGAGTTTTCAGGGTAAATTTTATTTAAAAATATAGGTAGTGAAATGTTTAAACAAAAAAGGTGTAACCATTTTCAGCCTAAACAATTCACTACATTTTAAATAAAGTTATTTAAACATTTCTAGCTTAAATACTTCACGGTGTTTATAAATGTTTTTTTTTTGTTGAAAACATTCGTTATGTTTACTGATTCCAGCAAGGTAGAGTGTGACTCATAAATTTAAAGAATAATTGTTTAAATTTGGTTGTGAATGAAACAAGGTGAACTTTCTCAATGCATTTTCGATTCTCGTAATGTACGAGTAAAACAACACAAAAATATGTTTTTTGGACTTTGACAGCTCCGTTCCCATTTATTTTAGAGAAAAATTTAATATGCCTTTGTAGGAAATTTTATGTACTTTCATTCTGCTAAAAAGATAACCTACAAAAAGTTGATAGTTGTCAAGTTCATATGCAGAATTCGCCAGAATATGGAAATTTTCGCCATTTTTCCCATTATTAATGCCACGTTCCGTCAAGAAATTTTGTTGGCATTCAGCACCCCAAAAAACGTATAGCATGAAAGAAATCCAGACTACCCCCACAACTCTCCATCGAGAAACTGCATTAATTTGACTGGATTAAAAGTATACAATTAGCCTCATAGTAAAAGAACAAGGAAACTAAAAGAAGTATATATGTAAGTATAAGTACCTACAGAATGCATTTTCACAATGCATATCACACACGCAGAGAGAAAATAACAGAACAAAAGTAAAAATATATAGGTATATAAAGGTAAGAAGGTATTTTATGATTATTATCGAATTTTAATTATAAAACGAAAAAATAATAAAAATATTAAATACACACATGAAACTACATAAAAATCATATTACATGAATGAAGTTATAATAATATAATAATTAAATATTAAACTGGTACGGTTTCTATAAATTTTTAACATCCACCATCTCTTTCGCCGTATTTTTCGTTTTCTTTTCATTTTATTTTTATTTTTACAATAAAGATACGCTATGCTGAAAGTTATAGCCGACACAATCCAGACGTCCGTCATGCTCGCTTATCCATAATATACAAGCGCGGTCGGGAGCGTGTGGATGGTTTTCCAAATTTACCGAGCATCCGTGAATGATTGGTGCTCGTGAACAGACGCTGAGACTCGTCGAACATGTGGCGCCAGCATGAGAAATACATAGAAGCTTCTTTCTATACGACACCAGCTGTCAACCCGCATTAGCTCGCAGACATTGAACCCTAAAAACGTATTTTACAAAACGTTTTCAGTCTCATCTCTTACTCAGACAAACTACATACATACATACGCTGTACCAACACTTCATAAGCACCTTTCGTCCTTGCTACAAAATACCTAGGGACTACAATGTATTATGTGTTTATATTTTTTATGGAGCCAGTGGGCTACCAGGTTGTAGAATAGGCTCCACTATTTTAAGTTCGAGGGTCCTGTAAAAGTCAAGTCTGTGATGTGCGTAAAACTACCGCAAAACTGTTTCAGTCTACCTTGCAGGCGCGAAGCTCTAAGAACACGATTCCCATAGAGCTACGTCTTGGATAAAATGATAGGTATAATAGTGTCTAATCTGGCATAATCCCGTAAGAAATGTTAGCCCCGGCTTCCCTTCTGTAGAAATCCACCCTTTGCCACTGCTACCTTGATACGGGTATGTTATGATGTTCTAATACTTTGTATGTGTACTTACTTGCAATATACATACATAAAATGAAATAAGTCATTTCATATCTTATTCAGAAAAGAGGTTCGCCGCGAATTCGGAATATCATGAAACTGTTCGCGTAAAGAAAAAGTTGTGTCTGTTTTTTACACACTTAAGATTCACTGGTTATCCCATTTTGAGTTATATGCTTCTTGTAAATTCCATCCTTTGCTGTATATCTGTTGAGATAACTACTGTTATCCAACTACGACATTATAAAAATCCGATGTCTTCGCAAAAAATAAATTGTGACAATAAAAATACCTAATAATAGAAAAAGTAAGAAAAAAACGTATGGATATTATTGTAAGGTCGTACAGTAGGTATTATTGGTATAGATACTAGTATACTTACCCGCACAGTTGCCCGCTGTCATCCATTATTACCGCAACACATTTCAGTCTTCTTCATCAATTTGTTCCTCCATCACCAGTCAACTCATGTGTGTTCAATAGGTTTTCATCCACACCACTGGCGTCACTCTTTTTGTTTATTTGTTTTCCCCAAGGGGCCATGCTAAAACTCTTCAGAGAGTTCTGAAAATACAGTATCTACAACAACATTAATTTTCGCATTAAGTATTAATTTACTGATGATAAGTAAAGTTAAAAATGCAAAATATCGATTTAGATTTCTTAGAATGTTCTCAGAGAATCATCGTGCAATAATAGTAAGATTTTTGACCGATATAGTACCACGGTGAAAATCAATTGTTTTATGAAAGTTAAAAATGTAAGAACTGACATTGGTATTAATCCAAAGAAGACGGACTACAAAATTGGTGGAGTTTGAATATGGCTCAGTTATGTGAAATTGACATTTCATTTCATATCTCGCTTCTAAGTTTTTTCCAAGCTAGCAATTGTTTTGCCATTTAACATTATTAAGAGTGTAGAAGAAGATCGACAGAAGCATATTGACTGGGAGAATTATGACGAATATTATGAACGTAATGGAAACGAGAGATGTATGTTATAATACTTAGAACGTGTAGCGCTCTGTCTAGATAAGAAATAAAACAATTTTAATTAAAAAAAAAAAAAACATATTTTTACCCCCTTTGTTACGCCACTGGCCACCATCTTTGTTACAAACCTATATTGTCTATTTGTGTGTATATTCACAACAATATATCCTTGGTCATTGTATTTTCTGATAACCATTTTATTTTATGTCCATTTCAAATTGATTGTTACACCAATGTGAAATAAGAAAAATCATTTATATTTCGTTATTTTCAATTTCCCTCTAGTGTGCAATAGAAGTTTTGAAAAAATAATTCGTTGTGTGTAACAATAATGTGAAAACACTTTGATAGATCAATGACGCAATCAAGAGTAGGATTTTCCCCTCACACATTTTTAAGTGTCCTGCAAGAGTCAGGTGTTCATGAAACTTCCATAACACACGCATTTTATTTTTATCAGTAATACTAATTGTATTATTACTGAAATAGCAGCGAATAGCAACGCCTTCAACTATCATCGAAAAATATTCGCCACGCTCAACGTATTTTAAAATTCTTCTTCCTTCAGCCATCTCTCCACTGCTGGATATAGGCCTCTTCCATTTGCTTCCATTTTCCTCTATCTTGAGCTTTGCGAGTCCATATTCTACCCGCGACTGGGATAATATCGTCGGCCCATCTTTTCTGTGGCCGACCTACTCCTCTCTTTTTGTCCCACAGTCTCCATTTTAGAACTCATATCATATTATGTATTTAGCTGTTGTATTCTCTAAATAAATAAAAAAAAAAAACTCTGGGGGTCCATCGCTCTGTCCCCTGTCTGGCAACATTATTATTATTATTATTATTAAATAAACTAAAAAACTCCATTCTCCGACATAACAGCTTTCAAGCCTTTGCGCCGGAGAATGTGCAGACATGTACAAAAAATATATATACATATATCAACAATCAAACAGATCAAATAACCAACAAACAAGGGATGAACACATATCAACCACCCTCATAATATCTCTCCAACGAGCTGCCCCAGCACTGTTAACAATGAGGGACAGTAATTCGGCTTCAGTGGTATTCCATTAATTTGACAAGTCCGCCGTAGCTAACGGCGAAAATGTCAACATGCTGTGACAGCTCGTTGAGACAACGGATCGCCCTACCTATCGGAGAATCACGTACGATGTTTGTTCTACTCGATGGTGGATAGAATAACATGTGTGAGCGCGCTCGACCATATGAATTTGGAACATAAAAATTCATCTCAGCAAGAATCGTCGGATTGGAAATAATCCCATGCAGCAGTTTGTAAAAGTGTCGGCAAAGATAATCTCTACGTCTCTTCTCTAAAGTATCAAATCCCAAACAACCATTTATAAACAATGATGGGTACAGATAGGGATAATAGCCATACTCGAGTTTATAGAGATGTCTTAGGAACCTTTTTTGTACTTTTTCCAATGCCAATACATACGTCGTCTCACTCGGACCCCACAAAATCGACCCCGATTCCAGAATCGAACGTACCAGAGCTTCGAACAAGGTTCGCAATGTGATACTTCTCTTGAAGTACACCGCGTTCCTCAACACAAAGCCCAGCATTCTAAACGCTCTGGTCACGACATCCATTATATGCGGCCCAAATGAGAGGTCAGGCTCAAACGCGATACCCAAGTCTTTCACCTGAGTCAAGCGGTTCAATTCATTGCCACCCATATTGTACGAGACTTGTATCGGGTCACGTGACCTCGTGAAACTCATTACGTTACATTTGGGGATGCTAAATCCTAAGTCATTCCTAACTGACCACGCATGAATGGCATCTATATCCGATTGCAAGAGTTTTGCATCATTTTCTGATTCAATTTTACGGAAAACTTTTAAATCGTCGGCATACAATAAATGTTTGGAGTGTTTAATGGTCTCCCCAATATCGTTTATAAATATCGTGAACAATAATGGACCTAGGTTAGAACCTTGAGGTACTCCGGATGGTGTGTCGTACATACTAGATGCTTGACCTCTGCAGCATACATATTGGTGGCGGTTCGCTAAATAATTACCAAAGTAACCCACCAGGTAGTTAGGCAATCCAATTGTATCCAATTTTTGTATTAAGATTTTATGGTTTACTCTGTCAAAAGCTTTCTCAAAGTCCGTATATATTACATCTGTTTGCGTTTTGCTGTCAAGGTTGTTCGTTACGTATGTTTGAAAATTTAAGAGATTTGTTGTGGTTGATCTAGATGGTCTAAACCCATGCTGTTCGTCTATTATCATGTGATGGCAGTAACCCCAAATTCGTTTATGAAGAATAATTTCCAACAGCTTTGCTGGCGCGGACAACACTGCAATAGGTCTATAATTCTCCACATTGAACACGTCACCTTTCTTGTAAATCGGAGTAACTTTTGTCACTTTCCATTCCGCAGGGAAAATTCCTGTTTTAAGCGATAAGTTGAATATAAACTTTAGAACATCCACCAATGCGCTTCCGACTTCCTTCAATACAAAAGCAGGTATGTCATCCGGCCCCGATGAATTTTTTGGTTTTAATTTTCGTAGACTGTACAGTATTTCTTGTTCCGTTATTCCATCTGCATTACTACTGAAATAATTATTATTTGATTGTGCTGTTTGTGATGGCAAATACACTGATGCAAAATACTCCGCGAATCCATTCGCGATATCAAGAGAGTCCGAAAGTGGATTATCATTATTATTAAGGTACATGGTTGCCGGCAGTTGATTTTGTCCCCTTTTTTCTTTAACAAAGTTCCAGAAGCGAGAAGGATCACCTACTATTGCATCTTCACTTTTTTCTATATGTAGGGCGTAATGGTTGTGGATGCTTTTCTTAACAGTTTTCCTAAGTTCGCTAAACCTAGCATACGCCACTTGAGACCCAGTCTGTTTCCACATTCTATGATACAAATGTTTACGTCGGATATCGTGAACTAGACGCGCGGGAAACCATTTCGGAAAACCTTTTCGACGATCCTTGCCAAGATTTGGAAAAAAGCAATCGAATGCTTCGTATATTATTTCATAAAACTTGCGTACGGCCTCATTCACATTTCCCGCATCGAAGACCTCCGACCATGGGCAATCCGTTAGATAACCTCTAAAAGTGTCAATATTGTTCCTCCTAAAGGTCCACTTTGCATCACCGTTTTCAGACACCGATGAACTCGTATCTCTATATTTAAAGTGTTGTGATACGGAAATATCAATATCAAGAGCGGGATGAAGAGGGTCTTCTCCAACAAGAGGAGACTCCAGTCTGTCAACGGTAATGCATTTGGAATCTAAATTTGTGTATACAAGATCAAGAGTACAATTCTTTATATTCTTTACATTATTATATTGTTTCAAATTGTAAAACTTAATAAAACACTCATGTTCCTCATGGGGACATTTAGACGATGGTAGGTTAAAATCACCAAATATAATTATATGTTTGTCCCTTAGTTTATGGCATGCTGATTCAACCTTTTGGTAAAACAAAGTGAACTTATCACTTTTAGATTTCGGTGGTATGTATATTACGCAAACAAACAATGTAATACGTTTAAGAACCACTTTCACCCATAAATCCTCGTTTTCGGATTCAAGCCAAGATAAGTTTTCGGCACTGCATAATTGTTTTTCGTTTATAGCTAGGGCAACTCCTCCCCATCCAGTTGGTCTATCTCTTCGAAATACTGTGAATCGATTATCAAAGAGCTCCGAATTTTGGACACTGGGAGACAACCAGGTTTCCGTGATTGCAACTAGGTCGAAATCGTGTGCTAGTAGATTACACTTGAAGTCATGGGTTTTTGTGTTGAGGCCTCGTACGTTTGCATATGTGCAAGTAACATTTATTCGTTGGTGCTCCTTAGGCTGTATCATTTGTCCTAAGTGGTTGGACCCAACTTCTCCGAAATGTCCACTCGTTGATACCAGTATTTGGGGGCCACATATCACCTCTCATCCAATCCTGGAATCGGTTCGCAGGGACTGTTATCTTGAACGAAGCATGTGAACCCTTCGTAATCATCTTCTCCACCAGGACATTCCCACATGCTTCAGGATTCTTTCTATTCATATATGCTTTTACTTGTTCTTCCGTCGTATTTGGTTCGAAGGAAAAGGCATGGATGTATCTTTTCGGCTCAACCGCCACCAAGTCTAAATCTGCTTCACCCTCTCCTCTAATAATTTTCCTCGGTTTCTTTACCCGAGGTCTTGAGTGAGGCTTTGGGTTAGCGTCTCCTCTTGGGTTGACTCCACTCGTCACTGCCGCATATGAAGGGAGTGTATGCGAAATTATGGCAGGTGTGGGACCCGGATTTACAGCAGTGAGAGTTGTCGCCTGAATCCTCTTATTGTCATCACCCCATCCTTGTACCACATTCCCGTCAAGTGACCCAACGCTCGTTTTGCGGGCCACCTTTACGGGGCTACGGTTTCTGGCTTCAAGTAGACTAAGCCTAAGTTGGGTATTTTCTGCATTCAGTGTCGCCACGATGACAGATAGGTGCCCTATTTCAGACAGCACAATATTTGTCGCCTCGCTAACTTGGCGGCGCATATCGTTATTCAAACGATTATTATCACTGAACAATAATGCCGTTATGGTCTGGATCTGGTTTGTTGCGCTTGTAATAAACTCGTGAGGTGAGTCGTGGCTCGGAACATGCAATAGGCCACCAGGCCCGGAGCCACTCTCAACGTCATGCACCACATCATCTGGGCCTCGAGTCGGGGTCCTCGCAATCATCATAATGTGTGTTTACAAATAATTCACAACAGTGAAATAAAACTGTACGATAAAATAAATCAATTGGCAATATGTATGCGATTATTAGCAATAATTAAATACGTAACTCTATGATAAAATAACTTTATAAACAATGTGTGTTTACAAATAATTCACAAAGGTGAAATAAAAATATAAGATAAAATAAGTTAATTGGCAATATGTGTGCGATTATTAGCAATAAATAAATAAATAAATAAATATGCAACTCTATGATAAAATAAATTTATAAATAATGCGTGTTTACAAATAATTCACAAAGGTGAAATAAAAGTATAAGATAAAATAAATTAATTGGCAATATGTGTGCGATTATTAGCAATAAATAAATAAACAAATATGCAACTCTATGATAAAATAAATTTATAAATAATGTGTGTTTACAAATAATTCACAAAGGTGAAATAAAAATATAAGATAAAATAAATTAATTGGCAATATGTGTGCGATTATTAGCAATAAATAAATAAATAAATATGCAACTCTATGATAAAATAAATTTATAAATAATGTGTGTTTACAAATAATTCACAAAGGTGGAATAAAAATATAAGATAAAATAAATTAATTGGCAATATGTGTGCGATTATTAGCAATAAATAAATAAATAAATATGCAACTCTATGATAAAATAAATTTATAAATAATGTGTGTTTACAAATAATTCATAAATGTGAAATAAAAATATAAGATAAAATAAATTAATTGGCAATATGTGTGCGATTATTAGCAATAAATAAATAAATAAATATGCAACTCTATGATAAAATAAATTTATAAATAATGTGTGTTTACAAATAATTCACAAAGGTGAAATAAAAATATAAGATAAAATAAATTAATTGGCAATATGTGTGCGATTATTAGTATCAAATAAATAAATAAATATGCAACTCTATGATAAAATAAATTTATAAATAATGTGTGTTTACAAATAATTCACAAAGGTGAAATAAAAATATAAGATAAAATAAATTAATTGGCAATATGTGTGCGATTATTAGCAATAAATAAATATGCAACTCTATGATAAAATAAATTTACAAATAATGTGTGTTTACAAATAATTCTCAAAGGTGAGATAAAAATATAAGATAAAATAAATTAATTGGCAATATAAAATAAGTTAAAAGGCAATAATAATATGATAGTTTACAGTAGCCAAATAAATAAAAATGTGTATTGTATGCAAAAATAAACAAAACAAGTACCAAATACTTATGATAACTAGTGATAAATAACCAAATAAACAAACAAATAAATGTATGTCACACGATAAAGTAAAATTAACAAGCAATGTACGCGATAAAAATAATTAAATAATTATGATAAATAAGTGGAATGACCCACCCACTGCCATTTTTGTTTAGCAACCCGCAACAACAAATTTTAAAATTATAACTTAGATTTGTAGGTGCCTACTAAAAACATCCATAATATGGTACGTACGTTGAATTGTTACGAAGTTCAGTCTCCATATTCTTTCATACTGAAACTAAATAGTGAGTATCAGAGAGCACAGCGTCACATGGTTAACGGAAGAGCCTTGTGATCCCTGGTGCTCCCTCGGGGAATTTAGAAGGGTGGCGATAATAGTGTTAATAGATAGCTTTGTAGATTTTCACGGTCCTTGTTAATCTCTTCTCCATTTTTCTCGGGTGTACCGTGTGTAGATTGTCGATGTTGTCGAGCTTTCAGCCTACTTGCTGAGGCCATCTTAAGGACAAATGTAGTAGCTTCTTCAACAACAAGCTTCATGCTCGACAACATCGACAACCTACACACGGTACACCCAAGAAGAATGGAGAATGAATAGTTATTTAACGGGTAGGGTAGCTTCGGGGGTTGGTACTAGTTAATGTACATATATATATTCACGATGGTACCCCGGTACAACATGACTGTTTGACCAGATATACGGTTTATAGTTCGCATGACCGATTACAGAATACAGAGTAATGTAATTAGCATATTGTGTGAATACACTGGAATAATTAATACATGATACCCTCCCCCACCCGGCATACCCGTACACGTGTCTCTAGCTACACAATTATATCAGCTAGCTGAAACTGATATTATAAAATATAAATACAGGTACAAACGATATGAGTGTATATCTGGCAGTGGTGTAGCGTGGATTTCTGCAGAAGGGAAGCCGGGACTAACATTTCTTATGGGATTACGTCAGATTACATACTATTATACCTATCATTTTTTCCAAAAGGTAACCCGATGGGAATCGTGTTCTAGGTAGCTTCGCGCCTGGTATCTGGCATTGTTACTAATTCACTACCTACTCGACCAAATACTAGCCCATGGGCGTTGCCAGCCTCGGAGCTAGGGGGGGGGGGGGGGGGTGTCACAATAGACCTACTCTGGTCGCAGTGATGCAGGGGATATACGGTCCCCTGACCTAACAAGGAAAAAAAGAGGGGGGGAGGGGGGAAACAATGTTTTTGAAAAATGATATAGCATAAAAAACGCGTAAATAGCGCTGCGGGCGAATTTTTTTGTGAGACTTGCTGAAGAAGGTCGTGATGTGGTTACTGTATTTGAAAATGTATATAATACTTAATGCACAATAATATGTATGAAAAATGATTTATTATTAAAAAGTAATAAAAAATAGCGCCGCACTCAATTTTTTTTAGAAACTGATGGTTTTTCATACTAATTTTAGAAAATGTATGATATGATGGGAAAGTATGTAGTAGTAATGTGATTTTTGGTGAGGTTTTATCATTTAGTATGAAAAAATATACACCTATTCCAACCTGGCAGCTGCCGCCCTGCCTTCCTTTGACGCGCCCATGTACTAGCCTAATGTTTTTCAAGGCCTTCTAGCTAATTTCCAGTTATTAAGCAAGCGTAATTAATATATTTTTCATAATCTTTGTTTCAGGTAAGAACGATTGACATACATTCTTCTCTAAATTCTACACCAGAGACTAACATCCTATCCCAAAAGTAAGTGAGATTTCTTTCCAGTTACTCGAGAATGAATTGTCTTACCTTGAGACGCGACAGCCTTGTCGAACTTTGATTAGATTCCTATGTTCATAATAGAAATATTCAGAATGAAATTTCTATTCTATTCTATACCCTCACGCCACCTCCCTTGCGGGGTAGGCAGAGAGAACGGATCACCAGACTTTCCTATCCTGACACACACTTCGGGCTTCCGTCACATTCATGCAATTCCTCATACATATTTTCCGATTACTTTTACTCAAAACACGTCCGTCCTCGAGTATCTGGTCAACATGGTCCAGCCATGTGGTTCTTGGACGGCCGCGATTCCTTACACCCCTTCTTTCACCCAGGTAAATTTTCTTCGTTATTCTTTCATCGTTCATTCTCTCCACATGACCCAACCATCTCAACTTGTTCACTTTCATTTTAGTCACAACATCCTTTTTACATTCACTCAACTCTCTCTCTATGAAAGTTAAGGGCTTGGCACCAGGAATGACGTCACAGTCTTTTCCCACGGCATTAAGGTTCAAAATCGCGTGACAATCGCATGATAAAATGGTTAATTTTGCGTCTATCAAAAAACTTTTACGGTTATTCCCTAGATTTTAATGCATATTATCAGTACAAGAAAAAAAAAATACTCCGCGACTTTCGGGAAACGAGATTCCGTCTTTCGGAAAAAAGGTCAGAGATGTTTTTCACATTTTTTTTTGAGAAATCTATACAAGATATAAAAAATATTTTACGGTTATTCCCTAGATAAAGGTTCAATGCATCTATCCTATTTTGTTCCAAAGCAAATTTAGTAACGGTTGTCGAGATATAAGGTCTCCCGTTTTTAGAAATTTTTGAAATGTCGGTATGCATACTCTTAAAGAGGAAAAATAATAAAAACACATCACAAATCACGCCGGGTGCTGATTTTATTTATATGTACCTAATAAAGTATAAAGGGCGCAGGTGTAAAAATGATAAAATTCAGTGTTAGAGAAGTATATCATGCTGACAGTTATAGAACATTCCCTTGTTATTTAGTGGTACTTTATTTAGGACAAATGTTTCCCAGTGTGTTATATTATAAAAGAAAATAGAGTATTGTGATATAATGGAATCAGGGAAGCGTTTTTACCGAATCGATTTCACCGCCTTAAAATATACCGAAAAGGATTTTAATTCCAATTTAATAACTCACTACTCAGTCGACTGCATATTGTGGGTAAATTTGTCAGACTAATGCTGGATTTCACCAACTTCTTAGGTGAGGAATAGCGGAGATACGAGCCATTTATAATTATTTTTCATACAAAATTTGTGCTAGGTGGCTCCTATTTCCGATATTCCTCGCCTAAGAAGTTGGTGAAATCTAGCTAAGTACCTTCGAAAATGTCTTCTTTTTCACTCGATTTCATTATTTCATATTCATCTTTCAGTTTAATGGCATCTGAAAAAAAAACCTTGTAAGTATAAGCTAACTTTAGTTATTTTTTTATAACAAAATAAATATTTTAACTTTCGCTATGTCTATTTCAATCGCAAAAGTTCACAATTTCCATAAGCCACCCCATTACCACCCCCATACTTGCAGTATTGACCAAACTTATGCATTAATTTGTCGACCATTCAGAGGGAGAGAAAGAGTTTCAGTATATTCAGTCGAATTTTATCGCAAAAAATAGAACTAGTTTATTTTTCCTATCGGTATTTTTATATCCTGGGTTTAGAAAACTTCGAAAGGTGGTAGAATCGAAGTCTGTTTATCGGTGAATCGTTTCAGGTGAATATTCCGGAAACGGAAGTAACGTAACACATATTTTTATTCTTTGCTAGCTTATCTATTGTAAAATGATACAAACGGAGCATGAAATAATGTAAATATAAACCGGAAAGGATATGATAGGTACACCCCGCCGCATGTAGAACCTATACAGAACAGTTAACATACAAAGCTTATCAATGTGAACTTTCCTTCAGAAGTTTTCAGACTTTTATATTATTCATATTTTGAAAGCTTTTGTCAGACGAGTTGAGTTAACAGAAGCTTTTTGAGAGATAGAGTGCCGAAGAGTCAACAAACAAAAGTTATACAATTTTTTTAACATCCCCTTTTTCAGTCACATTATACACTATTTTTGTAATTCTATCGTCAGTCATTCTTTCAATATGTGCAAAAAAAATTGTTCACTTTTATTCTCTACGCAACGCCAGCCTTGCAATTACTCATTTCTCTGATTAAATAAATAAATCTTTATTGGCCAGAGAAAATATGCATAGTTACAAAAACAAGACAATTATAGTATGCCAAAAGGCGGACCTCAATCTCAATCCTTATACGATCCACCAAAGTTTTTCCACATAGATACCTATTCTACTTAACGACCTCATTTCTACAGCATTTATACCAGACTCATCCTTCATCAGCCAATGTCCATGTGTCACTAGCAAGTAAACATGGGATTGGCTGGCAAAAATCGCAGCATTGCGATAAGCTCGCCCTAGTGAACAAATGTTATGATTTATATCCGTAATGTTAACATTTTTCTGTATTTTACATCTGTACAATAGTTTTCAAAAAAATACGTTGTAAATAGAATAGCGTAGCTCGTAAGACTTACATATAAGTATAGATATAGTTTGAAATATTGTAGTAATAGTTGTAAATTTTGTAACCTCCATGGACAAGGATATTGAAGGAACGTAATTCAGGGGTGGGGTTTGCCGGGGGGCTCCCTTAAGGCTAGCCCTGGGCCCACCTCTTAATAATATTAAGTGCGGGTAAAGAGGTCGCTATTAATGCGCCTGAGCTACCCGGGGATGTGGAGGGCCTAAACCGCAGGATTTTCCTTCAATTTACAACTGAAATTCCTTCCGTGATATTATATTTTGATACTATATATATGATAGACGAAATATATAAATAAGCCCCTGCGAAGCGGTGCGGTGTTGTGAAATTGTCCACACATATTTTTCCAGGTTCCATTCGTAACATCATACGACAGATGCATCATCATGCAGTATAACGTCTTAAGAATATCATAGGTAGACAATAGTCATGCTTTCCCATAGTTTCATTTGTAGAGTGCTCTCGAGTATGTCATCAGTCGGTATATCTGGTGCCCCGGTAGTGTATTCTTGACATAGATCCAGCCAGCTTCTCCAACTTAAAGCTTGCAAGTCAAGTGGCTTCTTCATCACAAGATCTCCCTCTCTGAAGAATTATTTCTGTTTTGTTATTCAGAAATAAAACAATATACTTCGTGTCTTCTGTGAATAATACAAAACATTTTAATGAAACCTTTGTTTTGTCTGTAAAAATAGTTTCGAGTTCTCTCTTAGGGCGGCCTTATACATTACAAAATTCATAGTCTAAGCGCGGCCACACATGTCCGGAAGTTCAGTTAGGTAACTGAATCGACCGTTTGCAAAAAAGCTTGGACCAAAGCCTCTTCCTGAATTCAAAATCAGGATAATACTGAATTCAGAGAGACGTTTTGGTCGGAGCTTTGTTCAAACGGTCGATTCAGTTAACTGAACTTCCGGACATGTGTCGCCGCACTAAAACTGGATTGTTGGTAAAATAAAAATCGACTGTAAACAATGTATGTCAAGGCCGCATTGTTACCCTGACTCTGAATTTAGACATAGTTTTTGTTCTGAACTTTTTTTTTTTACAAACAATCAATTTCAGACTATGAATTTCAAAATGCACGAGGTCGGCCTTATACGTACTCATATATCGTATCTATCAATAATTTTATTGTCACCATGGCTACAGTATTTCACTATCCGGCATGACAGCTTTTAAATCATCGCTTCGAAGAATAAATGTGAAATGCAAATTGTCTATCTATCTATCCGCACACATCCCTTGCGGGATAGGCAGAAAGGACAAAGGCAGACCGTCCTATCCTGACACACATTTTAATTTTCCGTCACATTCATACAATTCTTCATACATCAGGCGTTTCTTTTACTTAAAATCGCGTCCGTCCTTGAAAATCTGATCGACATGAACATTGAACGGTCTATGAATGAAATCTGTAAATTTATATAACATGGGTTAACCAGTTTGCGTTTTGTGCGCAAACGTTGAAGCTACATACATGGACAGCAAACCTGATTGCTGAAAAACGAGAAAATTGTAATTTAATGGTTTTACTGGGTCTTACGGGATACTCGAAAAATGACAAATGTGGATAAATAGTGATAAATGAATTTTGAATCCAGTTTCTTCCTGGAAAAGGAAAATGGTTTTTCATTAAAAAATCCTATTTACAGTTTTCACCGCAACTTCCGTCGAGCGCTGCAGTAACTTCCGGCATGCTATAGAGTCCACTTCCGGCGCCATATTGTACCCTTAACGTCATTTGACGCCACGCCAGTTCACGAGTCGCTATTGTCACGATTTGTAATAATTTTATTTATGAAAACTTATTTTTTTTTCACTCATTACGCCGCTTAATCAATGATTCTCAAAATGTTTGTCCAAAAATATAGTTAATATTTTTTTCTGTGAATATTTCTTCGACCACCTTTATTCAACTTCATCTGTCGTAGTTTCTATTGGTGTCTGTGAGTCTACACTTTCCTCTTTAAATTTTCATAACCTTACAATGTCCCAACACCATGAAATTTTGTACACATATTTGCTTTAGGTGACCGTTTAATATTGTAGTACTGTTTTGTCATAAACACATTTCAATTGGTAAATTTTAATTAATTTTAATTTTATATGGAAATATAAGAAGAGTGGTTCTGAAAAAGTTTAATGTATTCTCTACCAGATTATTTATGGACAATAACTAGGTCGAATTCCACAACATATTTGTACTAAAATAAGTTTTAAATTGACTTTTAGTGAGAAATGATTGCAAAAAAGTCTTATTTAGTTAGTATGCACATTGCACATAATTAGCTACAGAATTAACCCTACCATCTCTTTGGACAGGCCTAGATTTTAGGTTTATATAGAAAGCTCGCCACTGCATTCACACTTTTCTATCTTTGCTTTATGTTATGAGTAATATAATATTATAGAGTTTGACACAGACAAAGGAAAGAAGCCAATTAGCCACGAGAGTGGAGAGAGAGAGAGATGGCAGTTGTATGTATGTACTGTCTTTAAAACTAGGAATATTGACTTTTTTTAAATTTCAAAAAATGGGAGACATTAGATCTCGACAACCTTGCGAATACCCTTTGGAAAAAAATAGGGTAGGTACATTGAACCTTTATCTTTTATATCTTGAATAGATTTCTCAAAAAAAAAATTGTGAAAAACACCTCTAATCTTTTTTCCCAAAGACAGAAACTCGTTTCCCGAACGTCACGAAGAATTTTTTTGTATTGATAATATGCATTAAAATCTAGTAGGGAATGACCGTAAAAGTTTTTTGATTCAAGGCAAATTAACCCCAAACAGCAACACTATTTTTATCATTTTATCATACAATTTTTCATGCGATTTTGAACCTGGATGCTGTGGGAAATGTCTGTGACGTCATAGTTAAGTCGCGAGCTTAATAATAATATTATTTGCATCATGACTTATTGTGTCATACGAATGTTATGCATATTTACATAAAGAAAATCAAATAAACGTTGAAAATACTAACCTCTACGTATTTAGTACTGTCAGAAAATTTACATAATTTTGATAAATGAACATAATACTCAACTCATATTACAAGGTACTATATGATATTAAGTATCTGAGTGATATTTGAATTGTTAGGTACCCATTCATTCATTTTCGGGTCCGAGCTACTCCCCACTAAGCCACCCCACTCCAGAAATTAGCAGCCATAACGGCATTGTCAGTGATCATCATCAGGTCCCTCGCATCGCATCTCACTGGCATGTCTCGACATACGAGGAGGTGTTCGTCAGTCTGGGTCTCTCCGCAATCGCAGGAGACATCCTCCTCCACCCTTATACCCCACCTGTGCATGTGTTTCAGGTACTAAAATGCATGAAAATATGTACATACTAGCTTTCGAAAATTGGTATAACGTCTCCATCGCCCTTTTAGGGTTGTTCCGAAGAATATATAAAAATCACAAAGCGCGTACAGACTACAAGTTTAGTGCAGGGTACAAAACTGTCAGAGAGTACAGATATTAAACCCGCATTATGCCAAATTTATTTATTTCTTTCATAAGTACAACACAGACACTGAATACACATAGAAATAGATTAGACATGGAGTATTTGGAGAGCTTAAACAGCAACCTAATTAGGATGTATAAATATTATATCGTCAATGAAATGAAAAACTTGAGATGTATCTTAATTAGAAAATTTAGTATACCTACAAGTGTGATACTATGTATTACTATTTTTCGTTACTGTTATGCGTCTAATATTTCTAAATTTCTTTGGAACTTTCAGTTCAAAATACAAAAGTTTCAATTGGAGAGACGACGGCAATATAAAAAATAATAAATGCTTTTTGCGTAAATAAATTGCCTCCCAACATCTTTTATCTTACATTGAAACTAGCTTGCATATTTTGCAAAATCTCATTTCAAAGAATGAGTACCTACTAATATTTAGAGTTTTGCAATATTGCATTCAAATTTTGCGAAAATGCAAACATTGTAATATCTTTTGTTCACATACATCTTGTTTAAAGTAAAGTCTAGTTTCGCCCGGTGTTTTCTGAGAAAATAAATATTATAAATTGAATTGGTATCTCCGTAAACTAAAAACTATATGAATTTCTTCATATTTACGTACTGCACAAAATCTTTACTCAAAATGCCATAAAAAAGTTCGACTTGTGTTCTCAGCTAATTTAATGAAGGTCATTTTTATCAGGAACAAAAAACGACCAATTTCTCGTAAGCGAAGTAATTGCAACATTTCTGAGGATTCAGGAAAATAAATTATGTCATCATGTTCGCTAGTCGCCTATTTAATAAATTCAAAGTGTGTGGGAGATACTAAATATGTGTTTCATAAGATAATCTTGTAGGCTTTGAATCCATAGCACGAGTGTTTTTTTTTCGAGTTTCTCCACCGCGAGTTTTGCTTCGATTGGTTCTAGCTTTCATTTTGATAATAACTCAATTAACTTCCAACAAAAACGTTCGCTCAAAATACTCTATATTCTTCAATAGTTGTTGGAGATTTTCACGATGGTCCATGATATGTCGATTTTTTTCAGGTTTATCTCTATCTCTATTTTATATCTATCTATACTCTCACGCCACGTCCCTTGTAGGGTAGGCAGAGAGGACAGAGCGCCAGACAGCCCTATCCTTACACACACTCCTAGCTTCCGTCACATTCATGCAATTAGTCATACACGCTCTCCGATTCCTTTTACTCAAAACGCGTCCATCCTTGAGGATCTGGTCGACATGATCTGACCAGGTCAGTCTCGGGCGGCCGCGCTTCCTCACCCCTCTTCGCTCATTCAAATATATCTTTTTTGTCATCCTGTCATCATTCATTCTCTTATTTATCGTGTGTAGAAAACAGATATTCCGACGTTTCGGCGAATCTACTGTCCCCTTGGTCACTGATTGTGATATCGTTAGTGAAGTTGTAGTTAGGCACCCCGGATAAACACACATCGCCTTGATTTTTTGTTACAAATATGGTCTAAGTCAAAAAGCTATGAGAATAATATGAGAAGTCTTTAAGAAAGGAAATCTTAGTTCTCTTTATGATAATGTTCTCAAGAAACACCACAACATCAAGCGCTCTATTTATCCACTTCACTCACTACGACTCATCATAACATGCTTACAATTATTGTAAAATATATTTTGTATAGAAGTCTCAAAAATAATTTCTGATTTATGTTATAACTTAATATGCACTAACAGCAAAGTGACCAACATTTGGGAATAGCGTAATTCCAACTGTCACAGAAGATGGGCCATAGAAGAACTAACAAATAAACACCTAGTGGCAAACCCCAATACCCGAGTACCAGGTTTCGATCTCCCATGTAAACTTTGGGGACAGTAGAACAGAGTTAGAACGGAACATGGATGCTGCAATTACTCATTCTGGAGGTGGGGCAAAGAGGGACAGCCCTGATTGTGAGTGTGGAGCTGAGCAGACTGTGAGACACGTAGTGCAAGAGTTCCACATTAAGAAGTTCATTGAAAGCCTCCAAGATATCCATAAGGCAACGCCGGGGGCAGTGGACTGGTTGACAGCACTGGATCCAAGACTATAGTTCTATTTACAAGCACTTTTTGACTCAGCCCGAATGGGTGAAGACACTTCAATCACCACGCCACACGAAAAGTACAGTTTGTCATAGAGAAAGAGAGCCCCAATCTTCACTATTCCCCATCTAAAATCTTGTTAAAATCAATGGTTACACTATTTTTGATGGGTAAACTATTGGAATATCTCATGTCTAACTCTAATTTAGACTTTGACAAAAGGATTTGTATCTAATAATTATTATGTGGCCTTTCGTGGTAGCAGATCATGTGAGAGATCTATTCAATGCGACTATTTTCATATTCTGTGATAATATCTTCTTTGCAATATAATATGCACTCTAGTAGGTATTATTTACTTTTACCTTTTGTAGCGCTATCTTTACCATCAAAGGCTTGCTTCGGGCTGTAAGTAAAATGTACCCGAGCATTGTCTTAACAAAATTCAAGAAAACCTAATATTATCTACGTCATCTTATTGTACATGTACTACTTGTATGTTCGCGATGACAAATTTTGACACACTTAAAAGTCAAGTCGTGTGGACATTTGCCACCAGATGGTGCTAGTAGTTTATACCAAGTCATGGAGTTAATTTTTGTCGTTGAGTTGAGTTTCTTCCTGAAGAAAACCCGGGTTGTAGAATTGTTCTCCCCTCTTTTTAATACTTTTAGAGTGTCTTCTAGGATTCAGGTGAGCTTAAAATTCCGTAAGACTTTTTCATCTTTAATTTTTAATGCCAACATTTTTTTTAATAATATTGCATTGTTTCAATTAGACTGTAATTTTTTAGTTAAGCACACCACACAATATATTTTCTTCATTGTTTGGCCTTTTTTCATTTGGATTTTCCTTTGGTTACTAAACCTAATTTTGCCTCTGACTTGTTCATTTGTTATGGGTGTGAACATGAGCATGGGCGTCGTCAGGGGGGGCAGCTGCCCCCCTGATAAATGATAAAACCTCATAAAAAATCACAATACTACCACGCATTTTTATGGAAAATTAAACTAAAATTAGTATGAAAATCCATCAGTTTCAAAAAAAAAAAATTGCCGGCAGCTCTATTTTTATTACTTTTTTATAAAAAACATTTTTCATACATATTGTTGTGCAAAGTATTATATACAGGGTGTCCCGTAAATCAACGTCATCCCGTGGAGGGGTGATAGACCAGCTCATAACCTACCAGAAAATCGAAATATGACCTTAGTAAAAATCGCTCATTCTCGAGATATCGGCACTTTTTTGTTTTTAGTGAAATTCGACACCTTCGATCAGTTTTTCGATCGCCACGGTCATAAAATTCAATATTATGGGATTAAAATTTTTGATTCTTAATCCCTAATAATTCAGCTACTTGATTATAGTCCAAAATAGAACCTATTAATTCACAATTTTGAAAAAAAGAACATCGTTTCCGTCTCTCGAGTTTTTTGTTTTTTATTAGCAAATTTTGACTCCTTTACAATGTAAAAATTTAGTATGACATTAAGCTGGAAAATTATATTAAAAACTTTCTTATTTAGCGTTGTTTTTAAAAATGTAGAAAAATGGACATAGATCCCTTTCCAAAAAAAGATATTCCTGTTTTAATTCACAAGGAGCCCATTATAAAAAAAAATGAAATGAAGGATCATAGGTTCTTTATGCCCAATATTTAGACAAGTGATAGAGGATGAAAAAATATGAAAAAAAGTTCCAGAAATAAATGTCGAAAAATCAACCGTTTTGGAGTTATAGCCTTTTGAAAATTGTAAAGTATGAAAATTTCTCATTTGGGTTTTTTGACAATAACTCACAAACTACTAACTCGATTTTGAAAAAACAAACTAAAAATCATTGTCCATAAAATTGGATTTCGATAAAGATCTTAATTTGTGGCCTATTCTTTAGAATCTAGTGAAATTTCTGTAAAGAAATATCATTATTTCACAAAAATACATGTTTCTTAACAGAATAATCACAAAATTTTGAAGAAAAGGCCACAAATTAGGAACTTTTTCACAAGCCTACATTATTTACAATGATTTTTATTTTATTTTGTCAAATTCGAGTGGATGGTTTATGAGTTATAGTCAAAAAACCAAAATGAGAAATTTTCATACATTACAATTTTTAAAAGGCCATAACTCCAAAACGGTTGATTTTTCGACATACATTTTTTAAACTTTTTTTCATATTTTTTCATTCTCTATCACTTGTCTAAATATTGGGCATAAAGAACCTATGATCCTTCCTTTCATTTTTTTTTATAATGGGCTCCTTGTGAAGTAAAACAGGAATATCTTTTTTTGGAAAGGGATCTATGTCCATTTTTCTACATTTTTAAAAACTACGCTAAATAAGGAAGTTTTTAATATGATTTGCCAGCTTAATGTCATACTAAATTTTTACATTGTAAAGGAGT
Organism: Ceraclea dissimilis; assembly: GCA_963576895.1. Classification (NCBI taxonomy): domain Eukaryota; kingdom Metazoa; phylum Arthropoda; class Insecta; order Trichoptera; family Leptoceridae; genus Ceraclea; species Ceraclea dissimilis. Next base: position 2,820,697 of record OY756372.1, read on the forward strand.
CGAAATTTGCTAATAAAAAACAAAAAACTCGAGAGACGGAAACGATGTTCTTTTTTTCAAAATTGTGAATTAATAGGTTCTATTTTGGACTATAATCAAGTAGCTGAATTATTAGGGATTAAGAATCAAAAATTTTAATCCCATAATATTGAATTTTATGACCGTGGCGATCGAAAAACTGATCGAAGGTGTCGAATTTCACGAAAAACAAAAAAGTGCCGATATCTCGAGAATGAGCGATTTTTACTAAGGTCATATTTCGATTTTCTGGTAGGTTATGAGCTGGTCTATCACCCCTCCACGGGATGACGTTGATTTACGGGACACCCTGTATACATTTTCAAATAAACAAACCGCATCACGACCTTCTTCACTACGTCTAACAAAAAAATCGCCTGCGGCGCTTTTTATGCTTTGTAATTTTTCTGAATTTAATGTTGCCCCCCCCATAGCTCCGAGGCTGACGACGCCCATGAACATGAGTATGATTTACGCCCATAAGATGATTACATTATTAATATTGTAACATAGGATTATGACGTAGGTATTGTGTTGTATTGTGATTGTTTATCAAACACACACACACGCACTCAGCTAATTAAAATTATGAAGTCATCAAGTTAGGTACACTCATTAGGGAAAAAACAATTAAAAAAAAAACTTTATAATGCTTACTAAGCTTTGGTTGCTCCCTGACTTATTTATTTATTTAATCTTTAAGTGAACAACAAATACATATAAATATAAAAAATGGACATAGTACAAACTATAAATCGTTGTTCACTAGGGCGAACTTATCGCAGAACTGCGATTTCTTCCAGTTAACCCTAATCTATAATCTGTATTTATATTTACATTATATCAACAAAACAATATTATACAAAAAAACATCTCATCTCGACTCTCCAATTAAGGGCGCCCGTAGCATACACCAAGAATAAAGGCTGTAAAAAAATAGTAATAAGAACTAAAACCAACCAGTGCTCGCAAAAGTACCACCAAACAACGAAGTCGTTGTACGATAAAAAAAGTCAATACAAAGTTCAAGTTAATACATGTACCTATGTTACAGTAAATATGTGAAGGGCTATTAATCTTTCAAGAAAGATATAGTTTTCGATGAGGATGCTGCATGCAGCTCATTGGCAACAAGAATTTCAATGAAAATGTCATTACAGTTTTTTTTTGCCTCAACAGAGACGAGAGGCATCTTCATTCACATAATGTAGCGTTATGTGAACTCCCTTGGGGAGGAAGCAGGACGGGTGTTCCGACACTTACGAGTCGGCTTTGGCTGACTTCGTAATGCCGACTCGTAAGCGTCGGAACACTTATCCTGCTTCCTCCCCAAGGGAGTTCACATAACGCTGCCTTATATGAGTGAAGATGCCTCTCGTCTCTGTTGAGGAAAAAACTATAATGTATTTCCGTCTGTGCAATGCAGATATATCCGGTCCAATACCTAAAATAATTTAGGTATATCTCGAATCATGAAAATGTCATTGTTGCCAGCACATAAAATTGTACATAAATTCAAATTAATTCGAGACCATCACTTATTTGACAGACTGTAGGTTTGAAACTGGTGACGCCACTGGACTTGTATATGTTTTTTTAATTTTTTTATTAAAAATTTCATTTGCACCCATTAGTATTAAACTTTTATACAGCTTTTATGCGATAGAGCTTATGTATTCCATTATTAAGCTCATTGTTATCATAAAACTTTCCCACAATAGAGTTTTCAACAGGCAACAGTGTGGTACGTTATTTGGAAACTGTTTTCTGCAAATTCTGCCATTGTTGTAACGAAGTCGCCAGAATGAAATTCGTTAGGTGAAAAGTCAAACTCGTCATTCGCCAGCAAAATTTACGTAACATAGGAGTAAATCCATGGGCTGTAAAACCTTTTGAATTGAATACCCAATGCCTTCGTCTGCCACTCGTTGAGAACTGTCATCTGACAATTTTTCCTGAAATTCTTTGAAAAAGGTTAAATTTAAAATCGGTAATTATTAATACTTGCAATATTGTAAGACGATTTCTAAATACTGATATTTCAGGCACAATGCTTGTATTTTAGGCCCTGCGTTGAGCCTAACCCTGTGATATCCGTGATATCTGGATAGGCGAATTTTTCCTAGTATTAGGCTGATGAGTTTATATGTCAATCATGAAGATAATATGTAGACTCCTCTGGCTGATAATACTGAGAATTGTGTTCGCAAAGTCATGCCTCCGTGTTAAAAAAAGTCTTGGATGAAGCAACATTCCAGAACTATTTTTAATTTTAAATACGGAAGCGATTATGGTCATCTAATGAAAATTTTCACAACATAGCAAAGAACAGAAAGTGTTCTATTAAGGTGCTCTTACACGAGCGATGTTTCGAGCAATAATTGCGATAACTCGTACAAATCGTATTGTTTAACATTATTTCGCAATATATAGCAATTATTGAAGTGGGACTATGCATGCAGGCCATGTGGCGAGAGCAACGGATGGCAAATGGAGCAACAAGGTCCTGTTCTGGCGTGCGTGGCTCGGTAAACGTCCTAGAGGCCGACCACGGATACGTTGGACTAACCACCTGAAGTTGAGAGCTGGCCTTAAATGGACATCTTAGGCAAAATCCAGAGAGAGATAGAGACAATGAGGGAGGCCTATATCCAGAAATGGAAGCTGCGGGGCTCGTGAAGAAGAAGATGAAGAAGATACCTATAGCAATTATTTCGGCAATATTTAAAGCGAGACAACGATATTGCGCGAAAACGAGAAAGATAATTATTACAGGCGACAAAATTTTTCAACACACTCCCTAAGGCTAAACATTGAAAAGTTAAATAATAGAAAATAGATCCTAAAATATCCATCCGTGGATTTTATTCTTAAGTTATTTATACAATAAAAAGTAGGTTGCAAATGATGAATACACTCCTCGGCAGATGGCGTTAGCATGTGAAACATTGAGTCAATGTGAAATAAGTTCCAGCAGTAGTATATTATATACAACTTTCAAAAATTACACAATTGACAGCAGGGTATGGTGGAATGGGTGAACGTTGCCCTGGGCGTAAAATGATCATTTAAGCCAGCCAAAGCTGACCAGTAAGCGGCGGAACACTTATCCTGCTTCTTCCCCAAGGGAGTTCATATAACGCTTCTTTATGTGAATGTCGATGCCTCTCGCCTCTGTTAAGGAAAAAAACTGTAATATTTTAAAATAAGCAGGTAAATTTTGTGTGACAGTAAAATATACTCGTAAATTTACAACTAAATAGTATGGGAGCCGACGTCTATTAAAAGTTTTACATATTATCAATTTTAATATTTCATGACAATATTTTAAAGCGAAAAACAGGGTACAGGAGATACCTAATCTAGTTTGTGGAAAGTATTTCTGGTTGAGAACACCTGTGAGAGTTTACAGATTGCTACCTGGTGAACACATGAATTTTAAATCAGAAAGCTGAAACCTGAATTTGATTACGGTGAAGCATGAATTTCAGCTGAAAGTTTGTGTATTTAGCTAGTGTAAAAGTTTTGAACCGCAGAAACGTGAATACAGTGAGGTGTAGTCATATGCAGAACTTATTGTCAGCTAGGTGAATCTCTATTTGGCTGAAAACTGTCACGTTTAAAATTTCTCGACTAAATCTTCTTCTAGTTGTGTCGGTCGGCTCTCATCTATGTTCTCATCAGCTCCCTGAAAGCCATGATCTCTCCTGGGTCATCCTCCCAGATTTTGTTTATTTATTTTGAAACACATTTTTACAATTATTAGCAGGAATGCCAGACATGTTCTTCATTTTTATTGCAAATCGTCTAGCACGTCCTATGGGCTCAATTCGCCATCAATTAGGATACAGAGACTTGCTAACGAACATGCCAACAGATTTGACGTGTGTGATGTGCAGGTTCCTGCACTGAAGCGAGGAATGAATGCTTTTTTTATGGGGCTGAGGGAACATTATGCCTAGCATTTTGTTTCTTATTATCTTATTTAACTTTTTTCTGCATATGTGTGTGCATATGTAATGTACAAATATGTAGTGTTTTTTTTTCTTTCTAACTTTGTTATACCTATTGTTAATTTTAATTAAAATAAATATTGTTAACTTGTTTATTGTATCATAAGTTGTGTAAAAGGCTCACGCCGTTGATGTGTATAAATAAATAAATAAGATGGATGGGTTCTACGAATCTTTTTCATGCACACTGTCCAGAAAGCATTGAGCATGCCAGAAGGTGCTCGGTGTCCTTCACCCGTCGGCATACTTGTACGTTTCAAAGTAAGCTAGAACAGCTTGTTTCGTGAAGTGGAGTAATTAGACATCGGAATTAATCCAGCACCCCTCCGATTGACAGAATGGTATAGCGCGTTACCATGATTATTAAACTACTTTCCATTTCGGAGACTTTAGTGGATTACGTCTACTACTACCACTAAACCCTCACTCCACCCTTGAGGGTTGAGCAGAGAGAACAGAGGATCAAACCACCCTATCCTTTGACACAAATTCTTTACTTCTGTTTCATGTCTATTTCTTTTACTTAGTACCTGGGAAGCTGGTCGACATTTTATATATATATATATATATATATATATATTTATTCACAAATAAAATATGCCAATACAATATCACCGGGATTGTCCAACTAGGTATAACCTGTATTTGGGTCAATCCCACTAAAAATACAAAGTAAAACAAATAAAAAAAAGCAAAGACATAAAACAAAAAAAAATAAAAGAGAAAGAAAACAAATAAAGAAAACAACGGGAAAAAAATCTACCCAAAAGAAAAAAAACACACACACACACACAGTCACACAAAACAAAACATGATCGATGCATGGATTGCATCTGTATGTTTCTAAAAGGAACTGTGGGGGAGTGATCCAATAATAACAAATGATACATTGTGAAATGATAAACACTGCTTTGAAGAGATTCTATGAAACGATTGACATTAGAATTTTAAAAAAAATAATACAATGGGTTCAATTTGTATGAACAATGCAGAGAATTTACATTTTAATATAACAACAATGATGATCGTACAATATAATGACTGTATTTGACAATACTTATAGTAAAGCACGCTGGAATGTTTATTGCTTAACTAAAATATCTACCCATCAATCAGACACACCCACAATATCATTGTCATCACAAATAGATGACATTTAGGACGATCACACACGTACCTACGGAAAGTTTATTTATTTATTTATTATGTATGTGTATATTTATATTAACGTACTTTATTATTATAGTATTTAAGTTTTTCTTTCTTTTCTCGGGTTGACTGTAAGATATTGATTTTGCAATAAGTCTGCCTTTTGGCACACTGCATTGTCTTGTTTTTGTTGTAACATATATTTACTGGCCAATAAAGTTTTATTTATTTATTTACTTCACGGCACACAAACAGACATCAAACTAAACAAAATACAATACAGATCAAGTTCAAGTAATGCCGTATTACTGTGTACACAACTAGTCAATACAGATAAAACAATATACTATCCATAATGAGGTCAGGTAATTCAAGAAATTGTAAGTTAACAGTCAGTGCAAAAAAAATCAAATCAAATTTAATGTTCTCAAGGGGAACATAAAGGGTGAAACGAGGGACTGAGTTACAATAATGTGATTCTCTATTGGTGATGACCACGCCTGGCGTAGTACTTTAATTTCTAAGCTGGTTCTTTAAATTTTGAAATACCAAAATTATTACCGGCGCGCACATCTACAAAAAAAGTTGTAATTGACTCACCCTTTTCCAAATGTTTTGTTCAGCTTCAAACTTGGACCGATGATCACTTCTACTCAAACACTCAAAGGTATAAGGGGCGCGCCCGCATAATATTAGTTTATAACACAAATAAAGAAGTTCAAAATAAATCAGTTCATCAAAATACAACACAAAGATAACAAGAGAGGATTTTCACATCAACAAAAAACGTCAGTTCCAAGCAAAAGTCGAAAACAGTCTACCACTGGGGTCATCGAACCAGAACAAATTTTGTAGTGTTTTAAAACAATAATCGAATGAGAGAATTTTGAATACTTTATTATCAAAAATAAATCAAAGTAGGACCAGGCGAAACCATCTATAAAGGCACACGAAAATGAACTTTTTATCTCCCAAACGGAATATTATATCTCGCAGTTTTAAACACGATTAACTAATTTCCATGATGTATCATTTCACGTCCTCTCCATTCGGCCTGAAATATTGTAATGAAAAAATAAATGCTATGCCTTTTTATTCCCAGATCTTATTCCATTTTAATATGTAAATAACCGACAATAAATTATATGGAGATTTTCCTGAAAAAAGAATGCTTACTCTTCGGTTTTCGCATGAACGAATTCGTAAACCTCACTTATCTAACTAACGATGTCTTTGCGTAGAAGATTTTTCCGCGGGTTAAATTTTAGCACACGTACACGAAATATTACGTGTTGTCAGTATCCCTTCGCTAACAAAGTGTTGTAACTAGAAAAGTGTGTGATTTGTTTAGAGAATGCTTGAAATATATATTACTAAACTTTTTATTTTTGTAATTCGATATATCGACATCGACAAGCAAATTTTGATTGACAAACGACAAAATCTAAGCGTACAATTAAAAAACACCTAAAAGTGGAGCAGTTTTATAAATATGTAATGAGATTAATAAGGTTCCATCCGTATGCAATAGTATGGGTGTTGAAACTTTGATTTCATTTTCAGCTGCCTGTAGAAATGTCAAAAATCTTTACGGGCATGCGCACAACAACTTACCGAAGTTTCATCTCAGTCGCAAGAATGTTTTGGGAATGATCAGAGGACACAGAGATAGACATTTATTTTTATATGCACTTTTAATAATAATATTTCTGTATTTTTTCACAACATCTTTCATAAATTAACGTAAATCACGACCCTCTTTGCCCTTCGTTTGTCACCCCACATTGTGAGAAACTCATAATGACCTTATTATACTTTAGAAAAAATATACCTTAAGTTATTAACAATTTAAGGGCTGTCCATGAAATCGTGTTAAACTTTTTTCTATTATTATTATAACTCCCCACTTTCTCAGATTTTAATACGCCCTTTATAGGGGATTTCTCATCCCTTGAAATCTTTATACGGGCTTATAGTGAACTTTATACAAATTTCAAGAAACGCCGAATGTATTCTATGTCAATTAATTGGAATGAAACCTAATACAAAAAATCTCCGCCCCCTCCACTCTTTTCTTGCATTTTTTTCGAGTGTCCTGTAAAAGCCAGTTGTTTGCAAACGTGACTGGACAAAAACCCATAAGAATATATTGATCAACATGAATAAGTCCCAAAAGACGAAAGCCGGGAAATTTGCTCAAGGGTCAAAAGCTCAAATCTAATTGGATTTCGAAAATATTATACGATTTCTTTCAGTGTGTTAGAAACTACCTACTATAGATTAGAAAATAAACAAATAAATAAGTAGATCTAAAATGGGATAGACAATAAAATTGTCAACCTTTTATAAATTCGTAATTCATCTACCGGAATCCAACTATAAAGTTTGAGCTTTTATCAGTTGAGCAAATTTCTTAAGCGCTTTTGTCTTTTTTGGCATTTACTCATGCTGAGCAATATTCCTATGGATTTTTCTCTGGGAACTGTTTCCACCGAGAACTCTGTAATGCAATGCGCCCGCTACACGCTCGCGAGTCACCACGACCTTTTGGTGTTCATGAGTAAAAATGCGTCAACGGTCGGTTACGTACACGTCAAGACAAACGTTCCGTCCGCACTCCTTTTTACTCATGAACACCAAAAGGTCGTGGTGACTCGCGAGCGTGTAGCGGGCGCATAAGACATTTTACGTCTTTTTCAGCAACGGGGTTCGAAATTCCTAAAATTCTGCGTAGACATGTATATTGTATATTAACGTGTATCTATTCCCATATATCAGATTTTATATGGTTTGAGAGTTCTCTCCATATTTTTTCTCAATTCCCCCTCCCCTCGATTTATATTAACACTTTAAGCTTTTACGACCTAACTTAACCAAGCACTTAACTCTTTGAGAGACACATATGTTGTTTTCAGCTGTCTGTTTCTATTTCTCTATGTATAAAAAATATGTACGATGCATTACGTATATATTCTAACCCAAATCCAGTGATATCTAAACTACTACTAAACACCTATCTATCTATCTCGTGACCGGATAAAAACTCATATGAATATTGCTCAACATGAATAAATCCCAAAAAAGACGAAAGCCCTTCAGAAATTTGCTCAAGGGACAAAAGCTCAAATCTAATTGGATTTTGAAAATAAAATTAATTGTATCTGTTAGTATACGATTTCTTTCAGTGTGTTAGAAACTACTATAGATTAGAAAATAACCAAATAAATAAGCGGATCTGAAATGGGATAGACAATAGAATATTCAACATTTTATAAAGAATTCATTTACTGGAATCCAACTAGAAAGTTTGGGCTTTTATCCCTTGAGCAAATTTCTTAAGGGCTTTTGTCATTTTTGGGATTTATTCATGTTGAGCAATATTCCTATGGGTTACAATCCGGGAACCCTATCTATCTATACCCTCACTTGCAGGGTAGGCAGCAGGTGCGAAGCTACCTTAGAACACGATTCCCATCGAGTTACCTTTTGGAAAAAATATAGGTATAACAGTGTCTAATCTGACGTAATTCCATAAGAAACGTTAGCCCCAGCTTCCCTTCTGCAGAAATCCACCCTTCGTCAATGGCTAGGCACAGAGGGCAGAGCGCCAGACAGCCCTATCCTTACACACACACTCCTAGCCTCCATCATATTCATGCAATTTGTCTTACACGCTCTCCGATTCCTTTTACTCAAAACGCGTCCATCTATGAGCAGCTGGCCGACATGGTCAAGTCAAATTTCATTCTAGCTACAACACCCTTTTTAAAATCTTACTGTAGCATATAGGAACTTACGACTTAAAAAATACAAGTTTGACAGCAGGATGTGACGGAATGGGTAAACGTTGCCCAGGGCATAAATTGATCACTTAAGCCCAGCTATTCCGACTCTCAAGCGCCGGAACGCCTACCCTGCGTCCTTCTCGAGGGAGTTCAGATAATTCTGCATTGTGTTCGTATAGATTCCTCAATTCTTTCTTGAAAAAAAAACTGTTATGTTAGTAAAATATTTATACTTATTAATAAGGGATCCACACTTTGAGAAACATACAATGAAGGAAGTATAACCGAGAAGATGGTCTGGTAGAGTATATTGGATATTGTCCTCAATCTTCTGATCCACTTCAGTCCTCCCTGCCCCCCCTGCAAGGGAGGATATTCAACAATCTACAGACTATACTCTCCACACTACACTCCGTACAGAGTACAGTACGTACTGAGCCAGATAATAGCGAAGCAGAGCATTATTCGCTAGATGTAGTTTCTTCTACATACTACAGTGAACAACCGATAATTTGAAACGTAGTTAGTAGTAACGAGTCTATATAATTTTCACAATCTATGTTAGGTACTTTTAATTCGCCCATTCTCTATAGTAAATTGCATTCGTCGTCACGTGATCGTCACCATAGCAACCTCTATAATCTACATAGGTATATTGATACAATGATACATACATACATACATACATCTTCTTCCCCGTCTATCCTTGATTGGGTCGGGGGCCCAAAGCATCTTCGCCAGAGGCCCCTGTCACTCGCAGCTTCCAGGACCTCTGGCCACTCCAACCACAGTCTCTCCTCGCACAACTTTGTCACCTGCTTCTGCCAGCTATTTCTGGGGCGGCCCACCGGTCTTCTGCCTGCACCCTCGGCTTCCAGAGCTTTTAACGGAAGCCGCTCCTCTGATAGATGATGAGGTATATTGATATGACATTTATTGAGAAATTCAAATACTGTAATCTGCGATGTATGAACGTCAAGAACAACGGGATCAGATTGGTGTTTTTGATACTATACAGTACTTAACAACTCATTTCGTACTACGAGCACATTTTCTTCAATTCCCTAAATCAAATACTTACTTACTTTACGTATCCGGGTCCCGGGTGGGTCATACCCTGCCACTCCAATATGCGGCGACATACATCGCCTTGACATTCCCTAGAATCAGGTCCCCAGGGGTGCAGCTCTCTCAGTGGCTGTCGTTCTGGGTCGCTCCGCAGTCACAGAGGATGTTGTCATCAGGTAGGTACCCCCAACTTTGGAGATTCTTTTTACAGCGCATAACACCCACTCTTAGTCTGTTGAGGGTGATCCATAAGGAGTAGGGTAGATGGTCGCCTACTTGGATACCCTCATGCGGGTCTATCCTATTACCCTCATGCGGGTCCATCCAATCTAATTATTTTCGTGAAAGTACGGTTAATGGGTAGTGTACTGTGCCCACTCGTATTACTCTTATCACTGCTATTTGACAGAGACAATCTCGGTAATGAAGTACTACAATGAAAGTCTATTAGTTGGTGATATGTGTTGGGTACAAGAATACATATTATAGGGTTACTTTACTCTCACATACTCCTTTAATGGTATGTCGTATATGTACGTAATTACTTACAATTGGTTACCGACCAATGTTCAAACTAGGCATATCGTCATTTTTTTTTTTTAACAAAACGGGAAATCTTAGATCTCGACAACCTTACATAATTGTTTTAACGATTTTTACGATTGTTTTACGATTTTCATTTACTGTTTTTTGTCCATACTGTGTGTTTACATACTGCCTTAATTGTGATTCTTTTGTCTGTTGTTGCTGTGTATTGTTTGGCTGTGTACCTCTATTGTATTGAGATTTTTAACTTTTTGTATTGTTACTTTCCAAGGGCCTTGTGGCCGACAAAACTATAAAAAAATAATGTGCTTTGTAAAAAAATTGGGTAGATGTATTGAACCTTTATCTAGTAAAAAATCGTAAAAAAAATATATAACTCGTATAGATTTCTAAAAAAAAAATGTGCGAAAAACACCTCTTCTTTTTTCCGAAACGCAGAAACTCGTTTCCCGAATGTTGCGGTTTTTTTGTACTTATTGCTAAAATACATTAAAATCTAGTAAATTACCGTACAAGTTTTTAGAATAGAGCGATATTCACCACGAAAAGTTAAAAAAAAAAAAACAAAAACATTGTCAGCAGCAATCTGCTTCAGAGATAGTTCATTTGTTACATACTCGTGTAATATGTATGTACATTGTACATAACAGTTTTTAGACTTACAGTTTTTTCTCAATTAAGTAATCTGTGTTTTTCTGTCTTTCCAGGTAAGTTCCAGTTGTTAATATTTTTAATGTTAATATTTCTGTATCCTCAATCAACAAGAGTCTACTATAGAGATCGTGGCAAGTGGTTAAAGTGGTAAGTTCAGGTCCATCTATATCAGGGGTTAGCACAGAAGGCAACAAACACCATCCTATCTTAAATTTTAGACTACAATCCGACATTCCGCTATTTTGTTTGTCATGGAAATTCATACCTGTTGGTAGTAAATTTCATACGATACTACACAAATCTGAATGACAGAGCTTTGTAAGATCTATGTGTTCCCAAGAAGAACATGAGAAAGAAACTGTATTATAATCTTCTTCTTTTACCCTCTTTCTCTTTCTTTCTGGATATAGCCTCTTTCAGATTCTTCCATAATTCTCCCAAGTCCTACCAGTTCGACAATGTCGTCAGAACATCTTATTTGTGATCTCCTATCTTTCTCTTTCGTAGGGTCTCCAGTTCGGGATTTTGGGGGCCCATATATTGTCGTTTGGTCTTGCCACGCATGACCTATACCCACTGTCATTTTAGTCTTTCTACTCTTTCCGCAATGTCAGTGACCTTTGACATAATACTGATTTTGACATTTGACATTAATATTTGGTGATAATTACTCATTTTAAAAGAAAGTAAGTACATTTACTTAAACTATTATTACAAGAAAAGGATTTTCTTCATAACGATTTCTATGATAATAGGATATTACGAAGGGATCAGAAAAAAAACTTAAACACTTTGAGAAACTTTCGAGACATTATTGAGGATTATGGCAAGATGAAAAATTTTAAAATAAAGGATTATTTTGGTAATCATCACACCAAAGAGAGATCCTTCGAAAGAAAATTTCCTAATATATCTACATATATCTACTCTCACGCCACGTCCCTTGCGGGATATGCAAAGAGGACTCTTCTTACTTCCGTCACATTCATGCAATTTGTCGTACACACCCTCCGATTTCTTTCACTCAAAACGCGTAGTTCTTGAAGATCCGGTCGAGATGATTGGTCCAGCTCAGTCTCCTTGTCACACCTCTTCTTTCACTCATACATATATTTTTTTTCATCCTGTCCTCATTGATTCTCTCAACATGCCCCAACCATCTAACTTTGCTAAAATTAATTCTAGTCACAATACCCGTCTTACAGTCTCATCTCTCTGACAGCCTCATTCCTTATCTTATCTCTCAATGTTTTCACACACATTTTACTCAATGATCTCATTTCCACTGCATTCCAACATGATTTATCCTTCTTCAGGTAAGTCCACGTCTAAATAGCATCATAATTGTGGATAAAACATTTTGATTTGCAAGCCCTATAATATTAACCAGTTGTTTTAATAGATATACAGCAAAGGATGGACTATCCACCAGGCTTATGGTTGATCGTCGGCTGGTGTAATGTGATCACTTTACACTTAAGGGCTTGGAACCAAGAATGACGTCAGAGTCATTTCCCACGGCCTTAAGATTCAAAATCACGTGAACAATCGCATGATAAAATGGTAAAAGTAGCGTTTTTTCCAGTTTTTGGGGTTAATTTTGCGTCTATCAAAAAACTTTTACGGTTATTCCCTAGATTTTAATGCATATTATCAGTACAAAAAAAAATACCCCGTGACTTTCGGGAAACTAGTTTCTGTCTTTCGGAAAAAAGATCAGAGGTGTTTTCAAATTTTTTTTTAGAGAAATCTATACATGATATAAAAAATCTTTTACAGTTGTTACCACAGCGACGCGCGCGCTCCCACACACCCTTACACTGAGATACACACGCCACACTACACCTGCTCTCGCTGAGAATGTTAATTTTTCACACTTTACTCACCACATCATACACACAACATCACAATCCGTGACCATGGCGGCAGTACGTTCGCCGAAACGTCGGATCACCAGATCTTCACACGATTATACCCGAAAAACAAGTCTACATATGGATCATCGTGAAAACCTGCAACTACTATTCCTAGATAAATGTTCAATGCATCTACCCTATTTTGTTCCGAAACATATTTTTAGTAACGGTTGTCGAGATATAAGTGAATGGCGTAAAATCTAGTGACCTTAGAAGCTCCTGTTTTAGCAGATACTTCTACACTAGTACATAATAATTACTTTCCTTTCAATACTGTATACATATAATATCTTTCAGAACCTTTCAGTATTCATTCATTATTTCTTTCCCATCGTTCTTTAGGGTTGCATTTGGAACGGTTTCACAGTAATTCGAGAAAGAATTTTATTTGCAATAGAGTAGTGAATATGCGGAACCGTTTACCCGAAAATGTGATATGAGCACCATCAGTGAACGTTTTTAAAAACAGATTAGATGACTTTCTCTAGCACAGACATTGATTCGGCCCCATAAGCCTAGGCTGCTTACTCAAAAATTAATAATCATAATATCACATTATGGACACAATATCACATTATGGACACAATATCACATTATGGACACAATACCACATTATCGACACAATATCATAGAAATGCGAACCCTATAAATACTCGTATTATAATTAATAGAAAGGATAGAGAATTACTTGATTTTATGACTTCACATCCTAGGACTGTTTTCGCAATCTTCCAAACGATACCAAACACGCCCTACCGAGGCACTTGGATTCCTTCATTCCAATGGCGCCTCTCATCATGAATAGACAGAATCAAAATTTGTAAAAATCTACTCGTGAAGCACTTTTCGTACCACAACGGCATGCGGTGACTGGATCCTCTCGATCGCTCGGTGTCTTCCGAGGTTTGAGCTGGAATAAATCTGACTTACGACCTGATTTTCTTTTCCAACGCCTTGTTATCATTCTTGTAGCAGGGATATTGAAGGTGTCATTCCGGACGGTGTTGCTGGGGGGTGCCCTTCCGGCTAACCCTGGGGCCGTCTGAGTAACTTTGGGCTGAAAGTGCGAATAAAAAGGCGCCTAACTGGCGCCTGTGTTATTCGGGTGTGAGGAGGGACCTTCAATATATTTCCAACGCCCTTTCATACGATATCACGCCTTAGAACTTTTTTATCTCTAGAGAAAACTGATCCAATTTTATGTAAAAATGTATCATCACCGAATTTATGTACATTTGAAAGTTCCAGGTCTCTAAGTAGTCAGGAAGTGGTTGAAAGGTCGATTCCAAGACTTTGTCACATGACAAAAAATGTGATTTCGGTTGTATGTGATTTCAGTCATATGTTATTTGATCCTGACGCACTCTGACAGTAGGTGGAGGTTGTACTCTTTCAAATCAAATCAGCTCCAAACCTTTTATCTTATTGGCTTCCATCTCCATGCTTCCCACTCCTGATGTGTTATATTACGTTCCCTGAGAAAAACCCTTAACAATATATTGCTCAACATGAATAAACTTCAAAAAAGACAAAAGCCCTTCAGAAATATCCTCAACGGACACAAGCCCAAGCTTTCTAGTTGGATTCCAGTAGATGAATCATTTATAAAGTGTTGACTATTTTATTGTCTGTCCCATTTTATATCCGCTTATTAATTTGTTTATTTTCTTATCTATGGTAGTTTCTAACACACTCAAAGAAATCGTATATTAATAAGTATATTCAATTAATTTTATTTTCAAAATCCAATTAGATTTGAGCTTTGAGCATATTTATAAAGGGCTTTTGTCTTTTTTGGGTTTTATTCATGTTGGGCAATATTCTTATGGGTTTTTGTCCGGTCATGGTTATATTATTATACCTGCCTGCCTCTGATTTGTGAGTCAAAGTAACCTCCTCCGTATTATCAGAAGTGTTAACTATTTCAGCATGATTGGACTTAAGGATACTTTCCTTCCTTCCGTCCCCCCTTCCTGTCTTTTCACTTTTATCGCATCCTTCTTCGTCTTCCTCTGTCGTCATGTTTTATTCAACATCCTCAAAAATACAGTACACTCTGTTTTTTCAGGATTCAGTAAAATATAATATTACGTTTTGCGACCAACACGACTGTACAGTGTACATGGCGAAAGTAGGTACATTTTTAAAGGTAAAGAATGAAAAACTTGTTGAAGATCCCCCTAGTGAGCATTGGGTATTTATTATTGTGGATGTGTGTGGACTATCTTGCTTCTATCTTATATTTTCAAGTAATGGTCACTTAACTAAAAAATAATTAAATTCTTAAATAGTGCCCCCCCCCCATTTCTCCCTGTGGAGGGCTGTCTTGTAACTTTACTTTAATTTTGAGTGTCACGCATTGTTTCTTTCTGGTACTAGTTCGTGGGGCAACTCCCCCTCCTCGGTGAAGTCCTAGGGGCTCCCATATAATTTCGACTAATAATGTCTAATTGTTGGGGCCTCCCCCCCCCCCGGAGAAACCCCTCCCCCCCCCCAAAACAAAAATGCCCCCTTGTCTGAAAGAAACACTAATATTAGGTATATAACATACATTTATTTATTTTACAATATTACATGTTCTATCAGTAAAATTGTAAAGGGGGGGACGCAGGTTGGGCGTTTCGATGCTTATGGGTCCAATTGAGTGCATAGGTACCTACTAATTTAAATATGACGTTCTTATTTAAATTACTTCATAGTGAAATAAATTTACAGCACTTTGAGAAAGATTAAAAAAGCATGTCATATTTTTTTTTAATAACCTACTTATTTTACCTACATTCCGAGTTATCGGATGCCATCGTAGTGTATTTATGAAGTCACTTAAGGATCTCTTTGATCGAAGGAAGGGAAAGAGATCTGTATTAAATTTATTGATCTTGTAAGTTTAAGTGAGGAAATAAAATACGTAGGTTCGTTTTGGAAACGTTTGTGTTTTTTTAATCAATTGTTTTTCACTTGAATGGAAATAAATTGTTATCAGGTTTACAATCTAAGCTTTTGAATTAATGGAGTCGGGGAACAAGATCGTTAAAACGTATCACGGGGGAACCGAATCAATGATATCAAGTGGAAAACATCCTAAAACCCCTGTGATACATGTTATACCTACCAGGAATTTTTTTTTATTCCTATTCCGTGACCGGACAAAAACTCATAAGATGCTCAACATGAATAAATCCCAAAAAAGACGAAAGCCCTAAGAAATTTTCTCAAGGGACACAAGGTAAAATCTAATTGGATTTTGAAAAAAAAAAAAAACATTTCTTTCAGTATCTTAAAAACCAGCATAGGTTAGAAAATATAAATAAATTGAAGGGTGGTATACATAGATCCATATGAAATACCATCGAAAATTTCAATTAATAGCATATGTATGTTGTATGGTATTAATATCGATGGTTGGGTAAAGTGGTCGGATTCACTACCACAATATCACCCTCGTACGACCACAAATTCACCAAACTTGGTTAACCATACCTAGTAGATGTACTATTATTGACCATAACAAAACAATGGTCCGTGTATAAGCAAGGTCATTTATAACACTAGCTTTCAACCTGTTCAAAATTACGGACTTCTTCAATAGAAAAACATGTTACACTACTGTTGGTTATATTTTATCCCCTCACGCCGCGTCCATTTCGGGGTGGACAGAGAGGGTGTCCGGTAAGTTCGTCTAAAATCAATTCGCCTAAAATCAATTCGACTGAATACATTTTAAACATTGACATAAACCTTTGACAATCAGATCCACCTGTGCTATTGATACTATTCTATGTCCTTATTCTAAGATGTGATGTTAAATGCCATACGATAAATAACAAATAATAATTCGTCTAAAATCAATTCGTCTGAAATCGACGAATTGATCGTTCGGCAAATTGATTTTAGACGAATTGATAATTAGACGAACTGATAATTAGACGAATTAATTTTAGACGAATTGATTTTAGACGGACTTACCGTAAACCGATAAAGAGGACAGATCAACAGACTAACCCCTCATTTTACACAGACGTCTTACCAGTATTCACACTTTAATTCGTCATACCAGTATCACACTTCACACTCTAAAAACTGTCAGAGGAAAGGAAAGCAAATAAAATCTTTATTGGATCGGTATAAAGAACATTATACCAAATGGCGGATTTTTTACCATAGGCCATGTTTGCCAACCAACCACTCACGAAAGCAGTCATTTTTCTAAAAACCATATTCGTCCTTAAGCAACTGGTTGACATGCTCGAACCATGTGGTTCTTGGATGGCTACGCTTCCTTACATTCCTTATCTTTCGTCATTCATCCTCTCCCCATGTCCCAGTCATCTCAACTCTTATTCTAGTTACACTAGTATTTGGTGGTATTCGTAAAAAAATGTTTTTAGCTCGATTAGATATAAACCCGTTTACGCAAAGAGAATGTTGTGTGCGTGTTTTTAAACATATACAGCATTTACTGGTTACCCCATTATAAGAATATACCGTGATATCGTGGGATATACCGTATACGTACCAATGGCGAAGGGTGGATTTCTGTAGAAGGGAAGCCGGGACTATATTTTTTTACTGCATTATCGATATTATCCGATGATTAGACCTATTGTTTTATCATCCGCATTCTTATGGC
Source organism: Ceraclea dissimilis (assembly GCA_963576895.1). Taxonomy (NCBI): domain Eukaryota; kingdom Metazoa; phylum Arthropoda; class Insecta; order Trichoptera; family Leptoceridae; genus Ceraclea; species Ceraclea dissimilis. Next base: position 2,838,476 of record OY756372.1, read on the forward strand.
CCTTCGCCACTGATACCTCCATAGGTTCCTAAGTTTAGAAATGTATATGGATATTGTAAACTGTAGTACCTACATTAAAATTAATAGGTAGGTACTAATAAACACAGGTTCCTCTATATTTAGACGCATATATTTGACATTCGAGTAAAATGTTGACAGAAACATTTGTAGATATTTGCATAGCGCTTGTGACTTACACTTCGCTGCCGTCACAGCACTATCTGTATAGTATTTACATTGACAACCACATTTTCCATTCTACTACTATCTACCAGGTATACATTCTACGATTGGTGTGCGGTGCACATTTTGCTTTGATGTGTATATGAAAATTTATGCACTTCAAACACAAGTCTCTGACGCTATGTTTTAATTAGGGATCTTCGTTAAATATTAAGAGGTGATATTCTCTGAGTAGAAATCGCTCTATTATCGCTTCAACTTTATCAAATTTTGTATGAGAGTGTAAGTGCAAAATAAGAATAACGCAAGCGACAAGATCGATTTTGAATTATTGTATAAAAAAGGAGAGAATGTCAAAAAAATATCCCCTAGCTAGAGTCACTGCATCTTTCCTTAAAAATTAAATCAACCAAACTGCAGCATTATATCTAACAAACTACGAGAATAATCTCATGTTTCAGTAGATTTCAGAAGTAACTCGATAATTATTTTTTATGGATATATTCACAATAATCAAATTTCTAACTACTAGAGTCACTAAAACATATTCTCATTTATCCATGTTTTTAGTCTTAGGGTGATATCTTTAGTATTAGCTGAGTAATTTTCTTTTCCCGATGCAAATGTTCAGTAAAAAATAAATATATATTTTTCAATACATAGCTTACTTGGAATATCCCTGCAGTCCTGCATATATTTGTTGACCATAGATGCTGTAAAAACATCTTACATAATGAAAATATCAAAGACTATTATAGGTACTGATTTCTATGGATTTTCGTTGGTCAGGGTCATAAATTTTAATACTGATCGTAAAGCAGGGAGATACTGGAACGATTGGCTATAAGTCGGAGTCGTGGTCGGTGATGGCTGGCTGTAAAATGGATGTCATTTCAGGTCAATAACTTTACGTTGACAGACCCAACAGCTGATATCAACCTACGTATTTTTATGTACGAGAACAGTGTAATTTGATGTAATCAATGCATGCATTATTAAAAATAATAGTTACAGGTATCACTGACTGACTCTGTAGCGCTCACATTACATTACATCACATTACAATAGGTGGTCGGTAGCCTGGTTGGTAACGCGCTCGACTGTTAATCCAGCGGGTGCCAGTTCAATCCCCGACTTACTCCACTTCACAACACAACTTTTAAAGCTCTCTGTGAAGTGTACAAAGATGTATTTGGGTTTATTTCGATAAACCCAGATTCATTCATTCACATTCACAAACTCATTAAATTTGGATGACATAATAGGTATAGAGAAAATTAAGATGTTGCATAAGATTAAAAACAGCCAAATCAAGACACAAATATCTTTGCTGCACAATAGTGGCGTGCACTCCAGATACACGAGACAAAGAAATCACATCAGGAAAGGAAGTCCTAGGACAAATAGGATCAGGTATGGATTTCTTTACACTGCCTCTTTGGTGTATAATTCCTTGCCGGAGGAGCTGAAGAGGATAACACAACCAAAGCCTTTCGCCAGGAGTCTAAGGAAGCTAATCCTGAATAAAAGACAATAAATAGTGATCAAGTTGTTGTATATGTGTTTATGTTATTGATGGACTTATTTTACAATTGATATTTAATGTGTTTTATGATTGACCCCCTTATACCAGTAAACTTATACTGTCTGGGGGCTTTAAATTTAATTTGAAGTAATATAATATAAATAATGTTCTTAATGATACACATACTTTGTAAGCCATATTCTTTGAAAATAAATTGAATTGAAATTGAAATTTATAAAAAAAATCTTTTGTAAGTTAATCAAAACTGCTTTAAAAAATTAATAATTATGACTTTCAAATGGTTTTGTTTTTTGTAACAGTTATTGTCTTATTTCCTGTAATAGTGGGCTATAATAGTCATCTTATTTGCTGTAATAATGATTTTATTTGTCTTGAATTATGGTTTTATTTGCCGCAATTATGATATTATTTGCTGTAGAAGTGGTCTTCTGTGCTGTAATATTGATTTTATTTGTCTTAAATTATGGTCTTGCTTCCTGTAATATGGCCTTATTTGTCTTATTTTTGCTATTATTTACTGTAACAATGGCTTTTTTGTTGTAACAGTTATTCTCATTTGCCTAAATTATGGTCTTGTTTGCTAGATGTTTGACCTTATTCGTTGAATTAATTCGCATTTTTTAAACACCCTCACGTATATTTCCGATACTTCAATCAATTAGGAATCAAGCTTATTGAACTAGTCAATCATAATTAAATGATTGATCTGAGAAATGCAACGGACAGCTCTTCAATCATGTATCATAATGTTGTACAACATGGTCTACCATTTTAGAAACACTTTACACATGGTGGGGTGGTTCTCAAACATTAAAAACTCACTGTGAACTTGTGAAAATGATGATTACTCAGCTTATACTACATATGCCATACTAAAACTTAAAAGATGGATTAATGAGAATATGTTTTAGTGACTTCAGCAAGTATAAATTTGATTTTTGTAGATTTGTAAAAAAAATCGATTTACCTCTGAAATCTGAAATTTACTGAAACTTAGGATTATTCTCCTGTTTTGCTAGAGATAATTCTGTAATTCGGTTAAAGATAAGACGCAGTGACCCTAGGAGATATTTTTTTTATATTCGGTGCCCTCTTTACATAATAAGCCTAAATTTATTTTGTCACTCATAAAAATGTAAAGAAAGTTGTGACGTTAACAAAACTATTTTCGCTCGGAGCAATCTCCCCTTAAAGGATCTAAAACTAAACAAATTATTAATAATACTACTTGCAAAATATAACAATTAAAAAAAAAGTTGCATAAATACTACGAATTCCTCGGTACCGTGGGATTCGAAAACTCAAAAAAGCCATCAGCACCTGTTCTATCTTTGGATAGGTACTTACCCGAAATATTTTTATCCATGGTTTATGAATGTTCCAAATACTGGGGTAGGTAAATATTAGGCATTTTGTTCAACGAATATTTTCATAGTTTATTGTTAATCCATGTTAGGTTAGGTCATACCCAACATAATATTAGTAGTGCTGGATTGTATGGGACCTGTAAAGAATAGTCTTATAAATAACAGGTAGTCGGTGCTATGTGTTAAAAAAGCAGGGATTTTTCAGTAAAATACACAGCCTGTCTATCAAAAATATGCAGCATGAATAATCAAGCGGTAAACATTCACACAATATTATAATATGTTAACATAACTTGTTAGGTATGTGCTTAAAAACCTATACAAAAGCAAGAAGAATAATGAAGGAAGGGGGTCATTATTTAATTTGAAAAATATGGGGAATTACTACACTCAATACTAATTCTACGCACCTACATACATACAATCCAGACGCGTCGAAATACTAACATAATCTTCATAAAAAAGAGTTGGATTTGTATTATTCTGTACCATAATATTTTGGGTTCCTAACTTTATGGTACAAAGGTGAATTTGTACAATTCGAACAAAGACATTTCAACTACTATTTGTTTATCTTTTCTTTTCATTTTTCGGTTTTCGAATTCGATCTCTGATTATTCGGAACCGTCGATGCTAGCGACCCCATATTTATATTAGGACATCACTAGGTAGGTACCAGGCGCGAAGTTACCTAAGAACACGATTCCCATCGAGTCACCCTTTGGAAAAAATGATAGACATAATAGTGTCTAATCCGACGTAATCCCATAAGAAATGTTAGCCCCGGCTTACCCTCTGCAGAAATCCACCCTTCGTCACTGGTAGGTACTGAGTTCAAATTGCTACTGTTCTTTTTATCAGCTTCCAAACTAACTAGTATTTTATACCTGTTACCAGTAGTTTCGTTACGGTTCTCATGTAGAGTTACCGTATGTTGTATGGAATGGATGTATTCCGTCAGCCGTGAATTTTAACATTCCTGTTGTTATTATTGTAGCATCGTGTTAAAATTTTATGGACTAGGTTCACAGATTACTCACGTTGTCGTTATTATTTACAAATTACTCGCTCTGCCCTAATTAGGGATGTAAAAACGTCGTTCAATTTTACATCGAATATTTAAATACTCTAAAATATGAAGATGCTGCCCTTTGCGTAGTAGATATAGTCCGAGAGCCCGCTGCTTAATTTATGACGTATCTGTTTTTTGATCGAAATGTGGTAGAAATGATAGCTTACCAATAGGGTTTTACATCGCACTAGGGTTGCCTATCAAAATCTTGCCGCAACCCCCCCTGCCCCCCTCGAAAAGGTCCCTCTTCGCGGTTTTTCGCATTTTGTAGGAATATGGTAAGAGATAGAAGAAAGTAGTCAATGACAAAAATAATCCTTGCTAAATTCTCTACAAAAAATGTCAAGTCAATTTTTTCATAGGACTAGTAGTTTACCCGTAATGGCCGGTCGAAAAACAGGATATTTTTTGAAAAAAAAAATTTTTTTTTTTGTTTTTTTTTCTTTAACTTTCTTCCACCTATTATCACTAACATTTTATGGAAAAAAATATTTGGCCTGCGGCGCTATATCGCTGATTATTTTATGAAAAACTAAATTTCAAGAATTTTCGTGACTGAGTTTTATTGCAATAACTCCTAAATTAATTGATGTATGCAAATAAGTTATAGCTAGTTTTGTAGCTAAGACTATGGTAATTTTTTTTTATTTATTTATTTATTTATTTAACATAAAATACATTTTGTGATGGGGTTCGAATCAATAACAATATCATAAGTAGTAAGTAGATGTATATTATGGGACAAAGGTTAGGTATATTTGTTCCTTTACAGGAAGATGACTCCCACTTAACATTTCTTTCAGAATCTACTGAAGAGAGAGAGAGATATAGGATGTTGGATGCATGAAAGGTGTGTGTGTGTGTGAATGGGTGATGTATGATTTTTTGTTGATATTTTTTATCAGGATTCAGGTATCCAGAATCGAGATATGATGGCTTGGAAGAGATTTCTCGGGACAGACAGTCAATATCTTAACAACGATGCGAGCGGTTATTTCGTTGATAAGATGTGGCATTAATTATTTTTGAAAGGGGTTTTGCTTTAATACTACCGAGTGTTTTATTTAATTAATTAATAATTTCTTTCACCTTTCAAATAGTCTTATTTAGCTTTGGAGTGAAATGTTCTTATTTAGAATATTGAGAAAACTGCATTCGACCTAAATATATTAATATTAGTTTTAAATTCAGTACAACGAGGACAGGGCCGTATTAAGGATGAGCAAACTTTATTTTATTTTATTATTTTAACTTTAATAATTTGTATTAACCTTCAATATTAGAATAAGGTGGATCGAGAATTGTTCTACTTGATTTTAGGTATTTTCATATTGTTATAAAGATTTCACCTAGTGTGGAGTTTTTACTTTTAATTCATAAATGGATTGTGTCAAATTCTTACAACTAATTATCGACTAAATCAATTTAGTATCTTGTAATATTTAACTAACATACTGAAATTACTCCTTGACCTTATAAAGCATGCTATTATGTATTTTATTGTCCTCCCAATAGAAATTTATATACCCAAATCCAATCCTGATCCGAAGGCGTCTGTACTGAGTCTTTTGGATGGAACTAACAAAATATAAATTACTAATAGTCCAGTCCTTTACCTATGACACCTGGAAAGGTGTACTTGCGCAAGCCGGCAAGTCCATTCCACGAAAAAACCTCAAATGTCTTGAGTTAAAAATCCTTGTGGTGAGGGTTCTTATAAGGCGAGGTCACCCCTGTATTTTATTATACAGTATTTGCTTGCCATTTTGGAATGTTATTTAATTTGCACCTTCGCGATAACCCAAAGACTTGGCATTCGTAATAGGTTGGCCGAGATTTCAAGGGCGGGATGGGGCTCTTGTAGCATGCCCAAATCTAATTTTGAACTAACCGCATGACAAACAATTTTGACAATGTCCATTTGTTTAAATTCTATTTTCGAATGTAAAAAGTATCTAATTATTTACGATTATAAACTCAATCCACCTTAATTTTGTCTTTTATTAACATTGTAGTACAAAAGACAAATAACATCTTAATTAATTTTTCCACAGCTCATAATCTTTCATTCGTGGTAATTTGAATTGTATATTTATTGAATTCTCTTTGTGTTAGTGTGTGTGTTTTCTATGTAACATTTCAGAAGGACAAAGGTAGGTGATACTATCGATATTTTATTAACAACTACGAATGAAAGAATATCTTATCTGTTTGTAAAATTATAATGTAACTTTTATGTACTGAATACGCCTCTGAATGTTATGTGTAGGAGATTAGTGTAACACGTACCCCGTATTGAGCTACAAGTACCTACAGCTCAGTGACACGCTGGGGGTACTTATTGAGTCAATGTTTCGTATTATATAATAAGTAGATACACCAAATTGAGGTAGGACTTTTATTTCAGCTGAAAAACACAATGTGGGTCCGAATTAAAGAAAATCTAACCATTAGACTGATCACGTAAAGGCCAATTTACAACGAATATTGTAGAACAAAGAAAGACTTCGCTACAAATTACGAAAACAGGATAACGGCGGACAAGCGTCGATTCGTTTTACGCAAATTCAGTGTCTGAATGTAAGTTTGGAATGAAAGGTGAGATTAGAATGTGTGATAGAGTGAAAGCAGAAATGAACTTAGGGAAAGTAGCTTTTAGAACTAGAAAATAGGGTTTAGTTTTTGAATTTAGGTAGCAGTTAGTTAGGAGGTAATGTTGAACACCAAAGTTAGTTTAGTATTCTCTTTTATTTTTAGCGTAGTAGGGTGTTCCCATCACAAAAATGGTGCAGTGACAGAGGATAAGTATTTTTTTAAATACTGACTGGGTTACTACGGATAGCTTCAGAAAATAGACTTAGAATTAGTTAGAAAAAAAAATATAGTATGAAGAAAATTTAAATCTGCTTGTCTACACTAATGGGAAGATATGACACGTCTTAAAACTGAGGGGAGGTGGTGATTGATGCGTCATCGTCTCTAGAAGGTTGCGAAAATAGAAAAAATCTCTTTCTTAGCGAGGGGAGGGGATGATTGCGAGACATCAAGAAATCAAGTATCGTTGAGTCGCTTTGCTTATCACCGAAGGGGTGTTATGTTTAAGTATGGATACGAAAATATTGGTGCGTTATTCGAAACACATTCCAATACACGTAGCGCGGAATACGACTGTAAGTTCATCATCTGAAGTCAGGATAATCTAAACACGTATAGTAGAGGTAGGTATAGATAGTATAGTATTTGTGATTCTGGTGGGTGAATGGTGAAACACTTAATATGGGTAGTGTACGTAATGGTATAAAAAAAAGGGAAGAGGCTGGGATAGTTAACACAAACATCTAGCTTAGGTAGATGGGAAGAATAACTGTAATATCAAGATACATTTTTTTTTTAGATTGGGTTCGTCATTAGAGGTCTAAGATTGATCTGAAGTAGGTACCTAGTTGATTTAGTCGAATGTATGCGTTGAATATCTACATTATGAAAGAATACAACTTTGGGACAAGATATGTTTATATCTTAGGTCGTTGACATTAGACTCGTCTTGAATTCAGTAGGTTCACGGAGGATCATACCTGAACGTTAGGTATCATGTAGGTAGGAATATATACCCACCATTCGTCGACTATGTATAGTAATACGAAAATGTTGTATTCAATTTATTAGGTACTACATAAACAACGGCTAGGTATAAGCATATTGCGTTCAGATAATACAATAAGCACAGTGGACTTTTCAAGACAAAGGGAAAGGATGAACTTATTATACTTACTACTATATGGGTAGGTGAGATGAGACTAGATCATACCTACTTGAATATAAATATTGATCTGCGATTCGTTCAAGACGTCAGAAATTTCGTACGATATTTATAATGCGATGGACAGACACATTCCGTATGCGGATATGTTGAGATATTTCAGATAGAGTGCGAGGTGAAATGACTAACTAGCGGACGTCATCCTGCGCAATTCAACAATTGTACAGTGTCGACAATACGGCACTGAAGGCAGTACTTAATTTAAACAGATTCACGAGAACTCTGGAATTGTATAAGATAACCGAATCTTTGAACTTAGACGAGACAATTAACATTGGGAAAGTAAAGATGCTACATCGAATAAAAACATAAAAACGGGGCAAATAAAAACGCACATACGTTTAGTGCCAAATAGTAGTGTACATTCCCGTTACACACGGCAGAGAGATCACATTAGGCCTGAGAGCTCCAGAACTGACAAGCCCAGACTTGGATTCCTATATTCGTCTTCCTTGGTGTACAAACCTTACCAAGTGAAATTAAAGACATAGTGCGAATAAAGCCTTTTGCCAGAGCATTGAAGAAACTAACATTGGACAGGCGAAAGTGAATTGTATTTATTTATGGTGTGTGTATTGTATAGTGAAATTAAATTATAAGGTGCAGTGTGTAATATAGGAATGAATGTTGTGTGTGTTAAATATCTTATAATACTGTGAATTACTCTAGAACGAGTAAGGAATCGTAAATTACTGTGGAATAGGCTATCGAAATATCTTATTGTATTTGGATGTCACGTGAAATTAAATTTAGCGTATCTATGATTGATCAAACAGGAAGTCAGAAGGATGTGAAATAGAAAGAGGTTTATGTCTCATTGTAGGTGATTGAGAATTGGATTATCTCGTTAAAGGACATTACGTTGGATTGTGTAACAGGAATACTTACGATACTCAACTATTTTATAACCAATTGCTTCGTCTTTGAAAGTCGTCGGTTTGGAATACAAACAACTGAGGTCATTCGTATACGAGTGAATAGTCGTAAAACTATAATAGAATAGAATTATAACCTAGAACGCCGAATGAAAATAAATAAATGAAAGTATGCAGTTTACCATAAGTCTTGAAGAGAATACAGGCGAATTCGACTGAGGAGATTATATTTGAGGATGGAACGACCCATTTAGATGGATAGTGAAAATTCTTCAAGGATTACAAGAAGACAGTTTTACTGATGGTTGAAAAAAAAAATGGTATTGAAGTAATAGCGACGTAATTCCTATGCCCTGAATATCTTCACCGATAATCGAATGATTGACAAGACGATAAAATTTGGAACAACTTATCGATGTGGAATTTATCATACAACAGGAAATCTACCTACTCCGGAATATAAATGTGTACTATATTTACAACATGTTAGGTATATACTTCATGTTGTATGTAGTACATGAGTCGAAATGTTAGTAGAATGAAATAATACTGGATTAGGTACAAGTATTAGTTTGGGACGGTCTTAAAAATAATATTGACGGATTCATTAGCTTATAGGTTCGAGAATATTAAGAAATCTTAAGAGGGTAATTAATCATAAAATACTTTTAGGAGATAAAATAATAAACTTTTAGGGTTCATTTATTTATATGTGTTTATTTTTTTGTAAAACCATTTTCAAGTGGGCAGGTATGATGTACTCATGAAGACTGGAGACAGGGCCGTACTTCGGAGGAATATAAGTTTAATTTAATTTTAAGGTTTATGATTTTTTTTCTTTCAGCAATTTTTTTCTGAGCTGATGTATGGTGGTTTAAAAATCCGAATCTTTGTTTTGGTTTTTAAAACCCCCATCCAAGGGGAGGTGTGATGGGGTTCGAATCAATAACAATATCATAAGTAGTAAGTAGATGTATATTATGGGACAAAGGTTAGGTATATTTGTTCCTTTACAGGAAGATGACTCCCACTTAACATTTCTTTCAGAATCTACTGAAGAGAGAGAGAGATATAGGATGTTGGATGCATGAAAGGTGTGTGTGTGTGTGAATGGGTGATGTATGATTTTTTGTTGATATTTTTTATCAGGATTCAGGTATCCAGAATCGAGATATGATGGCTTGGAAGAGATTTCTCGGGACAGACAGTCAATATCTTAACAACGATGCGAGCGGTTATTTCGTTGATAAGATGTGGCATTAATTATTTTTGAAAGGGGTTTTGCTTTAATACTACCGAGTGTTTTATTTAATTAATTAATAATTTCTTTCACCTTTCAAATAGTCTTATTTAGCTTTGGAGTGAAATGTTCTTATTTAGAATATTGAGAAAACTGCATTCGACCTAAATATATTAATATTAGTTTTAAATTCAGTACAACGAGGACAGGGCCGTATTAAGGATGAGCAAACTTTATTTTATTTTATTATTTTAACTTTAATAATTTGTATTAACCTTCAATATTAGAATAAGGTGGATCGAGAATTGTTCTACTTGATTTTAGGTATTTTCATATTGTTATAAAGATTTCACCTAGTGTGGAGTTTTTACTTTTAATTCATAAATGGATTGTGTCAAATTCTTACAACTAATTATCGACTAAATCAATTTAGTATCTTGTAATATTTAACTAACATACTGAAATTACTCCTTGACCTTATAAAGCATGCTATTATGTATTTTATTGTCCTCCCAATAGAAATTTATATACCCAAATCCAATCCTGATCCGAAGGCGTCTGTACTGAGTCTTTTGGATGGAACTAACAAAATATAAATTACTAATAGTCCAGTCCTTTACCTATGACACCTGGAAAGGTGTACTTGCGCAAGCCGGCAAGTCCATTCCACGAAAAAACCTCAAATGTCTTGAGTTAAAAATCCTTGTGGTGAGGGTTCTTATAAGGCGAGGTCACCCCTGTATTTTATTATACAGTATTTGCTTGCCATTTTGGAATGTTATTTAATTTGCACCTTCGCGATAACCCAAAGACTTGGCATTCGTAATAGGTTGGCCGAGATTTCAAGGGCGGGATGGGGCTCTTGTAGCATGCCCAAATCTAATTTTGAACTAACCGCATGACAAACAATTTTGACAATGTCCATTTGTTTAAATTCTATTTTCGAATGTAAAAAGTATCTAATTATTTACGATTATAAACTCAATCCACCTTAATTTTGTCTTTTATTAACATTGTAGTACAAAAGACAAATAACATCTTAATTAATTTTTCCACAGCTCATAATCTTTCATTCGTGGTAATTTGAATTGTATATTTATTGAATTCTCTTTGTGTTAGTGTGTGTGTTTTCTATGTAACATTTCAGAAGGACAAAGGTAGGTGATACTATCGATATTTTATTAACAACTACGAATGAAAGAATATCTTATCTGTTTGTAAAATTATAATGTAACTTTTATGTACTGAATACGCCTCTGAATGTTATGTGTAGGAGATTAGTGTAACACGTACCCCGTATTGAGCTACAAGTACCTACAGCTCAGTGACACGCTGGGGGTACTTATTGAGTCAATGTTTCGTATTATATAATAAGTAGATACACCAAATTGAGGTAGGACTTTTATTTCAGCTGAAAAACACAATGTGGGTCCGAATTAAAGAAAATCTAACCATTAGACTGATCACGTAAAGGCCAATTTACAACGAATATTGTAGAACAAAGAAAGACTTCGCTACAAATTACGAAAACAGGATAACGGCGGACAAGCGTCGATTCGTTTTACGCAAATTCAGTGTCTGAATGTAAGTTTGGAATGAAAGGTGAGATTAGAATGTGTGATAGAGTGAAAGCAGAAATGAACTTAGGGAAAGTAGCTTTTAGAACTAGAAAATAGGGTTTAGTTTTTGAATTTAGGTAGCAGTTAGTTAGGAGGTAATGTTGAACACCAAAGTTAGTTTAGTATTCTCTTTTATTTTTAGCGTAGTAGGGTGTTCCCATCACAATTTACAATTTACAATTATTAAATACATGGTAAGAATATGATTAGCAATGATCTTGTTACTCCCCGGATATGAGTATATTACTCGTGTTCCGAGGAGGATCTCAAAAGTAATACAATACATACATATATACATACACACATATATATGTATATATATACATATATACACACACATACAATGGAAAATACACAATTACAAACTACAAACACACAACACAACAGCAGAATGACAACATAAAAACAAACATTCAAAATAACATATAATAGCACTATTTAATTTCAGACTTTATTTTAGACTTAAATTTGAGATAGTCTGTGCAGCCTCCATGATATCTAATTAATTCGTTCTTTGAATATATTCCTGTAGCTCTTATCAATTTTCAACTAATTTAGTTTAAATTCATTTTTTTAGTTTTTTAAATAAATTTCGGTTTTGGACCGGCTATTGCGGGCAAACTGCTAGTTCTACGAAAAAATTTACTTGACATTTTTTGTAGAGAATTTAGCAAGGATAATTTTTGTCATTGACTACTTTCTTCTATCTCTTACCATATTCCTATAAAATGCGAAAAACCGCGAAGAGGGACCTTTTCGGGGGGGGCAGGAGGGGTTGCGGCAAGATTTTGATAGGCAACCCTAGTGCGATGTAATACCCTATTGGTAAGCTATCATTTATACCACATTTCGATCAAAAACAGATACGTCATAAATTAAGCAGCGGGCTCTTGGACTAATACTGCATAGAAAACAAACACGAAGGTGCCTACTAACTGTCATGGAGAGTAGATTTTTTTCCGTGTCGAACCTACATTGAGAGTAAATTATAATAATCAAAATCTAAATTACATTTGTTAGTATTGTTCTTTATATTTGTCTTACAAATTGTATGTTATATTATTTTGTGACGATTTCTAGACCTTTTCTAGATTGTAATTTGTTGGTTTTACGTTAGCTGGCAGAAATTGTTACTAGGCAATGAGTCCGGCTTTTGGCGTGCGATCAATAATATTTGGTTTCATTATTTTTTTGTAAATGTGCTTTTTAAGACTGCATACCGACATTTCAAAAATTTCTAAAAACGGGAGACCTTATATCTCAACAACCGTTACTAAATATGCTTTGGAACAAAATAGGGTAGATGCATTGAACATTTATCTAGGGAATAACCGTAAAATATTTTTTATATCTTAATAATAATAATAATAATAATTTATATCCCGCCGTTTTGTGGGTATTCCCACCTCAAGGGCGCTCTGTGTTCCTCCCTACGTTGTTGGGAAGGATTTCTTAAACAAAAATGTTTTTAGTTGACCTTTGAACCCGGTTAACGTTTTTGCCTCTCTGATGTCTGCAGGAAGTCCATTCCAGGCTGAAGGACCTGCCGCAATGAATGCGCGGCTCAAATAATTAGGTTTCGCGTTTTGGTTTACGACTTCTAGCTTCGAGGTTTTATCCGAGTGGGATCTAAGGGTGGCGTGCCTGCGGTTTATGGGTTGTCGGAGACAGAGCTCTGAAATATACTCTGGGGCCATATTTTGAAGTGCCTTAAAGATCAAAAGGCAAAGCTTGAATTCAATCCTTTGTGGACATTTAAGCCAGTGAAGGGTTCGGAGTGTGGAGGATATATGAGAGGAACGATCCATTTGGTAGATGAAACGTGCAGCAGCATTGAAGATGGATTGAATTCTTAAGAGTTGGACTTGCGGTAGGTTTGCTAGTATGCTGTTGCAATAGTCTAGCCGGGACACTACAAAGGAATTGATCAGGGTCTTGGCTCCCTCGAGTGATAGGCAACTTCTTATATTCTTGAGTTGTCTGAGAATGTAAAAACCTTGACTGACTGTTGAAGATACATGCTTTTCCATAGAAAGAGCATTGTCGAGATACACACCAAGGAATTTAACATGTTTTGAAGGGGATACATTTACATCCTGAATGGAGATCGGGTCGGAATTTATAAGATGTTGTCTTCCTGGGGAAGCTATCCATAGAAATTCTGTTTTCGTGGGATTGATCTTTAGCATGTTACTTGACATCCATGAGGAGATTTTCATGATACAGGAGATTACATCTTGTTTGAGATCTACTTCAGATCCAGGTAGACAGGATTTGAAAAAGAGACGATCATCTGCGTAACAGTAGGTTCTGAAACCGAGACTCTGGATTAAGGATTCGAGGTGATTGGTGTAAAGATTAAATAGTATTGGCCCTAGCACTGAGCCTTGGGGAACTCCGTGTAGGGAGCGACGATTTTCGGGGATGGAGTTGTTAAATTTTAGTTGATACTCACGGTTTGATAAGTATGATGAGATCCACCTCAAGATATTGTCTCTGAAGCCGAACTCGTTTTCCAATTTCGCTATTAGAATGTTATGGTCAACAGTGTCGAAAGCTGCACTCATATCCAGAAAGGATACCAGTACTAGCTCACCATTCGCCATACTAGTGATTAAATCCGATGCGCTTCTTGTCAGTATGGTTTCAGTGGAGTGAAACTTCCTATAGGCAGATTGGTTTCTGGCAAGACTGTTTACCGAATTCAGGAAGGCAGTTATTTGATGGTGTACAGCTTTTTCTAAAACTTTCGATAAGAATGACAGATTTGTTATAGGGCGGTAATTTTCGGGGCTATTAGGGTCTAGTTTTTCTTTCTTAAGTATAGGTTTTACTATTGATTTTTTGAATTCGTCAGGAAAAATGCCGTCATGTAATGATTTATTAATTATGGTTCTGATAATGGGGAGGAGTTCGTCATCTTGTATAGATTTCTCAAAAAAAATTGTAAAACACCTCTGATATTTTTTCCGAAAGACGAAAACTCGTTTCCCGAAAGTCGCGGAGTATTTTTTTTTGTACTGATAACATGCATTAACATCTAGGGAATAACCGTAAAAGTTTTTTGATAGACGCAAAATCAAGCCAAAAAAATGGAAAAAATAACCTATTTTTATCATTTTACCATACGATTGTTCACGCGATTTTGAACCTTAATGCCGTGGGAAATGACTGTGACGTCATTTTTGGTGCCAAGCCCTTAACCCAATTTTTTTATTGAACCGAATTTGTCACCTAACCACGTTCGACAAATATCCCATTTCTGTAGATTCATAAGATGAAGTTTCTAGAGACATCGAATTTCGAAACTTATTAAGTGCGTACCCAACAACTACTTTACAGTAAAATAAATTTAAAACACGTCTATTTCGGTTCGCAAAGGTAGAGAATGGAACTATGTTTTATATTGCAGTGTCTTAAATGTAATCAAGGAACTAAAACATCGATGAGATAGTAAAAACATCGATATCCCCTTGACATCCCTAATAATCGTTAGAATTAACAATAATCGTTCACGACAATGTTTATTTATAGAAACAGATTTCATCCTTTACCTGAACTAACATACTGTGTGGGAATTCTGAAATATCTCGTTTTACGATAGCGACCATAGCTTTTGTGGTTCAACACATTTTTAAAATTTATTGGAACATAAAATCTTTCAAAAAAATATACTTCATATCGTCTATAAAAGAAATATTGCCTAAAAATCTGTTGTGGGTATTTGATACATGAAATGTTTTGGAATCTCTGTTTTACGTAACACACATTATAGCAAAAGGCAAACGTTTTTTCTCATTGGTATTTGTTTAATACACAATTACAAAGTTTCAAAAAGTTTTTTGATTTTTAAAAGTAGTGCTTCTTAATTTAAAGAAGAAAATGTAGACTTAGATAACAACAGTAGCGACAGATGAAGCGTGCTAAAAATATGGGGACAACTATGTATGCGTTCTTCACAAATTCTAGGTAGGTACATTTATTTATTTAGACTCTTGGTGAACACATTACAAATATTATTTATAAAATTTGTTCAGTAGGGCGAGCTTATCGCAACGCTGCGATCTCTGCCAGCTATTCCCTAACGTTTCCAGCATTTTTCGTGTTTTGGCTCAGGCCCCAGCTCTTTACCATCGTCAAGAGAATGATTGAGAACCCTACAGAAAATAGCTTATTTTCATCGTATTTGATTCACAAAACAGTGCAAAAACCATAAAGGTCGTGTTGGTGCATATTGATGCAGGGCAATCCTAGAATTTTAACCCAGAACAAGAAGTGACTCTTCAGTTTATTAAAATCCCTGTTAAAATGCAATATACTGTATTGGAAAGTTAAGAAGGTGAATGTGTCATAATGTATGTAAATAAATATAATTTAAACTAGGTACCTGTCTGCCTGCTTATTTCTAAAATATTGGATATATATTAAACGCTAAGTATTATAAGTAGGCACCTAGAGGTGTTAATATAATATAAATGTCTTATATAAGATACGTAAATAGAAAGCTGGCCTCTGAATGTATGGGATTAACCTATAACTTATATTATTTTGTATTGTTAGGTAGCTATACATTAGAGAGTTACGAACCTATAGAACACTACAGAGAATGCAAAGCGACGTCTTTTATCCACTGTGCGTCCATACGTTACTATTTTTAATGTATCTAGATGCAACATATAGTGATAACGTAATCACCATGGAATTAACGCGTAAAACGATAACGTTTCCAACATTTTTCTTGTTTGGCTCAGACCCCAGGTTCGGATACCTATACCTATACAATGGACTATGATATCAGGCATCAGGCTCTATTTAGAAGATGCTTTATTTCTGGATAATTAAAAGTTTCAAATCGACGTGATGACTTTTATTAAAAAAAAAACTTCTGTGGCCGCTACACGCTTGCCAAGCGCCCGACCGAGCGGGTGTTCATGAGTAAAAAGGCGTGTGTATGGCGCGTTTGTCTTGGCTCGTGTATGTAACCCACCGTTCACGCCTTTTTACCCATGAACACACGCTCGGTCCAGCGCTTGGCCAGCGTGTGGATGAGGCATAAGACACATTCAATACTAGTTGGAACTCGTGATTTTGAGTATAATCAGAGTGGAATCTTGGCTAGGATAATATATTTTTTGGACTACGCCGGATTACAATTGCTACAAGGCTAGTTTCTGAATGTATCTCTGTAGTATTAATTTATTGTACTTCACTCTCTCTGCCTTTATAATAAACTCATATAATAAAGTACATAATATACCTACGTAGCCTATTTCTATATAAGTTAGTAATAAACTGACATAAATAAGCTTTACTGTGAAAGCTAAGATTAAGTTAACAATAGACCACTTTGATGCTGGTACAATATATATTAAACCATATATTATACGTACACTAGCTGTAATCCGTCAAAAATGACTCTGTTAGCTGTGTAAGTAGAGAGAATAAAAGGGTTAACTGGAAGAAATCGCAGTTCTGCGATAAGTTCGCCCTAGTGAACAATGCTATATAAACTGTGCTATGTCCATTTTTTTATATATGTACCTGTATATATTTTGTTCACTTAAAGAATAAATAAATTTAAAAAAAGAACGAATCGTCAGACGCTATCCTTGCATGCAAAATTATTGTACGTTTATTCATTTGGTAAATTAAATTTTTATTTACCGTAGTTTATCAGTTTATCTAATCCGCTTAATAACACTTTGTACTGCAATATTTACCTACAAATTCAGTTTATAAATCAAAATCTGAGAATTTAACATAAAGAAGGTCGACATCTACCGAATATCGATGAATGCTCAACATATTTTGTAGACTCGAATAATGTCGATGAATACTAAAGGTTGTGGACAAACTAACATATGTATATTATATTACGCAATATTATTTCAATGAAAAATAGTGTAAGCCCAACACATTTTGATCGTAGCTGAAGGCATTACGATCGAGAAGGAGAAGAATCTTCTACATGTCGTAGTTGAATATAAGAAGTAGTTAGCTCGACAGATAAACACCAAAAGGTGGACTTTTCATCAGGCTTATGACTGATCTTCGGCTGGTTTACTGTGATCACTCTGCAGTCTACACTTAAGTAACATTCACCAATTTCAGTGCATCTATCTGCCGCGGCCGAGAATCAAATTAAGACCTCGACCGAGACTCAGGTTGGATTCCCGGCCGCGGCAGAGGGATGTATTGGTGAATCCGACGATCAGTCATAAGTCTGATGGAAACTTCATGCTTTGCTGTATATCTGTTAAGATAACTACTTGTCCGTATGTAATATTTTTTATTTATTTATTTATTTGGTAATATTACATATTGGTACAATTATATATTTTTTTCAGTAGATAGGTACTAAGGTATACATTTTACATTCTCCTACTCTCTAAATAAGTAAATGAATACTTGAGTAGAGAGAGGAGTGTTTACAAATTAGTAAATATATTATGACATGATATACTATTACACAGAGACCTCTATACAATATCTATACA
Source organism: Ceraclea dissimilis (assembly GCA_963576895.1). Lineage (NCBI taxonomy): Eukaryota > Metazoa > Arthropoda > Insecta > Trichoptera > Leptoceridae > Ceraclea > Ceraclea dissimilis. The sequence goes on from OY756372.1 coordinate 2,856,695, forward strand.
ATATTGGAACAACTTGCAAAACTTTCCACGTTACAAAACTTACTATATTTCCACTAGAATTATGTAAGTTGATAGTGTATTATGAAGCCACCGCCTATACACTTACTGAATAACTATTGAATATTTTTTATTGTGTATAAATAATATAATCTTTTTTTTAGTCTATTGTACATCTTGAAAGCGTTGTGGCTACCGTATGGATTACTGTGATATATTTTTTAATAATATTTAGTCCCCGAATACTCGAAAATACTATGAAGACAATATTTCAACTTTTTATTCATATTTTTAATAAGAAAGGTTACATTTTTTTTTTCAGTTTCTGCCGTTTAGCGTTATGATCTTTGTCTATCAATTCTTACTCTCGTACTGACCTCTCTGACAAGGGATGCCCCTTGCAGGGTTGTCAGAGAGGGTTAGCCGGAAGGATACCCCCCAGCAACACCGTCCGGAATGACACTTTCAATATCCCTGCTACAAGGAGGATAACAAATAATAAGCTATAGATTACATAATAAGTTAAGACTAATTACAAAACGATTCGACTGAGCTAGAGGGAGCAAAAATTAAGAACCCTGAGGATTTGACTTAGTCACATTCATGCAATTTAAGACTCGCGACCCAGCTATGACGTCACGGTCAATCCCACGGGATTAAGGTTCAAAATCGCGTGAACAATCGCATGATAAAATAGTAAAAAATAGCGTTTTTTTTTCATTCTTTGGGGTTAATTTACTTCAATCAAGTCTTTTGGAAAAAAGATCAGAGGTATTTTTCACATTTTTTTTTTTGAGAAATCTATACAAGATATAAAAAATCTTTTACGGTAATTCCCTAGATAAAGGTTCAATGTATCTGCTCTGTTTTTTCCAAAGCATATTTAGTAACGGTTGTAAAGATCTAAGGTCTGCCGTTTTTAGAAATTTTTGAAATGTCATTAAGCGTACTCTTAATTAGCAAGTGAATAACGCTAGTTTGATATCATTATATAACTTCGTTACTGCAGTGCAATATGTCATCGCTCTTTCGCATTAATGCCAAAAGTTTGTGTTTCATAACTCAGTTTATTTACTCGAAGAATACTCGATAACAAAGGATAATGTGTAGTGTATATTATATGTAATTGAATCTACGTGAAATTACAGCACTAAATTCACATTAAGTTGCTGTGTTATTTACAATCACTGATTAATTAGTATTTGCATAGTGGCACCTGTGAAAAGTCACAAAAGCAGTCACTGATATTTATTTTGAATATATTCAGAGAGACTCTGCCTGAAGGTTAAAAGAACATTCATAATCATGGGCGTCGTTATATGGGCAGGAGGGGTAGCCCTCCTCCCCTAGAAAAATAATATGTTCTTACCTATATATATACCTACTTTTACCTACTAAATGATAAAACCTCATAAAAAATCACATTGGTACCGCGCCTTTTTCTCATCATATCATAAATTCTATACAATAAATTACTACATAACAATTAGTCTATAAAAAAATTGATTTATTTTTATGCCTTTTTTTATTTGAAAACTATTTTCATACCAAACTACATTACGACATTCTTAATTCACTCATGCTAGATTTCACCAACTTCTTAGGCGAGGAATAGCGGAGATAGGAGCCACTTATCATTATTTTATATTTTTCTTACAAAATTTGTGCTAGGTAGCTTCTAACTTCGCTATTCCTTACCTAAAAGGTTGGTGTAATCCAGCTTTAGTCTCGCAGATATTCTACATCTATTCATTTCTACCATCTACTAGTTAAAAATAACAGCATTTTAAAATCACAGCGTTCAAATTCACAGTCACAAATAAAAATTGTGCACTATTTGGTAGATAATAGATGTACTAGGTAACAAACAATATAGTTATGTTTGTCCAATGCGCAAAAACTTGGCATCGGAAATTCTGAACAATGGCATATAAATTTGCTAGATTTGGGTTCACATTTCCGTACCGGAATTATTGACTTTGAATAAATAATAACAAATTTACAACATTATGTTATTTTGGGGTAATATATTACACCCCTACCCTATTGGATGCAAACCAAAAAATGTTGGTTCTTTTCCAAACTGCAGCAGTCATGTTTTTGTTTTACAGGCATTAGGTAAGCAAAGATATTACTAGAAAATATTATCTTAAAAACCCATAAGAATAAACTTAACGAATAAACCCCCAAAAAAATAAGTCATAACCCCTTTGAAATAAGCTCAACGGTAAAAGTTTATTCTTTCTAGTTGGATTGTATCTATTCCCTCACGTCTCATCCCTTGTAGGATAGACAGAAAGAACGAATTTCCAGGTTTTCCTGGCCTTACGCACACTACTAGCTTTCGTCACAGTAATGCAATTTGTCATACACTCCACGATTCCTTTTACCCAAAACATGTCCTTCGTTCAGCAACTGGTCGAGCCAAGTGGTTCTTGCAGGCTACCAGGCTTCATTTTTATCCTTTCATCTTTAATTCTCTCTGTCCCAGCCATCTCAACTTGTTCACTTTCATTTAAGTTAGGTACAACATTCGTTTTCCATTCACTCAACTCTCTGATCACTTTATTACTTATCCTATCTCTCAACGTTTTTCCACACATTCTTCCTAGCGATCTCATCTGAACAGCATTATCACCTAATTTGTCCTTCTTCAGCCATGTCCATGTCTTACTAGCATACATCAGTATCGTCACCAAGATGGCGTAAAATCATTAAAATCATATTCTCAATGACTTGTCAACTATATCTATCAGTTATATTTATATCATTTCCTTACAGGATATACAAAACGCCTGTAAGAACCGGAACCCTTATTCAAATAGTCCTGTGTCATACCAATTAGCCTCACAGGAAATGTCCTTAACAATCCGAGACCCCAAGTTTCAAAGGATTATACAATCTTATACAATTGAACCAAAGGATATAAAAATACGTCGTTCAATTAATAAAAATGTACAAAAGTGTTGTCTGATTGTTTGCATGTATTGAAAACTGAAGAAGATCGCTGATATGTGAAAAATTCTGTCGAAAAAAGTAAGATTACTCAGCTAATACTAGAGATATCATCCTAAGACTTGAAACATGGGTAAATGAGAATATTTGTTTATGACTCTAGTAGTTAGAAATTTTCTCATTGTAAATTTTCTCGATAAATATAATTACAAATTTACCTCTGAAATCTACTGAAACTTGAGATTATTCTTGTAAGTAGTTTGTTTGATATAATGCTGTGATTTGGTTGATAAAATGTTAAAGATAAGACGCAGTGACTTAAGCAGATATTTTTTGATATTCACTCCCCTTTTTATAGAATAAACCAAAATTGTTTTCATCTTCAAATTTTGATAACTTCGCAATGTTCCAGCACCTCGAAATTTTGCTCACACCAGTATGACGAAAAATTATTTGATTAGGTATACTTCAATCTAAGGCTCACACATTTGCTTAAGTAACAGTTCAAAATTGTAGCAGGTACTGTTTTATCCTAAACACTTTTCAGTTGGTAAATTTTAATTAGCTGAATTAGTTTTTATACGAATTCGGGCATCGCCAGTTACTTTTAACATGTATCACATAAAGATGATGATGATAATACCTACATCCAAAATAATATCATTGTCAATCACAATAAGTATAATATGTTAAGGAATCCCATTATTATCATAGCATAGCATCATAGTTCACACCTACATTCAGCTATTTAAAGATCATAATACTTACGGAGGTATAATTTTTATTATTGAGGTGTAGGCGGTACTCATTGTGTGGCTTACTGATTAGAATATTATTTTTATACCTCTTCCCTTTCATGCTTTTTACTCCTACATTTTATGGTATCCTGGTATTTCAATTTTCAATGATTGAACAAACCTTAGTAATCTAGGTAATTATATTTATCCCATTTACCCCTTGCGGGATAGGCAGAGAGTTTAGCGCCCCACAAACTTCGATCCCTACACACGTATTATCTCACTTCCATCACTTATCGTGTACCGTGGCCGTACCTATTGTGTGGATTATTAGAAAATTTCCTTCTTCTTCTTCTTCATCAGCCTATTCCCGTCCACTCCTGGACGAAGGCCTCCTCCATTTGCTTCCACGCCGCTCTATCCTGGGCTCTTTGGATCCAGTTGGTACCCACGTATTTTACCAGGTCATCTCTCCATCGTAGTGGTGGTCTTCCTACACCCCTGGTAGTCATTCTGGGTTTCCAGGTTAAGACCCTCTTCGACCACTTATCGTTTGGGTCTCTAGCCATGTGGCCTGCCCACCGCCATTTGAGAGATGAGAAAATTTGAGAAAATTTCCATACCTTTTCTCTTTCATATACTTTTTACTCCTGCACATTATGATATCCTGGTATTTCTATTAATCAAAAGCACTCACTTTTATAACTTCAATTTTATAACATAACGCGATCTCTCCCACTCGAGACGCATCCGTCCTTGAGTGGTCAATATGTTCTTTCCAGATGACTCTTGGATGACACATAAACCCTCTCTTTCGGACTTTGAATGACAAAGAATATATAAGTTTTTTGTAGGTATTAGATTCCGGCGACACATTCTTGAGGGTGTGGCACCTTGTCATTGTATTTAGTAGTAGGTAACTTGGGGTGATTTCACCAATCATCTTAAGGAAGGACACTATTTTATCATTACTGCCATTCTTCAGCGTTCTAATAAGAACGCATAGGTAGCATAATATGAATTATGAAGGTTAAAACCGATATAAAGAAAAATAAGAGTATCCTGTTTCATTTCCCACGGCGCTAAGGTTCAAAATCGCATGAACAATTGCATGATCAAATGTTGAAAATACCGTTTTTAACTATTTGCGGTTAATTTCGCGTCATAAAAATATTTTTTTTGCGATCCTGGGGTTAAAAGTAGCTGTATTTCGAAAAAAGATCAGAGGTATTTTTCACTTTATTGTGAAATTTGTACAAGATATTAAAAATCTTTTAAGGCCATTTCCTAGATAAAGGTTCAATGTAAGTTAAATCTACTCTATTTTTTCCCAAGGCATATTTAGTAAGGTTATGGAGATCTAGGGTCTCAAAAATCTCTTTTTTTTCAATGTCTATTTTTAATAAAGCAATGTTGGTGATGTGTGCTTTATCCATGCGAATGTCTCAGGTAGTGTAGCGTTTTCTTACTTATAAAGAGTATCCATCTTCAATAATATACAAAGAAAAATGTATAAAAGGCAAGTGCGGTGATTCTGCAGGACAATGGTGTTGGTTGTTTGGAAGATAAAAGGCGTCACGTCCTTCCATCTCGTGACGCTAAAAACAACATTGATACGTCAACAACAATAGGATTCAATCATCCTACTCTATTCTCTTATAAATAGAATGTGGAAAAATACTATACGAGTATCTACATGAGAACATTGATATTATATTGATCACAAAATCTAAATGTATCTGGTGCCCACACTTAATAAGTATAATCCAGTAACTTTAAAGACAAATCAGTTCCTCGATGGAAAGTTGTGGGGTAGTCGGGATTTCTTTCATTCTATACGTTTTTTGGGATGCTGAATCCGAATCCGAGGTTTGCCAACAAAATTTCGTGACGGAACATGGCGAAAAATACAAAAAATGGCGGAACGGAACGGAAATTTTCGCCTTGTTCCGTCACGAAATTTTGTTGGCAAACCTCGGATTTGACTTCAGCACCCCAAAAAACATATAGAATGAAAGAAATCCAGACTACTCCACAACTTTCCATCGAGAAATCTAACGGCACCGTATTAGTATGGAAGAGAGGCATTTAGGGTGTCCCGTCAATGTATGAAGATTTTTTTTAAGAATGTCGTAACGTAAATGTGTCAAAATTGGGTATTAAAGAGTAGTTTCAGACTGCATATTTAGTTTTTAATTATGATACTACTTTTAGACTTCTACCAAGCCCTAAAAAGGTGAAAATTATGGGGTTTTCAGGCGCAGATTTTATTTGAAATAACAAAAAGTTATCTCAACGAATTTACAGCAAAGGATGGATATGACTGATAGTCGGTCGGTTTAATGTGAGCACTATGCACCATTCAGCATTCACCAATTCCAGTCCATCCCTCTGCCGCGGCCTAGATTCGAAGCCCAACCTCCAGTCTAACACGTCGGTTCACAACCCGCTGTGTCATGAAAGCTCATGAACGAAGTTTTTATTAATGAAGACCCAATTTCTAAATCTCCTAAAAACGCCTCTATTCCGCAGTCCGTTGATTTTTATCTGTTCCTTTTCAAAACATATCGCTCCCCCAATTCAAAACTAGGACATCTTAAAAAAAAGTGAAAATGAGTTAAATATGAGGTTCGATAGGATTTTTAAAGCTCTATCTTTCGTAATTTTTGGATTTTCAAAATTCAGTTTTTTTAATGCTTTAAAAAAAATATCCTAGTATGACTCTGAACCAAATGTGTCAACAAACTCACTTCAAAACTCAGACATGTTAAAATGTCTTAGTGACGTCACTGAAATACATTTTATTCCCATGGAATTCAATCCACAGTTTATAATTAAGATATTAAAATCAGAGCTAGTGCCTTCCAGATTAGTTAACTGAAATAAAATTACAGATAATTTGGTATATAAAAAAATTACATTACTTTTTCAGTAGTATGAAAATAGATCCACATAGTAAATCCATTACCTGAGCTGGATCAAAACTCAGACATCTTAAAAAAAATTAAAAAAAAAATTGTTTTCATAATTCAAATGGACTCATTTGGTTATAAATCATTAGATGAACTGTTTTTATATCAAAAGCTGTGCTTTAATTAATTTAATTAATTAAAAGTATGATTTCACTATAGAAAACAATAGGAGAAATCCTGGTACAAAACAAGGACATGTTAAAATTTAAAGTATAAAAAAAAGTTTTTAATATTTTTTTCTTTAAAATCTGATAAAACACCCAATTTTATACCAGAAAAATATTATACGAAGAAAAAATATATGATAATTACAGTTTGGTTTATGATTATGTATTGCCAAAAACTTAAATGTCATTTATCTCAAAACATAGTGTGTTCAAGATGTCCTACTTTTGAATTAGGGAAGCGATATTTAGTATTTAAATTATAACAGCCTTAGATAGATCAGGCGCCCTTAATTTAGAACTATTCGCCTAAATTATCCATTATTAGTAGGTACTTTCAACATTGCGACTAATAGGTCCTAATAACTATGTTCTAATCTATATGAAGATGCCTACCACTAAATTCTTAGAATATTCTAAACTAAAGTGCAGCATAGATTGAGTGGAAACATCTCAAAATGGATTATTAGGAATACCTTGTGTCATTCCAAGAATTCACATAAATCTTCATTCAATTGACGATTGAGAGATAGTTGTGTATTTATGAACCTTATGGTATGGAACGTGACCGGATAAAAACTCTTATGAATATTGCTCAACATGAATAAATCCCAAAAAAGACGAAAACCCTTCAGAAATTTGCTCAAGGGACAAAAGCTCAAATCTAATTGGATTTTGAAAATAAAATTAATTGTATCTATTAGCATACGATTTCTTTCAGTGTGTTAGAAACTACCATAGATTAGAAAATAAACAAATAAATAAGCGGATCTAAAATGGGATAGACAATAAAATAGTCAAAATTTTATAAATAATTCATCTACTGGAATCCAACTAGAGCAAATTTCTCAAGGGTTTTTGTCATCTTTGGGATTTATTCATGTTGAGCAATATCCTTATGGGTTATAATCCGGGAACCGGTATGGAATATGGTTATCTAGATAGGTACTTAGTTCCAATAACTCAATGATAGATAACTACAGTAAGTGCCCACCTCCTAAATGTTCTGAGGTCCTAATACATGTATTCTATTTTATTCCCTCGTGCCGCATCCCTTGCGAGGTAAGCAAAGATAACAGTTCTCCAAAATTCCCTATTCTTACACACACTTCTTGCTTCCGTCACATTCATGCAATTCGTCATACACGCTCTACGATTCCTTTTACACAAAACACTTCCTTGAGAATCTGGTGTACATGGTCTAGCCACGAGATTTCAATTTTTCGCTGGCATCTCAAATTCAACAGAGTTGGTACATTCATAATTCAAATTTTTAAAAGGATCTGGGATTATGTTTAGAAACCCAAATACTTGCTTGCACACTTCACAGCAAGGTAAATGCTTTTGTCGTGAAGTGCAGAATAGGTACATCGTCAACACACAGATTCTAGAGGTATTTGCTTATTTTTTAAAGTTGTTAAAGTTATGTGAACTAAGTACTCGTAATGAAGGTATATTATCCTTTAAAAACATATTTGTTCAAGGCACAACAGCGTATGTTACACGAATTCGTTAATTAAAATTGACAATTACTCACATCTGTCTTGGTTCTACTAGAAAGCTCATGTTGTAGGCGTGACTGGTAGATTCGCAATATATTAGTCGGACCTAAGTACCTCTTGATTTGTGTATCTTTTCTATGACAATTAACTCACAGGATTAGAAATTACTTGAGAAGGGGGGTTGGGATGGCTGGCAGAAATTTCCACTAAACAATGCGCCTTAATATTCAAAAAGAGCATTTTAATTTATTTACCTAAAACACATTTTTCAAATTGCCATCACTTTATTTCTGCAAAGAAAATTAAAGGACTTCTTCTTCTTTCTTAGCCGTTTTTATTCCAGTGCTGGACATAGGCCTCCCCTTTGACTTTCCACAGATCCATATCCTGGGCATGCTGCATCCACTTGCTTCCTGCGATTCGCCTCACATCGTCAGACCATCTTGTCTAAAGTCTTCCTACGTTCCTTTTTCTCATTCTAGGTTGCCACTCGAGAATCTTTTTGGTCTATCTAGAATCTGAGCGTCTGGTAACGTATCTTGCCCAACTCCATTTTAAGGCAGCTGTTAAAAGACGAAAGATTGTAAAGTTAAAATAATTAAAATTCACCAATCGAAACGAGTTTACGATATATCGGTACTACATGTTGAAATGATGCGGTAATGCAAATGTGTGCGAAATTTCAAGATGCTGGGGCATTGGAAAGTTATTAAAATTTATAGCAGAAAATTTAAACTCAAACACTACCTGGGCTGCGTTTTGTATCGTTAATTTCCACTCCGCGAGTCAACTGGCGATTATCGCACGAAGCAGAACGCATTTGGTAGATTGTTCCAATTAGAATTGTCAAACAGAGATAAAGGTATGAGAATACTAATAAGAGTGAGTTGATAGATATACATCGAGATAGCGATATCACAACACTCTTCTTTGGTAGAAAGGGATAGTCATATCGCGGGTTAATAAGAGTGAGTGCGGACCACTATAATATTATCTATGGCGAGCGAATGTCACCCAAGAAAAACCGAGCGTGTCAACTGTGCACATAGAACAGGTTGAATTGCACAACGAGTTAACTAACACCGATGATAGAACGGAGAACAATAGGGCTATTAACAATCGAGCGAATCACTGAGTGAATTTTAATGGATACAGAACGGACCCCTGAACAACAACACATAGAGTTATGTATAAGTGCGGTAATAAAAGTGGAAACACATTTCTGAGTGGTTAAATTTTACACCATTTTAATTAACGTATTAACATCAGTTTAATGGTAATTAATAGTTATGTAAATATCAATGATTTATTTGCGTATCTCAGTACTTAGTTCCTGTCCCTTTCAGAGTCATTATTGACTTATGTAATTTAGTCTCAATGGCTCTCAGTTTGTCCCACTTGTGAACTATTCTGCGGCCGCTTCACGCTCGGCATCCCTCCACGAGTTTTGTGTGAATGAGTAAAAGGACGTACGGACGAGGTGATTGTCTTGAACTGTATACGTAACCGACGGTTAACGCCTTTTTACTCATTCGCGCGGGACTCGTGGAAGGTCGGAGAGCATGTGGATGAGGCATTAGATGGTTACAATGTATTACTATCTCAAAGATGGACCGCTCAACATTAAACCATATTCTCATATGTTTTATTATATATAACCTGAAATACCCGGCGTTGCGTGGTTTCAAGATGGTTCCCTGTGAAAAACCCATGAATAAATCCCAAAAAAGACTTTCAGAAATACCCTCAGCGGATAAAAGCCCAAACTTTCTAGTTGGATTCCAGTAGATGAATTATTTATAAAATGTTGACTTTTTTATTGTCAATCCCATTTTAGATCCCCTTATTTATTTGTTTATTTTCTAATGTATGCTAGTTTCTAACACACTGAAAGAAATTGTATACTAATAGATACAATTACTAATTTTATTTTAAAATCCAATTAGATTTGAGCTTTTGTCCCTTGAGCAAATTTCTGAAGGTCTTTTGTCTTTTTGGGATTTATTCATGTTGAGCAATATTCTCATGGCTTTTTGTCCGGTCACGGATAAAGATTATACCACATGTTTTTATAATGCACCCAACTAGGATGACCAAGTGACTTCTTTAGTGTTATTTATAGATTGCTTTTAACGACAGATTAACTACTCATAACTCCTAAGCCCCTTAGGTATATGATAATTGTTCTCTGATACTTAAACACGTCATTTTTTATGAGTTGACTAGCTGAAACCTGTCCAAAATGATGGACATCTTCCTAATCACCCGTAATAATAATAATATTTGATGTAGCGCCGTTTTGTGGATATTCCTACCTCAAGGGCGCTCTGTGTTCCTCCCTATGTTGTTGGGAAGGATTTCTTAAACAAAATGTTTTTAATAGACTATTGAACCCGGTTAACGTTTGTGCCTGTCTGATGTCTACAGGAAGTCCATTCCAGGCTGAAGGATCTGCTGCAATAAATGCGCGGCTCAAATATCAAATATGTACCACGTTCCAGTCACTTTTCTCTGAAACCATAAGGTTGTTGAAGCTGGGAAAAAAAATCGTCCTCTAAAGGTTATGTGAAGAATCGTTTGGTGCTGTTTTCGGTTCTCGAAGTCCACTAAAAGTTACCATATTCGGAGTTGGGTACATAGCTTTCGATTTATAAATGGGAAAGAGGGTCAATTGAAGTATCGTTGGATAGGTTTTTAAAAAAGAAACATATTTTTAAGAAGACGAAATGTACCTACATAATACGTTTATCCGTTTAATAATAAATATGTGTTTCTCTCGATATTTTTAAAAGGGTTCAAGATGTATATAAGGATACAATATATTTTTAATATGTTACTTACACATTTTTAAAAGGGTACAAGATGTCATTTCACAGCATAGAAGCTTCTTTCAAAAGTTGTTCTTTTTTAATTTTTCCTTTTCACTTTTTCACCATTAATTCTCTCAACATGTCCAAACCATCTAAACTTGTCTCTTCACTCTCATTCTCACCACTGCATTCGCCTTATAATGTACCTAATTTTATAGGTTATGTTATGGTAGGATTTTAAGTAATCCTAGCTATGCAACCAGTAAAGTATACCTACAAATACTATTTTAACTTTGATAAGTGGGATTGAAATACCGTTAACTGTGTACTTAAGTTCAAGGGACATTTGTAGGAAACAGGCCCAAATTAGGGGCACACATTTTATAATGATTATAGCTTTATTTAGTGTGTACGACCCATTACGATACCATAGTAACTAAGATCGTGCTAAGAGTCTCTGAGATGAGGACCCTCAGAAACATTGCAGGGAAGACTCTCAGAGACTGAGTAAGGAATACAAGGATAAAAGAGATATGCGAGGTCGAGGATGTCGTTAGATGGGGAAGGCAACGAAGGAGACACTGGTATGCGCATGTGAGGAGAATGGAGTTATCCAGGCTCCCTCACATTGTGCTGCACGGACGACCCCAAAGCAGGCGACCCCCAGGCAGACCGCCAAAGAGATGGATAAATAGCTGAGAGTCGACCTCGCAAGAGGCAAGAGACCAACAGTTCCACGCGGTAGCCAATCTCATACCAGAAGGACCAAAGAAGCCAACCAGGAATACCACCAAGAGGTGGCGAGGCAGTTAGAGCTCAGTGTTCCAATAGACCCCTGTACAATCAAAGTACAAACAAATCCTCGGATCTAACACAAGAGATAGAAGAAAAAGGAGAAATGCGAGCTCTAAATACAACCCTTATATTTGATAGATACTCTTAAGACTAATAATATATTATGTCATTGAGATAATATTGGAGGAATTCATAATGTCCTTTGATAAATAGTAATACTCTGAGTAACCCAAACATCGGACAAATATTTTGATTAGTTCGTGTTCAATAAGCCTTTCATATCATCGTATACTCTTTAGTATTTATACCTTGTACTATACCTACACGAAGCTATGATACAAATTTCATCTTGATTTAGTACCTAACCTACGTATTTAATCACTCCGTTTCAAGTGAATCGCCTAAAGGTAACATTAGACTAAAATTAATAGAAAGTATTTACTTACTGGACGTAGGGATTCGATCGGCGTATATTTCAGATGTTATTGCTTAGATATACCATTATAATTCTATGTGTTATTGGTTAACAAATCGCAAATCTCGGCATTGCGATAAGTTAGTTTAGCGATAAGTTCGCCCTAGTGAACAGCTAAAGTATGATTTGTCTGACTGTGTGCTTATTTTTGCATTTGCATTTGACAGTGCATTTTTTTCGCTTGAAAATTAAATAAATAAATAAATTAGATTAAAGATTACTCAGCTAATACTAAAGATATCATTCTAAGGCTACATGGCCAAATGACAATATGTTTTACATAGAAATATGACTTAGGTATGTGATTTTTTCAAAATAATTCCAAAAGTTACATCTGAAATTTACTGAAACTTGCGATTATTCCCATAGTTTGTTAGATATAATGCTGTAATTTTGTTGATAAAATGTTCAAAGTAAGACGCAGTGACTCTAGTAGACTTTTTATTTATATTTTGTCCCCTTTTTATAAAATAAGCTAAAATCAATTTTGTTTCGGAATCTTTTGAATGCGAACTTATCGCTATCCAGCGATCTCTTCCAGCTAACCCAAAAATAGTTATTAAAAATTACAATAGAGGCGAAAGGGTGAAGGGTAAGATAAGAACATAATCTATGTTCTCTATGTATAGTTTGATCCTTAGGTATCTACTTGTTATTTTCTCTGAAAAAGTATGAAAGATATACGCATCGGTTTTTTCCTCAATAAGTACGTTCTTGTTTACTGAAACAGATGATTACGTGGTAATACGCCCGCCACCTGCACCCCATCCTATTTTCCACCCTTTTATTTTCTAATCTTCCCCCATATTGAATCGTTCGTAACTCGATTTACGCGATGGATGCCCGAAAGACATTAAGGTAATGAAAGCTGCACGCTTCGTAAGCACGAGCAAATCTAATTTTACCTAGGTTTCCATCTAATATATTATTAGCATAGGGGTTGAGACTTCTGCAACGTGATCGTGGGTTATAAGATCGAATCCCGTTGAAAAGGATTTTTCATAACATTGAATATGAAATCAACAATTCTTCATTACATGTAAGTTAATAAAAAATGGGCGATCGTAAAAGTAATGAGGTAGTTAAAAAAAAGGCTATTGTAAGACGTAAGGCGTGAACGAAAGTCAATAAATGTAAGTTGGCTGGGACATGTTGAAAGAATGAATGCCGATCGAATTACAAAAGTGGCCGTCTTATAGTGACCTGGATTGTTCATATCGATGTATGACGATTTGCATGAATCTGACGAAAGCAAGGAGTGTGTGTGGAAGCATATGCAGTGTGGCGTTTTTTATTCATGAACATTACATAAAAATAACAAGATAAAGCACAGTTATCTCTATATATCTATCTATACCCTCACGCCACGTCCCTTACAGGGTAGGCAGAGAGGACAGAGCGCCAGACAGCCCTATCCTTGCACACACTCCTAGCTTCCCTCACATCCATGCAATCTGTCATACATATGCTCTCCGATTCCTTTTACTCAAAACAACAATAATACGTAAATAACAAATAAACTAATCGCTATAAAGCGATTTCTGCCAGCAAACCCAGGTACGATAAGTGAATTACAGGAAATTATATCCTGTGTGCATGGTAGCTGCGAAAGAAACGGGATGAGGATGAATGTCAACAAGACAAAAGTAATGGTATTTGAAAGAGATGAGATAAGGACGAACTGTGCGATTAAAGTTGGTAATGAATGCTTGGAGCAAGTTGATGAGTATGTGTATCTGGGAAGCTTGTTTACAAAAGATGGTCGGTGTGAAAGTGACATTGAAAGAAGAAAGTTAGCAGGTACCAGGGTGAATGGGGCAATTGGGCCAATAATGAAAAGTCGCAACGTATCGACAAAGGCAAAGTTGTTGGTGCACAACGCCATCCTGGTACCAACACTGATGTATGCAAGTGAGACATGGACATGGCTGAAGAAGGATGAATCAAGTATAAATGCGGTCGAGATGAGATCGTTAAGAAGAATGTGTGGAAAAACATTGAGAGATAGAATAAGGAACGAAATGATTAAAGAGTTGAGTGACTGTAAAAAGGATGTTGTGAATAAAATGAAAGTGAACAAGTTGAGATGGTTGGGTCATGTGGAGAGAATGAACGATGAAAGAATGACGAAGAAAATTTACCTGGGTGAAAGAGGAGGTGTAAGGAAACGCGGCCGTCCAAGAACCACCTGGCTGGACCATGTCTACCAGATACTCAAGGACGGACGTGTTTTGAGTAAAAGTAACCGGAGAGCATGTATGAGGAATTGCATGAATGTGACGGAAGCCCGAAGTGTGTGTCAGGATAGGAAGGTCTGGCGATCCGTTCTCTCTGCCTACCCCGCAAGGGAGGTGGCGTGAGGGTATAGAATAGAATAGAACCCAGGTACCCAGCTCAGCCCTCATACTTGTACTTGTGCTACATATGTATACCAGTACCAGTAGGTACATACCATACCTACGAGTATATGGTCAATTTTTTTTTGCACAAGACGTAACCTAACGATAGTTCGGAACAAAATGTAAGCGTATTTCAGTTAATGCGACAATTTTTGCACAACGTCTGTCGTACATTTGAGGGTTTGTGCGTCTGCTAAAATATTAGGCGGCGTCTTGTTTCTAACATGACAATCCCATTAGCACGTCTGTGTCTGTGTAGTGTGGGCTGTGGGCTGTGGACACTACAGGAAATTATCGTAACAACATCGCCGCCGGGGTGGCGTTGTTTTGGAACGATCAACCCTCCAACATTATATGACAACATTATTATGGTACTAGCATTTTTTGCCCAGTAACTTTCGTATTTTTCTCAATTCTGCAGTGGTGAATTTATCGGGCATCTCTGTAAGTATGTATGTATTTAGGTATGGTGAGTAAGTTTATTAGCCATTTTCAGCTCGCTTCTGAATATTACGATGAGCTGATTTTTACGAAGGTCCGGAGGTAATCTTTTTTCACGACTCTTTTAGAAAAAGGCGTATAATAATATTAAATTTCTTTAAATAAATATCTAGTATCTGAATATAATACTAGTAGCGTTCAAGGGCGAACTTATCGATTCAGCGATTTCTTACAGCTAATACAAATACCTATATAAATGAAGTATAAAACTTTTTTTCTATTGTACGAACCTAACTTATTAACAAACTATTATTTTTTGGCCGGTGCTCTGTCATCCATACAAACAAACCTACTGAAATATTATTTTTGTAGAATGAATTAGGAAGGTTAGAAACACACATTTTTTGCGATCTGTCTTTTTTGTTTGTGAGCCAACTAGGGCCCATTGACAAATTTAAAATGAATCAGCGATAATGAAGATGTTTTTGTACAGTTTTTTTGTCAATACAAGGTACGAAATAATTCTTAAAAGCAAAATTCATAAGTCCTTGAGAGCTTTGACTTAAGCTCCAATATTCACATGATCACTGAGCTCAATATTTTTTATTGCGCTCTTGAGATGCACTTGTTTCAAAAGACGGCGCGTATTGGAATTACTACTAATTCACCATCAAGGGGTATCCTAATAATGGGGTAACAACTTTGGGCAAACATGCAATTAGATTCAGAATGGGTGGCGGTCTCATTCCTAAAAGGATGTAAAATATCTTATGATAGTTTCGCCACACTAACAAATTACTAACAAATATATAAAAAAAGGAGTGGTGAACAATTCTATTACCTTGTTTTTTCGAAAAAGGGGAAAGGGAAAAAGGGGTTCCACCGGGGTAGGATACATTCTGAATGAAAGAAACCCTAAATTATCCATGAAGATTTGCTTGGATGTGGTAGAAGCGAGAGATGTTTACGACGATCGATAAATTCGTCACTCGGTCTTCTCTGCCTACCCCGACCAAGTATGCAAATGCTGTTGAGTTTTTTCCGTATTTTATAACATAACTACTAAATAACCTACATAACAGAATTATTACCTAGAATATATCTCAGTAGGTATGTGAGTGTGGGTGTATCTACCTGACGGACCATTTTTTCACCCCCCATTCAAGGGGATGAATATAATTCTTGGAAGACATTGATATCAACAACAACATCATAGAATAGCGCCTAGCTTTATTATATACG
Source organism: Ceraclea dissimilis (assembly GCA_963576895.1). Lineage (NCBI taxonomy): Eukaryota > Metazoa > Arthropoda > Insecta > Trichoptera > Leptoceridae > Ceraclea > Ceraclea dissimilis. The sequence goes on from OY756372.1 coordinate 2,873,184, forward strand.
ACATATATAGGACTCATATACGACCTATTAATAGTGGATACTTATGTAAGCGGAATTTGAATGGGTGGGGGTAGGATAGGGCTGTCAACTTTACTTCCAAAAATAATATAAATATTTTGATGACGAAAATGATCAATAATAATTAGTATTATTTAAATAGTGTGGGTTGCCGCTTTTTTATCGATTAATTTGGGAATTTTCTTAGGGATTGTAGCGAAAATTCGGCAGTCCACCCGAGCAAAAATGACATAATACAACCATATTTTAGCTGAAAATTATGTTTTAAAATAAAAGCTAATATTTTATTTTAAATATTTTTTTCGGAAGACTCTCAGAAGACTTTGCTTTCGGTTGTTGTCTGTACGTTGTAAAAAAAATAGATGTCGTCCATGTGTAAATCTCTACAAGTTTCCAACCTAAATAATTTCAGAATCGATAGATGGTGCTTTAATTCTATTTTATTTTATTTAACCTTCGATTGATTAAGTAGTTAATTTACCTTTAGCACGGAAAGCGGACAATATTTTAACATTTATAAAATAAAATAGTCTATGTCAGACCCAAATTCAATACAACTATATTTCAAAATTAACTAGCTACTTTCTTTTGAGGGCCATACAACAGACTCTCGTCTTTTACAATTTCTCAACGAATAGACAAACATTGTACCTGTCTGCAGTAAAATAAAATTAATGTATCTATACGGTTGACAACCCTAACGCAGGGGGAATTTATTCACAAAAAGGTGAGGTATTTCTGTAACTATTTTTACGACCGACGACGTTTCGCATGATTAGGCAACGAACAACATCATCTTATGGTTATGTTATGATCTTTGTGGATTTTGATCCCTTTTTGTTACCTTCGTCAAACGAAAACGAGAAAAAACACATGTTGCGTTTTTTATTATATTTTGGATTTTTGATTTATAAATGTGATAAGGAGCACACTAACATGTGTATGCGACACTGTCTCTTCACACGTAAAATAGAGACATTCAGAATTAGTGGTGAACCTCATGTATGAACTTTATTATATGTTATTTAGTCTCTTCTTGTATTTTAGATTTTCTGACATTTACGGAACACTAGAAAACAGTTTAAATTATTGTTATTTCAACATGTTTCTTTGTTTTTTAATGTCTGTAGGGTAACTGGAAGTAATTTCAGTATGGCAATAAGTTCGCCCTAGTGAACAGTTGTATATAGGTAATTTGTCTGATTGTGTGCTTATATTGTTGTAACATTCTGTGTCCTTCCCTTGAAGTGTAAATAAATAAATAAATCTAGGCATGTATACATACACTCAAATACTTTCCTCCACACTTCACAGTAAGCTAAAAGCTTGTGTCGTGAAGAGTGATAGATATCTATGAAATTATGAATACTTATTTTATATCTATGGGACTAGGTACCTAATTGCTAATTAATTATTAATAAATATAATCTATTTTTGTTTCAGGTAAGTTTTGAAGCTGTATATTCTTTCAGTCATTGAAAACGTCAAGTTATTCTTTGGTGGTCGAAAATGGATGATGCATCATCATAGAATGAAAAATATTTAATTCAAGACATGGGTGAGTTTATGGTGAATACGCATGTATTTAGGTATGTAACTTTTCACAGTATTTTGCAGGCTCTTGGATTCTTAAGTTGAAAGAAACAATGACCCTTGATCATGCTAGTACATAAGTATATTGTATAATTAAGATTAAGATCGTGAGACCTGAGGTATTGAAATGCTTATATTTTGACGGTCGTCGCGGGTAAACTTCTAGTCCTATGACAAAAATGTTTAACACTTTTTGTGAAGAATTTAGTAAGGATAATTTTTGTCATTGACCACTTTCTCCTACCTCGTACAGTAATCCTAAAAAATGCGAAAAACCTCGTAGGGGGACGTATTTCGAGAGCTAGGCGATGACGCCGCAAAAATTTTCTATGCAGCCCTGTGGCGAAGCCCTATGACCTTATATGTGATTTCAATAAATGGATAACTTATCTGCGCCGTTTAATGGTACTCTATCTCAAGGGCGCGGGAAGCTGATCTTAAAGTTCGCAGTTTTCAGCTTACTCCTGAAGCTGGTGATGGGCTGGTCCTTTCGAAGTGCGTCCGACAGTCTGTCCAAGGTAATAAGAGATAGGTCAATTTTAGAAGTCGTACCTTAGGCTATTCAGCGCAATAATTTATGTGGAAAAATACTGTTTTTTGTAACTTAGTTAATTAAAAAATAAACATAATCCGCCCTCTGTATTGACTCTATTATGTCGAGTATAATAAAATACCGGTTGTATTCACCCCATCCCTTAAGTTGTGAATGTGGCCAAAGTTATCGCCTCCGAATACCTTTTGAAAAGCCATAGAAAGTTTTCAGTCAGGCGGGTCTTTAGTTTACAGAATTTATCGGATTTGGTTCCTTTGTACCTGGAAAAACGGTTCAAACGTTTTAATGATAGAACGCTCGAAATCAATTGACTAAAATTAGGGGTGGAAATCATCTTCGAAAACATCGAGTTTCAGTTTAATATTTATGAAATAAAAAAATGCCTACCATACTTCAATTTTTAGTGCTAGAGGTCCACCTCCCACATAACCAAAATGTATCAACTGAGTTTGAACATGACTATGAATAGTTGTTGAAGGTTTTCACGATGATCCATATGTAGATTTGTTTTTCGGGTTAATCGTGTAGTGAACAGATGCTTCGACGTTTCGGCGAACCTACTGCCGCCTTGGTGACTATAACTATAATTTCAGATTAACACAACTGTTATAATTTACGGTTATCCACTCGTCTGCGAGTGATCTCAACCACCTTACAAGTTGGAGTGGTATTATGTGTTGGTATAATGGCAACACTGATTATAGTGACAGTGACAATTGAATCACTCTCTATGGAATGGCTCTTGGTGGTGGGACCCAGTGAGTGACGATATGTAATAATAAAATATAATCTTAATAAATCATTATCAAATTAAATAATCTTTTATATTTTAATACATGACAAAACCAACATGGTGTCAAGTGTGGTCGGAAATAATAATATTTAAATGTAAATCATTGAAATTAGTGTTTTATAATAAAGTGTGCTTTACTGACATTCTACCTACATACCACATGTGTGCACGTGCCAAATATTATAATATTGAAATAATTACTAAATAGTTTATAACAAAATGAGTACTACAATTAAAGAAATGGAAGACAATAAGTGGACAGACTTTTTACAAAGGTTTGAATTAATGTTAATTGCGACAAATTCAGATAAAGATGAAGATGTTAGAAAAATTGCAAAATTGTTGCACAATATAGGCGCTGAAGGCCTGCGAGTGTTCAATTCATTTAACTTATCGATTACAGAGACTAAATATCAACTTTTAATAACAAAATTTAATAACCATTTCATACCTAAAAAAAATATAACTATTGAAAGACACAGGTTTTTTACGCGAAAGCAATTAATTGGAGAAAATTTAGAAACATTCCAAAGTGACTTAAATAATTTAGCATCGGGCTGTGAATTTGGTGATATAAAAGACTCGTTGGTTAAGGATATATTCATAGCAAATATGTGTCACCAAAATATTAGGGAGAGGTTATTACAAGAAAATGACCTAACCTTGGATAACGCTGTAAATATCGGCAAAACTATGATAATGTCAATTAAGGAAGCCAGCAGGTTGGAAGAAGGGAACATACAAATGATTAACAACGAACCCAAGAGCCAGGTCCAAGGATGGTCGAAAACACATAGACCATCACCACAACGTAGATACCATTCACCATCACCACAACGTAATTATGATTCGCCAACACCTATGAGATGGAATCAGAGAAGAGGATATACAAACGCATATTGTGGAAGATGTGGAAGTGCACACCAGGGAAAGCAATGCAAAGCCGCCAACGAAATATGCAGAAAGTGCAAAATCAGAGGACATTTTGCAAAAGTCTGCAGGACAAGAAAGATTAATATCATAAATGATGAAACACAAATACAAGGTCAGGTAGAAAATTTTGTTATTTCTGCTATATATTTAAATCATATAAATGGTGAGGATTTTTGGAGGTTAGGTGTAGAAATCAACGAGAAAGTATTGAGTTGTATTATAGATACTGGTGCTATGTGTAACGCTATGAGTTATGAAACTTACAGAAATATGAATTTTACCAATAGAATTAGTAGAGATAAATTGCCAAAGTTATCCACTTTTGATGGAAGTAAAATACCTGTTAGGGGGACTTGTACTTTCAAATGTAAATGTAATGGTTTAACGGTTAATATGTTGTTTGTAATTGTGGACATATCATGTGCTTCGATTTTAGGTTTAAATGCATGCAGGGATTTGAATTTGATTAGACGAGTTGAGAATAATACAGAGAGTAGCATGTATAAGAACCACAACCAACAAATATGTAATATAAATAATGTAATGACTTTAGTTAATAAGTATGATGATTTATTTCAGGATTTGGGATGTCTGCCTGATACATGCAAAATTGTTGTACAGGACAATGTGAAACCCGTGGTAGAGGCCAGTAGAAGAATACCATTTAAATTGCATGACAGACTTAAAGATGAGCTGGACAGAATGGAGAGGCTTATGGTGATTACCAAGGTCACCAAGCCAACGGAATGGGTAAGTTCGATGGTTGTGGTTGAGAAGCCAAACAAAACATTGAGAATATGTTTAGATCCAAGAAATTTAAACAAAGCAGTATTGCGGTCACATTTTCAGTTTCCCACAATAGAAGAATTACGGTATAAGTTAAGAGGTTCAAAATTTTTTTCCAATCTAGATGCAAATTCAGGATTTTGGATGCTAAAATTAGATGATAAAAGTTCAGATTTATGTACGTTTCAGAGTCCTTTTGGTAGATATAAATTTTTAAGGCTCCCCTACGGAATAAATTGTGCTCCGGAGATTTTCTTTCGGGTAATGTACGACCATTTTTCTGATTTAGAAGGTGTTATAATATTTGTTGACGATATTCTAGTTTTTGGGGAAACTGAGAAAATTCATAATGAAAGATTAGAAAAATTATTACAGAGAGCGAGGAAAATAAATTTACGTTTCAATAGGGATAAGTGTAATTTTGGTTTACAAGAGATTAAATTTCTAGGACATATATTTAACGCTGAAGGGGTGAAACCAGATTATGAAAAGATTAAAGCAATCAAGGAAATGCCAGTTCCAATTAATCAAAAAGATTTGCAAAGGTTTTTGGGGATGATAAATTATCTGGGTGCTTTTATAGAGGGCTTAGCGGAAAAAACAAAAGTTTTGAGAGACCTATTAAAGAATAATGTAGAATGGGTATGGGATGCAAACCATGATAAAGCTTTCAATGATCTAAAAAATACTGTTAGTTCATCACCAATTTTAGTAAATTTTGACGTTAATAAATCAATTGTTCTATCAGTGGATAGCTCACAAAGCGCAGTAGGTGGTGTAATACTTCAGGATGGGAAACCTGTAGCGTATGGATCGAAATCGTTGACAAAATGTCAGCAAAATTATGCTCAAATTGAAAAAGAATTGTATGCAATATTATTTGGTTGCGAAAAATTTCACCAATATTTGTATGGTAATACAGTAGATGTAGAAACAGATCACAAACCGTTAATATATTTGTTTAAGAAACCACTTGCAGATGTTCCGGCTAGGCTTCAACGTATGATGATTGCCTTACAAAAATATGACTTGAGAGTCAGATTTGTACCAGGTAAAAAAATGCTGATATCAGATACATTATCTAGAGCAGCACTGCCACACACTGAAATAGTAGAGGTGGAAAAAGACTTACAAGTACATGTTAATTTATTAGTTACAAATTTATCTGTCACAGAGAATAAACTAGCTGAAATTAGAAATGCAACATTGAATGATGTCACGTTACAGACTTTAACAAAATATTACCTTCAAGGGTGGCCAAAACTCAAAAAGAGTGTGGAACCGAATTGCAAACCATACTGGAACTATCAGGGTGAAATACACGTTGCAAATGACTTAGTTTTTAAGGGTTCGAATCTAATAATACCAGAAGTTTTGCGACCAGATATTCTTAGAAAAATACACGAAGGGCATTTGGGGATTACAAAATGTAAAAATATGGCCCGGAATACAGTTTTTTGGCCGATGATCAATACCGATATTCAGAATTTATTAGATCAATGTAATGTGTGCTTAAAATTTCAGACAAGTAATAGAAAGGAACCACTTTTACCTTATGAGTTACCAGCATATCCCTGGGAGAGACTAGGTATTGATATTCTCTATCATAACGGAATTAACTATATGCTCGTAATGGATTACTACTCTAAATTCATAGAATTAGTAAGTTTACCCAATGGATATACAGCTAATATAGTGATTTCTCATTTGCAATCAATTTTTGGACGTCATGGTTTTCCATTGCAGATAGTATGGGATAATGGGCCACCGTGGGATTCTCTAGCCTTGCGAAGTTTTGCATATAAATGGGATATAGAATTGATTTGGACGAGTCCAAACTATCCAAAATCTAATGGGCAATCTGAAAGCGGGGTTAAAATAGCAAAGAACATATTGAGACGGTGTACGGAGTCAAAAACGGATTTATTTATAGCTTTATTACAGTACCGAAATACACCTAAGGGCGATTTACCATCACCAGCACAATTGCTTTATTCGAGACAGTTGCGTACAAACATACCCATAATTAGTGAAAAATTGAGGCCAAAGGTAGTTCGTTTTGAAGAGTATAGGACACAAATAAAAGAAAAACAAAACAAAATGAAAGAGTATTATGACAGGGATAGTACGGAACTGAATCCATTGAAGGAAGGGGATAGAGTATTGTATAAAAAATCCCCAAAGAGTAACTGGTTGCCTGCAACAGTAATAGGTAAATATGATAAATATCCGAGGTCGTATATTGTAAAAACAAAGGACGGTGCACAGTATCGGAGAAACAGAATACATCTTAGGTATGATAAATCAGGTAATTTACAAAATAATTATAGAAGCATATTCTCAAATGGTAATGTATCACCACAGCCCTCGACTTCTCAATCTGTTGATGTTAAGACTGACGCAGCTCCATTGTGTTCAAACTCAGAATTACAGCAACATCAGACAGACATTCCAACTACCAGTAGTCATGAATTTATTGTAAACAATAGGACGAGGTCTGGGCGACCGATCAAAATTCCAAAAAGGTTCTCATTTTCGGAATTCGATTAATAGTATTGTAATGATAATGGAAATGTTAGTTTTTATCATTGATTGATCATCATTGTAATAGATATTTAAATTATACCTAATTGTGTGTGATGACAATGGTTATGTAAAGAAAAATTAGATTGTTTGGAAAGGTGATGATTCCAAACAATCTTATAAGTGTATGTGTGGGACTTGGAAGTCATGACCCCAAGTTACATACATACTATAAATAAATTTATATGCAAATGATTTATGAAAAATAAATATATTCTGTTTAGCATTAGAAGATAAGCCTGATATTGTATGGAACTTATTAAGATACAAACATCAAACTATTGTATGATTAGATATATGAATAGCATGTATGAATATATAACTATGTAGAATGTACTTAGATATTGTATAAGACTGAGAGGTACCAATTTAAGTTAAAGACAAGGAATTTATAATTTTGTAATTGGTTTATAATAAATTTAATTATTTGTTTGCAATGTATTTGAATAACATTGTATTATTTGAGAACAAATGTCATTGTCACCAGTATGTATATTTCATTATTTTGTAAAAAGAAAAAAGGGGAGATGTTGGTATAATGGCAACACTGATTATAGTGACAGTGACAATTGAATCACTCTCTATGGAATGGCTCTTGGTGGTGGGACCCAGTGAGTGACGATATGTAATAATAAAATATAATCTTAATAAATCATTATCAAATTAAATAATCTTCAACAAAACAAATAGGAAGCAAAAGGTGCATATATGCAGAAAGTCAAACTGTAGTATAATATTATCTAAGGCTAAGGGATAAATGTTGAAGCCGGTGTAAACACATCATCATTATTATAATTATCTGACCAAAAACAACATCGCAGGAATTAATCCGTAAGACACTCGATCCATTATTTATTTATTTGATATTAATATAATTGTGTGGCATTACAGTGTAAAACAACTTTGCGCCACACAATGTGAGGTTACAATCTTTTTATGCTAAATGCAAAATACAATCATATAGAGAGCATCGCAGTATCTGCATCCAATCAGATTACAGACACAATTCGATGCGGGCAACAAATGCACTATATACCATATTAAACATATCCAGGCCATTGCTAGATAGCTCATTCAATAGACGAACTGCCCTACTGATCGGAGAGTCTGCAACAATGTTAATTCGTCCAAGTGGAGGATAAAACAATAGATGACGATTATATAGTTACGCAGATATATTTCGATGCTTACGAAGTAATCGATGAATAATTTATCTTCACTAGATGTCAAGCAGAAGTTATGGATATAGTCATAGCAGTTTGGTAGCAGAGGTACCTACGAGGAATGGAGTTTGTAACCAATAATTGGAATAATATATTATTATAGAGCCCTTACATAGAACCTTCCATGTTATTAAAATGTAGCACTTTTGTGATATATTTAGTACAAGCTCATTTCATTTTATACTTTCATTCAAACTTTCATGTCGTAACATAAGCAAAATATAACTAGAATGAAAGTGTTTAAGTTGAAATGGTTTGAAGATGTGAAGAAGAAGAAAAATATATAAATAAATAAATAAATAAATAAAACTTTATTGGCCAGTAAATATATGTAACAACAAAAACAAAACAAGATAAAACAGTGTGCCAAAAGGCGGACTTATTGCAAAAGCAATATCTTACAGTCAACCCGAGAAAATAAATAAAAACTTAAATATGTACTATAATAATAAAGTACGTAAATATAAAGATACAAATACATAATATATACATATAAATATATACATGGGGAGGATAACTTGGATCGACCACGTCGACCAGATCTTCAAGGATGGACGCGTCTTGAGTAAGAGAAATCGGAGAGCGTGTGTGACATACTGCATGAATGTGATGGAAGCAAGGAGTGTAGTGTAAGGATACGTGGTCTATTGTTCTGTCCTCTCTGCCTACCCCGCAAGCGACGCGGCGTGAGTGTATAAATAGATAGATGTAATATACAAGTACAACTCATTGCAATCGATTGTCGGATGATCATGTAAATCATAAATCTATCTGCCACATTCCTTGCAGGGCAGGCAGAAGAACAAAATGCCAGACCGTCCTAAAAAATTAGAAATCACTTCAGTAATCAGTAGTATACCTACAACTAGGTATGCTTTTATGAATGGATAGAGAGACACACACAAAAAAATGCATTATACAAATTTTAAAGAATGCTAACCATACTTTTTTTTGCTAGGACACATCAAAATGCATTGTCCTTCTTTACACTTGTGAGTACACAGTGAGTACTTAAATTCTAAGCGTACGCTACACAACCTTTCATAAAAGTAGTTGCCTTATGTATGTATGTAGTATAGTATTATTCTACGATCCTACGGTACGAAATCTCCGCTTACAGTCAGTCGGTGGGTGTATTGCGTCAGACGAGGCGGTATCGCGCCATCTCGCGGGGAAACATATCAACCCGATCACGTAAAATATGAAAACATACGAAAATTGAAAATTATTGAAGGAAAATTGTTATACAAAAAAAATGCATTTATTTATTTACATACAAAGAAGAAAGTGATTGATTTTTTTGTGCTGTGCGTTGGAATCGTTTGAGTGACAAATTGTTTTTTTTGTATTCATTATTATCAACAATTTTTTGGTAACAAATTCAATTTAAGGTGTTTATTTAGTACGATTTTTTTTTATTAATTTGAAGTGTATTTGTCGCTGTACCGTAAGTAAAATAATTAAGTATAAAAAATGAGATTTTTTTTGTATCTTAACGAATGTTTTTTTTTGGTTATCAAATTTAAGATGTTTTTTTAAGTATTATTTTTTCATAATTTGAAGCGAATTTGTCGCCGCACTTTAATTGAAATAATTTAGTAGGTACAAAAGAAATAGATCTTTTCAAAAATATATTATAAATTTTTGTGAACAATATTGTTTTGGGCAACATAAAATGTTTTTTACTATTTTTTATAGGTTTAAGTAAAATAATCGAGTCAAAAAAAAAGACGATTTCAGAAAATGATTAACTTTTATAACAATATTTTTTGGGGTAACAATTTTAAGGTGTTTTTTTATATAAAGCTTCGTTGCTAAATCGTAGTTAAATTATAATTACTTACCAATTTTTTTTTTTCATTTTTAATAATTAGTGTTTTTCCAAATTTGTTTTGAATAACTTGCCAGACAATCAATCAATCAGTCGAAGAAGTTTTTTTTCTAGGTTTTCCTAGAAACCATAAGTTTTCTATACTTTAAGCATTAGGTATATTAATAAGCTCAGCAGACTGGAAAATTGTTTTTTTCTTTGTCGACAACATTTCGTAAGTTATTATAAAGTACCTATTGAGAAAAAGCGTGTTTCAAGACGTAGGTAAAATATAATATTGAGATTAGAACCATAACTATGACGTCACGGTCATTTCCCATGACATTAATGTTTAAAATCGCAAGTAAAATGTGAAAAATACTTTTTTTTTACTTTTTGGGGTTAATTTCGCTCCATTTAAACAAATAAAAATTATATCGGCAACATTCGGGAAATGAATTCCTGTCTTTCAGAAAAAAGATCAGAGGTGTTTTTCACATTTGAGAAATCTGTACAAAATAAAAAAATAATTTACGGTCATTTACCTACTAGACAAAGGTTTAATAAATACATAAATAAATCTTTATTGACCAAAATGATTACAATGATTACAAAAAAATAAGACAATCTTGTGTGCCAAAAGGCGGACTTATTGCTAACGCAATATCTTACAGTCAACCCATAATGTATCAACCCTAATTTTTTCAAAACATATTTAGTAAGGTTGTAGAGGTCTCCCGATTTTAGAAATTTTTGAAATGTCAATATGCCTACTCTTAAAATACGTATTTTGATTGAAACTTAAAAGATACGTAGGCGTTTGTACAAAGTTTCAATTAAAAAAAAAAACCTTTATTGTATAACCAAAATATTTCACAGTTATTGCCTTGATGCAACTTCGTTCAGCAAACTACAACGTTTTTGCTCATAAACATGAAAATTAGTAACAGATTACGTTTAAAATAATATTAAAAAAATTGGTAAAAAAATACACAAAAAATATTTTCGTATGTAGGTATGTGCCTATTTTTATTTAGGCCTTCCACTCGTCTGCGAGTGTTTTTAACATCGTAAACAGATAATAAACTAAAAATAAAAATTCTCGTTTCGCGGTCCGAATACTAGATTCATCAATTCGGCCATTTTTCAAAAATAAAATATTCTGATGTTATAGGTTTTCGCAGCATGGTATATATAATTATACAGGGTGTTTGATAGATGGATACAGATATCTTCAGGAGTGATAGTAGAGGTCATTTAGCATCTTTTGAGCCAAACTTAGCTTAGTCAAAAGTCGCACGGTTCTCGAGATTTTAACTTTTTATCGAAATATCCCGAATTACTCATGTTTTAGCCCAATAGCATCGTAAGTAAAGGTACCTACTTAGTTCTATCATTCTTTTTTGTTACCTGAATATGTGTTTAGTCTATTTAAATCATAAGTTTCAATCTGAAAAACAATCATGTTAAAAAAATATCGGATTAAAGTTTCGAGAAAGAGATATTTCAAAAACGAGTTACGACTTTGGAGAGGATTTTAGATAAGAAAAAAAATGTTCAAAGATTCAGAAATCTGGAAAAAACTTCTCTGGTTTATGCTCTTTCAAATGATATACAAAAGATTATAAAAAACATTAGTTTCATAAATCTATGAAACAATAACTTAAATACATCACCTCTAATTTAAGCAAATTTCCATACAAATTTACTATAGGTACAGTTGCATAGTGAAAAACACATTTCCTTTCAATTTACTGTTTCCGAATTTGTATGGAAATTTACTTAAATTAGAGGTGATGTATTTAAGTTATTGTTTCATAGATTTATGAAACTAATGTTTTTTATAATCTTTTGTATATCATTTGAAAGAGCATAAACCAGATAAGTTTTTTCCAGATTTCTGAATCTTTGAACATTTTTTTTCTTATCTAAAATCCTCTCCAAAGTCGTAACTCGTTTTTGAAATATCTCTTTCTCGAAACTTTAATCCGATATTTTTTTAACATGATTGTTTTTCAGATTGAAACTTATGATTTAAATAGACTAAACACATATTCAGGTAACAAAAAAGAATGATAGAACTAAGTAGGTACCTTTACTTACGATGCTATTGGGCTAAAACATGAGTAATTCGGGATATTTCGATAAAAAGTTAAAATCTCGAGAACCGTGCGACTTTTGACTAAGCTATGTTTGGCTCAAAAGATGCTAAATGACCTCTACTATCACTCCTGAAGATATCTGTATCCATCTATCAAACACCCTGTATACGCTTCCTTCTAAGCTGTTCGGGTGTTGGCTGCGTATAGGTACGTTGATTGTGTCGAACTTTCGACAGTGATACTGCTGCTATCTTCAAGATGAAGTAGTTTTTGTATGTAAACGTCCATCGAGATATCAGTAATTTACTGTCGCAGCGTGAGCAGCTTAAGTACATAAAAATTACATACAAAAACTACTTCATCCTGAAGATGGCAGCAGTATCGCTGTCGAAAGCTCGAGACAAACAACGTATACGCAGCCAACACCCGAACAACCTAGAAGGAAGCGTATAAAATATTCTGCGGCGCTATTTATTCGTTTTAATTCCATTTGGCAATATCATATTCATAACCCCCTTTCAAAGTGAACTCGTCAACAACAGCTGCCAAACGACCGCGATAGTCTTAAATAATTTTCAAAAACAGACTCCGATGAAACTATTTGGTGATTAATGTACTTCAATTATTTTGGGTTTACAAATTATTCTTGTAAAGCATTGGATTTTTCCTACATTTTGTACTATGTATATACAATGCAGTATTCCTACAACAGTGTAGAAGAATTAAGGGTGAACACAGTCGGGCTTACGACCGACCTCGGCTGGCTGGTCGCCCCTCCTGGTGTAGTGGATATGATCCCTATTATGGGTTCGAATCCCAACCGGGGTGAAGTGAAATGGCGAACGTTTCTCGGGTTGTAAGTGATCCCGACAATGTTAATCCTTAATTCTTCTACACTGTTGTAGGAATACCGCATTGTCTATTTGGTGATTCCTGTGATAAGATATATCTTAACTATTCCATTCTTCAAAACTAAACTACAGTGAAATACGCATAAGTGTTGATTGGAAGAAATTTGCACCTGACAATAAGCCTGATCCGAGATCCGACCTTTTATTTATTAGGTAGGGACTTACTATTTTAATCTCATTCTAACTAATTCTATTTCAAGACCACAACTCATCCGCGAATGATCCAGAATGGTTTGGATTATTGGGTGGGATGGATTATCCTGAAAGTATCCCACATTTACGACGATCTTGAATAAAATTAATCAAAAGGCACATAATTTAATCAATAAGCCTGATCAGAGATCCGACCTTTTATTTATTAGGTAGGGACTTACATTTTAATCTCATTCTAACTAATTCTATTTCAAGACCACAACTCATCCGCGAATGATCCAGAATGGTTTGGATTATTGGGTGGGATGGATTATCCTGAAAGTATCCCACATTTACGACGATCTTGAATAAAATTAATCAAAAGGCACATAATTTAATCGTAATTAAAACATCCTACATTAAAACCAAATAAATAATTGAAAGTTTCTAAGTAATTTTACCTGATATTGTTAACAGACCAAATAATCGGATTAACTCCATACATAATAAAAGGAATTCCTAATTAGAAATCTTTGCCTACATACATATGGGAGCATAATACGGAGAAGATGCTCGTATATTTATTGCAGTAGCTGAGAGGATTTTGTAAACATTTAGTATGTAGAGTTGTTAAGTAATAATAAATTGTCGCAGATGCTGTATCGCTATAAAGTTGTGCTAACGAGGTTGTCGCAGATACTGAACAGATTTATGATTTTGTTAATTAATTTGTCGCATATACTGACAAGATTTATGATTTTGTTAATTAATTTGTCGCATATACTGACTTATTTAATTATCTAGTTAATTAAACTATTGAAAGAGATAACTTACATAATGATTTTACTGACAAAATATTCATAAATAAGTTTTCGCAGATGTTGTATCGCGTCAAAGTTGTGCTAACGAGGTTGTCGCAGATACTGCATAGATTTATGACTTTGTTAAATAATTTGTCGACTGATATACCTAATTATTAGTTGTTTGTTATTATTTGTTAATAAGACTGTCGAAATAAGTGACTTTTTTTATTTTACTAATTATATATTCGCAGATGCTGTATCGCTATAAAGTTGCGCCAACGAGGTTGTCGCAGATACTGAACAGATTTATGATTTTGTTAATTAATTTGTCGCATATACTGACAAGATTTATGATTTTGTTAATTAATTTGTCGCATATACTGACTTATTTAATTATCTAGTTAATTAAACTATTGAAAGAGATAACTTACATAATGATTTTACTGACAAAATATTCATAAATAAGTTTTCGCAGATGTTGTATCGCGTCAAAGTTGTGCTAACGAGGTTGTCGCAGATACTGCATAGATTTATGACTTTGTTAAATAATTTGTCGACTGATATACCTAATTATTAGTTGTTTGTTATTATTTGTTAATAAGACTGTCGAAATAAGTGACTTTTTTTATTTTACTAATTATATATTCGCAGATGCTGTATCGCTTTAAAGTTGCGCCAACGAGGTTGTCGCAGATACTGAATAATAACATCATAAATTCATGATTTTGATAATTATTGGTCACAAATACTGACTAATTTGAATTTTTTTTTTTTAAATTAGAAGTGACTGAAACCCACTTATTTAATAATTTTATTGACAAAGCTGTCCAACTTTCGCGAAAATACCTTTTTAAATAAACCAGTACCTTCCACAGTCTTGTCTTATTAATAAAATTTAAATCAGTCAATATTTGCGACGAATTAATTACAAAATCATAAAACTATTCAGTATCTGCGACAACCTCGCCAGCAAAACTTTTGAGCGATACAAAATCTGCACAGCCGCGAGTTTTTCCATGTGTTAAAAAATGCTAGGATGGTTATTTCTCGTTTACTTGATGGGCATTATTGGCGTCAAATGCAGCATCTGCACCTTAGGACTAAATTGTGGATTCAACTATATGTCTTTATGTATGTATGCATTCTGTTTCTTATTATTATTATTTTTGGTTTATTCTGTTTTTATTTTTTTATTTATATAATTTCTACTTCATTTTTTTTTAATTTCTTTTTTCCTGGGGTTAACTTTTCTCTTAACTTTTAAAGTTCGCTCTAGTGAACAGCGATTTATAATAATAATAATAATGATTTGGATAATTTATGTCGCACCGTTTTGTGGGTATTCCCACCTCAAGGGCGCTCTGTGTTCCTCCCTACGTTGTTGGGAAGGATTTCTTAAACAAAAATGTTTTTAGTTGACCTTTGAACCCGGTTAACGTTTTTGCCTCTCTGATGTCTGCAGGAAGTCCATTCCAGGCTGAAGGACCTGCCGCAATCTGTACGATGTCCATTTTTTATATTTATATGTATTTGTTGTTCACCTAAAGATTAAATAAATAAATTATTAGGACTAGATCTAACGATATTTATTTTGTACTTCAAGTTTTCTGATCGTAATTAGATTTAATGTGGATACTTAAACAAATATTAAACATTGTTAAGTTGGTACCTAAGTACACAAAAAAGAAACGTTCATAGTTTAATGTTTTATTGATAGCTGATAGGTTATGTGATGTTCTCACGATTTCAAATTTAGACGAATGTTTGCCCTTAGCCAATCGTGTTCGAATATTTAGTTTAATGCTATCATCTTATTGGTTATTATTAGAATTACAATCAATATTCGAAGACGTTTATTCTATTTTTGAAAGTATTCCGAACTAATTCTAATTTTTAAATTTCACGATAATATTCGATTCTTTTCGAAGGTTGCGTATTAACTAACTTATAGATATTTTTTATTATCTATTACGAGTATATAGAGTAATTGGTTCCATGTGTCAGATATTTGGAGAGGTGATAGACGATGAAAAAGAAGTTAATTGGATGTGCGTCCTAAAATCAACCGTTTTGGAGATATGGCCTTTTGAAAATTGAAGAGTATGAAAATTTCTCATTTAGGTTTTTTGACAATATCTCTCAAACTTCTGACTCAATTTTGACAAAATAAACCAAAATCCATGGTTAATAATAATTAAGACTTTCGATAGAGTTCTTAATTTGTGAATTTTGCTTTAGAATATAGTGAAAATTTTGACAAGAAACATGTAATTATTCTTTCAAATCACAATTATTTTGTGAAATCATCGGAATTTTTCTACGTGTTTGTATATTTTTTATTCTTTTTCATACACTTATATGTATGTATTGTGTATATCAAATATATGTCACACGTGGTTGGTTGGCAGACATTGCCCATGGCAATGAACTCGCCATTTGGAGAAAATATTTTTTTTTCAGAGTCCATCCTCTGCTGTGTATCCGTTGAGATATAACTACTTAATAAACATGTACTTATGGAAAAAAACATTATATTTATTATCATTCATTCAATTTAATCGGTAAAAAGTGATACGAATTGCGCCAAAAATGGCTGAGCCTTGCAGACTACCTGTCTTTCCATTCGATACACCAAAGTGCAAAATAGTTTAGTAATAATTTAGAGTTGAATCAGGGTTGTCACAATAATATTATTATCGCGTTGTGTTTACAGGGTCGCCATATGTTTGGTCGTATTATATTATCTATTCTACTTTATGAAACAAAACTGTGGGACGCGTCCCATTGTTGTATATGTTCAAATAGTAATAATAATACAACATATTAATATATTCATATGATTGTATAAATGAATTTTAATTGACAGCGCACCACTGTTAACGATCTATGTCACAAGTTTGATTAATTTGTTTTACTATCTGTCGTTGTCTGGGACTATTTGTTCTCTTCAAATTTTACTAACTTCGCAATGTTCCAGCACCTTGAAATTTTACACACATATTTGCTTTAGGTGACAGTTTAAAATTGTATTATTTCTCACAAAAACACGTTTCAATTAGTAAATTTTTATTTTATTTTTATATGGAAGAATAAGCGTGGTTTTTACTTATTTTAAAGATTAAAAACTTTACTAAGACTGTATACTATAATCCAAATACATTCAGTAAGTTAAAAGCTTGTACTGTAATAGTGTAAAGTGTATAATAATTAAATAAACAAACTATTCATTAGATAACAAAAAAAATATGTTATGCCGGCTCCACACTCTTGCTGAGCATCGACAAGTGGTCACAAGAGTGTGGATGGGGCGTTTGTCTTGGCTCGTGTAGGTTTGTAAATACTCGTGAACGGTCGATTTCTAAACAAATCAATGGAAGCTTACGGCAAGCGCTTGCGAAGCATCCCCAGGTTTTTCGCTTGTTTGTGAATGCCTGCCAAGCTTGCAGTGGACCTGGCATTATTTGTGAATTTAAATTTGTGGATTTCTACCAATCAATTTTTCAACACCGAGAGTACATCTTTAGGGTGCATTTCAGTATTATACTCGTAGTTTAGGTTTATTATAAAACTATTCGGTTGGTGCCTAAATAGTTTTTTTTTTTTTTTTTTTAGGCTATGTGATCAGTCACTTGAGTTTGTAAAACACGCTACCACAGTTATAACGCTTGCGCGTCATTTACGAGCGTAAAAATAAAACTTTGCGTTGAAACGTTGCAAGCGTTGAAACCGTGGTAGCGTGTTTTAAAAACTGAAGTGACTTATCACATAGTCTAACAAACTATGTTTTCAAAATGTCAAAAAACAGTCGCATGGTTAATTCCGAAAACGTCAGTGAAATTCCTAAATAGTTATCCCAGATCGCGTGAAATTCCTTGATAGTAGGAGCAGAGCATAGATCATTAACAATATAAAAGCCTCAATCAAATTATATATTAATTTATTATTAAACAATGAATCGTCACATCTTCTATTTGGGTACGGTACCTACCTATGAAGCATAAGGTTTGACGATTCCATGCAAATTGTTCGAATTCCAATTGTTCAAATGGCAATTATTCGTTCGAATTTCAATTGTTCAAATACCAGTTATTCAATACCAGACCAAATACCAGAATTTTGACAATTATTTGATGAATGTATTTTTTAAAATTGTAATTTAAATGACAATTATTCGGAGCACAGTTCGAATTTTAATTGTTCAGATGAAGATAGATTATTTAAAGTTTTTTTTTATTGTTAACAGGTATACGAAATGCGGCTTTTAGAATTGCAATTGTTTGAATGACAATAATAATTTGAAGCACAGTTCTTCGAATTTCAATTGTTTGGACGGTAATTATTTCCAAAACACTAGTTTTTCGAATTGCATTTATTTTTTAAAACAACATTAATATTTTCCAGTTCTTCTGGCGATTGTAGTTGTCGTTTCATTAACATTCGAAGCACAGTAATTGTTCGAATTGCAAATTTTTTCAACTCACAAGTGTGCTTCGGATAACAAGGTTGCGTATTTCGAACAATTATTCATGTGTCATCAGTTTGACGGTGTAAGGGTCCCCTCTCTGCCCACCCTCTCAAGGGTGAGATGTTTACTGATTCATTCTAATTTGAATGGATCCTTCATCCTTTTGCGACATTGTATATTATATTGTGTGTATAATGATCACGAGAAAATGTAATATATGGATACATTGTGAAATATTCGCAATATACAATGATTGGTATTCGTCAAAATGATATTCGCCGAATAAATTACTAATCCGCCCCAATCAATTTAACTGAGCTACAGTATGATTTCTTCAAAATCGTCAAAACATCGTCGCATGGGAGCATGCTTTGAAATAAGTGTTCCGTAATGATCCAAACTTTTAATGTAGGGCATTTTTAACATTTGAAGAGTTTCTGGGCTAGTTTAAGCAAAACTTTACGGCAGCGCGCTGTTCACGAGAATCAGTCATTGAAAAAAAAACGAAGAGCACAACAATTGTTACAATAAAAAAACCACTGGAACCGAACGGAAGCTTTTTTAGCGACGATTCTTGACTTAATTACTTAGTTTTGTACACTCTTGAAGATAAAATGCGGTTCTACAAAAACTCCGCCCACCACAACATCAGTTCTCTTTCTTTTAAATCTACTCACTTAAACCGTGTAATTTTGGTGTTGTTTTTTTTTTTACCTATTTTCGATTTGTGTTGTAGTCGCCGGTAAGTACAATGCTCTAATAACTAACCCAAGTCTAATAATTTTCTTAGCTGGGCGGGTATCGTGCATTCAAAATTAAGCGCAAAACAACTCATTGCATGCAACACCCTCTGCATATTTCTGTGGTAGGGGAGTCTGTGTGTAGATTCTCATAATATGATTATGTAAAGACTCTACAGGGGGGGCGGGGGGGGGGGGCGTGGAGGGGGTCCTCTAACACACGTTAGAGGACAAGGTTAAGAGGTTGTACTGTAACCAACCACCGAAAGGTTTGCATGTTTGAAGGCTGTTTTAAAAATGGAATACCTTTTTGTTTTTTGTTTTTTTTTTCATAATAACCCTTCACTTGAAAATATGAATAATTTTAAAATTTTGATGATGGAGATAAAAATACAACAAATTTTATTTTCTTCATCTTCCTCCTCAGCCTTCCTCCCTCCACTGCTGGACGAAGGCCTCTTCCATTTCCTTCCACTCATCTCTGTTTCTCCCCCTCCGCATCCAGGTTCTTCCGGCTTGCTGGACTAGGTCATCAGACCACCTTTTGGGAGGTCTTCCGACGCTTCTCCTTTTGTTCCAGGGCCTCCACTGTAGGATTCTGGGTGCCCACGTCGAGCCATATGCCCAGCCCACTGCCATTTTAATTTTATTTTACTCATATTTTATTTACCTATATTATATCCTCTCTCTCTGATTTATTATATTTCACGATTTTAAAGCCCACATTTTAAAAATAAGTCACCTGGTGCTAATTTCGGCGCTGGTGATATAGTCTGCACTTCACGATACAAGCTTTTAACTTATTGAGCAGTAGTGTGCAGGAAAGTATTAAAATTTGCGCATACCAGCCGAAATTATTATTTTTTAATCTGATGGAATGCATCTAAAATCTTTGAAATTCATTTTTTTAATGAATCTGGGTTTATTTCAATAAACTCAAATACACCGTTGAACACTTCACAGTAAGCTTAAAAAGCTTGTGCTGTGTAGTGGAGTAAGTCGGCATCAGGGATCGAGCCCGCGCCCACCGGATTACCAGTAGAGCGTGTCCCGACCACCTCTATTGAGCTTTATTAAATAACTGATAGGAATATCTTTTTTTGGAGTTTATTCACCGTGAGCTATATTGTTATGGGTTTTTCTCCGGGAAGCGGTATGAATATATTATATTGTGTGTTGGGATATTGAAATGTTGGGACGACTATTCGAAAGACATTAGGCAAGATTTACAATATATGAAATAATAGTTTAAGGCAATGTTATATGTATTATGGAAATGTCCTTCATGTTGAAATAATCGCTGTTGTCAATAGAAGTGACATAAAAAGGAGACGATTGAATTCAACTAAATTTGACTGTTGAAAAATACTGCCATTCCCTGGGAATCCAGTGCTTGAGAGCTAATTGTACGTTTTTTACAGGAATTGAGTAGTCAAGAATAATGAAGAACTATTAATTGAAATGGAACAACTATAATGTATATACGAATGAATACAATGAGAGTGGCCTAGGCTAGTCTGTTTACAACTGAGTATAAAACCAGAATGAAACCTTTTTCCAATAGAACAGTCTTCCTCTATTTGACAATACTCATTATTTATTATTTGAGGAGTTCAGGAGGTTGCTGAAGACTCACCTTTTTGTGCGTACCTACGGGTCAGTCACTGGTTAGCCAATGATAGGTCAAGTTAGCCGAAACTGATTAGATTAATTCATTTTTATTATTTTGTTTTGTGACGATCCTATATGGTGATTTAATTATCATTTTTAATGTTTGTGACGATCCTATATGGTGAAAAGAAAAATGTAAGGTGCCCTTCGGGCGATTTTATCGCTAAACGGCGCCTAAAGTTGTCCGATTATTATTATTTAAATATATGATGACATCTGTGCTATCTTAACCTATATACTATAGCATACTATCTTAATCCACAGAACAGTTCTCTTACCTAGTGTGTGGAGTTTTACACCAATACCATTTGTTATTTACAATCGTTCACAAATTTCTCTATAACCAATACACTTCAACTGTGAATCCTACCGCCATCTGGCGAAGAATTGAGCAAACAGTCAATATCAAGCAATCGTTTAAGACGATTTGTTCGTCTCAGTGGATGTCGCTGAAAGAAAAAGATGAACTGGAATAATTTGATTAATTTTACTTATGTGTAAAGTGATCACACTAACCCAACTGACCATCAGGCATAACCACACTACAATTAAGATATGTTGAGACAAATACTTGAACAAATTTAGATGGTTTGAACGTGTTGACAGAATGAATAATGTTGTCTAAAAATAGTTGAAATCACAGTCTTCAGAGAGACACATCATTGGAAAATGTACATTACATAATTTAAGTCCACGAAACTGCCTCTCTGTAACTTAATTGAGGCATTCAGAATGGGTGGCGAACTTCATTGCTGAAGCATTGAAGGAAAATCCCACGGGCTTAAGGTCCTCCACATCCCCGGGTAGCTCAGGCGCATTAATAGCGACCTCTTTACCCGCACTTCTAGCAAAATATTATTAAGAGGTGGGCTCAGGGTTAGCCAGAAGGGAGCACCCCGACAAACCCCAACCCTAACTTACATTCCTTCAGTGTCCTTCTCATTGCTGAAGCAGATGACAATTGACTTATGGGAGTTTTTCGAACACCCGAGTACCGGAAAACTACTACGAAAAATATCTAACTAAAAGGAGTAGGAGCCAATTGTACAGCTCGGAGAACCGGGGATAGTACATGTTATTTTCCTCTTCTTCATTAATCTTCTTCCCTCCACTGCTGGATATAGGCCTCTTCCAACTGTTTCCACTCGTCTCTGTTCTGACCCTTCCGCATCCAGGTTTCCCCAGCGATTTGGACAATGTCGTCCGTCCATCTCTTTAGTGGTCTTCCGACGCTCCTTCTATCTGTCCAAGGCCTCCACTTCAATATTCGTAGCGGCTATCTGGTATCACCCTTCATGTACATGTTACAAGGTACAAGATAACAGCAATTTATTTGGAACTTCTATTTGAATAGCAACTTTGTAATACTCGCTGTGGGAAATGGTCTGAAATATGTTTATATGTAGAATTTGAGTAAAGACATTAGGACTAATGTATGATGTCTATAGAAGTTTTCCAAAGTATTATTCTAAGAGTACTTATAGTTCTAAGAAACAATACATCAATACCTACATTACTACCATACCAGTGTTCAAAACGATCTGCTGAAATGAGGAATATAACTGAGAGTTCCGGCACGGTTCCTTTCGAAATTCGGTCCACGTCCCTTGCCGAGTAGGCAGGGAGAATCAAACGCCACACTGCTCTATCCTCACACACTCTTGCATCAGTCACTTTCATGCAATTCGTTATACACGCACGTTAGTAGACGCCCATCCCTGAAGTCGATATGATCAATCCATGTTAACATGTTTCAACACCCCCTTTTTCAGCCACATACACTCTTTTTGTCATCTTCTTCTTCTTGTTCAGCCATCTCTCCACTGCTGGATATAGGCCTCTTCTAACGTTTTCCAATTTTTTCTACTTTGAGCTTTGCTCAACCAGTTTCTTCCTGCGACTGAGACTATATCATCTACCCACCTTTTTTGGGGTCGTCCTACAGGTCTTCTGTTCTCCCATGGTCGCCTTGTTAGGATTCTGGGTGCCCATCTCTCATTTCGTTGTCTCGCAACGTGGCCTGCCCTTTTTTTTTTTTTTTTAAATGAATCTGGGTTTATCGAAATAAACCCAAATACATCTTTGTGCACTTCACAGAAAGCTTTAAAAGCTTGTGTTGTGAAGTGGAGTAGGTCAGGGATTGAAACCGCGCCCACTGGATTAACAGTCGAGCGCGTTACCAACCAGGCTACCGACCACATTGCTATTTGAACTTAGCGATACGGTCTGATATGTCGGTAACCTTTTTTCCTATCATCCTATCGTCACACATTCTATCAGTACGTCCAAACCATCTTAGTTTGTTGACTTTCATTTCTCCACAACAAAGGTATTACAATCGCTAAATCTAGTATATTGTAAAATTTCACAACAATACATACAAACAGCATATATTTTGATTTAATGTATTAGCAAAATATTCTTTCGAAAATGATGATTTGTGTGTAAAGTTCAGTTTTTAAAAGTTCATCTTACACGTACTTCCTTGAGATATTAGCTTTAAAATGTGCTTTCATAGGTACCAAATTTATGTACGAGTATACGATCATATTCAGTACCGGGGTGTTCTCTCTACTACTCTTATATTTTTGTCCCAGGTATTCAATTCAATTCCACACATTTAGCCATTGATTTCGATGATGACCCCTATGCAATATTTAATTACTTACTCATTTTTACCTACCATTTGAGTTACATTAAGTTTGCGCTGGGACTGTTTTTTTTTCATACTTAAATTAACATTCTCTGTATGTATATTGTAGGTATATATGTAATAGGTATCCTTATTCACTTGAAAATGAAAATTAATTTAACTAATAGGGGTTTCCAAGAAGGCATGTTTGTATTTAAGGTTTTTTTAATAATTTTCCGAAGGGGTTTTGGTTATTTAACATTACATTCCAAATTGAAATTATGCTCATTCAATCCGTACTCCAATTTTCAATAAAAATATCTTATTCATAACATTTTCATGGGGTAAATAAGAATTTATATACCGAGGGTTAGTGCAAATATATAGCATGTCCAGTTTAGTGAGTTGTATGCTCTCAGAATACAAGTTTTTTAATTTTTTGAATATCACAATTATTTTGTGTTAAACATAGGATTTTCTACATGTCGTAGTTAAAATAAAAAGTAGTTATCTCAACGGATGTACAGCAAAGGATAAACTTAGCGTTTCTTTCTCACTTCGTTCATCATCCTTCATGACACAGCGGGTATAGAGTACCGGAGTTACCGTACAAGGGTCATTTCTGAAACTAATTTAGTTCTTATTAACTAAAATAGGTAAAAGGTTCATTTTTTCAATTATATCATATGAAAATAAGTTAAAAACACTTATATTTTAGTGAACCTAAGTGTATTCGAAAGCGGATGTGTCTAAAAAATGAGCTTATTTGGACAAATAGTGTTTTTACAGCATAAAGATACAATGCAGACGAACATTTTGTGTATCATAACTCAATTTCGTCAATAAGTGGACATGTAATATCTTTGCAGTCACCCATCGATATGAACATACATACCACCCATTACGTAAACCCGAAATACCGATATTAAGAAAGAATGTATTATGCATATAGTATTTATTTACTTACGTATCGAATCAGGGTTGAATTTAGTAATTCAGTGGGAATGAGATCGTTCAGAAGAATGTGTAGGAATGAAAATATCGAGAGATGGGATAAGGAACGGAGTTATTCGAGTTTTTTTTTTTATATATTTTTCAAGTAGGTTTCCTATAAGAGTCAGGTGTTTTTTCACACCTCACATATTTTTTTAGAGATGAATTTTCAATAAGAAAATGTTAGCTCTAACCCTTCGCCACTGCTGAATACACACAATTCATGCTTCCGTCACATTCATGCCATTTGTCATACAGTCTTTCATATTGCTTTAACTCTTGCGCTTTTCAAAACAATTTAAATTGGTTTTGGCGGTACATGGTTTTCTCAGCCAATACTGAGAACGTCGTCTTGAAACTGAAGACAGGTAAACATGATAGTATTGACTACAACTAGGCATAGTCAGAATTACGATATTTGGAAATTCCTTGAATAAAAAATAGCTTTGAAAGTATCCCTGAAATTTGCCCGATATATACATGGGTTATCCGCTCAATTTGCAAGATATAAAAGTGTAATTTAACAAAAATGTGAGTAAATATGAGATCAACAATTTAAGAGTCTTGAATTCTTAATTTAGGCCCTGTTTTTTAAGGTTATAATTCATATTGTCGCTTACGTTATTCATATTTCGCGCTAACACACTTATACAAATCTTGAAAAAGTTGAACGGAAAATTTGAAAGAGCCAGCCGACGATCAGTCATAATCCTGATGGAAGGTTCATCCTTTGCTGTGTATCTGTTGAGATAACTATTTGAATTTGTAATTGCTTGCGATAATAGAACGTTTTTTCCTCAGTGCCAATAACCCAAACTTTAAAAGAGAACCATGCATGAAACTTTGCTGTCAATAATCGTCTGTTTAGCAGTCCTTAATAAATACTAGTGTATAGGTACTATAAAAATGTTGGAATTTCATTGTGTATATATAGCACCCCCATATCCGGATTTACATTTGAATCGGTAAATCCGCCTTAAATCCGCTGAACCAGTCGACAGGGTCAGAATAAAATTAAACGTATCTAGAATATCGCAGTATTCTCATACAATATGTGAAGTGATTTAATAAAGTATCCTTTTGTATTCAATGTGTGAAATAAATTTACATTCTAACAATGAACTAACTTAAGCCGCGTACACGTACGTAACAATATATTATAGTGGATACCCGGCTTAAAGTGTAGCGAAGGTGGAACGATGCTTAATAACAATTTTTCATTTTAAATACCCTAGAATTCCACATATTGTGTAGCTCTTCGGGTGTTTTTTTCTGTGGAGTAAATTGAAAAAATACTTTTTGTGTCAGAATTCACAACATTAGCTTTAGTTTTTTTTTGCCACGTTTTTATTTAACTTCATCTTTAATTGTTGTTGTCTGTGACTACATTTTCATCTTCAAATTTTGAAATTTTTCTTTAAGTGATGGTTTAAAATTGTAGTATTTTTTATCGTGTTAATAATATTTTGTCATTTTTGTCATATTTTTTATGGAGGGATATAACCGGGGTTCTTAAAAACTTTTTTTGCAATATCTTTATTCTTTTTGTATTTCTAAGAACAGAAAGATGATGGGCCACTAGGGTTTGCTGGAAGAGATTGGAGAATTGTGGTATGCTCTGCTCACCCTAGTGAACAAATTTTATGGTATAAGTAGTATTTTGTACTCAACGAATACATATACATATTAGTCTCCAAAACTGAGTTAAGATATAATTAGATACACACCTACATTTTTAGGAAATTCATTACTTTTTATTGTGAGAAAAGGCATTTCTCTCCGCCTACCCCTATTACGTTGTCAGGTGAGCCAATTTTCTTTTCTTTATGAATTTACAATCAAATTAATGTCAAAAAGTACGCGGAGGTGGTAGTGTGTAGGTGTAGATATATTTTAAAGCGACGTTATACATTTAACGGCCTGTTATTTATCGCCCCTCCCCCCGCGTTCATTATTCCGTTAATAAATCATAATTCCCGTTAATAATACGTAATAAAATAATAACATTATCATTAATAAAGTGTTAGATAGGGAGCCTTTATGTAGCCTTTATGTAGAATGTAGGACAACCTTCAATGATTGGGTACCCTTATCATACGGGGTGACTATTACTAAATCTATTATACTTGTATATTACTCTGTTGTATCTATTAGTGTTCAAATTCATTATTAGGTAGATTTCCAAAAGGAACTCTACCTATTCGTTTCTCCCGTGATGTCGCAGAATTGAAAAATTTCTACTCAGTATCACTAATTAGGACCAGGAGAACCCGAATCCGACCTTGGTTTAAAAGTTTATATATATAAGCCATATATATGTCCCTTTTCTTGTGCGCACGTTTGCGGCCAACCTATGCGTCGCAGAAACGTGAAACTTGGGTGGTAGATTTTTGGTAAGTGGTAGATGAACTGATAGGAGATTGGGTGAAATCCATCAAGAGGAAGGTTCACTTTTTAAGGCTTTAAATTAAAAAACAATCATTCTGAGGGGATCCAATGATTGTGAGGGTCTGTGTCTGGTATCGCATGAAAGGGCATTAAATAAGGAATACAGATCAAAAGTTAGATTTTGTCTAGCTCAATTCCTCGGACTACACTGATACACACAGTTACCGCATAGGTACTAGCGTGTTTGTTGTCTTAGAAAAGTGCTTCACGATACGAGTAGAACTCACATCTTTTTTCAAATTTCTAGTGCTTAGGTACCGGTACCAATCCATATTATGTGTGGAATGAAAATAATATGATTATTGGATTAGGTACTTCCTTTGATTATTGAAGTACTTAATCAAATATTTTTTCGTCATACGGTACTTCGATAATCAAAGAATAAACTACATCCATACTACTTCATCACTTCGCTGGTTTATTTGCTGATAATATTGTGATTGTTTTTATTGTACAGATGTACTCTTAAAATTAATAAAATTAATAAATCACTTGAAATCTACCTATGCCTGTGGCGTGCCAAAGGAATTTTTTTTTAGTTCATGCACACTTACATGTTTTGTTCATTGTTTTTCTTTTTTCTTTTTTTTTTGTGTTTATTATATTGTAGGTAAAATTTGGAATCTTTGTTGGTCTGTTTATAAGTAATATGTTAATTTATGTTATTTGTTGTTGTGACTGTTTGATTCCGATAAGAAATTAAAATATATAAATTATGGTATTTTTGCGAGCACTGATTTTGCCAGCTTTTGTTGTTGGTGTATGCCGCGGGCGTCTTTAATTGGAGAGTCGATATGTGATGTTTTTCTTTTTTGTATGATAATGTATTCATGTTTTGTTGATGTCTCTGTGGGTGTCACATATATCTATCTATCTATCTATCTATACCCTCACGCCACATCCCTTGCAGGGTAGGCAGAGAGGACAGAGCGCCAGACAGCCCTATCCTTACACACACTCCTAGCTTCCGTCACATTCATGCAATTAGTCATACACGCTCTCCGATTCCTTTTACTCAAAACGCGTCCATCCTTGAGGATCTGGTCGACATGATCGGACCAGGTCAGTCTCGGACGGCCGCGCTTTCTCACCCCTCTTCGCTCATTCAGATATATCTTTTTTGTCATCCTGTCATCATTCATTCTCTCAACATGCCCAAACCATCTTAGTTTGTTTACTTTCATTCTTGTCACTACACCAGTCTAAGTAGTCAGTATAATAATAAAAAAAAATAAAATAAAATAAAAAATAATCTTAATTAATAATCATGCTATATGAGAAAATCATCATCAGTTTTCTCAACAAATATATGAACTTTCTTGTGATGACCGTTCTTAAACCGAGTTATGAGTGGGCATATTATCGTCATTAAAAAAAAAAGATTTTTTATATTCGTCATTCTTTAACGGGCGCCTTAGGCGTCTTTATAGGTATATACAGGTCGGTACCTCAAAAAAAATGTGACAAATACCTCTGATTTTTTTTTAAAGATAGCGAGTCGCAAAGAATAAAATATTTTTCGTAGTGTACTATGCATTAAAATCTAGTGAATGACCGTAATTTTTTTTTAATAAATAGAAAGTATCGCTATAAAATTATAAAAACGCTATTTTTAATATTTGATTATGCGATTGTTCACACGATTTTCAACCTTAACCTGCGGGAAATGAAACATTGTACCTACCCCTCCCCTCAAATATTTTCTTTTTCGAATTCGCTCAATAATTCATGGAGTTAATTTGATTTTGGAACGTTTTCTACACATAATTCAAATCGGTTTAAAAAAATTACACTTTTAAAACTTTTTTCGGCAATTTAGTAATAACGTTCGAGTATATTGATTGGGGAAAATTATTTATGACGTTTAATAATGACGCTTTTGACCTTTTGATGCGCGACCCATTTTGACATTTTTATCGGCTGTACGGTGTAAAAGTGAATAAATGACTGGAAAATGTGAAAAAAGTGGTGTAACTCTAATGGCCGGGTTATTATTATAATGTTCATTATAATAATATCGAATTTACCGTCATTTGTGACGGTTCGATAATATTTTACCACTTTTCCCCTACACTTTGAATCATAATGGGATCGGCACATTGTAAAAAGGCGTTAACACCTACTTTCTTGTCTACTTTTCAAGAAGCTTTTTGAAAGCCCCTTTTGGGTGACAGCATCATTAAGAAAATAATGTTTATGGGATTTTAAACTTAACCTCTCGAGCGCCGACATCAATATAATGCGCCGTTAAGTAAAATTTGTGTATTTAGCCAAAATTTTGTTGAGTACTTACTGTCTTAGTTTTGTAAAGAACTAAACATTTTATTATACCTACACAATGATAGAACATAATCAAAAAACTTCTATGTGTCTTGGTAACAAAATAAATTGCTGTTTAACATTTTTTTAAATTCATCTGGGCTTATCAAAATAAACCCAAATACATATTTGTACACTTCACAGAAAGCTTAAAAGCTTGTGTTGTGAAGTGGAGTAGGTCGGCGATTGAACCCGCGCCCACTGGATTAACAGTCGAGCGCTACCGACCAACCAGGCTACCGACCATTTATCACACGTATTCAAAAATAGGGTAATTTATGAATATGCTGAAATGAATATCAAAATTACAAAGTAGCCCGGTAAATAGGGAGATTTTCGGAGATATTGGGCTTGCAATAAGCCTGCCTTTTTGGCACACTACGATTGTCTTGTTTTTGTAATTAGGTATGCATATGTTTCTTTGACCAATAAAGATTTATTTATTTATTATATTGCCTACATGAAATCAAGTAGTCTTGAAGTTTTTGGAGCATGACAGCTCCGCTACTATTAAATTTAGAGCAACTTTTGTAGGGCAGAATTGTAAGGAATTGTGTGATTTACAAAGTAGAGAATACATTTTTTTGGTATAAAATAAGAAAAACGAAGTTATATGGCATAATATATAAAAAAAAGGGGCGACTTTTTAATGTTCTTTTCAAGATTATAGTGGGAAAAGTGTCCATAATTAGATTTTGCACTACCCCGTTGACGTATAAAACATACCAAATATTCACTACTACCCGATCTATTGTTGGGTCTCCGTACCAACCATTTCTCTTTTTATGGGACAGTAGTTAATTTTCATTGAATTAATTTGAATAAGTACATTCTGTAGATAATAATAAAATTATTCAAATTTCGAAAAACGATTAATTTCCTTCGAGACGTTTCGCGAGTTCTCATTAATCCGTCATTTTAATATATCGTCATGTAATGATATCCCTCGGATTAAGTCAGATAGAACTCTAAAGCCGGGTCTCTTTAAGAGGAGGCATATCGTCATTTAAAAAAAGATAATATTCAGACCTTGGATCTGGACAACCTAACTAAATATGCCGTCTAAAAAATAGGGTAAATATCTTTCATATCTTGTATTACCGCCTCCTAGAGTAGGTACTCTAGCCGTGCTGTAACAGTTCTCAACATAGCACAATGATCGAATAGGACCACCACTCCTGTCAAATCTCCTAACAGAAAATAATACGTGGTTCGTCATGCTTGTTGTTAAGGGACTGTTATTCTATACATTTCCTTAGCGACGGTGACGGCAACCTCGCCTATAACGTTTTATGTATTAATCCTACGTCATGGCGTCAAGAGAGAAATGTCAAAGTGTCGGTGATGGTATGCTAGTAAATAACCTTGATTTTTTTTAAATCAAGTGAACTCCAAAAAACGATATTATTTTTAACATTTGATCATGCGATTTTGAACCTTAACTTCGCGGGAAATGTTTTCGAGATACTCGTCCTCTTAAGTTATATAGATCCCTAAAGCCAGGTCTCCCTAAGCACGCCACCTACCGGGCGTACTTAACATCATCCAATGTGTCACATTATTCGAATTTTGAAATTTCTTAAATGAATATCTGTAATTGTCACGCGGGAAAATTATTTTTTTCTGAATGATTGATTACGTTATCGTTAAAGTATTTCACAATGTTTGTATGTAAAATGTACGTGCTTTCGCTTTGTATATAATACGAGGTAAATAGACATCGTCGCGCTGTATGTAGACAGCAGTGGAAAATGGTGGATTTCTGCAGAAGGGAAGCCGGGGCTAACATTTCTTATGGGATAACGTGAGATTAGAAACTATTAATACTTATCATTTTTTTCCAAAAGGTAACTCGATGGGAATCGTGTTATTAGGTAGCTTCGCGCCTGGTAGACAGGGTGTTTAAAACAATCCTGATGTATGCTATCGAGACATGGACATGGCTGAAGAAGGACGAATTAGGTATAAATGCTGTCGAGATGTCGTCGTCATGAATGTGACGGAAGCAAGAAGTGTGTTTAAGGATAGGAAATTCTGGCGATATGTTCTCTCTGCCAACCCCGCAAGGGAGGTGGCGTGAGGCGTATAGGAAAAAAAGCCAATTAAGAATCAATTTGAACATTGTACATAATTATTATACATCGGCGGATTGGATTATTTTTTACCTGGGTCTAGGAGATGTGCAGCACGTAGAGTGAACAAAAATATTATACAGCTTATTTACTTCGTAAATTTTGTTAGCATTACATACATAATGCACGCAGATACAAGTTACATGGATTTTTTTGTTTACAATATAATTAGTTTCTTGGGATACACCGGGTACCAAAAGCTAGTAGTTAGAAAATAACAAAAGAAGAAACAGAATGGATGGACCGATGTAAAAAATGTTCAAATTCTTCAATGGCACCTTAATGTTAAAACGTACTTAGTATCGTTCTGCAAAAAATATGTTTTTAAGGCCTTGGTACCAAGAATGACGTCACAGTCATTTCCCACGGCAATAAGGTACAAAATTGAGTGAACAATCGCATGATGAAATGGTAAAAATAACGTTTTTTCCATTTTTTGGGGTTAATTTTGCGTCTATCGGTTATTCCCTAGATTTTAATGCATATTGCATGTACAATTTTTTTTTATTTGCTGGCTTTCGTAAAAAAGATCAGAGGTGTTTTTACCATATTTTTTTTGAGATATCTATACAAGATATAAAAAATCTTTTGCGGTCTGTATAAAGGTTCAGTGTATCTACCCTACCCTATTTTTTTCCAATGCATATTTAGCAAGGTAGTCGAGATGTAAGGTCTCAACTATTTTTTTTAATTCAGTATGCCTACCTTGAAACAAACATACTTTCTTTCCAATTCTCTGTATATAGGTACATGGGTTTGTTTGTGGGCACATAATCCCTATATAATATCTATTCCTCTTTAATGTTATACAGTTATAAGTAGGGACTGGAAAAAATCGGTGTTATTTTTCGGGAAATGTGGTGTTATTTTTTGCAAAAAGGGGTGTTATTTTTCACAATTTTGGCAAAATGTGGTGTTATTTTTCATACATTTATGTCATTAAAGTGGTCAAATTTGCATCTATAAATACAAAACTATAAAAAAATTTTGATCGTGAATAATATTTTATACAAACATCCCTAAAACAATAAAATAAAACATAAAAATGTTTGAGAAAAACAAAAAACGCCTCTATAAGATTTTTTTCAGTGTATTTCTTCTTACTTTTAAAGCCACATTGCTTTTGATAATGTTTCAATTACGACGTTTTCCAAAATGAAGGACGAAATTCGCGTCAAATATGCGAAAATTCGCGTTATTCCTATAAAAAAATGCTAAAATTCGCGTTATGTATGTAAAAAACACCAAATTCGCGTTATTCGCGTAAAAAACACAAAATTCGCGAATAAATTCGTTTTATCGCGATCGCGAAATTTTCGAGTCCCTAGTTATAAGCCTACATCCCTGACGGGATAGACTACTAACGACGTAATTATTATTAATGAACTTTCGTAATTATAATTATAACTTTTTCGCTTTATTTTTAATCCATCTCCCGCCAACTTTGTTACAAAGAATATTTTGACACTTTAACCGTAAGCTTTTGTCTTTGTCTTTCTTTTGTTCAAAGTTTTTTTTAACAGTGTCAAGCTTACAGTCATTAACGAGCATAATTTTTAATATATTTTATTTTTTAAGGTAAAAAGCTGCTTTTTGTAATCATATTTTGGTTGCAATAATATAAGAATAAGATTTTTTTACATCAAATTTCCTTATATTATTTTGTGATCTTAATCGTCAGCCTGCGTTAGTCCATTGCAGGACATAGGCCTCTCCCTTTCCTCTTCCACTTCTCTCGCTCCCATGCCATTCCCATCCATTTTTTCCCATTTATCTGAACCTATAGGACGTCTGGACTAAGCTCCGTCGCAGTTTGCGTCCCCACACATTTACATTAAGTTTACAGAAACAAATTGGTTCCTTTAAAAAAGATGACGTCACAAATCTGAACTCGACATCAACTGCGTAAAAATACGTGTCGGCAAGATAAAAAAAACGTATACCTTTTGCGTCCCTCGTATAACAAGTAGTCATCTCAACAGATATACTACAAACGATGGACTTTCCATCAGGCTTATGACGTCGGCTGGTTTAATGTGATCGCTTTACACTTAAGTAACATTCACCAATTCCAGTCCATTCATATCAGATGTATATCTGTTGAGATAACTACTTGATATATATGTATGTTACTTACTTACTTATCCAGCCATCTCCGTCCACTGCTGAACATAGGCCTCCCCTGTACTCCTCCATATATCTCTATCTTGCGCCCTCTGCATCCAATCACAAGCAACTCGTTTAATGGCGTCTGATCATCGCGTGGGGGGTCTCCCTCTACTTCTTTTATCTTCGCGAGGTCTCCATTCCACTATCCTCTTTGTCCATCTTTGGTACTGGAGTCTCGCAACATGTCCCGCAAAAACTACGACTACTACTACATGTAGAAAAATCCAATGTTCTCACAAAACATAAATTGAGATTTTCAAAAATAATCGTCCCTTGACCTATATTTTTTCGTTGACTTTGCAAGTTCATCAGGTATATCGGCAGCTCTATCGTCCTCTAGTCGAATAGTCAAGTCTCGTGACCTCCAAGTGTTCACTGGAGGGAGAGAAAAGGGAGAAGTTGAATGGGTGGCGGATGGATTGGTAGGAAATTTACTTTCAACTTACGAAAGCATTGGTTTTGAAATAATACACACAACAACAGCCAAATTATCGATTTTCCGTCAAAACATTCGAAACCATTATTGAGTACATACTCCAATATAAACACACAAATATGTACTCAAAAGGAATATTATAATTTTCATAAATTCCATATCAGTGGTTGGTTAATCGACATTTGGCGCTGAATTCACATTCACTGATATTTTTCACAGTTTCACGGTGAAAATTTTTGCTAGTGTGTACCACAAAGATAAGATATACTAATACTAATTAATGTCTGTTCGTTGATTAGTTTGAAACACTGCGGTGATATTATGTACTAGTATGGTGATTAATGCAAGTAGGTTTTTTTTGTTTAAATGTACGGAATTCAAAATATTTTGCGATAGCTGCACCATAAACTAATCCGTTGCAAATTATTAGTTTACCCGACATGCTTGAAGTTTGCGATATTCTTTTTGTAAAATTAGAATCATAAAATGAAGAACCTCTAGTAGCCATCAATCCTTAAGTATTGTAACGGACGTAATTTTTTTAATGGATCTAGGCTTGCATCAAGCAAACCCAAATACTTTTCTGCACACCTTGCACTAGGCTAGAAGACGATATCAAATAGTGTGGAATACATCGCCACCAAATGGTACGCAAGTAGAATTAGTGTGAAATTTAACCCAGTCCCATACTTTTTCATACTAAATAGTGACCCTTTCTCTCTACATACCTCTGTCGTCTAACCGAAACGCCTGCTATTCGTAAATTTTAATGTTATAAATTTCGGTGTTATTTTTTTCATTGCTCTTCCCAGCCCTGGTGCCCTATTACGTACTCTCGAAATATCAATAAATATACGTGAATAAGTATAATTTAGCTGTATACAAAGTTTGTATCGAATGAAGTTAGATTAGTAGTATGTCGAATTCACAAAATAATTGTGTAGGTATACACAATGTAGCACACAAATTACAAAAACATATACCAACTCTTTGGCGCTTTGAGTAATATAAGACAACTATAACAGCGTTAACATACTCCCAAAGGATATCCCAAATCTGCGATTTTTTCCCCGCTTATAAAATTTATGGACACTAATGGTCATCTTTCATAATTTAGCTTAATTATGTAATACAAAAATATGCTCATTAACGTTAAGTATGGTTAAAGCGAATATTACTGTACCCACTTTGACTTTCTCCCGACAGATGGCATGACGATAGTTTGTGGAGCGTGCGAGAAAAATGATAGAAGTACCGTAAAGAAATATAATACCTGAAAATTCGTCATGCATTGGTTCATGACAATTGTCAAACAGGGTTGATTTTGCAGCGCATTTTTTGTCATATGCGTCCTTGCAGTCTGCTTTTTTACCACATTAAATACGAGTATTTTGCAAGCATTTACGTCCTACTAAAAGTTCATATTACGAGTATATAACTTACATCCATTTTCCCGCAACGTTTCGTAAATTATTATTAATATATTTTTCTGCTACAACTCCATCACCCCTCTCTCTCGCACTAGTGTAGTAAAGCGTATGCTCCCTGAAACACTTTATCATAATTATTAAGAGGGATTTTGTTATTCAGTAGGTTTTCAGTAGGTTCACCTCGGATAAAAATGTGCGATAGGTGAACACTACGGTGGAACGAATTCTATTTTTTGAATTATTTTTTTTATTTCGCTTAAATTGGCTCAACTACATACAACATTCATGGAACCTTCATACAAACGGACACACTGTCGAGGTTCGTATACCCGTGTCAACATTTTATTCAGTGCTTCGTGTGACAGGACTAGTACAAATAAGACTCACATTTGCGTCCCACATCGGTACTAGCAAACGCGCTGTCGTGATTCTTATCTCCATGTCGTCGTTTTATTCAGCAGTTTATGTTACAAAAGCGCTAGAAGTATATTTGCATCCGACGCGACGGCGTATTCAGAGCTTAGTGCGACACAACCGTTACAAATAGAACAAAATACATTTGCGTCCCGAATACGTACAAAAGGACGCATTGTCAGGATTCGATCTCGATATTGACAAGGTACCTATTTCGTCGTTCAATAACAACACGACTGGAACAAATATCTAAGACCAAATTAAATTTTCATGAATTAGGACAAAAACAGATTGATACAGGTACCTAATAGGTCTTATTCTTTATTGTTTTATAAAAAAAATACCAAAAGAGGAAAGTCAGAGACGGGAAATACAAATGAATGTGCAAAGAACTTCTCGACCAAACATTTTTCCATATTCTTTTCGTCCAACCCTTTTTGTATTTAACCCCCGAGTGGTGTGGTATTTTTAAAATAATAAATGCCGTAAATGTAGTAGGCACTTACTGCATATTTTTACTGTGGATTTTATTACTTTTTTTACATAAATCCTTTAAGTCACCTGACTTTTATTCATTATATCACTAGCGTAATTTGCGCCATTGCTGTGTAGCAGCACCAATTGTTTGTCTGTTTGCTTGACCCAGGGTAGACCACGTGGAGGTCGACAAACTCCGGCTATCAGACTCAGATCGAGGAACCCCTTTTGGACCAGGGCGCAAACCCTGGAAACCAACGAGTTTACAACTGAGAAGGCCTGGACGGAGGAGTGGAGGAGTGGACAGTCCAAAAACAAACACCTTGTCTTAGACCCATGTAAAAGGGTGGCCGGTTTCGACTTAGAACGCAAAGAATGGGCAACACTGAACCGTATCAGGACAGGTTGCAGCAGATGTGCAGCCGAGCGTCACAGGTGGGGCTACATTAGTGACCCTGCTTGTGATTGCGGTGATGCGGTGCAGACTCTACACCACATTGTGCGTGAATGCCCAACCCACAAATTTGGGGGAATGATGGAGGATCTGAACAACTTGACGACCGAGGCCAGAATGTGGCTTCGGGATCTAAATGTGATCTTATAGCGCCTGACACCATACGAATATATATATATATACTAGCGTAATATACCCGACTTCTCCCGTTTTTCATTTCGCTTAGTGTATATAATGAGGTTCCATTATTTCTTTGTAGTTTTTTTTCCGTTCTCGTGGGATGCTTTACTGTGTGTTGGTTTTATAGTTTTTTTTTATTTTGAAAAAATATTTGCCTACTGAAACTACAAAAAAAAAAACGCCCTAATGCCCTAATTTGAACATATTTTCAAAACAGTTGGTTGACAAAAAAAAATAATCTTTGAACATATTTTTTGACAATTAGGTATGTATTGTTTTTTTACCATCTATTAATTCATAGAAACACTGACGAAATGTTAACAGAACATTTACAAATTACAATCATAACTAACAAAAATATTTAAAAAAAAAGTTAAACGTCTGATTAAGAATTTCTACGGCAAACATACAGTGATTATTTCTAAAAGTATAACATTTTATTTATTTATTTATTCTTCAAGATACAAATAAAATAATAATGGTAAAAAGTGACTTGTCACTGGGGCGAACTTTCAACGAAATTTTGATTTCTACCAGTTAACCCTTATAGCTCCAATAACATTTTTATTGTATTTTTTTTTTTCAAAATTAACCTAATACAGTGAAATGTTAATTCGCTAAGAAAACAATGTGATTGCTTCAAAAATCTTAAGCTTGACAATATTCTGGTTAATGACTGATTCTTGGATATATTATTGCCACAAATTTGTTTAATAACGTTATGGTGTAACCCACACAACTATATGGACATGCTACAGTTTATAACTTTCCCGCTACACATAATAAAATGGTAAATTTTATTATTGTGGCACTAAAATGCGTCCCTAAAGACACATAGATACTAAACGCCATCTATCGCGTGTTTTTGCAAGCAACTCGTGTCATACTGATTCATAATGATATTATGAATAATTATTTTAAGAGGGTAATTTTCGTGTTGTTTTTTTTTGCTTTCTGTACCAATTTGTGTTTGCGCCTGGTGGGAGTTCTACGTACTAAATTAATGAGATACGAAATAGCATGACTTTCCTGGGAAAGGAGTCCAGGGTTGGACATGGTCAGCCACGATATGAGAGGAGGCAACTCAGATGCAGACAATGTGTACACACATCGAACATTTCCTGCAATTTTTTTCCTCAACAGAGACGAGAGGCATCTTCATTCATATAATGTAGCGATGAACACCCTTGGGGAGGAAGCAAGATGAGTGTTTCGACGCTTACGAGCTACGACGATTACATCGGAACACCCATCCTGCTCCCTCCCCAAGGGAGTTTGAAGGAGGGAGAGAAAATCGGTGCAATGCAGATAAATCCAGTTCAATACATAAAAATAATTTACGTATATCTTAAATAATCATTTCCTGGAGAGTTAGACAAACCCCTGAACGGAAAACCCAAACGTTTGTATTTTTAATTTTGCGTTACAAAAAAAAAACGTCAAAGAGAAAGAATTTTTACTAAATTTGTCCACATTCTTCACAATATGGCAACATTTCTTTTATACCCTTTATTTCTGTGTGTAACCCTCTAAAATACAGACGTCACGTAGGTACCCACCACAATATACAATTCACTTCATGTGATCTCTTCCTAATATATTTCACATATTTTTCACTCACAAATCGTGCCGTAGAAAACAAATGTCTTCCGCACATCGTCACACTGCAATACTCCCACGTATATTATAATCTTTAGTGCCACTTTTTATGAACGTTAGTTATTATGACTCTAAATATAATAAACCACTAGACTAGCGGTGTTTTGTCACGGAAATTGAAGAAGGCCTGAAAATAATAAGTAAGGAAATTTTTGACGTGGCGCGGTTAATTTGAGCGCCGATCTTCCAAGCTGGAGATTCTGAATCCCAGCTCTGACCATATATTCTACACTGCCGTAGGTACGAACTGTGTAGAAAAGTATTTGGGTTTGTGTGTACAAGATATAAAAATGTTTATTCTTAGTGCCACACCACTATAGGGTTAATTTTATTTTTTAATACAGACATTTTATCTTCTTCTTTGTCCTGCCCTTCTGTCCCGGTTTATCCAGGGTCGGGCCTCCTAGTACGTAGGCGCCAGGACCTCCTGTCCTGGGTAGTCACTGTTGGAATTCTCTGCGCCGCAAGCTCCTTTTCAACATTGGACCACCGTGTTGCCGGAGGTCTACTCCTTCCCCTAGGTTTCGTATATAGACATTTTATACACTATTTAAATTAAATACTGCCAATAACATAGTTTTTATTGAATACATTTGCACTTATTTTGACTTGCTTTCAGGAGGCATAGGTTAGTAATGCACCAACAACTCTAACCCCATGAGGTACCTACCGCACAAAAATGGCGAAGAAAAAATATATAGAGAACTAATCAGTAATCACTTAGAGTCACTTTTGAAATCGGCACTATAAATTATATAGTGTGGGGGAGCCTTTACAAGACCATAAAACATTACGACTTCACCTTACTTTCCGTGTTTCGAAACAAATCAGTCAAAACATGTTGGAAATTTTATTTTTCACGTCTCAAGACTTTTCGGAGACTTTTTTATGTGTTTGTTTTTTCAGTGAAATTTTCGAATTTCCTGTTAATCCTAGATCATACATGGTTTCTAATAATAATTCAACAGGATCCTGAACGCAAAACATCTAAGTACTTACTTAATAAAAATAAAGAATTTACAGTAAATTCGACTAATTTCATACATTTAGTATTATTTTAAACAGTAATAAATAAATCAATGTATGCTGTTCTATAAGTATATAGAGAAATACCTACTCGGTTCACATTGTAAATAAATAAATAAATAAAATAATCTTTATTGTACAGAAAACATACAACGGGCGGGC
Organism: Ceraclea dissimilis; assembly: GCA_963576895.1. NCBI lineage: Eukaryota > Metazoa > Arthropoda > Insecta > Trichoptera > Leptoceridae > Ceraclea > Ceraclea dissimilis. The sequence continues at coordinate 2,913,231 of OY756372.1, forward strand.
TTATTGCCAAATGGCAATTTCTGCCAGCCAAGCCATAACAGAAACAAAAATGAGATATTGAGAAAAAAAATGATCATATTGTAGGGAGTATGAACACCCCCTACCTAGGTATAACTATTTAGGTACTCTATAGATCCTAAGACATTGTATATATCCTTCTAATTATCATTTCATAAATCAGTCCTGAATAAACCTTGGTCCCAACAACACGCATTTTATTATTCAACCTTCTGGTACCTATAGTATTGCCTTACACTAAAATATCAACTATTGTTCTGAATTTCAAAGTACATAATGAAAAATGTATGAAATTAGTCGAATAAGTTTTAGTTATTAGTCGAATTTACTGGATACCCAAATTCCAAAATTATTTAATAATATTTAGGTTTAAAACTTATATATTTATAAATTTAAATATGTTCTACATCTATTCAAAAACTTTACGACGTACGAGCAACAACCGATTGTACCCAAAGTAATTGCTGCGTATAAAAAACAAACAAACAAATTCAATTTCAATAAAATGTTGTATTTGAAAATATATTGTTTTTTTTTTATTATTTTCCGAGAAAAAAAAGATGTATTGTTTTTCTTTTGAAACGCAAGCATTTCTGTAAAAAGAAATACACGAGTACATTACATTACTTTTTCATTCCCGAGTGAACAGTGCTACGAGGCGGTGGTGTATGTATCGTGTACTAGGAGCTCAGCTAAGAATATTTAATATTATTATTTTTTCTTCTTTTCTAACTTGTTTATTCTGTTTCGGTGACAGGGTTGTCGCTAATTTTTGTTTTATTCTTATTTAATTTTTGTTAATTAATTTTTCATTTCTGTAATCTACCGACTTTACGTACATTATTTAAAAAATATATACCAGGATGGAGGGGGTGGAGATCCCCCCTCTCCCTCCAGATCCCATCAAAAAGAGAAAGATTGACCTCGGCTTGAATACGGACTCCGACACCCCATCACACAGCAATCTCACTTCTGGACCTTCTCCTTCCAACCCTCTTCCTTCTAACTCTTCTTCTTCCTCACCTATACAACTATACCCCCCCAGATCAAGTGGACCGTTTGTTGTCCTTGTACAGCGATGCGAACAAGGGAAGGCTATCTTCCCTGTAGAATTCGGTAAATTTTTGTTTTCGAGAGGAGTACAAAACGTTGTTAACGGATCGGTAAAGGCGGAAGGGAGGTACCGTATATCTATTGAATTTTCCAACGTACTTTCAGCTAACACGTTCATCAAAAATATCTTCTTAATTTCAAACAGTTTGTACAAGGCCTTCATCCCGACCCATAACATATCCCGCATGGGGTTGATAAGGGGGGTCTCGGTAGACCTTACCGAGTCCGAACTCGAGTCTGCCCTCTCGGAAAGCAACCCGGACATTGGCAAGATCTTAAAGGTACGGAGATTGAATTTTAAGGACAAATCAGGCGACACAATAGAATGGAAACCCTCCAGGTCAATCGTGGTCACATTCGAGGGGCAAGACCTGCCCTTCCACGTTTACCTGTATTATAATTCATTCAACGTCGAGACTTACTTTTACCCGACTATGCAGTGTTTCCGCTGCTGCAAATTTGGGCATACCAGAAACTCCTGCCGTTCTGCGGAAAAATGTTTCAATTGCGGAGGGGATCACCCTTCACTAGAATGTCCAATCCAAACGCCAAAGTGTTTTAATTGTAATGGACCTCATAAAGCGATTAGCCTGGATTGTCCGGAATATAGCCGGCAAAAAGCCATAAAATACACAATGGCTTCTCAAAACACTTCTTACATTCAAGCGGCCAAGCAACATCCACCTAGCCGAGTCTCATATGCCAGCGTCCTTAAGCCAACTCCTACACCTACAACTACAGTATCCCAAAAAATCCGTGGAAAATTCGTATATAGAACTCCTAAAGCACCGCCAAAGCCTAACTTCGATCAATCAGAACATAATTCCCTTCTTTTCTACCCTAATGGAAATTCAACTTCCGAGCTTCCCAATGGGTGTGCACTAAATTCAACTTCGTACCTTCCTAACAAAACCTCTAACATCGAAAACTTGTCCGAAAATCTTGCTTCAAGCAATGAATCATTCACTAAATCTCTTCTGTCCATGCTCCTTAGTCTTCTGCGCACTCAAAACTCCTTACCGTCCAACGTTGCCTGTTTTATTCCTGTTCTTCAGTCTTTTCTCGAAAATGGCGTCAATAGCAACGATTAATTCTCTTTCGATTCTCCAGTGGAACTGCCGCAGTGCAGTTGCCAATAGAGATGAAGTAATTTTCCTTTTACGTACCCACAATATAGACGTAGCTGCTCTTTCTGAAACCTGGTTCCCTCCAGGTTCCTCTATATCATTTCCCGGTTTCTCTTGTGTTAGAGAAGACCGGTCTGATGGCCGTCGCGGTAATGGTACCGCCATTCTTATAAAAAATAATCTGACCTTTCAAGAGATTAGCCTTCCGAAAACTCCAGGACAGCAGATTTTGGCTGTTAGCGTCATGAATATTTCCATTGTTTCTGTATACACTCCTGAAGGGCGTTTTAATCTCTCGTACTGGAGAAACGTCATAGGTAATTTATCGCCTAATTTTTACATTCTGGGAGATTTCAACGCTCATTCGACATCCTGGGGGTGTGTTTCGACGGACACTGCAGGCAGAGCGATTCTGGACTTCGTGGAAGAAACTAACATATGCATCTTAAATACCGGAGTTCCAACTCGCGTTGCTCCCCCTCATCACAGTCAAAATGCCCTGGACATCACATTGTGCACCAGTAATCTCGCCACAATAACATCTTGGAACCGACTATCTGATCTATATTCCAGTGACCATTTCCCTATCATAGTAACCATGATCAATCCTCAAGGACCTCGATATAACAAGCCTACCAAAACGAAATTTCTTACAAACAGGGCGGACTGGAGTCTTTTTGAAGGATTGCTTGAGTTGGATTCCGAGGTTCCTACTGTCAATAGTGCAGAAATGGATATCAATCCCTTTGTCGAGGTAGTTCACGACCGCATCATCAAGGCGGCCAACCAGGCAATTCCAATATCTAACGGTAATTCCTTTTACAAGTACTCTCCCCCTTGGTGGGATAAAGAGTGTATGGCTGCGGTAAAGAATAGGACTAATGCGATTAGGAGGTACAAGAGAAATATGTCACTTGCCAACTATTTGGAAGTCCGTAGGGCTCAGGCCGAGGCCAAAAAATTACTAAGAAAGAAAAAAAGGCAAGGTTGGTATGATTACTGTAACTCTTTGTCGCCAGAAACCTCCTTCACAAGTGTCTGGGATTCGATTCGAAGGTTTAGAGGTGCGTATTCTCCGAAGGCTGATTCTTCCAAGTGTACGACGTGGGTATCTGATTTTGTTGGAAGGTTGGCCCCGTCCTACGTTCCAAATTCTTTTGAGCTTCCCAAGCCCTCTTCAGAACTGAATCGCTCACAGAACTTGATCCCTCCTTTCACACTTAACGAATTAAAGACCGCCATTCAGTCCACGAGTGACTCTTCTCCAGGACATGACCTCATTCCATACACTTTTTTCAAACACTTTCCCGAATCGTTTCTCACTGTGATTCTGAAAATGTATAATCTTGTTCTGGATTCGTGTTCGATCCCCGAATCTTGGAGGAAGCAGCTAGTGATTCCTATCCCTAAGCCTGGCAAGGATTTATCCCTGGGATCTTCATATAGACCCATTGCCCTCTCAAGCTGTTTTCTAAAGATTCTTGAGCGAATGATCAAAGCCAGGATTGAATGGTTCGTTGAAAATAATAATCTTTTACCCCCCTGGCAGTTTGGCTTTCGAAAAAACAGATCGTGCACTGACAACCTCAGTGTACTAGTTTCAGATATTCATCTCGCTAGAGAAAATAAAGCAGATATGATAGCCTGCTTCTTGGACGCATGCAGTGCTTATGACAATGTTCTCATTCCAAAACTATTTGACACTATGATGTCTTTGGGAATCCCAGATGCTCTTGTTCATCTCATAATTAACATAATGTGCAGCAGAGTGATTATGATTGAGACCCCAATGGGAATAGTAGAAAGAAAAGTTTATAGGGGTCTCCCCCAGGGTTCCGTATTGAGCCCCATTCTATTCAATATTTATACTCAAGATCTTATTTCATGTATCCCTCCCGAAGTCTCTATTCTACAATATGCGGATGATTTCGTAATTTATTTAACACATAAATCAGTATCACGTGCCTCAAGGTTACTGGAGGATGCTTTGCGATCTGTGTGTGAATGGTTTGATGGCAAGGGCCTCACTCTGTCTCCGGGCAAGAGTCAAGCAGTAATATTTTCCAGGAAGCATAATACTCCAAATATTAAAATCAAACTTAACGGTATCGAAGTCCCTTTTAAGCAAAATGTAAAATTTCTGGGAGTATCACTTAACCGCAAACTGTCATGGAATGCCCACATCGAGAGTATAATAGCTAAATGCGAAAAGAACATCAATATCCTGAGGGCAATCTCGAGAGTCTGGTGGGGTGCTCACCCATCTGTCATGAGAATGCTATACTGTGCGCTTATTAGAAGTCATATAGATTATGCATGCTTTATCATGGACCCACTTCCAAAATACTTACAGATTAAATTGGACAGGGTACAATCAAAATCCCTTAGACTCATACTTGGGGCAATGAAATCCTCCCCAGTGGTTTCCCTGCAGGCGGAATGCGCTGAAATGCCTTTGTCCTTGAGAAGAAAACTCCTTTGCCTTAAATTTCTTGTAAACCGATCAAATCAAAGCAATCATCCTATTTTTTATAAACTTCGATCTCTTCATGCTTTATTCAGTTCAAAACCTAATCGACTCACTTCCACCCCACCTCTGCTGTATGAATCATGGTACTTCATCTTCAATGTTCTTTCATGCCCTCTCAACCCATCTCTCCCCATTTTCAGCATTCCCCTAGACGCAACCATGCTCGTTCCTAACATCTATCCCTCAATTGGTATTAACAGGTCTGTTTCTTCTTGGAACCCCACGTACGTCAATCGTCTGTTTTCCCAAACAGTTGAAGAAAATTGGCCCTCACATATCAAGGTTTTTACGGACGGGTCTAAGGGCGACGATGGAACTTGTGGTGCAGCATATTACATACCTTCTCAGAACCTGGTAGGTCAGTTTCAACTGCCTGGGGAGACATCTGTATTTACGGCCGAGTGTGTGGCCCTCGTCGAGGCTCTGAGGAAGATTGTTTATTTATCTATATCGCCTGTGATAATCTTTACTGACTCTCTCAGCATTGTCAACTGTTTGATGCTGAACAATACTTCCGCTTTAATTAATAATCGACTTATTTGTGATATAAAGGACATGTTTCATACCTCCTATACAAAAAACATTGATGTATCGATTGCTTGGATTCCCTCCCATGTGGGAATTGAAGGTAACGAAAGAGTAGACGCACTAGCGGGAGAAGCCCGCTCGTGTGGCGTCATTCCATGCAACTTCTCGCTACCAATTGACGATTACATTAATATATTTAAAAAAAATTCCTTTGGCACGCCACAGGCATAGGTAGATTTCAAGTGATTTATTAATTTTATTAATTTTAAGAGTACATCTGTACAATAAAAACAATCACAATATTATCGGCAAAATAAACATGAAGTGATGAAGTAGTATGGATGTAGTTTATTCTTTGATTATCGAAGTACCGTATGACGAAAAAATATTTGATTAAGTACTTCAATAATCAAAGGAAGTACCTAATCCAATAATCAAATTATTTTCATTCCACACATTATATGGATTGGTACCGGTACCTAAGCACTAGAAATTTGAAAAAAAGATGTGAGTTCTTCTCGTATCGTGAAGCACTAAGACAACAAACACGCTAGTACCTATGCGGTAACTACTTACTAGATCTTTCGATCGATCAGTGTAGTCCGAGGAATTGAGCTAGACAAAATCTGACTTTTGATCTGTATTCCTTATTTAATGCCCTTTCATACGATACCAGACACAGACCCTCACAATCATTGGATCCCCTCAGAATGATTGTTTTTGAATTTGAAGCCTTAAAAAGTGAACCTTCCTCTTAATGGATTTCACCCAATCTCCTATCAGTTCATCTACCACGTACCAAAAATCTACCACCCAAGTTTCACGTTTCTGTGACGCATAGTTTGGCCGCAAACGTGCGCACAAGAAAAGGGACATATATATATATGGCTTATATATATAAACTTTTAAACCAAGGTCGGATTCGGGTTCTCCTGGTCCTAATTAGTGATACTGAGTAGAAATTTTTCAATTCTGCGACATCACGGGAGAAACGAATAGGTAGAGTTCCTTTTGGAAATCTACCTAAAAGAGTTGATGGGGAGTGGAATCTTATGTTTTCTGAGTCTAGTACTGGTTCCTATTATAGAAGTATACAACCATCGGTTCCAACTTTCCCATGGTTTCGACATCTAAAAATCCCCAAATTGAGCGTTTCTCTTTTGTGTAGGCTTAGAATAGGCCATACTGTTCTGGCATCGCACCTTAAAAGGATTAATATTTTGTCATCTGCTCTGTGTGAGTGTGGAGAGGAGGATGAGACGGCGGATCACGTCTTTTTCAATTGTAGCCGATTACCCAATAATGATCTACTGCGTGACTTGACTGGCCTCGGCTTGTCATTTCCAATTAATGTTCAACATCTCCTTTCATTGAATAATCCTAGAATTAACTTCGCCCTAATAAACCACTTGAAGAAACACGATAAAAGTATTTAGTACATGCAAAAGTTTTGAATTTAATAATTTAATTGTAATTGAAATGCAGCGGCACATCCCTGTTTATAACGAGCATTGAATTTACCGATGTCCGCTAGAGATATTGTATACCGATAGGCATTGAAACTTGTAACATCTTGTACTGCCCGCTTCCTACTGAAGGAGGGTAAGTTGTTGTTTTGCGTGATAGTGTGACTAAGTGATTTGATATTTTGATTATCGTGTGTGCGGAATTGAATTGACTTTGTCTCTGTATGGCATATATCACTCGCGATCGGGTGCCTTGCCGAAAGAGAATAAAAAAAAAAATTCCTTTGGCACGCCACAGGCATAGGTAGATTTCAAGTGATTTATTAATTTTATTAATTTTAAGAGTACATCTGTACAATAAAAACAATCACAATATTATCGGCAAAATAAACATGAAGTGATGAAGTAGTATGGATGTAGTTTATTCTTTGATTATCGAAGTACCGTATGACGAAAAAATATTTGATTAAGTACTTCAATAATCAAAGGAAGTACCTAATCCAATAATCAAATTATTTTCATTCCACACATTATATGGATTGGTACCGGTACCTAAGCACTAGAAATTTGAAAAAAAGATGTGAGTTCTTCTCGTATCGTGAAGCACTAAGACAACAAACACGCTAGTACCTATGCGGTAACTACTTACTAGATCTTTCGATCGATCAGTGTAGTCCGAGGAATTGAGCTAGACAAAATCTGACTTTTGATCTGTATTCCTTATTTAATGCCCTTTCATACGATACCAGACACAGACCCTCACAATCATTGGATCCCCTCAGAATGATTGTTTTTGAATTTGAAGCCTTAAAAAGTGAACCTTCCTCTTAATGGATTTCACCCAATCTCCTATCAGTTCATCTACCACGTACCAAAAATCTACCACCCAAGTTTCACGTTTCTGTGACGCATAGTTTGGCCGCAAACGTGCGCACAAGAAAAGGGACATATATATATATGGCTTATATATATAAACTTTTAAACCAAGGTCGGATTCGGGTTCTCCTGGTCCTAATTAGTGATACTGAGTAGAAATTTTTCAATTCTGCGACATCACGGGAGAAACGAATAGGTAGAGTTCCTTTTGGAAATCTACCTAAAAAAATACATTACTTTTTTTTTTTGGTACAATAAAACATTGAAATCAGCGAATTTATCGATAGCATTTTTTTCCGCGGAATACAATATTTTCAAATAACAGTACAATCCATCGATTTTCTTATAAATGTCGAATATCTATTTAAAAATAACATTTCTCTTGTATTTTAATATATGAAAAATAAGTAATGGCAAAGAACCAGGCTTGTATATCGACATATAATAAAAATTAAATTAATTAAAATTTAGGAATTGAACATGCTTATGATAAAACAGTACTACAATATTAAACTGTCGCCTAAAGCAAAAACATGTGCTGTATTTCAAGGTGCCGGGACTTTGAGAAGTTTTTGAAATTTGAAGCAGAAAATGTAGACGCAGGCAACGATGGATGAAGTTAATAACATTGTAAAGATCGCATAGCTTAGTACATTTATGTATTAGGGTAACAGAAACTTCAGATAGATAACAAAGAAAACGATAGATAATATAACAATAGGTATGTTATGTCGCGGTTGCGTCGCGTCGTCTATAATGTGAAAATGATCCAACAAAATTTTCCAATGACATTAATACATTTTAATCTCCTTTATCCTCTTGTTATCCTGATACCTAATACCTTTATTTTTTTGTTAATTTTGGTCTTGTCTCCAAACCCTGGAATCCCTGAACTGGATCCACCCCGCCCCCGTGTTGTCAGAATAATGAATTTCCTTTTAATCTCTTCCAGGATTATCCTCGCTGTAATAGGATAGGATATACTCGCACACTTGAAACTGAAACGTATTATAATATACCCTCTAGTTCAAACTATTTCATAGTCTCCTAATACTTGCTTGAGATGAGACAAGGGTCCCCTTCTACCTACAGATCTTCCGTGATATATGCTGGGCCGTATTTAGGATATTCAGGCCCAAATGGATAGAATTCTTTAACTGTACAAATCTCTAACTTTCCTAACTAAAAGGAACGTATTTTTAATAATTTCACTATGGAATAAATGAAAAAATAACTCTTTATTTTAGTTTACAGAATTGGACCTTATATCTATCTAAGCTATGTATCTAGGAGTATCTATATCTATTGTACGATCATAGCCATGCTATTATTATATCGATCCCCTCACGCCGTATCCCTTACGGGGTAAGGCAAGGGACCTATTCTTTTTACCTATCTCAGCTGATTCATGTTATTATGAACCACACATTCTGAATGTTTCTCTCTCGTTTCGAGCCTTTTATATCATTCTACTAAAAGGAAAGTGCACCGTACACGTCTTTTCTGATCAAAGCACGCACCTTAGTATTAAAACAAAAACCATTCCTCGTTGCCCTATGCTGTAGCCTAGATAATTTGCATATGAATACGGTCCTGTAACGATTTGTACTTCTGAAATAACTGAAATTCAGGAAACAAAGTTTTCAACGATTATAACAAGTGTTGACGTCAATTATTTGTTCACAAGTTTCTATAAACTACGAGTAGAAACGGCTCTTCGGGTTTAGTAAGACGACTTTGATAATTTCTCAATATTGTTATCAACACCCAAATTTTTATATATTACGAGTATTTTCCCTTTGTATGTACCTATTCTCAAATTTCTCAATTTTATCGATAAACTAATTAATATAGGAAGTTCCGTCTTAAGGGCTTGGCACCAAGAATTACGTCACAGTCTTTTCCCACGGTATTAAGGTTCAAAATCGCGTGAACAATCGCATGATAAAATTGTAAAAATAGCGTTTTTTTTTCCATTTTTTGGGGTTAAACTTGCGTTTATCAAAAAACTTTTAAGGTTTTTATCTAGATTTTAATGCATATTATCAGTACAAAAAAAATTACTCCGCGACTTTCGGGAAACGAGTTTCCGTCTTTCGGAAAAAAGATCAGATGTGTTTTTTTTTCCATTTTTTTTGAGAAATCTATGCAAGATATAAAAAATCTTTTACGGTTATTCCCTAGGTCGCTCAGATTGCGTAGCAAATCAGTATAGAATAATACTATCTATCTATCTATACCCTCACGCCACGTCCCTTGCAGGATAGGCAGAGAGGACATAGAGCCAGACAGCCCTATCCTTACAGACACTCCTCGCTTTCGTTATATTTATGCAATTTGTCATAAACGCTCTCCGATTCTTTTTAAGTCAAAACGCGTCCATCCTTGAGGATCTGGTCGACATGATCGGACGAGGCCGGTCTCCGAAGGCCCCTAGAATAATACTAATCAGCGGCGGCTCGTGAAATTATTTTAGGGAGCGCATACTACTCGCAGCCGAGTAGAAAGCCTTATATATACTTTTTAATGAATCTGGGTTTATCGAAATAAACCCAATTACACGCTTGAAAAGCGTAAGCTTGAAAAGCTTGTGTCGTGAAGTGGAGTAGGTCGGCATCGGGAATCGAACCCGCGCTTACTGGATTAACAGTCGAACGCGTTACCAACCAGGCTACCGACCACCTCAAAAAGATATTAATGTGTGTAGGTAGGTATATATAGTAAGCTATATGTGCAAGAGTGTGTTTAGGTATAGAGATTTTTGTCCTCTCTATCTACCCCGCAAAGGATGCGACGTAAAGGGATAAATAGAAATAGATTTATCTACCTATTGATCTGACTTCGACGTCGACTGCAGACTAACAGTAATAAATTCCACAAAAATATTCGGCACTATTCCACTATCGCGGCCCCACCCGACCACGGAGGTGGCAGAAAAAGTCATACTTATAGTAGTCGTGTTTATTAAAAAAAAATGTAGTAAACATATAATAAACCTTTGACAAAATATGAATAAAACCTACTAGGTGTGTAGATATATTCATAGACGGATTTTCCAACACTTCTTACTCAGCTGCGAGTGGGGCCGCAGTACTCTAAGAGTAACCAAGTTTCGACTCACACTGTACGAAAACCATATTATTATAAATAATAGTTGTCGAATTACGGTTCGATCTAATAAATCGATTGCTCATTTGCTATACGAGTACGAGTATACATATTATGCTATGAAAATAATGTTAAAGTATTGAGAAAATGTATCTTTATTTATTTAATCTTTCAGTAACCTATGCTATAAAACCATTTACCTGTCCAAATTTCGTTCGATTGCACTTCAATTATTCTTAATATTATCGATATTAGTGTATTTATTCAACCTAAAATAGTGACTGAGTTCAACTTGTAAACAATGAAAATACGCGCCAAATGTGTTGTGCGGTGTTCGACACAATACAATACTAATCGGTTCTAACATTGTACTTGCGTTAATTAACGTTAAAAACTTCCTACAAATAAATCATTTTATGACCTGTGCGTCGCAAATCACGCATGTTTTAAATTATATCGATGACTCGCGCACTGCCGCCTCCGTCTCTTTCTAGCGCGTTAATTTCTCTATCAAAGATACACTCTCTCCCTCATTTCACCGTTCGCGAAGGATTTGAGATTTTAGTACAAATATCGATATTTTTTTGTGCATTTGAAATTCTGCACGCGGCCTTCAATACACATGCGTGAGATTTACTCCACCTACACCGCACACATACACTATCACACTAGAGTAGTTTCACAGTAGTATGAGTAGTACGTACTCGTACGTGCGATATTATAAAGATGAATGTATAAGGTACGATTAATTTTTTTTAACGTTTTCCATTTAATATTGATTTATTTATAGGCATATTCTTATGTTTAGTGTGGCAGCGCAGTGCGCCTTTGCCTTTATCAGCGGCCGCGCGTGATACTAATCACTGAAAAAACAAAAGTTTGATTTAGTAAGTAAAACTAATAAAAAAATTGGACGTGACATGTTCCACTATCTAACTGGACAATAACTAGAGGGTATATGTACCTGATATGACCAGTAGGTAAGATATCTCTGTTTGCTTAGAAAATAAACCACATTTCGCTACCAGTTACAGTATTGGCCGGTTTAAGTTGATAAGCCGGATCGGTCGCACGACCGGATACTGGTAAACTATACCTACCAATATAATAATACCATAGTATTATAAACTGCTTTCTAGCTATTGAATTAGGAATGCTGCCTTATTGTAATTGATAGAACGTGAGTAACGTTCAAAGCTGAGGAAAAGTCCTTGTAATTAAAAACTGTACTAATTAGGAATGTGTTTTAGAATCGCCAAAAATATTATTTTTGGTTTTATTTAGGGTGCAAAGAGGCTCAGTTGTGTGGGTACCTACATATTATTGTGCATTCTTTGACAAGGAAATGCACACCCATACACCTGTCGCTGGTTATCACAAAAATTTTAATAACTTCCCAATGTCCCAGCACCTTGAATACTTCCAGAAATATCGGAAAACGAGAAACGAGTTGTCTTTCGAAAAAATGATCAGAACTGTGTTTTTTACGTTTTTTTTAGCAATATACACAAGATTCAAAAAATCTTTTACACTCATTTTCTAGATAAAAATTCGATGTATCTTCCTTATTTTTTTCCAAAGCATATTTAGAAAGGTTGTCGAGATCTCAGGTCTCCCGTTTCATGAAATTTTTGAAACGACAAAATGTCTAGTTTTAAGTTTTTTCAATTGCTTATAATTTATCGATTGTAAATCGATAATTTAACTATATTCCCTTGCGCTAGTTTCAAAAGCTAGTATTACAATATCTGTACAAGTTCTCTCAAGAGCTTTTTTACTGATAGCTTATTACGGAAGCTACTACAAGTTTACAAGTACTGTAAGAAAGCTTCAAGAATAAGCTATCTGCATAGTAATCAAGTATATACTTGATGGATAGATTTGCATATCCGTTTTATGAATACCGAACTATAGAGTTAATTTTGCTATTATCTTGTTTAACCTGAGTATCAGGTATTCAGGTTTAAGAAGGAGTGGTTTGTTTAAGATAGTAGCGAAGCAAGTTAAATCGATATTACTATTAGTACCTATAATCACTTATTACCGATAATTGCTATTGGCATCATGTCATAGACCCTTCTCTAGTCAATGATGGTTAACTATATCATACCCTTGATTATTTTGCGTCAACCTTTATTACGTCAAGTAAAATATTATCACAACAGACTTATAATGAAGAACCGTATTTCCATAATCAACCCAATCCACGCTTTGTAGCTAGCTAGAAAATCCTACTATAATTACCATCACATTAAATCTATATAAGTCCAACATTTAGGTATATGACATTTGGATGAGGGTACTAGGAGCGAAAAAGAGAAATCTCAGAAATTATTTGCTGTGATAAATATTTTACACTTTGTTTCTCTATTGTATGTAACGTCCATTTTAATATATGTTTTTATCTATTTTCTACTTAAATTATTCATTATTTGGAGTGACAAAATTTAATTAATTAATCCCACAATATTTCGATTTAAATAAAAAAAAACATATGCATCTATTTCAAGATGAATCAAGCGTGATGATGCGACTTTTTTTCAGAATTCCGTCAAATGAAAACACAAAAAAGACAAACAAGTAGACAATTTTTGAACTCCTCGGTGACGTTGAGGTAAAATTTGCGATCATAATAAATAGGTAGAAAAAACAAATTGTCGCAATTCGATGTGGCTCATGTCGTGCGAAATATTAAGAAGTAGAACTGGTAATGATTGTTATTATGAACGAAGGACATAATATCACGCACGTGTAATTACATTATCCTTTATACAGGAAGTGATACGAATACTAGTTATGCCCTTAAGGACATTCTTCTAGTGTACATTGTACTTCGCGATAATTTTCTCGTTTACAATCAAAGTACTTGACGAGCGGTCATTGCAGTTGACTGGTTTAACTGATCAATTTATTCCCATTCAAGCACATCAACGACATATATGTTTCACGGTAAATTGTGACATATTCGCTGTCATATAGAAAATCCATCAATTATAGTAGCGATAAATGATAAATTTAAGAAATAGGTAACAGGAGAATATAAGATGATGAGGAGGAAGATTTACGATTTATTATTTTTATGATATAAAAAGAGGGGCAATGTAATGTACGAGATAAGACCAACAATATTCATTCTACCAGAAAATGTGGGAAAAGGATGAAAATAATAACATTGTATCTATAGCTATATATTTCATACAGTGTGCCTTATGAACTCCTGATACATTCATGTTATAATTTTTGGGGTTACCTGCGATAAGCTCGCCCTAGTGAACAAATGTTTTAGCATCTAACTATGTAAATTTGACGAGTCCAAGTCCCGGAAATTAGGGCCTAGGGACGATAATGAACAATAAACAATAAACTATTTGTTATGTTAATTACTGCTGTTTTTTGTTCACTTAAAGTGTAAATAAATAAGTAATTTTTATGTTAATATTTTGTTAGCGACTAGCTCGCCCTAGTGGGTCAATACGAGTATTTCGTGCATATATATTTTCTTTCTCTATATCAATTACCTATTTATTTTTTGCTTGTGAGAATTCTTCAGTGTACGTACTTAAAATGTAAACCTTTGATTATTTACACGCTTTTATTTAACTTCGTCTGTCGTTGTCTGCGCGTACATTTTCCTCTTCAAATAATAACATCATCCTAATGTCCCAACACCTTGAAATTTTGCACACATATTTGGTTTAGTTTAAATTTGTAGTACTGTTTTATCATAAACACATTTCAATTTATTGGTTCGTGGTTATTAAAAAGTTTTTTTTACGATAATTAATTAAATTTGTTCCACTCTGTATATTACGAATTATAAAAGTTATCAAGTAGGTAGAGATTGCGAGGTTTACTGAAGCCGCTTTAATCTTAAAGGGGATTTGTGGAAAGGGTAAGCAGATATTAATAAAAATAAGTACTTTACAATACGCCCTTAATTTAAATCTACTAGGGGTAGAGAAAAACAGCCCTTAAGAGCATGCATACCGACATTTCAAAAATTTCTAAAAACGGGAGACCTTATATCTCGACAACCGTTACTAAATATGCTTTGGATCAAAATATGGTAGATGCATTGAACATTTATCTAGGGAATGACCGTAAAAGATTTTTTATATCTTGTATAGATTTCTCAAAAAAAATGTTGAAAACGCCTCTGACCTTTTTCCCAAAAGACGGAAACTCGTTTCCCGAAAGTCACGGAGTATATTTTTTTTGTACTGATAAAATGCATTAAAATCTAGGGAATAACCGTAAAAGTTTTTTGTTAGACGCAAAATTAACCCCAAAAAATGGAAATACGCCATTTTTACCATTTTATCATGCGATTGTTCACGCGATTTTGGACCTTAATGCCGTGAGAAATGACTGTGACGTCATTGTTGGTGCCAAGCCCTTAATTCAATTTACCAAGGGTACAACAGAACATTAGCAAACTTTAAATGCCTAAGGGACACCCTATAATTTTCAGGCACTTACCTGTAAAATTGTTTCAATTGTAGGGTCACCTGTATACACGGTGTAACACAACCAGTGGATCAACTGAAGCAGGATGATAGAGGACCTCAATACCTATCGATTAAACCCCCATGTATGTTCAGCGATTTTTTGTAGTTTTCGAATTATTAATTTTTTCGTATTTTTTTGCCAAACCCCGACTTGCGAGACGTTATTGGTCACAGAGACGCCAATTATTATTTAGATACACCCTTAATTTTTTTTTCTAAAATAAGTGAATAGTGTGTCTTGCAGAAACAAAAACAACTATGGGCCTATCTGATACCATAATGCTACAAAAAAATGTTGAATCTCAAAATTAGTCACAATTTAAGATTTTAATAAATGTTTGAGGACGATTTAAGGGCATGGCACCAGGAATGACGTCACAGTCTTTTCCCACGGCAGTAAGGTTCAAAATTGCGTGACAATCTCTTGATAAAATGGTAAAAATAGCGTTTTTTTTCCATTTTTTGGGGTTAATTTTGCGTCTATAAAAAAACTTTTACGGTTATTCCCTAGATTTTAATGCATATTATCAGTACAAGAAAAAAAATTACTCCGCGACTTTCGGGAAACGAGTTTCCGTCTTTCGGAAAAAAGGTCAGAGGTGTTTTTAAACTTTTTTTGAGAAATCTTTACAAGATATAAAAAATCTTTTACGGTTATTCCCTAGATAAAGGTTCAATGCATCTACCCTATTTTGTTCCAAAGCATATTTAGTAACGGTTGTCGAGATAGAAGGTCTCCCGTTTTTAGAAATTTTTGAAATGTCGGTATGCACACTCTTAAAAGAAATAATCACTGAATTTTTGCAAAAACAATATTTTACAGTCAACCCGGGTTCAATTGTATCTACTCCTTTGTAACGATATAAAGTTGCAATAACGATCACCTTAAGCTTATTTCTCTAAGCTTTATCTATAACATAAGCTATTCTAGATATACATCATGATTGATTTAACATTAGGTAGGCGGTATCCCTCTCTGGCGATTATATAGATGTTATGCTCCTAATAGCCAACGTAGCTTTTGATAGATTTGTCTTCAACTTTGGAAAGCTCGACGTAGCTGTCTACGGTGGATAATGATGATAATCTAAGTAGTTTGCTTCTAGTAGCAACTTGAACTAAAAGTACAAGAATGCTTATTGTGTTATAACTGCAACTGAATGTGCGTCCGTGCGTAGCAATTCATACTTAAAGGCTTGGCACCAAGAATGACGTCACAGTCATTTCCCACGGCATTTAGGTCCAAAATCCCGTGAATAATCGCATTAAAAAATGGTAAAAATAGCGTTTTTTCCATTTTTTGGGCTTAATTTTGCGTCTATCAAAAAACTTTCAAAAATTTCTAAAAACGGAAGGCCTTGTAGATCTCGACAACCGTTACTAAATATGCTTTGTAACAAAATAGCGTAGATGCATTGAACATTTATCTAGGGAATAACAGTAAAAGATTTTTTATATCTTATATAGATTTCTAAAAAAAAAATGTGAAAAACATCTCTGATGAAAGACGGTAACTCGTTTCCCGAAAGTCGCGGGGTAATTTTTTTTGTACTGATAATACGCATTAAAATCAAGCGAATAACCGTAAAAGTTTTTTGATAGACGCAAAATTAACCCCACAAAATGGAAAATGCACTATTTTTACTATTTTATTATGCGATTGTTCACTCCATTTTTAACCTTATTGCCGTGGGAAATGACTGTCATCATTATAGGTACCAAGCCCTTAATACGAGTATACTACGAAACCAAACGCTTTAGAAGAATAATTTCTAATCCAAAAATAATTCAAGCAAATTCTAGTTAATTTCGAATTAGGAAAATTTTGGGAGAACTTGTGGCATTTGAAATTATCTGTCAATTATAATTGTAAATGGCCTGGCGCCGGCGCCGTTTAAAATAGATGCCTTTAAATAAAATAATTTAATGTATTGTGTATCTGTATTTATTAACTTCTTCTTCTTTCGGTGTCGTGTCGGATCCCCCCAACGTTGACTATCACTCGAGAGAAAGTGCTCCTGTCCTGGGCAGCTCGAAACAGCTCTTCAGCACTCCTTATTCCAGTCCAGTCTCGTATATTGCGGAGCCAAGAAATTTGCCTTCTCCCAACCCCTCTACGACCTATGGGAAATTATAAGTGTGGTTTTTAAATTTTTTTTCGGTAACGGATTTATTTAATTTTGTTTGCTGTGTTTTTTTACTGGTCTCTTCTATTTCCCTAACACAATCATGAAGAAAATCGACAACTTTGAACCTTGTCGACTCAGATCATCTAGTGATTTGGAATAAGTTCCAGCTGTCCCAAGTTATCTGGAAAGTTTATCTGGAACGGGTCCATTATCTATGATCTCTCTAACTCGTTCCTAATAATACCCGATAGAAAATATCTTACCCTTTCAGCACTTTTCTGAAATCTTACATTCAGGAAAAAATACGTTGTTTGAATAAAGTATCAGATTAAGTTTTTCCTCAACAGACACGAGAGGCATCTTCATTCGCATAATGCAGCGTCTTGTGAACTCCATTGGGAAGGAAGCAGGATGGGTGTTCCGACGCTTACAAGTCTGCTTTGGCTGGCTTAAGTGATCACAAGTATCGGAGCTTTTTATGCACAAACCCAAGTAAAATACTGTATCGTATATTTGAATACATTCTCAGCATCGAGATTCGAATCCGATGCCTCCACGTGAAAGATCCGTGCTCCAATCTGCCTGCAGCAATAATAATCATTAATCATTAAGAAGAATATATGGGAAAACGCTGAGAGACAGGATAAACAATGAGGGTATCAGAGAGATGAGTGACTGTAAGATGGGCGTAGTGACTAGAATGAAAGTTAACAAGCTAAGATGGTTTGGGCATGTGGAGAGAATGAATGAAGACAGGATGACCAAAAAGATATATAATACAGACGCGTTTTGAGCAAAAGAAATCGGAAGGCATGCATGACATTGCATGAATGTTTCGGAAGCAAGAAGTGTGTGTAAGTATAGGGCTGTCTAGGATTATATGTCCTTTCTACCTACCATGCAAGGGACGCGACGTGAGGGGATAGATAGACAGATAGACCCCCACAAGGTGAGATGAGAGGTTTCGAACCAACAACAGAAATAGAAGTCAATAAAGTTATCACAGAAATGAGGGGAGGCACCGCGCCAGGATTTGATTCGATTACGGCTGAATTATTAAAATCATTAAAAGATGTTTTATCTAAACCTATCGCGCACATAATTAACACAAGTATCTTGACTGGATGTTTTCCAAGCATTTACAAAAAAACAATTATCACGCCTATATTTAAATCGGGAGACTCGAAGTACATAAATAATTACAGGCCAATATCTCTAGTGTCAAATGTATCAAAAATATTCGAAAAAATAATCAAAAAGCAACTAGTTAAATATCTGCAGGAAAATCTAATACTGAATGAGAAACAATACGGCTTCAGGCCAGGAGTCGGCACGAACGATGCAATTGCCAAGGTGACTGGATTAATCATGGAGGCGCTGGATCAGGGGGACAAATGTTTGGGGATATTTATAGACCTAAGCAAGGCTTTCGACAGCATATCCCACTCGATATTGCTAGAAAAACTTAAAAATATAGGAATTCAAGAAAAGGCACTGAATTGGTTTGTGACATATCTTAGAAATAGACCACAATATGTAAAAATTGGTGATAAGCTGGGTGAGGCGCATACGTCTCAGTACGGAATCCCGCAGGGCACGGTAATAGGGCCCATAATGTTTATAATATATGTCAATGACATGTTTAATCTGCATATAAATGGAAAAATTGTATCATATGCTGACGACACAGTAATAATTACGAGAGGCAAAGATATTACGGAACTGACGACATCATCTAACAACGACATAAACCAAATGAAGAAATGGTTTGATGCTAATCTCCTTTCCCTTAACGCGGACAAAACCAATTTTGTCAAGTTCTCCTTAAAAAGTTTTCAAACAAATACGACAAACATCATAATAAAAGTGCACAATAACACATGTGATAATGATAACCAAGGAGATTGTATCTGTAGGGAAATAAAAGAGACTAAACATATAAAATATTTAGGAATAACCATTGAAGAGAATATGAGCTGGAAAAAACAAATAGATATAATCATGAAAAGAATTAGAAAATTAATATATATTTTTCTGAAACTGCGAAACATCCTGAACATAAAAATAATAAAGAAGGTGTACTATGCTTTCGTGCAGTCTATCCTTCAGTACGGAATAATTGGATGGGGAGGTGCATATCAGACAAATCTCTTACCGGTAACAATTTTACAAAAATTAATAATCAAAATTATAATGAAAAAGCCGAGAATTTACCCAACGGATTCTCTATTTAAAATTTTCCCTGTGCCTAGGTTTCATGATATATACCTGAAAAATGCATTAATACAGGTACATAAAGAAATTGTATTAAAAGCTGCAGATAACTCTGGTGTTTACATGAGTATGCCGAGGTCAACAACTAAATTGAAAATACCTAAATGCAGAACCTCGGCTGCTCAGAATCACTATATGTACAGGGGAATAAAAATGTATAACAATCTACCTCAAAAAATTAGAATTATTAAAGAAAAAAATAAATTTAAAAGTTGCATAAAGAAATATATTGATAATAAGTACGGTCAGAACCGAACCGATTGAGATACGCGGTGTGTTGTAATGTAGTTGTGGTTGAATGTTGGGTGGTGTATGTATAGTGCATACTGCATAATATATATATGTATAATATTGATATAATGAATAAGTTTTGTCACAATTTTGTATCAGCGGTGTAGCTGTAAATAAATTTGGGTACTTGGGTACGTATGTTTATGCATCGTCGTGTTGTATGGTATTGGTACTGATATTGTGGTACTATATGATGATGTATTATGCTGATGTTGGGTTTGTACTGCTGCTGAAATAGTTTGTAAGAATGGTGCCTCTATAATGGGTAGGTACCTACAGCAGTGTAGATTATGTTATTTTAGTTATTTAGTTGTTAATGTTATTGTTTGGTTGATACCTACTGTGTAGGTTATGATGTAATAATATGATAATATTTCAAACCCTGTTAATTACGGGATACTCCTCCCCCTTAACACAAGTTTTTACTTTATAAGGGGGGGTAAAACGTTATTATATATAGTTTTAAGATCTGTATCCTCAAACACAAATTTAATCTGTCTATTTATTGTAATAACACATGTTTTGAATAAATAAATAAATAAATAATTATTGCTTGAATGATTCCTTGAAACGTCTATATTTTTTTCCGGCAATGAGGTTCTGAATGTCACATAAATTTTGCAGAGAGAGAATGCTGTGTTTTTTTACATACATTATCCGAATATACCGTGGTGGTATATCACTGGTAGAGAAGAGAGAAATGTAGAATTGAAAGGTAATCTGAATAATCTTATTATCATTTGTAATTTCCAATGCTCGACTTATACGGGACCCTTGAAAATAGTATTACAAAAAAAGATATGGAAAATCAAATCGCGAATTGAGAAGTTCAGAATGATGTTGGCAGTACATTTTATCTACCAACTTGCTCCTTTTGTAGGTAATAGAAAATATATGGGAAAACATGATTACAAAAAGATGAAGTTTTCGAGGATACCTTCGACTGATTCTGATCTAGTTACGAGTCCTTGTCAAAGGACAAACAACGTCTGCTCTTTTAGAAGTTTCTGAATCTTATACATACCAATTTATCCTAGTATAGAACTGCTAAATAACTAGACTTATACCTATTATTATAGGGACTGCAAAATAGCGTTGTTATTTTTTTGGGAAAACTTGTGTTATGGTAGATATTTTTCATGTATTTATTTCATCAAACAACACGAACAATATGCTAAACAATTTCATGTGCAATAGATACAGAATGCCATGATTTAAAAGAAAAATATTATACACAAAAGATTCAAATATTTGAAGTTCTTCCATCGGCCATTCACTTAGACTTCTACCCTTTAAATTGTTTGAAAACTACATATTTCTTTCAAAAAAGAGTCGAAATCTACGAGTACATAAAAAGACGCGGTTTTGTGATATTCCTGTAAAAAATATATTACATTAGGATGATTGTATTACGAACTAAGCTTTGACTGTTTACAATATTAGATAACTAATTTGAAACCTGTTTTATCAAATGCTTTCTCTGAAAAAGCTGAGGGAAATGATACGAATATAACTAACTATCCAATAACAACTTAGCAAAATAATATTCTACGAATCCTTATGTTCAGTCACGTTTAGAGCTTAATGAGATCAAAGCAAAAGCTCTTTTCGTTTCCTTGAAAACAATTACCACGTTTTCAGTCTCTCGTTTCATCAAATCCTCGAATTAACCCCACAATATGAGGTAACCACTTTTTGCATTATCTTATCAAAGTATGCACTCCACATGCCTAAGTTTGTGAATGTTCATTGTTTAGTTTCCACAACTGCTAGGTTTAAACCACATTTTTCAAAAAACAATTTTATTATCAAATGCCTGATGATAAGAAGGAGAATCCTTGAACACTAGTCCCGTGTATTCTCGATTACCTAGAAGTGGCGAAGAGTGTATTTCTGCATCAGGGAAGCCGGTGCTAACATTTCTTATGGGATTACGTCAGATTAGACACTATTATACCTATCATTTTTTCCTAAAGGTAACTCGATGGGAATCGTGTCCGTAGGTAGCTTCGCGCCTGTTACCTAGTTACCCATACGGAACACTTCAAAATGGTGTAAGTAAAAAAAATACAACTTTAATATAGACGATTTTTAGTAGAGTCTCTCACTAATCTTGTCCATTATGCTTTGTTGGTAAACAGTAAAAAAAAAGTATAGAATTGGATTAGGAGGGGGTGGCTTACTAAAGTGGATATTAGCATGAAATCCATAGTTTTTGGTGTCGATAAGGTGAATTGTAACACTTCCGCTACTCGCAGGTGGGGTAGGAGAGAGTCTGTGCCTAATCGAAACTTCCCATTTCAAAAAATTCCACAGCAGCTGTCTACAAAATTCCTTAAGCAACTTTTTTTTTAATTATCCATTCTATAAATATCGATCGTGTCTCTTTTGTTACAAAAGATAATTCTATATTAAAATTAATTCCACTTCATAAGACAATATTTTCATAAGACGCTTGAGTTAGGCAGATACATAATGACTGTTCTTCTTAACGGTTCCCGGAGAAAACCCCATGAGAATATTGCTCACCATGAATAAATCCCAAGAATTTTATTAGACTAGAAGAAGAAATTTTAAGAAAATTGCTCAAGAGGTAAAAGCCCAAACTTTCTAACTGTATTCCAGTAGATGAATTATTTATAAAATTTTGACTATTTTATTGTCTATCCCATTTTAGATCCGTTTATTTATTTGTTTATTTTCTAATCTATGCTAGTTTCTAACTCACTGAAAGAAATCGTATGCTGATAGATACAATTAATTTTATTTCCTAAATCCAATTAGATTTGAGCTTTTGTCCCTTGAGCATATTTCTAAAGGGCTTTTGTCTTTTTTTGGGATTTATTCATGCTGAGCAATATTCTAATGGGCTTTTGTCCGGTCACGGAGTAGATACGTAAAGGACTGTTCTCCTTAACAACCTGTCGACTTAACTTCATCATAACTAAAGTTCTTTAGAACTATGCGAGAGGACAAATTCTTTGTAAACTTTAATAATTCTAACCCTTAAAGGTCCACTAATTAAGTGTCGTAATAAAAGCTTTAATTAAATTTATTTTGTCTTCCCTTTTAACCCTTTCTGCCACTCTGAAAACATTTCTTCTAGACTTTTATCTCATAAGATCAAAAGACTTTAATGTAAACTGTCATTTTTTTTCTTAAATTTGACAAGAGACAACGCTTAGCGCTTTAAAAATTATTTTTTACCACACTTTCATGTAAATTCATCTGTCATTGTTGTTGTTATCTGCGCCTACATTTCTACCTACCTATCTGTCTATATCCTTACACATACTACTAGCCTGCGTCACATTCATGCAATTTGTCATACACGCTATCCGATTCCTTTTACTCAAAACGCGTCCATCCCTGAGGATCTGGTCGACGTGATCGGACCAGGTCAGTCTCGAGCGGCTGCGTTTCCTCACCCCTCTTCGCTCACTCAAATTTATCTTTTTTGTCATCCTGTCATCTTTCATTCTCCCAAAATTCCCAAACCATCTTGGTTTGGGCATTTTGAATCTACATCTGCAAATTTTAATAACTTCCGAATGTTCCAGCACCTTGAAATTTTACACACATATTTGCTTTAGGTAACAGTTTAAAATTGCAGTACTGTTTTAACATAAACACGTATTATTTCAGATTTCCATTTAATCAGCTAAAGCAACTCCTGAATATTATAGACAACATATATGACCATTCAATGTCAGTCAGTCTCTCCACTGTAGACTAAAAATATAAAGCTATTCAAGAAGAACTCTTATTAGCAACATTTTAA
Source organism: Ceraclea dissimilis (assembly GCA_963576895.1). Taxonomy (NCBI): domain Eukaryota; kingdom Metazoa; phylum Arthropoda; class Insecta; order Trichoptera; family Leptoceridae; genus Ceraclea; species Ceraclea dissimilis. The sequence continues at coordinate 2,936,980 of OY756372.1, forward strand.
ACTCTTTATCATGGGATTATTTTCAACTGTAAAAACAGTTCGATGACAAAACGAGACAAAATATTATCAGAAAGGGACAACTAGTAGTTGCCTTTAATTGGCCTAATCCTGAACTAATTGATACACAGGTTTATTTTCTCTAATATTCCCTTTGGAGCGACGACCAACAAAGATATTAATAGAAAAATAAAAAGCTCTAAAAGTAAAAGTAAAAAAAAAGTATTTCTTACAATGTTTCTTTGTCAATATTTCTAAAACATTTATCACTCATTATTTGTACGTCTATCTTGAGAGGCAGAAATCGATATAAGTGTCGCATCTATAGTTTTTGGTATAGATGAAATGAATAGCCACATTCCCGGCTTCCACAGAGGTATAGGGTTGAGTTAGCCACGTTTTTTGTCAAAAAATACTCCACAAAAAATTCGCTACACAGTATATCAGTATAACCAAATGTGTTAGCTACTATAGAAGCTTCACCCATTTCTTTTAATTCGCCTGCGGCGCTATTTATTGAGGCCAATATCCCTTTTCCAAGCATTATCTTATCCCTTCTCAAACTAAGGTGTTTGGTGATACAAGTGTTAACATTTTAATATCACAAACATAAGTTTGAAGTGTAAGAAAATGTATACCTACCTAGGTACCCAGTATTATTTTCTTTATATGAAATATGCCGGGTATACAATAACTTTTAGGTATTTCTAACATTCTCGTAGGCCGACATTTGTTACGTGGGTAGTGCCTACGCCCACCATGGACATAATACAAATTTTCTACCCTAACTAATACATATTTTAAAGGGAGGAAAGTATACTACTGCCCAATCCCACCAACTTTTACCTAAGAAGGAGAGCCCTAAGAAATTTCCATACAATGCACACTGCTCTGGGCGGAGATATTGGGCACCTAACGTAGGTGAGCTGCATGTTGCATTTCATATGGATTTAGGCTGTGGTTTAGCTGGAAGGTGATGTTCTTTATTTAATAAATAGAATATTATCTCTGTGCATTGTATGGAAATTTCTTAGGGCTCTCCTTCGTAGGTAAAAGTTGGTGGGATTGGACGTTAGTAACATTTAGTAAGAGTTTTTTAGTAAATGAAGAAAATTAAAAGAAAAAAGGAATGTTTTGGACAATGAAAACATTTGACTAAAAAGACATGAATTTCTTCATCGTGTTGGCATCCTTTTCATATCACTGCATTTTTTATAATGCGGCGGTATACACAGTGATAGATGAGAATGTCTGTCAATCTACCCCCTCACGCTGCGTCCCTAATAAGGTACGCAGAATGAACGCCATGCTACGCTATCTCTCCATAGACTCGTTGCTTCCGTCACATTCATGCAATACTTTTATTCAGTACACTGTGGGGTATACAGGTGTGCACTACCATATCGAAGTCACAAAATAAGATCACCCAAACTTATCAGGAGGGCAGAACTTCAGAAGAACTTCAGAAGTTTTCAATTTTTTATCAAAAAAGCTCTTCTTCATTTCTAGATACTCCTCTCGTCTGCGAGTGATCTAGATAAAAGTAATGTGAATGTAGATAAAAATTAACAATGCAATTCCACCTTCAACCATAGGAGTTGTTAAATAAGAATTTTCATACAATAATAGTTGCGAAGTATCAGGAGCATATAATGTGTTGAGGGTGAACCATTTCACCACTTAGTCACCCTAAGAATGGTGGACTTTAGTTGGAAATAAATAGCGACGCATTCTTGTACTTACTTGATAACGTTATATATGACACTTGATCGATCTTTTTAAGGTCCGTCAGCGTTATACCACAACAAAAAACAATCTAAATACAGTAAGTGCCCTTTATTCATACAACGATTTTAAGAATTCTGGCTTATCATGAAAATAATATTTCGAAATAAAAATCGTAAGTGACCGTCAAAAAAAAATTATGAACCACGGCTATTGGTCCAATCAAGTTATGTATTTTAAAAAACAAGCTAACATGCGAAAAAACTTGTCGGTTGTCAACTGATCGGAGCGCGGAATTTGAGGTTATAGAGGTTACCTATAATTAGGAGTCGCTTTAGTTGATAAAGCAAATCTGAAACATAATTAAATTAATTAAAGAAATAGAACTACATTTTTTACCTGTCACCTAAACCAAATATGTGTGGAATATTTCAAGGTGATGGGACATTGCGAAGTTTTTTTTAAATTTGAAGAGGAAAATTGAAAAAAAACAATAGAAACCAAGAGCCACTACGACAGATGATGTAAGATAAAAATGTGGTACAAATAAGTTTGTTCGTTCGTTCATTTACCCGATTTCACTCCTCTTATGAATTGAAATGGTCTGACGATATGAGCCGAATCGCAGGAAACAAGTGGATGCAGCATGCCCAGGATATGGATCTGTGGAAAATCAAAGGGGAGGCCTGTGTCCAGCATTGGAATTAAAACGGCTGAGAAAGAAGAAGAAGAATTGAAATGCTTTCGTCCATCATTAATGCCGATAAATACGTCTATTGTATCTTTAAAAAATAAGTAATAAAACTCTAAGCCATCCCTCCCCGTACGCATGAAAGCAGACCGCATATGGGAGAATGACGTCACCGCCGATGCTAGCCGATGTTGCGCTGTGGTTAGCCGAACGAACGCGCGCGCAATTTGAAAGATTTGTGCATCGGTTACTGAAAAATCTTTGAATAGAACTCGCGCGCGTTTGACAGATTCTCTTCTCACAGTTTTGTTGTTAGCGGGAAAGTTCATGAGCGTGTAGATTACGGAAAAATCTTTGATAATGTCTTTAATACTACCAAGTTTTTGTGAATATAAAGATGAAAGCTCAGAGTTACCTAGTGAATGGTAATTATAATTTATATGCCAAGTTATTCTCTTCCGAAATATGAACAGTGTGGATACAATAATTTGGAAAATTAACATCCACTAGCTGGCGATGTATTCCACACTTTGCGATACAGGCTTTTAGCCTAGTGCAAGGTGTGCAGGAAAGTATTTGGGTTTGTGTATGCAAGTCCAGATCCTTTTTAAAAAAAAAAAAAAATTACAAGGCTCCAAATCCGACACAAAACAAATCGTTTTCAAGTACTTAAGTGTTAAGTATAAAAGTTTGTACTCCTTAAAGTACCTAAATAATTATTTAAATCATGGTCGAGGCCAGCGCCATATTGGTCATACAGGCCGGGCCCAACTGACATTTGACGATGATGACGTCACCAATAGTGGGAGAAAATGTATGGGAAAAAATATTCCGTAGTTCAAGTGTTTGTCACCGAGACAAGGTGTTTGTCACCGATACAAGGTGACGTCACCGATCATGGTGGTGATGGAATTCGAGGATGTAGGCTTGTACTATACTATCGCAGGCTTCGTCATGGTTAATACCAAGTTAATACATACATAGTATATTCTACATTTCGTTTCATCCGTCTTGTCACACTTTTTGTATAGAATTACTATATATGTAGCCAGTGGCCAAGTTATATGAAACAAGGAGTAAATATATAATATGTTCTAATAGTATATTCTATTTCATATTCTAGAATGTTGATTTTAGAATGAATTCGCTTACTGTCTTAGTCTATGCGTAATCGAATTTATCCAAGTGACATGAATTACAAGTTAATGTTCACACCAATGAACTAATATTGTAATGAGTGGCAAGCGAACCACTTGAATGTTAGTTTGTCCAAATTCTAAGCGAATCCATACCTATACTAAAATCATCATTTTTTTTCCATAGAGACATAAAACACTCTAAATTGTGTACTGCGAGTTAAATGAATAAACATGTGTGTATGACGAATTTCATGAATGTGACGCAAGCAAAGAGTGTATCCAAGAATATGACAATGTAGTGGCACTCTGTCCTCTCTGCCGTGAACGAATAGTAGTAGCTATGGATACAAGTAGGCATTTAAACAAATATTTTCTACTCAAAATATTGGTTAAAAATATTATATAATACACAACTATACTATGTATGCATAACAATTGAAAATTAATTCTATGGTTACATAGTAATTATCCATGGCATTCTTCAGGTAACATGGCCTACACAAATTTCAATTCAATTCGCTCAAAGCTTGCGAAGATATTTCATGTACATTGGCGGAATTTTTTATAGAAAAGAGCCCAAAATCTTATTTTTATGTGCATATCAAAATCTTTATTCATAAAAAATGTAGCAACACATGGTTTAGTAAGCTGTAAGCTAGTGAAGCATTCAAACCATCTACCTACCTAATACACATACAAATGTATCTGTGTATCTACTGGTATCTAACTGTACCCCATAATATGCAGACAACGGCGGCGCATCACCGGCTAATCACCGGCGGTGACGTCATTCTCCCATATGCGGTCTGCTTTCATGCTCCCCGTACCCTTAGATTCTGTTCTCTAAGACTGGTGGAGAATTTCAATAAATCTCCACATTCATGTTATTTGGGTTGGTGTTGTATACGTTACAACTACTTTCTTATTTTTTGAGTGGATAATCTGTAATAAACACCCCATCTGTCAATGTCAGGCGTAGCTTCCAATCGCCCAGCGCACATTTCTACAAACCATACTTAAGTAACGTAATAAGATAAGTGGAGTCCTAATTGATTCCTAATTGACGTTGCCTTTTATTTCTACGTAGTGGTAAAAAAACTACTGGTCACCTACTATTGTCAAGATTTTACATTACCACGGTATATCTCAATAACGGTTTAACGCAGAAAATTTTGTATGTGTATCATTTATATAAGACAAAAAGGTAAAAAAAAACTTTTTGCAAAAAGAATGTGATCACGAAAAAAATTTTTTTTATCTCTTTTCTCTCTTTGTATACCGCATCATACCATATAAATTTAAATATGCCCATCACTCCACATCCTCTAGAGGTAGGCAGAGAGAACCTACTTTCGCTTATGTAACGTTCATAGGTCGTTGGTTAGTTCCTCTTGCTCAACACGCCGCCATCATCAAAAAATCTTGTCGATAAAATCAATCCAGGGGCAATTTGTTTTATTTAAAAACAAATATTTCACCCGTGGCAATAAAAACGCCATTTATGAAATTTCATTCTGCCATTAACAAAAACTGCACTTAAATAATAATTACTCAAATACCAATTTGACGAACGTTGGTGAAAACATCGCTTCTGAACTGACCATTTCACATCATTTTTTCATCATTCTACTAAATGTAATTCTTCCCATGGCTCCTATAACCGTAAATCATCCAGTCATTCAGGATAAATATTAAACACATTCCATTCGCTGGAATACTGTAAGTACATTATCTTTACATTATTATTTTCCGATGATATTAAAATATTCCACATTTTTCAATATGTTTTTTTATACTAATATCCATGAGCGTCACCAGACTCGGAGCTAGGGGGGGGGGGGGGGTAATAAAAATTTACAAAATTGATATAGGCGAAAATTTTTTGTGAGACATAGTGAAGAAGGTTGTTTGTTTGAAAATGTACATAATAATTTGCATAATAATATGTATGAAGAATATTTTCTATGAAAGCAATACAAAAATAGCGCCGCAGGCAATTTTTTTGTGAAACAATTGCATTTTGATGGATTTTTTATACTGATTTTAGAAAATTTATGACATGATGAGAAAATGTGTGGCAATAATGTGATTTTTGTGAGGTTTTATCATTTAGTATGAAAAATATATATCTATTTCAATCTCTAGGGGGGCCGGTGCCCCCCCCCCCTGACGACGCCCATGCTAATATCTCTTTGTAATAATATTTCCAGCTTTGGGTTTTTCTCGAAAGAATAAAAATCGATTTTTATGTACGCTGAGTGACTCAACTAAAAACAAAGCATTACAACCATCTTCGTCTGTCGTTGTTTTTGTTGTCTCTGCCAACATTTTCTTCTTCAAATTTTATTAACTTCCAAATGTCCCAGCACCTTGAAATTTTACACACATATTTGCTTTAGGTGACAGTTTAAAACTGTGGTTATATTTCAGATTCAACTCCTGAATATAGGTCACCCCCAATGCCGCGCCCCGAATGGTTGATATACAGCTGGTTTGTTCCCCAGTTAGTTTGCTAGGTAGTACTTCAAAATGTCTCGCTTGATCTGTGAGAATTAATGAAGTTCTTTTCTTGTAGTGGAATTACCAACAAACGTGGTTCATAATATTTTTTTTCACTATCTTTTTTTATTTTATTTATTTATTTATTTAAACTTAAAGTAAACAACAAACACATATAAATATAAAAAATGGACATAGTACAGATTATAAGACGTAGTTCGCTAGGGCGAACTTATCGCAGAACTGCGATTTCTTCCAGTTAACCCCAGTTTTTTCCACAAATGTACGTGATTTTTTTTACTTATATTTTTGTTAATTTGTTCTCATAAATGACATCCATCACTGGAGGCATTTTCACGCAAAAAGGCAAAATTAATATTTACTAGTTAGAATATTGTTATTCTCAGATGTCGAAGTGCAAACATCGTCCCATGTTTTATTTCTATTTTAAGGGCATGGCACTAAGAATGACGTCACAGTCATTTCCAACAGCATTAAGGTTCAAAGTTGCGTGAACAATCGCACGATAAAATGGTAGAAATTGCGTTTTTTTCCATTTTTAGGGGTTAGTTTTGCGTCTATCACAAAACTTTTACGGTTATTCTTTTACGACTTTCGGGAGACGAGTTTCTATCACAAAACTTTTACGACTTTCGGGAGACGAGTTTCCGTCTTTCGGAAAAAAGAACAGAGATGTTTTTAATATATTTTTTTTAGAAATCTATACAAGATATAAAAAATCTTTTGCGGTTATTCCCTAGATAAAGGTTCAATGCATATAAGTACTATATTTTGTTCCAAAGCATATTTAGTAACGGTTGTCCAAATAGAAGGTCTCCCGTTTTTAGAAATTTTTGAAATGTCGGTATGCATACTCTTAAACTATGTATTTTCAATGTTGGCAGTACTGCTGCAATAAATATTCTCTGATACTCGATTCTACAATAAATATTCTCTGATACTCGATTCTATGTACAAAGAATGTTTCTCTGATACTCAATTGTATGAAGAAATGTCATACATCCTCATGTTAGGTTTCAGTGACTTTGCTTGTATTGTGAGGTTTCTATCACGAGTAACGACATGTGCTTGCTTTCATACAAAATGTACCAACAACGATTCTTGCAACTAACATACCCTTTACTTTTATGTACTCCTAATGGCTATATCCCACGGAAGGTGAATCCTGCTTCGTCCGTAGATTCGCATGCCGTGGGAAGGAGTGAGTCCGTGAATCTACAGACTTTTTCATAGCGATTTGTATGGCGGTACGTGATATCGCAGACGTGCACGGATCGTGGGAAATAGGTTGCCTGTGAATCCGCGGACACGCCTTGATGAATCCAGATGAATCCGTCTAATCCATAGCGTTTGGATAACTTGCAATACAAGTGTTGAATCCAATATACATATACGTAGATATTTCTTTAGGAAACATCCCAAACAGACAGTTTTTTTAATTTTATTTCTTCTTTTCTATTTTAAAATGTATTTTAATTAAAATTAAACTTTTTTTTCAATTATTTTAATGTTAATTTATAGTTTGATAATTACAAAATGTGTAATATAATTATGTGTGTGTGTGTGTGTGTGTGTGTGTGTGTGTGTGTGTGTGTGTGTGTGTGTGTGTGTGTGTGTGTGTGTGTGTGTGTGTGTGTGTGTGTGTGTGTGTGAGGGTGTGTGTGTGTGTGTGTGTGTGTGTGTGTGTGTGTGTGTGTGTGTGTGTTGATTCTCACAAAATAAAAAACGTTTTATTAAAAAATATAATTATGTATATATTTATGTAGGTACCTATTAGCTTATTACGTTACTTCATTTTCTATAGTATAACTATTAAACGTAATACATATATATTCCATTTGTCGCCGCCCACAAGTTTTTTGTGTATATGAGTAAAAAGGCGTGTGGATGGAACGTTTGTCTTGGCTCGTTTACGTAACAGACCGTTGACGCCTTTTTACTCATGAACGCAAAAAACTCGTAGACGCTCGCAAGCGTGTGGCGGCGATATTAACTTTTACTTAAAGTATTATACCGAATCGGTAGGTATTACCTATATAATTGGCACCAGGAATGACGTCACAGTCTTTTCCCACGGCATTAAGGTTCAAAATCGCGTGACAATCGCATGATAAAATGGTAAAAATAGCGTTTTTTTAATTTTTTGAGGTTAATTTTGCGTCTATCAAAAAACTTTTACGGTTATTCCCTAGGTTTTAATGCATATTATCAGTACAAAAAAAAAATTTACTCAACGACTTTCAGGAAACGAGTTTCCGTCTTTCGGAAAAAAGATCAGAGGTGTTTTCCATTTTTTTTTGAGAAATCTATACAAGATATAAAAAATCTTTTACGGTTATATACGGTTATATAAAGGTTCAATGCATCTACCCTATTTTGTTCCAAAGCATAATTAATAACGGTTGTTGAGATAGAAGGTCTCCCGTTCTTAGAAATTTTTGATATGTCGGTATGCATACTCTTAACATTACTTACTGTAAATTAATACTGATTCAAAAGTTATTCATAGGTACAAAAATACATAATACAAGAATATGATACTAAATTGATAACATGTAGCTACCTACATTAACTGAAAATAACGTGTTGTAAGTTTTGCTAGTCGGGTAATTTGTATATTTTTGTAACAATTTTACAATAAAAATAATTATTATTCGATATATTTTCGGATATATATTTACTAACAACGAGGGTTGTCAACCGTACTAGAGTATAATAATAATATTGAAAATGAGTTGCAAGAAATATATGGATCGCAAAATACTATATTTTTTTTTTGGCAACATTAAAACTAAGAAAATATCAACCAAATCCGCTTCACTTGTAAAATTTAAACGCAGTTTAAGAATTATATCATTGCCTGCAGTTTTCGACTGACGAATGAGTGTGTAATTTACATTAATTTGAAAATTGAGAAAACCACACTTTTCTAGCAAATAAAAATATTATAAAATTCAAGCAGTTCATAAAATGACAGTTTTTATTTAAATAGACAAGTAGATATTTATTTATTTATTGCACATGGAACAGATACAGTCACAAAAACAAACATTGGCAGGTACATTAATACAAAAATATCAATACACAAGACCAATTACATCCGTTCACAATTAGCACACACGCAAAACAAATAGATTACAAAACATAGTTAAAAATATATATCTTATATCTATAAAACATTTATGGTAGGGAAGGAGGAAGCATGGGAAGAGGAAGAAGAAGAGGAAGAAAGGAGGGGATAATGAAGGAAGCAACAAAAAAAGAGTTAAGAACTGATATCAAGAACAATAAGATAATGTGTATGTTTTCTTTTATTTTCATAAAATTATCGAATTACACCCTGATACATATTTGTACACTTCATAACAAGCTTAAAAGCTTGTGTCGTGAAGTGGGGTATGTCGGCATCGAGGATCGAGCGCGTTAGCAACCAGGCTTCCGATAACTTTTTAAAATTACTTATTGTTACATATATATTAAGATTATTGTCTAAGAGCACACGCCGACAAACTTGTTAGGTTTGGCGTGACTTGATTGTTGTAATTTGTATATATTTTGTGACTAATAAAAGAGATTTAAAAAAAAAAAAAAAAAAGATGCAGATGGAATAATCAGCTGAAAAAATGTTGACAACCCTACTTACATGTTTCAGCGCGTGTATACACAACGGTTTCCGAAGAAAAACCCATAGGAGTATTTACGATGATGTAGTATGAACCCCAAAAAACACAAAAACCCTTCAGAAATATGACGTACTTAATGTAGTTCTGGACAATTTACATCCAGACCTGCATTAAATTGTACCACAAATGTGTTATAGTTTTGTATTGTCTATGTGTTTATTGCTTTCATTCTTTTTTGTTGTGTTTATTGATTTATTGCATTTGATTTTGTGTTTGTAAACCTGACGATTCCAAGTGCCCTAAATATGGTCTACAGATGATTAAAAACCAATAAAAAATCCTCAAATAATAAAAGCTTAAACTTTTTAGTTGGATTTCAGTAGATGAATTATTTATAAAATGTTGAAATCATTGTCTATCCCATTTTAGATCCGCTTTCTTATTCGTATTTTTTAATCTATTCTAGTTCCAAATATAATTTACTCGAATACTAATCGATACAATTAATTTTATTTACAAAATTCAATTAGATTTGTGCTTTTATCCCTAAAAAAAATCCTGTGTGGCTTTTGTACGGCTTTTGTGGGGTTTATTTATTTTGAGCAATATGCTTATGGGTTTCGTACTGTTACAATATACAACGAGAGTGAAAGAGATGCAGATACCCGCATGATTCGAAAAATAAAAATCAAAATAAATAATGTATAAATTTATATTCCCCAGTTGCCATAGAGTGGGGAACATTATATTTTCTTATTATTTATTGAATTAATTTTTCTGGAATTTTGTTACATCGAATTATAAGTCCATGTGGTGCATTTTATCAGTATGATGCCAATCTTTCAAATGTCTCCCTTCAAAAATTATGTACCTAATCTATTAGTCTAAATAACACACGAATGATAAAGAAATTATAATTTTATTTAAAATGAAAAAAAGTTTAAGGTACCAATCATTATATTTTTCTAATACCATGGACCTGAAACAGCACAATTTTTGCACTGTTACTGGGCCGGTATTCTTTTATTCTGATGATATCGACATTAATAATATTAAAAATAAATAAATAAATTATTTAATGGGTTCTCTAATTTCCAGTTATGGCAGACATTTTTTCCCGTACAAAATAAATATAATGTACACCCCGACACATAATGCGCCCGCTACACGCTCGCGAGTCACCGCGACCTTTTGGTGTTCATGAGTAAAAAGGGGTGCGGATGGATCGTTTGTCTTGACATGTACGTAACCGACCGTTGACGCCTTTTTACTCATGAACACCAAAAGGTCGTGGTGACTCGCGAGCGTGTAGCGGGCCCATAACGGGACTGAGAGAGATTAGCAGCTAATTTGAGAAAAACCGGTGTTGAAAAATAACGCGTGATACAAGATACAAAAACTCCGTGTGACAAACTTTAAAAAATATCACCCACAAACAAGTTTAATTAATGCCGCAGGCAATGCTTTCTTTTTTTTTTTTACTAAATTACAATTAATATTGGTGTAAAGACAATAATTTATTCTCGTACCTGATCGATCTAATTTTTAAACACAAAAACAGAATTAGTATATATTCAACAGTATGACAGAGATAATTATTATTATCTATTTATTATATTATCTATTTATTTATTTATTGCTTCAACGGACTCAAGATATTTTCAAAATTTACAACGTTAAAGTTAAAAAGTTAAAAATATTAATACAATGAATTATTATATTATTATAAAAATAGGGAACTATTTCCCCATACCCCGTGCACGAAATCATCCATCCGGAAGGGATTAATCCAGATTCGCGTACGAATCCGGATTCACTTGTCGTGGGAAGGCACCCTAATACTTCACACGTGAAAGAGATGATTTTCGATCAGAGCAATACATAAAACTTTTTGGTAACCATCCATAGTGGCAACACTTGTATAATTTCAATGGAAATGTTGTTGTTAGCAGAAAATAAAATAGTAGTGCCATTTTTTTAATAGGGTCATTGCATGTTTTATTTTTATCATGGTTTTCGGTACATTAACTATAAATTAAGGTTTTCCGAAAATTTGAGATTTTAATTCTCTGTCTTTGTGAATATATTTACAAAATAAAGTCTCATATTCGATTCTAGCGCAAAAACAGGTTTTTGACTGGCCGCCATATTGTGACGTCACTTTCCCCAATTCCTCCATACATAACCCACAAACAATCAAATTTCCTTCTATGAATTTCATCGTGTCGTGACGTCACAATCACGTTAAACAATGGCCGCTCGTTTCAGAGCACCATAGAAAAACTCGTCAAATGAACATTTTCAATTAATTATAATAAATGAACGGTAAACTAAAATAACATTATTTTATTTTATTTGTAATTCTAGTAAGTAGAACTATCGATTTAATATATTTTTTGAAGGATGAAAAAAATGCAAGTACCCTATTACCTATACACTAGCGCCACGTGGTAGTTCAGCGAACCAATTTAGCTAATTTACCGCTTCCAGAATTACCCTTTTTAATCTCAACCTTTGCATCCCCGTTGAATGAATCTAAAAATTTAAAATGAGAACATTACTACATTCTTACGAACAATGCTTGTATATTTGTATGTGCGAAGAATTCCCATTTCTTACAACAAACTACTAACAAGCACAATGTCCTGAATTCAAATTGAATTCCTTTACATCTAACACCCATTCTTGAATTGTTGAATATGCTCCACCGAGCAATAATAATGTCAGATGCACTGCTACTAGAATACGGTACAGTGCAATGTATTTAATGATTTTCAATTCTTCCTGATACCCTCGCTTCATTCTGAGTTCCTGATACATGTTATTACCTTTACAATGGGAAACTCGACCAAACAATTGCAAATCCTGGCAATTAACTTCATCAATAATTGCGCATTCGGATTGCATTGCATTTTAACCGTTGGTTGTAGAAAAATAGAAAAATTCTTTACATTTTTCCTCGTTTACACACGCTACCCTAGATTTATCCTATTTTGTATACAGAACCTCTTATTACTTTTTATGCATTCCTGATACATAACATTTTTATGTCGCATTCTTGCATTGGATAATGTACCTGCACATTCCGTGATCCAACATTCTTAAACTCTGTTATTCTTAAAAGAATTTGCTGCTGTCCTGATAACCTTTTTATATCCATTTTTCTTTGCTTATGTATTTTTAGATGCTCCTGTAAGATTATGAACTCCTGGTAGATTTGGCATTCGGAAAATCTAACCAAAATCACAATTTTCCGGCAAATCGGGAAATTCCGCATGCAATTTCGTTTAAACCATCGCTTCATTCTGGTCGCCTGATAACTCCATAGCGCGTATTGGTAATTCATCCTATATTGTGGCGCTTTCGTCACCGAGTACAAAATACGAGCTTCCGTCACGTTCATATAATCTTGGTAATGTCATGTTAGCTGTTTGAAATATTAAGTTGGTTAAAATTATGACAGGCAAAACAACTACACATTATGCGGTCATTTTAATAAATAATTAGCATGAACAAAATAATAATTTCGTTATTTTTGTAGCGTAGTGCGACATACTAAATTATTCATTTGCAAAGTACATTGAAGGGAAATCCCGCGGGCTTAAGACCCTCCACATCCCCGGGTAGCTCAGGCGCATTAATAGCGACTTCTGCATAGTACATTAAAGGAAAATCCCCGGGGCTTAAGGCCCTCCACATCCCCGGGTAGTTCAGGCACATTAATAGCGACCTCTTTACCCGCACTTCTAAGCAAATCTTATTAAGAGGTGGGCCCAGGGTTAGCCTTAAGGGAGCCCCTCGGCAAACCACAGTCTACAGTAAAGTACGGTCTACAAAAATAATATGTTATTCAACTTGGGCCAGTTGGTTGAAACGCAGATGTCATAAGTGGGAGTGCCAGGTTCGAATACCGGCGTTGACTTCACTAGCTGTTAGCTTACTGTGAAATAATATGTAGAAAAGTATTTGGGTTTATTGGGTACTTACCTTTTTTTTCAATATTTATTTACACTTTAAGCGAACAAATACAGAATGTTCACATAAGATGCAATAATAGATGCTATAATCTTTGTTCAGTAGGGCGAGCCTATCGCAGTGCTGCGATCTCACGCCAAGATTCTTATTTTGTGTATTTATATTTCTACAGTGAACTTACACACTTCGAACATAAATCCATAGAAACTACGAGTACTTCACTCGTTACAGAGCATTGTCGAAACACACCACTCCGAGAAGTCGAAAAACATCATACCTACTAGTCGAAAAATTGGTGAAATATCCATTACAGATACAATCTGTCAAAAAAGAGTTGGTGTTCGATGAGGGCGCCACATGTAGCTTTTTGGCAACTATAATGGCAACACTTGTATAATTTCCTTACAAGCGGACGCATTGCCAGCAAACAAAATTGTACAGACAATTCCCTGTTAGAAGTCTCCTGGTGAAAACTTGGTTTAGTGTTGCTTAATGTGATAATACGATATGGTTAATTTTTTTCGCTACTTTCAAATTATATTTCAGAACTGTTATTTCCATTCATATATATTTATATATTTATATGTATAATATGTTTATCTATGTATGTATTTATGAATTCAATTATTGTTATGTATGTATTTGAGTATTCAGTTAAGGTACCCTCTTGGTACTGAATCTATAATTAGGTATATCTCATTTTTTGTTTCTATCTTGGGTTGGCTGGCAGAAATTGCCATTTGGCAATAAGCCCGCCCCTTGTATGTTTTTCTGTACAATAAAGTTTATTTTATTTATTTATTTATTTATTTATTTAAAACTACTACTAAAACAATGTGGCAATTTTCGAATTGTTAGAATAAACTGGCAACATTGTTTTTCTAACTTGTGATGGCGGCTTGAAGGGATTATTGGAGTATTTTTTACTTTTTCCAACTCGCAAAACTATCTTTTCTTTAAAATGATTTCTCTAGCGCTACTCTGTAATATTTTCGGCATTGTAGGTTGCTTGTAAAAGATACAATGTGAGAATATTGCGAACCTTTGACAGCTCTTATGACAATATTCGACAATCAGGGCTACCAACAATACAATCTTTAACTCCACTTGCAGGTAACGTCAGCACGGTGGCCAAGACGGATGGAATTAATAATAGTTCCAATTTAATCCGACAGCAACTCTTTTTTGACAGACTTTAGATAACTAGACATGCGAGGTTTTGAGGGTGTGTAAAACACAGTGGCGTATCTTTTACGAGTAAAATTTTCCATCAACATTAAAATCCACACACCCTGAAATCCCTTTAGAGTAGATTACTGTGTGTAAAATGCATATTAATTAAGGTGGTAGGTAGGTGAAGTATGCATAGTTGACTAGCCCCCGTTTTCACCAACTTTTACCTAAGAAGGAGACCCCTAAGAAATTTTCATACAAAAACAGAGATAATATTCTATTTATTGACACGCAGGCCTACCAACCACACCCTAATTCCATACAAAATGCAACACGCAACTCACCTAGCCTGGGCAGAGATATTTGGGCACCTAACGTAGGTGAGTTGCGTGTTGCATTTTGTATGGAATTAGGGTGTGGTTGGTAGGCCTGCGTGTCATAAAATAGAATATTATCTCTGTTTTTGTATGGAAATTTCTTAGAGGTCTCCTTCTTAGGTAAAAGTTGGTGAAAACGGGGGTAGGTAGTATTAAGAGTATGCATACCAACATTTCAAAAATTTCTAAAAACGGGAGACCTTATATCTGGACAACCGTTACTAAATATACTTTGGAACAAAATAGGGTAGATGCATTGAACCTTTATCTAGGGAATAACCGTAAAAGAATTTTTAAATCTTGTGTAGATATCTCAAATTAAAAAATTAAAAACACCTCTTATCTTTTTTCGAAAAGACGGAAACTAGTTTCCCGAAAGACGCGGAGTATTTTTTTTTTTTGTAATGATAATATGTATTAAAATCTAGGGAATAACCGTGAAAGTTTTTTGATAGACGCAAAATTAATCTCAAAAAATGGAAAAAATGCTATTTTCACCATTTTATCATGCGATTGTTCACGCAATTTTGAACCTTAATGCCGTGGGAAATGACTGTGACGTCATTCCTGGTGCCAAGCCCTTAATTAAGGTGGTAGGTAGGTGAAGTATGCATAGTTGACTAGGTAGTTTTAAGTGTTCCGTAATAATCTCAGTGCACACTCACGGGACAGGGTCGTGTTGATGATAAAACCCGCCCAGAGCTCTAGCGGATGCCTAGCATCGACCCTAATTTCCCTAGGGGATTTATAATAATATGTAGAATTATTATTCTTCTAGTAGGTAAACTAGGGTGTCCATACGTTTATTTTTAGAGCGTTTTTATTTAACTTCATCTGTCGTTGCCTGCGTCTACGTTTTCACCTTCAAATTTCAATACTGGCAATATTTTTTCAATACTGGCAATATAGAGAAAACACGTATGTATGCTAGATTTCACCAACTTCTTAGGTGAGGAATAGCGGAGATAGAAGCCACTTATCATTATTTTGTCGAACAAAATTTGCGCTAGGTGGCACCTATCTCCGCTATTCCTCACATAAAAATTGGGCTTGGCACCAAGAATGACGTCACAGTCTTTTCCAACGGCATTAAGGTTGAAAATCGCGTGACAATCGAATGATAAAATAGTAAAAACAGCGTTTTTTTTCCATTTAATGGGGTTAATTTTGCGTCTATCAAAAAACTTTTACGGTTATTCCCTAGATTTCAATGCATATTATCAGTACAAATAAAAAATTTTACTCCGCGACTTTCGGGAAACGAGTTTCCGTCTTTCCGAAAAAAGATCAGAGGTGTTTTTCAAAATTTATTTGAAGTAACCTATACAAGATATAAAAAATCTTTTACGGTTATTCCCTAGATAAATCTACCCTATTTTGTTCCAAAGCATATTTAGTAACGGTTGTCGAGATAGACGGTCTCCCGTTTTTAGAAATTTTTGAAATGTCAGTATGCATACTCTTAATATATCCATTCTGGCCGTATGGTTACAATTTGGGTATAGTCACCCTTTAGTAATATTTTGTTTAAATAATAGAAAACTAACGCCGGGTAAAACGATCTCCTTGTGGCTTACCTTATATTTAATTAACGCCCTATTTAACGGCGCGTTGCGAATAGAACCTGCCCTGCGACCTACGCAGGGCAGGGATGGTAGCTGCATTGGACCTTTTTCCTAATAACAAAAACAAAGAGATAATATACGTTCTATATATTAATTTATTTTTATTTACACTTTTGGTGAACATGTGATATATGTTAACGTTCTTTTTCTCTTCTCCTTCAGCCCGTAGCCATCCACTTCTGGACGTAGGCCTCCTCCATCCCTTTCCATGCCAAACGATCTTGGGCCACTTGTATCCATGTTGCACCGGCATACTTCACTATGTCATCTCTCCATCGGAACTGTGGTCGTCCGGGGTTTCTTGTGGTAGTCCTAGAACCCCAGCACAGGAGGCGTTTTGTCCATTACAAATATGAACCATAACATTTGTTCACTAGGGCGAGCTTATCGCTGCGATCTCTGGCAGTTGACCCCGTTTAATGTGAGCTTACCATTCACCAAGTCCAGCCCACCCATCTCAAATCTGAATCGGTAAATGTTACTTAAATGTAAAGCGATCACATTAAACCAGCCGACGATCAGCCACAAATCCGATGGAAAGTCCATCCTTTGCTGTATATCTGTTGAGATAACTACTAATCTGAAATTTTCACCAATTCTGAATATCTTGGTATCTTAGTGTTCCAACCCTTGATATTCTTTTGTGACCATTTGGGTTCATTGATTTTTTAATTATATTTGATTTAATGATTCAATACTATCGTACTCATCAAAATTTGACCTTTTTTTATCAATCGTCTCGCCTTTAGTTTCATTACTTATGAACATTCACGCGTAAAAGAAGGTCCAATCTTAAAATAATTATTTTATTAATTAAACTTGATATTTTCAGATACGACCGCGCGGATTTTAATTAAAAAATTAATGAGATTATTAGTATTTTAATCAAAATTATCTCACTTTGTGTATTTAGAAATTAGGTAGGTAATTTATAATGTAAATTTTTAATTACAGAATATAATTTCCCGTCAGTTCGTTATACATGTGTCATTATGAGTTATTCACATTCACAAAAACCTGAGTTTTTTCCCAATTTTCATTTAGAATCATTCAGGTTAGGAATAATAATATGTAGGAATACTTGGCTAATTGTTATTCTATCTTCATGCCTACCCCACAAGGGATGCGGCATTAGTAGATAAAGTTTCGTAACTTTGTGCATGGGTACATTTTATTTATTTATAGTTTTGACGGCCACAAGGCCTTTGGAAAGTTACAATACAAAAAGTTAAAAATATCAAAACAA
This sequence comes from Ceraclea dissimilis, assembly GCA_963576895.1. Lineage (NCBI taxonomy): Eukaryota > Metazoa > Arthropoda > Insecta > Trichoptera > Leptoceridae > Ceraclea > Ceraclea dissimilis. Next base: position 2,955,071 of record OY756372.1, read on the forward strand.
TAAAGATACACAGCCAAACAATACACAGCAACAACAGACAAAAGAATCACAATTAAGACAGTATGTAAACACACAATATGGACAAAATACGGTAAAATAAAAATCGTAAAACAATCGATTAAATCATAAACGAATTTGGTCAATATAAATACTACAAATAGTAATTACAAACTCAATAAAACTATATGATAAAAACCAGCAAATTGGTTAATGCAAAAATTCTAACAATTTGAATTTGAACAACATAAAATAATAGAGTGTGTCTTATTTTTTGACAAGCAGATCTGCCTCTAGTTACAAAATAAGTAAAACCCGTGATCTTGCATATCGATGGCTATAGATTCTTGAATAAAATATGTAAATGAAAATATTATATTTCATTCAGATTTCGAAATCAATATTTGCAAAAAAAATCTTCAATTTCACAAATTCTCGTGAATTTATTAAAATAATAATGGAAAAGGAGTTTTGGAAGGTTTGGAGGATAAAATAACAAAATAAAATAAAAATGGAGAGGAAATATTATATAATCATCTTTTTTTAAACAACTCTTACGTGATGTACAAATTTATAAATTCATAAATTTCTGTCTGAATGAACGCGAGTTATTTTTCAGTTTCCTTTCTGCCCGCTCTCCACTTGAAACATGATCACCATCATCTGTTTCACAATTGAATTTCCTTCCCAACAAATTCTAATGATATCTCAGTTTATTTTTCGCAGTGAAGCCTTTTTATTTCACTTCAAGAACCTCAACTACCACAGGCTACGAGTATATTCAATGCAAACAATGAGTTTGTTTTTATTTTACTGAATGTCACATTTTTTTTTAAATAAAAAATGAATCTGAGTTTATCGAAATAAACCCAAATACATCTTTGTACACTCCACAGAAAGCTGAAAAGCTTGTGTTGTGAAGTGGAGTAAGTCGGGGATTGAACCCGCGCCCACCGGATTAACAGTCGAGCGCGTTACCAACCAGGCTACCGACAACGTCTTCTTCTTCTTCTTTACTTATTACGGCATTGCACCCGGTTTGCGGGTGATGCTGCCGACGAAAGCAAAGATATGCACCAATTATCAACCAACATACAAAAAACAAAAAATAAATAAATAGATAAAATAAAAAACAACACTGTGCCTACAGCGAAAGTAAATCGATTATAAATGAAAAAAAACGTCAGATTTCCTACATTTCGTAGTTGAATAATATGTAGTTATCTCAACAGATATACAGCGAAGGATGGAATTTCCATCAGTGTTGGACTAAAGATCTGGGTTCTATCCTCGGGCGCGGAACAACTGGTGAATCTATTGCTGATCTCATTCCAATTTATCTATCAACCTATCCTCCACGTTTTGTGGGGTAAGCAGAGATAACAGAAGACCACACCGCCTTATCCTTTCACACATCCTTGCTTACATCACGTTCGTGCATTTCGTTGTATGATGCAATAAACCTATTTTATTTATTTGTCAGATTATCTTAATCTATAAACCAAAGTGTCCCGACTGACTGACTGACTGACATACTCACTCATCAACGCAGAGCCTAAAATGCTAATCCTAGAGAAGTGAAATTTTGAAAACAGATTGGAGTACCCATTTGAGTTTTTCATTATTTCATTTGTTTCTAGAGTAGTTCACGCTCTTATAATAGCTTTTTATTTCAGAGAAATGAGATTATTACTAAATTGTACATAATGGTCAGGATCCCTTCCTTTAAGGCCCCGTGAACCCACAAAATTGACATTCATACAACATACAAAGTTATATTATTTGCAAAGATGGGAAAAAAGCATAAAATACATGACAACATAGTCATATTTTAACAAAATTGTGCAATAAAAATCATATTTCGGTAGCCTGGTTGGTAACGCGCTCGACTGTTAATCCAGTGGGCGCGGGTTCAATCCCCGACTTACTCCACTTCATAACACAAGCTTTTATTCTGTGACGTGTACAAGATGTATTTGGGTTTATTTCGATAAACCCAGATTCATTAAAAAAGAAAATATTTACACTTATGGTGAACAAGATACAAAGACGTGTAAACATTTCAAATATAAATCATAACATTTTTTTCACTAGGACGAGCTTATCGCAGTGCTCTTACCAGAATTTTGTAAAAAAAATTGCTTTATTCACAGTAATGCAGTTTTGAACGATCTTTTTACATTATTCGTATTTAACTTCATCTGCAGTTGTTGTTTTTGTTGTTCTATTCTACGCAGAGAGGACGAATTATGAAAGGAAAACAAAGAAAATAAACTTGGACGAAATAAGAGGTGTAAGGAAGCTCGACCGTCTAAAAACCACTTGTCGACCAGTTGGTCAAGGACATATGTGTTTTGAGTAAATGAAACCGTAGAGTGTGTACGACGAATCGCATGAATGTGACGGAAGCGAGAAGTGTCTGTGTAAGGATAAGAAAGTCTGGTGATCTGATTTTGCCCATCCTTCAAGGGATGCGGCGTGAGATAAATTAAAAGAAGAATAGAACATTTTCGTGTTTTTAAATTGTTTGAATACAAAATACAAAATTAAACTTAACCCTGTGTGGGAGTGTGTAGCCGTTTGGTCACACATTTAGACATGTGTATTGTGTATAGTATTTCACCACCCATTTCATTATTTGTTTGGTGTTGCGGTTACTGTTTAGCTGTTGTCAGACAAACTAGTTTGTTTTAGACAAGTAATAATAGTGACCCATGTCAAACTGTAAGAATACGATCTTCTTAATATAATATTGTATTTTTTTTATTTAAGCTCATCTACATACCTCAGCGTTGCCCTGTTAAAACAATGTTAATAAAGTGAATTGATCCTTATTTGCTTCGTTTTTTTCTTCAATTTCTTTTATTTATACCTACTTCAAGTGATAGTAATAGGTGTAAATTTTGTAACCTCCTTAGACTAAGATATTGAAGGAACGTAATTTAGGGATGGGGTTTGCCGGGGGCTCCCTTAAGGCTAACCCTGGGCCCACCTCTTAATAAAATTTTGCTAGAAGTGCGGGTAAAGAGGTCGCTATTAATGCGATTGAGCTACCCGGGATTAGAGGGCCTTAAGCCCGCGGGATTTTCCTTCAATACTTTAAGTGAACAGAATAGAAAAACGTCATACTATACCATAACATTTGTTCACTAGGACGGACTTATATTATGTGAGCTTATGTGTATGTTGACGTATTTCATATAGAGCTGCAGCGCTAATGTGTAAAATAGTTAGTTAAATAAAACGCAGTTCGTGCATGAAATTTCTTGACTAAAATCCATTAGGAGGTATTTGACAAAGTAGAAGAAGAAGATGTCTTCGAGGCGTTGCAGTATAATCAAGCACTAAGCACTTTCAAGTATGAAATTGCGGTTTAATTACGTTATTTATGAGCGTAAATTTATTCGAAAACGTTCTCCGAGATATTCTCAACATCTCCAGTTAGAATTTATCCAACTTTTGCTCCATTCATACAACAACAAACTTTATGTGAAGTTAATACGAAAACTTATTCTAATGTAGATCTACTACTTGTGCTATACGAATAAATTGAGACTTCGCGTTATTGTTCGACAAACTTTGCGTAATTATTTCGCGAAATGTGTAACGCAAAACCATATTGTGAAATGTTCGCTTTAAGTATAAATAAATAAATAATGATTAACTCCTAATTTCGGTAGGAGAATGAGAATCTTTTTGCTAAATCTTAGTTCTTAATTAACCTTAACCCATTTACTTAATCTAAATTTAAGTTCATGCCACGTCTTAATTTCCGAGATGTACATATACTCTAAAAAAATTAACCCTATTTTTCACCCTCTTAAGGTCGGAATTTCCAAAAATCTTTCCTTAGTTGATGGTGTGTTAAACCTTCCAAAATTCACTTCTCTAAGACTATCAGTTTGTGATATGGGTTGATGAGTGCGAGTATGTCATGGTATTGAGGTGGTTAGTAGCCTGGTTGTTAACGCACTCGACCGTAAATCCGGTGGGTGCAGATTCGATCCCCGATGCCGACTTACTCCACTTAACGACACAAACTTACGGTGAAGTGTACAAAGATGTATTTGGATTTATTTCGATAAACCCAAATTAAATTATTCGAACAAAAAAATGTGTTGTTAAAATTCGCGTAAGTATATTTTAATCTAACGCGAAATTTTCTTGTCTTTACGAATAAAGATCCTTGCGTTTAATTTTTCCAACTGAAAATGTGCTTCAAAGTTCTTCACAAATCTTTTTACTTCTTAACAAAAGCAAGCGGATTTATTTTCGCTCGAATTGAGAAAACTAAACAAGATATTCCTACCTACTAGAGTTTATTTTTATTTTGTTCTGTAATGAAGGCTGATATAGACTTGATGAATAACGCAATATACCTATTTATCTACATATCTCCTCACTGCACATCTCTTACGGGGCAAGCAGAGAGTAGAGCTGTGAACGTTGCTCTGAAATAATTATTTATTTTTTAAACTTAAAGTGAACAACATATAAATATGAAAAAATTGACAGATTATACAGTGCAGATTATAAATCGTTGTTCACTGGGGCGAACTTATCGCAGAACTGCGAATTCTTCCAGTTAACCCCATTATTCCCCAATCCCCAAATTATTCCAGCATTTAACAGTATTTAACAGATTCTTGAGTGGCAACCTAGAACGAGCAAAAGGAGCGTAGAAAGACCTCAGGCAAGATGGTCTGACGATGTGAGGCCAATCGCAGGAAGCAAGTGCATGTAGCATGCCCAGTTTAGGGATCTGTGGAAAGTCAAAGGGGAGGCCTTTGTCCAGCATTGGAATTAAAACGGCTGAGAAAGAAGAAGAATCAAAGTGAAATCATCTAATCATGAACAGTCTTAACACAGAAGTGATTCATACATGTATTTAGGGGTGGAAGAATTCACTGATTTCTAATGCCGGTGATCCATGCAAAAATGAAGCGTGTAATATTACCAATTTTTTTAATATTGTTTTTTATTTATTTGTCCACATGGAACGGATACAGTCACAAAAACAAAAATATTTACAGGGACATTAGTACGGAAATATACAATACACAAGACCAATAACGTCCATTCACAATTCACACACACGCAAAACAAATAGATTATATTATTACACAGTAATATATCTTTATATCTATCAGGCAGTCAATGCTAATTTGAAAGCATCGGCACACCTATCCGACGTCCTCCCCAAGAGAATTTACATAATGCTGCATATTGTGAATATGCCTCTGGGATCTGTTCAGGAAAAACTGCTAATGCATATTTTCGTCTCTCTCTCTCACATTGATATTATTATTATTATATAGGTAATATATCTGTCACACTCGCACCTGTATCCATTGAAGTTATGAATATTAATTCAATATTGTAATATCTGTACAGTGGATGAACATTTATTCGGCATTTATAGATCGAATAAACGCCCATTGGCTTTACTATTATATCGGAATTAATGGAATGTATAATTATAGGTGAACTCTACTCTAAATGCAAATTAAGTCATCACAGTGGATGCCTATTAACTGGACGGAAAGCATTTCCTAGTTACCTGTTGTTATTTCTATAAATTACGCGTTTTTTTTTTCAAAAATACGACATGTGTTATGTGTATGGCTGAAGAAGTACGAGTCAGGGTTGAATGTTGTGTAAATGAGATTGTTTAGGAGAATGTGTGGGAAAACATTGAGAGATAGGATAAGGAATGAGGTTAGTAGAGAGATGAGTGACTGTAAGACGAGTGTCGTGAAGATAATGAATTAAAACGGTATAATAAAAAGGACTTGAGACGATAAAAATAACCAACAAACGCATGTGCTTATAAAAAAAACTTAAGATAAAATGCATCCGAAAAAGGAAGATTACTCAGCTTATACTAAAGGTATCTTTCTAAGATTTAAAACATAGATAAATGACAATATGTTTTAGTGACTACAGTCGTTGTAAATTCAATTTTTACCGATTTACTTGTTAAAAAGTGATTCCAAACTTGTCCTAAAATTGACTGAAACATGATATTATTCCCGTAGTTTCACAGGTACGGGTACAATGCTGCAATACGGTTATTAAATTTTTAAGGTAAGACGCAGTGACTAGTAGATTTTTTTGGTATTCGGTTCCCTTTTTATACAATAAGGTAAAATGTATGTTATCCTTATTACTCTCATATAAAATTCGAAAATTTTGAAGCGATAATAGAACGACTCTTTTTTATTTCTTTTTTTTTTTTCATTCGATTACAAATAAATTCGACCACATTGTACATCAGTTGTCCACAGCTTTCCATTGAAACTAGAATACCTATTATGCCTATTGGTACACCCTATTAGGTATAACCTATTGATGCGTATCATTATGATTATTAATAGGTATTGATTTTATCGGCCAGGACAACCATGGAATTGCCTTCATTTGTATGACAAGCGTTCTGATATCGAATAGGTATCAACTTCTACCAATCAATGTAGTTACGACCAAACCTTCACTCTAAAGGAAAAAAAGATTTTCTTTTTCTACGTATTATTTATAGGTATTTCAAAATATATAGGTATTGTTGTCTATACTCTATATCAGAAAAATAGCGAACTATCTTTTTTACTGTGAAGGTCTTTCTACCAAGCAATCATTTCCATTTTTTTTTTACTTTTTGGGGTTAATTTCGCTTCAATCAAAAAAATTTTTACGGTCATTCCCTAGGTTGTAGTGCATATTATCAGTACAAAAAATGCGACTTTCGGGAAACGAGTTGCTGCCTTTCGGAAAAAAAGATCAGAAGTATTTTTCACATATTTTTTGAAAAATCTATACAAGATATTAAAAATCTTTTACGGTCATTCCCAAGACAAAGGTTCAATGTATCTACACTATTTTTTCCAATGCATACTTAGTAAGGTTGTCGAGATCAAAGGTCTCCTGTTTTTTTGATTTTTTTTAAAACGTCACTATGCCTACTTTTAAGATTGTTTTCAAAAAGTGTCTAGCGTACCTATGTATGTACATACTCTAGTATATTGTATACAAGATGTCTACCTAATTGAATTGACAATCAACAAGTGAATCCGAGCCTACTCTCACTGTCAACTACATTTGTCATCCTTTATGATTGCCCCCCCCCCCCCCCTACCCCCACCACAGCACAAACTGAGCTTAAATAATAACAAAACCCGAGTATAGTACAGTACCTACCCCAATATTTTTTCCATATAGACTTTACCCGCAAAACGTAACGCAGTATCTAATGGTATACTGTGTAATGGTAGTTTCACATCTGGCGCGGAAATATTAAAGAAATACTTTGATTTTTTTGTAAATCTCGCCGGTAATCAAAAAGCTTATTGAATAACTTTATCCGAATGACGAGATTATTGCGAATGCGGTATCTGAGTCTGAATGTTTGTATGTATATATGCATTCTATATCTTGTTTTTTATTTTTTTTATTCCGTTTTTATTTGTTTTTTATCTCACATATGTATGTATGTATATATTTTCTACTTCGTATATATTTTTTTATTCAATTTCTTTTTTCTGTTTTTTCCTATATTTTTGTTCAACTCCTTTTTTTTCTGTTTTGTCCTGGGGTTAACTGGAAGAAATCGCAGTTCTGCGATAAGTTCGCCCTAGTAAACAACGTTTTATAATCTGTACTATGTCCATTTATATTTATATGTGTTTGTTGTTTACTTTAAGTTTAAATAAATAAATAAATAAATAAATTATTGTCGTAAGGCAATGTCAGCCAACCAACCGCTTGAAACATTATATCACCGCCAGACGCTGGTGAGCCATCACAAGCTTTTTGTGTTCATTAGTAAAAAGGCGTCAACGGTCGGTTACGTACACGAGCCAAAACTTACGTTCCATTCGCACGGCTCTTTACTCATGAACACAATAAGCTTGTGATGGCTCGCTAGCGTCTGGCGGCGGCATCACAATTAGGATGCTGGCTCCACACGCTCGGCAGACTTTCACAAAAAAGTGACGAACGTGTAGATACTGTAGATGTACATGCTTCGCAAGCGCCGACCAGTGCCATTTTAATTTGCCAGTTATACCATCTTCCTCTTGTCCAGCGTCTGATTTATTTCGTATTTTTACATTTTGATTAGATTAATAAAAAAATCGTACGATGTAAATCGACATTTATCGTTTTTTTTTCCTCTTCATAAATTTTTGTTAAGGGTGACCATGCGAGCAGTCTGGTAACGCGGCACTAGTGAAATATGTCCCTAACATACACTGGTGTGATAAAATTACAATTTGTTGGTACGTTAAACCTGAAATTTATGTACATTCTTTCTATATAATATTGCAATTTTATCGATAGTCCCTATACTTTTTGTATTACACTCATGTAAACGGTTTTTGCGTCAAACTGTCAAATGGTACACACTGTTTAAGAAATGTTTCTTCCTCTTACTTTATTTGTTCAATTAATGGGGTTAGCTGGCAGATTTCGCATCACTGCGATGAGCTCGCCCTAGTGAACATCTATTATCTAGCAATTCTAGCATCCATAACTTGTTTTTTTAAGAATCTGGGCTTGCGCACACAAACCCAAATACTTTTCTGCACACATTGCACTAGGCTAAAAGCCTGTATAGTAAAGTGTGGAATACATTCTAAAATTTGATCAATTTTTTTTGCATGCGATTTCGAACCTTAATACTTGTCCATTTAATACGCGAGTATCTCCAAAAATAATTAAAATGTCCATTTAGACGTTTCAGAATAAAGTCCTAATGGATTCTTGATAATTTAAAGTTAGATAAATCAATGAATTTCCATTTTATCTGACACCCTGTCGACTTGGAGCGTTTTCACGCTTATACGAGCCTATAATTACGCTATACCTCTACTCGTATATAATGCGTATAGCATCTTTAATACGCGCTCCATACAATAACCATTGTAAGGAAAACCTTGAAAAGTCTAGAATTTATAACTATATAATAAAACACCTAATTTTTTTAACGCATATGGCAATAGACCCGGCAATTACAAATTCAGAGGTAAATCTCTCAGCCAATTGGCAGCGTCAGCAGTGACCCCGTGGATTTCAGTTAGACCGCGCTCGAAACCAAAAATTGGACACTCAACTATATGGCCCATCGTCTGGCGGCGACCACATTCACAGTCGGGGCTCGGGGAAAACCCCCATCGATGCATAAGGTCTGCGCATCTTCCGTGGCCTGTCCTGATTCTATTAAGCGCGGAATTAATTAATTCTAATGTCCATTGTCCATATTATGTCCTGTTGTGAAAACTTTCCATAGATGTCGTTATTTTAGTTATGGGAATCGGGCTGACAGTAATGTGACAGATTCCTATGTAGATATGTATACAAAGTCTTCTTCTTCTTCAATAGCCTTCTTCCCTCCACTGCTGGATATAGGCCTTTTCCAACTATTACCACTTGTATCTGCTCTGACCCTTCTGTATCCAGGTTCAGACAATGTCGTCGGTCCATCTCTTTGGTGGCCTCCCGACGCTTCTTTATCTGTCCAAGGACTCCACTTCAATATTCGTGGCGCCCATCTGGTGTCACCCTGCCTGGCCATATGTGCTGCCCATTGCTACTTGAGTTTTGAAACACGTCTCATGATACTCATGGCTCATGTATGAAAAGTAATACCCTGAAATTCGCTTTTAAACTCATTCACGTGACATTGAACTCTCAATAAATCTTATTACAAATGTGACTACACTGCACACAAAACATCTTAATTTTGACCAACCATGACAATTGTCTACACAAGTATACTTTTTCTAAACTACAGGTACCTACCTAATGCTGGCTCTACACGCTTGCGAGCGTCCACAAGTTTTTTGTTAATGAGTAAAATGGCGTGTGGATGGGGCATTTTTTTTGGCTCGCGTACGTAACCGACCGTTATCGCCTTTTTAACTTGTGCACGCTAGGCAAGCGTGTGGATGAGTCATAACAGATGCGCATTTTTTATTTTGATAAATACTAGCTGAGTTACCCGCGCTCCGCAACGGCAAATTTAGATAGTAAAGTAGATCGACATTATGATCCGAAACGTGTTCTGTTTATCCATCAAAATAGTTAGTTTTAGTGGCTCTGCATCACACCTAGCCTTTTTCCATCCACATTTCGAGCTAAGAAATCTCGGATCGATAACCTTTGTCCGATTTCTAATTTTGGTGCAATTTATTTCCAGGTAGCCTGTTTAGCCGGCCTGTAAACACTAGTTGATCAATAATTTAAATATCTACAAATTATTATGGCAAATAGGTTAGTAGGTACAACGAGTATATTAAATTCGGCCTATTCTACGAATATATTTACGTAATAAGTATATTGAATGCGGTACGAGTATATTCTCCATACTTCATATTAATATACGCATCAGTATATTTTCAAACACAGAATAGAACGATATTCAAATGTTTCCACAACTTGAAAACGATCGATTAATTATTTATTATTATTAGAATTGATTCTCAATTGTTATTTTGATTTGAAATTTAGAACATTTCATTCCAATTATGATTTAAATTCAATTGTACCTGTTCCACTTAATAGAACAAACATACAATTATCTAATTTAAACAAATACATGGTTTTACACATTTGGTTCGAAAAATATGTATCTTCGAAGCTGGATTAACGCCATTAACGGGTTCGAATCTTAATGCCGACGATGCATTATTATTAATTGATTAAGCTTTTTACAGAGTTTTTTTCATTTTACAGTCAAGCTTACATTTTTTTTTAAATTATTTTAGAGTCAAACCTATCATTTTATCATCTTAAACCACAAGGTAACTCAATGGGAATCGTATCCGTATGTAGCTTCACCCCTGGCTGCATCCACAATTTTTTTTAACTGAAGGTCTTTAAGCGTCCTGCAAAGTTGCATAATTGAAAATAAAAGAAAGAAAATAATATCTAATGAAATTAATCAAAGAAGTTGACCATCTATTCTGAATGTCTCCATTCAGGCTACAACGAGGCGGTTAAGTTGACACAGACAGCGAAAATTCGAAGAATCACTAACGTACGTACGTTAAAAAGTAAGAATCTCTATTGTGAAATTCAAAGATTCGAATTGAATACAAATATTTGAATTTACAAGAAAATTCTCTCGGGGTTCTTAATTCAAAAACCTTTCTATTGTCAAACCAAAAGTAGATAAATGCATCATTTTCATTGATCCATTTAAAATAGATTCTATTCGTGATTTGTTCACATAAAATATACCGTGCGATGATTGGTCGACAATTTGAATATAGTTCGTGAAAATTCTAAAATTGAATAATGTTGCCAGTACCTTTATATGGCAATACAATTCGTCTAAGAAATAATATTATTAATTTCTCTGCGAACGTCAAGTTGCAGGGTTCCCACACATCCTTTTTTTGCATAAAGGAAATTCTCATTTGGTAGTAATGAATGTCACAAGTGGTTGGTTGGCAGACATTGCCTACTGCAATAAACCCGCCATTTGGAAGATATGTTTTCTTTTCAATAAAGATTTTATTTATTTATTTATTTATTAGATTTTTTTTTACAAATCTAAACAATTTAGTAGATAGAATATAATAGTAGTATAAAAATGTATTCTATTCTATCCCATCACCTCGCGTCACTTGCGGGGCAGGTAGAGAGGACAGAACGTCAAACCGCCCTATCCAAACGCATACTTCTTGTACCGTCACATTTTTACGTAGTCAAAACGCGTTCATCCTTGGAGAATCTGGCATTATAGGTCCAAGACAGTCTCAGACAACCACCCACACATAATAATTCAAGGTCGAATCATAAGTGTGGCAACCCTGATAAGTTGAACCAATGATACGATTCCATTTAAATATTGTTCCTTTAAAAACAATCGAATAATGAATATTATCATTTCACTGCGTACAATAACAACTTGGAGAATTTGAATTTTGAATTCGGAATGCTTTGTAGAATCTTCTCTATACTTGTGCCTTGTCTATGCTCTGTAGTACCTAGTACCTACCTAGGGCGTCATGACGGAATGACACGGGAAAAAATAGCACGGGAAAAATATCACATGAAAGAAATAACACATGGAAAGATTTCACGGGAAGAAATACCTAACCCATGCAAAAATAACACAAGATGAAATAACACGTACATAACGAGTAACGGTTGCATAGGCATTTTAGAAAATGTTACATATTTAAAGTTCAACTTTCAGTACCTACTCTTCAAGACATAATAGAAGTAGATATAAAAAAAACATTATATTCATTAGCCGGTATGCTTACTACTTTTTCGAAAAGACTCTCTCTCAGAAATTATCCCTGGCCGGCCTCATATAAAGGTACTAAATTACGAAAGTGTCAATTTCACTCCATTTCACTGTGAACCATTTTGGCCGAGATTCGACTCGTGCCTTTGCGTTGTGCATATACAACTGGACTTGGCCTGTTAACCAATATGTGGCTGGATTTTCTAAAAAAGTTCTTGTGTTTCAACATTGTGCGCATGTGTATCACCAGCCAAGCCTCCAATCTGAGTACGCAAGGATAAAATATATTATTATTTGTAAAATACACAAGTAAGCAACATTGAATAAAGATAAATATGTGTTATTTCTTCCGTGTGCTATTTTTTCGCGTGCTATTTATCCCGTGTTATTTTTTCCTGTGTGATTTTATCATGTAACCAGTACCTAGTGCCTACGTACCCTCTATCAAGTATTTCCCTTAGAATTTACTTCAAAGATTAAACAGAGAACTTCCTACTATTAAACTATGACAAAAGATTGTGCGAAGGCGAACTTATCGACAGGTCAGGGCCGACCTGAGATAATAAAGCAATCGCCCGGGTGTTATTTATTAATTATACAGAAATTAATTTTCTAAGGAAATTAATTTTACTGGGTTCGAAACATTCGGCGATGGACCGGGATCAGAACTGTGGAGGAGCTGTTTCGCACTGCCCAGGACAGAGAGACGTTCTCCCAAGTGCTCGTCAGCGTCGGGGGGACCCGACATGACACATAGAGAAGAAGAAGAAGAGTCAGTTAGGAGAAATCTATGAATAGCGATAAATTTTGTCCTGGTGATGGTATGTGGGTTGTTAGTTTGAACCTTGTTATTCCCAGGTGATCATGGTTAATCAAAATTTCCTAAAGTTCAATTTATGAGGAAAGCGCCTATGGAATAAAGCCTGGCGTAGAAAAAAAAATTCAACACCTTTTTTTCTGATAATTGGAAAAGTTATTGATGGAAAATTTAGTGTCTGGACTCGGGATTATGTCAGCTCTGAGAATATCGCTGGAAAGATATTACATTTCTGAACACTCTGTAGGTAACTACCTAATCGAAATATGCTTTTACGAACAGGATAAAACTTATTTTCTTACGTACTTTACGAAAGTTAGAATCGACTTTTGACAAAAATATTTGATGACAAAATTTAAGCATGAAATAGATGTGCCAGAAACTCGCTAGCTAACACAAAAACAGCTACTGTCGTTCGAGAATTATTATTTTTTTCATTATTTTTTAAACAAAAGAGTCTGGTCTTGGATACACATTACACAAACCCAAATATTTTTCTGCACACCTTGCACTAGGCTAAAAGCCTGTATCAAAAAGTGTGGAATACATCGCCAGCGCCGGGGTTTGAACCTGGCACCTCCCGCTTGAGAGATTGCCGCCTCAACCAACTGCGCCAACAATGTACTCATTGGTCGACAACTCGTATTGGTCAACATGGAGCAATTAATGGAACAATATCGGACAGTTATTTTGGCAATATTTAAAGCGAAACAAAGATGTTGAGTTCAAACGAGAAAGAAGATTGACAAACCGATTGGATATTCGGCAATTTGTGTCGTCGACATGAAAAAATACGGAGTAAATATTGCCGAAATAATTGCTCCTCCTAATTGCTGCATTTTGCCGAGAATTTCTTGATGTTGTAGCGACCAGAATTGCCGGGAGAGGATTCGGAGCAATTTAGTTGCTCGCATGAGCGAATGTTAAAGTCGGTAGCCGTATAGGTAGCATGCTCGACTACAATCTGTTGAGCGTGGGTTCAATCACGGATGCCGACTTTCTTCTCCTCACGAGACAAACTATATGGCGGGAAATATTAGAGGTGTATTACTTAGTAATACTACAGAAAAAATATTTCAAACTGTCAAACGCAGTCATAAAATTTGACCGAGAAGGGACGACTACCTGCTTTATTCGCACCTCTAGCATAAGTGCGAATAAAGCAGGTAGTCGTCCCATCTCTGTCACACTTTTATGACTGCGTTCGACAGTTTGAAATAATTTGACTATAGGTACCAATTCTCTCAAACAGGTCCGTCTCCGTAGGTACGAGGTACCGCAATCCTGAATACAATCAATTAAAATAAATTACTTGACAGTTTGCGAATCACTGGTCCAATGTCCAATATTTTGTGAAGCGCTCTTAAAACTTATCAACCTCATTTCAATTTCAACCCTTTTCAAGTGTTTACCATCTACTTCAACTAATAAAAATACAGAGGGTACAGTGGCTACCACTCTGACTCACCCATTACGTACTATAAGTACATTCTCAACCATCTCCCATCGCTGAAACATCGTTTTCAGGAAAGGGGCAAAGATCATTCGAAGACGAGAGACACCCAAAGCGAATATGAGTGCAAAATTTCAAGGTGCTGGGACAGTGGGCAGTTATTAAAATTTAAAGAAGGAAATACAGACTCAGACAGTAACAACATTAATGACAACAACGAAAGATGAAGTTAAATAAAAACGTGAAAGATCTGCATCTATTGTATTCATATGAAAATCGTTCATTAAAAAAAGGATCTTGGCTTGCATACACAAACTCAAATACTTTCTTGCACACTTTGGACTAGGGTAAAAGTCTGTATCGCAAAGTGTGGAATACATCGCCAGCGCCGCGCGGGGTTTGAACCTGGCACCTCCCACTCGAGAGACTGCCACCTCAAACAACTGCCCCAACCATGTACTCGAGTTACCAGTATTAAAACTTGGACATTGGACAAATAAGATAGTGTTTCAGTGACTCTAGCGGGTATAAATTTTTCGTTAAAAAAAAAAGTAATCCCGAATTACCTCTCAAATTTTCCGAAACTTGAAATTGTTCCCATAGTTTGTTGGATATTGTAATGCTGCAATTTGTCTAATAAAATGTTAAAGGTAAGACGCAGTGACAGTAACGGATATTTTTTTGATATTCGGTCCTCTCTTTTTATACAATAAACCAAACGATTGCGTCGCTTACGTTATTCGTAGGTACACTCTCATACTAAATTAGAAAAAAGTTCAAGCGATAATATGATGCCGGCTCCACACGCTTGGCAGGCGTTCACAAACAAGTGACAAACGTGTGGATACTTCCGTTTTAAGTGTTCTCAAACCTACACGAGCCAAGACTAACGCCCCATCCACACCCTTGCGAACTTGTGAACATTTGTCGAAGTTTAGCGAGCGTGTGGAGACGGCATAACAGTTTTTACTCAGGGCATATCTCAAGTTAAACACTGCTATTCCAATATGATAACATTTTAAACTAGCATAATATACCCTATTACATTTCGCCGGAAACCATCACCGTATATATCTTGTAATAATATTACTCTTTATAGGTTATGTTCTGTTATAATATAAGTTAGAATTACACCTTCCCTTAGAGAGAGACATACTCGTACATTAACGACACCTTAACATAAAACAGAGGCTCTCAAACTGTGGAGCGTGAGTCTCTAGATTAATTTATTTATTTATTTATTACAATTTATACGGCGGTTAGGCCTTTAGACAGTGAAATACATAACAATATTACAATAAAACTGTGAAATTAAAAAAAAACCTGTAAAATTAAAACAGATTGTAAACAAGAAAAATAAAACTTAAAAAATAAACATATTCTGACAACATCGCTTAAAAAAAAAACAAAAAGACTAAAAGCGTTTAAAAAAGGATCACATTAATGCTCAAAAGCCGGAATTTGATAACTTCAATACCTACGTAATTTTGAAATGAAAGGATTATATGAGTTACATAGTTGAGGGCAGTAATGTGAGAGGTCGCCCAAAAAGCAGTTACATGGACCAGATTATTGAGAGCGTGCGCTGTAGCACCTACACGGAAATGAACAGATTGGCGAGTGACAGGACGGCGTGGAAAGAAAGAACTAAAATGCTCGGTACAAACCAATCTACAAGATTTTAACCACATCGTCATCAGTATCAAAAATACTAACCTGATTTTGATTGGGTCTGCGTAAATTGAAGAACCGACTTATATTTATGTACATATTTACTGTTCCTTACTGTCATTTATTGCAGATTGCTGTATTTGAAACCATGACACTTTTTATTATTTCAATTTCAATTTATTAAACAAACAAATTTTCTTACATTAATTTGCAATTCACACATACATGTATAAAAATGACTATTATCATGGCTGATTTTGTTATCATATTAATATCTTAAAATGTGTTGTTTAAGTATAGAAACATCAATTTACGCAAAACCGACTGGTTTTTTTTTTTATTTTCCGAAAAACGACTCATTTGAATCGCACAATAAAAACAAACTTATAAGGCAATAAAAAAATTGCTATTTTTAATAGTTATTGATGTTTTTCGTGCTAATTGAGGACATAGTACCTATAAGCGAGATTGAGTATGGGTGTGTGAGACGACCGGAATGAACTTATATGTTTTAATTTAACTGTGGTGCATGCTTGTAGGTGACAGCTGAATTATGAATGAAGTAATCTTCAATTACTTATATCTATCGTTGTTATCTGTTTTGCACTTATATACCTGTAATAAAATAAAATAAAATAATACTCAAGTTTTTTTTGGGTAGTCAAGTAATTCGACGGAAGGTACGTAATACTAAAGATTGCGAACCCCTGTCTCAAAGTTGCCTAATATTAATTTTCAAAATTCTCGGAACGTTCTCCATTAAACGCTTTTACTTGAGTAAATTGATTTTCGGCGAGTTGTTCACTTCAGGGGTTCCCAATTGAAAATATTAGGTTATATTTGAAGTCTGTAATTTGACTGAGTACCTACTTACATTTTCTCTCATCTTTATGATCGAAATAACATATTTGGGTATAGGTACCTAACCATCTCACTCTACGTTGTGCGAATTTCAATCCCTGGATGATTCGACTTTCCGCGCAGAGGTGAAAAAGCACCTCGTTTTACAATTTAGCATGGATTATTTTTGTCGATGACCACTTTCTCCTGTCTCTTACAATATTCCAAAAAATGCGATAAACCGCAGGGCAAACCATGGGCCAGGGGAGTTGCGGCAATATTTTGATAGGCAACCCTATAGTGCGATATATGACCCTATGTGTAAGATATCATTAGATCAAAAAACAGGTAGGTCATATTTTTAGCGGCCGGAACTTGGACTACTAGTTAAGTTGTCACATACTTTCTGAATTCAAGTGTTTTCAATGATATCATGAATAAAAATTACAAAAAAAGTCTCCAATTTACGCTTGAAATTACCAAAACTTACCCACTTGGTGACTGCTTTCATTTCGCCGCCACCCGCTTGCGAACATCTCCAACTATTTTGTGTATATGAGTAAAAAGGTGTGTGGATGGACCGTTTGTCTCAGCTCGTGTACATAACCGACCGTTGACGCTTTTTTAATCATGAACACAAAAAACTCGCACGCAAACATTATGAAAACGCCGGATTGCCGGCAGAACCGGAGAAATGAAGTGCCGAATAATAGAGAGAGTACCGTAGTATAGTTTAATTATTATAAGTACACGTTTTCTTAACTCACGAAGTTCCTTCATGAGATCTTATAACGAAATGACTCAGAGAGGTTTATTAAAGGAAATAAAATCATACAATTTATGTTCACCTGTAAGATAATGTTAAGAACTTATGTCTGCAGTAGTCTGCAACAATTTTCAGGCATTGGCTCCAAGTATGACTTCAAAGTCATTTCCTACGGCATTAAGTTTCAAAATCGCGTGAACAATCGCATGATAAAATGGTAAAAATTGCGTTTTTTTTTCATTTTTTGGGGTTAATTTTGCGTCTATCAAAAAACTTTTACGGTTATTCTCGAGATTTTAATGCATATTATCAGTACAAAAAAAAAATTACTCTGCGATTTTCGGGAAACGAGTTTCCGTCTTTCGGAAAAAAGGTCATAGGTGTTTTTTAAATATATTTTTTTGAGAAATCTATACAAGTTAAAAAAAAATCTTTTACGGTTATTCCCTAGATAAAGGTTCAATGCATCTACCCTATTTTGTTCCAAAGCATATTTAGTAACGGTTGTCGAGATATAGGGTCTCCCATTTTTAGAAATTTTTGAAATGTCGGTATGCATACTCTTAATTGTTGAAGATTTTCAAAGTGGAAGCATGACTTGACTGCTTCTGATTTTCGAGTGAATCTTTCTGAAGAGTTTCTTCGACGTTTCAACGCTCTGTCTCGCTGTCATTTTTAGATATTTAGAACGGGACAAGTACCTTAAATTTCAACAACCTTACTAAATATCCTTTAGAACAAAATAGAGTAGATACATTAAACCTTTATCCAAGGAATAGCCGTAAAAAATTTTTGATTGAAGCGAAATTAACCCCAAAAATGGTAAAAAACGCTATTTTTACCATTTCATCATGCGATTGGCATGCGATTTGAAACCTTAATGCCGTGGGAAATGACCGCGACGTCATAGTTGGGTCGGAAGCCTTAAATTTATCTGTCTTTGTTGTCTGCGTCTACATTCTCCTCTTCTAATTTTAAAAACTTCACCTCAGCGTCCCAGCATTTGCTTCAAGAGAGAGTTCAAAATTGCAGAACTGTTTTGTTATACACACGTTTCAATTGGTAAATTTTAATTACTATTTTAGTTGTTATATGGAGAAATAAAGGCGTGGTTCTTAAAACGACGTTTCTTACGGTTACTTCAAATTAATTAAAATTTAGCAAATGAAATATATTTATGATAAAACAGTACTAAAACTATAAACTGTCACCTAAAGCAAATGTGTGTGCAAAATTTCAACGCGCTGGGACATTGGGAAGTTATTAAAATTTTAAGAGAAAAATGTAGACGCCGACAACATTTCAGGCAATGTCAGACGAAGTTAAATATTTACTTTCCGTGTCCGCTCTAAAGTCTACCACTCCAGTAAGTTGTCACTTTCATCGCTTTGTCATTGGCCACAATCAGGTCCGCAGGTGTACAGTCCCCCTCCATCAGTGGACACATCAGTAGGTGGCGGTCATCCAGGATGACAGCCACGAAGTTAAATAAAAACGTTGCAATAAACTAATAAATACAATTTAAATAAGCAGTTCGCAAATTATATTTATTCTACAAAGGAAATGGGTTACGTACACTACGTACAGTCTATAATAAATTGTACTATAAGTAATGAACAGTATTAAATTTGTATTATGCGATACTACGTGTACGTAGAAACATAGCGCTGCGCCGCCTTTACAACCATCACTATACCATATATTATTCTCTTCAACAGCTTGGCACACAAGTAGCATATATTCTCTATCACATACTAGTATATTATTCGCCTACTACTAAATAGTGATGTGCAACACATGCATATATTTTCCGGGTTTTAAAAAAAATTGCATTTCCGGTTCACCTTATTTTTTTTTTAAGTTTTTCCGGGTTTAATCATACGAGTTGAGCAAGTTCAATGTTCCAACGAAATATTCTGTTACCATAGTGAGAATATTGTCGCTGATTTAACCCGGAAAACTGATTTCACTGTTTGAGAGTCTTATAACACCTAATTATCAAGGAGTAAAATGCATTTTATAGATCAGGTGAATTAACGTCTATAGTTCCCCCACTCAACATTCAACCAACGATGCCCCACTCAATATTTTTCAATATTATTTTGTACCGGCTACTTTAAATTTTTAACCACTAGGTAATGTATTCATACTGCCTAAATACAAATTTGTAATAATACCTATGAGGATGAGGGAAAATACACTGCCTGAAAACATTTTATTTCCTGAAATTCAAACAATGTGTTTTTACCGTATTATTTACACAAACACGCTACGTAAAATATATTTAAACACACACAAACTTATTCAATATTTACACAAAACAAGTGAAGATTGTATCGTTGTTTTGTTTCTGTAAATATAATTCGAAATAATATTTTTAAATTTTCTGCATGAAATTCGCAGTTGATTCCCGGA